>BRKX01000005.1:22671666-25328333 GCA_026008535.1 Perilla frutescens
ATGGAAAAAAGTATCACTAATTACAAAAGAAAGTATCACTAATTACAAAAGAAAGTATCACTAATTAGAAAGAAAAATGTCAGTTTAAAACATAATCTCAAATTGAGAATCAGATCTATGAATACAATAAAAACTCATTCTTGATTAAAAAAAATGTTTCATTATCATAGAGAAAAATATTATTGATTACAAAATAAAGTATCACTAATTACAAAAGCAAGTAACACTAATTACAAATAAAAGTATCACTAAAAATCTTCAACACCCATCAATTGGACTATTGTACGTCACTCTATTTGGAGCTACATTTCTGTTCGACAATTCATCGAACAACTTCTGGGCATCCCCCACTCTCCTCTCCTTACACAACCTATCGATCAAAACATTGTACACAAACCCATTCGCCATAATCCCACATTTCTTCATTCCATTCAATAGCTCGAAACCTTTCTCCAAGTCTCCCAATTTCACCACGGACTGTATCACTTTCCCATAACTGAACTTATTCACGCGCACACTATAGTCCACGGCTTCGTAAAAAATCTTGAGCGTCTTATCAAATTGATTCGCATTGACCAAAGATTCAAGAAACACGTTGAAAGCCGAGAGAGAAATGAAATTACCATCGCTTCTAACCAAACTGCACAGTTCAACTGCCTTATTGGGGAGCCTCGCCTCCACGTAAACTATCAGAAGGGTGTCGATGAAAGTCGGCTTCTTGTTCGGCGGTGGAGACGAATGCGAGAAGGCATTGAAGAGTTGCGAAATTGAATGGTGAAGAATGAGGGCTTTGAGGCGTCTCTTCGCAGTTTCAGTTCGGTTCTGCTGGATGAGGACTCGAATCTTTCGGAGCTCTTCCGATATGAAGTCGCAAACGGAGGAGCTATAGAAGGGTTTGAAGAGCGACTTTTTGGTGTTAGAGACCTGGATTCGATTCTTCTTCTGCTAAATCTGTTTGCTCGATTGAGGAAGAGAAGCGGAGAGGGAGAGAGAAAGAGAGCGACGTTGTGCTGCACAGAGGGAGAGAGAAAGAGAAGCCCTATTATTTTTACCTTTTTTTCTTTATTATTTTATATTTAAATTTGATCCGGGTCGGGTGGAGATCCGTCTAACGTAAGAGACCTGTTAGACAGTCTCACACAAGTGTGCTCCAAAAATATAAGAAAAACTTATAATTTAAAAATATAACAAATGTAAAAGGAAATTTCATGCTGGTTGTTAAGTGTGGTTGACCCCCCTACTTATCTTATCCACGCGCGTGATATAATCGGTTATCATCCTATGCATGTTTTGAATGACATGATAATCAATTGAAAGTAAAATGTAACAAAATTTAAGAGATTCCCATTATCCAACACATGAATTTTAATTTAAGATTGGGTTAATATTAATAACATCTATCCATCTGGTGACTAATATAATACATATATATATAGTCCACACACAATTTATAACACACGTATACAGTGTAAAATTTTACACACACTCTCGCCCTCATTCTTCTAGCTGTTGGCCTAATTAATATGCACGACATCGGAATTGAAAGACCACGAGATGATGTCGTGAATGGTGATGCACATTCCGGTGGTGCCGGAGAATCCCGACTTGAACCAGTTCAGGAAGAATGGTGCTCGAATCGTACACATAGCTCACATCAAAATTTCTTGCGCTGGCGACGCCATGAACGCTTATCAATTTGTGACGGTGGTCACCTCCTACCCTAATATCGCGTTGCCGACCTCGGATCATCATCGTTGAGGTAGATAATAGTTTTTGAAGACGAGGCCGTAGGCCGGATAGTAGTCGCCGTTATTTGGCTTGATGATGAATTTCACGGTGGTTTCGAAACGGGCTTGCTTCTTTTTTTCCGAAAATATTACCGACTTGGAGTAGACTACTCGGCCGATACTGTAGGACTGCGGATTGCCGGAATCATCGGTTTTAATTTGGTGAGGCGGAGGAATGTGTTGTCTGACGGAAAGTGGGCGCAGTGCCGGCCAGTGTGAGGAGCAAGGCTATGGAGGAAATTAAAGAAGAAGAATTAGGGTTTGAAGGGATGTAGCCATGGCTTTTGATTGTGAGTGTTGAAGATACTTAGGGTTGATAAGTTGCATATTTGCACCTTTATTTAGGTGATTTTCCCTTATTTTGTTAAGCTTTGATGTTTGATTATTTAGAATTAATTACCTTTTGTGTTTTGCAAGTGAATGTTGATAGTTTATGAAAAAGAAGGCTAAAATACTAATATTGAGTCGAGTTTTGTTGAAGGATGTTCAAAGCTAATGCTCAGTCGCTGATTGCAAGCTTGTGGATGGAAATTTAACAATAAAATTCAAGTGGAGGCCCATCATAATTACTCGGTTGAATCCTTATATATATATATATATATATATATATATATATATATATATATATCTTGGTTTCATTTTACAATTTGTCCAAAAAGTTTTCATATATAATTAGACGATTTTTTTTTCTCAAGTGGCTAAGTTATAAAAATGATCTTTTTGAAATAAAAAGATAATTTTTATGCATAAATAAATTAATGTTGAGTGTAGTTTTTAATATTGTCGAGGGTTAAGGTTAACGTACCGCGCAACATAGTCTAAGTTATTGAATGCATCTAACCCATTTTTAATTAGCATTAACCTTTTATTTTCTTTTATTTTTTAGAGAAAAAAATAATTAGCATTAATTAAAGATCATCATAAATACCAAAATTTAATTTGAAAAGAGAAATAAAATTTTATCCTTAGTTATAGCCAATTTTGAATATCTATCTGTCTAGAATGTTGGTGTGTTCTAACTCCTAATAAATACAATAAATTAATGTTCTTGCGCTGGTAATATGAGGATGGTGCTAGGGCTCAAAAATGAGATTAGAGCCCTTCTCAAAATGTAATTGGATGATGATGAAATCAGAGTTTTTGAAGAAACTCGAATTAAAAATGTGACATCATTCTATGGAAAAATGATGACTCGATGACTCTGATTATTTTACCCTTATACTCCTACGTTTCATTTTAGTCGATATTTTTTAAAAATTTTCATACATTTAAATTCTAATTATTATGATAAATATATACACACTCTCTCCCCCTCCCTCTCCACCCACATCAAATCCTTTTAATATATATTTTCCTAAAAATTGCAAATTTTATATTTGGGTAGAGGTAAAATTGAAAGAGCACGTGGGTGAGAAAATGATGAACATCAAATATTTTGAAACATGTTAAACACTCTAAAATATCAATATATATATATAGGAGTTGGTTCAAATAAAAACTTATCTTGGTGTGTAAACTGCGGACTGTGTTTGTTTAGTGTATTTTTAGTGCTTTTCTTTATGTATTTTGGTGCTAATTTTTGCTAATTTTTTTTAATGCTTTTCTTATTGTGTTTTGGTGCTAGATGTTTTTAGCACCAAAATGCATAAAAAAAATTACTAAAAATACACTAAACAAGCACAGTCCGCACGTTTACACACCAAGATAAGTTTTTATTATAACCAATCCCTATATATATATATATATATATATATATATATATATATATAAAATGGGTGAAGTAATAAATTCGCCAAAATGAATTTATATTATGATTAATGCCTAAAATAAAACTTAATAGTACATACTCTATTAGTTTCATAATAATTGATATTTTAGTCTTTAAATTTTGTTTTAAATTATTTGATGTTTTCGACATTTTCACACTCTTTCTCCCAATTTTATCACATGAAATTTCATGTTACACTCTTTGTGTTACATCCAGTGTTACATTTTCAAATTACGAGTTTTTCTTGAACTTTTTTTAATTCAATTTTTTTGTTGATAAATGTTGATTGTGGTTATTTATGTTATAATTAATTTTTATTTTATAATAAATATTATTAAAATTATAAATTTAATGATGAAACACGGAGTAAAATACGAAACACTACAACAAATTCGCGAAATAGCGACCGAATTTGGCGACGGACATGAATCTGTTGTTACTAACTACGGAATTACAACGGAAACCCGACGGAAAATAATACAAGCAAGGTTGAAATAATTTTTATTTACAACGACGGACTATTCCGTCTTTATATTTTCAGTAATTAAGTTTAAAATGATTTTTAATTACAACGACAGAATATTTCGTCTTTATATTTTCAACAATTAAGCTCAAAATATTTTTATTTCAAACAACGGAATATTCCGTCTTTATATTTTAACAATTAAGGTTAAAATGATTTTTTTAATTCTCATGACGGACTATTCCGTCTTTATATTTTCAACAACTAAGGTTAAAATAATTTTTAATTTCAACAACAGAATATTCCGTCTTTATATTTCAGCAATTAAAGTTAAAATGATTTTTTTATTCTAACGACTAACTATTCCGTCTTTATATTTTCAGCAATTAAGATTAAAATAATTTTAATTCTAAGGACAGAAAAGTCTGTCTTTATATTTTCAGCAATTAAGGTTAAAATAATTTTTAATTCCAACAACGGAATATTCCGTCTTTATATTTTCTGCAATTAAGGTTAAAATATTTTTAAATTCTAACGACAGAATATTCTGTCTTTATATTTTCAGCAATTAAGGTTAAAATAATTTTAATTCTTACGACAACATATTCTGTCTTTATATTTTCAACAATTAAGGTTAAAATAATTTTTAATTACAACGACGGAATATTCCGTCTTTATATTTTCAGCAATTAAGGTTAAAATATTTTTAATTCCAACGACGGACTATTCTGTCTTTATATTTTCAGCAATTAAGGTTAAAATAATTTTAATTCTTACGACAACATATTCTGTCTTTATGTTTTTAGCAATTAAGGTTAAAATATTTTTTAATTACAACAACGGAATATTCCGTCTTTATATTTTCAGCAATTAAGGTTAATATATTTTTAATTCCAACGACGGACTATTCTGTCTTTATATTTATATTTACACTACTGTTGTGCATTTTAAAAAAAAAACTAAGGACAGTCAGTTCTGTCTTTATAATTTATTTATCAATTAAATGTATTTTTTATTTTAAAGACGGATGATTCTGTCTTTATATTTATTTGCAGGTGAAATCAATTTCTATAAAAAAATATGGATTATTTATAATAAAGATGATATATCTTTTAGGTACTTTTTTTTAAAATCGTATTTTTACTTTTCCAAACTATTTTCTCTATCACACAATCGGAATTTACTCTCTGCGTGAAGAACCCTAGCTCTCAAATCCTCAATTTACCCTCACTCGAAAGCACTCAAAATTATTGTTCGCCATTGTTTTCCGCCGTTGCTGCGACGTGAATTGCGGCCATTAAATTGCGCCACCATCTAATTTGCTGACTCTGAATTGTGTCGTTGTTGCGCCGTCTGCTGCCACTGAACTGCGCTGTTGATTTCGCCATTGCTAGTATGATAAATTCTGTACTGCACATTGCTGCGCCATTGCTAGTGAAAGGAAGTGGTTAGTATACCATCGATGCTTATTTAGAGTTCTATCTTATTTTTTTGTATCTAAATGCGCCAATTTGTTTAGTATTTGTTGTGTCTGGAAATGAGCTATTTTCGATTCTGCAGAAGAAAATTATCTATTGAAAATTATGGTTATTGATTTCTTCTTACCATTGTAGTTCATATTTTATTATCTTGTTCGCATAAGAAATTATTATAATAAGATATATATCTGTGTGTATTTTTTAGTTAACTGATTTTGTTTCAAGACTGTAGAGAAAAACAGAGTTGAGATTCCAGAATTACGGTTTGGTGTCAATATTGGTAAGCATTTTGCAGATTTCATATATTTTGTACAATTATTTTTCCTTTCTTTTAATAAAGTAATTAATAATGAGTTAGGAAGCTTTGAACCAATCAGATGCTTGTGAAAATTAAGAATGTTTCATTGATTAATAATGTTTAATTCATAGTAGTAGTTTGAGATGAATATGAAAGGTGAAAAAAGACCAGCTTTTTTGGTCTTCTTAGTTTAAACCCTTTAATCACCATTTCTTTTCATGATAATGACTTTCTCTTTATTTTTTTGAATTATTATTTTGGAGCAAGGAATTGACCTTTTACTTTTCAACCAAACTGAGTGCAGTCAACAGTTTTAATATCATTATTTATTAATTACCAATAATCAACTAAGCCGGAAACCTAGCTGTCCTTAGACTTGTGCTATTCTTTTCCTTCTCTGCTAGCCAAATGAAGTATGTATTTTATGATTCAGAGATAACATAATAAGTTAATAACTAGCACATAAAATGTGTTCTCACCAATCTATTAATATCTTTCAATCTACGTACATTTGGTTACTCCTTCAATTTACTTCTGTCCTGGCAGTGAGACAAAAAAATGGAACTTTCTCTCTCTCCATATCTTTCTTTTTTATCATGTCAGGTTCCCAACAAAATTGATTTTTGACACCATCTACACTAAGCTCGGTTTGTTGGAACTGAAATAATACAGTAGTAGAAGTCAGTTATGCAGATTATGTAAATGATTTTGATATTCCCATTTTTAAGTTTATGCATTTTAGCATCTGTATTTAACTTGTATTTGCCTTTGATTCAAGGATTTTATCGATGGAAGGAAAAGAATTAATCGTTGAAAATTAATCATTGCGGTTATTACAATTCTCGAGAAAATAGACGATTACTTAACTGATTTTTAGTCCAAAGTAGGAGATCTTGCTGCCTGCAGAAAAAAGCACATTCCAAATTCCTTTTGCTGATTTATTCAAGCTCCTTTTATTGCTGATGCAGACTATTGTTAATTTAACACATTTATGCAGACTACTAAACCTTGGTAAATTTCATATTTGGTAAATATGTGAACCTTGGTAGCACTTGCAACTATTCTGATTTTGTAACCGAAACAAGATAATATGATAAGCTATGGATGTAATTAACTTCTGATTTTGTCATTTCTAGAAGTGAAGTCTTAATGCAAATTAGCTAACTGAGTTTTAAATTGTAGCTGCTGATTTTATTGTTTTATATTTGTAGTGACTTTAATGGTGGAAATGGTGCTGATTTTGTTGATGGTTTCCTGTTAGAAGGTGCGGTATTTTGAACAATTACAAGTATTTCTCTCAACAAGTGAGTTACATTTTAGACTATGAGTTCTGCTATAGTGATATTTACTTAAATAAAACTAATAATATATACAATGATCATGTATAAGCTGGCAGCTGATTAGTAAAGCTTGGACATTAATAGAGAAATTTGATACGATTTCATGGTGGAAATTTTTATTTTATTTTATGATACCTATATACAATATATGTTGGTTACTTGCTATTTATGATTGAGCAGGTTACGTATAATGAGTCTAAATCGCCAATGGATGTATTCACGATTTAGGAATGCTAGTTTGAGTCAAGAGTTCATAAATGGACTTCAAAATTTCATTGATTTTGCTTGTAGTCAGCCTATGTGGATGGACGGGGAAATGATTATGTTGTGAAGGAGATAATTATGATGATTTGATTATTAAAAAATGATCTTCCTATTTACAGTGAAAAGCATTGAGTTTGAGGTGTCTATTGGGCGAATGGCAGAATGGCAGAAAATGGTGCAGGGCCTATTCTTGAAGAACATCAAATCGAGCCAAATGATATGTGGAAAAGCTTTTGGATTAGTGTTGCTCATTTTGTGTTTAAAGACTGTAAGTTATTATACTTTTTACATCGGCAATACGTCAAATATCTAAAACTTCATTGTGTAAATATCTTAATTTTGAAGTTAAATTTGCTGCACTTGAATATCAGTTTTTTCAAGTTGCCTTTACCCAATATTCTCTAAATTTGATGTTAATGCAGGCTATTATTTATCAATATTGTGTTATTTAAAGAGTTGAGAGTCGTAGATGATAATCAAAATGCACCATCAAAACTCGGAAGGAACATGCAACATCAAAACTATTATTTAATTTGTGTGGCTATATTTTTAATATGGTGTACAGGGTGGTTAAAAAAGAGCTCAAAAAAAAAAGAAAAAAAGATTAAAGACGGAATTTTCTGTCGTTATAAATAAAAAAATAGTTCTTAAAATTTATTTCTAAAATATTATAAAGACGGATATTTCCGTAGTTAAAATAAAAGAATATAAAAAACAAAATCACAAATAAAATAATCCTAAAAATATTAACGACAGAAATCTCCGTCTTTAGTAATAAATTAATATGCGAAATTATAAAGAC
Source organism: Perilla frutescens (assembly GCA_026008535.1). NCBI lineage: Eukaryota > Viridiplantae > Streptophyta > Magnoliopsida > Lamiales > Lamiaceae > Perilla > Perilla frutescens. The sequence continues at coordinate 22,679,867 of BRKX01000005.1, forward strand.
AAATTTTTCCGTCGTTAAGAAAAAATATATTTATAACTATAGATATATAAAATAAATATAACGACGGATATGGCCGTCGTTAAATTAACGACGATAATTTTCCGTTGTTAATATACTACCGACGCTTTATATTACAACGGATTTTATATTTTTTTTTCCGTTGAGAATCCGTTGTTGTATTTAATTAACGACGGAATATATATATTTAATGACGGAATTTTCCGTCGTTATTTCGCGAAATTCTTGTAGTGAAATAGTGCAACGGAAAACACTATTTGATACCTTATCTTTAGACGATAGATATAGAAACTATTTGTAATATTAGAAAGCTTGTAATAATTATTCTAAAATGGGGACACGTCGAAATTTTAATTCGCAACTGTAAACTTATCAGAGTGATTTATTAGGAAAGTCCCCATGTAACAACTAATCTTTTTTCCTTGCTCTTTTGTATATAACGAACGATCAAATCAATAGTTGATAGTGCTAGAACATTTCCAAACTTTTCTTATTTCTCTCAAAGTTTTCCATTTTGAGAATTTGGTGTTATAAAAGCCCTAGTTATTTAGATCGATCAATTGGACTAGAGTCTTACTTAAATGTTTTAATATTTCTACTTATTGGATTCTTAGTCCTCAACCACCTAAGAAGTTAGATACCATATCTTGTAAATGGGATTTACTTTTTCTTATTCTAGCTATTTCATTATTTAGATTGTGGAAACATATTCATTTAAATATAATTAGTTATGATCAGTGTGATCTGCACATTATGTATTTAATCAGCAAAATATAAAATACAATAAGAAAAGTGAAATCAAAGACATGAGGCCGTTGGGTAAATTATAGAATTGTGCTGCACTAGCACTAAAATAATTAGAAAGAAAAAACCGCAGGGATAGGTTAAGTATGTTTCCACTACATTTTTCCCATAACTAAAACAAAAGCATCTCATCTTTCCCATTTGATTAAGACTCCCACCATTGCATTTCTATTTTGTTTTTCAATGAGTTGTGGGAATTAATCGAAGATTGAACACCGGTATAATTAAGGGGGAAATATTAACGACGGAAGTAATCCGTCGTTAGGTTTTTTTCAGAATTAAATAATTAAAAAATAAAATACTAACGACGGAACATATACGTCGTTATCAGGAACGACGTGCATTCCGTTTCTATTATGTTGTTAATCTTATACGTGAAACAATCCCACCACTTTAAATGTCTGAAAAGTTTAGCGACGGCAAGTCCGTCCCAAGTAACGACGGATGTGAGCCCGTCTCTAAGATCTGTCGCTATACCGTGGATTTTTTATAGCGATATTAAATAAAACGGATCGGATTTTTTTTATATTAGTTAAGAATTAATTTTTCATTATTTCAACCGATCAATATATATCTTTATTTACATTCATATTCCACACAGAGAAATGATTAGACATAACAAGAGCATACTCGATTGCTAGTCCTTATTGTAGCTCATGTTTTACGTACGTACGATTATGGAATAGAAAGACCACGCGACGACGTCGTGGACGGCGGCGCAAGTTCCGGCGGCGGCGGAGATTCCGACTTGAACCTGCTGAGGAAGAATGGCGCTCAAGTCATACACATACCTCACCCCAAAACTCTTCGATCCGGCATTTCCATCAACGCGTATCAATTTGGTGGCTGCGTCGTAGTTAATCTGAGCAGCCACCTCCTGCCCTAATAAGGCGTCTCCGACCTCCGTAACGTTGCTCGATATTCGAGATTGGATGTCGATCCCAACATGTATGTAGCTCGGATCCCAATCGTTAGGGAAGACGTCGAATTCGACGGCGAAAACTGAGGGATTATTGCCCGACGCATCAAAGATTCCGAAGTTACCGCCGCCTCCACCGATGGTGGAGTTCACCGGCGCGATGAAGAAAGCGAGGCCGTCGGCCGGACCACAGGCGCTGCCGCTGTATGGCCTAATGATGAATCTTACGTTGGTTTGGAAGTTGGTCTGCCGCCGTCGTGTCAAAAATGTCACCGGCCTCGTGTACAAGACACGGCCAATGCTGTTAGGCTGTGGATTGCCGGAAACGTCGGTTTTCGTGAGACGGAGAATTGCGGTGCCCTTCGGAAAGTTGGCGTCGCCTTGGTAGGTCAGGTCCGTCGGTTTCTCGCGGTTGAAGTTGTAGTTAAAGATGGCTCGTGGCCGCGGCTGCGGCTGCGCCGCGTTGGCCAGCGAGAGGAGTACGACTATGGAGCAAAGAAGAGGAATTAGGGTTTGAAGGGAAGTAGCCATGCATGAGCTTTGATTGAATGAATAATTGTTGAAGATTAGGGTTTTGATGGTAGATAGTGCCGATTCTTTTGGGCCTATTTATAGTTTGTTTTTAGTGCATGAAAGTCAAAAAGTGTAGAGATCGCGTTATATCAACAGTTATTTTAGAAAGTTGTTGATGCAGCACGATTTCTGCAGTTTTTAGGACCATATACATTACTGTAGAATTTTTCTCCATTTCACGATAATGATATAATTTGTAAGGAAAATAAGAAAATATTTATTACATATATACCTTGTAGCTCAAGTTAGAGATGATGACCCTCGAGATCGATCTGTACTAGTATAAATTGTATGTATGAACTACGTTTATTACATGTAGAAGTTTTTCCAAAGGGGTGTCATAAAGCAAGAAAACTCACTTTGAAATATTGCTGCATGCATAAGAGCTTTTGCCTTTATGTTCGACCGAAATCACATGTTCTATCTTGTTTTTTTTTTTTTTTTTCTAAATAATTTTTTTTATCATATTGTTTAGATTGTTGAAAATATTAGATTATCGATTTTTTCTCAAATTATAATTATATATGCACACATATATGACATATACCGACAGACTTAACATGCATTGATATAAATATTCTAAAAAATTAAAGATTTTAAATGCCAACTTCAGAATAAAAAATTGGCAAAGTCTCACAACAATAAGGGTCTAGCTAGCTTTTTAAGTTTGACATATTATATAGGTTGTGTGCATGTGTTTCTATTATATAAAAAATAACTCTATATATTATTTTTAAAAAAATGAAATAATTAATAAAGTCATTTGATTTTTTTTTTCTAGATCTTTTTGGAAATAGTTTGTTAAAATAATTGAAAAAAATTATTTTAAGTCCCAAAATGCACTAATATCAACCGTAATTAATACACATTAAAAATCAATACAAACTAACAATGAATAACTATTCACAATCAATTCAAACTAATTAACAATTAATTATAACTAAACCATAATTAATAAATATTAACAACCAATACTAACTAACAAATAATAATTATAACTTTAGTAATAAAATAAAATCCTATTAACATCTTTTAGTAAACTAAAAATAATGTGAATCATAATTTATATATATATGGAGCTCAAATTTGGAAATAGTTTGTTTAATAAAATTGAAAATAATTATAAGTCTAACAATAAAATAGCACCGAAAAGTGTACACAGACAATGTTATTCAGTTGTGTCGTTTTTTTTTCTTTAAAATAAATTGAACATTTAATAAAAGAAAACAACAAATTTTAAAAACAATTCCAAGGAGATTTTTTGGCATGAATACAGGCCGAAATCCTGGCCTATTGGAAATTTAGAAAAACTAAATGAAAATTTTGAAAAAATAAATGGAATGATATACAATAATTACGTCGGGGATTTCCTGATGGCATCTGAATTAAAAATTAAAATAAAAAAATTCAAAATAAAAAGAATAAAAAACGCATTATATTCCAGCAGACACAAACCCTCCTAGGAAAAAAAAGAAAAAAAGAAAAAAAAAACTCCAGCTGAAAACGAGACCCCTGGAATATGTCTATTTTCTTGTGGTGAAAATTCATTAATCATTTTATCGTAAAAGAAATAATTAATATATTATATATTTATTTATTTTATTTTTTTACTCACACACCCGACCGGTGGTATTGAGAATATTCGAACACGTGACCTTTGATCTCCAAGCAATCTTACTCCACAGCTAGGCCATCCCCACCGAGACATTATATATTTATTTTAATCTTATAAAATAATTAAAAAATAAATATTTTTATGTGCTATCAATGTCTATACAGATGAGATTCTCTATTCCAGATTTAGTGTTTCATCCGTGTTCCACGATTAAATTTACGAAGTTTTCTTCCATATTTTTCGCCAATTTTAATTTATTATGTTTTAAATTATATTTATGATTATTTTTAGGGTTCACCCCACCCAATTATGGTTTATAATTATTTTTTAGTACTTAATTTTCAAAGAAACGATTATTATGGTTGATTCTTTTAAAAATATGATTTATAATTTTTAAAATTTCAATCTTTTATTGATAGATGTGACTAGGTTGATTATTATAATTAATTTTATTTTTGTAATATCTATTATTAAAATTGTGAATTTAATCGTGGAATACGGATTGAACATCAAATTTGAAATAAAGGATCTCATTCTCAATCTATACGCATAAATAAATGGACAGCATAAAATATATAGCTCGCTAATAGGAAAACAATCAATACTGTATATATATATATATATATATATATATATATATATATATATATATATATTGGGGTGACCCCAATACATATCCACGTGATATAATTGGATATCATCCCGTGCGGGTTCAAATTTTTTGTTATACTTCTCTGTGTTTCACTATCAAAATTATAATTTTAATAATATTTATTATAAAATAAAAATTAATTCTAACATAAATAATCATAATCAACATTTATCAACAAAAAAAAAATGAATTTAAAAAGTCATAAATATAATTTTGAATAAATCAACCATAATAATGAATTGTTAATTGAAAATTACAAATTAAATACTAAAAAATAATTATAAATCCTAATTGGATGGGGTGAACCCTAATTATTTTTTTTAAAATTAAACTAAATCACAAAAAAATATAATTGAAGAAAAAAATATAAAAAACTCATAATTTGAAAATGTAACAGAGAGTGTAATACAAGGAGTGTAATAGGAAATCTCAAGTGATTCTATGCACGTATGGTAATCTTGAAAGTAAAATGTAAAAAACTAAAGAGAATAAGGCAATTATCCAACACTTGAAATTTTAATTTAAGATAGGGTTACGATTAATATATAACATCTATCAATCTCGTGACAAATATAATACATATAATTAAAGTCCGGCCGCACACGCACACATATAGAGAAATTGTTGGACTTAACAAGAGCTTATATATACTCCATTGTTAATTAATTAGTCCTTATTAAATTAACGAATCAAATCAAACTACATATATATGGTGTAAAATCACACACACACTCGCCCTCCTAGCTTCTGGCCTACTTAACATGCACGACATCGGAATTGAAAGACCACGAGATGACGTCGTGAACGGCGACGCACATTCCGGTGGTGCCGGAGATTCCGACTTGAACCAGTTGAGGAAGAATGGTGCTCAAATCGTACACATAGCTCACCTCAAAAGTTCTTGCGCCGGCAACGCCATGAACGCTTATCAATTTGGTGGTTGCATCGTAGCCAATGACGGCGGTCACCTCCTGCCCTAATATCGCGTCGTCGACCTCGGCAACGCTGCTCGATACATGAGATTGGATGTCGATCCCAACGTGACGATAACTCGGATCGTCATCGTTAAGGTAGATGTCAAATTCGACGGCGAAAACCGAGGGGTTTTTGCCGGACGGGTCAAAGACTCCGAAGCTGCTGCCGCTGTCACCAACGGTGGAGTTGAAGGGCGCGATGAAGAAGACGAGACCGTCGGCCGGATTGTAGTCGCCGTTGTTTGGCTTGATGATGAATTTCACGGTGCTTTCAAAGCCGGCTTGCTTCTTTTTCTCCAAAAATATCACCGGCTTCGAGTAGACTACTCGGCCAATGCTGAAGGACTGCGGATTACCGGAATCATCAGTTTTCGTGAGGCGGAGGAATGTGGTGTCCGACGGAAAGTGGGCGTCGCCTTGGTAGGTTAGGTCCGTCGGTTTCTCACTGGAGAAATCGTAGGCGAAGGAGGTCGATGAATTTTTGCCTAGCGATTGTGCCGTGCCGGCCAGCGTGAGGAGCAAGGCTATGGAGGAAAGAAGAGTTAGGGTTTGAAGGGATGTAGCCATGGATTTTGATTGAATAAGTGTTGAGGATAATTAGGGTTTTGATAGTGAATAGTGGTGACTATTTTTGTGGTATTTATAGTTGTATAGTGCATGGAATAAGTCATCTCTAGGTGGGGCATCATTTAAGATAAGAATATAATCTTCTATATATATATATATATATATATATGGTCAATTATAGAATGATACTTACTAACTTTGAGTTAAGAATAATTAATGAACATCGAGATCTGTACTAATTGACTATATAGTTGGCTACTTGTAGTTATTTATATATAGTATTTGATTCATATATAGATGTGTTGGCTCGAGCAAGACAACCGTATAAATTAAGTGCATGTGTAATCAGACATCGATTTGAATTGCCACTGTTTAAATTTCTTGTTACTTTTTTCGTATTTCACTATTAAATTCATGATGTGAAAAATATTTACTCTCTTTATTTCGTTTTGATTGTTGTTTAAGTTTTTTTTTTTATCTAGAATTAACAATTAATTTTATGGACTAATATACTAATCTCTCACAGATGACATAAAATATCATTCACTTATATTTTCCTAAAATAGGGTTTGTGATAGGGTTAAAATTGAGAGTGTGTGTAAAGATATATATAAAATAACAAACATTTTGCTACAAAATAAAAAAAGTTAAAATAACAATCATAATGAAAACAAAAGGAGTATAAAATAAAAATTAATTATAACATAAATAATCGCAAATCAACATTTATCAACTAGAAAATGAAGTAAAAAAGTATAAAATTTAATTACTTTTAAAAAATAATCGTAAACTTAAACTAAATCACACTAAAAAAATCGAAGAAAAAGAGTACAAGAAAACCTTGTAATTTGAAAGTGTAATACAGAGGATGCAACCGGTGACGGATCCAAGAACTTTATTTATTTTTTATGGGGGGGAGTTGTGACCACGGTTTTGTGCTTAATTTTGAGTTTGCTAGCGCTTATATGGCATAGAAAGAATAGCGGGAGGGTTATTGTAACTTATTTATATTTAATTAAGTTCAACGTGTATAAGCGAAACAAATGTTATTTTAATAATGTAAATTAATATTCATAAACTCTACTTTAACATTTTTAATAATATGCAGCATCATTCATATATAAATCACAAAATATATTGAAAACTCCTAATTTTTCACTCTCATTATAATAAGTAAAACTCATAATCAAATATTTAACAAATAATCTCAAATAATAAGATATCTAACACATAATACAAATATTGAGCAAATAATCATTATTCATTAATAATAATATTCTAAGACTACGCGCGTATTGAAATTGAAGAAAAAATTTCTTCTCTGAAGTAAAATTGTGTTAAGTATTTTTTAAATACAAAAATAAAATAAAAGCCTACATTTCTCGCAAAAAATTAATGTTGGGATGTCATCAATTTTGGAATGTTCTTATTATTTAAATAAAATAAAAACATATACTTCAAAACCAGAAAACATATGTTTCTCCTAACATTTTTTTTTAAAATTGCATTCTAAATTCTAAACAAAAAGTAGTTTAGAGAAATATTTTTTTTATATTTAATTGTGAGGATCCATCATATTTATTTCACTTTCCTACCTCCCAACACTTCTTCTCCAAAATCCACCCCAACCACCAAGAGCAGACAACAACCATCTTTAGCATTCTTCATTCGATCAAGACTGTGCACCACCCTACTATATAAAAAACAAATGCAGGAAATCCGCCCTTCGGTGCAATATGAAGTCTCATGTGCACGAGATTATATGTTGCACGCGATCTCTATATAATTGCATTTTACTCTCTGTTGCACTTTAAGCTATGATGTTTTCTTATACATTTTCTTCAATTTCATTTTTTTTTTTTTGTGATTTAGATTGTTTTTATAAATTATTTTTATTAAGGTTCACCTTCCCAATTAATTAGCATTTATAATTACTTTTTGGGTATTTCATTTTTAGTTTTCAATTAATAATTCATTATTATGGCTGATTTTATTTCATAATTAAATTTTTAATTTTTGTAATTCATTTTTTTGTTGATAAATGTTGACATGATTTAATTATGAAATAGGAAAAAGTGCAATAGAAAATTTAATTAAATCATTAAAATGCTAAATGAATCCGGTTTTATTACACAGCATATTTATAATTAATTCACTAGTCATTAAGTGATTTCATCACACTTGATATCATCTAATAAACCAAATTTCTTGAATTGAATCGCTGAAAATGATCAGTTGTGAAAACATGTATTATACATTTACACTTTGCATTGAAATTAATTAAAAATATTAATTAATAAGTCCACACAAAGCATAAATATATGTCCCATAACATTTCAAAATAATACTAAGTTAAGAAAATATAAACGATTCCAATTCTAATAAAAGTTACTTAGTTCGACCGGGGCTACGTCGGGATATCTGCAGAAATAAATTAAAATGAATAAATAAAAAAAAGTCATGAGCTTGAGGGACCGACAAATAATTAACCAAATTAATACTCAAAAGCCAGTTAATTAAACGTATTTAAAGTTAAATATAATAATGAATAGCCACTGAAATCGCTACAAGAAACAATTTAATAAACCTAATCATCGTCATCACCCCACACAACAGCACACATACTGACATAAGGCTGAGTAATTTATGCTTGTAATCCTAGCAAGATCTAGCGCATTCATACTTATACATTTATATATATGTAATTAAAAAATAATACTACTTCCGTCCCAATAGCACACTACAACAAACTGAGGAAATAGCAACAAAAAGTTAACGGCGAAACAGTAAAATTGTCGCCAATAGTAATTTCTTTCCCATGAGCCCAATGATTTTATACGAGAGGCCCTCGGCCCCTTAATAAAAAAAGCCCAATACGATAAAAGCAGTAGTCTTTTTTTTTTCTTCCACATTCATTTTTCATTCAATGACCTCGATCGATTCACTTTTTTCTTCTTTCTTCTTTTCGAAAATTTTCTATCAAATCTTAATCAATCTTCTTCTTCATTATGTTTTTTTTCCTTGTTATTCGATTTTTCAGTTGAATTTTCATTTCATCGATCATTCAATTTTCTGAAACTCATTGAAGTTTTATAGTTCAAAATTACTTGGCAATCATCTGGCAAAAATTGGAACGGAATCTTCTCAATGCAACAATCAAATGCAGATCTTGTCTGAAGAAGCGTCGATTGGGTCGGTGCTATCTGAAATCAATTCTAGAAATCAAATAGGTGCGTCTGTATTTATTGAATATCTTCAATTTCGATATATAAGCACACATCCATGTTCCCAAACCGTTTCAATGAGCTAACGTTGAAGCATGATGAGAATCTTCTTAACTAGTCATCAAGTTTCAAGAGCTTTCAATATGCACTTGGAGAAAAGGCTCTTTGATATCAGCCTGGTTGCGCACAGATGCAGCTGAAGAACTGGCAAACCCTAACTCCTAAACCAAGGCTCTCTGCTGACCAACGAAACAAAATCTTGGTACGATATCATTTGAATTGAATTGTTTTGAATCTTTTGATTATTTTGATGTGTTTCCCTGTTTTAAAAAATTGATTCTTTCATGGAGTTGTGCATGTTTCTGTCAGGACTTGTCATCAGCTATTTTTGATTACTGTTTCATTTACTTATTGTAGATAGTTAGGTATTGTATCTCTTTTGGGAGTGTCTACTGCTCTTTCAATGGTTAGGCTTTTTGACTAATGAGATGTTTCTTATAGGCTTTTAAGATCGAGTTTCTCACAGTTGGTGGGAAGAAATAGAAGCTTACCATTTTGGACACTACAGGTAAGAACTTATGGGTATTCTTGACTTCGATTTAATCATTCTTAAAAATTACTATAAGTTGTTTTTGTACACTCTTTTGTTCGTTACAGTATCAGGATGTATGATAATAATGGTCTTGTCATTTTACTTCTGAAGGTATTTAGTTGTTGTAATGAGCTTTTTGGTAATGGAAAACTGAAGTATTTTTCGATGTACTGCTCTGATTTTATATTCTTGATATATGTTGGGATTCTCTTAAGTGGTAATGTCTAGAGTGTATATATTATATACTAATTATTTTCTTTTCAACCAGATTATGACTTGCAGGGCTGCTGCATCCAAGAAAGCAATACCCTGAGCGATAAATCTTTTATTAATTTGGGATTTTTCTACAAGGTGATCTTCTCCATTTTGAACATTTGAGAAATGTTTTTTATGATGAAATTCTTGGGAAAGAACATGTCTGAGGAAGTTTATCTTGATTGGTGAATGAATAATTGGAAGTTCTTTTATAATTCATTTCTTTGTATTCATTTCTATATTATTTAACTCATATTATAAGTTGCTATCTCCATGGCCTTTTGATAATCTGATATGGAGTGGACTTGGAACAGAGAAGTTCTAACCCTCTAGTAAGGCAGTGATTCTATATTGCATAAGCTTTTGGTTTGCGAAGTACATACAGAAGAATAACTATGGCCTCTAGCCACTATGCATGAGAATAATAGTTATACATTAACAATTTAGGGCTGCCAGGGGGGATGGGGTTCTTTGGTTTGATTAGACGGAGATGTGGTGGAACTGTAATTCTGTAGTTTTGTATAGTTGTTAGCTCAGGGCTGGAGGCCTTAATAGAATTCCTAGTAATAATAAATATATGTTCTTTTTGCCTATATGACACAATCTTTGTGCCATGCTTGTTGAATATTTTGTCCTTTATATGGTTTTAATTCATTCCAAGCCATAATATTTTGCTGGTAAACACTTTTGATGTTGGGGGTTCTTCCACTTAAGAAATCTATGGCTTGAACTTTGGAAAATAAGAGTGAGACATTGACTAATCAAGTGGCTATTGTTACTCTCAAGGTATCCGGAATAAACTAATTTTACCAATTAATCTCCAACCAACCAACCATAGAGATGCAGATTGAAAAATGTCTGGAATCATATCTCATTTTATCACTAGAATGAATAAATAACTGATATGGGAATGTTTGAAATCTTATCTCAATCTTATTTCAGTAGCTCTGATAGACTTTCTCATTTTTACTTTTCTTAGTTGTTGATAGTTGCAAGATTACACCGAGTCTTCATTGAACGAGAAAGAAGTAAAGTTTCAGCTTTCCAGAGAGTCACTTGAGGCGGTTTTAATAGAATTCATGGTCATATTCTTGTCTCAATCTTATTCTTGTCTAGTGGATTGATATTCATGGAGTGATGGAGTTCTTTGTTAAGATTCAGGTGTTACCAATTCAGGTAGTAACAAGAATTAACTTTGTGATTGCAGTATTATCTCTAGGAAGATTAATTTTTGAGGAGCATAAGCTTGTTTTTGCATAGTTTTTTGCTGCTGCTGAGTGGTAATACCTCACTTCTTGTCAGGTATGATAATCGAGGTACCGATGCTTTGTTAGTTTGTTGATCATATCATAATATAACCTCCTAGAGGTATATTATGCTCTAAATGTGGTAGTCTTTGTTAGTTTGTTTAATTTGTATTACAACATATTAATTTTGTAGCAAACAGTTGCTATTCTGACTTTTTAAGTAAATCTAATGCTCTTCTCGTGTTCTCAGATTGCATTTTTCTGGAGCCGTCATTCGTCAAAGATAATTGAAGAGGAAGAAGATTAATGGTGTCTCAAAGAGGAAGAAGATGTCCTTTCTGGCACCGGAATACTAGGCTAGTAGCACAACCCTTTTGTAAGATGTTTTCTTTGTGCCATCTTTCATTATGTTGGACTGTGGTTCAGCCACAATATTATTACATACAATGTTTGGCTTCTAAAATTGTTCATGGTCATATGTTGTTTTTACTACAATACTTGGTATCTTTGGTGAAATATTTGCAGCTTTAGTTGTGTTCGTTTCCTGTAATCATATTTTGGTTTATATATTCATTGAAATAACAAAATGAAATCAATACAACTTTCATTTCTTGTAATCATATTTTGGTTTGTATATTCATTGAAATGAAATAGAAAAATGAAATCTATAGCCAAAAGTTCATGGCTGTCAGAGTCAAAGATAGTGGCTGAATATTGACAAATATATATATTAGAGTTAGCGGCGATTTTAATCGCTACAAAGTTTAGCGGCCAAATTAAATTGTCGCGAAGATGGATTAACGACAGCTCTATTACGGCGATCTCCACGGCGATTTTTTTCGCTGCTAATCCAATTTAGCGGCGATAATTTTTATGTTAGCTGCGATATATGTCACCGCTAAATAGCAAATATGTTGTAGTGGAAAGGTCCCATTTCTATTAAAATAGAGAGAGTAAATAATAAAAAAAAAAGGATCTTGCTATTGAGACGGAGGGAGTAACAAGTAACCCTACACCAAACTACCAGAGTAGTTTGTACAAGACCAACCCTCGACTTAATTACTTTGAAATATTTAGGTACACCATCATAATTATCACATAGTTGCTATGAGTTACCTTTGTCACAAAAAAAAATAATAAATAAAAATCCCCCAAGTAAATGTTTGTGGCAAAGTTCCAAGATGCGAATGAGATGGCGTGTTAAATATCTTATAGTGTTTGGAAAAAGTGACATGTGCCACTTTATTAAGACGAGAGTAATCCTCTCCTTATAAACCAGTTTTGTGATGGTGAGGGATGAGTGTCGAAACTCACAAAAATAACTTGCTTTTAAAATTAAATAAACTTGTGACACAATAGTGAATAACAAGGTGAGTAAATTTCACTTTTAGTCCCATATGATACGCTATGTACTCTCCCATTTTAGTCTCATCGATGTCGATATTTGGTCATTTTTCAAAAAATATCACTCACTTTTAGTCTCATAGGTTTGACAATATCAATTCTAGTCCCTTGATATTTAACGGAAGTTAAGTGAAGTGACGGAGAACTTCGCACGTGAGTCACATGTGGCACTTTTGGGGCCAAAATAGATATAATGAGACCAAAAGTGAAATTTTCTCTGAAATAGAAATCTTAAAATGCAATCAGCTATGAACGATTTTTGAGCCGAAAACTTGATCAAATGTTAGATTTGTAAAAAGGGGTACTTTTTGTTAATTTTTTTTAAATTTGTGTTATTTACACTACAAGAATTCTTCATTTTAGCGACGGACTTATCGACGGAAAAATTTCGGGTCGTATTTACTGACGGACTTGCGACGGATAGTCGATCGGTAATATTAACGACAGAATACAGACAGAAAGTCAGTCGTTAAAGATAACGACGGCACGTGTCCGTCGTTAAAATTTAAATTTTTGAATTGATTTATTTCCTGAAAATTTAACGACGGACATTTCCGTCGTTAATATTTTAATTTCACTGTAATTTAATTCTGGAAAAGAATACCGACGTAACATGGACGTCGATAAATTAAAATATTTATATCGGAATTATTTTAATTTTGGAAAAAATTTACGACGGACGTGGTCCGTCGTTAATATTAAGATTTTTGAATTATTTAAATTTCAGAAAATTTAACGACGGCACTGTCTGTCGTAAATATTAGGATTTTCAAATTATTTAAATCCCAGAAAATATAACGACGGCACTGTCCGTCGTTAATATTAGGATATTCAAATTATTTAAATCCCAGAAAATTTAACAACGTCACTGTCCGTCGTTAATCCATCGTAAAGTTTATGATATAGGAAAAAATTCCGCCTTCTTCTTCATTTTCCCCCAAATCGATCCGAGCCCTAGCCCTCAGGCCACCGTCGTCGCCGCCCTGCCCCAACGTCGCCGACCGCCGAGGAATCAGGTAAGTCTGCAATTTTTTTTTAAATTTCAGTTATAAATTTATCTACATTTTTATGGTTACAATTTATTTGTTGAAAGTTAAAATTTTACATTTTGTATGATGAAAATGGCGACGAATCAATTTTTGAAATTTGAGCAAGTCTATCTAACTTTTACCTAACTCGTTGTCAACTCTATTCCATAATTAGATATAATAATCTTGAGTTAAAAGAGAAGTACACGTAAAGAGTAAACAATAATTAATAATGTTGAAAATGATCAATCCAAATTACAATATACATTATTTAAATCGAAATAGGTAAATGAATGTCAAATTACATAAATTTCTCAGAAACAAGCGTCCAACACACAGCAACAACAAAGGGCTGCACAACTGCACAAAACAAAAAAATAAAAATAAAATAGTTAGTACCAAATTAAATTTAATTATCAATACTCAAAAACTTCTTCAATTTGCTATCTATTGTAAAATAATTATGGAGAATTTTATGAAAATGACAGATATAGGAATCAACGAACAGTTAAGTAAATTAATTAACTAGATAGAAGCAAAAACAAAATGAATTGCTTAACTTGAATGCGAAAAATGTTGAAATAAACAAATTAATTAGAGAAATTTAAGAAGTGCCAACTAAAACAAAAAAATCAAAAAACATAGGAGTATATGTTTGTAGCATGAAAGTTATCAACAATGTCACTGTAACATATTCCACGTGCAATTTGTCTGCATATGCAACAGCAATTTAATTTCCACTATCTTATTCATTTTATTATTATTGAAAAAGTATGATAATACAAGTATTATAAAAATTTTATGTGAAAATAAAAAAGAAACTGCAAAATAGAAGTGTGGCAGTGGGAATTCAGTTGAAATTTGAATATTGATGAGTTTATTTTTGAAATTTACAAAATATTGCAGTTTTGCTAGTTCGTGATTGTTGGGCATTGTCTAGAGCACTGCTGCTGATACGAGGTTAGTTAGTAGCTTTAGAATAAAATAAGCCAAGTATGCAATTTTGTTAAAGTTATTTTGAAAATTTATGCTAAGTATGTTATTTACGCAATTATCATGCTAAGTATATGTTTTTTTTATGCAATTATATGTCATTTAATTATGTTAAATTTATTTGGCAAATTTAGGTAAATTAAGTTTGTTATTTAGGCAATTATCATGCTAAGTATGTTATTTATGCATTTATATGTCAATTAATTATGTTAAATTTATTTGGACAATTTAGGCTAATTAAGCTTGTTATTTAGACAATTATCATTCTAAGTATGTTATTTATGGATTTATTATGCTAAGTATGTCAATTATGTTAAATGGGATGAGGGACCCCTGGATCCTTCTTTATTGAATTGTTGGTTTTTATTTGGGATGAGGGCCTCTGGATCCCTCTTTATTGAATTGTTGGTTTTTATTTGGGATGAGGGCCCCTGAATTCCTCTTTATTGAATTGTTGGTTTTAGGGTTATAAGTTATATTTTTGGTTATTAAAAATGCTATTTTTTATGTCTGATGTAAGATTTATATTAATACAACTAATGTACCTGAGATTGCGGATGAATTCTTATATTGCATTATAGTATTATATCTCGTGTTGTACTACATAGATGAATGCCACATCAACATAGTATAATAAGATGGCACAAATGTAGGAAATTAAAATCCGCTTTCTAATAAGAAGGAAATTAAATTCGTGGGGCCTATTTATGTGAGACCGTCTAACGAGTCTCTTACGTTAGACGGATCTCAATTCGGATCCGAGTTGAATAAAATATAAAATTAAAAAATAAAATGACTCGAGTATTACAAGGCATAAAGTAAAGTATCACTATGTGTGAAATATGATTAACTGTGATGTGAAGTATCATATTATACTCCACTTCCGAGTTAATGATACTTCATCTCATAATTAATGATACTTCACATGACAGTTAATGATACTTCACTAGATATATATCTAATGATATTTGACTTAATAGTTAATTATATTTTGCTAAATTTATATTTAATGATACTTTACTTCACAGTTAATGATACTTTACCATATATATATATATATATATATAATGATACTTTATTTTATAGTTAATGATACTTCACATCAGAGTTAATGATATATACTTGACCAGATATATATCTAATCATACTTCACTTAATAGTGAATGATATTTCGCCAAATTTATATCTAATGATACTTCACTTTAGAGTTAATGATACTTTACCATATATATATATATAATAATACTTTACTTAATAGTTAATGATATTTCGCCCAATTTATATCTAATGATACTTCACTTCACAGTTAGTGATACTTCTTCATACATAGTGATACTTTACTTTATACTTACTGATACTTGAGTGGTTGCGCGTGGGCTCCATGCGCCTGACTGTTTTTGCGGATTTGGATGGGTCTGAAAGGATTTTTTGGGTGGATTTTTAAATTTTATTTGACCATCTAATACAAGAGACTCGTTAGACAATCTCATACCAAATTTTTGTCTAAATTATATTTTTTCGATATGAAATTTCTTTCTCGGATACCACAAAAACATTTCTACCGGATGAATTTGTTTCAAATTTTATGTAAGAAACAGAAAACTATATTAAAAAAAAAAAGGAATGCATATAATCATATTACCAACACTTCTACAGTCTTCGCAAAATTTGTAGAAGGACCCATAATTAATAAAAGAATCCCAAGAGGACCACATTTTTCATCTTCTCTCTCTATATATATATTTTGCCCTTTCAAGAACATGTAAAGTCGTTTATAAAAAGAAAAGAAAAACAGCAAACCTCACAAATTGAAAATTCACATGCCTGAGTATGAGGATTTAATTTTTATTTTATTTTATTTTTTTGTTCTGATGAGGATATAAACCTGTAGGTATAATTAATTTCAATCCACAATTAAATAAAATAATGTTTTTTTTAAAAAAAAAAAAACAGATCACAATATGCAACAAAAAAGAAGTGATCCTGTTGGGATTCAGGTCATGACTGTATATATTTGAACACCTCAGAATACCAATTGTTATTACAATAATTATGGTTTAAGGATTTATCACTTTTTTTTTCTAGTATCAAATGGTCCATTCATTTAGATCACGTGCTTTTTTTTTTTTTTTGGAATCTGTACAATTTATTAACGATTCTACGCGTCCGGCTGAGATGTAATTGATAAATGATGACATGACTGGACTGAATATAACACAAGTTAAAAAAGAAAGAGAAAAAAAAGAAGTAAATTATAGGACTCCGTCCGCCCCGATTATATAGTCTTTATCACTATTTGATTAATTTTTATAATAATATATAAATAAATCCTTTTTAATTATTGAAAATTAAATAACTAAAGACTTAAATTTTGAAAGTGGGATAAATATTAAATAGCTGGATACCTATACTAATATGCCTTTATCCAGGCTACCAAAAATTGACTAAGGCAATGTTTGGTATACTGGTATGGATATACCCACATTAATAAAATCTGGATTGCTTTGAAAGATAATTGCGTATTAGCTATTTTAATTGTGTGTTTGGTTATTAAGATAAATATACTAAGATTGTTTCACACATCTGTTTGGTACATTGTTTTATTTGGTAGACTAAGTTCTGGAATGAGTAAATTAGTTTATGCAATGTTTGGTAGCCTAGATAAAGGCATATATACTAAGATTGCTACGCCAGAAACTATATCCGAGGGGGAGCGTCGGATACATTATCCAGCCGAATCAGTAAATTACACCCCGGGCCTTGTGTTAAGACCGGACCTTGCGTGAACGAATAATGGCTATCAAACACACGGTTCTTGCTGGATACCTATACTAATATGCCTTTATCGAGGCTACCAAACATTGCCTAAGGGTATTATTGAAAGTTTAGCTTTAATATCTTGTTTTCACAAATATATTTTAATCTATATGTGAGGAGAAATCGAACTATATAATTAGGACGGAGTGAGTATATAATCTGAGAGGTTTTTTACGATAGAAAAACCCACACCTACTACAATTAATTAGTGAATGGTATTTGAAATTATCAAACCGTACGTTTCGAAGAGCCCATTATTTTAGTATTTTGAAATTAAAGTTTTAATTAAATTCGCGTTATTAATTATAATTCTATTATTTAATTTAATTCTTTTAAATTGCTAACATTAGCAGTCTAAATTTTAAAGAATTTCTGTATTTGATGTAATAAGAACATCTCCAATGCTAAACACCTATTTGGTGTAGATTCTACCCTAAATAGGTGCAATTTCAGCACCAAATTTTACATTTAATAAGATTATTCCCTTAAAGATTTTATTTTGTTTTATAATTAAAATGTGAATATGCCTATTGATTTAGTATTTTTCTAAAAATGATAATAATCCAAAATTAATAACTTTTAATTACATAATTTCAAAAAAAAAAAATACTATTAATAAATTATGTATTATTAAAAAATTATAACATATAATGTGTTTGGAATAATAAAGGTACTTTAAATGATTATCAACGCTTAGATAGTGAAAATATTACAAAACTACAACGCTTATGAAAATACATTCGTGGTGAACAAATTAAAATTATACAAAAAAGAAAACAAGTTCGTAAATCTCAAACGTCTCCTCATCAAAGAGAATTTTCATAATTCAATCAATTCGGAGATGAAGGACATGGGTTTTAGGATTCTTCAAACGATTTCGGTCAATATTATAATTATCTTAGAGGATCTAGAAATGATTTGTAATTAATGTGTTTTTTCAAATAGTTTTATTTATTTGTAGTATGTTTTTAAGTTAATTTGTAGTAATTTGTAATATGTGCGACTTCATTCTATCTATTATGTTTAATTTATTATGTTTTTATTGAAATTATTTATTTATTTATTTGGATGGTTTATAATTTAAATTAAGTGACAATATAATTTATAAATTAAATTAAATTTATTGAATAATCTATTTAATAATGATTTTAAATAATAAAATAATTCATTAAATGTAACATTGGAGTGAATTCCGGCATCAAATTAGTGTTTTAGTTCAACATTAAAGATGCTCTAAGCTAATTTGTGATGAATTATTACAAAGTTGAATCTCGTCACAAGGGAAAAAAAGAGAAGATGATAAAATACAGAACAAAACAAGAGGTGGTCCTATTTGGGATTCAATCAAAATCAATGGCTCATACATATATATTTGCAAAAATGTTAAGAATAATATATAAAAAAAAATCTTAATTATTAACTTCATACGATAATACAATATGACACGTGCAACTTTTTTCATTTTTTTTTTTTTTTGCTAATGTGAACAAATAACGATCAATTTCCTAGAATATATTATTGATAGAAAATGACATTAGCGGACTGAATATAAATAGGTTGGCAGAATATAATCATGAACGTGCTCAAAAATAAGTATATAGGACAAAAATTATTTAAATATATTTTGAGTTTTCTATATATTATATGGATTGATTTACCTCCAGGTGTATGGCTAATAGAACTTGATTGAAATCTTTATCTTCTAGCTAGGTTTTTTTTATCGTTTGTATTTATTTATAATTTATAAGGATGGGCCCCAGATCATAAAAGTGTTCGATAAAAGTCTTGAGAGAGTCTTAGTAATTTTTGAAAAATGTGATCAAATTCCAATTGCAAGAAATCGTAACCGTATAAAGCTGGCGATGTGAGATACTGTATTGACATTGATTAAATATGTCCATTTGCCAAAGTGAAATATATGGGTATTTTTGCATGATTATGTATTTGGGTTTGATGATATGGGATAAATAAAGGATATACCTATGATCATAAAACATAATACACCGTCAATAATTATTGAATAATAAGATCCTCCTGCACATCGATCAAAATATGTAAATTTTATAACACTTATGTAATCGGAGTGCGTGTATTAAGTACACGTGTTGAGAGCATGATATTTTTTAATATTATAAGTGATATTTTTTGCAATCCATAAAAATGTAGTAATGATTATAAAAATGTCATCATTTTTTTCTTTTTATTTAGAAGTACTTTCCAGTTAAATAAATCAATACTTTCATGGTCAGAAAATATATTTTTCAGTATAATAAGTGATACTTTTTTCTAGGTCAATTCGGGAATTGGGTGGTGGATCTGGGTGCTACCCACCTGTCTAATATAACAGGGTTGTGTACATGATAATTTGCCTTAATGAATTTTCAGTTTTTCAAAGATATATTAACTTGTTTTAGAGTTTGTAGATTGAATTTACTTATATAATCTATTTCTCTTTTCCAATTGTATAATCTCGTCTCATGTTCCAAATCGCCCGTATTTTGAGTCAAATTAACTGGATAGGATCGTCTATTCCAATTTGGTATTCCAACCATTGAAATACACACATGGCATACATTCAATAGTTAGAATATGAGATGAAATACCAAATTGGAATAGAAAACCCCGTCCACAAATTAACTAACCATCCCCTGAAATTATAATTCGGCCCTAAATTATTATATTTATGGAAATTATGATTAAGGACATTGAATATAATATTCATTTAACATCCGTCACGCTGTTATTTTGGTAACGGAGGGTCTTAGTTAAGCTGCTTTTGACCGTATGGAATTTTTATTACACTCCGTGTTACATTTTTAAATTATGAGTTTTTTTTTATATTTTTCTTCAATTTTATTTTTTTGTGATTTAGTTTAATTTTATGATTATTTTAAGGGTTCATCCCACCCAATTATGGTTTATAATTATTTTTTAATATTTAATTTTCAATTGCTGATTAATAATTCCTTATTATGGTTGATTTTTTTCAAAATTATGTTTTATAATTTCTTAATTCAATTTTTTTGTTGATAAATATTGACTATGATTATTTATGTTATAATTAATTTTTATTTTATGATAAATATTATTAAATCATAAATTTAATAACATAATACGGAGTGAAACACGAAAAAGTGTAACAGGAAATTTCAACCCGCTTTTGATAGTTTGAGAGTTTATTTGAACAAAATATTGGAACGAGTCCTGCTAGATTCCTTCCATATAGTTCAAGGTCTTAGTTGTCGGTTGACCATTTTAGCTAATGTAAATCATCTATATTTAGCTTGGAATGATGTAAAAAACGTTATTTCATTCAAATGAATTAAAAATATATTCAGGTGTGCAAAATCACATAGCTAGTTACGCTAATTAACAACTACAAATTTAAAAATAATAATAATGAAATGCAAAATGGTTGGTAACTATCGTTACCCATCGTTGTTCTCGATCTCATGCAACGTGAAGCAGTCACCGTTCCATGTGTATTTAATTTTTGTATGGGTGAATTGTTTAAATGTTAAAATACACATAGCATACCAAGATGAAATACCAATTTAAAATAGAGGATCCTGTCTATGCTCTTCAATATTTTTGAAACCCTACTCACATGCAAACGTTACTAAGTATCTCGATACAATTAAGATCTTGAATTTAAGAGTATACGAAAATATGTACGTGCATGAAAAATTATGTCACGCATGCACAGAAGAGGAAATCATAAATAAGTAATCACTAATTTCATAATATATTCCCATCTCGATCGTGATTACATAATTAAGCTGCATGAAACTCACAGTTCATTGATCAAACGGACTATTTAGATCACACTCGATCACTAGTCTTTATTCACGACACATGCAACCCCCCTTATTTATATATATATATATATATACACGTATATATCACGACCACATGCACTTTCACACAAACTGCCGAATACCCTTGGCTGTCTCGTGCACGACGGAGGCCGTGAAATACCATGAGACGACGTCGTGAATGGCGACGTACTCGCCGGTGGAGGCGGCGATTCCGACCTGAACTTGCTGAGGAAGAATGGTGCTCAAGTCATACATATAGCTCACCTCATATCTGTGTGAGTTCGTCGTAACCACCGCGCTTATAACTTGAGTCGCCTCTTCGTAGTCGACGCGCAGCGTCACCTCTTCACCGATCAACGAGTCGGAAATCTCCGTCACCTTCACGGATTTTCTCGACTCGAGGTCGATCCCGACGTGGCGGAAGCTCGGGTCCCACTCGCCGTTGACGAAGATGTCGAACTCGACGGCGAAGACGTTGGACATGTTGCCGTTCGGCCCGAAGATCCCGAAGCTTCCGCCGGCGGAGCCGGTGGGGATGGTGGTGCCGACGGGGGCGATGAAGAAGACGATGCCGTCGGCGGGGTTGTTGCTGTTGGCGTTAGGTTTGATGATGAATTTGACGGTGGTTTCTAAGTCGACTTGTGCTCCCGGTTGCCAGAAGGGGACCGTAGGCGCGTACACTGCTCGGCCGGCGCTGGTCTGCAGCGCGTTGCCGTTAGTGTCAGTTTTGGTGAGGCGGAGGTAGGTTGAGTCCGACGGGAAATGGGCGTCGCCTTGTAAGATTAGGTCCTTGGGTGGCTCGCCGTGGGTGTAGAAATCGTAGGTGAAAGAGATTGTCTGCGACTGAGCGATGTTCGCCGTGGCTAGGATGATGACGAACAACGCTATGACTGCATGAGAGAGAAGATGAGAAATTAGGGTTTGGGAGTTGGAGATGGCCATGGTTTTTTTTTTTTTTTTTGGGAAATTTTTTGTTTTTGATGTGGTGGATAGATTGTGCTCGAATCACTCCTATTTATAGTAGTTAAACGGCGTGCATATTGGATTATTAATATCTCAATAATTGAGTTTTTATTTCTATGTCTTAATTATATCGTCTGCACGATTAAAATCATGTGGTCTATACTACTTGTACAGTTAATGTCTCATTAATTAGCGAAGTATATAGTTTTAGCAGCAAATTATTAAATTGAGAAAATGATCTTTGTGTACCATTGATATGACGTGGTATTATTACCGAGCTCGTAGTTATTTCTCAAATTAATAGCAATTGGATGATTATGAGGAAGGTATTTTCCAAGATTGTAGACTCAGCAGGCACTAGTCGAGCGGTCGGGTGTGTATAAGAGGCTTGTTTTTTATGAATTATGATTTATTTTAATAATCTTTACCTATATCCTACATCATATTTTTGTTCTTTTTTTAACCTCAAAATTTTAAAAATTAATAAATAAATAAATAAATCATTGCCTAGGGAAGTTAGAGACGCATAGCAGTTTTTGTGGCCGACTAGGCCTTTTTCGATTCGGTTAGTGGTTGCCTAGCGCCTAGATATAAGACAAAATGTGAACTAGATTATTCATGTGCGTATGCACAATTATGTATATATTTAGACAAAAATTATATGTGAACTCATTTTGCGGGTCAAATTTCGTAAGATGAATTAAATTATGAAGTCAAACTCCATATTAATTTCCTGGAGTATTTGTAATTTTAATATTAGAATTTGATTGTATTTGGATTCAAATTTTAATACATCTTACGAGTTTTGACTCAGAAGACGGTATCACACATCCCTCGTATTGTTGATATTATGAAAAACACTGATGTAGCACCTACTCGATCGGAATTAAAGAACATCTTACCAATATTTTATTTATATATATGATGTCGTCATCCAGCACCATATTATAACAATAACAATCATAATAAAAAAGAATTGAATTGTGAGGGGTGCCCTCCGACTGTCTATATATGGTTTATTTATCAACTTTATCAGTATTGTTTTCTGATTTATAATATACTTACGATGCATTTCTAAATAAAAATATTTTGTTACGTTCCTTTTTTTTTTTCTACCGTCAGTTGAATCTTCCCAAGTAGAATCATGCGATCCGTCACTAATTAGTGATTATATACGAACATTTTCATATCGAAAGACAAAATATTTGTATTTTTTTTAGAGAAAAAATATCTGTATTTTTATAAATAAACATAAAAATATTAAGCCTTTTAACAAAAATAATAATAAAATACAGAAGAAAAGGTGGACCTGCATGATTGGACTCAATTCTAAATGGTCCATTGATTTAAATCACATGTTTCTTTTTTACGAACCTCAACACATAATTAACGATTCTACGCGTCCAGAGGCGTATATTTAATAGAAGATGACATGAGTGGATTGAATATAACAGATGTAAAAAAAGACAAACTTAATTATATATAATTTGAGGGGTTTTTTTTACAAAGAAAAACCCACGCCTACTACAATTAATGAATGAATTTAACTATACATACTGTTAGGGTCTTAGGGATTGATTGAAATTTTATGTTACATTTTTCCGTGTTTCATTTCGTAATTTAACTTTAAATTTACAATTTATTAATATTTATTATAAAATAAAAATTAATTATAACATAGATAATCATAGTTAATATTTATTCATATAAAAATTAAATTAAAAAAATTATTCAACATAATTTTAAAAAAATCAACCATAATATATAAGTGGAAAGTGAAAATTAAATATTAAAAATAATTATAAATCCTAATTAATTTGGTGGGTGGATTCTAAGAAATAATCATAAAATTAAACTAAATCAAAAAAAAAAATTGAAGAAAAAAAATACAAAAAAAAAACCGTTATTGAAAAGTGCAACACGCGCGGAATGTTACACATTTGAAATTACATGTGGTTAGAAGTATTAAATAGAAGTGTAGTGTTGAACTTTGGGTGTGCAGTAGTTATGGACAAGTAACTGTTGATATTTTTTGTGGAATTTTGCAAGGAAGTATTTTTATAATTTGGAATTCCTTGTAGTTTAAATTTTGAATGGTTATATTTTATATAAATATTTTTGAATTTGGGATTTTACAAGCTATAAGACAACAACTTATTTGAACTGTGGTCCAGTTAAAATCGTTGTCTACGGAATAAATAAAAATTAAAAAATCGTAAATAAAGCCAAAAAAACACCATAGTTGTAGTAAAATCGTCAACAATGTACAACAGCTACAATAAACGTAGTCAATTAGTCATGGTTTTGCTGAACAAATGTAGTCAATTGACCACGGTTCTACAAAAATCGTAGTAACCTGACAACATTTTTTGTGACACCCACAAACGAATATAGAGAGCAAATGGCTAACATTGTGAGTATGTGTGGTGTTTTTTTTTTTTTTTTTTTTTGTCGAAAGTATTGCAATAGTCGAGAACACTCAAGAAAAGATAAAAAAAAATGTACTCCGAAGTCAAGAGATTACATCAAGGACAATAAAAGTTCATATATACAATCAAAACGGTGAACTTAGAAGAAGTTTCATGATTGAGCGAAATATATAGAGTCAAAAGATGGTGAGAAAAGCTTTAAAGAAATGTCCATCTAGTCGTCATCCACGTACATAGATCCACAAGAATTTGTAGGAACTCTAGCTACATCATGCACCATGCACTTTCATGTCTCATCAAAGCCACCCACAATGCATAAACTACATGAGCAAAACCTTAATAAACAGAAATCATATATGGGACCTGTCACATGCAACACACAAAGAGAACACCACATCATATCAAATGCTCATGATCAAAATCCTTCTATCTCAAAAGATTTCTTATTGTTTAGGAACTTGGCTCCCTTCACCAGACACCAACTTGAGTCTTTATGCTCATAATATAATCAATATCAATTTTGCCATTATATTGATTAATATAGTCAAGTGGATCACCCTCCCTAAGGGACACGCTCCCGACTAGTCACATTTGGTCTCACATGAAAATCATCCCACCCGTGACATTAATAATCATCAGGGCACAGTCAAGTGGACCACTCTCCTTGGACCCCAAGGGACACACCCTCAACCAGTCACCTTTGGTTCCACATGAAAGTATCCCACTCCTGGCCCAATAAACAATACAACATCAAAATTGTATAGTGTTAATAATATTTTTCATATATAAAAATAAAATTTATTATATTTAACTAGTCCTAATTAATATTTATTATTGAAAATTAAAAGAATAAACCAAAATAATAAGTGTCGATTAACGTAGAAAAATAACCACTTCTACTTAGTAAATTATGTAAATAGTTAATTTTATATTTAAAAAAATATATTAATAACCATTTTAAAGAAAAATGTACAAAAATACCCATACTATAATTATTTACCATAATTTCAAAAATAATATTTAATAAAAAATAAAAAAAATTCTCTATCTCTCTCTCTCTCTGACCCTATCGTACCCCTTACACAGGCACAAAAAATGGCTTCCCCACCTCATTTTCCCTTCAATATTGTCCTCTATATATCTCTATAATCGAAATTTGATAAATATAATTCATAATTATGTTGTCTCGTTTTAACCTCATTGGAATTACAATGGAAGTACAGAAAGGTAGAAGTGTAGAAGAATAACAATTACAAGATTTAACTGAATTTAAACAAAGCAAGAAGATTAAGAACCGATGTGCAGATTCCAGTTCCGACAAGCCGAGTCGAGGGGACCTCTCTCCGCAAGACAAATACGCCCCAGCTAGTGCTCATGGTTTGGCGGTTGTCTTTCAAAGATGAAACGGCTTCGTCCTTCCGGGAGTAGCACCACAAATCCGGCAAGGTTCCGGCGAACTAGACAACGTCGAGAACTGGGAGCTTTGACTCGAAAGGATTCGTATGCAACAATATGAAGTGTGATCGATTATGCAGAATGTGGCCTTTGGATCCATGCAGGATGTCCTATTTATAGGCACATCTCCACTGCAGGGGACAGCTAGGGTTTGAGGGCATTCAAACCAGGTGTTGTAACCCCTCTGGAGTTATAGCTCTGCCATTAAGCCCTCCAGGAGTTACCTTCTGCAGATCCCGACAGGTGTCCCTTGTCGGCTCGGATCCCAACACGTGTCCAAGGGCAGCTGCAGACTTTGACTCCCGACAGGAGTTACTTTCGGTTACTGTCCAGCCCACTAACTCCACCAGCTCTAGATGGCAGGGGGGTTATAGCTCTGCCATTAAGCCCTCCAGGAGTTACCTTCTGCAGATCCCGACAGGTGTCCCTTGTCGGCTCGGATCCCAACACGTGTCCAAGGGCAGCTGCAGACTTTGACTCCCGACAGGAGTTACTTTCGGTTACTGTCCAGCCCACTAACTCCACCAGCTCCAGATGGCAGTTACCTGAAGGCTCCACCAGCTCCAGTGGCAGTTACTCACTTGAAGGCTCTTAACTCATGGGAGTTACACCCTTCAAGCTGGACATGCACTATGTGCACCCACGACCCGGTCCACGGCCGTTATAGACCCAGATAGTCGATCCGCCGACCCGCTCCACGACCCGACTGTTTCTGTACCGTAAAACTGATACGGCTAAGCCCAAGTACGCCCAAAGTCCAATTGCAAAGATCCAAGTCCGAGGACGAGGACGAGGACGAGACGAGACGAGCAAGGGCAAGGGCACCGGGCATCGGGCACGGGCACGGGCTCGGGCACGGGCACGGGCGGGCGCGCGCGTATGTGCGCGTGTGGGCTCATGACCCACATCCTTGTGCACTTGATTACTCCACTTAAGTGTTAATACACTTAAATACACTTCTTAATTTGATTAAGAAATCAATGTGGGATTATTTAATGTGTCTTAAACACATTATCCCACACACCATAAATGCCCAATCGTGTGACCAACTTTAACCATTTATTTCTCACTCACCGAAAATCGGATTTGAGCAAATAAAAATACTACGATTATCTACTCACGACATAGAGCAATCGTACGGTATTTAATTCCTTCAAAATTAAATATCCCGATCACGAAAAATCGGATAAAATGAGTCACACTCATTTTATTAAATCCTATTTTTCAACAAATTATTCATGGATCTCATGATTGTTTGTATTAGGATTTATGTATTTATAATATGTTTGAGATTGTGTGAAGAAAATGAATGAGCATGATTAATCATGCAATAATTTATTTTTATAGTGGTGTACGAATCAACGGACGAGACAGTTATGTAACTCGTGCACATGTTTAATTTTAAACTGATATACAAGTGAAAACCATCATGTATTTGTGTATCTACATAATTTTGCACGAGTGCATGCGTGGAAACCATCATGCATTTGTGTATATGTACTATTTTATATTGGTGCACGAGTGGAAGCACTCATGTGTTCGTGTATTTGTTCAAAATTGAACATGTGTACAAATACATGAACGGTCCACCTAGCCACTCGTACGCCAATTTAAAAATGAACAACCACATGATTTCACGAATAGGTTCAGTCGTGAACTCGTGTAGCCATTAATAAATGAGTTGATATATGAGTAGACACAATAGTATATTCGTGTAGCATTTCAAAAATATCTTGCTACACGAGTACATGAATGGACTTACTCGTGTAGTAGCTCATTTTTAAACTGCTACACAAATGGACAATAATTTTCGTGTACCGATCGACCATATTTCGAACACCCTTAAATAAGAAAAATAAAACTAAGGGTATTGTTGTACTTTTATATTGAAAATGGCTAGAAACATTATTTACTATAAAAGTGTCTAGAAATAAGTTTGGCTAAGTTAGAATGGATATTTAAAAAGTTTTCTCAAATAATAATGTAAAATTATGCTAAAGCAAAAGAAATTAAAATTGAAGAAAAAAGAAAGAAAATGTAATAATTTTAATATTTGGTATACAATTGACAGACACAAATTGGATCTAGAGTATATCAAGTGATCCAACATTTATCTCCCAATCATTTTGCCTAAAAAGTAACTATTAATGGGTCACACAGTCATATTCACTCATTTATCTTTTATTATATATTATTAATTCATTAATTATATATATATATATACTCATTTATTTTACTTGAAAATTTAATTAATTAATTTTTCATATATATAATTATTAATAAATTAATTTAAAAAATGACCAACCGAAAAAAAAATTGAACAATAATTAAAATTGCCACACAAATCAAAGTGATGCATATAATATATGATACAAAAATACAACTCAAATGAACACCTAGCGTAATAAAAAGAAATAAAATATAAATTAATAATTTGCTAAAACGAATATGACATTACACGATCTTTACAAAAATATAGCATAAAAAATATTACATAAAAGCATAACATAAAAAAATAATATATAAAAACATTATATATATATACATGTATAAACATTGAAGACAAAAAAAGTATATATATATATATATATATGTATATATATGGTGGTTAAGGGCTGCTTTTGACAATGGGAGGATTTACTTGAACGAAATATTGAACTGTGGTTGTGCTAAATTCCTTCCATATATATAGTTCGAGGTCTTGGTTGTCGGTTGACCATTTTACCTAACGTAGGTCATCTTTATGTAGTGTGGAATGATGTAAAAAGTTAGTACCTCCGTTCCAATAGTAAGGTCCACTTGTTATTAGGCACGGAGATTAGGAAGAAATGGATTAGTTGGTTAAGTAATGGGTAAAGTAGGTGGGGTCCATTTCTTTAAGGAGTATTATAATAAAAAGTAATATAAAGTAAGTGGGGTCCATTTTGATATTGACATTAATTATTTCCCTATATGGTAGTGGACCTTGCTATTGAGACAGCCAAATAAGGCAATGCGGACCTTGTTATTGGGACGGAGGTAGTATTATATTAAAATTAATTAAAAATTCAAGTGTAGTTAATTACAATAATTAACATCTACCAAAAACAAGAATTATTAAATGCAACTTGGTTGGCAAGTGTCGCTTCCCATCACTATTCTCTCACTTAAATTAATAGTGCATACCCCTACCCCGCCCTTAATTTTTTAATTTTCTCATACTTAATAGCTGGTAGTAACTTTGATTCAATATTTTTGAAACCCTACTCACATGCAAACACTACTACTACTTGCTATATATCTCGATACAATTAAGATCTTGAAATTAGGAGCATACAAAAATACGTACGTACGTGCATGAAAAATTATGTCACGCATGCATGCACATAAGAGGAAATTATATATAAATAAGCAACTAATTTCACATATACACGATCGTACGTGATTACATAATTAAGCTCCATGAAACACACAATTCGGTCGTGTAATCAAACGGACTATTTAATTTAGATCACACTCGATCACTAGTCCTTATTTACGACACGACCCCTTATTTATATATATCCACACACATGCATTAACACGTACGACCACATGCAATTTCACACAAACTGCCGAATGTATTTATCGCCGCCGTTGGCGTGGTCGTCGCGCAATAAGGTGGCCGTGAAATACCACGAGACGACGTCGTGAATGGCGACGTACTCACCGGTGGAGGCGGCGATTCCGACCTGAACATCCTGTTCAAGAATGCTCTTCAAGTCTCGCACAAAACTCACCTCATATCTCTCCGAGTTCTCCGCCGTAACAACTGCGCTTATAACATGAGTTGCTTCTTCGTAGTCGACGCGCAGCGTCACCACTTTTCCGATCAAAGAGTCGGAAACTTTCTGTTCTGCCACGGATTTTCTCGACTCGAGGTCGATCCCCATGTGCCGGAAATTCGGGTCCCACTCGCCGTTGACGTAGGTGTCGAACTCGAGGGCGAAGACGTGCGAGCTGTTGCCGTTCGGCCCGAAGATTCCGAAGTTTCCGCCGGCGGATCCGGCGGGGATGGTGGTGCCGACGGGGGCGATGAAGAAGGCGATGCCATCGGCGAAGACGCTGTCGCTGTTGGCGTTAGGTGTGATGATGAATTTGATGGTGGTTTCAATGGTGGATTGCATGCCCTGTCTCCAGAAGGGGATCGTAGGTGCGTAGACTGCTCGGCCGGCACTATTCTTCACCGCGTTGCCGGAAGCGTCGGTTTTGGTGAGGCGGAGGTAGGTTGAGTCCGACGGGAAATGGGCGTCGCCTTGTAAGATTAGGTCCTTGGGTGGATCGCCGTGGGTGTAGAAATCGTAGGTGAAAGAGATTGTCTGCGACTGAGCGGTGTTCGCCGTCGCTACGATGATGACGAACAACGCTATGGCTGCATGAGAGAGAAGATTAGAAATTAGGGTTTGGGAGTTGGAGATGGCCATCTTTTTTATTTCTTTTTGAAAAATTTTGGTTTTGATGTGGTGGATTGATTGTGCTCGAATCTCTCCTATTTATAGTAGTTAAGGGTATGCATATTGGATTACTAATATCCCAATAATTGAGTTTTTATTAATATTTCATAATTGTATCAATCACGTGGTCTATACAACTTTTTAAAATTTTAAAATTTAATAAATAATAAATGGGCGTCGGGGAGCTAGATCCGTCTAGGATGCCTACTCAGAATTAAAGAATACCCGATCAGCATTTTATTTATATATATTATGATATCATCCGCTACAATATTATAACATTGAAAATCATAAAAAAGAATCGTCAATTCTTCTGTGCATATCAGACGGTCAACGTATTAGGTGATACTTTTTAGGGATATAGGCGAGTGATACTCTTTAGTGTTACAGGTAATACTAATTTTAATTTTTTTATGACCGATATTTTTTAAGGATACATGTGATACTTTTGAGCTTTTTGATTGATACTTTTTAGTATTACGGTTGATACTTATTTTGACAATTCTTTAATCGATGTGTTGACCGTCTGATGTGCACCGAGTGCACATAAGACCTGTTCAAAAGAATTGGATTGTGAGGGGCGCCTCCCCACAGTCTATATCTGGTTTATTTATCAACTTTATCAATATTGTTTTATGATTTATAATATACTTTTGATGCATTTCTAAATAAAAATATTATTATCTTTATGAAAATAAAATAAAATTAAGCCATTTAACAAAAATAATACTAAAATACAGAAGAAAACAAAGGTGGACTGCATGATTAATTGGATTTGATTGTAATTAAATGGTCCATTCATTTCAGGGGAGCTGATCACCGACTATTTGGACGACAAAAATAATTAATTATAAAATTATTTAAATCTTTATCAAAAAAAAAATCAAATAAAAAAAAAACTCCTACATATATATAATAAAATTGTATAAGGATCTACCAATAAAAATACAAAGACCTGAGACTGTATTGCTAAATCTTATGCATGTTTCAGTGGGGAATGACTAAGATTTTCGTGTCGATCGAGGAAAAGGTCGTGGTCCCATATTAGGAAATTATTGAGGTAGTTGATCTTATATTAAAATATATAATGTTAACATGACATTTTAAAATTATATAATAATGACTATTTGTAAGAAATCTTTAATTTACATTTTACTTTTCGTAAATATATATCTTTAGTGCAATCGTGTGCATATTTATGTAAAAATTTATTTTGGCAAAACATGTAGTTTTGCTATTCATGTGATGCTTGTTAAGATCTAAACCACGACTCTTGTCCGTTGTGTTTGATCAAAGACATTTGAAACCGAATATTTCAAATTTGGAGAACGTGTTCCTTACCGCATCGTCTTTGAAGAGATCAATTTTGAAGATTAGTCATAATATACAAGGGAAATCTCTTATATATCTACAGTGAAATAATCACTACCAAAAAAACGCTCATAGATAACGGATTTTATCCGTTATGTATGTGAAAAAAGCTCTGTTACGTATACTGGTGTTATCTATACTGCGCTCATACATAACGGAATAATATCCGTTATCTATGTTATTAAACATAACGGTTGTAGCAACAAACATGACATCGGATATTACGTTATCTATAACTCTCATACATAACGGTTTCTTCCGTTATGAAAGTTTAACTATCTCCGTTATCTATGAACGTTTACATAACATTTTTTTTTCATACATAACACTCTTCATTGCGTGATCTATTACTGTTATATATAACGGTTTTTACCGTTATGAAAATTCATTTTTCTCCGTTATCTATGCACTTTTAAATAACGGCTTCTTTTTCATACATAACACTCTTCATTGCGTGATCTATTACTGTTATATATAACGGTTTGTACCGTTATGAAAATTCATTTTTCTCCGTTATGAAATATACCACATGGATTAATACATAACGTTGTTTGTAGTTTAGATAACACGTTTTTTACGTTATGTATGTTTTGATACATAACAGATTTTTACCGTTATTAAATATTTTTAATTTTGGTTATCTTTAGGCATTATACATAACGGTCTTATAGTTTCACTGCCGTTATGTATATTTTCAATAAGTACCGTTATTGTATGTCTGCTACAAATTTTTTATAGATTTTTAGCAATTAAAATAATTCTAAAACAATAAAAATAACTAAAATTACCATAAATCATCATACATCTAATTCAAAAAATATTCATACATTCATCCAAATAAAGTCAATATTCTACACATATTTATATAGTAATAGTGTCAAAAGAAAGATAACATATTTATCCAAGAAATCAAAAATCATGTTTGCCTGCAGGTGCTGCATCCATATATGTATATCTGCATATCTGCACACATGAGAGAGTTATGGGTTATAGTGACTGCTCAACCCCCTCTCTACGGCACAAAATCAGAACTCATGAGTTCATGAGATCTCTCATTTCACACTACTAAATAAAAAGAGAAATTAAAGAGGAGGAAATGCATAAAAAGTAGCACTACAAGAAAAACGCGATTTAACGACGGAATTAACGACGGATTATATTCCGTCGTTAAATTAACGACGAAATTAACGACAGGTGAAGATTACGATATTTAACGACGGACTAGCGACGGATTTTTTCGTCTCTAACGTAACGACGGAAAAATCCGTCGTTAAATATTATTTTTTAATTTTTTTAATTTTTTATTTTTTTAACGACGGAAAAATCCGTCGTTAAATATTTTTTTATTTTTTTATTTTTTATTTTTTTTAACGACGAAAACATCCGTCGTTAAATATTATTTTTTTATTTTTTTTTATTTTAACGACGGATAAATCCGTCGTTAAATATTATGTATTTAATTTTTTTAATTTTAATGACGGACTAACGACGGATATTTTCCGTCGTTAAATTTGATTTTTATTTTTTTTATTTTTTTTACATTTTTTCATTTTTTTTTATTTTTTGATTTTTTTTATTTTTTTATTTACTAATTAATACTTAACTACGAATTTAAAATTTATTTTTTTATTTTTTTATTTTTTTCAGATTTATTTGATTTATATGATTTTTTTAAAATTTTTATTATTTTATATTATTTTTCATATTTTATATCATTTTTTAATATTGTTTATTATTTTTAATTTTTCAAGTACTAATTTTTTTTTCTAATTTAAATTAATATTTGGAATATTTCTAATTTTTTTATTTTACATTTTCAAATTTCTATTTTATTTTTTTATTTTTAAATATTATATACTATTTTTTAATATTTTATATTATTTTTAATTTTTCAAGTAATAATTATTTTCGAATTTAAATTAATATTTTGAATATTTCAAATTTTTCTAAAATTAATTTTTAATTTTTTTAAAATTTTGATTTTTTATTTATTTTATTTTTCAGATTTATTTTATTTTTTAATTTTTTTAATATTTTATATTATTTTTTAATTTTTTTAATATTTTATATTATTTTTAATATTTTTTATTTTTCAATTATGAATCTGATTTTTTTTAAATATTTTTATTTATTTTATTTTATTATCTTTATTTTTTTATTATTTTTATTATTTTTTATTATTTTTAATATATTATATCTTTTGTTATATTTAAATTACTAATTTATGACTTTTTTATAATTTTTTATTTTAATAATTTTTAGGACTTTATAATATATAATTATTTAATTTGGAAATAAAAAGTCAATGAAAATAGGTTTCGTGTGTATATATATATACTAGTTGTATATTTTAACGTAAATACTTTCTAGCCTATTTGGTTAGAACTTTAGGGCATAAGGCCATTGGCCCGTGTTCGAATCTCTTGGAGCGCAGATTTTGCCTTAATTAATTTAGGCTCCACAGGCTCGGCTTGGCGGCTCAGCTTGAGCCGCGCGGCTCATACCCTTAGCTTGATGGTTTTTTTTTTTTTTTTTGTAACGATGAAATTTTTCCATCGTTATTCCGTCGTTAAATTTATTATTTTTTTATTTTTCACGATCGAATTCGGCAATAAGTTAGCGACGGATAAATTCCGTCGTTAACATCTTTCCGTCGTTAAATTTGTCGTTAAAATGATTTTACGACGAGAGGATTAACGACGGATTTGATCCGTCGTTAATCCGTCATTAAATTGATTTAACGACAGATTTTTGATGTTTAACGACGAAAAAATCCGTCGCTAAAACGCGAATTTTTTGTAGTGTAGTATAATCAGAGCAGTATAAATCAAGTATAAATCATGCAGACCTACACTCGCCCCCTTTATTAATTGCATACAACTCAATCTCAAGCAAATAAAACTAAGTAACAAATCTCACTAGCTAGGCATTTAAGTACCCTTTATTGAATTAAATTACCAGCTTCTCTCCACAGCGACATTTAAGTATGATTATGCTAATATTGATATTGATAATTTCATCAAGAAGCTACTAGCTAGGCACTTTTGTTTTGGAGTAAATTAGTGAATGCAAGCAAACAGTTACAGAGATGAGTAACATAGTGAGATTAATTTGATCAAATCTATTCCATAAGTAACAAATAAAAAGGATAACCATTTGTCTCAAGCAAAAATAATTGAACTGGAAACAATACCTATCAATCCAAGACATGTTTTATCACATATTCTGCCCATTCTTCACGAACCTCATTGAGTTGAGCTTGAGAATAAGTACGAACACTCTTGAAGTACGAATAAAAACAGATCATATTTGACTAATTAATAACTACACATCCTATGTTAGACAATATTTGAGCACATTTAAATACCAGTGATGACAGCTGAGAAGTAGACGATGTAGCATTTTCAACCCCTGTGATGATCTCTCTCATGAACCGCATCACGTAATAGCCACATTGCTTGTCATCAGGTTGCATAGGACCCTATATAGTATAAATAAGACATGGCAAGTGTGTAATAATAATTAATAAACTGACCTATAAATGAGAATGTACCTTTATAACTTCCCAATTTGCTTTTTTGGATTTCTTTCCCTTGTTTGCGTGGACAATACTTAAGGCACTTCAAAGGGAAGTTATTAAGACAGTTAACATTAACATCCATTAAAATGAAAGCGATATGATTTATTAGCTGAAAAGTCGAAAACTTACGTGTCAACGACAGACTTCCATACAGTGTCCTTATTACGATGACAAAGAGGATACATAAGAAACACTTGATTTTTTTCAACTTGGAAGATTGTCAGAATCCAATGCCCGCTATTTCATAAGAGTGTCAAATTATTATACCAGAAAACATGCATCATACTAACAATAAATAAATATATAAGCCTACAGCTACAACTCGAACCCAATGCAATAGATATGCAAATTAAGGGATTCAAATTAATTCACGTACCCCACGTTGCAAGGCACGAGTACAAGTTGATTTGAGGCTGCAAGAAGTAATCTTTCTGATAATGCACGCGATCTATCCTCATCAAGCCCATATGCTACAGCAAATGGATTCACAAAGAGGAACTTTGAAACACTATCATTTTCCTTCATTTTTCTATACAGATGCCTACTGATAAACATGTTATAGTTATACAAATAACACATGTCACTTATAAAGAAAGAAATAGAATTAATGAGCTTACCAAACATATGCACTGATGCAATTTCCTGATATCGGGTCCATCTTACAAAATGGAATGACATCATGCTTCAGAAAAATGTGAACCTTCACCTCATGCCCAAACAATTCAACATCTAACATAAAACATATTGATTCATCCTTGGAAGTTCTCTCAAATGAAAAATATAGTGCAAGTAATGTTGGAGGCAATGATGACAAGTTGATTTTCGTATCTTGATCATTTCTCTCAAATAGCTTTTTTCCAATTCTTTTCTTATCCTGTGTCTAAATAATTAGAGACATTATATTATTAACAATTCACTATTAAAAATAGAAGAGAACATAATATTCTATAAAATTACCTCATTCTGTCTTTCCACTACCAAATGGGTAGGCCATGCGACATGAGTTCCTAGTGCACTTCCTACTATTTCTATCTCATCTGAAATACGAAATGGTAGCTCTGCACTCTCATCTACAACTTCATCAATCGAAACATGGAAGCAATCTGGAGGCATCGGAGAGCCATGTAGGACAACACCAGCAACAAATACTGTTCCATAATCTATAAGCTTTTTGGAGTCTCCATATAGCAACTTCACTGCCTTTCCCTACATATTAAAAGAAAGTCTCAAGCAAATATAATTCTTAGGTGCAGACAGTAACTATTTCATGGAAATCACTAAACTTACCTGTAAGAAATCTGATTTTCCAACACATACAACATCGGGAGACTCCATATGATGCTTCTCCTGATTTACAATCTTTATCACTGGACAACTAGCCAATCCTTCAGAGTCTTTGTCATTTTCAGCATGCTTAAATTCGAACTTTCCATTTTACACTTTTACTCTTGGACTATATGATCTAAATCCTGAATCTTGCGAGCTTGTTCTTCAATTTTTCTCTTTGCTTCCTCCAATTCAGTATTACATAAGGCTTGTGAACCTTGGGTTGTTGCTCGTCTACTTTCTCTAGTAGATTGGAAGTAGGATTTGGGCTTGACGCCTGACCCCTTTCCTCGCACACGACCAACATGTTCTAGTTTATCAAGTGCAAGTGAAAGCAAATCACTTGAAGTTGCTTCTGAATGCAATTTCCCTTCCTCCTTTTCGTGTATGTATTCATCCTACTCATTTCAAATAAAATGTTGATTAAAACCTGACATGAAATAAATTAACAAGAAGAATTAAATTGAAAAATAAAAGAGTAGTGTGTCATACTATTTTCTGAATAGCTATCTTCAAATTTTCATTATGAGTGGTTCCCTCCTTGTTCAATCTTGCTTTCTTCCACAGCAAACATCTATCAACCTCTTCATTACCATGCAAATCCTTACATAGAATACTATGATCAATGTTAACATAATAATTGCACACACTAACTGAAAAAAGGAACCAACATGAGCCCAAAAGTAGCAAAGCAATCATGATTACAATATCTACTAGCAGTACTAAGTTTATTCTTCCATATACTCTACTGAAATGTATGCATGCCAGTATATAGAACTTATCTACCTCAGCTTGAGAGAGACATCATAAGAATTAAAAAAAAAAAGTCATAAACAAACTGCCCAAATGTACAAGGCAAAACAGAACAGGTCACGTAAGGTCTATGTAAAAGTTAAATGCCTCACAAATAATGAATAGATAAGTACAAGTGGCAGGATGATGAATTTATAACTCTCATATATATATATATATATATATATAATTTTATAAGCATGTGAGAAACTAAATCTCTAGACCAATGCTCGATTTTGGAAAAGAAAAACATACTGCAGATGGAAAATCTGCTTGTAGTGGAACTGGATTCTACTTGTTTTGGTAATTAAAGAGAAATAAATAAAAAAGTCAGAAATTAATGTTTACAGGTAGCTAGCAGGGCTTTTCCATGTATAAATTAAATTGAACAACATATATATAATATAATGGTAGGCATGCATGAGTTCCATTTTATTATAACTTCTCAAATCAAAAGACTTTACATAATTAGTTAGAATCGTCAACACTACAGAATTAATAATATCAAAACTAGCATTTTACTCTCCAATATCGATTTTTTTTGCTTATTTAAATGTGGGTCTAATACTGACATGTAGAATAGAAGACATGCATGTAATAAGTGATTCCAAAAGGATAGTAATACTTATTTTATAGCTAGACCTCATCTCCTTCTCTCGCAGCCCTCATTTTTAAACCAAGTACTAAAACAATGAATAAGAGCTCAAAATTGATTCCTAAATCAGATTCCTAATTCAAAATATATTAAAAAAGTATCTATATAACGATTGAAGAAAATATTCCAGTAGTAATAAACAATATTATGGAAGGTATGTCAGTTTTTCCTACTTTCTATCAAGTTCGAAAATAATGGCTTGAAAATTTGAACCTATAAGCCAAAATGTCCAAGTTCTATAAATAACAGGTATTATTTATGAAAGGGCACCTGATCTGATAAAAATGGTATTTAAATCTCTCCGGGTTTTGATTCTAATTGTATGTGTGTTATGATAATGATCCTGGAGATATGATGATTTGCGAGAAATAAAGTAGCCACATCACATGTGGTAGTAGTGTTGGTAAGACACCCTTTTGTACTTTGTGTTATCTGAAATGTTCCAACTCCAATATTTATTTTGGATCATAAGTAGATTATACATTATTAATTAATGGGAATGGGAGGATTGGAACAAGTAGTCTAGTGGTAATGTAATGCTTGGACCAGCAGACAATAGAGAGAGAGAGAGAGATGAAGGGCGGCCATTTGGGATTTGGTTGCTGGTTGGGAAGTCAAAAGGTTCATTAAATGGTGCAACAGTGCTCAGTCTAGTAATACTGGGTTGTAGGCAAGAAAAACAAAACTAGAAGAAAGGAGGTTTGTGGAGTCAGAATGTCATGAGTCACATTCACCTCAATTATAACACATAACACGCATTAACCCCTCAATCAACAGAATTTTCAATGAGAAGATCATCACCAATCCAGTAAACAAATAAATTATGGGAATAACAGCATGATAAGGTGAACAAAATCAATTAGAACGCAGTCAAATCCAATTCACACAACAAAGATGAAGTGTTGATCAACTCTACAAATGCAATTACCTCAATCAGTTTACAGATGAACTGCTAGTGAAAATCTGGATAGTAGAGAGATAAGGCACGAAATACTGAATTAGATTTTGATCATCATCGGAAACTGTTGAGTATGACGTGTTCCAGATGATGTTATCACTT
This sequence comes from Perilla frutescens, assembly GCA_026008535.1. Taxonomy (NCBI): domain Eukaryota; kingdom Viridiplantae; phylum Streptophyta; class Magnoliopsida; order Lamiales; family Lamiaceae; genus Perilla; species Perilla frutescens. Next base: position 22,719,470 of record BRKX01000005.1, read on the forward strand.
CATTTGATAACATCGTAATCAATGTCGTATCTAATGATGTTCCCTCATTCTCGTCACATTGAGTATAACACTCGGATGTTAACCTTATCCTTTTTTAGTATTTTGGATTAATTTATTTTAAATTAATCTGAATAAATTATGATTTTTGTCACATATCATTTTCCACGTATTTAGGGATTTATTAGATATTTTATTTTGAATTAAAACGTGGATAATATTTGATTTTGACTTGGTTAAAATCTGTTCCGGATTTCATGGGGACGTGATGTTCCCACTCCTTCTTGGACACTAACTGTTATAGGAGATCGTGGGTTATTGGAGTAACTGCTACTATTGCACGATGTTGAAGAACGTGTGCCATGCAATGCAGAATACGGTTATCTCAAGTCCACTTCAGCAATGGGTAGTGGAAGGCGGTTGATTCAAGTCCAAGCCATCTAGGATCGTGAGGTAACTGCCAATACAAGATGGAAGAAGTATTTATGGTCTCCTTAGATCTTAAAATAATTTATACAAGCAAGTTATCACCGTGGTTTGTGAGAAGCTCTGAATCTTACATCTAGTGTCATATCTGAAATCCAAGACATCTTCCTCGACATCTGCCTAGCGTCCCAATCAGCTGGAGACTTTTATTCCAGTTGTGTGTGTAGGTTAGATAGTCAACTTTGAGAAGTCTAGGATTTAGAGTGACTGATTGTAATCTATCTATGTGTTTAGATATGTTTGTTTTTGGGTGATTATTCGAGTGAGTGAAGCTAGGATAGTCCTCTGTATGTTTTATGATGTGTTGTCAAGGGAGTGAACTGAGACAACATCAGCATTGTTTTTGTATTTCGCTTGTGATAGTGAATTTCGTCTTGAGGCAATCACACACCGTAAGGAGTGTGATTTAAAACTTATTTTGTGCAAAGTTCTGTTTACGTTTCCACTGCATGTTGAAGGCAATGTGGTAACACTAGCTTCAACATTACATTTAACTTTGCAATTTACATCCGTAATTCACATTGTTTCAGGCAACAAATTCTAACAGAAACAATCGGAATTCCAGCACCATAAGCACTCCATTGATCAAAGGTATTCCAAAGATCAGCAAGAACAAAATAGTCAATTAGCAAGATACTATGACAAGATAAAAAGGGATGGATAATAAACAATTAGCTAAATTAACAAGTGATGTTCATATATATCATATCACACCATCAAGGGAGTAACAGAAATTAAAATAAAAACACCAAAACCATCCATTTATGCTTTTCATCTAGGTGCTAGTAAATGAACACAAGATTCACATTACCTAAAATGAATGTACATAGAAAAATAAATATAATTTTCCATATAAATACAGGTTACATTAATTCCTAAAACAATCTGATGATGTGCAGGCATGTTCAGATAATAAGATTTTCACACATCTTCATATTAATTCCTAAAGCAACCTTCACCATCATGCACGTATCTAAGGTTTCCAAGAGCTCTATATGCCATGACATGTTGCATTACAAATAATATTGAGAAATCAAAATAGACCACAACATGAATGTCAATATAGACCCCTATTTGCACAATATTCCACTCAAGCACTTTCAGCACCAAGCCAACAAGTGTAATCAATGACTTTCTAAAGGGAATCAAATTCAATAATGCTTAAATAATATTAAACAATGAGATAAACAGGATTTTTTCAAAATGTTACAAAATTCATATAAAAAAAATAACGTGTAATTTGCAACTACATTTTTCTTCAAGAAATTTTAATTTTAAATTCTTGGTTTAATTAACCTATATATATACATATATATGACGATTACTTAATATAAATATATATAATAATTATTGAAAGATTAAAACTTGGAAGCTAGCTAGAGTATAATATATAATGATGTGAAATTTGGACCATTTTTATTGTCAATCAATCATTCTCTTAAAGAAACTAAGAATCCAGGATTAATTTGGTTAACCAAACTTCATTAAAAAAAAGAAAAAGAACAGGAGTGAAAATTCAAATTCACTACTTCAAACTGCAATCTTGTTTCCGAATTCTTAATATCCAAAATTGTTCTTATGTATGAAAAAAAATGAAAAGTAATATTGCAAGTGATTATATAATATCAAAGACGTACAAATATTCTCACAAATACAGTAGAATGTAAATCAAATAAAATCCCTAATTTAAAGAAAAAATATCATTTTTAGATCTCGAAACAAATAGATATGCCAATTCAGTTGTAGATATAAGAATGCATTTGTGTAAATGAACACACAATCAAACATAATTTCAAGCAAACTGAGAGACATACCATGGCTTCGGCGAGTGAAAGGGATTTGCTTTCGCTGCTTCACAACTCTGGGAAATCCCTATTTGCGAAAGCCTGGGAGCAATTGCGATAAACACTCGTTCTTAAACTTAGGGTTTAGACTTACGACTGAGCGAATTTGGGAGAAGGGGCTTTTCTTTTTTTGCTCTTTTTGAAGCTGATTTTCGATCCTTTGTTCTGCTGAATTTGAATTTGGGAGAAGGGCTTTTCTTTGGCTTTTTTGTTACAATTTTTCCTAATAAAAATATACTTATTATTTTTATGATATATCTAATGATTTGGTGGGAAATAATGGTGGGAAATAGCTGCGCGAAAGTTAGAAAATTTTCAATGTAAATAATTTTGAATTAAAAAAAAAATAACAAATATTCATAACGGTAAATTTTACCGTTATATAATGTGTTTAAACATAACACAACACATAACGGTACCAAATGAGCGTTATAATTGTGAACAATATGTAACACTCACAGATAACGCAAGACTCGAAAACGTTATATATGATCGGAGATAACACTTCTCTCGTAACAGATTTTTGAAATATTCGTTATCTATACCAAAAATGCGCTCATAGATAACGGATTTTTAAAATATCCATTATGTATGAAGTGTTATATATGAGAGTTTTTTTGGTAGTGAATCTTCAACTATGAAGGCTCGTAGAAGGGTTTACAAGTTCCTATTTAAATTAGGTCTCTCTATTCACAATGAGAGGTGGGATGTGTTGAATATTTTATACAAGCTCTAAGTTTTTTGAGTTGTTCTTTGATAGAATTTTTATACATTACTAATGTACGTTGTTCTTTCTTGAATTCCACTCGATGTTCTTGTAATCAGTTTGTCTTTTACAAACTTTTGGGTGTTTCTATATATTAATAGACACAATCTCACAAAAGTTGTTAGGGAGACTCATACATTTTCAGTCCATGCCAATAAAGAAGGCATACAGGTCGAATAGTTAAGTTTTCAAATAAATAGTAGTGCTCATTAATTATAACTAATGTTTTGATTTTGATGGTCCAACTTCAACACAAAAAGACGGTGATATACTTGTAAATATTTTAAACTTCACAAAAAAGTAATGACATATTGGTAAATATGTTGAACTCCAAAGTTGCATTTTTTTGTCAAAATTTTCCTTTAAAGATAGCATAAGCATATATTCCAAAAAAATTGTAGAAACTTTAAGTAATCATAATTTTTTTTTAAATTCAATTTACATAAATCATATATCAAATTAAATCACCTTTCATAGTCTTTCATTTAAAATTCATATTACATATTTTTATCTAACAAAAAATATTTTGTCCATAATAACATTAAACCTTACTCATAATATCATATAAAAATACTCATAACAACATGAAAAAATTATTAATAAAACATGTAAATTTACTCATAATAACATGTCTCGCTTATTCATTTTAACATTAATTATATGTTTCATTCGAATGATGGATGTTTCAAAAGATTAGGACCGCTAGGGCATGATTCGTGCATGGGTAGCTGGGGTCCGGAAATGCAGAAAATGCCAAATTGATGATAGACAAAATCTAAATTTCATCACTAAAAAGATGAACATATATACGTTAAATTTTGTAACATTAATTAATAAGAAATTGGTCACTCCAAATTATAAATGTGACCACAGTTAATTGATTAGATAAATCTGTAGTCATTCGAATGAGGTGAGTGCGAGGCTATATTCAATGTAGTTTATTTATAAATTTATATTATATACCCACTATATTTATTATATAGGGAGCTTTTCGTTTTCTTTTTTTTTTCTTTTTTCTTTTGAAGAATATATATATATATATATGTCGCTTTTCTTTATGTTAGTTATAGTACTATTAATAATAATGTGAGTTCTCAATTTTTTTTCCATTTTAACACCGAAGATAGGGAGATAGTTATAAATTGACTAATACATAGCGGTGATAAATTCATCTAGTCCACATTCTATATTTCATTATTATGTCCCACTATTAAATTTAATATTTTAAAAATATTTATTACAAAAATAAAATTTATTATAATATAACCAATCATAATTAACATTTATGACTACAAATTAAAAGTTTAAAATATTATATACCCTAATTTTGGAATAATCATCTCTATTAACTAAAAATAAGAAATAATTATTTAAAAATAAATATAAATATAATTGAGTGGAATAAACCCTAAATAATAATTATAAAATTAAACTAAGCCAAAATAAATTGAAATTGAAGAAAAAATGGATGAAAATCAAATCTAATAAAAATTAAAATAGAACACCAAGTAAAATAGAGAAAATGGGATAGAGGATTTTATTTGCATATAGTATGCTCTTTTATAACTTATAACTAATAATTGATGGTTGGGTTTAAAAACTTGCTAATTTTCGAAACACATAATATTAATGAATGATGAAAAAAAAAATGGTTTAGGGTGTTACTCAACATCCCGATACAATTTTAATTTTTGTAAAACAAATTGACCTTCGATTCAGCCACTAATTGGCTCGTCTCGTCAAATCTATCGTGGTTTGATCGTCTATTTTAGAAGAAAGACATTAGTGCGTCTGACCGAATTTAACAATCCCCAATTTTTTTGTTGATTCGTGTGTAAAATTTGGCCTCTTTGACATCCTTTTTGAAAAATTGATGATCAAGTCATGACGGACTTAAAAAGATGAGCAATTTGAAGGCTAAATCGGAGGTCAATTTTTTTCTTATAAAAAATTGAGGATGTTAATAGCATCGAACTTAATTAAAAATTAGTCTTTTAATTGCAAGATTTTGAAATTTATGTTAAATTTATAGCTATACCCGAAATTCATTATTTTAAGGCAATTAGCCCAATTGATAAGTCACGGAGGTTAACATATATAACATTCTATCACGTATAATCTTAGTAACCAGGGAAAATTCATATGTTTAATTAATATTAATAGGATAAAAATATGATCACGTGTTATGTAGAATTCTCAAATACGTTAGTAATCTAACACCATTAATTTTTAGCACGACTTTTCCATTTTACCCTTTTAATTTGGATCCTATATATATATATATATATATTCTTCAAACAATACAAAGAGAGTTTTATTATCCTACACACATTTATATGCACCATCTATGTGGAAGTCATGTCACTCTATTTTATTATTTTTATTGATTTAGTTTAATTTTATATTTATTAATTAGGATTTATAATTATTTTTTATAATTAAATTTTCATATTTTTGGTTAATAATTGATTTTTAGGGTTAATTATTCCATATTTAGTGTATATAATTTTTAAAAATTTCAATTACCAACAATAAATGTTAATTATGATTATTTTTGTTGTAATATTTTTTAATTTTATGATAGATTAAATATGCACGTATATATAAAATAAAATTTCATTCATAAATATTGCATAAATATATAAGAAATAAAATCTAACAGAAGAAAAAACATTTAAACATATATTTAAATCATGTGGTCTATACTCCTTGTACAGTTACTGTCCCATTAATTAGCAAACTATACAATTTTAGCAGCAAATTATTAATCGAGAAAATCATATTTGTGTCCATTGATATGACTTGGTATTATTATGTAACGCCCCGATCACGGAAGAATAGTTACAAGGGATCGGTGCGTTACTGGGGGAAGGGGGAAGAGGTTGTTGCATAAAGATAATTATAGAAATAGGGTTAGTGCCCCAAACATTTGGACAACATAACTGGAATTAAGGTTAGTGCCCCAAACATTTGGGCAATATAACATCTGTAACTGGAATTAAACCACGCTCTAAGGCGTTTAGAAAGAACCTGAATAAATTACCAATCATCAAAGGGAACTTATCCAACCAAATAACTGTAAAGGAACATCATAGCATAATGCTGAAATCATAACATGCTTCAAACAATTGAAGACAAGTTGTATCAGAGTGAACGGAACAAGCGCGGAGCACAATTCAAGTAAAATTTGTTTGCAAGCACTTAATTGATTTTGAGTATCTAAGATTTCTAAACAACACAAAAAGAGCAAGCATATAAAAACTGTTGGGGTTTTTTCGAATTAAACCACCGCAGGATCATTTGGTTGTTCATTAATCCGTGTTCATGCAAATCATAATTTTATGTAACATGCATGTTTATCACAGTCTATACAAAAAGCATGCAAAGCAGATTCGAATCTAATAAAGCGGAAGACATAGAAACGAATCTACTTACAAATCGATAGACGGTCTGTGGACAAGATTAAAGATCTAATCTTGCTGTTGAATGAATACAGAGATGGCGCCACCTAGCTCAAAATTCGACCACCACAAATTCTACTCCAAGATCTTCTGTTGTATTCCCGGACTGTATCTAGATTCAGAGTGGGCTGAAATCTACTAGATAGAGTTGTGAAATCTGTGGATAACTTTGAGAGACAAAGAGGGGCTGATCTTAACACACAAAATTTCCTCCCCCCCTTCCCCTTTTATAGGGAAGTGGGCGAAATTTTGCTTCTCAAACCCTACTGGGTTTGGGCTATCTCAAGTTCTATATCCAGTCCACTATCAGTCAATTGGGCTACAACAGGGATCTAGAAGAATATTAAATTGGCCTACTAATTTATTTAATATCCAATATCCAATAAACTTAGGATATAATTAAATAAATTAAGTTTTACTTTTATTCCACTAAAGAAGCAAAACTGACCTACAAATTTAATACATATTTACGAATATGCTTTCTCCTTTAGTCCATCCATTCCCCGTGTTTAAGATATAATGTTCATTAATTAATTATGTAAGCCTCTGACAGCTATAATTAATTAACATCTAAAACCTTGAGTAGTACCACACAAGCTTTATTCATGTACGGAATAAATTCCACCTGCAGGGTTTCAACATGAACTTGTGCTTCCTCAAGAGAACATCATCAACCTCGCGCACCAGGACACAGTGCTCATGCACACTGCTCGAGACATCATGTATACATTGTTATTACCCAAGATATCGAATTCGATCTACGAAAAGATCTCACCCATTGATAAATCAAAGCAATAAACAACGCACACATATGCTCGCCAATATCACATGAGTTCAGAACCCGAACTCTGTGGATCTTTATTCTCTCAGTAACTGGGTCAGAGACAGAGAATAGTATCCTATCGTGATCCTCCTCAATACACTAACGAGTGTACTAGAATAATCAGTTAGTCAAGATAAACTAACTTATCAGATTATTCTACGGTGTACCGATGGTGTGTTCAGGACCATCTAAGCCGTGAGCTCTTTAATACATTACAAGGTTCTAATGATATGATCTTACCGTGTGACTCCCCACACCATATCACCTACAATGTAAGTATATGGAACATTGCATAAAACAATTATAGAACATAATCTAAATGCAAACAGTGACTGCAATAACTTTCATTTCATATCATCATATCATCAGAAAAGTATACAAAGACAAGTCTTCCAGGATACAAAACCAAGAAAAACAAGTAAGCCCTCGCCTCAGCTCCGTCATCTTCCAGCCTGCCTCTCAACCTGAAAATATTTAAAAAATGATTTGGGCTGAGTACTAGCATACCCAATGGGTAGATTCTGATAAACAGTTCACAAATATTTTATAAATATGAATATCGTATCCACACAAGTTTAACAATGGAAAGGTTTCAAATCTCAAAAAGCATTCCATGTATACAAAGCTTCTTTTAACCTTACTTGCACGCTCTATCTCAACTGTCCCTTCCTACAGTGTCTTAACTTATATACACGTCCTCCAGCCCAGCTGTCTAATAAAGGATAGTGTATACGGTCCCAAAGCTTTAAGGATCTGAACTCGAGTCTAGTTAAGCACTCAATGTTTTCGTAGGATATTGGCGAACGTGAACAGTGAGTTAAATCATTTTGATACAGATATTCATGCTTCACAGTTGATAAAAAGTTGAGCTTATTAGCTGAACATAATTTGAGAAAGATATAGCCCACCTTAATGGTCTTGATACTCAACAGTCGACGAGTAGCGCATAAAATCTCTAAATTGCACTTGCTGTTCTTTGACCTACAAATTATCGAGATTCTAACCTTGAGAACTTATCTTGACTGTCAAGTAATAATTTAAAACTATAAACACGATTATAGGCTTAAGAATAAATCTATCTTGAATTAACTAAATGAACGTAAACTGAACAATTGTTGTACTAATTATGTAATTATCGAGCTTTTTTATTAGCAATTGAAAGGTTTTTCGGCCCTCAAAGAAATATTATTCGATAATTGAAACAATCTAGATAAGGTAATATATTTTGAAAACTGAGAATTAAATTGTATACTTGCTATTTCTATTTAAATCCATATCTTGGTTAAATTATCAAATAATCATCCATCACATATTTAAGAGCCTTTAATGCCTCAACTATACATGAATTGATTAAAACAATTCCAAATTGGAAAGAAATATAATTCGTTTGTTAAAACTTAATTACGATCTTAATCCTCATATTCTAAACCCATTTATATAGTCTTCAATTCCCAGATTCATGTTTTCGCCATAAAAATATTATTAAAAATTCATAAATAATGGATAGCCTAGTACATTTTTATACGATAAAGTCAAGTCTAACGACTAGATTTTCAGATTTTTTTCGTAATTAGAGTTCTAAACTTTGCTATGCCTTTTAATGTTTAAAACATCAACCAAAATAAAAATTGAATTATTTGAATTGAAGCCTACAAAGAGAGGTTTCTAACCATTTATAACATGATGAATTAAGACTGCCAGGAAGGCTAGAAACGAGCTGTCAATGCAGCAGCAGGGATTCACTTCAGCTTCAAAAATGATTTTCCGTCAACTTTCGATATAAAAATGATAGATTGAATAAAATTCTAATTAAAATATAAGACCATAGATGAATAACTTGTAGTGAGAGGTTTCTAACCATGTATGGAATGATGGGTTTTGATTGCCGGAAAGGTTATAGAAGGGTCGTCAATTTTGTAGCAGCTGCACTCCTAATGTTTGACAGTAGTTTCGCGCCACATTTCGGCATGATTTCGGTACACCAAATGAATTCTGATGGGTGATCAGAAGCTGGGTATGCATAGCCCGTAAGAAAATCTTCGAAATGCTATAAAGTTGAGACAAATCGGACGGTCGGATTGGCAGGAAATTGCACCGCAACTTGGCTGCGGCACATGGTGGCGGGATAGTGGGTCTTTGACTGTTTCTTGCTGTCGTTCTTAACTTTCTGGTCACCTATTCCAATGAAATCTTGTATAGCTGCAATCTAACGAAGGGGATGAAGATTATAGTATAATTTTTGTAATTTCTGGTTACGAATTGATGATGGAAAAATGGAGAACAAGGCAGTTGATGTCTGCGGCGTCTCCAAATGAAGAACTGATCAAAGCTTTGATTTTTTTTATCAACCCAAAAGCTAAAGCTAATAGATATACATATTCCCCTATATGGATACGTGGAAGACTAAGATGCTTAGGTGAATGTGAATAAGATTGGTGGCATGATGACTAAGTAGAAGGATAATTTTTTTTTTCAAAATTAATGAAAATGACATTAATCAATTTATAAGGTTGAACTTCACTTATAATAAGTTGGGTTTCATCGATTGGTTTAATAATATAATTAAATCCCTTAGAGACCGAATGAATTTAATTTAGATAATTTTGATATCAAAATGATCATCTTGACTTTTTTTTATCACATACATAAATTTTTAATATTTATTATTTAAATAAAATACTTAAATGAATTTCAAATTAAATTCCTAACGTATATATAAATATAATATCTATTAATTTATTTTCTATACTATTGATCATCTTTGTGATTAAATATTAAAAATGATTTCTATATACGTAAATATGTATATATATATGTGCACTTATATTTAAAAATCACACTATATATATATATATATATTTTTTTTTTTTACCCTGATAAATCATTTTCTAATAATTTAACTAAATTCGCATCTAGCTGGGGTTCTAGATAAAAATAGGACAATGTGCCAGGTATTCTAACCCACCTAACAAGCACACTTACCTAAAAAAATAAAAAAATTTAAGGGTCTATTTTCTTCTTTAGCTTACCCTTTATAAGGTAATCATAGGCTATTATTTGAATACTAAAAAATTTTGGGATATTACATTCTACCCTCCTTAAAATAAATTTCGTCCCGAAATTTGATATACCTCTAAATGGCAAGTCAGGGTACTGTTCCCTGATCTCATCTTCTGGCTCCCATATAGCTTTCTCGCTTCCATGATTATTCCATAGAACTTTCGCCAGTGATATTTGTTTGTTCCGTAATTCTTGAACCTTCGTCAAGAATAGCCTCTGGTCTTTCCTCATAGAAAAAAAAAATACCTTATTTATAATCATTTACTCACTCTTAATAACCTAATTAGGATCCAACTTACATTTCCTTAACATTAAAACATCAATCACGTAATGAACCTTACCTAGAATCAGCAATATGCTTAGTTTATAATTTACCTCATCATTCCTAGCAAAAAGACTGTTTCTCTTGAGTCGTAAATCTTACTATGACGTATACTTTTTCTTGGTCCACTTTAACTTGATGCACATAACTCTTCATACGTTCTTCTCTACAGCTTTCTTCAAATTTTTTTTAATATCATCCTTTGAGTCAAGAAAAGAGATAGAGAATAGATATCGATCTACTTGAATCAAAGCATATTATCTCGATCATCGCATACATCACCTGGAACTTAAGACATCCAATCTCGAACTTGTCCTTGCTCCTTGATCACAAATGTATAGAGACAGGAGTAGCGAGAACGGATCTTTCTATCGTGATTCTTCATAAACCTTCAAAATTCTCCCAACATGCTCCTCAAATACATATACACGCGAGCCGCATTTCCTAGAAATCCATATAACTTAAGCCATCTAAAGGAATATACCTATCCATTCTAAGTTCTTCCTACGTTCAAGTCTACAAGACACTACATAATTGTTCTCATCTTTCTGAATCAATCCGCTCTTTATAATACTTATCAGATTCTCGATTGAACCGGAATCCAGATGTCCAGACATCCTATTAAATCATAGGCGAATCACGGCCTTAACATGAACCCTCTTTCATGTAGGATTCAATCCAAACATGACATAACACATTCTTTTGAAATTTCACATCATAACAAATTGACACATTTAGTGGAACCAATCCATGTGGGCTCATAATCTTGAACGTGGAAAAACACTTAATCAACCTATGTTCCATAAGAATCTTAACAATCATCAACTTAAAATCCAATCTACCTATCTAAAGAAGGCCACTTAGTTAGCCTAAATTCTCCAAAATAACATGATAACTTAACATTCAATCCCAAGTTCAAGCTACTATAATCTAGATTCTTTGCTTGATCATCAATCTAGAATCCATTCACAACTTATTCTCATCACTTAAAATAATTATGTTCTCTTTCAACTATTTCCATCTTTTACTCAAAACCAAAATCTAGATGTCTCGACATCTCTTAATAACTTTAGATGAATCATGAACTCTCATCACAAAATCTTAATATAAGTTCAAATGACAATACTTTATTGTGAAATTTGGAGATAACTCTCTTGTAAATGAATCACAGCCTTTTGTCGTGAAACCTGAAAATAATTCTTGACCATATGATGAATCATGAAATATAAGTAAGAAACATGTAAAATATTTTAAAAATTAATCACAATAATGGATAATGAAATCTGAAAATATTTTTCAATACACGAATCATGATATCTAATCGTGAAACCTTAAAATATACGAATCATGACCTCTCATCATGAAACCTGATAATATAAGAATCATGACCTCTTATCATGAAATCTGGTAATAGAATCAATGATCTCTCATCATGAAACCTGGTAATAGAATCATGATTTCTCATCATGAAACCTGAGAATAGCTTTTGAATCATGATCTCTGGTCATGAAACCTGAATAGAACGAATCACGATTTTTTTATCATGAAACCTAAAAATAGCTTTCATATTTAGCGTAACAAACTGCACTCTCATGTGCGTCAATTTTAAAATACATGTGTACCTTTTGTTGAGGGCGGTGTAGATGACATGCTGAGGGCTGCTGAATAAATAGTTTAAGAAACTAGACTTAATTTCAGGCTCAAAGAATAATGTTGCATGTCTACAGAGTTGCAAACTTGCTCTGATACCAATCTGTAACGCCCCGATCCCGGAAGAATAGTTACAAGGGACAGGTGCGCTACTGGGGGAAGGGGGAAAAGGTTGTTGCATAAAGATAATTATAGAAATAGGGTTAGTGCCCTAAACATTTGGGCAACATAACCTTTGTAACTGAAATAGAACCACCCATGAGAGTGTTCAGAAGGAATAAGGTTAGTGCCCCAAACATTTGGGCAGCATAACCTCTGTAATTGGAATTAAACCACGCTCTAAGGCGTTTAGAAAGAACCTGAATAAATTACCAATCATCAAAGGGAACTTATCCCACCAAATAACTGTAAAGGAACATCATAGCATAATGCTGAAATCATAACATGCTTCAAACAATTGAAGATAAGTTGTATCAGAGTGAATGGAACAAGCGCGGAGCACAATTCAAGTAAAATTTGTTTACAAGCACTTAATTGATTTTGAGTATCTATGATTTCTAAACAACACAAAAAGAGCAAGCATATAAAAACAAGTAAGCCCTCACCTCAGCTCCGTCATCTTCCAGCCTGCCTCTCAACCTGAAAATATTTAAAAAAGATTTGGGCTGAGTACTAGCATACCCAGTGGGTAGATTCTGATAAACAGTTCACAAACATTTTATAAATATAAATATCGTATCCACACAAGTATAACAATGGAAATGTTTCAAATCTAAAAAAGCATTCCATGTATACAAAGCTTCTTTTAACCTTACTTGCACGCTCTATCTCAACTGTCCCTTCCTATAGTGTCTTAACTTATATACACGTCCTCCAGCCCAGCTGTCTAATAAAGGATAGTGTATACGGTCCCAAAACTTTAAGGATCTGAACTCAAGTCTAGTTAAGCACTCAATATTTTCGTAGGATACTGGCGAACGTGAACAGTGAGTTAAATCATTTTGATACAGATATTCATGCTTCACAGTTGATAAAAAGTTGAGCTTATTAGCTGAACATAATTTGAGAAAGATATAGCCCACCTTAATGGTCTTGTTACTCAACAGTCGACGAGTAGTGCATAAAATCTCTAAATTGCACTTGTTGTTCTTTGACCTACAAATTATCGAGATTCTAACCTTGAGAACTTATCTTGACTGTCAACTAATAACTTAAAACTATGAACACGATTATAGGCTTAAGAATAAATCTATCTTGAATTAACTAAATGAACGTAAACTGAACAATTATTGTACTAATTATGTAATTATCGAGCTTTTTGATTAGCAATTGAAAGGTTTTTCGGCCCTCAAAGAAAGATTATTCGATAATTGAAACAATCTAGATAAGGTAATATATTTTGAAAACTGAGAATTAAATTGTATACTTGTTATTTCTATTTAAATCCATATCTTGGTTAAATTATCAAATAATCATCCATCACATATTTAAGAGCCTTCAATGCCTCAACTATACATGAATTGATTAAAACAATTCCAAATTGGAAAGAAATATAATCCATTTGTTAAAACTTAATTACGATCTTAATCCTCATATTATAAATCCATTTATATAGTCTTCAATTCCCAGATTCATGTTTTTGCCATAAAAATATTATTAAAAATTCATAAATAATGGATAGCCTAGTACAGTTTTAGACGATAAAGTCAAGTCTAACGACTAGATTTTCAGATTTTTTTCGTAATTAGAGTTCTAAACTTTGTTATGCCTTTTAATGATTAAAACATCAACCAAAATAAAAATTGAATTATTTGAATTGAAGCCTACAAAGAGAGGTTTCTAACCATTTATAACATGATGAGTTAAGACTGCCAGGAAGGCTAGAAACGAGCTGTCAATGCAGCAGCAGGAATTCACTTCAGCTTCGAAAAATGATTTTCCGTCAACTTTCCATATAAAAATGATAGATTGAATAAAATTCTAATTAAAATATAAGACCATAGATGAATAACTTCTAGTGAGAGGTTTCTAACCATGTATGGAATGATGGGTTTTGATTGCCGGAAAGGTTATAGAAGGGTCGTCAATTTTGTAGCAGCTGCACTCCTAATGTTTGACAGCAGTTTCGCGCCATATTTCGGCATGATTTCGGTACACCAAATGAATTCTGATTGGTGATTAGAAGCTGGGTATGCATAGCCCGTAAGAAAATCTTCGAAACGCTATAAAGTTGAGACAAATTGGACGGTCGGATTGGCCGGAAATTGCACCGCAAGTTGGCTGCGGCACATGGTGTCGGGGTAGCGGGTCTTCGACTGTTTCTTGCTGTCGTTCTTAACTTTCTGGTCACCTATTCCAATGAAATCTTGTATAGCTGCAATCTAACGAAGGGGATGAAGATTATAGTATAATTTTTGTAATTTCTGGTTACGAATTGATGATGGAAAAATAGAGAACAAGGCGGTTGATGTCTGCGGCGTCTCCAAATGAAGAACTGATCGAAGCTTTGATTTTTTTTTTTATCAACCCAAAAGCTAAAGCTAATAGATATACATATTCCCCTATATGGATACGTGGAAGACTAAAATGCTTAGGTGAATGTGAATAAGATTGGTGGCATGATGACTATGAAGAAGGATAATTTTTTTGTTCAAAATTAATGAAAATGACATTAATCAATTTATAAGGTTGAACTTCACTTATAATAAGTTGGGTTTCATCGATTGGTTTAATAATATAATTAAATCCCTTAGAGACCGAATGAATTTAATTTAGATAATTTTGATATCAAAATGATCATCTTGATTTTTTTTTATCACATATATAAATTTTTTTAATATTTATTATTTAAATAAAATACTTAAATAAATTTCAAATTAAATTCCTAACGTATATATAAATATAATATCTATTAATTTATTTTCTATACTATTGATCATCTTTGTGATTAAATATTAAAAATGATTTCTATATACGTTAATATGTATATATATGTGTGCTTATATTTAAAAATCACACTATACATATATATATATATATATATATATATATTTACCCCAATAAATCATTTTCTAATAATTTAACTAAATTCGCATCTAGCTAGGGTTCTAGATAAAAATAGGAGAATGTGCCAGGTATTCTAACCCACCTAACAAGCACACTTACCTAAAAAAATAAAAAAATTTAAGGGTCTATTTTCTTCTCTAGCTTACCCTTTATAAGGTAATCATAGGCTATTATTTGAATACTAAAAATTTTTGGGATATTACATATTACGAAGCTCATATTTATTCCGCAAATTAATAACAATTGGATGTATTCTAAGGAAGGGTTTTTTCCAAGATGGTTGTATAACCCAATCGGATGAGATCGTCTAGTACCAAATTGTGTGTGTCAACATCAAAATTGTATAATGTTAATAAGATTTTTCATAAAATAAGTTTTATTATATTATAACTAATCCTAATTAATATTATTGCTAAAAATTGAAATTTTTTAAAATTATATACCCTAAGTTTGGAATAATCAACCCTAAAAATCAATTATATTAACTAAAAAATGAAAATGAAATACTAAAAACTAATTATAAACCCTAATTGGTGGAATAAACCCTAAATGATAATGTAAAATTATACTAAATCAAAAGAAACGAAAATTGAAGACAAAATGAAAAAAAAGTAATAATTTTGATGTTTGGTACATAATTGGCAATTGGCACACACAACTTGAAACTAGAAAGATCTCATGTGATAGCTCAATAGGCCTTAGTCAAGCAATGGGGGATTGGAGAAGGAAAGAGGAGAGAGATGGAAAATGCATGAGATAAAATAAGTATAAAATGGAATTTGTATTTAATTTTAATAATCTTTACCTCAATCTCATCTCATATAATTTTTTCCCTCTTTTTAACCTCAAAATTTAAAATAAATAAATAAATAAATAAATCGGCGTCTAGGGAGCTAGAGACGTGTAGCTAGGATGCCTAGCAATTTCTGTGGTCGACTAGGCCGGTTTTGATTCGATTAGGGGTTACCTAGCGCCTAGGCGGCCGCTTAGCTTAGGCTAATTTATACAATAGTGAAAGCATAGCACAATCAGTGAACTAGATTATTCATGTCTATCTGCACAATAAGTTATGTACATAGACAAAAACTTATATGTGAATCCGTCGTGGTTGTCCTACCATATAGTTCAGGGTCTTGGTTGTTGGTTGACCATTTTACCTAATGCAAGTCACCATTTAGCGTGGAATGACTTAAAAAACGTTATTTTATTAAAATGAATTAAAAATTTAGGTGTGTAAAACCGTGTAGTTACACTAATTAACTTTTGTCGAAAAAATTTCATTTGAGATCAAAAAAATAACTTTTGGGACTAAAAGTGTTTCGACCCTATTCTAATGGGACTAAAAGTGAAATTTACTCTGAATGTTAATTAATAATACGCACGGTAAAGAATTTAATCATGAAATTTTATAAATCTTCATAATAATACAAGCTATGATATCTCATGAATTCAGACAGTATCTTGTAGGAATTGACTAAATTTTAAGTGAATTATGGTGCGAGCAGACTATATATATCCTGGTCGACTCAAACTTATTAATGGATAATACTCATTGCGGCATTTCATCAAACAGTTCGGGTGTGACAATTTATATAGTGGGAGTGTGGGACTACTGACGTAGTCTGTGGAAGCTTCATATTTATACACGATAAATAGATACCCAAAATATTTGTAGCAAAATTGATAACCCAAAATATTCGACAACTGAAAAACTACTGGGGTTACTCGATAAAAAAAAAAAAATCCTTATATTCGGCGCCTCAAAATTGAATTAATATGTATATCTGAAAAAAATATTATCACATTATAATTCTGATGGTTATAAAACGATTGAAGGTGTCGAATTTACCAATCAAAAGATTGAGTTATTATTCCAATATTTTAATAGGCATGTCTAAATTGCAAATTAGTTCAAAGATAGCGATTTTTTTAACAATTAACCATATATATAGTTTTAAAAAAAATGATGAATATTTATATATATATATATATAAGTATTTAGAAAGCTTGTCCAGATTCAATTAATAATTTCATGAACCTTGAATGTGTTGAGCAAATTAGGTTCAGGTTCAACTCGATAAAAATTAAACTTGAATTTGACAATACTCAACTCGATCAAATTAAGTGCAGGTTGCATAGCATATTGGTGCTAATCCTTAATTGGAGGTTGCATAGCATATTGGTGCTAGTGTCATTATTGCTACAAGTAAAGATGTAATTTGCTAAATGGTATGTAAAGTTAAAAGAAAGATAAATTAAAGTCGCAAGCATCGTTTCAAAGATTCTCTATAAATTCGATCTAAATCACACACAGTAACATAATTAATTTAAAACTTGAAACCCATACTTTTCGGTTCAAATTTTTTTATCGTACTTCATATTGTTTCACCCTATATAGGTTACACTATTAAATTTATGATTTTAATTATATTTATTATAAAATAAAAATTAATTATAAGATAAATAATCACAATCAATATTTATCGATAAAAATGAATAAAAAAATTATAAAATTTAATTATGAAATAATCAACCATAATAATGAATTGTTAATTGAAAATCGTAAATTAAATACTAAAAAATAATTATTAACCTAAATTGGGTGGGGTGAACCTCAATAAACAATTGTAAAATTAAACTAAATAACAAAAAATGAAATTGTAGAAAAATATAAAAAAAAACTCTTAAAGTTTAACACAAAGAATGCAACAGAAAATATCATGTCCATACTTTTATGATCTTGACACTAATTAGAACATGCCACAACACATGGATGCCAAATTAAGCGACATTCATGCGTAGAAGCACATAAAATCATCTGTTGCATTAGCGGTTTGACATCTTTGTCATGGACCTGAACGGATTTGGAAGATTGAAGGCTAGGGTTCACGAAGGGAATGAAAAATCAAATTTTGATTTGGGAAATTTGGTGAATGATGATGATGTTGAAGCTGTGTGTGAAATAGTGGTCGGGTTGGGTCAGACACAACGGATCAAGGGTGACGGGCCAATGGTTGCGATAGCAGGCTAGCTATTATTTAATTAAGAGGCCCAAATACCAGTCCAACTATCTTATTTAATATTTCAGTTTTAGTATATGCTTTTAGTGTTACTTTATGCGGTACTATAAATATCTATGTTTCAGTTGTAATCAACAAGTAATGTAAAGTATCTATTTTCCTCCTCAATTTCTCTATTCTCCCTCATCTTCTCCCATTTCTTATGATCAAGTTTGCATAGCGATAGCCCAAGATACAACCAAAATTTCAAAATCAGCTATATTACATCATAATCATAGTATAAATACAAAAAATATATCTATTCACTACATTTGGTATCTCAGAGCCACGATCTTGCTATGACTGATGGAACCAGATTGCGTGAGCTGCAAGAACACCAAAAAGAGTTAGACCGAGTATTAAAGGCTGAAGCATTAAAGAGGGAATCGACAGAATTAAAAATGCAGGAGCAGATTTCCAAGTCTAATGAAGAGCTGAAAGGGTTTGTGTAAGGGGTAAATAGCAAATTTGACAATCTAGCTAACACCTTGGGATCTATTCAGCTACAATTATCAAATCTGGACAAGGGTAAAAGCACAGCTACTGGAAACTCCATCCTTGGCAGCCCTTATTCAAATACCCAGATTGACACTGGCCAGCCTAAACCTCAACAGGTTATTGCTAGCAGGGATTGGGCTGACTCAGGTAAACACTTCTCTTCCCACTTTCCCAAATTAGACTTTCCCAGGTTTGATGGGGATCAACCTAGGGCCTGGATTTTAAAATGTCAGAGTTATTTTAGGATGCTCCCTAATGTGCCTGATGACTAGAAGGTAACCCTTGCCACTATGCATTTTGATGGAAGGGCTTCCCAATGGTTTCAGAACCTGTCTCTTAATGACACTGATATCTCATGGGAATAGTTTTTAGATGTGGTCTCAGCCAGATTTGAGGAGATTAGTGATGCTAAAATCATTACCGAGTTCAACAAACTCAAACATGTGGGCTCCTATACTGAATATGTGGACAAGTTTGAAGAGCTTAGGGCTTCTATGCTGATGTTGAACAAGGGGCAGTTCTCTGAGGACTACTTTATAGCAAGTTTTATTAGTGGATTAGGTGAAGAAATTCAACCTCTAATCCATATGTTTAAGCCTACAACACTTAAGCATGCCATTGAGTTGGGACAACAACAGATATTAAACCTGGAGGCTATGGCAAAGAAGTTTAAGGACAGCTCTAAACCTAACCCTATGGGAGTAAGGAGGGAAATGCCTACCAATACCTACAGTCAAAGGACACCCACTGCCACAGTCAAACCACCCTTCAAATTACTCACTGCAGCTGAGATGGCTGCTAGGAGGGAGAAAGGACTATGCTATAACTGTTGGGATTTTTTCGAATTAAACCACCGTAGGATCTATTGGTTATTCATTAATCCATGTTGATGCAAATTATATTTTTATGTACCATGCATGTTTATCACGTCAAGCACAAAACCATGTAAAACGAATCTAATAAAATGGAAGACATAGATTCAAATTACTTACAATTGTCAGACGGTCTGTGGACAAGATTAAAGATCTAATCTTGCTGTTGAATGAACACGTAATTGACGCCACCTATCTCCACAAAATCGGCCACACACAGATTCTACTCCAAGATCTTCTGTTGTATTCCCGGACTGTATCTAGATTCAGAGTGGGCTGAAATCTACTAGATAGGTTTGTGAAATCTGTGGATAACTTTGAGAGACAAAGAGGGGCTGATTTCTTGCTTATGATTTTCAAACCCCCCACCTATATTTATATAGGTGGTGATCGAAAATCATCATCCTAACCCTACTGGGCTTGTGCCTCTATCTCAAGTTCTATATCCAGTCCACTTTCAGTCAATTGGGCTACAACAAGGATCTAGAAGAATATTAAATTGGCTCATTAATTTATTTAATATCCAATATCCAATAAACTTATTAGGATATAATTAAATAAATTAAGTTTTACTTTTATTCTACTAAAGAAGTAAAAACTGACCTACCAATTTAATACATATTTACGAATATGCTTTCTCCTTTAGTCCAGCCATTCCCCGTGTTTAAGATACAATGTTCATTAATTAATTATGTCAGCCCCTGACAGCTATAATTAATTAACATCTAAAACTTTGAGTAGTACCACACAAACTTTACTCATGTAAGGAATAAATTCCACCTGCGGGGTTTCAACATAAACTTGTGTTTCCTCAAGAGAACATCATCAACCTGGCGCACCAGAACATGGTGCTCATGCATACCACCTATATAAATATAGGTGAGTGATCGAAAATCATCATCCCAACCCTACTGGGCTTGGGCCTTTATCTCAAGTTCTATATCCAGTCCACTTTCACTCAATTGGGCTACAACAGGGATCTAGAAGAATATTAAATTGGCTCATTAATTTATTTAATATCTAATATCCAATAAACTTATTAGGATATAATTAAATAAATTAAGTTTTACTTTTATTCCACTAAAGAAGTAAAACTGACCTACCAATTTAATACATATTTACGAATATGCTTTCTCCTTTAGTCCAGCCATTCCCCGTATTTAAGATATAATGTTTATTAATTAATTATGTCAGCCTCTGACAACTATAATTAATTAACATCTAAAACCATGAGTAGTACCACACAAGCTTTACTCATGTACGGAATAAATTCCACCTGCAGGGTTTCAACATGAACTTATGTTTCCTCAAGAGAACATCATCAACCTGGTGCACCAGGACACGGTGCTCATGCATACTGCTCGTGACATTATGTATACATTGTTATTACCCAAGATATCAAGTTTGATCTATGAAAAGATCTCACCCATTGATAAATCAAAGTAACAAACAACGCACACACATGTTTGCCAATATCACATGAGTTCAGAACCCGAACTCTGTGGATCTTTATTCTCTCAGTAACTGGGTCAGAGTCAGAGAATAGTATCCTATCGTGATCCTCCTCAATACACTAACGAGTGTACTAGAATAATCAGTTAGTCAAGATAAACTAACTTATCAGATTATTCTACGGTGTACCGATGGTGTGTTCAGGACTATCTAAGCCGTGAGCTCTTTAATACAATATAAGGTTCTAATGATATGATCTTACCGTGTGACTCCCCACACCATATCATCTATAATGTATGTATATGGAACATTGCATAGAACAATTATAGAACATAATCTAAATGCAAATAGTGACTGCAGTAACTTTCATTTCATATCATCATATCATCAGAAAAGTATACAAAGACAAGCCTTCCAGTATACAAAACTAACAATCTCCCACTTATACTTGAAGCATGTCTTTCAAGCATAAAAACTAACTAGCTAACTCTCCAATCAAAACTATTAACTCAAACTGCGCCACCAGGTCTACATCTCACTCCCATTTTCTCTATATGACCATCAAAGGTCTTAGCCGACAGGCTCTTCGTGAATGGATTAGCAAGGTTGTCCTCTGATGTAATCTTGACCACCGCCATGTCTCCTCTCTTAACAATTTCTCATATAAGATGATACTTTCTCTCTATGTGTTTACTTGCCTTGTGGGCTCTGGGTTCCTTCGAATTTGACACAACACCAGAGTTATCACAGTATATCGTGATAGTCTTAGGCAAATCAGGAACCATGCCCATGCCCACTAGGAACCCACAGAGCCAGTCAACCTCTTTTGCAGCCTCAGCGGCAGCTACATATTCGGCTTCCATGTTGGAATTAGCAATGCATTTCTGCTTTATGCTCCTCCATGTGATGGCTCCACCTCCTAATGTAAACATGTAGCCCGAGGTAGACTTACTATGATCTTTGTCGGATTGAAAATCTGAGTCCGTGTAACCCAAAGGATCGAATAAAGCAGCTTTTAACCGAACCCGGGGTAACTTTTGAAGTATTCCTGCACAGCGATGGCTTCCAAGGGAAGCCAAAGATTTTCCTATATATAGGGGACCACCCCTTTAGTAATTCTTGCTCATTTCACATCCACTTCACTTGTAAATCGAGAGGGTGAAAAGCTTTGAAAGCCGAGAAGGTTCTGTCGAAGTAAAAATCGTTCTTCGTGAGTGTTCTTCAAGATGACGAGCGGAGTGGCGTGGAAGGGATGCGGGGAGGGAATGTGCTAGGGGCACCGTTGAAATCGTAGCAGGCGGCTCTGCCGCCGTTGCGACTCGACGAGACGCCGAGCTAGCCATATTCCTTCGACGCACCTAACCCCGTCCATTCTTGTTCGTCGATCTCGATCCTATTTCTTTTCCGCCTTTTAAATTCCGCACTTACTTTCCGTTCTTTATGTTCTTCGCGTTCTTCATTAGTGTTCATGTAAAGTAGTATTTCGATTCATATTGAAGTTCCAAAATAATAACGCTTACGTTATATTTCTCGTCTTATTTTCGTTATTATTATTCTAGAAGATTAACTCCGTTATTCCGTTAAATTCCATTCAAGTCATATTTATTTATTTCGGAGGATTCTCGTGTCTATATCGTTGTAATGCCAAAATTATTTTAAAAGCATTTTATTGCATGTTAAATTCATGTACGTTGTTTTTATAAAAATCCGGGTTAATTGTTCTTCGTGTTCGTCGAAGAAATCAACGAACACGAAGAACAGTTGAAGAACACGTTGAAAAAGGAACCCAGATGTTGAGAGAGAGAAAAGAGGGAGAGAGAGAGCCCCATGGGGGGGGGGTGAGCGCCGCCGCGCCACACCCCCCACGGCCGCGCCGAGCTCGCCGGGGGACGGCCTGCCGGGGACGGAGTGCCCGCCGAGGCTAGTAGCCCCGCGGCGGCGGGTAACCCGCCGGGGCAGGGTAGCCCCGTGGCGCCCCCCCTCCCTTTTCCGTGTTGTTTCGTTTCTGTTCTTTCCAGCTATTCCTGTACCCCTTTTTTCCGATCTTTTCGAGTCTTTAAAATTATGATACTTTTAAGCCATGTTCAAGTTTAAATTATAGTAAGGTATTCAAGTTAATTTCAGATTATTTCGAATAAGATATTGAGTTATTTTCTGTCAAAAATTTAGAGATCGAGTCCAGAGGTTTCTTAAATAAATTAAACCATTCTCGATCCCCTTATTAAGTCAAAGTCGTGCTATCCATGTTAAGTCCTAGCTAAGGGAATATTTGTTGGGTGTTACTTAATATCATATTATTAGAAATCTTCGAAGAAGGCTTCTAAGTCAACGATTCGACTTTTGTAGGAGGAATCGAGCCTCGGAGAAAGACTAAGGAAGACCACCAGCTCGTTGCCTTGTCTTCCGTTCCGTAATCAAGGTGGGTAAATCTATACTCATCTAAAGTTTGAGCTAATAAGCTCTAGAAGCATGTTAGGGCAAATGAGATATCCAATAAAGTATTTTGCTCAACCTGTTTGATCTCTGTACAAGGAAAGGAATAAATGGAGTTATGCATGATTATGCTGAATTATTATTTGGGTTAGATAAAGTAAAGAAAGCTAGTATAAGTTAAGTGAGCTCTCAAGTATGTTTAGATATGCTAGAATTGTTAATTTACAATTTATGCTATCATGTGGTGTAGTATTGCTCTATTTGCAATCAATGTTATCCGCATTCATTTTCTCGTATTTGAATGCTTATGCCTTATTAAAGCTCGTATAGTTAAAAATTAAGGATTGACTTGTTATGGTATCTTAAACCTATTATAGGCCGAGATCAGGTAGTGATAAGGTGTTAGCATTAGACATTGTTCTAAGCTTGGTAATGTTAGCAAGAATATGAAGAGATGGAACTTAGCATCCACTTAAGCAGGACTCGAGCTCAGAACTATTAAGGTAGTCGCTGAGGGGTTTTTCCCTCGCAAAAACGTTTGGATATTTGAGGTAACCCCTCTTCTATCCTATGACATGCCTAAGGGTACAGTTGACGATAGGTTTGAGCCAAGTTGGGCCCAAAAAGAAAAGAAAAGGTTTTACGGATACGGAGAGGGCTTTTGCGTTTTGCTCTCCGTATACCGTCTATTAATCATTGGATATCTTGAAAGTTATAAAAGCATTTTCGCTAAAACCCACTGAGTACATTAGTGCTCATGCCTCCTCTTTTCAAATGTTTTCAGGTTGAGATACTGAGGATGCTGGTGGCTGTGAATGTGGGTTGGCTGCCAAGACTATT
The DNA here is from genome assembly GCA_026008535.1 of Perilla frutescens. Taxonomy (NCBI): domain Eukaryota; kingdom Viridiplantae; phylum Streptophyta; class Magnoliopsida; order Lamiales; family Lamiaceae; genus Perilla; species Perilla frutescens. The sequence goes on from BRKX01000005.1 coordinate 22,744,099, forward strand.
TTGCTATTATCTAATGTTTCTAATAAACCCCACTTTGTGATCCGCTATTCTGATACACTCTTTTCAATTCTGTTTAAGTCTTATTATGTTTAGCAAGACTCTATGAATAATCTCCCCAGAAACGATTTAATACTTATAAGATGCATATTATGTTATCTCTGTTTTTTAGTATGATCTCCGTTCACCTGCAAAGAGATCTAACGAGTTGGTATGTGATTAATTAGCCATTCTTTCCGCTTAAGCATGTTTTCTTTTAATCCAAGTAAACCCGAGAATTTCCATATAACTTCTAAGGCACGTCTTGATTCTTAAAACTCTTGATAAATCCTCCATCTTTACACATTAACCCCATAATAACACCCCGTCCCCACTCGCAAATCCCTATCTCGGGACCGGGCTGTTACAGTTGGTATCAGAGCAAGTTTGCAACTCTGCAGACCTATCTCTTTGTTTGAAATAGGTTAATAAGTCTATGTGGATACAAGTTGTTCTCTGATAAGTTAAAGCAACAACCCACAACTCGCCATCACCCTCGCACTCTCAACCAAAAATCAAGGTATGATAGTATAGAAATTTTGGAATTTTGGATTCATGATTTTGGAATACAGGAAGGGAAAAGATTTGAGCAAGCATACCTGTTTTATGGACAAGAGAAAAACCGTGAGAATGAAATTCCAAGTAAAAGGTGTTCGGGTAAGATGATTTTCCCACATGGAAAGTTTGTGAAAATATTTCTCGATCCCAAAATGACTTAACAATCATTTCTCGAAATTTTGACTCAAAAGAAAAGGTAAACAATGTATGTTTAAAGAACTTTGGGTACCAAAATTTTTATAAAAGTTGTCAACTGCTTCATAAAAGGGAATTAAGCATGCAAGATTAATCCAGACATTAGGAGGACCTTAGGTCTCCCTTTTAAATCTAGACTGACTAAGTTATTCTCTTCTAGATGGTTAAGCGTTGTTCGACAGCTAGGAAGAGCGTACCTCTTTTCCGCCCTGTGCAAGAAAGAGTTGAGAGATTCAGAAGAGAAACTTGGAATGGCAATGAACAGTTGTTGTCCTACATGGCGAGATACCTCAAAAGGTGGGCCTGGGCAAATGGCTACGGAGGAGAGCCCGGGAGCGTATCCGACTTGGAAACGTGCATCCTCATGTGCGAGCATGCGCCACCTGCTTGGAGGCCTACAATGTACCGTATCCTGCAAAGCACGATCACCCGCAATCCTGAGACGTACGCTGAGATCAGAAATCTGACGGAATTCTCGTCAGCCTTAATGGCTCGTTGGGTATCGGAGTATGGCCACGTGCACGCCTTAGCCGAGCAGTAAGAAGATGAGCAAAATCCCTCTCTCGTGGTAAAGCTAGAACTGCAGAGGGCGACTCTCAACAGTCCCCCTGGATTTCATGTGCCACGTCCTCACGACGAAGGAACCACAGGAGCAGGACCCTCAAATGCCCGAATCGTGAACCACACCGAGTCCCTATTCTCCTACACTCCTCAAGTGAACCAGTGGACCCCAGTGTCCGTTTCTCAGGGTCTGGGACAGTGTATGCCCCATCAGTATCCTGAAGGGAGTGTTCGCATAAGGACATTCAAGTTCACCGTCCCGGAAATGGTTGATATCGGAGACGAAGAAGAAGAAGACGAGGACCCGGAAGAAGGTGAAGAGGAAGTAGGATCGCCATGCAAGGAGAAAGGTAAAGGCCCGGCTCATGATTAATATCCGCTCTAACCAAGACTTTAATATGTAATAGATGCCTTAAGATTTCAAAACCCAATAGTGGCAGTGAATTTTCCAAGAGACTACCCTATCCCGGTTGTAATCCATAATTTACTATATCGATGCCAAAGTCCTCTAAAATGAGGCAATTTTCCCATCATGTTTGAATGACGTCTAAATTTTCATTTTATCTTGTGCAATTAAAAGACCTTATCAAGAGGCATTCTTGCTTTGTGTAAATTTAATCAAACCTCGCTAATATCTAGTTCTTTAGAATGCCGCCTCGAAGACGTCAAGCCGAGAATGAGGATGAGAACGAACCTGAGCAAGCCCCAAACCTCGGTCCAAAAGCTGAAAGTGTGTTTCTCAAACACAACCCTGCATCGTTTAATGATTTAGGAGATCCAATGGATGCCGAAAAATGGGTTCGCTCCTTAGAACGAATCTTCGATTTCATAGCTTGCTCGGAAGGAGAGAAACTAAGTTGCGCTCTTTTCATGTTAACGGAGGATGCGGACTACTGGTGGGAGTCCGTACGAAGGACCATAACCCCGGTTCAATGGGAAGACTATAGTTAGGAAGATTTCAAGCACGATCTGTATCAGAAGTATATCCCGGATTGTTACCGAGAGGCAAAAGAGATGGAGTTCTGGAATCTAAAGTAAAGGAATAAGACAATGTCGGAATACGATAGAGAATTCAACCAGTTGTCAAGGCATGCTCCACATCTAGTGGACACAGACGGGAAGAAAGCACGCAAGTTCAAGAAATGACTCAGATCCGAGATTGGCATAGCCCTCGCTGGGCAAGAAGACATGTCCTATGCCCGAACCTTAGCCAAAGCATTGAGCATAGAGGCCATCCTTCCTCAGAAGATTCAACCCACTCAGTCATCTAATGAGGAAGAAGGGATGACAGAAGAAAGAAACCCCACTGGCAAAACCGAGAGTCAGGGGTGCCTCGAAATCAACTTAGCAACGCCCCTAGTTTTAGGTCGTGTCAAAAGTGCGGAAGAATGCATCCTGGTGTCTGTCGAGCAAATCTAACTGGGTGCTACAACTGTGGTGAGGAGGGGCACTTCAAGAGAGAGTGTCCTAAAGGAAACAACCAACGATCCCAAACACCACAGTAACCTATGTACCCGCAACCAATTTAGTAACTTCCTGGAAACCAGCCAAGACTGCAGCAAGGAGGACCCCAGGGTCAAAGGCCGGGACTGAACCCGAGATCGAACCAAGGACGAGATTAAAGGTCCAACCAAGGATAAAGGCCACCTCAGCCAGCTCGTACTTATGCTCTCAATCAACAGCAAGCTGCTAAGGCCCAAGGTAATCTAGCAGGTATGATTACCCTCCTCGAGACACCAGTTTTAGCTCTCTTTGACACATGAGCATCGTATTCATTTATAGCTGAGTCTGTTTGTAAGAAACTGAAGATTGAACCCGAGAATGCCGAGAATGCCCTTGAAATAAGTATTCCCTCTAGAAAGAAAATGATGTCTAGGAAGGTCTGCTCTAACCTAGAATTGAACATAGAAGGGGAAAACTTTAAGTCAAATCTTTATGTGATAAAGATTCAGGACTTCGACATAATCCTAGGAATGGATTGGTTAGCATCAGCTAATGCTTCCATAAGCTACCCCGAGAGAGAGGTAACGTTTCGACCACTCGGGAAACCCGAGGTGAAAATCTACGGATCAAGACTGGGAACCGAAATCCCAGTGATATCCGCCCTAAAGGCCACCAAGATGATAAGGAAGAACAACTGCCAAGCATTTTTAGTTAACTTAATAAGGAAAGAGGAAGGAGAGTTTTCTGTCAAAGACGTTTCAGTCGTAAGAGAATACCCCGACGTATTTCTAAAGGAGCTGCCAGGGCTACCTCCAGATAAGCAGGTAGAGTTCGCTATCAAGTTGGAACCAGGAGCCGCCCCAGTTTCAAAAGCCCCCTACAGAATGGCGCCTAAGGAATTGCAAGAACTCAAAGTTCAACTGTAAGAGTTACTAGACCTAGGTTTTATCCAACCTAGTGTGTCGCCTTGGGGAGCTCCAATCTTGTTCGTAAAGAAAAAGGACGGCACATTAAGAATGTGCATCGACTATAGAGAGCTTAATAAGCTAACCATCAAGAATCGATACCCTCTCCCAAGAATAGACGATCTCTTCGATCAACTCAAAGGGGCAAGTGTCTTCTCCAAGATAGACTTAAGATCTGGGTACCATCAACTGAAGATCCGAAAGGAGGATATCCCTAAGACCGCTTTTAGAACTCGCTATAGGCACTACGAGTTTGTGGTAATGCCATTCGGATTAACCAATGCCCCAGCAGTGTTCATGGATTTAATGAGCCAGGTTTTTCACCCGTACCTTGATAAGTTTGTTCTAGTTTTCATAGATGATATTCTCATATATTCCAAGGATGAAGAAGAACATCAAGAGCACTTGAGAGTAGTGCTGGAAACCCTAAGAAGAGAAAAGCTCTATGCTAAGTTCAGCAAATGTGAGTTTTGGCTCAAAGAAGTAACGTTTCTAGGTCATATAGTCTCGGTAGAAGGAATCAAGGTGGATCCGGCCAAGATTGAAGCTGTAAGCAACTGGAAGTCTCCAAGAAGTGTGAACGAGATAAGAAGTTTTCTAGGACTCGCTAGATACTATCGCAGATTCATTGAAGGATTCTCAACTATATCCAAGCCTATGACACGACTGTTACAGAAGGATTCCAAGTTCAAATAGACACCTGAATGTGAGGAAAGTTTTCAAACTTTAAAGAGGATATTGACCACAGCCCCCGTTTTAGCCATCCCAGAAGGAAATGAAGATTTCGTGGTCTACGCAGACGCATCGAGTAAGGGATTAGGATGCGTGCTAATGCAGAAAGGAAAGGTGATTGCTTATGCTTCTAGACAGCTTAAGAATCATGAACAAAACTACCCGACGCATGACTTGGAACTAGCAGCGGTTGTTCATGTGCTGAAGATTTGGAGGCACTATCTCTACGGAGCTAAGTGTGAGATCTTCTCAGATCACAAGAGCTTGAAGTATTTCTTCGAGCAAAAAGATCTTAACATGAGACAAAGAAGATGGCTAGAACTCGTAAAAGACTATGACTGTACGATCCACTACCACCCAAGGAAAGCAAATGTGGTAGCAGATGCCCTAAGTAGAAAAGAGAAGGCAGAGTCAGGACTCGTTTCAGTCCAGGAAGATCTACGCAAGGAGTTCGAGAAGTTAAGAATCGAGGTGCTAACACCACCCGAGACCATTCAAGCTCAAATTGCCGCGACAGTCGCTCAGCCCGACCTAAGGCAAAGGATAATTGAAGCCCAGAGAGGAGACGAGTTTCTTGAAAAGAAAAGGGCTGAAGCGCGAACTGATAACTCTCAAGAATTCATGGAAGCCGCCGACAACGCACTCTTGTTCAAAGGAAGGCTTTGTGTGCCTAGCAAGGGAGAACTGAAGGAGGAAATCATGTGCGAAGCACATGATACGCCATATACAGCACATCCCGGAAGCACCAAGATGTACCAAGACCTCAAGGGGAACTTCTAGTGGAATAATATGAAAAGGGAAATAGCCGCCTTCGTGGAAAGGTGTCTGAGTTGTCAACAAGTGAAAGCTTTGCATCAAAAACCTTCTGGTTTGCTTCAACCCCTAGAAATTCCTGAATGGAAGTGGGATCACATCAACATGGACTTTATCGTAGGTTTGCCAAGATCCAAGCGGGGAAATACCGCTATTTGGGTAATCGTTGATCGATTATCTAAATTGGCACATTTTGTTGCTGTTAGGATGACGGATGGGCTAGATCAACTAGCCCAGTTGTATGTTAAGGAAGTTGTTCGTTTGCACGGAGTGCCGGTCTCGATCACATCGGACCGTGATTCAAGATTTACGTCAAGATTCTGGAGAAGCCTACAAGATGCAATGGGATCAAAGCTCAACTTTAGCACAGCATTCCATCCTCAAACGGATGGCCAATCTGAAAAGATTATCCAGATTCTAGAAGACATGCTTAGAGGAGTCGTCATCGATCAAGGAGGCAATTGGGAGGAATTACTGCCTTTGGTAGAATTTGCGTATAACAATAGCTACCAAACATCGATCGGCATGGCCCCTTATGAAGCCCTTTATGGAAAGAAGTGTAGATCGCCCCTATATTGGGACGAGGTCGGAGAGAAAAGGATACTTGGACCCGAGATGGTCCAGGAGGCCGTCCAGAAAATCGAGCTCATTCGTCAACACATCAAGGAAGCTCAAGATAGGCAGAAGGCCTACGAAGATGAGAGGAGCACAAGGCTCAGTTTCGACATTGGAGATAAAGTATTTTTGAAGGTGTCTCCATCGAAGGGAATAATTCGTTTTGGCAAACGAAGCAAATTAAGGCCCAGATTTATTGGACCTTTTGAGATCTTAGAAAAGGTGAATGAAGTAGCCTACAGGTTGGCCTTACCACCCAACCTAAGTAACGTGCATGATGTCTTTCATGTCTCGATGTTACGGAAATACGTGTTTGATCCAAAACACGTGATTAGCAAGGAAGAGATAGTCCTAAATGAGGACTTGGCCTATGAAGAAAAACCTCAAGCCATCGTGGATCGAAAAATTCAGAAACTGAGAAATAAGGAGATCGATCTTGTGAAAGTAATCTGGAACCACCATGGTTCGGAGGAAGCAACTTGGGAGCTTGAATCCGAGTTGCTCAAGAAGTACCCTGATATCGCTTATCATGGTTAGTAAATTTCGGGATGAAATTTTATTTAAGGAGGGTAGGATGTAATACCCCAGATTTCTGAATAAGGTTTAGAGGAATGTTAATGATAAGTTAATTAATTAAAGAAGGAATTTAATTAAGATTAGCTAAGGTTGGATGTCAGTCACGACTTTAGGAGTCAGATCGCCTTTTTGAGAAATGTGATTTTAACTATTTTATGACCATCCGTGGTCCCGTTAGAAAGATATTAACTCAAGGAGTATACCGGTGTTTTCGGATTTTAATTCTGAAGTCATTTGAGTTCCCGGTAATGAAAAACGCATTTAAAAGAAGAATGAATAGTAACTTTTGCGTGCGTTCGTGTTTTGAGAAATTTACGAAATCCTCCTCGTTAATCCAAGTCCAGGTCTGTCAGGCCCCTCTTATGGGAAATGACTCAAGGATTCCGTTGGCGTTCACGGATTGACATTCTTAGGTCAATCGAACGCTCGGGAGCCAAATCTGTCAGTCTGAGTAAATAGTAAAAGTAATTCCAAAAAGGGAATCTTTGCTCGTCTTCTTTCTGACGAGCCCGTCTTCTTCACAAAACAAGTTGGTTCACTAGTATTCGAGCCAACGAGTCTCCCGGTATTTTTAGATTTCATGTCTGAAGTCATTTGGACCTCGACATCGAATAAAGCAGCTTTTAACCGAACCCGGGGTAACTTTTGCAGTATTCCTGCACAACGATGGCTTCCAAGGGAAGCCAAAGCTTTTCCTATATATAGGGGACCACCCCTTTAGTAATTCTTGCTCATTTCAAATCCACTTCACTTCTAAATCGAGAGGGTGAAAAGCTTTGAAAGCCGAGAAGGTTCTGTTGAAGTAAAAATCATTCTTCGTGAGTGTTCTTCAAGACGATGAGCGGAGTGGCGTGGAAGGGATGCGGGGAGGGAATGTGCTAGGGGCGCCGTTGAAATCGTAGCAGGTGGCTCTGCCGCCGTTGCGACTCGATGAGACGCCGAGCTAGCCACATTCCTTCGACGCACCTAACCCTGTCCATTCTTGTTCGTCGATCTCGATCCTATTTCTTTTCCGTCTTTTAAATTCCGCACTTACTTTTCGTTCTTTATGTTATTTGCGTTCTTCATTATTGTTCGTCTAAAGTAGTATTTCGATTCATATTGAAGTTCCAAAATAATAACGCTTACGTTATATTTCTCGTCTTATTTTCGTTATTATTATTCTAGAAGATTAACTCCGTTATTCCGTTAAATTCCGTTCAAGTCATATTTATTTATTTCGGAGGATTCTCGTGTCTATATCGTTGTAATGCCAAAATTATTTTAAAAGCATATTATTGCATGTTAAATTCATGTACGTTGTTTTTATAAAAATCCGGGTTAATTATTCTTCGTTTTCATCGAAGAAATCAATGAACACGAAGAACAGTTGAAGAACACGTTGAAAAAGGAACCCAAATGTTGAGAGAGAGAAAAGAGGGAGAGAGAGAGAGCCCCGCGGGGGGGGGGGGTGAGCGCCGCCGCGCCACACCCCCCACGGCCGCGCTGAGCCCACCGAGGCTAGTAGCCCCACGGCGGCGGGTAGCCCGCCGGGGCAGGGTAGCCCCGCGGCGCCCCCCCTCCCTTTTCCGTGTTGTTTCATTTCCGTTCTTTCCAGCTATTCCCGTACCCCTTTTTTCCGATCTTTTCGAGTCTTTAAAATTATGATACTTTTAAGCCATGTTCAAGTTTAAATTATAGTAAGGTATTCAAGTTAATTTCAGATTATTTCAAATAAGATATTGAGTTATTTTCCGTCAAAAATTTAGAGATCGAGTCCAGAGGTTTCTTAAATAAATTAAACCATTCTCGATCCCCTTATTAAGTCAAAGTCGTGCTATCCATATTAAGTCCTAGCTAAGGGAATATTAGTTGGGTGTCACTTAATATCATATTATTAGAAATCTTCGAAGAAGGCTTCTAAGTCGACGATTCGACTTTTGTAAGAGGAATCGAGCCTCGGAGAAATACTAAGGAAGACCACCAGCTCGTTGCCTCGTCTTCCGTTCCGTAATCAAGGTGGGTAAATCTATACTCATCTAAAGTTTGAGCTAACAAGCTCTAGAAGCATGTTAGGGCAAATGAGATATCTAATAAAGTATTTTGCTCAACCTGTTTGATCTCTGTACAAGGAAAGGAATAAATGGAGTTATGCATGATTATGCTGAATTATTATTTGGGTTAGATAAAGTAAAGAAAGCTAGTATAAGTTAAGTGAGCTCTCAAGTATGTTTAGATATGCTAGAATTGTTAATTTACAATTTATGCTATCATGAGGTGTAGTATTGCTCTATTTGCAATCAATGTTATCCGCGTTCATTTTCTCGTATTTGAATGCTTATGCCTTATTAAAGCTTGTATAGTTAAAAATTAAGGATTGACTTGTTAGGGTATCTTAAACCCATTATAGGCCGAGATCAGGTAGTGATAAGGTGTTAGCATTAGACATTGTTCTAAGCTTGGTAATGTTAGCAAGAATAGGAAGAGATGGAACTTAGCATCCACTTAAGCAGGACTCGAGCTCAGAACTATTAAGGTAGTCGCTGAGGGGTTTTTCCCTCGCAAAAACGTTCGGATATTTGAGGTAACCCCTCTTTTATCCTATGGCATGCCTAAGGGTACAGTTGACGACAGGTTTGAGCCAAGTTGGGCCCAAAAAGAAAAGAAAAGGTTTTACGGATACGGAGAGGGCTTTTGCGTTTTGCTCTCTGTATACTGTCTATTAATCATTGGATATCTTGAAAGTTATAAAAGCATTTTCGCTAAAACCCACTGAGTACATTAGTGCTCATGCCCCCTATTTTCAAATGTTTTCAGGTTGAGATACTGAGGATGCTGGTGGCTGTGAATGTGGGTTGGCTGCCAAGACTATTTTGCTATTATCTAATGTTTCTAATAAACCCCACTTTGTGATCCGCTACTCTGATACACTCTTTTCAATTCTGTTTAAGTCCTATTATGTTTAGCAAGACTCTATGAATAATCTCCCCATAAATGATTTAATACTTATAAGATGCATATTATGGTATTTCTGTTGTTTAGTATGATCTCCGTTCACCTGCAAAGAGATCTAACGAGTTGGTATTTGATTAATTAGCCGTTCTTTCCGCTTAAGCATGTTTTCTTTTAATCCAAGTAAACCCGAGCATTTCCATATAACTTCTAAGGCACGTCTTGATTCTTAAAACTCTTGATAAATCCCCCATCTTTGCACATTAACCCCATAATAACACCCCGTCCCCACTCGCAAATCCCTATCTCAGGACCGGGCTGTTACATGTACATATGGTGCAAGATTGTAAAGACGTATTTTCAGAGGACTTACCAGGTTTACCTCCAGATAGACAAGCCGAATTCATGATAAATTTGCTTCCAGGAGTTGTTTAAGTATCGAGAGCGCCATATCGCATGGCACCAAAGGGGTTAGAGGAGTTAAAAACTCAGCTACAGGAACTCTTAGACAAGGGCTATATCCTATCCGACGTCTCACCATAGAGAGCATATTACTATGAATTTTGTGGTTGGTCTGCTAGACAACCCATTGTTTCTCTGTGTAGGATTTTGCTGAATGACTGACTTTTTGTTCTTGTTGCTAGAATGCTGAGCCACATTTCTCCTTCTTATTCTTTTGAGATCATAAAGGTACTTCTCACAATGTGGTCGAATGTGACCTTTCTTCTCACAATAATGACAGATGATTCTTTGTTTGTTGCTATTATAAGCATTCATCTTCTTGTCAGTAATGTTCTTCTGGATATGCCGAACATTCTCTCGTACATGCATTGGTTTGCTTGTATTTTCTTGGATAAACATTGTCTTGGATTGTCCACCACTGTATCCAAGACTTGGATGGCTCTTTCCTGAATGTCCTTTAGTTGTGGAAATCTTATCAAGATTCTTTGTACTATTGTTCAGCATGTTGACATTTTTTTTATGGATTTGAGCTCCTCAGACAATTTATTAATCTCCTTCTTTTGCTGCTGAATAGTATTCTTCTGTTCAGCATCAGATCTGATCAGCTTCTCTTTCTCATTGAGAAGATCATTGTTATGAGATTGAAGAGTCTTGTTGATCTCCACTACTTCCAGCCATCTTTCATACATCTCCTTGTATGTCTTAACAAGTTTTTCTTGGTTGAAGTCTTCATTGTTTGACTCATCATCTTCTGCATTGTTGAAGAGATCCTTGAATTCTGAGATTCTTGCTGTAAAGGTAATATTTTCTTCATCTGAATCACTGCTGCCTTCGTTAGAGTCATTGTCATTGAGAGAAGCATTGTAATTCTTTTTGTTTCTCTTCAGTGTTTGCACACTCAGCTTGAATGTGCCCATATCCATCACATTCTCTGCTCTGAATTCCTCTTCTGAAATTTAAAGTTTGAAACTCTTCCTGCTTATTGCTTGAGTTTCTATTTTGCTGAGAATTACCAGGTGGTTGTCTTCTGTTGTTGGCCTTCTAGAAGACTGCTTATTGACTCTTTTTAACATACAACTGAAGTTCTTGGTGATCAGGACTATATTATTCATTGTATCTGAATCCAGTATAGTTTTTGCTTCTATACATGTTCAAGTACATCTTCTGAGACTTCAGTTTTAAGAGAAATACCTCTCTTCCTTGAGCTGTTGTCTTCATCTTCTAAGTTCATCTTGAATGTTCTTAACGACCCCATCAGCTCATCAAGCCTCATACTCTTGATGTCCTTGATTTCTTCAATTGCAGCAACTTTGTATGCAAACTTCTTTGGAAGAGATCTGAGAACCTTTCTTACAAACTTCTCATTGTTGATAGGCTCACCAAGAGCAAAACTCTCATTGGATATACTTCTCAGTCTGGCATTAAACTCACCTATGGACTTAGTATCCTCCATTCTGTGGGTTTCAAACTTAGAAGTAAGGTTTTGAAGCCTTGACAACCTTACTGAACCAGTCCCTTCAAAGGTGGTTTCCAAAATATCCTATACAACATTAGCAGTCTCACAAGTTGAGATTAGACTGAATGTTTCAAGATCAACTGCGGAAAATATATCATTGAGAGTTTTAGAGTTAACATTATACCAGTTCTTTTGCGGCATAGTCCACTCTCATTCTTCAATATCTACCTGTTTTCCTTCCTTAGCAACAGTTGGCTTTTCCCATCCTTCAGTGAAGCTTTTCTATGCAAGCTCATCTATTGATCTAAGAAAAACCCTCATCCTTGCTTTCCAGTAAGGATAGTTGTTGCCTTCAAGCAATGGTGGTCTTATCGTAGATTCTCCTTCTTTGATTGAACTCATAGCTTGAAATCAACCAAAAACCTTATGTTCTTTGATATTGCCATACAGATCATGACAATCTCGAACACTTTAGTGCAGATGGCACTAACAAAAGAAATTGTAAAACTTTATGGTGCACCTGTGTCAATGACATCAGATTATGATACGCGGTTCACATCTAAATTTTGGCAAAGCTTACAAAATGCAATGGGCACAAAATTGAATTTCAGTACAGCTTTTCACTCACAGACTGATGGAAAGTCTGAAAGAACAATTCAAACCCTAGAGAATATGCTTAGGGCTGTGGTCATGGATCAAGGAGGAAGTTTGGACGAATACTTTCCTTTAGTTGAATTTGCTTACAACAACAGTTTCAAGCGACCATTGGAATAACGCCTTATGGGGCTCTATATGGTCAAAAGTGCAGATCACCACTTTACTAGGATGAAGTTGGTGAAAGAAAAATTTTGAGCCCAGAAATTATATAGAAAATTGTTGAGGTTATAGACTAAGTTAGACAAAGAATGAAAGAGACCCAAGATCGATAGAAAATGTATGTAGATAAAAGAAAAAAAAGATTTGCAATTTCAAGTAGGAGATAAGGTATTCCTAAAAATATGTCCTACAAGAGGCATTGTGCGATTTGGAAGGAAAGGAAAGCTACGACCGAGATATATTGGACCGTACGAAATTCTTAAACGAATCGGAGATGTTGCCTACAAGTTGGCATTACCGCCAAAGTTAGGAGAAATTTATAAAGTGTTTCATATTTCAATGATTCAGAAATATATTTTCGATCCAAGTCATGTTGTAAACCAGGAGGAAATAGAAGTAAATTTAGATCTGACATACGATGAGTATCCTATAGCTATTCTCTACAGAAAAGTCTAAAAACTGCAAAATAAAGACCTAATGCTAATGAAAGTTTAATGGAGCAGTCATGGGCAAGAGGAAACTAAATGGGAACTTGAAGATCAGATCATTGCAATGTATCCAACCCTCATCATAGCTGGTATATTCAATTTCGGGGACGAAATTTTTTTTTAAGGAGGGGAGGATGTAACACCCCGAAAAAATATAGTTTTAAATTTATTCTATAAGTTAGAAATTTCATGAAATTAGAATCAAATTTTTTTTTGGGCTAGCTGATCATAGTCCTAGAGACATTATAAGACCAAGAAAAGTCTCAACTTTAGTTGAATTTTCTAATTAATATTAGAAATCATATTATAAAAATAGACATTAATGGGATCATTTTAGTGTCAAGATCATCCAACTCGGACTTCATTTGACCTTCCAATAGAATTTATTTCGTTAAACACTGTGAATACAACGTATTCTATCAAGCCTAATTTTTATAAATTGAAACCTAATTAATTAGTTTACTTTCGACCCAATTCTATCTTATTTTCGGCCCATTTGCTCAAGCCCATTTCCAACATTCCTTAATTATTATACTTGGAATTGTAGATGTGTCTCATAATTTGGAAAATAATGCAAGGAAAAATTTAGTATTCATTTGGATAAATTATAAATTCCGCCAATCAATTCTCGCCATATGGAGAATGATTGATAGAAATTAGTGTGCATGAATATTTATGTATCTATTAGTTGAAAGATTATCAAAGAAGACACTGCACATATCTATTAATAAAATTTATATATTCTACCAATCAATTATTCCCATTTGGGAGCTATTGGATTGACCTAGCTGTACATAAATGTACACGTGCAGGGATATGATTCTAAGTATATATGTATTTTGGGTTGGCATGGCATAGAAGAGGAATGAAAGGTAAACAAAATGAAAACAAGGTAGACGAAAGGGGAAAGAAAAAAGAGGAAAGGTGGGTTCCTCTTCTGCCACTGCTACTTTCTTTAGTTTTGATTTTCATCAATTTGCTCGTTTAAATTTTAAAACTCATACACTTTTGTAAACCTCTTGTTATGAAAGATCCATCCACAATTTCAAATTCTTAATCAAGTTGTTTTGATTTCTTGAATATGTAGATAAGTTATCCGGAAATCATGTTGAAATTATTAGTATCGTTTTATCATCTTTTCCTTTTAATTTACGTCGTTCTCTACTCAAACCTTAACGAAATATCATAAAATTATAGGAGAATGTTCCCCTTGATGTATAGATAATGTTTGTGTTGTTGAGTTTTCAATCTGAGGTCTGAAAGTTGGGAAAGAAGCCGTGAAAGGCTGCTGTCGCGGCTGTGCATAGCTGTGCGACGCAGCGACTTGTTTAGCCTTTTTCCCATGATCCGATCATTGGATTTCGATGTATTTTATACCATTTCGAACCTCTCTTATCCGGCTTTCCATATATGGTCTTGGATCTTCAATCAGATATCATTTGAACCCTCATTTATCTGTCAAAAATCTATCGAAAAATCTGTCGGAAAACTGATTTTCTTTCGTGTTTCATCTGTTTTGTCTTGAGCTGCTGTTGCTGGGTATATGAGTTGAGGTTGTGTTGTGTGGTCAGTTTGGAGTGTTGTATGTGTGTGTGGGAGATTGTCGGCGGTGAGAGGCCGCGGAGGAAGGACGACAAGAGACGAGAGAACATAATGGTCATGAGTCTATCTAATTTTAGGACGAAAACATGCAAATTTGTATTGGGCTAAAATTATTTTAGAGTTGATTTTCAGATTTGGGCCATAAATCCATAAGACTTAAATTGAGTCCAATTCTTTAATTAAGTACCCAAATTCTAGTTTGTCCTTCAATTTTTGAATTTTCTCAATTTAACCCCACTAAATTTTGAAACTTCAACACTTCCATCTCTGGGGTTAAACTAAGATCCCAAAAAAAATTAAAATGGCCTCATATTTTCTTCTATATCGTTTTAGACCAGAAAGGTCCGATAAATTCTCAATCAAGATCATTAAATTGACTCCATTTCAGTTCCAAATGATCTCAATTTATAGGATATTCATATTTAAGCTAATTATGACCTAAGTTATTATTTTATTGGCCTATTAGGATTCTAAGTTAGAATTCCAATTTTGTAGGTCGAGACGAGCTAAAAGCATAGTAGGATTTCATGCATGAATTGCACTGCACTTTGAGATCATCCAGGTGGGTTTTTCTGTAACTCACAACTATATTTTTTTTTAAAATTCGTCCATGAAAAGTATGTTAAATATTTTAATAGCATTGTTTACGCAATGATTGGATGTTATGATACTTCATGCATAGAGGAATTCTGACTTACAAGCATAGAAGGTTTACTTTGTGACTAAATGTCTAGATAAGTAACCGTAAAGTATTCATGTGATCACATTGGGTCTCTCATCCAATGAAGAGGAGTAGACTTTGTTATAAAGTATGTTCATAGTTATTTTCCATGATTTATGCAGCACAACAATTTTAAAAGCATGAAAGAATGACTTGGACGAATATCAATGCCCACTGAGTGTTTTCTGGCACTCAACCAAAATAGTTTCAAATATTTTCAGGTCCTGGAGATCGAGCTGGTTGATGACGAAGTGTTGTAGTGGGTTTGATGGTGTATTTAAATATTAAATGCTTCTGCTAATACTCTGCAAAATTTTTAAGTTTGAAAGTTATTGACCTTAGTGGTTAGTTTTTTATTATATATACAAATATTTGAATGTATAAAAGGGTTGACCATTGAACTTTTAAACATGTGACCTGATTGGCTATGTATATGGCCAGGTCATAATTTCGTTATGTATGTGTTAGTGATTTTAAAATCCTTATTGAAAGTTGACTTTGAGGACGCCTGAGGGCGTGGTTTGAATATTTTTAAGTTGAGGTGCTACCCATTTATAAATTATTTATAAAGTTAAATCTTATCTTTTGAAAAGTATTTATCACGTAAGCATGTACGAATGTTTTTGGTGACGTTTTGGTCCTAGTGGGACCGGGGCATTACAATCTAAGCCGTGAGCTCTTTAATACAATACAAGGTTCTAATGATATGATCTTACCGTATGACTCCCCACACCATATCATCTACAATGTAAGTATATGGAATATTGCATAGAACAATTATAGAACATAATCTAAATGCAAATAGTGACTGCAGTAACTTTTATTTCATATCATCATATCATCAGAAAAGTATACAAAGACAAGTCTTCCAGTATACAAAACTAACAATAACTGTGATGAAGCATTTTCAGTGGGACACAAGTGTAAAGCTAAGATTTCTTATATGATAATGAGTGAAGAAGAAGAGGAGAACTACCTACAGTCTATAACTACTAGTTAAGATGCTCAAAACAACACAGGCCCAGAAGCAGAAATGGAAGAGATACAAATGGCTTTGAACATTATTTCAGGTGAAGGTAGATTCATCACCATGAGAGTGTATGGACAAGTGGGCACTGACAAACTACACATATTAATAGATTCTGGTAGTACCCTTAGCTTTATCAGAGAAGCTACTGCTAAGGAGTTGGGGTACCAACTAGATACTACTAGACCTTTGTTGGTCAAGGTTGCTAATGGGAATAGGATGGTCAGTTCCATAAGGGTTAATGGGTTCCAATGGAATATACAAGGTCACCAGTTCACCTACTCACCCAGGACACTAGCTGCAGAAGACTATGATTTAATCCTAGGGGGTGATTGGCTTAAAACCTGTACACCCAAAGAGCTGGACTATGACAAGATGACATTTACAGTGAATTAGCTGGGAAAGAGGATCAAGATTCAGGCCATAACACAAATTGGGAAATGCCACCTGATCTCTGGTCACACCTTATACAAGCTATGCCATCAGCCAGAGCAAATTGGAGAATTATATCAGATCAGAGTTAAGGCAGACTACCATGACCAACACAGTGAGTTGAAAGGGCTACTGGAGAGTTACAAAGATGTATTTGAAGAACTCAGGGACCTAGCACCTAGCAGAGGTATGGAGCACCAGATATTACTCAAACTTGGAAGCATACCCAAGCACAGGTACCCTTACAGGGTATCACATGACCAAAAGGCAGAGATTGAGAAAATTGTAGGGGAATTATTGGGGAGTGGCCTCATTTAAGATAATAGGAGTCCCTTTTCCTCACCAGTTCTATTGGTAAAGAAAAAAGATGGGACATGGAGAATGTATGTGGACTATAGAGATCTTAAAAGTCTGACTGTTAAGCATGACTATCCTATAACCATCATTGATGAGATTCTAGATGAATTGTATGGGGCTAGATTTTTCTCGAAGATTGATTTAAGATCTGGCTACTTCCTAATCCTAATGAAACCTAGCACAGGTACCTCACTGCCTTCAGCACCCATAATGGCCACTATGAATTCTTAGTTATGCATTTGGACTTAGTAATGCACCTGCAACCTTCCAGTCATTGATGAATAAGATATTCAGGCAACAACTCAGGAAGACAGTACTTGTGTTCTTTGATGACATATTGGTGTATATTCCCACATGGGAAGAACACATTAGGTACTTGGAGGAGGTTCTCTCTATTCTGAGGCAACACCATCTCTATGTTAAGAAAGGTAAGTGCCACTTTGGGCAGGAAATGATTGAATACCTAGGGCACATTATTTCTGCTAAGGAAGTTACTACTGATCCCTCCAAGATAGAAAGTATGACAAGCTGGCCAATTCCTACCACACTTAAACAACTCAGAGATTTCCTAGGGCTTACTGGGTACTGCAGAAAATTTGTTAAGGATTATGGGATTCTGAGTAGACCCTTGACCAATCTGCTGAAGAAAGGGGCTTTTAAATGGACTGAGGAGGCTACCATAGCTTTTGAGGCTCTCAAGTCAGCTATGGTATCAACCCCTGTCTTAGCTCTCCCAGACTTTACACTGTCATTCATTCTTGAAGCAGATGCAAGTGGTAGAGGCCTGAGGACTGTGTTGGTGTAGAAGGGGAGACCCCTATCCCATATGAGCAGGGCTCTAAACTCCAGGAATCAATCCCTCTCCATCTATGAGAAGGAGTTCCTGGCTGTCCTAATGGCCATTCAAAAGTAGAGGCACTATCTACAGGGGCACAAATTTATTATTAACACTGATCAGTAAGCCCTCAAACACCTCCTAGATCAGAAAATAATGACTCCAATGCAGCAAAAATGGATGCCCAAACTTCTAGGATTGAATTATGAGATTCAGTATAAAAAGGGCACCGAGAACAAGGCTGTAGATGCCCTTTCCAGAAGGCCACATACCGCAGAGGAGTGCAGTGTTACCACCACTGCAGTTCCCACCTGGATGCAGCAGGTCATGGATAGCTACAGGGATGATTCCCTATACTCCCAAGTGCTACACTCAAAGGTGCAGGATAATACTTACCTATCCAGACTATGAACTGCTAGGGGAGCTACTAAGGTACAAGGGCAGGATTGTAGTTGGTAATGGTACTAACATAAGGCAGCAGCTCCTACAAGAGATGCATAACTCCCCTTATGGGGGGCCACTCAGGCATCTATGGAACCTATATGAGGTTGAAAAGACTCTTCTACTGGCCACACTGAAAAGGGGATATGACTCAATGGGTAAAGAAGTGCCCCACCTGTGCTATTAGCAAGCCTATAACAGGCCTCTACCCTGGGTTACTGCAACCCCTACAGATCCCTAATTAGGCATGGACCCACATCTCTATAGACTTCATTGAAGGGTTGCCTATGTCCTACAAGAAGGATATGATCCTGGTGGTGGTTAGCAGACTTACCAAATATGGGCATTTTATTCCCATCTCACATCCCTACACTGCCCAGTCAGTTGCTAAAGTCTACATAGACAGAGTTTACAGGTTACATGGACAGCTAATTAGTATAGTGACTGATATGCGGTCGTTTCACGCTCAAAATATATTTGTAAACTCATGTGCCCACAACGAGCGTAGCTAGCCAATGAGTACGGGTCGATCCCAAAGAGAGCTGTCGCGATTCCACCTTCAAGTAACCAATCACAAAGGGGGTTTGGTGTTGTCACTAAACTGAATTTAAATCTACAAAAGAAACTAAAGAAAATATCAAATAACAAAAGGTTCTAGCATTTGAACTAAAATTTGGTTTAAACATAAAACAACTCGATCATGGGCACACCGGTTTTCATACATGATAGATCATCTAGTTATGGTGACCGGATTCCTCTCTGCGTCTCCTCATCCATCCTTTCATTTTAGGTTTAAAAGTGATTCCTCTTCGATTAAACCCCTAACCAGTTACCCACATCCCGATTCCTCTAAGATATGTAAGCAAACAAGCAGCAGTGTGCCCTAGACGGACCCAGATCTGTTGCATTCAATTGATTCCTCTTATGCCTACAACACCCCATTGATTCCCTTATTACTATATGAACCGACACACAGTCACGATTCGCCAATTCAATTAATAGTGGTGTGCCCTCTTTACCTAACGAGTGATCAGCCACATTGGGCACTTCAGACACTCACTCACATGGAACAAGGCTCAAGAATCAACGCAAACTTATCATACATTATTATGCCCATTTTGGCCTCACGAGTTCAGATTTTATACTCAAACCAACTTCATTGTTCAAACGCCAGAATTAAAGATC
This sequence comes from Perilla frutescens, assembly GCA_026008535.1. NCBI lineage: Eukaryota > Viridiplantae > Streptophyta > Magnoliopsida > Lamiales > Lamiaceae > Perilla > Perilla frutescens. Next base: position 22,763,346 of record BRKX01000005.1, read on the forward strand.
TAGCCGAGAAGGCTAGACATAATTGAAATTGCAAAAATTAAAGGCATAAAATAGACAAAAACTTACTAAATTAATTAAGCAAAAACCCTAACTCCAACGTTGAGAAGCATAAACATAACCTAAGTCCCGAAGGTTTAAGACATTTCGGATTATTTTTGGCTGCCTAAGCAGCGTACGAAAAATAAAATGCAGAGATATAAAATGTATAATTGTTTCAGACTGACTAAAGATTGTTTTTCCAGAGACTAAACTTGCTTAAATAGTTACATTTCCAAGTGGAGTTTCCCCCACAGGAGGGGATCTTCTGCAGAAATTCCAGAACGGCGTGCCCTTTCTGATCTGTTTGGATAAGCTTCAATTTTATCAAATCCCTATTTTTTAGGGATTGCGCTTATCTCTTTGTTGCAGCGCCTTCTAGGTGTCCAGCTTAGTTCCAACTCTCCTTCGGATATGTAGCTATCTTCCACTATCTCTCCTCCAACTGATTTCCGAGTTTCACGGGAATGTCCATTTTGACCTGTGGTCGAGTCTGTGCGAGTATTGTGGGCACGGCATCATCTGTCAGCTCCATTCGTATCTGATATGCCCACTTCACCGACCGAATGTGGGATGGATACTGAAGAAGTCTCTTGTGCCTCTAAGGAACATATGTGTAAGATAAACGTGAATAACAGGGCATAAATTGCCCCTTCCGCCAGACTCGACTCTTGGAATGCCCTCTGACCGCAACCTGGTTCTTTTCGACTCAAAACACACTAAAAGGACATTTATAGATAATAAAATGCCCATAAAAACACGAAATAAGTGGACTTATCACACCCACACACTTTAAGCATGATTATCCTCAAGCATGGGGTGCAACGCATCTAGAAAAACAAAAGAAAAGAAAAGAGAAAAGAAACAGACACAAGACACAATCATGCAAACTGTTACTCAGCGTGGGCACATCAGAGATAATCCAACAAAATTGCAAAGTTTCAGCATATCAAAAATAGGTCAAAATGAGTTTAGCTTGGTGTTCCTCACAGACTCTCTTCACTCAGTGTATACTCTCACTTTAGCTACAATTCTGTACAAATTCGTCCCACAGGTTTACCAAAGTTCTGCTGTTCATTCTCCAGAAACCATGATGCATAAGTATCAATAGGGCTTTTTGGGCTACAGTGGGCATTTTAAGTGGGATGGGTTTTTTATTGTTTGTACAGACCCCTCCCAGCTCCTTTCTATTCACTAACCTACTATGCCCTGTTCAGGCACTGAATTTTTTATTTTGGGCATTCTGAACACTTAAGACTCGGGGAATTTTCCAGTCAGATTCTTTCTTTCTCTTTTTTTTTCCTTTTTCTAGTCACTTTTTTTTATATATATTTCTTCCCCCTATCTTTTCTAGCCATTCATATATATATATATATATATATATATATATATATATATATATATATATATATATGCTTCCCCAACAATAGCTCTGCTTTCCCATTTTTCTTTTCAGGTTTTATAATGCCCTGGCTGAATATAAATCATCCTAAAATAAAGAATTGACCAAGGCATTTCATAGGCTCAAAGGGCTGTGTCATTGGTGGGAGTATTTTATTTTCGTGGCTTAGCAAAACATGGCCTATCTCATCTACATGTGCATCAACAGTTCCCCGAATTAAAAGCAGAACAGAGGCAAATTCTAGAACTCATAAGCACAGAATGATTCACACTCATGAATGAAAGAAAGCTGTAAAATGAGGCATATAGCACATAGGCTCAAATCTCACAGGGCATGCTAGACTCTTTCGTCATCCCTATCTTAAGTGGACATGCTGATTTTTCTGTAAAGCAATTCAAGTTGAATTATCAATTGAAATGCCCACACAGATTCACAGAATAGCATGCTTTGACTCAACTATCTACCCACACACTTTGCAGCTTGCAAAGTGTGGACACAGACTCAAACAACTTAATAAAAAAAGAAAACAGAAAAAACAAAAACAAAACAAAACCTAATCTATAAGAACAAAAAGTGTAATACCCCGAAATATTTGAGAATGTTTTATTCAACTTATGTTACCCTCTGGTAAGTTAGAAAATAAGTTGGGTCCTTAAAGGATTCAAATAAAGGAAAATCGCAGCTAGAGACATCTATTAAAATTTAATTTGGTCAAAAATTGCTTTAAAAATATGTTCTGATATTTTTCTCGGGTTGATAGAAAAATTTTCAAGCATTGTGCCAAACTTTGAATTTTCCAATTTCGAGTTCAAATGGACACTTGGCACAATTTTAGGGTGAAAGGTAATAGATTTGGATAACTAATGCACATCCGTCATTATCCAATTTCTTTTTCGAAATATTATCATATTCGTAATTATCCTATTCTTTTTCCATCATTATCCTATTCCATCATTATCCTCCTTATTTTATTCGTTATTATCCTATTTATTTTTTCTCTATAAATAGGAGGTTAATGTTTCATTTTTCATTCATTTTCAAAATCGAAACGCCGAGCAGCTTCTAGAGAAGGTACGACTCTAGTTTCATATTTCATTTTCGAAATAGTCATTTTGAAGGTGTTAACGCGTAGATCACGAATATGTGATTGAAATGATGACACGATGGACGATCACGATGGAAAATCATCGTGACTGCCGCCAAAAGTCGCAACCACCCTCTCAAATCGGTGACTCTTTCGGGTCGCAGGATCAAAAAGTGTCTTTAGGGTTTTATGTTCTATGTATATTTATATACATTTTCCATGTTGTCACTTTTTAATTTCGGGTATATTTTGGGTATCCGATTATTAAATTGTAGTCTTTTTCAGGTCTATCATTCATGGATAGCCCTATCGTATTTTTAAGCCAAAAAGTTGTTCTGTGTCAAAATATAGTATTTTTATTTAAAGTTTCATATTTTTCTAATGGGCGGATCTTGCGGTATGAATTTATTTCTACCGAATTAATTTTAGAATACGGGTTTGACCACCCCGTATGCCAAAACTTCCAAAAAGGTTTTTCTTTATAAAAATGCCCCGAGTAAAGTTCCCTTAAGAGTCAAAATATTTTGATGACCCTGGTGCTACGTATTAAGATAGTAGATATTATAATATTTACTTCATAGCTAAGAAATGTTAGATTTTGACCTAATAGTAGTCTTTCATCGAAACTAAGTTGCCGGATAATCTTGTAGGCACAGAAGAAGGAGACTTCTAGTTGAGACCAGAATCAGAATCTAGATCTAGCTATCCAGATCAGATTTCCAGGTGGGTTTTTATTATATAAAAATATATATTTCGGGTTATTAAGCCCTGATATTTATAAAATGAACGTGATTGAATATCCAACTCATGACTGTATTTGATGTGCTCTCCTGACTCATGTAAGTCTTACTACTGTTTTTGGTGACGAAACTACAATGGTTCACGATATCGAGCCCCAAGCAAACAGGGCAGTGTCCAACCTTAAGCAGCCGGGTTGTGTACACGAACCGACTCACCGTAAGCGATCTAGGGGAGAGTGGCGCGCAATGATGGAACTAAAATGATTTTGTATACATGGAATTCACAAATTTTCTATTTTGAAAGCTTTCCATGATATGCTTAAAATATGATTGGATATTCTGTTTTATAAAATGATTGTGAAGGTTTTTCTCAAAAGTACCCACTGAGTGCATTAGTACTCACGCCCAAAAATCTTTTCAAATATTTTCAGGATGAGCTACGGGATGGCGGACGACTGTGCTAAGGTTGAAGGGCTATTGTTTGATGTATATGTTTCCTTTTCCGCTATGGAGTCTAACTGAGAACATGCTTCCTTTTGAGTCTGAATAAATGCACTACGGTCTTTTCCGCTTACTCTGATTACTGTTATGGAGTGTTTGGTTCTCCGAATCCTGTTTTCTTTACTGTTATGGAGTGTTCGGTTCTCGGAATTCCATTTTCTTTACTGCTACGTAGTGTTCGGTTCTCCGAATCCCATTTTCTTTACTGCTACGGAGTGTTCGGTTCTCCGAATCCCGTTTTCTTTACTGTTACGGAGTGTTCGGTTCTCCGAATCCCGTTTACTTTTCGTTCCTGACAGGCAAAAGCCTGGCATTTATTTACTTTCCTTATTCAGACAGGCACAAGCCTGGCTTTATGCTGTTTTCCATGTCAAGGCAAAAGCCTGGCTCTTTATTGCTTTCACGACAGGTGAGAGCCTGGCATCTCTTTACTTCAAGTATTTGGACAGACATCAGTCTGGCCTTTTACATGTCTAACCTATTAACAGTTAACCTTTGAACTGTTATTATTTACATTGAAGTTTGCCTTCATTATTCTTTCTTAGGTTCATCCTAAGAGTCATGGTATCTGGTTTGAGTCATTTCATACGCTTTAAAAGCGTGGATTGATCAATTTTATAGAGGTTATGCTGCCCAAATTTTTGGGGCACTAACCCTATTTCTTTGATTACTTCTGTTCAACAACCCCTCCCTCTTTCCCCCAAGTACCGCACCGGTCCCCTGCCTTTCTCCCGGGATCGGGGCGTTACAGAAAGAACCAGGTTAGTCGGTTGCAGGCGTTAGGTGAGAGAACCCAACATGTTAGAAATAGACCTACAGTGCTGCTTTGATCTGGGTCAATTTTTCATTGGTCTGAAACTGGGCATTCTCGATCAACTCGAGCCTTCTCATGATCACCGCGACTGGGTGCTCCCTCTGCTGTGCCTTCCCTGCTGATGGTTTCCTCGATGAACTTGCTATTGCCAAAAGCATGCTCGAGGGGTCTTCCCCCGACACAAAGAAAACAGGTTTTCCATCCTCATCGTAGATCACATCTTGCATTCTTCTCAAACAATTAAGATCAAAATATTCACGGGAAAGGGGGTTAAATCAATAGCATGCAAATCAAGGAGCCTATGTCTAACAGCAATTTGAGTGATCAATTGGGCACAAGAAATACGATGCCTAGGGTGTGTTTTAATCTCCCGGAAATGTGCAATGGCCACAGAACCGAAATTAATTCTAATTTTATGCACCATACACCACAAAATAAATAGCTCTTGATTAGTGATTGAATTAAAGATATCTTTTCGGCTAAAAAAGTTATAAGCCAATACCCTATGAAAAAATCTCAAAGCATCGTTGTTAAGGCAATGCCCCTTTGTGGATGCACTTCTATAAATGGATCCATCCCCAATATCAGCCCATTTTGCATCGACTCCTTCTGCAGAGTCGGGCACCACAGTTACGGCATTGACATACTCCTCATCTTGGAGGCCTAAGTATGTCACGATGCCCAACAACATGTTTAAATCGTCAGCAGACATAGACAAACTCCTACCCAGCAATTTAAAAGACATTGTTGGTCCCAGGCGAGTCGATATCAGTTTAGAGGGGGGTGAATAAACTGATTAAAAACTTTTACTTCAAATTGCGGAATAATAAGGGCCCTTGACTTTCTTAGTGACTTATCTATGCACAATGTGGTTAAGCTTGTTTGACAGCTTGAGTGCGGATTGTGTGAGCTTGTGTACAGTTCATAAATATGTAAGTAATCAAAACAGTACAACACACAAATGATTTATAGAGGTTTGAAGTCTCAAACTTCTACGTCCTCTCTTCCTTTGGCATTTATGGAAGACAATAACTCTTAATCTGCACATCAGGACTTTTCGCACTCGCTCGAGCGATTAAATGTGCCTATCAAAAAACACAGCATTGACAGAGGGATTATGAGCAAATATGCATGGAACAGAAGGAGGCTCAGCTGCAGGATCTTGAGCAGCATCGCCAGTAGGGATGTCAAAAGCATGTTGGGCGGAGAAGAGCTTGTAACTGATCACCAATGGTGTAACAGCCCGGTCCCGAGATAGGGATTTACGAGTGGGGACAGGGTGTTATTAAGAAATTAATGAATAAAAATGGAGGATTTATCAAGAGTTTTAAGAATCAAGACATGCCTTAGAAGTTATATGGAATGCTCGGGTTTACTTGGATTAAAAGAAAACATGCTTAAGTGGAAAGAACGGCTAATTAATCAGATACCAACTCGTTAGATCTTTTGCAGGTGAACGAAGATCATACTTAAAAACAGAGATAACATAATGAGCATCTTACAAGTATTAAATCACTTCGGGGGAGAGTGTTCATAGAGTCTTGCTAAACATAATAGGACTTAACAGAATTGAAAGGAGTGTATCAGAGTAGCGGATCACAAAGTGGGATTTCATAGAAACATTAGATAATAGTAAAATAGTCTTGGCAGCCAACCCACATTCACAGCCACCAGCATCCTCCGCATCTCAACCTGAAAACATTTGAAAAGAGGGGGCATGAGCACTAATGTACTTAGTGGGTTTTAGCGAAAATTCTTTTATAACTTTCAAGATATCCAATGATTAATAGACGGTATACGGAGAGCAAAACGCAAAAGCCCTCTCCGTATCCGTAAAACCTTTTCTTTTCTTTTGGGCCCAACTTGGCTCAAACCTGTCGTCAACTGTACCCTTAGGCATGCCATAGGATAGAAGAAGGGTTACCTCAAATATCCGAATGAGTTTGCGAGGGAGAAACCCCTCAGCGACTACCTTAATAGTTCTGAGCTCGAGTCCTGCTTAAGTGGATGCTAAGTCCATCTCTTCCTAATCTTGCTAACATTACCAAGCTTAGAACAATGTCTAAGGCTAATATCTTATCACTACATGATCTCGGCCTACAGAGGGGGTAAAGCTACCCTAACAAGGCAATCCTTGAACCTTAACTATACGAGCTTTATTAAAGCATAAACATTCAAGTACAAGGAAATGAACGCGGATAAACATCGATTGCAATTAAAGCAATTCTAAACACTTCATGCTAGCATAAATTGTAAATAAACAATTCTAGCATATCTAAATATACTTGAGAGCTCACTTAACTTATACTGACTTTCTTTACTTATCTAACCCAAATAATAGTTCAGCATAATTACGCATACAACTACATTTATTCCTTTCCTTGTACAGAGATCAAACAGGCTGAGCAAAAATACTTTATTGGATATCTCATTTGCCCTAACATGCTTCTAGAGCTTATTAGCTAAAACTTTAGATGAGTATAGATTTACCCACCTTGATTATGGAACGGAAGACGAGGCAACGAGCTGGTGGTTTTCCTTAGTATTTCTCCGAGGCTCGATTCCTCCTACAAAAGTCGAATCATCGACTTAGAAGCCTTCTTCGAAGATTTCTGATAACATGATATTAAATAACGCCCAACTAGTAACCCCTTAGCTAGGACTTAATATGGATAGCACGACTTTGACCTAATGAGGGTCCGAAAATGGTTTATTTTATTTAAAGGAATTTCTCGACTTGATTTCTAAATTTTTAGACGGAAAAGATCTTTAATAATTTTCTCGAAATAAACCGGAGAAATCTCGAAAAATATTCTTAGTTTAAGCTTGAGAATTACTCGGAAAAACATGACTCGAAGAGGAACTCGAAAAGTCAGAAGGACGAGCGTCGGACAACACGGGGGAGAGCGTCGTGCGCCGGCGGCACCTCCCGCGCCCGCGCAGCCCCGCGCCCGCGCAACCTCAGTGCCCGCGGGGTCCTGGGCTGAGGGAGGCGTCGCGCGGCCGCGCACCCCCCGCGGTCGCGGGACCCTTTTTCTCTCTCTTCCTGGGCGATCTTCAACTGGGTTCTTCGTGTTCGTCGATTCTCGACGAACGCGAAGAACGCGAGGAACGCAAAACCTGAAATTTTCCAAAAACAACTTGCTTAAATTTATCATGCAACAACATACATTAACTTAAAATAATTTTGGCATTATAACGACATAAACACGATACTCCTCCAAAAATAATTAAATATGGCTTGACGGATTTTTAACGGAATAACGAGGTTAATCTTCTTAGAATAACAATAACGGAATTAGAATGAGAAATATAACGCATAACTCATAATCTTGGAATTCCAACAAAAATCGAAATGTAACTTTAGACGAGAAATAATGAAAAACGCGAAGAACGTAAAGAACGGAAAGTAAATGCAGAAATTTAAAGACGAAAAAAGAAATGGAATTGAGACCGACGAACTAAAATGGACGGGGTCAGGTGCGTCGAGGGAATGTGGTTAGCTTGGTGTCTCGTCGAATCGCAACGGCGGCAGAGCCGCCTGCTACGATTTCAACGGCGCCTCCTAGCACATTCCCTTACCGCATCCCTTCCACGCCACTCCGCTCGTCGTCTCGAAGAACACTCACGAAGAACGCTTTTTATTTTGACAGAACCTTCTCGGCTTTCAAAGCTTTTCACCCCTCGATTTTTAGAAGTGAATGGAAGAGTAAAGTGAGCAAGAAAAGCTAAAGGGGTGGTCCCCTATATATAGGAAAAGCTTTGGCTTCCCTTGGAAGCCATTACTGTGCGGGAATATTGCAAAAGTTACCCCGGGTTCGGTTAAAAGCTGCTTTAGTCGATATCGAGGTCCAAATGACTTCAGACGCGAAATCTAAAAATACCGGGAGACTCGTTGGCTCGAACACTAGTGAACCAACTTGATTCGTGAAGAAGACGGGTTCGTCAGAAGGAAGACGAGCAAAGATTCCCTTTTTGGATTTACTTTTTACTATTCACTTAGACTGACAGATTTGGCTCTCGAGCGTTTGATTGACCTCAGAATGTCAATCCATGAACGCCAACGGAATCCTTGAGTCATTTCCCATAAGAGGGGCCTGACAGAACTAGACTTGAATAAATGAGGAGGATTTTGTAAATTTCTCAAAACACGAACGCACGCAAAAGTTACTATTCATTCTTCTTTTAAATGCGTTTTTCATCACCGGGAACTCTAATGACTTCAGAATTAAAATCCGAAAACACTGCCATACTCCTTGAGTTAAAACCTTTCTAAAGAGACCACAGATGGTCATTAAATAGTTAAAATCACATTTCTCAAAAGGGCGATCTGACTCCTAAAGTCGTGACTGACATCCAACCTTAGCTAATCTTAATTAAATTCCTTCTTTAATTAATTAATTTATCATTAATATTCCTCTAAACCTTATTCAGAATTCTGGGGTATTACATCCTACCCTCCTTAAATAAAATTTCATCCTGAAATTTACTAACCATGATAAGCGATATCAGGGTACTTCTTGAGCAGCTCGGATTCAAGCTCCCATGTTGCTTCCTCTGAACCATGGTGGTTCCAGATTACTTTCACCAGGTCGATCTCCTTATTTCTCAGCTTCTGAATTTTTCGATCTACGATGGCTTGAGGTTTTTCTTCATAGGCTAAGTCCTCATTCAGGACTATCTCTTCTTTACTAATCACGTGTTTTGGGTCAAACACGTACCTTCGTAACATTGAGACATGAAAGACGTCATGTACGTTACTCAGGTTGGGTGGTAAGGCCAACCTGTAGGCTACTTCATTCACCTTTTCTAAAATCTCAAAAGGTCCGATAAATCTGGGCCTTAATTTGCTTCGTTTGCCAAAACGAATTATTCCTTTTGATGGAGACACCTTCAAAAACACTTTATCTCCAACGTCGAAGCTGAGATTCGTTCTTCTCTCATCTGCATAAGCCTTTTGTCTATCCTGAGCTTCCTTGATGCGTTGACGAATGAGCTCGATTTTCAGGATGGCCTCCTGGACCATCTCGGGTCCAAGTATCCTTTTCTCTCCGACCTCGTCCCAATATAGGGGCAATCTACACTTCTTTCCATAAAGGGCTTCATAAGGGGCCATGCCGATCGATGTCTGGTAGCTGTTGTTATAGGCAAATTCTACCAAAGGCAGTAACTCCTCCCAATTGCCTCCTTGATCTATGACGACTCCTCTAAGCATGTCTTCTAGAATCTGGATGGTCCTTTCAGATTGGCCATCCGTTTGAGGATGGAACGCTGTGCTAAAGTTGAGCTTTGATCCCATTGCATCTTGTAGGCTCCTCCAGAATCTTGATGTAAATCTTGAATCACGGTCCGATGTAATCGAAACCGGCACTCCATGCAAACGCACAATTTCCTTAACATACAACTGGGCTAGTTGATCTAGTCCGTCCGTCATCCCAACAGCAACAAAGTGTGCCGATTTAGACAATCGGTCAACGATTACCCAAATGGCGGTATTTCCATACTTGGACCTTGGCAGACCTACGACGAAGTCCATGTTGATATGATCCCACTTCCATTCAGGAATTTCTAGGGGTTGAAGCAAACCAGAAGGTTTTTGATGCAAAGCTTTCACTTGTTGACAACTCAGACACCTTTCCACGAAAGCGGCTATCTCCCTTTTCATGTTGTTCCACCAGAAATTCCTCTTGAGGTCTTGGTACATCTTGGTGCTTCCGGGATGTGCTGTATATGGCGTGTCATGTGCTTCGCACATGATTTCCTCCTTTAGTTCTCCTTTGCTAGGCACACAAAGCCTTCCTTTGAATAAGAGTGCGTTGTCGGCGGCTTCCGCGAATTCTTGAGAGTCATCAGTTCGTGCTTCCAGCCTTTTCTTTTCGAGAAATTCGTCTCCTCTCTGGGCTTCAATTATCCTTTGCCTTAGGTCGGGCTGAGCGACTATCGCGGCAATTTGAGCTTGGATGGTCTCGGGTGGTGTTAGCACCTCGATCTTTAACTTCTTGAATTCATTGCGAAGATCTTCCTGAGCTGAAACGAATCCCAACTCCGTCTTCTCTTTTCTACTTAGGGCATCTGCTACTACATTTGCTTTCCCTGGGTGGTAGTGAATCATACAGTCATAGTCTTTTACGAGTTCTAGCCATCTTCTTTGTCTCATGTTAAGATCTTTTTGCTCGAAGAAATACTTCAAACTCTTGTGATCTGAGAAGATCTCACACTTGGCTCCGTAGAGATAGTGCCTCCAGATCTTTAGCGCATGAACGACCGCTGCTAGCTCCAAGTCATGCATCGGGTAGTTTTGTTCGTGATTCTTAAGTTGTCTAGAAGCATAAGCAATCACCTTTCCTTTCTGCATTAGCACGCATCCTAATCCCTTACTCGATGCGTCTGCGTAAATCACGAAATTTTCATGCCCTTCTGGAATGGCTAAAACAGGGGCTGTGGTTAGCATCTTCTTCAAGGTTTGAAAACTTTCCTCACATTCAGGCGTCCACTTGAACTTGGAATCCTTCTATAGCAGTCGCGTCATAGGCTTGGATATAGTCGAGAATCCTTCAATGAATCTGCGATAGTATCTAGCGAGTCCTAGGAAACTCCTTATCTCGTTCACACTTCTTGGAGACTTCCAGTTACTTACAGCTTCAATCTTGGCCGGATCCACCTTGATTCCTTCTACCGAGACTATATGACCTAGAAACGTTACTTCTTTGAGCCAAAACTCACATTTGCTGAACTTAGCATAAAGCTTTTCTCTTCTTAAGGTTTCCAGCACTACTCTCAAGTGCTCTTGATGTTCTTCCTCATCCTTGGAGTAGATGAGAATATCATCTATGAAAACTAGGACAAACTTATCAAGGTACGGGTAGAAAACCCGGTTCATTAAATCCATGAACACTGCTGGGGCGTTGGTTAATCCGAATGGCATTACCACAAACTCGTAGTGCCCATAGCGAGTTCTAAAAGCGGTCTTAGGGATATCCTCCTTTCGGATCTTCAGCTGATGGTACCCCGATCTTAAGTCTATCTTGGAGAAGACACTTGCTCCCTTGAGTTGATCGAAGAGATCGTCTATTCTTGGGAGAGGGTATCAATTCTTGATGGTTAGCTTATTAAGCTCTCTATAGTCGATGCACATTCTTAGCGTGCTATCCTTTTTCTTTACGAACAAGATTGGGGCTCCCCAAGGCGACACACTAGGTTGGATAAAACCTAGGTCTAATAACTCTTGCAGTTGAACTTTGAGTTCTTGTAGATCTTTAGGCACCATTCTGTAGGGGGCTTTTGAGACTGGGGCGGCTCCTGGTTCCAACTTGATAGCGAACTCCACTTGCCTGTCTAGAGGTAGTCCTGGCAGCTCCTTTGGGAATACGTCGGGATATTCTCTTACGACTGGAACGTCTTCGATGGAAAGCTCTCCTCCCTCTCTCCTTATTAGGTTAACTAAAAATGCTTGGCAGTCGTTCTTCCTTATCATCTTGGTGGCTTTCAGGGCGGATATCATTAGGATTTTGGTTCCCAACCTTGATCCGTAGATTTTCACCTCGGGTTTCCCGGGTGGTCGAAATGTTACCTCCCTCTCGGGCAGCTTATGGAAGCATTAGCTGAGGCTAACCAATCCATCCCTAGGATTATGTCGAAGTCCTGAATCATTATCACATAAAGATTTGACTTAAAGTTTTCCCCTTCTATGTTCAATTCTAGGTTAGAGCAGATCTTCCTAGACATCATTTTCTTTCCAGAGGGAATACTTATTTCAAGAGCATTCTCAGTATTCTCAGGTTCAATCTTCAGTTTCTTACAAACAGACTCAGCTATAAACGAATGCGATGCTCCTGTGTCAAACAGAGCTAAAACTGGCGTCTCGAGGAGGGTAATCATACCTGCTAGATTACCTGGGGCCTTAGCAGCTTGCTGCTGATTGAGAGCATAAGTACGAGCTGGCTGAGGTGGCCTTTGTCCTTGGTTTAACCTTTGGTCTCGCCCTTGGTTCGGTCTCGGGTTCAGTCCCGGCCTTTGACCCTGAGGTCCTCCTTGCTGCAGTCTTGGCTGGTTTTCAGGAAGTTGCTATAGTGGTTGCGGGTACATGGGTTGCTGTGGTGTTTGGGATCGTTGGTTGTTTCCTTTAGGACATTCTCTTTTGAAGTGCCCCTCCTCACCACAGTTGTAGCACCCAGTTAGATTTGCTCGACAGACTCCAGGATGCATTCTTCCGCACTTTTGACACGACCTAAAACTAGGGGTGTTGTTAAGTTGATTTCGAGGCACCCCTGACTCTCGGTTTTGCCAGTGGGGTTTCTTCCTTCTGTCATCCCTTCTCCCTCCTTCCCACTTCCTTTTCCCCTCCGGATCATTGGACGACTGAGAGGGTTGAATCTTCTAAGGAAGGATGGCTTCTATGCTTAATGCTTTGGCTAAGGTTCGGGCATAAGACATGTCTTCTTGCCCAGCGAGGGCTATGCCAATCTCGGATCTGAGTCCTTTTTTGAACTTGCGTGCTTTCTTCCCGTCTGTGTCCACTAGATGTGGAGCATGCCTTGAAAACTGGTTGAATTCTCTATCGTATTCTGACACTGTCTTATTCCTTTGCTTTAGATTCCAGAACTCCATCTCCTTTGCCTCTCGGTAACAATCCGGGATATACTTCTGATACAGATCATGCTTGAAATCTTCCCAACTATAGTCTTCCCATTGAACCGGGGTTATGGTCCTTCGCACGGACTCCCACCAGTAGTCCGTATCCTCCGTTAACATGAAAAGAGCGCAACTTAGTTTTTCTCCTTCAGTGTAAGCTATGAAATCGAAGATTCGTTCTAGGGAGCGAACCTATTTTTCGGCATCCATTGGATCTCCTAAACCATTAAACGATGGAGGGTTGTGTTTGAGAAACACACTTTCAGCTTTTGGACCGAGGTTTGGGGCTTGCTCAGGTTCGTTCTCATCCTCATTCTCTGTGATACCCCGTTCCTTTTTCTAAATTATGAATTATAATTTTTGGAAAATGGTGTTGAAATTGAATATTAATCATGTGAGTATGTTTGTATTATGCCGTTGATTTAATGTAGGTTGTTCTACTTGAGCCGATACATCATAGCACAGTGATGTTATACTGAGTGTATAACACAGATTGAATTTAATACTAAAGTGTCGAGTTATATGATAATGAATGAATGTTATTGCATTTAATTTTGTTTGCCAAAACCTTGAACACCCTAACGCTGAGTTGATCGGGGGTTTCGCTGCCCGGTCAGTGAGTCGGGGGTTCAGGGGGCGAAGCGCCCCGATGGGGGCTAGGGGGCAACGCCCCTGCTTTTTCGGTATGTATTAAAGGTGTTTCAAAATCTAAGTCGTTTTAAAACGGAGTTAATGATGTCCGGGAGTCAAAATGGAAGCGGGGTTAAAGGGGGGCACGCCGCGCGCTCGCGGGGAGGTGCGCGCCCGCGGGGACGTGCGCGGTCGCGGGAGACTGCGCGCCCGCGGGGCTGCCGAGAGACGCGCGCCCGCGGGGGCTGCGCGCTCGCGGGGAGCCTGGGCCGAGAGCTCCCTCCCGCGGTCGCGGGAGGCGCGCGGTCGCGCGGGCTGGGCCGATTTCCTACCTATAAATACCACACTTATTCATTTCATCTTCATTTTCTCCACTTCCATTTGGGCGATTTCCTCCATCTCTCTCTCAAGAAACTCTTCATCTTTTGGAGTGAATCCTTTCAACATCCACCATCAACAAAGGTAACCACTACACCTCTCCTTCATGGGGATTAAACACCCATTTCTTGTTGTTTTGGAAACTAGGGTTTGATAACCAAAATTAGGGTTTCCACTTTTATTGATCCTCTTGCCTTGATATCTTAAACATATGGTTTATTTACCTTCTTGAGGCTATATGTGAAGTTATATCGAATTCTTATGGTTCATTGTTGCTAGAGTTTTGATTTTTGACATAATTACCCTTGAATTGTTGATAATTGTTTGGAGGCGTTGTGTTGGTTGTTTGGGGTTGATTTTCAAGTATGTTAGAGCTCTAGGATGAAGGTGTTTGTGTTTGAAATGGTGAGTTTAAATGATTTAAATTGAGTTATGCTTTAGTGGTTTAAATGGATGCACGTAATGTGCTCGATTAAATGTTTCAAGGGGTTTTTAATGAGTATCTTGAGTCCAAAATCACGTTGTGAGTTTGTATATCCACATTTGTGTATATGGGTATGTTTAAAGACCTTAAAGAAAAGTATATCTTGAGTTGGTCAAACTATGATTTAATTAAATAACTCGACGTCTAAAATGAAAGAAAATTGAAAGGTACTAGGTGACGTGTTGGGGCTCGAGGTGGATTACTTGTGCACGGCCAATAAGTATTTCAAAGGTTGAGAAAGGTTTGAAAGCGTCTCGTGAGGTGGGGTAACTCTAAACTGTGAACACGTGTAAGGTTATAGTTACTGTTGTGCTTTGATTGTATATGTATGAAGGGTCTTCGGACCAGTGAATGAAAGAGATCCTTCGGGGTCGACAAAGAGACCCTTCGGGGCAGAGATCCTTTGGATCGAACATAGACCTGTTAATGTCCTCCCTGGGGGGTAGGATGTCTGCGGGCATCCCTACAGGGATAAAGATGTTCATTAACGGGGGCATCATGATGTTTAGGCCCTACGGGGTTGAGACTAGTCTCCACAAAGTAAAGAAAAGTCCATATGTTATATTTTCACTTGTGCAATTAGCTATAACTGTTTACAGTGTTCCCCACTGAGTATGTTGTTAAATACTCACCCCATTCATTCAATGAATTTTCAGGTTGAGGAGTCGAGGCCGGAGTAGGAGCGTTGTGAACACAAGAGAGCCCCACAAGCTTGTGTTTAATTTTGCTTGCTCTTGAATATGCGTATTGTTAATATTATTACATTGTTCATCCTTTCTGCTTTATGATCAACGATTATTGGGAATGGGAATAGCCCGATCTTTTATAGCTATGCTATGTTTAACTTGTTATAACATGTCAATGATTTAAAGGCGGGTCGATTGACCTAGGAGCCTACGTCGTGCAAATGTATGTCGATGAATCCCTAAATTTTGTGATGGTTATGTTAGGGTGCTAGACGGGCGGGTCGTCTAAGACCTATGAGCCCGATAGGTTAGATGACTGTATGAATGATGTGGATGGGTTTATTCTATGCTTCCGTTAAATACGATGTTGGGTGACATGGTAGATTATGATAGGTGGCATGTTATAATTGTGGAAGGAAATTTTATATTTGGAATTATGATGTTATACCTCATTATCCTATTTAACCCTAGCTTCTGCTCAATTTATTATGAGAATGCAAATACATGTAAATGAATTATTGTTAAGTGACGTGGCCAAACGGAGTAGTTTGGGACGTTATAAGTATGCTGAGTGACGTGGCCAAACGGAGTAGTTTGGGGCGTTACAAATTGGTATCAGAGCGGGTCTACGCTCCTGTAGACTCGTTTCTGTATGTGTTTGATTTATGAATGAGAAATGTGGGTGGTTGTTCACAACGGCTACTCGGCTTGACTCCGATCCTAAGGTATGTACCTTTTTAAAGGTTTTTCAAGTATGATTAATGTGAATGGGGGTGTATGAATAGAGTGTGTCGGGAAAGAAGTTAAAGAAGTTTAAGAGTTGAATAAATCGTGATAGCATGATAAAGAAAAGAAATGAATGGTCCGAAGTTGGACAAAAGAAAAGAAATGAACGGTCCGAAGTTGGACAATATAGATGAATGAAATGTATCTGTTGTCACGATCAACTATGATCTTTTAAAATTCCCGATACACGCTTTAAAGAAATGAAATCTTGGAAGTTGTGTGCTTTCTTGATTATGAAATGATGAAAAGTGCTTTAGTAGTCCTCGAATTAGCCTTAAGATGACATAAACCCTATGAGCTCGGTGTTCCATGCAAGGATAGTTGTGAATTGTTAGGAATCAGTATTCCTTCGGGAAAGAGAGTTTCTTCTAGTAAGATGGCGTATGGCCTGAAGCTATAAATCAATAATAGAGTGCTGAGAGCAGACTTTCATGTCTTTAAGGTGCGTGATTTCGACATAATCCTAGGTATGGAATGGTTGAGTAGGAATCATGCCACGATTCGATGTCATGATCGTGAGGTCGAATTTAATTTTTCCGAACGAGCCTAAGCCAATCTTCTATGGCGCTAGAACGAGATCAATGCAGAGACTCATCACAAGAATGAAGACAATGAAGTTGTTGGAGAAGAGAGGATGCCAGGAATTTCTCGTTAGCATAGTGGAGTCAAGGTCCACCAAGGTCCAAGGGTTAGACGTGCCAGTGGTGAATGAATTTCCCGATGTAGACCCAAAAGAGTTGCAAGAGCTCAAAGTCCAATTTCAAGAGTTACTCGATAACAAACTTAATCCGACCAAGTGTTTCACCGTGGGGAGCACCTGTGATATTCATGAAGAAAAAAAAAAAAAAGATGGATCGATGCGGATGTGCATTGATTATAGAGAGTTGAACCGATTAACGATCAAGAACAAGAATCCGCTGCCAAGAATTGAAGATTTGTTCGATCAACTAAAGGGAGTCAGTGTGTTTTCGAAGATCGATTTGGAATCCGGCTATTATCAATTGAAGATCAAGGAGAGTGACATCTCAAAGCCGGCATTAGAACGCGTTATGGGCAATATGAGTTCACGGTGGTGCCTTTCGGATTGTCCAATGTGCCTGGAGTCTTCATGGACTTGATGAATCGAGTGTTTCCATCCGTACCTCGACTAGTTTGTAATAGTTCTCATCAACGACATCTTGATTTAATCAAGAAGCAAGGAGCAACACGCTGAGCCTCTCAGAATCACATTGAAGACGCTAAGGAAAGAAGAGTTTTATGCAAAATTTTCAAAATGCGAGTTTTGGTTGGAACGGATGGCATTCCTTGGCCACGTGGTGACATCAAATGGAATCGAAGTAGATTTGTCGAAGGTGGAAGCTGTTAGCAATTGGAAGACACCATCGAATGTTATTGAAGTCCGAAGCTTCTTAGGACTAGCGGGTTACTATAGAAGATTTATCGAGGGGTTTTCCAAGATATCGAGTCCTTTGATAAGATTAACAAGGAAGGATGAGAAGATCCAATGGAATGAAAAGTGTGAGCAGAGTTTTCAAGAATTAAAGCGATGCCTCGTGTCAGCCCCAGTGTTGACTATTACTGATGGGACTAAAGGCTTTGTCATCTACAGTGACGCCTCGAAGCAAGGAATTGGTTGCGTTTGGATGCAACATGAAAGGTAGTGGCGTACGCATCGAGACAATGGAAGACGCGCGAGTATAATTCGATCCGACCACAAAAGCTTGAAGTGCCTCTTTATCCAGAAGGAGCTATCTTCCAACAAAGTAAGAACAATTGATCAAGGAGTTCGAGGAGATGAATCTCGAGGTGGTGGATCATTCCAACACCACTAAAGGGATCTTAGCAGCCTTAGTGGTTCAACCACTAATTCGTGATCGAGTTCGTGAAGCACAAGTCGATGATTCTTTCTTATGCAAAATGAAGATTCATTTCCTTCGTCAATCATATATCCAAGGTCACATCACGTTCGATGTCCAAAGTTATCACTTGTTTCAAGCCTATTAATAAAGATGAAGATTGTCGTTACGACTATAGCCAAGATAGTTTGAAGATATATCGGTGCTCTTCCGGGCATCCCGAAGATGTTGAAGTCAAGTTATTTTTTTAGTCCAGGAAGATCCATAGATCAAGTCGCCTTGTCGTATCCTTTTCGATAAATAGGAAGTAATTCCCGGGATATCGCTTTCCACAGCCAAGCGAAGCAATGTAAAGTCCAACCAACCTATGCTATTCCATATCAACCTTGCCAAGAAGAAGGTACGTGATGCTCAAGAAAGAGAAGACCCAAAGAAAAAGATTGTTAAGAAGATAGACCTAGTAATCGGTAGGTTGAGAGTTTCAGTATGATAGAAGTTTTTGATTGAGTCTATTTATTCATCATCGTGTTAATATAATCGATTTGTTCATTCTCTTTTGGAATCGATTTGTCCTCTTGATAATTGAATCAATTTCCCCTCAATAGCTTCGCATCAATTGAAATTCTCTATTTGTACCATTTGAAATTCTTCGATTATATCCGCTGGGATAATTCACAATCTTTTGAATGATACTTCTTTGATCATCAAGAATCAGTAATAGCATTTCCTTGACAGGCTATGTTGTCATCCTTGTGAAAATATTTTTGCACGGTTTTCAGTTGCTAACCGTTGATTCCTTCATATCTTTGTCATATGCAAGAACCCTTCAAGTTTATAAGTTCTCTAAAAAGGCAATGTTTTTTTTTTTTTGACATATGTAACCTAGTGTTATATCTCTTCCAATTTCTAGGCTTGTTAAAGAATTGTTAAGCAAGATAATCCCTCACTCTGAGGCATTCGTTTATTCTATTCCCACTTATAGAACTCAAGTGTGGACCTCGGAATAGAGCAGAGAGTATATAGCAGTATTCCTTTTTGTCAAGGGTGGAGTAATAAGAGCTATTATTTCCTAGTAGGAAGTAGAATCAAAGTAAGTGCCAGATAGTATTCTCTAAAGTTTAAGATGCGCATTTTCAAGAAGATTTCTCAGATCGTTGCGTTTAGAGGTGATCTAAGGAATGTCGGCATGTAAGTTTCAAGCGCGTAGTTAAAAGTCCAGGCGTGCGATCGTTACGCCTGCAAGCGATGGTGACCACCAGTGGAAACCATGATGTCAGACGACTGCTTAAAGGAAAAGAGACAGTTGCGATGAGGAAGTTTAGAGTTAAGCTGCGTGAGAATTTAA
The DNA here is from genome assembly GCA_026008535.1 of Perilla frutescens. Lineage (NCBI taxonomy): Eukaryota > Viridiplantae > Streptophyta > Magnoliopsida > Lamiales > Lamiaceae > Perilla > Perilla frutescens. The sequence goes on from BRKX01000005.1 coordinate 22,782,719, forward strand.
GAAACGCATCGTGAGGTTCGTCCCAAGAAGACGAATAAGTCGAACCTCAGGAAGTAAAGATAAAGATAAAACAAGTTTTAAACGTGATAGGACGTGCAAGGAACCCTCGAAGTAAGTGTCTGATTATTCAAGTTCGCTGAAGTTTCGCAAAGCTGCGATAAGTAAAGTCAGAAGCAAAAGGTAAAGCCAAGCAAAATAAAAGAAGGATGGACTCATCGAGACCACACGTTCAGTGCTCAAGAAGTAAGTTTAAGCAAATTTTTCTTTCATTCCATTTCACAAATAATTTCTAGAGGTCCGCTCGAATGCAAGATAATAAAGAGATCGTGTTAAGCGATGTTAGAGAGAGATTCCACAAGGAAGAAAAGATAGAAAATGCCCAAGATCGCCAGAAACCTTATGCCAACGTAAAGAGAAAAGATGTGAGCATTGAAATTGGTAACAAGGTATTCTTGAAGATTACACCAATGAGAAGAGTGGTTATATTTGGGAAGAAAGATAAGTTGCAGCCACGTTATGTGGAACCGTTCGAGATTCTAGAGAAAATAGGTGAAGTTGCCTATCGCCTAGCACTACCTCTGGATGTGGTAGGTGTGCACCATGTTTCCCATGTGTTGTTGCTTAGACGATACGTGTTTGACCCTAGACATGTCATTTTATATGACACAGTACAAGTTTCCCAAGATATGGTGTATGAAGAAGTTACAATTGCTGTGATAGATAGAAGAGTTCATACACTTCAAAGCTCGAGGGATTTCCCTCAATAAAGGTGCAATGGAGTCGAAATGGACTCGAAGAGGACTTGGAAGAAAGAAGTTAATTTTAGAGCTCAATATCTAAAAATGTAACATAAATGTTAGGCTAATTTCGAGGACGAAATTTTTAAAAGTTGGGGAGATTGTGATACCCCGTCCCTTTTTCTAAATTATGAATTATAATTTTTGGAAAATGGTGTTGAAATTGAATATTAATCATGTGAGTATGTTTGTATTATGCCGTTGATTTAATGCAGGTTGTTCTACATGAGCCGATACGTCATAGCACAGTGATGTTATACTGAGTGTATAACACAGATTGAATTTAATACTAAAGTGTCGAGTTATATGATAATGAATGAATGTTATTGCATTTAATTTTGTTTGCCAAAACCTTGAACACCCTAACGCTGAGTTGATCGGGGGTTTCGCTGCCCGGTCAGTGAGTCGGGGGTTCAGGGGGCGAAGCGCCCCGATGGGGGCTAGGGGGCAACGCCCCTGCTTTTTCGGTATGTATTAAAGGTGTTTCAAAATCTAAGTCGTTTTAAAACGGAGTTAATGATGTCCGGGAGTCAAAATGGAAGCGGGGTTAAAGGGGGGCACGCCGCGCGCTCGCGGGGAGGTGCGCGCCCGCGGGGACGTGCGCGGTCGCGGGAGACTGCGCGCCCGCGGGGCTGCCGAGAGACGCGCGCCCGCGGGGGCTGCGCGCTCGCGGGGAGCCTGGGCCGAGAGCTCCCTCCCGCGGTCGCGGGAGGCGCGCGGTCGCGCGGGCTGGGCCGATTTCCTACCTATAAATACCACACTTATTCATTTCATCTTCATTTTCTCCACTTCCATTTGGGCGATTTCCTCCATCTCTCTCTCAAGAAACTCTTCATCTTTTGGAGTGAATCCTTTCAACATCCACCATCAACAAAGGTAACCACTACACCTCTCCTTCATGGGGATTAAACACCCATTTCTTGTTGTTTTGGAAACTAGGGTTTGATAACCAAAATTAGGGTTTCCACTTTTATTGATCCTCTTGCCTTGATATCTTAAACATATGGTTTATTTACCTTCTTGAGGCTATATGTGAAGTTATATCGAATTCCTATGGTTCATTGTTGCTAGAGTTTGGATTTTTGACATAATTACCCTTGAATTGTTGATAATTGTTTGGAGGCGTTGTGTTGGTTGTTTGGGGTTGATTTTCAAGTATGTTAGAGCTCTAGGATGAAGGTGTTTGTGTTTGAAATGGTGAGTTTAAATGATTTAAATTGAGTTATGCTTTAGTGGTTTAAATGGATGCACGTAATGTGCTCGATTAAATGTTTCAAGGGGTTTTTAATGAGTATCTTGAGTCCAAAATCACGTTGTGAGTTTGTATATCCACATTTGTGTATATGGGTATGTTTAAAGACCTTAAGGCAAAGTATATCTTGAGTTGGTCAAACTATGATTTAATTAAATAACTCAACGTCTAAAATGAAAGAAAATTGAAAGGTGCTAGGTGACGTGTTGGGGCTCGAGGTGGATGACTTGTGCACGGCCAAGAAGTATTTCAAAGGTTGAGAAAGGTTTGAAAGCGTCTCGTGAGGTGGGGTAACTCTAAACTGTGAACACGTGTAAGGTTATAGTTACTGTTGTGCTTTGATTGTATATGTATGAAGGGTCTTCGGACCAGTGAATGAAAGAGATCCTTCGGGGTCGACAAAGAGACCCTTCGGGGCAGAGATCCTTTGGATCGAACATAGACCTGTTAATGTCCTCCCTGGGGGGTAGGATGTCTGCGGGCATCCCTACAGGGATAAAGATGTTCATTAACGGGGGCATCATGATGTTTAGGCCCTACGGGGTTGAGACTAGTCTCCACAAAGTAAAGAAAAGTCCATATGTTATATTTTCACTTGTGCAATTAGCTATAACTGTTTACAGTGTTCCCCACTGAGTATGTTGTTAAATACTCACCCCATTCATTCAATGAATTTTCAGGTTGAGGAGTCGAGGCCGGAGTAGGAGCGTTGTGAACACAAGAGAGCCCCACAAGCTTGTGTTTAATTTTGCTTGCTCTTGAATATGCGTATTGTTAATATTATTACATTGTTCATCCTTTCTGCTTTATGATCAACGATTATTGGGAATGGGAATATCCCGATCTTTTATAGCTATGCTATGTTTAACTTGTTATAACATGTCAATGATTTAAAGGCGGGTCGATTGACCTAGGAGCCTACGTCGTGCAAATGTATGTCGATGAATCCCTAAATTTTGTGATGGTTATGTTAGGGTGCTAGACGGGCGGGTCGTCTAAGACCTATGAGCCCGATAGGTTAGATGACTGTATGAATGATGTGGATGGGTTTATTCTATGCTTCCGTTAAATACGATGTTGGGTGACATGGTAGATTATGATAGGTGGCATGTTATAATTGTGGAAGGAAATTTTATATTCGGAATTATGATGTTATACCTCATTATCCTATTTAACCCTAGCTTCTGCTCAATTTATTATGAGAATGCAAATACATGTAAATGAATTATTGTTAAGTGACGTGGCCAAACGGAGTAGTTTGGGACGTTATAAGTATGCTGAGTGACGTGGCCAAACGGAGTAGTTTGGGGCGTTACATTCTCGGCTTGACGTCTTCGAGGCGGCATTCTAAAGAACTAAATATTAGCGAGGTTTGAACAAATTTACACAAGACAAGAATGCCTTTTGATAAGGTCTTTTAATTGCACAAGATAGATCAAACAAAATGAAATTTAGGTGTTATTTAAACATGATGGGAAAATTGCCTCATTTAGAGGACTTTGGCATCGATATATAAAATTTATGGGTTACAACCGGGATAGGGCAGTCTCTTTGGAAAATTCACTGCCACTATTGGGTTTAGAATTCTTAAAGCATCTATTACATATTAAAGTCTTGGTCAGAGCGGTTATTAGATTACAGGCAAACAGATTGATTAAACATCTAGGTGTTCTAACAGCAACACCTTCTACACCTCCCTTCTATGCTTAATCATGAGCCGGGCCTTTACCCTTTTCCTTGCATGGTGATCCTACTTCCTCTTCGCCTTCTTCTGGGTCCTCGTCTTCTTCTTCTTCGTCTCCAATATCAACCATTTCCGGAATGGTAAACTTGAATGTCCTCATGTGAACGCTCCCTTCAGGATACTGATGGGGCATACACTGTCCCAGACCTTGAGAAGCGGACACAGGGGTCCACTGGTTCACTTGAGGAGTGCAGGAGAATAGGGATTCGGTGTGGTTCACGATTCGGGCATTTGAAGGTCCTGCTCCTGTGGTTTCTTTGTCGTGAGGACGTGGCACTTGAAATCCAGGGGGACTGTTGAGAGTCGCCCTTTGCAATTCTAGCTCTACCACGAGAGAGGGATTTTGCTCATCTTCTTACTGCTCGGCTAAGGCGTGCACGTGGCCATACTCCGATACCCAATGAGCCATTAAGGCTGACGAGAATTCCGTCAGGTTTCCGATCTCAGCGTACGTCTCGGGATCGCGGGTGATCGTGCTTTGCAGGATACGGTACATTGTAAGCCTCCAAGTAGGTGACGCATGCTCGCACATGCGGATGCACGTTTCCAAGTCGGATACGCTCCCGGGCTCTCCTCCGTAGCCATTTGCCCAAGCCCACCTTTCGAGGTATCTTGCCATGTAGGACAGCAACTGTTCGTTACCATTCCAAGTTTCTCTTCTGAACCTCTCAACTCTTTCTTGCACATGGCGGAAAAGAGGCACGCTCTTCCTAGCTGTCGAACGACGCTTAACCATCTAGAAGAGAATAGCTTAATCAGTCTAGATTCAAAAAGGGAGACCTAAGGTCCTCCTAATGTCTGGATTTAATCTTGCATGCTTAATTCCATTTTATGGAGCAGTTGACAACTTTTATAAAAATTTTGGTTCCCAAAGTTCTTTAAACATACATTGTTTACCTTTTCTTTTGAGTCAAAATTTCGAGAGATGATTTTTAAGTCATTTTGGAATCGAGAAATCTTTTCACAAACTTTCCATCTGGAAAATCATCTTACCCGAACACCTTTTACTTGGAATTTCATTCTCACGGTTTTTCTCTTGCCCATAAAACAGATATGCTTGCTCAAATCTTTTCTCTTCCTGTATTCCAAAATCATGAATCCAAAATCCAAAATTTCTATACTATCATACCTTGATTTTTGGTTGAGAGTGCGAGGGTGATGGCGAGCTGTGGGTTGCTGCTTTAACTTATCAAAGAACAACTTATATTCACATAGACTTATTTCAAACAAAGAGACAGGTCTGCAGAGTTGCAAACCTGCTCTGATACCAACTGTAACAGCCCGGTCCCGAGATAGGGATTTACGAGTGGGGACAGGGTGTTATTAAGAGATTAATGAATAAAGATGGGGGATTTATCAAGAGTTTTAAGAATCAAGACATGCCTTAGAAGTTATATGGAATGCTCGGGTTTACTTGGATTAAAAGAAAACATGCTTAAGCGGAAAGAACGGCTAATTAATCAGATACCAACTCGTTAGAACTTTTGCAGGTGAATGGAGATCATACTTAAAAACAGAGATAACATAATGAGCATCTTACAAGTATTAAATCACTTCGGGGGAGAGTGTTCATAGAGTCTTGCTAAACATAATAGGACTTAACAGAATTGAAAGGAGTGTATCAGAGTAGCGGATCACAAAGTGGGATTTCATAGAAACATTAGATAATAGTAAAATAGTCTTGGCAGCCAACCCACATTCACAGCCACCAGCATCCTCCGCATCTCAACCTGAAAACATTTGAAAAGAGGGGGCATGAGCACTAATGTACTCAGTGGGTTTTAGCGAAAATGCTTTTATAACTTTCAAGATATCCAATGATTAATAGACGGTATACGGAGAGCAAAACGCAAAAGCCCTCTCCGTATCCGTAAAACCTTTTCTTTTCTTTTGGGCCCAACTTGGCTCAAACCTGTCGTCAACTGTACCCTTAGGCATGCCATAGGATAGAAGAAAGGTTACCTCAAATATCCGAATGAGTTTGCGAGGGAGAAACCCCTCAGCGACTACCTTAATAGTTCTGAGCTCGAGTCCTGCTTAAGTGGATGCTAAGTCCATCTCTTCCTAATCTTGCTAACATTACCAAGCTTAGAACAATGTCTAAGGCTAATATCTTATCACTACATGATCTCGGCCTACAGAGGGGGTAAAGCTACCCTAACAAGGCAATCCTTGAACCTTAACTATACGAGCTTTATTAAAGCATAAACATTCAAGTACAAGGAAATGAACGCGGATAAACATCGATTGCAATTAAAGCAATTCTAAACACTTCATGCTAGCATAAATTGTAAATAAACAATTCTAGCATATCTAAACATACTTGAGAGCTCACTTAACTTATACTGACTTTCTTTACTTATCTAACCCAAATAATAGTTCAGCATAATTACGCATACAACTACATTTATTCCTTTCCTTGTACAGAGATCAAACAGGCTGAGCAAAAATACTTTATTGGATATCTCATTTGCCCTAACATGCTTCTAGAGCTTATTAGCTCAAACTTTAGATGAGTATAGATTTACCCACCTTGATTACGGAACGGAAGACAAGGCAACGAGCTGGTGGTTTTCCTTAGTATTTCTCCGAGGCTCGATTCCTCCTACAAAAGTCGAATCATCGACTTAGAAGCCTTCTTCGAAGATTTCTGATAACATGATATTAAATAACACCTAACTAGTAACCCCTTAGCTAGGACTTAATATGGATAGCACGACTTTGACCTAATGAGGGTCCGAAAATGGTTTATTTTATTTAAAGGAATTTGTCGACTTGATTTCTAAATTTTTAGACGGAAAAGATCTTTAATAATTTTCTCGAAATAAACCGGAGAAATCTCGAAAAATATTCTTAGTTTAAGCTTGAGAATTACTCGGAAAAACATGACTCGAAGAGGAACTGGAAAAGTCAGAAGGACGAGCGTCGGACAACACGGGGGGGAGCGTCGCGCGCCAGCGGCACCTCCCGCGCCCGCGCAGCCCCGCGCCCGCGCAACCTCCGCGCCCGTGGGGTCCTGGGCCGAGGGAGGCGTCGCGCGGCCGCCCACCCCCCGCGATCGCGGGACCCTTTTTCTCTCTCTTCCTAGGCGATCTTCAACTGGGTTCTTCGTGTTCGTCGATTCTCGATGAACGCGAAGAACGCAAAACCTGAAATTTTCCAAAAACAACTTGCTTAAATTTATCATGCAACAACATATATTAACTTAAAATAATTTTGGCATTATAACGACATAAACACGATAATCCTCCGAAAATAATTAAATATGGCTTGACGGATTTTTAACGGAATAACAAGGTTAATCTTCTTAGAATAACAATAACGGAATTAGAATGAGAAATATAACACATAAGTCATAATCTTGGAATTCCAACAAAAATCGAAATGTAACTTTAGACGAGAAATAATGAAGAACGCGAAGAACGGAAAGTAAATGCGGAAATTTAAAGACGAAAAAAGAAATGGAATTGAGACCGACGAACTAAAATGGACGGGGTCAGGTGCGTCGAGGAAATGTGGTTAGCTTGGCGTCTCGTCGAATCGCAATGGCGGTAGAGCCGCCTGCTACGATTTCAACGGCGCCTCCTAGCACATTCCCTCACCGCATCCCTTCCACGCCACTCCGCTCGTCGTCTCGAAGAACACTCACGAAGAACGCTTTTTATTTTGACAGAACCTTCTCGGCTTTCAAAGCTTTTCACCCCTCGATTTTTAGAAGTGAATGGAAGAGTAAAGTGAGCAAGAAAAGCTAAAGGGGTGGTCCCCTATATATAGGAAAAGCTTTGGCTTCCCTTGGAAGCCATTGCTGTGCGGGAATACTGCAAAAGTTACCCCGGGTTCGGTTAAAAGCTGCTTTATTCGATATCGAGGTCCAAATGACTTCAGACGCGAAATCTAAAAATACCGGGAGACTCGTTGGCTCGAACACTAGTGAACCAACTTGATTCGTGAAGAAGACGGGTTCGTCAGAAGGAAGACGAGCAAAGATTCCCTTTTTGGATTTACTTTTTACTATTCACTCAGACTGACAGATTTGGCTCCCGAGCGTTTGATTGACCTCAGAATGTCAATCCATGAACGCCAACGGAATCCTTGAGTCATTTCCCATAAGAGGGGCCTGACAGAAATAGACTTGAATAAATGAGGAGGATTTTGTAAATTTCTCAAAACACGAACGCACGCAAAAGTTACTATTCATTCTTCTTTTAAATGCGTTTTTCATCACCGGGAACTCTAATGACTTCAGAATTAAAATCCGAAAACACTGCCATACTCCTTGAGTTAAAACCTTTCTAAAGAGACCACAAATGGTCATTAAATAGTTAAAATCACATTTCTCAAAAGGGCGATCTGACTCCTAAAGTCGTGACTGACATCCAACCTTAGCTAATCTTAATTAAATTCCTTATTTAATTAATTAATTTATCATTAATATTCCTCTAAACCTTATTCAGAATTCTGGGGTATTACAAATGGAGGCTCTTCCGGCTCGTACACATTCTCTGCAGTAAGAACATCATGCTGGGCCATGATTATGGAGAATATCAGACCAGGACACCCCAATGGCTGCTGGCTTCGAGAAGACTTGTCGTGGGCACACACTTAATCAAATATGATCTGTCCTAGGTTGAACACCTCCCGTGTTCCAACCTTAAACAGCAATACCGCCAACTGCTTCCCTAGAGAGGATCGATGCTTGCCTGGAAGCCAATTTTTGACCGCAATCTTTTGAAGAATTGAGTACTTCACGCTTAGGTCAGAGGCCATTAAAGATCTTCCCTTCGGCCATACCAGACGGCTGTCTCTCGTCAACTCCAATGCAACCTCATCCAAATCATGAACAGACTCAGGGGCAATAGAATGAACACACCCCAAATAGGAGTTGACAACAGCAGGGGAGAAATCAATCCAATGACCACGCACAAATGCAGAAAAAACATGACCTGAATTAACATCCCTAATGGACTTATGCAGGTTGGCATAGAATTCATGAACCACAGTAAGCACAAAAGCAGGAGCAGTATAAGCAGACTTATCAAGATAAGAATCATGGAACAACTGGACAACACCAGTTCCCTCAACATCAGAAGCAATCAACTCATGCTCAGACACAAGCGAGCAACCAACTACCAGTTTGTAAAGAGACCGATGAAAAGCAGATAAAAATTTGCTTGAATCAAAAAAGCCTGATTTGGGATCTGAATTGTCAGAGACATCCTTTGGAACAGTATCTGCATCCTCCTCTGAAGAAGTGGAAAATCGGGCATTCTTCATTAACGGCCTGTGAGACCTTAAGACCAGACCCAACAAATGCTCGGACTCACTTCGAGTAACCCTTCGAGCAGAGACATCAGCAGAGATGCCTTTTGAAGAGGATTTCTTTGTAGGGGCCTTTTTAGAAGAACCATTCTATACAGGAGCTTTCTTGGCAAAACTCTTTGAAGCAGAGGCTTTCTTGGAAGCCTTAGAAGATTGAACTTTCTTCTAAGCAAGTTTTTCCAGAACTCACGACTTTAGATGAGCAATAGGGGTCTCATCGTCAAAATTGGCATCATCAGCAGGGGATTCTTCATGCTCGTCCTTGAGTTGCAGCTTACATTTTACGCCGCGAGAGCGGGTAGCGGGCTCTCCTTGAGCATGAGCAGGAGGAACAGACTCCGAGATAGACAGAGAGGTCTTCTCATCATCAACCTCTATATCAACATCTTCACCACTCTTTGCCTCTTCAGACTGGGCAACAGGGTTAACAACAGCAGTAGGAGAGACATCTCCCAAGGGAACTTGAATTGTGACTATCGATGAGTCATGAGTAGCAGCGGGGACAAACGACAGTAGGGCAGGATCAGTCACCAGGCTCATAGCATCAATGAAGGCAGCAAATTCATCAATTAACGAAGTATCGGTGTGAACCGCTGCATCAATTGAAGCTTCAATAACTTCATTCGTCTCCAATGACGGAGAGGACTGCTCGTCAGAAACCTTAGGAGAGGATTGGGGTTCCTCGACCATCTCAGCAACAAACCCAAACTCCGGAGCACTGGGTGAAACTGACGAGGCAAGCACAGATTGAGGAACATCTGTGGGAGCAGCAACTTCTTTTTTAGGACCAGGTGACACTGAAACAGTTTGCGAAAAGTTGAGGAGCTTAGACAATTATCCTAATGCTTTCCAAAGATTATCAAACATGTTAATCTTTGGTCTCTTGAAGATAGAGGGCTTGGAAGAGCTAGAATTGTCCGCCATTGATTTCAAAGAAGAAAAGCTTGAGAGCAGAGGGTTTGAGCGGAAACTTAGCAAGATAATTTTGAAAAAGTTAGAATTGATTATGTTCTTGACAGCTTTCAGATGACTTTCTTTAGGATTAGATTGGTACCGAACGCACACTCCAACACTGTAGCAGATATCTGGTCTACTCGCAGTTAGATAGAGCAGACTACCTATCATACTTCTGTACAAGGTTTTCTCAATAGACACACCAGCTTCATCTTTTGATATTTTCAAATGTGTTTCCATTGGTGTTCTCTTCGTGCTGCAACTTTCCAAACCAAACTTGTTGATCAAGTTTCTTGCATACTTTGTTTGAGAAACAAAGATCTCATTATCTTTTTGCTTCACTTGAAGCCCCAGAAAGGAGGTTAGTTCACCTACTAAACTCATTTCAAATTCAGATAACATGTACTTGACAAATTCGTCCACCATTCTGTTTGACACAGATCCAAAGATAATATCATCGATATAAATCTGAACTATGATCACATCAGATTTTTCTCTTTTGATAAAGAGAATTCTATCAGCTCCACCACGAACATATCCTTTCTCCAGAAGAAACTTGATTAGCCATTCATACCAAGCTCGTAGAGCTTGTTTGAGACTGTAGAGTGTCTTTTTCAGTTTGTATACGAACTTAGGATGGTGAGGGTCTTCAAAGCCTTTGGGTTAGCTAACAAACACATCTCCAGATAAGTACCAATTCAAGAAGGCACTTTTCACATCCATTTGGTACAACTTGAACTTCATCCATGCAGCCATGGCAAGAAGTAATTGGACTGATTCATGACGAGTAACGAGAGCAAACGTCTCGTCGAAATCAATTACCTTAACTTGGGAATATCCTTGGGTAACCAATCTTGTCTTGTTTCTCGTAATGTTCCCCTCATCATCAGTCTTGTTTTTGAAGATCCACTTTATGCCTATCACATTTACATCTTTAGGTCGTGGAACAAGATCCCATACTTCATTTCTTTCAAATTGCAAGAGTTTTTCTTGCATGGCTTGAATCCATCGATCATCCTTTAAAGTCTTTTTAACATTCTTGGGCTCAACAGTGGATGTGTAGCACACATTAGCTATCAGCTCATGATAGTTCTTACGAACTCCTTTTGTTCGAACCCCTTCACTCATTTTACCAATGATGTCTGAAGCAGAATGATTCTTCTGGACTCCTTTTGAAGATTTGTAGACATCTTGTTTCTCAGGCCTTGCTTCAGTTAGGTCTCTGTTTTCAGAACTATCAGGCACAAATGCAGGAACATGATTAGTAACGTCAAGGCTTTCATCATTCATCTGGGCAGCAAGTTCTTCCAGATCATTAACAATAATATTGATTGATTCCATGATGGTTTTGGTTCTTTTGTTGAAAATACGATATGCACGGCTATTTCTTGAATATCAAAGAAAAATGCATTCATCTCCTTTGGCATCAAACTTGCCAAGATACTCCCGATCCCTTAACATGTAACAAATACTTCCAAAGATGTGAAAGTATTTTACGTTTGACTTCTTCCCTTTCCACAGCTCATAGGGAGTAATTCTTGTCTTGGGTCTGAAGTACACCCATTAATAAAATGGCAAGCCGTGTTTACCGCCTCGGCCCAAAGGTTGTCAGGAACAGATTTGGCCTTCATCATAACTCGACTCATTTCTTGAAGAGTTTGATTTTTTCTCTCAATAACACCATTTTGTTGAGGTGTTTTCGGTGTAGAAAACTCCTAACCAATTCTTTTTTCTTCACAGAATAATTTGAAGAAGGCATTCTCAAATTCATAACCATGGTCACTTCTAATTCTCACAACGTTAGTTCCATTTTCCACTTCAAGCTTGAGACATAATTGTTTGAATGTCTCAAAAGTCTCTGCATTGTCTCTTAGGAATTCAACCCAAGTAAATCTGGTGTAGTCATCTACACAAACAAAGATGAATTTTTTTCATCCAATACTTTCGATTTGGACAGGCCCCATCAAGTCCATGTACAATAGATCCAAGGCATTTAAAGTGGTGATCTTCTTTACAGACTTATGAGTGCTATGGATCTGTTTTCCAACTTGGCATGGACCGCACGCCTTTCCTCGATCAATATTCAACCTTGGAACACCAATCATAGCTTCGGTGTTCATAAGTCTCTGGAGATTTTGATAACTGATATGGCCAAGCTTTTCATGCCATAGATTTGCTTTACAAAGCTGAGATCTGAAGCATGTTTCCTTCAAGTTGAGAAGGTAACAATTGTCTCTTGATCTGTTCCCATCCTTCAGGAGAATACTTTTCTTATCCTTGACCAGACACTTATCTCTTGTAAAATGCACAAAGAGACCTTGGTCGCATAACTGACTAATGCTAATTAAATTAGCTTTTAGTCCCTCTACAAACAGCACATCTTCTAGGTTGGGCATCCATGAACATTCAATTGACCATGCCCTAGCACTATTCCTTTGACACCATCTCCAAAGGTAACAGATTGATATGAACAATCGTTTGAATATTGCTCAGCATGCTTGCATCTCCGGTCATATGACGCGAACATTCACTATCAAAATACCAACTGTTCTTTGTATGAATGTTGAGAGCGGTATGAACCACATAGTTTCTGTGGTTGTTTCTTGATCTGTTCCTATCATTATTTCTCCTGGTAAACAGATCAGATTGTGACAGACCCTTTCTTCTTATCCTTCTGATGTCATTGATACAATTTCTGTAATGTGGTCGAATGTGATCAGGTTTTTCACAATAATGACATATAGCACGTGTCTTTTGAGGAGACTTCCTTCACTGCTCCTTGTTCTTTAGCTCAGCTTTTGGGACTGTTGAATCTTTTATTCCAGACGTCTGTCCATGACAGAATTGGTCATAAGTTTGGCCACCATTAAATCCAAGCCCAGTATGATCCTGAGGACTCTTTCCTTTGGAGAGAATTTCATCAAGTTGAGATGATCCAGAATTCATCATTTTGACAAGCTTCTTTAAATGTTGAAGTTCACCAGTCTGAGCATTAGTAATGTTCCTGGACTGCAACAGTTCATTCTGCAACTCATTGAGGCGAGTAGAGAGATTATCTCTTTCTTTCAAGAGATCAGAATTCTCTTTCAGCAAGTCTTCATTGACTTTAACCACCATGATCCAACTGGAATGCAGCTTCTTATACGCCTCCATAGCAGATTCCTCAATAAATTCTTCATCATCGCTGTTTTCAGAAATTTTCTTGACCTTATTGTTAGGAACAGATGCAGGCACAGACTCTTTGACAGAGTGTGTCATGAAAGCAATATGATTGCTTACACATTCTTCATCACTTTCACTTAATATTGAACAGTATGACTTGTTCTTCTTTTTTAAAGTGTTAGCACACTCGGCTTGGTAATGACCGAAACCACCGCATTCTCTACACTTCACTTCCTTATGTTTGTCTTCATTTGAATCTTCATCCTTGCTTCTTTGTGGTTTAAAAACCTGTTCTTGCCAGGATTATTTTAAGTGGACTTCTCATAGCGCTTTGCAAACTTTGAGAATTTTTTGACAGCATGGCAATAGATTTTGCCAGATCAGCTTTGTCAGGAACATTTGTGGGAACATCATTACTGCACAATGTCTTCTTCTGTCAGGCCCATTTCAAAGGTTCGCAGAGACCCCATCAGTTCTTGTAGCTTCATTTTACTCATATATTTGGCTTCTTCAATGGCCGTGATTTTGCAGGCGAATCTTTTGGGCAGGGAGTGAAGAACTTTTCGGACAAGTTTTTCTTCCGATATGGCATCTCCAAGAGCAAATCTTTCATTTGTAATGCACAAATCTTGGCATTGAAATCAGCAAGTTTTTCAGCCTCATCCATCCGGAGATTCTCGAATCTGGTGGTAAGTAATTGCATCCGTGAGACACGAACACTACTTGTTCCTTCATAAGTTGTCTGCAGTATGTCCCACGCATCATTGGCTTTATGACAAGTGGAGATAAGTTTAAAGACATTCATGTCGACAGCCGAGAAGATAACATTCATGGCTTTTGTATTCAGCCCCATCACTCGGTAGTCATCATTGTCCCACTCTTCTTCAGGCTTCATCACAATTTTCCCTTTGTCATCTTTCTTTGTGGGAGGCTTTCATCCTTCAGTCACCATCTTCCAGGCACGTTCATCAATCGAACGAATGAATGTAGTCATTCTGGCTTTTCTGTAGGAATAATTATTGCCATCAAGGAGCGGAGGACATACCATCGATGCTCCTTCTTTCATTGTGTCCATCTCGGCGAAACAAACATAAAAAACATGGATTTAAACCCCAAGATCACACCTGTATAACTGGTGACCCACTCTGGTGCCAATTAAAAAACTACAATCTGTGCAAGAGTGTTTTATGTGAACTGCTAACAAGTGTTCTACGATATGTTGGGAATAGATGTAAGAACAGAAAATAAAAAGCGGCAGTAAATAACGCACGAGATTGGTAACCCAGTTCGGTTAATCAACCTACTCTGGGGGGACTTTGCCCAAACTTGAAGATTCGTTTGCTACTCCTTCATGAAGTGTATTTAGGATATTACACATACAGGACTCCCTCCTTATGTTACCCATTCTTCTTCACGAACTCTTTTGCAAAACGAAAGCTGTGAGATCCCCTCACAACCATGACACTAGACTCCCTCTAGCTACCCACGACTTCAACTTACAATCTCTCCCGAGATTGCGTACAAAATGGATTAAAACAACCCCTCACGTGATTCACTCAAAACACTCAAAAGCTAGACTATTACATTGAACAGTTTATGGAACAACTACTAGCTAATATGTGGATCACAAACGAAAATGATTCTCAAATAATATGCTAAGATAATCTAACGAAGTCCACACCGATTGCTGCAATAATCGGTCTTCATATAGCTTCACGACAATATTACCGTTGGTCTTCAATCTTCGGTAAGTTGGTAAGCAAATAATAGTTTGTGATCTTTCCAAACGTGTGTAGATGCTTTCCATGTGTAGTAGGATTATTTTCAGCACGGTATCTACACCACAAGGCAGTCAAACGAACATATCTTTACCTCCCAAACTGGATCGGTGCAAGATCTTCATATTACGGAAACTTGCATAATTAAAACTGTTCCTGGGTATGTCAGGAACATTAGAGCGAACAGTTCTCCAACTGTTCTTCAAAACTTGCACATCGGAACTTTAGTCTTCAGGCACATACCCAAGAATACATTGCCTTCTATATCTCGCCAAAACAAATTCGAAACAAACATTAGTGCATAACGATGGCACTAACAGAAAATTTGGGTCGAAAATTATAATCGAAAAGAAATTTGCATCAAATTTTGGTCCAAATCGAATTGTCAAAGCCTTTATTAACATCTATATAGACAATTAATGGTTGTATTTCAAACTTCTCTTTTTGTTTATCTTTCTATTTAATTAGTTAAATATTGAAAATTATAAAGTGTGTTATGAATTAATGATTTAAAATATAATAATTGTTGAAATTTAAAGAATTTACTCAGTTCCTTGATTGGTGGTAAAACTGCACTATATTTAGTCTTAATTGGTTAAAATTAAAAATTTAGCTAGGCCTACATCAATAGACAAATTTATACATATTTATATTTTGATTATTAATTTTTTTTATACAGGTTATAAGACAGCGATTTATTTGAACTGTGGTCCAATTTTCAAAATTTGTACAACAATGTTTAAAATCGTTCTCTACAAAATAAATAAAAGAAAAAAATCATAATTAAAGTAAAAAAAAAAAAAAAAAAACCACGGTTCTAGCAAAATCGTCAACAATGTACAACAGTTACAAATAAATGTAGTCAATTAGCCACGGTTTTGCTGAACAAACGTAGCCAATTAACCACAATTTTACACAATTTGTCGTAACCCTGACAACAATTTTGATCCAAACGGTGGTAATATATGTATAGAAATGCAACACGTATGCGTGTAAAATTTACTACGATTACTAAACCTTGGTTGTACAATGACGGTTTGTCGAATCACAAATTAAGAAAATAAGAAAGAAATATTTTTTGTTTAATTTTCAATCGATATGATTAATTTTTGTTTAGCTTTTTTATAGATTGTCAATTGGAAATATTGCCTTGACAATCAGGAAAAAATTTAATTAAAAATGCATATGAAAATTTAAGTTTTTAATTTTTTATCTGATATAGCATTACAAAAATCCACATAAGATTTATGGCGGTCCACGTAAACTATAGGATATATTTAATAAAATTTTACAAGGTCAAATATCAAACTGTAAATATTTAAAGGTCAGGATATTTTTGTTAAAATGATCAAACGTCAGACATCAAAATGTAATTTACCCAAAGAAAAGCAATATTCTTCAAAAGAGAAATTAAAAAGAAAAAAGAAAACAAAAATTAACGTTGGACGCATTTCTTTGGAGTGATGAAATTTAGCTTTTGCCTATCATCATTTTGGCATTTTCTTCATTTAACGACCCCAATTACCCATATGGATATAAATTTAATTATATATATATATATATATATATTAATATTTTGTTGTTTTCTTTAAGTCGTGTATTTCTTAATTAGTTTTAATTACTTCTTATCTAGATTGTTTAATTAAGGTAGGAGTCCTTATTTTTATTGGATTTTAATAAGATAAATACGTAATTATGTTTAATATGTTAGGTGGTTGAATATTGATGAAGTTTTGGAGAATTACTCATTTTATTCAATACAATTCTGTTCTTGAGAGTTCGTAGAATTATGTTTGTGTGTTCTTGTTCGGGTTATAGCTTCTGCCCGCGTAAGTTGGTATTCAGAGATCAGACTACGCTCCATCAACCATACCTTCCAGACGGAATCTGCAAGCTCCGAACGAAAATGCCTAGATCCGCCAACAGATCGGTTTGTTGGCATAACAGTTAACTCACTTGCAGGTGCAACTAAACGCCATCGCCGATCAGATTTTCGATGTCAATGATAATGTTTGCTTTGACAAAGACATTGATGACAATAATGAGAAATATTTCTCTCTTCCTATATATGATGAAGATGCATGTAATCTTGATGCTAAGGATGGGGGATATTTGTCTCTTTCGGCATATGACGAAGATCCCTTTGATCTTGATATCAAAGATGATGAATATTTCTTTCTTTCGGTGTATGACGAAGATCTATTTGATCTTATTATTATTGACGTGGTCATCTTCTCCAATGTATTGTGCTGGTGATGCTAACACAATTTGTAGGTGACTTCGACCTGACCTTCGAGGTTCATCATTGTCAAGTTTGGGATGCCTAAAGACGTCATAGCCATTAATGTTATTTTGATGTTTTGTTTCTCGTTGGGGTCAAAAATGGAGATGAATATAATTATATATTTATTAATATGGATGTTTCACCACCAGAGCCACCAACACCTTGTCTTGCCAAATGAGCTTATGTCGAATTCGAGAACGAATCTTGTTCAACCCAAGGAGAATGATGGAGATAAATTTAACTATATATCTATTAATATTTTATTGATTTCTTTAAGTTACATATTTATTAATTAGTTTTAGTTACTTTTTATCTAGATTGTTTAATTAAGGTAGAAGTCCTTATTTTTATTAGAGTTATAATAGTATAAAAATGTAATTATGTTTAATATTTTAGGTGGTTGAATATTGATGAAGTTTTGGAGAATTATTCATTTTATTCAATACAATTATGTTCTCGAGAATGCATAGAATTGTGCTTGTGTGTTCTTTATTTGCTCGAGTTATAGCTTCCGCCTGCATTCAAAATTTCTTGCGAGAATCAACAATATTGTTCTTATGTTCTTCCGAGTATTATCAGAATCTACGAATTATACACGTTTCTTCCTGCATCAACAAATTATTATAAACATATAACCATGTTAAAAAGAACGAACAACACAGTACATATACTATTACGAGTAAATTTATATGTTCATTTTTTTATTCTCGTGCAATTTCGTAATGCTGAAATAAAAGTAAATTTAACATATTTATGATAATAAAAACATATCCATGATATTATGAACATATAACCATGTTAAAATGAACAAATAACACAGATGTTATTTATGAGTAAATTTTTACATGCTATTATGAGTATTGTTTCATGTTATTGTAGACAAAAGAAATTTTATTAGATAAAAATATGTAATATGGATCTTAAATGAAAGAGTATGAAAAGTGTTTTAATTTGATATATGCTTTATGTAAATTGGATTAAAAAAGTAAATTATGATTGTGTAAAGTTTCACAAATTTTTGTGAAAATGTGCTTATGTTATCTTTTAAGAAAAAATTTTACAAAAAAATGCGAATTTTTGAGTTCAATATATTTACCAATATGCCATTACTTTTTTGTGAAGTTTAACATATTTATATCTATGTCACTGTCTTTTTGTGTTGAATCTGGAGCAATGAGTACTACGTACTATTCATGTGAGAAAGACGCACTTATGATTATTTACTCTAATGTTATTGATTATTTTAATATTATATTTAAGTGCTAATTATCATTAAACATAATTAATACTAAAATGCAATAAGATAAACAAAAAAAAATAAGCAATAAAATTATTGTAAATAAGCATAGTGCATAGTTCTCACACTAAGAACTAGTGCTCATTTAATCTAAATCCTATATATATTTAAATTGTGTAATATCGCTCAGCTCCTTATGATGTTCAGTTAAATGTTCTTTAAGTATTGAACATAAAGCAATACGGATATACAATATATGATAATCCAGATTGGTGAATAAATCTACTTTGAGATCTTCCAAGGATATCAACTCAAACATAATTTCAAGGATTTTTTTCCGTGTTTCACTTTTAAATTTATAATTTCAAGAATTTATTATAAAATCTTGAGCTTATAAGTCATCCAAATTTATGATTTCAAATTTATGATCTCAACATTTAATAGTTCTCATATTAAATCTTGAGCTTATAAGTCATCCAATTTAATATAGTATATGTGTCGATGGTGGAGGGGGATATGTAGAAAATTTTGGTAGAAGGGAATCGATGCGAAGCAATTAACAATAGTTCTTGGCCTGCCTTTTGCTTAAGTTTTCTCTGATGTTATACTAAGCCACAAACTTTAAGTCATGTCTCTTGATATATCAAATAGAAGCGTAGTGTTGAATTGGGAGTTGCAGTAATATTGGACAAGTAACTACTAACTAGTAATATTTTGCATGGAGCTTTGTATCGAAGTATTTTATATTTTGGATGATGTTTATAGTTTGAATTTTGGATGGTTATATTTATATAATATTATTTTTCAGTTTGAGACAGGTTATAAGACAAAACGATCTAATATTTGAACAGTCGTCCAATTTTCAAAATTTGTACAACAATTTTTAAAATCATTGTCTACAAAATAAATAAAAATAAAAATAAAAAGAAATTGTAATTAAAGTAAAAAAAAAAGACCACGGTTCTAGTACAATCGTCTACAAAGTACAACGGTTACAAATAAATATTGTACTAAATTAGCCACGGTTTTCCTGAACAAACAAACGTAGTCAATTAATCACGGTTCTACACAAACCGTAGTAACCTTACAACAGTTTTGATCTAAACCGTGGTCAATATAGAAATGCAACACGTATCAAGGTTGCAGAAGGCGCTAGGCGCTAGTCGGGCGGCCGATGGGGGCCTAGCGCCTGGAGCACCTATATAGGCGGGGCCTAGGCGGATTCTAGGCGCTTTTTTTATTATTATTTTATATATTTCTTAACAAATATAAAAAAAATTCATATATAAATTCATAAATCTTAACATTCCAAATAATATCAATTAAAGTTTAAATCATCCAAAATCTAAAATAAAACAAACATATCAAGATCAAATTATTCAAAGTTCATGATAAAATAACATTCTTTTTTATGTTTCAGAAGTTGAATTTTAATTTTTATGTTTTAAGTTTTGACTTTTAAGTTCAATTCCGCCTAGGCGGCTCGTCCGCACAAATACCCCGAATCAGTGGTTTTCACACTGGGACGGTGCCGCCGAGCGCCTAGGTCGTATTCTGCGACAATGGCACATATTTTGTGTATTGGCAGCCTGAGAGAGAGAGAGAGAGAGAGAAACTTAGGGTTTTAGAGTTGGAGATGGTCATTATCTAGGCATATTGATTGGAGAACGAAAGAGGAATGAGAGGGAAAATGCTGGGATAAGACAAATTTAAAATGGATTTTTTTTTATATATAATTATATTTTCAACTAGATATTATACCATAATTTATTTTTTCCTTTTCTTTTTAACCTCCAAATTTAAAAATTAATAAATAAATAAATTGGCATCTATGGGAGCTAAGGTCGTCCAGGACGCCTACTCGAAATTAAAGAACAACATTTTATTTATATATATATTTATGATGTCATCCGGTACAATTATTTTGGTACTCTATATTTGACATGTTATCATTTTTGGCATTCATGGTATTGTTTCAGTCAAAATGATACCCTAACCATACTTGTTTTAACTATTTTCGTCCTAATTACCTAGAATAGTTGGTATATAGGTCATTTAAGTCATTTTTATAATTTTTTAAAGTTGAAGGACAAAAATTAAAATTAAAAATATTATATAATTTTAATTTTTCTAAAAGTTGTATGATTTTATTTTAAAATTTTAAAAAACTACATGATTTATTTTTGCCCCTCAGCTTTAAAATTTTTTACAAATAACCCAAATAACCTATAAACCAACAATTTTAGGTAATTGGGACTGAAATGGCTAAAATATGTATTGTTATGATATCATCTTAATTGAAACCATACATAGAATACAAAAATGGGTAAATTGCCTTAAAATACATAAACTTTGGAGCGTATTTGATTTTTCACACGTTTTAAAAAAATGTAGTTTTAATAACATGAACTTAGCCTTTGTTTGGTTTTTCATATGATTTTCGAATTCCGACCAATTGAATCTGACATGGCAGCCGGATATGCCACATGTACATCTACGTGGATACCAAATTGCCTTAAAATACACAAACTTTGGACTGATTTTATTTTTTCACACGAATTAAAAAATATCAATTTTAATTTTTTTGTGTAATGTAGAAAATTCATCAATTATTATTATAGAGTTGTTGTAGTAGACATTGTGAAATATTTTGAATTTTCTCAGTTCATGAATATATAAAATTTAGGTTCGAAAAACTTAAATAAAATAACTATCATACCTTTTTAGTTATCTATTTGAAGAAAAATTATAAAAATATGACTTAAGCTAGTGCAATGGTATAAATAATTGAATTTCGAATACAACAATCATGAATCATCAAGTCATAAATAGTGGTCTATGACGTATCGTATATGTTGATGAATAATATTACACAATCAATCAATTAAGTTAACAAATAAATTGATTACGTAGAAACTACATATTAATTTTTCATATATGTTTAATAGCATCTTTTGATACAACTTTATATGTTAGATAATCTCAAATAATTTTATAATTGAACATTTCCATTTATATTAATTGTTGAACAAATTCTTAATTCGTCTATTTTATTATTCTTTAAACCTATTAATAATATAAATATGTAACGACTCCAATTTTTCCAAAGGTCATAATGATAAATGTACACATCATACGCACCCTAAAGTCATAGTATAATTTTTGTGCATATTAAATGAATTACATAAGATCAAAAAGATCACAAGTGACGAATGATGTTGATTAAAATTTATATTTTGTTTGATAATAAATTTTGGAAAATATAAAGTGAAGTATTCATACCACGTTTGCCACACTACAAGAAAAAAGTAAAAAAAATCTAAAATTGGTCTTTTTTTAATTTGTGTGAAAAACAAAATCAACTCAAAGTTCATGTATTTTAAGGCAAGGTGGTGTCCACGTAGATGTACACGTGGAAGTCTCTGGCTGACACGTCAGATTCAAATTGCTGGAATTTGAAAATCATGTAAAAAATCAAACAAGAGCTAAGTTCATGTTATTAAAATTATGCTTTTTAAAACGTGTGAAAAACCAAAAACACCTCAAAGTTTGTGTATTTTAAAGCAATTAATCCTACAAAAATTGATAAGAGGCCAAACATTGAGTACCAAAATGATCATTTTCCTACAATTTTTATGTTGAAAGAAAGGGAATAACAATTTGTTCCCGTAGAAAATATAGGAACAAGAAGTTTGAATCGGAAATATCGAAAAATTATTTCCAAGAATAAAGAAATGAAATTAAAAAGGGAGGTGGATCAACTGTCCTAATGCAAATCTCATCTCAATCGAATTTTAATATCACAATAGTGGATCAACTTACTTTTTCTTTTGTTGATTTCGAATCTTTTCAACGGGATTTACTTGGGATAATGAAAAATAGAGATCTTTGGTGATTAATCAATAGGTGACTTAGGATTATTCACATATTCATAAATGAAAGACAAAATATATATCAGTATCTTTATAGAATAAAATATAAAAAAATAAGCCTTTAAAAAAAATAGAAGACAACGGAGGTGGACCTGCATGATTTGGATTTAATTATAAATGGTCCATTCATTTAAATCACGTTTTTTTTTGCTTTTTCGGACGTGAACACACAATTAACGATTCTACGCGTCCGAAGAATTTACTCAATTAATGAAATTGAGTAAATTAATGATTTAAAATATAATAATTATTGAAATTTAAAGAATTTACTCAATTCCTTGATGGTAAACTACACTGTATTTAGTCTTAATTTGTTAAAAATAAAATTTAATCAGGTCTACATCAATAGACAAATTTATACATGTTATGATTATAAAATTAAGTTGTTTTTTTTTTCTTTTCTTTTTTTTGAAGAAGAAGAGTTTAATAGAGTTTCTGTTTAATGCAAAGAAGAACTAGGACCGTTCTGTTGTGACAGAATAGGATTATAAAGCAGTAAATGAATAGAAAACGCAAAGAAAATACAAATTTACGTGGTTCACCAAACTGGCTACGTCCACGGGCAGAGAGGAGAACGGATTTTATTATGCGGCTAGGTTACAGATTACAGATCTCAAAGACCATATATATAGTGCTGAGAGAAAACACTACAGCTCTGCGAAGCGGGAGATTTAAGACATATCAACAAATCTCCACCTTGACTTGAATCTTCCTTGCAGATGCATCATTACAATGCCAGATGAACAGACTCCTCATTTCTGCCTTAGATTTGCCCTCCTCGGGCAACTAATAGTTTGTGACGTTTAGCAAGTCCAAACAATGTCGAAACTTGCCATGTGGGACCGACTTGGTGAACATGTCAGCAGGATTATCAGCAGTACCTACTTTCATCACCTTGATTCTCTGCTCATTCCTCAGAAAATGATACCTCACATCAATATGCTTGGTCCTCTCATGATGGACCTGATCCTTGGTCAAACAGATTGCACTCAGACTGTCACAAAACACAATAACTTGATCATGATGTAGACTAAGATCACCTACAAGTCCTTTCAACCAAATTCCCTCTTTAGCAGCTTCTGTCAATGCCACATACTCTGCTTCAGTTGTAGACAGAGTAACTGTAGCCTGCAAAGTTGCCTTCCAACTAACAACAGAACCACCAAAAATGAAGACATAACCAGTCATAGATCTTCTACTATCAACATCTCCAGCATAGTCAGCATCAGAATAACCAGTCACAGAACAGTGAGCATGACCTCCATAAATGAGACCACCATCAGACGTACCTCTGAGATAACGGAAAATCCTCTTCACAGCTTGCCAATGCTCTTTTCCAGGTCGTCCCATGAACATGCTAACAACACTAACAGCATATGCAAGATCTGGTCTAGTGCAGACCATAGCATAGATCAAACTCCCTACTGCATTAGAGTATGGGACTCGAGACATGTACTCCTACTCAGCTACAGATTTCGGTGCATAATCAGCGGATAAATGAATATTTGCAGCACTTGGAGTATCAATAGGCTTGGCGGTAGACATGCCAAATCTAGACAAGATCTTCTGAATATAACTCTTCTGTGACAAGAAAAGCTTCTTCTTTTCTCTCTCTCTATATATCTCCATGCCCAGAATTTTCTTGGCAGCACCCAAATCCTTCATATCGAACTCAACACTAAGCAGATCCTTCAACTTCTGAATATGAGACTTGGACTTCGCAACTATGAGCATATCATCCACATACAGGACTATATAGATCATGGAACCATCATTAGCTTTGTTGTGATACACACAACAATCATACGGACTCCTGTTGTATCCCAAATGGACCATGTAGCTGTCAAACCTCTTATACCACTGCCCTGGAGACTGCTTTAGCCCATATAAGGACCTCTTCAACTTGTAAACATAATCTTCCTTTTTCGGAACCTGGAACCCCTCTGGCTGAGTCATGTAGATATCGTCTTTGAGCATTCCATATAGAATAGTTGTCTTCATATCCAGTTGCCCTAGTTCTAAATCGTGATGTGCAACCATTGCTAGTAACACTCTGATGGAAGTGTGTCTGACCACTGGTGAGAATATCTCATTATAGTCAACCCCCTCCTTCTGTGTGAACCCCTCTTGCAACTAGCCGAGCTTTGTATCTCACACTCTCACCAGGTGTGGTTTCTTCCTTCTTCTTGAATATCCATTTGCAAGTAACAATCTTCTTCCCCTTAGGCCGTTTGTCTAGCTCCCAAGTCAGATTCTTGGCAAGTGATTCCATCTCTTCTCTCATTGCAGCGAGCCATTGGGCCGACTCACTACCTGAAATAGTCTCTCTGTATGTGAATGGTTCACCTGCAGATGGTTCTTCCTCTTCCACCTCGTCAATGACTTGTAATGCATAAGTTACCATATCCTCAAAACCGTACCTCACAGGAGGCTTCACGCCTATTCTCCTAGCTCTATCAACAGCTATACTTGTCTGGCGAGCTTCTGGATGAACATCTGAACTTGTACTTTCAGCAGTAGTATGTTGATCTTCTCCACCTTGGAGTTGTGATTTACTCTCATTGAGAGTCACTTGCAGCTCCACCTGTTTATCAACACTACTACAACTTTCTGCACCAATGGACTTCACAGCGGGGTTAAGCATATAATTCTCATCAAAAATCACGTTCCTGCTGAATATAACTCTATCCTCTGAAGGTGACCAGATTCTACATCCCTTAACTCCATCCCCGAAACTAACAAATATACCCTTCTTAGCTCTTGGCTCTAATTTATCCTCACTAACATGATACTAAACAGTACAACCAAAAACCTTTAGCAGCGAATAATCTGCAAGTTTATTAGATCATACCTCGTAAGGTGTCTTGCAATCAATGCCAGTGTGAGGACCACAATTGATCAGATAGCACGCCGTGTTTACTGCTTCTGCCCAGAAATTTCTACCCAAACCAGCATTTGAGAGCATGCATCTCACTCTCTCCAGCAATTTCTGATTCATGCACTCTGCTACACTATTCTATTACGGTGTATGTCGAATAGTGTGGTGTCGAGCAATCCCTT
This sequence comes from Perilla frutescens, assembly GCA_026008535.1. Classification (NCBI taxonomy): domain Eukaryota; kingdom Viridiplantae; phylum Streptophyta; class Magnoliopsida; order Lamiales; family Lamiaceae; genus Perilla; species Perilla frutescens. Next base: position 22,808,238 of record BRKX01000005.1, read on the forward strand.
CATCCTTGCAGAAATCGTTGAACTCAGACGAACAGAACTCCAGGCCATTATCAGTTTGCAGTTGCTTGATCTTCTTCCTAGTCTGATTTTCTACCAACGCCCTCCACTGCTTAAACCTCTTGAAAGCTTCACTTTTGTGTTTCATCATAATTACCCAAATCATCCTTGAGTAGTCATCAATCATAGACACAAAATATCTATGGCCTCCAATAGACTCAACATGTGACAGACCCCAACAATCCATATGAATGTAGTCAAGAGTTCCCTTGGTCTGATGAATGGCCTTCTTTGGGAACTTGCTGCGATGAAGCTTCCCAAACACACAATGTTCACAGAATTCAAGACTCTGCACTTTATGCCCAGAAAGAAGATCCCGCTTTGACAAAATTTGCATCCCTCTTTCTCTGATATGACCGATCCTCATATGCCACAGCCTGGTCATATCCATGGTCTGAACCTCGAATGATGCAACATCAGCAGAACCCGTCATAGTAAAACCTCACAGATAATATAAGGTACCACGTTTCAAGCCTGTCAGGACTACCTTTGAACCTGGATAGACATACATAACTCCACCTCACCTTTGAAACTGAAACCCTTACTGTCAAGGTGACTCAATGATATCAGATACTTCCTCATCTGTGGAACATGTCTGACTTCATTCAAGGTACAAAATACCCTATCATGTGTCCATATCCTGACTGAGCCAATTTCAACCACCTTACAGACAGCACTGTTGGCCATGGAAACATTTTCTCCATCTATCTGCTCAGAGGTCGAGAAGAACTCCCTGTTAGCACAAATATGGTATGATGCCCCATAATTAAGAACCCACACATCATTACGATGTGACTGTCCAGCTGCAACCAAAGCCAGATCTTCTTCAGAATTCGTATCAGTTTCTGCCACAACTGCAGAACAGTCGACACCCTCTTTCTTCTCTTGCTTCCTCTTCTTCTTAGGATAATCATTCTTCCAGTGCCCTGGTTCTTTACAGTAATTGCAGATGTCTTCGAGTTTAGGAACTTTTGAACCTTTATGGTTCGTCTTCCCAGTTTTCTTCCCAAATTTCTTTTGTCCCTTACCCGTGACAAACAACCCCGATGCCTGGTTTTCTGTGGTCGAGCCAGTTGCCTGTTGACGGCCTTCTCTGCTGTGGAGGGCAGATCAAACATCTTCCAGAGACAGAGTATCTTTTCCAGTAATAAACGATTCAACAAAATTTTCATACGATTCAAGCAAAGATACTAACTGAATTAAAGCAGCGTCCTCATCTTCTACTTTAACATCAATATTACGCAAATCTAGCAAAATTTTGTTTAATTTGTCTAGATGATCCCGAAGGGGTGTACCTTCCTGCATGCATAAACGGAACATACGTTGCTTCAGAAGGTTGGTTAGAGACTTCGTCATGTAGAGACTCTCTACTTTTTCCAGAGACCATCGGCAATTTCCTGATCAGCAACCTCGATGATAACATCGTCAGACATACATAGCATGATAGTCGAGTGGGTCTTTTCTTCTCGGGTATTCCACTCTTGTTTATCTACATCCTCAGATTTTGATTTTCCTGATAGCAGCGCCTACAAAACCTACTGTTTCAGCAGAGATCACATCTTGATCTGCCATAAGCCAAAACTATTTCTCCCGATGAATTTGTCAACCTTTATGTTGAAAGAAAACATTCTCGATCGGCTCAAAAAACCCTAACAGTGCGGAAATACCCTGATCGAAATGACCAGGCTCTTGATACCAGTTTGTTGTGACAAAATAGGATTATAGAGCAGTAAACGAACAGAAAATGTAAAGAAGACACATATTTATGTGGTTCACCAAATTGGCTACATCCACGGGCAGAGAGGAGAACGGATTTTATTATGCGGCTAGGTTACAGATTACAGATCTCAAAGACCATATATATAGTACTGAGAGAAAACACTACAGCTCTGCGAAGCGCGATATTCAAGACATATCAACACGTTCAAATACACGTGGAGGTTATTTATATAATTGAATGTAGAATAATTATTTTTCTTAAAAAATACGGGGAGGTTACATGAATTTTACTCCAAAAACAATGGCTCATGCTAAAAATAATATAAAAAACTTAAAAACAATTTAAAATGAGTCTAGATGATAGACGTGGCTGCTTGAAGATGACATGAGTGGACTAAATGTAAGAAAGCAGAATATAGAAGATGACATATGCTCAAATAAAAATGATGTGTGTGTGTGTATATATATATATATATATATATTGAGTTTTCTGATTTCTATATATTATGGATTGATTTGAATACAGGTGTATGGCTAATAGAACTCTATTATTCGAGATACATACTTTCTTATAGAATAGTTGAGATATTATAACAAGACCATAAACTGGCAAATCAATAAAAATATGAGGTATTACCTCATATTTAAAAAAAAATAAAATTGTTATGTATTGATCTCTACAGTGGAAGATGTAGGACCCTAAGGCAATGTTTGGTAGCTTGGATAAAGGCATATTAGTATAGGTATCCAGTAAGAACCGTGTGTTTGATAGCCATTATTTATTCACGCAAGGCCCGGTCCTAACGCGAGGCCCAGGGTGTAATTTACTGATTCGGCTGGATAATGTATCCGACGCCCCCCTCAGATACAGTTTCTGGCGTAGCAATCTTAGTATATATGCCTTTATCTAGGCTACCAAACATTGTCTAAACTAATTTACTCATTCCAGAACTTAGTCTACCAAATAAAACAATGTACCAAACAGATGTGTGAAACAATCTTAGTATATTTATCTTAATAACCAAACACACAATTAAAATGGCTAATACGCAATTATCTTTCAAAGCAATCCAGATTTTATTAATATGGGTATATCCGTACCAGTATACCAAACATTGCCTTAAATGCGTTATATAATTTCTCAAAAGCAAGAGCAACCACTTCGAAAAACTCGATTGGGAGGTTTGCAATGAGGATTTGATGCCAATAATAAAGCGGATATATATATATATATATATATATATATATATATATATATATCTGAGCAAAATTCTTTGTATGGTAAACTATGAGTATTTGATACGACACTAATTTAGGATCGTGTCGGATAGAGTACTTTTCGAGTGAGTACTGTAACGACTCATTTTTCAAATTTTTTATTTTTAAATATAATATTTTTAATCTTGTCGGTGTGACTGTTTTAAGATTAAATCTTTTATATTTTTAAATGCGTCGCAAGCATAGTGGAAAAAATAAAATAAAAATAATATACATTATCAATTTTTTCATAATTTGATAAGATATGTAAATACTCATATTCTAGATTTCAATAATTATAATTATTCCATAACTATATCCAACAATAATAAAAGAAGTTCTATCGAAAATCGAGAAAATCAATTATAATAATAATAAGAAGAAGAACATATCTTTATGGAAAGAACATTTAATTTCTCTGTAAATTTCCCTCAACTCACATTTCTGCTAACTGCATAATCATCCATCAGTTTCCTTCTTGACTCACATCCAAGAACCAATTAATTTCATTTGAATCAGATTATTCAAAGAATTTCTCTCTGAACCAAATGATGAAATGTTAGGGTTATATTTATAATTTTAATTGATAATTTGAGTTGATCATAATATAATTCATTTTTATTTTTATAACAATAGTTATTACAATAATGAATTTCATGGACATAACTGTTGAGAGAAAAAAAATGTTGGATAAAAATCTTAGCACATAATATGTTGGCTTGGGTTTACCTAATTAATTCGTTCCGAATGTCAAATACTACGCGCAGTAACGAATTTTAATCATGAAAATTTACAAATCTTCATAATAATTCAAGCTATGATATCTCATGAATTCAGACAGTATCTTGTAGAAATTGACTAAATTTTTAAGTGAATTATGATGCTAGCAGACTATATCCAGCTCAACTCAAACTTACTAATGGCAAATACTCATTTCTGTATTTCATCAAATAGTTGGGGTGTGACAATTTACATATTGGGAATGGCGTAGTCGGTGGAAGCTTCATATTTATACACGGCATACATCCAATGGTTGGAATATCAATTTGAAAGAGAGGATCACGTTGTATGCCCCTCCCCGTTAGTTTTTTGGGTAAATTACAATTTAATACTTGACCTTTCAACCTCTTAACAGAAATATCCCGACTTTTATATATTTACAGATTGATACCCAACTTTATAAATTTTTATCAAATCTATCTCATTGTCAACTATATAGTACCCTATAGTATATGTGGACAACCAGAAATTTTAGGTGGATTTTTAGAATACCACATCATACCTAAAAAAATAAATATTAAAAACTTAATTAATTTCCATGTAAATAAATTAGAAAATAAGAAAATTACTTGGGGTATGTGTAATTTGAAATATAATATATGCATTATATATGTTAATGTTATTTTTTATATAATTATTTTTAATGAATATTCATTCATTATATAATAAATAACCATTCACATAATATATAGAAGGTTTAAATAAATATGTTTTTTTTTTCTCGAAGCTTACGAGTTACAGCCTTTGACAAATGGATAATTATATGAATTATCGAATTTTAAGTATGACTCTTTCAACAAGTGTTGGTAATAATATACATAAATATTTTAATTGACATTAATCAATAAAAAATGAAATGATTTAAACCTTTTTTTTATATAAATTATATACATTCATAAGATCTAAATTGACATAATTATGACTTCGAGTTACATAAATTACAGTTTAAAAGTGAAAGGGTAATTTATTTAGCTTACATGGAAATTTAAATTTCTAATATTTATTTTTTTAGGTATGATTTGGCATTATAAAAATTCACACAAAATTTCTAGTACTCCACATATGCTATAAGGTATAAGATAGTTGACTATGAGATATATTTGGTAAAAATTTAGAAGATTGGGCATTGATCAGCCAAAATTTAGCACTCCCGCAGGAGAATGAGGTTGTTTAGAGAGTAGTAAGCAATTATCGTATCCACAGAGACTAAATTAGAAATAATTGTGTGTACTACAAGATCGAATCTCAATTGTTATCTAGACGACTAGAAAAATGAAAAGCTAATTAATCTAAACTAAGAAAAGCAATAAATAAATAAGAAAAATAAATGGAGAATGAAACATAAAGGTAGCGGTACACTCGGGATTGATTTCTTCGGGTACTTAGCACTAATGATCCTATTGAACGTCTATTTTTAGTGTCAAATTTCACTAGGGCAATCTCTAATACACCCTAAACTCTCTCTCAAGACACTTATGTTGTAAGATACACGCTAGGTTCACCGTCTTCGATCGAATCCTACACATGTACTTACCAAAAGCTCCTAAAATTATAAGCCCTCACTCCAATCCTCAATTCTCTCGAATTTATTGACAAAGGTATCTCATGCCTAGGGTTCGTCTATTGAGACTCATCTCTCAAATTATGAATCAATAGATAAAATCGTGTCAATTAGTGATCAATTAACCAACACGCATACATAGCATAAGCACAAAAAATGAAATAGGATCATAAACAATCAATAGAAATAAAAATGCATAAATAGCAAAATATTTTCAATCCCAAAATATAAAATAATCTAGCTTAACATCATACAATGCAAGGACTAAATTATCTCAAAGCAAATAAAGATAAAAAACAATAAAAGAAACTTGATATAACCCAGAAGTTGGGTCTCGACTCCTTTCTTGCTCCATCTCGTCTCTTCTTTGCTCCATCTTCAAGCCATTGCTCCTCATTCACCTTAACTAGGGGGAAATCATAGCTAGGGTGTGGGTTTGTGGGTGGCTAGGGTTTTGAGGTGTGGGATGAGAGGATTTTGTGTTGTGTGGAGTTTTTGGGTGTGTGGTGGTGGAAATGGATATGTGTGGATGTGAGAAATGGAGAGAAAATCGCAAATAAGAAGAAGAAGACGAGCAGTGTCTGAAAATCTGGGCTGGGGGTGCGACACGGGCTCAGTCGCGCCACCGGTCGCATCCGGAATAATGAAAATACATGCCTCTATGTCGGAGCAGACCGGTCGCGCTGCGACTCGTGCCTCCGGTTCTGCACCGACATATTTCACGGTTTTTCTCCGCTCTCTCTCGTTTCTTGTCCGATTGAGGTTATTCAACTTGCAGCGCGTTCCTCATTAAATTATCTATCTTCTCATAGCATTGGATCACTCAAAAATGCATTAATTCATCCTCCATTTCCTGTACAACTCAAATAAAAAATAAAACTTCTAAACCAGGAGGTTAAAAGCTCAAATTGAGTTAAAATACACATTTAACTCTTCAAAATACATCATGTGAAGCTCAATAAATGATGCAAAAACACCACTCATCAGGTATCAAACTATAGTGAATTCTCGGATCTACGAGAATCCGAAACGTGAGTATGGAGTAGAACTTCATGGTAGATCAACCCGTATACTACTGGATGCACGAACGAATCTTTTGATTTCGAGTTTTTAGGTGCCAATTCACAAACCCTACCAAGGACTATCGATATGCGTGTTTTGAGACGGGATGAACGACAATGCGTTATTTTATCAAATCAAATCTGTCTAATTCAGGGTTTGAAAGGTGCATAAATACTAACCTAAGGGAAAACAAAATTATTAAGTTAATGGGCTTAATAATTTTGAAAAATAAAAGAAAACAAGCTAAAGGCCCAATTCACCTAACATTAATTTGGGCTTCAAATTAAATAAAATCCACAACTAAAAATAGTCTAATTAAATTAAATAAAATCTGCACTAAATCCATCTAGGCCTCTTCATTTTCATCTTGTATTGAAAGCATAATAATCAGCTTGGGGCTACTTCGAACCATCAATTCTTCCTCGAGCTTCTTTCCAACAAAACACTGAAGGTAGCCTTGCAGCTTCTTGGCTCTAAGTCACATTACTGGACCACGCAGCTGCAACTCCGGATTTAGCTTGCCAAAGCTCATCCCATACTCATCATTCCCCCCTTCCTCAAAAGAATTCGACCTCGAATTCGGGTCCTCTTCATCAAAAGTATCTGCAAGAAAAGGAGAGAGATCAGAAACATTAAATGTTGGGGAACATTTATACTCACCAGGTAAGTCGAGTCGGTAAGCATTGTCATTGACTTTGGCGACCACAGTGAATGGGCCGTCACCACGGGGCATGACCTTTGATTTCCTCAGGTTAGGAAAATGCCCCGGGCTGAAATGGACCCAAACTTTGTCACCGGGCTTGAAAATCACTTGTTTGCGATGTGAGTTTGCCTTGTTGGCATTCCACACGCCTTGGAGCTCAATCATCGCCTTCACCTTCTCATGCATCTCTCATACCTGTTCAGCTCTTCAAACACCTTGCACACTCGAGAAATGGTCAGTAGGCAAATGTAATAGATCCGTTGGAGTCAACGGATTAAAACCATACACAACCTCAAAAGGCAACATATTCGTAGAAGAATGCACAACTCTATTATAAGCAAACTCAGCAAAAGGCAAACATTCTTCCCATGATTTCAAATTATTCTTAACTAATGCATGAAGTAAAGTACCAAGCATCCTATTGACTACCTTAGTTTGACCATCCGTCTGCGGATGACATGCAGTAGAAAACAGAAGCTTCGTACCGAACTTTCCCCACAAGACTCTCCAAAAATGCCCCAAAAACTTTGAATCCCTATCAGACACAATGGTTCTAGGGAGACCATGCAAATGGACGACCTTATGAAAGAAAAGATTAGCAATGTTCACAGCATCATTAGTCTTTTTGCATGCAATAAAATGAGACATCTTAGAAAAACGATCTACAACCACAAAAACAGAGTCTTTACCAGTTTTAGACCTAGGCAAACCCAAGATAAAGTTCATGGAAATGTCTACTCAAGGTGAAGTAGGCGCCGACAATGGCATGTACAAACCAAAAGGACTAGACGTGGATTTAGCCTTTCCACAAGTCATGCACCTAGTTCAGACTCTCTCTACATCACGTTTTATGCGAGGCCAATAGAAATGCTTATGCAAGAGACTCAAAGTTTTGTTAACACCAAAATGACCCATGAGACCCCCTGCATGCGACTCTAATATGAACGACTCCCGCATAGAACAATCAGGTACACACAGTTTAACATCTTTAAACAAAAATCCATCAACAATATAGAACGAATCAATGGCCCTAGACTTTCCAACACAAGACTCGAATATGGGACCAAAGAAAGGATCAGATGCATAAAAACTCTTAATGTGCTCAAAACCCAAATATTGTGTGTGTAAAATAGAAACAAGCGCGTACCTTCGGGAAAGTGCATCGGCAACCACATTCTCTTCTCCCTTCTTGTACTTGATCACATATGGAAAGGATTCGATGAACTCCACCCATTTGGCATGATGCGCATTCAAACTTTGTTGTCCCTTCAAGTGTTTCAGGGACTCGTGATCAATGTGAATCACGAACTCCTTTGGTCACAAGTAATGTTGCCAAGTCTCCAAAGACCTCTTCAGTGCATATAGCTCCTTATCATAGGTGGAATATCTCAAAGTTACACCATTGAGCTTCTCACTGAAGAACACGACCGGTTTCCTTTCCTGCATCAACACAGCGCTAATGCCTATGCCAGAGGCATCGCATTCAATCTCAAACATCTTGTTAAAGTCAGGCAAAACCAAAAGAGGAGCATTACACAATTTAGACTTCAACAATGTAAAAGCATGCTCTTGGGCTTTGCCCCACTCAAACTTTCTATCTTTCTTACTCAGTTCAGTCAAATGAGTGGCTATAGTGGAAAAATCCCGTACAAAACGGTGATAAAATCCATCCAAACCATGAAATGACCGAAACTCTGCACAGGTCTTAGGTGTGGGTCACTCCTCGATGGCCTTAACCTTCGATCTGTCTACCTCAACTCCTCTACTACTCACCACAAAACCAAGAAAGACGACCTCATTCATGCAAAAAGTACATTTAGACGAATTGGCATACAACTTTGTATCACACAGCAATTCAAAAACTCACCTAAGATGTCTAAAATGCTCAGAAATACAAGTACTGTAAATGAGGATGTCATCAAAATACACAACCACATACTTCCCAATCACATCCCTCAAGACGTGGTTCATGAGACGCATGAATGTACTAGGGGCGTTGGTAAGCCCAAATGGCATGACAAGCCATTCGTACAATCCATACTTCGTCTTAAACGCAGTCTTCCATTCATCCCCCTCACTCATACGGACTTGAAAATATCCAGAACGTAAATCAATTTTAGAGAAAATAGACGCTCCAGACAACTCATCTAATATATCATCCAAACGGGGAATAGGGAAGTGATACTTTACCGTTATTTTGTTTATGGCCCGGTAGTCCATGTAAATACGCCACTCGTTGTTCTTCTTGGGTACGAGTATCACGGGCACGGCACAAGGTGACAAGCTCTCTCTGATCTGCTTCTTCTCCAGCAACTCCTTGACCTAACGGTCAATATCCTTAGTCTCCTCGAGACTAGTATGGTATGCTGGCCTGTTTGGTAGGACTGATCCTGGGTAGAAGTCGATCTGGTGCTCAATTCCTCGAATTGGCGGCAGACCACTCGGAATCTCCTTAGGAAACACGTCCTGGAACTCCTCTATCAACGACTGCAAAACAGAAGGAACAACAACATCAGGAGTATCATAAACCTTAAAATTAACTAGAACGATAGGCTTACCAGCTTTGATTATTTTTTGAACCCCCTTTGCACTAATAAATAAATTCCGGTGCACAGGATCGGAATTGTAGGCACTGGAGGGCGACGAGGTGGCCAAATGGGCAGCCTTGGTGGCCCCCTTGAAAGTTGACGCCGTTCTCTTGGAGGTCTTGGGGTCGGCCGTCGATTGGCCAGCTGGAACCGTAAACTTGCTCTCGATCCGTTTATCTTTCTCCTTCTCTTCCTTAAACTTCTCCTGCATTCTCCTTTGATCTTCATTGACATCCTTGGGTGTTAGTGGCCATAATCAGGTGGTCCGTCCATCTCGGTTCACAGTATACATGTTGGCAAACCCGTCATGAATAGCTTTCCTGTCAAATTTCCACGGATGACCAAGAAGAATATGCGATGCCTCCATTGGGATGACATCACAAAGCACAGTATCAACAAAACGACTAATAGAGAAAGTAACACTTACCTGATATCCTACACGGATTTCTCCTTGGTCAGTCAGCCACTGCAAGCGGTATGGCTTGGGGTGTTTCTGTGGAACCAGGTTCAGTTTCCCCACTGCATACTGGCTGATCGCATTCACAACACTTCCACTGTCGATGATGAGTGAGCATATGTTATCTCGGATCGAGCAGTGCGCATAGAAGATGTTCTCACGCTGGTCATTCTGATCCTCCTCCCGAATTAGGCTCAGAGCTCGGCTCGAAACAAGGCTGACATGGGCTGGATCCAGCTTCTCATCATGAATTTTGTCCACTAATGGACCATCTTGGGACTGTGGATCTTCCCCTGCTTTCTCAACTTCATCGAGTTCCTCCTCACTTGCTGACTCCAGCTCATTTTGCTCTGAAAGGAAAAGAACTTGCCTATTCGGACACTGAGCTTGAAAGTGTCCCCATCCTCGGCACTTGTGACATTGCACGTCACGTGCCCTTCCTGGTGTGCTACCCTGTGGTTGATTCGACTGTACCGGACGGCTCTAATTATTCAGGTTCGGTGCAGACTAATTGTGCTCAGGTCTGTGGGTAGGCTGTGGAGCTGTCTGCTCATAACGGCGGACGGGCTGTGAGTTCTGGCCTTGAGGACGTGGAGAGGCTGTCCTAGGCATAGAAGACTTGCCTCGAACCCATGGTGTCCTTGCTGGCACAGAATGAGAGGAACGTTGGCGTCCCTCTTTAAGATGCCGCTCGACTATCGAGGCATAGTGAATCATGGCCTCGATACTGGTGAAGTCTTTCAGCTCGACTTCACAGGCAATGTCTGGGTGCATTCCTTCGATGTACCGGTTGATTGTAGCTATCAGCATCTCTTTTTTGCCAACTCGGTTTATCGCAGTCTCTAACTCCTTATGGTACTCCTTAATAGACCGAGTACCCTGGCGAATCTGGCTCAGTCGACGCTCCAATTCCTGTTCATAGTTAACAATAATAAAGCGGCCCCTTATCACATCTTTCATTTCCTGCCATGAGTTGACAAGCGGGTATCTGTCTCGATGGCGGCAGTTCTGGATGTTCTCCCACCAACTAGCTGCATACCCTGTGAACTCCATCGAAGCCAGTTGCACTTTCTTCATCTCGGGAAAGTCATAACACTCAAAAATCTTGTTGACCTTCCTCTCCCAGTCGAGGTATAGGTCGGGATCATGCAGTCCCTCAAATGCCGGTACGCTTGTTTTGATATTGTTTAACAAGCTGTCAGGATCGGCACGTCAGGGCTGGAAAGGTGGATAGGCGCAGGCTGCACGCCTAATATAAGGCTGTCGGGGTCGATCACGTCTCTGATAAGGCTCAAACCCGGCCTCTGACTCCTCTACAAAGTCACCAGAGTCATCTTCTGCATCACAATAGTCGTGATAGGCCTCTTGCACCGGCGGTTGGCGACGTTGCACTGGTTGCTACACCCTAGCATTGGCTCGGGCCTCTGCTCGGGCTGGCTCTTCATACATATAGGTCTCATCTGTGGGGACCTCCATATGACGAGGTGCTGTCTCGTTCTGGACTGGCTGGCCTTGTACTGCTGGCGGTAAGGGAGGTCAAGCATTGATAAGCTCGAGTTGCGCCATCACTTTAGCTAACGAATCTTCTAGCTTGTCCTCCAATAACTGACTGCGTCTCTCAAAATACTGAGACTTGGCTTTGTAATGGAACTGAGCATCCCATTGATCCGATGAGGACGCATCTGAAGGAGTGTTCGGTGCAGCCGGTGACTTATCAGTCTTCTTATTATTTCCGTCTCCAGGCATCATCGTGTAGACCTGTAAAATAAAACAAAACCAGAAGAAAGCAAAAAGGTAAATAGGACCTCACATTTTTTTTCACTTTTTTTTTCTCTCGTGTTTATCACTCAAATTTTTGCACTCTGTAGATGTTGGAATCCCACTGTCTCTGTTGTTCCGATAGAGCTGCGGTTAGCTCCTCCAACTGTAGTCAAGAGCTCGAACTTGACTCCAAGAATACTCAAGTAGAGAAAATGCCACAAAGTTACTACAAGTTCAGGTAAACCATGGCTGGGATGTGGGAATATAGCTCGAAAGTGGTTGTCTTGGCTATAGGGGTGGGAAGGACAGTAAATTGGAAGAAACGGCAAAACCAGAAAATATTCACCGAACAATTTCACCTTGAAGATGGCTGAATTTGACCAAAAGTACACGACATATGTCACTACAAAGCAGTGAGTTCGATTCGGCTCATCGTTCCGTGTCCGGAATGGTATTATTGTCGAAAATCGAAGTTCGAGAGCAAAATCTGCAGAAAACTGACGGATAGTGTATAGAGTCGGCTAGAGGCTTGGGGGCGTGTGTGATGGAAACATGAAATTGTAGGATGGAAGATGAATGACTTTTGGATAATTATTATTCCAAAACAAGAGCAATAATCTAACAAGGAAACCGAAACCAAACAAACTAAGAAACTACCAAACAAACCCAAACCAACGAGAGAACTCACAAAACCAATCCTAACCAAGCTAAAGACACCAAACTCTAATTCCCCCACTAGATAATGAACATTGTGGATGAAAGTATGGACACCCAACAATGCAAGATGACGTCCCCAATCGCTATACGACAAAGAACGGCAAAATGCGACACGACACAAAACAACAGGATTACTAGCTACCCAAAACCAACAAAGATCAATAAGAATAAGCACACTCAAGAAACTCAACAATAACATAGTAACACAATAGGGCTCGATCAAATTCTTTTTTTTTTCAAATTTTCTGCTCTTTTTTTTATCGAATTTTCTGCTCTTTTTTTTCAATGATTTTTTTTAAATGATCGATACTCTTGCCCCTACTGTATCACACACCAATTTGGATTGAACCACGACCAACCGAAGTTGACGTGGCTCTGATACCAAAAAGTATGATGTAACCAATACGATGCGGAAGCTTATCGAATCGAACACACATCAACTTGACCAATGATTCAATCCAATAACAAACTGAATGATAACAAATAATTAACTCAAATAAACTGATCACAAAGTAATTTTCGAATTAAAATTCAAGATAACACAAAAATCCCCAATTTCAACCCGAAGAACCCTAATTCTTGACGTAATCAATTGATCTAGCAAATGAAGTCGGATTACGCTCAAATTTTAGGACAAAGCATAAATATATAGCAGGAATAACATATAAAAAAATCAGACAAAACGCACATATATATTGGGAGATGGCTCGGTGGTGATTTTTAGGCGATTTACGGCTCGATTGGATGGTATATGTGAAATCTAAACTTGGGGTTGAATATGGACGATGGTTACACATGGTGGATGGTGTGGGATGTGTATGGAGGTGTGGTGGTGATGGTAAACGATGTGGAGGTGAATGGAAATGAAATGGATAGAAGAAGCTTACCCGAAACGAACCCCGAATCTACGAGAATCCGAAACGCGAGTATGGAGTAGAACTTCATGGAAGATCAACCCGTACACTACTGGATGCACGAACGAATCTTTTGATTTCGATTTTGTAGGTTCCAAATCACAAACCCTACCAAGAACTATCGATATGCGTGTTTTGAGACGGGATGAACGACAATGCGTTTTTTTATCAAATCCAATCTGTCTAATCCAGGGTTTGAAAGTTGCATAAATACTAACCTAAGGGAAAACAAAATTATTAAGTTCATGGGCTTAATAATTTCAAAAAATAAAAGAAAACAAGCTAAAGGCCCAATTCACCTAACATTAATTTGGGCTTCAAATTAAATAAAATCCACAACTAAAAATAGTCTAATTAAATTAAATAAAATCTGCACTAAATCCATCTAGGCCTCTTCATCTTCATCTTGTATTGAAAGCATAATAATCAGCTTGGGGCTACTTCGAACCATCAACTCTTCCTCGAGCTTCTTTCCAACGAAACACTAAAGGTAGCCTTGCAGCTTCTTGGCTCTAAGTCGCGTCACTGGACCACGCACCTGCAACTCCGGATTTAGCTTGCCAAAGCTCATCCCATACTCATCAGTCGAGTACTATCAATTAAGCTTGAGCTCGGCTCATTTAAGTATTTGTGAGCTCGACTCGGGCTCGGCTTGTTTATTTAAAATTCGAGCCCAAACTCGAGCCCGGCTCAGACTCGAGCTCGGCTCGTTTATTTATTTGTCGATATTAATATTTTTCATTCCTCTGATTTTTTATATATTTATAAATTTATACATATGTCTATTAGTTATATATATATATATATATTATGTGTGTGTATTAGTTATTGAGTGTGTGTCGTAAAATTCATAAATCATGAATCACAACTCATAAGTCATATCCTATTACAATATATTAAGATAATTTATAAATTAATAATTCTATATTATTTAAGAGACTATTAATTCTTAACTTTTTTAATTATTATTCATAGTTTAACTTATTTAATGTTAGTCTTAATTTTTGTTAATTTTTTTATTGTTATGTGCCTATTAACTAATATAAACTATAGTTATATAAACTATGTACTATAATGTAAATAAATGGTGCTAACTCATAAGAAATAAGAATTTTATTACTCTTGAACTTAATTTCTTAATTTTGATAAGATATTTTTGAAAAATTATTATGTTTCCAATATTATTTATTTCATTTCATTATTTAATGAATTGAGATTGATTATTTTATCAATATTAGTGTTAATTTTTGTTAATTTTCTTTTTTTCTTGTATTGCTATGTACAGTTTAACTAATATTGACTATATACTGGATTACTAATTGATGGACGATAGTGTTGGTCCCGGACGAGTCGATATCAGTTTAGAGGGGGTGAATAAACTGATAAAAAACTTTTACTTCAAATTGCGGAATAATAAGGGCCCTTGACTCGCTTAGTAACCTATCTATGCACAATGTGGTTGAGCTCTTTTAACAGCTCGAGTGCGGATTGTGTGAGCTTGTGTACAGTTCAAAACTATGCAAGTAATCAAAATAGTACAACACACAAATGATTTATAGAGGTTCGAAGTCTCAAACTTCTACGTCCTCTCTTCCTTCCACAGAAGGGCAACTTCACTATATAACTTGAGTTTCTTTACAAATTACACAATGAAGGACAGTTGGCTGAACTTGGTAACTGCTCGCTACCTCAGCGGGTCGATGGCTCACACTTGAAGTCCCTAACTGCTCGCTAGGAAGGTAGGTGCTATTGACATCTTTACAAGATTTTAGATCTCTTTCGATCTTCAACAGGTTAGTCTTGAACAAGGGGTATCAACTGATGTGCTTCTTCAATTGAGCTAGATAGTTGATCATTGTATTGCTGAAACTGAGAAGGCTGCCCTGGCTGGTCTATCAACAGCTGGCTGAATGTTTTGACTCTGTGAATTCTTCTTCTCAGTTGGACTCTCGCAGTTTTCAGCAAATGCTGAACTTGAGTTATGTGGGAGGGAGAAAGTAAGCTCTGCTTGAATGAAGGCTTCAAGAATAAGTATTGTGAAAAGTCTCAGAGGTAAGAGTGTTTAAAACTTTGATTCACTTATCTTTTATAAAGGAGTGATTTTATGACCCTTGAGTTCCATTGATCGGTGGCTCTGTTAGTTCACCAATGGCAGTTGGTCTTTATTGATCGCTGGAGCTTTTGATTGAAGTAGCCGTTGCTTTTCCAATCGATCTCCATTGGATATTTAATTCCAGGATCTTCGTTGAAGCATTTATTCCAAGATTCGCCGGTTGGGCAATAACTCCAGGGTTCTCTGGCTAGCAGCTCTGAGCCTCAGATTTAGCAACTTTGAGTTCCAGTTAGCAATTCTAAACATGTCTATTCAGTTCGGCTATTACTCTAGCTGGCAGTTCTAAGCTTGTCTGATCAGTTTGGTTGTTACTCCAGTTGGCAGTTCTGAACTTGTCTGCTCAGTTCGGCTATTGCTCCAGTTTGCAGTTCTGAGCTTGTCTGCTCAGTTTGGTTGTTACTCCAGTTGGTAGTTCTGAACTTGTCTGTTCAGTTCGGCTATTGCTCCAGTTTACAGTTCTGAGCTTCTCAGTTTGACTAATCATTCTCAAGCTCTCTTGTCATCTTGACTATTCACAAGTTGTTGACTAGCTTGTCAGTTTGACTGCTTTCTCTTGAGCTTTCTTGTCAGCTTGACTAATCACAAGCTAGCTGACTCCAGTTCTGACCTTTAGCTGGTTTGTCTGTTTACTTCAGTTTGGCCATCAGTTGGATACTTCCAGTCTTTCAGTTTAAGCTGATCTCGTATCAGTTTCTTCAGTCTAGTCGATTCTTTTCTCCCTCAGCTCAGCTGACTTAGCTATCAGTTTGTTTCGACTGGTTCGTCTCTTCGAATCCTCAGTTCAATTGAGTTCTGACTAGTTGGCGCATTCTCCCAGCTGGTAGACCATACTCCAGTTTTGTTGACTTCAGCTTTAATTGAGTTCCTCTTTGATGCTCTGGATTGGTCAGCTCAGATCTACAGCTTGAATTTTAATCAGTTTTTCATAAATAGTTTTGACATCTCATCAAAACCTTATCTAGAGGTTCCTTGATAGTTTTTCCTAACAGATAGTATATATGACTCAGAGTTTAAGATTAACTATATAATATTGGTGCTAAGAATATTGTTACTATTGAACATTTAATTAATTTTAATTTTTGTTAATTTTCTTTTTCCATTATTATTTTGTTACTTTCGATAATATTAGTTCAATATCATTGATTACATTTTATTTAATGGAGCTAGAACTTGAACTAGAGATAACAAGAAACTAGAGAGAAAAGATGGAGGATGTTTTTGGTGTGTCATACAAATGAAGTTGAGGCCACCTTATATAGCCTCCAAAGTGAGACCTCTCACATGATTACCATTAAAACCATGGTGTAACCTCCAAAAGATGAAAGGTTGCAATAGTGCAAACCTTTGAGCACTAGGGATTAGAATCATCTAGATACTAATTTCCCTCACATTATTTGATATTTTTCCAACAATCCCTCGCATGAGGGAAATCGACAAAGATTTAGATCAAGTTCAGCATCCGACATAGGATAGGTAGGTGTAACCCTTTAAACCTTCCCTTATAAAATATATTGACTTTACTGGCTCTTAGTAGACATGATGTCCTTGAAGTGGTCTGCTGTTTGTGTAAACGATGATATACCTTACACAGGATTCTCCCTAACATATTTTAGTTCTCATTGTTATGTTCATTCATGGCCCTGAACATACGTCTGGTTATGTAAGAGGGTTTAAGAATTGAGCCTTACACAATTCCCTTCGAAGCGGCCCCACTTCTCTCTTACATAAGTGATTTTTTTAAATAGACCATACTTTTTCTCGCTCGACTCATTGACATGTAAGAATTATTAAAAGCTAAATACTTATCCTTCTTCATTCAGGTATCACTTAACAAGGGATAACAACTCCCCATAGTGAACATACGAGTCTTTTTTACAATTAGGTTGTCCCATTGAACCTAGATCTTGGGATCTCCAGTCAACTAGTTGAGTTTCCATTGTATCAACTCTTTTCTAGAGGCTTTAGACCCATTTCTCTGGTCGATTTTGCAACTAACTCCCTGTTTAAACCTTTGGTTAACGGATTCGCCAAGTTATCTTTTGGCTTCACATAGTCAATAGATATATCACTAGTTGTGAGTAGTTGTCTAATAGTATTGTGTCTTCAATATATATGTTTAGACTTACCATTATACATATGGCTTTGTGCCCTGCTAATTGTAGATTGACTATCACAATGTAGACAGATTGCAGACACTGACTCTGGCCAACTTAGAATATCTTCTAAGAAATGAAGTAACCACTTAGCTTCTTCACCACTCTTTTCCAACTTTATAAACTCAAACTCTATGATAGATCAGATCTGGTCATAACAGTTTGCTTAGAAGATTTCCATGATATGGCTGCACCTCCCAAAGTGAATATATATCCACTTGTGGAGTTAGAGTCCTTCATATCAGATATCCAGTTAGCATCACAATAGCCTTCAAAAACAGCTGGATATGTCCCGTAGCATAGTCCATAATCACGAGTGTACGTATCTCAAGTATCACTACAAGAAAAAATAACATAAACCACGGGTATTTCCCGTGATGTATGAGAAATTACAACCGTGGTCTAGGCCACCATTGTAATTTCACACGCTCATACACCACGGGTATTCACCGTGATAATTTTACCACGATTTTGAGAAAACCGTGGTTAATTTACAACGGATAAGAAAAATCGTGGTTAATTTAGCACGGTTTTATCTATCTAAAACTGTGGTTATGTAACTACAGTTGTATCTCAACTGTGGTAAAATAATCACGATGTTGTGAAAAATCGTAGTAAAATTACCACGGTTAAGAAAAACCGTAGTAAATTAACAACTGTTTAATTAAACTCGTGGTAATTATTACCACGGTTAAGAAAAAATCATCGTAAATTAACCACTGTTAGGTTAATTAAAACCATCGTAATTGTAATGATGATTTTCTTAAAATCGTGGTAAAAATACTACGGTTTGGATAAAACCGTGGTAAAATTACAATGGTTCTCCATTAAAATCGTGGTAAATTTTTATTTTTTATTTTATTTTATTATTTTATTTTATTATTTTATTTTTAAATCCCTTGATAAATTGTTGTCTAGCTTGTATAATCCCGAACTAAAAAATATTTTATAGAAATGATAATCATCCAAAATACAAAATCTCATTCAAAATAAAAAATCTCATCTAAAATACAATATCTTATTCAAAATATAAAATTCATTACAACGAAATATCTCTATTACTTGTTAAAAGACTACTAAACAAATCCAAAGTTTATTACACAGATCTTACTAGTTCCATTAACTAGCTCCAATAATATATTGAAAAAATAAAGGAGAGATGATTAGCTCACAATAACATGCAACATGTCAAAAGACAAGTAATCAATTACAAGGCCTTAAAATCGTAAAACAATTATAAGATATATTAACCTAAAGCACTATACACAATTGCATATAGCTGACTTACTTTGGAGATAAGAATATTCCTTCAATTTTTTTTTCTTCTTAAAAACAAGGCTTCTAAAGATGTAACATACTCAAAATCACATTAAGCATAAATTATAAAAACGTCCATGTACAATGAATATCCAATCAGCAATCTTTAGGGGATGGGACAAAGTGTGATAGGGAAACATACTCCATAACAATTATCTATTGAAGAATATTTTTAGGAAAATAAATGACTTTCATCTCCAAAGGTAGCAATCAACTCATGTAAAATGGAAAAAAGAAGAAGAATTCGAAAACAAAGTAAATTTACCCCCTCAAGTCACATCCGGGAGCAAGCTACAGAGCCCATGAACAAGTGATCTAATAAAACACAAAAAATCAGTTTTCCTTTCCCATTTCCTCTCTGAGCAAGAGTTCGAGTTTCTCCAATTCGCATTTCGAGAGTGTAATCTATTTGTCGAATACTGTGTGAATCTTGGAAGCTGTAATCATTTTTAAGGTAGTGGATCCTACACCATGTCCAGGCGATTTAATCTGTTTGATTTCTTCCAATTTTCGAGTCTACAATTATAATTCATTTTTAGTTTTATAATAATACTTATTACAATAATGAAATTTCATGGACATAATTGATGAGACAAAAAAAGTGGGATAAAAAACCTAGCACAGAAGAAGTTGGCTTGGGTTTACCAAATTCCTTCTGAATGTTAAATAATATACGCGTGGTGACGAATTTTAATCATGAAAATTTACAAATCTTCATAATAATTCAAGCTATGATATATCATGAATTCAGATAGTATGTTGTAGGAATTGACTAAATTTTAAGTGAATTATGATGCTAGCAGACTATATCCAGGTTGACTCAAACTTATTAATGGCAAATACTCATTTCGGCATTTCATCAAACAGTTGGGGTGTGACAATTTATATAATGGAAATGGCGTAGTCTATGGAAATTTCAGGGTCATGAATAGTAATTTTCACCCGAAGTGAAACAACACATATATAGGATTATATATGCAACATAATATCTCATGTGTGAATACTTTTACGGTCTTGAAACTAAGAACATGCATGCGACCAAGGATGAAAATATCGCTATTGCACCGTATATCGCAACTTTAATTTTACGGATATATCACCGAATACATCGATATTGCATATCGATATCGCAGAAAATTGAAAAAAATGATGGAAACTATATTAAAATCTTGGAAATTTAGCAAGAAATTTTAGGAACTATTATAACATATTATTATGCACATATTCTACTCAAATTTTTGATAGAATTGTATTTTGAAAGCAAACATATGAATAATACATTATATAAATACGGTCTGAAATAATACATTGGATAAAATAATACATAATATAATATAAAATAACTAAATAGACATTATAATGTACAATTAATACCAAAATGAGGATCTATGAGGTTCAAATATAGTAGATGGAATGTCATCTTGTTCCAAATAATATTGGTACGAACTCATCACATTAGAGTAATTCTGCATATAATTATGCACATGTGCTTGATATGTTTCTTGATTTCTTCAAACAACTTCACCATAGATTGGATAATGTCCACTTACCCAATTATTTTGTTGATGCATATTTTGACCCACATACACATTTTAAGTAGTCCAATCAAATTGTGAACTCCCATATGTGTAAGAAGCAAATGAATCTTGAGACATATCACTATGATTAGTGCCACCCATATTCATAGAATCAAGATTGGCTGAAAGTGATTCAATATCAGTGCTTGAATTTTCTTCTTGGGTCCATACACGTCTCCTTATGTATTCCTTTTCTATTGCACCTATTCAAGGACCTCGATCCAACTCTACTTCCGCGGTCTATATGAATAATACATTATATAAATAGTGTCTTATATTTCAAATTCATATGATATATGGGAAGATAAACTTTAGTGCTTTGTCCATCATGTCCTCTAAAGTTACCAACCATGACCAAGTTGTTAGTTTTGTATACTAGAAGACTTATCTTTGTATACTTTTCTGATGATATGATGATATAAAATGAAAGTTATTGCAGTCACTGTTTGCATTTAGATTATGTTCTATAATTATTTTATGTAATGTTCCACATACTTACATTGTAGATGATATGGTGTGGGGAGTCACACGGTAAAGATCATATCATTAGAACCTTGTAATGTATTAAAGAGCTCATGACTTAGATGGTCCTGAACACACCATCGGTACACCGTAGAATAATCTGATAAGTTATTTTATCTTGACTAACTGATTATTCTAGTACACTAGTTAGTGTATTGAGGAGGATCACGATAGGATACTATTCTCTGTCTCTGACCCAGTTACTGAGAGAATAAAGATCCACAGAGTTCGGGTTCTGAACTCATGTGATATTGGCGAGCATATGTGTGCATTGTTTATTACTTTGATTTATCAATGGGTGAGATCTTTTCGTATATCGAATTCAATATCTTGGGTAATAACAATGTATACATAATGTCTCGAGCAGTATGCATAAGCACTGTGTCCTGAGAGAATAAAGATCCACATAGTTAGTGTATTGAGGAGGATCACGATAGGATACTATTCTCTGTCTCTGACCCAGTTACTGAGAGAATAAAGATCCACAGAGTTCGGGTTCTGAACTCATGTGATATTGGCGAGCATATGTGTGCGTTGTTTATTACTTTGATTTATCAATGGGTGAGATCTTTTCGTATATCGAATTCAATATCTTGGGTAATAACAATGTATACATAATGTCTCGAGCAGTATGCATAAGCACTGTGTCCTGGTGCGCCAGGTTGATGATGTTCTCTTGAGGAAGCACAAGTTCATGTTGAAACCCTGCAGGTGGAATTTATTCCGTACATGAATAAAGCTTGTGTGGTACTACTCAAGGTTTTAGATGTTAATTAATTATAGCTGTCAGAGGCTTACATAATTAATTAATGAACATTATATCTTAAACACGGGGAATGGCTGGACTAAAGGAGAAAGCATATTCGTAAATATGTATTAAATTGGTAGGTCAGTTTTGCTTCTTTAGTGGAATAAAAGTAAAACTTAATTTATTTAATTATATCCTAGGTTTATTGGATATTGGATATTAAATAAATTAGTGGGCCAATTTAATATTCTTCTAGATCCCTGTTGTAGCCCAATTGACTGAAAGTGGACTGGATATTGAACTTGAGATAGAGGCCCAGCCCAATAGGGCTGGAACATGAAATTTCGCCCCTCCCTATATATAAGGGGAGGGGGGGCACGAAATTTTGATGAATTTATTCATAGGAAATCAGCCCCTCTTAGTCTCTCAAAGTTATCCATAGATTTCACAATTCTATCTAGCAGATTTCAGCCCACTCTGAATCTAGATACAGTCCGGGAATACAACAGAAGATCTTGGAGTGGAATACTGTGGTGCATGATTTTGAGGTCATAGGTGGCGCCATTACTGTGCTCATTCAACAGCAAGATTAGATCTTTAATCTTGTCTACAGACCGTCTATCGATTTGTAAGTAGATTCGTTTTCTATGTCTTCCGCTTTATTAGAATCGAATCTGCTTTGCATGCTTTTTGTATAGACTGTGATAAACATGCATGTTACATAAAATTATGATTTGCATGAACACGGATTAATGAACAACCAAATGGTCCTGCGGTGGTTTAATTCGAAAAAACCCCAACACAAGTCACTAAAAAAATGAAAAAATAAAGCTAGTGCATCTCACTTTTCTTTCTAAGACATCCGTTGATTTTTCAGACTTCTTTTCTTTCTCACAAAAATATGTTGTATTAAATAAAAATCAAAATATATTAAAGAAATATAAAAAAAATCACAATATATTGTGATTTTTTGCGATATATTGTGATATTTCGCCGATACTCAGGAAAAAAGATATTTTCCCCTATATTCGTATCGCAATATCAAAATCCGCGATATTTCACGATATTTCAATCCTTGCATGCGACAATACATGAATGCCAAATTAAGCCACATGCATGTGTAGAAGCTTGCACTAGTAGTGTGACATCTTCAATTCGTGCTACACTATTAAATTTATAATTTTATAATAGCTTTTGTAAAATTAAAAATTATTTAATTTCACAATTTTTAAATTGAGGTTCATTCTTCTCCAATCAGGGTATATAATTATTTTTAAGTATTTAATTGTCTTTTTTTGAATAAATAATTTATTATTATGCATGGTTGATTATTTCATATTAATTTTGAATTATAATTTATCAGTTCAATTGTTTTTTGTTAATAAATTTTGATTATGGTTCGTTACATTATAATTAATTTTTATTTTTTCAAAAATTGTTATAAAATTATAATTTTAATTGTGTAACTCAGAGATGTCACGTGACTAGTGTAATAGACGATTCATCTGGAAAACAACTAAGCTCCATGAAACACACAATCTAAACATTGATTGTCATCTCATGACAATCAGATCGAACTACATATTTACTGCACGATTTCCACACACACACACACTGTTGAACGGACTCAAAGCTAGCTACCGTACTCGATCGTTAGTCCTTATTTAACTACCCAAACAAAATTTATTTCAAATAAACTAGTGAATGTCGCTGCAGTCACCGCCATTTTGGTGAACCATGGTGGCGGTGAAATACCATGCGATAACGTCGTGGATGAGGACGTACTCACCGGTGGAGGTGGCGATTCCGACCTGAACTTGCTGAGGAAGAAAGAAGAGGGCTATGGTTTTTTATTGGTCAAGAGCTATGAATTTGGTTTGGATGTGGTGCATCGATTGTGTTTGGATCTGTGGAGATTGGCCCATTACCCTTTTATCTCTCTTGGCCCATTGCCTTTTTTTATCTTGGCCTAGTTGATGGTCCGTTTACTTTTTAACCTAAATTACTATATATGATTACCCTAAACCTAATTTACTATATTCTAATCCCTCCCCCTCTCTACTTAATCCCTCGCGCTCCTTCATCTCCCTCAAGCCCTACCTCTGATCTCTTCACCGATTAAGCTCTGTAAAGACTTCTTCTCCGTTCTTTGGCCGGAACCCTGTGTTTGTGGGTTCCTAAGTGGTTGTGCTGTGAGATTGAGTGTGAGCCTTACCCGTGAGAGTGATTTAGAGGGCTTCATTGCTTGCAATCCCACTGTTCAACACCTTTGTGGCTTGAGTCTGTATCGCCGAAAGTCGTAGTGCCCCCTGACATGAAGATCTGAGCCAAGTGTCTTTGAGACACAATCATTCTTCCATCTTCAAATTCCTGATTTCTTTTTCTCTATAATTTTTTTGATCTTCGTATTATCTGCTCCTGCTGTGATTAGTGTATGCATCTGCACTGGTCTAACTTTATTTGTGTTTACAGATACTATCATAAGTGTTCGAATCCCGAGTCTGTGACGAATCTATACTCTGAGACTACTTTGATTGGCCGATTACTCAAGATCTTGTTCCTAAGCCACTTGAGTGGCCGTGAGACAAATCGAAGGGGTTGGGAACCAAGTGATGAACCCCCGGCTAGGATAGATACCCAACAGTGGTATCAGAGCCACGGGGACCTAGCCAGGGGCACCCTCCAACCCCCATTTGCCTCACCCCACCGTCGGTAAGGGCCGCGCCTACTTCGCCCCCGACGGGCTCGAACGAAAAAGGTAAGTCCGGTCTCTCCCCTGTCTGGGAGGGCCGACTCTGGTATAAACTTCTGAACTCTAAACTCTTATCTGTGGTATCTTGCGATCCTGCCTTATCTCTTGCTTCCGCTTTACTCTCTCTTGAACCAAGGCATTCAAAGCTATCTTTAACCCTAGCTTACGGTCCGGACCATCTGGACTCCCCTGTGGGTTTCCTCAAAGCGGGTTGCCCAGATAGCAGGGTTAGGAAAGGTGTTTTAGAGTGTTTTCTGGTGATCAATCTGCCTTCTGCTGTAATCTTTGTGGTTGTTTGTGTTCCTGTGTCGTTTCTCTACATGTGCTAGTTTGTTTTTTGCCTGTGTGATTCCTGTTTCTTGATCTCTCTGTAATCTTGGTGAGATCTGAGTGGAACTCTGTGTTTTTTGAGTTTCTGTGAACTGACTCTAGTGATTGAGTC
Source organism: Perilla frutescens (assembly GCA_026008535.1). Classification (NCBI taxonomy): domain Eukaryota; kingdom Viridiplantae; phylum Streptophyta; class Magnoliopsida; order Lamiales; family Lamiaceae; genus Perilla; species Perilla frutescens. Next base: position 22,833,438 of record BRKX01000005.1, read on the forward strand.
AGTTATTTGTGGCTGATTCAAGTGTGGGATTGTCCTGAGTGACCTCTTGCTCCACAGATAAATCTATGCTAAGAACTGGGCTAGCCTCAGCACTATATTCCCCGGAGAACTTGATTTCAGTGTTTTGGAGTGTTCTCCTGGTTTTCTAAGTATTTTATTGTGTTTGGGAATCTCTGTGCCATCCCTGCTGTATTTCTGGTGCCTTGTTGCTTATCTGGTGTGTTTTGGTTTCTTTTCCTGCTCTGCATCATGAACAACCTCCATATGGTTCCCTTTAATGGTAAAGATGATTTTCAGGACTGGAAAATAAAAATTGAGTGTATTTTGGTCAAAGAAAAGGTTAATAAAGCTATTCTGACTAAAATTAATGAATCTGTGGATGATGAGAAACTGCATGAATTAAATGATAATGCTAAAGCCACCATCTTTTTAAATTTGAGCAGTTCTGTGGTCAGAAAAGTGTCCCATCATAAGTGTGCAAAAGATCTGAGGGATAATTTGAATTCTTTGTATACTGCATCATCTTAAGAGTCTGTTTATTCTTTGCAAAATCAACTTATGACCTATCAGATGGATAATTCTAAAGATATTGACACTAATATGGAAGAATTCAATAAATTACTCCAAGATTTGAAACTGGCTGGTGATCATACTATTGAAAAATATGCTCCCCAAATTTTGCTTGGTTCTATCCCTGAGTCATATTCTGAAGTTAAATCGGCCTTAAAATATGGACGTTGCAAGGTTACATGTGATATGATTGTGGCTGGATTAAAGACAAAAGAAAATGAGATGAAAATGTTGAAATCCAAACCTTTGCATAATGAGATCATGTATGTGAACAAAAACCCTAACCATAGTTTCAACAAATCCCTGAATCCTGAAAACCCCAGTGTTCTAGCTGCAGAAAGACATAGGACGGAAATGAATATTGCTCAAATTTATTCCCAAAGCTCTACTCAACATGCTGGCAGAAATCAAAATTTTACCCAAAACCAAAATTCTGAAATGAGACCTAGGAAAACTTGCTGGAATTGTGGTAAACCTGGTCATTTTTCAAACAGATGCAAAATGCCTAAAAAGAATAAAGTTTTTGGGAATTATGATCATCATGCTAATCATGTTTATGATGGTGCAAATAATGTGCATGAAGATACTGTGAACTATAACTATCATGAAGGAGATGGCATCTACATGGTTCATACTGCATATGAATTTCAATTCATTAATTTTACCAATGATGTTTCTAAAAATATGCATGAAAATGAATGGTTAATTGATTATGGATGCACTTTTCATGTCACACCTCACAAACACATGTTTCACAACTTGCATATTTGAATTCTGGTCATGTTGCATTGGCTGATGGTCAACACTGTGAAATTATTGGAAAATGAGACATATGTTTGAAATTTGAGAATGAAAGTATGCTTACTCTGAATGATGTTAGATATGTGCCCAAATTGAAATTCAACTTACTTTCTGTGTCTAAAATGGCTGATAAAAAGCTTGATGGGTCTGTGAACTATTTGAGATTTAAATTTGAAAAAGATTCCATGCTTTACTTTAATGCTCCCAGAAAGGGAGATCTATATGTTGTACAAGCTGTCTCTATGCCTGTTCCTATTGCTAATATTGTGCATGATGATAAGACTGCTCTTTGGCATGCTAGACTAGGGCATATGAGTAACAAGGGGCTTGATATATTAAATAAAGCTGGTGCTTTTAAAAATGATAAAGTAACAAGCATTCCATTCTGTGAACCTTGTCTGATGGGAAAACAACATAAATTGCCTTTTCCTGCTTCTGTCCCTTATCCTAGAAAGCATGTAAGCTCTGAAATTCTTGAATATCTACATGCTGATGTCTAGGGCCCGGCCAAGGTGCCTACTCAGGGTAGAAATGTTTTCTTGTTGTCTGTGATTGATGACTATTCTAGAAAAACTTGGGTCTTTCTTATGAAAAATAAATCTGAAGTTTTTCAAAAATTTTCAAAATGGGCTGTTGAAATTCAGAACCAGACAAAGAAAAATATTAAATGTCTAAGGACTGACAATGGATTAGAATTCTGCAATCTTGCTATGGATAATTGGTGCTCTGACAGGGGTATAAAAAGATATAAATCTGTGCCATATAATCCTCAACAAAATGGGATTGCAGAAAGAATGAATAGAACTCTCCTTGAAAGAGTTAGAAGTTTGTTAGCTGGTTCAGGTCTTGATAAATAATTTTGGGGAGAAGCTTTGATGACTACATGCTATTTGATTAACAGATCCCCCTCTGTTCCTTTGCTAGGAAAATTACCTAAATCTTTATTCTGGAATAAATCTATTTGTCTGTCTAATTTAAGAATCTTTGGCTGCTCTGCTTATGTTTATCAGAAATTAAGTAAGATTGAACCTAGGGCTAGAAAATGCATCTTTTTTGGATACCCTGAAGGGGTAAAGGGCTACAGACTTTGGGATAAAACTGTGCCTGCCTTTAAAACTTGCATAAGTAGAGATGTCACATTTAATGAGCTTGATTTCCCTTGTCTACATGAATCCTCACTCTTTGTTGCTCCAAGTGAGGTGGAGAATTTGCCTGAGTTCCTGTTTAATCCTGCTGCATCTAGTAAGGTGGATGATTCCATCCCTATGCACTCTGATTCTGTGCCTCATGAGGATGATATACATAACAATGATGATACATTGCATGAACCTGAAATTGATGATGTTGATGTGAATAACTCTGCCTCTAATAATGAATCTGGTAATGATCACTCTGATAACATGATGGTGTCTGATACTCAGACAAATTCTAACTCTGAAAATAAACATGAAATTGCTTCTGAATCTGTGCCTGAACCTGAAAATCTTGATAACTATCAGCTTGCTAGAGATAGACCTAGGAGAAATGCAAGAGTTCCTTCAAGATATGATGACTATAACTTGTCCTTATATGCTTTTAATGTGTTCAGTAATGTGGACAAGATTGAACCTAAAACTTACAAAGAAGTTGTGAGTTCCATTGATTCTGATAAATGGATGGTTGCGATGAATAATGAGATAAAATCTTTGCATGATAATCATACTTGGGTGCTTGTTAAAAAACCAGATAATTGTTCTGTTATTGAATGCAAATGGCTGTATAAAATTAAGCAAGAAATTGATAATGTCAGATATAAAGCTAAGCTTGTAGCAAAGGGCTTTACTCAGAAAGAGGGCATAGACTACAATGAAATATTTGCTCCTGTGGTAAAATTCACAACTGTGAGAATCATGCTTGCCTTAACTGTTCATTTTGATTGGGAACTAAAGTAGATGGATGTTACAACAGCTTTTTTACATGGTGAACTTGAGAATAACATATACATGCATCAGCCTGAGGGCTTCATTGATAAAAATCATCCTAATCATGTCTGCTTGTTGAAAAAATCCATCTATGGTCTGAAACAATCTCCAAGGCAATGTAATATTAAATTTAATAAATGCATGCAAAGTATGAATTTTACAAGAAGCAAATTTGATCATTGCCTATATTATATGCAAACCAAGGTGCCTATGTTCCTATTGCTCTATGTAGATGATATGCTTTTGATTAGACCCTGTTTGAAAACTGTGAAGCATGTTCAGACCTGCTTGTGTGCAAATTTTAACATGAAAGACCTTGGAGATGCTAAGAAAATTATTGGCATGAGTATTGATAGAGATAGGAACAAACACACCCTTGTGCTACATCAAACTACATATGTTGAACAAATTCTGAAAAAATTCAATATGGAAAATTATAAGCCTGTCTCTGTGCCTCTTGCATCTCATTTCATGCTAAGTAAAGATCAATCCCCTAAAAGTGATTCTGAGATAAATGAAATGCAAGGTGTCCCCTATGCAAATGCTATTGGATCTATTATGTATTTAATGATTAGCACAAGACCTGATATTGCTTATGCTGTCTCATGCTTGAGTAGGTACATGGCTAATCCTGGGCTACCTCATTGGGAGGTTTTAAAATGGTTGTTCAGATATCTGAAATCAACTATGTCTAGTGGCTTAATTTTCTCAAAATCCTCTAATGGTGTTAAATGTGTGGGATATGTTGATTCTAATTATGATAATGATAGGGATCAAAGAAAATCCACTACTTCATATGTGTTTACTCTCTGTGGTGCTAGTATAAGCTGGAAATCTCAGCTGCAAAGTATAGTTGCATTGTCATCTACTGAGTCTGAATACATTACTGCAACTGAGGCTGTGAAAGAAGCCATTTGGCTCAATGGTGTGCTTACTGAAATAAAATTCATTGATGATAAACCATTGCTATATTCTAACATTCAATCTGCTATACAATTGTGCAAGAACCTAGTGTTTCATGACAGGTCCAAACACATAGATGTGAGATTTCACTTCATCAGAGACATCATTGAAAAATGTGAAGTGTTGCTGGATAAAATTCCTTTAGAATTCAACCCAGCTGATATGGGTACCAAATGTCTTCCAGTTGCAAAGCTGGAGGCATGCAAGAGATCCCTGCAAATTGATCTTGGTTGAATTCTGGGGAAATTGATGGTATACCAGGATACCTGATCAGCCTTTCAAAGGCACCTGTGACCCCTGGTCGTTATTTACCATGTTGGTACTATGCTAGGTGTAATCATATCAATAACAGCCATTGAATGGCAAGAGATGGGTTGAATTGGGTTGGTCTCTAGTGTTGAGACTGAGATAAATACGCAGAGTGCTTATCTCTCCCTCTCATACTTTGTCTTTGTGATGAGTATGAGTAAAAAGGCTGTGATGATCAACTCCAAAGATGGAAAACACTTCCTTGGTGACACAAAAGACCAATGTGCCAAAGGTGGATATGTGAAGATTGGCCCATTGCCCTTTTATCTCTCTTGGCCCATTGCCTTTTTTTTTTATCTTGGCCCAGTTGATGACCCGTTTACTTTTTAACCTAAATTACTATATATGATTACCCTAAACCTAATTTACTATATTCTGATCCCTCCCCCTCTCTACTTAATCCCTCACGCCCCTTCATCTCCCTCAAGCCCTACCTCTGATCTCTTCACCGATTAAGCTCTGTAAAGCCCTCTTCTTCGTTCTTTGGTCGGAACCCTGTGTTTGTGGGTTCCTGAGTGGTTGTGCTGTGAGATTGAGTGTGAGCCTTACCCATGAGAGTGATTTGAGGGCTTCATTGCCTGCAATCCCACTGTTCAACACCTTTGTGGCTTGAGTCTATGTCGCCGAAAGTCGTAGTGCCCCCTGACAGGAAGATCTGAGCCAAGTGTCTTTGAGACACAACCATTCTTCCATCTTCAACTTCTTGATTTCTTTTTTCTCCTTAATTTTTTTGATCTTCATATTATTTGCTCCTGTTGTGATTAGTGTATGCATCTGCACTGTTCTAACTTTATTTGTGTTTACAAATACTATCATCAGTGTTCGAATCCCGAGTCTGTGATGAATCTATACTCTGAGACTACTTTGATTGGCTGATTACTCAAGATCTTGTTCCTAAGCCACTTGAGTGGCCGTGAGAAAAACCGAAGGGGTTGGGAACCAAGTGGTGAACCCCCGGCTAGGCTAGATACCTAACGTACAGGATCTCTCTTATTTATACTAGTTAGGGGCCATGCCCATGCGTACCCGATTATATATATATATATATATATATGTAACACCCTAGAAAAATATAGTATTTAAATTATTATATAAACTAGAGATTTTATGAAATTAGAATCCAAATTATTTTAGGTTAGTTAAATTGTGGGCTTAGAGGCACTATAGAACTAAGAAAAGTCTCGACCTTAATTGAGTTCTTTAATTAATATTAGAATATACATTAATGGGATCGTTTTGATACTAAGATCATCCGAATCGGACTTCATTTAATTTCCCAGTGAAATTTATTTCATCAAACAATTTGCAATCAATTTATTTCATTAAGCCCAACTTTATAAGTTCAAGTTCAATTATTCAATCCACTTCGACCCAATTAAGGCTCATTGGTAGCCCATGTATTCAAGCCCCTTCCACAATATCTTAATTAACATGGTAGGCCCTTCCCATTTGGTGGATAAATGAATTAAGGTATTAACATTTGGGTAATCAAGATTATCCACCAATCAATCTTAGTAATGTGGGAGGTTTTATTTTTGAGCAAGTGTACATAGTTGTACACGTGCCTTTACAAAAATGAGTGGAAATATATGGATATATATATATGTGTGTGTGTGTACGTATAAATTAATGGCAAGGCTAGGGTGTTCCTTTATATATATATATATATATATATATATATATATAGATATATATATTGCTATGGATAGAATAGAGAAAATAAAAGAAAAGGAAAAGATGAGTCATCACATTTACATTTGGAATCGATTTGGAAATGCAAGTGTACAAGTGTACACGTGTAGTTTCCTAAATATGTCTATATAAATATATATTGTTGGTTTCTTGAGATTGAAGATAGTTAAGGGAATTAAAAAAAAATGAGAAGTAAAAATCGAAAGAAAAAAATAAAAACGAAAAGGAATCAGAAGCGAAAAATAAACGAAGAAAAAAAAAGAAATTCAAGGAAGAAAATTGGAAGAAAAATGAAGAAAAATTAAGGTGAGATTCTTTGCAACGAAGTCTTCTTTTGATTTAATTTTCAGTTAATTTGATTATTCAAGTTTTAATTTTTTTAATGTCGTTGTAACTTCATGTTATAAATTTTATCTCAATTAATTCCAAATTCTTTTTAAACCAATATTATTTGATATATCAATTCTCAAGTCTTGCCCATAATTAAATGAACCCAACTCCCAAATTCATATTTTTTTATCAGTTCAAATTTATTACTTGGGAGTTAAATTAGGATTTTTAGAAAATGTTATTTGGTCCTATAATTTCTAAATATTATATTCTCCCCAAAGAAATTCTAAATATTATAATTCACTCCTAGGTATTAAACCAAGCTTCCTGATAGTCATCGAATTCCAATTCATCTTTATCCATTCAATTTGATCCATGGAGTCCGATAAATGTTCAATCTAACTTGACGCAGTCCGTCAAATGCGCATTATTCGCCCGTTTGACTCAATTTCAATTTGAAACGATCCCATTGCATAGAAAATTATTATTTAAGCTATTTATGACCTAGGCTATTATTATATTGGCCTATATTAGGATTCTAAGTTAGATTTCCAATTTTGTAGGTCGAGACGAGCTGAAAGCATAGTAGCATTTCACGCATGAATTGCACTACACATTGAGATCATCAAGGTGAGTTTTTCTATAACTCACAACTATGTTGTAAATTCATCCATGAAAAGTATGTTAAATGTTTTAATAACATTGTTTATGCAATGATTGGATGTGTTGAGACTTCATGCATAGAGGAATTCCGACTTACAAGCAAGACGGTTTACTTTGTGACTAAATGTCTAGATAAGTAACCGTAAAGTATTCATGTGATCACATTGGGTCTCTCATCCAATGAAGAAGAGTAAACTTTGTTATAAGTATGTTCATGGATTTCCATGGTTTATGCAGCATAACAATTTTAAAGCATGAAAGTATGACTTGGATGAATATTAATACCCACTGAGTGTTTTCTGGCACTCAACCCAAATATTTTCAAATATTTTCAGGTCCTGGAGATCGAGCTGGTTGATGACGAGGTGCTGTAGTGGGTTTGATGATTGATCCTTATGTGGTTTTTGCTAAAACCATCTTTAAGGTCTTGTCAGTATTTAAATGTTAAATGCTTCTGCCGATACTCTGCAAAACTTTTAAGTTTAAAAGTTATCGACCTCAGTGGTCAATTTTTGATTATATAAAAAAATATTTTTATGTATAGAAGGGTTGACCATTGAACTTTTTAAATGTGTGACCTGATTGACTATGTATGTTGCCAGGTCAGAATTTGGTTATGTGTGTGTTAATGATATTAAAAACCTTGTTGAAAGTTGACTTTGTGGACGCTGGAGAGCGTGGTTTGAACATTTTTAAGTTGAGGTGCTGCCCATTTACAAATTAATTGTGAAGTTAAATCTTATTTTTGAAAAATATTTATCACGTAAGCATGTACGTATGTTTTTGGTAACGTTTTGGTCCTAGTGGGACTGGGGCGTTACAGGTGGTATCAGAGCAGGTCTACGTGATTGTAGGCCTGTGAGATTTTTAAATTTAAAATGTTTTGATTATTGTGTTATTGAAATGGTACCCATAACCCAACAGCTATCGTCTACGCCAAGCTTACTTCGGGAAAGTACTAAAGTTCATGTTTTGATTTTCTTTAGTACTCTTATGAAAAACATATGTATATAATTGTATGCATGATATACAAATGATCTCAGTGTGTGATTTAAAGCATGGTGAAAAGTATGATTTATAGCATTGTGACAGTTATGTTTTATAAAGTATGGTTTAAAGTGTTTTCATGTCAAATCCATTTGATGTATAAACATCATTTGAGCTAGTTTTAGATCAGAACTTAGCTGGATTTGAACATATATAGAGGCACTGAGCATAAGTACATAATATGACATTAGAGCTCATTTCACTCACTGAAATTCTATGATCCATGTGAATCTAAGTACATCATATCATCGCCTTAGACTTCTTCAAGTGTATTAGATGATCATAGAATTTGACATATTAAGTATATACATAAGATGCCATCATGACGTCAAAATAATCAAGCATAGAATCCTCCGTAAGAAGATACGACACATATCATGGTTCAGTTCTAAACATACCACCCTCCGACCTTTAATGCCGGGGGTAAACCGACTAAGGCTAAAGAATGGCTGCAAATGATGGAACACACCTTCATTTACATGGTGTGTACTGAATCTCATCGCATTGTATGTATAATATGTCAATTCGTTAGTGATGTTGATCATTTGTGGAAAACACATAGAAGGTTGATGATGCTTAAATAGTTCTCGAATATGTCTTGGGAGGATCTTAAATTGCTGAATGAGTATGCAAAAACATAGATTTGAACTTTGGTATAGATTATTAAGTGTGAATTTACATGTCTCAGACTTGAGAGATTTTGACATTATCCTCGGAATGGATTCGCTAGAAATTAACCATGCCGTAATTTAAGTGTCTTGAAAAGAGTTAATTTTCTGAAGACCAGAGAAATCATAATTCACTTTTCATGGATCATAGTTGGGAACTAGAGTAAGATTTATTTCCACAATGAAAGCACAATCACTCAATCAAGCTCCGAGGAGATGAGAAGATCAATTGCACTTTCATAGTCATGCTCCTTCACACCAAAGCTATCATGGCAGAATTGATATCCCCATTTACCAAACTATGAGGGCCTATAGGAAACACTATAAAGAAACTGGAGATCCATCAAAAGGGATTCCGACATACACGGTGGAGATCATGAACACATGTGTCTCTAGCTGTGATATCGCCGCTATCTACCTCAGCTACGACTGGTTCAACTCTGTCCGCCTGGTCAAACCCCACATCTTCAACCGCTTCTACTTCAACGACTGCATCATCAACAACGGCAAGCCATTACTTAATGGCAGGATGCTTTTTTTCTAGTATGCTAACATCTTCTGTTACTCCCTCTCTATTTCCTCCGTTATTCAATGGAACCTACCGCGTAGCCCATTCTACACTAGCTTAATTGTCCGATTTAAGTCTAATAGACCTGATAATTATGAATGACTTTGGTTCAAAATGGGCTGCAATAAATAGTATTTATTATATGAAGTATGAAGATCAAGTCTAATGCAATTACAAGATAGTTTATAAATGGAGATACTTAGAAGAGAAGGATGTGAATCGTTCTTAGTGAGTTTGATATGAACAAGTTAGAGAAGGTGACAATTTATGATGTACCTATGGTGCGGGATTATAAAGATGTGTTCCTAGAGGACTTGTCAGGTTTACCTCCAGATAGGCAAGTTAAATTCACGATCGACTTGCTTTCAAGAACTGCTCCAGTATCAAGAGCATCGTATTGCATTGCACCAAAGGAGTTAGAGAAGTTAAAAACTCAACTATAGGAACTCTTAGACAAGGGCTACATTCAACCCGATGTCTCACCATGAAGAGCATATTACTATGGATTTTATGATTGGTCTGCTCGACAACCTATTATTTCTTTTATGTAGGATTTTAATGAATGACTAGCTTTCTGTTCTTGTTGTTAGAATGTTGAGCCACATATCTCCTTCTCATTTTTTTGAGATTATAAATGTACTTCTCACAATATGGTTGAATGTGACCTTTCTTTTCACAATAATGGCAGATGATTCTCTGTTTGTTGCTATCATAAGCATTCATCTTCTTGTCAGTAATGTTCTTTTGGATATGCCGAACATTCTCTTGTACATGCATTGGTTTGCTTGTATTTTCTTTGACAAACACTGTCTTGGACTGTCCACCACTATATCCAAGATATGGATCACTCTTTTCTGAATGTCCTTGAGTTGTGGAAATCTTATCAAGATTCTTTGTACTATTGTTCAACATGTTGACATTTTTCTTGATGAATTTGAGCTCCGCAGACAATTCATCAATCTACTTCTTTTGCTGTTGAATAGAATTATTCTGTTCAGCATCAAATTTGATTAGCTTCTCTTTCTCATTGAGAAGATCCTTGTTATGAGATTAAAAAGTCTTGTTGATCTCCACTAATTCCAGCCATCTTTCATATATCTCCTTGTATGTCTTAACATTTTTTTCTTGGTTGAAGTCTTCATTGTCTGACTCATCATCTTCTGCATTATTGAAGAGATCCTTGAATTCTGAGATTTTTGTTGTAAAAGCAATAGTTTCTTCATCTGAATCATTGTTGCCTTCGTCAGAGTCATTGTCACTGAGAGAAGTATTGTAATTATTTTTGTTTCTCTTCAGTGTGTTTGCACACTCAGCTTGAATATGCCAAAATCCATCACATACTCTGGACTGAATTTCTCTTCTGAAATTTGAAGTTTGAAGCTCTTTCTACTCATTGCTTGAGTTTCTATTTTGCTGAGAATTACTAGGTGGTTGTCTTCTGTTGTTGGTCCTTCTAGAAGACTACTTATTAACTCTTTTTAACATACGACTGAAGTTCTTGGTGATCAGGACCATATTATCCATTGTATCTGAATCAAGTACAGTTTTTGCTTATGTATATGTTCAGGTACATCTTCTAAGACTTCAGTTTTAAGAGCAATATCTCTCTTCCTTGAGCTGTTGTCTTCATCTTCTAAGTTCATCTCGAATGTTCTTAATGACTCCATCAGCTCACCAAGCCTCATACTCTTGATATCCTTAACTTCTTCAATTGCAGCAACTTTGTATACAAACTTCTTTGGAAGAGATCTCAGAACCTTACTTACAAGCTTCTCAATATTGATAGGCTCACCAAGAGCAAAACTCTCATTGGATATGCTTCTTAGTCTGGCATTAAACTCACTTATGGACTCAGTATCCTCCATTCTGAGGGTTTCAAACTTAGAAGTAAAGTTTTGAATCCATGACAACCTTACTGAACTAGTCTCTTCAAAGGTTGTTTCCAGAATATCCCATACAGCATTAGCAGTCTCACAAGTTGAGATTAGACTGATGTTTCAAGATCAACTGCAGAGAATATAGCATTGAGAGTTTTAGAGTTGATATTGTACCAGTTCTTTTGCGGCACAATCCACTCTTCTTCTTCAATCTCCATCTGCTTTTCTTCCTTAGCAACAGTTGGCTTTTCTCATCCTTCATTGACACTTTTCCCATGCAAGCTCATCTATTGATCTCAGAAATGCCCTCATCCTTGCTTTCCAGTAAGGATAGTTGCTGCCTTCAAGCAATGATGGTCTGATCGTAGATTCTCCTTCTTTGATTGAACTCATAGCTTGAACTCAACCAAAACTCTTGTGTTCTTTGATATTGCCATACAGATCATGACAATCTCAAACACTTTAGTACGGATAACACTAACAAAAGAAATTGTAAAAATTCATGGTACACCTGTGTTAATGACATCAGATCACGATACGTGGTTCACGTCTAAATTTTAGCAAAGCTTACAAAATACAATGGGCGCAAAATTGAATTTCAGTATAGCATTTCTCTGTAGACTGATGGACAGTCTGAAAGAACAATTCAGACCTTAGAAGATATGCTCAGGGATGTAGTTATGGACCAAGGAGGAAGCTGGGAAGAATATTTGCCTTTAGTTGAATTTGCTTACAATTATAGTTTCCAAGCGACCATTGGAATGGCGCCTTATGAGGCTCTATATGGTCAAAAGTACAGATCACCACTTTACCGGGATGAAGTTGGTGAAAGAAAAATTTTGGGCCCAGAAATTATACAGAAAACTATTGAGATTATTAATAAAATAAGACAGAAAATGAAAGAGGTCCAAGATTGACAGAAAATGTATGCAGATAAAAGAAGAAAACATTTACAATTTCAAGTAGGAGATAAGGTGTTCCTGAAAATATCTCCTACAAGAAGCATTGTACGATTCAGAAAGAAAAAAAAGTTACGACCTAGATATATTGGACCGTACGAAATTCTCGAACGAATCAGTGAAGTTGCTTATAGGTTGGTATTACCGCCAAAGTTAGGAAGAATTTATGGCATATTTCATGTTTCAATGCTTCAAAAATATATTTTTGACCCAAGTCACGTCATAAACCAGGAAGAAATAGAAGTAAATTTATATCTGACATACGATGAGTTTCCTATAGCTATTCTCAATAGAAAAGTCCAAAAACTGTGAAATAAAGAGCTAATGCTTGTAAAAGTTCGATAGAACATATATGAGAGAAAGCTACATGAGAACTTGAAGATCAGATCTTAGCAAAGTATCCAACCCTCGTCATAACAGGTATATTCAATTTTGAGGATGAATTTTTTTTTAAGGAGGGGAGGATGTAACACCCCAGAAAAATATAGTATTTAAATTATTATATAACTAGAGATTTTATGAAATTAGAATCCAAATTATTTTAGGTTAGTTAAATTGTGGGCTCTAGGCACTATAGAACTAAGAAAAGTCTCGACCTTAATTGAGTTCTTTAATTAATATTATAATACACATTAATGGGATCGTTTTGATACTAAGATCATCCGAATCGGACTTCATTTAATTTCCCAGTGAAATTTATTTCATCAAACAATTTGCAATCAATTTATTTCACTAAGCCCAACTTTATAAGTTCAAGTTCAATTATTCAATCCACTTCGACCCAATTAAGGCTCATTGGTAGCCCATTTATTCAAGCCCCTTCCACAATATCTTAATTAACATGGTAGGTCCTTCTTATTTGGTGGATAAATGAATTAAGGTATTAACATTTGGGTAATCAAGATTATCCACCAATCAATCTTAGTAATGTGGGAGGTTTTATTTTTGAGCAAGTGTACATAGTTGTACACGTGCCTTTACAAAAATGAGTGGAAATATATGGATATATATGTGTGTGTGTGTGTGTGTACGTATAAATTAATGGCAAGGCTAGGGTGTTCCTTTATATATATATATATATATATATATATATATATATATATATATATATATATATATATATATTGCTATGGATAGAATAGAGAAAATAAAAGAAAAATAAAAGATGAGTCATCACATTTACATTTGGAATCAATTTGGAAATGCAAGTGTACAAGTGTACACATGTAGTTTCCTAAATATGTCTATATAAATATATATTGTTGGTTTCTTGAGATTGAAGATAGTTAAGGGAATTAAAAAAAAAAAAAAAAGAGAAGTAAAAATTGAAAGAAAAAAATAAAAACGAAAAGGAATCAGAAGCGAAAAATAAACGAAGAAAAAAAAAAGAAATTCAAGGAAGAAAATTGGAAGAAAAATGAAGAAAAATTAAGGTGAGATTCTTAGCACCGAAGTCTTCTTTTGATTTAATTTTCAGTTAATTTGATTATTCAAGTTTTAATTTTTTTAATGTCGTTGTAACTTCATCTTATAAGTTTTATCTCAATTAATTTCAAATTCGTTTTAAACCAATATTATTTGATATATCAATTCTCAAGTCTTGCCCATAATTAAATGAACCCAACTCCCAAATTCATATTTTTTTATCAGTTCAAATTTATTACTTGGGAGTTAAATTAGGATTTTTAGAAAATGTTATTTGGTCCTATAATTTCTAAATATTATATTCTCCCCAAAGAAATTCTAAATATTATAATTCACTCCTAGGTATTAAACCAAGCTTCCTGATAGTCATCGAATTCCAATTCATCTTTATCCATTCAATTTGATCCATGGAGTCCGATAAATGTTCAATCTAACTTGACGCAGTCCGTCAAATGCGCATTATTCGCCCGTTTGACTCAATTTCAATTTGAAACGATCCCATTGCATAGAAAATTATTATTTAAGCTATTTATGACCTAGGCTATTATTATATTGGCCTATATTAGGATTCTAAGTTAGATTTCCAATTTTGTAGGTCGAGACGAGCTGAAAGCATAGTAGCATTTCACGCATGAATTGCACTACACATTGAGATCATCAAGGTGAGTTTTTCTATAACTCACAACTATGTTGTAAATTCATCCATGAAAAGTATGTTAAATGTTTTAATAACATTGTTTATGCAATGATTGGATGTGTTGAGACTTCATGCATAGAGGAATTCCGACTTACAAGCAAGACGGTTTACTTTGTGACTAAATGTCTAGATAAGTAACCGTAAAGTATTCATGTGATCACATTGGGTCTCTCATCCAATGAAGAAGAGTAAACTTTGTTATAAGTATGTTCATGGATTTCCATGGTTTATGCAGCATAACAATTTTAAAGCATGAAAGTATGACTTGGATGAATATTAATACCCACTGAGTGTTTTCTGGCACTCAACCCAAATATTTTCAAATATTTTCAGGTCCTGGAGATCGAGCTGGTTGATGACGAGGTGTTGTAGTGGGTTTGATGATTGATCCTTATGTGGTTTTTGCTAAAACCATCTTTAAGGTCTTGTCAGTATTTAAATGTTAAATGCTTCTGCCGATACTCTGCAAAACTTTTAAGTTTAAAAGTTATCGACCTCAGTGGTCAATTTTTGATTATATAAAAAAATATTTGTATGTATAGAAGGGTTGACCATTGAACTTTTTAAATGTGTGACCTGATGGGCTATGTATGTTGCCAGGTCAGAATTTGGTTATGTGTGTGTTAGTGATATTAAAAACCTTGTTGAAAGTTGACTTTGTGGACGCTGGAGAGCGTGGTTTGAACATTTTTAAGTTGAGGTGCTGCCCATTTACAAATTAATTGTGAAGTTAAATCTTATTTTTGAAAACTATTTATCACGTAAGCATGTACGTATGTTTTTTGTGACGTTTTGGTCCTAGTGGAACTGGGACGTTACAATATAATTGATTTTTTTATATAATTATTAAATGTATTTACCTTCTACATGATTAAGTTAATCATGTGTATATAACTTTAGCAAACAAAGTATTAAATTGGGAAAATGACTTTAGTGCCTTAATCATGTATAACTTTAACAAACAAAGTATTAAATTGAGAAAATGACCTTTGTGCCCATGGATGGCGTGTTGTTGTTACCTTATTATAAGGTGTAATACATGCAATATTAACATGATATAATAACTCTGCATTTCATTTGGCACTACCACATGGTGCAGTGAGAACATTAATGTGTTCACTATCTAGAGTGGCTGATTATTTATGAAATAACAATCGGATGTGTCTGGCAACACCATTCTCTTGAGAAGACAAATAAAAAGAATATAGATCGAAGTCTCCACCCGTCTTTCTCCATTATCTATTTACCGGGTATCTTGTCCGGCCAAACTTTGCAAGTTGCCATCCACCTCTCGTCTTCTTCTGCGGCCAAACTTAGAAAAAAGTTGCAGGGGATGTCTGGTTTGTGTAGAGTATATATAAGAAGAGAGATTATTTCTTTTTTTTGTTATTTTTTTTTATATTATTTCATTTTTTTTAATTTTTAAAATATTAATGAGAGGGTATTATACTAAATATGGATAAATTAAATATTTTTTACAAAAAGTAGCTAAAAAAGATTTTTTTTTATAAATTTAAAGTGGTTATTTTCCCATATTGACTCTTAATAAAGCACGCTATCCAGAAAGGCGACAAATCATATTTAAATATTAATTGTATATCTATTTAATCTTGAAATCATATTTAATTTAATCCCAAAATATAAATAATATATATAATTAAATATTTAATTCATTATTTTACACATGGCATAATCTAATAGGCAATAAATTTAATTTGCATACAATGTGTCATCTTCAATTTGTGCAACATTATTAAATTTATAATTTTATAATAGCTTTGTAAAATTAAAAATTATTAAATTTCATAATTTTTAAATTGGAGTTCATTTTTCTCCAATTAGGGTTTATAATTATTTTTAAGTATTTAATTGCATTTTTTGAATATATAATTCATTATTATGCATGGTTGATTATTTCATATTTTGAATTACAATTTATTAATTTAATTTTTTTTTTTGTTAACAAATTTTGATTGTGGTTCATTACATTATAGTTAATTTTTACTTTTCAAAAATTATCACAACTCAAATATGTCACATAACTAGTGTAATAGACGATTCATCCGGAAACAGCTACATACGCTCCGTGAAACACACTATCCATACATTGATTGTTATCGCATTACAATCAGATCAGACTATTCAGGGCGCACTCATTCTCTATAGTCCTTATTTAATACACATTTTTCCACACACTGTTGAACGGACTCATAGCTAGCTAGGGCACTCGATCATTAGTCCTTATTTAACTATCCACACAATTTATTTCACACAAACTGTCGAATGTGGTTCCCGCCGCCGCCATTTTGGTTAACCATGGTGGCGGTGAAATACCACGCGATGACGTCGTGGATGGCGACGTACTCTCCGGTGGAGGCGGCGATTCCGACGTGAACTTCCTGAGGAAGAATGGAGCTCAAGTCATACACGTAGCTCACCTCATATCTATTCGAGTTCGTCGTAACAACGGCGCTTATAGCCCTAGTTGCTCCTACGTAATTGACGCGCAGCGTCACCTCATCGCCGATCAAAGAGTCGGGAATCCGCGTCGCGTTCACCGATCTTCTCGACTCGATGTCGATGCCGATGTGGCGGTAAAGCGGGTCCCACTCGCCGTTGACGTAGATGTCGAACTCGACGGCGAAGACGTTGGACATGTTGCCGTTCGGCCCGAAGATTCCGAAGCTGCCGCCGGCGGAGCCGGACGGGATGGTAGTGCCGACGGGGGCGATAAAGAAGGCGAGGCCGTGGGCGGGGTTGTTGCTGTTGGCGTTAGTGTCTGACGATGAATTTGACTGTGGTTTCAAAGTCGACTTGTGCTCTCGGGGGACCGGAGTCGAGTAGAGGACTCGGCCGGCGCTGGTCTGCAGCGCGTTGCCGGAAGAGTCGGTTTTGGTGAGGCGGAGGAAGGTGGAGTCCGGCGGGAAGTGGGCGTCGCCCTGGTAGATGAGGTTCGTTGGTTTAATGCCATAGAAATCTTAGGTGAAGGAGTTTGTCTGCGACTGAGCGGAGTTCGCCGTCGCTAGGATGACGAACAACGCTATGGTTACCGGAGATGGAGAGAGAGAGGAAAGTAGGGTTTTGGAGAGGGCCATGGTTTTTGATTGGTCAAGAGCTATGAATTTGGTTTGGATGTGGTGCATCGATTGTGTTCGGATCTCTCTTATTTATACTAGTTAGGGGCCATGCTCATGATGCATACCCGATTTTATATATATATATATATATATATATATATATACATAATTGATTTTTGTTTTATAATTATTAAATGTATTTACGTACCTTCTGCATGATTAAGTTAATCATGTGTATATAACTTTAGCAAACAATGTATTAAATTGAGAAAATGACTCTAGTGCCTTAATCATGTATAACTTTAACAAACAAAGTATTAAATTGAGAAAATGACCTTTGTGCCCATGGATGACGTGGTGTTGTTACCTTATTATAAGGTGTAATACATGCAATATATTAACATGATATAATAACTCTGCATTTCATTTGGCACTACCACATGGTGCAGTGAGAACATTAATGTGTTCACTATCTAGAGTGGCTGATTATTTATGAAATAACAATCGGATGTATTTGGCAACACCATTTTCTCGAGAAGACAATCGGAATGTCTTTCTCCATTATCTATTTACTGGGTATCTTGTCCGGCCAAACTTTGCAATTTTCCATCCATCTCTCGTCTTCTTCTGCGGCCAAACTTAGAAAAGAGTTGCAGGGGATGTCTGGTTTTGTGTTGAGGAGAAGAGAAAGACTATTTCTTTTTTTATATTTTTCATTTTTTTAATTTTGAAAATACTAATGAGAGGGTATTATACTAAATATGGATAAATTAAATATTTTTTACAAAAAGTAGTTAAAAAAGGTTTTTTTTTTTTAATTTAAAGTGGTTATTTTCCCATATTGACTCTTAATAAAGCATGTTTATCCAGAAAGGCTGGCCCTATCCACAATGAGAGGTGGATTGCAAAAACTTTCATGCATACGCACTTAAATGAGACTATATGAGACGGGTCGGGTCAACCCGCCCTTTGACCCGGTCAACCCCACTCTTTGACCAAGTCTTTTTAGGGTATTTTTTATATTTTTTTTTGGAGGGGGGGTTAAGGGTTTATTTTGTATTTTTTAGGTTTTTTGGAGGTGTTTTTAGAGGTTTATTTTGTGTTTTTTAGGTTTTTTGGAGGGTGTTTTTAGGGGTTTATTTTGTGTTTTTTAGGGTTTTTTGGGGGGGTATTTTTAAGGGTTTATTTTGTGTTTTTTAGGGTTTATTAATCCTATTTCATACTCATTTCAAATAAATTAAATCAATTTATTTTAATTTTAGGGTTCACTAATATAATTTTAGAGTATATATTTTTGGGGCAAAGAAAATTGAAAAAAAAAAGACAAAAAAACGTATAAAAACTACCAGAAAAAAAAAAAAAAAAAAAGGACGGGCGCGTGGTTCCTTAAATAAGCTGCTGCACAGAAGTCCATCTCGAGGTGGATATGTTGAATATTTATACAAACTCTAAGAGTTTTGAGTTATGCTTTGATAGAATTTTTATACTACTAGTGTTTAATTTGTTCTTTCATGAGTTCAAATAGGTCATGTTCTAGTAATCAGTTTGTCTTCTACAAACATTTTGGGCATTTCTTTTAATAGACGCAATCTCACCGGGGTTGTTAATTAGGAAACTAATTAGGGGGTACTTAGGCATAAGTGAATATTACATTTTCAGTCCATTAAAAAAGGTGTAGAAGTCGATAAGTAGATCTGTTCATCAATCTGGATTATCATATCATGTGTATCCTTATTGCTTTCATAATTTTATGTTCAACACTGTTAAAGAACATTTAACTGAACATCATAAGGAACCTAGCCATATTATACAATTTATATATATAGGAATTGAATTAAATGAGTACTAGTTCTTAGTGTGAGAACTATGAACTATGCTTATTTACTATAATTTTATTGCTTATTTTTTTATTTATCTTATTACATTTTAGTATTAACTGTGTTTAATGATAATTAGCACTGAAATATAATATTAAAATAAGCAATAACATTAAAGTAAATAATCATATATCAAATTAAAACATTTTTCATACTCTTTCATTTATGATCCATATTACATATTTTTATCTAACAAAATTTATTGTCCAGAATAACATGAAACAATGTTCATAATAGCATGAAACATAAATTTTCGGAACTTTTAGGTTTGTCATTTTTCCTTTTTCTTTTATACAATTTATTTGATAACTCATATTAGCATGAAAAAATACTCATAGAATATGTAATTAACTCGTAAATAGCATATATGTTGTTCATT
Source organism: Perilla frutescens (assembly GCA_026008535.1). Taxonomy (NCBI): domain Eukaryota; kingdom Viridiplantae; phylum Streptophyta; class Magnoliopsida; order Lamiales; family Lamiaceae; genus Perilla; species Perilla frutescens. The sequence continues at coordinate 22,853,301 of BRKX01000005.1, forward strand.
TATTTTAGCATGGTTATATGTTCATAATATCATGGTTTTATGTTTTTATTACCATTTATATGTTAAATTTACTTTCATTTTAGCATTACGAAATTGCACTAGAATAAAAAAAAATGAACATATAAATTTACTTGTAATAGTATATGTACTGTGTTGTTCGTTCTTTTAAACATGGTTATATGTTCATAATAGTTTGTTTCTGATGCAGATAAAACGTGTATAATTCGTTAATTATGAGAATACCCTGAAAAACAAAAGAAAAATGTCATTAATTCTCACAAGAATATTGAATGCAGACGAAAGCAATAACTCGAGCAAGAACATACAAACACAATTCTATAAATTCTCGAGAACATAATTATATTGAATAAAAGGAGTATTTCTCCAAAACTTCATCAATATTCAACCACCTAAATATTAAACATAATTACATATTTATACTAATCTATCTCTAATAAAAATAAGGAGTTCTACCTTAATTAAACAATCTAGATAAAACGTAATTAAAACTAATTAATAAATATGTAACTTAAAGAAATCAATAAAATATTAATAAATATATAATTAAATTTATCTCTACCATTCTCCTCAGGTTGAACATGATTCGTCGGACAGAAACTCATTTGGCAAGACAAAGTGGTTGTGGCTTTGGTGGAACATCTATATTAGGGGTGGCAATTCGTGCGTGTCGGGTCGTTAACGGGTCGACACGATAACGACACGACACGATAAGGCCAAACACGAACACGATCCGTTAAGAATCTGCTCGACACGAACACGAACACGATCCGTTATGTATAAACACGGACACGACACGAACACGACACGAACACGAAAAATACGATTTCTTATCGTGCCAACACGACACGATAGAGACACGAGAAGAACACGAACACGACAATGACACGATATAAAATAACTAATAGTACATATTAAATTAAAATTATAATTTAAATATATAAATTTTAATTCAAATAAATAAATTTTAAATTAAATAATTGAGTTTTAACTAAAATTTTAGATTAAATAAATATTTTAAATTATTATATATAATTAATATATTTATTTATGTATTTATATAATATTAACGGGTTACACAAATCCGACACGAACACGACACGAAATTTTCGTGTCCTTATCGGGTCGACACGATAAGGACACGAACACGATAAGACTAAACACTAACCCATTAATTTCGTGCGTGTTCGTGTCGTGCTATCGTGTCGTGTCAAAAATTGCCAGCCCTAATCTATATTAATAAATATATAATTATATTCATCTCCACCATCCTAGATTTATGACTCCAACGAGAAACAAAATGTCAAAATTACATTAATGGTCACGATGTCTTTAGGCCATCCCAAACTTAACATGATGAACCTCGAAGGTTCATAGAGCGTAGTTTGATCTCAGAATACCAACGGATTCAGGCGGAAGCCATAACTCGATCAAGAACACACAAACACAATTTTATGACCTCTTAAGAACGAAATTGTATTGAACAAAAAGCAAACACGTACTATCATTGACATTGAAAATCTGATCGACGATGGCGTTTGTTGCACCTGCAAGTGAGTCAACTGTTGTGCCAACAAATCTATCTATTGGCGGATCTGAGCATTGTCATTCGGAGCTCACGGATGTATCCCATCTCAATGGTATGGTTCTTTCGAAGCTCGCGGATATATCCCGTCTCGATGGTATGGTTCATAGAGCGTAGTTTGATCTCTGAATACCAACAGATGCAGGCGGAAACCATAAATCAATCAAGAACACACAAACACAATTTTGTGAACTCTTAAGAACAAAATTGTATTGAATAAAAAGCAAACACTATCATTGACATTGAAAATCTGATCGGCAATGGTGTTTGTTGCACCTGCAAGTGAGTCAACTGTTGTGCCAACAAATCTATCTGTTGGCGAATCTGAGCATTGTCTTTCGGAACTCGCGGATACATCCTGTCTTGATGGTATGGTTTATAGAGCGTAGTTTGATCTCTGAATACCAACGGAAGCAGGCGGAAGTCCTAACTCGATCAAGAACACACAAACATAATTTTACGACCTCTAAAAACAAAATTGTATTTAATAAAAAGCAAACACGTACTATCATTGACATTGAAAATCTGATCGACGGTGACGTTTGTTGCACCTGCAAGTGAGTCAACTATTGTGCCAACAAATCTATCTGTTGGTGAATCTGACCATTGTCTTTCGGAGCTCACGGATATTTCCCGTCTCGATGGTATGATTCTTTCGAAGCTCGCGGATATATCCCGTCTTGATGGTATGGTTCATAGAGTGTAGTTTGATCTCAGAATACCAACGGATGCAGGCGAAAACCATAACTCGATCTAGAACACACAAACACAATTTTACGAACTCTTAAGAATAAAATTGTATTGAATAAAAAGCAAACACTATCATTGACATTGAAAATCTGATCGGTGATGGCGTTTGTTGTACCTACAAGTGAGTCAACTGTTGTGCCAACAAATCTATCTATTGGCGAATCTGAGCATTGTCTTTCAGAACTCGCGGATACATCCCGTCTCGATGGTATGGTTCATATAGCGTAGTTTGATCTCTTAATACCAACGGATGCAGGCGGAGGCCATAGCTCGATCAAGAACACACAAACATAATTTTACGACCTCTTAAGAACAAAATTGTATTGAATAAAAAGCAAACACATACTATCATTGACATTAAAAATCTGATCGACGATGGCGTTTGTTGCACCTGCAAGTGAGTCAACTGTTGTGCCAACAAATCTATCTGTTGGCAAATCTGAGCATTGTCTTTCGGAGTTCACGGATATATCCCGTCTCGATGGTATGTTTCTTTCAAAGCTTGCGGATATATCCCGTCTCGATGGTATGGTTCATAGAGCGTAGTTTGATCTCTGAATACCAACGGATGCAGGAGAAAATCATAACTCGATCAAGAACACACAAACACAATTTTACGAACTCTTAAGAACAAAATTGTATTAAATAAAAAGCATACACTATCATTGACATTGAAAATCTCATCGGCGATGGCGTTTGTTGCACCTTCAAGTGAGTCAACCGTTGTGCCAATAAATCTATAGGTTGGCGAATCTGAGCATTGTCTTTCAGAACTCGCGGATACATCTTGTCTCGATGGTATGGTTCATAGAGCGTAGTTTGATCTCTGAATACCAATGGATGCAGGCGGAAGTCATGACTCGATAAAGAACACACAAACAAAATTTTACGACCTCTTAAGAACAAAATTGTATTGAATAAAAAGCAAACACGTACTATCATTGACATTGAAAATCTGATCGACGATGGCGTTTGTTGCACCTGCAAGTGAGTCAACTGTTGTGCCAACAAATCTATGTGTTGGCGGATCTGAGCATTGTCTTTCGGAGCTCACGGATATATCCCGTCTCGATGGTATGGTTCTTTCGAAGCTGGCGGATATAGCCCGTCTCGATGGTATGGTTCATAGAGCGTAGTATGATCTCTGAATACTAACGGATGCAGGCGGAAATCATAACTCGATCAAGAACATACAAACACAATTTTACGAACTCTTAAGAACAAAATTGTATTGAATAAAATGGGTATTCTCCAAAACTCCATCAATATTCAACCACCTATGACCTAACATATTAAACATAATTACATATTTATCTTATTAAAACATGTAACGCCCTAAGTTCCGCTAACAACTACTTGGTATTCGTCCTCGTATTACCAAAATGGTTAACTAAGTTATTAGATAGTCCATTAAGCCCACGATGTGGGATGATACAAAACCCAATAAAAATGAGACTCCTAGCTACCTTAATTAAACAATTTAGATAAAAAATAATTAAAACTAAATATTACTACCGCTAGTACATTATCCACACGTGGGTAATTGGGGTCGGTAAATGACAAAAATGCCAAAGTGATGATAGGCAAAAGCTAAATTTCATCACTAAAAATATGTACATTCGTTGAAATTTTAAACATTAGAAGAAATTGGTCACTCCAAGGAAATTGCGTCCACCGTAAATTTCGTTTACTTTTTTCTTTTTTAATTTTTCTTTTCAAGAATATTGCTTTTTTTCTTACGTCTGATCTTTGAATTTTTTAAAAAAAATATTCCGACATTTAAATACTTACAGTTTGATGTCGGATATTGTATTCTTTTATCAAATACATCCTAGAATCTATGTGGATCATCATAAATCTTATATGAATTTTTGTAATGTCACATCAAATAAAAAAATTAAGATCTTAATTAAATTTTCGTATGCATTTTTAATTAATTTTTACTCGATTGTCAAGACAATATTTTCAATTGACAATCTATAAGAAAATTAAACAGAAATTAATAATGATTGATTGAAAATTAAACAAAAAATATTTCCTTCTTATTTTTTTCATTTGTGATTCGAGAACATCTTCTTCTTGTAACATTAATAATCACTTCCGTTTGAAAATATGATAAGAACATATTAATATTGACGAGAAGATGAAAATATTCAATGAATCTGATAGCCATAAACTAAAATCATAAATAAATATGTTGAAATATTCGATATCATAATACTCCAAAATGATTTTTGTTCAATTAAAATAAAAATTTGATCACAACTTCAATCATAATCCCAACTTCAAAAATATTGTGATCGCAACTTAAAAAATATAAGTGTAAAATAGAGTGATCATGCTTTAAAAATATAAGTTTGAATATTTTTTTATTATTTTTGGGTCTGACGTGGAATTTAAAAAATCCATATAAAATTTCTAGCTATCCACATATGTTATATGGTAGATGATAGTTGACCGGCCATGAAATAAATTTAATAAAAGTTTGTAAGGTCAGATATCAAAGTGTAAATACGAATTGAAGGTCGAAATAATTTTATTAAAAAGTTTAAAAATCAGGTATCAAGGTGTATTTTGTACCGTTTTCTTTATACTAGATAACGCGCGTTCTCCATTTTATCCCTTTTTAAAACACGAGAGGTTGTGAGACAGTTACAAATTCATTAACATGTAGTATGCCATTTTATTACTTAGAACTAATAATTGATAATTGGGTTTAAAACTTGCTAAATTTTTAAACATATAATATTTACGAATGATAATCATGAATAGAAATTAGGTAATAACTAATATGAATGAAAATCATTAATATTTTGGGCGTACTTCTTAATTTAATATGAACTTTAAAAGTATATACGCAATTAAAACACTATGTTTTAATTTGGGTGTTACTCAATATATACTCTCATGCGATTTTAATTTTTGTAAAATAAATTGATCTTCGATTTAACCATCAATATGCTCATCTTTTCAAACTCACCGTGACTTGACCATCTATTCTAGAAAAAAGACGGTGCGCTCGGCCGAATGTACAATCCCCAATTTTTTTCGTTCTCGAGATTATAAAAATTGATGATCAATTCACAACGGATTTAAAGAGGCGAGCAAGTTGGTACTGAATAAGAGATCAAATTTTTCATTACAAAAAATTGGGGATGTTGAATAACATTTAAGTTAAAAAATAGTGTTTTAATTATCTAGTTTTAAGCTTAAGTTAAATTTATAGCTATACCGGAAATTCATTATTTTAAGGTAAATTAGCCCAATTAATAAGCCGCGGAGGTAAAACATAAAATTCTATTATATGTAATTTTAATAACTTGGGAAAATGCAAATGACCTACTTGTGTTTTTTCGAAATGTAAAAAACTACCTATGAAAATTAATAGGCTAAAAGTATCATGTGTCATGTAGAGGGGTGTTTCTATACACACAACTAAATTTTCTAAATACATCACTATTAAATTTAATCCAAAAGTAAATAATTAATAATTTATTTAAATATTCTTTTAAATTTAAAAAAGTAAAAAAAAAAAAAAGGATATTTCATTTCATCAAGAAAAATTAAAAAAATAAAATAAAAAAAAAGACCCCAACCTTGCACTCCTTCTTTCTCCCCTACCACTTTCTCTTTCTTCTTTCCTCCTCACTCCTTCCTTTCTCCCTCCTCGTCGGTTTGCCCTCCGCCGCCCTTACCCCCCTTCTTCGTGCATATTGCCACTTTTTGGTTTAAAAAAACGTGGTGGAACTCTGCCCTTCTTCTTTCTTTCCTTTTTTTTATCAATTTAAATTATTTTTTTAATTGATGAAAGGTATAATTGAAAAGGAGAGTGGTATGTGAAGGAAAAAAACAATGATTTTTTTTTTTTTTTTTTAAGATGATAGTGTATTTAGTAAATGTGGTGTATTTAGAAAATTTAGTGATGTATAGAGTTATGAATATTCTCTCCAAATATCTTTTCCATTTTGCCCTTTTAATTTGTTACCTACATATTTTGTCAAAATTCACAAATTTACTTGTGAGAGAGAGAGAGAGAGAGAGTTTTGTTATCCTACATATCCTTGTAGACACTGTTTATGTAGAAGTCATGCCTCTCATTTTTTTTATTTTTCTTAATTTAGTTTAATTTTATAATTTTATAATTATTAATTGAGATTTATAATTATTTTTTAGAATTTAATTTTCATATTTTTGATAATAATTGGTTTTCAATGTTGATTATTTCATAATTATAGTATATAATTTTTAAGAAAATCAATTCTTAGCAATACATATTAATTATGAGTAGTTATGTTGTAATATTTTTTTATAATAAATATGCGCATATATATAAAATCATTTTTTTTCTTTCGTAAATATTGCATAAATATATAAGAAATAAAATATTAAAGAAATAAACATTTAAACATATATTTATATTTGATTAAAGTTTAAAATTATCTGAAAAAATTGGAAGTCCAAAAATGCGCGTAAGCAGCTCATTGCATAATCTTTTTGTTGTGTTGATTTGGAGTTGCTGGAAAAATCGGAATGAGTTACTCTTCAAGAATGTTCTTATACCATAGAAAGTTTGTGTGGATATGACAGTGAAATTTTTCCATGAATATCAGAAAGCTCAAGAGCTATTATCATCCCCGCTATCCAACAGACGCAGACTGATTCTTGGCAGAATCCTCGAGAAGAGCTTCGGAAGGTGAATGTCGATGCAGTTTGTGGATAGACTGGTGAGGTGGGGATTGAGATTGTTATCCGTGATTCACAAGGAACCATCTTAAAATCGAGATACAAGAGAATCCTGAGGTCATACAGCTCTGAGATGGTTGAATGTTATGCATGCCAAGAGGGGCTTCTGCTGGCAAAGGAAATGGGATGTAGGAAGCTTATTCTTGAGACTGATTGCCAGAGCATTTATAATCAACTAAAATATGAGATAACAGACTGGTCATACAGAGGAGCAATGTGAGATTCCATTTGGACTGTGGCTTCTCAATTTGATGAAGTGAGATATAGTTGGGCTCGGAGAACTGTAAATTTCATGGCTCATTCTTTAGCGAAACTTGCTATTTCAAATAATGATTTTGTTTCTTATATGGGCACTTTGCCGAATATCTTTTTCTCAAACATTCGGCTTGATGAATTGACTTCTTATTAATCAAATTCCTTTTTGCTAAAAAAAGGTTATATTTAACTGAAATAAGATTTTTGTAGAATTTTATAATAACTTAAAGGAAGTTTAGACTATTTATTAACTAATGGAGTTTCTTGCACTGTAGTGTCTCGAACCTTTTTGTATATAATTAATTGTAATCATAGACTATGGGAGTCGCGTCATTTTAAAATTTTCGTAATTCGGTGGTTTAACCGAACTTGCAATGTGTCGTATCGATGAGAATCGAAATATATTTTAATATGAGTATTAATCGATTTATCGATTTGTGTCACTTGGCGTATTTAAAATATTTAAGAAAATGTGTTTAATCTATGGTTTTAAAATCAATGAATTATTTCTTCCGTTTTGGTCCAATTTGGGATTTTTCCGGAGACGAAAAATATCACGATAACCGAACAACCGGTATTTAAACCGGGTATTTTTCTTGGTCAACCCAAGGCATGGGAGGCCATGCCTTCCCCTCACCTTTCCCCATACTTCCACACGTCACTTTTGTCAACAAAATAAGTAAATGGATATGTATGCATAGTATAGAGAGAGAGTGCTTCACTTCATCATTTTCCATTCACTTCTTCTTCTTCTTCTTCTTCTTCTTCTTCTTCTTCTTCTTCTTCTTCTTCTTCATTCCCACACAAATTTTTGAGAGAAAGTAAGGCAAGGACTTCAAGTTGGAGCCATAATCAAAGCTTCATCCAACCATCTTCAACCTCCTAAAGCTTCTCTCCATTGTTGTTCAAAGGTATTTTCGAAAATGATGATATATTTAAGCTTAAGAATTATATGTGTGGATTTTGATGTTTCAAATGATGTTTGATGATTTAGAAATGAATTGGTTATATGCAAGCATGTTATTTGAGTTTTGAGATGTGTTTTGGTGTGGTGAAAGCTTGTGTATCGAGTATGATAATTGTTATGGAGTTTCGTTTGAGTTCGCGCATTCGCGCGCGCGGGTCGGCAGTTTTACCACCCTTCGGTAAAACGAACATAACTCCCTCGTTATACGTCGGATTGAGACACCGTAAATTTTTCCGGAAACTAGACTTCCGTGGCTTTCCAATGATATATGTCTCAATCTCTAATTCTTTCTGAGTAAATTATGAAAAATCGGCAAAGTTGGGTCATGTTTCGGTTTTCAGAAAATCTGGCAGTTCTGCCACCTTTTAGTAAAACGGTCATAACTTTTTCGTTAGTTATCGTATGGAGTCACCGAAAAGTGTTCCAGAAACTAGACTTAAGTGGCTTTCTAATGGTATAGGGCTCAGCCCCTAATTCCTCCTGAGTAAATTTTGATAAATCATCAAAGTCAGTTGTTGTGCAGATTGCTCAACAAATTTTCAGTTTTCAAATCGCCCTTGTTTGAAATCGGTTTTAAAAGGATATTTTAACTCCTTGAATGATGCTAAGGAGTGTCCTTATCAGTTAGTAGCTAGGGTTGTGAGGAACCTTGAGCTAAGATCGGTTTTGACGATAGATTTAAATTATGTCGTTTATAATCGCACGCCAAGTGTTCGATTTATGCTCGAAAGAGATAAATGTGTTTTAAAAGGGTCTTTTTGTTTTTAATAAACTCCCATAGGTCTATGATGTTGTTGAGTCTCATTTATGTGATTTAATATTGTTGAAGTTTGAGTCATTATTGGTTGCCGGGGTAGGCAATTCTTAAGCTATTGAGGTTCAGCTTGGGTCGGTTTAACCGACGAGCATGTGAAACTATGTAATTGCGAGAGTCTTGACCTCGTGGAGGTTCTAAGACGAATTTTAATACTTGTAGATCATTTGCCGTAAGACGTAATCATTGTGGTGTTGCTCGATTCCATAGAAACTGAAAAGCTTCGACTATTATAGTCAAAAGGTGGGCGTATACTATCTTTCTCAAAATGCTATGTTTGAGTTATTAAGCTCGTTTTGAAACAAATATGCATATATGATTATCTGTGTAAAATGATTCGTTCTGCTTGCTGTGGTTGTCGGAGTCTCATATACCAGCGCTGTGTCAATGTGAGTAGCTACAGTCTTGCTTGGTTTGAGTCGCACCCAATCCCTTGCTGTTCTCAGCTAAAAGAACTTTAATTACCTTGAGGGTTTACTCGGTAATTGCGCATGATGATGTAGTGGTGGTTGCGGGTGTCGTACTTAGCTCACTTCAGGGTTTACTGCTGAGTGGGTCCATTTCAGGGTTTACTGATGGATCAAGGTTCACTTCAGGGTTTACTGGTGAACACATTTATGTAAAACGTTTTGATGAACTTAGATGCATTTCCCTTTACAAAACCTTCTAAGATTCATCTGCATACTCACAGATAATTATTTTATCAAATGCTTTTGATAACTCAATTTTTCTCAGAAAACCCACTGAGTACATTAGTACTCAGCCCAAATATTTTCTCAAATGTTTTCAGGACAATGAGCTGGAGCGTGGAGACGATGAGCTGTGATGGGGCTTATATGTGTACTTTTGTAGCTAACCCGTTGTCTTGGCTCGTCTTAACCCCTGATCATCGTACTATTTCTTTTGATATTTCTTAGCTTCCGCAAAAGCAAAAACTCATGTTGGATATATATATATATATATATATATATATATATATAACTCTGAATTTGTTACGATGATCGTATTCTATTATTGAACTAATTTGGAATTGTTCCTTGAGAATTATCTTCGAAATCCCCTTTCTTTCCCCTCTTCTAATTCTCCACCCCCGTAGCGCTCATTTCCACGGTCTTTCGGGACCGGGGCGTTACATGCACTTTCGAGAAAACTAAGGGGTAAATTATATATCTTTTCCCCTAATAATTAACTTAATTACTATACCGGCAATTATTATCTTTAGCCATGATCAACGGCGATGAGTTAATTGGTTGTCACAATCACAATGATTGAATTAAGTTTACTAAATTTCAATGACGCAACCCAAATAAATAATTTACACATAAACATCACTCATACTTAAATAATTTAAATAATTAAGGTACGGAATGTTAAAGAAATGTGTAGTCTCAAGCACGCTCCATTTATCCTGTAGACCAATGAATATGTGACAAGTTTGAAATAAATTAAAGTTATATTTGTCAATCAGTGAGCATATATAATATTTATATTTATATGTTCTAGTGCATAGATTAATTAATTGTGAGGATGATGAATTGGATCCGTGATGCATTAATAATTCTACAACCGACAAAGTAAATAAAAGGGTCATTGATAAATAAACGCACACTTAAATTGATATTTGATGTTAACACTGTTTTTTAATTTTTTCTCATATTAATTAGAATATGCATAATTCTTTTTTAAGCTCAATTATATTTATACATATATTAAGCCTAAATCATGATGTGATAGACAACAGTTCTGATGTAAATCATTGTCTATTACATATTTTGTCTTAGACAATAATTTTGTATTAATAGACAACATAATTGACATTTATTGTTGTAAATTATTATTATTATTATTATTATTATTATTATTATTATTATTATTATTATTGCATTTCCATGGCGGTTTAAATAATAACCGTTGTATTTTAAGAAATTTTTGGAATATTATTTATTATTATTATTATTATTGCATTTCCATGGCGGTTTAGATAACAACCGTTGTATTTTAAGAAATTTTTGGAATATTATTTATTATTTTTTTGACTTGAAAATTTGAGATTTGTAGGATTTTTAATTTTATTTTTTTATGCATAGATGGATGATTTGTAGTACTCTACATTTGTCGCATAAAAATAGCTTTCATTTGTAAATAATAATAATAGTAATTTGCAATAATTTGTTATTTTTTCTATTTCAATTTCATCATTTAAAATAATTAAATAATTATATTTTGTATACATGTCATATATTCAAAGAAACCAAATGTTCTATAATCGTGGACAATTATACATTGTTATTTATAAAATCGTGACGTTGGAAATATTTCAATTCGATCTTTCTAACATATATTTTCATTTAGTTCCTAAAATTTAATTTTCTTTTTGTTTTTCGTGACTATATAAAATTGATATTCTTATCTAATTAATTAACACATGTATATATCATTTTATTAATTTTTAAAAATTGAATACAACATATAAAATTTAAAAATAATCATTATATTACAGATCTAAAAAAATAATAATTATTTATTTATCGCACAGGAGAAATACAAGTTACCTATAAATGTCAATTGGAAACACGCCTAAATAGCCTACACATTAAAGTTTCAAGCATCTGTAATTTCAAGCCCGGACATTGATTTGGTGTCAATATTTGAAATGTTATTCATGCATACAAATTAGTTATTGATATTTCACCAAGTAATTACTCCATTATTCGACACTCAGTTGACAAATAGGGAGTACTATTAGAAAGATTATGATAAGTGATTTCCCACCATATGCATATTTCATGTTATTATCGTACGAATCAATCATAATAAAGTCGTAAATTTTATGCACATTTTAATTAATCGAAAAGCTAGTGGTGTATATGTTATAATGTGAATTGATATATTTTGAGTAGTAGTTGAGTGCCTTATTTTTACTTTTTAATTAGTGTATGTGTATATTTGAACAAAAAATAGTTCAATAATAACCTTTTTGTTATAAACTAGAGAGACGAGAGAGAATATCAATTGTATGTATTCAATATGAGGATCAAATGCCTCTATATATAATAATACAAGAGATAGGGTTTTAGAGTTAGTAACTTGGCCATCACTCATATCGTATATATCCATTAGATATATTTACAACACTCCCCCTTGAGTGACCAATCTCTAAAACAAATGTTGCCTCATTAAAACCTTGCTAGAAAAACCCAGTGGGAAAAAATCTAATCGAAGGAAAAAGAGTACAACTGCTCCCCCTGATCTTGAGATCACTGTAGATCTTTGAGTCGGCGCATGCCGATCTTATGTACCAACTTTCTGAATGTTGATGTTGGTAATGCCTTTGTGAATAAGTCCGCCAAATTGTCACTTGAGCGAATTTGTTGAACGTTGATATCGCCACTCTTTTGGAGATCGTGTGTGTAGAATAACTTGGGAGAAATGTGCTTCGTCTTATCACCTTTGATGTATCCTTCCTTGAGTTGCACGATCCAGGTAGCATTGTCTTCATGCAAAACAGTTGGATTGATCTTTGATGAAGCTAATCCGCACGACTCTTGGATGTGACTTGTCATATTTCTCAACCATACACACTCTCGACTTGTTTCATGGATTGCAATGATTTCAGAATGATTTGAGGATGTTGCAGTCAAGGTTTACTTCACAGACTTCCATGATATAGCAGTTCCACCACATGTGAAAACATAGCCAGTTTGTGACTTGGCTTGATGTGGATCGGATAAAAATCCTGCATCCGAATACCCTACCAGAGAAAAATCGGAATTTTCCGAATAATATAATCCAAGGTCTATGGTACCCTTTAGATAACGTAGAATGTGCTTAACACCATTCCAATGTCTCAAAGTGGGTGCAGCGCTATATCTTGCGAGAAGATTTACAGAAAAAGATATATCTGGTCTAGTATAATTAGCCAGATAAGTTAATGCTCCAATTGCACTTAGATATGGTACTTCATGACCAAGTATCGTTTCACCATCTTCAATAGGTCGGAATGGATCTTTCTCCTTATCAAGAGATCTAACGACGATTGGTGATGCTAATGGATGTGCATTATCCATGTAAAAGCGTTCTAACACTTTTCCTGTATATGTGGATTTTATCTTTCCCAAATCTTTCATCTCAAATTCTTTCTTCAAATATTCAGCAGTTTTATTGAGCTCTTCAGGAGTCCCAATTAAATTCAAATCATCGACATAAACTACTATAATTGCAAATCCACTTTCGGTTTTCTTTATGAAAACACAAGGGTAGATATCATCATTCTTGTATCCTTCTTTTAACAGATACTCGCTCAATCTATTATACCACATACGGCCAGACTGTTTCAGCCCGTACAATGATTTTTGCAGTTTAATCGAAAACATGCTTTTGGGTTTTGACTTTAATGCTTCAGGCATTTTAAATCCTTCAGGGATTTTCATATATATGTCATTATCTAATGACCCATATAGATAGGCAGTTACTACATCCATAAAGCGCATAGCAAGCCTTTGTGACACAGCTAGACTAATCAGAAATCTGAAAGTAATTGCATCCATTACTGGAGAGTATGTTTCCTCATAATCAATTTCTGGTCTTTGAGAAAAACCTTGCGCTACGAGTCTTGCTCTATATCTCGTAACTTCATTTTTTTCATTTCTCTTTCTAACGAATATCCATCTGTATCCAACAGGGGTTTCAGATTCCGGAGTTAGGACTATAGGTCCAAATACTTTCCGGTTATCATAGGAATGTAATTCCATTTCCATAGCTCTTTTCCACATTGGTCAATCATTTCTCTGTTTACATTCTGTAACAAATTTTGGTTCAGGATCCTCATTTAAAATTTGATGAGCTATATGAAAGGCTTATATATCATCTACAATGATATGTTCTCTCTCCAGTATCTGATTGGAAGATAAATAATTTATTGAGATCTCATGATTTTCAGATACTTGTAATTCTTCAGGAATTACATCACTTTCATTTGATTGATTAATAATTTTCGTCATTGTTTGGTTTCCATCTTGCCCCTTTCTTTTTCTAGGCACAGAATCTTTGGAACCAACCGGTCGACCACATTTTTAATGAATTTTAGACTCATTTGCTGCCAAAGCTATTTGTCCTTCAGGGACATCAATTTTGGCTGGAGTATTTGCATCATGTATGTGAGATTGTGTCACTTTTCTTATATCTACAAAGCATCAAGAAGTTGGTTTGCAATCTTTTGCAAATGAATAATCTTTTCAACTTCTTGTTCACATTGATTAGTTCGAGAATCAAAATGTGACAAGCTTTTCTCATTCCAAGATATTTCCTTGTGCTTTTCTGGATGTAAATTTGTTCCACGTAATGTTGGAAATGTCATTTCATCAAAATGACAATCTGCAAAACGTGTAGTAAATAAATCACCCATTAAAGGTTCAATATACCTTATAATTGAAGGTGAATCAAATCCAACATATATCTCAAGCCTTCGTTGGAGACCCATTTTTGTTTGTTGTGGGGGGTGCAATTGGGACTTGAACCACACATCCAAAAGTTTGTAAGTGAGAAACATCTGGTTCTCGACCAAAAATAATTTGCATTGGGGAGTATTCATGGTTGGCCGATGGTCTAATATGAACTAATGTTTCCGCATGTAATATGGCATGACCCCAAGCAGTAGTTGGGAGTTTTGACTTCATAAGTAACGGTCTAGCAACAAGTTGAAGACGTTTAATAAATGATTCTGCTAAACCATTTTGAGTATGGACATGAACGACTGAATGTTCAATCTCAATTCCAATAGCCATACAATAATTTTCAAATGCTTGAGACGAAAACTCACTAGCATTATCAAGACGAATTCTTTTAATTGAATTGTCTGGGAATGGAGCTCGTAATTTTATAATTTGAGCAAGTAGTCTAGCAAATGCTGCATTTCTAGTAGAAAGCAAGCATACATGTGACCATCTAGAAGAAGCATCAATCAATACCATAAAGTATCGAAAAGGGTCACATGGTGGATGTATAGGTCCACAAATATCTCCTTGAATTCTCTCTAAGAAAGATGGAGATTCAATATTAACCTTCGTATATGAAGGTTTAATGAGTAACTTGCCTTGCGCACAAGCATCACATAAGAATTCATTTGACATAAGAATCTTTTGATTCTTCATGTTGTGTCCATATGAATTATTGATTATTTGGCGCATCATAGTTGCTCCAGGATGTCCAAGCCTATCATGCCAAAGCATAAAGCTTTTTGTGTCATTGAACTTCGGGTTCATGACATGGTTTGTCTCAATTGCCTTTATGAATGTGTAATACATCCCAGAAGGTAGTGTTAATAATTTTTCTTTTGTTCGCTTATGGCCGGATACAAAAGAATTTATGCAGAGATATTATTTTCCACCTTCTGATATAGTCTCGATATGGTATCCATTATAGCGGATATCTTTGAAATTTAGTAAGTTTCTTTTGGACTTACTAGATATCTAATTTAGTATCATTTGGTAAACTGATACAAGCTCTTCCAGAGCCTTCAATGATGTTTCACATTCATGCAGTTCTGCACACAGAATCAAGAATATATTATCCACATGTTTAATTTATTTGCTCTTTAGAGCATGTAATATTCTTCAGGAATATTACTTGTGCTACTTTACTAGCATCAATTTATGATCTTGAATGTAATATTCTTCATGAATATTACTTGTGCTACTCGAATAACATCAATATTTAATTTTTCAAGATTAAATCGGAAAAGACCGATTATTATAACAATAAAAAAAGCAGACATAATATATTAATGCCAATAAACATGATGTAAAAAAAACGTGTACTTTCTAGGATTGATGGACTTCTAGAATTGAAGGAGCGTAGAACAATCGTGCTGATAACGTGTTATTAACTAGAGAGACGAGATAGAATATCAATTGTATGTATTCAATATGAGGACCAAATGCCTCTATATATAATAGTACAAGAGATAGGGTTTTAGAGTTAGTAACTTGGCCATCACTCATATCATATATATCTATTAGATATATTTACAACACTTTTCAGTTTATTAATGTTTTAAATAACCACAATTTAATAATTTTACAAATCCAACACGTATTCTAAACATAATTAATTACAACATGACGCTCTAATTTCATTTATAATTAACATCAACAGGCCCGTGAGAAAAGAAAAAAAATCTCAAAAGAAATAAAAAGTCTGGTATTGAAAGCCCATCACATTTTCGACAAATTGTCTGAATGAGTTTAGTCTCTCAATTAAGAAAAAAAAAAGCACACACCAGGAAATTTGTCAAGTCCCATCTTTAAAACAATTCTTATTCGATCATATAATTATAAATAGTTGGATTTTTTTTTTCTTTCTTTTTCAGAAAATCGTCTTTATTTTCTTTTAGATATTTTTTAGATATATATTTGTTTATATCTTTTTTTTTTTAAGAAGATCGTCTTTTCTATGGACCCGTTACTTTTTTATGAGTAAGAAACCATTTTTGCTACATATTTTCATTCTTTTCAAGCACTAAATACTTTTGTATCAAAACTATATATTAATAAGAAAATTGAAAATGGCAACAATAAGTTATCAAGGCTAAATTTGCATCACAGTTTTGTTTATTAGTCTATTAGAGACAATAAGATAAACGTCACGCACACATACCTAGAGACAACCAGATCATAATTTCTAGAGAAAATGATTAAATTAAATAGACTCCTGATGTTTCCTCCTAGGATCAACTAAGCCCACGAAAGTTTTTAGGTATAAATAAGTCCTTAATATTGGTAATTAATAACATTCATGGGATGGACATGCTATTACCACTAAAAAATAGCTTTATGCCAAAATCATTTTCTATTTATTTTAATTTATAACAATGCTTTTTCTAATTTATCTGTATTTTGTTTATAAAAGATGTCAAAAATATTATTATTATTATTATTATTATTATTATTATTATTATTATTATTATTATTATTATTATTATTATTATTATTGTTGTTGTTGTTGTTGTTGTGAAAAATGTTACATGTTAGAATATTTTGGACACTTTATTTTAGAAGTTGTATTTATTATAAATTAATTATTATAATTATGCCATTAGAATTATCGACACCCAAGCATACATATCATTATGATAAAAAAAACAACAACAAAATATCGAATTATATATCTATATTACTATTAAAAATTATATTTAATTAAACGCGTATTTAATCTTAACCGAAAAAATAAGCTATTTCAGTTTTCAATAATTGAGAGCAATTAATTCGAGTTTGTTCTGTTATGAATTTTTTTAATTTAATTTATTTAGTTCAATTTAAAATAAAATAAATCTATACAAAATAGACTAATACTCTCTTGACACACATGGTATTCTTAGTTAAAATTATTTAGTATTAATTTTTTATTATTATTTTTGTCACGGTAGAAAATGTTTACTATTATATATATTTTAATCTTTCTATTAGTATAATTGTCTCATTATTATTGATTAGATACAATCTCCTGACTAAACTTTTCAAAGTTCAATATCAAGGATAATTACTTCCAGTATTTTTTTATTGGGTAGTAGATAAAATATAATTTAATTTAAGTAAAAACAAAACAAAAATGTTGCAGTAGTAATTATAATAATTAATTTAAAATAAACAAAATAAATAAAATTTTGAAGAAAAAAAAGGTGTTCAAAATATTTCAACATTTAGTATTTTTCATAATAATAATAATAATAATAATAATAATAATAATAATAATAATAATAATAATATGATTTTGACATAATTTATAAAAAAATAGAGAAATTGGAAAAAAATTGTTTATAAAATTAAATTAAATAGGAGAAAACTTGGAACAAACTATTTTAGAGTGGTGAAAGTAGGGAGAGGGTATGCATGTACCTAAAAGCTTATTTGTACCTAGCCAAAATTTAAGAACTTATTTGATCTTAATAAAAAATATTACGAGTGTGTATTTGACCTTTTTTCTAATTTCTATAATAGAATTTGTTTCATGAGAATTGAGAGCAGATTTTTTGGGCTTCAAAAAATAGAAGAAAGAGTCTATGGATATAAGGGTCAAAATAGATATTTTAAATTATTTTTTAATTACAAATATATATATATATACACACATATATATATATATACACATATATATATATATATATATATATATATAGAAAGAGAGAGAGGAGAGAGAGAAAATGAGGGTTATATTTAGGATTAACCTTTTCCAAATTACTATGTCTATCATCTACAAATAATAGGTTTACGTTCATAAAAAAACTACAAAAAAGCATATAAATTAATTAAATTATCTAATATACCATTATGTGAATACATTAAACACTACAAAAAAGCAGTCTTTAGCGACATATTTTTCCGTCGCTATATCATGGAATTCCGTCACTAAATATGGGTAATGACGGACACCAGCCGTCGCCGATAATCTCGTCGTTAATTGCGACTAACGACGGATTCTGTATCCGTCGTTCTTTAACGACGGACTACCGATGGCTTGTCTGTCGCGTTATGTGTCGTCGGGGGATGATGCTTTACCGACAGACTGGCAACGAGCAGGGCCGTCGCTACTAGCGACGGAAAACAATCCGTCGTTAGTTCTTTTTTTTATTTTTTTTATTTTTTGTTTTATTTTTTTTATTTTTAATTCCTCAAATTAATAAAAATATAATATTATAAATGAAATAATAATAATATTAAAAATATAATATATTAATTTTTCAAAAAAAAATATAATATATTAAATATTAAAATTCAAATATATTAAATTACATCAAAATTAAAATTAAATTATTCTAAAAAACAATAGTACTGTCACTGGTAATCAGAGGGGGGTGGGTGGGGGCGAGGGGAACTGCGGAGGCTGGCCAAATCTGGCAAACATCTGGGCCCACTGAGCCTCCATCTGGGCCTGGCCTGCATCTGGGCCTCCATTTGCTGCATCTCGGTCCTGACCTCCTTCCGCAGCTCGGTCCTGACCTCGTCCCGGATCTGGACCCTCATCTCATCCACACGCTAAGTGAAGACCTCCTCTGTAAATGCGGGCTATGAGGTGGCGCCTGAAAGGACACTGGTGCTGCTGCTGCCGCCGCCACTGTAGAAGTGCGACTGAGATCCAGTGCCGAAGACACGCTTCTTCTTGCTCATCCCTCCTAGCGCCTCTAGGTAGAGGGCGGTCATATCCACCTGAAGGACCTCGTCAGAGTCTGGCACTGGCTTGCTCAACTCCGCAGCTCGCTCGAACACCTTCGTCTAAACACAACAAAACGTTAACACACACACACACATATATATATATAATTTATTTATAAATTAAATACTTACAGCAAGTCGCTCGCTCTTCTGATCAGTGAAGTATCCATCATTATCACGATGGAGTCTCAAAAATAGCTTCCACCCAACCTGCTCGTCTGGGATCCCCTGTGTCTGCGATTAATCAAATAACATAAACAAAAACGGTTAAACACATTTAAATGAATTGCATAAATTTAAATAACTGGATATAAAAATTATGAACTACCAGAAAATCTCCATCCTCCACAGCACATCTGGACCCTCCCTTGTGTGTGATCATGCCCGTCCCCGGTCCATCAAGCTCAGACCTCCTGTTCTGAGAGGCAATACGAGCCTTCTTCTGTGTCTTCTCTGACTCCCAATAAGCCAGCCAAGAAGGCCACACCTCTAAAGGAATCCATCCCGGCCTCTTCATGTTCCTGTTCTTTTTGACGGTGCAGATCATGTCTCGATATCTATCGGCCACCTTCACAAGCCAGAGACGACGCACCGCCTCGTCTAAACTGGGGTCCTATGTGAACAATTTCTGCATTAAACAACATTAGTAGTTCTATTGATTTTTTTAACTAAATTCTTAATTTCAAAAGTAAATATATTATACCCTAAAATTCTCAAAATAAACCTCCTTCAACTGCGCAGACACCATTCTCCAAGCAAAGCCAGCTGGATTGAGCTGCCTCATAAAGATTTGAGTCGTGCCCGCCGCTATCTCGTGAGCTGGGGTCAAAGTTCTACAAATAACAACATAATCAATCTACAACTTTTTAAAGGAACTAAAATACAATTAATGATACGAAACGTACCATCCCCATACTCTGACCACAGTCAGCCCAACGTGCTATCGTCGCTGACTCATCGAATGATGGCTGCTCTCCGATGTGCAGGTCCCCTACGGAGGCATGGAGGCCTCCGGATAAAGAAGATGATCTGCTGGCACCGCCTCTGGAGCCAGATCCACTGGTGCCAAAACCGTTGGCACCACCTCTGCAGCCAGAAAACCCACCCCTCCGCATCTGCATCTATAAAAGGATGTATTAACACAAACAAAATTAATGTAAGACGGCACAAAAATAATGTAAAAAATTAAAGCTCACGTATATATGTCACAACTAATCCCCGTCTATATTATCACTATTGTTGTCTACATCAGTGAATATCTATTCTTCTTTGTCTTCTTCCACTGCATCTCCACTGTCCTCAATTTCTATATCACCTTCATTCGGATGAATTGAAACATAATCATCAATCTCAATAAGTGGAGGTCGATCCTTATGTAATTCATCCTCCTGAAAAGCCACACCATCTTCAATAAGTGGGACTTCAACATTGGATCTAGCTTTAATCTTACACACGGCCCACTAATCACTTTTTGTACGAGATAAACTCGGATAGGAGCAGTAATAGACTTGAATTGCTTGTTTGCAAGGACAAACGGCTCATACTTATTGTAACTACGCTTATGATTTATTGAAACCAATTTATAGTTTGTAACCACGCTTATGATTTATTGAAACCAATTTGTAGTTTGTAGTTTGTGGGACTTCAACATTGGATCTAGCTTTAATCTTACACACGGCCCACCAATCACTTTTTGCACGAGATAAACTCGGATAGGAGCAGTAATAGACTTGAATTGCTTGTTTTGCAAGGACAAACGACTCATACTTATTGTAACTATGCTTATGATTTATTGAAACCAATTTGTAGTTTGGATGAACCTTCGTCCCATGTGGTGTTGTGTCAAACCACTTGCATTTGAACAATACTGTCCTTTTAATTGGCAGACTGGGATATTCAAGCTCAAACACTTCTTCAAGTTGGCCATAGTAATCGTTCTCGTCCATACCATAATTGGTACCTTTTACACAAACTCCACTGTTCATCATAGCTCTGCGTGTTCCGTGATTCATGGTATGAAATTTATAACCATTCACATAATATCCGTTATACACTACTACACTACAATGTGGCCCTCTTGATAGATCTCGAATGTATTTGTTCTCTACATGATTCGTAGGATCTTGTGCCTGTGAACATTAGAGGGATTTGATATAATGATGAAACACAAAGTTATGCATTGAGACATACATACGTGCATGTAAAGACATGTACTCACATATTTGGCAAACCAAGTTGCAAATTTCGTATCTACTTTACCCCCAATCTCAACTCTTGGTAAATTCGGATGCATTACTTCCATCTGATTCACAAACAAACTTGACAAACATCTATATTCATGTTAATGGATTCATGACTTATTGAAATAAATATATGACAAGTGTTGAGGTACGTACTTTATATACGGCTCAATCTCAGTGCAGTTAAGTAAAATGTATACTCGAGTAGCATTGTACTCTTGATCAGTCAAAAATCTGGTTAACTATTTTCCAAATGATCGTCCAGGATACTTGAATATGGAAAGATAATCTGGATCGTCATTTACTGCATCACTCCTACCATCATAATTTCGAGGCAAATTTGTGCGCTTTGTCCACACATGATCTTCAAAATAGTATGAGCAAAACGTCGAAGCTTCTTCCACTAGATAAGCATTGCATATTGATCCCTCAACCTTTGCCTTGTTCCGTACATTATTCTTTAGCTTTCGTAAGTACCTTTCAAATGGGTACATCCAGTAATATTGAACCGAACCAGCAAGACGAGCTTCATCAGCTAAATGTACGGGCAAATGCTCCATTGAGTCAAAGAAGCTTGGAGGAAATATGCGTTCCAGCTTGCATAAAATTATAGGGATCATGTCATGCAAATGACACATATCCTCTACTTTAATGTTCGCAGATGACACATCCCTAAAAAAATACTTAATTCAGTGATTACTTTCCAGACAACAAGTGAGAGAAGTTCTTTAAATGCAACGGGTAGGATCCACTGCATTAGCACGTTACAATCGTGACTTTTCATTCCAAACATCTTCAGCTTCTGCATATCGACACATCTACTCATGTTTGACACATACCCATCAGGAAATTTCAGCTCTATCACCCATTCACACAAAACTTTTTTCTCAGCTTTGTCAAGCATGTAAGAAGCTTTGGGGTATTTGCCCGTCCTAGCATCCCGTTTCAATTCGGGTCGATTGTAGTAGATATTCAATTCATCTCTTAATTTGGTAGTATCTTTTGTTTTTCCCGGGACATTCATCACTGTGTTAAATAGATTGTCAAACACATTATTTTCAATGTGCATGACATCCAAATTGTGTCGAATCAGTAATGAACTCCAATAAGATACTCTTTTTCTTCCACCCACTGTTTTTCCCGACTCTGAGATTCACTTCATAAATTCCTAATTATGTGACCTTCTTCAAGCCCAGCTCCTCAATCTCTTACTGAAGATTAATCCCGGATCTGAGTTCTGGAGGTTCTGCAGTAACCACTTTGTCTTGGTGAATGCCTTTTTATTATTGCGAAATGGATGGTCGGCTGATAAGAATTTTCGATGATTATCAAACGACGACTGCTTCCCACTACATTGAAGTGTGAAAGCCTCAGAATCGGTCATACAACTAATCTTCCGAAAGTACTCCATCCAGACAACATTGAGTACGCAGGAAAATCACTAATTGTCCAGATCAGAGCCGCTCGCATCTTAAAATTCTGCTTCAATGACACATCATATGTGTCAACACCCACATCCCACAATTTATCAACTCAGATATCAGTGGCTGCAAGAAAACATCAAGTTTTTATTTCGGATTGCGCGGTCCTGGCACCAACACTGTAAGGAACATGTATTGTTCTTTCATATATATCCAAGGTGGAAGATTGTAGGACGTAATTATAACGGGCCATGAGGAATATTACTGTCCTGATTTCCCAAAAGGTTGAAAACCATCTGTAGAAAGACCCAACCTAATGTTGCGAATTGCAGCTGCAAAATCAGGGAATTTTTCATTCAAATGCTTCCAAGCAGGTGAATCTGCTGGATGACGCATGACCCCATCATCAACTGATGATGCATGCCAACACATTTTAGCAGCTGTGGTATTAGATGCGTACAATCTCTGCAGTCGAGGAGTTAGAAGAAAATAGTACATCTTCTTATGAGCTATTTTTTTCTTCCCATTCTCATTATCTCGACCCTTGTATCTAGGATGGCCATAGAACTTACATTTCAACAATCCACTGTCTCCCGCCCAAAATATCATACAATTTCTAAAGCAGCAGTTAATCTTCTGTACTGGTAATCCCATACTGCGCAATAATTTCTTTGTGGTATAGAAATTCTCTGTGATTAAGTTATTTTCAGGCACTATCTCTTTCATCAATTCTGTAATCTGATCGAAGCACTTCTGTGACATGTTGTTCTCAGACTTCAAAGTCATGAGTCGAGCTACAAGTGATAATTGTGAATTTGCCTGACACCCAGGCCACCAGCATCAAACACCATTTGATGGTACGTATTTGATACAGCCCCCCGCCCAATATTCGGAGTTATAGCAACAGTCTCTGCTGTTTCTCCTTGATACCTCTAGACATGATAATTTTTCACAAACCCATTCCTCCCAATGTGCAACCGAACCGTATATTGATTTTGAAATGGAATGTTATCACATTTACGACACGGACACTTTATTTTATCTCCATCCATGAACGTAGGCTGACTAGCAGCAAATTCGATGAAGCTTTCAAGTCCATTCAGAAAATCCAGATTTAAACACCCATTAGCCCCATATTGTTTATACATCCAATCACAATTCGCGCTCATTATTAGACGAGAAGATGATCGAAAACGTATATGATTAATCGAGTTTCGAACGAAATTAAAAAAAATTAAAAATTTCAGCAGCACCTATGTGAAAATCCTAGTCCCAAGTTCTCGACTCTACACTAATTGATCTATGTTCCTCTAGTTAATCAATCAATACTAACAACAAAACCAACAAATGCCAATAATTGAATCAATATTTTATTAAAAAAAATTTGAAATTTCGGCAGCACCTATGTGAAAATCCTAGTCCCAAGTTCTCGACTCTATGCTAATTGATCTATGTTCATCTAGTTAATCAATCAAAACCAACAACAAAACCAACATATATAATATATCAACAACACCAACAATTTATAAAGAGGGATCCAGGGGCCCTCATCCCATTCACAATAAATAATTTATAAAGAGGGATCCAGTGGCCCTCATCCCATTCACAATATCATAATTTCAATTTAATTGTATCTAATAAATTGAACAACATGCTTGTAAAAAATTATAACATGCTCAATCTTAATTCCATTTTGACATGCTTACTAACATCATATTTAACATGCATATTAAAATCATAAAATCATTAATTCATAAATAAAAATAAACATCATATTTGACATGCATATTAAAATCATAAAATCATTAGTTCATAAATAAAAATTAACATCATATTTAACATGCTTATTGAAATCATAAAATCATTAATTCATAAAGAAAAATTAACATCATATTTAACATGCAAATTAAAATCATAAATTCATTACTTACCTTTGTCTATGTGAGAGTATATATATGAATTAGCTTGACAAATTCCTCAATTTGATGTTTGAACCTCAATATAGCTCTTCTTACTACAACATAATTACAGGAAAAATTAAAAAAAAAAAAAATCAAATTCACTAACACACACACACACATACACTAACACACACATAATCAAACACAAACATAAACTAAACTAACACATAATTAATCCAAATTATCATAAAAAACCTAATCTAACCTAAACTAACAATTAACACATAACTTAACCTAATCTAACCTAAACTAAACTAACACCTAATCTAACCTAAGCTAACAATTAACATATAGTCTAACCTAATCTAACCTAAACTACAAATTATCAAAATGTAAAACATATATCCTACAAAATTTGCATAATAAAAAAAATTTACAAAAATAAAATAAAAAAATAAGCATAATATAATTTACAAAAATCTGCATAATAAATTAAAATCTACAATCTCAACACCATAAATTACTCACAATAATAAAAATAATAGTAATGAGCAGGAAAAAAAAGTAAAACACACACACACACACACACACACACAGAACAGCAGCAACGAGAGGGGGGAAGGGGAGAGAGACCGAGAGAGGGGGAGGAGGGCAAAGAGGGGAGGGAGAGAGTGCAAAGAGAGAGAGACGACCGGGAGAGAGAGCTAGAGAGGGCGAGAGAGAGTGCATAGAGAGAGGGAAAGGGATACCTTTCACTTGCGCCGTTCGTCGCCGCCATCGCTGTGACGTCCTTTGCCGTTCGCCGCGCCGCCGGGTAGAGAGGGGTTGTGGGATTTTGGAAATTAGGGCATAAAAAGAATGAAATTTCCGCGCCTGGATATGATCTGTATAATCATTTTTTACCTTCATTACCATTTAACAAATAAAAATAAATAAATTAAATACCTAACGACGGAAGTCAGTCGTTAACACTAAAAATAAATCCGAAATATTTAAAAAAAGATAACGACGGACTAAGTCCGCTGTTAAATATAAAAATCAAATCATATATATTATTAAAAAACTAACGACGGACCAAATCCGTCGTTAAGTTTATTACTGAATTAAAAAAAAAAAAAACTAACGATGGATTATATCTGTCACTAGACTTGCCGACAGCAAGTCCATCGTAACTCCGTCGTAACTTTTAGCCGCCAATCGGTCCCGTCAAATTTTTCCGGCTTAGAAGTTAACGACGGATTAACCGTTGTTAGTCCGTCAATAATACCGATAGATACGAATTCGTCGCTAAGATTCGTCATTAAACTCCGCTTTTTTTGTAGTGAAATGAGTTAGATATATATGTTTGAATGCATTAAATGAGGGTAAATATGTAAAAAATGTGAAATTTTTATCTCGAATTTGTAGAATGACACTTTTTTAAAACAAAATTAAAATTTTAGAACGACACTTATTCAGAAACGGAGGAAGTAGCAATTAACATAAAGTTTAATTTTCTTGGACAAATTGATTAAGTTACTTTGAAGTTAATACCTTTATTCTGAAAAGCTATGACTTACATATGCCTTGATATTATTTAGGCCATATAAATATAGTCATGCAGAGAAACCTACATGCAAAATTGCAAATGGACACAAATTCCATTGATTATCGACATACTTTGTCCACAAATGCTTGATTCAGTTTGCCGTTGCACCTTCACTGTCACGCCCTAATTTAAAAAAATAAAAATAACAATAATTAAAAAACGACGTCATTTTTATTAAAATATAAAATATTTGACATTAATACAGTGGAAGTTAGATAATTAAAATAGGGAGAAAAGTTTATCTAGACAATTTAATTTTAAAATTAAGGTAGTTGGGCAAGTTTTAAGGGTGTAGGAGTTATATGTGCAATCTGTACTATATTATGTACACTTTCTTTATAGTGGTTCCCAGAAATCTCGAATTTAAAAAAAAATTCTAAAAAAGTGTACTTTCAACCCTAAAATCATTAAAGATTCTGAATCTTTGGAACTTATCACCTGCCTCATTTTACTTTCGTTATTTTTGTTCACTTCTCGAACTTCCGTTACACCAATAACGAAAATTAAATGTATATATCGAAAATTTAATTTTATCAATAACCAATCTTTATTTTGTAACCTAACGAAAATTTAATATTACATGAACGAAAATTTAATTTTAACCATAACGAAAGTTAAAGTTACCTATAACGAAAATTCTATTTTTTACATAACGAAATTCAAATTTACCAATAACGAAATTTAAATTTACCAATAACGAAAATTTAATTTTAACAAGGACGAAAATTTAAGTTTTAACATAACGGAAATTTAATCTAACTATAACGAAAATTGAAATTGAAACATTTGACCATAAAAGCTGGATATTCCCCACTTTTTCTGAAAAAGAATAAAATATTTCTTTTGAATAAGATCTTTCTCGATATTACGTTCTTAATATATCTTTTGGAACAAAATTTATCCAAACTCAAGTTCAGTTTGAAAAAAAAAATCGTGGAATCAAATTCTCTTTATTATGGCCTTAAATATAGTAACTACCCTCTTTACTCTACCTCTCTCTCTCTCTCTCTCTCTCTCTCTCTCTCTCTCTCTCTCAATTACATCTTTTTTTCTTCTCTTTTTCCTCTCCGCTGCTGCTCTATATTTTTTTCTCTTTTTCTGTGAAAATAATAAACTAGAGATTGATTCGAGTTGAAGAGGATGGAGGAAGAATGAGAGGAAGGACGTGAAGATGTACGCCGACCGTCGGGAGAGTTAGACTCATATCCTTTTAAGAGTTAACGATTGTCATCGAGTTGTTTACATTTTATCATTATGCATAATTTTGATTATCGTTACACTTTGTTAGTATCGTTATGGCCTTCTTTCATTTATCGTTATGGCGTTTTAATAATCGTTATGCGTTATGGCCTTCTTTAATTTATCGTTATGGTGTTTTTAATAATCGTTATGCTGATTGAAATAAATCGTTATGGTAATTCGATGAAATCGACATGGACTTTGTTGATATGAAATCGTTATGCTTCTATTGATAAATCGTTATGCTAATTTGATATGAAATCGTAATGCCAAATGTAATAAATCGTTATGCTTATTTGATGAAATCGTTATGGATTTATTTCACTAATCGTTATGTATTTTTTAATTAATCGTTAAGCACATTTAAGTAAATAGTTATGGCCTTTTAGTTCAAATCGTCTTGCCAAATTTATTTTATCGTTATGCTAATTTGATGAAATTGATATGGACTTTTTTTTAATTAATCGTTATGGATTTTTTTAAATAATCGTTAACCAAATTTAAATAAATCGTTATGGCCTTTGACATTTAATTAAAAGTAATCATTAATGATAACCGTAGTCCAAATATTACTATTAGATAAAAATAAAAGGAAAAAAAACAATTAATATAAATAATAATACTTTTTAATAATAATAATAATAATAATAATAATAATAACAACAACAACAACAACAACAACAACAACAATTATCTAAACAATATCGTTATGCCTTAATTACAATTTAATTTAAATTAATTACAAGTAATCATTAACGATAACCTTAAACGCACCGAAGCACAACGAAATTGTATAAAAATGAAATATTAATAATAATATTAGTGTAATTAATACTATATATTACTATAAAAAATTAAAAAAAAACAATTAATATAAATAATAATACTTTTTTAAAACAAAACAAATAATAATAATAATAATAACAACAACAACAACAACAACAACAACAACAACAATCACTAATCTAATAATAACAATAATATTTGCTAATTTAATAATATTAGTAAAAAATAAAAATAGCAAAAATAATTAATATAATTAATAATTTAATAACAGTCTAATTTTCTATTGTGAAATTTAGATCGAGTGGATTAGACGCCCCCTTCAGAGGTTCAAGCCGACTGTGAATATGTACATGAAGATGGAGTTAGTAGACAAGATTAGGGAGGTGTTACAATATTTCAGCGGTGAGGATACGATCCAGACGTTCAGATCTGGATGCTTAGGACACTTCGTGGACTTTAGGGGAGGTAACATAGCCCGGAAGGCGTTGCATGCATTGATTTGTCGCGAAGTGCGTGTCCAGGATCCTGCACGCGGGGGTAGAGAGTGTTGGTTCCATGTGAGTGGAACGACACTACACTTTGGGCCCTCAGAGTTCGCACTGGTGTCGGGCTTACGGTTCGGGCCGTCCAGTTTCGATCCAAATGCGACTCATGTGATTCCGGCCACAAGCATCTATCACCGGCTATTTGAGGGGAAGAAGATGACAATTACACAGATGTATGAGAAGTTCACGGCGATGCGTCTAGACAATCACCCTCCAGATTACGTGAAGATTGCGAACATCCTGATCGTGTATCGGATGTTATTTTGCCAGGACCCCGGACGTACGATTGATGACTGGGTATGGGCCCTGGTGGAGGATGCTGATGCGTGGAATTCTTTTCCATGGGGGGGCTACACATTTCAGATCCTGATGCACTTTATCAGCATTCTCCCGAGAGCTCGACGGGATATGGGCCCACAGGGGGACGGAGCGTATCATTGGTACGGACCTGTTTGGGCATTTCAGGTAATTAGTACAATTTATCATGATAAATTTATGTTTTAGTGATTTGATATTATACTTACATGATATTCTACGTTTTTAAACAGGCATGGGCATGTGAGGTTTTTCCCGAGATTGTCTGTCATTTAGGCATCCCTGGAGGTCAGATGACCACATCTCGCTTATTGAGGTGGTCATTCATAGCCCCAAGCATCGACTTCTCCAGATTTTTTGATAGACAGGTAACCTTTTTTATATAAATAATTTTAATTATTAAATTAAAGTAATATGGGTTAATGTTAACATGGTGTTCATTATTGATGCAGATGGATGTCCAGCCGATGGTGCCATCAGCATCGGAGCTCCTGACCCCATATGTTCAGAGCTTGGACGGAGATAGTTTGCTGGGTGTGAGGTACGTGGTACCTCGAAAGGTCTCCAAGAAGAAGTTGTTGACTGGGATGGCCCGTCGTGTGGTTTCGAGGACATGTGCAGGGACCTCTGATGTCGTGGGCCCAGTACCATTACGCAGGAGTGCCCGGATTGTGCAGCAGCAGGCTCCACAGATGATGCACCGGTTGATTGACGAGCCGGATGAGGGCGCTGAACCCTCGAGTCAGGCACCGGACCGTACAGAGAGCCCTTCTCGACCATCCGGCAGTAAGTGCGTGAGGAGGAGCCATGAGGAGAGCCGTGGAGAGCCCGAGATGCCCGAGCGACGTCCGGGGGAGTCGTCTGATAGCTGGTTTGATCACTTTGTTGATGCCGTTGCTAGAGCTGTAGAAGACCCCGTGATGCGTCGTGTGGGACAGATGTTCGATACATTTTCTACGCGGATAGAGAACCTCATTGTAGCTCGATTGTGTAGATCACCCACACCACCTGTCAGAGGGTCCACGCCTCCCCCCAGAGAGCCGACACCGCCTCCCAGGGGGGCCACGCCCCCCAGAGAGCCCACACCACCTACCATGGGGCACACGCCTCCCAGAGGGCCCACACCACCCCTCCCAGAGGACATACGCCTCCCAGAGAGTCCATTCCATCTACTAGAGGACCCACGCCCCCTAGAGAGTCCATTCAGAGTTCAGAGGGAGAGAGTGTGTTGGGTGTGACTTATCAGAGGACCCACACCCCCAGAGGACCCACGCCCCCAGATAGGCCACGACTCCTCGTACGAGAGGGGGCAGAAGTAGAGGCGTCAGATGTAGGGGTGGAAGGTCTGCTGGTCGTTCATCTGTTGGTCAATCGTCGGCTGCCCGATCATCTGCTGGTGATTTGTCTGGATCTTGTTTAGTTGTCTGCCCATCACGGGGTGTTCGTCCACTTTCCGCTAGCATGGACCTTCTGGAGAGACAGGATCTAGAGAGACAGGATCTGGGATGTGCACACTCGTCTGTTGTGACCAGGGCCATGACATCTAGTGCAAACTTGTCTTCGCGAGCTAGATGATGCCTCAACGCCTCCTCGAGCTCTTGACATCCAAGGACGACCAGCTTATTTTTTAATCACTGGGGCAAGCATAATTGGTGAACCATAAGGTGGTGAAATCCACTCTTCAGAACTTGGTAAGCCCATGATCACTGAGTCGTACATGCTGACTACAGTCTCCGTCTTGTAGCACCTATCCACAAAATCATATATGTGTCCACCGGAGAATCTATGTATGCCAAAAAAAACATAGTTAAAAATGATGATGGTTGAGAAAATGGATTCTTAACAAAAAAACATGCAAGTTACGTACCTGATCGCCGCTGCAGCATGGCTACATGAGATCAAATCCAACTCGAACTCACGACAATCGCATGTACAATGCTGAAGATCAACCATGAATGACTCCCTGCCAACCTCAACTTTCCACAAGTGTGCTAATATCGTGCATCGAACGGGAAAACATCATCCATGCTCAACATTCTTCGATAACTTGTTCACAGCTTTGGGAGTCAACACGTGATCCCAAGTCTGTGTTGTAGCCCTTCGCTCAACAAACCATTCTTCGACAATACACCTAAACACCTCAAGCATTGAGCAAATAGGCAATCTTCTTGCCCACAGTAGACGAGCATTGAGTGACTCAACCGCATTAGATGTCATGAAGCTAAAATGTCGTGCGGGACACTGCGATCGGGACCAATGCTCTGGACCAATTCTACAAAGCTTGTGGTATGCCGGGGTGCTCACCAATTCCAATGCTGACATATGCCTCTAGAATACATTTGTACGATAGGCATATGCAGCCTCCTTAAACATGACAATCACATGGGCACCGCGCTTTGCCATCTTGTTCTGTAAATGATAATAGCACAAACCGTGTGCCGCTCTTGGAAAAATGGTTGCGATAGCATTCTTAATGCTCTGGTGCTGATCTGACACAATCAGGAGATCTTCAATCTCCCCCAGAGTGATATCCAACCGACTCAGGAACCACTTCCAAGAATCATCATTCTCGATCGGACCGAGACCGATTGCAATAGGTAATATTTATTCATTCTCATCCTTCATCACAGTAGTAAACAGAATTCCCTTGTTCCTTCCCTCCAAGTGTGTCCCATCAATTACGACCACTGGTCGTGAACCCTCCTGAAAAGCTCTGATGCACGGTCCGAGTGCCAAAAACATATACTGGAACTGATTTTCAGGGGTCGTCAAAAATTCGTACAATGTCTCGGGGTTCTGCAGCTGCACCATGTGCAGAAACATAGGTAATTGCGCATATGACTTATCATAGTCTCCATAAATCATCTCAATAGCAATGTTCCTCGAGCGCAAAGCGAAAATGTAATCGATCTGAATCCCGTACTCGCGTAAAAGCTCAGACATCATCTCTTTGGGCTTCAGAACAACCCCCTCATCCACCAGTTTGTGAGCAAAATGTTTTGCAGTGACCCGTGTAGGCACCTGGCGTGGAGCAATGCGACTCATGTCCATGTGGCAAGTGTGAGTGGAGTTGAACTTGTAGATTCTCCAAACAACTCCATCCACAACAGCACACAACCTGAACGGGCACTCCCTGCCATGCTTGCACATGTAGACCAGTCGTGTCTTGTTCGATCGATATACAACGTACTCCACTCGATTCTGTATGTGATAGAGTCCCACAGCTAGGGCCAAATCATCATTCGAACGAAAAATAGCACCCTTGTAAAGTGTGTCCGTATGTGCTGCTGAAGGCTCACCCCAATCCAATGGGCCAATAATGTCCAGATTGGCAAGCGGAACAACCCAATTGCTCAAGGTCCTCTCAGGAACATCCTCAGACCTAGTATTCGATGATGCTGCTCCTCCCATCATACCCATCAATCGCCCTCTACCCCCTGTCTAACGAATCCAACCACAAAACTCCGTATACAATGATTCGAGCAAGGTCGATATGTCGTTCTCCTCTTCATCTTCATCAGTAGAGGGCATCTCTTCTTCTTCATTGACTTCTTCTTTTTCCTCTCCTTCGTGCGGGCCTGCATCATCATCAACATTTTGCTCATCTCTAACCGGATCTCTTTCTTCTGGCATGATGTCAGGGATGACCCTTGAGCTGCTGCGGCCTCTCTGAACAACATACACAACCATCTCTAAGCTCTGTTCGTGGAGCAAGTCAAGCAAATCTGCATCATCTTTCAGTCTTGTCTTGATCTGTCTGCCACTATTGGTGCTCAACATCCACGATAACTGGTACTCGACAGATGTGGGATCGGTCTCCAGTAACTCATGAATCTCTCTAATTAGTGACCTAAAACAGAAACCATCCGATGACATGATGATCTGCTCATCCACACCATCTACGTATTGAGCTCTCTCCCATCGACCACTATGTCGTACAATAATACGATGTCTAACCATCTGTCATAACGAAAATATTCAAAAATAAGCATAACGAACCTTAACGAAAATTTTAACAATAACGAAACTTAATTTTAAACATAACGAAAAATGAAATTTAACTATAATGAAACTTTCATTTTTAAAATAACGAAAATTTAATAAATATCATAACGAAATTTAAATTGAACAATAATGATAATTCTATTTAACCATAACCATATGCAACAATAAGCCCTCATGAAAATCTAGTAAATACATAACGATAATTAAATTTATACATAACAGAAAATTAAATTAATCCATAACGAAAATTAAATTTAAACATAACGAAAATTTAATTATAAAACAATCGTTATTATAAAATCGAGACAATCGTCACGGGTGTGACCTCCTTCGTTATTATTAATTCGAAATAGACGTTATTATTAAATTTAATCAAGCGTAATTATTAATTTTAAACATTCGTTATTATTTTTAATAATACTTTATTATTACTTTTAATCAATCGTTATTTTTAATTTTAGTTATGGCTTTTTTTTAAATAATCGTTATTATATATAAATGACAATAACGATTGTTAAAAAAATAACGACAGATATTATGGCTTTTAATTTTCGTTATGTCTTTTTTTAAACTTTCGTTATTATGGATTTTAAATAATCGTTATCATGGCTTTTGTAAATGATAATAATATCGTTATTATGTCTTTTGAGAAAATTTCGATTTTCATCCCATAGGTCATGGGGGTATTCCGTTTTTGGTCCCGACCATTTCGATTTTGGTCCTTTTTCAAAAAACTTACCCAAAACTAGTCCCATAGGTTTATTACTATCGATTTTGGTCCCACAAATTAAACGGTTGTTTTAACGATTGACGGAAACATCACGCACGACTCACATGCGTGTCATTTTGGGACCAAAATTGAACAAAATTAGACCTAAATCCCCAAAATCCCCAAATTAGACAGAAAATATAACTCATTCACAGCTCATAAAAAATCCCCAAATTCGCTCTGCCCTAATTTCAACCCTCTTTCACAAATTCGCAAGAAATTCCAAATTTCCACAGCAATATTGGGACGTGATGATACGAAGGAAGGTCTTTTTAGAAATGCCACACCCAAACTACTGTAAGTTTCGAATCATTTCTCAAATTTTTTGTCCAATTTATCCAGTAAGTTTCGTTTGATTTCTGAAAGTTTAATTGTTGCTCAAATTATTTTTGTTAGTTCGGTCTCGATTTTGGTACACTCTGAAGCTCAAGCATGGAGGAATGGCAATTTCTGATGCGGGTAAGCTTGAGTATTTAAAAGGCACAATGAGTGTATTTGATTTTATAGACAGTTGTAAGTGGTGCTTGAAGTAGACTGGAAACCTATATGAATCGGGAGACATTTTGGTTATCTGTTTGCCTTTTAATCAAGAAGTACAAGTATTATGGGATTCCTATGGAGACATTTTTCTCGTTCTTAAGTTCTGTTATTGTTTTCCAGATTATGATTCCGATATTCCTCTATATCACAATGGAGCTTGTACGGTTGGGGCAATCATATTTCATGATTGGTGATCGGCATATGTATGACAGTTCGAGCAACTCTCGATTTCAGTGCAGATCCCTGAATATTAATGAGGACTTGGGACAAATACGATATATATTGTCCGATAAGACGGGCACACTGACAGAAAACAAGATGGAATTCAAGAAAGCAAGTATATGGGGAAAAAGTTATGGTGACTATAACTCTGCAGCTGATTCTTAGGAGACAGATGTGGGAGGTATAAATTGAAAGTTTTGCTTTAGTTTAGATAATAATGTGAATAAGTGATTGTGTCTTGTTTTGCTTAAAGTTTAATCATAATCCCTTTGTTATCTATTAGAAAAATGATTAATCAGCATTCCTATAGCTAATCAGACTAGTCTATAGAATTATACTCATTTTTTTTTTAGTTTTGTGTAACTATATTGTAGAACTGCAGTAGACAATGTTCTACATTGGCAAGCGAGTTGCAGTTGCAAAGTCCCCTTCAGCATTGACCTGTCCTGTTTTTGGATTCATGCCTTAGTATTTCTTTTTGTCTCCATTTTGAGAGATTGCCACAACATAATTATCTTGTCAATCTAACTATGGTCAATCATTTATTTCTACACATTTCTTGTCTTCTATAGTTTCTTTCCACTGCACATGTTAGCAATAGTAGTGCTAAAAGTTTGCTAAGAATTAAGATCCACTATGTTTGGCGTGTACATACTGATGTTTGCTATTGTTGAGATAGTATCATTAATCCATTTTATATCATTTTCTCTTTGGTGATTTTTTTTATTTAATTTATGATGGTATGTGCATTGTGCAGTGGAAGATGCTATGATGGGTGGAAGAAAATGGAAACTTAAATCTGAAATCACCCCTGATTCTGAACTCATCAAATTATTGTACAAAGATCTACATGGAGAAGAAAGAATTGCTGCAAATGAGCTTTTTCTGACGTTGGCTGCTTGTAACACTGTGATTCCCATTCTTATTGATAGTCCATTGAGCAACGGTCCTACCTCTATAGACTATCAAGGTGAGTCTCCGGATGAACAGACACTGGTTGTAGTAGTCTGCGCATATGGTTATACGCTTTTTGAGCGAACGTCTGGGCATATTGTGATTGATGCCAATGGTGAGAAGTTAAGGTAGAAAGCTCACCTCTTTACTTATGCTATAATCTCCTAAATGTAGTTTTTTGTCCTCAATGAGCTGTTTTTTCTTGATCTGTGGGGAATAGTATACAGTTTGTGATATCTGTTATTCTGTGTTTCCCATGTCATTGTTTCAATGAATTTGAGAGACATGGATATTTTTCATAATGCAAGTTATTTCTCATTGTTATACTCTATTAATCTTGAAGTTATTTTATGAGTTACAATATTTCTTGTGCTTTGGTAGCTTGGTAATTGTGTTGTGTTAGATATTTATTTTGTTTGGTGAGTTGGTATATATAGTGTCAATGATGGTGGGAATTTTACCTCCAAAAAGATGTGAAAATTCCGTCCAAAATAATAGCAAAAACAGGTTAAATTTGCCTCCAAAATCGTTGATGAATTTCTGGAAATTTTTTATGTTGGGACCAAAATTGATATCAAAATGGGACCAAAATCAATATAAATTTTAACAGAAACCGTCACGGCGTGACCAAAAATGATACTTCATATACTATGGGATCAAAATTGAAATGGTCGGGACCAAAAATGAAATTCCCCATGACCTATGGGACCAAAATTGAAATTTTCTCTATTGCTTTTAATTTTAGTTATGGCTTTTTTAAACTTTCGTTATAAAGGCTTTTCAATAATCGTTATCATGGCTTTTGTAAATGGTAATAATATCGTTATTATGACTTTTAATTTTAGTTATGGCTTTTTTTAAACTTTCGTTATTATGGTTTTTAAATAATCGTTACTATGCCTTTTGTTCTTTTCTTATTATCATTTCTATCGTTATAGCCTAACTTCACATAATTAATTGTTAGAGCCTAACGTTACATAATTAAAATCAAGAAATGATAACACTAGATCATAAAATCAACGTAGAAACATAGAAACATAAAACCAGATAGCCTAAACTTAAAACAAATTCTACATTTCTTGAAGAAATAAACTCGAAACATACCTTTCAAAATTTAGGAACTTCTACTCGGCCCGTTCGTTGATGAAGACGACGTTGTTTCGTTCATAAATCTTCTGGATCAACCTCTCAATATATTTCTTCTCTTTTATTTGAGGGGAATCGACATTTTTTGTGTTTTATTGTTTTGGATGTTCCGCCCTACCTTCAATATATGCACATTACACTACCAACCTCTCTTACACAAAATTAAATGCATTAAATTTAATTTAATTTGGGTCAACTAATACCTACCTATGCAAATACATATTTATTCATTCTATCTACCTCATTTTGGTCGAAAAAGAAAGAGAGAATAATTGATTGATGTTCATTTAATGTTACGTGCATTAACGTTATTTTTTTTAAAAAAAAAATCGTTATGCTTATTTTCGTTTTCATAACGTTAGGATTCTTTTACGAAATTTTTTGGATCGTTATGATTCTTTTACGAATTTTTTTCGATACGTGCATTATCGTTATTTTTTCAAAAAAATTTTATAAAAATTTCATTGTTTTAGAGTGTGGCACTTTCTAACCCTAACCCTAAAATTCATGAAATTGGATTTTTATATGTTAGGTGTGTGCATTTATTGGGTAGTTATTAAAAGTGTAAATAGTACACTTACACAATGATTGGAATGTGGGGACATGTGTGTCATAGGGGTATTGTAGACATTTACACTCCAAATTGCCCAAATAACTCCTATAGCCTTATATCTTATTTTTTTTTCCCAATTACTATTTTGTTTTGCCTCTTTTTATCCATTTACACATTAAAATATATATGCAAATGGGGTTTTACCTTTTTGAAAAGTTTGAAATGAAATTATTTTTTGTGTGTTTTAAAAACAAACGACACTCCTCAGCTCGATTTATACTAAATTTCAGCACAATGAATGATCTCTAGTTAATTCTCATAATCAATTTTTGATGAAGCTCAAAGAAAATGCAAAAACGTAGGCTTTTGTTGAAAAAATAAACTTCTCCTTTCTTCCCCAAGGAGAAGACAACTCCCGATCGATTGGGCATTATTTGGACTCAAATAATAAAATAAATAAGTATTAATATATAAAAATAACCCTTTTCATTTAGTAAATTATGTTTTAATCACTTTTTAAAAAAATATTATTGATAGACACTTTTTCGCAGAAATCCAATATTTTGGGCTTAACAAAATATTCAATATTTCGGGTTAACAAAAATGAATAATAATAATAATAATAATAATAATAATAATAATAATAATAATAATAATAATTTAAGCACGACTTCTAGAAACATAACAAAATAATATATCATGCATTAAAATAAATAAATTTTTAAAGGAAAATGTAGCAAATTTTATAAAAAAAATCGGGTCGCTACATTCACAACTTAATTACTGCACCATCAGCAATTGATAAGTCACATTGAACTTAATTACTTTCAAATTTTATTGCTACATTCGACGTCGAGATCTTGACTCAAATGTTTTTGAAATTCTCATTGAAGTATGTAAAGATCTCGACTAGAAGTTCACCTAACTATATATGTACGACTACGTTATTTATATCCCAACTTTATTTGAATGGTAATTTTTTTAAGTACGGTTATCAATCAAATCTCTAAAAGATATAATATTTATCAATATAGATTTCAAAAGATTGATTCTATTGATTCAAGGTTAGAAAAATTTAAAACTATCGGTTTAATATTCAAAAATTTAATAATGTTAAAACTCCACCAGATAGAAGCAAACGTGGCTGTTATATATCCATGTCATCTTTAAACATTTTATTATTTACGATTAAATTAAGCAGAAAAATAGATGAATTATGGATTATGAAATCACAGTCTCTCCCCCGCAGCTCCCAGGCTACACGAGTTCTTTTCTGCCAATTAGATAATGATAATTAGTAAAATTTCCTTTTATTCATTAACATTTACTTTATTACTGCCCGTCACCTTCCAAATTATTATATGTGTATTAAATATTTTAGAATAAAGTTTTTTAATAAAATAAATAAATTATAATTTGTTAAAATAAAATTAGGAAAAAAAAACACGTACTAAAAAAGAAAAAAAGTAAATTACACTTTGATACCTACATGTGGGGCACATTTTCAAAAATGACCGACTTTTCAAAATTAACAAAATAGTACCTATTTTTTCAAAATAATTGCAAATCTAACATGTAATCAATTTTACTGACCAAAAATCATACATAAATTGATTGTATTTTAATATTTTTATGTCCACTTTCATATGGAAAAATCTCTCCAATCAATAAATAAATATATAGTGAGATATTCAATTGGTAATTGAATATTTTTTTATTGTTTATTTAGTAGTTAATTGTCTTAAAATATACTACCTCCGTTTCATAATGTTTGTTGTTTTTTTTTTATCTGGAATTAAAAATTAATTTTGTGGACAAATATATCCATCCCTTATATATGCCATAAAATCTAATTCATCTATATTTTCTTAAAAAATAACAATATTTTCTCTCTCCATATATTTTTCTCTCTTCATATATTATAGGTAAGTTAGAATTAAAAAATCTTGTAGGATTTGAGAGGGTTAAAATTGGGAGAGAGGATGTCAAATTATATAAAACAACAAACATTTTGAAACTAAAAAAAAAAACTTAAACAACAAACATTATGAAATGGAGGTAGTATAAACTTTAACGTATTTTTGGTTTTTCACATATTGAAAAAATGTAGTTGCTATGATCCCTAGCACTTAACGTTTTTCATAATTTATTTTATGTGTAATTTAATTAGAACCTATACGACATTCAATTCTATTTTGTTTATGCACTATTTGACGGTCAATACGGGTCAACGGGCGTTGATCAGTTAACCCGCAAAAAAAATGACAATATCAACTATAACACTAAAAAGTATCACTTAAAAACCCAAAAATATCACATGTATCTTTAATAAGTATCTGACAGAAAGAAAAAAAAAAAAAAAAAACCCGTCAAAAGCAGTGTCAACTGTAACACTAAAAAGTATCACAAAAAAATTCAAAGAATATTTCATGTATCCTTAAAAAAAATGACTCGTGTCACCATTTTTTTTACGGGTTGACCGTCTGATTATGCACCTAGTGTATGGGAAAATTAGCGTTCTATTTTTGGTATATCATTCAATTAGTAGTTTTGTTACAATAATAATAATAATAATAATAATAATAATAATAATAATAATAAATAAATAAATTTAAAATGAAATCCTGAAGTTAAAATTATATTATATTAGTATTTTATCCGCGCTAATTATAAATATATTATTTTATTTCTCAACTAAATATCCATATGTCATCTACTTCGGCTCAGTTTGTAGTTTTTTATACACACGATACGTAAATTAGAGTTCTCTAAATTATACTACCTCCGTTTCATAATGTTTGTTGTTTTGTTTTTTTTATCTGGAATTAAGAATTAATTTTGTGGACAAATATACCCATCCCTTATATATGCCATAAAATCTAATTCATCTATATTTTCCTAAAAAATAACAATATTTTCTCTCTCCATATATTTTTCTCTCTTCATATATTATAGGTAAGTTAGAATCAAAAAATCTTGTAGGATTTGAAAGGGTTAAAATTAGGAGAGAGGATGTCAAATTATATAAAACAACAAATATTTTGAAACTAAAAAAAAAACCTTAAACAACAAACATTATGAAACGGAGGTAGTATATGCATGAATCATGAATGTTATGTATCTAATATTATTATTTATGATTAATTATTTTCCACCTTTGAGTGTGGTTTGAACTATTAATTATGTTTACGACGAAACCAAGAAATCTATCACAGATCCAATGTGAGTACCTCTACATGATAGATCTCAACAGAAAACTGAATAGTAATGGCAGCAAGTGATTGAGTTCAGTAGTTCCTCATATAAAATTATTGACTCTAAAGATATAATAATATGGAGAAGACAAAATTATTTCAAGCACCGACAGAACCGGAAACACCCCTTCTTTCAAAAAGAGGAGGACGAGTTATTCACATTTCATTTGATGGTCAGAGGAGAATTGAAAGCGGCTGTGGGAATTCTAAAGATTCACCGAGGGAAAAATTAGAGATATCTCGTACATAGCCTACATTACCCACAATATGTGGAAGTATAGAGTTTAATATAATGTTTACACCATTTTGTAATTTTCACACAACTTTAAACATTTGCAATTCATATCACAGCCTTTAATATTTTTGCAATTGTAGCATCCTAATATTAATTCGGCAAATCTATCACATTCTGATTTGTAATCCACATGTACTGCTATTTCTGGCAACCTAAATGACGTCGTTATATAGATTCACTATATACAGCAAGATTCCATCAGTTTCATCTCCATAAAATGAC
Organism: Perilla frutescens; assembly: GCA_026008535.1. Lineage (NCBI taxonomy): Eukaryota > Viridiplantae > Streptophyta > Magnoliopsida > Lamiales > Lamiaceae > Perilla > Perilla frutescens. The sequence goes on from BRKX01000005.1 coordinate 22,894,633, forward strand.
ATTTTATGCAGAAAAATTTGGTGATGTTACAATTACAAAAATATTAAAGATTGTGATATGAATTGCAAACTTTGAGACATTATGCGAAAATTACAAAAAAGTGCAGACATTGTGTTAAATTCTGCAATTATCCATATTACTTATTATTCCTCGCATATGAAGTATGTGATCGTACGTCTCACAAGAGACCGGCCTGCTCATAAATAAATTATTTTTGCCTTTCAAATCTAGCAAAAATTTCATACTGGAACTAGAACTCCTCTGTAAATTAAAGACTTGAAAAGTCGACGACGACGACGTACTCATCGGTGGAGGCGGCTATTCCGACCTGAACTCATTGAGGAAGAATATTGTTGCTCAAGTCATACACGTAGCTCATCTCGTATCTATTCGAGTGTTCATCGTAACAACCACGCTTATAACCCTAGTTGGAAGCACATTGTCACCTCATCGCCAATCAAAGAGTCGAAATTTTGCATCACGTTCACCGTTGATGCCAACATGGAGGAAAAGCGGGTCCCACTCGCCGTTGACGTAGATGTCGAACTCAATGGAGAAGAATCAAGCTTCAACTTGACAATACTCAACTTGATTAATTACACTTCTTTGTGCAAAAGTTGTAGAGCATATATAGCTAATCCTTGGAAGCTAGGTGCTCTAGTGTTATTGCTTCAATTAACAATAAGATTTAATTTGGGAAAGGACTATTATCATATTTTAGCCCGACCTTTCAAGTAATTTATAAAAATGTCCTGAACTTTTATAAATGATAATTTAATACCTGATCTTTTGAATATACAACAAATCTAGCCTGAAATTAATTTTTGAGCTTTTAGTGGTCATCGTATATCTTTTTTCTGAATTTTTTTACTGTTGTGGAAAAGACTTGTGCCACGTCAATTGATCAAATAAAATTATATTTCACTCCAGACCGTATGTAAAAAGATATATGTTGGGGATTAAAAGCCCGAAAATTAATTTCAGGTTAGATTTGTTATAAATTCAAAAGGTCAGGTATTAAATTGTTATTTATAAAAGTTCAGGACATTTTTGTGAATTACTTGAAAGGTCGGGCTAAAAGCAAATAATAATATAAAAGAAAGTTAATGTACCTATCTATCTATACATATATTAAGAAAAAATTTTGTGATCGACAAAGAAAGTTAATGTACGTATCTATCTATACATATATTAAGAAAAAATCATGTGATAGACAATGATTCTGTTATAAATCATTGTCTATCATACGATTTAATAATTATATTTTAGACAACAGTTTTAAGTTAGTAGACAACAATCGTGGCATTATTGTTGTAAATTTTCTAATTCTTTTTTACATTTTTCACGATAGTTTAGTTTACAACCATTGTCTTTTAATAGAATTGTGCAATCTTATTTATTATTATTTTTTATTTGAAAATTTGCGATTTATAATATTTTTTTACTTTATTTTTTTATGCATAGATGGAGAATTTATAATACTCTACGTTTATTACCTAAAAAATAGTTTTTCATTTGTGATAATAATAATAATAATAATAATAATAATAATAATAATAATTTGCAATGATTTATTATTTTTCTATTTCAATTTCATCATTTAAAATAGTTAAAAAATTAAATATTATTTTTATAGCAGTCACATTTTCAAAGAAATCAAATATTTTTTAATCATGGAAAATTATACATTGCTATATATAAAATCATGTCGTTTGAAATGTTTCAATTCGATCTTTCTAATATGAAATTTCATTTAGTTCCTAAAATTTAATTTTCCTTTTGTTTGTCATAACTACACAAAATTGATCTTCTTATATAATTAATTAATACATGTGCATATCATTTTATTAATTTTTAAAAATTGAACACAACATATGAAATTCAAAAATAATCATTATATTACAAATCTAAAAAATTAATAATTATTTATGCATCGCATAGGAGAATTATTAATATAAAGTTAAAAGAAAGATCGAGAAATTCGTCACAAAGATTTTCTATACATTCTAAATCACACACAGTAACTTCAGTGGCGGATCCAAGGGGGCTGGGGGGCTCCAGCCCCCCCTGAACTGAAAATCGCCGGAAAATAGGTAGCCATGGTGGTTGATGTTTTTGCTCAGCCCCCCAATATTTCAGAACTTGTGACATTTCTGGAAGGTGTTGGAGATCTACGGCGGTAAGAAATTGAGATGGAGGGAAATAAAAAACGGAAAGGGATCAGAAAATGAACTGAATGTCTGCAACTCCATTTGAAGCTCAAGAACCGAGAAGGAAATGAGGGAGGAGTGAGATGAAAGAGAGAATTAAAAAAAGAAAGTAATTAGAGGGTGGGTCCATATCATTTTTAAAATCTAAGGAGAGAGGGAGTGAATAAGAAAGAGAAAATAATTAGAGGGTTGGGTCCAAGATATTTTTAAAATCTATCATTTTATATTTATTTAATGGATGTTAAGGTTTATGATAATTGTGAGTAAATATAATTATTTATATTATTCCCTTTTTGAATTTATATTTATGTATAATATAGTGATTAATTTAATAAAATAAGAATAAAAAGAAAACTGGTTGTGTTATTGAAAAAATATCATATGTAGATTAAAAAAAGAATAAATTTCATTTTTGGTCCATTAGAATAAGATCAAAACACTTTTGGTCCCAAAAGTTACTTTTTTGGTCCTAAATGATTTTTTTTTCCCTATAATTTTGGTCCTGTAAGGTATTTTTTCTGACAATTTTAGTCCAATAAGATATTTTTTCAATAATTTTAGTCCCATAAAATATTTTTTTTTTACAATTTTAATACCAAACTAACAAAAAAAATTAACTCACGGCAGTTAAAATTCTGTGTTAGTTTGGGACCAAAATTATCGAAAAAATATCTAATGGGACTAAAATTATCGGGAAAATATCTTAAGAGACCAAAATTATCGAAAAAATATCATTTGGGACTAAATTTTTTTTTTTTAGACTACAATTGTTTTTAATCCTATTCTAATGGGACCAAAAGTGAAATTTATTTTTCAAAAAAAAGGTGGCAACCATTCCTTCCTTACGTAATTTTGTTTCAAGTCGCACGAGCAAATATAACACGAAGGAGTCATCGCTCCATTACACAACAGTGTAGCCCTCCCTAACAAAATTTTCTGGTTCTGCCACTGAGTAACGTAATTAATTTATATTTGAAAACCATACTTTTGACTTTTCTGTTCAAATTTCATGCATTCATGTTTCGGTCTTTGTTTCACTATCAAATTTATGATTTTAATTATATTTATTATAGAATAAAATTTAATTATAATATTAATAATCATAGTCAACATTTATCAACAAAAAAATGAATTGAAAAAATTATAAAATTTAATTATGAAATAATCAACCATAATAATGAATTATTAATTAAAAACTATAAATTAAATAATAAAAATTAATTATAGATCCTAGTTGGGTTGAGTCAATCTTAATAAACAATTATAAAATTAAATTAAATAACCAAAATGAAATTGTAAGAAAATGGATACAAGAAAAATTCATAGTTTGAAAGTTTAATACAAGATGAAACACAAAAAGTGCATTAGAAATCTCATGTGCATAGTTTTACGGTCTTGAAACTAAGGGCATGCGACAACATGTGAATGCCAAATTAAGCCACATGCATGCGTAGAAGCACATGAAATCGCCCATTGCACTAGTACTGTGGCATTTTCATGCTACAATATTAAATTTATAATTTTATAATAGATTTGTAAAAAATTTAGATAGGGGGTTCATTATTCCCTATTTAGGGTATATAATTATTTTTATGTATTTATTATTTTGAATTATAATTTTTTGTTAATAAATTTTGATCGGGGTTCATTAATTATGTTATAATAAATTTTTACATTTACAAAAATTATTATAAAATTGTAAATTTAACAATGTAACACTCATATATAGTGATACCATTAGTGCAATACACAATTTCATCCGACAAATAACTAAGGTCCATGAAACACACAATCCATACATTGATGTTATCTCATTACCATCAGATCAGACTATTCAGAGCACACTCGTTTTCTATACTCCTTATTTACTACATACGATTTTCCACACACACACACTATTGAACGGACTCTAGTCCTTATTTAACTACACACAATTTATTTCACACAAACTGTCGAATGTGGTTCTCGCCGTCGCCATATCGATGAACCATGGTGGAGGTGAAATACCACGTGGTAACGTCGTGAATGGCGACGTACGCGCCAGTGGAGGCAGCGAGTCCGACCTGAACTCGCCGAGGAAGAATGTCGCTCAAGTCACACACGTAGCTCACCTCATATCTCTGCGAGTCCGTCGTAACAACCACGCTTATAACCTTAGTTGCTCCCACGTAGTTGACGCGCATCGTCACCTCATCGCCGATCAAAGAGTCGGAAATCTGCGTCACGTTCACCGATTCTCTCGACTCGAGGTCGATGCCGACGTGGCGGAAACTCGGGTCCCACTCGCCGTTGACGTAGACGTCGAACTCGACGGCGAAGACGTTGGACTTGTGGCCATTCGACCCGAAGATTCCGAAGTTGCCGCCGGCAGAGCCGGACTTGTTGCGGTTCGACCCGAAGATTTCAAAGCTGCCGCCGGCAGAGCCGGAGGGGATGGTGGTGCCGACGGGGGCCATGAAGAAGGTGATGCCGTCGGCGGGGTTCTTGCTGTTCGCGTTAGGTTTGACGTTGAATTTGACGGTAGTTTCAAAGTCGGCTTGTGCTCCTGGTTGCCAGAAGTTGACCGGAGAAGAGTAGATGACTCGGCCGACGCTGGTCTTCACCGCGTTGCCGGAAAAGTCGGTTTTGGTGAGGCGGAGGGAGGGGGAGTCCCGCGGGAAGTGGGCGTCACCCTGGTAGGTGAGGGTCCTCGGTCTATCGCCGTAGAAATCGTAGGTGAAGGAGGTCCTCTGCGACTGAGCGGTGTTCGCCGTCGCTAGGATGAGGAACAAGGCTATGGTTGCCGGAGATAGAGAGAGAAAGGAAATCAGGGTTTTGGGGTTGAAGGGGCCCATGGTTTTTGATTGGTCGAGAGCTGTGAATTTAATTGGTTTGGATGTGGTGCATCCATTGTACTTGGATCTCTCTCCTATTTATACTACTTAGTGAACATTCTCATGCATAAAGATTATATTATATTATATTATATTATATTATATTATATTATATTTTATTTGTATCATTTGCATGATTAAATTAATCATGCAGTACGTCTAGAAAATCCTTAAATAATTGAGAAAATGACATTTGTCACAATGGGTGACGTGGTATTATCTTATAGATAAGGTGTCACACGTATTAATATTAACATGATATAATAGCTCTGCATTTAATTTGGCACTACCACTTCGTCATAAAGTGAATGTGTTTAGTGTTTACTATAGAGTAGGTGATTATTTATGAAATAAAAATCGGATGTATTACTAGGGAGAGTATTTTCTATTAGAACCGGAAGCACAGCACAATACATAAACTAGGGTATTCATATCATGTGCATCTGAACATATCACGTGTGTGTATTGATATTATCAGAAATTCAGAACACTTGGTAGATATTTGATTGATAGTGTTAAACTGGGATTCAAATTTCTTGTAATACTTCTATGTATTTCATTCCGTATTTTACTATAAATTTTATGATTTTAATAATATTCATTATAAATTAAAAATCAATTTTAATATAAATAATCATAGTCAATATTTATCAATAAAAATGCATTAAAAAGTTATAAAATATAATTTTGAATTAATCAACCATAATAATAAATTATTAATTGAAAATTAAAAATTAAATATTAAAAAATTATTATAAACCATAATTGGATGGGGTGAACCTTAAAAACAATCTTAAAATTAAACTAAATCACAAAAAAAAATATAATTTAAGAAAAATATATAAAAAAAAACTCATAATTTAAAAGTGTAACATAGAGTGTAAAACAGAGAGTGTAATAGGAAACCTGATCAAGTGGTCAAACTAAGATATAGGTAGCCAAATGAAATTCTCTATCCTACTTTCTCTATTCCACTTGGTGTTCCATTTTGATTTTTATTAGATTTTCATCAATCTTTTTTCTTCAAATTCAATTTGTCATGGTTTAGTTTAATTTTATAATTATTATTTAGAATTCATTCCACTCAGTTAGGGTTTATAATTATTTTTTTAATATTTATTTCTTATTTTAGTTAATATAATTAATTAAAAGAGTTAATTATTCCAAAATATGGGTATATAATTTTTTAAAATTTTAATTTTAGCAATAAATGTTAATTATGATTTATTATACTATAATAAAATTTATTTTGATAATAAATATTTTTAAAATATTAAATTTAATAGTGAGATACAAATCATACAATAATAGGACATGAAATGTGGGCTAAAGAATTGTATCATGTAGCTAGCACCTATTCGAAATAAAAGAATATCCAAAGAGCATTTCATTTATGTTTATGATGTCATATAATTTATTTGTTTTAATTTAATAAGTTCATGCACTTTTAAATTTGATAACATGCGCTATTTAAAAGAACTAACAAATTTGTCAATTTTTGTGTTAATTAAATGAAACCACAAATTTTCCATCTTTTTTATACCCAGATGCGCACGGAGTAAATCTCGTCCATATGTAATAACTTGCAAACCACACAGAAGATTTAAACCACATTTTAAAAACCTTCCCAACAAATTTATCTCTCTGAATGTTCATGTGTGCAATTAATTTGCAGCTTTCTTTTATTAATTTTATGGAGTTTTTTCGTACACAACTTCCTCCCCGTCCTCTAAATAAGATGTATAAATAAAGGAAAAGGATAAACTTAAAAATTCCGAATATCAGAAAGCGATAATTCAAAGAATCGGTAACTCATTAAAACTCATTTGAAAAACCCAGTGAGAAAAATCATATGGAAAAAAGAATACCCTTCTAAGCAAAACGAAAATAATCGAGACCTGAAAAATCCTGTCTAACAATATCAACAATACAAGGAATAACGGAAAACCAAAATCCTATATGAACAATAGAAGAAGCTAACAAATCAGTAACTATATTACCCTCACTATAGATATGAGAAACACAAAAATGAATTCCACTTATAAAATCGAGCACCCTGCGCCATCTAGCTTTCAACGGCCAAGGCACCTGCAGACTGCGAGAAGAAAGCAACGAGACCACATAAACAGCCTCCTCGATCCCCCTCCCTCCCTCCCTCCATTTATTATTATTATTATTATTATTATTATTAACTAAAATGAAAAATAAAAACCTGAGAATGTATTAGCTAAATCTTATATGCCTGTTTCAGGATTTCAGTGCATATATATGAGATCCTAGTCTAAAATTTTGTATGATCAATCATTTGCCAAATATGAAATTTATTAGTTTTTCTTCTACTTCTTCCTTCAATTTTTTTATTTAGTATGGTTTTACTATATTCTTTAGGATTTAATCCACATAGTTAGGGTTTATAATTAGTTTTTAATGTTTAATTTTTATTTTTTAGTTAATATAATTAATTTTTTAGAGTTGATTATTCCAAACTAAGAGTATATAAATTTTTAACAATAAGTATTAATTATGATTAGTTATAGTATAATAAATTTTATTTTTATGAAAACCATTATTAAAACATATATAATGTTTGCATGATATTTTAAAATTATATAATTAATAAGGATTATTTGTAAAGGAATCTTTAATTACATGCATTTTACTTTTAGTAAATATACATTGTTAGTACAATCGTGTGCATTTGTTTTGGTAATAATCATGCAGTTTCGCTAATCACGTGGTGTTTGTTGAGATTCAAGGTATTGATTTTGGTAACAATATTATTTAGCGGATTCGATGCTAGACCGAAACTCAATGCGTCTCTTCGCTGTGATCGTGACAAGTGGAAAATGACTTGGCAGGCGGTGAAAAAGTCAAACTCGCCCGACCTAGGAATGCGAACAGGACCAGCTTGGATAACTGACGGAGTGAGGCTCTTCTCCGTTAATTCTGCTTTCTTCAACTTTAATGCACACACTTTTTTTTTTACTTTTTTTTATGTTTTTTTTTAATGTTTTTTTTTTTATTTGGGAAGTTAATAACCTTTAATAATTAAGTGACGGGACTTATTTTGAATCTATGATGGTTAACCCATTTTGCATGCGACGAATTTTGCGAACAATTAATTAGTTAATCCAGGAGTAATTAATCTGGTATGCGACAGACCAAAAAAAGGATAATTTAGTACATACTCGTATGGTAGCAAGATTGATTTAGTGTTGAGTTTTTCCCTTTTAATTTGTAATTTTTCCCGTTCCATTTGCGGATCATTTTTATTAAGATGTTGCCATCAACCTTATGTATACATATTCTATGCAGACTGGAAAATTGCTCTTGGTTGCGACGGATATATGATTAAAGTCTACTGCCCACAACTCTGTAAATATAAATATTTACACTTATAACATGCAATTTCTGAACTTGATATGTAGTTTCCGATCCACGAGGGGTGACCAAAAGCTCTATATCCCGTGTGCGTATGGTGAGGAGGTGGAGATCAATGCCCTAACATGATAGTATATGTATTTTGGTCAACTTTTAATAGCACTAAAATTATATCAATAATAAGGATTACCCGATTAAATTATATCTTTTGTTTATTCCACGCTGAAATACAAAAGAAAATCAGAAACGTTACAGATAATAGAAATGGAGTGAGCGGGACTGGATCACCATCCCTTTCTGATCATAGCACATTAGTGGTGCCACCACACACCATAATCCATTCTTCGCAAATTTTGCCTGAGAGAATGGCTGCATTGTGTCATTTTTTAGCTGCCTCATTTTATTGCCAATCTGACCTCTCTGATCCTACTTCAATATAGACATACAACACAGAATGTAGGAACAAAAAGCATGATAACACAATACCCACTCAAACAATAACCCTGAACATACCCAATAAATCAATCACCCTGCACACAACATTGCACAATTCATATAATTTAGAAGAAAGCCATGAAATCGTAATAGGAATACTTGATGTTACTACATATATACGACAGGATCACCAGTAGTTTTAAAATGAATATAAGCCTAAATAATCATATAATAAGATATTGTCCGAGAAATTGAGTAGAGTTCTTGAAGAACGTTCGAAAAGATAAACTACTCCCACCACCAGTGCTCTAGGGGCATCCGCATCCATTCCGGATCTCCCAAACCATCCAGGGTCGATATGATCCATTGCATGTCCAGTGTTCCAACGCGATGCTCCATGAAGACTTCCCGTAGTAGGGTGTAGTTGGGCTCTCCTACCAAGCGGTAGCCGATGTATCAATGAGGTTCCATCTGCATTACGAGGCATCATTTTAGCAGTGAGAATAACATCTTATTCAAGTGGCATCAATGGTAGTGATCTAATTGAGTCTACACTTACGTGAAGAGCCTCGTATCGATTCCAGTACGCCGACCTAACGCAGACGGTGTTGGTTTGCGAGTCAAAATGAATTTCCAAAAAAGAGATGAACCAGATGAAGTCCTCTAGACGGCGCCGAATCTCCTCGATCTTGCAGGCCACATCCACAGGCCGTATAAGACTCCGGAGAATATTCATCATTATTTTTGCGATTCTCATTATTGCTATCGCAGCATTGACAGCATCCTCCATTGCACCAGCTCTCGATTCATCACGCACAAGTCGAAGCAGCCGGATCTCGTCTCTCGTCCCTTGGATCCAGTTATACTCCTCTTCAATCGGAAGGCGTTCGCGGTAGCTCATTCTTTTGAACAGGGTAGTGGTAATGTCTTTGTTGAGTTTTGGGTTTTCTGCGCATTATGTACCTTGACGATATATTGATAGAGGGTAAGGTTTTGGATAGGTTCGCCGTTCCAAATCCCGGGCGCGGCTGGTGACTTACCAATGCGTTGGTTGGTTTCACAATGACATCCTATCCGTATTGGGAACTGAATGCATGGGAAAACAAAATGAGGCCTTTACTACGGTTACTGGGCCACATTACTAAAGTTAGAGAAAGGCTTCAATCTGATGCTGTTGGGCCAGGCCCATTTGTAAATTCTTCAATAAATTGATAGAAACTTCACTAATCAAAATATAAATCGGGCAATTTCATCAATCGTGTAATCAAAATTATATAAGGCAAATAGAGATTACTCAACAATTCCACCCTAACATAAAAATAAATGAAATGAATTAAACAAAAAATATTGAGAATGTCAAGTTCCAGAGAATGTAAAAAACAACATGAAATTTTCAATCAGGCACATTTTCAATAAAAAATTATGAAAGCAAAGGAAGGTTAGTGTTGTCAATAAACGTTTGATTACACCAAATAATGGAAAAACCTCCACCTCATGTCTGCTATCCCAAAAACGGAAAACTTAACGTTCCAATGTGAATATTGGCCTCAACGTGGGCAATATTCAGAAACATTGCAAATTTGTTAGTTTTATATTGTGGAGCGCGAACAATTTGATAATCACTAATAATAGATATCCTGGCCGCAATAATATGGTCTACCATGATCATCACCGTGGTAGCAAAACCATAGATCCTTGCACTGTCACTTCCCAAGCAAAACAACAAGTGTATGTCAGTCATCATATTCGACCACTACAAACATATACACAAGAGGAACACACGAGCCAGATAGATCCCCGAGTGCAAGGGTTGATACAAAAGGGAGACGCTAAACAACTTTTATAGTTCCTGAGTTACTATGACAGTTACGTGGTTTCTAATGGCACTGAGGTACCGAAACTCAACCAAGTCGCCATCCCGCAACCCATTTGCCACATAAAAAGCATGCCACCCCGCTGATTTAAATTTGTAGCGAAAGCCGTAGTTGTTCCTTCTTCGCTCAACTCCCACTTGCCATTGTCTCCCCTGGGTATTCTGGAGGACCACACTCACGGGGGGTTGCAATCCTGTTGTTCTTATCCACTGTTTAGTGTCTAATTATGTCATTTTAATTTATTGATTTTATTATGTTTCGTATTTATTTTGTTTAATTTTATATTGTTATGTGTTGATTTTATGTGTTTATTTGTGCTTATTGCTCTAATGGTGAATTGTGCCAAGTATTGCAAAACTTGAGCTCTTAATTATAAAAGCAGGTATTTTACGGCAATTAGGTGGCAAATGCAAATCCGAATAAGTGAGCTGGTTGTTCTCAAAAGACAAAAGAAAGGTTAAAAAGAATGGAGAAAAAAGCACCCGCACGGGCGGGCTAAGGAGCGCGGGCGAGGCACCAAAAAGCCGAGAGCCTCGCGCCCCCGCCGCGCCTAACACCCCAGCGGGGCTGGCCCCCGCGGCGCCCTCCGCCCCCGCGGGGCTAGCCCCCGCCGTGCTCGCCCAGCCGCGCACCACGGGCCCCCGCGGCGCCATGCAGCCCGTCGACACGGGCTGATCCCTCTCCTTCTCGGGTCCATTTCTCCCCCATGATCTTTGCAAATCCACCCGTTTTCACTTTATGAGCCAATCTTTTTATTTGCGAGATTTTTAGGATTGTCATTCCCTAAAACTTCTAGAGTAGCCTTTGCTCCCAAAAATCTCTACAATTTACCATCAACTCCCATCACCTTTTGCTCTTCTTCTCTCTCTCTTCCTTAATGCTAGAGGGATCTCTCTATCCATCGGGGATAAAAAAAAATTAGATTTGGGGGATTCATCAGAAATGAGGAGATTGACTCCACTGATACGATTCTCTTCATTCACTCTCTCTTTTCATACACACTATACACACTAATCTCTACACCACCATTCATCACCATTTTACCATCAACACCACTACAAAAGAGAAGGGAAGAAGGGGGAGAAGAAGGGGACCAAGCCAAGCTAGGAGAAGGAAAGATAAAGAAAGGCCCGACGACGAGCATCCGCGGAAGCTAGGCTTGGAGGAGGTTTCTCTTGTGTTTTCTTTACATTTCTTGGATGTTTGTGGGGATTTGTCCCAAAACTATTGAACGATACTTAATATTGTAGAAGTTTGACTTATTTGCATTTAGTTTATGAGATGACTTTCTTCTATGGTATTTGCGTTGTTTTGAACATGTTTAGTGGCTAATCTCTTTATTAGGGGATAGACGATCAATGTGGTTTTGATCTATGCTTGTTCTTGATTGATTGTTGTTGTTGGAATTGTGCCTTTTCATGTTTAGGTACTTGATCACTACTTGAGCATTGATAGGATTTAGAGGAGTCTTGGTTGTGAATCTAAATCCGGAAATTGGTTCCTTCAACGTTAGGTGCATGGGGTTCCTAAGCCTAATATGTTAATCTTGCATGTATAGTACAGCTAAGAGAGGTTTAACGGATAGACGGTGACAGAAATTGAAGTTAAACTAATTGGAAGGGTCTATCATATTTGTGAGCATAGCATTATCAGCTTGACTTAAGCATAGTGATAAAACCCTTGAGAGAATCTACACCCTAATACCTTAATCAAACTTGTCTCCGCTAATCTCATTTTTAATCCATTTTTTAACATTTAATCACTTTTCCTTATTGTCTATTTCAAATTTGTAGTATAATCATCATCATCAAAACCCTTGTTAGAATGTTTAGATTTTATTTTAGTTATTTTGTTAAAAGCATGTGTAGCCTATAGATAATTCTTTCACATAAAGTCTTCCTTGAGAGATCGACTAGGGTTAAGCTCATCGCTTCTACAATTGACCCCGTCCAATTGCGGGTGTGGTCCTAAGTAGTGTCTAGTGAGCATAAACCGGAAATTATAAGTGTAAATTTGGACCGCGAAACAAATTTTTGCGCCGTTGCCGGGGAGGGCTTTTGAGAATTGTCTTTTTGGTGATATATTTGCTTTTGTGTTGTTTTAAAATTGTGAACTTGGCATTGAAATGTTTGTGTTGTTTGTGTAAATTTTTTTTGTGTTTATGTCCTTTTGTTTGGCTTTGATATCTCTTTCCGCAAGGTACGTTTGATCTCCGTTTCGTTTGTGTTTGTGTATGCTAGGGAGGTGAAGCCTCAATCGAAAACTAGCCCCCGTGTTTGACGACATCCATCGACCAAGGAGATTTGACGTGTTCGTGTGGGAGAGAAAGATGGAAGCGAACCCTTTCAACAACCCCGATAATGCCAATGCCAATGCGGCTAGGGACATGAGAGACTTTGCTCGTCCCGTGATTGGGGCGTCGACTTCTTGCATAGTTCTTGGTGAAGCCGCACGGAACTACGAATTGAAGAACATCCATTTTAGCCAACTTCCCTCATTCTACGGGATGCCAACTGAAGATGCTTTAAACTTCATCCGGGAGTTCTATTCCGTTGTTCAAACCTTTCATCTACAAGGTTTGAATGAAGATCAATTGAAAATGAGGTGTTTTCCCTACACCTTGAAGGATCGAGCAAAGACGTGGTTCATGTCTCTTCCGGCCAATTCATTGGCTAATTGGAATGTCGTCTATGAGAAGTTCATGGCCAAATACTACTCCAATCAAAAGACCCAAGACTTGAGAACTCAAATTGTTACTTTCACCCTATCTACGGGTGAATCATTTCATGAAGCTTGTGATCGATTTCAAGGTCTCCAACAACAATGCCCTCACCACCATCTCGCACCTGAGTTGCTCAACCAATTTTTCTACGACGGGCTTTCATAGAATTTTCAATATATGGTGGACAATGCATCAGGAGGGGACATTAGCGGACACACCGCCAAAGAGGTCTCACACATCTATGAAACCATGGCCACAACTTCTCAACAAAAGAGTGCTAGGGGGAAGAGAGCTTCCGTCAATGAGGCTAACCCTAGTTACGACGTGAAAAAGCAACTTGCCGAGTTGACAAGGCAAGTAGAGATGCTTAGAACTTCTGAGAGACCACCCCAACAATTGATGACCGTTGAGACGTGTGGGATTTGTGGAGAGTATGGCCATGGAACCAATTTGTGCCAAAGATCAATCGAGCCGGAGACAAGTGAAGAGGCTCATTTCCATGCTCTCCAAGAGCAAGTGAATGCTCTCCAAGGTTTCCAACCGCGCCAACAATATGACCCGTACTCTCAAACATACAATCCGGGATGGAGAAACCATCCTAATTTCTCTTGGAAACAACCTCAACAACCTCCTCTACCACCACAACAACCGCCTCCATCTCAACAAGCCGGAGGTGGCCAAGCTCCACCTTATCATAGGCCGCAACAATACCCGGCCACACCGAACCAACCACCAAGGCCGACATTGCAAGACACATTGCGATCCTTCATCCAAGCCACTCAACAAAGATTTGAATCCGTTGAGGCTTCAGTGAAGATAATTGAGACTCAAGTAGGCCAAATAGCTGGGACCGTTGGAGAGTTGGCAAAGCAAGCCAAGCCGGGCAAGTTACCTAGCCAACCGGAGCAAGCTCAAGCTATTACCGTGCTCAGAGGAGGCAAGGTAATAGATAACAAGGTTGGCGAGTCAAGCCCGACCAAGGAGGTTGAAAAAGAAGATGAGACTCCTTCACAACAACAAAAGGAGTCCGAGAAAGAAAGTGGAGAAGCGAAGAAGCCCACACTCCACAAGGCTACCAATCCTTACAATCCTCCAATTCCATTTCTAAGCCGGTTAAGGAATGAGAAGCAAGACACCCAATTCCAAGAGTTCTACAAACGCCTTTCCAAGGTGAATGTCAATCTTCCACTCTTTGATGTCATCTGAAACGTGTCGGCCTATGTCAAGTTCTTCAAGGAACTTGCTTCAAAGAAAAGGAAGTTTGGAGAGAATAAGAAGATAGAGGTATCCAAAGTGGTGAGTGCAATCCTACAACATCAACTACCACCAAAGCTTCAAGATCCAGGTAGTTTTACTCTTAAAATTGCCTTGGAAAATGGCAAAGAAGCATGTGGTATGCTAGACTTAGGAGCCGAAATTAATTTGATACCTTACTCTATTTATAAACAATTAGAGTTAGGAGAATTGAAACCTACTAGAATGTGTCTCAATTAGCGGATAGGTCCGTGAGGTATCCTAGGGGAATAATAGAGGAAGTGAAGCCTACCCCTGAGCTTGAGCTCGAGGAGCTCCCATTCCATCTTAAATACGTCTATCTCGATGATGAAGAGAAAAAGCCCATGATCATCTTTTCCGAGTTAGAAAAGGATGAAGAGGACCTCTTAGTAACCGTGCTTAAGAGGAACAAGCAAGCTATTGGATGGAGTCTTTCTGACATTAAAGGCATTAGCCCCTCTACGTGTATGCATCGCATCATTCTAGAGGAAGGGGCTAAGCCGGTTCGTGAAGGGCAAATGAGGCTCAACCCCATGCTAATGGAAGTCGTTAACAAAGAGATTCTTAAGCTCCTAGCGAAAGGGATCATTTATCCCATAGTCGAGAGCGAATGGGTGAGCTCGGTTCACGTGGTGCCGAAGAAAGAAGGGATAACGGTCATTGAGAATGACAAGGGAGAACATGTGGCTAGTCGAACCACCACCGGGTGGAGAATGTGCATTGACTATCGGAAGCTCAATGCCGCCACAAGAAAAGACCATTTTCCCTTTCCCTTCATTGATCAAATACTTGATAAACTAGCCGGTCATAGTTTTATTACTTTCTTGACGGTTTGTCGGGTTATTTTCAGGTGGCCATAGCGCCAGAGGACCAAGCCAAGACCGCCTTCACATGTCCCTTTGGCACATTCGCTTGTAGAAGGATGCCGTTCGGACTATGCAATGCACCAGACACGTTTCAAAGGTGTATGTTTTCTATCTTCTCCGAAACGATTGGAGATTTCATTGAGGTATTCATGGATGACTTTTCCGTCTTTGGATCTTCATTTTCCGATTGTTTGGCAAAGTTAGAACTTGTTTTGAAAAGATGCATAGAAAGTAGCCTAACTCTTAGTTGGGAAAAGAGTCATTTCATGGTTACTAGTGGCATAGTGCTTGGTCATGTTGTGTCTAAAGAAAAAATGAGTGTAGACAAGGGTAAGGTAGACGTGATTGAGAAATTGTCTCCACCCGTTAATGTGAAAGGAATTAGAAGTTTTCTAGGCCATGCCGATTTTTACCGTAGGTTTATTAAAGACTTCTCAAAAATTAGGCAACCTCTATGTCATTTACTTGCTCAAGATGTTCCCTTTGAGTTTGATGAAAAATGCTTGCATGCGTTTAATACCATTAAGGAGAAATTGATCACCGCACCCGTAATTGTTCTCCCTAATTGGTCTTTACCATTTGAGATAATGTGTGATGCATCAAATTCCGCTGTTGGCGCCATTTTAGGTCAACGAATTGATAAAATTCTTCGTGTAATTTACTATGCTAGGCTTACCTTGAATAGTGCTCAAGTAAATTGCACCACAACCGAAAAAGATTTACTTGCCGTTGTGTTTTCTTTGGATAAATTTAGATCCTACATCTTAGGTTCTAAAGTAATCGTGCATAGTGATCACGCTGCTTTAAGGCATTTATTGATCAAACCACAAGCTAAACCTAGACTCATTAGGTGGATTTTGCTTGTGCAAGAATTTGATGTTGAGATTAAAGATAGGAAGGGGTGTGAAAACGTGGTAGCGGATCATTTATCTCGCCTCCCCGTTAATAAGAATTTTAATTTGTTACATGAAAAAGGAGTAGATTGTGATACATTTCCCTATGAGCATGCTCTTAAAGTTAATTCCTCTCCTTGGTATGCCGATATTGTCAATTATCTTGCTTGTGATAAATTGATACCTAACCTTTCTTTTCAAGAAAAGAAAAGATTTTTGGCAATGTGTAGGTATTACTTCTGGGACGATCCATGCCTTTTCCATTTGGGAAAAGACGAGATAATTCGAAGATGTGTTCCGGAAGAGGAGCAAACCGATGTTCTAGCCTTTTGCCACTCATCTCATTGTGGTGGTCATTTTGGAGGGTAAAAGACGGCTAGAAAAATTCTACAATCTGGTTTGTATTGGCCTTCAATTTTTAAAGATGCTCATGCTTACTCCATTTCATGTGATAAATGCCAACGACTTGGTAATATTGGGAGGAGAAATGAAATGCGTTTAAATATCAATCTTGTTGTTGAAATTTTTGATGTTTGGGGTATTGATTTTATGGGACCATTTTCTAGCTCATTTGGTTTTGAGTATATCCTATTAGCGGTCGATTATGTGTCAAAGTGGGTTGAAGCAATCCCCACTAGGTCTTGTGATGCTAATGTGGTTATCAAGTTCGTGCATGAACAAATTTTGAGTAGATTTGGATTCCCTAGGGCGATCATAAGTGACGGAGGAACTCATTTCACCAACAAGCTCTTTGCAAGATTAATGAAGAAAAATGGAGTGACTCACAAGGTGGCGACTCCATATCATCCTCAAACTTCCGGTCAAGTTGAGACGAGCAACAAACAAATTCAAAACATCTTGAAGAAGACCGTGAATGTGACGAGAAAGGATTGGTCACGAAGGCTACCGGATGCTCTTTGGGCGTACCGGACGGCCTACAAAACAATTCTAAGAATGAGCCCATACCGCCTTGTCTATGGCAAAGCATGCCATCTCCCCGTTGAGATCGAGCACCGAGCCTATTGGGTGATTAAGGCTGTGAATTGTGATCTTGAAAGTGCGGGAAAGGAACGAGCCTTGCAATTGTCCGAGCTCGATGAATTGAGAAACGAAGCCTATGACAATGCTAAGATCTACAAAGATAAAGTGAAGAGGCTACACGATAGGCGAATTGTCAAAAAGGAGCTCATGCCGGGCATGAAGGTTCTTCTCTTCAACACTAGATTGCGGTTTTTTCCCGGAAAACTCAAATCGCGTTGGAGCGGACCGTTTCTCATTGAAGAAGTGTTCCCCTATGGGGTGGTCACATTGAAGAATCCGGTAATGAATGTTACATTCCAAGTGAACGGCCGTCGAGTCAAGCCATACTTTGAAGGATTTTTGCATGAAGCCGATGTGGAGGAATTGAGACTTGTCAATTCCGAGTGAACCGTCCACAAACTTCGTCTAGCTTGAGACATTAAAATGAGCGCTGCATGGGAGGCAACCCATGAGTTTTATTGTTTAATTTTATTTTCTCTTGCCTTAAATTCAGTTGGTTTATAGTATTTTGTGGAGTGAAAAATTTTAATCGGGGAAACTGACTTTGCAGGGGTCGAAAAGAGAAGAAAAACAGAGCAAGGAAGTGCAATTTTGAAAAAGGAAAAAAAAAGGACGCAGCGCGGGCGGGACGCCAAACGGCCGAGACACCCACTCCCCCGCCGCGCGCAAGGCGCCCTCGCCGTGCGCAAAGCGCCCCGTCGCGCCATATGCCCCCGCGGGGCTCCTATCCGAAGAGCCCCGCCGCGTGCCCACCGAATGCCCCCACCGCGCCAGGTGCCCCGGCGGGGCTACTCCACCACGCCCCCGCGGGGCTCACCTACTTTAACACTTGTGGATTTCATTCAATATTTGTACTCCCATCTGGACACTTACACTCAACCTCCTCACCAATAATTCACCTACCTCTTTCACTCTCCACCTTCATTTACGCCTCTTTTATTTCCCCCAAATTTCACTCCCAAGTTCTGCTAAAATTCACAGCATCTCTTTCATTCTTCCCCCAAAATTCCATCAAAAACTTACCAAGCTCTCACACCCCCGCCGCTCCATTCTGCCCTGCCGCACTACACCGCCCCGCCGGGCTGCTTTCTTATGCTCTACCCCCTAACTGTTGTTGCACTTCATCTCCCTGCAAGGTCCCAACCTCCTCACCATGGGCCTAAAAATGAAGCTTCCCAAAATTTTTGGAGGCAAGGGCAAGGATAAGAGCAAGAATGCTAGCAAATCCACAAGCAGGGACAAGGGCAAAGTACCAGAAAACACAAGCTCCCTGCCAATGGTCTCGAACCTCCGACAACAATATGGAGCTCCATTCCTTATCACAACTCCCAATGAAGGTAATCATTATCTCACTCTCCATAGCCATGAGATATCTTATCCTCACTACATTGATTGGAAGTTGATGCTGGAGTTGAATTTGGAAAAACAAATAATGGAGTATCTTAAGGTGTTAAATATGCAAACATTTGCCCGGATGCAATTTTATGCTTATGATAATGTCGTACTTGAATTTTTGGTGTCATTTCAATATGATGAGGATGAGAGAAAGAGTTGTACCTTTCGGATGTTTGATGAGCACTATAACCTCACTTTAGCTGAACTGCGGGATTATTTTGATTTCTCAACTACGGGGATCAAGCACCTGCCATCAGATTTCAATGCTGCGGATGCATGGTATGAAATTTCGGGATTCCGGAATTGGAATACAAAGGGCATTCCAAGAAAATTCATTGAGGATCTCGCATTGTCCGTGGTTCACAAGTTCTTGGCATACAACATTTCGGGCAAGGAGCAAGCCAACAAGATGAATTCCACTAAGGTCTTCCTACTTTGGTGTGCCAAGAAAGGCAGGAAAGTGTGTCCGTCCACCTTCATTCTGAGCATTATCAAAGACGCAGTCATGAGGAAGACCTAGCACCCTTCTTTCTGTGCCTTCATCTCCGCCCTTTGTGCCAAAATTAGCGCATTTGATGAAGATGCCCCAGCTCCTCCTGGGTACAGGCGCCTTGACGCCCATACAATCGACAAAGAGAAGCTCAAGCGGGCCGAAGTGATTTACAATGAGCGAGAGGTGCGCCCTCATGCAAAGAGGACTTGTGTCGGCACCTTGAGGTTATGGGAGGTTCCCCGTTAGCTCCACAGGAGCCTAATGAAGAGGGTGATGACGACGAGCATGACACCGACAGGCACCAAGGAGGACATGCAGGGCATCAAGGATACCACATGCCTACTACGGACTGGGGCTCATTCCAAGGCTACATGGACACAACGATGGGTCAATTCCAGCAGTCCATTACCGATTCCATGAGCTCTTTTGGCACTCAATTGCAGGATTCTTTGTCCACCTTTAGACAAGAACATAATGCCCGCATGATGCATCAGCAAGAGAGGATTGATGCCTCTTTTCAGTCCATCCACGATGATATCACTGCTGTCCATGACGATGTTCGAGGCCTCTACGCTCGAGTCGACCTTAACGATGAGCAGATCCAAGCCCTCCAAACAAGCTGGGATGCATGGACTCTTGCCTCCACTTTCACGCCAAGGAATCCACCACCTTATCCACCACCAGCACAGTAACGATTCCTCTATGTATTTCGTGTTTAATATGTTTCATGTTCGCGTGTGTTGTTTTTATCATATATATTGTTCGTATTTTCCGTTTGTGTTTCCTAATGATGTTTTGTAGGAGCTCGTGCACGTTGCCGGTTTTCTACAAAATTGTGATGTTCTCTACTCCCTTATCCCTTTTGCTTGCATTAGTTTTCATTCATTGAGGACAATACATGTTTTAAGTGTGGTGGAGCGCATGTTATGTTATGTAGTGAATTTTGTTATTTTTGCTTTAATATGTTAGTATCAATGACGTTATGTTAATTGTGTTGGTTTTGATATGCATGTTTATTTGTTTTAGTTATCTAAGTCTAGTGCAATTCTCCCACTTAGTATTTTAACTTGCCCGACGGTCAAACTTGAAAATTTTTTATATGAATCTTCAAGGAATTACTTCAGAGTTGATTTTGAATGAAGGAAGTGTTTCGTGGTGTCACTCTTAAGCATGAATTATTTTGAATGAGATCACAATTTTATGATTAACGTCGAAGAGTCTTGCTCTTGAAAGAATAGGAAACATGCTCGGCCTTGTTCTTGAAAACTACTCCCTTTAATCATTTATCCGAGTTAACAAAAAAAAGAGGAGAGAAAAAAAAGAAAAATAAGGATCTCTACTCCTCTAGTTGATTTATTCGACTATGAGTATGGGAAACCACGCAAGGACACTAGAGATGTCCTCCCTATGGTTGAACCTTGTGATTTTTGATCCATACCCCCCATGAATGTGTTTAAATAAATGGGATTGCAGTCCGGATTCTACTCCTCTCATGTGGGTGTCAATCCTTTCACGTGTTGCATGATAAGTATGGGAAACCACATTAAGAAGCTCGGGTATGCTCGATGAATTGACCTAATGATCCTTATCCTGTGTTTGTAACCCCTTAATAAATGTGGATGTGATTTTTGGGATGTAAATTAATTGAATCTGTGTTCGGTATTTATTTTTACCTAAACTGCAAGTGTACAGCGAGGCTTATAAGATAGCGGTGAACAAGAGTATCGTTTCCACAGGGATTTAAGATTTAATCTGCTAGTTATTCAATTTAACCCCTCGCAGTTATCTAGACTATCAAACATGGTTGGATTTAACTAATTAAAAACTAAAGATAATAAATAAAATAAATTACCACAGCAGATATCAACACAGATAAATCAAACACTGAAGAAAAAGACGTATTCTAGGATTGGATAATCATTATTTAATCCATTCTCTTAATCAATCCATTTAATGTCTATGTTAGGATTTAAATCATGCTAGAAGAATCACTCATATATTCTAAACCTTCTCTCGAAGCGCCTAGATCGTAGATCAAACAACAAATATTAACGTCTCCGTTCAATACCTATTATGCAATTCCCAATGGTACCAAAGATTTATTGTTTTCTAAATTAATCGCAACTCTCTCGAGTGATATTGAATAACCAGTTAATTATTCCTGATCTTGTGTTAAAACTCATCTCTTGAATTATGGATTAACACATCAAATTGTATCATTTAGTGATCAAGTAAATAATACAGAGAAAACGGGAATAATCAAAACATAATTAAATCATAGACACCAAATAATATGAATCAAAAGAACTTCATAAATAAATCATAATCCAACCCTAGAATACTAGGGTTTTAGCTATCCATGGCAAAATAAACAACTAAAACAATCCACAAAATAAACATTATATTCTAAGAATAAAGTAAATAAAACCCGGAGATTCTATATTGGCTTTAGTCTTGAACACTCTTGAATCCTTTGGTCTTATTCTTCGCGTCTTCTTTTCTCTGCAGCAACTCTCTGTTGGTAATTTTTAGGTAGGAGGAATTCTTTTTTATTTTCCTGTATTTCAACCCTTAAATACTAAGTATGAATTTGATCCAAAGTATGAAACCACAGCTGCATCGCCTTTAAGATTCGTGAGCTCGCTCCCGATCACGTCGGTCGCGACTCGGGTCGCGACTCCATGTGTCATCCAGCTGTCAAAATATTCGCGACCTCTACTGATATTCGCGACCGGGTCGCGAATTTCTCAAAGATGACACCTGTCTCTGTCGCGATCATACAGTGAATGGCCCTCGGTAATTCGCGGTCTCATTCGCGACTCGCGACTTTTACTCATAGCACCCCAGCCTCTGTCGCGATTCAACAGTTAATGGCCAAGGTCTTCACCCGCGAGCTGCCACGTGGACCGCGGTTCTCGGCATTTTTCCCAAGTATTTTCCAGGACTTCCATACTTCATTCAATCACCATCTTTCCAAGTACAATTCCTGCAAAATTTGCACAAGTAATACCCAACTTCCAAATGCATGAATACACACATAAACTGAGATAAAACACACCAAAACCAATTCAAACTCGAGACAAAAGTGTATCAAAATCAGTGTAAAATCTAAGTTTATCAATCTGGGCTAGCGAGTATTTCCTAAACTTGAGAAGATAAGCGATTCACTCGATAAGATATTGTGTTCACATTCTTGATTAATGTATGCTTTTGTGGGAACCATGCAAATTAACAATTACATGATCACCTTGTGAATATTTTCCTCTCGCTTCATATTTTTTAATTTTCTTGTTTGCTTGAGGACAAGCAAAAGGCTAAGTGTGGGGGAGTTGTTTAGTGTCTAATTGTGTCATTTTAATTTATTGATTTTATTGTGTTTCGTATTTATTTTGTTTAATTCTATATTGTTATGTGTTGATTTTATGTGTTTATTTGTGTTTATTGCTCTAATGGTGAATTGTGCCAAGTATTGCAAAACTTGAGCTCTTAATTATAAAAGCAGGTATTTTACGGCAATTAGGTGGCAAATGCAAATCCGAATAAGTGAGCTGGTTGTTCTCAAAAGACGAAAGAAAGGTTAAAAAGAATGGAGAAAAAAGCACCCGCACGGGCGGGTTAAGGAGCGCGGGCGGGGCACCAAAAGGCCGAGAGCCTCGCGCCCCCGCCGCGCCAGTAGGAGGGCCCCGCCGCGCCCAATGCCCCCGCGGGGCTGGCCTCCGCGGTGCCCTCCACCCCCATGGGGCTAGCCCCCGCCCCGCAAGGCGCCCCCGCCGCGCACCACGCGCCGCCGCGGCGCCATGCAGCCCGTCGACACTGGTTGATCCCTCTCCTTCTCGGGTCCATTTCTCCCCCATAATCTTTGCAAATCCACCCATTTTCACTTTATGAGCCAATCTTTTTATTTGCGAGATTTTTAGGATTGTCATTCCCTAAAACTTCTAGAGTAGCCTTTTGCTCCCAAAAATCTCCACAATTTACCATCAACTCCCATCACCTTTTGCTCTTCTTCTCTCTCTCTTCCTTAATGCTAGAGGGATCTCTCTCTCCATCAGGGATAAAAAAAATTAGATTTGGGGGATTCATCAGAAATGAGGAGATTGACTCCATTGATACGATTCTATCCATTCACTCTCTCTTTTCACACACACTACACATACTAATCTCTACATCACCATTCCTTACCATTTTACCGTCAATACCACCACAAAAGAGAAGAGAAGAAGGAGACCAAGCCAAGCTAGGAGAAGGAAAGACGAAGAAAGGCCCGACGACAAGCATCCGCGGAAGCTAGGCTCGGAGAAGGTTCCTCTTGTGTTTTCTTTACATTTCTTGGATGTTTGTGGGGATTTGTCCCAAAACTATTGGAAGATACTTAATATTGTAGAAGTTTGAGTTATTTGCATTTAGTTTCTGAGATGACTTTCTTCTATGGTATTTATGTTGTTTTGAACAGTTTAGTGGCTAATCTCTTTATTAGGGGGTAGACGATCGATGTGGCTTTTATCTATGCTTGTTCTTGATTGATTGTTGTTGTTGGAATTGTGCCTTTTCATGTTTAGGTACTTGATCACTACTTGAGCATTGATAGGATTTAGAGGAGTCTCGGTTGTGAATCAAAATCCGGAAATTGGTTCCTTCAACATTAGGTGCATGGTGTTCCTAAGCCTAATATGTTAATCTTGCATGTATGGTACAACTAAGAGAGGTTTAACGGATAGACGGTGACAGGAATTAAAGTTAAACTAATTGAAAGGGTCTATCATATTTGTGAGCATAGCATTATCAGCTTGACTTAAGCATAGTGATAAAACCATTGAGAGAATCTACACCCTAATACCTTAATCAAACTTGCCTCCGCTAATCTCGTTTTTAATCCGTGTTTTAGCATTTAATCACCTTGCCTTATTGTCTATTTCGAATTTGTAGTATAATCATCATCAAAACCCTTGTTAGAATGTTTAGATTTTATTTTAGTTGTTTTGTTAGAAGCATGTGTAGCCTATAGATAGTTCTTTCACATAAAGTCTTCCTTGAGAGATCGACTCGGGTTAAGCTCATCGCTTCTACAATTGACCCCGTCCAATTGCGGGTGTGGTCCTAAGTAGTGTCTAGTGAGCATAAACCGGAAATTATAAGTGTAAATTTGAACCGCGAAACATCCACTCGACAGGTATGTCCTACAACGTTCATCCAATTAAATAAATGTCAACAAAAGGTTTATTTTCACATCCTATTACACAATATATAAGAGAGTATATGCGGTTCACTCACCAATGAATAGGTCATGTGTTTCTTCATGTGCTTCTGGAAATTCATTTTCCTTGCCTCTAAGGCTGAGCCAAGAATGAAACACTTGTGTTAGTAAGGCAACACATGGAATCATATTTAGGGTTACAAGTTCTGAACCTTACTCAACGGCCCAAGCGTGACACGACGCTCCATTCCTTGGTCCGTGAATACTGTAACCATGAAGGTGACTCCATCATCAGTAGGCTGGAAAATCAGCCGATCATGTTTTTCAATTTCATTATCAAATGCAAAGTTGATCCATCCATAACCTATCACCATCTAATGCCCCCCGAAACTGAACTTGACATTATACTGTAGCGATCCGTTTTTTTAATATTTAAATTGCTACATTTTTCTTCCTAAAAATGATTCTATTTTTTAATCTTTATATTATTTATAAGCATGAATTCATTTTAGAATATAGTTATTTCATGAGCATGCATTTATTATTTTATTTTGAGTGCTTAATGAGTTTTAATTTTATTCTCTAGCCTATTTTTAGAGTCCAAGTTATTTCAAGCCAAAGAATTTATCATGAAGCCCAAACCTTAATATAAGTAATTGGTTTAATTTTTTTCTCTTTATCTCTTCTTTTCTTCTTCCTCACGTTTTTTTGAAAATTCAAAATCTCAAAGTTTATCTTCTCATCCTTATCAAGATACTTTCGGGATAACTACAAAATCTACACTTAAATCGTAATCTATCATTATAAATAGGGGACTCTAATTCTCTATTTTTTCCCACACCCAAAGGAATATCTGAGACTAGAAAATAGAAAATTCGTTCGCTCGAAGTTTTTCGTCGAGTTGCATTGCAGGTATAGTTCTTTCCTTCGTTTCTCCTTTTGTTGCAGCTTCTGTTCCAAATTTTCTGTGGTGGGAGTCTGTGAAATTTTCTTTCTGAAATAAAGATTGACGAAGTAAAAATTGGTTGTTTGCTTAACTAGGGTCCGGCCGAGAAGATTGGGCCCAGAAGCATGAATTGACTTTATTTTGTTTTTCAAAAACTTGTGTGATAAGTTAGTTATATACGTGTATATATATATATATGTTGGCTTTGTGGGAGGTGTTATAGATATATATATAATATTGGTGTTGTGTGTGTTATGTGTTTAATATATATATTAATATATGTATGTGGTTATGTGTGTGTGCGCGTGTACTATGCATATATATATATAATCTAGGTGTGGTAAGATATATATATGTGATTGATGCATGTAATATATATATATATGTAAATAGTTATGCAGATGTATATATATATATATATATGTATGTAATTACCGTGTAGATCAGAGTTCAAATAGGAACACCAAACCTGTGTAGGAAATAGGAATGAATATCAGTCATAGGATTTGATTTGTTGGATGGTGAGGATTCGTTTTTTATATTGAGGATTAGATTGCAATTATTTATTAGTTTAATTAGATAAGGGTTATAGTTGTAATTCACATTATTATGTAGATATTTAATCCCACGATTTGGGGAATTTACCATAATCCATATAATGTTTGGATTTTATTTTCGATTATGTATTAATTAGTCAGACGGTTTTTTTTCATTAGCCGTCACATTCCTTTTTTTTATTAACTCGTACTGTTATTCATCAAACGATTATTTGGGAGTTCAAAGAATTCATTAACTTCTGAATTATTAGCTAAATTCATCAAAGTTTTTTCATTCTGTGTATTTGTTCGGTATATGCGCTATATATAAACTGAAGATTGCAATATTGATGGAAAATCAAGGTATTCAACGTCTAATTATTGTTATCAAAATAATTTTCTTAATTGGTTCACGGTTTTCCTAGAAAAAATTATGTTTGTATATGTTGGTGGGTTTTAGTGTAAGATTTGTGTATGGATTGTTTTAGGTTTGTGAAAACAGAAAAAACAAATTTTAAAAACTATGTTGAAACGTTGTTCGAGAGTCTCGAGAGTAGTGATGTGTGTTGTAGTTTGAGTTATTGTGGAAAACACACATGAAATCATGTTCTTTATCTCCTGCAGTTAGGGTTTCTAGTGTTGCATATTTTCCAGGTAACGTAAAAGTGTTGCTATCAACTTCATAGAATATGCTATCTAACGGAAAAATGTTTGCTAATTAAGACATTATAATAATGTATTGATTGCAGTGTGTTGTATTTCGTAATTTCATCTAATTCGATATAAATCATATATGTTTTTCACTACGAATGCAAGTTAATTTCATATCTTAGAATTTTATGGATGGGCAATAGTCAAAATTTTAATTAGTGCGAGTTGTTTGTTATATGCGTTTATAGTAATTCTTTTTTTTTATGCATGGGGTTCACGAAATATATATTTTCAATTCAGTGACATTATATTGCTACCAACGGAATACAATTTGCTAACCAATGCATAAAGTTTTGCTAATTTTAAGTTGCGTACAGTGAAACAATATTAGTTACACGGTTATGATGTTTGTTTGTAATTATTAAATTATATAGTTTCATGAAGTTTAATTTTTAAAACGTTGTAGGCGAAGTTGTAGAGTATTCATCTATGTTATATATTGGACGTTCATGACAAAAAATACGTGAGTTGATAGTTTTGATCTTATATGTAGGAGTTTTTGGAGTTGTGTTTGTGTGTTAAGTTAACGATCAGAATGTTGCTAGATACAATATATGATTTGCTAACTAGTTTATCATTGTTTGCTAAGTCAGAACCTACACGTAGTTAATGACGATTTTTAATTTGTATGATTTATATAAGTTGTGTTAACTGTCAGAATGTTGCTATATGTGACATATGATTTGCTAACTAATTGAGAAATATTTGCTAATTCAGAACCTTAATATAAACAGATATGTTTATGTTGTTTGTGTGATTTAATTATATCGACATATTTTCTATTATACATATTATTATTATGGTTATTATTTTTTTTATTCTTAATATATATAGCTTAATGAATTATAATTTTATTAAAATGATAGGTATTAATTTGTCTCAAGATAATCATGCAATTGAGGATTATATACCAGAGTGTGAAAAATCGTTAAAACCATTTGTTGATCAGAAGTTCAAAAGTGTAGAGGATGATATTATTTTTTATAGAAATTATGGTGCAGCTGTTGGCTTTGACATTCATCGTGGTACAGCTAGAATGTCTAATGATGTTGTTATTATATGGAAGTACGTGTTATGCAGTCATGAAGGTGAAAAGAATTCAGTTGAGGATGAAGTTGGCGATGATGTAAAGAAGAAATGACGTAGAGTATCAAAGAGGGTCAACTGCATGGCTCGACTAATGTTTGCAAATTTATTGGATTGCGTTAGCAAATAAAAGATTTGTTGTTAGCAAATATTCAGCCGTCTGTTAGCCAAAAATGTTTAATTCAGTTTATCATATTTTGTTGGTTTGGATATTAGCTAACAATATCATTATGCTAATGTTGTTTATTTCAAAAGTTGAGATTGTATCCGGATTTTCCATTTTTTTGTAATATAATATTTGCTAAATAATACAGTTAGTTTTGCTAATTCAATACTTGTTACAAACAAATGAAATTTGTTTATGCTATTGTATTGTATTCGCAAGGTAATAATATTATATTTAAAAAAATCAAATGCATCAACATGACACTAACCTATGTACAATTGTGTTTGTTTTATAATTAGTTGTGCGGTAATTGCTACTCGTAAAACAATATTTTGCTATCTAATGCAATACGATTTGCTAATTTATAAGATTTTAAGGTTTGCTGATTCAAAAGGTGAGATTGTATTCGCCATTTCCATTTTTGTTGCAATATAATTTTTAAACTAAAGATTATAATAAGGTTTGCTAATACAATACTTTTTACAGAATCATGACTAACTATTGCAGGTTGTGTTTGTTTTATAGTTATTGTCAGACAATTGCTATCTGTAAAATAATATTTGCAAACTATTGCAATATGGTTTGCTAATACAATACTTTTTCCGTTGCTTGATCCTCAAGCCGTGATCACCTTGATGGCTCCCACCTAAATAAACAAACATCCAATAAAAGGAAACAAAAATTAGCAAATTAACTAATATCCAAACCAGCAAAATATGATAAACTGAATTAAACATTTTTAGCTAACAGGCTACTGAATATTTGCTAACAACAAATCTTTTATTTACTAACGCAATCCAATAAATTTGCAAACATTACACTTTTGGTTTCTATAACAATAAATAAACATGAGTTCACCACCAATAGAAAATTCAAGGTAAGAAAAAACACCTTCCACAAACCCACCAAGAGCCAAACGGGGAAAAAAAACCAAATAATTGAAACCATTAAACTATTTTTTGCCAAGACACAAATATGAATCTGCTACTAATCGCGTCATGCAGAAATGCTAACATATTCATTTTTATTTGCTATAATCAGCTATGTATTTGCTAACTGGTTCATAAATATCTAGCTAATGATGTACACTAAATTGATATCAGATTCACATAATTGCTTATACAAACATACATAATCGCTAACAGTAACATACAAAATTAGAATGTCATTCTTAAAAAACATACATCATATCTAGCCTTCTAAAATCAACCAATTGCAATATAATATTTTATGCTGAAATTATTCACCATATATGCAGAAAAGAATATTATTTGCTAATTAACATATTTTCATAATAAAAGTACTAGCATACAGTTCACTAAACATATATGCTAACGATAACCAAATTAATTGCTATCCATGCATAATAAAAGCTAGCAAACAAGAATGCCATCAATTTCAACATCATTTGCTAATAAAACAATTTAGTTTGCTATTATTGTCCAATATATTTGCTATCTTTAACCAAATAAAACTGCAATCTGCTACTAACATTCACAATTTTGATAATTTCAAAACACGAAAATAATAAAATCTCAAGCAACAATATTTGCTAAATATAACACAAAAAGTGTATACCTATTACATCTGTTTGTTGCTTGCTCCTCGTGACGTGATCACCTGGATGCCTCCCACCTACATAAACAGACAATCAAAAGATGGGAAACAGGAAGAAACAAATCAACAATTTTCAAATTCTCATTTTTTGTTAACCGACACCCACATATTTCAAAACATGAAAATAATGAAATCTCAAGCAACAATATTTGCTAGATATAACACAATAATATGCTAACGATAACCAAATTAATTGCTATCCCTATTTAAAAAAAGGTATAAAGACAAATACTCTTCTACAGACTGCTTCAAAATGTAACTCTTGTTTAATTAAGTAACTTTGGCAACAGATTTAGTTTTATTTGCTATAAACATCCATATATTTGCTAATAAAGATCCTATATGTCTGCTATATGTCATCAAACAAAAAAACAGTGCTAACATTTAAAAACTTTAATATGTTAACAATAACCAAATAAATTGCTATCCATGCATAAGAAAAGCAAGGAAATAAGAATGCTATCAATTTCAAAATCATTTGCTAATACAACAATTTAGTTTGCAAACACTGTCCAATATATTTGCAATCATTAACCAAATAAAACTGCAATATGCTACTATAATTCATAATTTTGATAATTTCAACACATAAAACGAATGAAATCTCCAACAACAATATTTGCTAAATATAACACATTAACATGTTAACGATAACCAAATTAATTACTATCCATGCATAAGAAAAGCTAGCAAACAAGAATGCTATCAATTTCAACATCATTTATTAATACAACAATTTAGTTTGCTGTTATTGTCCAATATATTTGCAATCTTTAACCAAATAAAACTGCAATCTGCTACTAACATTCATAATTTTGATAATTTCAAAACACGAAAAGAATGAAATCTCAAGCAACAATATTTGCTAATTATAACACATTAATATGCTAACGATAGCCAAATTAATTACTATCTCTACATATAAAAAGCTAGCAAACAAATAAGACTCAGCAACCTTCTTCTAATTGTAGCACTTTTTAATTTAATTTGCTATTACTGTTCGAACAAAGTAAACAAATAATTCCCTTATGTGGTCTGCTTCAAATTGTAGCACTTTTTCCGCAAAGAAATTAGCAAACATATCCAAAATTATTTTCTATAAACATTTCATAAATCTGCTAATAAATAGAATAATGTTTGAAACATGTCTTCAAAAATATTACAATGCTATCAGTTTCAATAAAATTTGCTAATATAACACAGTAATATGCTACTAATGTCCAAATTAAATGTTGTAAACAAATTCGTAGAATTATTCAGTTTCAAGCACTTTTCATTAAAAAACCCATGGGAAACATGCATCCGCGAACCGCCAAAAAAATACAGCAAAAAACCAGAAGAACCAAAATCAAATCTCGTCACTTTCCTCTGTAAAAAACAGTGCAAAACAAAAAAAACCACCCGATGCAGAAACACACAAAAAGACAACTGTTAGCAACCAAAGTGACAGAAAAAAAATCGCGAACTAAAACCTGGATTACTTCTCGTTGAACGGTTGCCGGTCATCGTCCTTTGCTGTATATGTTGCCGACGTCTCCGACTGTGATTCATGGGTTGATGAAAAATGTGGCCTGCTCATAGTTTGCTCAAACTAAACCCTAGATTTTTTGGCTGCTAAAGTAAACCGATTCGAAATCTAAAAGCAATTTCATAGATTTGGGCGGTTCCCATAATTATATTGACTTGATTTGCGGGATTTTTTTTACCCTTTTTTACTCTTTTCTATCCAGAAATAATAAAGCAGAGTAAAAAAATTGCTATTTGATCCCTAAAATCCTAATTTAATCCAGACCATTGATTTTTAATAGATATATGGTTTCAAATTTGTTCATATTTCCTACATAGGGGGGTGGTAAACATTTTAACCCACCCCGTACCGTGTATATGTATATATTTACATAATATATATATAGGGGTGGGTTAAAGTGTTTACCACCCTCCTATGTAGGAAATAGGAACAAATTTAAAACCATAGATCAACACAATATAAATGGTTCAGAATCAATTAGGATTTTAGGGGGTAAATAGCAATTTTTTCACTGTAATTCAATACTTTTGGATAACAAGGGGTAAAAGGGGTAAAAAATAAAATCCCGTAAATCAAGCGTTTCTTCTATGGCAACCGCCCAAATCTATGAAATTCCTGTAGATTTCAAATTCCTTTGGTTTAGGATGTAAAAAATCTAGGGTTTTGATAGAACTTTGAGCATACGAATCTTCTCTGTCAACCAATACACCCAGACGGCGACCGCGGCGACATTAACAGCAACTGGAGGATGACTAGCGGCTCTGCAACGAGACAAAACCCGGGTTCTAGTTCGATTTTCCTCTATTTTCCTATCACTTTGTTTGCTATCATTCGTAATTGTTTATGTGTTCTTGCTTGGATTGTTTTCTTGCTTTGTACTTTTGACGTTGGTTATCGATTTTGATGTTTTTTTTTACCGTTGAAAATACATGAACATGATGGGTTTTTTATTACTGAAAAGTTCTTTAAACTATGAATAATTAGCAGTACGAATCCTGGTGGGGTTGGTTGGATTTCTTTTTGTTGAATATGCACACGTGTTTTCAACAAAAAGGTATGAAATTTATCGAATTAATCTGATTTGGGGGCCGCTTATAACTGCAGTTATTTGGGGGGGGGGGAATGTTGACATGTGCAGTTGTGCGTGATAACTATGTTTATCAATTATTTTTTGCGGCGCGCACGTGTATAAAATAGATTTTGGGAGTATATGGCCTTTCATTTATTTTACACCATAATTCTAGTTATAAAATCTTGGACAGTAGTAGCATATTTTTATAATATAGTTAGCAAATTTTAGTGAAAATAGTGTAGCTGTAATATTTTTTAAATACATGCGCCAAGCATTATGCTAGTTATTAGCATATCTATGAAGTAGAAATAGCAAATAATTATCAGTATTATCCATATATGAATATATATGAAATATATATGGCTATCTGTTTATTTGGTTAATGTATATAAAATATTGAACATTAGTTGCTAACTGACTTGTTGTATTTTCTAATGATGGTGAAACTGATATCAATTTTCCTTCTTTGATTTTTCTGATGTTTGGCTATCCTTTTATTTGGTTATCGGTAACATTTTAAAGTGAGTGATTGTTAGCAATGTTTTTTTTGGTGATGACAATTAGCAAATATATATATTATTTTCTAGCAGCTGTATGGATGTTTATAGCAAAGAGAACTGATTCTGTAGCCAAATTTATTTAATTAAATGATTGTTGTAACTTGAAACAATATGCATAATAGTATTTATATATGTATTTTACACTATAATTCTAGTTATCAAATGTTGAACAGTAGTAGCATATTTTTATAATATAGTTAGCAAATTTTATTGAAACTGATATATAGTTGTAATATTTTTTAAATACATGTTCCAAGTATTATGCTAGTTATTAGCATATTTATGAAGTATATATAGCAAATAATTATAAGTATTATCCATCTATGAATATATATGAAATATATATGGCTATCTGCCTATTTGGTTAATGTATATTAAATATTGAACATTGGTTGCTAATTGACTTGTTGTATTTTCTAATGATGGTGAAACTGATATCAATTTTCCTTCTTTGATTTTTCTAGATGTTTGGCTATCCTTGTATTTGGTTATCGGTAAAATTTTAAAGTGAGTGATTGTTAGCAATGTTTTTTTTTGGTGATGACAATTAGCAAATATATATATTATTTTCTAGCAGCTGTATGGATGTTTATAGCAAAGAGAACTGATTCTGTAGCCAAATTTATTTAATTAAACGATTTTTGTAACTTGAAGCAGTATGCATAATAGTATTTGTATATGTATTTTACACTATAATTCTAGTTATCAAATGTTGGACAGTAGTAGCATATTTTTATAATATAGTTAGCAAAATTTATTGAAACTGATATAGTTGTAATATTTTTTAAATACATGTTCCAAGCATAATGCTAGTTATTAGCATATTTATGAAGTATATATAGTAAATAATTATAAGTATTATCCATATATGAATATGTATGAAATATATAAGGCTATCTGTTTATTTGGTTAATGTATATAAAATATTGAACATTGGTTGCTAACTGAATTGTTGTATTTGCAAATGATGGTGAAACTGATAGCAATTCTCCTTCTTTGATTTTTCTAGATGTTTGGCTATCCTTGTATTTGGTTATCGGTAACATTTTAAAGTGAGTGATTGTTAGCAATGTTTTTTTTGGTGATGACAATTAGCAAATATATATATTATTTTCTAGCAGCTGTATGGATGTTTATAGCAAAGAGAACTGATTCTGTAGCCAAATTTATTTAATTAAACGATTGTTGTAACTTGAAGCAGTATGCATAATAGTATTTGTATATGTATTTTACACTATAATTCTAGTTATCAAATGTTGGACAGTAGTAGCATATTTTTATAATATAGTTAGCAAATTTTATTGAAACTGATATAGTTGTAATATTTTTTAAATACATGTTCCAAGCATAATGCTAGTTATTAGCATATTTATGAAGTATATATAGTAAATAATTATAAGTATTATCCATATATGAATATATATGAAATATATAAGGCTATCTGTTTATTTGGTTAATGTATATAAAATATTGAACATTGGTTGCTAACCGAATTGTTGTATTTGCAAATGATGGTGAAACTGATAGCAATTCTCCTTCTTTGATTTTTCTAGATGTTTGGCTATCCTTGTATTTGGTTATCGGTAACATTTTAAAGTGAGTGATTGTTAGCAGTGTTTTTTTTGGTGATGACAATTAGCAAATATATATATTATTTTCTAGCAGCTGTATGGATGTTTATAGCAAAGAGAACTGATTCTGTAGCCAAATTTATTTAATTAAACGATTGTTGTAACTTGAAGCAGTATGCATAATAGTATTTGTATATATATTTTACACTATAATTCTAGTTATCAAATGTTGGACAGTAGTAACATATTTTTATAATATAGTTAGCAAATTTTATTGAAACTGATATAGCTGTAATATTTTTTAAATACATGTTCCAAGCATAATGCTAGTTATTAGCATATTTATGAAGTATATATAGTAAATAATTATAAGTATTATCCATATATGAATATATATGAAATATATAAGGCTATCTGTTTATTTGGTTAATGTATATAAAATATTGAACATTGGTTGCTAACTGAATTGTTGTATTTGCAAATGATGGTGAAACTGATAGCAATTCTCCTTCTTTGATTTTGTTGATGTTTGGCTATCGTTTTATTTGGTTATCGGTAACATTTTAAAGTGAGTGATTGTTAGCAATGTTTTTTGTGGTGATGGCAATTAGCAAATATATATATATTATTTACTAGCAGTTGTATGGATGTTTATAGCAAATAAAATGATTCTGTTTCCAAATTTATTTAATTAACCGATTGTTATAACTTGAAGCAGTCTGCATAAAAGTATGTTTATATGTATTGTTTCTTAAATAGATTTAGCTAATATTATGGTTATTGTTAGCTTATTATTTTGTTTTTTTTAGCTAATAGTCTGATCTATTTTGTTTGTTTATTTGTTTATGTAGGTGGGAGACAAACAGGGGAGGACATCAAGAGGAACAAGCAACAAAGAAATGTAATAGGTAAACAGGGTTCTGATACTCATATATGATCTCATTATAGTGTTTAACAAAAAAAGAAAATCTGAAGCAGATTTGTTTCTTCCTGTTTCACATCATTTGATGGGTTATTTATGTAGGTGGGAAGCAAGCAGGTGATACCAGCAATAGGACCAAGCAACAAAAAGATGTAATAGGTAAACATGCTTCTGATACTCATATATAATCCCAATATATTGATAAAAAAGGGGGCATCTGAATTAGGTTTGCATTTGAGTAATATCAAATATGTGTGTATGATATGAGTGTGTTCTTGTCAACAGTAATAGCATACTTGAAAAAGGTAATCAGAAAAAAATGCAAATAATGGCAAATTTGACCACTATTTTGATGAAATCCATACCTGATATGAGTATTTTTTGAATTTATAGCACCAACTGTCAAATATGATGACAACTACATTAAGCTATGTTTGAATATACTTGAAGGGGGTGTTAATAAGACGTGCTTGAAACAGAATAATACAAAAGGTATTTATTTTTGCAATGATGGTTGCATACTAATTCATCAATCGCAGTTATTAAATACACTGCATCCTAAAAATATGTTATTGATCAGAAGATATGTATAAAAGTAATTTATTGGGTTTTATGTGCAGTGTCTAGAAAAGGAAGTGCACCCGAAAGTAGTGACATTGCTTGGCAAATATGCACAAAAAGGGCAAACCATGCTCATCTGACGAACGCTGTACACGATGTACAATCAGCAGTCGGTGCTTCCCCAAAAGCCACAATAAAAAAGGCAAGGGCTAACTATTTGAATATAAAAAACCGAACAAGCCCCGATGCATTGACAGACGCAATTAAAAAGATGAATGACGCACAAAGGCAGAGTGTGCGTGAGATGGGCTTTGGAGAGTTGCTCCATTTGGACATCAATGATTTTCCTCCAAAGATTGCCTACTGGATTCTTGACAGCTTTGATGTTAAGCGTGGAGAGATTGTGCTTGAAGGGAACCGGCGGGTCCATGTAAATGAGAATGAGGTGCAACTGATTTTTGGATTTCTGAAGGGGCCACGACCAATCGTGAAGAAGGCAAGAAACGCCAAGGCTAGTTTGGCAGATGCTTGGTTGCAGCATTTTGTAGACAAACATTGTAAAAGAAGCCGATGGTGGGTTATGGTTTAGGAGATAGTTTCTAGTACTCGTAACATGCTGCTTGATTGAACGGATTGGCAACTGCTATGTGTCGCCACAAATTTTGGACACATTTCAAGATGTCGATAGGGTTGCTGAATTGAACTGGTGTGGTTATGTTATGAAATGTCTGATAGAGCACACTCGCGCGTGGCAGGAAAATAAGGATAAATATTACACCTGGCCATCACTATTCATAACTGTACGTATTTTTACGTTGTTTTCTTTTTGTAATTTTTTGCGCACGTATCTAATTAATTTTAAATGGATATAGAAATTACGATACATGTTACTCTGTTATATTTAGCAAATATTGTAACTTAAGTTTTCTTTGTTTTCATGATTTGAAATTATCAGAATATTCTATGTTAGTATCATATTAATTTTTTATTTAGTTGAACGTATATTGAAAAATGGGTAGGTATAGCAAAATATGGTTGTCTTTTTAGCAACTTATATTGCAAGTGATAGCATTACTGTTTGGCTTGCTTTACTAATGCATGTATATTAATTAATTTGTTAGGATTTCAATGGTGTTGTTATTTAACATATGTGGGTGTCGGTCCTCTACAGATGAGAATTAGATTATATATATTATTAGCATGTTAATGGGCTTTATTAACAAATTATATTGATGCAGATAGCAAGTATTCATTTGTGAAGGGTACATATTAGCAAACTAGATTGTGTGCAATAGTATATATATGTTTGTGTTTAGCAAGTTGTCATTCAACTTACACTTGAAACTGATTTAATCTTTATGGCATTTAAATGAATACAATTGCTATATATGGATCGAGTTGTTCTTGGATACAGGAGAGTACCAAGAGCCATACCACCTATCAAACAATGGAATCATTCTAAGCTACTGAATAGGTAGAATTTGGAGATTACTGAAGGGGGTTTTGGGCAGGGTTTTTGTGATGGTCCCTGTATAGCAGCGGGAGTTGTTGGTGTTGCGGGGCTACCAGTTCCCGAAGAAAGAATTGATGATATGAATGAAAATGCATAAGAAGAGATTCCGGCTGCACCGCATGGAGCATACGAAGGTGACGGTATCCTATTAGATGCTGAAGTTGAACTTGACAATGTAAATCAACCGCAAATTATCCCAGTTCATGATGTGGCTAACAATGAAAATGACGGTGTCGAGGAGAACCTCACTGATGTACACATTGTTACAGCAAGCTTGTTGAAGAAAGGAAAATTAATAAGCGACACATTGTCAAGCATTATGGCAACCATTTCAAAGCTACCCTCGAAGATGCTAGAAAATACGGCATTGAGAAAAGCAGTCGAAACCACCCTATTGGTCAGCCGTTCAGCATGCGATACAGTTCGTGATAATGCAACAAACTCACAGGCCAATGCCACACAAGAAGATATCGAATTTTGGGATAACCCAGAACACATTGCTGCTATGCTAGAGATCAAACAAGCTGCATTGCAAAGGAAAGAATTAAAGAAGAAGCTTCATGATATGCCTATATGCGGAATGGTGTTAGCCTCTGACTGGGTTGGGGTCCTGAATGTTGCCCGCATAGTGGCAAATGAGGAAAGCAGCTTGAACAAAGACAATGATGCTGACATGCATAGTTTCAGTTTAGGTTTGACGCAAGATTTTGATGGTAATGCGAATGAAGATGCTCCCACTATCACGGTAACACCTTCTTATAACCGTTGACATTAATATTTATTTTTTACATGCGAGAAAACTTTTTATTTATGTGTGCAATTATGGATTATCATATTTGTGTGTTTTGTGGAAATTATGGGATTACCCATTGTAAGCACATATGATGATGATGTTATGATATGAGTATCATTCTTTTTTATCAATGTGCGTTAATATTAGCATATGTTGAATAGTTGGTTAGCAAATATGAAGTTGATGTTAGCAAATTAGCTATGATCTTGAATAAAATTAAATAAAAAATTTCATTAATTTAAAAATAGCATACAGTTGACTGTTAGTTCGGTCTTCAAGTGTTGGATTGCTGACATTTGTGGTTTTTTTTTTGGTGTTGCCCTTTAAGGGTTTTATGTTATCAAACATTTATAGTGGAGTTGGCAACAAATGACTTATTGTTAACAAATATGTATGTGCCGGTTAGCATACTATTTAGATTCAGAGAATTGATGTTGTTAATTAGATGTTGTAATGTTATTATTGTAGGAACATGATTCACGTATGGCGGATCAAACTGCGAATTGCAAAAGCATTCATACTGATCCAGACTTGGTTGATTGTGACCAGCAGGTATCATAACAAAGAAATTTATTATTTTTAAAACAAATTGTTGTAAAACAATTTAAACATAAATTGGGATTTATTTTTTATTGCTGATTTGATGGTTAGGTCAAATTTGGTGGAGCTGAGAAGATGTTGAAGACATATCGGGTAAACTACGCGTTTATTGGTTGATTTTTAAATGCATTTGAAAAATATTTATTCTTACGGTGCTTTTGTATTCGAACAGTCAAAGGGTAAACGGAAGGTACCCGATCAGAGAGCGAAGGGTGTTGTCGAGGTGGGAAGGCTGAATTAAATGAATATCTCTTTTTTTGTTATGTCATCATTTCACAATCTTTTGTTATAAGGGCGTCTGGTATGTATTTGTGAAGATATTTTATCATTTAATTACACATTATGGCCTGTAACTTATGTAATATTTGGCACG
The DNA here is from genome assembly GCA_026008535.1 of Perilla frutescens. Taxonomy (NCBI): domain Eukaryota; kingdom Viridiplantae; phylum Streptophyta; class Magnoliopsida; order Lamiales; family Lamiaceae; genus Perilla; species Perilla frutescens. The sequence goes on from BRKX01000005.1 coordinate 22,933,840, forward strand.
CGTGGTAGCATAAGTATATGACTGTAAGATCGGTGATATGTATGATTATGAACAATGTGCGTTAATATTAGCATATGTAGAACAGTTGGTTAGCAAATATGGAGTTGATGTTAGCAAATTAGCTATGATCTTGAATAAAATTAAACAACAAATTTATAGTAATCAAGATATTCGCTTAAGTTTTAAATGGTGTATCAAACTGTGTCTGTGTACTCTCAAATGTGCAGTTTGGTGATAAAAGAGAAACTAGATCCCAACATTTGTTGCGAAAGACAAACGTGTTGGTCTCACCTTATTTGATGAGACCTATGGTTGCAAATGATAGATTAGATATGACAACGAAGCAATTGTACCTTTGGATTATGGAGAATGATAAACCAAACATGTAAGTTCCAATTTTCCATTATTCTTACCTGTATGATATTTAATTACTAATAATGTCATTACGTGTACGAAGTTGTTAAACCATTTGATCATATGCAGTAATGAAGTAGTTTATTCTGATACACATGTGGAAGTTATGCGAAATGACATGAAAACGTTGGCAAATAACCAATATGTAAGCTCTGCCGTTTTGGATGTTTGGTGTGCTATAATGAACCACAACGAACAACTGAGAGATCCACACTCGGCACGCAGGTTCTTTGCACCAACATATTTATCTGTAAGTATTCATATGGTAAAAAGTACAAATATAATATATATGACATCTAGAATAACCGTGTTTTAAATCATCAGGTTGGTACACTTGTGGACGCACCTGTATCATGGTGTTCATCACAAAGATTTGAGTGTTTTTCCCAAAGGCTTGTTGGCAAGATTAATATAGTTGACGGGTTCCAATTCGAAGACGTCGACATGGTAAAAAATATATTATATGATAATGAACTACTCATTTTTTTTATAAAAACATTAGTAATCTTTTATAAATATTGTCTCTAAATGTGCAGTTCTTCTTCCCCATTTGTCATTTGTTCCACTTTTATATCATATGTTTCGACACGAAGAGACTCAAGGTTGAAATAATTGATAACTCTTCTGAGTTGGATGGCACGAAGGATAATGAGTTGCTGAAATATGGGAACATTCCACATATATTGGTAAGTGATTTTTACATAAATGTGTCAATGTAGTTGCACCTTACATTTGCTGCTGACATGTGCAATACAGCTTGATTATTTTGTAGCATTTATGAAAAATATTGGCCAAACAACAAGTGCTGAAGCAATAAACAAGTGATGTAAAAAAATCGAGAGGTTGAAAATGCCATGGAGAAATATGACTAACAAGATAGATTGTGGGATATATGTGATGAGACACATGGAAACATATAAAGGATGCGGAATCAGAACTTAGGACTCCGGACTCACCAAGAACAATATGAAACAGATGAAGTATCTTAGAGCTAAGTACTGTGGTGCCATACTTTCATCCGACAGTAACATTCACAAGGAACGAATTGTGAACGAGGCAAAGCTACACTATAGGATGTCGTGCGATGATGGTCACCCGAATATTGAAGCCATTATTACGAGGAATGTATAGTATAAGGCATGATTCGATTTTTGTCATATGATAGGTCCATAATTGCGTTGTGAGTTTTTCCAGATTGATGTTTAGTTTGATTGACTTTCAAATAATTTACCTTGTTGCGTTAGATATCATCTGACTGACTTTCAAATAATTAACCTTGTTGCGCAGCAAAAATTTGAATATTGTTAAAAATGATTGAGTTGGCAAATAATTATGTAGTATATAGCAAAAAATATATTATAGTTAGCGAAAGTCTGACAGTTCATTTACTCCCATAGTCACGATGAAAACCTGGATCAATACATACGTGAAAAATATATGGATTAGAAACAAATATTTAAACGGTATCAAATTATTCTTTGTTAATATCTTTTGCCTGACATTTTATACATGCGTGTAATTTCCTTATAATTACATTTATAAAGAAAAGATGATTGAGTTAGCAAATAATTATGTAGTATGTAGCAAATAATATATTATAGTTAGCGAAAGTCTGACAGTTCATTTACTCCCATAGTCATGATGAGAACCTGGAGCAATACATGCGTGAAAAATATATGGATTAGAAACAAATATTTAAAGGGTATCAAATTATTCTTTGTTAATATCTTTTGCCTGGCATTTTATACATGCGTGTAGTTTCCTTATAATTATATTTATAAAGAAAAGATGATTGAATTAGCAAATAATTATGTAGTATATAGCAAATAATATATTATAGTTAGCGAAAGTCTGACAGTTCATTTACTCCCATAGTCACGATGAGAACCTGGAGCAATACATGCGTGAAAAATATATTGATTAGAAACAAATATTTAAACGGTATCAAATTATTCTTTGTTAATATCTTTTGCCTGGCATTTTATTAAAAAGAGCCGAATACTTATCAAGTACTCCCTCCGTCCCAATTATATAGTCTCATTTCTCCTTACACGTAGATTAAAAATATTTATGAAAATAAGATATTAAAGCTAAATTTCTAATAACATCCTCATTGAATATTTATGACTTTCAACTTTTAAGTTGTTATTTTTTAATTTCCAAGATTCAACAAGGGTTTATTTGTACATGACTATGAAAATTAATAGTATTTATAGTAGTGGGACTATATAATTGGGACACCTCAAAATAGTAAAAGGGACTATATAATCGGGACGGAGGGAGTAATAGTTAGCAAATTGTTATTATAAGTTCGGAATATGGAAAAAAATTGAATTAGCAAATAATATTGTAGTGGTTAGCAAACAATATATTATAAAATAGCAAAAGGACTGACAGTTAGTTTACTCACGTATTCATGTTAAGACCCGTGGAAAAATATGAAAACAACAATAAATTTATAAGCGCATGCAAATTATATTTTGGGGATATCAAATTCATGAAAAATATGATTAAAAATAGCAAACCATAAGTAGTTTGCAATCCATATAAATAAAGGTGTAGTAAAATAAGAACAAAATATTAATTCGGATCCATCAAGATGTTCGAGAAAGAGTAAATAAATGTGGCTGCTATTTAAAATGTAAAATAACATTTCTGATAAGAACGACCAAAAAGATGGATAAATGAACACCGCTTCGGTAGTGGACAGTTCCTCGCATCATGACGTGCCTTTTCTTGACAATTGCTACACAATCTCAATGGATTGTTTGCTACTTTGATTGCCTTCTCCACATGAGATGGTATACGACTCCCACTGCCTTTTGTCTTCACATGTATTGGTGGGTTAACAACTACTTCATCCGGTCGGGTACAACCATAGAACATCTCAAACAACTTGTTCTTTGTCAAAGAATCGGATATTGTTTGTGGATCGGCGGAAACCAACACATTTTTTAGTTCTTTCATCCGTCTCAATAAAATATGCATCTTGTCCATGTTGCCTTCAACTGTAGCTACACATGTATAGAAATCAGATATCATCTGGTTTGTCATGTTTTTCCTATCATTCGAATTAACCAACCGTTCCAAAAATGAATCCCCAACACCATCTAAAGGGTGTAAGTGAGCGGCTCTAGTCCATCGTGATACGACATACTTTTTAGGTATCTCATCCCATTTAAACTGCGTAAATAAAACAAAAATGTGACAACACAGTAATCCTTCCCTCACAAACTTCTTACATGCACATACTGCATTATCTTCAATCTTGTCGTACAATACAGTAAAGATTTGTTCGCTACCATCCTCAATACCATAAATAGTTGACAATTCTCCGAGTTCAATACTCACAACATTGCAATTATAACACGCTCTCTCAATCTCCTCTTGAACCTTCACAAACATCTTAGTGGTATATATAGTAGCAGCATGATGCTCGAATTTGCAGGGAGTGTTAGTTTTTGGCAGAATTGAATGATCTATGCTGTTTTGAAGATCATATGCATTTCGTTGAGCATCTATTGCACTCTCAAAGTGCATCATAAACTCGACAAGATTAACACCATAATTTAGATAGTTGTTGAAGAAATTGTTCATACTCTCTGATATAGAAGTAGTTCTACATATTCCACTCATCGGATGATCCCTAAAGTACGCAGGAATCCAAAATTGGCGTAGGCCAAACATAGATCGAAACCAACTGTCCTCCTCAAGCCCATACTCTGCAATGATATCATCCCATTTTTCATCAAACACTTTAGGTTCAATCAAATCAGACCAAACTAGTGTATTGAATCTCTTTTTAAAAGACTCATCCTTCTTCAAAAGTGCGGGGAGCCTCTCCGGTACCTTTAGCATTATATGCCACATACAAAGACGATGTCTGCTATCAGGAAAAACACATTGGATTGCTATCTTCATCGCAGGATCTTGATCTATAATAATCATACGAGGCTGACATTCCATACAATCTATGAACTTCTGAAATACCCATTCGTATGACTCGTGATTTTCGGACGATAATAATGCAGCACCAAATGTCACAATTTTCCCATGATTATCCTTACCAGTGAATGGAGCAAATATCATTTCGTACCTGGCATAATATAGTACTTTAATCAGTGGGTGTATATGAAAGTTCTTATTTAAACCACATAATACGATTTGTGTAAATATTTTCGGACAACATTAAAAGCTAATATCAGCCTATAATGTTGCTAACAGGTCATGAAAATTATGCTAAACATGCGTTCTGTATTATAAACCATCATACCAGCTCGTACTGCTAAACATGATTATATGAACAAACGTATGAATACATCTATTCCAAAAATTTGCTAAACATGCTTAAGCAATGCTATAAACATAATAAGCATGGTAAAGAAATACTATAAATAATGGATACATCTACTGCGCAATATTATTAAAGACAACCTTAAGAACGAACAAAACACAAGTTGTGCACCTATTTGTTTTGTAGGTACAGTCGAATGAAACAACATCACCAAATATAACGTAATTGCGTCTCGGAGTAGGATCAGCCCAGAAAATATATGCTAAGTTATCATCTTTATCAACCAGATATTAAAAAAAATGATGAACAAGACTCCTTCTTCAAAAACATCTTATTCGATACGATTTGAGCATCACATCCAGATATATAAGCTCGCAAATCACGTGAAAAGTTTTTGAAATCATCCCCAGTTGCACCAACATTTGAGTATCCACCGACAACTTCTTTAGAGATTCGAAAACATTGCATCGGTCCCACATTAGCTCTTACACAATCAAGGATAAAATTCTGGTGCACAACCCTCAATTTTCTATTCACCTTCAAATATTTTTTGAACTCCTCAGTTACCAACCGGTGTGTATGACCTTCCCTAAAGCCAGTAACAACATATCCATCTCGACCACACAGTCTCAAAGTTATTCAAGCCATACAGTTGACTCTCTTCGATACTCTACGTCGTTTCTGCTTAACCCCATCCCCAACCACATCCGCAACCGCATTTTTTTCACCTTCACGACTGCATAACACATACCTTCATAAAATAATACCATCATTCGACCTTCTAGCCATACCACGACGAATATCAAACCCAGCAACTGAACCATAATTCCTATAAAAAATAATACCATCCTCTACACTTTTGAACTTCTGTCCAACAAACGGTTTCAGCGATGTTTCACATTCGGGTATAAAATCACCACTCGTATGATTTTCTGTAGAACTATTACTGTTTGCCACTTTGAAAAATTAAACTTCAGCAAACTATATAGTTTAATAATTACAAACAAATATCATAATTGTGTAACTAATTTTGTTTCATAGTACACAATTTAAAATTAGCAAAATTTTATGCATATGTTAGCAAATCATATACTGTTGGTAGCAATATGATGTCACTGACCTAAACATATATGAGATACGAAATGCAACAAACTACAAATCAATGCGTTTTTAAGATGTTTAAATTAGCAAACATTTTTCCGTTAGATAGCATATTCTATGAAGTTGATAGCAACACTTTTACATTAACTAGAAAAAGCAACACTATAAACCCTACGTGCATGCAATAACGAACATGATTTCATGTGTGTTTTCCGCAATAACTCAAACTACAACATAAATCACTACTCTCCAGACTCTCGAACAAGGTTTGAACATAGTTTTTTAAATTTATTTTTTCTGTTTTCATAAATCTAAACCAATCCATATACACATCTTACACTAAACCACACCAACCTATACAAAACATAATTTTTCCTGTGAATACCGTGAACCAAACAGAAAAATTAATTTGAAAGCAATAATTAGACATTGAATACATGGATTTTCCATCAATATTGCAATCTTCAGTTTATGTATATCGCATATACGGAACAAAAGTTTGATGAATTTAGCGAATAATTCAGAAGTTACTTAATTCTTTGAACTCTCAAATAACCGTTTGATGCATAATAGAACGTGTTAAAAAAAGGATCGTGACATCTAATGAAACAGAACCGTATGAAAAAGAAATTGTCCGACTAATTAATTTCACACATAATCGAAAATAAAATCCATACACTGCATGGATTATGGTAAATTCCCCAAATCGTGGGATTAGATCTTCAAATAATAATGTGAATTACAATTATAACCCTTAACTAATTAAACTAATGAATAATTGCAATCTAATCCTCATTATAAAAAACGAATCCTCACCATCCAACAAATCAAATCCTATGGCTGATATTCATTCCTATTTCCTACATAGGTTTGGTGTTCCTATTTGAACTCTGATATATATATATATATATATGCAATGCGTATAATATGTAGGTGATTGATAGATATATATATTACATATGCATGAGTGGTACGTGAATTATATATATTATTATACGCATGTATATATAAAAAGGGATTAAAGAATTTTTGTCACTATAGTATAAATATTACGCATGATTTTATTTCTTAATGCACTGTATTAATTTACAATAAATAACTTATAGGAGACGCGCTGGACTTAATAATTAATGTCCAAGTCAAGGTGAAGGTGGGGTTTTACGTGATCATGTCCTAATTATTCTCCCTATATTTAATTATTCAGTTATGTGATGACACAGCACAGTACAGGTGTAATATCCGAGCCTCCCACTACTTATCGATAAATATAATAATACACAATAAGTTATTTTACAGGTAATTATCTCTTATGTTTATATTAATTTTGTCTAATTCATCATATTCAATAGATACACTAACTATACTTAGATGTATAATACTTTCAATGGCCTTATTTAATAGACCATTTTATTTGATATTAAATATATATATTACATACATTAAATCATAACAATAATACGTGAGCTAAAATAGTAATTGAGAATGTGCATCGATTATATTACATATTACGAAATTAAAAGATCTCGACAATCAATAATTGAGATTTATAATCTTGAAGGTCAATTAGATCATAAAATATATAATTATATATACTTGTATACCTAATGATATAGCTAATAAATAAATTGTAGTGTATTACTAATTACTATATACATGATACGGTACTAAATAAAAGAAGTTGTATGTACAAATATATTTGTCACCAAATAAGGTGAATTAATTCGCAGGCAAGTTTATATATGCCTCCAAGTTGGGATATATAATATATTGCACAAATTTAATGTATATATATATATGCACTTCAATGCAAGCACTTTGTATTAAATAATACATATATTGTAGATACTAATCTAAACTATAGCAAGCTTAGAGAGGAGGGGTTAAGGGATAGAAATATAAAAATATTTATTTGGAAATATTAGATAAGCCATACAAATAAAATATAAAGAAACGTTCATATTTCGCCACGTAATTAGCACTTGGCAGATATTGGATTTGCATGTTAGGAACAATTAATATAATTGATATATCTAGGCTAAAGTAAGGCGGTGATAATTGTTATAAATTGGAAATTATGGAACTAAAATGAAAAAAAAGATACAGAGAAAAGAAATGTAAGCGTTATACTTCTAATCTTAATAATAATAATTACTATTTATGTTATGGCTCTTCCTGATTAATATTAAAAATATCGGTTTATATACACACAAATTTGATTTGGAAGCATGATTAATTGTACAGATTTATATTTCGATTTCGGAGAAGTTAATTACTAATGAAATAATTAATGTAGATTTTTATGTCTTGCACTAAGTACTTTATAAATTGATGGTTATAGAGTGAATTTGTGTTTCGGTTTTAATTAATCAATCTCTAAGGGATTAAATGGCTTAGTGGTGCAGTTAAATAAATAAATTAAATAGTGGTATTATATATAAATGTGTGTGTGTAGAAAATGGTTAGAGGCAAAATAAACAAGCAAATTGAAATGCATTTTGTCCTGAAACGTTTATTCTTTCTTATGTTAATTAGTACATCTATGCTAATTTATATTAAATTTAAGTAGTGCATGATTATGTGTAGAAGAATATAGAAATAAAATATTTCCGGAGATATATTATGTGTTAAAGTTGAAAGAAATGTAACCACATGACACTAGTTTTACAATTGATACTTTGTATATTGACATTTATTAATTTATTATTATTTTGAATAGAATTTATTGAGAAAGTGCACGATCTAGGATTTCTGATATCATAATCTTGGGACTCTAAGGTAAGTAGAAATCCATCCTCAACTACAATGCATGAACATAGTATTATTTGACTATGTGTTTATTATTTATTATTTATTATTGTGTTATATAGTATGATTGTGTGATGCAATATACTTGTGGTATTGTATTTCGTTGCATTAAATATCTTGTACATGAGCACGAGCATATGCATGCACGTCATATTGTTGAGGTTGCATGCATGAAATGGTTTTGAGAGAGAGAAAGTGTTTGATTTGGGATTGGTCACCACCAGCCCGTGTTGTGCTGTGTTGATATTTGTGCCTCGAGTGGGATGACTTCCATGCGGGATCAAAGGGAACAGGCAGGAGGCGTGTCCCTTGGTGTCCAGGGAGGATGGTCCACTTCGACTGCACCTTTAAGGTGATGAGTGACTGATGTGGGATGACTTTCATGTGGGATCAAAGGGAACAGGCAGGGGGCGTGTCCCTTGGGGTCCAGGAAGGATGAGCCATATGAGTGCACTAATCACGTACTGGCCATTTGATATTGATTATATTATGAGCTCATGACTCATGTTGGTGTCTGGTGAAGGGAGTCAAGTTCCTAAACGTTAAAAATGCTTTTGAGATAGCATAAAAGTATTTTATTCATGAGCATTTCATGTTTGTTGTGGTGTTGTGACTTGCATGTGTTGTGATTGCCAGTGAACATGCATACGCATGATTTCTGCTTACTGAGCTTTAGCTCATTTAGCTCATGCATTGTAGGTGAAAGTGATAACGTATGGTGCATGGATGCTTAGAGCTCTGACAAGTTCTGAGAAGTGTATACATGGATGACGACCTGTGAGGAGGGTGGGCAAAGGCTTATTTTATTATATTTGCCGCTTAGATGTTATAGGTTTGTATTCAAATTTATCTAGATATTCTTAGAATTTTTCTACAAAGAAATTAATAATTTCTTTATTCTCTTTAGTAAATTATATTTTATAATTATCGATCATTTTAAATGCACCACATGTTAATCTAAATTTTTAACGTTAACACTTTTTAATACATAATATATATTTCTATTTTTACAAAGAGACAACTCACCCACATTTTTACATTACTTTATATTTTACATTTATTTTATTGGGGCGGGCGTTACAACAGGGCCTTCGGGCTAAATAAATGAAAATGGGCCGACGGGCTAAATGAGACTAGGCCGACGGGCTATATGGTTTGGTCGACGGATTGAACAACATTTATTATTCTCACTTACTCGTTTAATTTTATATAGCTTGGATAATTGGACACTCCCCACTGAGTTAAAGTACTCACCCCAAAAACTTTATCTTTTTCAGATGGAGGCTCGGGTGATGCTTAGCGGGTCAAGATGTGATGGTGGTGGTCATGGTCTCAATTAAATAAAGATTTTTAAATAAATTTAGATTATTTTTCTTAACATGTTTTTCCGCTGTAATCTTTGAGACCTTAATATTTGATTATTTGGGATTTTCTTTTATCTATTAATAAAAGCATGTTTAACGTTTCATTTTTTTTATTAAGAGTAATAAAATTAGGTTGTTACAGAGTGGTATCAGAGAATAATTACGTTCCTGAATACTCAAACAAAATGCAAGTAAGTTTTGACCATCATCGCATCTGCCGCATCACTTGGGAAGAGGTAAAAGTTAAAGTTTTGATTTCATGTTAAGTTATTGATTATACGAAAATTGTATGTTTTATTATAAAAAATTTTAATTGTCCTCGAGATTTACCTTAAGGATTGTGTTATTAGATGTTTAGAAGAAGTTGACTTCTAGGACACGCAAAAGAACTTCAGCTAGTACTCAGAACATGTCCCAAGGAGAGTTGGATCAATAAAATAGTTACCTTTAATTTTCATTAAAATACTTAATCTTTGCGCTATGGTCGACAATAGGAATCATGCCACCGAAGAAGAATACGCAACCAATCCAAGAGAAAAGCAAGGAAATGGAGTCAATGAATAATTTTGACAATGAGAATGGGGGGAATACCAACAACGACATGGATGCATTTGCCCAAAATCTCGCAGATGCACTAAGAAGAGTTCTACCCCAACCGAATCAGAATCAGAACCAGAATCAGAATCAACATCAACAACAGGAAGGAGACGATATCTTGACGCATTTTCGCCAGTTAGGACCGCCCAAGTTGAAAGGAACTGGAGGGCCTCTAGCAGTAGAAGAGTGGATTCGGGAACTGGAGCGAATCTTCGATTACTGGTGCGTCATTTTTCACCAAAAATAAATGTCCCGACAATCAGTCGGTAAGCCCTTACTGCAGAGTACAGTGGCGAGCAAGATCGTCTCCCAAGGGACTGGCGAGAATTACTCCTTATTTTCAATCTGTATATATCTAAACTTCAAACGAGGGTTTTGAGAGTTTTGAGCTGAATTTAATGAAAGCAATACTGAAATTTAATTAAATAAACAAATATGCAGAGAACGGATTCTAACAGTTATTAAAGAGATATCCCGGATTCCAACTAACTCCACTCTAGCTCAATTAACCGATCCTTGATGCAAAGATTAATTTAATCTACTCATGCAAACTAGTTATAGTCACCGAAGACACTTACTGACACAACCTAATTTCTCCATAATTTCTCGATAATCAGGAAGACACTTCACCAATTGTTTCCCTAATCGACTGACAACCGTAAGAGACACTCTATAGATTTAATGAGCCGACAACATTTAATCCTAGAGAAACCCGATTCAAACCCAACTAACTCTGACACAGGACAATCGAGACTTGACTGTTATTCCCCTGGCTCTAAAGAACCGTTTTACCACTAATTAAACTTAAACCACAATTACAGATGGCCGGTTTAATTGGCTACTAATTAATTTCGTATTACTAAATATTTGCAACTACCTAGCAACACCGAAACAATTAAATGACACGAAAATTAAGAACAACAGATACATGCATTCGAATTAAATGATAAAGCAATTAGATCTCACGATTTGTTTAGCTAGAGCTTTGTTAAGTTGTCACCCGAGATATAGTCGAACTTAGCTGGAACTCATAATTAAACTTGAGCGCATAAAATTATTGAAAGCTGAACACGATGAATTGGAAAAGAAGAAAGACGAAAACTGAATAGAATCGCGTCGCTGGGTCTCGCTCTTGTGTCTCTGTTCTTGATTCTGAATTGTTCGATCTCGTTAAAAGAGATCCTAATATATCTAATATCTATAGAAGAGTTTATCTTAACAAGGAAAAAAAATCTAGATATATCTAAACAAGGTAAGTTGACTAAAAAGACTCTTTAGGGCTGTGGACTTCTTTGTAACCGCCTCCAAGTAATTCCCGAGCTGTAATTTGTGTCTGGGCCCACTGGACGTCTAAAAAAGAATGGATCGGCCCAGTTCCAATCGTCAAAGCCCATGAACTGCGCTCAGATTTCGTTAGCTCCTGCAGTATGCCCTTACTGACTGCGACTTCAAATCTCTTCACATCAAAAATGCGCAGCTTTAATCTAGAATCTCGGTTCTTTCTTCACTATGAGGCTAGCTACCTGCATTCAACTCAAAAGACACTTCTTCCCACAAAATAGAGCAATAGGGTAATTACATAGCAATAATAGACATAAAATAGACCCCAAAACTTAGGAAAATATGGTCCAATCAAACTACCCCACACTAAGACATTGCTAGTCCTCGAGCACACTTAAACACAAAACACACACAAAGACTTAAAAACACAAATGCAAACGGGAACTGTCTTTGATCAGAAAATAGTAGAAATCCAGGCTGTCATGTAACTAACCACATACCACAAACCAATTTTGATTCATTAATCAGTGTACACTCTTAATTCGAGTTAGGATTGTGCATCTCCATCCAGCCTCACCAAAGATTCTCTCAAAATTCACTCTAAACAGGGATAACATAGGAAGAATTCACTCCGTCAAGATTGGATACTTTCAACACAAAATTGCCCTTATGTCAAAACATGCATCAATTAATCAAGTTATCCGCGAATCAAAAGGACTTTTTATTTGGGTTCTAATGGGGCTAGGGTCAGAGGTAGGAAAGTTTTTGGGATAAGTGGCTATAACAAGAAAAATATGCAAGTGTATCAACATTCAAAAATGGCTGCAATGTTCAACAATTGTGCTCAAATGATTCAATTCAATTCAGATATAGCCTTTGCTGCTCCTCCTGGCCTATAACTTTCTTATATATATGTTTTTTCTCTTTTTTTTCTTTTTTCTAAAAACACTACAGCAGGGCAGGGAACTTCTCTTTTTTTTTATTTTTTTTTCTTTTCTTGCACCTTTTAATTCTTTCTGAAGCTTCCAAAAGAGTAGAATAACACTTGCATAAGTTTCCAAAAGGTGACAAAACAAGTTGTGGGAATGAAAGGCTAAGGCTCGTTAAATTATGGTTTTCAAAAGAACTAGGAATTGTGGCTGAAAAGGGCTTACTAGGGGATAATGCAAGGGTAGGGTAATTTCAAGCCAAAATGAGGTTAATTCCTAGTTGCCTTTATCATTTTCATGAATACCCTCAATAATCAAACAAGCATGGCATTTAGGCAATTCAAGTATCAAGAAACCCTAATCAGACACTCATATCAAAGAAGTTTTCGAGCTGTAATAAGGATGTTTCAAAATTTTTTATACTCAAGGCTCAAAACTCACATATATGGGCTATCAAAAGTGATCAAAATGCACATCCATCATTCTCAAACACATCCGAGTAACACATGATTTAATCCGCAAAATCATCATCCAAACAATCAAGTCAAACTAACATAACAGCCCGTTCTCCTTCTATATCTAATCTCAAACAGTCACACTCTTGCTTTCAAAACAAAAAACAGAGCTACAGACAAACACAATCCAAACTAAGCATGAGTATGAGTGTCCCCACCCCACACTTAGAATGGTACAGTGTCCGCACTGTAAAAAGGAAGCAACACACAAGCACTCAAAGCAGAAACAAATCACATAAAAAGAAAACAAACAAAACGACAACAACAAAGGGGCAGAAAGGGACCAATACGCTCACAATCAAGGGGTATCGCTCATATGAATCACTACTTGCTCCAAAGTGGTGAGTTTCCCATCGATGTAATCAAGGCGGTGGAGGATCTGTTGAGTGGCCTGGGTGATCAAGGCCTCAATGGCCGGAAGTAGAGAAACGGAGGGGGCGGATGGACCTGCAACCCCAGATAGACTCAGGGTCGAAACACCCGGTCGTGCTAACTGATAGTGCCCGGAGGCGTTAATGAAGAGCAGGCGCATATTGTTGAACTCAGTCAAAGTAAGAACAGTACGGGGAATGGACTCTAAACCAGTGACATCTACTTCCAATTTTTCAGCCAATAAGGTGATGAAATGACCAAGGGGAATTTTACCATGGGGGTGATTAGCGATGTACCGCCACTGTAAAGCTAACTAAAAACCAAAGTTGACCCTTTCATGCTTCAACATACATGTTAACAAAAATACCTCCTGCTTAGTGACAATGTTAAGCATATCGACCTGACCAAAGAAATTTAAAGACAAGAAACGATGACACAAACGTAAGGCATCATCACGAATATTGGCACTCTTAGACAAACGTTATACATAATGATCATCCACAGATAACTCACGCCAATGATCCGAAATAGTCAAAGCATGCTCCTCAGGTATATCACACCAAGCAGAATCATAATCATCCTCAGTCATAGAAAGAGCAGATTCTAAACCTAACATCACATTCAACGTGTTCACAGACATATTAAATTCCCATCCCCACAATCAAAAAAGAATAGCATACGAATCATTAAGTGAACTAGCGGCTTTAAACACGAAAGAAGACAAGAATTCGACCGTTAAAACATGATAAACTGGGCGGGAAGTATCAAGCAGGAGTTCCCACCCGATTGATCGAGAATTAGAGTGGATAGAATTGTTTACCCCAAGTGGTGCGACGCTATCCCAATCGAGCAGCCGCGGGCCGAGAATCACCTGAATCAAATTCTATTACAGGCGGCGGTTAATCTCCTCAACCGAGCCGAATGGCGGATGACGACCGGAATGGCGGTGAGAGGAAGAGGGCGCGGCAGGTGGTGACGGGTCCACTCGAGCAGGGGAGGGCAGTGATGAAGTGGGAGACATTGAAGTTGGGTGTGTGGAGGTCGGAGGTGGTTGAATGTCAGCCGAGGCTGTGCGGGAAGAGTCGGTGGCGATGACGCGGCGGTTAGGGCGGCCAGCGGTGGATTTGCTTTAAATCCGATGTGGTGGTGAAGAGGAAGACGATCGCGGTGGCGATGTGGCACGACGGGGTGTGGTGGCGGCAGAAAGCGGAGGAGACGGGGTAGGTACTGGTCCGGCAGGAGCTGGCGACGGCGAAGGGGCGCCAGCGGAAGTAGAAGGGCCGGTTGAAAGTTTGCGCTTCTTGGAGCCACCGGCGAGAGCACGGCCGCGTGTGCGAGGCAAAGAAGGGTCACCGGCAGTGTGGGCTTCAGGCGGAGCTGGCGGTGGTGTGGCGGCGGCCTTGGAGGCTTTTCTCTTGGCCATGAATTTGGTGGGAGGCGGTTGGGGGGAAAGGGGTTAAATTATATCAAATTAGGGGTAAGGGCAAAATCCCCCAAATATTATTGTGTAAATTGTAACGTAGCCCCTCCTTACTTAGAAAAATTACACAGGTACCCCTCCGCACACATAGAAGGAAAGCAACATACACTTAGATGTCATAGCATAACTCTGCCGAGCTCCCCCCTCCCCCCCCCCCCCCCCCCCCGCCTTTTTTGTGTTTTTTTGTATATAAAACGAAAAGCAACTAAAAGGATAAAAATATGAAAATAAAAAAAATTAGAAAATAAAACAGTAAATAAATGGAACAAGAAGGGGAAAGAAATCGGGTTGCCTCCCGCGAAGCGCCGTTGGTTAACGTCGTCGGCTTGACAGGCGGAAAAGGATTACGCTGGGATTTCTGGGGTGGCCAAGTCGACCCCATCAAATGGCTGTGAATCTAGTCCAGCAAGAAATGGCTTTAACAGCTGTCCATTGATAGTGAGATTTTTATTCGTAGCCAAGCTTCGAATCTCCACGGCACCGTGAGGGTTTACTCGAACAACTTCATATGGTCCCATCCAACGGGACTTCAACTTTCCCGGCCTGAGTCGGAGACGAGCATTAAACAACAGAACTTGTTGTCCCACGTCGAAACTTTTCCTCCGGATGTATTTGTCATGCAAGAGTTTTGTGCGCTCTTTATAGGAACGAGCGTGATCATAAGCTTCCAAATGAATTTCCTCAAGTTCTTGCAATTGGTATTTTCTTTCGAACCCGGCTAATGTTGGATCAAGACAACATTGTTTGACTGCCCAGAAGGCTCGATGTTCCAATTCCACAAGAAGATGGCACTGTTTGCCAAAAATCAATCTGTAAGAGGACATGCCGATAGGTGACTTGAAGGTTGTGCGATATGCCCATACTGCATCATCCAGGCGTAGGCTCCAGTCTTTCCAGGAAGGATTGACAGTTTTCTCTAAAATATTCTTGATCTCTCAATTTGAAACTTCGGCTTGTCTATTAGTTTGCGGGTGATAAGCTGTAGCAACTCGATGATGAACTCCATATTTCTTGAACAAGGCTTCCAATGTCCGATTGCAGAAGTTAGTGCCTTGGTCACTAATTATGGCTCGAGGAACACCAAAACGTTGGAAGATGTGAGTTTTCAGAAATTTAGATACCACTTTGGAATCATTGGTCGGAGTAACTTGAACTTCAACCCATTTGGAAATATAATCGACGGCCAAAAGAATGTATGATTTGCCGAAGGAGCTTGGAAAGGGGCCCATGAAGTCCATGCCCCATACATCAAAAATCTCACACACCAAGATAGGTACTTGAGGCATCTCATTTCTGGAGAAAATGTTGCCCAGGCGTTGGCAACGATCGCAAGTCTTGCAGAAGAAGTAAGCATCTTTGAAGATGGTTTCCCAATAAAAACCACAATCGAGAATTTTACGAGCTGTCTGCTTGGGTCCAAAATGGCCTCCACAAGCATGAGCATGGAAAAACTTGAGAATTGACTGGATCTCATCATCCGGAATACATCGTCGAATGACTTGATCAGCACATGTCTTCCATAAGTAGGGCTCGTCCCAAATGAAATATTTGGCTTGGCTCTTCAACTTATTTTTCTTGGCCATTTCAGTCCCCTTAGGGAACATCCCAGTTGCGAGATAGTTCACCAGATCAGCATACCATGGGGTTGCACTGGCGGCGGCTAGTAAAAGTTCGTCTAGGAAGTCATCCGATATGGGCATACCGTCGGACGGTGTCAGCAGTCGGCTCAGATGGTCAGCAACATTATTTCCAGCGCCCTTCTTATCTTTGATTTCCAGATCAAACTCTTGCAAAAGGAGGACCCAATGAATCAACCGAGGCTAGGATTCCTTTTTGGACAGTAAATACTTCAAAGCAGCATGAGTTGTATACACCACAACCTTGGAGCCCACAATATAGGACCGAAATTTCTCACATGTGAAGACGACTGCTAGGAGCTCTTTCTCAGTGGTTGTGTAATTGCATTGAGCTGGATTAAGAGTCTTGGAGGCGTAATAGATGACATGGCTCTGCTTCCCACTCTTTTGTTCAAGGACCACCCCAACCGCGAAGTCACTAGCATCACACATGAGTTCAAAAGGAAGACCCCATTGGGGTGGTTGAATGATCGGAGCAGATGTGAGTTTGGCCTTCAAAATATCGAAGGCTTCTTTGCATTGGTCATAAAAAAGGAATGGAGTATCTTTTTGTAGCAACTTGGTCATTGGTTGGGCGATTTTTGAGAAGTCTTGAATGAAGCGTCGGTAGAATCCTGCATGGCCTAGAAAAGCTCGGATTTCTTTCTCATTAGAAGGGTAAGGAAGCTTCACAATTAAATCAACCTTCTCTTTATCGACTTCGATCCCTTTTGCAGAAATAACATGGCCCAGCACGATGTCTTGTTGCACCATAAAATGACATTTCTCGAAATTCAACACTAAATCAGTCTCGACGCACCTTTAAAGGACCTTATCTAGGTGTTCTATGCATTGCTCGAAAGAATCTCCATGAACTATAAAATCATCCATAAAAATTTCGATGCAGCTCTCGATCAAATCGGAAAAGATGCTCATCATACACCGTTGGAAGGTGCCAGGAGCGTTACACAACCCAAATGGCATTTTCCGGCAGGCAAATGTTCCAAAGGGGCATGTGAAGGTTGTCTATTCCTGATCCTCTTGGGTGACAAAAATCTGAAAGTAGCCCGAGTATCCGTCGAGGAAACAAAAGAATGATTTCCCGGCCAAACATTCAAGCATCTCATCAATGAACGATAGAGGAAAGTGAACTTTTCGTGTCGTATCATTTAGTTTCCTAAAATCGATGCACATGCGCCAAACGGTCTGTAACCGCATCAGAATCAACTCGTTGTTCTCATTCTTCACAAGCTGGAAACCAAATTTCTTAGGAACAACGTGCACTAGATTGATCCATTCACTATCGGAAATTGGGTAAATGATCCCAAGCTGAAGTAGCTTGAGTATCTCTTTGAGAACCACTTCTTTCATCACCGGGTTCAATTTTATCTGTGGATCTCGAGATGGCTTGCACTCTAGCTCAAGGAATATCCGATGCATGCAAATATCTGGACTAATCCCTTTGATATCGGCTAAGGTCCACTATATAGCGCCTTGATGCTTTTTCAGAATATCGATCAATCGGTGTTCCTATTCGGAGGACAGATCCTTGCTGATGATGACAGGCAGTGTGTCGTCCTTCCCCATATAAGCATATTTCAAATGCTCAGGCAAAACCTTCAACTCCAGAATGGGGGCTTTCACGTGTGATGGCAATATCGGCTCTGTAGCCGTCGGTAAGGGCATACGACCTGGTTTGTTCCTGGCGGGAAAGTCCTCAGTGGCATACAACTGTTGGATGATCTCTCGAATTGCCTCTTCTTCTTCTGAATCTGCAATTGTGTCAGAAACTCCACCAAAAAGTACCTGCTCAAGTTTGTCCTCCCTGAAACTACACTCAGCAAACTCGTCAACTAGAGAATCAACAATATCAACCATATACAAAGCTTCAGGGTCCTCGACATGTTTCATAGCCTCTAAGATGTTAAATGTGACTATGTCCCCATCAAATTCAAAACTCAGCATGCCTTTATCAACATCTATCTTAGTGCTTGTTGTTTTCATAAATTGACGCCCTAACAAGATCAAAGGCCTATGAGCAGACAGAGAGTCATTCATATCAACAATATAAAAATCCACAGGAAAAATCAAATCATTGACCTTAACGAGAACATCCTCTACAACACCTTGGGGATAAGCATTAGATTTATCGGCCAACTGAATTATGACTCGGGTATCCTTCATAGGACCTAACTGCAAATCTTTGTACATAGACAGAGGCATGACATTGATGGATGCACCTAAATCTAACATAACACTGTCGACCTTCTTACTCCCAATGATGCAGGGGATAGTGAACATATCTGGGTCTCGGAAATTCTGTGGCAACTTTCGTTGAATAACTGCAGACACATTCTCACTAACCATGATTCTTGCATCCTTCCCATACCGTATCTTCTTTGCATAGAGTTTCTTTACGAATTTAGCATATCTGGGAACTTATTTGATAGAATCAAGTAATGGGAGGTTGATTTCCACTTTCTTGAACAACTCGAGGACCTCTTTTTCATTGTCATTCTTCTTATGCTTCGCTAATCTGGAAGGAAAAGGGGCTGCATGGATAGGATTAGAAATCTTAGACTGGTCACGTACCTCAGTAGGGACATCCTGAGCTACAGCTTGCTTGTCTTCAGCTTCCGGTCTGCTGTCAGCATCAGCAGTATGCCCATACTGCTAGATGTTCTGCCTCTTTGGCTCCACTTCAACTAACTCCTTTCCATTCCTAAGTGTTACTGCACTCACATTGCCTCTGGGATTCTGTTTAGTCTGGGATGGGAGCTTCCCTTGATTTCCTTACATCTTGTTCATCTGGGTAGCAAGCTGGGTAATTTGTGTACCCATACTACCTAAAGCTGCTTGAGTTTCTTATTGGAAAGCCTTCTGATTATGTGCTAAATTGTTCACCAAAACACTGCTTTGCTCGAGGCATTTCATAATATCGCTCATGCTGGGAACAGGCTTGTCAGTATGGGCATATTGACTGTCTCTCGGGGGTCGTGGGGGTAAATCTCCTGCGACAGGCTGATCTCCAGGTTGTTTCCATCGGAAATTGGGGGTGATCTCTCCAGCCTGGATTGTAGGTGTTGGAGTAAGGATCATTGGTCCTCATGCGCCTAAAGTTATCTCCTCATGGAGCATCATAGTAAATCCCCTTGAGTGCATCTTGTTGTGTATCACCCGAACCATAGCAAGCTTGTTCCGTTGTCGGCTCGTGCAATGTAGGACACTCATCAGAAAAGTGTCCATTCTCTAAACATACTCCACATCGAGAGCCCTTGGTTTGTGCAATAGCTAGGCCACGAACCAAAGAAGTGAGGGCATCAATTTTCTCAGTTACTCCAGAACTTTCTACTCGATCAACGACTTTCACTGGTCTGTGTCGCCCCTCATCTTCATCATCATACTGCTAACCTCCAGACACCATATCCATGATCAGTTGCTTTGCTTCCGCCAAAGTTTTGTTAGTGAGTGAACCTCCACTGGCTGCGTCCACAATCTTTCTGTCAAACGTCGACATTCCACGATAGAAGTAATTAGTGAACAATTGGTAGTCGGTGATGTCTGCATAGTTGCTGAAATCTTGCCCAATAATCGGCCAAAATTTCATTCGGCTTCTGCTTGATGCTACTAATGGCCATTCAAAGGTTTGCAGCTCTAGTTTCTAGGAAGAATTTGCGCAGAAACTATTCTTCTATTTCATCCCAGGTAATAATCGAACCTGGTGGAAGATCAAAAAGCCATTTCCTTGCCCGTCCATGCAATGTATGTGAAAAGGTCAACAAACGAAGCTTGTTGTCTGTAAAGCCTTGAGGACGTAATGTAGAGCAAACCCAATCAAATTCTGCTAAGTGCGTGTGCGCACTTTCTCCAACAGCATCACTGAACTTGGGTAGTACTTGGATGAAGCCTGGTCGGATCTCCGCATTATGAGCGATGGTAGGAAGAACTATGCAGATAGGGCGATTGTTTCGATGACAACCCAGCTCTCGAATCAAGGGAGCTGGCTCAGCCGCATCATCCCTGATTAAGGCTCGGTTCTCTTCGTGGTTGGCAGGAGGCTCTTGATTGTTACGTGGGTTTGGATTGTCTGCCATTTTGAACAACTATGGAACATCGAGGTCACTTTCAGATTCGAAAGCCTCCTTGACTTTTCGAGCAGCCTTCCGCAAACGGTGTAACCTTCTTTCTAGCTCTGGATCGTACACTAGCTTTTCTTCTGCAAAGGAACGGGTCATGTACCAGAATAATAAAAAATAAACAAATTAAAAAAAAACTGAAAAGTAAGAGTAATCGCTGCTTAGAACCAGTCCCCGGCAACGGCGCCAAAATTTGGTGCGTCGTTTTTCACCAAAAATAAATGTCCCGACAATCAGTCGGTAAGCCCTTACTGCAGAGTACAGCAGCGAGCAAGATCGTCTCCCAAGAGACTGGCGAGAATTACTCCTTATTTCCAATCTGTATATCCCAACTTCAAACGAGGGTTTTGAGAGTTTTGAGCTGAATTTAACAAAAGCAATACTGAAATTTAATTAAATAAAATAATATGCAGAGAAAGGATTCTAAAAACAAATATGCAGAGAACGGATTCTAAAAGTTATTAAAGAGATATCCCGGATTCCAACTAACTCCACTCTAGCTCAATTAACCGATCCTTGATGCAAAGATTAATTTAATCTACTCCTATAGTCACTGAAGACACTTACTGACACGACCTAATTTCTCCATAATTTCTCGATAATCAGGAAGACACTTCACCAATTATTTCCCTAATTGACTGACAACCGTAAGAGACACTCTATAGGTTTAATGAGCCGACAGCATTTAATCCTTATGAAACCCAATTCAAACCCAACTGACTCTGACACAGGACAATTGAGACTTGACTG
Organism: Perilla frutescens; assembly: GCA_026008535.1. NCBI lineage: Eukaryota > Viridiplantae > Streptophyta > Magnoliopsida > Lamiales > Lamiaceae > Perilla > Perilla frutescens. Next base: position 22,955,494 of record BRKX01000005.1, read on the forward strand.
TTATTCCCCTGGCTCTGAAGAACCATTTTACCACTAATTAAACTTAAACCACAATTACGGATGGCCGGTTTAATTGGCTACTAATTAATTTCGTATTACTAAATATTTGCAACTACCTAGCAACACCGAAACAATTAAATGACATGAAAATTAAAAACAACAGATACATGCATTCGAATTAAATGATAAAGCAATTAGATTTCACGATTTGTTTGGCTAGAGCTTCGTTAAGTTGTCACCCGAGATATAGTCGAACTTAGCTGGAACTCATACTTAAACTTGAGCGCATAAAATTATTGAAAGCTGAACACGATGAATTGGAAAAAAGAAAGATGAAAACTGAATAGAATCGCGTCGCTGGGTCTCGCTCTTGTGTCCCTATTCTTGATTCTGAATTGTTCGATCTCGTTGAAAGAGATCCTAATATATCTAATATCCATAGAAGAGTTTATCTTAACAAGGAAACAAAAATCTAGATATATCTAAACAAGGTAAGTTAACCAAAAAGACTCTTTATGGATGTGGACTTCTTTGTAACCGCCTCCAAGCAATTCCCAAGCTGTAATTTACGTCTGGGCCCACTGGAAGTCTAAAAAAGAATGGATCGGCCCAGTTCCAATCGTCAAAGCCCATGAACTGCGCTCAGAATTCGTTAGCTCCTGCAGTATGCCCTTACTGACTGCAACTTCAAATCTCTTCACATCAAAAATGCGCAGCTTTAATCTAGAATCTCGGTTGTTTCTTCACTATGAGGCTAGCTACCTGCATTCAACTCAAAAGACACTTCTTCCCACAAAATAGAGTAATAGGGAAATTATATAGCAATAATAGACATAAAACAGACCCCAAAACTTAGGAAAATATGGTCCAATCAATTACTTAGGATGCTCAGATACCCAAAGAGTTACCTGTGCAGTGTTCCAGCTGATGGAGGACGCGAGTCATTGGTGGGAGGCAGTAAAGATCAGCATGAGTCTAGAGCAGTAGGCCAGCTTAACCTGGACCATTTTCAAGAAAATGGTCATGGAAACTACTTCCCAAAGGCATTCCGGAAACAAAAAGAGAAAGAGCTGATAAATATAGAGCAAGGCAGCATGACCATTCTGGAGTATGAGCAAAAATTCAACCAGCTAGCTCGCTATGCTCCTCACTTGGTAGACACAGATGAAAAGAAGGCCTGGCAATTTGAAGATGGATTGCGTCCTGAGATTGGAGCACACCTATCCGCGCTCAATCTCACCAACTGCTCAGAAATTGTGCAATGAGCTCGGGCGGTGTCAACTCATTTGAACTTGGACAAGCTAACCTCAAGACCTCCAAGCAATGGTGGGAAAAGAAGATGGGAGGATCGCGACAACCAAGACAAAGAGTGAAGATCCCAACCTGAGAATAAGCCGAACGTTGCTGGAGGAGAGACTTCTGGAGTGATATCTCAATATCCACAATGCCAGAAATGTCATAAGTACCATCCAGGAGAGTGTAAGTTAGGGACACAAGCTTGCTTCAAATGCCACAAAGAGGGACATAGAGCCTGGGCTTGTCCGTTGCATCAAAATAGGAATGTTGGAAGAGGAGGAAACACTGAGAGAGAAAACACTAAAGGAGGTGGAAACGCCGAAAGGAGAGGAAATTCTAGAGCTTTCGCCATGAATGGCGAGGAGTGAAGAAAGAAAGATAACCATGGCTTAGATTTTTTTATCCTTTCCTAGTCTATCTACGTAGCTACTTTGGTTTTAGTCTTTTTTTTTAACAAACGTATGAGAACGCAAAGAAATTTTTTTTTTTTAAGTTGGAATAAAATTTTGCATTATTTTGGTGAAAATAGATCTACGGAGCATAAGTCGGTAGCAATTCGTTAAAAACCCATAATCAAGTACGAGTAGATTGAAGACACAGAATACGCGGGATCCTTGATAAAGGTGGCGCAATTGAGATTCCAAGATGGCCAAGTCGCAATGCAGTTTTCGATGCCGCTTCGATTTCGAGAAATATTTTAGTGTCCGAATTAGGTAGTTAACCTAGAACCTAACAAGACTATGGTCAATTAGAGAAATCTTTAAGGTAGAGGAACATAGCCAGACTCTTGTTTTATGTGCCGGTTAAGAAGATCTCAGAACTTAGAATTCATAAGCGATGGACATGCCAAAAGCGAGATCATGCAAGATCAATGATAGATTTTAAGTTTAGATACCTTTGAGTACTAAGACCAAGTAAGAAATTTCGAGGACGAATTTTTTTTTTAGTAGGGAAGGATGTAGCAACCCGATTTTTTTTAATATTTAAATTGCTACATTTTTCTTCCTAAAAATAATTCTATTTTTTAATCTTTATATTATTTATAAGCATGAATTTATTTTAGAATATAGTTATTTTATGAGCATGCATTTATTATTTTATTTGGAGTGCTTAATGGGTTTTAATTTTATTCTCTAGCCCATTTTTAGAGTCCAAGCCCAAATAATTTATCATGAAACCTAAACCTTAATATAAGTAATTGATTTAATTTTTTTCTCTTTATCTCTTCTTTTCTTCTTCCTCACGTTTTTTTTTTTGAAAATTCAAAATCTCAACGTTTATCTTCTCATCCTTATCAAGATACTTTCGGGATAACTACAAAATCTACACTTAAATCCTAATCTATCATTATAAATAGGGGACTCACTTCTCTATTTTTCCCACACCCAAAGAAATATCCGAGACTAGAAAATAGAAAATTTGTTCGCTCGAAGTTTTCCGTCAAGTTGCATTGCAGGTATAGTTCTTTCCTTCGTTTCTCCTTTTGTTGCAGCTTCTGTTCCAAATTTTCTGTGGTGGGAGTCTGTGAAATTTTCTTTCTGAAATAAAGATTGATGAAGCAAAAATTGGTTGTTTGTTTAACTAGGTCCGGCCGAGAAGATTGGGCCCAGAAGCATGAATTGACTTTATTTTGTTTTTCAAAAACTTGTGTGATAAGTTAGTTATATATGTGTATATATATATATAGGGGTGGGTTAAAATGAGAACCATACCCTTGTGTAGGAACTAGGAACCATTTATATCGACAGATCTTGACAATTTGAATGGACAAGATTGATTTGGAATTTTAGGGGTTAAATTGCAAAATAATAATTTTGTACCAAATTTAAAACATAATAAGGGCACTATGGAGAAACCAAATCACCATGTATCTAGAAAGTGGAAACAATTTTCATTCATGAATATCAAATAAGAAAACCTAGAAAACAAATCAGAAACCGCCACCTGCGTCTTCAATCTCTTGCCGCCTCGTCGCTGTCTACCGCCTCTCGTCGCTCCCGCTCGCGCATCGGCGGCCAGACCCCTGTCGACTGCACGCTCTCGCCGCCGCCTACCGCCTGCACGCCATACGCCACCCTACGCTGCAGGACGCCATACGCCGCCCAAACACCTCCCGCACTCCCTACGCCGGAAGACACAACCAAACCCCGCCACCAGACGATGGACGCCGGTCCAACGACACCCGCCCTTCACCACCCACATCCCCACTTTATTCGAATTTTATGGGTATTCAAAAAATTTTGATGTTTTTTTGTTATATTTCTGATATGCTTCTCGTAACTGTAGGCAAATGTTTTGGATTTTCATTTTTGATTGATTGTTATATTTATTGGTTTTGTTTTGTGGTGGTTTGATGTATTTAGTAAATTAATTAGATATGATTAGCAAATTATTAATGTATTATTAGCATATTCGTAATTTATTCGAATTTCTAGAATTAATGTTGCTGGTGTCGGACTTTTTTTAATCATGTTTTGTGAATCCTTTTTATTTGAGTTTGTTTGTTTGTTATGCTGGATTTGGATAGGAGTATTTGAACTTGATTCGTGAAGGAAATTTAAATTTATCAAAATTACTCCAGAAATAGCTAGAAACTTGAGTGATGGATTTTTTATCTGCTGTAAAAGTGTAGAATGGATTTATTCACATCACTTTGATGAATTTTAAATTGCCGGATCTGAACTGTACAACTCTGGAGTCAGCGGTGAGAATTATAGCAGGCACTGGATCAAATATGTGGATTGAGTATTAGCAAATTAAATGTTTATGATTAGCAAATTAGATGGATATACTTAGCAAACGTTTTTTATTTATTGATTCTGATCTGATTTGATTTGTATTGATACATTTAGCAAATAAGTAAGTTGTGATTAGCAAGTTAGTAATGTATATTTAGCAGATTAACTTGATAGGTTGTGGTTTTATGAATATTTGTTATTTATATCAAATTGAATTTGTTTATATCGTATTTATATTTAGTCTATAGCAAATTTTGAATGTATAATTAGCAAATTGAGAGGTTGGATGATTATATAGGTGAAAAGAAACCATTCAGTCTTACGTTCTAGCAACTTAGTACGATATGATTAGCAAATGTTGCATCTGTGAAATTTTGCTACTGGGATTCGTGTTTTAGCAAATTGATGTTTTGTTTATAGCAAATTAGTGATATAAGATTAGCAAATTATTATAGCATATTAGTAGATTAGTAAGATGCTTTTATGCGTATTGGATATTAATAGGAAATTGTGTTATTTATATCAAATTCTCATTATATTTGTAGCAGATTGGTATTGGTTTATAGCAACTTAGTAAAATAAGATTAGTAATATTTGCAAATGTAAATCTTCTTTTTAGCAAATTGATAATTTATTTATAGGGATTTGACATGTTGTTTATAACAATTTGACATGTATTTATAGAAAATAATTTATTGTTTTGCAACCATTAGCAAATTGAGAGGGTGGATGATTATAGAGGTGAAGAGAAATCGTTTTAGCAGATTAGTTAAGTAATACATAATTAGAAAAAATTAAGGATTTTATTTATTGTGTAATCGTTTTATTCGTTGGTTTGGTTAGTGATACAATATTAGAAAATTTGTGATATGTTTTTGTGTTGTATGATGTTTTTTTTTAAATAATGTTATTTCATAAAAAAAAGTTCATATTTTTTACATAAAAAATATTACCGATTTGCTATTAACAAAAATATAATGTGCTAATTACAATTAAAAAGGTTGCTAAACGTCGTACACACGCGTTACTAACAGATTCTACCCATATTCCCTACACCTACAAAGATACATTAATGGATAACGTAATACTTGTATCTTGCATAATCAGACGATAACCGGCGTGATAATAATATAAGATGGAGTAAGAACTTGTGAAAAAAATACGTTCTTATTTTACACACAACAATTCATGCCATTTTTTTTCTTAATAACTTGAAAACTTCGACAACCAAATACGAAAATCATTTATCGTCTATCATAAATATGAAATGTCCATTTTCTACAAACATCTCACTATCATGCAAAGCACATTGAAACCATTTAAAAAAAAAGAGACCATCCTATCATCAAAAAAATAAATCATATTTTCACATAAATTATTACCGATATGCTATTAACAAATCTATAATTTGCTAATTACGCCTAAAAAATTTGCTAAACGTCAGACATAGGCGTCCCTATCAGATTTCACTCATATCCCTACGCATACAAAGATACATTAACGGATAACACAATACATGTATCTTGCATAATCAGGCGATAACCGACGTGATTATAGTATACAATTAAGTAAGAACTTGTGGAAAAAAATGCATTCTTATTTTGCATACAACAATTCATGTCATTTTAACTATTTTTTTTAATAACTTGAAAACTTCCACAACTAAATACGAAAAAAAAACATCTATCATCTATAATAAATATGAAATGCTCATTCTCTGCAAATAACAACACCATCTATCTTTTTTTCTGATCCAAGTCGAATATCGAAACCACCTGCTTGACCATAAACTCGATAAAAGGTAGTTGCTTCTTCGATATTTTTAAACATCTGACCAACAAATGGCTTCAAAGATTGATTACATTCTGATATGTAGCTTCCACAAGGACCCAAAACTGAGTCAGCATTAATCATTGCTATACAAAATAATGCTATAAGAATATCCAATATATGATATACACATTTATATAATATGCTATAACTAAAAAAATCGTATGTTCACATAAAGGTAATCCCGATCTGCTATTAACATATATATAATTTGCTATATACACATAAAATATTTGCTAAACGCCTGACATACGCGTTTATAACTGAATCTATCAATATCCATACACTTATGAATATATTTTTAGTCGATAACATAACACCTGTATTTTCCATAATTAGACGATGACGACACTTATTATAATATACGATGGAGTAATAACTTGTGGGAAAAAAATACATTCTTCATTTGCACACAACAATTCATGCCATTTTTACTATTTTTTTCCTTAATAACTTGAAAAAATCCACAACCAAATACGAAAAGCATCTATTGTCTGTAATAAATATGAAATACCCATTGTCTGTTGACATCTCAATATCATTCAAAGCAAATTGAAACAAATTTTTATAAAAAAAAACGAACCATTTCTTTTCGCATACAAATAAATATTCCCAATTTGCTATTAACATTTCTATAATTTGCTAATTATGAAGACGAAATTTGTTAATAGCCAGACATACGCGTCCATAACAGAATACATCGAAATCTCTACACCTACAGATATACATTAATCGATAACATAATTCCTATATCTTCCATTATCACACGATGACGATAATGATGATACTATACAATGGATTAATAGCATGGTTAAAAAAAAAACTTATTTTGCACAAAACAATTCATCCAATTTTAACTATTTTTTAATAACTTCATAAATACCACAACCAACTACGAAAATGATCTATCATCTATAATAAATATGAAATTCCCATAGTCTGCGATCATCTCAGTATCATGCAAAGCATATTGAAATAATTTAAACAAAATCGTGTGTGTACATAAAAGAATTCTCAATTTGCTATTAATATATATATATAATTTGCTAATTATATATATAAATTTCGCTAAACGTCAGAAATACGCGTCTATTCCAGATTCCACCCATATCTCTACACCTATAAGAATATCCAATATATGATATACACATTTATATAATATGCTATAACTAAAAAAATCGTATGTTCACATAAAGGTAATCCCGATCTGCTATTAACATATATATAATTTGCTATATACACATAAAATATTTGCTAAACGCCTGACATACGCGTTTATAACTGAATCTATCAATATCCATACACTTATGAATATATTTTTAGTCGATAACATAACACCTGTATTTTTCATAATTAGACGATGACGACACTTATTATAATATACGATGGAGTAATAACTTGTGGGAAAAAAATACATTCTTCATTTGCACACAACAATTCATGCCATTTTTACTATTTTTTTCCTTAATAACTTGAAAAAATCCACAACCAAATACGAAAAGCATCTATTGTCTGTAATAAATATGAAATACCCATTGTCTGTTGACATCTCAATATCATTCAAAGCAAATTGAAACAAATTTTTATAAAAAAAAACGAACCATTTCTTTTCGCATACAAATATTCCCAATTTGCTATTAACATTTCTATAATTTGCTAATTATGAAGACGAAATTTGTTAATAGCCAGACATACGCATCCATAACAGAATACCTACAACGATACATTAATGGAGAACATAATACCTGTATCTTCCATAATCAGACGATGACTAGAGTGATGATAATATACGATGGAGTACGAACTTGTGGAATCCGACGATAAAATTATCTGGAACAATCCTCAACCCCAAGAAATATATGAAACACCGATAGATACAACTCTGTAAAAAATTTACATAGTGAAAACGTCCAAAATAAAAAAAAAACCGTTCCATATAAATCCCACAATATATGGAAGAGATATATTTACTGCAGATTTTTAATATGCATTACAATTACATATATACCCTCAACTTAATGTAATTCTTAACATATTGCATATTTGACCCCATTTTTTTGAGATTGATCTAAGCCTTATAAAATAAATGATCCAACGCTCCATAATAGTTCCTAATTCCTACACAGGGTATTGGTTCTCATTTGATCTCTATACTATATATATATATATATATGTTGGCTTTGTGGGAAGTGTTATAGATATATATATATATATATATATATATATATATATATATATAAGATTGGTGTTGTGTTTGTTATGTGTTTAATATATTTATTAATATATGTATGCGGTTATGTGGGTGTGTGCGTGTACTATGCATATATATATATATATATATATATATATATATATATATATAATCTAGGTGTGGTACTATATATTTATATATGTGATTGATGCATGTAATATATATATATGTAAATATTTATGCAGATGTATATATATATATATGTAAGTACCGTGTATATGTATATATTTACATAATATATATATATGTATGTAATGCGTATAATATGTAGGTGATTGATAGATATATATATTACATATGCATGAGTGGTACGTGAATTATATATATTATTATACGCATGTATATATAAAAGGGATTAAAGAATTTTTGTCACTATAGTATAAATATTACGCATGATTTTATTTCTTTATGCACTGTATTAATTTACAATAAATAATTTATAGGAGGCGCGCCAGACTTAATTAATTAATATCCAAGTCAAGGTGAAGGTGGGGTTTTACGTGATCATGTCCTAATTATTCTTCCTATATTTAATTATTCAGTTATGTGATGACACAGCACAGTACAGGGCCTTCAGGCTAAATAAATGAAAATGGGCCGACGGGCTAAATGAGACTGGGCCGACGGGCTATATGGTTTGGTCTACGGACTGAACAACTTTTATTATTCTCACTTACTCGTTTAATTTTATATAGCTTGGATAATTGGACACTCCACACTGAGTTAAAGTACTCACCCCAAAAACTTTATCTTTTTCAGATGGAGGCTCGGGTGATGCTTAGCGGGTCAAGATGCGATGGTGGTGGTCATGGTCTCAATTATAAGCATTTTTAAATAAATTTAGATTATTTTTCTTAACATGTTTTTCCGCTGTAATCTTTGAGACCTTAATTTTGATTATTTGGGATTTTCTTTTATCTATTAATAAAAGCATGTTTAACGTTTCATTTTTTTATTAAAAGTAATAAAATTGGGGCGTTACATATACACATGATCTGACGCCGAGGTCTGCAATCACATACTATCTCTGTCTCTGAGAAGATGATTTCCATCCACGCACACCCATACCTGCATCTGCATTTTTATTCGAACACAAACCAAATTTGTGATTAAGTTGACAAAATTAAAAGTTGAGTGGATAATCTACAAGTCTCACATCTCTTTCGGGTGAGTATCCAACCACAACTCCAACGAATGACCCGGGACTTGACGGGGTGGATGGTTGTCCCCCGGTTGATTTGGGAACCTCTCTTTCAACATATAGATTGTCATACAGAGTGACTTTCTATTCGTATGCGTCCAGACGATCGAACGTCAACATATCCCCACATTGCAGTCCGATAGTTGTGGCGAAATTTGTCCATCCATCCGTAAAGTACACGGAAGATCCAGAACTCCCAAGCTCCTCTAGTGTTACCAGCCACAACCTTTTTGACTTGTCAGTGAGAATAAGTGTGGCCGGTAAAGTAAGGTTTGACACAACCCTTTCGAAACATTCAGGCATTCTCTACACACACAGATATCCTAAGCGTTAAGTTGATAAAAGGTCAAACAATTATGTTAGATAACATTAGGGTTAGCACATTAATGGGGTGATACATGAGCAATTGAAACTACTTACTAGCCTCTCCTTGTAATTGGAGTACAGAACGTCAATGTAGACCGAACAAGCACGGTCGTGCGGGTTAATCATTTGCATCATGTTGCCTTATGAATAAAGACAATTACAATCAGAAAATAATAGCAGGTACATATATATATAGACTCACTATTTGGCAATGGCAGGTTAGTGTGTCGCACACGAGGTAACCCAACTTTTACAGTGCAATTGGAAGTGATTAGTTCATAGAAACAAACCTATTATTCCACATTCATGCACATTTCCCCTTTCCATACCGCGATTCAAACCCTTTTCACCCTACCCTAGCAGGAGGCCGATCTATCACGGCTAAACATCAACTCCATAGGAATGAGGAACATTCATGCATATTTTCCCTTTCCATACCGCGATTAAAACCCTACTCACATAAACCCTTTTCACCCCAGGCTAGCATGAGGTCGATCTATCATGGCTAAACAACAAGTCCATAGGAATGAGAAAGACGCACCTGATAGTAGTCGAAGATGAAAACTGAAGCAGGTGATCCGCCTTCGATTCTGTTGTATGTTTTCGCTTCCAACCTTCGTGGTTTTTACGAGCGGTTTACCGGCTTTGAGGAAGCTTCTACGGTCCGACTTCCAAATGAGTTGCTTTATCTGTAGGTTTTGTCCACATGGGCCCATCAGAATTTTTTGGTATTTTCTATAATTGGGTCAGACAAATGTTATATAATTTATTATTTTTCTCATCTCAATTTATTATTGCAATTTTATATAATTTAATAATGTCTTACAAAAAATGCTCTTAATACAAAAATCTCTAATCATATATAATGCAATTTCTATACATACCATGGACTGAATTAATATAATTGATAGTCTTAGGCAAGTTATTAATGAATCTTTAAGTATCTTAAATATATCATTCCATATATAAGTACATTTCTCATTCACTTAATTTTGAATTCATCAAACGAACACTTTATGTGTAACAACTTGCTTATATTTAGGTTTGTAACTTACTTTGATAATACAATGCAACTCCTTCATTACCACTAAATTAAAGGTTAAATTAATCTATTCATTAATTTTTCATTGTCTCATTCTCTAATTTTTAAAATATGGCCACATGCGGTTTCAAACCATCCCAATACCTCATATTGGGTGTGCGAGTTTTCGTATAAAAATTAAATAAAAGCAAACACATGCATTCACGCTCCATTTCTATATACTCAAAAAAAAAATTACACTAAAAACTAATTTTATGACTTTTACCAATTTTATGATGTGATATAAAGCCATACAAGTAACTAAATAGATTTATGGATTACATCGGGCCCTATAAATGGTAGTATCCAATATAGTTATACGATAATCTGACTGATTTTGCAATAAATACTTTGCAATGCCATGACATAAAAGGTTAAGTTTATTTTCATATTTGGAAATACATTTGTTTCCTATATGTTGGAAAAAACAGTTAAAGGGCCGTTCACATGTTCATATGGAAATGATAGGTTTTGGCCCATATTAAACACTAACGCGCGAATTTCAATTAGCGTCATAAGAAATAAATCATGTAAATACTTTCTCAACATATAGAGCCACAACCCAATATTACCAGATTCATTCTGAAAAATTATTTCAAAATGAATGCCTAAACACTGCTCAAAAGTTGGCATGAGACCTGGACAATATTGAACAATTTCATATATTTACTTCAAAAGAGCCCTCTTAATTTGCCAACATGTAGATTAAATCTATTGTAAGGGCTTATCCTAGATTAATTCGTGCGATTTAGTCATCGCAACTTCACCAAAAACATATATACTTACAGTTATGTCATAATTAAAACTAAGATTCTACGTTAGTCATTGTATCCCACCCTTACCAATATTTAAATACATAACAGTTTACCTGGCCGCTGGATCCCTGACCCTGAGTGCGTTGGCCGATACAAAAGGTAGATAGTGAATCACAACTAAACTTCGACTATTACTGTGACAACTATGAGGTTTTCAATCATATAGATGTATTGGAATTCAACCACAACTCCAATCCGCAGTTTGTTCGCATCATAAAACACCCGCTACCCTTGAGATTCAAACTTGTAGCCGAATCTGTAATTGTTCGTTCTTCATTCCACTCTTACCCGCCATTCTCTTCCCTCGCTATTCTAGAGGACCACCATCTCGGGGGGTTTCAATCCTGTTGCTGTTATCCAGTTGACAGGTATGTCCTACAACATTCATCAAATAAAGTGATTTACTGGAGTTTGCACATCATATTACACAACATTTAAGACAACACCTGCGAGCCACTTACCAATGTATAGCGATTGTGTTTCTTGATGCATTTCCAAAACGTCATGTTTATGTCCAGTAATGCTGATTGCAGAATGATACCCTTGTATTAATAAAGACACTGACCACCAGAATCATATTAGTTTGGAGAGAGTTCAAAATCTTACTTGAAATCAGTCGAGGCTTGAAATGACGCTCCAGTCCATGTGCTGTGAAAATGGTCACTTTGAAGAATAAACCATGATTGGTCGGTGAGAAAACCAGCACATCATTTGGTTCGATTCTATGCTCAAAAGCAAAGAATCCCCATCCACGGCCCATCTCCATTCCCGACCGCCCGACTCTGATGCTCACGTGCCACAGTTGTTCTGTTGCTGATGTTTGCAATCGCAGCATGTCTTTGTCTCTGATAAGAGGATTGAGATCCACGCACACCTGCACCCGGTACTGCAATTCAATCAACACACACCATAATATCAATCAAATGGTCAAAACTGCTTAAGTATAGATATGTGAAAAAGATGTCTCACCTTTAAATGTCGAAAGCGACCAAGGACAACGCCAGTGAATGACCCTGGCAGTCTAGAGTTCACTGGTTGGCCCCTGGTTGATCGAACCAACTCTCTTTCAATGTAGTTAGAGTCATACATAGTCATTGTGAATTCGTCTGCCTCCCCACGCTTGAAAGTCAGCATATCTTCGTCCCCCAATCTAGTCTCTTTGGCGAACTTACTCCATCCATCTGTTAAACCCACTGTCTTGCCCAAATGACAGGAGACCTTCTCAAGTGTTACTTGCCATATCCATTTTGACTTGTCAGTGAGGGTAATTCTAGTCGGTAAAGTAAGGTCGGACACAACTTTTAGGAAACATTTGGGTATTTTCTACATGCTCATAGAAATTTTAACCATTAACTCCAAAAAAAGGCAAACATATTTGTAATCCAAGATTAGGGGTGGTGCAGTTATGGGGTGATACATGAGCAATATAAAAAACTTAAAAGTGCATCTTTGTGATTATCGTACATAATGTTAATGAATACCGCCTTTGATCGTTACCGTGGGTTAGAAAATCATGTCCTTTCGCGTTATGGTTTGCCGCATTTACATTCAGATAACAACATCAGTTACAATTAATATAATTCACACATTGCCTATTGTGTTTACTGCGTCGAATGCGTGGTTTAACAGTGAGAGAAACACAATAGTATGTGATGATTTCATATCAATAACCTAATAAGACAACAATCATATATGCTTCCCCATTTGAGGCTCCGATGTTAACCATATTCACGCATTTCTTATGATCAATATCCTACCAGCAAAATGATTCACCCAGCATGCTAAATCCACTAGTTGGAATGAACTACAAGACACGCACCTGATTTCAGCCGCCATCACTAATTTCCGCGGCTTGTCCTCCTTTTGATGGATATTTTTGCACCCAATATTCTTGTGCGTTAGGATCTGATATCCGCCGCGACAGAAGCTTCTACTGGTTGTCTTCCTACTGAGTTGTCACTTTCTAGGGTTTGCCAATATGGGCCCATTATAAGCCATTTTCTTATTTTGTATTATTAAGCCGGACAAATTGACACATTGGATTTTGCCCTTGCCCTAATAATTCCTCATATTGTAAAATAAGCTCGCCATATTACAAGAAATATTGCACCCTAATCCTATATTCATCCATTTCATCCTCGTTACTCGTCATATATATATCTTTCATTGTATTAACAATTTCGCATTAACATACTCGTTATAATCGCAAAATATATAATTAACCCATCCATAGTATCATACCGAAATATTGCGCGCAAAAAATTCAGTAATATTTGCATATAATTATAATAAGATAAGTTTTGGGGCCCTCAATAACATAAATTCTAAAAATAACATGCAATGCATTAACGAGGCATAAAGTGTCGAGCATAACATCGACCCGTGTCTGATCCTACCCAGTAATATTTTGTTCGTTAATTGTTAAAACAGTAGATTACAATAGGATAATGTTATTCGGTCACACTATGGCCAGCCATAATTTTATATATATGGTCTTCTTGAAATATATGCAAGTTTTAATTAACTCTTTACTAAATGATCAATAACATTTTACATGTAGACCATTAATGTTCATCTTAGAAAGATTTGACTTATATATTTTTATAAGTCAAAATATCGTATACGAGATCTCTCTCTCTCTCTCCATATATATATATATATATAGTAATAAATGGAATAATTGTTATATAAATTATTCTTGGGTGGATTGATCAGATTTCTTTCATAGATATGTGAATTTCAATTCAATTAACTATGTTTAATTTGTTTTTTATTATTCTCCAAAGCTTAAGGACGAAATTAATAAAACATATGATACATCGTTATAAAAATTTACATAAATTTTTAAATAATTTATAGATAGATTATGAAATGATTTTGCCACATCAATATTACAAATCAATTAACTGATAGGAATCAACATCAAGATTATTTAATATTTGGTAAATTGAAATTCGACAATTTCCCAAACTTAAATGATAAACTATAGAAGATTTTAAATGTTTATGATTTGATAAAAATAATTCAATAAAATCTCAAAATCAAATCTAAATGAATTATGAAATTATTTTGCTTTATGAGCATTACAACTCAAATTATGGAATACTCCTCAAAATTATTAATTAGTTTGGTAAATTGAATGAGACAAACTACTTAAAGCGACAATTGCACGATTGAATTAATTATCATAAACTATGTTGGAGATAGTCAATTTTGAATCTAAATACGGGATCAAATTTATAAATAAATAACTTATTGAATACGACGATGTTGAAGTAAATAATATTATTTTCACACGAATTAAATCCTTAAATAAATTTTTTGTGTGTTTTAGTTTAAATATTTTCACACGAATTATAATGTGTATAAATATTATTTTAGAATGCTTGATGATATATATATATATATATTCTTATTGTAATTTATTAGTGTATTTTAGTAATTTTTTTATATTTCGATTGATTTGTTAAATTAGGATAGTGATTTGTAAATCAGTGAAAAAAACAATAATAAATATGAAAGACCGAATGAGATTCAATGTAAGTTATTACATATATTTGATAATACTTAAATAAATAGAAATATAAAATTTCATCATTACATAAATAATGAAAATAAAAATTTAAAGTTTGTCTAAAAAATACGGGAATTAAAGGTCCCAACATATAATTAAAATGAACATTAATTATTTATTTGTCTAATTGAAGTGCAATAATATCTAAGAACAAATTCAATTCACGGAATATTTCTTAAATTAATAATCCATCCATTAATTTGATTTTTAATATTGATGTTGCAAAATCATTTCATAATCCTTTTATATATTTTCAGAAATTCTAAGTTACTTTTGATAAAGATATACCATACGTTTTATTAATTTTATCCCTACACATAGTGGAAATAATAAAAAGAAATGAAATTGATTTAATTGAACTGCATAGATCTCTGAAAAAGGGTCAATTCACCAACGATTGGATTATATAACATTTCATCCATATCTAGAGAGAGTGATAGGGAGATATTATATATATAATTAGGATTTAAAATTAAATACAAGTCAAATCTTCCTAAAATGGAATGGAAAATAAAATAATTTTGACATATCAAATTTCCAAATCAAATGGGAAAAAGGGCGCAAGTACATCAAAGAATACTATGGATACAAATGATTTTCTGTCTTCCGACACAGCTAGAGCCGCAAACGTTGGATTCTCCAATGATGTAAACTACATAAGTAATTTATAATTACTAATGATATCATTAATATATTTATATGTGAAATTAATTATTCAATAGTATAATTTTATTATTGTACATAATAAATAAATTTTAATAATATCCATCTGCATCGCACAGGTGGTATACTAGTTATATTACAAATCAAATAATATAACGTTGTGTTCATGTGATTGATTAAAAATTACACCTAAACAAAATCAACCAATTAAATTCCTCAAATCATATCCCAAGTAATTAATAACATATAACATATAAAAAGATCTATTGAACCTAGATGAAAAAAATTGCCTACAGAGTCAAACTAGTGTTGAAAGTAGTCAATTTAAACATGCTTATGGGATAACAAATTCTTATAAAAATCCATAACAAATATGAAAGACGACTTTAAACCCAACATAATTTATTATAATTGTCTAATACAATTATCCAAAATATTTAATAATTATGTGGATGATTCATCTCCATTTTGACTAAGTTCATTATTTCATATATAATATCGATGGGGCAAAAAAATACTTTCATTATCTCGCATATGTATCTGTTTAAGCCTTCATGTAATTATTATATATATAAATTTTTACCATAATATTTTATAGCTTAGGCTACTAATATGTGCAAAGAAAAATCATTTCAATTTTGCGGTCATGTCATCATCGATTTTATATTGCAATTGATTCAATATTGCTAGGACCCTTTCATTTTCTTTTTTTTTGCTTTTAAAATAAGCCATTAATTATATGTACTGATATACTCTTCCCTAATATTAATATTTTCTTAACAAAACACAACTTTAACTGTCTCCATATATAATTGCTGGATTGTTAATATGGTTAAAATATGAAGAGATAAAATGTGTAAATAACAACCATCTTAGCAAATTATTTCTTAAAAACAATAATCATAACAAAACGTTAAGAGTAGAAATTTAATGAATGGGCTTGTTTCTATAATTATTAAAACATTTCTAAAATTAAATAATGAATTAACCGAAATTACTCATTTACTGAAAAAATGTTGTGTGCTCAACGTCCCAAGCTAACCAAAAATAATAATTGAGTCAACGTATATATTCCTATAATTATGTCCAATTAATTAAACTCGAAATTAGCTAGCATTACTATATCATTCTCATGTATAAATTGTTGCACCTAACTCTTGCATCCATCTCACTCATCTTATTAAACTTTCAAATTTATTTTATTTTTAGTTGATTGTGATAGAATTTATTTATTTCTATATCTACTTCTCAGTTCTCATTATAAATTGTTTTAAAAAGTTCGGAGTTAGAAACATCCCCTTCCATTACCCGATATTTTTGCTGAACGAAATTTGGAAATTTATGTTTGTCAAAATTGTTTGGGGATACTAAATTAGTTGGTGATTAATTGTAGATGATGCCACTGCCACAAGCTTACTCCAAATTCACTAATACACTATGCAAAAAGGCTTCTAAATTGTTGCAACCCAACCTTCCAGAGGAGATATGATGCCAACTGTCTACATCTACATATGTGAAGTACTTCTGGTGGCTTGTGGACATAGCATCCCTTTTTCATAATCAATTAAAGATTTACCATCGTCATTATAATAATATGCAAGTTATTAAGAATAACACTGAAGACAGACCATCCATTCCAGGAAAGGCCTTATGTAGAGCCACATACAAGCATACCCTAAAGCATAGTTTTGCGAACTTTACGCCGGATTAGACTACAAGTGTTCCACATGGATCTGTGAAATAGAAAAATATAAAACCCCGACGCAAGACTAAACAAAAATGTAGTAATAAGGTTTTTAGGCAAACTACACATCCTTCAAAAAAAGTACAAGGTATAACATGACACCTGCAGCAACGATACAAGCGACCACCCAAGCTCTGTGTTGTGGAGACTCCACTCTATTCACGGTATGAAGAGTGTGGGCCCTCAGCCTCTCCAGCTTGGTATCCCGTCCCCCAATCTTTTCATACAAAACCCCTATCAACTCTGCTTTGCATTTCAACTGAGCCTCCATATACCCCATTTCCATCTTCATTCGTTGGACAGATGCTAGGTAGTGTGGGATCAACTCATCATCCACCCACTTGAAGAAATCACAGCCGCATACTTGTATATATATGTACTGATAAAATAGATTATTATGGTCTCCCACATGCAACAATTAAATTTACGCGTGTCGTAAGGAATTTACAAGTGCCTACCTTTCTTTCTGGACAGCGAACGAATCTCCGGCATAGATTCTTGTGGGTATCGGACATGTACATCTCAGCGCCGCCATGGTGTGGACAGACAACCCCAATCTTGGATGCGGTAGATTTCCTCGTCGAAGAAGAGGAGGCGCTACCGTGATTTTGGCCAGTTGTCATGATAGAAGAAAGGGGAAGTTTACTTTAGGCGAGAGGCTTTTGCCGAAAACCCTCAAATAATTAAGTGATAGTAGTTCAATCTTATTTTATTAGGTATAAAACTTCTCTCACACGACACCCACAGTGAATTCCATCTCCCCCCCTTTCGCCATTAATTTTTATAATAAAGTCAATAATCCTGTTTGAAATCTTGTTAATTGCCAACTGGGCACTTATATTAAGCCACACACCAGCCCTGAGCGCGAGTGCCCAAATTGGAACACGATTTATCCAATTTTTAAATACTTAAGTAAAATTAGGGTTAATTAGATAATTATCCCTAAGGTGAAACAAGATTGAATATTAGATGAGCTTACATAGAGTTACTTACTTATTAGTATACACTTCCTATCTTTTACAAATTTCAAATCATATCCTATTATATCTAAAAATAGGATACTCAAAGGTTTTAAATTCCCACCATAAATATCCTAGTGACCATAATGATAAAGTTAATATTGAAATGTTGCTTTTAGCTAATATATAGTGCCATAATAAATTGAATCATAAATGATTAGTTATAAACCGTCATCAATCAAATAAAAAGTTAGGGATATGATTTAATTATTTCAACTGAATGCATAACCAATCAAATAAAAAGAAACCAAATAAATTTACAATATATTTACACTTTATATATTGCTTTGAACACAACCAATAATATATAAAACGAAACCAAATAAATTAATTAAAGTGAGTAATAACAAAATCATAATAATATTATTAAAACGCATTCGTTGTTCCAAAAATTGAAATAATTATGCATGTTGAGCATCGTGTACGTTGAATTGTTACGAATAAGAACTTAACATTACATAATCAAACAACTATATTGTTGTCATTTGCAAATAAATTATAGACAAACTAATACGACCCAGACAATTAATCTAGGACGAATAAAATACGAAGCAGAAGACTTAGGATACGAAACACGTCAACTAATTGAAGGGTTCCAATCCGACTCGAACTAGACGACTAAAACTAACTAAAATACCTAAATTATGACACACAAAATCCAAATATATGGGGCTGTTTTGGAAGGGAGTAGGGACGGCAATGATGAAGGTGTCACGATGGTGATGTATAGGTGAAGAAGTGCTAGAGTAGATAGGGTATGATAGATTTGTAACGGACTTACGGATTAACTTGAACTCAAACAATGGCTGGACTTGGAACGGACAGTGATGGTGGTGGAAGGTGTCGATCGGCGTTGGTGGTTGATGTGTTGTAGATACGAATCACAACCCGAAAGTTGCCTTAAATCTCGAGCGTACACAAGGCCAAATTCTTTAAGTTGATCTTCAAGTAGCGAGTCTCCGACGATCCCTCGAACGTGGCCGGCGAATTCCCTTTGTAAAACTTAGAGATGCTAATTCTAAGAGTATGAATTTAATATCTAAACTCACAAAGATTAAATGGGGTTGAGACAATATTGAAAGTAAAGCTTAAATTATCAAATATGGTCTAAAGTATGAATGTCACAATGAGCCTCTATTTATAATAGAGGGGCCGAAAATCTAAGAGATAAGGGCCGAAAAACTTGACTCCAAAACAAACTAGAATTGGACTAGGAAACTTCCTAAACTAGAATTCTATTTAAAGTAGAACTTGTAGATCTTGCCTTATCTAAAATCCTAGTCAAACTATAACTCAACATGACCGAAAATTACACAAATAAATAAATAAAAATCTGACTTTGACTATAGTCTAAATTAAATAAATAAAATACTATAGTCTAATAAATCAATCCCCTTAATTGGATCATTAAGGGCCGATTGTTTGGGCCTCTTCAAGCTTGGCCGTGGACTCTTCAACATACGCACATATGCACGTCCACATGCGCACGTGTATTTCTTCAAGTATTGTACTCCAAGTCTTGATCTCCATCTTCCATCTTCAACAATATCATCATCTTCAAGCTATCTTGCACGCCGTCTTCATCTTCAAGCTTCTTGCGAATTGTGGCTTGCAAGTAATCTTGCAACTTCTTATCTCGTAGTCTTGTGACGGGGCCTTTGAATTGCAGCTCTGGGTTGAGTTCCTCATTGCTATGGATGTCCTCATCATTCTCTCTGCTGAAGAGAATTCGTCCTCGAATTTGGATCCTCATCATGGTCGAATTCATCTGCATTAAAGGGAGATAAATCAGCAATATTAAACGTAGAAGAACACTTGTACTCATCTGGAAGATCGATGCGGTATGCATTATCATTAACACGGCTCAGAACAGTGAATGGTCCATCTCCTCTAGGCGACAACTTGGATTTTCTCAAGTTAGGAAAATGGCCAGGACTCAAATGAATCCAAACACGATCTTCGGGCTGGAATATCACGCGCTTGTATCTCGTGTTGCGTGCGGCGGCAATGGCCGAACCTTTGTGCTCAATTCAAGCGCGAACTTTCTCATGCATCTCTTGAATAAAATCAGCTCTCTTCATACCTTTAACACTCGTTAGATGCTCAACGGGTAAAGGAATCAAATCAATAGGAGTTAGTGGATTAAATCCATAAACTACCTCAAATGGAGACATGTTAGTAGAAGAATGAATAACACAATTATAAGCAAATTCAGCATATGGTAAACACTCTTCCCATGACTTCAAATTGTTTTTAATTAGAGACCTAAGTAAAGCTCCTAATGTACGATTCACAACCTCAGTTTGACCATCGGTTTGTGGATGACATGTAGTAGAAAACATTAACTTAGTACCTAATTTTCCCCACAAAACACGCCAAAAATGTCCCAAAAACTTAGAATTCCCATCACTAACAATAGTACGAGGAATTCCATGCAAATGAACAACATAAACAAAAAACAAGTTGGCAATGTAAACAGCATCATCAGTTTCCTACATGCAATGAAATGAGCCATTTTGGAGAACCGATCAACTACAACAAACACCGAATCTTTACCCGACCTAGACTTAGGCAATCCCAAGATGAAATCCATAGAAATATCGATCCAAGGGGCTGTAGGGGTAGGTAATGGCGTGTACAATCCAAACGGGTGTGAAGTGGACTTGGCTTGACGATAAGTAATGCAATGACTACACACATTCTCTATATCCCTATGTATATGCGGCCAAAAGAAGTGTTCATGCAGCAAGTTCAATGTCTTATGCACACCAAAATGACCCATCAAACCTCCCGCATGCGATTCTAACACAAGTAGCTCACGCATAGAACAAGCAGGAATGCATAACTTAGACTCCCTAAACAAAAACCCATCATGCACATAATAAACATCAATAGCACGTGATTTTGAGCAACATGAAGCATAAATGGGGCTGAAATAGGCGTCCTCTACATATAATGACTTAATGAAGTCGAAACCTAGCATCTTAGCATGCATTAAGTTCAAAAGTGCGTACCTTCTAGACAACGCGTAGGCTACAACATTCTCCTCGCCCTTTATGTACTTGATCACATATGGAAAGGACTCGATGAATTCTACCCATCTCGCGTGTCTTTTGTTCAGATTTTGTTGCCCTTTGAGATGCTTTAAACTTTCATGATCCGTGTGAATCACGAACTCTTTAGGCCAGAGATAGTGCTGCCATGTGTCCAACGCACGGTTCAAAGCGTAGAGCTCTTTATCGTATGTGGAGTACCTAAGGGATGTGCCATTCAGCTTCTCACTGAAGTATACAATAGGCCATTTTTCCTGCATCAAAATAGTACCAATACCTATGCCCGAAGCATCACACTCGATCTCAAAAGTCTTAGTAAAATCAAGTAAACAAAGAATAGGAGCAGAACATAACAATGACTTCAAGATATTAAACGCATGCTCTTGTTGCTTACCCCACTCAAATTTCCGGTCCTTCTTACTTAGCTCAGTAAGAGGAGCGGCTATGCTAGAGAAATCCCATACAAAATGACGGTAAAACCCAGCCAATCAATGAAAGGATCGAACTTCTGAGGCATTTTTGGGTGTAGGCCATTCCTCAATCGCTTTGATTTTGGAACGGTCTACCTCAATACCTCGTGAACTGACGACAAAGCCTAGAAAAACGACTTCATCTATGCAAAAGAAACACTTAGACAAATTTCCATACAACTTTGCATCAAGCAAGAGACAGAAAACACGCCTAAGGTGTTCTAGGTGCGCTTGTGCACTGTGACTGTAAATCAAAATATCATCAAAGTGTACAACCACGAATTTACCAATCACATCATGCAAAACATGGTTCATCAACCTCATAAACGTGCTCGGTGCATTAGTGAGACCAAAAGGCATAACTAACCACTCATATAGACCATGCTTTGTTTTAAACGCAGTTTTCCATCCATCCCCTTCATGCATTCTAACTTGAAAATAACAAGATCTCAAATCTATCTTAGAAAACACATTAGAACCACTTAATTCATCTAGCATATCATCAAGTCTAGGGATAGGAAATCTATACTTAACCGTTATTTTGTTGATGGCGCGGCAATCCATGCACATCCTCCATTCGTTATTCTTCTTTAGCACTAGGATGACTGGAACTGCACAAGGGCTCATCGACTCTCGGATTTGTTTCTTCTCCAATAGCTCCTTCACTTAGCGGTTGATCTCCCTTGTCTCCTCGGGTGAAGTGTGGTACGCCGATTGGTTGGGCAAGACGGCGTCTGGCACGAAGTTGATTTGGTGCTCGATCCTACGAACTGGAGGTAATCCACTTGGAATCTCTTTCGGAAACACATCCGCAAACTCCTCCATAAGTGGTTGCACATCACAAGGCAAAGAAACACCATTAGTAGCACTGTCCTTATAAGATAAAAGTACAAAAGGTAAACCTGATTTTAATGCTTTCTCTACGCCTTTAACTGAGATGAACAAGGACCGATTTTGCTCTACTGTAGGGGCTGATCCAGATGCTTTTCCACGAACCAAAGAATCATTGGAAGGCATCAAAGGGGCTATATTGGCCGATTTTGGAGAAGGGGTCGGTGGTGAAGTCACGGCTGAATAGTTACCATTCACAGCGGCGGATCGGGTAGTGGCTGCGGCTGTCTTCACCCGTTCTTGCTTAAATCTCTCTTGTATCCTCTTTTGATCCTCTGCAACAGCTTTAGGAGTTATTGGCTTGAGTACGGTGGTTCAGCCATCTCGAGTGATTGAGTAAGTGTTCGCTAATCCATCGTAAACTGCTTTTTTGTCGAATTGCCACGGTCATCCTAAAAATATATGGGCTGCTTCCATGGGAATAACATCGCATAAAATAGTGTTAGAATAATGACCTTTAGAAAAGAAAATGTGTACCTGACCTGTAACTCGAATAGAACTGCGATCTGTAAGCCACTGCAGTTTGTAGGGCTTTAGATACTTTGTGGTGGTGAGGGCGAGCTTATCAACGGTATACTGACTGATTGCATTGATCACACTCCCAATGTCTATGATCATCGCACAAGTCTAATCTTTAATAGCAACTCGAGTGTAGAAGACATTCTCACACTGTGATTGCTCTTCATCTTCAAGATTGATGTTCAGACTGCGGATTGAAACTAGATTGACATGAGGTAACTCGGGCTCTTCATCTTCAATCTCGACCTCTGGGGTGTCGACGGCATCAGGGGCGGCGGTGTGTGGCTCCTCTTCGTCTTCACTGGCTGATTCAAGTCCATTCTGATCATTGAGGAACAAAACACGACGGTTTGGGCACTAATTCTGAAAATGGTCCCAACCTTAGCATTTATGACACTGGATGTCACGGGCTCGATTAGGGGCTGCGTTTGGCATCGTATTGGATTGATTGGGCCGTTGGAATGGGGGCAATGGGTCATCGCCGGTGTAGACTCGAGTCTACAGCTGGACTGTAGTGTAGAACGGTCGAAACACCGTTCAGGTGGTCCGAGCTGACCTCGGGGTCATGTGGACTCAGAAGAAGGTGTAGAAGGTGATTTGGAATATGTACCTTTGTTCCAAGAAGGTCGAGTAGGGGCTGCACTATGGTGTGATCGACGGCAGCCTTCTCGCAGCTGTTTTTCCACAATTGATGCGTACTGCACCATCCTTTCTACACTGGTGAAGTCCTTGAGTTTGAATTCACATGAAATATCGGGATTCATGCCTTCAATGTACCTCATGATGGTAGTATTTAAGGTCTCCTCCTTCCCGACTCGGTTCAGTGCAGTCTCCAACTCTTTGTGATACTCTTCAATCGAACGGGTGTCTTATTCTATCCGGTTGAGCTTTTTCTCGAGCTCTCTCTCATAGTTGACTGGAATGAAGCATCCTCGCATCAATCCCTTCATTTCTTCTCAAGTATCAATCGGTGGATTTCGATTTCTGCGCCTCCTCTCTTGCTGCATCTACCACCAAGTGGCTGCGTAGCCTCTAAACTCCGAACATGCTAACTGCACCTTTTTGACTTCTGTGAAGTCGTAGCAGTCAAAAATCTTCTCTACCTTACATTCCCAATCTAGGTAGATATCGGGATCGTGAAGGCCTTCAAACTACAGAATACTCGTTTTGATGTTATTGAGCATTCAGTTTTCACCATAATCAACATTGTAGTTGCCACGCCGCTGGCGGCGACCTCAATCTAGTGTATCAAATCCGGCATCAGTGTTCTTATCAAAGTACTCCTCCTTGGGCTCATTTTGACGCTTGTTGCGTCGAGCTTGACCACGAACAGCTTGGGTGATGGTCGGAGTAGTCTTAGTGCGTTCAAATGCATGCACTAAATCATCAATCTTGTCGGATAGGGCTTGGTGTTTTCCCTGGAAGTGCTTTGAGAGTGCCTCAAAATGGTACTTAGGATCCCAAGGGGGAGGTGGATCTGAAGACGATTCGATGGGAGCTTGGACGGGTCTCGGGACGGGTCCATGGGTGGCTCGGTCAAATGAGGGTGTACTGGTGGAGTCACAGATAACTCGGGATGGGAACCTTTCTTCATGATACCTACAAAATGAACAAACGTAAAGAAAAACAAGGGAGGACCTCACAGTCTCACTTTACTCGTATGTTTTCTCTCTTGATTTTACCACTCGTGTATCACTCAATATATGGGCGCACAGTGTGTGAAAAATCGTGTATAGGAGTATAAGGGAATCAGTTTTCTTATACTAAGGATGGATGGGAAAGCTACTCTCGGAACACGGATGAATTCGGTGTGTATGGATGAGATATGGTCGAGTATGTGTGTGGGAGGGGGCTTCCAAAATTGTGTATGGAATGGAGGTGGTGATCGTGTATGGTAAAGGTAGGAAAAGGAAGGAAATAGATCAATTATTGAAGTCCCAATTAGGTTAGGGAAATCCAAAATTAAATCTAGGTAGAACAAGGAAAGAAATAGAATGGATAAGGAAAGAAGAATTAAATAAGGCAATTGGGTGATTTGGATATGTATCAATCTATGTGACACAATCTAAATACCTTAATTAGCCTAGACTCTAGAAGGAAAGACCCAAAAAATAAAATATGACACCTAAGGAAGTTACCAAAAATAAAACAAACTTTGAAGGAAATTTCCAAAAAGAAAATAGAATCTAAAAGGAAATAACCAACTATGGGCTTGTACCACGAGGAAGGTACCAAAAATAAAATAACACAAAAGGAAACAATGAATTAACTAACTCCTTTTTCTTTTTCTTTTTTTTTGAATTTTTCGGATCTCTTTTTTTGTCCGATTTTTTTTTTATCGTTTCTTTTTTTTTGTACGATCTGTTTTTTTTAACTATGAATGGTACGGAAAATAAATTACAACTCGATCAACAAGGAAGAAAATAAATGACATGTACGATGACACGTAAGATAAAATTGACACGTCGGATTGAACCACGACCAGCAGAGCTGACGTGGCTCTGATGCCAAATTTATGATACGACCCGGAAAATTAATCTAGGACGAATAAAATACGAAGCGGAAGACTTAGGATGCGAAACACGCCAACTAATTGAAGGGTTCCAATCCGACTCGAACTAGACGACTAAAACTAACTAAAATACCTAAATTATGACACACAAAACCAACACGAAATCCAAGTATATGGGGTTGTTTTGGAAGGGAGTAGGGACGAAAATGATGAAGGTGTGCCGATGGTGATGTATAGGTGAAGAATGGCTAGAGTAGATAGGGTATCATAGATTTGTAACGGACTTACGGATTAAATGGAACGAGATGAACTTGAACTCGAACAATGGCTGGACTTGGAACGGACAGTGATGGTGGTGGAAGGCGTCGATCGGCGTTGGTGGTTGATGTGTTGTAGATACGAATCACAACCCGAAAGTTGCCTTGAATCTCGAGCGTACACAAGGCCAAATTCTTTAAGTTGATCTTCAAGTAGCGAGTCTCCGACGATCCCTCAAACGTGGCCGGCGAATTCCCTTTGCAAAACTTAGAGATGCTAATTCTAAGAGTATGAATTTAATATCTAAACTCACAAAGATTAAATGGGGTTGAGACAATATTGAAAGCAAAGCTTAAATTATCAAATATGGTCTAAACTATGAATGTCACAATGAGCCTCTATTTATAATAGAGGGGCCGAAAATCTAAGAGATAAGGGCCGAAAAACTTGACTCCAAAACAAACTAGAATTGGACTAGAAAACTTCCTAAACTAGAATTCTATTTAAGGTAGAACTTGTAGATCTTGCCTTATCTAAAATCCTAGTCAAACTATGACTCAACATGACCGAAAATTACGCAAATAAATAAATAAAAATCTGACTTTGACTATAGTCTAAATTAAATAAATAAAATACTATAATCTAATAAATCAATCCCCTTAATTGGATCATTAAGGGCCGATTGTTTGGGCCTCTTCAAGCTTGGCCGTGGACTCTTCAACACATGCACACATGCACGTCCACATGCGCACGTGCACTTCTTCAAGTATTGCACTCCAAGTCTTGATCTCCATCTTCCATCTTCAACAAGATCATCATCTTCAAGCTACCTTGCACGCCGTCTTCATCTTCGAGCTTCTTGCGAATTGTGGCTTGCAAGTAATCTTGCAACTTCTTAGCTCGTAGTCTTGTGACGGGACCTTTGAATTGCAGCTCTGGGTTCAGTTCCTCATTGCTATGGATGTCCTCATCACAAACTTGGATCAAATGGATCGAGCTCTAAAACTTACAATTCATATCAACATCTCACTCAAAATTGTAAAACAAAGTGAGATATTCTCTCTACTGTAAAATAATAAAAAGGAAAAGAAAATGAAAAAAAGACAAATTAACAAAAATATTTGAGGTTTATTCAAATATCGAATAGTGAAAAAAAAATAAAAATACAAACCTTGCACAATTCAAAGATGTACACTTATTTATTCCAAACATATTATGTATTTATAAGCATGGGAGGGATCTATCTTTCAAATTTTGATTTTATTTTTATAGGAACCGTTTCAAAATATTTTTAGGGACCCTTTCTAATTTATGGACAATATTTATTATTTAATACGATAAAATTATGATATATAATGTGATTTAATTTTGCATACATTGAGATTCATTGATTGAAATTTACTTATTTAGCTTACAAAGAATTACGGTTATACTATATCTATACCACATCTTTTAATATTAACACTCAATTTTAATTTTCATAATACGATCGATAATATATTATCTCTAAAATATAATTAAAAAATTGAATAAATATTAATAGAATTACTAATGAAAAAACTAATATTGGAATAGCATCCGCATTAAAGTAAATCTGATTACAACAATTATTTTGTAAATTGTATTTTTTTTTTAAATCTCAATATCTTAACATGTCTATAAACTATTGCGTATGACGATAATTGTTGAAAAATTTGAGTAATGAATTAATATTAACTTATAAAAAATAAACAAATATATATAACAACCAAATTGCAATATGTATAGATAATGAAAACCCCAAATCTTAACTGTAAAAATTGGATCACTTCATTTTTTCTTTTATAACCTAAAATTATGCATAAGTTTCCAACTAAAGAAATTAGCAAATTTTCAAAACTAAAAACCACCCCATTACGCGTGAATTGAAAACGCTAGAGTAGTGAGTTAATGTGTGCACTTGTGTCTTTTGCCGCAAGTGAAATCTCTCATAACTGAGATCTCAACAATTAGGAATCCACACCCAATAGAATTAAAGCTTTTTTGTTTTTGTTTTGTTATAATGTAAATCTCATACATGAATGAGAAACATTTTAAAGTTGGAATAACTGATTTTGACCAACTTCTTCATTTAAACATTCCTTTTTAGTTAATAAAACTTGCCAAAATATTTTTAAGGACCCCTTCTCATTCATGGACAATATTGTATTAATATTTAATACAATAGAATCGTGGTATTTAATGTGATTTAATTTTGCATACAATGAGATTGATTGATTGAAATCTACTTATTTAGCTTACAATGAATTATGGTTATATTTTATCTATACCACATCTTTTAATATTTACACTCAATTTTATTTTTCATAATATGATCGATAATATATTATCTCTAAAATATAATTACAAAATCGAATAAATATTAATACAATTACTAATGAAAAAACTAAAACTGGAATAACATCTTCTTTAACATAAATTAGATGACAACAATTATTTTGTAAATGGTATTTGATTAGGATGTTAATATTTTAACATGTAGATAAACTATTACGTATTTCGACAATTGTTGGAAAAATTGATTAATTAATTAATATTAATTATCTTACTATATAAAAGATATTAGTGTTATCTTAATATGGTGTGATTATTTAATTAAAAAGCCAAACCAATTAATTAATTAATATATTAAAATGGAAAATATTTAATTACTTAATCTAGCATGGAGTTTTGGTAGGAAAATGGTACTTACTAAATGAGGCATATCTTGTTGCTTTTATACATACCATAATTTCATAATTATGGTATGTTTTCATCATATGGTAAGTTTTAAATTAAATCTTTAATTAATGATTAATAGTGTTTTACTATTATACCCTTCATATTTATTTTAGAAATATTTAACTTCTGTAATTTAAACATTCAAATGATCTACAAAATCTCATTAAAATATGTATGGATCCTAGATAATATTTTACCAATTGAAATATTTTTTGCTGAAAATTTTTCTTTGATTTGTCATCCAACTATATATATATATAAGACACACACACATGACACATGCACGTACACTAAACTTTTTTTATGAAATTGATCGGTACTGATGGCATGCATGGTCGATTTTCTTTGCATTTGCACGTCATTCAAATTTTATGGTATTAATACATATACTAAACTATAAAACATTATGGTATATATATCTATATATATAATAATTACATTAAGTCTTTAAAAAATATATGAATGAATAATAAAATTAAAAACATTAAATTATTGACATGATAAATTTTATATTATTATACTATAATTATTAATAATTATATGGAATTCTAATTATAATTAATTTCATTTGTGGTCCCATCGAGCACACTCGAATCCGCAAATGGTTTCAAAATTTTCTAAAATGGTCCTTATAAGAATTTTGACATCAAACGTAATCTCGTTCAATTAAAATTCTCAAATTTAGTCCCATTTTTTTAACGGGGCTGTCAAATGTAGACGGAGGCTCTCCACGTGAGTTGTACGTGAGAGTAAAATCGATGAAATAATTAATTAATAAGAAAAATATTAATTATTAATGGAATAACTAATGTTTTGTTGATCTTGCCTAAAAATGTCATAAAAATTTAATTACTTAATTTTGATCAAAATAATAATTTATCCTTAATTTTACTCAATTGATTAATACATCATTAAATTGACAATTTAAAATGAATAGGTAAAATTCAAAAAATAAACTAAAAAAAGCTTTGTTTTATTTTATTTTATATTATTAGGCCTGTTATTTATTCTCATGTATAGATAATTACAAAACTAAAAAGATCATTTTTACTATATATTTTTTCTTGATTCATTTTGTTAATAAATAGATAAAATAAATTATAATTAATAAATATTAATTATTAATTACAAACAATAACTATCGGTGTTGTTAGTCAAAATAGTTTATAATTATTATTAATTAGATTACAATAAAAATAAAAAAGTTAAATGTTAACAGTATAATTAATGTTTTGTTGATCTTGCATTCTTGCCTAAATATTGTTATAAAAATTTACTTAATTTTGATCAAAGCAATAAATTGGTCATAATTTTTCTCAATTAAGTAATATATGGTTAAATTGACAATTTTAAAAGAAATGGGTAAAATTTGAAAAATATTTTTTTTATATATTTTGTTTTATGTTTTTTGTTTTGTTTTGTTAAATTGACAATTTTAAAAGAAATTAGCAAAGCTTTGTTTTTTTTTGTTTTATGTTTTTTATACTACCAGGATTATTGTTTATTTTTATGTATGATAATTACAAAACTAAAAATACAATTTTTAATAGACAAAATATTTAAGAAAAGGAAAATGATAAAATTTGAATAACCTTGATAAAAATAATTTGATCATCGAATAGGATAAATATGAAGATAATTAGCATTAAAAAACCATTAGAGGCAAAACAAACATATGGATCAAAAGGTTTTAACCGCACATATTAAATGTCAAAAGGTAAAGAAAAGTGTCAAGTATGTTCATCCACACATTTTGTAGTTGACAAATCCAAAAATTTGTTAGTTTTAACGTATGGGACCAAAAAGAGAGTAAAATTAACGGTAAACATTACGGAAGGACCAATTTTGATGACCCAGGACCATTTTTCAATGTGACGGAATACACATAAACTTAGGGTTGTAAACGAGCTGAATCGAGCCGAATACCTTCAAGCTCGAGTTCGGCTCGTTTAAGATATACTCGGCTTGAGTTTGAGATCGGCTTGACTAAGAAAATTTATGATCGAGTTCGATTCAAGCTCGGCTCGAGTTCGAATCGATAAGGATATGTTCAAGTTCTGTTAAAAAAACTCGATAAAAAGCTCGATAATAATAAAATTTGTGATCAAATTCTTTCTTTTCTTTTCCAGATTTTCTTTAATTATGTTTATTCTTAATTTATTTTTTTATATTAATTACTTAATTATGTAATTGTAGTCATGCTTATTACTCAGTTTATTATTTTTCATTATTAGTATAGGATATTCAAATTTTAATATATATTTACCTTAATTTGAATTAAAATTTCAAAATATTTGTTCTAATATAATTTATAAATCATAATTTACTCATATCTCATTTTCTTTTTATTTTATCGATCATTCATTTTCACCTTTTTATTTAAAAATTATATTCATTAGTTAATTAGTAATTTATCTCACTGTCCATGATAGCTTATTATTTTTCTTTCAAACTTCAACATATAAATATTTTACAATCATCTTAATTCAAATTCAAATTTTAAAGTGTTTTTTTACTATGCAATTTATAAATCATAATTCAAACATATCTCATTTTCTTACTATTTTATCGATTATTTGTTTTCATTTTCATATAAATATATTGTAATCATATTAGTTGATTGATAATATAGTTCATTGTCATTGTTAGTTTATTATTTTTTGCTATACATTCACACATGTTTCAATTAATAAGTAAATATTTACAATAATCTTAATTCGAAGACAACTTTTAAAAAAATTATAATATGATTTATAAATCATAATTTTTATTGTTATATCTCAATTTTCTTTTATTTTATTGGTATATAAATTAAATATTTCAATGAGGCACGCTAAAGTATACATAATATTTGTATATTATATAATAATTGAGTAAATTGATAAGTAATTATCAAACACTATTAATTGTTTGATATTGATTTTGATTAATAATTGTGATTTAATTGAATGTAATAATATTTGTTTGATATCATAGGTTTAATCAAATTCATTTGTGTTTGTTTCATTATCAAATTTCAATTCTTAATTATAACTATAGACTATAATTTTATTTACTTCATAATTTGATATTTTTTGTTAAACTACTTCAAAATTCAAATATATTATTTTATATTAATATTATAACTAAATAAATTCTAAATGTATATCTTAAAGTTGGATAATCAATTTTTGATTACATTATTTTTT
The DNA here is from genome assembly GCA_026008535.1 of Perilla frutescens. NCBI lineage: Eukaryota > Viridiplantae > Streptophyta > Magnoliopsida > Lamiales > Lamiaceae > Perilla > Perilla frutescens. Next base: position 22,987,723 of record BRKX01000005.1, read on the forward strand.
ATCATATAAATCTATTTACATATTCCTATTTTTTGTTTAATAAAATAAGCTTAACTTAATGTTTGTAAATATCATTAATTGATTCCATTTTTTATGATAATATTAATTCTTAATTTTCATATAGTTCATATAGTCTATTATTATTAGTTGAATATATTTATCTGATAAATTGATAATATGATATTATATATGTTTATATAAATATAATATTAGAATATAATATATAAATATTTGCATATATTTAAATTTTGGAGAATTATTATAAAAACATTATTTGATTCAATTAACATAATTGTTAATAATTTGGTCGAGTGACTATAATAACAAATTGAAATACATTTGGCTAATGTTTGAATCTTGTTGCGGGTGAAAATTTAAATTTTTTAGCTTATTTGTCCAAGCTCGATTTCAAACTCGATTAAGCTCGATTAAAAACTCGCGAACTACTCGATAAAAGCTCATTTATAGTCGAACTCGAGCTACTTGTGAGAAGCTCGCGAGTAGCTCAAGTTCGGCTCGAGAAAATTATCGAGCTCGAAAAAAAGCTCAAATTCGGCTCGTTTAATAAACGATCGAGTTTCAATTGATGAAATATTATCTAGGATCCACATATATTTTAATGAGATTTTGTAGATCATTTGAATGTTTAAATTACACAAGTCAAATAATTCTAAAATAAATATGAAGGATAAAATAGTAAAATACTATTAATCATTAATTAAGGATTTAATTCAAAACTTACCATATAATGAAAACTTACCATAATTATGAAATTATGGCCGACCATAGTGTGGCCGAATAGCATCACTCTATATATATATATATATTAAGATTGAGATTAAGTTTAAGATTAAGATTAAGATTAAGATTAAGACTAATATTAAGTTTAAAATTAAGATAAGAATAAGATAAGATTACAATTACGATTAAGATTAAGATTATGATGGGATTTGGATTAGGCTTAGGATTAGGATTAGGATTAGGATTAGGATATTAAGATTGTACACCCCAAATGGCAGTTAAATTAGATATACAATGTAGACAAATGTATTAAATGAACAAAATTCTAAAGTCATTAGTTATTACTCCAAAACCCCAAATAGGAAACAACCATCATCCAATTACATTATAAAATTAAGCAAATGGGGGGGCAATTTAACGTTGAATATTATGTATTATGCCAATCAATTAGGGCATGGGACAATCCGCTAAAGCTAGTCGGCAGGCCCAATTACCAAAATAGGAAAATCTAGGCCCATACTGCAGAACCCTAAAAGCGACAACACGGTTTTCAGTGTTCACTGAAAACCTAGAGGCAACCATTCGATCCGGACAAGTCCCTACCCACATGCACGGTTTTTGGAGGCTGTAAGGAATACCAGAATCGGCTCACCAGCGGCGGGTTAGTTCGACGGCGTATACAAGGTGCGTTAGATCTGACTTCTTTGCCCACTGGCCTTTTCAGTAATTGAAGTGAAATTTTTTTTTGCCATCGGAGGGGGGGAAATGTGAAAAACATTGCCTTTTGGGCACAGAATTAGTAGGGTGTGTAGTGAAAAGTTGCTTGCTATATGATTGTTGCATTTGTTTGTGCGCTTTGATGGCCGCGTATGGTGTAGTCATGAATTATTGAGATATGCATATTTGTATGTGAGTGTGCACGCTTGGGTTACTAAATTGGGAGCCATAATTTTCTCAAGCGATTTATTGTCTGAAATGCTTGAGGCGAAGTGAGTCTACCGCTTAGATTCCACACATTGAGTTCTTTGTGTTGTTAACTAACCCCATGAACAAATTGGGGGTCTTCAATTTGGATTCTTAAATCGAAGTGCCGGAATTGGTGGTGTTCCAGGAGAGGATGAATACACACCGAGAAAGAGGACCAGTGGGATTCAAGATGATTGGTGGCAAGCATCGCAAAGACAACCTGGTGAGTATTTTCCATTTCCTACGCTTTGCGCCGAGTAATCCATAACATAGTGTGAATGTTAATCTGGGATTGTATATGAGCCCAAATTCGGTTAACAGTTTACATTTCTAACCTCATGCAGACGCTGCCTAAAGGTTTCAAAGAGATCGTGTCCAAAATATCGCTACCGGCTAACATTGTCCTAAATGACAAGCGCCAAAGGAAGTGGCCGGTGACAGTGGAGGCGGTTGGAGTTGTGGGCCGTCAGGTGGCCGTCACAGGTGGTTGGACAAACTTCTGCACAGAATCTTTACTGAGCGAATGGGAAATGTTGGTCTTCGAGCGTATTGATCTGTACGCATGGCAAGACGCTCTACAACTGTGACTACATTAAAAGAGAAATGGTGCGACAACGCATGAGGCATTCGCCAGCCCCTAATATAGGCAGGTCATTCACTGGAATTCTGATTGGACCAACTAAATCGGGAGATGTAAGATGACTTACGATTAACTCTCCGTTTGGGGAGTATGTGGACATTAATAAATATCTAATTTCTCACATGCAGATTCATGTTTGGGTGTGTGTGGATCGCAATCCTCTCATCAGAGGTAAGGATGCGCTGCAATTGCAGGGTACGTGGTCAGATAGGGTGTGGCATGTTAGGATCAGATTCGGAGTTTCAGGTATGCTGATGGGAGATGGGTGGGCCGAATTTTCAAATGAGAATGAAATAAAGCAATATGATCTGCTGTTATTAGCCGCGAAGGACGATGGTGATACATTCAGCATTTAAGTATTCATAGCTCAGGGAATGCTGCGGCGGGTCCTACCTCCGGTTAAGGGTAAGAGATTCAACTATGTATCACCGGTACCCTTTCGATGTTTGCTATATCATAACACTCCCTAAGTATTGCAACAGGAAAAAGCAATCCAAGAATTAAATTCCAGAAACTTATGAAGAAGCATTCAATTCATATATTGGTGAGTGGACTAGGTCCTTTTACGTATGCGTGCCCTTGGATGTCTCAAAATGATTGCGTTTAATAGTATATGAACTTCGCGGAACGACATCCCGATCGAGTGGGTCAGGGCAATTGGGTTGGAACCCCCGCTGGAGTTGTTCATGACGAATGGCAAAGGGAGAAGATGGTGTAATGGTGTTGAAGGAAGAAAGAACAATTATGGACAACGCTACCGCTTTAAGCCAGCAGGGTGGCGAGCGTTCTACTTGGACAATGGGCTTCAGGTAGGCGATTTAGTCAAATTCGAGTACGTATGTGGCATTGGAAATTTGCTTAATGTGATAGTGTGCAGCGCTACCTAGAATTGGTGCATTTGAAAACTTTTGGCTTTGTCGCACGTACAACGCAAACAAATGTTAAAAGTATGTGTTTATGTATATATATTAAGCCTTTAAGGATGTATGTAGTACCTGAATTTTAACCAAACTGCTTAAACCAGATGGAACTGGACTCTCCTTTTGTAACATTATCTTTGCGTTGAATCAACCAGATAGGGGTGCGTTCCGTTGGCAAGATAATAGAAATCTTATCAGAGGGGCCTAATATACATATTGTTGTCACGTTTATTTAATTATTTGCATTCATTCTAAATGAGAACAATAAAGCGTATGTTTTGTAAAAATTATAATCATATAACACCGAATTAAGTTACCCGAATCGAACAATTATACCATTATGATCGCAATCGTAAATATATTATTTAAATCGATTAAAGAGGACCTTATAGGAAATGAAGTCCTAGACAACATTTTATTTCGTCAACTTTGAGCAATGTAACAAATTGTATCCTCACTTTTGAATAATCATCCAGTTGGCAGTTATATTAATCTAATTCACACGAAAAAAATATTTGTGAAATATGCATAGACCCTTATGGGGCCGAATGAACACACCAGTAATGAAAATGAATACAAAGTTTAGCTATAACTATCTTAATATGCACTGTTAAATCTCAAGATGTGACAACTAATTCACATAGTGTATCGACTTCATATTTGATGTCTTGGAAAATCTAATATAATCAATTCTACTAATATTGGCACATGTTTGGTCTTAAGATGCGGGAACTAAACATTACTTAATATGTATCAATGCATATACCAGCTAAACATTATTAGATGAATTATAAGTTTTTAACTCTTTATAGTCTAGATGATTCTAAGCCTGGACATTATGGCCACATGGTGTATAAGTGCATTTCTACTGTGCAGTTGAGTATTGGAATGCTACACAAACCCCAACCCATCAAGGAAGCCAGCTGGTATTTTTATTAAAAAAATGCACACCTTTATTACATCTAGCTAACGTATTCGCCAAGACTATGAAACTCCCGCGTATCCACTAAACCCTAACTCAATGCATTTAATGCAAATGAACCTGCCACAAAATTAAGAGTATATAAGTACAAATTCATCTCCTTTCGTAGATCTAACTATTCACTCCTCAGGTCTAGCGGTGCTATTTGGCCACTCGAAGATGGTGGTTATTCTGCTGAAACAACCATCGGCGGTCAGTTAAGGTAATATTTTGTAATCTGTGTTCGTTTCTCGAAGGTTCTTATTTCTGTATAATTTTTACGCCTTTAGCAAACCCGCTCAAATGTGGTAGATTGTGGATCTGTGGGACAAATCTGCCCTTTAACACAATGAAGTATAAGGATGGTAAGTCCTCCAATACTTGTCTATTACTTATCCCGATTATATTTTCTACCAATACACTAGCGCTTGATGTTTTTGGAAATAAGAGACAATATTTAAAGATGGTCCTGAACCTATCATTAACAGTACCATATGTAGTTAACATATTTGTGTCGGCATAAATGAACACACGTGCGAGCATGGAGTCATCCCTTTTCAGCTATCATATTTGTGTTCGCGTGTCTTTAAGTTACAACAGCGGATCCACTCCATACCGACCATGAAAACGCTATAATATCAATTTCACTCTCAACTGTTTTGAGCGTAAGAATTTTGGCGTCCTATACCTTCTTTGCGTAGAATAATTATCATGGTGGAATGTTTTAACTGCTCATTTGCCCTTCGATAATATTTTGAACATGCATTTTTGTACGTTGCTGTTTGACGTGCAAACTTCACAATCTTGTTAGGTCCGTGCGAGTTGATACGACAACAGTTGACCCACGACAACTTTGAAAGATTATCCCGCTCATGTTTTGGTAACATTGTAAAAACACCATCCATGCACTTGCAAGACGACCTCTATTTCTAGCTTCTTCTGATCCTAGACAAGGAGTCGCGTGTCAGGAAGTCATTGGGGTTTAAATTAAGAGAGCGTGTCTTTGAACTGGGGCCATGAGATTTCGACCTTGTCACGGGTTTCTGGTTCAGCCCCGTCCCTCCTGCACGGTCAATCTCCGCCTTCCACAATATTGTATTCTGTGGGAGACCAGATATACACAAAGATGAGATCTGTGAGGAGTTCATTAAGGGATGCACGGCACAAGGAGGGGGTGGGGAATACTGCTATAAACTCGCGCTCTTTTACCTTATATACTCAGTTATCGTATGTCCCAATCAGCATAGTCCCCTCATTGATATCAATTACGTTCACGTTGTTGATGATCTGGAGGCCTTCGAGAACTACCCGTGGGGATGCGTAGCCTATGATCATCTTATCGAATCAACGCACGCAGATCGTGCTTGCTTGGACCATTACTTCCCCTCCACAATTAAGAGGACCAAAGTTGATGCACATGGATACTCGTATGCACTACAAGTGTGGGCGTATGAGATGATCCCTAGCGTCGGTCAAGTATGCGCGAGAAAGGTTCTGGGTTGGGAAACCAAAATACCACGAGTAGTACGTTGGATCCCAATTCCGGACATATCAAGATCGCAGATTAAAAACATATTTGAGTCGCCGAATGTTGTGGTTCGGGTACTCCCTCGTTGGATATCTTACTAAGTAATTTATCGTGAACAATGCTCTTGTTTTATATCCAAATTTTTTACATCTACATATCGTCGATGCAGGGTTTCATGTTACCTATTTCAACCGAGACACTTGAAAAGAACAAAATGTATTCCCTCTGTGGACCGATCCGCGACATGCCCGGTGCCACCTCATATGATTCACCTCCTGACCAATTTCACACTGGAATGAATCACGCTAAACGGAAGCTCTCTTTTGATAGTCCCGTCGTGAGTAGAGCGGCCCACTCAAAAGCAAAATCGAAGCCATTACCTAGATTCGACATCGGACAAATACTGACAATTTCGTGCGTTGATGGTTCAAGAGTATCCACCTGCAATGAGCGAGTGATTTATAAATCCCCAGTACCGGCCGCTGTTCAGAGTCCGTCAGTTGTACACACTGAAGGTGCTAACATGTGTACCTACACAAAGGGGGATCCGATTCCAAATGCATCAAGAATACAAGTCAGATTCCCACATTTCATTATGATCCGTCAATTTCAAAGTATGTAAATAACCATCTTATTATATGCTCACAGTTTCCCATGCAGATTTGCAGCCCCTTTCGCCGTTGGGTAGCACAGGTTAGCATTGTAAAAGAGAGCATGTCTAGCCTGCGCAACATGGTACATAGCATTGAAATCAAAGGTAATGATTCTTCACTCAAAAAAGATATACCATCTCTGCCGCAGCACGGCAACATTAATGTGCTGGATTCATCATCATCAGAGTCAAGCTTCTACCTCGGACTTATAGTGAAGAACTCTACAAAATCGGGCCCCTTACGACTCCAACAGGATAGTGATGATGATGGCATCTCCTCATCAACCCGATGTGATGTACATCCATTGGTTGAACCTTTTTTAGCCTGGTATCATTTTGAAAACAATATCTGTCGGCAGTAAGTGTTTTCCTGTATATTGATATCGCTAACAACAACAAAGCTTCTGCTGTGAATGACTGTTTAGTAATCTGAAATCTTCTACGCTGAATGCAGCATAATAGTGCCCATGAAGTTGACTGTTGGTGTTGAGAGATTGTGGTTTGATGAAATATTAGATCCTGTCGGCTGGCTATTGGATGAGGTTTATATAACTAACTATTTCTTTAGGTTCGCCAATATTATTCACTAGTTTTGATTTGTATAAGTTTTTATTACTTGCTCAAACTTCCAACAGCACCTGGATGCTCTCTTAGCGTTGGCGGTGGAGATGTTCACAAACGCTAGTCACACCGCACCTGAAGATCGAGATTACACAATTGTGGACACTACATGTTGGGTATATTATTTCAAATTCGCAATCTAAATTACAAGCTTGTTGGTATATATCGCCAACTGGGTTATAATGCTCACGTAGTTGCATTCGAAAATTATAACCTCCGCAGAGTGCACTAAAGCAAGGCAACCCCACCATTCTATATGAGCAACTTATACCATATGTACTAGGTGAATCCCCGTTTAATTGTGGTATGGCGTGGAAGAATGTAAAAAAGATTTATGGCTTCGGCCATGCGCGCGATGTGCATTGGGTGTGTTTTGAAATTTCCTTCACAGATCAAAAGATCACCATATTCGATTCTATGTCGAAAACCAGTCATTGGCCCTCCATGATTTACGAGCTTACTGATTTCACATTCAACATCCCATATCTGCTCCGGCATGCGAATATACAGCTCACGGCAGATGGTGTCCAATGCCAGACGAAGACGATGTGGGAACTCGTACGATACAGACACCCCTCGTAGCAACGTAATAAATCTGACTGCGGCATAATGGTAATGAAGTACATTGAAAGCCTGTTGAGAGGCACACCTTTTGCATCTATCAGGCCGGAATCTGCAAAGATTTACAGGAAGAATTATTGTGCGCGCCTGTTTGAATATGGTATGCAGTCTCATGGGGCGGTTAGGGGCCGGGACGGGTAGCTCATGCAACCCTGTATGGCTGGCCGTACACAACATGTTTACATATTTACTAGGTTAATTCGTACGGTGGTTAATATGTCTATGTTTACATATTTACTAGGTTAATTCGTATGGTGTTTAATATGTCTATGTTTGCTAATAGTGAGCATATATTACATATATATATATATGTATATGCTCAATTTAGGATGTATATTATGATGCATGAGGCGTGATGCGAATTTTCAATGAATGGATGTCATATCCATGCTTACCCACAGTCATCACTTAAAAGTGAACACACTTCGCATTGCAATCTATCTGTATTGAGCCCAAATTTGAAAGACAGGGGCGGACATAATACTGTATGACATGTGCATTGGGTCCTCATCCATGCACATGGAGTCCATCTTTGCCGCATTAGAGAATACTTTAAAGCTGCAATACTTGTTTGGATAAAGTATAAAGAATACTTTAAACGATATGCACGGATACACAAAGATGAACGCGCTTGTATAGATGTGATAATTTTGGAAATCATTCCTTATCAAGGGAACCGAACGACCCGTAATATTTACGTTATACAACCATTCAATTATATGTATTAAACATGATTATAATTATTACCTTGTGACAATAGGGCTTTTTAGCCACTCAAAAGTTAAAAAAAAGTTTATTTAGCCACTATTTTTATATATTAATTTTTTGTCGACATTTACTCTAATAGCCTTATGGTCTTAAAATTTGACCCATTACTTATTTGTATAAGTGGAAAGAGTACAAACTTTGGAAACGAAAACTGGAGAGATAAAAGGAGTTATGTGACCTTTCTAAAGTAAACACATGTGAAAATTGGGGCGCAAATCTTTTTCTAACAAGCTTGTGCATAGACCCTAGCTAGGGTCTCCGTTAGGTATGAAAAAATTAAAAATGCAACAGGGAAAAAGTTATGGAAGGGGCATTGTATGATGCATCAAAAGTTTACGTGGAGGAGACGTAATCTGTAATCATACCATGACCACATCACAATCTCGATTAAATATATGTACATTGTAAAATATTAAATTGTTAATAAAGCATATTGTAAGGGAGTTGTACAATAAATATACGTTAAGAATTATGAGTATTAATTAAATTCTTAAGTAAAATGAGTTTAATATAGTTGTGATGCATTTTATACACATATATATAAATATTTAAATAGTTAAGGGAATTAGATAGTTCACATAAGCACATTATGTTTCCACGCACACGTGGCCTTTGATTAAATATGAAGCCAAGTATGCTTAGCTCGATGACATGAAGAAGAGATGGACAATGTTAGGCAACAAGAAGGGTTAATTATAAGGATTGATGTCAGTGTGACGGAATGTCGTGAGAGTCCCAAAATCTAATTGGATTTTTTATTATTTTTGTTGTGTTAATAGATATTGATGAATATATACTGATCAATACATATTCACCAGTATGGCCTTGCCTGAGACAGTTGAACAACATATATGATGGGGACAGATGGCACTTTGATTGATTTATTATTGTCAAAGCATTATACAAAGTACCCCGTTTACATTAGCATATCATGGAACGCACAACAAATGGATTGTTACACATCGAACTCATGTATAGGCAAGGGAATGATTGTTTAAGATATTAATTATGGATAGAAAATCTTAAGGGAACATTAATAGTAAGCAATTATACAACTATATAAACATTAATTATATGTATTTTTATGCGTACAAGGTACGAAGTTCCTGACGCTGGAAAAAAAATTGTAAGATTCGCTATAGGGTTATATGCACTATGAGTTATATGAGCATATTGACAAACACATATATGTTAACTTATTCATAAAACAGAGTTAAAAAATAGTAAGCGTAAAAATAGACCTGAAACAAATATGAAGAGCCTTTTTACTATTAAGTAAACGGGCCGCCATTCCACTTTAGGGCATATGAGAGTGTTTAGTGTTCTAAAACCCGGACATGGGTCAGACCCAGAAAAACATAACGAGAACAATAATTACAGGCGAATTCCCTAGGTTGAACCCACTAAATAGGGTTCAAAATTTTTCCTGCCAATGAACGGGGTTCCCGCTTGTAAATTTTGAACAAATCAAATTCCACGCGGTGCACGAGTGCGCAGCAAGCCAAACACACAATTGATTAAGGGGTAAAATGAGGCATTGACCCGTTTGACCATAACTCTAACCCAAACACCACCAGCAACACCTAAAACGTAAGGACAGGTATCGGGTGACTGCGATTGAAGAGGACTACCTGGCTGGAGGGAATAGAAAATCACAGAAGCAGATTGGCGCAGAAGTCTGCACAATAAGGTACTATTACTTTTGCAGTACTCCCTTTAAAATCAAGCCTTGTTTCATACATTCAATGGGAATTACATTTGGGAAAAATTAAACGGGTACACTTCAGACTAGAATGGAAATCGATTTAAACGTGTCATTAAGGTCCGAGATTGGGAAAAGTGAAAGTTCCGACGCAACAGGAGATGGGGAGTCAATCGATTCAGTTGTTATTGTGTATGAGAAAAGATCGTCAATTGGATCTATCGTCAAGAGTATAGAATCCGCTTACTTATTATACTACGAATATGCACGTTTAGTGGGGTTCAGCATTAGGAAGGGACCGCAAAATTATTTCAGGAAAAGTAGCGAGGTCCGAATGAAAAGTTTCTTATGTCACTGCGAGGGGAAACCAAATTGTAAACATTCAACAGATCGTATAGCCAATTATAGAAAGCAGCAACCCAGGACGAGCTGCCTTGCACGGCTTCATATAATACGGACCCTAGAAGGGCTATGGCGAGTTTCCAAATTTGTGAAATGGCATAATCATGAGCTTGTGGACCCACACCAGAGTTATTTATTGAGATCCGCAAGGAATCTCACAGCAGCAAAGGCTAATGTCGTGGAGGCTTTTCAAGAGGTGGGAATTCTCATTAGTCAGTCCCACAAGTACATGGCGAAGGAGGCAGAGGGGGTGCAAAATGTTGAGTTCACCAAGAAGGATGCATATGACCACGTTAGAAGGGTGAAGATGCAGAGCAGGCTCCCGTCAGAGGACGCAACGGTGCTACACGTGTACTTTCAGAAGAAGGCACTGGTTGAGTCAGGCTTCTATTGGAGTGTGATGCTTGACAACGAAGGCAGGTTGCTGAACTTCTTTATCTGTGATGCGAGTTCCGCCATGGATTATGAATGTTTTGACGATGTGTTGTCATTTGACACAACATTTAAGATAAATAGATATGACTTAATATGCGCCCCTTTTGTAGGCATTAACCACCATAGATCGAATGTCTTGTTTGGTATTGCCTTCATGTCGGATGAGACCACTGCATCTTTCGAATGGTTGTTTCATACGTTCTTGGAGGTAATGAAAGAGAAGGAGCCTGCCATCATATTTTCCGACCAGTGTCAGGCGTTGATGAACGCAATAGATTGTTGTTTTCATTCGGTGAGCCACCGGTTGTGTCAGTGGCATGTAAATCAAAATGCCCCAGCGTATTTCAGCAGCTTGAATTGCAATAGAGAGTTCGAGCAACTGTGGTAGGGATGCATGAATGGGTGTGAAACTAAGGAGGAGTTTGAGGAACTGTGGAAGGATATGATTGATACATACGAATTAAAAGAGTGGTCGTGGTTCACTTCAATGTATAAGTTGCGGCGCCGTTGGTCATCTGTATTTACAAACAACAAGTTCAGTGCAGGCTTGCATGCAACATCAAGAAGCGAGTCCGCTAACAAGGTGCTGAAACGTCTTTGCACTAGCAATAGTTCACTGTATGAGGTAGTTCGCAATTACGAGACAATCCTAACTAAATGGTGCCTACGGAAGCAGGCGGAGGACGCGTACTCACTCGGTACGCCTGGCCAATATGTAAAAGAAAATCAAATATTGCAACAGGCTGTGAGGTTGTATATGCGCAATGTGTACAAATTGTTTGAGGCTGAAGCTGCGTACTCGATGAATGTGAACATCATTGATCAACAGTTAAGTGAAGTTGAGAACGAATGGTACTTCAATGTGACAGGCACTATTGAACGGGTGAAGATAAGAATGGTGCATTGCAGTATGGATGCGGCTGAGATATCCTGCACATGTCGCATGTGGGAGTCAGACTGCATACTTGTCAACATGTGTTGAAGATATTTTCCCATCTGAATATTGAGATATTGTCGGAGCGTTACTTATTGAAGAGATGGACGAGGGCGGCAAGAAATCAGAACCCGAACAATTTGGTCACTCCTTCAGGTGGGGACTTTCGGCCAGATTTGTTATATGTTAATGATATTGTACGGTTAACGCACAGCATGGATTATGACTGCAAAGACAGTGCCACACTAAGGGCAATCTTGCACAACCGACGGTGTGGGTTGTATAATGAGATATGTGCATCGGGGGATTTACACGACGGTGTCGGCAACACGTCTAAAATGAACAACATGCCAAAGTGGGCGGCGAATGGTATGAGAAACCCGCAAAAAAGACTGGTACGCCGAGGGCGTCCGAAAAAAAAATGCTAATGGCGGGAATATGCAAGAGCGCACCGAAGAACTGTACACAGGTACTTGTGGAACTTGCTCATGGACCGGTGAATTGTCAGATACCAACCATGTTCCACACCGTAAGTGATTTAACATGACACTACGTTGGTAGGAAATTGTTCAAGGTTTGAGGAAGGACGAGCTACGGATATTGGAGAGCGATTAAGAAGGGAAAAAATGAGAGAAGGTGTGGATCGTAACCAAGATGCGTCTCTATGTACACGATCAATATCTCGTAGGAGAAATGACCTCGTTAGTAACACAACATTATGCTCAAGTGATATTCCTGATAACGTAAGCCACTTGGCTAATTACCCTTACATTTTTTGCACTATCATGCAGGAAAACCTAATGCAGAATACGAACCCCGGTGCATCCTGAATGTGAACAAATCCACAAATTCCTGTGAGACAGTTAGGAGGTGGGTAAAAATATATTATTGTGTTATGCGTTAAAGCATTTTTTATTTCGTGCACCATTATGTAATGGTGGACCCAATATGCATGATATTTATAAATTTAGGTCGTGACCACACTGGACTATAGTCCAAAACACTGCTCTGCGAAGATGAACTGTTTTGCACCCATACATGTGATATGCCAGATTCTTGATAAAGTGGGTTGTCACGGGCCTTATGGGTTTGGCCGTATTACTATCTATAAGAAGCTGCCTGAATCAAGCAACAATTGGATAGATTCGAATTTCGTGAGTATTGCATTCTTGAGCTTTCATTTGAATTCCAGCATATGGGTGATCGTAGGGGCTTGACGCAGGATAGAGTTTTCTACACCGGCCAATGGATGCGAGAGGTGGAGAGGATCGTGTTAGGAAAGTTGCATGCTGCACGGTCGGCAGGCAACTTTTCCCTAAGGAGGTATGAGACGAGCAGCGACGTTATCAGGTCGACCAGGCTACAGATGATCGAAGAATTCAGGTTTCAAATTCTGATGGCATCATACGAGTGGAAGCTAAATCAATTAGCGAGGAGATACCACGAGTTTAAGGAACTTATCAACCTTCCGGACGTGCAATATGACCAGGTACTGAATTGGGTGGAGGCATCTTCAAGCACGTGGGAAGAGATTGCTAAGATTTGATATGTAAAATTATTATAAAATAAGTAATGGTAGACACTTTTTTTTTAATCCTTCTGCGCATGTAAAACAAATAATGGTAGACACTATGAATACTTATGCACATCATTATGTAAAACAAGTAATGGTAGACACTATGAATACTTATAAAATAAGTAATGGTAGACACTTTTTTTTAATCCTTCTTCGCATGTAAAACAAGTAATGGTAGACACTATGAATACTTATGCGCATCATTCTTTTATGTCATAATTTTTACGCATAGCATCAGTGAATGTGGTTTATTCATCCATTTTTAAAAACACCCCGTGAGACATAGCACCAGTGAGGGGGGTGTTTTTCCAAATGGCCTGCTTACAAACTGGGGGGAAATCATTTTACCATAATGCATGCATGGAAAAAGTATTTTCAAGATTTTTTCGAATCCAAATAACGCCAGATACATCATGGCCAAATAATTTGGCACATGGATGCTGCAGACGCAACCTAATTTGATGATTTACAAGCATGTCGGGGAACCACACTGGAGTTCTCTCAAGGTGTTGTATGAACCAATCATAGATATCACGTCGTCAATCAGTGGGGAACAGGAAAGAGGGCGAGGGAAGCATCGCGGAGAATCATCGGATGTCAGTTTGTGACATGGAAGATGTGTGGGTTCAAACGACAGGAGGGTGAGAGAGAAGCAACCATTGAGATCAAGTATGGCCAAGCTCACCGATGACTCGTCTGAACAATCGTCCGAAATTTGAATTGGCCATGTGCAGTTCAAGAGTAGGAAATCGTAGGCTGAAAGGACAACGTTTCGGGGTCTATAAAGGACTCAAAATATGCCTAATTTAAATAAATGACGGCCGCGGGTGTTGGTGGGTTTATTGTACTGTTACTTAGGCCCATTAAGTATGACTTTCATTGATAAACTGTACCAGTTTGCGAAATCGATGGCTATTGTGTGTAATCTATGTGCTAACATCTACAATGCAACTTGTCTCTTTACAAATTATCAAAACGAAAATCCTCATACGCTGTATAGAATTGCATTTAAATTGTTCATCCAACGTGCGCTTCAAGGTTCTAAACTTGCGTTAAAATCCTCAGGGATTGCTGACGGGTCCCTACTCTACCCACTTAGTAACATAGCAAAGAGACCAAGGAAAAGGTCACCTTTCTAATGCGCAATTTAAAAAACTAAGCTTACAGCGTAGAATCATGTGTATGGCAGCAACTGATTAAGATGACACTATTTAAGCTTATTTTTGTAAAAAAACAAAAAAACAAATGATTTTCCATTGCTGCTATTACTCTGATAAATGTAAGGGGAAAGGTCTGGTAACCTATATTCCGAAGTGTTATTTATTCAAACAAGAGTATGACATGCGTGTTATTAAGCAACACCAATTGATTCCGAATAAATGAATGAGCCCCAACCAAATCTCGTAATTGCAATCCCTAAGCCCATATCGAATCCAAATAAAATTTTGCCAGGCTACAATAACACAACTACAAACCGAAAAAGAAATGTAGTGGAAAACAAATCAACTCATAAACATCCAATGTAATAATTATCAGAATGGAATGGTTAATTGGTCACTGGTATAATATAAAATTACCATCTTCATATAACCCTTACCACTCATATCTACAGCTGCACGAAAATGAGATAAACAGCCGTGTCGGTGTTAGGTGACTATCTGATTTGGGACACTGCATTGAGCATGCCTTTTACTATGACAATCCGTTGCCAAAAAATTGCCACGCCCACCATGGCATAGCTCAACCTGTGTGACAATAGATCACCAACATTAACCATTTCACATACTGAGCTGGGTGCAACCAAATGGTAAGTATTTAGGCAATGAATGGGAAAAGTCAAAGTTTTTTTGAACCCCGTAGTATGCTCCCATGTTTTCAGGAAACGGGGTCATGTAGTACCTCAATGTTTTTAAGAAACACAGTGAATCTCACTCCAATATGATAAGCTGAAATTATGGAATTTTGCAATTCAAATTTAAGGAGTTAATATATACGGGGGAGAGATCTGAAAACTAGGTACTACATGGTCCAGCAAAGTAATTAGGCCACAGGATGATAAAAATCAAATAATAACACAAAGACTGTATTTCCTGCACAAGACACTCTGGCACTGAATGGTATCATTGAAGCAGCCATGTGACCTTGCATAGCCAACATATTCACAAAATATAAGTTCTCTTTTTGTGAGGTATCACAAGTTTTATAAAACAAATATAACCTATGTATGATTCAAATAAAATTGCAAACACACGAAAGGGCTCAAACAAGTTTAGCTCATGAGTATATGTAAATAACAATTCAAAATACAATGCTTGCTTAATTGTGTATCAAAAGATTGAATTTCCTGTTAAAAGAAGCCAAGATATGTAGAGGACAAGATCGAATCAGAAGCCAGGATATGTAGAGGACAAGATCGAATCATTTGTTTTATACCGTTCCTCCTTCTCTGGAAACAAATATAGGTGTTACTTTAAAATTTCCTAGGAATTAAATTATGGGAGCATACTATAACTCCCCGTGAAAAGAAAACACATATATTGTAAAGTGCATAATCTTGAATTTTTTTAGTTTTTTAGGAACGACGGAAAGACTTAGAAACAATTTAGCCTTACAAGATAACCTTATCATTCTAGGAGAAAATAGATTGAAGCTAAAAGCTAAGAAAATATATATGAACTTCAAAGCTAAGAAAAACTATAGGAAATTGAAGAAAATTAAAACATTACAAGTTGGCGGCTGACGAGTTTATGAAGGGAAGGGATGAGTCACCGCACCAATCGACGGGATCTAATCGCAGGTCTGGGACTCTAAATAGAGAGAGTGATGGCGATGACCCTTCTTTCTCTCACATGATGATGATGGTGATGGTTGAATCATGGTGTTTCTCTCCTTGTCCCCTGTTTCCCAAAAGACCTGCTTTGTTTGCACGTTTGTTTGACGATGGCTGTCAACTCATCGACGTCACTGGCTTTGTGGCTGGAGAAGAATGCTCGGACGATACGGAAGAACCAGGAGGTGGACTCAAGTGACGAATTTATCGTAGTGGAAGAGCGGGCGATTTGACTGGCTTGATTCTGCCACCGGTGTAGAGATCGTCTGCGGGGTAGGTGAAGAACCGAGCGGTGAAGAAGAGAAGGTGAGGGACAAGAAAATAAGATTAGGATTTTGTTCATTTGCAGCTCAATTTGGGGACTTTGGAGTGTTGATAGAGACCCTAGATTAACGGAGCAGTGGGTAACGGCAGTTTCATGATCCAAGAACCGGAGTTGCGAGTCCGAATCCAAATAAATGTGAACCGTAAACTTTTCCATACAACTTTTCACGCGGCAGCATCCTAGGAAGTAATGCAGTAGATACCGGTCTAGCATCGACTCACCCTATTAATTTTACAATTATTATCTTTACCCATAATCAATGGCGGTGAATTGGCTGTCACAATCACAATAATTGAATTAAGATTTACTAAATTTCAATGACAGGAGCCAAATAAATAATTTGCACTTAAACGTGACACGTACTTATATAATTTAGATAAGGTATGGAATGGAAAAAAATATGGGTTCAAATTTTATGTTACATTTCTCTGTATTTCATTCCATATTTTACTATCCAATTTATTATTTTAATAATATTTATTATAAAAGAAAAATTAATTCTAACATAAATAATTATAATCAATATTTATCAACCATAAAATGAATTTAAAAAATTATAAAATTTAATTTTGAATTAATCAACAATAATAATAAATTATTAATTAAAAATTGAATATTAAATGCTAAAAAATAAATATAAACCCTAATTGGGTAAAAAAAATCTTAAAATTAAACTAAATTATAAAAAAAACATTGAAAAAAATATAAAAAAAACTAATAATTTAAAAATGTAACACAGATAGTGTAATAGAAAATCGCAGGTGGTATGCAGTACCTCAAGCACGCCCCCGATTGTCATGTAGGACAATGAATCCGTGACAAGTTTGAAATAAAATAAAGTTATGTCCGTATATCAATGATCATATATAATATTTATATTTATAGCTTCTAGTACACAGATTAATTGAGGATAATGAATTCGATCCACACATGCAATAATTCTACAACTGACAAAGTAAATACTTAAAAAGGTGAGGGAAAAACAACACTCGAGCTATATGTTCAATCTCATCTAAATATTTAAATTAATATTTTTGTTCATATATATATATATATATATATATTTGAATTATTTAAAAAGTAAAATTATCCTCCACACCTATTCAAAGAAGAATATCATACTGACATTTGATCATTAATTATTATTTTTTTTTGTTAATAAAAATTTGCATAATTCATTTTCAAGCTCAATTATATCACCTATGAAAGTCTCTATTGGAAAAAATTAAAACCACTTGCAATAGCCTACTACACTTTAAAGTTTCAAGCCTAGCTCATTTAATTTAAGACCGAACATCAAATCATTGTCGAGATTTGAGATGTTATTCATGCATGTAAACTAACCATTGTCATCGATATTTCACCTAGTAATAATTATTCCATCGTTCGGCACCCAGTTGATAAATTGAGAGTACAATTAGAAACCTCACGATAAATGCTTTCCGATCATACCCACATTTCATGCTATCATCCTTCAAATCAATTATAATAAGGCCGTAGAATTGATGCACATTTTAATTAACGGAAAAACTAGTGGTATTAATGTTATAAAATGAATTTGGTATATTTTGAATAATTGAGTGGGTCATTTCTACTTTTGAAAGAGTGTAGGTCTATATTTCAACAACAAAAAAAGTTCAATAATAACTTTTTTCAGTTTATTAATGTTTAAATCACCACAATTTCGTAATTTTACAAATTCAACACGTATTTTAAACATAATCAATTACAACTTTACGTTCTAATTTCATTTTTAACATCAACAGGCCAATGTGAAACGAAGTAAAAAAGTCATTTTCTCAAAAGAAACAAAAACTCTGGTATTGAAAGCCCATCACATGTTCGACAAATTGTCTGAATGAATTTAATCATTCAATTAAGAAAAAAAAAACCAGAAAATTCTTCAATTACCAACTTTTTTGTCTTCCTCATTGATTGCGAATTCTCTTTCTCTATTTCCAAATCACTATGTCTATCTTCTACAGTTAATAAGTTTATGATTATAAAAAGACAAGTTACAGTCGTGCCCATCACATCAACAAAGATAAATAGCAATTAAAAAAAATTATATAATTTTTTAGAGAAATTAATTAAGTTACTTAGACCATCTCCAACCGAGCAACTCAAACTCAAACCCATTTTACAGTAATTGTCCCATCAAACAGTAATTTATCTCCAACCAATAAACTCATTTTCAAACTCAAAAAAATATTCTCTCAATATTTCTTCTCATACCATTTTTTATCTATATTTATCAAATTCACAAATTAAATCTCTTAATTTTTTATTTTTTTTGTATATTCATGGAACATCTAATATAAATAATTATTAATCAATAATTTCTTACAAAATATAATATTACTAGATATCTTAATTGTGAAGGGCTATAACAAAAAATATTAAACTAAATATTATGTCACTTTAATTTTTACAACTATAATTTTAATTATTCTCTTAATAAATATCATATACAAAAAAGGAAAATATATACACAACACAAATCATTACAAAATACTAAAAATACACTATTATAAATCTACAAATAAACAAAGGACTAACTTATAATTTTACAAAACTTAAATAGTAGATGAGTATTGGAATAGTGTAAACTCAAATTTGAATTTTTACTATTCATAAAAGTAGCAAATACTGAGTTTAAATATGGGTCTTGATTGGAGTGAAAATGTGACCTCAAAATGAGATATGGGTCTTGATTGGAGATGATCTTAGAAGTTAGAAGTTAATACATTTATTCCGAAAAGCTATGAGTTACATATATCTTGAGATTATTTAGACCATATAAATATACTCGTGAATGTTTCTCTACGTGCAAAATCGCAAATCGACACAAATTCCATTTCATTATCAACATGCTTTGTCCACATGATGCATGCTTGATTGAGTTTGTCGTTCTGCCTTCACGACTTAATTACTCCACTATCAACTATTAAAAAGCCACATTGACGTTACTTTTAAATTTTGTACACGAACTTCAATAATCCTCAATTAATGTTAAAGATTTGACATCGAGATTTTGACTCAAATTTTGTTGAAATTCTCATTGAAGTATGTCAAGATCTCGACTCGAAGTCTACCTTACTAAATACATTATTTAAATCCGGACTTTATTTGGCTTGTAATTTTTTTAAAGAGAATAATTGATTCAATGCCCGAAAGATTGAGTATCTATTTATATAGATTTCGAAAGATGGATTATATCGATTCAAGGCTAGAAGGATCAATTTAAGATTTAAATATTTAACACCATTAAAACTCCATCAAACAAAAGCAGATGTGTGGCTGTTAAACATCACTTGATTTTTCTTTAATTTTAATTTCTTTTGATTTGGTATAATTTTATAATTTTTAGGATTTATTCCGCCCAATTAGTGTCTACAATTATTTTTTAGTATTTAATTTTCATTTTTTTAGTTGAATTAATTGATTTTTAGGTTTGACTATTCCAAACTTATGGTATATAATTTTTTAAATTTTTAATTTTTAGTAATAAATATCAATTAGGATTATTTATATTATAATAAATTTAATTTTTAAAAAAATAATGTTAAAACTACGCAATTTTGATGTTGATACACGAACTCGGTTGGCAGACAAAACTTTAGACTAGAAGATTTCATCTGATTAAATGTCCACGATCATCTTCACACATTATATTTAGTTACAATTAAATTAAACAAAACCTTAAATAGATTTAGATGTATTAATCAAATTTAGCAGAAAAATGCTCCCTATGTCAGCCTGTCCCATTTGAATAGGCTTGTTTGCCTTTTTAGATATCCTGATGTATAAGCATGTTTCTATATATATTTAGCTAATTTACTAATATATACCCCTATTTAATATGTTTACATTAAAGATTAATTAACTATCAAATAAATAAATAAGGTCATATCATAAAGTTAATTTCTTGATTAATTGTTTCTCCCCCGCATCTATACGAGTTCTTTTCTCTTCATAAGATACTTGATAATTAGTAAAATTTCCTTTTCTTCAATTATTCAATAGCATTTACATTATGACTTCCCGCCACCTTCTTGAATTCTGACACGATCGATACATGATGAACTTCTCAAGAAAAGAAAAAAAAATGGCGACTGATCTGTTTTATCGTTCTCTATCTTCTTTTGATGTTTTTTTCTTTCATCCTCTCTCTCTTCAATGACTGGGTTCCTCTGAACAACTAACAAATGGGGAAGAACTTATTTTCTGCCAAAGTAGCGGCGGCCGGTGGGATTATGTGCACGTATTCGGTTAGTGTTTGACGGATTTGTTAAAATTTTGGGATAAAATTAAAAGTGCAAAATTTAGTCTTATATATGGAGTTATTTTCTGCGTTTTGCCGTTTTGTTAATTTCTTCCGTTTGAGACCTAATGTGAGAGTATTCGGACCATTTCTAAATGAGAGAATGTCCTGTATGTGAAATTGAAAATGCAACTTTCTCTTTTCTCTTTATAAGTACAATCATATTAAATTTTAGACAACTCGAAGTATCGTGGATGTGATTATAAAAATATTTTAATCAGATGGCCTTGTTTGGTTGGTAAGGATTCAATTCTAACCTTCAAAGTGATATGATTTTTTATTATTAATTTTTATCTTAATTTTTTTTTGTGGTATATTGTTAGTTCTGAATTAGAAAGTTTCATTTTTTCAACAAAAAGAAATAAAATAAATTGACTAAAATCTATTATTATGGCCTTTTTTTTACAATTGGTGACGGAAAATAATGAACTCAAAAGAATGAACAACTCTACGCTAGGATCAATAACAAAATTTGTCATAAGCAAGATTTTGCCATCCAATGATATCCACCAAAAAATAGATGTACATAATATAATTACTTTTATCAATTAATGTAAGCTTTTTCTTGGCAATTAATCAATGGTTTGCGCTATATATTTTCTTAATTATTAATTTAACTTTTTTATTTATGTATTTATTTAATTGTTAATTTATTTTATTTTATTTTTAATTTTGGGAAGAAGAATGATGATCGAACTCCTATCTCTCACCATAAAATGGGTGTAGAACACCACTAGATTACAAGTGTACAATATTATTAAATACTAAAATGAGAATCCTAACAAATTTTATTTGTTATGTTCCAAATACAGTTGTAACGCTTACACAAAATTAAATAAAATTCCTATTTTCATAATCATTTTACCTTGAAAAGAAAATATTCTAAAGGTAATTTCTTTAAAAATAAAATCCACAAGTTATCACTTTGGAAGACTTTTCAAACAACCAATTATAAACATATTTCATAAACGACTTAGTCAAATGTTGAAAGTCAAATATTTGAACAAGTCAACAATAACGGCGGGATCTGTAAGATTTTAATGTTCTTAAATACTAAAACATTCAGTAGAAGCCTATTACGAGAAAATATTGACCAAAGTCAACATTCAAAATTCAAAATATGATTTTTGACTAAGTCAAAGACTTAGAGAACTCATATGTCCACGTCAGCTGCCTGCATCACTTTGTACCTGAAAATATTTTAGAAAACATAGGCTGAGTGTCAGAAAACACCTAGTGGGCTTATCATGTTCGTCCAAACACATGTAAGGATTTATCATGTCAAAATCTAATAATTCAATATTTAAAATCATGTGACTGCGCTTAAGAATATTTATTCAAAAGCCGATAAATCAATATCCATTCAAATTCCTATGCGTTTAAGAATAGTTATTCAAAAGCGAGCAATTCAATACCAATTCTCATGTCAAGTTCCCATGCGCTGAAGAATATTTATTCAAAAGCCGATGCGCTCAATTAACCATGCGTGGATACAGACTCTATATGATCACATAACTATATTTCAATATAATTTACCATGCCAGAATTCATCATGCAAGTCAAATCATATCCACGATGAGCGAAAATATTCGTAAATCATATATGGACGAAAGCATTTTAAAAACATAAGTTTTAATTAGCAAAACTCACCTTATAGATAAAATAGCTGGAGCTTGAACTTTACACGTATCCTGCAAATCCTATTTAAGTTTGGGTCTCGGGTTCGGGCCTACAAAGGAGAAACTACCTATTAGTATCATGTTAAACCCTAAAACTATAACATAAGGTAAATTAGGGCTTAAGAAACGAGCTCCTGAAATTTGGGCTTAGGCGGGCAACTCTCGGAAGCTAGATAGATTTAAATTGATCCAAAGGCCCAATTAGAATCTTGGTAGATCAATTAAGACATTTTAAAATAAGCTCTTGAAATAAATGGAATTATCCATTATATATATATATATATATATATATATATATATATATATATAGGGATGGGATCTGGTGAAAACCAGTCACCAGGTGGGAACTAGGAACCAATCCCATCCCTCCATTCCACAATCTGGACGGTCCAGATCAATTCAGATTTTTCGGTGGCAATTGTGTAATTAAAACGAAAGTCTTCAATTCGCGCATCTCATTAAGGACAAAATCGGAACTGAACTCAAAAATTACCCAGATTCAATTTTATCCTCCGACTTTGCTAATTTTAGCCTCATGCATTTCTCATTTTAGCATGTGTTGATAAACAAAAATGGAACGATGATTTCATTTGAATGAAATGCAATACACCCTATTTGGGGACAGTGAACCCTAATCGGAATCTCATAATTACTAGTTGGGATCACAGTCCTAATCGAAAAGTAATAAACCCTAATTGGGAACGGTAAACCCTAGTGGAAAATGTCACATCAATTTTAGCCTCCTACTAACATCATGCGATTCTCATTTTAGCCTTATGCGATTCTCATTTTAGAATCAATTGTCATAAGTAACATTTTGCCATCCAATGATATCCACCAAAAAATATATACATAATATAATTACTTTTATCAATTAATGCAAGCTTTTTTTTGGCAATTAATCAATGGTTTGCGCTATATATTTTCTTAATTATTAATTTAAGTTTTTTATTTATGTATTTATTTATTTGTTAATTTATTTTATTTTATTTTTTAATTTTGGGAAGAAAAATTATAATCGAACTCCTATCTCTCACCATAAAATGGGTGTAGAACACCACTAGACTACAAGTCTACAATATTATTATATTTGATATTTTATTTTCTATTTGATTAATTTGAATCAAAATACTAAAATGAGAATCCTAACAAATTTTCTTGATATGTTCTAAACATAGCGGTATTCATTTTCCTCATAATCATATTCCAAGAAATTATATATATTCGTAGATAATTTTACTTTAATTTCTTATCAACTAAATAGCCCCATATAGTAAAAAATATATATATTTCTTGTTTATAGATCATAACTTAATATTAAATAACTTTGTTTTAGTTGGGAGAAGAAAGGATTGTGATTTGTACCAACTCTCTCACTTTCATAAGGGGAAAAAATACGAACTAAGCTACACTGCTAGTGATTTTTGTGGAAAATTTAATATTGAATAGTGAAAATATTATCTAATGTAGAATTCAATGCGCTTGATGATGATGATGATGAAATTTAAATTGAAATCCTAAAGTTAAACTTATATTTTATTATTATTTTATCCACACTAATTATAAATATATTAGTTTATTTCTCAACTATATATCCATATATTATTATACTTTCGCGGCTCAGTTTGTCATTTTTTATAGGTTTAATTGTTAAAATTCATCACTTTTGAATGAATTTGTAATTTGGATATGACTTTCAAAATGTTGTAATAATAGCCCAACATTTCTATTTGTAATAAATTCGACATTTCTAACTTTTTTTAAGATGAACAGAGTTATGACGTGGGAATAATTTTTCCACGTGAACAGATTAATTCAATTTAAGGTTGTTGAAAATGATTTTTTTATGGTGCAATACTAGTTTTTCAATTGTCAAAATTTTACAAGGATGACTATTTTGCTACAAATAAAAAAAAAATGGGCTATTATTGCAACACTTTATAAATCGTGTTTAAATTACAAATTTATCAAAAAAAAAAATAGTGAATTTTATGGCATGTAACCCATTTCTATAAACACAATACATAAATCATATATGCATGAATGTTATGTACCTAATATTACTATTTATCATTCCTAGCTAAAAAGTATGTATGATCGTTTCACAAGTGACCTGCTCATAAATAAATTATTATTTTTGCTTTTAAATTCTAACAAAATTTTTATACCGGAATTTAAGGGTGAAAATAAATCAAGTCAGGCCAGACTTTGCCCTAAACGGTCTAGGCCTATTATATCAAACTGTAGCCTAAGTGTGGCCTATTACCTTTCACGAGCCTTCATGTGAGCCTGAGCCTAGCCTATTTAAGGATACGAGCCAGGCTTCCGGCCTTTTAAAAGCTTATTAAGGCCTACTTCTTCAAGTAATTTTTTCTATATTCACTACAAGAATTTCACGGTTTACCGACGGACTTAGTGACAAATAGTTTTCTGTCACAGTTAGTGATGGACCGTTTGTCGCTAACTTTTCAGAGAATTAAAAATGGCGAGATTGTTTCCCGCCTTTCGTTAACGACGGTCTTACAACGGACAATCCATCGTTAGAGCTAACGACGGTTAATATCCGTCGTTAATTTTTTTTATTTAAATAATTAATTTAAAAACTCTAATGACGAACACAGTCCGTTGTTAACATTTCCGGATTTATTTTTGAAAAATTTTTATTACTTAACGACGGATTGTGTCTGTCGTTAGCATTTCTGGATTGTATTCGACAGGCTTCACTTGGAAGATGGTGACCACTGAGAGGAGGCAGCACTATATGGAGGAGTTTCAGGTATCTTTATTAATATATATTCTATTTTGAGTTTTTTTATTTATTTAAGTTTAACATTGTCATATGTTTTCAATATGTTGTAGAAGGAGTTTTCTTGGGATCCCGCTTTGGAGGATGCCATCTTAGCAAAATGGTCTATCAAGGCTGCTGATAGATACAGGGACATGGTCTATGGCTTCAAGAAGAATAGGACCAAGGGCTGCCCTCCATTCATGCCTCCTGAAATGTGGGAATGTTTCAAGCAGCATTGAGACAGTGAGGCCTCCAAGGTCAAGTCTACTGTCGCATTAAAGAATCGTCTCACTGAGCCCAATGGTCCTGGCACCGGCATTGTGAAGCATCGAGGAGGCTCTAGGCGTGCAGTTGCACATGCTGCAGCTTTGGTTTGTACTGAATATTTTATTAATTAATTTATTTATTTTTAATATGTGTGTGCTAACACATCTCTATTTAATAGGCTAAGGAGAAGGGTGTCGGGCTAAATGACGTGGCGTGGGAGACGTTCAAGAGATTGTACGACACCGCTGATAGATCATATTTAGATGGAAAGTGTGCTCGTATCGCTGTAAGTGACTTTATAAATATTTATAAATTTTTATTTTAGATATAAATATATATTTAAACATTCTTATTTGATTTTGTGAATAGGCTGATGTATTGGCTCGGGTTGAGAAGTTGAACCAGCCAACTCCTAGCACAAATGAGGCGCCACATGTGGACATGAGCGCCATATATGTCGACACTGCCCGCCAGCACTCCAAGAAGAATCGGATTTTTGGGCTCGATAGTCGATCACGGAGTTATTCAGGTCCTAGTATATCTTCTGCAGCTCCTCCACAACCCAACACTCAGACAGCCATCCGGGAGTTACAGGAGAAGATGGACGCACAGGCAGCGCTTCTCCAAGTCCAACAAGAACAAATACGTCTGCAGTAGGAGATGATACAGCGGCAGGCTGAGATGTTCGAGCAGATGTTGGCGCAATTTAGGGGCCCTTCTTCATCTTCATCATGACATTATTATTTGTATTTCATATACTTGTGTGTATCCATACTGATATTTTATGACATTGTATGTATTTTATTGGATATATATATATATATATTAGTTTACGTGTTTATTTATGTTCTTCAGAAATTTACAAACAAAAATCAAAATTAAATCGAATATTAAAAAAATGCAATAAAAATAATTAATTAAATTTAACGACGGACAGTGTCCGTCGTTAAGTCCGTCATTACTCTTCAAGACGACTAATGACGTCAACACTATTAACGACGGACACGTCCGTCGTTAGTGACATCGTTAATCCTCAAGACGACTATTGACGACAGCAAATGTTAACGACGGACTAGTCCGTCGTTAACATTAATGACCGTCAATATATGTCGTTAGATTAATTTGCCAACGAAGATTTTACCGACGGACGAGTTCCGTCGTTAGTTGAGACTAACGAAGAAAAAGTGGGATTTAACGACTGACAATTTCGTCGCTAAACAACGATTTTTTGTAGTGATTGTTCAAATCTCAGTAATCTTTTTGTTGATTGTTGAACAAACTAAAACTAAGAAGTAAATACGCAAAGGAAAGAAGAGTTTTTAATTCTAAATTTGAATGGAACATAAAAAAACACGAGAAAATCATAGAAGTGTACATTTTCTACTTTTATTCATCTTATGAAAATCTACTAGTTCACAAAATAAAAAATCTCTAAGTGGAATTTAAGGTTTCTTCAATCCAAACTCAAAAATTTGTGATTCATATCCACCTTCAAATAAGAAATTACATGAAACTAATACAGTACATTAAATAAAGGCAACCATACCATGCCATTTTAAATATATAGATAGATCCTGGTTTGGCTAAGACAATTAAATAAGAAAGTGGATCGCCAGAGCTTAGAGACGTCGACTGAGTTGCTAACTTGTTGGCGACGGTCTACTACTCCTTCAACCAAGCAGATGAGCCTGAGCATCCATTCTTTCCGACGAGGATCAACTTGCGAATTTATGGCACCGTAGAAAATGATAGAGAAGAATACTTGGGAGAAATTGATTTGGGTGATTTTTTCACCTAAGGTTGCAATAATGAAAGGCTGAAAGAAATAGTAGGAGCAGCACCTTTTGATTTTACATTTTAGGTTTAGATGACTTTGTTTTTAGTTGATTAGGTTTAGTAATTTGAAAATTTATATATACGTTTTTATATTTTCAAATATAAAACTAAGCTTAAACTTTTAAATCATAAATATAACATTATTTAAATAAATCGGCCTATTAGGCATAACAAACTTTTTTCAAAGCTAAGCCTAGGGCTTTGACAAGCTCAAGTCTGCATGCCTCTTTATTAAATAGGTCAGGCCGAGCCAGGCCCAATGTAGGTCAGGTCGTAGGCCCCTGTCGGGTAATTTTACTTATTTCTATTCCCCTTTGTAAAATACTTGAAAAGTTGAAAAACCACAATATATATATATATATATATATATTTATATATATAGGGGTGAGTTAAAGTGTATACTACACCTCTATGTAGGAAATAGGAACATCCTTCAACCATAGATTTAGTCAAAATAAATGGTCCAGATTCAATTTCAATTATAGGGACTAATTAGCAATATATTTAATAGTATTTTACCGTGTTATATGTGAAAGGGTAAAAAAGGGGTTTGGGATAAAAATCCCAAAAATCAAGCCACCCATTAATGACGATAACCGAACGAAGCGATCAATAGATTTGGATAGATTTCTTCTGCAGCCCAAAAAAACTAGGTTTTAGCTTTAGGATTATGTATTGAATCAGGAAAAAAATTTCTCCATATACAGCTATCGAACTCTTCAGTTGCAGCAGCATTGGTTAAAATACTCACGCGATCGATAATGTCTGGGAGGCGTTCAACGAGAAGAAGCGCAGGTTTTTCTGTGTTTATAACTCTTTGAAGGTTGTTTATTTGATAAAATTTGCAGTTTATTGATTTTACTAGGGTTTTTTATCTACTATCTTTAATCTTTGGAATATACATAAATTTTTGCAGTTGGTTTCATGTGGTTTGACTGTATTTTTTTTTCGATGCCGCTGTTGGAATTTTATTTGGAATATACAGAATTTGTTGTCGTTGGGTTTTGTATTTTGCTGTAATTCATTTTTTGGGGACCACATAAACTATATTCTTTTGGGGGGAAAAGTGTGGATACTGTAACGCAAACTGAATATTATCAAATTACTTTGAAATTGGTACCCTCTGACATTCTGTATGTTAAAAAAGTCGCAAATTGAATCATATTATTGTATGGTATGTGCTTGCTTTTGTTGTATAGGGATTTAAGTTTTAATATTATCAAATTGTATTGTAATTGATAGCTTTTATTACTCAGTTTAGATAAATATGTCGATTAATATGGTCCTGATTATCAATTTTTCGGTGTTTATATGGTAGTTTTTTTTTGCATTTTTTAAATTGATTTGAGAATGTATTAGCAAATGTAATTGTTATATTAGCAAATATGCTTGAACCAGATAGCAATTAATTTGGTGGTGTTTTGTTTTTTGTAATTTGACAATTGATTTGAGGATGCATTAGCAAATGTAATTGTTGTATTAGCAATTAAATATCCTTGAACCTGATAGCGATTGTAAAACCTGGCAGTTTAACAAATGATTTTGGGCTGTATTAGAAAATGTAATTGTTATATTAGCAAATTTCCTTGAACCTGATAGCAATTGATTTGGTTGTATACTTGTATATGTTTGACGATTGTTTTGTTTTAAATTTGATAAAATTTGAAGCTGAAGGTGCAATGGCTTGTGACTTGGACTGTATTAGCATGATTTATTTTGAATAATATGCGAATGTGAATAAAGTTTGAGAATCTTATTACCAAGCATACATGAGCATGTTATTATTGTTATTTTTGCATGATATAGACACTGTGTATTAGTAATTTTATATTTATGAACCAGGTTGGTCATATTTTTGAATTTAGAGCTTGTGAAAGTATAATCTATTTTTTGAATGCTATTTATTAAATCTGACGATAGCTATTTGTTATATACATTTGTTGTGCAATTATGGAAGCTTGTATACGTTGAATGGAATTCCTACTTGTTAAATCACATTTTGTGAAGCAAATATGCTATTTGCTAATAAATGAGTGATACCTATTATTGTGCGTTTGAAAACATATGGCTGACAAATTGTAATTTTTTTCTCTATAATTTTGCAGTCGGGTTATCAACAAGTCCAGCAATGAAGCCATAGAGGTCATCATATCTGAATCTGAAGAATCGAACTAGCCCAGCCGATCTGACAAAGGCTATTAAAAAGATGAACGATACACAGAAGCAAAGCGTTTGCGATATGGGGTTTGGTACATTGCTTAATCTCGACATTGAGGATGTGCCTCCGAAGATAGCATATTAGATTCTGGAGAACTTTGACACAATGAGAGGAGAAATAGTTCTGGATGCGAATTGACGAGTCCACGTTAGCGAAAATGATGTTCAACTTATCTTTGGGTTCCCAAAGGGCCACCGCCCAATTGTTAGAAAGGCAAAGAATGCACTAGTAAATTTAACAGAGCAGTGGGTGAAGTGGTTTGAAGATAAATATTATAAAAGAATACGTGCTAGCTATGTGGCGGATGACATGATAAAAGAGCGTGATGGTGGATTATGGTTTAGGAAATTTTCTGGTGTTTATTTGGTATATTTTTTTTTTGCCTTTTTTAAATTAATTTATTGGATGTATTAGCAAATGTAATTGTTATATTAGCAAATATCCTTGAACCAGTTAGCAATTAATTTGGTGGTGTTTTGTTTTTTGTATTTTGACAATTGATTTGAGGATGTATTAGCAAATGTAATTGTTGTATTAGCAAATATCCTTGAACCTGATAGCGATTGTAAAACTTGGCAGTTTAACAATTGATTTTGGGCTGTATTAGCAAATGTAATTGTTATGGTAGCAAATATCATTTGACCTGATAGCAATTGATTTGGTTGTACACTTGTATATGTTTGACGATTGTTTTGTTTTAAGTTTGATAAAATTTGAATCTGAAGGTGTAATGGCTTGTGACTTGGACTGTATTAGCACATTTTGTTGTTGTATTAGCATATTTGTATCACTGTGTTAGCAAATCCGATGCATGATTCAAATTTAAGAAAATCACATCAAAAAATTTCTCGATTACTTCTCCCTCATCAAATCTATCAAACAAAATACGCTAAAACAAGCATTTATCAAACTGAAGAAATTGCGCAATTATGTTCCCAATGATGCATATTATTACCTTATCAAAATTTTAACTACATGGGATTTTTAATTATCATGCATAAAATATTTTCCAAACTGGTATATAAGCACCACACCAACCAATGCATCCAAACGTGTCTGAATTAGCAAACTTTTGCACTGTAGATAGAAACGCGTATGCCGTTTATAGCCATAATATGACATATAACTAAACCAAACGTAAACTATATGAAGATCTACACATGAACACATATTTTTTACAATAACTGAAATTAATATACAAATTTTATCTAAAACATACACAAATCAAACCACGATGATTGTACGTGAAATACCTGAATTTTCCATCGATGTTGATATCTTGATTTTCTATCGAACAACTCTCAACCAATCCACCATATAATCCGTCCCAATATATCGATTAGAAATTTGGCAAATTTTGCAGGAATTATTAAGTTTTTGCTATCTTCCAATGAACTGTTTAATAATAATCCCCAGATAGTATATGAATAAACGGTATCTGCTTTTCAAATTTTGCAAGAATTATTAAGTTTTTGCTATCTTCTGATTTTTTGAGAAGGGAAAATATAAAATGTTAAAAAAATATTTTTCTGCAAGAATCGATGGAAGAAATATCATAATCACCAAATATTATCTATCTGACGGAATTGTTGATTGGGAGAAAGGAAAAATAAATTTAGATTGCATGAAAATAGAAAATGCCATGAAATAAGAATATATTTGCTAGTATGCATAAATAATTATTTTTCTACAAAATCGATGAAATTATAAATAATTATTTTTCTACAAAATCGATGGAAGAAATAATTAATTTTGTCAAATTATTCTCTGCGTTGGAATTGTTAATTGGGAAGAAAGGAAAAATAAATTCAGATTGCATAAAAATAGGAAATCCCATTAAATATGGGATATGATATTCTAGATATACTTTGAATTACTATTATGCCCTCATCTTATTGCAATTATAAAATAATTGCACTTTTAATCCCATTTTTTTAGATCAATCTTGACCATGGAAAATATTTGGATGAGTGGTTTAGATTGGTTCTTATTTTCTACATAGAAATTGGGTTCTCATTTGATCTCATATATATATATATATATATAGGGATGGGATCTGGTGAGAACCAGTCACCAGGTGGGAACTGGGAACCAATCCCATCCCTTCATTCCAAAATTTGGACGGTCCAGATTAAATAGATAAAGTGGAATAGGGGCGGTGGCAATCTCGTAATTAAAATAAAAACTTTAAATTCACGCGTTTCATTAAGGGTAAAATTGGAACAAAAAAAAGTGACATCATCATGTTTTGAAATAATTCTTAAAAACTTTAAATGATCATAATTTATTCGTTTTTAATCGGATTTACGCAAATCTTATATCAAATTAAAGATCTTTTCATACTCTTTCATTTAAGATGCATATTGCATATGTTTATTTGAAAAAAAATAGATGAAAAATACAAAAAAATCATTTTTAGGCATAATTTTCGCATAGAGCAACCCTAGATTTATATTAGCATGTTGTATACAACATTTTAGCATGACCTATATAACATTTTAGCATATTGTGTAATACATTTTAGCGGGTGATATTATGAATATATTTCTAACAGTTTTATATAAACACCTACACCTATATAGATACTACAAAATGAAAAAATACGAGTTAATGATAAAAAAAAGAATGAGAAAGCATAGCAACGAAGGAGATGACTGACAACTAAGAAAGAAAATGCGTAAATATTTTCCGAAAGAAATATCAAATTAAGCCTCCTACTTCGTTCATTTTAGTCTCATTCATTTCTCATTATAGCATGTTCTGATAAACAAAATATGGAACAGTGATTTCATTAGAATGAAATGCAATACACATATTTGGGGACAATGAACCCTAATGAGAATCTGATAATTACTAATTGGGATCAGATGAACCCTAATTGGAATGTAATAAACCTTAATTAGGAACGGTGAACCCTAGTGGAAAATGTCACATCAAATTTAGCCTCATACTTCACTCATTTTAGCCTCATTCATTTCTCATTTTAGCATGTATATTCTGATAAACAAATATGGAACGGTGATTTCATTGGAATGAAACTTAGTACACCCTATTTAGGGACGGTGAACCCTAAAGGGAATTTGATAATTACTAATTGGGATGAGATGAACCATAATTGGAATGTAATAAACCCTAATTGGGAACAGTGAACCCTAGTGAAAAATATCACATCAAATTTAGTCTCCTACTTTACTCATTTTAGCCCAATTCATTTTTCATTTTAGCATATATGTTCTGATAAACAAAATATGGAACGATGATTTCATTGTAATGAAACATAATACACCCTATTTGGGGACAGTGAACCCTAATATGAATCTCATAATTAATAGTTGGGATCAGATGAGCCCTAATCGGAACGTAATAAACCCTAATTACTGAACTCAGAAACTGTCCAGATTCAATTTTAGCCTCCTACTTCACTCATTTTAGCCTCATGCATTTCTCATTTTAGCATGTGTTGATAAACAAAAATTGAACGATGATTTCATTGGAATGAAACGCAATACACCTTATTTGGAGACAATAAACCCTAATGTGAATCTCATAATTACTAGTTGGGATCAGATGAGCCCTAATCGGAACGTAATAAACCCTAATTGGGACTGGTGGACCTTAGTAGAAAATGTCACATCAATTTTAGCCTCCTACTTCGATCATTTTAGCCTCATATGATTCTCATTTTAGCATGTGTTGATAAACAAAATATGGAACGGTGATTTCATTGCAATGAAACACAATACACCCTTTATGGGGACAGTGAACCCCTACTGGGAATCTCAAAATTACTAGTTGATATCATATGAGCTCTAATTGGAACGTAATAAACCTTAATTGGGAATGGTGAATCCTAGTGGAAAATGTCACATCAAATTTAGCCTCCTACTTCAATCATTTTAGCCTTATGCGTTTCTCATTTTAGCTCTTCTGATAAACAAAATATACAGTGGGAATCTGACAAGGTATTTAACCTCATGCTTCCGTTATTTTAGCATCATATTCTAAACAGTAATCGTGGTTAATAAAACTTAATAGTAATATAATTACTGCAAAGAAAATGTCATAAACACTTTTATTAAAAATCATATATATTCTTAAAAATGAATGTGTTGAAAATAATTTACAAGCATGGTAAAACATGATATTAAACTATACTCAATCGCTATAATAACATCAAGCTGGACAGTTCCTAGCATCATGATCTAACAACTTGTAGCAATTGCTACACATTCTGAGTGGTTTGTTCTCCTTTCTCTTCGTTGCCTCCTTCTTAGATATCAAACGACTGTCGCTACCTTTTGTTTTAACTGAAATAGGTGGATGAATAACAACTTCAGAAGGGGCACGTAAACCGTAGAATTATTCAAACATCATCGTCTTGCTATGTGAAGTAGAACCCTTCATATCACCATGTGAGTAATCTTACTATGGTCACTTCAAACAAAAGAAGCTGACACATTAAAATCAAAAAATTATAAACTGAACAAGGTAAAATAATAATACAATCGCATCAAGAGATGTTCAGACACACAAATTGATTTTTAGCATTAGGTATGTACCATTCTAGCATCATGCAACATACATTTTAGCACCAAAGTATTCTAATATTTACATGGTGTCTATAACATTGTGTAGCCGAGTCACAAAAAACACACACACACACACAAAAGAAACAAAAAGCAAAGCATGGTTTGTATGACATGTTTTACAGAGTGCAGTAGAAATAATATTAAACTAGCATGTTATCATGCTAAAACATATATATGTGACGGCAGGCTAAAACGACTACATTAACATGCTAAAACATATGTGACGATAGGCTAAAATGAATACATTAACATGCTAAAATAAATAAACAGATCAAATTAATACATATTCTGTATATTCTCGTACATACTAAACCCTAGAATTCCTAACAATTAGAAAATAACTGATATTTTTCTCAAAAAAAAAACTGATACAACCCAGATCTGAATGAAAAAGATCAAATCAATCAAAAATATCGAATCTTCGTAACAAAATGATGGAGCCATAAAGTAAAATAAGATGAGAAAAAAAATCACGAGAAAAAACGAGAAATAAATCGACATACCAAACTGCTAAAATAAATTGAAAAAAAAAACACATACATGGAGTCACCATACAAAGACAGCGTCGTCGATGAAGTCTACAAATCATAAGGTTGAATCTTCGCGATAAAAAGATGAAAGCAGATGCTGAAAAATAATGAGAAATCAAAAGGGAAGAAGAAGAAGAAGAAGAAGAAGAAGAAGAAGAAGAAGAACGTAAATCAGGGAGAGAGGGAGAGAAAAGGGGAAAAAAATCTGAAGAATGAAAGTTGAAGAACTTAATTACTATATTGCCCTCCCCTTAATTAAACTTGTCAAATATTACAATTATGCCACCGCCCCATTCACTTAATCTGGGCCGTCCAGATTGAACCAATGAAGGGATAGGATTAGTTCCTAGTTCCCACCTAGAGAAAGGGTTCCCATGTGATCCCTTCCCTATATATATATATATATATATATATATATATATATATATATAGGGATAGACTATAATGGGGACTAGTATTCATGTGAGAACTAGGAACTAATCCTAGCCCTCCATTTTATGATTATGGATGGTGGAGATTTTATTAATAGAATCTAAAATTAGGTATTATTTATTATTATATTTTGAAGATTAGGATTTTGATTCAATTCTATGCATATCTTTAAACGGAAAAATTCATTAAAAATTATGAGAAGATACGTTGACAATCTATTTGATTACATTCTTCCATAAAATCGGATTCATAATCCAATTAATATAGCAACTAAAAAAACCTAGACTCTTCAACCGAAGTCTTTTAAGAGAGAATCGACAGAGTGCGGGATTGATAGAATCGACTTCGTCCTGCTGTTGTGCACATCGTGGACAATTCACATAACAAAGCAGCGGTAATGGTGAGGATTAAAAAAGGTATTAACAGCAAAACAATAGTTATGGTGTTTCGGAGCAAGAACATTAATGATGTTTGGTTGTTGCTATTCGATTTTTGTATTAACTATTGTTGATTATATCCTATTCATATGTGTTTTATCAATATAAGTGATTATCATCTGTGCTTTTGTAAGCAATAATATAAGCTTTTGGAAGTAGCAATTAAAAAAAACTGAACTACTATAAGATACAGCACCAACAGATTACTATCGAGATCATATATATCTAGCTTGGAAGAAACGAAAGCAAGCTCTATTTTTTATGAGATATAAGTGATTATATGTGTCTTTATTATTAATAATATAAACTTTGAAAAAAATGTATGGAAGTAACAATTTGAAAAAACTTTGAATTAACTTAGCATTAGATTGTGTGTTGTATCAATATAAGTGATTATCATCTGTGCTTTTGTAAGCAATAATATAAGCGTTTGGAAGCAGTAATTTTAAAAAACTGAACTACTAGAAGATACAACACCAACAGATTACTATCGAGATCATATATATCTATCTTTGAAGAAATGAAAGCAAGCTATATTTTTTATGTTTAAAAAGCAGTAAGGTATATCAATATAAGTGATTATATGTCTTTATAAGCAATAATATAAACTTTGAAGAAACGTATGGAAGTAACAATTTGAATTAACTTAGCATTAGATTGTTAGTCATGATGCATATAGCAGGAAAAAAACTGAACTACTAGAAGATACAACACCAACAAATTACTATCAAGATAAAATATATATCTAGCTTTGACGAAACGAATGGAAGCTATATTTTTTATGAGTAAGAAGCAGTAAATTATGTCAATATAAGCGATTATATGTGGCTTTATAAGCAATAGTATAAACATATGGAAGTAACAATTTAAAAAAACTTCAAATTAACTTAGCATTAAATTGTTGGCAGTAGCTAATGATTTTTTAAATTGATTCTTTCTTTTTTTTTTCTTTTTTCCAGCCACAACATCATCATTTTTCAGTTTGTTGCTTAATTTAATTGTAAACTATTTTTGCATATGTATATGTTTACTGCTCATGATATTGTAATTTATTTCAATTGTAGCTGCAAATCGGGCCTCTGCTCGAAAATCACGGGGAAAAAATGAAAGCAATGTTATTAAAATGGGGAGAGTAAATGAAAGAAATGAGGGCAGCAAGAAGGTTGATGTATTTCCACAGCTGAAGAGTAGGGCATGTCCTGGTGAATTAGTGGATGCTATAGGATATATGAACGAGAAGCAGAAGGATGCGGTGCGGAATATGGGTTTTGCGCAAATCTTGCACTTGAGCACCGATAAAGTGCCGGCACAATTAGCTTATTGGGTGCTCGATCACTTTGATGCAAGCAGCTCGGAGCTTGTAATGGATAACGGAAAAAGTATAAGCGTCGACCCTGCTGATGTCTATTCTGTTTTTGGATTCCCAAAAGGTGGCACATTAATCCAGACTAGAAGACGATCGGATGTGTGCTCTAAGGAAGATACTTGGTATAATCAGTTTAATGAGGAAAACAAACCACTTTTTTTTTGCTCATATTTGAGAGAATCATTTTTAGTGTGTTACTCATGTTTTTATGCCCTACTCTGCCATCTCTAATCTCTTGATATTATTGGTGAAAATTATTCAACATAGAAGAACAATATATATAAAAAATATAATCTTAGACGGAAAATATACGAGTACCTGAATTTGTCGAGTTTGTAACGTCTGTTGAAGCCATCATCGTTGATGATAAAGATTTTGGAGAATGAAACAAAAAAAATGAAGAACTCCTATAAAAACCGTAGAGAAGATGAAACAGATAAAAGCACGTGGTGGTGGGATAGAGAAATAAAGAAATAAAAATAAATTTTGATATGGAAATACCTATTATTGTGGGATTATCTATCCATATCTAATTAAAAAAATATATAATTAAAAACAAATATTAAATTTCAATCTAAATCTGCACCATTAAATTTAATAGATCTAACGACTATAACTGGTTCCTATTTCTCACGTGAAGATGTGTTCTCATTTGAATCAAATCCTATATATATATATATATATATATATATATATATCATCATCAAAATTCCTTCCAATAGCACTACTATACATAGGCTCACTCAGGGTAAACCTTGTTCTGTGTAGTTAGCCCTCGAACCACACAAGAGACGTAAATCACACAAAGCTTCTCCCATGCAACGGGCTCAACTTAGATGATACACAAGAGCCCTCGAACCACACAAGAGATGTAAATCACATGTTAGACAAATTGTCTGAATAAATTTAGGTCTTCAAATAAGAAAAAAAAGGTTAATTATCCTAAAATACATAAATTTTGGGTATTTTTTATTTTTCACATGTTTTAAAAAAATGTAGTTTTAATAACATGAACTTTGCACTTATTTGGTTTTTCACATGATTTCAAATTTGGGCACTCTAATCCGACCGAAATTGATCAAAAATTCTGATATTTTAAGATAATTTGGTGTCCACGTCACTTCAGTTGACTGAAATTGAAAATCATATGAAAAACCAAACAAGTACTAAACTCATGTTATTAAAACTACGTTTTTTACGTGTGAAAAATAAAAAAGTCCAAAGTTTATGTATTTTAAGATAATTAATCCAAAAGGAGAACACCAGAACATTTGTCAATTCCCAACCTTTTTTTTTCCCTCATTGATTGCAAAAAAAAAAAATCAGAATGCGCGTGCTCATGCTCGCAATTCAATATTAGAATTCACCGATTCTACGGTGGAAGCCACGGACGATTCAATTTTAGAATTCAATAATTCTATTTTAGTATATCTAAAAAAAACAGAAAAAAAGGCATGTGAATGTGATTGTCTCACAATAAATTATTATTTTGCCTTTCAAATCTACCAAAATTTTCATACAGGAACTCCTCTGTAAAATACATGAAAAGTAGAAGAATCGCATTATATCATCAAAATTCCTTCCAACAACACAACACTACTATACATTCTGGGTAAACCATGTTCTAATGTAGTTAGCCCGTGAACCACCCAAGAGACGTGAACCACACAGAGCTATCCCCATGCAACGGGCTCGACCTAGATGATACACGAGCCATGGCTCGTATGATCACCGAGCCTGAGGAGAGCGTGGAGGAGTTCGTAGCCCCTTCTTCCGGGTTTTCCAGAACTCGTCTTTCTTTACTTTCTTCTTCTCCTCCAGCAAGCCCGCGCTGGATTTAATGATCCCCATCAGCGCGCTCCTATCCTTCCTGTTCTTGACCTTCGCCTTCACATCCAAAATCGCCCTAAGTTTCTCGTACGACTTGGCATCGGGCACTTGGCGATTCTTCACCATCTGTTTATGATAATAGAACGCCCTGCTGAAATCACGGACACGAACATAGGCATATATCATCGTGGAATAGGTAACAGAATCCGGTTTCAGATTCAATGCAGCCATCTCCTTCAACAGCTGTGGCAGCTTCGATTCTTGCCCTCCCCTTGCATACGCGTTCATCAGCATGTTGTACGTCATCACAGTAGGATGAACACCGCGCTTCCCAAACTCACATATCACATCTCTTGCTTCCACATAATGCCCTTGCTTCGCGAATCCATCAACCAGAATGTTGAAAGTAACTCGAGTCCCTTCAACTTTGTCCCTGATCATCATTTTCCAGATTTTCATCAGCGTTTCAGTGTCACCAGCACGTCTGAATGCATCGAGCAGAGCTGTATATGTTTCAATGGACGGTTTTATTCTCTCTCTCAACATATCATCAAAAGCCATGTAAGCTTTCTCATGCCAGCCACTAATCGAATAGGCATGGATAAGAGCTGTATACGAATGTGACGAGGGTTTTATGCCGGCCCTCTTCATCTTCAAGAATGCATCTGCAGCCATGTCGCTCATCTTCTTCTGCCTTCCATAGGCGCTAATCAGACACGTATAGGATCTTACATTCGGCTCCAAACCAGCAGCTTCCATTTCTTCAAGTAGTTTCTCGACAATCTCAGGTTGCATTCTTCTGCTATAGGCATCCATCAAAATGTTATAAGTAGCAGCAGTCGGAGCCACTCGTTTTGCCTTCATCTCAGTAAAAAGACCTTCAGCCTCCTCGACGTGGTTTGACTTACTATAGGAATCCATAATTGTATTATAAATAACAGCATTCGAAGATATCCCCCTCTTCTCAAGTTCTGATTGGATAATCAGAGCTTCTTTCTTTAACCCCTCATCGCAGAACAGTTTAATAAGTGCCCCCACCGCTTCTAAACTCCACTTGACACCTTTTTCATTCATCCTTTCAAAGAATTTCCACGCATCTTCAGCACTATCCCCTTTTTTCCTCATGACTGTAATCATTATAGAACTAGTTACATGATCAGGCCGGATATTACTCGTTTCCATCATTTCATACACTTTCCAAGCATCATCATACCTTCCACAAAAAAATACATAATTGACTTACTATTAGCAAAATGACTCACAATAAAACGCACACAACACACAGTGGATCAGAAAGATAAAAGCAGAAGGCAAATACAGCAAAAGAGGTATTGTGTATGCCTAAACAAATACCACACGACCAGACACGTATCTGTGCATGTATTGTTCGTTTTCAATATACATACACAAGCAAAACTCTACAGAGCAAGCAGCTTCCAGAATGTACACAGAAATTGGAGACTGACCAGAAAGCAAGACCTATAAAATCCCATTCTCATATATGCATACACAGCTAGAATGACAGAGCAACAAATGAATACACGACTGAGGATGCACGTGCTGCAAGAAGCAATAAAGAGAGCACAAAACAGCAGCAGCACAACATTGTTTAGTAATCTACATTAACAGCCAAAATGATATACTCATACACAACATGAGATTCAATCAAGCTGGAATATAAACATCACAGTTCAAGATTTCCTCATCAAACATGAATCAATACAGAATACGACATTGCACTGCAAAATCACTCACTTTCAGACAGGATATCAGATTGCAAACACAAACTTATGACAATCAAACAAACCACGAAATACTCGAAATCCCAATACCTCCCACACAACAGCAGCCCCGAAATCGCGGCATTGTAAACACGAACATCGTTGAACTGTAGATTCTGCTTAAAAGGCAGATTCTTGAACACCAGCAACAGCTCCTCCCCCTTCCCCGCCCTCCCCAACAGCGGGAACAAAACTGAGCACGCCTTCGCCGTAACCAAACACGGCTCACTCAATCCCATCCACTCGAAGAAATACAAACAGCTCATCACCTCACCCTCCTCACCCATCACTCTCAACACCTCCAAACACTCCCCCACTCCTAATTTCCCACCAAAATCACAACTTTCTAGCGCCTCCCCCAACGTGACATTTTCCGGCAACGCCCTCGCGATTTTAAGTATTTCCTGGACAACTCCCTCCGCCACTTCTGCCGGAGTCTCTACATTCTTGTCAATCGACACATTTGAATTCTCCGTTTCTGATTCTGGGTCGTCGAGGTTTGATGCCAGATGCCACGAAGTTCTGCGGTTTTTTTGGAGGGACATCCTGCCTTCTTGAAGCGGGTCCGGGTTTGAAGTTCGGGTCTTGAAGAATTTGAGAAGCGGGTCGTCGAAATCTTCTGGCTCTTCATCGTGTTCGGGCGTTTGGGGCTCTTTTCTTGATGGGGTTTGTAGAAACGGGAGAAATATAGGGGAGGAGTGAGGAGAAGAGGTGGAAGAGGAAATGGAGAATTTCTTGCTGGGGTTTTGGGGTGGTTTTGGGATTTTGAAGAGTTGTGGGGTAACAAGTTGAGTAGGGTGCAGTGAAGAACATGAACAAGAAGAAGGAGAGGAATAGATGGAGAATTGACGTCGGAGGTTTAAGGGCGCCACCGCCATGTTTGAGCTCGGGATGTGGTGGAGTCGCCGGTTTTTGTGGGTAAAACTCTATTTGAAACGACGTCACTTTCAACTTCACCAATTTATCCGGTTTTTTTTTTTATGTTTTTCTTTCGTTGTTTTGTAATTTTTGGTCTCTTTAATCTTCAACTGTCTTTTTTTCCTTTTTTTTTGGGCCTTTTTTAAGTTTATCTTAATGTATGCATGTGAAAAATTAATAAATATAGCTTTGTATTGATAAATGTTTATTTTCTCTTTCTTTTTGTAAGAACATGTTATATTTTATATAAACTAAATATATATATACTTATGTAATCAACTTTAGTCCATTATTATTCTCAAAAAAAAAAAAAAGACTTTAGTCCATTATGTAAAAAAATATCGGAACTTTAAAAAATACCAAAAAAATCAAATATTTTCATATATTTTTTTAAAAATATCATCAAATTCAATTTTCAGTATTACATTGCTGACAAAGTACATCCGATTCTTACATTTAAAATGATGTGCAAAATCATACTCCGTATTACGTAGTGAGATTAAAATGATTTTCACATTATTTTATACAATAGACTCCAACGTGCCTTGTCAGCAATCCATCACCGCAAATTGGACCATATAACATTTTTGCAAAAATGTAGAAAGTTTAAATACTTTTTGTCACATTTTAAAATTCAGGACATTTTAACAAAACAGACTAAAATTCAAGACATAAATATTTATTTCTTCTATTCTATATTAGTAAAAGTTCCAAGTATTCAATATAGAATTTCCACACCATTTTTAGATTGGCTAAAATATTGTGCATGCTGTATAGAAAACATGCCATCAATAGTATAACTCTCCATATTTATTTTCTCAACAACAAAAAAAATCTCCATATTTTAGTAATTTTGAACGTTACAAACTCTCATGTTTGGAACCACTATCTCACACTAATACAGTATCGTGCAAAATTGTATATTTTCTATTATATTTCAATCTCGTATACTAAATTAATACATTCACTCACAGACCGACAGCAACTTGCACGTAAAATACGAGATTGAAACATGATAAAGAATAGAGGAACTAGGCTGCACAAATTTAAGGCAAAGAACCCTAAAACTAAGTGATATTTAGTCCTACAAAGAAGCAGATTCTACTATACAAAGTTGTCAAGAGGGAGGAACAAACAGCTCTCCTTCCCCTATATAATCAGCTGCAAATTCCTCATCATTCTTAGCCAACATCTCCTGCAGTGTAATATCTATATTCATACGTTTCAAAACCCAATACCTCGGCTTTATCTTCTTCTCCAGTGAGTAGCTGAAGTATCTAGGGTAAACGACCACGTCGCTTACGGGCCTTCCCATCGTGTTCACTAGGAACTCGAGTTTAGGTCTCAGAACTGTGTCGATGCTGTAACCGAGCAGCGGTGAGAACCTGCGCACCATGAACCCTATTTCCTTCTTCGACAATCCGATCCTTGTCAGGTACCTCATTCTGCCAAAAAACACAGATAAAACGAATCTTCAAGTTTTGTTTTTCTTTTCGTGTAGGGGTAGTAATGCTTCGAGTATCGTTGGATTTTTTTTACCTTGGTAGTAAAGCTTTGTCGACATCACAGACAAATAGTTCTGGGTATTTTCTGATAACTCGTGGGAGGTGAGTTTTGAAAATCCCAATTTTGGAGAGAAATTGCAGCTTCTTCTTGAGTGTTTTGTCTATGCTTGCAGCAAAAATTTCAGGGCAACGACTAAGTGTTCGAGCAATGGCATCCTCATCCATTCCTAAATCTTTGAAGAAGGACACCACCTGTGAGAGGGAAAACAAAGAACAAGTTTAATCAATATGCATACGGGTGAAACGAAAGACATGATGCAAAGAGGGTGTTCTGAATTTAATGACCTAAGAAAACAAGTAGATATGTAACATTTGAAAAGAAAAGGGAAAAATGGTCTATACCACAAGATCAGGATTTGATTTCACTTTAAAAGATGCAACGCCTACCAAAACCATTTGAAAAGACAAGCACAAAAACCGCGATCTTTGCAACACAACTCCCTAAATTTCAAAGAAATAAATTGACATCATGATTCCATTATTGATAAATTAAACAGATATTCCAATAGTTGTTTGTGGTATGGCTAGAATCTGCCTTTAACTTGACCGTCCCAGCAAAGCAAGGTTTTTTACATTCTAATTTCATTTTTGCTTAGCCTTATTAGCCTCGTCCATAATTGGAGTTACTACGTGAGCTTATCCGTATTGAAGTGGTTGTGATATAACTAAACACAACACAGTGAAATAAAGAATCCTTCCAATATATTTAAGATTTTTAACTGTATTTCTTCTGAACCAACCTGAAGAAATTCCTGAGGCTTGCGGAGTAGAAGCTGCGGGCTTGTAGCAATAACATGACCTAACTTCTTATTTGTAATGCCCCCTTCACTTAATTCTTTGACCATCAGCTTCAGCTTGTTAACCGAACAGCCCAAAATATGCGGCCAGCTTTTGATTGCTTGAGAGGAGCAAAGTTTCGGAACCTGAAGAGTAGTTAATAAAAATATAGCATCAGATACATCATTTTCACACAAAGACGACCATCATATTTGGAGGAGCTAGCATCAAACATCTGCTCTCGACTAGTACCTTCTCTCCATCAAAGAAATCAAGGATTTTCGCAAAGTTCTCTACTATGCTAGCAGAGAGGATCCATGGATACTTAACAAGCATCTTCCCAAGATCATTATCCTTTGCACCAATCT
The DNA here is from genome assembly GCA_026008535.1 of Perilla frutescens. Taxonomy (NCBI): domain Eukaryota; kingdom Viridiplantae; phylum Streptophyta; class Magnoliopsida; order Lamiales; family Lamiaceae; genus Perilla; species Perilla frutescens. Next base: position 23,032,050 of record BRKX01000005.1, read on the forward strand.
ACATGGAATGAAAACATACCAATAATGACCAATTGTGAGTTGGCATATAAAATAGATCAAATTTCACCAGCAATGCAATATCATACACAAGAAGAAGGGAATAACAAAAGTTTCATAAAAGTTCAAAAATTCTCTATCCAGCATCATGGTTCACAAGTTTTAGAACTTCACAAATCACTTTAAACAGAAGCTATTGGGCATCATCAGCTCATGTAAGAACAAACTCACGGCAAGGACCATATTTACAAATCTCAAACACTTCAGAGACATGAAATTCAGATTACCTTCTCAAACAACCGCACTCTTGGCTTGATATCTTTGTCAATGTTGTAGGTCAGAATGGGCGGAAACAACAAAATTATGTTTCGTATGCATCCTTTAGGGACCCCAATTTCTTCAAAAAACATTACTAGTGGTTTCACACGAGATTCTAGACGCAGGAGCAGAAGACGGGGAAAGGATTCAATGAGATACCGGAAACAGGCACTCTCAGAACCTAAAACATCCAAACCTCCACGCCTCGCTTGAATCTACTCGAGCAAAAAGGAGATAAATATTTACACAAACTATGCAAGAAAGCAAACAAATTCTCACATACTAGAGCTTCAACATTAACTGATCAACTGCACAAACAAGCTATGAGTTTTAACCTTCTCAAAAAATGCTAAAGTTTGCTGCACATCGTCATCAGCAGAAATGGAGAGGTGCGCCATCATTCGCCGTGCATTTTTCCCGATGAGTTCACTATCATCACTGCCAGAAAATAATATTTCCTTCATATACTTAACCTATAATAATAATTAAAAACAACACAAAATCAGGAAAAAGAAAAAAAAAATCTTCTTTAAGAAAAAGAAGGAAAAAACAGAAGAAAACAAAACAGAATTTAATCAAACACCTTGTGAATGAGGAGAGGAAGCACGTTGGAGCCCGAAGAGGAGAGATATCGAGCTAAGTGAGAAGCGGAAGAGAGAGAAAGGCCAATGCTCTCCAGGAAGGAAATAACACCGTTATCCCCTTTCTGCTCCGCCATTCCGCGAACTTTTTTCTTGAATTCCACGGTGCCTCCGCCACTTTTTGGATCGGTACTGGCGGCGGAGGCCAACGAATTCCAGTCATCGAGGTCATCAACGCTCTCAATCAGCATGCTCAAATAGTTAGGGCAATTATGGGAAATGCACAGCGCATCTTCTCGCGAAGCTCCGAATTTTTCCAGATACTCTGTAATGGCTTCACGTGCTTCTCTGACGCGCGTTTCTTGTTCAGAATCGTTGCTCTGTGAGGCGGCGGCGGAGTACGTGAGATTTCTGCGATCGTTTCGGAGAGAAATTGTGAGAAAGGAGAAGGAGATGGATATGGAGGTTTTGGTAGGGTTTAAGAGTGGTTTTGGTGAGATGAAGAGGTTTTGTTTGAGAACAGGGGGGCTGCACGGCGAAGGGAAGGCGCGAGAAGATGAAAAATGGCGGTGGTAGAGTGGCGGAGCCGCCATCAGAGCTGAGCTGAGCTGCGGCGTTGGAGCTCATAACTTCTGAAATAGAGTTAAAAGTGGAGATGGAGCTAACGACGTCGTTTTCCTTCGAGAGGCATTTATGCGAGGACTTATTTCCGATCGCTCTTAAAAGATTATTTTCCAAAAATATATTTTGATGCGGTGATTAGGGAAAGTGTACAAATTGAAATTACAGTTTTTTTAAAACGAGAGGTAATCTATTGATTCAATACCAGATATATGAAAACTCTCAATTTATGATTCGAAATATAAAAATTTTCAATTGAGGACTTAAAAAAATCACGAATTTTGATTTCATTCTATTTTTTAATTAATTTTAAAAATTTCTTTATTAGATTTAATAGATTTAAAAAAAATCAAAATTCGTGATTTTTGAGATCTTGAATTGAGAGTTTTCATCTTTCGGATCTTAAATTGAGAGTTTTCATATTTCGGATCCTGAATTGATAAATTACTCATCTCTCAAGTGCTGAATTGATAATTCTTTTTCTTTTTTTAAATTATGTAGAGATTGCAATGAAACTTGTTTTATATTAATTTTCAATGAAAATTCCTTCATTAATTATCTATTAAATCTAATAAAGAAATTTTTAAAATTAATTAAAAAATAAAAAGAAATCAAAATTTGTGATTTTTTTAGGTCCTTCATTGAGAATTTTCATTTTTCGGGTCATGAATTGAGAGTTTACATCTTTCGAATCCTAAATCGATAAATTTTTCATCTTTCAAGTCCTGAATTGATAATTCTCCTTTTTTTTTTTAATTATGCAGAGATTGAATTCGAACTTGTTTTGAGTGTAGTTGTATGAAGGGATTATGATTTATGAATGAATGGATATCTTGAATTTGAGATTTTTTTTTTTTTAATTATGCAGAGATTGAATTCGAACTTGTTTTGAGTGTGGTTGTATGAAGGGATTATGATTTATGAATGAATGGATATCTTGAATTTGAGATTTTTTTTTTTTTTGGTAATGAGAACGGTTAACCTCTCACAGCATCCACACTCGGAAAAAAAAAAAATTGACTTGAGGTTGATGAGATTCGAATTTAAAATCTTAAAAATTTACATTTCCATTATTAGGTTATTTTTAAAAAAATTTGTAATTTACACCATTTCATTATTAGGTCATTCTCAAGTCACAGATTTATTCATTTTTTAAAAATACATATATTTGAATTTTAGAGAAGATTGATGTGAAAAGTTTCAAATTCTTGAGTCATAAATTAATTATTCGGAAAATCTAATTGGGGATTTGCCATTTTTAACTTATTTAATCAAAATTGTTCATAAATAATAATAAAAACCATTTTATTAATAAATATATAGAGATTTTATTAAATACATTAATATTTGCATTAAAAATAGTAACTTTTAGGACATTTTACAATTAAAATATAATTTTGTAATTGCTGCAAAAAAAATTAATGACTTCTGCGATTCTTTCGCCAATTCAATGCTCAAATTCAAATATGTATAGGGTATATTCATATTCTTTTTTTTTTAATATGATTGCACACATAAAGTGTATATGTGTAAATTTGATCAGACACATTAAACACATTGGACTGAATTAGTTAAAAAAAAAATGGATATGTAAATTTGAAAAGACACGTTGAACTGAATTGGTTGAAAAAATTGGACGTATTATAACTGCAAAAATAAATAAAGGTGATGTTTTAACTACAATAGTTACAAGTTCATGTTGTAATTGCAAATTGAGCTAAAAGCCTAAAAGGTACCGTTTTAATTGCAACAATTATAGTCATATTTATTGCAAGTGCAAAATGAGCCAAAAGTTGTGATTTTTAATGCAAATAACCTGAAAATATAAGATAAAAATGAAACAATAGTTTCTTGGTTCCGAAAAATAGCCATTACAAATTCTAGCAAAACTCAAATACAAAAACTCCTCACAAAAAAAATGATATAGAAACTATTTTGCGCAAGTCGATTCACCAATCAAATAGAAGAAGAGAACTATTTATATGTAGGTGAAGGAAGAGATTTTTTAGCTACATGCAGGTGCATATTCTGACCTAGAAAATTCGAGTTCAAGTTATCTTAACCAAGGTTGTCACTCCATCAACTAGACCAGAAACGGGGGCTTGCCTTGCATAGCTTCTAATTATCACTTGTCGAGTTCTTTGCCTTCATTTCAACAATAAGCACTAAAGTAATTGCTGATCACACTTACACCATGTTAGGTCTCTGGGGAAGCAAGAGATTGTAGAATTTATCATGCAAGAAGAAATGTTTGCCCTTGCTATCGACCGCCTTTTTCCATCCACACCACCCGCCGTTCACTATCTTCTTAAGGTCGTCGCTGCCTGTGTAGTGAGGGTCGAGTATTAGAAACGCGCAGTCTCCACTTGTGTCATTGTAATCGACCCCCAATAGCGTATATGCCAGAACCCCTCCTCCTGCAGATACAAAACGAACTATAGTTGAGTGTCCTTCTTGAAACAGGAATATGTAGTGAAGTAGAGCTAGTTTCTAACCGATCATGACGGGTGTTCCTTGTGTCTCAAAATGCAATGCGAGCTCCCGACATTTCTCGGGAAGCTCGGATCCGGACCTCACGTTAATAACTTTGCAACTGACCTGTTAAGGATGGAGTTATGCAATAATCATCGAGAAGAACTAGCAACTAGCAAATTCATAGTGTCTCGAGTCTACATTGACAAAGGAAAGAAAATGAAAGGGAAACGAGGTCGAATGATACGAAGATCTATTACTTTAGAAAGCAAGTATGAAAATACCAATCAAAGTGAAAAACAGAAAGATGAATACTTACTCCGAGTAGCTTGTCCAGAACAAAACTTAACTCGATGGCACCGATCCATTCACGTGACCCAATGAATGAAGGGTCCTTATCACCAATCTCAACCAGTGACTGCTGTATTTCTCTGAAATAATACAACTTTATTTAAGATGCAAGATGAGGAAAAATATAAGCAAAAAATTTATCATTTTTTTATTTCCATTAAGAGCAGTTATGAGAAACCATGGCATCATTCCACTCATTTGCTTAACTCACATGCAATACTAAGCACTGTTATATAGTCTTTCTTCATAGTGACGACAGAAATATAGAACAAAAGAACACAGCTTCCTAGCTCAATATAAGCAGTCATGTTTCATCCAAATCAAAATTCAAACCATCTCATTCAAACAATGAACACAAGATGGCCTCAAATGCTTTCCTAGGAATTTACATACAACCGGTACTCGAAGATGAGCCATTGGACATGAACATAGACCACATGAGCACTGTGAATGAGTTGAGAGTTCCATTCAAAAGTACCTGTGTGAGGGGACATCAACGGAAGTATAGTGTTGTTGCTTGAACCATGAAACAATAGTTTGCAGAGAGCGGTAAGCACAACCCCAGCCCTGCCCGTGTTAATTAATAATGTTAATCAAACTGAAAAGAGTAAGCAGAATAATAATCTGAGATGACTAGCTGAATCCATTTGAAGACAACTAAAATCCATTTGAAAACAACTAAAATCATGCAAACGCCACATATTTCCAACAAAGAGAATGCTCAGGTCAGAAGATCTATAAAAAGAAAGCCTCAAAATGACTTATAAAAAGAAAGCCTCAAAATGACTTAATGAAGAGAACGTGTTCATTCAGGCATTAAATATGTGGATAAGGCTCACCTAGACCCTTAAACTATTGCACGGGGAACAATTAAACCTTAAAGTTAATTTTGGTCCATCTAGACCTTGAACTATTGAAAGTAGGGCATCAATGCCTCACTATTAATGTCATCAATTTCAATAGTTCGATGGTGTAAACAAACCAAAAAATTCTGAATTTTAATTTTTAATATCTTTTTTATATTTCCAAAAAAAAAAAATTGTGTTCATTATAAAGATGTTAATTGTTTAGAAAACTGATATATTTATTTTTAATGCTCAAAAAGTATATGTTAGAAGAAAAAAAATTATAAAGAATGTATCACGGATAATAACACTCAACATTGATAAGGTAAAAATTGTTAGGGACTGATAGAGCAGCAAGAGACTGGTGTGTTTATGTTCACAGGAAGAGGCAGCGGTAACAGTAGTAGTTGCTTTGACTTTCCTTTTATATTTATTTCCATTATTTTTCTTTTAGTTCTGCGTGGGCCTTATTCTATTAGTTTGGCTTTGTTTGGGCTTCATGCCTTTTGCAGGGGCCTTAGTAGGGTTCACGTATTTATAGTCTCTTTTCAGTAGTTAGGAAAATTATTCTGGAGATTATTATTTGGCGCTATTAGCGTGGCAGAACATTGTTCTGTTCTGTGAAGCAGCTGTGACTTTGTGGCCTTATCAGGGTTTTTCCCTTAGTTGATTAATAAATATCTTTCTCGTTCATCTTCACTCTATCAGGGACTCTATGAATGATAATTGTTTCAATTTTAATAGTCCAAAAATATAGATATTATAAAAATGATAATTTTATAAGTAATGTCTTATAAACATCAACACTCATATGGATAAAAGATAATTTTTCTAACACTCAGTAAATAAACATTGAAATTATAACCTAATAAATAAATATATTTGTAATTACTTAAATGGTATATAATATATATTAACCAAGGAATTTATATGTTGAAAATTATTCTAAACCACTTTGATGTTATTTAGAACATGATACGCCATTCAAACAGCAAATATTTGGGCAAAAGTTAGTAAATTGCACAAGGGAGGTGTGTTACCGAATCATCAAATCCATCTTGGAGGTAATGATAATATTCATAAGAACCCTGAATTAGAGAGACATGGCCACCAGATACTGCACATTCATTACGATTGTGGCACATTAGCACCAAGCAGGCAAAGTAATTGGGAAATGATGATCTAGTAAGAGAAAGAAAAGCATAAGATTCATGAACAATAATTACCTCCGCTGCTTGGAATACCATGATGAACATCTTTTAGCAAATAGGAGCCCACTATAAACAATAAAACAATGAATGAAAGGTTAAACAAACCCCAATCCTAACAAACAAAAGCACCAGCAAAAACTTGAAGGTATATTATGTGTCTACCCTTTGAATTTGATTTGTCCCTTGTGCTGTCCTTTATCGAAGATAAATTTATTGCATTAGCGATCCTCAAAAGAGGGCGATCAAATGGCAACCCTAGCCTCAAGTGAAGGGATCTTCGAGCTTCAACTGCAAGATTTGAGGTACTCAGCTAACCAATATTATCAAATCTAACATAGAATGGAACAAATGATTTGAGAAATTCTGTGATAAGTGTTTTGACATTAGAACAATGCCTAGCGTATCTAACCCTAGAGTGCTAAGTATTCTTTTGTTCTTATTGACAAAATATGTGCTTGATCAATGCACTGTTAAATGATTAGACCATAACATCCTATACTCTATTTATGCAACCCTTCCCATCTGCAGATTTACAATAGATATAAGGTAAAATGGCAAGTCACATACTCACATGACCACTTTTAATCATTGCAAACCATGAAATGCAGGAACTGAAAAATGTGATAAATTTGATGGTTTACAAGATAAATTGGAAGTCTTAGGATAAATCATAAATTTCTTCCCAGACACTTTGTTTGTAAGCTTAAAGACTACCTTGCTTCATTTCCGTCTCTCCATAGCTAAGCTCATATATAACAGTGATTGGATGTAGAAAGCCAGGAGGCATGAAGTGGTACGGCCTTAGCTGCAGAAGAGTAGATCCCTTTAATCAGCATAGTATTGTAATCACAAAGAGAACAAAAGATATATAAAAAAAACTCAAAGAAATATCCAAATGGGGCTACTAGCTGTTAATAGATTAACCAGGCAACTAGCAAGTGAGAAGAGTAGAGCCCTTTCATCAGCATATTATTGTAGTCACAAGGAGAACAAAAGATGAATCGAGAAACTCAAAGAAATATCTAAATGGAGCTACTAACTGTTAATAGATTCACCAAGCAACTAGCAAGTGAGATTGTTGCGTGTGGTGTCTTGTTCAACATGAATTGCACAATAATTTCCCAAAACTCAGAACTCTCCAGGTTCTCACGGGACGTGTGTATGTGTCCGTGCTAGCTGTAGGATTCGTGTTTGTGCGTGGAAACATGTATAAAAATAAAGATATACAAACACATGCATCTGTATGTATAAGTGCTAAAAAGCTAGAACATGTATTCCAAGAACATCAGATTGGTATAATATGACCATCTAACCTGTAGCTGCTGTGTTAGGAGATCTGGCAATATCTTGTTCTTTAAAGAGTGTAACTGGTCAACTAATCCGGGGATGATTAGCTTTGAAACCATATCTGTCAACAACAGATCCTTTGTACAATAGGATAACACTTCTAGTTTATGATTTACGACCAGCAGTTTAGCTTCCCCAAGTGCTGGAAACAGAATAGTTTTAGGAAACAATTAAGATGGATTCTGAAAGTTCAAAACATCTCTATTATCAAATTCAAGCATGATAAAGAAGGTTTCCCATATCCAGCCCAACAATGCTGCTAAATGGCAGTCAAATATTTGAACTGTCCATCTTTTACCTGGAAAATATTCAGCAACCGGCGCAGCAGGTTGGACATCACTTTTTGACCTATTAAACATGACACTGACTAGAATTTTATCTGCATTCTAAGCAGGAAAACAACTCAATAGATACTCATAAAGAGCGGATCATCAAATTCAAGATCATTAGTAAAATTAATATCAATGAAGAGACAAATTACCTCCTCCACAGAGTTGAAGGATGCAATATCCCTAGTTTCTGAGAAAAAGTATGAGCAAGTGAGAGATCTTGCAAGGGACTCTTCAGCTGTTTCCAGTATAACAGCATTTTCTGGGAGCTCCTCCGCTGGAGGATCCAATTCCAATCCATGAAGAATGACAGGCTCAGGTCCACCAGAGTTATTTTGGGCTTCAAGGATGTATGCAACTTGTGGATCTCTAAGATTTCTTTCCACAGCTGTAATAGCTTGTGTATATGCACCTTCCACAGCTAAGAAGAAGGCAGCATAGTCAGCAAGAAGAAAGGAAAATTTGGGAGCAAAGCTCTTATCAAATAGGAAAAAGATGAACCATGTTTGTAAATTAATTATATCAGCAAGATAAATAATCCATGTATCATACACCACTACGAAGACAAGCAAACAATTGCCATGGTTTTACTATTTATCGTAAATTTTTAAGCATGTCACAAAAATGTTTTTTAAGTCACAACCTTTCCCTTCAGAAAATCAGTTATTCAAATACACTAGTTTGTCTCAGTGACACAAACTATTTTACTGGCACCCAAACGACATAGCCTTAGCAATTCCTATGATTAGCATGTTTTTGGTGGTTGATTATATCATATTAAGAAAAGATAATTCCACATCAAATAAAAACTAGTACCAAGAGCAATGGAAACTAGTATCAAAGGCAATGAAGTGCTCAGGGACTGAAAATTAGAAATATTTTAACACAAAGATTTACTTGCCTATTAATTATTTGTTTTGGACTATATTTCTTCTCGTCTAAATTATTTGTGACAAAATTAAAACAGTACAATTATTTACTATCATCAAATTTAAATATCATAACATGGATCATGGATGCATTTTGTTCTATTTGAATCACAATGAAATTGGGAAAATTAAGTACATTATGTAACAATACAATTTATGTGCAAGTTCAATTCATAGCTTAGAAAAATGAATTTATTCACATAGCCAAATACATTACTCTGACATTGAGAGAGAGAGAGAGAGAGAGAGCTTCACCTTTAGAATTGTCTGTAGCATAATACAAAGGCAACTTCAGAGAAAGTTCGCAACGAACTATACAACCTTTCTCCCACACTTCCTTCTCAGGCTGATCTTCATAAACAACACTGCTCACTTTATCCAACTTATATGAGTTTACTGCCCTTGATATGAAAAACTGAAGATCACGCTCACTACTGCCATTTTTCAGATCCAGCACGCCTCCAATCAAAACTTGATCTTCACTGTCATTACCATAGTGGGCTTTCCTTAAACTCTTAACTGCAGAAATAGCATCACCCGCAACCTTTTCTACCTTTACGTCATTCTTATCATGAACAATCATTGCCCCGACCACTTCAAAACCCCTCAGAATTAGGCTTCTGATTTCATCTGTCAGTCAAGCATCATTTACATATGCCACAAAGTTTTAGGATTGCACGTACTAAATTTTAACCCCAATCCATTAAACTCATCATCACGAAGTTAAGCATCATTTCTGTTCCAGAATGAACCAAAAAAAAAAAACCCTTCAATGCAGGCATAATCAGATCATGCTACATTGCTCTCACTCCAATTGCCAATAATTACAATCAAAGAGATAACTTTGTCTATTTAAATACTCAACATACATACACCATCAATATTCACAAAATGCAAACATCTCCAACTTTTTCCCCAAAATTTAAACATTCTTTGATAATACACCAAAACGCTAAAATTAGCAAATTACAGTCCAAAACCAATCCGAATTTGATGCTGAAGCGAAATTACCTAATTCCTTAGCTACGTCAGGAGCGAGGGGATTGGAGGTAAGAGCGTGGAAGCAGCGAACGGTGGAGACGACGGTCGGTGAAGAGAAGAACCGCGAGCCGATCAGCCATTGGACGCCGGAATCTTTCCTCAAAATCAACAGATTCCGGCAGAGGATTCTGATTCCGGCGTAGTTCTCGGTGCCCATCTTCGGGAATTGAGTCGCCGTCTAGTCCGAAACAAGTCAATAACCCGAATCCGTTTATATTATTGTGGGTTTTACATTTAGCAGTTACAAAATTATCACCGGTTACAGTGAATTCGGACTCAAAAATGAATAGAGTCGCTAGATTCGAAAAAAAAAATTGAAGTCCACTATTTTTCATAACGAGTCGAGCTTGAACCTCAGTCAGTTCACGAATATATTTAAATTTGAATTTAATTGAACATGTTCTTAAATATTTTAAATATTTAAATTAAGTAAACTCTTTTTTTCGAGTTCGAATATAAAAATTAAACAACTATTTTTTCGAGCATTTAAATTTAGACTCGATTAGTAAATTTTCGAGCATTTTATGAGCTGAGTTCGAGTCGAATTCGAGCATGACAAACATTTGTCGAGCTGAGCTTGAACAAGAGAGAAAAAAAACTTGAATCGGGCTCAAATCGAGCTTGAACATTGAAGTGTTCGATTCGATTCGGTTTGTTTACATCTCTAACTATGAATAATGTGCAAGTAAATTGTATAATTTTTTTTTATAAATTCAGCTTATTATTAAAATGACACGTATAGTAAAAATAATATTTACAATACACAAATTCAATTCAAAAAGTATAAAGATACATATTATTAGATCATAACACAAATACGATACGCCGCTTATATTTGTGTTGTTATTACTCTCGTGTCAAAAATTATTACCTCCTTATACATTTGAGATCCTCTGTCTCACTTTTTTTGTATCACTATCACTTTAGTTTTTCTTTCATTGTTTTATTCATTTTTAATGTTTTCTTTATTTAATTTTATACTAGTTAATTAGGATTGATTGTTTCAGTTTATAATTACTTTTTAATTTTTAATTCATAATTGTAGTTGATTAATTATGATTTATAATTTTTCAATTTCAATTCTTCATTAAAAAATATTAATTAGAATTTATTTACTATAATTAATTTTAATTTTGCACTAATTATTTTTAAAATAAAAAATATGATGATGGTACACCAAATTGTGGGCAAAACACATCATTGGGTCTCTGTACTTTTATGTTTTGTTTCAATAAGTTCCTATACAATTTTTATATTTTATAAGGTCTTTCTATTTTGACAATATATTTTTTGAGATCCTTGTACTTTTATATTTTATTTTTGTACAATTATTTATTTTAGTAAGTCCTTCTATTTTGTATATTTGATATCATTAAGTCCTTAATTATTTAATGTAAGTAATAGAGTCCACACTTTTTCATTATTTAAATAATTAACACTTGAGTTATTATATATTCTTTTGGGTTATTATTTATTTATGAATTTTTCGTATGTGACAATATATTTAAAATATGAAAGAACTGAGAATTTTCGTCATAACAGGGATTGACATAGCAATATTATCTCTTTACCCACCGGTGTTGATCCATTTTTTATAAGCACTTTAATTTTATTTTTCTATTAATATATTAGACTAGAAAAGTAATATTTTTTATTAAAAATAATAATCCACTAACTAATCATCGACAATCAAGTTTAATTCTATATAATTGAAAAAAAATACAAAAACCCTTGAATTAATTTCAAGAACTGGACGCCCAATTATATTTCTTTTTCATCTTTTAACGTGATTTTCATTTTTTTTTTAATTATTGATCAAAATTTATCAGTCATTTGTAATAATTGAATTAGGTTAAATAACAAAAAAATAATAATTTTTTTAGTTCCGTTAAATATTGACATTTTTTTTCTTTTTGGTGAAATAAGGACTTGATAATATTAAATATAGAAGTAGAAGGATCTATTAAAATATAAAAATTGTAGAAGAACCTTTCAAAAAAAAATGTAGAAGGACCTACTAAAACAAAAAAAAATTATACAAAGACCTATCGAAATGAAATATAAAAATATAGGGATCTAAAGAACGTGTTTTGCCCCAAATTGTGAGATGATCACGTAACCTTCGCATGCAAGAACAAAATTGTCTAAAAGAGAGAAGATTAGTATGTACATCATTAATTAAAAAAAAAAAATACAATGAAACTTAGATATTAGCCATTAAAAAAGATCACTATTTAAATTCTTCCAATTACAAGAATGAGACTGCCTAGTCAGAAATGGCAATCAAACAAAATAATCAAAAACCACAAATTCGACCCCTCTATCAGCCTATGTACACCACACTAAAATTATTCGCCGCGCTATTCAGAGCGCACCTATAAATAGCGGATACGGGTTATCTCCAACATCAGCATGGACAGAGGCTGCATCAGTTGAGTTTCTTCTGTAGCAGGGCTTGAGCCTGCAATTCCACAAAGAATTTTGCCAAGAATTCAGTTCATCAACAAGTATATATATAGTTTCTTCATCTCATGTAAGAATTTCGAGGCAACTACGTCGTTTTACCTTCCGAAAGGGAAACATCACGGTTCTCCAACAGTATAACTTCCAAAACTCTCGTCGTCTGCACCACGCAACGCAACATGAATATGTTTTCGATTAGGACATTCGGATGCAAGAAAGAGAGATGAAATCAACAAACAAAGCAAAAAAACACAGATTGTACGTGGTTCACTAACAATGCGTTAGCTATTGATTGTGTGTCGGGTTCAAGGCATTCCAACAACGAATTCAACGAGGTTTGATGAAGGAAAGACAACAACATTGTGTAGTATGGCATACCTTGATCGGTTTTCAGGCTTGAAACACACTGAATTCGTGATCCCGTTGCTCAAAGAGTCAGCTGCAAAAGCGCTCTCTCTGTCCATGCTGTCTGGCAGTGATTTGTAGGGTGTTTTGGTTCCGATGCTTAGAGCATTTCCATCACTGTTCCGAATGCTGGAAACCATCTCGTTGCCATGGCAGCACGTGTGGAGGATTTGAGACCCGCAGTCGGAGGAGCACGTTTGCACGTACCTATCCCTAGTTTGGAACGTCGTGGGGGTGTAACTAGAGTATTCAGAAGCACTGCTTCCACACTCTGCACAGAAATGTGACCGGAGATGCACTCTACGCGAGCAACTGAACAAGTTGAACGAAGGCTTCTTCAACTTCGCGTGTTTATTTGAAGCGTTACTTGCTAGGTTTATTCTTAGCTCGACGTTATAACCTAGGATGCGCTGGAGCACGCCTGCAATCACTTTCCAAGACTTTTCAGCTCTAGATACGTGATCGGGCTGATCAAACTCTAAATCAGCCACGGCTACACCTGAAATACATACATAAGCAGAATCGGTACAATTACATTGCAGTAAACTTTGTTCGGTTCTTGAGCCATCCCCGATCATTAAATTTTACGAAGTAAATTGTATAAAAACGGGTTGCTCGAGCATATGAGTGGAGAGGATCAGATGCAAGCTACCTTGGATTAGACGAACGGAAACCAACTTTCCTCGTTTCTGAAGGAAATTTTTGACAGAGCTGGATTCGCATAGTCTGGTGGCTCTTTCCCAAATCAACTCCAGAGTTTCAACTTCATCTTGAATAACATTCTCACACGAACTTGTCACGGGGTGCTTCCAACACTCATCAGCTGACATACGAAGAGAATCGCCATCTGCAAAAGTAAAACTTGACTGAGGCCGTAACATAATGTGTGCATCTGTTTTTCTACATGTGTAATGTAAGATGAAAGTAATTTATTTCCTCATTGTCACCTTGTGAATGTAATATATTCGGGTTCAGTCTCAGAGCATCCTCGACGTGTGAAGCTCCCCCCGCAGAGCTAAGCTGGAGAAGAGCCACAGTGAGCCACGTCGTCTGATTCTTTGACATCCTCAATTGCTTCTCAGTTTCTGAGAGTATTTTCAGCGCGTGTCTGAGTTGCTCCATTTCTGCTTCAGCTATTCACACAACAGAGTTCAGAATTATTGTTATAAATAACCAGATACAGGAAATTCTAAGTTATTATTGGCAGGTTCAGACCACAGAGAGCATCATTATCAATTTAGTTACATGAGATTCCGGGCTTTCAATAATATACGGACCATTTCCACGTTGTTCCACTCGAATAAACCCAGAGAAATCATCCTTCATAACTTAGTTTTGCAAACTATATATTACTAGAAGGAAAATAGAGCAGGACTGATTCGAAGCACAGGAAAAAGATGAATGAAAACTAAGATGAATTAACTCATTTAGCACAAAAGGCTTCTCAAATTGTATCTCTATCCTTCATCCATCAACAGCAGCCTACGTTCGTCTAGTCTTCCTTAACAACAGAAGGTATTATTGTATAGTTGGATCGAGCAAGAACCTCCATTTCACATGTTAAAACCAATGTAATTTCAATGCACTACATAATACAGGATGGATTACAATTTAGGCAAGAAAAACAGCAGGAATAGTTGACATTATTCGACAGTAAATGAGGAACAATTTGATTAGTGAGGAAGGGAGAAGGAAAAACTTAAAAGAAGTTTGTGGAACATACATTTATGAAGTCCAAAAAGCTTAGTTCGAATCTCGGAAGCGCCTTCACATTTTCCAGCAAGAATGTTCATTATGAGACCTGCCAATTGTGATACAAGTTGCAAAGGATCTATCCTAGATCCTATTAACTCCCTGGCCTTTTTTATCGTGTTCGAAGCATCAGAAGAGAATGCTAGGTAAAGTAAATCCAGCAATTCAGCATCCGAGACAACTCCATTCTGCCACGAACATCAAGTTAGAACCTGATCCCAATAGTTGTGCAGAAACAGAGAAACAAAAAATTAGTAAAGCACTCACTACTTCATAAACCAAGGACATAGTAATCTTCTTTCCAAGCAAACTCAGCTGATCAAGCATCGTCTCTGCATCCCTAACTGATCCATTGGATTTAGTTGCTATGAAATTCAAAGCATCCTCATCGATGTCAACACCCTCTTCTTGACATATCACACGTAACTTGCTGGCAATATCAGCTACTTTCACCATTTGAAAACTGTGTCTTTGAGTCTTTGATACAACTCTAGATGGTAGCTTGTCAAGATCAGAGGTGACCATAATGAAAACCGTGTGTGGTGGAAGCTCCTCGAGCTTGTCTAACAAAGCCGCCCATGTTTCCCCTCGCAACAAGTGGCACTCATCAACAATATAAACCTTGAACCTTGAGAAAATCGGAGGAACACCTACATTCTTAATAAGTGGTCTGAACCTACTGATTTTGTTGATTTCCACTGAATCCACTTCCTTCACATCATTATTCCTTCCAGAGAAGAATAAGACACAATCCCGGCATAAGCCACATGGTTTTTCAATATCAGGAGAAAGACAATTTAATGCAGCAGCAAATACTCTTGCAGCAGATGTTTTTCCTGTTCCGCGCGGACCATGAAAGAGATATAACGAAGCTATCCTCCCACTAGAAATTGCACTCAAAAGAGATTTTGCTACTACATTTTGCCCCACCAATTCTTCGAATGATTTTGGCATATACTTTTGACATAGACTTCTAGGAGTTTCCAAACAAGGAGCAATTCCTTCGCTATTTTGGTGGCGGTCTATGCTCTCCTCCGTTAATGGCACTTGGCCTGCATCAGCTAACAGGAGCGGCCATTCTTCCAGATCAGATAGTCGGTTTGGCTCTGTGGATTTCATAGTTCTTGACCAGCAGCTTCGAACCCTGGATCCTCTATCACCTGGCTCCATACGGTCAACATCTGCACTTCTATAACACGGCATGCCACTACTCAACCCCTCCCTCGAAGCATCACTTGCAGAGAAACATGAACTGACTTCAGGACTCAAAACATCACCAGCTCTAACCCTAGACAATCTATTATGCTTCCTATTCCAGCTGCTACACTTTGATTTGCCACGACATCCCTTATCTGCTTTCTTTAGTCTTGTTTTTGGTTGAGTAAAGGAATCCCCACTGTCAACACAGTCACTCAAAGATCTTACGGAGTTAATTAGCAATGCATCATCCCCATTTTCCTTGCATTTTGCTCTACTCTCTTCTCTCTCACACACCATCTCCTGTTTTACAATGCCTGCATCTAAACCAGTATTTCTAACAAAGCCCCCTAGAGATTCACATGAGACTAGCCGCGACTCACAATTTCTCAAACTATAATTCGACTCATGCTCACCCAAACGTTGCTCGTCTGCCATGAATAAGCTTGAGCTTTCCAAGCCAGAAACTCTGTTATCGTTACTGTATCCACTGCAACCATTGTCAAATCCTAAAATGATTGCACTACTCGACTTCGTTTCCCAATTCAAATTGTCAACCAAAGCAGATAATTTGCTCATGGAGTTAGTCGACGGATCACGAAGGGACCTCACTCTCCTAAGCGCAACCAATGTTCTTGAAATAGGAAAATCAACAGAATGCCGCCGCCCATCCATCAACACAACAGTTAGATCAATGCTACAGTAGACAACACAACATTTGATGCTTAAGAACTACCAAAGTACTTACAACACCAACCTAAAATTCAATCAAAGCAAAAAAAAAAAACATGAATCAAATAAATACTCTAACTTAGACCACTCTGTCCCCCACCAAAAAACAAATCTTTAAAGTGCAAAATTATGCTATTTTTAGGTTGAAATTTTGAACATGAATATCCAAAACCATGAAGGAGATGGTCATAATGGGGATAAACAGATAAAACAACAATCGACAAAATAATAAAAAATATATTATCACCTTCTCTTCTAGACAGCAGGATTCATTGAAGACAAAAAAGAAAAGAAGAGAAAAATGTGGTCCTCCAACTTTTTTTAAACCTGAAACAGTAAAAAATTAATCGTTATTATTTATGCAGTTCCTCTCTTAGAATACACAAAATTCACCAAAAGAGAGACAACAAAAGCAATGCTAAGGTAGTAAAGAAACAATATCCATCACCTTTTCTCAGAGAATAACGCTGCAAAAGTTGAACACCCCCGTGATCACCATTTTCACCTGAAAACTCAAGCACGCAAAACGTCACACCATTACTCAACACACACAGAGGGGTAAGGGCAAATTATAAAAAAAAAAAGAAGCAAAAAAAAAGAATCTTGAATTTTGAAAGCACATGCTACACAAAGATTACCTGTTCTTACCACGTTCTAGTTCTAGCTAGTACTTCACTGTATTCGAGTACAGTGTGAATATCAAGGTAAGAAAAAAACGACAAGTCTTGAAAAAATGGAAGAAAACAAGGAGTCCCAATACCTTCAAATTGAAGAAACAGTCACAAAAATGTTGTCTTCTTGCCATTGAAGTCTGCAAAGAAATTCTCAACGAGCAGGCGAGAATTCCGGAAGGCCCACAAAGATAAAAGAGCAATTTTTTTTCCTTCCAAGGGGCTGTACCTACACCTATAGATACACTATAGACACAGCTCCGAGCCACCAAAAACAGCGTCAAGTCATGTTCTTGGAGTTGGAGGAGGCGGTGAAGCGGTAAAAAGTAGTAAACGTAATAAATGAGCCAGGGCGACATGCGTGACATCTCAATTAATGTCAGTAAATTCTTGATTTTCATTTTCATTTTATTTTATTGTTTTTTTGGTAAATTCTTGATTATTTTAATCCGTTGAATTGAAATAAAGCGAGAGATTTCTCAGAAATGGAATAGATATAATCCTGCAAATGTAGATATTTTATTTACTGGTCCTGTTGAAATGTTGTTTTCTCTGCAGGTTTGCAGAGTTTTCTGCAGATTCTCGCTCGTTTTGAGGGCTAGTTTGGGAATTTTAATAGTTTGTGGCAGCTGCTGTTAGTTGAGATGGGAATACGAGCTGCGACGCTCAACGGTGGCGCGTGGAAACGACGCTCGACCGGTGGCGTTTTGTCCCCGGGGTTTGGTATAAATTTTTTTGGTTAGTAAACTTAGCATCATAGAAACTAGAGAGAGGGGAAAAATAAAGTTACTAAAATGGAAATGTATTATTATTATTATTATTATTATTATTATTATTATTATTATTATTCCAAAGCTTTCAAACTATGTGTGAAATAAATAAGGATAAGGGTGTAATAAGTGAAATGAGTAAGTCATTCGTGAACTACTCACGATCGATTCCAGAAAAAAAAAAAAATCAAATTCAATTCAAAAGTGATTGAGTTTCTCGAGTAGTTATTGAAGTCGATTTTAATAAAATATCACTCAATAAGATATGAGAAAAGGGGAAAGTGTATGCTCTCCCGTGCGATATTACTATCCGCAACCATGAGGATTGTGACATGTGGTCATTGTAATATTATTTTAATTTAACTTTTGGAATAAAAAAAAAAAAACACTCACAACTGTCACATGTCACAATCATTGTGGTTGTGGGTAGTACCCTACGGGTAGCCATATCAGATCACCTGTTAAATTTTCGGTGGCATTTCCTGTGCCAAGTCTTTGCTTTTTAAAAAAAAAAATATATATATATATATATATATATATAATTTTTAATCTATTGTGATTTTATTTAAATTTATTTATTTTAATTAGACTTCATCCTTCCTCAATTATAGTATATTAAAAAAATGAAAAAAAATAGCTATGGCACATCAAATGGAAGGGCTGGTAATTTTTTACACGACACGATAGCATGACATGAACACGCATGAAATTAATGGGTTAGTGTTTAGTATTATCATGTCCGTGTCCTTATCGTGTCGACCCGATAAGGACATGAAAAATTCGTGTCAAATTCGTGTAACCCGTTAATATTATATAAATATATAAATAAATATATTAATTATATATAATAATTTAACATATTTATTTAATCTAAAATTTTAGTTAAAACTCAATTATTTAATTTAAAATTTATTTATTTGAATTAAAATTTATGTATTTAAATTAACATTTATTTATTTAAATTTTAATTTTAATTTAATATGTACTGTTAGTTATTTTATATCGTGTCGTTGTCATGTTCGTGTTCTTATAGTGTCGTGTCGACACGATAACAAATTGTGTTTTTCGTGTTTGTGTCTATACATAACGGCTTGTCGAACAGATTCTTAACAGATCGTATTTATGTTTGGTCTTATCATATCGTCTCGTTATCGTGTCAACCCATTAACGACCCGACAGACACGAATTGCCATCCCTAGACCTAGGGATCGGATTCGACGGGAAGCATAGATTTTCCCATGGAAAGGACACTGAGGGGCTTTCTTCTTGGGTAATCAGGCCCAGCCCATCTACATTTTTTTTTCTAGGAATCAACCCATCTACATTAAATACTTTACTATTAAAAGTCTAGAATGCCTAAAATACGCCGGTTTGATTCAAAATCCCAAATTTCTAAAGTAGAAATTAGTCTCTCCCTTAAATAAACATAGAAATTTAGTCGGGAATAATTGCTTAGAATTAGGTATAAAATTTAATAAGTCTAGAATGACTAAAATCCGTCGTTTTGATTCAAAATCCCAAATTTCTAAAGTAAAAAATTAGTCTCCCCCTTAAATAAACATAGAAATTTAGTCCGAAAGAATTGCGTAGAATTATTATTATTGTTGTTGTTGTTGTTATTGTTGCCCCGTTAATATCTTTCATTTGATTTCATGGATTGTGTACGAGATTCAAAAACTCTTGATCAATTTTGAGATTTAATGATGAATTTTTGACTTAAAAGCTCGTTGAAATTCGTTTGCACAATCCCACGGGCAAAACTTATTCGGTCAATTTGTATGTTGTTTCTTGTCCAACTGACTAATCAAATATATCGTTGAAACTTGAAAGTCCATGAGAAAGATTTTTAAAAATACTCATATTGTTCGGTATCGTAGTTAGAGATGATCGAAAATTGACTGAAAAGTCTTGCATAAACCAAAGGTACCTATAGTACAAGCGAATTTTGGCAAACTTGGAATCGAGATTTCCACGTCAATTAGACACTGAGTCACTAAATTGCTTGATGATTTTTTTAAGCCTAGGGTGCGTGCTCGATGTGGCTTTCCAACAGTCGCCAACGAAATTATGTTCATTAAGTTCATTAGTTGGAAGGGTTACAAAGAGAATTAGTTGAGCTTATTTTGAAAATTTGAGTGTCTAATTGGACCAAAAATTATAATGAGATCCTAATTGCTAAAACTTTAGCATATAGTTCACGATCCTGATTGGCCAATCAGTTTCACAAAAAACTAATAGATATTAATGGATAAATGAAATAAACAGACTGATATTTCTCTCATTTGTAAGTACGAGAGACTGAGGTATGAATTCCAAATTAATTCACAACCCTATCTCCATTTTTTTTTTAAGATAAATGGGAGGTTGACAAGTAACACTCACTCACTAAAGGTAGTCATAATCCAAAAACCCATTGATTCAAGATTGAAAGCTCTACTAATAGTCTTATTAACATGGCTCATGTCTTTGCACTTTATTTGATACTATTGCTCAACTTCCATAACATGGCCATTCATGTTACCTTTGTCCCCAAAATTTAATGTAATCACCAATCAAGTCACTATCAACAATTAATTTATTTCTTGAATATGATATCAGCAGTTAGAAATGACCAAAAAAAAAACTCCACTAATGCAATTGCTCAAATTTATATAGGAATTGAACAATTATTTGGGGTCGATTAGGACTTGATATATCCATAGTTGTTGTATTTAATTATATGAGTATATATATATATAGGGGGGATTAAGGTGCATACATACTCCTAATGTGTAAATTGAAGAAAAATGGCAATCATTCAATGAGATTATTCAGCGGATTGAAAAAGAGATGACAATTTCATAAGTTATTTTAAAAAATGCAATTAAAAATTCAACATACAGATGCTTAAATCAACATTCACGATGCTGTTTAATTTCGAAAATTAAAAAATGGTGATGTCAATTTTGTAATATAGTATTTAAAATTCAATATATAGATGCATGCTCAAATTCAACATACATATACTAAAACTATCTTGCGTGCATGTCTATTAGAAAAAAAAAAAAGAAAACATCTTGTCCGTCTATCTAATTAATCTAAACGGTAAAAATTGATCCATAATTTATACGCCATGAAAGTATTGACATTTGATATCTTCCATTTATATATATCAACTACATACGCGATTGTACCTACGTGCATGCATAATTTTGTTAGTTTGTTATTACTCGAGATCATTCATTAATGCTAAAATTTAGGTGAAAAAGTCAATAAAACATGTGAAAGTGAAATAAAATGAAAATATCAATTAATGACTTTGCAATAATATTTCTAAAAAAAAAAAAAGACTTTGCAATAATACTATAATAATTATTTATTAAGAATATTTAAGTTCCACATATCGTACGTGGACAGGTATCGAAGTTTTAGGAGATATGAAATGACAATAATATACAACAACGCTAATTGGGAATTTAGACTAATCTCGAATTAATTGATGGAATCATCTGCTACACTTTGTGCTACACAATTAAATTTATTAATTTTTCTTTAATTTTTTAATTTAATTTCAATTTACAATGTCTCATTTTAATTTTAGACTAATTATTTAGGGTTCATCCTTACTAATTAGGTTATATAATTAGTTTTCTTTACGAAATAATCAATTATTAATTAGAAAATAAAATTTAATATTGAAAAATTAATTATATACCCTAATTAGATAGGATGAACCCAAAATAATAAGTGCAAAATTAAAATAAAACATAATAGATTAAAATCGAATTAAAAAATCGAAAAAAAATTAATAAATTTAATTGTATAGCTCCACTTGTTGCACAAAGTATAGCAGATGATTTCATTCGTCGAACTAATTATAGTTTCAATGCAAACTTCGATATATGAATGAAAGCATAGAGAAATTATCCATAATATACTGCAAAAATATACACAAATTAAATACATTGATTATGGCTCTAAATATAGCACATATATATATATATACACTACTATATTTCAAGAATATACTAGAAAACGAATTAATATATAGCTAGGACCAATCAATATAAAGGCAGCATATTATTTATTTATTTATGATTTAATTACATATATCCTTAGTGAATGGCTAGCACTTTTTCTATGTTTTTTTAGGAAATTAAATAATGAAAGGCTAACATTTGTTACGATAGAAAACGATGCAAATCTCCATGTGGGGGTGTAGCTTTCGAGTCACCTCTCACTTCAACACGGAGTACTTGAACTCTGAACTTTGAAACAAGATCCTCTCCTACATAACATAATAGTGCTTCGTTATTCCCGTTTAATTGGTAGGAAAGTAAAGTTGTCGCGGAATATGATTTTTAAGAATGTAATTCTGAAGAAAATGAATCATGACAGATTCTTAATCACGTGTTTGGAACATAATAAAGAAATTGGGTCAGGATTATTTGATTCAAATTAAACAAATAGGAAAACAAAATACCTTAAATATTTCTAATCAAATAATTTTTATAATTTTTAAAATATGAACAATGTAGTTTATAATTCTATGTATAAAAAATAATTATAATCATATATATATATGTGTGTGTGTGTGTATATATATTGCGTCAAAGTAATTTGAAGATATCATGTTATTTAAATTGAAATCAAAATAAATTATATGAGTACCAAAATAACAACTGATCAAGATTATTATTTTGTTATTTTAGGTTAATTCAAAAAAATTATTGCCGATTCTACAATCGAGTTGCTCATTGTATTGAATATGTCATTCCCTTACCATCAATTCTGAAAATGGTTGTTGGAATGATCAAATTTTAGTTGGAAACTCATTAATAAAAAGTAACTTTTTTTTTTCAAAATTTTCAATTTTTTTTACTTTTCATTTTTCGGGTTGAAAATTGTCAATCCAAAATTAATAATAATTCGTAAAAAATAATATAATGAAAATCCAAAAAAATTCAAATTTTCATATTTTTTGAAAAATTATGAATATAAAATTTAATTATATATATATGATATAATATAATTGATGAAGAAATCGAAAAATTAAATAATCATACACAAGATTCTTAAAGTGAATTAAATAATCAGAATACCTACTTGGAGTAGGTATTCAAAATTCAGAAACATTGCATCATTTTTCTTATTTTGAAGAATATGATTACTTTCCCAAAGTCCATTAAAATTGAAGCAAACACAAGAATTTAAAAATAAGAAATCAGATTAATTTCTCAGACCAAATTCCATGTCAACCAAAATGGCATATAAGTATTCTATATGTAAACTTCAGGCTTAATAAGAAACCGCACACGTGTCCCCTTGAGGATGGCCCAGTGGTGGAGTGGTGTTATCTTGAGGTCAAAGGTCTCAAGTTCGAATCTCACTACCAACACCATTAGGTGTGAGCTTGTCACACATGGCCTGTCAAGTATGGTTTATCTCCCATATGTGGTTTGCAAACTATTACATAGGGACCTGCCAAGTATGGTTTACCTTACACAGGGACCTGCCAAGTATGGTTTACCTCCCATGTATGGTTTGCAGGTTATTACACAGGGGAAGAGCTGTGTAGTTTGCAAGCTATTACACAGGAGTCTGTCAAGTATGATTTACCTCTCATGCGTAGTTTACAAACTATTATATATACAAGAACGGAGTTTACCCGGTGTACACCTCAATAGTAGCTGCGGGTTATTTGATGTGTCAAATTTAAAAGGATAAAGCAACATTAGAGTTTTCACAGAATGCATGTAGCTCATTATATCCCTCTTTTTTCAACCTTTTGATAATATTTTTTGAAAAATTCATAAGTAGGAGTTATTTGTAAATATTATAAAGTGCCTTGTATGATGTACGAAATTTTTGAAATTAATACTTTAAAAAGTACGTATACAGAAACATTATTGTACATGCATATTAATGGTAAGTATAATTAATATAGTGAGAAAATTAATGTACATGTTGTGTTTATAGTCACTTGAGTTACGATATAACTTCAAGAATAAATTTAGAAAAACTAACACTAGAAAAGTAGAATTTTTTTTTTTGGAAGAGAAAAAATTTGATCATACTAATTTTATTTATATAGATATTTATAAGTGTTATTTTCAATTGATTGTAGTTTGAAAAAAAAATTTTACCAAATGTTGGTTTTTTTTTTTGAGAAGCAGAAGTTGGTTTTAGAATAATAATAAAAAAATACAATTTACGAGAATTGGATATGGGCCAGAGAGGAATTTCGCCAAAAATTCATATATGGTGAGAAATTTAAATAGGAATTTCTTAAACCAAATGCTAACACCGTAACACGTGTAGTTTATATTAATTTTAACATATGTATATAAGCACCACAAGTTTAAATTCGTACAAAGAAATGATGATATATTTAGGGCTATAGATGAACAGAGTCTCACGAGTTTTTCAGAACTCAATTAAAAAAAAATCATTCGAAGTACGTTCATTTTCTAAAGGAGTTGAGCTCGAGCCTCGAATCAAACTCGATAAAATTATCGAGTTGGGCTTGAATAAAGTAATATTTGGCTCGGCCAGCTCGCAAAAATGTTCGAGCTCAAGCTTAATGGAACATGTTCGTGAATATTATAAATATTCCAAACGATTAAATTAAATAAGCTCCTTTTTTCGAGCTCGAGCTCGAGCTCGAATATGTAAATTAAACGAGTCTTTTTCGAGCATTCGGGCTCGAACTAGATTAGTAAATTTTCGAGCATTTTATGAGTCAAGCTCAATTCGAATTTGAACATGATAAATATTTATAATTTGGAATATATCGATATATTTGGGCTAAAAATAATAGTTTGCACGAGAAGTGGGTGGGGGGTTTTTTGGGCCATGAAGTTTGATTATTGGAGCCGAAGCATGTGCTGCTGCTGTCTTTACTTATATTCGAGCTCTCTCTCTCTCTCTATATATATATATATATAATATGTCATAATCGTGTGTGTGTATATATATATGTGTGTGTGTCATTTATTAGAATATGATAAATACAATTATTTCTATTTTTATAAAATAAAATAAAGTATAATACGTAACAAAGAAATTTCAAGTCGATTAAAATCATACTCTCCTACACTTACAAATGTTGCATTGTTAATATTAGATGTTGGGTTCGACCAAATTCATGATATACGCTGGTTATGCTATAGAAAAATATATAATATTAATTAAATGGCAGGTCTTGTGCGCACTAAGTGCACATCAGGCGGTCAATGCGTTAACCAAAAAAATCGTTAAAATCAGTATCAGTCGTAATACTATAATGTATCACTCAAAAATCCAAAAATATCACTTGTATCATTAAAAAGTATCGCCATAAAAAAAGGAAAAAAAAATTTGTCAAAATCAGTATCAACCGTAATACTAAAAAGTATCACCCAATTCAAAAGGTATCACTTGTATCCCTAAAAAGTATCACTTGTTTTGACGATTTTGTTGGTCAACGCATTAACTGTCTAATGTATATTTTTTATGTACATGAAAATTTGCAATATTAAGATTAATGTATAAATTTCGTTGTCAATTTTGTTATCCCTTAGCATAATTATCAAGACAACGTGTATATATAAATTCACATATTAAGAGGGGTAATAGATGTGTGTAGATAGATACATTTACTATAATAATAGCCACACACATTTGTGTAACAACGAACAAAATTGATTATGATTTTCATGTTACGCTGTCGGAAATTATTTCAATTAATCCTTTCTATGTATCTCGAGTAGTTGCAATTTGAGTAAGATTGTAAATGGATTATTGAGTCGAGCTCAAACATGTATACATTTGTTCAAACTTGTTTGAAATGACATTAAACTTTTAAAAATTTATATGTTTGATCAGCTTGTTTGATTACCTATCGAGTCGAGCTCATATGAGCTTTAATCGAGCAAAAAATGAGTCGAGCTCAAGCAGTTTGATATATACATGTTTAATTTGCTCTATTTTTACTTATTGAACTCTAGTTCGAGCCGGACTTTATATATTATTAAACACAAAAGTATATTCAAACTTGTCTGATATGCTTATCGAATCAAGCTTAAATAAATATTTTAACGAACAAACACGAGTCGATTGATTAATTTGATTTTGCAGCTCTAAGTCTGAGACACAAATAGATACGGCTGATATATATATGTTTCCAATATTTTCATTTGTTTGATCAATTTAATTATATGATCTAGACCTTATAGAAACTTTCCCTTTTAGACTCGGCAAAAAAGCAAAAAATGAATCGACATGCAATCCAATCAACAATCATCGATCTCCCTATTTTTTAGAATAAAAATAAGTAATTATCGACGATTTAATTGATAGAAATAAATGAAATTCTTCACCGACACAGTTTATAATTAATTTCCTAGTTTTCTCTTGCTTTTTAACATACCTTTTATCAAACTAGACACTTGGCAATTATGCTATGTGCGCACAATTAAGCATGTTATATTTCGTGTTACATAATTTTAATAAGAAACGTGTATTGGAATAAGTATCGGTGTGATGTCTTGTTTGTTTAATATTTATGTTTGTATAATGTTTTGCACTCGAAATTTTCATGATTATATGTTCAAGAATGCTATGTAATTAAATACAGATATTAAAAATTGAAGATAACCAAAAAACTTAAATTAGACAAAATTCATCGACAAGTTGAAAAAGAAAACCCATGGCCCCAACTTGTACCATTGTATAACGACACACTACCATCCCTAGGGGAGGCTTAATTTAATTCGAATAATGTGTAGTATTTTTTTTTTCTTTTTATTAGTATCTCACTTCACTAATACAAATCATATTATTGCATATATAATGTAAATTATATGAACAATTAATAATAAACTCATGGCACCTTGTCCAGCTTTATTTCCTTTATAATCCCCATTCCATTCTCACTCTTCTCCCCAACTCCAACATTTCTTCTCTCTCATACAAATTTCTTTCTCTCTCTAAGCAATGGCATTTCCTTCACTAATCCCATCCCTACTTGTCCTTATACTATGTTTTCTATTCCCATCCCTCATTGCCTCCATGCCAACCCTACAAGACCCTGAGTTAGTAGTTCAAGAAGTACATAGGTATGTACAACAAAAAGTGCACTTAGTACTAGGAGGGTTTTGATTTAATTAAATGTTTTTTTAGTGTCGTACGTAGATGCTACATTCGATAAATGTCATCTGAATATGTATCTTCGTGTACACTCATATTTTGCTGCATGTGTATGAGTATGGACTCGTACTATCATTGTATTGTGTGAGATTTTATGTTAATTTGATGAATGTTCATTGAGTATACCATATTCTTATTCGAAATAATAATTTAATATCTTTTAATTGTATATAGGAAGTTAAATGCTTCGAGGAGGAAGTTGGGATTCCTGTCATGCAATACAGGCAATCCAATCGACGACTGCTGGCGATGCGACCCCAATTGGGAGGCGAATCGCCAGAAGTTAGCCGATTGCGCGATCGGGTTTGGCAAGAATGCCATCGGCGGTAGGGATGGGAAAATCTATGTCGTGACAGATTCAAAAGACGACGACCCAGTTAATCCTAAGCCGGGAACGCTTCGTTACGCTGTTATTCAAGATGAACCATTATGGATCATATTTGAACGTGACATGGTGATTCAATTAAAGGAGGAATTGATAATGAATTCATTTAAGACCATTGATGGTAGAGGTGCTAGTGTGCACATTGCTAATGGTCCATGCATTACCATACAATATGTGACCAACATCATCATCCATGGTGTTCATATACATGATTGTAAGCAAGGTGGGAATGCTAAGGTGCGAGACTCTCCACAACACTTTGGGTGGAGGACCCTATCGGACGGTGACGGCGTGTCAATTTTCGGTGGGAGCCACGTGTGGGTCGATCATTGCTCTTTGTCTAACTGCAACGATGGCCTCATTGATGCTATTCATGGAGCCACCGCCATCACAATTTCAAATAATTACATGACTCATCATAATAAGGTTATGCTTTTAGGGCACAGTGATACATACACTCAAGATAAAGGCATGCAGGTTACCATTGCCTTCAACCACTTTGGAGAAGGGCTTGTACAAAGAATGCCAAGGTAATTAAATGTGTGAATACATACGTGTGTGGTTATTGTATTTTTTTTATGATGAGGGTAACAAACAACCGCTATTAAAAAGTGCGCACTGAGTAAACATCACTTCTGTTTACGTGTCGTTACTTATAAATCAGTACGTATCACATGAGATTTAATATTTTTGGGACATATATTGTTGCATGTAGATGTAGACATGGCTACTTCCATGTGGTGAACAATGACTACACACATTGGGAGATGTATGCAATTGGTGGAAGTGCTGACCCCACTATTAATAGTCAAGGCAATAGATTTCTTGCCCCTAATGACCGATTCAACAAAGAGGTGAAATATTTCTTGCTCCACTTTAATGATATACTAAATGTACATCATGTATATATTTATAATGTTACTAATATAATGGTATGATATTCAATGCACGTGTTATACAGGTGACAAAACATGAGGATGCGCCTGAGAATGAGTGGAAGAATTGGAATTGGAGGTCAGAAGGAGACCTAATGCTAAATGGCGCATTTTTTACACCTTCCGGCGTTGGTGCCTCGTCGAGTTACTCCAAGGCGTCAAGCCTAGGAGCTCGTCCATCAACTCTAGTTGGCTCCATCACGGTCGGGGCTGGTTCCCTTGTCTGCCGAAAGGGCTCTAGATGTTAATATATAATATATTATAATATAATATAAACACGTGTACACTCTCTTTCTCTCTCTCACAACACATAGTGAGAATGTGGCATGAAAAAGATCTGCTTGTGGGTTGAAGAACACCACACATATGATCCAAGTAGTACTAAAGTTTAATTCCTCTTATTCCATTTTCTCTTATTTTAGATTTTAAATGTATTTATGAAAAAGCATATAATGAAGTGTTGATGTACATATGAATTTGAGTTTATATTGATATGTGTCTTGTCAATGTGAAGATAACGTTACAAATTTCTCTTCATCGTGAAAAGATAATAAAATGTCAATATAAATTTCTAGTATCAAAGAGAAAATTATAAGAAATGTTGATATGTTCGGATAAAAACAGAGTAACTATTGTATGAAAAAGTAATATTAATGACAAAAATATAAGTAATGGTTAATGAGTGTGAAATGTGCATTTTAAGAGAAGGTAATCAACAACCGTATTTAAATGGCAATTAATATTGATATTAATTGTTTATGACATTTAGATATTTGGATTTATGTGGGACAAAATATGCAAAGCACATGGTTTTTGGATTTTCTTTCAATGGGGCTGACTATAACTGATTGCAACTAAACTTTGACAAATTATTTCTCAACTTCAAAACACTTTTTAGCATTTAATTAACTCACCTAATTATCAGACATTAATTTATTTTCTGATAAATCAACATCCTTTATTTATTTAGCCACCGAAAACCTCAATTTATAGGCGTGTTTTGAATAATTCGATTTAACAGTTTTATTTGACTGTAAGATAATACATTCACTTATTGTTACAATTTTAGCAAAATCTGCCTAATTTTTGTTCTCCATCAATTTTTTCATGAAATAATTATTGGTGATTTTTGCCCTTTTTCAGTATCTTCTCCCACCATTGGCTTCCATTTTTAATATATAATTTATATCATTAATTTTACTTTTTTTTTTAATTCAGTAAAATATATGACAGACAATGGGTCTGAAAATCAAATAAGTAATTCAATACTCGATTTCGAATTATTGGCTGTTTTTTTTAGTTGGTTCAATAAGCAAAGATATTATAAACAAAAAAAAAAAAAACCTATTAAGCATAAACGTGGCACAATTTCAAAGCCAATACATAAAAATAGATAAAAAAAAATTGTAAAAATATTATATTCATCAAGTTCAATTCGTGTTTAGATAGATAATACAAATATTGAGATTCAAACTACAAATTATCAAATTTTATAAAGTCTAAACACCAAAAATACATGTATCTCTCAAGCCAAACATATGAGAACATTTCTCATGCAGTCATTTAAACTATGCTTCCCACTGTCCCAATTGAAACATCCGTCACCCCATAACTCCACGTGTCCGAGTTTACGTAGACCGCAAAGAGTGAGATAGAGGATCTCATTTGCCTGTGTCAGTGGCGTAGACGAAGATTATTGCTTCTTAGACCCCCTTCTTGCACCTTCTTGTTGAAGCTCTCTACTTTTTCCTCTGCATCTCATTCCCCTGCTCCTCTTGCACTCTCAATGCAGAAATGGCAAATGAGACACTGCATCTACTCAAAGTCCAGGCAATCGTATAAGAACAAGAATTTCGAGAACTGGAAAATGGAGTTACCTGCATTCTAGTAAACTAATACTCAATGATTTCAGGCGAAGGATTTCCCACTCGGATCCCACGGCTGAATTCTCAGACAGCTCGAGACTTTCAAAATGTGGCGAGGATCCAACCATCATTGTCATCTCTTCCCAATGTACACGAGAGTTGCTTAAAGACAACCTCCTAAGTGAACTCAAGAATGTGATACTCAAAGCAATTTCCCAACAATTTCTTGATGTTGGGAATTCTTTTACAAACTTCTTCACTCAACTTGAAATTCTCTACTTTCAAAAATTTCAAGGTGATGATTCTCCTCTGGAATTACAACTTGATGATCCCTGCATATGGCTCGTGGAGTATCAAGTACATTGAAGATCATTTCTTTCCCGGCAACCTTTAAGCACAACTCTCTCAATCATATCTTTTTTTAAGTAACCGCAACAATCTCTTCCAAGTTGTTAGCTTTACATAGTTTCAGAAATCCCTCAGAAATCCAATATTTAATAAAGTCTGAAATGGGAATCAGTAGACTTCCAACAATGTTCCCATATATACAAAATATGGTTTTAGATGAACAGATAAGTGGCTATAAATGAAAGATAACACTACAAATATTCTTGCCTCGTTGACAACTTCCCAAGATGGCCTGCAAGGCAGCAACCACTATAATTGCAAGAGGAAGCCCTCTGCATTTTCTAACAATCTTCTTTCCTACATTATCTAACTGAGTTGAACAACCTTCTTCAACAAATGATTTTCGACAAAATAGCTCCCAACTTTATTCATTGTCTAAAAAATTCATAGCTAGATGCAAAAGGCTTAAATGATCAACCACATCCGATTGCCAAGTACCCACAATAATTCGACTTTCATTGTCAGTATCTGAAAAGAAAAAGTTCATCTCATTCATGCTTCGACACTCGACATATCATCTAATACAATCAAATATCTTCTACTACATACTCCTAACTCATCAACATCACTTTACTATTAATGATCAACAATTCTACTTCCGTTGCTAGTATTTAGAAAGAAAAAACATATCATCTAATACAATCAAATATCTTCTACTATATACTCCTAACTCATCAACATCACTTTACTATTAATGATCAACAATTCTACTTCCGTTGCTAGTATTTAGAAAGAAAAAATTCATCTCATATTTCACTATAAATGATCAGCCACGTCCAAATTGTCTAGTAACTACAATAATTCAACTTCCATTGCTAGTATTGGAAAATTCAGGATTTGGAGATCTCCTTTATTTTGGACTACGTAGGCTCATGATTGATATCAAAGTTTGAGATAGAAAATGTTGAAGCTAGCAAGTGTAGTCTTACCAATACCTCCCATGCCTTCAACGGGGATAAGTCTCCTACCAGAAGGTTCTCCAGTGAGCAAATACAACTGTTGAAGCAAGACTTCGTCAAATCCGATCATGGAAATCTTCTTTTCGGAGGTGAGATGTGTCGATGAATAAAGTGTGGCCGGCTGATTCAGTTTGAATTAACTCCTCACAAAATCCACGCCTTCGATTGGTTTCTGCAAATCCGGCAGGAAACGAGATGTTGATTTTCCGGCACGAATTTGATCGACGGCGTGAGATTCGATTACTTCTTCATAGGCATGAGCCACGAGAGTAATTCGCATCTCCAGAAGTTGAGAATCGTCGTAGATTTCGATGAAATTGATTAAGAAAGTGACGATTTTGAGCTGAATGATGAATTTTGTGTGCTGAGCTGAAGCGTTCAGTGTGAAGATGCGATGCTCGACGAATTGTCAGAACTAGTGTTAGTGTTTAGTCTTTGGGCAGTGGGCTCTCATAATTACAACTCTATAAAACTAGCCCATTACTAAATTAAATATTAAATATCTAGTTAATGCAAAAGTCCCACTTTTTACATTTTTTTTTTAAAATGTTTTTGGAAAAAATATTTTGGAAACGTATTTTATTCTTTGAGTAGATATTAATTATGTTGCTCCTGATTTTTTTTTCCGCTTCATATTATGTAAATGATAATATTCTGGTTTCTTTCACACGATATAGTTAAAAAAATACACTAATGTTGTTTATACAGCATGAGGTGAAAAAATTGTGACCAATATAATTTGCAAAAAAATTTATTATTTTTTTTAAAAATAAAATACAAAAACTGGGCACGGTGCCCTGGAGGGCGGCATGGCTTTTCCTCTAGTTAATTAATAGCAGCAACAAAATGAGAAATGATTTTTTTTTTGTTTTGAGAAAAGAAATGATTTTGTATTTTTAAAGTAGCTCACCAGCTAGTTATAAGTCGTCACATCAATATTATTTGATAAGTATTTTATTTTTTATTTTAATACATTTTTTAGCTATACAATTAAATGATATCTTATTGAATACATATGACAAAATCTGGAATGTGACAATATAATTAGAAATATAATACTGATTGAAGTATGTGTTAAGTTGTTTAGAATATAATAATCTCTTCATAATAATTAGGATTATATTTGATAAATGCATGATTGTTTGTGTCTATATATATACACTTTTCATATATATATATATATAATACAAAAACAAATTATATTAACTAAAGATATATAATTAATATATTATTGAACCCACCAATTAAGAAAAGAAAGGAATGGAACCAATAGAAAATTAAGGATCATAATCAAAGAAATCTAAAAGCCAACCCTAATGAATGTGTTGACATTCATTTAAAAATTTGTTGCGACAGTTTCAGCCGACTAATTTAGATTTAATTAAGGACAATAAAAAAATCCAGATATGAAATATGAGCTCTTTTTTTCCCCAGAGATTAAGGCGAAATTTTAAATAGCAATTGAATTCATTAAATAATTAAAACAATAATAGGAATAGTATGAAAAAAAAATTCACATCCACGGCTGAATTCTCAGACAGCCAAACACTTTCAAGATGTGGCGAGGATCCAACCATCATTGTCATTTCTTCCCAATGTACATGAGAGTTGCTTAAAAACAATTCTCTACTTTCAAAATTTTCAAGGTGATGATTCCCCTCTATGTAAATGAGTGAAGAAGTTTGTAAAAGAGCTCCCAACATCAAGAATTTGTTGGGAAATTTCTTTGAGCATCACATTCTTGAGTTCTGATATTTTTTTCGTTTCCAACTATGTAAATGATGACGTTGTGATTTTTTCATATAATATCGTTAAAAATATGCATTGATATCGTTTACATAGCATGAGATGAAAAAATTGTGACTAGCATAATTAATATCTACTAATGTTATCATGTATGTTTCCAAAATATAATTTGTAAGAAGTTTTTAAAAATATTTTTTAAAAAATAAAATACGAAAAATTGGGCACGGTGCCCTTGAGGGCGGCATCAACTTTTCCTCTAGATAATTAATAATGGCAACAAAACGAGAAGTAATTATTTATTTATTTTATAAATGAGGCCTCGTTTTGTTTGTAAACAAGCAAAGCTTCATCAAAACGGATGAGATCCCATATTTTAATTTTTTGTATTTAAACTATTGAGTTTATGTCACGTATATTTAAAAAATTAAATAATTATTCGCTAAAATATTAAATACACATGATATATGAATTTAATAATTAAAATACGAGATAAAATATCAAATTGGAATAAACGATGTCGTCTGTCATCAATAACCCCATTTGTGCCATTTTCAAATAAACAAACTTCACATCTTCTTGCCTGCCTTTTCTTTTTTCCTTTTTGACTGTTGTTTTTTCTAGGTCATGGGATGAGAAATTCCAACCTCATAAATATTGATTTTTCTTGTGTCTATTACTACTACATTATTAATTACAAATTTTAAAGTAGCTTACCAGCTAGTTATAAGTCATCACATCAATATTATTTGATAAATATTTTAATTTTTTTTATTTTTTTATTTTTGGTTTTACAAGTAAATGTTATCTCATTTGAATACATAAGACAAAATCTGGAAAATATGACAATATAATTACATATATAATATTGTTTGAAGTATGTAGAGCTTCGAACCCAAAACCCGGTGCGTTAACGGAAACACACACGAGAGAAGAAAATCACAATAAAATTTTCACAAACTAATATAAATCATTTTCTCCAATTATAAAATTTCAGACATCATTTTGTTTAGAATCATAATAAATTCCACGCTCATATGCGTTTTCTCGTGCAGTGATGATATACATGTATAAAATCACCGGTAAAATCATCAATTTCTCATGCAGTGATGATACACACGGCAAAAATAATTGATGAGGTTCGGGAGTTGATAATTTAATTGTAGTTCGAGTGATTGAGTTGTTCATGATATTATTTTTTAGGAGAATCGCCGATTCAGGACCTAAAAAATGGGTAATCTATCGATTCAGGACCTGTAAGATGAAAACTCTCAATCCAGGACCCGAAAGATGAAAATTCTCAACATAGGACCTCAAAAATCACGAATTTTTATTTCTTTTTATTTTTTAATTAATTTTATATTAATTTTTAATGAATATTCCTTCATTAATTATCTATTAAATCTAATAAAGAAATTGTTAAAATTAATTTAAAAATAAAAAAAGAAACCAAAATTTGTGATTTTAGAGGTTCTAGATTGAGAATTTTCATCTTTCGAGTCCTGAATTAAGAGTTTTCATCTTTCAGGTTCTGAATCGATAGATTACCCATCTTTCAGGTCTTGAATTGATAATTTTCCCATTTTTTAAAATAAATATTTTTAGTATATATGGTTATTGTTTAATTATAATTATTACTTACAATTTTTTTAATTTAGACATTTAGAAAACTATCCTATACAAAATCGACTTTACTATACTCTTGAATTTTGGAACTCATTTTTAAAGCATGCATGCGTTAAATTCACACTTCATTTTATTGGAACAATCAAGATTTGTTTGTGATGTGCATCTTTTTTTTCTCAAATGAGTGAAACTGCTTTGAAACCAGCTTTTAATAATTTTTCATTGGAATAGCCCTCACATTCAATAATTTTTGTGTTTTTTTTTAGCATTTCCTCTCTTTTTTCTTCACCGCATTTAATTTGATTAGATGTCCAACTTAGTGCAATATAAGTTTTAATTGATGCAGTTAATTACTATAATTGGTGTATATATTCATTTGCGTTGGAGGAAAGGAATATTGAACACAAATGATTGATGGATACATCAACACGACAAAATAATATTTATAAATCATTTTTTATTTTGGAAAAATACTATTTTCATCCAAATTTATTTCGCACATTAGACGAAAAAAAAAACTAATATTTCCGAAATTTTGTGGTCTTTAATTTGTTGATCTATGTGTAAATTTGCTAGATACTTATTTTTTGTTCATGATGGACTACAATTTTATTTTAATTTATGATTATTTTAATTATTGTGTGAATATTCTACTGTATTAATTTAAAATATTTTAAATTTTTAAATATATTAAAAAAATTCAAGACCCATTATCTAAAAATTTCAATTAAATATATTCAAACTTCCAAATTAAATGTATTAATTTTCTGGTTACTATTAATATACTTACTACAACTATGTTGTTTAGTAAAATTTTATAATTAATATATGGATGTGTCAAATAGTTATAGGTATAATTAATGACGTCGGATTAATGATCTCATCTCAATATAATTAACTAAATTAAATCTAAAATAATTTAAAAAAAAAATTACTTATATTAGGACAATACTTGATTTGGAATTGCTTGCTGATCTTTTTTTTTTTTTTCAAATAGATTAAAAAAAATGTAAAAATATTAATTTTATCAAGTTCAATTTGTGTGTAGATAGATAATACAAATACTGAGATTCAAACTATAAACTATCAAACTTTATAAAGTCTAAACACCAAAAATACATTTCCTCAAAAAAAAAAAAAATAATAATAATAAAAATCCGCAATTACATGCATCTCTCAAGTTAAATATTTGAGAACATTTCTCATGCAGTCATTTAAACTAGGCTTCCCACTGTACCGACTGAAACATCCGTCACCTCATAACTCTACGTGTTCGAGTTCTTGTGCACCACAAAAAGTGGAATAGAGGATCTCATATGCTCGTGTTAGTAGTGTAGACGAAGATCATTGCTTCTTAGACCCTCTTCTTGCACCTTCTTGTTGAAGCTCTCCACCCATCTCATTCCCCTGCTCCTCTTCTACCCTCAATGCAGAAATGAGAAATGAGACGCTGCATCTACCAAAGTCCAGGCAAACGTATAAGAACAAGATTTTTGAGAACTGGAAAATTCTAGCTATCAGCGTTCTAGTAAACCAATACTCAAGGATTTTAGGCGAAGGAACCGCCTCTCAACAAGGGTCCACTCGGATCCTAAGGCCGAATTCTCAGACAGCTCGAGACTTTTAAGATGTGGCGAGGATCCAACCATCATTGTCATTTCTTCCCAATGAAGACGAGAGTTGCTTAAGTCAACCTCTTAAGTGAACTCAAGAATGTGATGCTCAAAGCAATTTCCCAACAATTTCTTGATATTAGGAACTCTTTTACAAACTTCTTCACTCTACTTGAAATTCTCTACTTCCAAAAATTTCAAGGAAATGACTTCCCAAGATAGCCTGCAACCACTATGATTGCAAGAGGAAGTCCTCTGCATTTTCTAACAAATTTTTTTCCTACATTCTCTAACTGAGTTGAACAAACTTCTCCTACAAATGCTTTCCTACAAAATAGCTCCCAACTTTTCTCATTATCTAAAAAATTCATAGCTAGATGCAAACAACCTCCACATCCCATTGCCTAGCAGCCACAAAAATTCGACTTCAACTATTAGTATCTGGAAAGAAGAACTTCATCTCATACCATGTTTTGACACTCCACATATCATCTAATAAAATCAAAAACCTTCTACCAAATACTCCTAACTGACCAACACTTTCACCATTAATGATCAACCACATCCAATTGCCTATTAGCCACAACAATTCGGCTTCCATTGCACCATTAATGATCAGTCACATCCAATTGCCTATTAGGCACAACAATTTGACTTCCATTGCTAGTATCAGAAAGAAAAAACATGATCTCAATTCTCATCCCATGCTTCAACACTCCACATATCATCTAATACAATCAAATATCTTATACTAACAATCAGCCACATCCAATTGCCTAATAGCCACAACAATTCGACTTCCATTGCTAGTATCCGAAAAGAAAAACTGCATCACATCCATACTTCGAAAGTTCACATATCATCTAATACAATCAAATATCTCCTAACACATGGTTCGATAGTCCATATATCATCTAATACAATCAAATACCTCCTAACATATGCTCCTAACTAACTACCACTTTCACTATTGAATTTTCCTCAAGGACCACAACAAAATTGTTGAGATATTGCACAGAAATCGAATCCTCAAAAGTAAATTCTAGCAAGTGTAGTCTTACCAATTCCAAGTGTAGTCTTACCAATTTCTCCCATCCCCACGATGTGGATAACACTCCTTCTAGAATGTTCTCGAGTGAGCAAATCCAACCGTTGAACCAAGACCTCATCAAATCCCACCATGGAAATCTCCGAGGTGAGGGGTGTCGATGAATAAAGTGTGGGCGGCTGCTTCAGTTTGAATTCACTCCTCACAAAATCCACGCCTTCGATTAGTTTCTGCAAATCCGGAAGGAAACGAGATCTTGATTTTGCGGCACGAATTTGATCGACGGCGTGAGATTCGATTACTTCTTCAGAGGCATCAGCGAGAGTGATTCGCATCTCAGAATTGTTGTAGCTTTCGATGAAATTCATTAGGAAAAGTGACGATTTTGTGAAGACTGAGAGCTGAATGATGAATTTTATGTGCTGAGGTGAAGCGTTGAGTGTGAAAATGAGGTGGTCGACGAATTGTCTGAACTAGTGTTAGGGTTTAGTCTTTGGGCAGTGGGCTCTCACAAGTCACAATTACAACTCTCTATAAAACTAGCCCATTACTAAATTAAATATATCTAGTTATTGGGAAAACCCCAGTTTTTACATTTTATTTTAAAAATGTTTTTGGAAAAAAATATTTTGGGAACATATTTTATTCCTTGAGTAGATATTAATTGTGTTAGTCTTTTTTTTCGCTTCTTGTTGTTTAAATATTAATTTTGTGGGTTTTTTTTTCACATGATGTTAAAAAAATGCACGGGTATTGTTTATAACATGAGACGAAAAAACTATGACCAGCATAATTAACATCTATTAAAGTCGTCAGCTATATCCCAAAATATAATTTGCAAGAACCTTTTAACAAATAAAATGCAAAAAAAAAAAACTGGGCACGCCCGGGCCCTCGAGGGCAGCATCGACTTTTCCTCTAGTTAATTAATAGCGGCTACAAAACATGAAAAGTAATTTTGTATTTTTTATTTGAGAAAATAAATTATTTTATAATTTAGGCCTCATTTTGTTTGTAAACAAGCAAATCTTCATCAATACGAATGAGATCCTCTGTTCTAGTTTTTATATTCAAATCATTAAATTTACATCACGTGTATTTAAAAAATTAAACTAAAAATATTAAATAAACATGACATATGAATCATATCTAACGATTAAAATATAAGATAGAAATATCAAATTAGAATAAAGGATCACGCCTGCAATCAATAACCCCACTTGTGCCATTTTCAAATTAACAAACTTCACATCTTTTTACCTACCTTTTCTTTTTTCCTTTTTGACTCTTTTTTTTTCTGGGACATGGGCTGAAAATTCCAGCCTCATAAATATTAATTTTTATTGTCTATTACTACTACATTATTAATTACAAATTTTAAAGTAGCATACCAGCTAGTTATAAGTCATCACATCAATATTATTTGATAAATATTTTGCTTTCTTTTATTTTAATACATTTTATAGATTTAAAAGTAAATGCTATCTTATTGAATACATGAGATTAAATCTGAAAAATGTGACAATATAATTAGATATATAATACTGTTTGAAGTGTGTGTTAAGTTGGTTAGAATATAATAATCTCTTCATAATAATTAGGATTATATTTGATAACTGCATGATTGTTTGTGTTTATATACACACACATATATATGTGTGTGTATGTATACTTTTCATATATATTATAATACAAAAACAAATTATAAACTAAAGATACATAATTAATATATTATTGAACCCACCAATTAAGAAATGAAAGGGGTGGAACCGACTAATTTAGATCTAAGGACAAAAATATCCAGGTATGAAATATGAGCACTTTTTTTTCCCCCAAAGACTAAGGCGAAATTTTAATTTGTAATTGAATTCATTAAATAATTAAAATAATAATAGTAGTTAGTATGAAAAAAAAAATCATATACTTCCAGATTGAATTTTTCTTCTTTTTACCCGACATGTGGTATTGAAGAGATTCGAACCGTGACATTTGATCTCCAAGCAACTTCACTCCACCATTAGGTCATCCCTACCGGGGACCATATTTCCCGATTGAATTGATTTTAAATTTGTAGTATTATAATATTTCTCCCGCATCAAGTTCTCCAATTTGAGTAGACCCTAAATATGGTGTTGAATAACATAAATCACTATTTCCTAAAAATAAGAATAAAATAACATAAATCACTAAATTAAATAATTGAAGCATGCAATGAACTGATCAATGTATGTTCTTGAAGTTAAGAGTTTAATAATTTCAAATTTTGATATATTTAATCCACTAGATCGAGCTGGTCTTTGCGAACATGAGCTATTGAATGAAATCATAGTTAATCCAATCATTTGATCAAAATCAATCAGAATATATACTCCCTTAATTTTAAAAAGATTGATATTTTAGTCTCTTAATTTAATTTTGTTGTAAATTATTCAATGTTTTACACTTTTTAACATTCTTCCTTCAAATTTTACTCCTATAAAATCTCTTACATTAAATACGTTGTGGAAATCAAGGAGAAATATATATAGATGCATACATGTTACAATGAGAGAGAAATTAATATTTAATTATAAAAATATAACTTAACATGGAGGGACGATATATTTGTCACTTTTTTAATTTTTATTGTAAAATTTAAAACATCAATTTTTCTGAAATCGAGGGAGTAGGCGATTTCATCAATAAATAGGAAAGCCGGTTTCTTCTTTCTTCAAAAAAAGAAAAGAAACTTTTCATTAGTCGAAGAAAGTGATTTCTTCGCGGTGATTTCTCGAATTCGAGATGTCTTTTTTTTACGACATAAGGTAGGAGTAGGTCAAGCGCGGAGGCCCGCTGCCGTAGGCAATAACGTCATGGTGCTTGGAGAAGAAGATATGATATTCATATTCTCTCTCAATTCGCTGCGGCTTCCATATATTATTTTCTTATTGGGATTTGGTTGGCTATAATATATATAAATAATCAATTAAAATAAACATGATCGCATGAATGATTGAAGTTCATTCAAAGTTATATATAGTGGCTAAGATAATATATATTATTTCGTACGTAACGCACGTTGATTGAATATTTGAATGCATGAATTATGATATGATTTGTCGAGTATTTCATTTATCTCATAAAAATCAATTGAAGTATAAGAATAGAGTCATTGTTAGTCCCAAAATATACTGTTTTTGTCCCGAGTTTAATTTTTCGACATTTTTGGTTCCACAATTTATATTTCAACACTTTTCATCCTAAAAATTAACAGACTATACTTAACATCTGTTAAGTACATGTTTTGAAGCCAAAACAATACATATTTTGAATTGAATTTTTCACTGCATTCCCTTGATTTTTCACCTTTAATTAGGCAGTGCAACCAAAATCATCATATCTCATGTTTCCCCCCCTTTTTTTTCATTTTGTAATCATCATCGTATGTACTTAACGAATCTTAAGTACAATCCGTTAGCTTTTGGGATCAAAAGTGTTAAAATATAAACTATAAGACTAAAAGTTTTGGAAAAAAATAAACTATGGATCAAAATTATACATTTTGGAACTAAAAATGTTTTTTTTTACTCACACATCCGACCTGTGGTATTGAGGAGATATAACTAAAAATTTTTAGATCCTATTCTCACGGAACCAAAAATATAATTTACTCTTATAATATAGTATATTCTGGTCTTTCTCTTAAAAAAATTATAATTACTTTATAATTATGTGAGCTGAGCATGCAACACAAATAATTAATCAGATGAAATCCTTTATTTCCAAATAACGTTTCATCCTCAGCATCAAATTTCTCAACTTTTCTTCAATTTCAATTTAACTATTACCCTTCAGTTTAATTTTACACTTATTAATTATTTTTAATAAATAATTATTTATTAGGATTGATTATTTCATAAATATGATACATTTTTTAATTTTAATTTATTAACAATAATAAATAAATTAATACACAAAAAAATTATAGAAGAATAAATAATGTAACACGGTTTTTGAGAACATATAAATCAATATGTCAAAATAATATATGCATATTGCAATTTTAGCTAGCAACTATTATAGCATTTATAGATGAACACACATATTATATTATATTTATAGGTGACTCGACTTCGAAGGTTTGACTTCAAATTATTTGCATTAGCCACAAATTTTGATGACTAATTCTTACCCAAACAAACTAATTGCCACCCCTTAAATTTGGGCATGCTAGATATTTATATAATATACAAAATATTTATTTAAATATTGGGTATTTTGTTGTCTATAAATAGTGGCTTCATTCCAAATTGTTCATTTTCACGTTCTCTGTTTTCTTCGTTTTCTTCAATATACACTGCAGCTTTCAAGCATTCAACTCTCACTCAATCTTCAATCCGATTA
This sequence comes from Perilla frutescens, assembly GCA_026008535.1. NCBI lineage: Eukaryota > Viridiplantae > Streptophyta > Magnoliopsida > Lamiales > Lamiaceae > Perilla > Perilla frutescens. The sequence goes on from BRKX01000005.1 coordinate 23,074,215, forward strand.
TCGTTCAACCTAGATTGATTTACGAGCTTCCATGACTACGATCCAATCACAGATCAAGTTTTCCGGCGGAATGGAGATGAATTCAACTCCTCCGGTCGACGGCGTTGTGGTCGATCCGTCCCCTGCCGCATCCGAAATGCCGGAACCGGATGTACATGTTGTTACCTCTAGTGGTATACTCATTCCAGCTCACTCTAAAATCCTGGTACTCTCTCTCTCTCTCTCTCTCTAAACTCGTGAAAATTGGTTGGGGATTTTTGCCTGCTTTTTGGACTGTAAAACCATCCATAATTGCCAATTTTATGAAAAGTTAAAATAAAATAAAAGATTAATTTCTTGTAATTCTGGATGCATTTGGATTTAATAAGAGATTAGTAATTGGTATCTTTGATGAAATTTTGCAGGCTTCTGCATCGGTGGCGCTGGAGAACATGATCAACCGGCCGCAAAAGCGGCGGAGCTCGGAACGGAGAATTCCGATACTCGGCGTACCAGACGACGCCGTTTCCGTGTTTATTGAGTTCCTTTATTCATACAGGTGAGTTTCCGTCAAGCAAAACGCGGAATCGCCAGTTGTTATCATTTATTTATATTTTATTATGTTAAGATTCCCGTATTCTTAATTATTATGCTGAATTTAATCATCTGATCCAATTCTCATGGAACAAGGTTTAATACTATTTAATTAACCAGTAAATCCCCGTGCATAGTCATTTTTAGATACACAAGTAATGTTTTGTACTTATATATAGAAAGATGGGAGAAAATAAGTAACATACCATTTTAGCAATATATATGTATAGAAGAATTAAACAATACTTTTATATCATACAATATGTAATTTTTGAAGAAGGCCCAATTTAGCTGTATAATTTAAGTATTATTTATTTGTTTAATTTTTAAAATTAATAAATAACATTTATAGTTTTTTGAAGTAATATTTTAACTCCTTATAGTTTTTTTGAAGCAATATTTTGGTTTCTCTGTTTGACAGTTATTCTTGAGTTTGCTAATTAAGAAATAATTAGATATTGTATTTGATCATGAATTCATGATATAGTTATCGAGTATATTACAATTTTCTGATACCATATAGGAAAAGGATATTCATTTGATGTAAATAAAGGGCTTTGAATTTTCTTTCAGATGTGGTGAGGAGCAGCTGAAGAAGTATGGAATTCATTTGCTAGCATTGTCGCATGTATACATGGTACCACAGCTAAAGCAGAGATGTACAAGGGCATTGGCTGAGCAGCTAACCATCGACAATGTGGTTGATGTGCTTCAACTAGCAAGATTGTGCGACGCACCTAATCTTCACCTCAAGTGCATGAAATTGCTCTCGAGCAATTTCAAGGCGGTTGAGGAGACAGAAGGATGGAAGTTCTTGCAGAATCACGACCCCTTCCTTGAGCTCGAGATTCTGCAATTCATTGATGAATCTGATTTGGTACATACCCCAAACATCCCCCCCCCCCCCCCTTTAATTGACCTTATCAGTAACTACTATAGTTTATCTTTAGAATGCTTTCACTTTTACTGAAGTTAGTTATCATTTGATTTTGTTACATTGGATAGAGGAAAAGAAGGACGAGGAGGCGTAGAGAGGAGCAGAGTTTATATGTAGTGCTAAGTGAAGCTATGGATTGTCTTGTACATATATGCTCCGAGGGTTGCACTAGTGTCGGCCCACATGATATGGATCCAAGCAAAGAAAAGGTCCCCTGCAGCAAGTTTTCGACTTGCCATGGCCTCCAGCTTCTGATTAAGCATTTTGGTAGCTGTAAGAAAAGGGTTAAGGGAGGATGTTTGCGTTGTAAACGAATGTGGCAGCTTTTTAGGCTGCATTCGTCGATCTGTGACCAATTTGATGGATGCAAAGTTCCTCTATGCAGGTAAAATACTACTTCCTCAACACTTTTGCCTTTGACTTAGTAACTTTCAGCAGATACAATTCATATGAGTTTTCTAGTGATGATGGATTGATGATCAGCATTTATGATGAGAAAAATATGCAGTGAATACAATACCATCTTCATTATATTCTCAGATGGTTAAGAAGGCTATGCATTACTGGTCATCCATATTCAGTTAATACTCAAATTTTGATTTTGTTTAGAGAAACCCAAGATTTTTAGTAGATTAACATTAGATCATTGAACTTTTTTGTCCATTGTTAGTGGCAAGAACAAAGTGGTGCACCTAAGTCATGTATTTATCTTGGAATCTTGCTAGAGCTATCAATTGGTACCACAACCAATCCGGTCCCATTTTCCACCCAAAAATGCATTAATCTTGTAACAAATACTGGGTCATATTGATTGTTACATTTCCAAAAATAAATTAATCTTGTAACAAATATTGGGTCATATTGATTGTTACATTTCTTCTCATATTGATTGTTACGTTTCTTCTCTATTACAAAAGCTTTGAACAAAAACATTAATGTATGGTCATTTTCACTTTTGTTTCCTGGAGCCCTATGTCTGCCCTTTCTTCCCACGTAATGGCTAAGTGATAGTTATTTGTGTTTTGTGATGGCTTAGCTAGATATTTCTATCCTAGGCCAATGACATGCCAACTAGGACGATATTTTTGTGCTCGCTCATGTTCATTAGTCTGCAAACGAATCTTGAGAAAAATTAAGACCGGCCAAATTAAGGCTGTCCATATTGAAGACAAGGATCATACTTCTCACATCATACATATTTGTTTGTCGATGCATAGTCTTGACCTATTCTTAGTAAGTCTTCGAGTTTCCATAACTCTTTTTCACCGTGTTTTCACAGACAATTCAAGTCGAAGGAGCTACAAGATCGAAGAGAGAGTGATGAGCTGTGGAGATTGCTTGTAAGAAAGGTGGCGTTGGCCAAAGCTATGCTTTCTCTCCCAAAGAGGAAGAGAGAGGAGGAGCCAAGAATAGTAGTGGACTATCAAGAATTGAGAAGCTTTAAAATATGAAATCTACCACCAAAAATAGTAGTATATTTGGAAAGGAATGCCATTATTCATTTATATAAGTTTAGTCAATTATTGTAACTTATTATTGAGCTATGCTTCTTGCTTTGACCCCTCTTTTTTGACTGAGGTTAGGCCAGAAGCAATGGAGATAATTAATAAAAACCCAACTAGGGTTTATATATGTTGTATTCATTGTTGGGGAATTTCCTGTCTAGTTCCTATAGGTCTAGGTAGTCATTGGCCTCTTATTATTTTGTTCTTGATAATGATTTTCTTGTAACTGAATGTGGGTAATTTATTTAAATAATTATTTATTACATTCATTGTCATTTGGTTTGTAGAATTACTCCATATTTTTTTAGTGAGCATCGAACCATAAACGTCTCTCTTTAATGTAGAGATTTCCACCGCTGGGGTGTTCTTGTAGGTGCAGATTTATTCAAACTTCCGATTCGTTCTATTGTTCTTTTTTACTTAAGCTGCTAAGAAAATGTAATTTTTGTTATCATGCTTAATTGTTTTACTTCTATTGTAATATAAGTCTCATTAATAAGAATTTGTATGTTTTGCCAATGATAAAAATTCGCGTGAGATCGTCTAATGATTTAAATTCATAAAATTGTTCAAGATCTAGATTAAAATTCATATTCAATGACATGTTTGTAATTTGATGATGTTTGATTGTGTTTTTCATTCAAATTTTGAGTTTACGAGGCATAAGATTTTACACTTGACTCATGAGAGGAGGGGGAGGAGATTCTTGTACTCTAATTTATTTCTCCCATTTTTTTTTTGGTAGAGCTTCTATACTTTTTATTTGTAAATAATTTTTTTTAAAGGAACTTTTATTTGCAAAAATTGAGTTTATGTCTTTTCATTTTTTTTAACTGGGACCCAATACTTTATTTTTTTATTTGGGGTCCTTCAACTTTTGTCAGTCAATACTAAGGACGGAAAATTCTATCCCACAAACATACACACTACATCCCCCTCTCACATCATACACATATTTTAATCATTTTTTAATAAGAGTAGTGATTTTCAGCCAGATTCTGGCTAGCCAGAATCTTTTATTATTTTTAATAATTAATTAATTTAATTAATAAAACACTAATTATTCAATAAACTTACATTGATGCCCTCCATAATAATTAGGGCAACTCTATATGCGCTTCAATTCAGAAGAGATCGAAGATGGAGAAATAATAAAGAAGTGAAGAAAAGAAAGAAGATGAAGTTGCGCCCCTTTCTTCGGATCCGCTTCTGGAGTGATTTTAATAATTAATTACAAATCACTAATTTCATGACAGAAGGATAATATAGTAAAAACATAACATTTAATAATTAACATAATTAATTTATAATAATACAGTTTTATTAATCATCAAAAAATTAGATTCTGGCTAGCTAGAATCTGGTTGCCTAACATTATTCTTTTAATAAATGGACCCCACTTATTTTTTTAATTTGTGAAAAGGGGATGTAGTGTGTGTGTTTGTGGGATAGAATTTCCCACTAGGCACATGTACATTCATTTATATTAAAATTAGGTTCTTATAACTTTTGGTAGGACAAATGAGATTTATTTATTTTATAAATCGTAGTAAAAAAACACGAGTAACATAAATTAGAGTATAGAGAGTTAAATTTTATATAATGATATTATAAATAAAAATACAAGAACTCAAATTTAACTAATAAAAAAATTATTTTTTATATTTTTTTTATCAGTAAACTGATTCTGGATATATGCCTCTTGAAAAAAGAAATAAAAATAGGAAAACACATATGGGATAAGTCACGTTTTCCTTTTTTTTTTTTTAAGTTGGGAAGGTGGAATTGAAGATTATATTATACTATTATAAATATGGAATCTTATGAGTTGTTTTTGTCCATTTTGAGGATTATTTTTATATTTTTTTCCTTTGTATAATATTCAATTTAAAGCACCTGATCACCACATAAAATACATGTGGAATCCTCATCAAATAATATTAACGAAAAAAAAGTAATATCTGGCCCACTAAATTAATAAAAATTTATTTTATTTAAAAATTTGAGTTTTTTTTTTTTTTTTTTTTTTTTTTTTTTTTTTTTATTGTGTTGCATTGAACGTTTGGACGTTTATATATGGGAAAATTTTATATTACTCTTTTGTATTTTTTTTAAAAAATAAAAAATTTCTCGTATTTAATAAATAGTCTAAAAATTCCCCTCTGTTATGTATAATTCATAAAAAAAAAATCCTTTTGGAGAAAGTGAATTATTTTTCTAAGAAAGATAGTAGGATTTTTTTTTTTACAATTTTTGTTATAGATAGATATATCTTATATCATTTGAAAATTTTAGTATTTGATTATACTACTACTTTTTAGCTGTTTTGATAATTTCCTATGTTTCGTATCTTTTTTACATATAAATATATTTTATATTATTTAAAAATTATAGCATTTGGTCAAACTACTATTTTAATAAATTGATTATATTTAAAACCTTAGCTTGCGCTTTTTGGCACTATACTGAAAAAAATAATTCAAAAAATGTAAAAATAAGAACCATACACTCTTTTTTAATGAATGCAATCAACTTTCTCAAAAAGGATTTTTTTTTATGAATTCTACATAACAGGGGGAGGAGGTTAGACCATTTATTTAACATGTGGGGTTTTTTTTTTTTCCTGAAAAACACAGGGGAGTAATATGAAATTTTTCTCTTATATGTGTTATATTGAGTTCTCAAACTATTTTTCAATAATTTCTTAAATATTTTTTTTTCTAATTTTCATAAATTGTATATTTCACGCAATAATATCTTTTAAAAAACTAAAAATCCATTAGATATATATAAAAAACTATTAGTAGACTTTTTACACAAAAAGATGGCTAAAAGGGTCTATTAGAAGAACAAATACAACATAATAGAAGATTATAGATTTAATAAATAATTCTCTTAATTTTTTTTAATAAAGAAATTAACCCAATAATTAATGAGCCAAGCAATTATTTTTTATTTTTTTTTTCCAACATCAAAGACGAACAAGAAAATGACAATCTCCACCGCAGTATTGATTATTGAAGACATCTTCATTCACTTTATTTTACTAGCCAATTGGGGGTATAAATTAGGACAATATATAGATTCACGAGTATCAATGTCCGATCTTGCAAGTGTTACATGCCATTATTAAACATATGATAAAATATTTGGTAAATACTACTTTTTGTCCCAACTTTTAAATTTCACAAAAATGCATGAATGTTCAACTATTTACAAATTATAAGTACATATATAATCTTATGAGATACTAATATACTCCCCCCATTCATATAGGTTTTTTTTTTTTAATATCCCAAAATATAAGCATATTTTTATATATGTCTAGCTAATTTACTACTTTCTCTGTTTCATTATAATTATTTTTTTAATTTTCTATCTTGTGTTAAAATATCTGTTGTCTTATATATATTTTCATACTTTCTCTCCCAATTTTAACCTTATCTCAAATTCTATTTTATGAAAATATTAGTGAGGGGTGGATATATTAATCCATAAAATTAATTATTAATTCTAGATAAAAAAAACTAAAACAACAATCAAAACGAAACGGAAAAAGTAATGTGTACCTCTATTTAATATGTTTACATAAATCATTAATTTATTATCAAATAAATAAAGAGGGCTATATTAGAAAATATACTTATTTAATTGTCTTTTTCAATATTTTTCTTAATTTCAGTGAAAAATTCAATCACTGTATATGAATAGGATGAAGAGAGTAAGTTTTATTTAATTTAAATTTCGGACTTCAAAAATATAATGCGGACAGACAGGAATGATGTGGAAAAAAATAATCTGAAAATACAAATAGTGACATGAAAAATACTTTACGATGCATATTATTTTTCACGTCATTATTTGCATTTTCTGGTATTTTTCCGTATCATTTTAAAGTTCTCCACATGAGATTTTTGGGCCATAATTTGAATTCTTGAACATGTTAATTAAAACTTAGAAAGTCATATATCGATTCGTAAATAGTTAAATGTCATAACATTTTCATTAAAATCGCCAAAAATCCGAACAAAAAGTGATATTTGCTATATAATATATTTCAGTGTTAATTGATATTTGTAGTCAAAAGTATCTAGTAAAATATTTATCAAAAAAAAAAAAAAAGAATATACTCTTTTTTTTATAGTAATTGTTAAAAAAAACATGTTCTTATCTTTCTTGCTACAAAAATATTTTGCTATATTTTTTGGTTCAACATTTTTCTCTTTAGTGTTAACGTTCTTACTTTTTAATGATAAACGAGATTCGAACTCATAACTTTAAAGTCGTAGATATATACCATCTCCTTTATCAACTAAGCCACTTGAACATGCTGCATAAACTTGCCTCCAAATTATGTTCTGCAATACTTGATTAAATCTTCAAGTGTGAATAATTAATTAATTAAGTGAGAAATAGATGTGGCGGGCCAAAACTCCGACACAGAAGGTGATCAAACACGATTGGTCGGTGTTTGACTGTTTTGGGTCGTTTCCGTTTTTGTTGGGACATTCTCTCTCTCTCTCTCTAAAAATTCATGTATCATGTATGAACATACCACCTACACTGCTACTACCGAGTCTTGACTTTCCCACTTAGAAATTAATTTCCTTATATGCTAAGTCAGCATTTTAGATTTACTGGCGCTGAAATTGAGCTGAATTTGCTAAAGCAGGTTCGTTTCTTTCTTTGTTGTTCCCCTTCAATTTTTCCTTTGTTGCTATCTTTTTTCTGTGATGGGTGTGCAAAAGCTCTCGTCTTTTTCATCGGAGCTAGAGCTTTTTCATGCATGATTTTTTCTGGGTTTCTATTTTTGTAAGTGAGGGTGTTGATTTAGCTTCTGCTTATCTTTATGAATTGTGGCCTCTGATTGTTAAAGTTTCTTGCTTTCATCTTTTTTCAATAGCTTAAATGTTAATGCATTTGTTATTGTTTATAGCTTCTGTGTTTGGGCTTTTAGGAGAAAAGAGTTATTAGTTATTACTAAGAAAATTCTTTGGAAAACGAAATGCCTTTTTAGTTTTTCTGTTGTTGCTATTTGTGGGGGAAAAAAACCAATAGCATGCAAACCTAACAATTGGTGTGAGGGGATTGATTTAGGAAATGAATGCTTGCTTGAGAATGAGAAAATAGAAAGGAAACAGTAAGAAAAATTGCTGTTTGCAGGGGTGTTTGAGGCAATGAATGCTTCAGAGAGAGATGAGGCACCTATGCTACCATCAGCTGCATATGTGCAGCCTGATAGTGTCGACGGCTCTACTAGAAGAGGCCTTTCGGAGAGGACGAGGAGTGTGTCAATGTCTTTCGCTGTGGACTCTCCTCGTCCCTCCGAATACGAGCAGAATCTTGTTGGTCTCACTGGCCCTTTGAGAAGTATAAGGCGAAATCCTCATGTTCAAATGAGTGGTCCATTGTATCCTAACCGCAACAATGAGTTCGTCTTTAGGCCTCCTCAGATGGCTACTGAGCCTGAAAATCAGGCCACGAATAATGATGGGGACTATGTGAGAAAGAATGAGCATCTTTTGAGGTCAGGGCAGCTGGGGAGGTGCAATGATCCTTACTGCACGACTTGTCCCATGTTTTATGATGATATGGGGAACCAGAAGCCGTCAAGAACGACAGAGATGATGAATGCAAAGGTACTAGTTTTTATTGCATTCATGGCTTCTTTTTTTTGGCTTAAACTGTATCATTTTGTAGAGTTTATACATGAATGTTGGTTTAAACTGTATCATTCAAGTGCAGCAAATGCACTCATAAGGTTTGAATATGTTGCACCTTTGTTGCAGGTTCGCAATATGCTCTACGGGGATGCGCAATGTTGGGCAAAGAGAATGCATTCCTGTCTTCTTTCTTATATTCCCGGGGTTATGAATCCTCATACAACTTTTGTTCAGCAATGGAACAAATTCTTCGTGATCTCTTGCACGATTGCAGCATTTCTGGACCCATTATTCTTTTTCCTATTATTTGTGCACGAGGTAAGCTTCTTGCAGTTTGTTGTTCTTGTTTTCCTTGTTCCATGATTGTGATCTCCTTGCCATAATTATTCCCTTAGAGATGTTTCTTTTACTAAAAAAGTAATGGTTCTTATAACCAAATTATAGATCGTGATCAAGCAATACCTGATAACAAATGTTAATTATTGAGAATAAAAGAGATGAATGAAGAATAGTAACTGGATAGAGGGCTTGACAATTTCTGCTCAATGCTTTGATCTATGGTGTGCGTTTTTTGGTTCTCCAAAATACCTTTATTTCATTAACTTCAATACCATTCTTTTAATATTTGTTAGTTCTCATCCATGAAGTTGCGGCCTAAATGTTGTATGTATAATTACAGAATGTAACCAAACTCTGTTGTAGTGGTTTTAATGTCACCATCTTTGCGCAGGAATACAAGTGCGTAGAATTAAGTTGGCCTAAGACAAAAGCATTTATCATCTTGAGGAGCTTAACTGACATCGTTTATTTTCTCCATATCCTCCTTCAGGTATGTGTACTCAACTTGATCTATGGTGTGCGTTGAAGCCTTTTTGTATTGCTTTTTCTATGCATACACATTGCACTAATTTATGTGGCTTGTTAATTGTTTATATTTCTTTATCAAAATAATGGAAAAATGTTTCTTCCATTCTGTGTGGAAGCTGTATAATACATGTGAAGGGAGATTATGTAATAAGTTTTATCTATATATCTATCCCTTGTCTGAGAATGGGTCATGTTGTGTCGTTGTCTGACCAAATGCTGACTAGCTGAACTTTCATTTAGCTTTGAGAGAGTAGAGTATGTATTTGAACAATTAAATTGACAGTTGAGGAAAATCGGCATTTGCTTCTGCCTTAAGTATGATCTATGCACACACACACACACACGTATATCTATGCATGTAAGTATATTGGAAAAACTTTAGTACACATCTTTTTGGATTAGCAAAGCAAAATCAAGATAGCACTCTTGTTCAACATCCTTTTACTAGTGAATGTACATTGTCATTTTGCAGTTCAGGCTAGCTTATGTTGCTCCTGAATCCAGAGTTGCGGGGTCCGGAGATTTAGTCGATGACCCTAAAATGATTGCCTGGAACTATTTCTCTAAATACTTTTGTGTCGATCTCATCGTTGTGTTTCCCCTGCCACAGGTGAGTATCCGTCCTATTCCTCCCGTTTTGTGGTATTTCCATTTCCATCATTTTACTGTGGCCTATTATTTTTCTTGTATTCCATGAGTTACATTTACTGCTTAGAATGCACCTCACTAGCTTGATGTGTAATAAAACCGGCACGTTTGCTTCCTGTAGATTATTTTATGTATCTTACAACACTATGGATTACATGGAGCGGGAACCACGATATATCTTCTTCCAGCAGCAATTCTTGTTCAGTATATCCCAAGGTTGTGCAGATTCTTACCTCTTGTTGCTGGTTTTTCTCCCTCCGGCTTCATCTTCGAGTCAGCCTGGGCGAATTTCCTCATGAATCTGCTTACATATGTTTTGGCGAGCCATGTGGTCGGCTCATGCTGGTATCTTCTTAGCATACAGGTTCGGAATACTATCCTCGAATCCTTAAGGCTCCTGTATCTCTTAGTAATGTTTGAATTGCATTCCTGATGAGTTCCTTTTGGAAATATTTATGCAGAGAATCAATCAATGCTTCGAAGATGCCTGTGGTAACAACAGAACTAGTAACTGTACGGCATTCATCCATTGTGGCCATGGACATGATAAAGAGAGGTCCAACGATCAAAACTGGGATCTCTGGAAGAAAAATGATAAAGCGAATGCTTGTTTCATGAAAGATGGTTTTGAATTCGGGATATGTCAAGCTGCTGTCAATCTGACCACCGAGAGGAGTATCTTTACCAGATACTCATACTCACTGTTTTGGGGGTTCCAGGTAACTTAGTTTGGGATGTTTTTGGTTTACGCCGTTTATGCTTAATTTCACTTAAAATCTGTCTTGATGATTGGGATGAATCGATGTTATGATTGTCTTACGAAGCAAATTAGCACACTGGCTGGGAATCAGGAGCCAAGCTACTTCTTTTTGGAAGTCATTTTCACCATGTTCATAATCGGGATAGGCCTTTTGCTATTCGCTCTACTGATTGGTAATATGCAGAACTTTCTCCTCGCTCTTGGACGCAGGTGCAACATCGGTCTCAATCTACACACTCGAGTACTCTTTCATTTTATTGATATTTCGATTGAGGATTGAATGCGTCTAATAGAAATTGTGATATGATAGATGGCTAGGTTTTGGTCATATGGTAGTGTGAAGGATGATATAATATATATATATATATATATATATATATATATATTTGTGTTGTGCTACTTTTTTTTAATAATAAAGGAGATATAAATCATTTAATGCTAAAACTGTTGAGAGAGAAAACTTATAGTCATGCAATGGAGTCTGGTAGTTGTAATGAGCTCTGATCATAATGAAGATTCACATTTGATCTACTGGATTTTGTATCTTTGATTCGCGTGGTTAATCCGTGCTTAAAATAGTCTTAGTTTTCACATGTGCTCTTGTTATTTTTCATTTTGTCAAAAATAGAAAATTTCTTTTAATTCAATAAAATCAGTGTTTTTTTTTTTTCCTTCAGGAGGTTAGAAATGACTTTAAGACGTCGTGATGTTGAGCAGTGGATGAGCCATCGTCGCTTACCTAAAGATCTTCGAAGGTTCCATATATTTATCTTGCAGCATATGATTTTTTGATTTTTTTTTTCCTTGTAATCTCATTTCTCTGTGTTCGTTCTAGTTATCGTTTGATCAGTGGCCAGCCCAAAGAAAAAAGTTGTATTGGAATCTAACCAATCATCCATTTATCGAAATTTTTTCTCATGCAAGGGCACGTGAAGTTAGCTTGTTAGATGTATTGTATGCTATCGTGATACTTCTCACAACTCGTTTAAGCTTTTAGAATAGGTGGTCATTAATTTGGCCGTGGTTAATGTCATGTTCGTCCCAAGTTCACTCTGCTGTCGTGGTTCTTGAGCAAAGTTGTCTTTAAACAACTTGGAAACAAACTGCAGTAGTTTCTTGAATGGTTTCCGATACAAAATGGAAGACCTAGTTAGTTGGATGTGTATGTGTTCCCTTGCAGGCAAGTTCGGTCCTCAGAACGCTTCAATTGGGCGGCGACTCGGGGTGTAAACGAAGACACGCTGATGGAGAACTTACCAGAAGACCTTCAACGAGACATAAGACGCCATCTCTTCAAGCTCGTCAAGAAAGTAAATTCTATCAATACGTTAACATTATATTTCAAAGTTTTCGAAGTGAAGATGAGTTCCGTTTCTTTAATATTCGTGACAATCTTTGCTACAGGTCCGAATTTTCCAACTTCTGGACGAACCGGTCATTGATGCTATACAAGAAAAGCTAAAGACCAAATCCTACATCAAAGGGAGTAAAATCTTATATCAAGGTGGTCTCGTTGATAAAATGGTATTTATTATTCGAGGAAAGATGATGAGCACCGGAGAAGACGGGGTCGCGTCTTTCCTGTCCGAAGGGGATGTTTGTGGCGAAGAACTCCTTACCTGGTGCCTCGAACATTCTTCTATAAATAAAGGTAAAAACTTAAATTTAATGATGTTAGAAATAGGAATGGCGTCTCTTGCATATATATCGTGTTTTACTTCACCAATACACGTCAAATGTACATTTAGGTCGGATGTCATCTGCTACAGTACAGTTCACGAGCTTTTCAAAATTATTCAATAAAAATATGCACCTTCATATTGTAAATCTCAGATGGATCGAGTATTAAAATTCCACGACACGGGCTGTTGAGCACCAGGCTGGTAACTTGCTTAACAAACGTCGAAGCCTTTGTACTACGAACTGCTGATCTCGAAGAACTGACGGGTCTTTTCTCGAGATTCTTGAAAAGTCAGCGCGTTCAGGGGGCAATAAGGTACTTTCCATTCGTCAAAAAATGCCTTAAAGTAGGGCTGTAAATGAATCGAACTATTAACGAGCTTGCCTCAATTTTGAGCTCAAAAAAATTTGAGCTGAGTTCGAGCCTAAAGATATCCGATGTGTTAGCTTATTTCAACTGGGATTTTTTTCGATGCAGGTATGAATCGCCATACCTGCGAGGAATTGCAGCTAAACGGATCCAAATCGCGTGGAGATACAGAAGGAAGCGAACGAGTCAAGCTGATTCAAGTCGAGGTGATTCCTCAAGCTCACCGTGTAATTTCTCGTCTCGGACTAGAAGCAGGCGTAGATAGACATATTTTTAGATTCCACAAGATCCCGTTTCGTTCAAGTAACGGATTCTAGCCAACTGAAAGGATCCTCCGATCAATCCAGAGATCGATGATCTCCTCGGCTCATGGGTTCTTTTTCTTCTTGATTGGTGATAGCATGCACATATATATTTTGTTTGTAAAATGTGATTCTTGATTCTATAGAGATAACATTGTAAAGGGCAATGTGGTAGTATTATTTTGTGACGAGGGAACTTGTAGTCGCTATCCGATGGTGGTGCGCTCTAAGGAAATCTCGTTGTTGTGTAATAGCCTTATTTTTTTTTGCTGTATATCATGTTGGAAACTGATTGTTTTACTATAAATTGTTGTTAGTTTTAGATGCTTCTATTGAAATATATGCTACATCAATTTCACTAGTGTGTTTTGTTTAAATGTCCATTGATATAATATTGTATATGTGCTCAATTTTCATGTCACACATGTTGTTCCACTAAGGTTAGAGTTGCATTATTTTTATAGAGTTTCATTAATTTAAAACCTATTAAAAATATTTAATTTATCGATTCAGAACTTGAGAGTCACTCATTGTAAATTAAGCAACTCATTGTAAATTAAGCAATAAAATGATTGAACTATCAATCAAAGCAAAAAAAAAATCACTTATATATTTTGATTATGTTCTAGAATATATAGCTTATTTATTAAGTTGAAAGAAAATTACTGTCAATTTAGGGATTTTATAATTAGGGTTGAAAATCAAACTACATAGCTCGATACTCAAATTGTGTTCGCTCATTAACAGCTCGTTTGAGCTCCATTCGTTAAGCATATCAAATAAGTTCAAACATAAATTTTAAAACTCGATATCATTTCAAACAAGTTTAAACATATGTATGTTCGAGCTTGCCTCTACTCATTTACAACCGGCCTATTTATAATCGATACTATAAATCTAAAACTAAAAATAAATATATTTTGATTTTTTGGTTTTGATTTTCTTAGTAAGTTGGGGTTCATTCATGCATGTAGTAGTTTCATCGAAATTTAATTAATTAATAATTTATTACACACAACATATATATATATATATATATATATATTCAATATTAGACTGATAGTTCTAACATTCATACCCTAAATTCATATTATTTTCTCTTTTTGATCTCTGATTGAGAGATAATTTATCTTTCGACTCCTAGACCGATAAATTTTGAGTTAAACATCGTCATTTTGATGTTAGATGCTTGTAAATTCAACATTAATAGACCTACTAAATATGTCAATAGAGCAGGTGAGAATTGTAATATTTTTCATGGCATGGAATTCATATATATATATATATATATATATATATTCATAATCTTTCTGTCTATTTCAATTTTCCACACATTTACAATGTTATTTATTTTATTATTTTTTGGAGGAAAATTTACAATGTTAATTAATTTCTTGATAAAAGTCATGCATAAGGTTAAGGTAGGAAGAAGTAAGAATATTAATCAAAATAATACATGTTGACTAATGAAAGATAATTCCCTCAATTATTTTTTATTCTAAATATACATCATCATCAAAAGTAGCTATAACTCTCATTTTAATTTTCTTCTACCTAATTTTTGGTTTTATATTGATAATATATAGTATATGTATTCTTCTCAGTCTGGTTGTTATGATTATTAAATAAACTTTATGTTTGTGCGTCACATAATATAATATATTAACAAGAGAACATGTCATCGAGGGATTTAATTAACAATATTAAGATTATAATTAAGGTAAAATAGCTAGATTGAATATTAACATTTTTTATGCTAACGTAATATTTCTTTATTAATATCAAAATACCTTTTATTAACTCTTATTTTAAATTCTTTCTGTTTCTACTATTGTCGATTAGCTTAATTTCTCTCTTTGCAATAGCTATTTTTATAGCTAGAAATTTGTAAAACCTAATTAAGTGATAAAAATAAATACGTCTTACAAATTTTTCAACACGTGCTTGTGACATACTCCCTCCACTTCGTTTTGTTTTTGTTATTTTAGGTTTTTTCTTTTGTGTCAAAATGTTTTTTTTTTTTTTTATATATTTTGACATCCTCTTTCTCAAATTTAACATTACAAATATACGGAGAGAGAAAAAAATTTCAACTTTTTAGAAAAATATAAGTGAATATGATTTTATATAATATAAAAGGGAGGGATATATTAGTCCAAAAAATTAATTGTTAATTCAAGATTAAAAATTCTAAAACATGTCCCTAAAAAAAAATTCTAAAACAACAAACAAAACGAAACGGATGGAGTATAATTAGAAATCAATCTTTTGATATAATTTCATTTGAAAATCAAAATTACTGATATATACTCCTTCCATTTCTGAATAAATGTCATTTTAGCATTTTAATTTTGTTTCAAAAAAAGTACCATTCAACAAATTCGAGACAGAAAATTCTCATTTTTCTCACATTTGCCATCGTTTAATGTATTCAAATACCTATATATTTAACTTATTTAATATATTCACACAAGAGTGAGTTATGTAATTTAATTAATTTATTAATTTGTGTGCATTAATCCAAAATGACATTTAAATAGAAACGGAGTGAGTAGCATTTTATGGTATGAAAAAAACCAACTCCATTCTTTGAAAAAATGATACTCAATTTAGAATATATATACAGACACATACATGCAGATTCCTATGTCTTTTTCCTTTTTTTTTTTTTTTTTTGTGAAAACACGTTTCTGATTTTTAATTAAAATATGTATCAAATAAAATAAAGGATGTTTCTATTTGCACCACAGAATTTACTCTTTGCACTACTCTTACTCAATGCACCACTATTTTTACTCTTTACACCACATAAATTGACATTAATACCCTTACACTTAAAAAATATAGATTTATTAAAAAAATATATATTTCAGTCAATTCCGATTGGATCCTTAATTAATGATCTGTCAAAAATTGGGAGAGATTTGGATTCACCTTTTTCTATCAGAAACGACTCATCCCCACCAAATTTGTTGATTGAAGCCCAATCATAAATGAGGCTTGCATTAACTGAGTTCCTGTCGCCGAGACAGTGAAGATTCACAATACCGAGACAAATACCGCGGCCGGGAAACAGCGTCGCCTGAAGGGTGATGAGAGGGACTAGTTTGTAATCGGTAGCGTCTGTAACCGGCGGTATTTCGAGTGCAAAATCGTAGAATTGGTCGGCATCTCGTGCATGGCTTGCGGTGAGTTGGTCGAAATTGCGGCTGGACTCTGTGATTATTAGGTGGACGGAGTCGTCGGGGGCGTAACGGATTACAGGCTTCTTCTCAGTGTCAGAAGGGTAGAGGAGATTGCCTGCTGCTAGAAGGTAGTGTTTGAGAGTGAGGGAAAGAGATTGTTTGAGTTTTGGAACGATGGTGTCGAGAAATTCTGACTTGGAGCAAGGGTGGTCGTAGAAGAGAATGCGTCGGATTGGGTGGAAATGGACCCACCAGATGTCAAAGAAGGTGAACAGCAGCGTCAGCTCGCCGCCGCCGCTGCCTATCGGAGGTGGAACTCGAGATGTTTGAAGCAAGGTGGTTACCCTTTAATTAAGTAATTAAAGGATATTTCAGTCAATTCGTAATTATTTTATTTTTGCTTTTTTCTTTTTATGGTGCAAGGGGTAAATTCTGTGGTGCAAATAGAAACTCCCTAAAATAAATATCGTTATGCCTTCTCAATTTGAATATTTATCCTCTTTATCAAGTTATATCTATGATCAAAGAAATATTTTCATCAAATTATATTAAAGATGAAAGCACATCACATTTCAGATACCGAAGATTTATTCCGTTCCTATATTTGAGACAACTTTCAAATGCCAGATACCAATATGTAATCATTTAATTGAAGATTGATATAATTATAAGATCAATCCCAAATATCATGTACTAAGTATAATTAAGTCACCATTTATATAAAAATAAATTTAAAGGAGTTAGATATTAATTATCAAAATCAATGGGCTAATTAATGAATAGTCAAAACCTCTACCAGACGCAAACACCCCCCTTGCAAAAAAAAAAAAATAAAATAAAAAAAATATTGGACAAATGGAACAACTCTAATAAAAAGTGATTAATTAATTTAAAACACCGATGATTAATTTAATTAAGAATGCGTGTTTGTACCATGGATTTGGTTAGGGACATTCCAACAACAACTGGGCCCACTGTTGATTGGGTAGCTTAGCAGGCCATCATAAACTACACTTCAATTTTTTCAAACAATCTATTTTATTACAAATTTTCCAAAACACAATATCTTATCCTCACAATGATTTATTTTCAACTCCAATTCTTTGAACATATCAAATTTCTCACAATATTTAATCCCACAAACATCACAAGTCATCATAAAAAAATTAGGAGTTTTATAGATTCAGGTCCGAAAGATAGGTATATTATCTATCAATTCAGAACCTGAAAGATGGAAAGTATCGATTCAAGACCTGAAAAATTAAAATTTCAATGAAAATTACTTTATTAATTATCTACTCACTCAGCTTCAAAAAGATTAATGTTTTAGGTTTTATAAAAGTTAAAAAATATGATAAATATGCCATCTCTCCCTATTAAGTTATATTTTTCTAATATTATCTTAATTTCTCTCTCATTATAATATATAGGGGTAAAATTGGGAGGAATAGTATTTAAAAGTGTAAAACATCAAATAATTTGCAACAAAATTAAGAGGCTAAAACATCATCTTTCTGAAACTGACAAAGTATTAAATTTAGCAAATAATCTATTAAAAATAAAAATAAAAATCTAAATACACGATTTTTAGGCACTGAATTGATAGTTTTCAACTTTCAGGATACCGATTCATATTTTTCATCTTCTAGATCCTAAATCAATAGATAACCCATCTCTCGAGACGTTATAAATTGACAATTATTCTTAAAATTATTAGTTTTCAACTCTAATTATGTGACATGCTCAACAAGTCCAAATCAAGGGTTGTTGCAAACTAAAAAAATATATAAATACATGTGTGATTCATGGGGGCCTCACCTTCCAACACCTAGTCAAATTCAAATACTATGATTTGCAGAAATCCACATACAATGTCTTGTCTGTGGGATCATTAGTCCCTGGGGCCTCCACCTCTTTCTCGACCTCTTCCTCGTCCTCGTCCTCGTCCTTTTTCATGCCGGTGCAATTAGCACTGCATATATTTTGTCTTTTATCGAAACACGTTGTTTAATTTCCTCGTCGTTTCACCCAATCAGAGTATATTAATATCGCGACTACGCCATAGTAGCTCGTGATCGAAATGGGGTTCTCGAAGTTCCTGAAATTTCTCCGGCTGAAGCTGAGGCGGAGGAGGGCGGCGGAGAGAGTTGCGGCCGTCGATTTCAACGGAGAGGAAGATGATCATAACATGGATTGCTGCGAGCAGCAGAGATCCAAAGGCGGCGCGAGATTAACGTTACGAATGTTTTCGTGGGAAGAGATTCAGAAATTGACGATGAATTTCTCGATTGTGATTGGATATGGAGGTTTCAGCACTGTGTATCTTGCTAAGCTCTCCGATTCATCCATGGCGGCGGCGAAGATCCAGTTTCGCTGCAGCCAGCGCTTGAATGAAGCTTACGAGAAGGAATTGGAGATTTTGCTTCGAATCAATCACCCCTATATTGTTAAGTTAATCGGATATTGTGATGAAGATCGAGGTACGTCTTAACTTCCATTTCGTATTTCAACTATTGAATTTTAGCCATGCGGGTTTAATTTTTTAAGTGGCCGGTTATTCATTTTTTTTTTTCAAAAAATTTTAAGTATACACATCGAAAATTCAATAATTATAATACGAGATGGAATATCAAATTGTAATCGTCTCATCGCTCATCCGGTTACCATCATCATCAAACTCTTTTCCATGGAGCATATGTATACATCATATATGTGTGCGTATATATATATATTTAAAGCATATTAAGGTTTTCGTATACATATCCAAATTGGGTCCATATAGTTCCTTTTTTTTGTAAATAATTTTGAATTTTTGTTTTTAAAGAATTTGTGTACTTCATTATTAAAATAATTAAGTGTTTGCTTAGCGTAAGGTAATAATTTTAACCAAAATCAAAGTATAAATAATCAAAATTTGACAAATAAATGTGTAGGAGCTAGCTTTTTCACAAGAACCGATTTTTTTAAAATGAAATTATAAGAACTTAATTTTATCAAATGAATTTTTTTTTTTTAAAAAAGAACAAATATATAAATCTGATTAAAATTTATCTAAATAGTAAATGAACTTAACTTTACATGCATTTTTCCTAGTTCTCAAAAAAAAAAAATCACATTATTTTTTATATATGAATAGCTATAATTGGCTCTTGTTGGAATTCTCTATTATGAAATATGAAAAGCGCTTCCTATTGTTTGTTATTATTCTATATACTATATTGATTAAATTTGATAAATTTACAGAAGAAGGCACACTAATATTGGAGCACGTAGCAAACGGCAATCTGCATGAAAGACTGCACGGTTCGAACTCGAGCTCGATTCTTTCATGGCGGAGACGGATGGCCATAGCCTTCCAACTCGCCGACGCCATAGATTACCTCCACAAAAACTCCATTGTTCACTGCGACATCAAAGCATCCAACATTTTGCTCGACGAGCACCTGAATTGCAAGCTCTGCGATTTCGGGTCATCAAAAATGGGATTTTCTTCACTAGTACTTCCCTCGTCGAGCCGAGCAATGATGCTCGGCTCCCCGGGCTACACCGATCCTCACTACTTGAGGACGGGACTCACCTCGAAGAAGAGCGATGTGTACAGCTTTGGAGTGATTCTTCTGGAGCTCATATGCGGAATGGAAGCCCTCGACCCGCTCAGCGGGTCGAGGCTGACAAAGAAGGCGGAGCACGTGCTCCGGGGGGCGGAGAAGGTGGTGGAGATAGCTGATCCGCGGCTGAGAAGCGGCGGGGACTTTGACATGGAAGAGGCTAAGGCCATGGCCGCCGTGGCGGCCATGTGCCTTAGTGATTCTCCGGCTCATCGGCCTTCTCTATCGGAAGTCTTGACCACCATGAGAAAGAAAGTTTCCTCAATATCATACTTGTTTTGATAATGAGAGGCTTTTTTTTTTTTTTTTTTGTATGGGAATGTGTTCGGATTGCTTGATTGCGAATATGTTTAATCTCGTATTGTATAGAACATCCGATATATATCACGTGTGTATTGGTGATGTTGCTTTATAGATAATCCCTTTATGTTTTATAGTTGATTTTTTGTTGTATAAATTAATTGCTAGCTCAATAAATTCATATGAAACTATATAAATACAAACTTTTGGGAAAGACAATTTCTTTTTTGTGTAAATCTTATATCAGATGGATACTTTTTAGTGTTAGAAGTGATATTTTTTCGTGTTAGAAGTGTGAGACGTCTCACCTCGGTGGGAGAACAAAAGTATGATGAGTATATAAGTGGGCTTAATGAATTCTCTAATAATTTAGGTTAACCATTTTGACAATGCAATGACGAATGTAAAATAGTTGCTAGTGGAGTCCGCTGTCATTTTGTTACTGGGCTTTAGACGCAAAATTTGTCCAATAACTTAAATCATTTATCAATTTTGATAATGTATACATTGATTTTGCAGTTTTGCATTCAATTATATATAAATGTGTATGCCAATTACAACCTTTTAACTTAATTAACAACTTTTAGATTTTTATTTTTTATTTTTTGAGGAAACAACTTTTAGATTTTATCTGGTGATTTTAAATTAATTTATATATAAAAAAAATTATTCAACAAACAAGAAAATATGTTTTTTTTCTCTCTCTCTCATCCTCGCTTCTCTATTGATATCTAATGCTAGAGCAGAGATCCTCTAATCTCAATTTTCTGTGTTAACCGTATTATGCCAATATTAAAATTATATATTGTTAATAATGTTTTTATAAAAATAAAATTTATTGTATTATAAATAATCATAATTAACATTTATTGCTTAAAATTAAAATTTTAAAAAATTATATACTTTAAAGTTTGGAATAATCAACCCCAAAAATCAATTATATTAACTAAAAAATGAAAATTAAATATTAAAAAATAATTATAAACTCTAATCGGATAGAATGAACCCTAAATAATAATGTAAAATTATACTAAACAAAAAGAAATTAAAATTGAAAAAGAAAATGAAAGAAAAAGTAATAATTTTAAGGTTTAATACATGGTTGACACACACAAATTGGGATTAGATGATGTCAAGTGCTAATGCTGATCTTTCTCCCCAATGTTACATTGTGGTGGCATGGACCGAAATTCGATTTTTATTAAATTTTAAAAAATAGGCATATGGGACCAGTTTTGCAATTTAAAATAACAAAAAAGATTGCTGAAGGAATATTTCTCTTCAACCTAAACATCAATGATATTTATGGACCTTTATTTAACTCTTCATATTCAACTTTAAAAAATCAATCAAGTAAACAAATATACACAGAGAATATCAATAACTAATATGTACACCTCTCAACAACTGTAAGAACTATCATTATCAACATGTTTACTAATCTCAACTTCCTAAATGAAACAAATAATGACCAGATTCTCCACTAACCTAAATTCTCCCTATTTTTGGTGATAAGGAGAAACCAAGTATCCATGCTTGAGCTCTGGTAAATTCCACAATTTTTTATTTTTTATTTTTTCCAAACTGTACATGATTTCTTGGCACCAATATCTGCTCCATTTTGTCCATGCAAGCACACAATGGGTTAAACCAAATCACGACCAAATGCAAATGTTGCCGTTCTTATCGGAAGTAGCTAAAGGCTTACCAAGATCACTCCAAGCGCAGCATAACACAGGAGATGTGTGCTCCTTCAACGTGCTCACTATCTTGGCATTCGCGACAGACCAGATTTGTACAGACCCATCAACAGATCCAGCAGCAACGTAGCCATCGTCGGGACTCATACAAGATCTGCTCCAATTCGAGGCTACTCTGGCTCCATTTCCTCTCAGGGTCGCGCAGATTTCCAGAGTGCGCATGTCGAATAGATTGTGCAAGTTGTCCCTCCCGCTTGAGAGTAACACGCTCCCGTTTCTGGACAGGGATAAAGATGTAACTGCAAAAGAATGTGCGGCAATCTCACTCAGAAGTTTTCCTGTCTGAATATCCCAGAGTCTGAGATTCCCATCTACGTGGCCCGAACAAATGGTCTGTCCATCCATGCTGAAGCAGATTGCATTACAGTTGCTGTGGAATAGAAGAGTGTTGACACAGTAGCCTTTCTGAAGATCCCAAACTTTTATGGTTCGGTCATAAGCAGCACTCACAACATGGCGATTAGACACCTTGCTGACGTCCACAGCACAGACCTTGTCCACATGGCCGGTGAGTGTATGGCGCACACGGCCTGAACTTACATCCCATACGTACAGATTATTTGCACTGCTGGAAGCAATAACTGATTTGTTATCGTGGGTAATAGAGACATCAAGAACTGTACCCAGACAGCCATAAAGGGTGCGAGTTGATGATCCCGTGTTTGTATCCCACATTTTAACAGCTTTGTCTTGTCCTCCACTGACCAATTTAGAGGAGCCGTGCTCAAACAATATGGAAGCGCAGCCACCGTCATGGGCAGGGATCCTTTGCTTGCATGTAGAAGGAATTGTTGACTCAACATAATACTCTGCACCCTCTTCACTTCGCCGGACTACGCCATCAACTTGTTGGTGGGCAAGAAGTTGCATGCTGCTTCCCTTGAGGCGATCCACCATATCTTCATAAAGAGCATTTGCCTAATTAAGGAAACATTTAATTATCAACAATAACTGTTATAAAGGCTCGTCAATGAAAAATATACTCACTTTTACAAAATGAATAAGTAAAAAAAAAATCACTTTTACAGATTTCCACAGGAGTTACTTAGGCTTTAATAAGCAGTAGATGTGAAACTACGTACACAATAAGTCCAACTAATACACATTCCATGTAAGAGACTAAGATTGGTGATGTTACTAAAGCATATAATTATTAATATACCTCATTGAGACGCTCCGCATCTTTCATTTTTTCCAACATCCAGCGATCAATTAGCATCTTGTTTTCCGCTTCTGCATTGTCAGCTCTAAGAGTGGCTGCTTCAAGTTGTCCCTTAACTTCTTGGTGCTCACTTATCAACAGATCCAAAGCCTTAGTCTTTTCTTCCAACAGCTCAGCCAATCGGGAGCATTCATCCCTGCAAATCAGTGAGAAGTAAGTTCACTGACATAAGAACTCCCACAATCCATTTCTGCGTGAAGGCTGCTCTGCTGATGTAGGAGAGGCAGGACGAGATAGGTTTAAAGATGAAACCTTGCTTGACTCAGCTCATTTTGCAACTCAGATATCAGAGTTTCTTTCTCTTGCATTAGTGCTTTTGAAGTTCTGGATTCAGCTACTTCCACTACAAGTTGCTCAGATAATCTAGACTGAGCTTTGTAACATTGTTGGAGCTCCAATTCAAGATTTTCAGCCTTTTCTTTCCATTCCGACCCCTTTCACATACAACATTAATACACTTAAGCCAAAAGATATAAATTAGGACATAATTTCAAATGGAGACCACTCTAAACAGTTTGAATAGAACAATTTGTAACGTTGAGCCATAGTCAAATACTTGCTAACTAGCACAGTAGCACCACGTGTGCACATTAAACATTTTTTACAAACAAACAAATAAGTGACTGTAAACAAGATTTTTGCACATTCCACTACAACAAATAGAAGAAAGGGCCTAACTGAAATAGAAAACCAAAAAATAAATAGAAAAAGTAAATGTCTTTTATTGTCTAACCAAATTCAGAACATTTCCTCCAGGCTCCATTCAATGGACCAAATGGTCTCTGTCCTCAAAACCAGTTGAAAGTATCCTACTTTTTCTTCAAGAAACAATTTTACATTGATCAGCAAGCCATCATGCTAGCTAGCAATCATCAGTTTATCTACATGTCCTTTCCCCTCTTCCTCAAACAAACTTAAAGCCAAGAAGCTACATACCTTGAAAGATCCAATCAAGATTGGCATGCTTCAATGTTTTCTGATGTAGTTGATATTGCAACTCATTCAAATCAACCATTATAAGTGAGAATCTTACCCTATTTAGCTAGTTGAACTGATGCCTTGTTACTGCACAATCCTAGCATCACCTCCAACCAAATATTGCCCTCTACTATTACTAGCTTAGTTTTCAAGTAATTAATCATGACAGTGAGGCTTACAGTGTCAATATGCACTAACTGATCTCTCCTTCAAAAAACTAATCCATTATTGCAGCGCGTTTCGCCTTCATATATAGTCTACTTTTGCTTCGGATCTCAATATCAGCTTGCAACGGCACATTTGACAAAGCCAGCAATAAAAATACTGAATTTGCAATCTCCTTAAAGGTAAAACTCTTAAAAGGACTACACATTAACAACATTGTATATTCAAGAACATCTCCGCTACAGAACTAACAATAACTAATTCAATATCATATACGAAAAATTCAACTATAAAAACAACAAATTGCAAAAAAAAAAAAAAAGAAAAAAATTCAAGTTCAAACAACCTGAGACACAATCGGGCGAGATAGCGCAATAAAAGCGGGCGAATGCGCGCCCTCTTCTATTAAATGCCGCTTTCTCAGAGCTTTCAGAGCGTGCTTTATTGCTTCCATTGCTACAACTTCTTGCGCCCTAATTTTATTAAAAAGAAAAACAAAATTGAAACAATTCACCATCAACTACAAACCAAAAAACAATCAAACGGAAAAACCTAGAAAGAAGCAAAGAAATCACAAAACTGGAATATGTGAATACGCTGAAGCATTCAGTTCATAATTCGAAGAATTACATTGAGGAATGGGGATTTAGGGTTTGAATTTGGGGGGTTTCTTCTCCGATTTGATCGTGAATTTGTTTTAGCTGCAGAGTTTGCTTACTAGTTAATGGAATTGCTGTAGTTACTGACTGTGATATTGCGCGGTGACGGTTCTCTCTCAGAGTCGGAGCAGGGTCATACGGGTAAGGGCTACGGTGACGGGTCGGGTAGAAGATTTATGGATCTAATTTATTTACTCTCGTTTCAGGCCCAATATATGGGATGTATCACTGTATATTAATTAAAATTAAAACATAGTAGTGCACAATTTTTAAAAGGAAAAATATCGATCTAGGACCCGAAAGATAGGGTAACTATCGATCCAGGACCCGAAAGATGAAAACTATCGATCCAGGACCCGAAAGATCTAAAACTATCGATTCAGGACCTCAATACTTAACGGTGTTAGAAAGCCATCCAACGGAAGCTGATGTGGCAGTTTAGTGAACACGTCATCTGGACACGTCATTTATGAACATAATATTTAAATAAAAAATATAAATTAATATAATATTATCAAATCTAAATAAAAATTATAATATTAGTTAAAAATTATTTTCATGCAAAACTAATTCTTTCATCTATGTATCGACGCATCCCTCCCTCCCCCTTCTCTCTCCGGATAAAGATGCCCAACAGCTAAAGTCTCTCTCTAACTAGGGGTCTAGATGAAGATACCCATCAACCGTAGACATCTTCAGCCATGATTTAGAGTTGTCAAATTTATTAGGAAATATGGAAGTCTTCTATATATTTGATGAAATGCTTCAAAAGAAGCCACGTTTTAATTAGTCTCTATTGACTTCCATATGTTTGATGAAATGCTTCAAAAGAAGCCACGTTTTCATTAATCTCTATTGCATTCCATATCTTTGATGAAATGTTTCAAGGGAAGCCACAAAAAAAAAATCTCCAAATTCTTTTTTCTTCTTCTTTCCCTTGCATCCTAATCATTTTTTTGCCAATTTCTCTCATCAGATTTTCAATGAGAGCAAAATGGCGAATTCTGCATCTGGAGTTGCTGTGCACGACGACTGCAAACTAAAGTTTTTGGAGCTCAAGGAAAACGGAACTACAGGTACATTGTGTTCAAATTCGATGATGGGCTCCAACAAGTGGTGGTGGAGAAGGAAGGGGGTTAAGCAGAGAGCCACCTTGAATGCAGCAATAGCATGCCTTCCGATGATTGTCGAAATGCTGTTTTCAACTATGACTTTACAACAGATGAGAGCTACCGTAAGAGCAAGATTTTCTTCGTTGCCTGGTCACCAGAGACTGCAAAGGTGAGGACCAAGATGCTTTACGCAAGCTCAAAATACCGATTCAAGAGAGAGTTGGATGGCATTCAGGTTGAGTTGCAAGCAACTGATGCAAGTGAGATGAGCATGGACATCTTCAAAGAAAGAGCTTATTGAAGTTCCTTTGCTGAAAACACAGCATTACTTCTGTTTTTATTATCTCATTCTTTCTTAATTTCTCTCTCTCTCTCTCTTTCTCTTTTTTTTTTGAATTTTGGTACTTCTATATTTCTTGAACTTGTGTTATGTCAACTGAGCCTAATCTTCTTGGCTTTGGCCGACTGTTTTGAATTCATAATTTCTGTTATATTTGGAGATGTTTTGACAGGATGATATTCATTACTAAGAGCTTCATTTAAAAAAAATTAGTCTCCATTTCATCAATATAATTGTATTTAGAAGCATTGTACTTCTTGGAGACTCTGGTGAGCCTCCCATTTCATGCCTTACGATGAATAGTTACCAACATTCATATTCTTTTAGAACATTTTTTAGAGTGCTAGACAAGATAAGTTTTATTTTTGAAAAAAGTATCCTCCTACAAACTATGGAAATAACATATCAGAAGCCTACTTGAACCTTTTTTTCTCATTAGATGCAGCCATTGATAATTTACAAGAAAGAGTTACAATTAACCTTAATATTATCACATGTAAATTTATCCACACAATGTATCAAGAGACAAGTTGTATATTGAATATAAGATTTCAATATTTATAGCACATGAAAAACTCAAAATTACATTATCACATTTTGTGTAATTAAACTAAAAACAGACTTAGGATTGTTTCATTTTGCATACGAGTCTATCGGAGTAATTTACATTAATGTAATTATGTAATATGTCCCACTCTGTGAATGGAGAGATGAAGAGTCTGCATCCCACATAATTTATTTTCCTCTATATGCATGCTTGAGACTCGTGTTCAAGTCCTCAAAAAACTTATATGACCCGACCAAAACTGCCACCAAGATAATGACCTGCATTACAAATATTGGAGAACCACAAACACACACATACATGCAAGCAGAGAGAGAGAGAGGCTAATACAAAGTGACACAAACAGAGAGAGGGAGAGATAGATTAAGGCTAATACAAAGTGACACAAACATAAATGTCACATGTCCAGAAAAGTTACTTAACAGAAATCTGACTAGCTAATACAAAGTGACAAAAACATAGATCAAGGCTAGTAGTCTTAAAATGCAGCTACACTAAACTCAATCCATAAAAAAAAAAATAGAACAATTTATATGAGCTAGCTAGAATTGTAATTGAACATACTGTTTAAGCAATATAATCCATCTAGAGTTCCATTTGAGAAAGAATAACAAGAGTTATACATTCAATATTCTAGAGTTCAAAAACTTGCTTCTTAAACAAAAAAACCAAAACAAAGAAACAAAATAAGAAAGACTCAAAATTCTCTTCATAATAATGGCTGTGTTCCATTTCCTCCATATATATTCATATCCCTCCTCTTGCCATGACGAAGCCTTCAAAGGTTGAAAAAATCAAACCTCAATGGATCATGCCTACCAAAATAATTAATAAATTATCAAGCATATAATCCAATATGAGTATTATATTTAATCAAGAAAATGATGATGTAACAAAATAAAGAATTTGAAATTTACACTTTAGTGATAATTGTTATA
Source organism: Perilla frutescens (assembly GCA_026008535.1). Lineage (NCBI taxonomy): Eukaryota > Viridiplantae > Streptophyta > Magnoliopsida > Lamiales > Lamiaceae > Perilla > Perilla frutescens. Next base: position 23,102,352 of record BRKX01000005.1, read on the forward strand.
AGGAAATTAAAACACAATATTTTCAAACAAATTTCATTCTTAATCAGAAATTATGAGTTCAAGTCGATATATAACAAAAGAATTGTACCTGTTCACTCTCTTTGCATGATCTTTTATTGTGGCCAAGTTGGCCCCATAAAGCTAAGAGAAAATATGGGATGATCAAGTGTAGCAGACTCTTCATCTCTCCATTCACAAAGTGGGACATATTACATAATTACATTAATGTAAATTACTCCGATAGACTCGTATGCAAAATGAAACAATCCTAAGTCTGTTTTTAGTTTAATTACACAAAATGTGATAATGTAATTTTGAGTTTTTCATGTGCTATAAATATTGAAATCTTATATTCAATATACAACTTGTCTCTTGATACATTGTGTGGATAAATTTACATGTGATAATATTAAGGTTAATTGTAACTCTTTCTTGTAAATTATCAATGGCTGCATCTAATGAGAAAAAAAGATTCAAGTAGGCTTCTGATATGTTATTTCCATAGTTTGTAGGAGGATACTTTTTTCAAAAATAAAACTTATCTTGTCTAGCACTCTAAAAAATGTTCTAAAAGAATATGAATGTTGGTAACTATTCATCGTAAGGCATGAAATGGGAGGCTCACCAGAGTCTCCAAGAAGTACAATGCTTCTAAATACAATTATATTGATGAAATGGAGACTAATTTTTTTTAAATGAAGCTCTTAGTAATGAATATCATCCTGTCAAAACATCTCCAAATATAACAGAAATTATGAATTCAAAACAGTCGGCCAAAGCCAAGAAGATTAGGCTCAGTTGACATAACACAAGTTCAAGAAATATAGAAGTACCAAAATTCAAAAAAAAAAAGAGAAAGAGAGAGAGAGATAGAAATTAAGAAAGAATGAGATAATAAAAACAGAAGTAATGCTGTGTTTTCAGCAAAGGAACTTCAATAAGCTCTTTCTTTGAAGATGTCCATGCTCATCTCACTTGCATCAGTTGCTTGCAACTCAACCTGAATGCCATCCAACTCTCTCTTGAATCGGTATTTTGAGCTTGCGTAAAGCATCTTGGTCCTCACCTTTGCAGTCTCTGGTGACCAGGCAACGAAGAAAATCTTGCTCTTACGGCAGCTCTCATCTGTTGTAAAGTCATAGTTGAAAACAGCATTTCGACAATCATCGGAAGGCATGCTATTGCTGCATTCAAGGTGGCTCTCTGCTTGACCCCCTACCTTCTCCACCACCACTTGTTGGAGCCCATCATCGAATTTGAACACAATGTACCTGTAGTTCCGTTTTCCTTGAGCTCCAAAAACTTTAGTTTGCAGTCGTCGTGCACAGCAACTCCAGATGCAGAATTCGCCATTTTGCTCTCATTGAAAATCTGATGAGAGAAATTGGCAAAAAAAATGATTAGGATGCAAGGGAAAGAAGAAGAAAAAAGAATTTGGAGATTTTTTTTTTTGTGGCTTCCCTTGAAACATTTCATCAAAGATATGGAATGCAATAGAGATTAATGAAAACGTGGCTTCTTTTGAAGCATTTCATCAAACGTATGGAAGTCAATAGAGACTAATTAAAATGTGGCTTCTTTTGAAGCATTTCATCAAACATATAGAAGACTTCCATATTTCCTAATAAATTTGACAACTCTAAATCATGGCTGAAGATGTCTACGGTTGATGGGTATCTTCATCTAGACCCCTAGTTATAGAGAGACTTTAGCTGTTGGGCATCTTTATCCGGAGAGAGAAGGGGGAGGGAGGGATGCGTCGATACATAGATGAAAGAATTAGTTTTGCATGAAAATAAGTTTTAACTAATATTATAATTTTTATTTAGATTTGATAATATTATATTAGATTATATTTTTTATTTAAATATTATGTTCATAAATGACGTGTCCAGATGACGTGTTCACTAAACTGCCACATCAGCTTCCGTTGGATGGCTTTCTAACACCGTTAAGTATTGAGGTCCTGGATCGATAGTTTTAGATCTTTCGGGTCCTGGATCGATAGTTTTCATCTTTCGGGTCCTGGATCGATAGTTACCCTATCTTTCGGGTCCTAGATTGATAATTTTCCTTTTTAAAAAGAATTCTTCCCGTTATAAAATGTCAAATCATAAAATTCTAATAAAACAATATTTATACTTTTCAATTGATTCAAATATTAATTTTAGCAAAACATAAAATATTATTTTTATGAAGTATTGGAAAGCTTATATATCATTCCACAATTTCTAAAATCAGATTTAAGAGACCAAACCATATAGCCCAAAAAATAAGATCGTCTAACATATCGACACGCAACGCGTGAGTGTCAAACTAGTTGTTTAAAATAGTGGAAGAACAAAATAATAAGTATAAATAAGTGAGAAAATATATTTATTTATAAGATTATTGTCACTTCAAATTACAAGTTGAAAAAGAAGAAATTTGTATTATTATGCATATGGATAAATATGGCATACTATTTATAATTTTAGAATTGATAAATATGGCATACGTATTACACTGATCAATCGTGTGTCTAATGAGGCCTAGATTTAGGGGATGTATTGGATTGAGATTTTAATGGATTTTGTTGGACTTTAAAATGTCCATGGATTTCTATGGATTTTATAAATCCATAGACTCCACATGGAGTCTCCCATAATTCCACATGGAGTCTTCCAACTCCACGCAGAGTCTGGGGGATTTCTATGGATTTCGGATCGATTTTGAACGATTTCAATGGATTTCAAATCCATCTCGCCAGTGCTCGTTGGAACACAACGATCAGTGTATCTGGTAAGAAAAATTGAACCCAGCGGCCGCTGGAATCGAGCGGCCTTGATCCCAGCGGCCGCTGGAGTGTCATCATCGGCAAGGCCAGCGGCCGCTGGGGTGCCCGATTTTAACTCCTCACCGGCCGCTGGGACACCGCGCTCGCTGGGTTTTTCAAATCCATCGAAATCTCGTGTCTGGAGGTCGGAATTCATCCTTTGTAATTTTCACGTGAAATCTAGCTGAAATCCAACGAAGTCAATGACTTTTTAAAGTCCGTGGATTGTTGAATACCGCAGAATTTTAAAGGACTTTTAAAAGTCTGAATTGAATACACCAAGATTTCGTTGGACTTTTAAAAGTCTGGATTGAATACACAAAGATTTCATTGAACTTTTAAAAGTCTGGATTGAATACACCAGAATTTCGTTGGACTTTTAAAAGTCTGGATTGAATACACCCGGATTTTAAAAGTCCAACGAAATCTCAATCCAATACACCCCCTTAGGGCTAAAACAAAACAAATAACTCAATACTTACTTTTATTTATCCGTTAAAACTTAAAAAGTCGTTTTTGAGATCAGTTCAATAAACACATTAAATAAATTTGAACATAATTTTGTATTCGAAAAAAATTCAAAACTCGACTCGAACTCAATAAATAAATAAACGCAAATTCTCATGTACATATGTTGTATATCAGACGATCAACTCGTTGACTTGATCAACGCGTTTTGATTCGGTCAACACGTTGATTAAAACAATCATCAAAATAGGTGATACTTTTTAAGAATACAAGTGATACTTTTTTTTTTTTTTTTAATTTTGAGTGATATTTTTTAGTATTATGAGTGATACTGATTTTACCTTTTAATTATACAAGTGATATTTTTGGACTTTTTAAATAATACTTTTTAGTATTACGAATAATACTGATTTTGACGAATTTTTTTATCAATATGTTGACCGTCTAATGTGCACTCATAAAACCCGCCCATAAATAAAAGGCGAACAAACTTAAAAATATCAAACTACTTGAACTCAACTTATGTTCAACTCAATTAAAACTTGAGTCAATAGATTATCAAACATAATTCTAAATCTCAATATCGTTTTAAAAAAATATATATTCAGCTCGACTCATTTACGAGCGGAAGAAATTGAGAGTTTCACAAAAGATAACTAGGATGGTGAAGGAGAAAATGGGATGTCTACCCTATCCGTGTGGATACTACCCGCATACCAGTAAGATCGTGCCACATAGCCACCTTTTTTATCCTTGAACCGGTAGGTAAGAATTTTATGGAGAAAATAAAAGGTTAAGAGTGAGAAGCAATTTTTACTAGACATGCACATTCCAAATGAGCAATGATTTATATGGAACTATACCCCCCACATATCACTTTCTTCATAACAGATAATAAAAATGGAAGAGTATCAACTCAGAAATTTCAATGAGCAACATACACACCCAATCACCATAATTTAAACAAATCCTCTTTTCCTATGGCTTTTTTTCTTGCCTTCAACGAAGCAGAAATTTACAGCACCGTAGACGCAGTCAAGTCGCCCGTATCCTATCCAGCCAGTCCACGCTCTTCCGAGCTTTCTCCAACTGAACGTCGATACTCCTCCGTGACTTCTCATGGTATTCGACGCTCCTCCTAGATCTTTCCATTTGGTCGAAAGTGACGACTTTTAACTTGGATAGCCTCTCGTCGTTGTGGAACTTGTATTCGAACGGCTTTAGTTTCTCTGGTCGGTCAGTGCTCCGCCTGGGTTTCTCTCTCCGGTCAGTGCTCTTCCTTGGAGCGTCGATACAGTCAGTGCTCTTCCTGGAATGTTCGGGCCGGTCAATGCTTCTCCTCGACGTGTGTCTTTGGGAGGGAGGTTTTTCTACGTAAGATACGAACTTTTTGAGGTGCTTAATATACTCGGGATATAGCTCAAGATCACAGTGGTTCCCTCCTTTGATCCACAGTGGTTCGTATTTCTCTTGACATAGTTCATAAAGCTGTTTTCCGTGAGAGCAGTCGACAACATCGTCAGCAGTTCCCTGCATCGACACAGCAAATAGCAATTATTTTCCTCGACTGTCAAAAGCATGCACAGATCACACTGCAGGCCGCAAGATGCAAAGAAATGCAGAGTTTTAATCAGAACTTCCGAACTATGAATTAGACAGCGAAAATTATTGTAGTTTCGTCTCCTAAAACCCATGTTCATGTTGTCGGACACCGGCATTACAGCATTTTTAGCAAGAAAATGAAGGGTTTGACGGACAAGAAATACTGGGGACAAATCTATGCAACAATCAATCAGTTTTGGGATTTTTCAACAAAATTCAGTAAACACAGTCAGTTTGAAACTATTCATATCAAATCCCAATATAAGCATATGCAAAATCACACAGTTCTTTTTAAATTAATGTAGCCGGCGATGGAAATTGATAAAAAAGACTCATCAAGTATTCGCATGTCGAGAACTTCTAAATTACCATGAGGAGAGGCACAACATAGGTTATTTGTTATATATAGCTTGACTGAGGAAATTACATGACTGTGTTCACTTACATGTATGACTAGAACAGGGCACTTCACCAAGGGAATTTTGTCAATGTTCTGCAAAAATCAATATACATTCTTGTTGGTTAAATTGGTATCAGAACCATGACTGAATTGAGCTGTACAGATCTGTGACCGAGAGGCGAGCACTAACCTTGTAGATGTCAAACCAATATGTGCGCTTCACTGGATACATAACTCTTAATCCTGATGAAATAGGACTGTGCAAAATAACAGCTCTTAGGCGAGGCAAACGAGCTGCAAGATCTACGGTGGGGCCACTACCAACCGATTGGCCATATAAGATAATGTCCTCTTGCTTGGCCCCATAGCTCTCTTCGAGACACTTATATGCAGCTTCAATGTCTGCGTAAGTGTTATGCTCACTCGGCTGCACCATAGACAACATGAGAACTTTAACGGGAGATCTCAAGCAGTAAATCACTTAGTAATAAGAGATCAAGAATCATGTAAATCGAAATAATTAGTTGATACCTTCCCAGTTGACTGGCCATAACCTGAGTAGTCATATCTGCAGACGTAGTGTGCAAAAGATAGTAATGAGGATTAAGCTACATCACAAGTAAGTGGCACAGCCATGATAGCATCAAAATAAATACGACAGCTCGAGTCTGAGTATAACCTAAGCAAAGCATCCTCAATCAGCCACTAGGAACATAAAAGATATGCACTTATATTTAAGTAGGTACTCATATTATATAATTGCAAGAATAAAGCATACCAGGACATAATCCAGTGAGTCTAATGGTGGATTTTTAGACAAAAATCTACTAGTATCCTATAATATACCCCTGCAATAACATCCTATTGCGGTTCAACCTTGTAGCACTACAAGAGTTGATCCGGTTTTCATGTCAGAGACCTATTAATATATATAAATGTCAAAAAATAGTAACAAATTTTTTTGCACCCAAATTCACTTTCTATATATGGAAAGTAGAATAATTATATTATCCACTAACTATGAATAGATTAATATATAATTTCCACCAATTATTAAAATACTAAAATTTATAATATTATCTTCACTAACTATTATTATATTATCTGATCCACTAACTATTAACACATTATTATATACAGATAAATAATATATTGTACCTACATACACACATTGACAAATATTCTATTAATTGATAATATAATTTATGTAATAATAATTATTATATCTAATATATATTTATAATTCAATTTTTATGAACACATATTATTAACTATGAGATATAACATCATATTATATTTTAAAAAATCAAGTCAAATTTAAACGCCTCTAAAAGTGTTGCAATGGGCTTTAGGGCTTATAAACTTGTTTTAAGCATATAATAATTTGTGCTATTTTTCTTCATAAAATCATTAAATCCTATGTTAGATTTTTGAAATAGTATGCATTATAATAATTAAATTCATAGAATATCTAATATACATAGTTATAACAATCGTTTTATAATCTAGATGTAATATCATTATATTTGAAAAATCAAATTGTGTTTAAACACCTCAAAAAAAGTTATCGTGAAAGGCTGAAAGTTCTTCGTATGATTTATGCATATAACTCTATGTTTAGATTTTCCTTTGTAAAATTTACTAAATCCATGTTGGGTATTTAAATAGTATTTATTTACATATTCTATACAGTAAGTCAATAAGTAATATTTTTTACAGTGTTTTAAAACAACTTGTGGCACTTGATTATGACAAAGTAGGATGAGACAACTTCCCAAGTAAACTTTATTATCGTTCATAGTCATGCGTCAAGAGAAGGTTTGTAATGAAATTCTGAAATTTGTTTAGACACCGAGTAGGTTGTAACGAAGTTCTGATTCACTTCTTGAGAGAAGGTTGTCTATGCAGGCTCAAAATTTAAATTAGTATTTTTAGTCAATGTGCTCTAAATCTAAAAGCTATTCTGCAAAATCAAACAATTTGTCCTCCTAGGTCATGCTTAAAAGTTAGATTGATAAATATTAAACTTTTAAATTGATGCTAGAAAATTAAGGTAAAATATTCATCATTTTTGCTGCTCATTTTGAGGTCAATGGTTGTTCAACATCATAAACTTCTTCCAAGAGTATTATAACACAAGATCTAGTCAAGCCAACTACCGCCATTATCGAACCTCTCTCTCTCCCTCTCTCTAAATGGCTGATAGCAGATAGTGAAGCTAACACTTGCCACAGTCAATGATTTCAATAGTACCTACTGCAAATCTCCTAAAACAAAAGGGAAATCTCCAACTACTTTTCAAGAGTCAACATTCACCATCCTCAGTTCCTCACAAGCTCATCTCAACAGCTAAATTACTAAATCAAATCAACTCAAAATGAACCATGATCATTCAATTATTAGCCCCCAAAACACCTCAAACTGGCAATTTGCCTCAAAGGATAACAAACAAAATTTTCTAAGAAATAAAGCACAAAAAAAAATATCAAATAGCCCATCTGATCCAACAAACAAAGCTAACAACTAACACAGTCAGAAGGACATATAGGCTACAATCATCCAGGATTTGACAAACTTAAATTATACAAAATTCAAACAAAACACCAAAACGTAAATTATTCATACGGTTTATTCAAATTGAAATCCAAAAAACAAGATTTTCACACCATTAACCTCAAAAAAAAAAAAAAAAAAACCAATTTCACCAAAATCAACAACTAGATGAACAATCAAACAAAATCACCCTCTGAAACACACAGACGCGCACCAATTTCCAACAAAACCCTAGCAATTCACCACAAAAGCAGGATTTCCAAGTATCAACACACGCACAAAAGGAGAATTGAGAATTCCAACAATTACCCCAACAGATTAACTCTGAGATGAATGCTCAGCTCGATGAACAGCTCGTACATCTGTCCGATATCCGCCGCGTTTCCGTGCGAGTACAGCAGCGTCGAGCTAGCCATGGGGTACCGCACGTACACCGCCACGATTTCCGTTCCCCGCCGCGTCGGGAGCTTCAACACGTCGACGTTCTCGCGGTGCGGGAACGGGTGCAGCAGCTGCAGCCCCGTTGCCCCGTCGGCCACCATCTTGTAACTCGGCGGCGTCGGTGGGAAAAACGCCAGCTTTGCGGCCATTGACGACGTCACCCCTCCCATCTCTCTCTCCCCCCCGTTTTCTCTCTCTAAAATCTATTCTTTGCTGTCAGAACACTGCAACTGTATCTATGTGCTGGAAATATAAATTTGTGGCAGTGTGCGAGGAGAGAGAGAGAATTGTATGGAATTGTATAAAAACTGAACGGAACAGTAGAAAGAGAAGGAGAGAGAGAGAGAGAGAGAGAGAGAGAGAGAGGGTATTCGGTGTGGCGATTGAGGAAGAGTGATTATGATACTGTGACCAGCTGTGATGTTTACTATTCATCAAAGCATGGCCACATAAACCTTTTTTTTTCTTTTTTCTTTTTTAATTTTTTGGAGGGACTTTTTTTTATATATTTTAATATATTTTGAAGTTCCTATGAGCTATTTTTGGCCTTTTCTTGTTTTATTCCTTTTATAGGGGAATCAAGAATAAATTTATTTGGCTATACTAGTATAGAATGAACTTTGAGGTAGTAGCCTTAAAAATTAGTTCTTTTATTTGTAAGTTTAAGTCAAATCTTAAATTTTGTGAATGGTATATTTATTATGTTTATAAGGCTAAGATCACACATGCTAACTCTAAAAAAAAAAATCATACTTGCTGTATTTTCTTATTTTATGGTATTTTTTCATTCTTTTATGTTTGATTTAATGGAATTTCTTTATTTTCTAATCCATCATCATAGCCTCAAAGAAATATTTAATGATGACACTTTTACACTAGGGAGATGGCTTAACTATTCAATTTAGCTCCTAATTTGGTCAAAATCACTATGGGATTCAAGATTAATGAGCTGGTTTCCAATTGTGGGGATTTGCAAAAATGAATGTGGCTTCACATGTTTGTCATCTTAGAATATTTGTTCTTGCTTGTATCAAATATATATAACATGTCCACACATATAGCTAATAAATGCTCTACTCTCAATGAATGAATGTGTATATTCAACATTAATAAAACCATATCCACATAATTGTGGGTCCCACAAAGTGACCCTAATGATTTAACCCGCAATTATTATTATTATTATAATTATTGTTTTGGTAGCATTCATGTTTTCTTTTAACACCTTTGAATTAGGTATCACAAATGGTGAATTTTTTTGATAAAGATCCGAATTAATTCTTGAAATAATATAAGTTTTACTTAGCAATTTAAATTATTAACATTATCTCTGTATGGTTGTATTGTCTATTTTTCACTTGAAATGTTAATGTATGAAAAAAAAACTACTCATTGTGTTCATATTTGCTCAAACATATATAAAGCTCTATGTTTGCTTGTGACACTAAAAGGTACACAAATTTAAGCAAAATTTAAACATTGCACTATTTGATAGGATACAACAAATGATCGTATCGTGTAACTGAATTATAAAAGCAACTTGAAATTTCATTAATATGGAAAAAATTGTACTCTTTTTCTTCTTTTTTCCTTTTTTTTTTTAACGAGAGTAACTCGCAACCATTATCTGATTATGTGCAATGAGTAAATTATGCTCACGTGTAATCATTTACAAACCATACAAGACAAGTAAAATACACTTGAAAACGTATATATGATAGATTCGATCTAAGTTTGATTGTCTGATTTAAATTTTAGACTGCCTTTATAATATCAAACTATTCCACCCGTTAGCAGTTAGCACTGTATATATTTAAATATGAAAAATTGTCATTCTTTGCTTCTTGCACTCCTATGCATGGTTCCATTCTTACACATAAGATTTCATGTTGCACCCTATGTGTTACATTATGTGTTGCATTTTTAAATTACGAGTTTGTTTTTGTTATATTTTTTTTTTAGATTTTTTTTTTTGTGATTTAGTATAATTTTAAAACTATTTTCTAGGTTCATCCCACCCAATTATGATATCTAATTATTTTAAAGTATTTAATTTTTAGTTTTCAATCAATAATTCATTATTTCAAAATTCGATTTTATAATTTTTAGGTCATTTTTTATTGATAAATGTTGACTATGATTATTTATGTTATAATTAATTTTTACGTTATAATAAATATTATTAAAAATCATAAATTTAATAGTGAATACAGAATGAAATACGAAAAAATGCAACAGGAAATTCGAACCGTCATTCTTATATGTCACCTAATTTAAGCATTATATAATTGGACATTAATGTACCCATAATGTGAGAAATTCTTTAAAATTGTAAGCAAGAAACGAGATTAGGATCTTCATCTTGATTCAAACTATACAATGTAGTGAGTTCAGAAACATGAATATATTTATTCGAATTGGTTTAACCACTAATCTTTTTTTAACTTGTTAAAGCAAAAAAGCAAACCCACAAAAAGAAATATAAAATTCAAGGTGAAATTAAAGTATTTCAAAATAAATTTAAAAAAGGTTGGACCCTCAACCATTTTTTGGGGATGCCAACTTCACATGTCTGTGTATAATATATATATATATATATATATATATATATATATATATATATATTATTGTATATTTTTTGCTTGAGTGCACTTTTATTTGGAAGAGTATCAAAAAGTGGGGGAATGTGCTGCAGAATTTGAAGACATTTCCCTCATATGAAGAAAAATAGCCCACATGTCTCCTGCTGGATTTCCTCTTTATTTTAATACAATTAACAAATTTAATTGTTCATTAGTTTAAGATTAGGGATTAATTAGAGGGATGTTGGAAGCTTCATATCTTGTTGATTTTATATGGTTTGAGTTGGAAATTCCAAGGAAAATGAGCTGTTTTAGTTGTCCAATATGCTCATCCCAAAGTTTGCTATCTTTGAAATTTGAATATTCATTTGGGTTCCGACGAGATTCTCTGTTCCAATTTCGCATTTCTTCTCGTATTATAATCATTTGATTCATGCCATGTGTATTTAAATTTTTTTTAATAGATAATTATGTAAATTTTAAAAGACGCATGACATTAATCCAATAGTTGAAATATAAGATGAAATACATAATTGAAATATAGGATCCATTCGATTTGGTCATCTCGTTGTCGAACAAGTTAAAAAATAACATTTTTTGAGTAGCTAAAAAATGATTTAAAATAGTAGAAATTTAAAGATGTATAGTTTAAGTAGTATCTTAGGTTGAGTTTAGTTTATATTATACTCCCTCCGTTTCATAATGTTTGTTGTTTTGTTTTTTTTATCTAGAATTAAGAATTAATTTCGTGGACAAATATATCCATCCCTTATATATGCCATAAAATCTAATTCATCTATATTTTCCTAAAAAATAACAATATTTTCTCTCTCCATATATTTTTCTCTCTTCATATATTATAGGTAAGTTAGAATCAAAAAATCTTGTAGAATTTGAGAGGGTTAAAATTGGGAGAGAGGATGTCAAATTATATAAAACAACAAACATTTTGAAACTAAAAAAAAAAATCTTAAACAACAAACATTATGAAACGGAGGTAGTATATCACTAATCTTGTGGAAAAGTAGATGGTAAATTTTTCCAAATGAAATATACAGTAAAACCTCTATATAAGAATAACCTCCTTATAGTAATAAAAAGTTGTGGTCTCAACTCGGGATCAGTTATAAATAAGAATAACCTCTACATTGTAATATTCCGATATTTTTTTAGGATCATCCTTAAGAAATTTACCTCCATATAGTAATAAAGTGACATTTAAATTTCATATATATTTAAATATTTGTATAAAATGTCTAGAACTATTTTAACTATATATGTTATATTAAACTTAAGATTGTATGAAATACTTATCTAAAGTTAGTTGTGGTAGTGCTTAAATTTTTTTAGGTTAATATCACACCCTTTAACTTGCACATTATAAGTAATTAGTCAACCCGACTACTTTCTTGTTGAATCTAAAACATTTCCAACTTATCCAACATATTTGAAGTTTGTTGACACAATACTTTTTCTATTTCTACACTATCATTCTCTGAATTATCACCATGCGCATCTTGCGTGATTCCTATATGATGTATTCTTCGGTTAGAGAACATGAATGAATCTTATATACTTTTTAAATTCATGTTTTTAAATATGAAGGGACATTTCCAAGTGTTTTATAATATATATTAATTTTTTTAAAAAATAATGATTTTTATATGTAAACTCTATATAAGAATAACCTCCCTATAGTAATATTTTTATCTGGTCCCAACGATATTACTGTATATAGAAAAAAGAAGACTCAATCCTAAAACTCAAGAGATCGGAATCTCATTAAAACATGTATGAAAAAACTCATTGCGGTGAAACTATATATATATATATATATATATAGTACTCCTCTAAACAAAACGAAAATAACCAGGATTAGCTAAACCATAACAACAATAATTTTGTGTAGATGGTAAATTTTTCAAATTTTTGTATAATCTTTCATTTTATTGGTGAAAAATGATGGATCATGGGCAATATGAGTGCTTTATTTATTTATAAATAAATAGGGTTGAAATGACTTTTATAGTAAACTTAGATTATATTTAGATATAACTTACAAGACTTAAAGACTTCGAATTTAGTGGCACACATATTGACAGAATCAAGATTGCAAAGTCTATTATAGATCCTTGAAAATTGCAACAAAATATACATATAATATATATTCATTAATTTCATTTTTATCCAATAGTACTTCTTTTAAACCATTCATTCATCAGATATGAAAAAAATTTATAACTCATACGTGAATACTACATCCCACCACAAAAATTGCTACACATCAACAAACCGTCATCTTACATAAAAAAATAAATAAAAAATTACTGATATATATTATGAAATGTGGTACTTTTACGTGCGTTATATAATTCCGTTTCAAATGAATGTTTTATGAAACTTCACTATATAAAAGATGTAAAACAGATCGGCATGGGATTTTATAGGGATTGGTGTTCCAAAAACTTGCTCTTTTTTTTTTATTCTTGGACCACTTCCACATCCTATATTTATTTAATTTCTTTTTAGTGAAAGAAACAATTCTTAGGCATTATGTACAATTTTGTGGGCCTAATATTCTTTAACTTTTTATGTTTCACGTGTGTTTTGCTCCAGCAGGCTTACAACTTGGGCTTGTCGGCTCCATCAGATCACACTCATTTACTCATTTTGGATGTCGTCCCGTTCGGGTAAAATGCGTCAAACACCCCCATGTTTTCGAAATTCAACACCAAAATTCTTATGTTCTTAAAATTGTATTAATTTTTTTATGTATTTTAAAAAAAAAATGCACCACTTACCCTTTTTTTCAAAATTTTGAACTAAAATACTTATATTTACTTAGTTTTGGACACTAGAATTTTGCTTGAAAATGAGAATATTTGGGTCCAAAATTTTAAGAAGGGAAAGTTGTGTATATTTTTTAAAAGTACAAAGGAGTTTGGTGTGATTTCAAAAAGAAGGGAGGGTTTGGAGCTGAATTTCGAAAAGATAAGATGATTTTATGCATTTTACCCTCCTATTTTTTATGGTTTGGAAAGATTTATAGATTATATTTTATGTTTAAAAAATCAAAATGCTAATATAGAATGCATCATATTTGAGGGAAATTCTACTGCACCTATAGGGATAGTTTCCAACACTATAGATTGTGACATATAAGTATCTTTTATAAAAAATTGATGATACGACACGGTCTGTGTAGTATTCCGAGGAGTAACATATATTTTTTCTCATAATATTCGAGAGTCTTTGGCTATTTAGATTGTTTCATGAATAAGAAAATTATGTCTTGTGATATTTTATATAATTTGAAATTTCAGGCATTATTTGTTTTTATTTTCAACATCAATTTCTAGTTTTTAGTATTTTCAGTTTAATTTATGAGGTGTATTGGTAATCTATAAATCTTTCCAAACCATTGTGTCATAATAATTTACAATAGTGTATTTGTAATTTTATAATAGTGTATTTTTAGTATTTTGTAATGATTTGTATTGTGCATATATTTTATTTTATGTACTAAAATTTTTGTATATGATATTTTTGTTAAGAGGATAATTAAAATTATAGTTATAAAAATTAAAGTGACATAAAAAATAAATTTATCAACATAAACACATAAATTAAAAATCATAACAATGACATTAAAATAAATATTTAATTTAATATTTTTTTTTTTTGTCATAGCCCTTCAAAATTAAGATATCTACTATCTAGTAATAATTTATTTTGTAAGAAATTACTGACTAATAATTATTTTTATGAGATGTTTCGTGAATATACAAAAAAAAAAATTAAGAGGTTCAATTTGTAAATTTGATAAATATGTGGGTGTTATTGAAAAAAAAAATGATACGAGAAAAAATATTGAGTAAATATTCTTTTGAGTTTGAGAATGAGTTTGTTGGTTGGGGATGAATTTCTGTTTGCTAAGATATTTACTGTAAAATGGGGGGGGGGTTGAGTTTGAGTTGTTCGGTTGGAGATAATCTAAGGCGTCACTCACAATGAGGATTTTCTTTCATGTTTTTATTTTTTCCTTGTACAATATGAATGGTTATAACAAAATACAGTTATATCTATACTCGTTGTCATTCATTCTAATAAAATACAATATATATATATATATATATGTTATGAATAATTATATTTTTTTATCATTAGTAGATGTTGGAAAATGGATGCACATTATTTCTTGTTTGCTGTCTTCTCCTTGTATTTTTCTTATTGGGCTTATAAAATCTATAAGTATTGAGAAAAAGGCTTATTGGACTGATTTTACATCTTTCTCCCAATTGATTTTGTTGCCTCTTCTCGATTCCTTTTCCAGCCCTAATTTGTTAGAAGTAGACCGAGTCTTCTGGTTCATCGTGATTAAATCTTTCTTCTTTCTTTGGAAGCACGATGGTTGTTGGCAACGTGCGAAAAAGGTCATCTTCTTCTCTTCTATTTAACCCCAATTTCTTCGAACTCAAAAGGGGTGTGAATAATACATGTGTTGCTTTTTTCTGAATTGGGCGAAAGATCGTTTGTCTCCACTTCATTTACCTCGAGTGCACGAGTTGGGTGAGGGCTGTGATAACCTTGGGGAGTGACCGGCATCGAGACTTGCACCGTGGTCTGCCGAAATCACTTTCAAGGCAGTGGTCTTCCACGCCGCAGCAATTATTTCCTTCTGTTCTATTGTGATTCTAACAATTTGAAAGTGATTCAATGGCTTCTGCAATCTCCCGGGTTCTGCCTGATATGTCGAAGCTTGAACCTCTTGATGGTTCTAACTATAAACGGTGGTCTCAAAAGCTTCTAATTTTCTTTGAACAACTAGAAGTAAGTTATGTCTTACTCTCAGAGATGCCGAATGGTGATTCAGACTCTGCTGGAGCCTCAACTGGTCAATCTGATGAAGCCGCTGATGCTGCAACATTAATCTCGTCAACCAAAGTAGCCGACGATGACGCCAAGAAGAAATTCCAGAAAGACAACAACACAGTCAGATGGCATATGCTCAATCATATGTCTAACACACTATTTGACTTGTTTGTCAATATCAAATTTGCGAAACAAATTTGGGATGCTCTTGAAACTAAATATGGAGGCGACGACGCGGGAAAGAAAAAATATGTTGTCGGCAAGTGGCTGCAATTTCACATGGTGGACAACAAATCAATCCTGGAGCAGCTTCATGAATATGAGAACTTGACGGCAGATGTTCTCAACGAAGGGATGAAGATGTGTGAAATTCTCCAAGCCAACATCTTACTGGAGAAATTTCCACCTTCTTGGAATGACTACAGAAATCAGCTAAAGCACAAAAAGAGAGATCTCAGTCTGCATGAATTAATCAGTCATATACGCACTGAGGAAGCCAATCGGTTGAAAGATAAGTGTTCTAGCTTTCCTAATTTTAATGCTAATTTAGTTGAAACTGCTGGATTCTCAGGTAAAGGTAAGACACCTGTTGCTGCCAAAAAGGGGTCGTTTCATGCTAACAAAAATTATCCAAACCGCTTCAATAAAGGCGACGACAACAGAAATAGTCCAAACTATTTCAACAAAGGCAGTGACAAGAAAATTATGAAAAATGGTGGATGCTATGTCTGTGGAGATCCAGGACACAAAGCATTTCAGTGCCTCAAACGACATGGACAACCACAAAAACCGTACAACAAACCTGCTGCAAATGCAGGAAATCATGCACATATTGCTGAAACCGAAGATATCATTGCTGCTGTGGTCGAGGCAAATCTTGTAGAGAACAAGACTGATTGGATACTTGATACGGGAGCTTCTCGACACTTCTGCACCAAGAAAGAGCTGTTTCACGACTTTGAGGATGCCGGGGAAGGAGAATGCGTCTATATGGGAAACTCTAGCATTGCTGGAGTTCTTGGTAAAGGGAAGATCCTCTTAAAACTCACCTCTGGAAAAACCTTAAGTCTGAACAATGCTCTATTTGTTCCTTCTATGCGTAGAAATTTAATCTCTGGTGCATTATTGAATAAGGCTGGGTTGAAAATTGTTGTCGAATCTGACAGAGTAGTGTTGACTAAGAATGGGGAATTTGTGGGGAAAGGATATTTGAATGAGGGGTTGTTTGTACTGAATGTTGCCTCTGAGCTTGTTAATGGAAATTGTTCTACTTCTGCTTATATTGTCGAGTCTATAAGCATATGGCATGGAAGACTTGGGCACATAAACTTGGCCTCCATTAAACGACTTAAAAAACTACAATTGATACCTGCTATGGACTTGAATAATTTCTCTAAGTGCCAAATATGCGTAGAGGCAAAATATGCGAAAAAACCATTCAAACCTGTCGAACATAGAAGGATTGAACTCCTGGAATTAATTCACTCAGACTTGGCTGATTTTAAAAATAATGTCAGTAAAGGTGGCAAAATGTATTATGTGTCTTTCGTAGATGATTATTCTAGGTACACTAGAATATACCTTCTAAGAACAAAAGGTGAAGCTACTGAAATGTTCTTGAAATACAAATTGGAGGTAGAAAATCAGTTGAGCAAGAAAATAAAGAGACTCAGGTCTGATAGAGGAGGAGAGTTCATCACATCATTCCTTAAAAAATTTTGTGAACAAAATGGAATAATTCATGAGTTTAGTGCTCCATATACCCCTCAACAAAATGGCATAGCTGAACGTAAAAATAGAACCCTTAAGGACATGATAAATGCAATGCTTTTAAGCTCTGGTCTTCCTGATAATATGTGGGGGGAAGCTGCTCTTTCTGCTTGTTATATACTAAATAGGGTACCTCATAAAAATTTGGATAAGACCCCATATGAATTGTGGAAAGGTTTTGCACCTAATTTAAATTATTTAAAAGTGTGGGGGTGTCTTGCAAAGGTTGGATTGCCTGATTACAAAAGATCTAATATTAGATCAAAAACTTTTGATGCTATCTTTATTGGTTATGCTCAAAACTCTGCTGCGCATAGATTTTTATCCTTGAGTGATTATTCTATATCTGAATCTCGTGATGCTGAGTTTTTTGAACATGCATTTCCCTTGAAACTATCTGATTGTAGGAATGCATCTACATCTTCTATTGATGAACGTGACTTACATACTCCATCTATTGTTGAGCATGAACAGGTCGTTGAAACTAGGAGGAGTAAACGGCAGAGAACTGAGACAAATTTTGGTGATGATTTTATTACCGCTTTTCTCATTGATAATCCAGATAAGATTGCTGAGTATGCCGTGTCTGCGTTTTTTATAAATGAGGATCCGAAAAATTATAAAGAAGCTGTAACTTGTGTAGATGCTATTTTTTGGAAAGAAGCCATACAAAGTGAATTGGATTCTATTGTTAGTAATCACACTTGGGACTTGGTAGACTTGCCTGCAAAATGTAAACCTATAAAGACCAAATGGATATTTAGGAAAAAGTTGAAACCTAATGGGACTATCGATAAATTTAAAGCAAGACTGGTAGTTGTGGGTTACTCTCAAAAGAAAGATGTAGACTACTTTAATACTTATTCTCCTGTTGCTAAGATTGCTACCATTAGAGCATTAGTTGCATTGTCTGCTATTCACAATCTAGTCATACATCAAATGGATGTAAAAACGGCTTTCTTAAATGGTGATCTAGAGGAAGAAATTTATATTGAACAACCTGAGGGGGTGGTTTTGTCTAGTAATGAGAATAAAGTCTGTAAACTTAGAAAGTCTTTGTACGGTCTTGAGCATACTCCTATTCAATGGTATGAGAAATTCCATGCTACTATTATTACCGATGGTTTCACTGTAAGCACTTCTGATTCATGTCTATATACTAAAATGTGTGGATCAGCATGCGTGATTATTTGTTTATATGTTGATGACATGTTAGTGTGTGGAACTAGCTTTGATGTGGTTCTAGAAACAAAAAAATTCTTATCTTCTGCTTTTGAAATGAAGGACTTAGGAGAAGCATATGTAATACTTGGTATCAAACTACAAAAAACTGAGCATGGTTTCTTATTGAGTCAATCACACTATGTTGAGAAAATTTTGAGACGTTTTAATTGCTTTGATATGGTCGCAGTTAGGACTCCATATGATCTCAGCGTACATCTGAAAAAGAACACAGGAGATAGCGTGTCTCAAGAAGAGTATGCAAAAATAATGGGTAGTGTGATGTATTTGATGAACTGTAATCGACCTGATATTGCGTACGCTGTTAGTAGATTAAGCCGTTATACACATAACCCTAGTAGTGAACACTGGAATGCACTCTATCGCTTGTTAAAATATTTGAAAGGCACTTGTGATGTGGGTTTGCATTTTAATAAATTTCCTACTGTATTGGAAGGATATTGTGATGCTAATTGGGTGTCTGATAATGATGAAGTGAGTTCTACGAGTGGATATGTGTTTACTTTGGGTGGAGGGGCAATTTCGTGGAAATCTGTTAAACAATCTTGTATTGCTAACTCCACGATGGAATCTGAGTTCATTTCTCTAGAATTGGCAGGTCGAGAAGCAGAGTGGATACAGAATCTTCTAGCAGAAGTGTCTTTGTGGGGAGATTCATCTACTCCAGTTTCATTACATTGTGACTCACAGGCTGCAATTGGAGTTGCAAAAAATAGTGTATACAATGGAAAAAGAAGGCATATACGGGTTAGACATGGTATTGTGAAACATCTGCTAAAGGATGGAGTGATCTCTTTGGAATTTGTGAGGTCTGAAAGAAACCTAGCTGACCCACTAACTAAAGGCCTATCGAGAAGACATGTGCTTGATACTTCAAGAGAAATGGGTCTGAGACCTTGCAGATGAATGAATAAACATACAGTGGAAACCTTTGCAGGTCAAACCAAGCTGTAATGTTTATTAATTTTCCATTATTCATTATTATACTTTCATGTGTGATTTTGAGAAGAAGAAAATCACTGTTTATGTTTACCATAGCCTTTTATTGGGTGGTCCTATTTAATGGACTTGATGGTTTGATGTATGTTGTGAGGATGAGCTAAATGCTCTTAATGATCCATGAGAATGTTTTGTGCTTTTGAGACGCACACAGTGGGATCACCTAAGTGAGTGTGGAGAATTGACCATCTCCTATAAAAGACATGAGTCTTTCTAGAGCGCTCATGATCACCCAAGGTTTATTGTGGGCCAATTTTCTATTATTTGCGGAGACATCTCGATTGTTGGAATAAAATATGTGCTGTGGGGGTGCTCGTGTGAGTCTGTCAAAGTTCAAGATAAATTCACTTTAATTTACAGATTCACTTGAATGTCTCACTGCACTAAGGTGTCAATTCAAATCGAAAGGTTATTAACACTTAAGTATCTTGTTCCTCTTTTGCCCGGTTTTTCCTTTTTTATGTGCAAGCCATTTGTGGGGGAATGTTGGAAAATGGATGCACATTATTTCTTGTTTGCTGTCTTCTCCTTGTATTTTTCTTATTGGGCTTATAAAATCTTTAAGTATTGAGAAAAAGGCTTATTGGGCTGGTTTTACATCTTTCTCCCAATTGATTTTGTTGCCTCTTCTCGATTCCTTTTCCAGCCCTAATTTGTTAGAAGTAGACCGAGTCTTCTGGTTCATCGTGATTAAATCTTTCTTCTTTCTTTGGAAGCACGATGGTTGTTGGCAACGTGCGAAAAAGGTCATCTTCTTCTCTTCTATTTAACCCCAATTTCTTCGAACTCAAAAGGGGTGTGAATAATACATGTGTTGCTTTTTTCTGAATTGGGCGAAAGATCGTTTGTCTCCACTTCATTTACCTCGAGTGCACGAGTTGGGTGAGGGCTGTGATAACCTTGGGGAGTGACCGGCATCGAGACTTGCACCGTGGTCTGCCGAAATCACTTTCAAGGCAGTGGTCTTCCACGCCGCAGCAATTATTTCCTTCTGTTCTATTGTGATTCTAACAGTAGAAAATCACTAAAACATATTTTTGCATAAATTGTGAAAAAAAGGGTGAACTGTGAAGTGCGTATTGAAAAAATAAATTGTAGAGATAAAACATTTTTAGTAACTTTTGGGGTTAACGTGCAACACACAAAATCTATTTGGGGTGATATGCTATTTATGAAAAATATTAAAACTGCTTGAATGAGTGATAATGGTTTTCAGTTATTTCACTTAAAAATTGCATAATTACTTTTCCCAAATTCCTGATTACCTCTTCTGCCCATTTGATCGCTCAATCTTCATCCATCAATGGAGGAAAATACTACTTTCGATCCTGTAAAATTAACCAAAAATCAGACTCTTCTTTTTTCCTTCACATTATTTTCTTCGAATTTCTTGTACGAATTTCTTCGCAAGCTTTTTCAATCACTCATGATTTTCGCTGGTATTCATGAAACAGGATTTAATTCGTGAAATTTTCAGACTCGTTTGGGAGAAACGAGGTGCAGGTATGCCATTTTTTTTTAATTAATGTTTCCATCGTATTTTTGATTGATTTTTCAAAATTCGGATTAACATTGAGCACTCGTGTGTGTGTGTGGACAGAGCGGGAGAAGAATCAACTTTCAGAAAATGAAGCCGAGGTTCAATTTCAGTTCATTTCTGCGTAAAAGTTTGCGTTTTATGTTTAACTTGATATCATCATAAATTGCTTTTTCTTATTTAGTTTACTTGTTAGTGTGTTATTTTTTTTTTTGGGTGACAAGCCACTGGAGAAATTTTAACTTTTATGAAGTGCCTGATGTTGAATGCAATAACTGTGTAAGCTTTTCTTTGATGCAAATTTTTTCTGTAAATTTGATCATCTATAGGCAGGACCGAGTATGACGAAGAGAAGCCGGCTAACTACTGGTGAGAAATGTGTTGTTTTCTTATTATTCTTAATGAGGATTGCTTGAGAAGTAGCTAATTTTTGATGTTGTTGTGTTGAAGTAATCGGATTGAAAACGTATAAGTTTTGAATCAAATGGTGGATGGTTATAAGCATGCTTTTTAACTGAAAATCGAGAATGTGCTTGACTGTAGGCAATCCAAGTAGAAACTGTTCTCTTAGGAAGTTGGTAGTTTTTCGGAAGTTTACACCTTTGATAAATTTTAGTGAACCTCTTGTGATAAAATGAGTTTGACGTTGTACTTACTTCTTGATTAATAACTTTTGATTTGCATTTTGCACCCCCCCCCCCCCCCCCCCCCCAAGAAACAATCTGTGTTTTGGAACTCAGCCTTAAGTAGATAAGTAGATTGATTTATCAAACTTGCTCAGTGCTCGATTGCGTTTTGACATTCTAATAGATTCTTGGAACTGATGGAGAGTTTTTATAGAATTATGTTTGAGAAATACCACTTCCTTTATCGATTCTGGTGCCAAACTTGCTTCCCGTATGTTGTTCAGTTAGCTGGTTCTAAGTTCAAGAATCAAAATTTCAAGTTTTAATATAAGAATGAGCTTGATTCTACAGCGTGTCTTACCTATGAAAATGGCTAAACTGTTAATTCTTTGTGAAATACAGCCAATGCAAATGCACTGAAGCTAAGCTGTGAGCTCCTCCGAGTTTTTGTGGCAGGTTAGGATAAGAAACTCATTCCTTTCTGTTTTTCAATTTTTGAAAAAAAAGTTCTCTTTATGTACATATACTATCTTCTGCAATATTTTTCATTGATAAATGACATTTAGTACTTTTTTTTTATTCTTCGTGTTTACTGTGTTCTATAGAGGCTATCCAGCGAGCTGCTGCCATTGCTGAAGCAGAGGGCTCTTTGAAAATAGAAGCAACTCATCTAGAGAGGATACTTCCACAATTACTTTTAGATTTTTGAGGTACCTTTGAGCTTGAATTTTTTAGTGAAGTTGCACAAGATCTTGTATTAATCTGAAGAAGTGCTCCTAAAAATCATAATGTGTTCCAAACAGATTGAATCATATTCTGCACTCTTTCAACACAGAAATTCTGCATGATCTATAGTATCTTGTCATGATTTCTTGGCATTTTATGCTGAAAAATAAAGTAAAATGTTGACGTGTTCTCTTGTTAAAAGCTTGTAAAAAATAGTTATTTATGCTGAAAAATAAAGTAAAAAGTTGATGTGTTCTCATGATTCCTCTTCTAATCTATGGTTGATGCATATCAAGATGGAGATGATTAGGCGAAAATCTACTTAGCATCTAATTTATATCTGTGCCTTTTTTTCTCCCTTTCCCAGGCTAATTTCAACCTGGTGAAATGCTGAAGAGGCGAAATGCTATTTTTTCGAACTTGTATATGTCTTCACTGGAGCTTACTGTCAAGGCAGCAGAATTTAGAAGGGGAAGGTTTAGCCAGGAAACGTATAGCCTTTTGATTTCTGGAGTCCCTAATTCATGTGCTTTGGGATTCTTTGACAGATTTTCCTCTGCGGTATGAGAATGTTGGATTTACTTTAGTGTTCGGGCTAGATCTCTTAGACTCTTAGTGAAAGAGCTAATATTAAGAGGTAGCATTAGTATGTTCAAGCATCTTGTGGCCATTTCACTGTAGGAAATGCATCTTTTGTATGCAATCTGTGATCTCTTCTTCGATTGTATTGTTAGTAAGCAGAACTGAATTGTGTATTCTGATTATGATTTGCTATAAAACTTTCAAATCAAATTGTCTGTTTAATAAACTGTGTTGAATCTTCCTAATAATGGTATATGTAGTGCAGTGCGTGTTTTCCTTGTGATCCATGCTATCATCTGAAGTTTGAAAATCACTTGATACCGAAGTTGGTCTATAGAAGATCTCAACCGGGCTATTACATGTCTGGCCGTGAAAACATGCTGACCTTTTCTTTATTGATGATTTTGCAATAAGAAAAGAGGGGGAAACCAGGTTTGCATGGGGATAATGCAACATAATTTGATGCATCATGTTTGTAACAGATTAAGATTAAATTTCTAAGATAAGGAAGTTAACCCTAGTAATAGATTAAACATGTCCATAATCTTATGCTGTAAAACAATACTGAAGCAGAACCTAGAAAAACAATTTCACACATTTTACACTTGGCAGAATTGAAATCTTCTCAATATGCATCTCTAGTCATAACTGGCAAATTATTCAGTTTCTCTTACATAACTAATTCCTTATCTGAGATAACATGCATCGAGCATCCTTACTGTTTGGCCTCTCCTTAGGGTTATCCAGAGTGCAGAAGCAGGCAACCTTCAGAACTAAAAGCATCTGCTCCTCATAGCCACTTCCCAGCAGCTTCGGATCAATCGCCCGTTTCGGGTCTTCAGAAGTCATCACATTTCTCATCCATTTCACCAATCCCATCTCGTCCGTGTGCTGGAAGAACTCATCAGATGGCATCTTTCCGATGATCAGCACACCTAGGAGCACGCCAAAGCTGTACATGTCACACTTCTCAGTGAACTTAAACGTCTGGTAATACTCAGGAGCAATGTACCCCACTGTCCCTGCCACATTTGAGGTTGTAACATGAGTTTGAGCATCAGGGACAGCTTTTGCAAGCCCGAAATCTGCGATTCTGGCTTCCATTTCGTCGTCCAGCAGCACGTTTGCAGGTTTCAAGTCTCTGTGGATTATGCGAGGATTGTGATGCATATGAAGGTACTCGAGCCCTGCAGCCACCCCTAGTGCAATATTGTATCGTGCTAACCAATCTAGTTCTCGTTTTCCTTCTGATACCAATTTGAGATAATCTTGCAGGCTGCCGTTCTTCATGTACTCATACACTAGGTAATGGCAATCAGGTCGCGGCAGATGAGCTAGCAGGGAAAGCAAATTCCGGTGCCTGATTTGTCCCATGGTCTGAATTTCAGACCTTATTTGGCGCATTTTCTTGTTCAAGAGCTTGCTGTCTTCTTCTGTCAGATCTTCTGCATCCCTAGGGGGCTGAATAATCTTCTTAATCGCGATTTCTTTCCCATCGCTTCCGGGTAATGCAGCTCTGTAGACTTCCCCACAGCCACCTCTCCCTATTATTTCAAGTGATTGTAATCCATCTTCTTTTTCCAGAAACGCCAAGTC
This sequence comes from Perilla frutescens, assembly GCA_026008535.1. NCBI lineage: Eukaryota > Viridiplantae > Streptophyta > Magnoliopsida > Lamiales > Lamiaceae > Perilla > Perilla frutescens. Next base: position 23,127,163 of record BRKX01000005.1, read on the forward strand.
CTCGGGCTTCTTGATCATCGAGCTGAAGATCTTCAAGCTCGTGTCGTTCCTGTGCGCTCTGATTAAGCGCATCAGCATCTTGAAAACCATGGAAAATATCAATCCAGACACACAGCCTGCTAGAATCCCAGCCAGGAATCCAAGAATCCACTCCACCAATTTCTTTTTCTTCTTCGTCTTCTTATGCTTCTTTGCAGGTGTTGCTGATGGGGATGGGGCTTGAGCATTAGCTACACTCGAAGAAGGCGGCAGGGCCAGATTGGATTTATTTCTCTCTGCAAACACATAGCGTTTCGGGATGCTCTCCTCAGCCAAATCTGCAGACAAATACTGATCAAGCTGATCATTTGTTAGTGGAACAGGGCCCTCAAGCAAACTGTTGCCGGAGATGTTGATGAATCTGAGATTCCGATATGATCTCAATGAAACTGGCACTTTCCCTGCAAACATGTTGTTGGCAAGATTGAGCCTTTCCAGGTTGGGGAAGTGTTTCAAGAATTTCAGCTTCCCTGTGAACTTGTTTGATGACAAATCCAAGATTCTGAGGCGAATCAACGACGATAATCCGGGCGGGATTCTGCCGGAAAACAGATTGTTTCCGAGGTTCAGCACCTCGAGTTTCTGGCAGTGGATGATTTGAGGTGGGATTTGGTCAGAAATCTGGTTGTTTGGTAAGGAAAGTTCTTTCAGCTCCGAGAGCTGACCAATGGCTGGAGATATCTTCCCATTGAGGTGCTGGGATTCAATGGCAATCCCAACAACTCTGAGAACGTACGAATCGTTTACGATTTGTCGTTCGCAGAAAACTCCGGCGGAATCGCAGAGACTGGCCGCCGGAGTAGGCTTGATGCCCAAGTCTTTGTGTATCTGCAAGAGGGCCTCATGGTCAGACGGGAGGAGATTGAGTTTTGATTGAGCAAAGATAGTCAATGTGAAGAAACAGAGGAGAAAGAGAGGGGGTTTTGCCATGAAAAGATGTTAAGGAGTTGCAGGTGGCGGTGGCCGTGGACGGCCGTGGGAGGAGAGGGAGGAAGAGGTGGTGGTGGCGGTGGCGGCGGCGGTTGGTGTTTGAAATGGTGGTTGTTTGTGTAATATTCTTGCCGCTGGTGTTGACTATATATGAAGATTCAATTTGTGCCGTGTGGAAAAAATTGTGATGTTAGACCAATCCTTAGCCATGATTTCTTGTCATCCGTTGACTTGGAAATTCCCTAAAATGACCCTATATATATATATATTTTTTTTTTAATTTAATAAACATATACAACAAGCATAGTAAACTTAATACTAGAAATTTCTGAAAGAGGTTGATTGTAGCATAATATAAAAATTTATTAAATTCTAAAATTGTATCTTCTACCAAAACAGAGTGTCATTTGCAAAATGATTAATTAGACTAATGACCATTTGATCAGTGATTCAGTGAATAACAACTCTTTATCCTCTTTTTTTTTTTTCTTTTTTCTTTTTGTTTTGTTCTTTCGAATTATCTATTCCATATTATATTTTAATTCCGTGAATATTTTTTTTTAATCCATGTATATATGATAGAGATTTCATATATTAACAAGATTGTTCATTGATATACTGTAGTTTTAGTATCTTTTTATAGGATAGTGTTAACGCTCTCTAAGTACCCACCACATACACATTGGTTTATATTTTGAGATATAAATAAATATATACGATATTATTGTGAAATTGAAATTAAAATAAACCAAACTAGCTGGCATTTATGACAAGTCAAAATTGCTGAAGTTTCTCTAGATGAAGAAAAAGTTTCACACTTGCTTGACTTCTTCGGTCATTGTTCATATATATATAAAAGAAAATTACAGTTTGATACCTGACCTTTCAACCTCTTAACAAAAATGTCCCGATCTTTATATATTTATAGTTTGATACCCAACCTTGTAAACTTTTGTCAAATCTATCCCATGGTCAACTATCTAGTATCCTATAACACATGTGGACAACATAAAATCTTATGTGGATTTTTATAATGCCATGTCATACCTAAAAAAATAAATATTAAAAACTTTATTTATTTCCATGTAAGTTTAATAAATTAGAAAATGACAAAATCATTCGGGGTTTGTTTAATTTTAAATATAATACATTCATTAAATATTTTAATGTTATTTTGTTATATAATTATTTTTAATGAATATTCATACATTATTTAATAATTAACTATCCACATAATATATAAAAGATTTAAATAAATATATATATATTTTTTAATCTTACGAGTTACAACCTTTGACAAATGGATAATTATATGTATTCTCATCGAATTTTAGGTATGACTTTTTCAATAAGTGATGGTAATAATATATATAAATATTTTAATTGACGTTTATTGATCTAACATCAATTAAAATATTTATGTATATTATTACCATCACTTATTGAAGAAGTCATACCTAAAATTCGATGCGAATACATATAATTATCCATTTGTTAAAGGTTGTAACTCGTAAGATTAAAAAAAAATATTTAAATCTTCTATATATTATGTGAATAGTTAATTATTAAATAATGTATGAATATTCATTAAAAATAATTATATAAAAAAATAACATTAAAATATTTAATGAATGTATTATATTTCAAATTAAACAAACCCCGAATAATTTTCTCATTTTTTAATTTATTAAACTTACATGGAAATAAATAAAGTTTTTAATATTTATTTTTTAGGTATGACGTGGCATTATAAAAATCCACATAAGATTTTTTGTTGTCCACATATGTTATAGGATACTAGATGGTTGACCATGGGATAGATTTGATAAAAATTTATAAGGTTGGGTATCAAACTGTAAATATATAAAGATCGGGACATTTTTGTTAAAAGGTTGAAAGGTCAGGTATCAAACTGTAATTTGCCCTAAAAGAAATGAAACATTTGTGAACATAAATATAGTGCGTAAATTATGGATAAATTTTATCTGTTAAATTTGTGATATGAATAAATGCATGTAACACATGATGTATTACGAAAAATGCCCATATGCATCATGATAGTGCCCAGATGTACGAACAATTCATGGTGCCAAGAATTGTTCCCAAAGGGCAATTAATTAAGAGCTCGTAACATTTAGAAAATGGTACCGGACATCAGTGTGCTTCGTCATCTCATGATAAACTAAATCGTTTTTTCTAAACATATTGCACTAAGATTATCGCACTCTCCAGCCTACCATACCTATAAACACAAGTTCACGTGTCAACTGTTGATGCAACAATACACTTTATACAAGGGAATTAAAACTCTCATCGATCATTTTCACCGCATTTTGTATTATTTCCCTTTTATTTCATTTTTAAGTTTTTAGTTAATGAGCTCGATTACACTTGGACAATTTTATAATTAGAATTTATAATTATTTCAAACTTTTTATCTTTTTGTTAACAAATTACGATTTATGTTGATTTCATCTTGCTAGGGGTAGAAAAAGTGAAAAGGTGCTATTTTTTTTTTAAAAAAAATTTGTTAAGAATTTGACGACACTCAAACGGTGGAGAAGATAAGATCTTCTGAAGAAATCGAATTCTCGGTTCTGACAGAGTTGTGATTAAAGTTGTGTCTGAAGTGTAGACAACTTTGTATATGCAGCGGAAAATTAGTAACTGACAATGGATTGAAATTTCACGAGATTATATTTCTATAATCTTGCGAAGTGCCTCAGGGCAAAAAGATTCACTATATGAATTTGTGAATTACAAAAACACTTCGAGTAAATACTCACAAAACTAAAGACACTTTATCTCTCCCTTCGCAGAAGGTCGTGACTAAAGTTGTCTTAACGATCACTCGAAGAAAACAAATATCTGAATCTAACTGATCTAATCTATCTGAAATATCTCTATACTCTCGTGTCTTATCTCTATACAGTCGATCCCTATTTATACAAAACTAATTTCATGGCCTTTACTCATGTATCTTGCACGTAATCCACTTCTACCATCATGCCTAGACTTTAGCCGCAAGTACCAGCTTTTCCACCGAAATAGGAACTACCTTATCTTGACTCTTTCTCTTAAACTTGGTCAAAACTCACATGCTTTAAATATTTCTCAACTCACGATTTTCCTGCAACCAAATAAAAAGAAAGACAAAACAAATATATATACTAAAAACCAACGGTTTCAACAATCTCCCCCTTTTTGTCTTTCTTCCCAAAACAACCAACATCATGCAATTATAACTTAACTCCCCCTAAACATATACTTAGAACAAAGACAAAATCAAACAAAGCACAAATGCTCACAAATGCTCCCCCTGTCATGCAAACTTCCCTCATGACTGCAACTTATATTGTTACCACATACTGCAGAACCATAAGAAAACCTTCTCTTCAAAAGATAAGACAATTAAAAGATCAACAAAAAGATCTTATCTAAAAGATCCACAGTCAAATCTGCAATCAAAACATAGTTTTTAAACTAACAGAATAAAGAGAAATTGTTTGTTTGATAAACATCAACAAAAAACTGCTGCAACAAAAACATCTGCAACCTTCCCCTTCCTTCCTTCTTCTTTTTTTCTTCTACTCCTCCCTCACTCCTCTTGCTCTTCAGCACCCACCTCCTCACTTCCAGCTCTTCCTCGGCTACTGCCTTCTCCACCATTACCTCCCCCTTTTTGGGAAGAAAGAAGGCGTTGGAACACCTTCCTACGCTGGTCAAAGATCTCGATTTGTGCTGTGCAGAAGTTAATTTGTTCCTGCAAAACAAACACAAGAATAGAGCAGCGAGGACCAGAAGAAGATGGAGCAGATTCTTCATTATCCATCCAAGGTAGATCCACAACTCGTGAATCTGTAAGGAAAATCTTTTGCACCGTCTGAAGAGTGAGTCTGGAAGTGAACAAATCTCTCTTCGTGGGGCTTGAACCCTTGGTCAATCAACATGCTGAAAATGAGGGATGGCAACACAAACTTCTTGTTGCTCTTAGTCATGGTAACTTCAGCAATAACATTGAACATAAGGTTGCCCAGATTAACCTTTTCCTTCATGTATAATTTGTACAAGAGAGAGACATGTTCAAGAGGAACTACAGTGGAGTTCGAGGTAGGGATCCAATTGCTAACAGAAATTTTATGCAACGTGGAGAAGAGAGAGGTGAGGGCAGAGACAATCCGGTTCACCCTCTTACCATGCCAGGCCTCAGCTCTTCCCCCAGTTAGCAGATTAGCCATCCTAACTTCAAGCTCATCATCAACCTCATTATCATTTACAGACACATTCGGAAGACCCAAGAATTTGTTAATTTTGGCAAGAGTTAAAATGTAAATACTCCCCCTAACAAACACCTTCCCGAACCTCTTAGATGAGGGATTCCCAAACTCAGAAGATAGATTAGCATAAAATAAACGAACAATCTCAGCAACATATGGACGGGCATACGAAACACTACCCCAAACCCTCATCTTTTTCAAAAACACAACCAAATTGTGTTTACGAAAATCCTTTGCATCGACAGCCCGATCATTCAAAATCTCTCTATTTTTAAAATATTCCCAATTCTTCTTAGCAACATCAGAATAAAAGAGTTGAGAGTCAGTCTTCGATACCTCTATGTCGGATTCGAAAAGAGCAGCTTGCTCATCAGGGTCTAGACATAGCTTGGCTCGCTTTGAGGAGCGATGCTTTTTCCTTTTGGCTTTCGGAGAGGGAGAAGGCAGAACCTTCCTCTTTCCCTTCTTGGATGCAGCAGAGGTGATATCGAGCTAAGCTTTAGTCTCCGTCTTCTTCCGAATGTCCTCAGACCTGAACACATCCTTGACTTGTGTCTTCGGCTGTCCCTTTTCGGAAGATCCTTCACTAGGCTCATCTTCCGGTTCGGAAGTGATCTCTATAGGACCCTCCTGAGTCCGTGAAGAACTGCCGGTGAAGTGCATGCGCTGTGACCGGCGAGGCGGAGGAACACATTTGGCCTTCGCGGGCTTCTTCTTCGGAGGGGATTTAGACGGAGCAGATCTCTCCAAGCCTTCCATTTGCTGTTCCTGCTCCACTTCTGAGAACGGTACTTCAATGAGGCCGCCGTCATGTGAATTCTCTTCATCGAAAAGGAAGAAGAGATCGAGAGATTCTTCCTCGGGAAAGACGAGCACTGGAATGTCAAGAGGCGGCATGATTACGCCGTCAGGAGCCAGGATGATGGCTTGTGACAACTCCAGATCTGAATTAGGTGAGATGGAGGAGGGCTTCGTCGGGGATGAGGCCGGCAAGGTGAGAGGTCGCGACTGAACCTCTGAGCAGCTATCTATTTTTGGAGAAATTTCCATGGGGGCGTTCCCTCTAGAACGGGAAAGAAGGACTTTTGGCTGGAGAATCGGTTTGGAGTCCGGTGACAAGAACCGAAAGGGGTTTGGGACAATCGGTCACGGCGGAGAAATGATCGGCGGCTGAGGGGGAAAGGTAGATAGGTGACAGAGATAGGCCGACGCCTCGGGGTCATTGAGAAGCTCTTGAATCTGTCTCATCTTGTCGGAGTTCATGGTGAAGGTGACAGGTTTGAGGAGACGAAAGGGTTTTGTGAATAATTGATCAAATGGGGAGAATCTGAGTGAGAGTGACTAAGTGTGGAGAGTGAGACTTTTAAGTATGTATATGGAAGGATATAAATATATCTGATAGATACCTGCCTCCACATAAATAGGAATCAACATATTAAAGATATAGTCAAAGTAGATATTAAAGATAGAGTAAGATACATTTCCAGATACATTCAACTGACTTTCAAAATTTTTCATTCATTTTTTTTATATTAACCAACTGTAGTCAAGAAATTTATATGATCAGCTTACTTTTGATGCATCATAGGAAACTTTTAAGAAGAAGACAGATGATGAATAGACGAATAACCAAAAGAATCTTATAAATACTATTTATCTAAGATCTTTGATCTAGTTATATGGTTTTATAAAAACAATCATGGTTTCACCTTAACACAGGTTTTTTCATCCTCAAATCTGTCCAACTTCACAGTTAACAATGATATACCAAAAGTGTGACAACAGTTGGGCCAACTTTTACTTTTCATATAGAACATAAGCCAAGAGATTTCCTCAGAATTGAGAATCTCTCATAGCTTAAAGCTTTTGTGAACATATCAGCCAGTTGATTATCTGTACTAATATACTCTAACTTTAATAGCTTCTTTTCAACTAAATCCCTAATAAAGTGATACCTTAAGTGGATGTGCTTGGATTTGGAATGATGAACTGGGTTCTTTGCAAGGTTGATGGCACTTGTATTGTCGTAGAGCATCACCAAGGGATTGCTTTTCAATCCATAATCATCCAACATTGACTTCAGCCATATCAACTGTGTCGAACAACTCCCAGCGGCTACATACTCGGACTCGGCTGTGGACAATGAGATACAGTTTTGTTTTTTGCTGTGTCATGAGATGAGGTTGTTGCCAAGATAACAACATCCTCCACTTGTACTTCACCTATCATCAGTTTCTCCAGCCCAATAGGCATCACTGTATCCAACAAGATCTGTAGTAGTGTCCTTTGTGAACCATAGACCTAATTCACAAGTGCCGGAAATGTACCGAATGATCCTCTTTACAGCCTTAAGGTGCTCCTCCTTGGGACAGGACTGAAATCGAGCACATGCACACACACTGTACATGATATCTGGCCGGCTAGCAGTCAGGTAGAGGAGACTTCTGATCATTGATCTGTATAAAGTTGGATCAACTTCAGGTCCAACTGCATCCTTCGACAGCTTTTTAGTCCTACTCATGGGAGTTCTCATATGCTTTGCATTTTCCAAACAGAACTTCTTTACAAGATTCTTGGCATATTTTGTCTGTGAGACGAAGACGCTATCTTCCTTTTGCTTGACTTGAAGTCCAAGAAAATTGCTAAGCTCACCGACCATACTCATTTCAAAAGACGTGGACATTGCCTCCACAAACTCTTTCAAGGATTTCTCGCTTGTTGACCCAAATACTATGTCATCGACATATATTTGTGCAATTATGAGAAAGTCTTTCTCCTTTTTTAGAAAAAGTGTCCTATCAACATGTCCCCTGAAAAAATCAAATTCAAGCAAGAACTCCGTTAGCTAACTATACCAAGCTCTAGGAGCTTGCTTAAGTCCATACAAAGCTTTGTGTAATTTATACACATGATCGGGTCTTGACGAATCTACAAAGCCTTTAGGTTGCTCCACGTACGCTTCATCTTCTAGTACTCCGTTTAGAAATGTTGCCTTAACATCCATTTGATGAAGAGTAATGTTAAGATAACATGCAATGACAAATAATAACCTGATGGACTCTATTCGAGCAACGTGAGCAAAAGTCTCATCATAATCAATGCCCTCTACTTGAGTATAACCTTGGGCAACTAGGCGGACTTTATTTCTAATGACATTTTCAAATTCATCAGTTTTATTCTTAAATATCCACTTAGTCTCTATTACGTTTATCCCTGAAGGTCTAGGCACAAGTGTCCAGCCTTTATTTCTAACAAACTCAAGTAGTTCGGCTTGCATGACATTTATCCAGAACTCATCTTTTAATGCTTCAGACACATTTTAAGTTCAAGCATAGACAAAAAGACAACAGTACCGACTTTGTTAATTACAGATGATAAACACACCATCCTTACCATTTTCTTGTAGTTAACAGGAGTTTTACCTCTTGTTCTGACCCCTTCACGAACATCTCCAATGACTTGATCGATTGGATGATCTTTTCGGATCTTGCTCGATGGGTCTCTCCTATTGTTTCCCTGAACTACTTCTGGAATTTCTGAATCATTTGAGTGGTGATTCGATCCAGATCCTTCTGTACATGCATCCTTATCTGTCTCTGAAGTGGACTCGACTTCATGGTTGACTCTCACTTCTTCTTCAATAGTTCTTTCTGTCCTTCCCTGTATCTCAAGCAAATCGTTAGTATCCTCTTCTGGAGTGTACAGACTGGCCAGATCATCAAATCATACATTCACACTTTCCATAACAGTTTTGTTCTGAGGTTATAGACACGATAAGCATGACTATTAAGCGAATAACCTATAAACACACCTTTATCACTTTTGGGATCAAATTTGAACAGGTAATCCCTATCATTCAAAATGTAGCAAACACAACCAAAAATATGTAGGTATTTTAAGTTGGGTTTTCTACCATTTAGAATTTCATATGATGTCATGGTGGTTCCGGTTCTTAAGTTTACCCGATTACTTACATAGCATGCAGTGTTTAACGCTTCAGCCTAAAACCGTTTGGACAACTTCTTAGAATGTAACATGACAGTGGCCATCTCTTGCAAGGTCCTATTCTTTCTTTCAGCTACACCATTTTGCTGGGGTGTTTTAGGGGCAGAATATTCATGATGAATACCTTCTTTAATGCAAAAGTTTAGGAGCTGAAGATTTTCAAACTCCCTTCCATGGTCAGATCTAATTCTTTTAATGCAAGAATGGTAGAAGTTTCTAACCTTAACATATAATTCTAAGAAAGCATCATAGGTTTCACCTTTGTCACTTAGAAATTTTACTCAAGCATACCTGGAGAGTTCATCGATAATCACAAAGAAATATCGTTTACCTCCAAGGCTTTCTACCTCTGCTGGCCCCATTAGATCCATGTGAAGCAATTTAAAACAGCTTTAAGTAGCAAAAGGTCTCTCTGAAGTTGTCACAACTGGATGCGAGGCTTTTACTTGATTTCCTTTCTGACAATCTCCACACAGACTTGGATTTGATACGTTCAACTTTGGCACTCCAAGAACAACATTGAGTCTCTGAAGGTTCTCCATGTTGCGGAAATTGGTATGACCCAATTTTTGATGCCAAAGTTGTACATCATTTACCTGTGTACTCAAGCAGCTTTTTCTTTTAGTTTCATAAATATTATTAGAAGATCTTACCCCAGAGATCACATGTTTACCGTCTTTGTCAACCACAGTACAACTTTGCTTATCAAAGATGACTATAAAGTTGTCATCACAGAGTTGGCTGATGCTGATGAGGTTCGCTGTAAGGCCTTGAACATGTGATACATTGGCTAGCTTTGGAAGACCAGGACTATTTAAAATTCCATGGCCTACAATCTTACCGTTTGTTCCTCCTCTGAAGGTGACTTCACTGCCATTGATCTTCTGGTAGTTAGACAGGTAACATTGAGACCCAGTCATGTGACGAGAGCACCCGCTGTCAAAATACCAAGTTATTGAATTATCAGCTACTGATGCAGTGACAACTTTGCAGGTGTCTTTGGAGACAGCTTTAGGTTTCCAAACCATATTCCTTGTTTTGTCACTTTTGACTGTGAGGCCTAACTTTGAGGCTTGTGTCCTCAGATGAATCTCTTTCTTGTGTTCCTGCAAAAACCTATGGCAGAAAGGTTTTATATGTCCAGGGAGAGGGAAGAAACAATAGTGACAAACGAATTTCCTGCATTTCTTACTCACTGATGAGGTGGGATGTGCTTCTTGAGCTTTCACAAAAGGTTTTCCATGAGTGGACATGATTTGTGTAAAGGCAGTCTTTACAGTTTTGTCATAACCTAAGCCATGAGAAGTTACCTGAGTTTGAGTAAGAACTTCATCAAGTTTGGAGGTACCAGTGTTGATCTTTCTGAAAGTTTCATTTGCAAGATTGAGTTGAATCCTCATCTTATCAATCTCTGTATCTTTTTTCGTCAGCATTACCTCCAATTTTGCAAGTGACGCCTTCTGGCTAGTGGTTTCCTCATTGAGTGACTCGACTACCTTACACTGCTTGACTCATTTAGCATACAGCTCCTTGTAGAGTCCCTGCAACTTTATCAGCATCTCTAGTGTTTCTTCCTCGGTAACTTCTTCTTCCTCATCTGCAGTAGTTATCACAGTGTTGAAGCAAATGAGAGTTTTATAGTAGGAATCATCATACTTGTCAGAAGTTATCTCAACTTCTGTGAACTTTGAATTGTCCAATTCAGCACATACTGCAGTTAAGGCAGCGTGTTCGTTGGTTGCATCATCTGAAATTTCTTCCACAAATATCCCTGAGGTGTCCAGCTCACTGTCGCTAAGAGATAAGAATGTGACAGGTTTTCCAAGCTTTCTAAATGTGTTGGCACATTCATTTGCAAAGTGCCCATAGCCTTTGCACTCATAGCATTGAACCGTGGAGAAATCTTTCACCTCCTTTGGTCTAAAATGATCTGATGCAGCACGCTTTATGATCCTAGGTTCCTTACCAGGTGTATTCATTTTCTCATAGATAACCAAAGGCCCAGATAGGTCATGTCGAGGCTTGCGTTGTTCAGCACCTCCCTTTAGTTGTTTTCCTCTGTTTGTCCTGATGAGAGTGTTTAGTCTTCTGGTTAGAAGAGCAAAATCAGGATTCTTTTCACTGATTTCTTCAAGATCATCATCCTCTTCTTCGTCATAAGCTGTTGTCCTTGAAGTCGACCCAGCTGTCATGGCAATTCCCTTCTTCTTTGACCCGCCTTTCTCATTCAATTCCATTTCATAGGTCTTCAAATCATTCATCAGCTTTATGAAGTCCAAAGATCCAGTGGTTGACGCCGTGTCAATGGCAACAACCTTCATATCAAACCGAGGTGTTAGAGTTCTCAAAGCTTTAAAAACTAACCTTTTGTTGGTGATCGGATCACCAAGATCAGTGTACTCATTTGCAATCTCAAGTAGCTTATTGCAATACTATCCAACGGTCTCATCTTCCTCCATCTTCATGTTCTCAAACTTTGTGGTGAGAATGCGATGTCTCGATTCTTTAATTCTGACATCTCCTTCGCAATGTTGCTGAAGAATATCCCATGCTTCTTTAGCCGACTCACAATTTCTTATGAGTTTGAACATCTGTATATCCAAGAAAGATTGGATCGCATTGAGTGCTTTGTCGTTGAACGTAGCTTCATCAATTTGTGACCTGGTCCACTCTTCTGGATGAGTACGGATTGTATCTCCTTCGGCATCTACGGTCTTAGGCTATGTCCACGTTGTTTGAACAACATTTCATGCTCTAGAATCAATGGATTTGATGCAAGCTCTCATTCGAACTTTCCAAAAGAAATAGTTCATGCCATCGAGAACAGGAGGTTTGTTGAACAACGGGTTTGTGCAATCCATCGTACTCACAAAAACAGGATCACCACTTAGTGTGTCAAGTGTATGCTCTTGATGCCAATTGAAGAAATCGAATTCTCGGTTCTGACAGAGTTGTGATCAAAGTTGTGTCTGAAGTGTAGACAACTTTGTATATGCAGCGGAAAATTAGTAACTGACAATGGATTGAAATTTCACGAGATTATATTTCTATAATCTCACGAAGTGCCTCAGGGCAAAAAGATTCACTATATGAATTTGTGAATTACAAAAACACTTCGAGTAAATACTCACAAAACTAAAGACACTTTATCTCTCCCTTCGCAGAAGGTCGTGACTAAAGTTGTCTTAACGATCACTCGAAGAAAGAAAATATCTGAATGTAACTGATCTAATCTATCTGAAATATCTCTATAAACTCGTGTTTTATCTCTATACAGTCGATCCCCATTTATACAAAACTAATTTCTTGGCCTCTACTCATGTATCTTGCACGTAATCCACTTCTACCATCATGCCTAGACTTTAGCCGCAAGTACCAACTTTTCCACCGAAATAGAAACTACCTTATCTTGACTCTTTCTCTTAGACTTGGTCAAAACTCACATGCTTCAAATATTTCTCAACTCACGATTTTCCTGCAACCAAATAAAAAGAAAGACAAAACAAATATATATACTAAAAACCAACGGTTTCAACATCTTCTAATCCACTTTCTATAATATTTTTATTATAAAAGTAAAAATTATTGCAATATAATCCATCATAATTAATATTTATATATTACTAAGAATTAAAATTTTTAAAAATATATATTCTAATTATGGAGTATAATAATTAACCATTATAATTAATTATTAACTAAACAATGAAAATAAAATTATAAAAACATAAATGAGTTGAATAAATCCTTATTAATAATTGTAAAATTAAATTAAACTACGATAAAATGAAATTGAATTTTTTTTTTAATAAATCAATACTTGAATTGAACACCAATTAGAATCATTAGACTAGAAGATCTCATTTGGGGTAGAGACGCCTGTGTTACTGTGTAAAAGGGAGATGAGTGGGATTCGAGATCCACCACTCTTCCCTTTTTCGGTAGAGTCGATGCTCACATGCATGGGTACTACTCTAGATTTTAAAAATACACACAACTCAATTTTTTCAAGTGACGTTTCATGTATAATTGATATTAAAATATAAAAAATGCGTGTCAATAACTGTCGATATAAAAATCTATTAATATCCGCTGAAGAAAAAATAATATCGTCATCCACATTTTTTAAGTTCTCCCCATTGATTACACTTAAAATATCATTTGGAACTACTGAATTGTGCATATTAAAAAAATAATATCGTCATTCACAATTTTGAGTTGTATATATTTAAAAATGCTCGGGTAATTCCCGCTCGGGCAGCATCCACTCTACCCTTCCCCCAACTTAAAAAAAATAAAATTGCTAATTGGTCGATTATTTTATTATTATGTAATACTACTTGATCTTGGGACATTGAATTGTATATGAGTAGATAAACGTTCCTGATACATTTGCATTCACAACTATTTTTTTTTATTATTTTTTTAATATACCCTAGTTGTGAAAGATAAATTCTACATAAAAATTTAAAATTAAATTAAATCATAATAAAAAAAATATGACATAGTAAATATAATATAACCAAGAATGATGCCAAGGATCCCAAGTGACTAAATCGTGTTGTCAATCCGGTCCATCAAAGTAAATAAATAATAAAAGAAGAAAAGGAACTAATATATTTTTTAATTTCCAGCCAATATACTCTAATTTTGTGGCTTGAATCATTATTTTTTTTTTGGTTTTATTATTACGTGGCTTGAATAATTTTATTTCCACTAATAACGTTTGATTTTTCTAAGTCAACTTTCAAAGGCAACAATCTAAGGTTGTCAAATGTAAATGTCGTTAATCGATTGATATGACTAGTGATCGTAAAATTTGGGGGCGGGGGGGAGTTACAAATTTACAAGAAAAATAAAATAATAATAATAATAATAATAATAATAATAATAATAATAATAATAATAATAATAATAATAATAATAAATGTAGAGTGAAAACGAGATTCATTACATGGCGTGTCTTGTGCTTGACTTTAACTAGCTACATGAAGTCTTCCGATGTGCAATCATTGCATATAAGTCTTTCATCAAATAAATTTATTTGAGTGTTAGAAATGATATTTTTTTCAAATTAAAAATTAATATAGTAATAAATACAAAAATGTTATCTAACGCTTTCTTTTTTATTTTTTTAGCAGTACTTTTAATAAAATAAGTGTGATATTTTTTAATATTAGCCATATATTATATATTTCTTTGACTAATGACTGTTAGTGAGACTGAGACTACCTTCATCGATAATCTACCACAATCCAATCTATTAATAAAATAATCATTTTTCTCTCCTCCATATGTACAATCAAGTCAGCAATATCCAAATTCACAAATTTTCAAAAGTTTGTCATTATTTGATTATTTTTAATTATCTATTATATATAATTATTTTTTATTATATATCTTTCAAGTTCAAAATTATTTTATATTTTAAATTATTAATTACAATAATAATAATAATATATTTATCATACACTTAAAATTAAACTATACAATCAATAATAAGTGAGAATATATTATTTTTGAGTTTGATTCAAACAAGGATTGAAATATCGCGAAATATTGCGGATTTTGACATTGCGATACAGATATGGGGAATAATATTTTTTTTCCCAGGTATCGGTGAAATATCGCAATATATCGCACTATATCGTACTATATCGCAATATATTGCGATTTTTTTTTATATTTCCTATAACATATTTTGATTTTATTTAATACTACATATTTTTGTGGTCTTTTTTAGGTTTTCAACCTAATTGTTTGAGCTGCAATATTTTTTGCTTTATAAAAACACTCACACTGCAAAAAATTATAAAAGAAAGAAGCCCGTAAAACCAACGGATATCTTAGAAAAAAAAAAGAGATCGAGATTCACCATTTTATTTTTTCAAAATGCGCATCAACAAAAAAATTGGGTCAGTGGACATTATCCAATCCATGATGAAGTTGTTGGAAGAAATCGAGAAACATATCAAGCGCATGTGCATAATTATATCTAGAATTACTCTAATGTGATGAATTGGTACCAATATTGTTTGGAACAAGATGTCATTCCATCTACTATATATATATTTGCGGATAGGATCCTCTATTCCAAACTTGATATTCCAACCCACGTTCCACGATCAAATTTATAATTTTTCATCCATTTTTCATCAATTTTCATTTATTATGTTTTGGTTTAATTTTATGATTGTGTTTTAGGGTTCATCCCACCCAATTAGGATTTATAATTATTTTTTAATATATAATTTTCAAAGAAATAATTATTGTGGTTGATTATTTAAAAATATGGTTTATAATTTTTAAAATTTCAATCTTTTGTTGATAAATGTGACTAGGTTTATATTTGTTATAATTAATTTTTATTTTTGTAATATCTATTATTAAACTTATAAATTCAATCGTGGAATATGAATCGGAACATCAAATTTGGAATAGAGGATCTCATCCCCTATATTTACACTTCATAAATCCTCATTTTGGTATTAATTGTACTTTATAATATTTATTTAGTTATTTTATATTGTATTATGTATTATTTTGTCAAATGTATTGTCCTAGACAATATTTCTATATTGTATTATTCATATATTTGTTTTCAAAATATAATTCTATCAAAATTCTGAGTAGAATATGTACATAATAATATGTTTTAATAGTTCCTAAAATATCTTGCTAAATTTTCAAGATTTTAATATAGTTTCCGTCATTTTTTTTTATTTTTCTGCGATATCGATATGCGATATCGATATATATGACGATATATTCGTAAAATTGAAGTTGCGATATCAATATATACGACGATATATTCATAAAATTGAAGTTGCGATATATGGTGCGATAGCGATATTAACATATTTGGATTCAAAATATGCCAATATTAGGCTCATTTTATAGATAATGGAAAAAAAATATAATTATGATATAGTTTTTATATATTTTTTTTAATACATTATTATCCATAATAAGAATAATATAAAATTATATCCAATAAAAATCTATTTGACTAATCAAATAACGCAATATGGCGGAGAGAGAGTATATATTGTTCTGCCAATCCGTCTCCCAATCGATTGAGATCAATTAATGAATTTAACATTTTTTTTCAATTTTTTGTCTTCTAGTAATAATCGATTGGTTAGGATTGTTGATGGGAATGGTCTGAGTACCTGATATAAACATTTTGGTCCATAATTTGATATCTCATTATGTTTTTGTAAGTGTTGAGGTTGGTTAACACTAAATACAATTAGTACTAAAATATAATAACAATTAAAATATAATAAGATAAACTATCAAAATTAAAGTAAATATATATAATGCGTAATATTACTTAAAAATATTACATAATTTTTATTTTGAATGTATTTTGGAAAAGTCAGGCAATACCCATACGGGCTGCATCGAATCTTTCTTTAACCCCTTTTACTCAATATATGTTTCTTTTTACTAAGCCCAAACTCTAAACCCTAAGTTATAAAAAGAACAAAAGCATAGATCTGTCACTGCCTATATATACTTATGATTATTCTGTATAAAATTTATTTACACAGAATATTAGCCTACTTAATTAACCATTAATATATATAGTAGAAACTTATATTTATTTAAAATTAAATAATAACCAAATACAATTTCGAAATATATTGGTGATTGAAACATTTGGATGTTTTTTTTTTTTTTTTTTGATGTCGAGGGTAACCCGCAGCCGCTACCGTGGTGCGCACTGGGTAAACCCCGCCCCTATGTAATAGCCTGCAAACCAGACAGAGGAGGTAAACTACACTTGGCAGGCCATGTGTGACAGGCTCATATAGAGATGCCCACGGTTCCGGTTCCGGCCGGTTCCGGTTAGAAACCGCCGGTTAGGCGGTTCCGGAACGGCGGAACCGGAACCGCACCGTGCGGTTACGGTTGACGGTTCCGGTTTGTTAACCGGAACCGCCGGTTTGGACGTCGGGCGGTTTTGGCCGGTTACCGGCGGTTATCCGGTTAACCGCCGGTTTCCGGTTTTTTTTTTTTTTTTTTTACGGACGATTGGACGAATTAAATCAACAAAATTATAAATTTATAAGTTAAAAACTAAGAGGTATGACAAAACACAAGTTTATTTAAATTTTGATATTATTATATTACTTTATAATTTATATCTTACAATTTACAAATTACAAGTTACAAGAATACAACTTACAAGAATATTGAGAAATGATAATACAATTTAATTTGATAAATAATATGACATTACAAAATTATAAATTAATCAAACTATGAAAATATGAAATTACAATTTATAAATTTACAAGTTACAATTTAACACTAAATTACAATTTACAAATTAGAATTAACATTTAACAATTTACAACTTATAACATACAATTTACAACTTACAAGAATATTAAGAATACAAGTTAATTTGATAAATAATACGACATTATAAAATTACAAATTGTAAATCAAACTATGAAATTACCAATTTACAAATTACATTTTACAAGTTACAATTTAAGCTAATTTAGGAATTAGGGGGGAAAAAGAAATAATTGAAATTTGGGCTTGCACTTCATATGAAGCTGCCTACGTATCCCTTACCTTGGAATCAAAGCCCTCGTAGTTCATTTTACCTTTTTTCCTTGGCGAGTCTAGAATTCGAAGTCGTCGTCCCAATCATCTCCGGTTTGGCTCCCTCCTTCGGCTTCACTCTCCGAGCCAACTTCAATGAGCGGGCCATCCATCAAGTCGTCCCAGCGGTTCTCTTGCTCTCTTAGGTCGGCTTTGGACTCGTCCTTCAACATCATTTGAGCTTCAAGGTGATCCGGTGTTAAATTTGATCTCCGTTCGTCCAACATGTAACCGGATTCACTGAAAGCTTGCTCGACCGCTACCGTTGAGGCCGGGACCCAAAAATCTCCCTTGCCATAATTGCAAGCAAAGGATACCGCTCTTGATTTCGGGACCACCACTTGAGAACATCATAATCGTTGGGACCTGCATTTTCATCATCGGGGGGGCACAATAGGGTCTTGCAAATACATATCTAATTCATTTTGACTACGCCTAGTATTTCCTCTACCGTGGAAAAAATTTTGAAATTCTTGTAAAGCACTACCACGTGAAGATGAAGTATTTAATCCTAACGAAAAAGAACTACTAGAACCTGAAGAACGACTGGTTGGACGAGTTATACTATCAGCATATTTTAACTCATATTCTTTATAAAGTGAATATATAGACTCATAAATTTCTGTTTTAATTTCTTCAGCAGTTGGCACATGTATATCGGGATCGGAACCTGTAAAACTCATAGTAGACAAAAACTTGTAATACATGTCAATCATATCGTTAGTACCACTTAGTTTAAAAGTAGGATCCAATATTTTTGCAACCAAAAAAATATTAGGCACATGATCAAAATATTTTAGCCATTTTTTTACCATAGCTAGAATCATATCTTGCAAATCGGGTTTATAACTACAAGTATTAAATTTTGCAGCAATTAAACAACAATGATACATAAATTTGCAAACTGTAGGGTAATACACACCGGATAAATCTTTTGTTGCATATTGAAAAACTTGTAAAAGCTCCATTAATTCAATACAATCATCCCAATATGAAGATAATAAAATAAACGATTCAATATGCGTAGCAAAAAAAGAACATAATATTTCACGATATTCAAAAGTTGCAGAAAGCATTTCATAAGTAGAGTTCCACCTATTAGGCACATCTAAGTTAAAAATTTTAGGATGCACACCAGCTTCCCTACAGAATTTTTCCCACCTACGTCTAACTCTAACTCTACCATGAATATAATCTACAGCATCACGAATAGGTTGAATTGAGTTATTTAATATTCTAAGTCCATCTTGAATACATAAATTCAAAATATGAGCAATACATCGAGTATGAAAATATTTACCATGTAAGGTTGGATTACATGCTTGGATTAATTCTCTAATACTAGCCGTATTAGCACTCGCATTATCAAAACCAATAGAAAAAATTTTATCAAGCATTTTAAAATAATTGCAAATTTTAATAATAGCCTTAGCAATATTCGTAGCACTATGTTGACAGTTAAATCTACGAAAAGCAATTAAACGTTTATTTAAATTCCATGAATAATCAATCCAATGCAATGTAACAGCAATATAATGACGACGGATAAATTTATCAGACCAAATATCAGAACAAATAGCAACCCTATAAGGAATTTTACTAATAACACTTTTCAATTTCGTCTTATATCTTATATGCAATTTTTCAAGGGTCCTAGTCATAGTCATTCTAGGTATTCTTTGAGCACCAGGATTATAAGCAGCTTTCATACGACGTTCAAAATTCATGCTATCGGCAAATTGAAGTGCTAAAGATTCTTCACAAATAAAATAACACATTTGTTCTCTAGCAACTAGAAGGTCAAACCTAAAGAGTTGGGATGAGTACGGCGTACCTTCACCTTGGCTTTCGATATTTTGACTGCTTACCGGTTGGAAGTTGAGTTGCGATTGAGCTTGAGCACGTCCAAGTTCGACTTGATGATTGTTGGTGATGTGTGACCAATACGTCCCATAGCCTCCTCCAGTGCGAAATTTGTATTGCTTCGGACAATAGTTGCAATACAAATCAAACACGCCCGCTTCATTCTTCCTTGCCACCTTTCGGAAATGAATAGTGAAGAGAGCAGATTTTAGTGCCGTACTTCTTGTTGGAACGGCCTCCGCCTCTTCCTCCGCCTCTTCCGTGTCGAGATCGATGGATGGATTTCCGCTGAAAGCACGAGATTCTTGAGATCGTTGTAATTCTTCAAACTGGATCCATCTTGCCACTTCTTCGTCAACTTCCATTTGAGAAGTAGGATTTATGTAAAAACCGCCACCACTTGGATCATGGTAGAAACCGCCACCACTTGGATCGTTGTAGAAACCGCTATCGGCTCCGCCATAGGGATTCACATATTCTTCAGGTTGTTGTTGTTGAAATTGAGGCGACGTCGTATCAGCATCATCAGAAATATGTACTCCAGAATGAGTACGACGACGACGATGTGGAGCTTCGGAACTATCAGCAATAGCTTTGCCTTTACCCTTATCGGCTCGGCTACCTCGGCTAGACATGATGATTAGGGATGAATGGATGATAGAAAATGAGTAGAATTGTAGAAATGAAGAAATGAAGAAATGGAGATATTGAGAGATTGAGAGTGGAGACTGGAGATACTAAAGAGTAACTTCGTAAAATTGTAACTTGTAAGAAAACTTGAATAAGAAAATGATATTGCTAGAATAGTAGAATAGAGAGAATTTGAGTATAGAGAGAGAGATTGAGAGTTTGGTGTGAGTGAAAATGGTGGAGGAGATGGGGTATTTATAGGTGAAAATTGGGGAGTGGGGGGAAAAATTTAAAATTTGAATTTGAAAAATTTTGAAAAAAAAAACGGCCGAACCGCCGGTTTTGGAGCCCAAACCGGCGGTTTTCGGCCAAACCGCCGGTTTTGGAGCCCAAACCGGCGGTTTTCGGCCAAACCGCCGGTTTGGGCTCCAAAACCGGCGGTTCCACGTCAGCGATCCGCCTCCGTGCGTTCCTAGCCATTGATCGAGATCACGCGGATCGTGATCTCGACCGTTTAAAAAAAAAAAAAAAAAAAAAAAAAAAAAGGAAAAACCGCCGGTTTGAAAAAAACCGTCCTCCAAACCGGAACCGGACCGCCCTATTACGGTTGACGGTTACGGTTTACAAACCGTAACCGTCCGTACGGTTCCGGAACCGTCCCAAACCGGCAAACCGGCGGTTATAACCGCCGGTCCGGTTTTTTTTGGGCATCTCTAGGCTCATACCTAGCGGTTTTGGTGGTGGGTCGAACTTGAGATCTTTGGCCTCAAGAAACACCATTCCACCACTAGGCTATCCCCAAGGGGACAACATTTGGATGTTTTGTTTTGACTTTTGAGGGAACAAGACAATAATAAATATGGTCTCATATCTTCTTAACATGATATATACACCTCGATTTTTTTATATATATATACACCTCGAATTTAATAGCCAAACACATAGTCTTCAAACCACCCTCTTTACAAAGCAAAGACTTAAATTGGTGGGTTGAAATTTCCTGTTACACTTAATTACTTGTGTTTCATCATCAAATTTATGGTTTTAGTAATATTTATTATAAAATAAAAATTAATTATAGCATAAATATAATCATAGTCAATATTTATCAACAAAAGAATGAATTAAAAATTTATAAAACATAATTTTTAAAAAAATAAACTATAATAATGAATTATTAATTAGAAATAAAAAATTAAATATTAAAAAATAATTATAAACCCTAATTGGGTGGGGTGAACCCTAAACAAATCATAAAATTAAACTAAATCACAAAAATAAAATTGAAGAAAAAAATACAAGAAAAGCTCAAAATTTAATTGAAAGTGTAACACGGAGTGTAACACAGAGAGTGTAACAGGAAATTTCAATCCAAATTGACCCACCTTCCAATATCTTAACTATTCAATTCTATATATATATATATATATATATATATATATATATAGGGAAGGGATCAAATGAGAACCCTTCCCCTAGGTGGGAACTAGGAACCAATCCTATCCCTTCATTGGTTCAATCTGGACGGCCCATATTAAGTGAATGGGGCGGTGGCATAATTGTAATATTTGGCAAGTTTGATGAAGGGGGGGAAATATAGTAATTCAGATCTTCAACTTTTCCTCTTCAGATTTTTTTCCCCTTTTCTCTCTCTCTCTCTCGCTGATTTACGTCGTTCTTCTTCTTCTTCTTCTTCTTCTTCTTCTTCTTCTTCTTCTTCTTGATTTCTCATTATTTTTCAGCATCTGCTTTCTTTTTATCGCAAAAATTCGACCCTGTGATTCGTAGAGTTCATCGGCGGCGCTGTTTTTGTATGGTGACTTCATGTATGTGTTTTTTTTTTCAATTTATTTTAGCAGTTTGATATGTCGATTTGTTTCTCGTTTCTTCTCGTGATTTTTATTTCTCATCTTATTTTAGTTTATGGCTTCATTGTTTTGTTACGAAGATTCGATATTTTTGATTGATTTGATCTTTGTCATTCAGATCTGGGTTGTATCAATTTTTATTTTTTTTTTGAGAAAAATATCAGTTATTTTCTAATTGTTAGGAATTCTAGGGTTTAGTATGTACGAGAATACACAGAATATGTATTAATTTGATCTGTTTATTTATTTTAGCATGTTAATGTATTTGTTTTAGCCTATCGTCACATATGTTTTAGCCTATTAATGTAGTCGTTTTAGCCTGTCGTCACATATGTTTTAGCATGATAACATGTTGGTTTAATTTTATTTCTACTGCACTCTGTGAAACATGTCATACAAACCATGCTTTGCTTTTTTTTTTCTTTTGTGTGTGTGTGTGTGTTTTGTGATCCGGCTACACAATGTTATATACACCATGTAAATATTAGAATACTTTGGTGCTAAAATGCATGTTGCATGATGCTAGAATGGTACATACCTAATGCTAAAAATTAATTTGTGTG
The DNA here is from genome assembly GCA_026008535.1 of Perilla frutescens. Taxonomy (NCBI): domain Eukaryota; kingdom Viridiplantae; phylum Streptophyta; class Magnoliopsida; order Lamiales; family Lamiaceae; genus Perilla; species Perilla frutescens. Next base: position 23,149,960 of record BRKX01000005.1, read on the forward strand.
TCTGAACATCTCTTGATGTGATTGTATTATTATTTTACCTTGTTCAGTTTATAATTTTTTGATTTTAACATGTCAGCTTATTTTGTTTGAAGTGACCATAGTAAGATTACTCACACGGTGATATGGAGGGTTTTACTTCACATAGCAAGATGATGATGTTTGAGCAATACTACGGTTTACGTGTCCCTTTTGAAGTTGTTGTTCTTCCATCTATTCCAGTTAAAACAAAAGATAGTGACAGTCATTTGATATTTAAGAAGGAGGCAACGAAGAGAAAGGAGAACAAACCACTCAGAATATGCAGCAATTGCTACAAGTTGTTAGATCATGATGCTAGGAACTGTCCAGCTTGATGTTATTATAGCGATTGGGCATAGTTTAATATCATGTTTTACCATGGTTGTGAATTGTTTTCAACACATTCATTTTTAAGAATATATATGATTTTTAATCAAAGTGTTTATGACATTTTCTTTGCAGTAATTATATTACTATTAAGTTTTATTAACCACGGTTACTGTTTAGAAAATGATGCTAAAATAACGGAAGCATGAGGTTAAATACCTTGTCAAATTCCTACTGCATATTTTGTTTATCAGAAGATGCTAAAATGAGAAACGCATGAGGCTAAAATGATTGAAGTATGAGGCTAAATTTGATGCGACATTTTCCACTAGGATTCACCGTTCCCAATTAGGGTTTATTACGTTCCAATTAGGGCTCATATGATCCCAACTAGTAATTCTGAGATTCCCAGTAGGGGTTCACTGTCCCCATAAAGGGTGTATTGTGTTTCATTGCAATGAAATCACCGTTCCATATTTTGTTTATTAACACATGCTAAAATGAGAATCATATGAGGCTAAAATGATCGAAGTAGGAGGCTAAAATTGATGTGACATTTTCTACTAGGGTCCACCGTGCCCAATTAGGGTTTATTATATTCCGATTAGGGCCCATTTGATCCCAACTAGTAATTATGAGATTCACATTAGGGTTCACTGTCCCCAAATAGGGTGTATTGCGTTTCATTCCAATGAAATCATCGTTCCATTTTTGTTTATCAACACATGCTAAAATGAGAAATGCATGAGGCTAAAATGAGTGAAGTAGGAGGCTCAAATTGAATTTGGGCAGTTTCTGAGTTCAGTAATTATGGTTTATTACGTTCCGATTAGGGCTCATCTGATCCCTACTAGTAATTATGAGATTCACATTAGGGTTCATTGTCCCCAAATAGAGTGTATTGCGTTTCATTCTAATGAAATTATCGTTCCATTTTTATTTATCAACACATGCTACTAAAATGAGAAATGCATGAGGCTAAAATGAGCGAAATTGGAGGCTATAATTGATGTGACATTTTCCACTAGGGTTCACTGTTCCTAATTAAGGTTTATTAAGTTCCAATTAGGGTTCATCTGATCCCAATTAGTAATTATCAGATTCCCATTAGGGTTCACTGTTCCCAAATAGGTGTATTGTGTTTTATTCCAATGAAATCATTGTTCCATATTTTATTTATCAGAACATGCTAAAATGAGAAATGAATGAGGCTAAAATGAGTGAAGTATGAGGCTAAATTTGATATGACATTTTCCACTAGAGTTCACCATTCCCAATTAGGGTTTATTACGTTCCAATTATGGCTCATCTGATCTCAATTAGTAATTATGAGATTTCCATTAGGGTTCACTATCCCCAAATTGGGTGTATTGTATTTCATTCCAACGAAATCATCGTTCCATATTTTGTTTATCAACACATGCTAAAATGAGAAATTAATGAGGCTAAAATAAGCGAAGTAGGAGGCTAAATTTGTACGTTACTTTCTGCACTTAGAATTGCAGCATATATTTTACTCTCATAAAGTTTATCTCATTTTGGAAAATATTTATGCATTTTCTTTCTTAGTTGTCAGTCATCTCTTTCGTTGCTTCATTTTCTCATTCTTTTTTCTTTTTTATTATCAACTCGTGTTTTTCATTTTGTAGTATCTATATAGGTGTAGGTATTTATATAAAACTGTTAGAAATATATTCATAATATCACCCGCTAAAATGTATTACACAATATGCTAAAATGTTATATAGGTCATGCTAAAATGTTGTATACAACATGCTAATATAAATCTGGGGTTGTTCTATGCGAAAATTATGCCTAAAAATGATTTTTTGTATTTTTCATCTATTTTTTTCAAATAAACATATGCAATATGGATCTTAAATGAAAGAGTATGAAAAGAGCTTTAATTTGATATAAGATTTGCGTAAATCGGATTAAAAATGAATAAATTATGATCATTTAAAGTTTTTAATTTTTTTTTCAAAACATGATGATGTCACTTTTTTTAAAAGTCAATTGTTCCAATTCTACCCTTAATGAGACGCGTGAATTGAAGATTTTCATTTTAATTACAAAATTGCCACCGAAAATTTGCTTTCATCTAGTGCGTTCATTTTTCGGAATAGATGGATGAGATCGATTCCCGGTTCCCACCTGGTGACCGGTTCTCACCAGATCCCATCCCTATATATATATATATATATATATATATATATATATATATATATATATATATAGGAACCCTGGAACCCAACCCTAGGTGAGAACCGAGAACCAATCTGAGCCATAGATCCGGTATATTTGGACGACCAAGATATGCTCCAGATTTTAAAAACGTGGTGGTAATCTCGTAATAACGTCCAACTTCGCTGCCCTTGAATCTTAGTAAGGGTAAAATCGAAAAATTTGAAATATATGAATACTCAGAATTTATGTGTATATATTTTCAATTTAGGGTTTTAGCACTGTCATTTCCTATTTTAGCATTGTCATGGCCTTTTTAGCATTGTCATGACTTATTTTAGCATGACTCTTTTTTAGCATTAGCATAAAAAAATGTCATTGTAAAAAAACCATGAACAAACACTGTTACATGTTGAATTATCAATATATGAATACTCAGAATTTACGTGTATATTTTTCAATTTAGGGTTTTAGCACTGTCATTTCCTATTTTAGCATTGTCATGACCTTTTTTAGCATTGTCATGACTTATTTTAGCATGACTCTTTTTTCATAAATTACAAAAATACCCCCAGTTCATTAAAAAGTTGATAATATTACGAGATTGCCACCGCATTTTTTAAAATCTGGAGCATATCTTGACCGTCTAAATATACCGGATCTATGACTCAGATTGGTTCTCAATTCTCACATTGCATGGGTCTAGTTCTCACTTGATCCCATCTCTCTATATATATATAACATATTTTAGGTAACTCTCACGTATCATTTTACAAATTTAGAACACTAATAAAATGTGATATGTAATGTAAGAACATATCATATATATTTCTAAATATAATCTTGCAACATCCCTTTGATAACAAATTAAACTACTATATACCTAATCAAACATTTATTAATTAACACATACATGAATCATGATAGTCCCATTACTCATCAAATTATTCAAACAACCCAACGACTTACCACATAGACGGATGCAATCATGCAAATCAGTCATTAATTAAAATCTTAAATACAAAGTAAAAATTAACATAACACAAACTCATCACTTAGGACATCATCATCATCAACAACCCAAGTTATCTGTGCCAACATTAAAATTATATATTGTTAATAATATTTTTCATAAAAATAAAATTTATTATATTATAACTAATCATAATTAATATTTATTACTAAAAATTGAATTTTAAAGAAAAATTATATTCTAAGTTTGGAATAGTCAACCCCAAAAATCAATTATATTAACCAAAAATGAAAATTTAATACTAAACATTAAATATACACCCTAATTGGGCAGAAGAAACCCTAAATAATAATGTAAAATTATACTAAACGAAAATAAATTTAAATTGAAGAAAAAAAAATGAAAAAAAAATGTAATAATTTTAATGCTTGGTACACGGTTGACACACAACTTGAGATTAGAGAATCTCAAGTGTTTCATTTTACAAATTTATAACAATAATAAAATATGATAAGTAATATGAGAACATATCATATCATATCATATTTCTAGATAATCTTGCAACATCCCTTTAATTTGACAACAAATTAAACTACTAAAGATACCGAATCAAACATTTATTAATTAACACCAAACTCAACTAGATATATGATAGTCCCGTTACACACCAAATCTTTATATATATAAAAACAACAAGTTATACCATAAATAGTAACCCCAATTTCCCGCCAAAACCGCATACTATTTTTAGTAATTATTCATTTTAATCTTAATATTAATTAATTAATATTAATATTAATATATCAAGATTATAATAATTGTATTAGTGTTATAATTAATTAATCATATCATCTTAATCTTAATATAATATATAGTGCTTTATATATATATATGTATGCATTAAGATAATTAATAATTAATATTTTTAATTAATCGATGTTGGATTTTCAAAATATTATCAATTTGTCCAATAATATGTAATAGTGTGTATATATAATAATATATACACACACATACTACTAATCAATGTATTCTAATTCTTTTAATTATTTTAATTAATCATATCATCATAATAATCTTAATATAATATATAATGCTTTATGTATGTATGTATTAAGATAATGCATGTATTACGATAATTAATAATTAAAATTTTTAATTCATCGATGTTGGATTTTCTAAGATTGTCCAATAATACATAATAGTGTGTGTATATACACGCACACATACTATTAATCAATGTATTCTAATTCCGTCAAAATCAATGAATTCCAATTCATTTAATTCTTTTAATTGTGTTAAAATTTCACCATTAATGACGCGCATTATTACGCTGATCATTCAGAATTTGGGATCAGTTACATAACACATTTCTTTAAATTAGAGATGATTGAGATAACTTACAATATGTAATTAAGGTTATGCAAACTAAAAAAAATATTAAATAGTAAAAATATCCGATGAACGTGTACATCAACATCACTAATTTTATTCCACTTTTTTCATTTCTTTGATTATTCATTCTCCCATTAAATATGAATTTTCTTCAAACATGTGTCAATCATGTTGGTCATTCGAATAGAATTTTAGTTTTAAAATCGTCTTTCATGATCGTGAATGTGCTATAATCAGTGGCACTGCACGGAAAAAAGATATCGATAGGCTAAATTGAGGTTCCTCTTTATTAATTTAATTTAATATTTATTTTCATATTTATATCTATAATTTTTATTTAATTTAGTGTTTTCACTTTTAATTTATACAGGACATTTTTTGGGTATATGGTCGGATTGATAATGTATTTGGTAATTGATTTTATTTCTCCTGCAAACGATGCTCTAAACAAGTCGTCAATGTTGGTGAAGGATTTTTTTGTGAGAAGTGTAATTAGACCGACTCAACCAACAATATGAGGTAATTAATTCAAATATTTAGTCATCATATAACATGTTTATTGTTTATTTATAAATTTAATAATTATTCATATATTTTATTATATGTATAAGCTAATACTTAACATTGTTGATGCGATTGGGGAGACCAAAATTTTATTATGGAACAAAGAATGTATCGAATTTTTCGGAAAACCTGCATTAGAGATGAAATCATCAGTTGTACATGTAAATTAAATTCCCATTTTATTTTTCTTTTATTTTTTTCTATAATTACTTCCAACTATATGATTTTAGATTTATAAAACATTTGATTTTATTATTTTATAGGATGATGACATAATGGAGATGCCGACAGAGATCAAGATTTGATTGGAAATAATGTATTATTTAAAGTCCAGATAAGGGAGAACAGTCATAATGCTAATGCTCCATACAATGTGAGCAGATTATGAATGAAAAATGATGTCATTTCAAAATGGTGTGGAAATCATTTAAAGGAGGTACACTAATTACTTTTTCATAATCAATCTCAAATGTATTCATTTTTTTTACACTTATCAATTGTACTTAAAAAAATATTTTATTTTTAATTAACCTCTGATGGATCTACTTTCAATTATAGCAAATGAGGGATTCGTTGATGAGAAGATGTTCAACGGGCCGCTCTGTTTGTTCTTCCTCGACGACGACACCATACAACACAAACCTTGATGGATTTTGGTTAAAAGAAAATTGGATGATCAGTTTTCATCCATAATCAATGAGGATAAGAAGAAAGTCATGGTTAAGTTGGAGAATGAATGATGATTTTTTTTTTAATTGATATGTGGTACTTCGAGATAATATAATTCTGTTTTATTTACATTTTGGTTTCTTTCAGACAAACTTCAAATCTCACTCATTTATTTTGTTACTATTTTTCCGGATTAGTCAGATTGATAGTTTCAATCACTCAAGTGGGTTGTTGATAGTTTTATTGTTGTTGATTGCAACTTAATAATTAATCTGTCGAGTGCCAATATAATAAATTAACTTAAAAATATCAAGTTAGTGAAGCACATGTTGATTTCCCGATGATTAATTTTTATTTTTTTCTACTAAAAACGCAAATTACCAATCTGTTTAGGGGGCTGAAAATTAGTGATAAAAATGTATTCAAATTTGTATACAAACAAATTTTAATAGTACAACAAGTTGTAGAATTTTATGCTATCAATCATATGTTGAATTTTAAAAATAGTATTTAATAGTATGATTATTAAATAGTATAATTATTAAATAGTATAATATATACTAGACCTTTTAATGTATGTATGTATTATTTAATAGATAATATAATATCATATTATGAAAATCAAATTGGGTTTAAATATTAAAAGGTGTGGTGTATATATATATATATATATATATATATATATAACATTAAATACCACAATCCTATAGTATTAAATAATAAATCTTTGCCATAAATCGGAAAGAGTACTTAATAAGTATTTTGGTAAGTCTTTAAATTGGAGATGATTGAGATCAGTTACAGGTATTCAATTAATTAATTCAATTGATTTAGTTGTGGTAAGTATTGGTTATGGAATCTTAATCTCATCAATTTACTCAAATAACCCATATATATACATGCAAACTAATATTTTCTCAATATATTATTATAGTACGTTGGATATGAAAACTAACCAATCTATGGAAAGTAAATTTTGTACAAAGCTCTTTCCATAGTAATTTGCACGTGAGTGAATGGTATGCACCAATTTATTGATTAATTTTTAAGAGCTGATGGATTTAAACATAAATAAAAGGAATTAAGGAACTCCATATTATATGTCATACAACCCACGAATTTGGAGCAATTTATTCCAATTGGTTTAAAATTCACCTTTTATTAAAGAACTCCATATTATATACCACAATCAATGTATTCCAATTCTTTTACTTGTGATAAGAAATAAATTAACCTAATTATATTGTATATACTCAAGAATTAAGAGTAATATTTAATATAGTGATACACTATATATATATATATATGTAACTTATATCTTATAAAATATGAAATCTAACTTTATTTGTAGTATCAATCAAAACACTAAAAAGTATCACTTAAAATTCAAAAAAGTATCACCCGTTTTGACGATTTTTTTGATCAACACTTTGACCAAAAAAATTGTGTACAAGAGAATTTGCGTTACTTTAATAGTATGTGTATATATATGTCTTAATATACAAATTTGTGTCGCTCTGTATATATATTAAGATAAATATCTTGATATATAATAGTTTATTTATATTTATTAATAATAGATATTAATATTAAATTTTACGATCAATTTAACTTCATAATTTTTTATTGCCTTTACGTAATAAATATTTTTTAGTTACATTTTGTTTTTTCTTTGATAAAACAAATGTGTATTTGCAGGGTATACCAAAAAATAATAATTAATTATCTTCTAATTAAATAATTATTTAAATATCTAGAACATCACTACACATTCTTTGAAGCATTGCTCTTGATATTTCTGGAATTATAATTTTCCATATTCACACTCACTATAACATTATTACTTTGGATTCTGAATAGTTTATTAGTTTATCAAAGGTTTGTTTAAGTTTGTTCTTAAATTTCTGTTCTCAACAGTACTTCAATAGATTGAGGTTTGTTTAAGTTTGTTCTCAAATTTATGTACTCAACAATAATACAATTGATTCATGATCTTTCGACTATATAATTAAATAACATATACAATATTATAATTAAGGAATCAATTTCGGAAATATCAAAATTATAATGTAATTTTATAATTTTATTTATATAACTATTTATTTTAAATTATTCAAATAAATTACTCACCCTGTGCATCGTACGGGTGTATTACTAGTTATTCAAACAACAAGAACTTACCACATAGACCGATGCAATCATGCAAATCAGTCATTAATTATTACCACAACACAAGAAACCCTAATTACCAAAGTAAAAATTAACACAACACAAACTCATTACTTAGGAGTTAGGACATACATATATCATCAACAACTTCACATGATCTCCCCTCACTCATTGCAGCAACGGTACATGATGTACTTCTCCATGGGTCGATGACACTCGGTGCACACCACCATTTCCGGGATGTCATCGATCCCGGGAAGGATAAGCCGGTTGCAATGCTCCTTGGTGTGGTGGCTAGCCAAATAGCCGTTGAGCGCCACCACAAACCCCTTCTGCTTCACCTCAACGCTCCAAGATTTGAATTCCACCAACGCTTTCAATATCACGTCGCCTTTAGCCCTAGCTATCTTCCCGGGCCCCACTCCCGCGCCTTGGCTGATGAGGGCCCACCCTTGATCACTCCCACCGAGCGTGAGCATGTTAAGCACCTCAACAAGAATGTAATCGCCGGCTTCCTTCGCCGTCGCCACTTTGGCGCCATGGTGAATCTTCGAGTACATCATGCTTTCGATTCTTGTCCAGAAATACCAAGTGAATGCCGGATTTTCCCACACAAGGCTGCGGCCGGCCAAGATTTCGATGAGTTTTTTGATGCGCTCTTTGGTCGTGTCTTTGCCTACATACACCATCTCTATCTTGATTCCGGCGAGGTCCTTCGCCGTCGTGACGAATTCTTGTATCCAATCGTAGTTTTCACCACCATACAAACAGATGACCTTATCTTCTTTTATCTGATATATAGACATCAAACATAAAGCAGATTAAGATTCAATTTTATTTTTAAACATTTTGAGATTTGAAAATACCAGAAAAAGATTAAGATTTTATCTGATATAGCTAGAAAAAAAAAACACTATATACTTTCACTGTCCCACAAAACTAGTATATATATATCTGATTCTTCGGTCCACAAAAAAAGCATTAAATTTTCTTTAATTCTTTAATACACAACACTACTAATAGACTAATTGTACTCATCGGAACTAACAATATTTTTCACTTATATATATGAATAAATAAGGGCCTAAATATTCCAATTGTTTTTCTTAAGTTTCCAATTATTTTATGACTAAAACTATTAACATATGGTTTTTTTTTTGTCTATCAGATCCCGAATCGATAAAACTAAGAACCAAAAGAAAAAAAAAAAAAAGCTTACTTACCCATTTGGAAATGGTTTGATCAATGTCACTAACCAACAACTTGAGGCTCCATTCTTGGCTACTCCAAATATCTAATTCACGACTTTGAGTGAAAGGGTAAGCTGCATTACCCCATGTCCACACCATGTGGTATGCATTTGGACTCACCACTTTTCCCTTCGGATCCAACGCCACCACGATCGTCTTCTTCGAGTAGCGCCACTCCTCCTTCACGTACTTCATGACAGCTGGATGGAGCAAGCTCGGGTGTTTCAACATGTACCACGGCATCTTCTTCTTCAAATCCACCAACTTTTGCTCCAACGTCTCGTCTTGATCATCGGCCTTCTCCACGATCGGGAGCCACACGATTTCGTACTGCAAATCGGGCTGTTTTCTTGAGGCTTGATAGATTTGGGAGAGTATGAAAATCTCATCGTGGGAAATGTTGAGATCTGAGACTAGTAGCAGCACTGTTTTCCCTTTCAGAACTTCCACCCCTACCTGCTCGGATATGGAAACAAAGTTGGAATAGATGATCGTTTATATTATATCAAGAAAGAAGAAGAAAAGAAAATAATAATGAAATGAGTAAAAGGGGAAGAGAGAATCTCGTGTATAAAAACGAGATGAGATCCTCTATTCCATATTTTTTTTATCTACCTGTGTTTTTTTGTCGGGACCAAAGGCAAGCGGAAGGGAACCATCCTTGACATAAATTATAAGCTGTAATATTTTCTGGTTGTCTACGTACACTGTCGTCGTCTCACGAGTAGTCTGTTCAAACATCACTTTTAATGTCTGAACGTACTCAATGTGTTTCTTCTCCTCTGTAATTAATTATGTTTCCATATCACTATCTTCATATATATAAAGTTAAAATGAACTTTTCAATATTTTGTATGTATGTTAGCATATAATCATATAAACAATAAGCTCTAGCATATATACATACATATATATATATAGTGTCAATGTGGCAAATTAGCCGGTCAAAAATTAAAAAAACTTATTTTAGCCACTATTTTTTAAAACTATTTTTTTGTTCATATTTACTAAAATATCCTTAAATTTTTATTTTGAATCATTTTATTTATAAATTTTAATTTCAGAAAAATTGAACTCCCCTCCGTCGTCTTCACCAGTCGTCCAGCCTTCTGTCTTCCCCGTTCATCTCATTTGTTTGCAACGGTTCAATTAACAATTTTTGTATCTTTTTTTTTTTTTATGCATTTGCAATAAATCCATCTCCTCCAATCTCCTCCTTTCCCATGCCCTCCAAAAACTTAGATCCAGTTTCCGACAATATAATTCACACCATCTTTTTCTCCATTTTTTCCGGCAACAGACACAAGCCCATTTCCGGCGACAGGCAAAAACTTGTGCAATTAAAGGTGGCGGATGCAGATGGGAGGGGGACGACTCCGATTCGCATGCTCCGGCGCACTACTGCTGCGCGCAGACGGCCTCTCGCCGTCAACCCCTTCCCCGACCTCTCTCTCATCTCCGCAGCCCGCCTCCGTCTGAAAATGGTATTGAGTTCATCCCGGCGCGCCGTCCCTGGCGCATAGGTTCAGCGCGCAAGTCGGGCGTGTAGCACCGAGAGTGCAGCCCCGACGTACACCGCAGAACCCGTGTGCAGCCCGACGCACCTGCGCGCAGCCCCGACGTACCTGCGCGCATCCCCAATGTGCAGTCCCGACGCGCATGCGCGCATCCCCGATGCGCACCCTCCCGTCGTTTCCGTTCAACCCCTCCTTAGCCCGACGCCGTTGCCGGAAATGGCTCTATTTCTCTCCTTTCTTCTGCAATTGGATGCTCATTTTGCAGCCCGCTTGCTCGTCGAACTCTGGTGAAAACTTAGCCTTGCCCTAGGAGAGAGTGGCCGGATGTGGTGATGGAAGAAGTGGGAGGGAGCGATGAAGATGATAGTGAATGTGGGGGAGGGGCTGGTCGGAGGTGGAGAGGGGGAAATGGGTGGGGTGCAGGGGGTGTTGAGGGAGAGGCTGTGAAGAAGAAGATAAGCTGTGAATTATTTTTAGTGTTCTTATTTCTGTTTTCAATTTCTTTTTTTATTTTCTTTTTTTTGTTTTTCAATTTTTTTTTATAATTAAGGGTATTTTAGTTCAAAGTGGCTATAATAAATAGTTTTAAAAATTAGTGGCTAAAATAAGTTTTTTAAAAATTTAAATGGCTAAAAAAAAAGTTGGCTCTATATATATATATATTCGAATAATATATATTTCTGACCTATGTATTTGTAGCAGAGATCAAGTTGCACATTGAAAGTCGTCTGAATGCTGATGATCTTCTGTTCTAAGCTAGGAAGGTCCCATGTTTCTGTATACGAACTTATTCTGCAAATTATATATACATATGTACAAATTAATACCAATTTTATTTACTTAATTTTAAAAAAAATCAAATCATATATGTCTTACACTTCACTGAGGCCGAGAATTTCTGCAACTTGGGAGGCGCATGCGACGATGACTCTAGTAATCCAATACACCGCAATAGGGATTTGATTCAAAGCCACCACCATTGGTTCAGCATCATTTGATATGTATTTTGAAGGCAAAAGGCTGAATTTTGCAATGAATTTTGTCACCTCGATTGACAATTTCACTAGGCTAATAATGGTCTCGAATTTATGTTTTGTCACATCAGAAATATCATCAATGTTTTCAGGTATTTGCTTGAGAATAGAGATGAATTTTGCCAGGGGATTGGTCGTGTAGAGCTTAGTGACGAGGCTGAATTGAGCATAGTCCACAGCATAAGATGCTAAGACTATCACGATTTTCGCCTCCCACGTGTAGCTTCCTAGCAATTTCAGAATTTCCATCGCGGATTTATGGCTATCTCCTCCCGAGCACTTGCACGTCAGCTAAAAAGACAACCACAATAACAACAAAAACTCTCGTTACACAAGCAATGTCAGAAGTTAAAGATTCAAGATGATTGAAGCAATACTACAACAAAAATGGTCTTTTCAAAATCATTTAAGTGACAATAGTGTCGTCACAAAAAATATTAGTAAAGATGACATCCGATAATTAGAGAGGATATGTCGTTATTTAAGCCCATTATAAGTGACGACATTGCCCTCTCTAATAATACTATCTCTAAATATTATTTTTGTTGCAGTGAAGGTTCGAATTCGATGCGCACCACACACGAAATCTTGTGCAGCAGGAAGGGCAATGTGTCGGGGACGTTAACGAGGCGAGTTGGCACTATAGTCGTCCCGTTGCTTTTCTCGACTCGACCGGTCGGTCCCTGTTCATGAGCACAACAAGACTCAGAAATCGGAAAAAAGTAAATGAGTCAAGTCGAGTCGAGAGAAATGCAGCAGCATCTTACATTGAGAGTGGGATCAGCTCCGTCATGAGTGACAAGATTGAGGATGCCTTCAACGGCGGCGAGAACTGAACCGGTGTCGAAGGAACGGCCGTCGTAAGCATGAGTTTCTAGAATCTTCTTCCTCAGCGCACTCTCATCCGACACTGAAACCAGCTTCTTCGTTGCTGCTACAATAGCACTTGCCATTCTCTCTCTTCTCTCTCTCTCTTTTCTATGTTTTGGTGGAGGGTTTGTGCGTTTTCCGATCAAGAAATTTCATGGATTAAATAGAGGTTGCTAGCTAAGCAGGGAATGGTGCAATTCAATCACGTGATAAGCATTTGTGGGTGTAGATGATATTTTAACGGATGAGAAATTTCCTCGAGTTTCGACGACGTTTCAATTTAGGGTGCTTTTACGTTGAGTCTCCATCAACCTAAGCCATATGCAAGTTTTACGGTGGTCCTAATTCAATCTAAGCATGGAAATATCACCCGAGCTCGCGCGCACATATATATATATATATTTTAATATTTATAATTTTATAATCTGTTTTAATATTCACAAATTTGTTAATTGTATCCGTCTAAACTTCTAAATTTAACAAATTAACACTAAATTATTGCATAACTTACCACCAATTAATTACACAAATTATTTAAGTTAAAATAATTATACTTTAAGTGCTTAAATTAAAAATATATCAAAAACGAAAATTTCAATATTTAATCCAAAAAGATAAATAATAAAAAATTGAGATAGTCGAATCAACTCACTCAATTTCGGACTAACCCTGTCAAGTTATTGAGATATTTGATCGGTGCCAATTTCGATTATATTTTTATGAGCTTGCAATATTTTCTCTCCCTAACTCTCTCTGGCCTCTTTTTTTTTTTTTTTTTTTCAACTATTCGAATTAATTCACAAATTTGAATCTGTATTTCTTCTTCTTTTTTTTATCTCTTTGTGGTAATTTTTATCATGCACTATGGTGCAACGCACTCTGAATCTAATGTAACATTTAACTACTACATTAATTATTTATCGTAATACTTTATTATCTATTGTGACACTTAGTGCGACGGGAATTAATCCACATATTTCGATCTGAATTGACATGTATATAAGAAGAGAAGTGCATAAATTAATAGAGCCGTTCAATCACGCGTCACTCAAAGAGCATGTACTCATGGTGTAGATGCCATATTTTAAATTTTTAATGGATATGAGAAATTTTCTTGAATTTCCTCTACTACGTTTTAATTTGGGCTGTGTATATATTTTGAGTTCAGAAATTTGGGATAAAATTCTCTACTCCACTTTTTATGTCCCACTATCGTGTTCCACTATAAAATTTAATATTTTAAAATGTTTATTACAAAAATAAATTTTATTATAATATTACAAACCATAATCAATATTCATTGCTAAAAATTAAAAATTTTAAAAATTATATACCCTACTTTTGGAATAATCAACCATATTAACTAAAAAATAATAAATAAATATTAAAAAATAAATATAAACCCTAATTGGGTGAAATGAACCCTAAATGATAATTATAAAATTAAACTAAGCCATAATAAATTGAAATTAAAGAAAAAAATTGATGAAAATTAAATAAAAATCAAAATGGGACGCCAAATGAGATAGGAAAAAGTGGGATAGAGGATTTCATTTGCTCAAGTATGCAATTTTTTTAATTTTTATAGTGGTCCCAATCGCACGTGATAAGCAAGAAAATGTTAAATGTCCTAGCTATATAGCGTTTAAATCTTTTCACATTATTAGTTCAACTCTCGATTGTTCGTTTGAACTTACATAAAAACGGAGAAGAGACAATTAAATTTTTAGATTTTATTTTGTATTGGGTTGGTCTTTTCTAGTTATATATAAACTTCACATCATGAGAGAGGGAAAAATATATACTACTATAGTTTTAATAATGAAAAGGTATGAATTTTATTTGTAATGCTAAAAAAAATGGTGGCCTTTTTGTAATTATTAAGACACTTTTTTTATTAGAAATAAGATCTAATTAGAGGTGGCAAAATGAATCGGAACCGGCGGTTAAAACTTTAACTAGAACCGGCGGTTCCGGAACCATAACCATGCACCACGGTTCAGAACCGTAATCAGAATCATGTTCTTGCGGTGAGTGAGTTCTGGTTACAGAAAATGGGAACCGAGAATTGACAGTTCTAACTGTGGCATATTTTTTTATTTAATTTCACTATCTTAAACTTGGATAAAAATACACACAAATTTGGATTCTCTTTCACTACGTTAAACTCATACAAACTTGGGTAAAAATACATACAAATTAAAATAATGAGATTTCATAATGAGATATTATTAGAAAGAGAAATTGGTGCAATGATAAGTAATGCCCAATATTCTTTTATAAGAGAAGTTAGCCCATTGTCTTCGATATAAAACTAATGTAGTAATATGGGACAAAAAAAAACAACGTTTCAATTCTCAACTTTCAACTTTCAAATCAAATGCCTCACATCAATTTTTTTATATCATAAGTAATGCTTTGATTTATCCTTATTGATGAATATTAGCTCATTATTTATTATTACACCAATTTATAGAAAATCTCATAATTGTTTTGGGTTCCTAATTTTTGGGTATCTACTCAATATAAAAATTCTCTATATTCGTAAAAGAAGTTGAAATTTCCTCCAAAAAAAAAAAGTTGACTTCCGAAAGTAATAATATGTTGGGTAATATTTATAATTTTGTTTTTTTTCTTCTTAATTGGAGCTTTTTTTGCAGTGTATTTCTTTAGCATTTGCAATATATAGGTGATTTGATAAAAGAAAAAAAAAATTGTAAAAACACTGAAATTTTCCAATACAACCAACAAAATTTTATGTTAAAAAATTAATTCGTGATTGTCATGAACCGTGAAGCATATAATTTGTTAGTCATCTAAACTCGGAGTGTTGTTTCGTTTATTTTTCATTTGCATATCTGTACTTTTAATAAATCTTCCTGACATAAGAGGAATGTATATTCATGTAAAAAATATATATATATATAGTACGTCAAGAGTAAAGATAAAAATAAAAATAAAACGAAGATAAACGAAAAAATATATCAAAAATTGAATAATAAATATCGAGCATAAAAGGAAAATTTTCCCGAAAAAAAAAATTGTGTTAAATAAATAGTGTAAACCCCCTTTCTGTTATGTATTTCATCAAAAAAAGCCCCTTTGGAGAGAATGAATTACACTTGCTAAAAAAGAGTGTATGATTCTTTTTTTTACAATTTTTGTATTATTTTTTAAATATAATCAATTTTTTAAAATAATAATTTGACCAAATACTATAATTTTTAAATAATATAAAATATATTTATATGTAAAAAAAATACGAAGCATAGGAATTTAACAAAATAGCTAAAAAGTAGTAGTATATAATTAACTAAATACTACAATTTTCAAATGATATAAAATATATTTATCTATAACAAAAATTGTAAAAAAAAAAAACAAAACAAATCTTACTAGGTTTCTTAGAAAGCATAATTCACTTTCATTCAATAGAGATTATTTTTTTTTAATGAATTATGCATAACAAAAGAGGTTTTTAGAGTACTATTTATTAAATACAAGGAATTTTTTAATTTTTCTGAAAAATACGGGGGAGTAATATTAAATTTGTCGGAGTATAAATTTATAGAACAAAACAGTTATTTTCGTCAAAGATAGTTGGCCAGTATGGTCGAACGTTCGAGCTCCGATCCATGTAAATAAATGTAATACAAAATTTAATTATTGCTTTCTGTATTAAATTCAAAATATAAATAAATGTAATACAAAATTTAAACAATCAAAATAAGCATAAGGATTAAATAAGGACGTAAGCTGTTATAAGTCAATGAATGGGGATAGTGGAGTGATAGGCGGGCCCCACATTTCAGAAAAAGAAGAGCAGTGGTACATACCGTAGAAATGGTATTTAATTTTATACTAATTTTTTTCTTCCACTATAATATATACTAATTTATGACACATCAGAACTTTTTTTATACTCATACACCCGATCTGTGGTATTGAGGAGATTTGAATCCGTGATATTTGGTCTCCAAACAGCCATGTACGAACTCATTTGTACCTCCAAAAGTGAGCTGGATGCTCTTATTAGGGCAAATTCATACTACACCACCACCCATTACACACCCATCCCCAAATCATGGCACGTGTACAATTTCCGCTGCAAAAGTCTTTGATTCGCACAGTATTCGGGTGAAGAAAATCGTTCCGGTTCACTTCATTTTTTGGTCCCTTTTTTTGAATCCGAAACAGACGTTAACTTTGCTGTTTTTTTTTGCAGAGAACAATTAGGCAGGTGCATTTCAGTTTGTGGCCCCCATTTTATATAATTTATCTATATTAATTTTAATTGTATACTTGGTTGGCTAGATATATAATAAATGATTTCCTTGATTGTTACTGTATTGAATACAAATATACAATTTAATGTGTTGGTGTATTACTTTTTTGAATTAACTATTAAAGGGGAAATTTGTTATGTTCACATCATCGCATTCTCTCTCAATGTATAAAATGACAAAGTAATTATTTTGATAATAATTTAATTTTTTAAAGAGTGTTATTGTGTTACAACTTAATATTGTAAATTAGTATTGACTATTAATATTATGGTGTATAGCCATAACTTAATATTAGAAATTAATATTACTTAATATTAAATTATTACGGGATTTTATGTGGTAATCTCAATTTATTAATTGGGTGTCGGACAATGAAGTAATTAAAAAGCGAAATTACATTGTACGTCTTCATTTAATTTGAAATTAGATTATATACATTCATTTCATTTGCAATTATAATATATTACATTATATAAATTAATTTCATTTGAAAATATAAAAAAATATATTATATTAGTTCATTTGAAATTAGATTAATTATATAATTAAGTTCATTTCAGTTGAAAGTAAGAAATTTCAATATATTTCAATTATAAGAAATTAATTATATGTAAGCCAATTCATTTGAAATTATAAGAAATTACATTATATAAGTTCAATTTATTTCAGATTATAAGAAATTCCATTATACTTGCTAGTTCATTACATTTGAAATTATAAGAAATTATATTATTATAACATTTGAAACATTTGATTATTTTTGAATTGTTTGATTAATTTTCGCATCGATTAGTTTTAAAAAATAATCGTGACCCTAATTTAATGAAATTAGGGCTTTTGAAATTAATCGAGACTTGAATTATGTTAATCGTGGCTTTTTGTAATTAATAGAGGCTTATTATGTTAATCGTGACTTATTGAAACTAATCGAGGCTTATTATGTTAATCTTGGCTTATATTAAGTTAATCGAGATTTTTTGCAATTAATCGAGGCTTAAAATATGCTAATCATGCCTTTTTTATGACTCACGAGGTGCACGTGTCGGATCGTGCACGGGTGGGACGGGAGACATGGTTTCAGATTCATCACTCTCAGTTGCGCTTTAGTCCGAGTAGTACAACCTGGTGGTGTCAGGTTTACGATTCGGCGACTCGACATTCGATCCGAATGACGATCATATTGTTCCGCCCAGGGCTGTCTACCATCGTTTATTTCAAGGGAATCGCACGACCGTCCATTAGATGAAGGAGAGGTTCGCACAGATGAGGATGGCAAGAGACGCTCCGGACTATATATGTGAAAGTTGTGAATATATTATTCGCATACCGGATGATTCTATGCGAACATATTGTTCGGTAAAACACAGTTTATCGGATGACATCACCACGAGTTGTTCGTATTGTGTCGTACAATAATGCGATATCTAACCATCTGCAATTTATAAACAATGCAACGAGTCATTACATGAGGCCATGATTACACCATAAACCCTAAAAGCTATGATTAATTTAAAAAGAAGTCACGATTAATAAAAAAAAACCCACGACTAATTTTTTAAAAAGGCCACGATTAATTTAAATAAGAAGCCATGATTAATTTTAAAAAATCCACGATTAATATTTTTTTTAAAATGCCACAATTAATTTAAAAAAATTGGCCACGATTAATTAAAAAAGCCAAGATTAATTTATTTTAAAAAAGCCACAGTTAATTTATTTTAAACAAAAGCCACGGTTAATTTATTTTAAACAAAAGCTACGAGTAAATTTTTTTAAACAAAAGCCACGGTTAATTTATTTTAAACAAAAGCCACGAGTAAATTTTTTTAAACAAAGGCCACGATTAATTTATTTTAAACATAAGCCACGATTAATTTATTTTAAACATAAGCCATGATTAATTTTTTTAAACAAAGGCCATGATTAATTTTTTTAAAAAAAAGCCCCGATTAATTAAAAAAAAAGTCGAGATTAAGTTAAACAAAAATCCATGATTAATTTTAAAAAGCCATGATTAATTTTAAATAGCAACAGATTACTTTAAACAAAAAGCCACAATTAATAACAAATCCACGACTAATTTTTTTTTAAAAAAAGCCACGATTAATTTTTAAAAAAGCCACGACTAATTACCTACAAAAGCCATGATTATTTATGAAAACCACGATTAATTTACAAAAAAAGGCACGATTACTTTAAAAAAAAACAACGGTTAATAACAAAGGCCACGATTATATTAACTAAATAAGCACGATTATATTTTCATAAGAATTGAGTAACTAAAACTAGGTTACAATTAGCTTTTAAAGTCTACTATTAAAGATTAAAGACTACGACATGCAAATCTCTCCCGCATGCCTATTTTCAAATCTAACAGCACATATGCCATATAATCAAAACGAGAAATATTTACAAAATAATTTCACAAAAATGGACAGTACAAAACATACCTTTGAAAATTGATGGAAAATTTCATACATTACTTTCTTCTTGAGAAAAATCTTTCGCACGCCTTGCTCCAAAAATTCTCCAACTTTTGCTCTAACTCTTTTTGGTCAATTTGGATTGTAGTGTGAATAAGTTCGGGTGTTATGTCCATTTATTCAAAAAATTTACATACCTCCTTACACAACATTAAAAATATGTATTAAATTTGGTCAACAAATTCCTTCATTTCCCTTTCTTTTTATTTAATGAAACTTAGTAATTTCTCTTTCTTTTTATTTAATGAATATATATATATATAGTGATTGTGTATTGATAATACACTGACAAAAGTACACTGAGTCAATGATTGGGTGGGGGACCAAGTGTGTTATAGTACAAATTGCCCACAAAACTACCTATTTTTAAAAGTTTTTTTTTTCTCAATCACTATTTACTTTTATCTACTTTTATCTATTTCCACTATATTCTAATTTATTATAGTGAACTAAGAAATTACATTATATTGTTCACTTCATTTCAAAATATAATAAATTTTATTATATAAGTTCATTTGAAATTAGACTATATAAGTTGATTTCGGTTGAAACTATAAGAAATTATAATATATTAGTTCATTTTATTCCAAATAATAATAAATATCATTATATAACTTTATTTCATCTAAATATCAATAATAAGTTACAATATGTTCATTGGAGATAATCCACTGGTGGAGTAGTATTATTTTTTTCGAATATGACCAACACCGCCTGAGTCTGTCACACTGTGGTTCTCCACATATGATTTATCTCTCATTTAATTTGTGGTTTGCATATCTATTATGCATGAGCAGAGTTTATCCAGGCACAACTTGTAAGTTCTTATAATTTTAAATAAAATGAACGTATGTGATGTAATGTCTTATAATTTTAAATGAAATGAACTTATATAATGTAATTTCATGTAATTTGAAATGAAATGAACAAATATAATGTTATTTCTTATAATTTTAGAGGAAATAAAGTTATATCATGAAATTTCTTGTTATTTGAAATAAAAATGAACCAATATATTATAATTTCTTATAGTTTCAAATGAAATGAACTTACATAATCCATGTTCAGGTGAACTAATATTCTTATAATTTCAAATCAATTGAACTTATACAATGTAATTTCTTATAATTGAAATGAAATGGATTAATATAATGTATTTTTTATAATTTCAAATTAAATTAATTTATAATAATATAATTTCTAATAATTTAAAAGTCAAAACTTTGGAAATTTTCAAAAAGTCAAAACTTTGGAAATTAATTTTTTATAATTAATTAAATTAACTTAAATTGGTCTTTGAAATTTATTTTCCCTAGCCTGCAAAACTTTGGAAATTTTCAAAAGTCAAATTGGTACCGTTACGGTAATTTTGAAAAGCCAACTATGAGTTTAATTATATAATGTGGTAATTACTCTTATTTGTTACAGTACCAACCTTCACGCATTTATGGTGGAGGGATGGAAATTGTTAACGCATGTAACTTTTCAACTCTTCTCCAAATTACTTTACAGATGGCATCATTTGAGGGTGGGTGTGCAGCATCGACCCACCCTCTTATTAGTGCAATTTATTGATTATTAATGTCATTAATTGTGACAATAAGTAAGTTCATACGTCACGGTTTCCATACGCAGAGACGTCATGAGTTTCAACACTCATTTATGTTTATGTAAGTGTGTGTGAACGTTAGAAATTATGTCCCTGCATGTTTATCAATTTTATGTTAGTGTGTGTGAACGTTATAAATTATACATAAAATATTGAAGATAGAATAAACTTATTTTTTTTATTCTCACTCGTGTTGTCATATTATGTTTCTTGAATTTCTTTAGCTGTTACGTTTTTTTATTTCCAATATACATGTGGATTATAAGAAAATTTAAAAAAATATTGGGCCTAAAATTAATAATCGAAAAAAGTAGGAGTATTATGTTTCTTGAATTTCGGCAGTTGTTACTTGTTATACTTTCTTATTTCTAATATATACTTAGATTATAAAAATTAGAGCCTATAATTAATAAACGAAAAAAATAAAGCAATGGGCCGAATATTAAATACAAATAAAAACCTAAATTTCTACATTTAACACACTCGGCCCCAGGCCATTCGATCTCTCAATATCAAATTAATTTATTTAACGACTAGACCAAACTTCACATTAAAATTGTGTATTTGTGTACGTAATACTATGAAAAATAAAATTGGGACCCTAAAATATTTGTTACTTTTGGGGCTGAGGCGACCATTTCATTGGTCTAATTATAGAAGCATCCATACGCACTGGGTAATTATGTACTTGTACAATAGCGTGCAAACCACACAGAAAGATAAACCACATTAGAAAATGAGTTGAATAATTTTGAATGACTAAAACTTAAAACTTAAATATGTTTGTGAGTTTTCAGCTCGAAATCTTCAGTCTCAAACTATATCACTTCACCACTACTCATTCCCAAAGAACTAATCATACTTTTTTTTTCCTTCTTGAGGGGTTCGCACTGAGAAAACCTTGCACGATTTGAACCCGAAACCTTCAGTTCCAAATCATACCATATTTCATCACTAGCCATCCCCAAAGGACTAACTATCCATTTTTTTTCATCTCAAGGGTGCTCACTATATGTAAATTCTGATCATATACAAAAGTCAACAAACCACTCACAGAAAAGCTAAACAATATTGTTGGTGAAATTTAAATTCGAGACTTTCGATCTCAAGTTACACCATGCCACCACGTAGATCATTTCAAGAGACTCTAACTATTCCCTTTTTGTTTGGTTGTTATAATTGTTACGGGGCTTTGCCCAACTAAATAAGAAAATAATTAATATGTAGGCCTTCACATGCGTTCCCATTGAAACCCTAGAAAAATCGGTTGTGACATTATACCTTTGCAACCTCCACATTAATTAGTATGATTTTATCCACTATAGGTAGGGCTACTGTGAGTAGTTTTTAAATTATTAAATAAAATAATAATGACCTTTTCTTTTAGGAAAAATAATAATGAGCTTGATTGACAGGCAATCACTAAAGTAGTCATTTTAATTGATTTTTCCATAAGTCTATTTCAAATTTTCAATTAATTTGAATGCATGTTTATTTTATAATTATCGTTTGTTCGGTTTTTAATTAAATATGAGTAGTTAAATCCTTTTTTTTTTCTGGAATGAAATTATAGTAATTGATGTCGTAAGGTCATATTCATTTTCATATGATTCATACAATTGTACCATTTTATGTTCTGTGATAGCAAATAATTAATTATAATTAATTAATTAATTATGTAGTGATAATTCGTTAATTAATTTGTCAAATTCATTTTCATATGAGCTAAAACTGATTTTCTTTGTCACGGTGCATAAGGGGATGTTGAGGGGATACAAGTTCGAATGCATATAAATATATAACATTTATATATATATATGTAATATATATATATATATATATATTTCTTATATGATATATATTTAAAATAATCAATTATATATCTAATTATTTTTTTTTCAATAAAATATTTAGTTTAATTCATTAATTATTTTTTCATATAGTAATCTTCAATTTATTACAATATTAACTTAATAAAATCTGTAAATAAATCAAGTGGAGACCAACTAACAACACTTATATGAGCAAATTATTTTTCACATATTAGCAATATATTACTAACATATATTGATACTATTTATGTTACTAACATTAGCTATATGATGAATAAATGATGATACATAATGTCATGTGAATGATGTTTAACGCATATTACTTTAGCAATATAAACATGTTAATAACATGAGTCTCTTATTTTAGCAAAACAAACAAACACACACACACACACACACACACACACATAATCCCTAATTAGAAGCATATATTTCTAATGTTACCTTATCAATAAACATGCTTTAAAAAACACCATCTTTAAAGTGGTCTATTTAATTTTGGAAATTAAGCAATAGATTATAAATTTATAGATAATTGGAGCTTGTTTCCCGATCGGAAATCGATTAATAATGTGAAATGATTTAAATGCAATATAGGTTATTTTCTTGCTTAGATGGAATTGGGACCATAATTAATGTAAAATCTGCAGATTTCTGGATTAAAAATATTAATATAAAAAAAGTGCAGATTGATTACCAGATAATAACCCTAAATCAAAACGTGGAAGTGGAGAAAAATTATCACCCATTTAAATATCTTCTAGACTCGTTCATGCCTAACACGTGATCGAATGGCTCTATTATTAATTCCCTTCCTACCCATATTTGTGCAAGCAGTTCTTCAACTAAAAACGTACAAACCATCCAACAAAACATGAGAGAGAGAGAGAGAGAGAGAGAGAGAGAGAGAGAGAGCAAATTAAATGGGTCAATTTTCCCGAAGTCGAAACAAATAATTGGTGGATTCATTTTAATAAATAATTTGAAAAGATTTTAATTAATTTTCTTGCTTAGATATGGAATTGGACCAGTACGTAATCCTGATTGTAAGAAGAATGTAGGAAAAATCGAAATTTTATCCAACCCTAAATTGAAACGTGGGAGGGGGAATCTAGAGAAAATTCTGCATCCACTTAAATATCATCTACAACATATATACATATACATGCTTAACACGTGATCGAGTATGCCTCTTATTCCCCTATTTAATCCATGCAGCTTCTTGATCCAAAAATGCACAAACCATCCAACAAAACATAAGAGAGAGAAACAAGAGAGAGAGAGAGAAGAGAGAAAATGGCAGGTTGAGGTGGTACTGTACTAGCAAACTAATAAGAAGCTGGTTTCAGTGTCGGATGAGAGTGCCCTAAGAAAGAAGATTCTAGAAACTCATAAATTTTATGGTGAAACACATAGAAGTGTGTAGCCAGGGCCGGCCCTGACAATTGGGGGTCCCATGGCGAAATGACAAAGAAGGGACCCTAATTTTTTTTTTTTTTTTTTGCCGGGCATCTTGAATTTTCTTTCACTATTATCCTCATCATCATAAATCTTGAAAAAAATGCAATCGCAACCTACAAACATACAAAATAAAATAAAATAAATAAGTATGAAATAATTATCCAAATAATTTAGATCTTCTAGCAAAAGGTAGAACTGTAGAGGAGAGGCCAACTGGCCGAGAACCTCTCGGCGAGAGGGAGGGAGAAGAGAAGTAGAGAACGTGAAAGAGATGGAGGGAGGAATAGAGAAAATAGCCGTTGAGAAATGATCGAGAAGTGAACGGTGGAATGCAGAAGGCTGATGAATAAATCACGATGGAAATGGGCTAGGTATAATACAATTTTTTTTTGGGCCCCTAAAATTTGGAGACCCATGGGCGACGACCCAACTGAACATGCCTTTGGGCCGGCCCTCTGTGTAACAAGAAATTTGAACCCGGTGTATTCCACTAAATGTCAAAATAGATAGTTAATATACTAGTTAAGTGTCACATTAGATCCAAAGTGCATTTCACCATGCAATGCACTACTATCGTTGCAAATATTGGTCTTTTTTTTTGTTAAACCCTAAATCCTTGTTTACTATCGTTTTTGTTTTTGAGTTATTACTTATTACTAGTGCTCTAACTTTAGTTGTTTCCCTAATTACCGATCACTACAACAAAAACGCGAAATAGCGACTGAATTTGGCGACGGACATGATTCCGTTGGTATTAACTACGGAATTACAACGGAAAACCAACGGAAAATAATACAAGCAAGGTTGAAATATTTTTAATTCCAACGACGGAATATTCTGTCTTTATATTTTCAGCAATTAAAGTTAAAATGATTTTTAATTCCAACGACTGAATATTCCGTCTTTATATTTTCAACAATTAAGGTTAAAATGATTTTTAATTCCAACGATGGAATATTTCGTCTTTATGTTTTCAGCAATTAAGCTTAAAATATTTTTTTATTTCAAACAACAGAATATTCTGTCTTTATATTTTCAACAATTAAGGTTAAAATCATTTTTTAATTCTGATGAGTATGGGATGAGCTTTGGCAAGCTAAATCCGGAGTTGCAGCTGCGTTGTCCAGTGACGCGACTTAGAGCCAAGAAGCTGCAAGGCTACCTTCAGTGTTTTGTTGGAAAGAAGCTCGATGAAGAGTTGATGGTTCGAAGTAGCCCCAAGCTGATTATTATGCTTTCAATACAAGATGAAGATGAAGAGGAAGAGGCCTAGATGGATTTATTGCAGATTTTATTTAATTTAATTAGTCTATTTTCAGTTGTGGATTTTATTTAATTTGAAGCCCAAATTAATGTTAGGTGAATTGGGCCTTTAGCTCGTTTTCTTTTATTTTTCGAAATTATTAAGTCCATTAACTTAATAATTTCGTTTTCCCTTAGATTAGTATTTATGCACCTTTCAAACCCTGGATTAGACAGATTGGATTTGATAAAAAAACGCATTGTCGTTCATCCCGTCTCAAAACACGCATATCGATAGTTCTTGGTAGGGTTTGTGAATTGGCACCTACAAACTCGAAATCAAAAGATTCGTTCGTGCATCCAGTAGTGTACGGGTTGATCTGCCACGAAGTTCTACTCCATACTCGCATTTCGGATTCTTGTAGATCCGGAGTTCGTTTCGGGTAAGCTTCTTCTATCCATTTCGTTTCCATTCGCCTCCACATCGTTTACCATCACCACCACACCTCCATACACATCCCACACCATCCACCACGTGTCACCATCGTCCATATTCAACCCCAAGTCCAGATTTCACATATACCATCCAATCGAGCCGTAAATCGCCTAAAAATCACCACCGATCCATTTCCCAATCTATATGTGCGTTTTGTCTGATTTTTGGATATGTTATTCCTGCTATATATTTATGTTTTGTCCTAAAATTTGAGCGTAATCCGACTTCATTTGCTAGGTCAATTGATTAGGTCAAGAATTAGGGTTCTTCGGGTTGAAATTGGGGATTTTTGTGTTATCTTGGATTTAATTCGAAAATTGCTTTGAGATCAGTTTATTTGAGTTAATTATTTGTTATCGTTCAGTTTGTTGTTGGATTGAGTCATTTTTCAAGTTGACGTGTGTTCGATTCGATAAGCTTCCGCATCGTATTGGTTACATCAAATTCCCACGACGGACTGTTCCGTCTTTATATTTTCAATAATTAAGGTTAATAATTTTAATTCTAATGACAGAATATTCTATCTTTATATTTTAAGCAATTAAGTTTAAAATAATTTTTTAATTCCCACGACGGACTGTTCCATCTTTATATTTTCAGCAATCAAGGTTAAATAATTTTAATTCTAATGACAGAATATTCTGTTTTTATGTTTTCAGCAATTAAGGTTAAAATAATTTTTTAATTCCAGGACGGACTGTTCCGTCTTTATATTTTAAGCAATTAATGTTAAATAATTTTAATTCTAATGACAGAATATTCTGTCTTTATATATATTTTCAGCAATTAAGGTTAAAATAATTTTTTAATTCCCATGACGGACTGGTCCGTCTTTATATTTTCAGCAATTAAGGTTAAATAATTTTAATTCTAATGATAGAATATTCTGTCTTTATATATATTTTCATCAATTAAGGTTAAAATAATTTTTTAATTCCCACGACGGATTGTTCCCTCTTTATATTTTCAGCAATTAAGGTTAAATAATTTTAATTCTAATGATGGAATATTCTGTCTTTCTAATTTCAGCAATTAAGGTTATTATTTGTTTAATAAAGTAACAACTAAATATTTGCAAGTGAAATCTATTTCTATATTTACTTAAAAAAAAAAAAGAAACCAAATATCTAAAACATCATTATGTAAATATCTTAATTTTGAAGTTAAATTTGCTGCACTTGAATATCAGTTTTTTCAAGTTGACTTTACTAAATTTGATGTTAATGTTGGCTATTATTTATCAATATTGTGTTATTTAAAGAATTGAGAGTAGTAGATGATAATCAAAGTGCACCATCAAAACTCAGAAGGAACATGCACTACAAAAAATACGGGTTTTAGCGACGGATTCGAATCCATCGGCACTACCGACGGATTGGCGACAGTATCTCCATCGCTAATGTTCGAGCCGGAAAATTTGGCGGGCGCGGTTTGCGGTAAACCTTTACGACAGATATTTTGTCGGGATTATTTAACGACGAATATTTAATTTATTTATTTTTATTTTTTTAATATTAACGACGGACACCGTCGGTCGTTAGTTATTTAATTTAATTATTTTTTATTTTTTTAATATTAACGACGGATACAGTCCGTCGTTAGTTTTTTTTATAATATTTCTGATTTAATTTTTAATTCTAACGACGAAAATAATCCGTCGTTAGTTTTTTTATAATTTTTAGATTTAATTTTTTATACTAACAACGGATTATGTCAGTCGCTAGTTTTCTTTTAAATTTTTTGAATTTAATTTTTAATGTTAACGACGGACATAATCCGTCAGTAGTCCGTCGTTAAATGTCGATTATACAGTCTGGACCAGCCCTTCTCTTTCATTTCACTCGGAGCCCTAAATTGAATTAAGAAACCCTAACCCCCCTCTACTCCACTCCCTCTATGGCGACCGGCAGTGAACGGAGGTGTCGGCGGCAGCGAACGGTGAACGGCAAAGGTACGTCGCTCTCTCTCTCCCTCTCTACATCTCCCTCTCCCCCTCAGCTCTCTCTAGCTCTCTCTCTCTCCCCTCTCTACATCTCTCTCTCCCTCTCGTCTCTCTCTGTCTCTCCCCTCCCCGCTCGTCGTCGAAGACGAAGGGCGGTGGCTGCGCCCCTTCCCGCCCCCTCTCGGTCTCTCTCCCCTCCCCCCTCTCTCGCTGCTGCTGTGTGTGTGTGTGTGTGTGTGTGTGATTTTTTTCTAGCAAATTTTGTTTAATTGTTATTATTTTTGTTTTAATTTTCTAATTGTTATAGATTGTTAGGGTTTAATTGTTAGGGTTAGATTTTAATCTGATAAAATTTCAAATAAATTTCATCCAACAGTTTGCTTGTACACAATTTAAAAAACATTTATTTCATTATTTTTAGAAAAGTTATGCTTGTACACAATTTAAAAAATATTATTACAAATGAAACAAATATAGATTTTTTTTGTTTAATTGTTATGTATTTTTTGTGTAGGTTGTGCAAAGTAGAAGCAAATTACAATTGTTTGAAGTAGAAGAAAATTAGAAAAAATTAAAGGTGAGTTTTATTTGCAAAATTAATTATTTTATAGTTTTAAGCATGTTAATTTGATATTTTATGTTTTTTGATTAATTGTTATGATTAATCATGTTAATATATTTATCTTGAATGTTGATTTATATTTTATGTTTTTGATTAATTGTAGTGATTAAGCATGTTAATTTGATTAATTGTTGTGATTAAGCATATTAATTTGATTAAATGTTGTGATTAAGCATGTTAATTATGATATAATTCATGATAAGTTTGTTGTATTATAAGTATTACTAAGCATGTTCTCTAATTTATGAAATTGAAATTAAGTTAATTAAGCATGATGGTATTTATGTTATGTTTGTTGTGTTATATTAATTTAAGTATGATTTTGAATGGGATGAGGGCCCCTGGATCCCTCTTTATGAATTGTTGGATTTTGAATGGGATGGGGGCCCCTCGATCCCTCTTTATGAATTGTTGAATTTTTAATGGGATGAGGGCCTCTGGATCCTTTTTTATGAATTGTTGGAGTTTGGTGGTATTGGTTAAGTAGTTATTAGTGGAACATAGATCAATTAGCGTAGAGTCGAGAACTTGGGACTAGGATCCGTCATTAGTCCGAATTAACGATGAAATTATCAGCGACGACCGGTGTCCATCATTATCCATATTCAGCGACAGAATTCATGATATAGCACTACTAGAAAATTGGCCTAATACTACACTAATTTTATGACACTTCTAACTAAATGTCAATACAAATATTCTGTGGCTACATTAAGTTGCAGAATACATATTATTACACTTTTCTTCAACACTAACACTACATGATAAAATAAATGCCATAATGAACCTAATTAACTGACAAAATCCAAAATGCCACAATAATTATATTTTATGTATTCTAAAATGAACCAACCGAGATTCGTCAAATAAAAAAATAAAAATGAACCTACCGAAATCTTTTTTTTTTCTTACAACAAAGTAAAGAAGAAAAAATAAAAAAAGAAAAAGAAAAGGAATAAATAAAAAAAGGAAAACGTTAGTTCATCTTACGTGGCAAACAAAAAGAAATTAAAGGACCAAGTTTATTTTCCAACTAAAATAAAAAATCAATTAATTAAATTTAAGTAGTTTAAAATATAGTCAATCAATCAATTAGTTAAGAATAACGATTTTGATTTCAAAAAATTCCAGAAAGCACTAACTTTAACCAGCGGACATCAAAGTGGATTAGCGTTTGTCAATCGCCGGAACGGTGAGTATGTACGCCACAGAGCAGAGGGCATCATCAATCGTCGATCATCGGTATTTTCTTGTTCCTTTTTTTTATCGATCTCTCTAATTCGTGTTCTTGTTTTATTTGTAAAAAGAGATTTTTGTCGTGCCTCTATCATTTAAAGTAAAATTCGTGACTTAAACTCTCAAATTGCTTTCGAAATTTTATAATGATAGATTTTCAAATTCTTATTCTTTGTGAACTTTTACCCGCTGAGAAATTAATTGTCGAAAAATGTGGCTTTTATCTAATTCTTGGTTTGAATTATGGCTCATATCTTGTTTAGAAACCTTTTTGGTTGATATAGGGACTGGGGATTTTATACGCTTATTTTAGGCATAATTAATCTGATTATGAATCCATTGGATGAAGTATTTCCTTCATTATTATTTTGTCTTTGTTAAGTGATAGGTGTGCGTGTTATGTATATTTGATCTTGTGAATTGATTGGTGAAAATATTGTTTGTGGCGCATGATAAGAATTTATGAGGTAGCTCAGATAAAGATTTACTATGTTGACTTGAACATGTCATAGTAAAATCATATAATTTCTAGTCTAACAGATTCTGAGACAAGCCATGTTTCTATTTAAGTAATAGAAAAATGTTGAAAGGTTGACTAGTGTGAACCCTTAAAGAAAACTGGAAAAAAAAAAAAAGAAGTGATGTCTGCAAACTCCACATTCTCTTGCCTTTATCATTTTAGACAATTTTAGAGTCTTCTATGTGAATTGTGCCAATCTCTTTTTTAAAATTGTCTCAAAGAGGGCTGACATAAGATGTCCAACACTCTGCAAAAACAATTAATGGTTAGTTAGAACTAGTTTCTAGTAGTAGCACATGAAGATCATTAATTCGACTTTATAATATATGAAAAGTGAAATAGAAACGATGATGCATATATCTAAGTTCTATAAATAATATCAGATGTAAATGATAGTCTTTAAAGCTTCAACTATGAAATAAAAACTTGAAGATCGATGAACATTAATTTTAGCACTAGGTTCCTTAAGATTCTTTTTGATTGCTATTTGAACACATTCTAAAAGCTTTGCTAGCTTAGCTCCATTTCTAATCTTGTCTCGTGATGACTTAATGTTTCAAGAATGAGTCATGTTTATGTTTGACTTGACTAAAATGAGTTGAGATGAATTAAGATTACTTATTATATATAAATATTAAAAGAATAATAAAATAAAATAGGCATGTTCTGAATTCAATTCAGTTTATTATTTTAATAAAACACATTTATGTTCAGATTAGCATTTATGCAACATGCTAGCATAAATGCTAAGTTCAGTTTATTGTCTATTTTCATCTTTTATTCTTGGAAATTAGAAGATGGATGACGACTATAAGTTCACAAAGGCAATGAAATAGTGGAATTGTATAAAGTTGAGAAATTTGATATCATCCATTTTGGCATTGCAATGAAAGCACATACGTTCACAAAAGATGGATGATTATGAACCTGTAAATAAAGAGATTGGGCAGAGAAAAATCTGTTCTAGGAAAATGCCTTCTAGACCAAAATATGATCTTGTACAGCTTAAGCAATATGGCATTAGTTTCTTCAATACTAACTAATTGGACTATGTTCTTTTCCACTTTTCAATGTTCTTATTATTGCTTAATGGTGATTTCTGACTTGAGATGGTATTTTAAAAGTAACAGAAATGAGATATAATTTGTCTTTTATTGACTGTTTTAAATTATAAAATTGATGTTAGTTTATTAACTGATAGTGTGACAACAGTACACCTCTCTATTATTTGTTTTATCCCTCAATTTTATCTTCATTTATTTAGCTTCCTAAACTTATTAATAAACACTCATGTTACTGTAAGATATTATTTGCACTGTGCTCTTTTACATTAATGCTAGTTTATTGACTGATAGTGAAGATAATGCAACTCTCTGTTATTTGTTTTGTCCCTCGATTTTAGCTTCATTTATTTAGCTCTCTGAATTTGTTAATAAGCACTCATGTTACCAAAATATCTTAATTGCACTATTTTCTTTTATATTTCTGTTTGTGGCATATATTTCTTGAAATAATATGTTTTGGTTTTATTTGCATTATTTCCACTATCGTATTTTTTGGTTCAATAAAAATTTATGGCATTGCTTAGATTTAGAATGACTTGGATAATTTTAGATAATCTTTCTTTTAATTTCATATTAATGGAACTATTTAATGTTTGTGGTTTTATGTGCATTATTTCCATGATAATATTTTTTGGTTCAATAAAAATTTATGGCATTGCTTATATAGAGAATGATTACTTAGATAGTTTTTTAGATAATATTTCTTTTAAATTTTCATACTAATGGAACTATTTAATGTTCTCAAATTGTAATTATTCTGTATTATTTGAAATTCTTGATTAAGAAAAATGTAATTCTCTAAAACTTTGATAATTTAGCAGAACTCTTTGATGCTCAAAATTAACAGTGGAATTCACATAAACCCGTGAAGACTAAACATTTGTGAGATAGAGCATTGGTTCTTTTGAGGTTAGTTTTGGCAAAGGTAATCTCATTGGTCTTTCAAAACTATTGCATTAAGTTGTTTTTATTAAACGTTTGGTTATTTATGCGAAAATATCCAAACGTTGGGAATTAAATTATAATTACTAAAACATTGGGTTATTTTGTTAAAATCTTCAAACGTTGGGAATTAAATTGTAATTAGCCCTTATATTTATGCAAATTATTAAAGGTAAAAATGTAATTGCTTTTAAAGCTCAATAAGGCTCGCGAGCGAGCTCATTATTAGCTCAAACTCAAGCTCGGTAGCTACTTTAGTAGCTCAAACTCAAGCTCGACTCGATAAACCTCGCGATGTCGAATTTTCCTCAAGTCGATCCCGAATTACTCATAAGTAGGCTCGACTCACTTACACCTTTCCTCCTGTTAATACCCTCGGCTTAAATACCCATCGCCATCCACAGTTATTTTTATTCGATGTGGGATCATACTAAAATTATCTAGTAAATTTTATTTGTATTTTATTTTTAATAATTGCAAGTTACCTAATAAAAGTAAGATATTTTTATTTTATATAATAATTTTTTTTGACACAACAATCATACATACATAAATCTATTATATGAATATATATATATTTATATATATTAGTATATATTACAAGGGATGAGTTATAATCGATACTAAATCATAGCTGATAAAATACATAAATAATTTTTTTTTAAAAAAAAATTAACAAAGCAGTGCATCTCTGTTAAGATAGGGGACAATTTCTCTTTTATAATAACCTTTTTGTTTTTATTGGATTTTTATGTTGTATACGCATTACCAATTTCTCATTCAAAATCTCATTCATGAGATGTTCCCTAGCATCTCAAAGTTCGTTGGATATAGTCTTAAAGGCTTCATCAACATATGTGGATCAAGGTACCACAGTTTATATAATAGCAGATGAAGACAAAAGTAGTATAAGAGACGTGTAATCGGTTATATGCAAAGAAACCATCATCATCAATTAACTTGTATCTCGTACATAAATATGAGCAAATTCTAACTATAAAACAACTAAGATCCTGTCGCAATTGATTCATTGAGATGTCACAAAATATTATAATTATTTTCCACAACTCTGCACCATATGCATGTGACACTGCCTATTAGGAGCTCAGATGTTTTTCTGTGACACCAGGAGTAGGAGTTAGAGCTCTTTTTGTTGCTGTTCTTAGAATAAGCGCAGGAAAGTCGATTCCCGCTAAGAAAATTCCACATCATGAAATGTTGCTCCTAATTTATAATACCACCAGCTGCGACAAAATAAAAAAGTTATGTTGTTATACATCTCATGACATAGAACACAAGAAGTAAAGCGTGAAACGTACCGCATATTCTTTCATTGATTAATGTCAATCTCAATTCCATCAACATCTTCACGAACCCATCCAAAATCACTACTCTCTGCATTAACAGGAGGGTTGCAAATGTTGCTTTGCAGGTACGTTTCAACATCAGCAGCAGATTCCATATTGTAATGCGCCCGTGCAGTAGTTGAGACAACTACCTGCCAGTCTTGTTGAGTTGGATCTTGAACATAAAAAACATGTTCAGCTTGAGATGCTAGAATGAATGGTTCATTGTGACGTGTCACATTTGAAAATTTAGCTTATGTAAATCCATCCACATCTTGTTTCAATCGACTTCCACTTAACACCCAATCACAATCAAACAAAACAATCCTACACCCGTAACCATAATCTAACTCAATGATATTATTTAGAATACCACAATAGTCTAACTCTCCTAGAATTGGATTTTGATCCCTTGTACTTGAAAAACTTGGTGTTGCAGCCTTTACACGCACCCCACAATTTTGTGTCTTCTTCTTACTTTCCAACCCTTTTGTGTGAAACCTAAAACCATTCACAAGAAACTTTTTATATTTCATTCCAATAAAGTTAGGCCGACCAACAAGTAATTTCAAGTCTCTTGGTTTTGAACTTTCATCATAGAATTGTAATCCTTCATTGACTTATTAAGAGAAATTAGAGTCATTATGATTCAAATATGGAGTTTCAATGTTAGATATTTACAAGTACTATAATTTTCAACCGTATATCTTACTTTTTGAGCAAACCAATCAGCAAAACTTTCACTGTGAATGCGTTCCAATTCATGGCGTGAAACACGGGGATGAGCTTGTTCAACTATTGTGTGATATTGCCTGAGAAATCATAAGTCAGATTTTTATGTTAAAAATATAATAAATATTATTCAATAAGTAAATGTATATTGAGTAACTTACTTAATGTATGGGTTAACGGCGTCACAATTAAAAAACACATATTGATGTGCCTTGTTTAGTGTTTCCACATCAAAGTTCATAGCCTTTCCTTTTCCAAGAACACGACCACTCATTGTAAATACATCTAATCTAGATGTGTCATTATCATTCAGGTTCTCAATTCTGGGAATTCGATTAAGCTTTGTCTCGACATAATCGGCTAAGTATAAAGAGCAAAATGTTAAACATTCTTCTGCTAAATAACCTCGAGCAATTGAACCTTCTGGCTTGCCTCTATTACGCACATAGGATTTCAATGTGCTTAAATACCTTCATTAATTAAAAAAAAACTCATCAACACAAACTTCAAGAAATTACATAATTAAGACAATTATAAAAAAATGTTCATATTTACCTTTCTACAGGATACATCCAACGATAGTAAACTGGTCCATCTAACTTTACTTCAGTAGCCAAATGTATGGTCAAATGCACCATGACATCAAAGAATGATGGTGGAAATATCTTCTCTAATTGGCACAATATCACTCCAATCTCATTTTCTAAACGAACTACATCAGCGGGACAAATCACTTTAGAGCATAGTTCTCTAAAATACTTACTTAGCTGAAGTAAAGGTGAGTGTACTGCCTTAGAGAGTGTTTTTCTTAATGCTACACCTAGCAATTGCTGTATCAAAATATGATAGTCATGACTTTTTAAGTCTACCAGTTTGGGTGGTTTAAGCTGAACACACCGTGAAATGTTTGATGAATAACCATCTGGGACTTTAATATTAAGCAAAATCTCACAAAACATGGTTTTCTCTTTTCTACTCATCGTAAAAGATGTTGCAGGTAAGTAAACCTTTTCAGAATCTGTTGAAATTGGATGAAGTTTAGGTCTAATTCTCATTTCTTTCAAGTCAAGTCGAGACTTATGATTATCTTTTGACTTGCCATCCATTTCAAGAAAAGTTCCACAAATGCTTTCACAAACATTTTTCTCTATATGCATGACATCAAGATTATGACGCATCACATTATCTTTCCAGTATGGCAAATCAAAGAATATACTCCTTTTCTTCCAATTAAAAGGCAACTTCGGATTATCACCAACTAGCTTTCCAAATTTAAATGAAAAGTCTTTCAGTTCATCCATTATCGTGTCACCTGATAATTGTAGAGGTATTTGACCATACTCAATGGTGCCATCAAAGTGTTGACTATTCTTTCGAAACTCGTGATCTTCAGGTAAAAATCTCCGGTGGCCCATGTAACAATACCTCCAACCATGTTTTAACCTTCGTGAATGTGTATGTTTATTACAAATTGGGCAAGCGAATTCTCCTTTAGTACTCCATCCCGATAAATTTGCATATCCTGGAAAATCACTTATTATCCATAATAATGAAGCACGCAACTGGAAATTTTGTTTCTTTGATGCATCAAATGTCTCAACTCCAACTTCCCATAAATCTTTAAGATCAGCAATTAGAGGTTGTAAATAAATATCAATGTTGTTCTCGGGTGCTAATGGGCCAGGAATCAATAGAGACAACATAAAATACGATTGCTTCATGCACATCCATGGAGGAGGGTTATATGGCATTAGTATGACAGGCCATGTGCTATGTTGTGTGCTCATATTTTTAAATGGATTAAATCCATCTGAAGCTAACCCAAGTCGAACATTGCGAGGGTCCTTAGCAAATTCAGGGTGTAAGTTATCAAATGTCTTCCATGCTGGGGAATCAACATGATGCCTCATACAACTATCTTTTGTACGACCCTCATCATGCCATCTCATATGGGAAGCCGTCTTGGTAGACATAAATAATCTCTACAATCTTGGTATAAGTGGAAAATACCACAATACCTTCCGAGCAATCTTTTTTTCTCCACTTGTGTGATCTTTATTGGAAGTAGTCCATCTTAATTCATTACACGTTTCACACGTACGAAGTTCTTCTTGCATTTATCCTCCAATACAAAGTGCAATTATTCGGACAAGTATCAATTTTTTCATAACCAAGTCCTAAATCTTTCAATAATTTTTCAGCTTCATAATAAGATTTAGGTAGGTCTACCATCGCATCTGGAAATGCTTCTCCGAGTAATCTCAAAAACATATAAAAAACCTTATTGTTCAGTCTCCCAAGATATTTTAGGTGCAGCAAACGGATGATGAATGAAAGTTTTATAAATTTCTCACATCCTCCATATAACTTTTGTTGGGAAGCATCAATCAACTTAAAAAATTCCTTGGCTTGCTCATTAGCGATTTCCGCATCTTGCTGAAAATCAGATGTGTCATCCATATAACCATCTTCCACTTAAACTCCAAAAGCATCATGAACTAAATCATGCATGTTATCAACACATCCCAAACTCTCTGGAGTATCATGCCGATTTCCAGCCCTAGATGGAAGCTCTCCATGAATAATCCATTGGGTGTACCCAGGAATAAATCCATCAACTATCAAGTGTTCAAAAGCCTCATCTCTACTCATAGGAATGCCAATCTTGCAGCGCTTACATGGGCATAATATACTCCCATTTAGGCATGTATTACAAAAAGAATAGTCCAAAAAGAATTCCACACCATTATGGTACTCCTCACTTACTCTTGACTTGTTCATCCAACTTCTATCCATATTATAAAAGTAAATAGCTGCCAAGGCTTCATAAATAATAAAATCAATAAGAGATTGATGTCTTAGTGAATTAATATTTTCAACGAATAAAAATATGTAGAGAAACTTAATTCTAATTATAATTGTTGTCCATTAAAAGAGCTCTTAAAATAAAACACAAGTCCCTAAGATATGATATCCAACAAACAAAATCAATGGATATATCAGATCCAACAAAGAAACTATATAACAAGTCCAATCAAAGAAAAATAAAGATGCTACTTATATAATTGAAACATAAGATATTTCATGGAAAATTTCAGCAGCATATACTATGATTCCTAATATTAAGTTCTAGACAGAAACATACGACATTTTGCCCAAAAATGAGTTTCAAACTTATATATCAGACCCAATACGCTTGAGTTTGAGCTACTAAAGTAGCTACCGAGCTTGAGTTTGAGCTAATAATGAGCTCGCTTGCGAGCCTTATTGAGCTTTAAAAGCAATTACATTTTTACCTTTAATAATTTGCATAAATATAAGGGCTAATTACAATTTAATTCCCAACGTTTGAAGATTTTAACAAAATAACCCAATGTTTTAGTAATTATAATTTAATTCCCAACGTTTGGATATTTTCGCATAAATAACCAAACGTTTAATAAAAACAACTTAATTCCCAATATTTGAACATTTTAATATAAATAATCCAATATTTGAACATTTTAATATAAATAATCCGATATAAATAATTCCCAATGTTTTAGTAATTATAATTTAATTCCCAACTTAAGTGGAAAAAAACCATTTTGGTCTTTTTTGGCAAAAATATCACCCCGTTATATAGGTTACGTTCTCTGGCTCACTTGAGAGTAAATGTGATCAAAATCGAACGAAATGATATTTTCATCGAAAATGTTGGGTCATTTCTTTTAAAATGTTCAAACGTTGGGAATTAAATTGTTATTATTAAACATTAGGTTATTTTTGTAAAAATATCTAAATGTTGGAAATTAAATTATTATTATTAAAATGCTAGATTATTCTTGTTAAAACTTTCAAACGTAGGGAATTAAATAGTAATTAACTCTAAATATAATTAATAATTGAATTATTTTTATTTAAAATTAAATAAATATAATTTTTATTTTATATTTATACATAATTGAGTCGAATCGAGTCGGTCGAGCTCGAGCTTGTTAAGCTTGCCATCGAGTCGAACTTGAGCTTGAAAAATCAAAGCTTGACCGAGTTCGAGTTGAGTTCAGCTTCGAGTTTTCTTATCGAGCTTGCTCAAGGTCGATAAGTCTAATAATCAACTCGACTTGCCTCAATCACACCTAGGACTGCAAATAAACAGAGTCTCCTCGCGAGCTATTCGGAGTTCGACTCGAAAAAAACTCATTTGAAATTCATTTATTTTCTAAATGAGCCGAGCACGAGCCTCAAATTGAGCTCAATAAAATTATCAAGTCGAGCCCGAACAAAGTAGTGTTAGGCTAAGCCAGCTCGTGAACATGTACGAGCACGAGTTTAATTGAACATGTTCATGAATATTATAAATATTTTAAATAGGTAAATAAAATAAACTATTTTTTTCAAACTCGAGTTGGAATATGTAAATTAACAAGCTTTTTTTCAAGCATTTGAGCTCACCCTCATTTTGTAAATTTTTGAGTTCGAACCGAATTCGAACATGACAAATATTTATCGAACCGAGTTTGCACAGGAGAAAAAAAGCTTGAATCAAGCTCCAGCCGAGCTCGAGCTTGAATATTCCTTAATGGACCGAGCTCCAATATCAGAATGTTCGGCTCGATTCAGTTCATTTATAGTGCTAATTACAACCCTAGTTGTCAATGTCCACCATTGACTTAATATCAAACTTGCATTATTAGACTACTCTAACCAATTTACTTTTTAATTATTTAATCGCCATCAATATTATCGAAATACGATAATCACATTCAATGTAAAAATGAGGTTAACGATTTAATCATACCATTTCTCTTTTAAAATACAAAAATCATGAAGCTTATTATTTTGACATAATTATCGAAATACTTCATCTCAATTTTTTTTAATTGAAGTACTTTTAATTCCCCATGAAACATCTATATTTTGATTAAAAGTTATTTTTAACATTATTTTCACAGATAAAATAATATAAAATTTGTTATGAATAGAAAATACAGTTCGGCAGGTTGCTGATTCTAAACTGCGTTAATTAAAATCATTTTACAAATAAAATATATAAAAATATTATGAATAATAGGACAACTGCAACCCAAATATATGAATTTTATAAATATTTTCTTTTCCAAAACAAAAAAGTTAAAATTTGTTTCAATTTTTTGTTTTGAGAAATTGTAATTATATATATATAAACATAACTACTCCCACCATCTCAAGGAAAAACACTTCTTGGTCTAAGCGGGAAGTTTGGTTTTTGGGATGAACCCACGATGAATTGATTATTTTACACCTTTCTCGCGGCAATCCACGTCTTGTTACTACTTCTATCCATCCACATCTTGCAAAATTCTTTCAGAAAATGAATAACCTAATTTCTATCAATTTACCCATGGAAGAAATTAGGAGTTTTGTTGGCGAAAATTGCTAGATTTGAGTTTGCGTAAAGGACTTAGAGCACAGATACACAAAACCTGTCAACTGAACTTCAGTTTTTTCATCCAATTTTCATCTGCTCTTGTATTATTTTTGAAATTGTCTGAATTTGTGTGTAGTTCTGTTGTTGTATGGTCATATCTTCTATTTAACAAAAGTAATTTGATATTTTTTTCTGTGGTGATTCGTAGGTATTCTCATTGCTATGGCTCAGGTATCTGTAGGTTCAATTCGAAAAGGTAAAATAATTATACTTTAAGTATCATTTTTCTTT
This sequence comes from Perilla frutescens, assembly GCA_026008535.1. Taxonomy (NCBI): domain Eukaryota; kingdom Viridiplantae; phylum Streptophyta; class Magnoliopsida; order Lamiales; family Lamiaceae; genus Perilla; species Perilla frutescens. Next base: position 23,190,423 of record BRKX01000005.1, read on the forward strand.
CAATTTAATTTATATTGTTGATAGTGATTGGTTCCTATAGATATCAATGCTTTTATACAATCTGATTATATCTGTAGTTAATACTTGATAATTGCAGAAAAATTGATGCAATATAGTCATTCAGTAATGGAAATTTGAATTATCTGCTTCTTAGTTTGAACAGTCTTTGCATTCATTTGATTTTTAGTAGTTTTAGCTATTATTTCCTAGATATATTTCTTGTTTAAATAGATACAGTTGTTTGTCTTAAGTTTCTTCCATTCAGCTTTCTTTTTGCTCTCACTGTGGGGCTCCTCTGTTTTTTTAAAATCTTTTTTTTTAATTAAACGAACATTATATGAATTTGTTAGAATCTAAAAAAGAGAAGATGAACTGAAGGTGTTTGTAGAAATGCATAAGAGAGAATTGTAAACTATAGCCAAAATATCTGGGAAATTTCTAAATTGATCTTAATGAATCCATTATGAAAGAACTACAAGATATTTATAGAGCTAAACTATCCAAACTAACAACTTAACTAACTTCCTAAACATGCGGAGATCTTGCCACATGGAGCAGCTAACAACTAACTCTAACTATCTGTTAATTAGACTAGAGAGAGCTCTTGGCTCTAACTATTAACTAACTAATCTTTCAATCTAACTAACAACTGAAGAAGCTAATTAACAACTGAAGAATTACAAATTATAATTATATTAACAGAATTGAATCTTTGTATCAGTTGAAGGATCATTTGTGGAAAATTTCTCAACACGTTAATTAATTGTATAAATTTACATGAGGAACACTTACAGTACAAAGATAGAAGCGAGTCCTACTGCTCGGAGTTCAGCTTTTTCAACATTAGTTGGCAATCACATGTTTCTAGATCAGTTCCAATGTGAGTTCAAAGTTAAAGAATAACTCTTCTTTGAAAGAGGGTTAGAGCCTTTCATATTTTGGGAAGCTTTTGTAGAGATACCACATTATGAAAATAGAAAGCACGCAAAGTTGTATTGAATATGTTCACAGAGACAGTTTTGTTTCATGCTAAATTTAAATTTTTGATGTGCTAATGCCTAGATGAGGTTTAAACAGTCATTATATTGTATAAATTTAAATTTTAAGGGACTTTTTTTCCCAGCTAACCCTCAAAATCATAGCAAAATATTCTGCCATTAAATGTTTTATATTTTTGTGTTCTTAAACTATCTTTTGTAATGATTTGTAGGCTACACCACTAGGACTTTAGTCGGTAATAAAAGAACTTATAATGGATGTATGGATAATGAAGAAGCTGCAAGAATGTTCAAGCATGACCATCATATGCACAAGAACATACCAGTCATTGGCAATGCTCATACCATGCGAGAGAATCCTACACTTATGGGCTTCACTAAAAACAATACAATAGAAAATCGACTTAGACAAGATCCCAGACTTACATGCTTCACTCAAATTAATACAATGGATAATCAACCCAACACCCATCTTAGAGACAATACTGGAGTCGAGAATGAGTTCATGAATGGTGTCTTTCAACAAGAAGTTGAGGAAGGTAATGGTCAATACCACAGTATCGTTATTAATTAATTTTCCTAAAATTTTCAATTATAGCTCATCTCATTTTTCTTTCTGTGTTTTAAAAGACAGTGAAACTGATCCCGAAATTCTAGTAAAAGAAAGTAGAGGTCCCACATATATGCAAAGTGTTTGGGGTTGTGCTCCTAATCTACCACATATTCATGTTGAATACAATGAGTTTGGTCAACCTATAGGTGGTGAGAATATCAAGCTTTGCCATTTCTTAGGTTCAATCTCAAGAAATGGTAAATATTGTCCAATAGATGTCAAAAATTGGCATGCCATGCCTAATACCAAAAAAACTGAGATGCTGGACGTTGTAAAGGTAATCATTTTAAAAGACAAAATATGTTTACAAGAATGAACTATTTGTCAATGTATGATATATATATATACTCTTTAATTCTTTTAGACTAATGTCAATGTTTTTCTTATTAATTCACTACATTACTTAAATTCATCTTCATATCATTGTAATATCCCATTTGTGTTCTTTTGTGTTGTAGTTACGATTTCATGTTCCTGTTGTTGCTGAGAAATGGATTTTGACATCCATTGGGCATAAATTGGTTATATATATATATATATAACCAAAACATGAGTTTTTGCTTTTGCGGAAGCTATGATATATCAAAAGAAATAATACAATGATCAGAGATTAAGACGGGCCAAGACAACGGGTTAGCTACAAAAGTACACATATAAGCCCCATCACAGCTCATCAACTCATTGTCCTGAAAACATTTGAGAAAATATTTGGGTTGAGTACTAATGTACTCAGTGGGTTTTCTAAGAAAATCGAGTTATCAAAAGCATTTGATAAAATAATTATCTGTGAGTATGCAGATGAATCTTAGAAGGTTTTGTAAAGGGAAATGCATCTAAGTTCATCAAAATATTTAACATGAATGTGTTCACCAGTAAACCCTGAAGTGAACCTTGATCCATCAGTAAACCCTGAAATGGACCCACTCACCAGTAAACCCTGAAGTGAGCTAAGTACGACACCCGCAACAACCACTACATCATCATGCGCAATTACCGAGTAAACCCTCAAGTTAATTAAAGTTCTTTTAGCTGAGAACAGCAAGGGATTGGGTGCGACTCAAACCAAGCAAGATTGTAGCTACTCACATTGACACAGTGCTGGTATATGAGACTCCGACAACCACAGCAAGCAGAACGAATCATTTTACACAGATAATCATATATGCACATTTGTTTCAAAACGAGCTTAATAACTCAAACATAGCATTTTGAGAAAGATAGTATACGCCTACCTTTTGACTATAATAGTCGAAGCTTTTCAGTTTCTACGGAATTGAGCAATACCACAATGATTACGTCTTACGGCAAATGATCTACAAATATCAAAATTCGTCTTAGAACCTCCACGAGGTCAAGACTCTCGCAATTACATAGTCTCACATAAATGAGAATCAATCATATCATAGTCCTATGGGAGTTTATTAAAACAAAAAGACCCTTTTAAAACACATTATCTCATTCGAGAATAAATCGAACACTTGGCGTGCGATTATAAACGACACAATTTAAATCCATCATTAAAACTGATCTTAGCTCAAGGTTCCTCACAACCCTAGCTACTAACTGATAAGGACACTCCTTAGCATCATCCAAGGAGCTAAAATATCCTTTTAAAATTGATTTCAAACAAGGTGATTTGAAAACTGAAAATTTGTTGAGCAATCTGCACAACAGCTGACTTTGATGATTTATCAAAATTTACTCAGGAAGAATTAGGGGCTGCGCCCTATACTGTTTGAAAGCCACAGAAGTATAGAATTTTACAAAATTTACAGTGACTCAATATGATAACTAACGGAAAAGTTATAGCCGATTTACTGGAAGGTGGCAGAACTGCCACGAATTTCCGAAACAGAACACATGACCTGACTTTGGAGATTTTTCACAATCGACTCAAGACGAATTAGAGACTGAGACATATACCATTGGAAATTCACGGAAGTCTAGTTTCCGGCAAAATTTACGGTGTCTCAATCCGACGTATAACAAGAGAGTTATGTTCGTTTTACCGAAGGGTGGCAAAACTGTCGACCCGCGCGCGCGAATGCGCGAACTTAAATGAAACTCCATAACAATTATCATACTCGATACACAAGCTTTTACCACATCAAAACACATCTCAAAACTCAACTAACATGCTTGCACATAACCAATTCATTTCTAAATCATTAAACATCATTTGAAACACCAAAATCCACACATATAATTCTTAAGCTTAAATATATCATCATTTTCGAAAATACCTTTGTACAACAATGGAGAGAAGCTTTAGGAGGTTGAAGATGGTTGGATGAAGCTTTGATTATGGCTGCAACTTGAAGTCCTTACCTTACTTTCTCTCAAAAATTTGTGTGGAAAATGAAGAAGTGAATGGAAGAAATGAAGAAGAATGGTGAAGAAGAAATTTCCATTTACTATTTGGGAAAGGGGGAAACGTGGGAGGCATGGGGAAAAGTGATGGGAGGTATGGCCTCCCATGACTTGGGAGTTGACTAGGCAAAATACCGGGTTTAAATACTGGTTGTTCGGTTATCGTGATATTTTCCGTCTCCGGAAAAATCCCAAATTGGACCAAAACGGAAGAAATAATTCATTGATTTTAAAACCATAGATTAAACACATTTTCTTAAATATTTTAAATACGCCAAGTGACACAAATCGATAAATCGATTAATACTCATATTAAAATATATTTCGATTCTCATCGATACGACACATTGCAAGTTCGGTTAAACCACCGAATTACGGAAATTTTAAAATGACGCGACTCCCATAGTCTATGATTACAATTAATTATATACAAAAAGGTTCGGGGCACTACATACTCTCCCCCTTAAAAGGAATTTCGTCCCGAAATTCAAGCATCCTGAAACATCTCGGGATACTTCAGTTCCATCGAGCTCTCAAGCTCTCATATTGCCTCATTTCGGTCATGGTGATTCCATTGCACAAGCACCAATGAAATCTCATTGTTTCTCAAGACTTGGACCTTTCGGTCGATAATCATGCGCGGCTTCTCTTCATACGACATGTCAGGTCGCAATACAAAATTATCATCTCGAATCACGTGTTCAGGATCGAACACGTATTTTCTTAGCATCGATACATGATAAACATCATGTGCTTGGGATAGATTCGGTGGCAACGCAAGTCGATAAGCAACCTCACCAATTCTTTGCAGAATTTCGAATGGACCAATAAACCTTGGTCGCAACTTTCCACATTTCCCAAATCTCACCACACCACGTGTTGGAGATATCTTCAGAAACACCTTATGACCAACTTGAAATTGCAAGTCGGTCCTTCTTTTGTCAGCATAAGACTTCTGACGATCTTGTGCTTCTTTCATCCTTGTTCGAATTTGATCGATCTTTTCAATGGTCATTTGCACAATTTCTGGCCCCAAAATTCTGCGTTCTCCAACCTCATCCCAATATAAGGGCGATCGACATTTGAGTCCATACAAAGCCTCGTATGGCGCCATTTTGATGGAGGATTGATAACTATTGTTATACGCGAACTCCACCAACGGCAACATGTCCTCCCAACTGGTGTTTCCATCAAGCACAACTCCTCGAAGCATGTCTTCTAGAATTTGAATTGTTCTTTCCGATTGGCCATCAGTCTGAGGATGAAATGCTGTGCTGAAATTTAGTCTTGTGCCCATCGCCTCTTGAAGGCTTTTCCAAAATCTCGATGTGAATCGGGTATCACGATCCGATGTGATAGAAACTGGAATCCCGTGCAATCTAACAATGTCTCTCACATAGATTTGAGCCAACCTGCTCAAATCTGTCGTGGACTTTATTGGAATAAAATGTGCTGACTTTGTCAGTCGATCCACGACAACCCAGACTACCGTGTTTCCTTTTACCGATCTCAATAACCCAACCACCAAATCCATCGTGATATGCTCCCATTTCCATTCAGGAATCTCTAAAGGTTGCAACAAACCTGAAGGTCATTGATGAACGGCTTTCACTTGTTGGCACGTCAAGAATTTTTCCACAAATGTTGCTATTTCACGTTTCATGTTGCTCCACCAAAAACTCTGCTTCAGATCTTTATACATTTTTGTACTCCCGGGATGGGCAACATATGGAGTACTATGAGCTTCCCTCATAATCTCCAACTTTAATTCGTCAACATTTGGAACACACAGTCGATCACGAAACATCAATGTTCCGTCATCGGCTTCCTTGAACTCTCTTGGTTCACCACTCTTGATCTTCTGTCGGATTTTCTCCAACTTATCATCTTTTGGTTGTGCTTCAACGATTCTTGCTCGCAGTTCAGGTTTAGCTATCACTGTAGCTATCGTACTTGTCGTAGAGTCGGGTGCAACCACCACCTCTAACTCTAGTTTCTCCATTTCCCGTACGAGTTCTTTCATATCTGAGATGTGACCGTCAGATACCCCTGGCCCGCATCTGCTCAAGGCATCTGCAACCACGTTTGCCTTGCCCGGGTGGTAATGAACCGTGCAGTCGTAGTCCTTCACCAACTCTAACCAACGTCTTTGCCTCATGTTCAACTCCTTCTGCTTGAAGATATACTTCAAGCTTTTGTGGTCGGTGTAGATTTCACATTTTACCCCATAGAGGTAATGCCTCCAGATTTTGAGAGCATGCACGACTGTGGCAAGCTCCAAATCATGGGTTGGGTAGTTTAACTCATTCGGTCTCAACTGACGAGAAGCATAGGCTACCACCTTCTCATTCTGCATCAACACGCAGCCCAAGCCTAACTTAGATGCGTCTGTATAGATTACAAAGCCCTCTAGTCCTTCTGGCAGCGTTAAGACTGGTGCAGTGGTCAATCTCTTTTTGAGTTCTTGGAAACTCTGCTCACATGCATCAGTCCACTCAAACTTGACCTTTTTCCTCAGAAGTTGAGTCATCGGCCTCGCTATCTTCGAGAAGTCCTAGATAAACTTTCGATAGTATCCTGCCAATCCGAGGAAACTTCTTATCTCATGAACATTTGTTGGTGATTTCCATCTTTCTACCATTTCGATCTTTGTAGGGTCTACTTTGATTCCTCCTGCTGACACGATGTGTCCGAGGAACATCACTTCCTGGAGCCAAAATTCACACTTGTTGAACTTTGCGTAAAGTTTCTCCCTTCTTAGTGTTTCTAACACTATTCTCAAGTGTTCCTCGTGCTCCTTCTCACTTTTCGAGTAAATTAAAATATCATCGATGAAGACCAGCACGAATTTGTCTAAATGCTCGTGAAAAACTCGATTCATCAAATCCATGAAGACTGCAGGAGCATTGGTTAGACCAAATGGCAACACTAGAAACTCGTAGTGGCCATACCTTATTCGAAACGCGGTCTTAGGTATGTCTTCTTCTCTCACCTTGACTTGGTGATATCCAGATTGTAGATCCATCTTGGAGAATACCCTTGCACCAGATAACTGATCAAAGAGATCATCAATCCTTGGAAGCGGATATTTGTTCTTCACGGTTAACTTGTTTAACTCGCGGTAGTCGATGCACATCCTCATCGAACCGTCCTTCTTTTTGACGAATAGGATCGGTGCTCCCTAAGGTGAAACACTAGGTCTTATGAAACCCAAATAAAATAATATAAAAAAAAATCACAAACCAAATTATTCTAAAAATATTAACAACATAAATTGTTGTCTTTAGAAATAAATTAATATGCGAAATTATAAAGATGGAATTTTCCGTCGTTAACAAAAAAATATATTTATAACTATAGATATATAAAATAAATATAACGACAGATATGGTCGTCGTTAACTTAACGACGATAATTTTTCATTGTTAATGTATTACCGATGCTTTATATAACAATGGATTTTATATTTTTTTTTTCCGTTGAGAATCCGGTTATATTTAATTAACGACGGAATATATATATTTAACGACGAAAGTTTCCGTTGTTATGTCGTGAAATTCTTGTAGTGGATGTATTTTGGCTCTTGTTTAGAAATTTAGAATGTGGCTTGATTTTTATTTCGGTGTATTTGATAAAATAGAGTTTGGGAGCTACTGGTTTTTTTAAGCAAGCAAATTAATTGAATGATGATTTCAGTGCATATTTTGTCAAAAGTATCATTAAAAACATAATTAATAAAGAACAAAATTTAAGACAAAACCTCAAAATTTTATTTTATTTTATTTATTTATTTTTTGATGGGTAAAAAAACTTAAAATAGAATAAAATATGTTGTATAATATTTACAAAAGAAAACCCTTGGACACTCCCAAGGGGGAGACAACTGCGCAGTACCGGATTAAGTTCCGGCGGTGGGAGAGGGTAAAATAAGACAGCCGGACAGCACACTAAACAATGATAACTTACAAACTGAATATAAACTAAAGAGCATCAGACTCATAGTAAGCATAAGATCATAAAGTAATGTAAAAAGCTATTATTCTCGTCTAGCCATGTGAAGCGATAGGAGAACAATAATCCAAAAGGTTAACAAATATCACAATGACGCTATCATCATCAATCAGAAACCCAAGATAATGAATAGCTCACCATTTTGAGTGAATTACAACCAAGGATCTGAGGAGGTTGCTGCGACGAATTGGAGAATGAAACCCTAGAGAGGGAGAGAGAGAAATGCGAGAGATGAGAGAGTTGAAAGGTGTCCTACTGATAAAAAAATTGAACTGGTGCAAACATTCGTTAGTTAATCAAACATCAAACTCAACTAGATGATTGTCCCATCACACCAAATTATTCAAAAAACATCAACTTAATTACCACATAGACTGATACAATCATCCAAATCAGTCATTATTACCACAATACAAGAAACCATAACATCTAACCAACGTGTAGAAATTAAACACAACACAACACAAACTCATTAATTACTTAATTAGGACATCATCAGATCAACAACTTCAAACATTTATTAATTAACATCAAACTCGACTACATGATAGTCCCATTACACACCAAATTATTCAAACAACAACAACTTACCACATAGACTGATGCAATCATGCAAATCAGTCATTAATTATTACACACAACACAAGAAACCCTAATTAAGATCTTAATAAAAAACACAAACACAACACAAACTCATTAATCACTTAGGACATCATCAGATCAACAACTTCTCATCTTCCCTTTACTCCTTGCAGCAACGGTACATGATGTACTTCTCCATGGGGCGATGACACTCGGTGCACACGACCATTTCCGGGATGTCATCGATCCCGGGAAGGATAAGCCGGTTGCAATGCTCCTTGGTGTGCTGGCTAGCCAAATAACTATTCAGCGCCACCACAAAGCCAGTCTGCTTCACCTCAACGCTCCAAGATTTGAAGTCCACCAACGCTTTCAGTATCACATCGCCTTTAGCCCTAGCTATCTTCCCGGGCCCCACACCCGCGCCTTGGCTGATCAGGGCCCACCCTTGATCGCTTCCACCGAGCGTGAGCATGTTAAGCACCTCAACAAGAATGTAATCGCCAACTTCCTTAGTCGTCGCCACTTTGGCACCGTGGTGAATCTTTGAGTACATCATGCTTTCGATTCTTGTCCAGAAATACCAAGTCAACGCCGGATTTTCCCAGACAAGGCTGCGGCCGGCCAAGATTTCGATGAGCTTTTTGATGCGCTCTCTGGTCGTGTTCTTGCCTACATACACCATCTCTAGCTTGATTCCGGCGAGGTACTTTGTTGTCGTGACGAATTCTTGTATCCAATCGTAGTTTTCACCACCATACAAACATATGACCTTATCTTCTTTTATCTGATATATATATAGACATAAGACATAAAGATTCAAGATTAACCAATTTTATTTTTAGATATCTTGAGCTCTGAACATATAATAAAAAGGAGTTTCATGGATATAGCTAGCAAAAATAATAATACTTCACTGTCCCACAAAACTAGGAGTAGAGATCTCTAATCCCAACTTGTGTGTCCAATTTTAGGCCAACATTAAAATTGTATATTGTTAATAATCTTTTTATAAAAATAAAATTATTATATTATAACTAATCATAATTAATATTTATTGCTAGAAATTAAAATTTTAAAAAATTATATACCTTAAGTTTAGAATAATCAACCCCAAAAATCAATTATATTAACTAAAAGATAAATATTAAATATTAAAAAATAATGTAAACCCTAATTGGGTGGAATGAACCCTAAATAATAATGTAAAACTATATTAATTAAACCAAAAGAAATTAAAATTGAAAGAAAAAGTAATAATTTTGAGATTTGGTACACGGTTGGCACACACAAGTTGGAACTTAAAAATCTCAAATACAAAACCAGTATTGTCTGATTCTTACGTTCCAAAATAATAATTTTATTTCTTTGTGAAAATAAGACTTTAAATTTTCTTTAATTCCTTATAAATTTTTCATTTATAGACAAATATATATATATATATATATATAAGGGAATGATTTGAAAAGTACTATATTTACGAGTACATGATATTGATACATACATATATATATATATATATATATATAATTTTTTTTTCAGATCATGAATCAATAAAACTTGGAACATATATAAAAAAGCTTACTTACCCATTCGGAAATGGTTGGATCAATGTGACTAACCAACAACTTGAGGCTCCATTCTTGGCTACTCCAAATATCCAATTCACGACTCTGAGTGAAAGGGTAAGCTGCATTACCCCATGTCCACACCATGTGGTATGCGTTTGGACTCACCACTTTTCCTTGTGGATCCAACGCCACCAAGATCGTCTTCTTCGAGTAGTGCCACTCCTCCTTCACGTACTTCACCACTGCTGGTTCGACCGAGCTCGGGTGCTTCAACATGTACCACGGCATCTTCATCTTCAAATCCATGAATTTCTGCTCGAATGTCTCGTCTTCATCGGCCTTTTCCACGATCGGGAGCCACACGATTTCGTAGTGCAAGTGGGGCTGTTTTCTCGAGCTTTGATATATTTCACTGAGTATGAAAAGCTCGTCGTAGGAAATGTTGAGATCTGAGATCAGTAGCAGCACTGTTTTCCCTTTCAGAACTTCCACCCCTACCTGCTCGAGTATGGAATACAAAGTTGGAATAGATGATCGTTTATATTTGGGGTGTGTGTGTGTGTTGTGTGTTTTATCGAGAAAGAAGAAGAAAAGAAATATTAATGAAATGCGTAAAAGGAGGAGAAGAAAGAATATCGTTTTTACTCTCGTGTGTGAAGACGAGATGAGATCCAGTATTTGAATGCATTAAATGAAGATTAATTTAAGAAAAATATGAATTTTCTGTCTCGAATTTATAGAACACATTAATACTTTTTTTGAAACGAAATTAAAATGTCATAACCACGTTTATTCAGAAGCGGAAAGAGTAATTTATAGTGTACCAATGTTGTCTTGTCGGGGCCTGTCGCAAGCGGAAGCGAACCATCCTTGACATAAATTATAAGCTGTAGTATTTTCTGGTTGTCTACGTACACTGTCGTAGTCTCACGATTAGTCTGTTCAAACGTCAGTTTTATTGTCTGAACGTGATCGATTTGTTTCTTCTCCTCTACAATTAAGTTTCTCATTATTATCTTCACACACACATATATATATATATATATTTGAATAATATATATTAATTTCTGACCTATGTATTTGTAGCAGAGATCAAGTTGCACATTGAAAGTCGTCTGAATGCTGATGATCTTCTGTTCTAAGCTAGGAAGGTCCCATGTTTCAGTATACGAACTTATTCTGCAAATTAAAATTAAAACAATGTTTATTTAATTTAAAAAAAATGAAAAAATGAATTCTAATGAGTCTTCTATATATATATATATATATATATATATATATATATATGTCTTACACTTCAGTGAGGCCAAGAATTTCTGTAACTTGGGAGGCGCAGGAAACGATGACTCTGGTAATCCAATACACAGCAATGGGCATTTGACTCAATGCAACCACCATTGGTTCTGCATCATTTGATATGTATTTAGATGGCAAACTGCTGAATTTCGCAATGAATTTTGTCACCTCGATTGACAATTTCACTAGGCTAATTATGGTCTCGAATTTGGATTTTATCACATCAGAAATATCGTCAATGCTTTCAGGTATTTGCTTGAGAATAGCGACGAATTTTGCAAGAGGATTGGTAGCGTAGAGATTAGCAACGAGGCTGAATTGTGCATAGTCGACGGAATATGATGCTAAGACTATCACGATTTTCGCCTCCCACGTGTAGCTTCCCAGCAGTTTCAGAATTTCCATCGCCGATGCATGACTGTCTCCTCCCGAGCACTTGCACGTCAGCTAAAAAAACAACGACAACAACAACAACAAAAATAACTCTCGTTAAACGAGGGAATTAAAAAATGTGACAAAAGGTTCAAGATTGGAGGTTCTTCGCATTGACGCACCACACAAGAAACCTTGTGTAGCAGGAAGGGTAACGTGTCGGGGACGTTAACGGGGCGAGCGGGCGCTATAGTCCCAAAGCTCTTCGTGACATTACCCGTCGTTCCCTGTTCAAGCAAAATAATGAGGCTCGTGATGAGTCTGAGAAAATAAATGAGTCGAGTCGAGTCGAGAAATGCAGAGACATCTTACATTGAGAGTGGGATCAGCTCCGTCATGAGTGACAAGATTGAGGATGCCTTCAACGGCGGCGAGAACTGATTCGGTGTCGAAGGAACGGCCGTCGTAAGCATGAGTTTCTAGAATCTTCTTCCTCAGTGCACTCTCATCCGACACTGAAACCAGCTTCTTCGTTGCTGCTACAATAGCACTTGCCATTCTCTCTCCTCTCTCTCTCTTACTCTTTTATGTTTTGGTCGATGGTTTGTGCGTTTTTTCGATCAAGAAATTGCATGGATTAAATAGAGGTAGGTAACTAGGTAGGTAATGGGTGCAATCCAATCACGTGTTAAGCATGTGCGGGGCACGTAGATTATATATTAACGGATGAGATCGGATACAAATCATCTGCTACACTTTGTGCAACACTATGTGATACAAATTTAAATTTATTAATTTTTCTTCATTTTTTTTATTTGATTTCAGTTTATTGTGTTTTAATTAGGGTTCATTCAACCTAATTAGAGTATATAATTATTTTTTAATATTTAATTTCATTTTTTAATTAATAATTCGTTAATTCATAAAAAAATAATTACATACCCTAATTGTGTATGATGAAACCTTAAATGTCTAAATTAAAACTAAAGCGCAGTAAATTGAAATTGAAAAAAAATTGAAGAATAAATTAATAAAATTAATTATGTAGCACGGAGTATTGCACAAAGTCTAGTAGAACTCTGATTATATTCCTTGTTTCACTATCAATTTTTTTTCTCTGATTTCAATTTATTGTATAGTAGTTTAATTTACACTTGTTAACTAGAGTTCATTCTATCCAATTAGGATTTATTATATTTTTTAATATTTAATTTTTGGTCTTTAATTATTAATAAATTATTTAAAAATTAAATAGGAAAAATTATAATAAAGTTTAACTCGGTAGAATGAACCTAATTAAAAAACGTAAAAATAAAGTAAAGTATCGAAGAAATTAATGAAATCGAAGAAAAATTGATGAAAAAACTCAAGAAATTGATAGTGGAACAGAGAGTGGTTTGGTTATAATGGGTAGTACTGCTTCGTGTGAGAATTAGGAACGGTGTTTGTTTTCAACAATTTCATAGCTTATCTTGTTATATTTCAATGCCTTTAGAACTAGCACTAAAATACAACAAGATAAGCTATAAATTTTTTTTTGAAAAAAATTAATTAGCACTAAAATACAAAAAGGTAAGCTATAAAATTGTAGTAAATAAATATGGTTCCTAGTTCTCACGCGAAATATTGATACTCACTGACGGACCTACATAGGGCCAAGGGTCATTGGGCCCCACTGAAATTTTAATTTTTTTTAGTATTAATATAGTAATAATATATGCTTTTATCAAGGCTTTTTTTTTTTTAAGTAGATGATAAGTTTTTAAGGTTTGAAAGTTTGGCCAAATGGTAGAGATATATAGTTGTCTTTATAATTGAGGCACTGGCTTCAAACCTCCCCAAAAGTATTGATTTTACACCTTTTTCATTTTTAAATGCTCTACTTTCTGTCTGGGGTGGATTTTTTTAAAAAAAATGAAAATTATTTTAATTTATTTATTTTATTTTCACTATTAATAATTGTTGAATTTTATTTATTCAAAATAAATTGTTATATATTTATTTATATATTTTCATACAAAAGCTTTTGGTTTTTTCATTAAAGTAATAATTGCTTCCTCCAGCGGAGGTGGTGGATGCGGATTTATTAATAACTTTTATCATATGTATCGAGAAGCGAATATCGTGCTCATACCCTAATTTGTTCAGTTTGGATCAGGGTGTGAGTCTCTTCACACTTGGACTGATAATTTTTCACATGGTTGAAGTTTTTTAATTTAAAAAAAATATTTGTCCAAAATCTAATTCATAGATTTTCAGTCCAGTAATTCTATATTTATATTGTAAGATTTTGATAGTTTATGAATGTGCGCGCACACATATATTATCAATTTATTTTATTTTTAGATTTATCATTATGTATATATATAACATTGTTTTATTCTTAAAAAAACATTTTTTACTAGTCGTCGGTCCCAATTCCATCAAAGCATGAAAATATTATTTATAAATTTTTGTGAGGAGAAAAAAATATTTTAATGTATATATAAATAGAAAATGAGTAAAAAAGAAACACACAAAATACTAAGAAACAATATTATAGACTGAGAAAATATGGTGCGCAACTGATTATTAGCCAAATATCTTTTCCATGGAAAAAATTTGATCATTTTTTAATATTATGTGCATAATTTAAAATTAAATTAAATTTAAAAATTATGAATCGGTTATATTTAGATAGATTAATTAACTTAAATGGGGTAGAAACTTATATTTGATCCATGAAATTTCATTCCACTTTAAAGAAAATTTTATGATGCTCCACTGCTAACGAGGAAGCTTCTAAATTTTACTAAATTTTAAGGACTTAAAAGAAAAGGAATATGGGTCAAATGGCCTCGACTATTTCAAAAGGTCGTATTGCTTCTTCTTTGATTATTTGACCTATTTAGCCCTTTAAATTTAAAAAATGATTGATATTACCTCTTGTATTGATGAAAAATTTAACAACGAACACTGCACTAACACACACTTTTACAATTAATCAACAAAAAAAAAGGAACAAATATAGTGTGTAGAAGTGTGTGAAAAATCCGAGTGCGTGAGAAAAATGTATGGTATGTCAGAATGGAATCAAGTGGGAATGGAATGAACTTAATAATGGACTAAGGAGGTGATTGGTATGATGGAATGAAATTAGATATGAATGGAATGAGGGACTTAGGAATGGAATGAGGGTCTGAATGGAATGACGATTTTTATGATTGGTATGTCTACGGAATGAAATATCAGTTTTTTTTAATCTTATATAATGAATATTTTATGTAATTTCAAATTTTCTTATAATTGAATAAAGTGTACGTAGTAGCTAATAAATATCAACACATGATTTAATTTATTTTTTATATTTTTAAACCCCATTTTTCTTTTTTAGTATATGATTTTTTCTATTTTTTTAGCAAATTATAATTTATTTATTTTTATTCTAAAATATTTAATTAATCAATATATAATCATTTGTGTAGGTTAATAAATATATTTTTACTTCATAGAAAAATACTTTAACATTTCAATTTTTCATTTGAATATATTAAATTATATCAAATACATAAATATTTTATATTGTATTATAACATATTTTTATGTTATATTTATTTCGGCATCACTTTCATTTTTCTTCAACAAAATTATAAAAGCTATCAAAACTTGATTTTAACATATATTTTTTAATTATATTTTGAAAATAAATAGTAATAATAATAATAATAAATTATTTAATTTGATTTTTGATTTATTTTTCTAAATATAATAAAATAATATTATAAGACATGATTATGTATAAATATATCATATATTAATTTTTTTTTGTCATTAGGAATAGCTAAACCCATGAGAGTGGGTGGAATGACTATTCTCTTTTCTTTGGGAATAGGGATTCCATCGGGAATGGTGATTCCCAATTTTTAATCATACCAATCGCTGGAATGGGAATGGACATAGGAATGATCATTCTATTTCATTCCATTCCACCGTACCAATCACGTCCTGATGGAATGGTAATGGGAATGGAATGGAATGACTATTGTCATTCCTTTGACTGGTATCACAAGTAGGCCTAGCAATTCGTGTTAACAGGTCGTGTTTCGTGTTGACACGATAATGACACGATACGATAAGGTCAAATACGAACACCACAGGATATAAGAATTTGTTCAACACGAACACGAACACGATAATTTTGTATAAACACAAACACGACACGAACATGATTTTTTATCGTATTGACACGACACGATAATAACACGATATTAACACGACACAACAATAAAGCAATAATTAAAAAAAACTACATCTTACATAAATATGCCAATATGCATAACAACTGGAAAAATAAACTTAAAAAATATATTTATTACATAATTATATTAATTATTTAATTCATTAAAAAATATATAAAAAAGAGAAACTGAAATAATAAATATATATTTTTAAAATTTTAATTATATTCTTGTGTAACAGGTTATCAGGTTCTTATCGTGTTATCAGATATTATCGAGTTGGCATTTTATCAGGTTATCAAATAACCTGTTAATTTTATCATGTTTAGCAGATTGACACGAAACACGACACGACACAACAATTTCAGGTCGTTATCGTGTCGACACGATAACGACACGAACGCAATAAGGTTAAACACTAACTCGTTATTTTCATGTCGTGTTCGTGTCGTATCGAAAATTGCCACCCCTAATCACAAGTAATAAGATATGAATGAAACTTATATTTTAAAATTGATTTTATTATAACAATATGTAATTGATAAATAAAATACATAAATTGGATTATTTAGTTCTAAGTAACAAATTACTCTTGTTTCAAGGATACTATTATATTTTAATAACATATTGTTGAATATTATGTGATTTTTTTTACTTTATTAACATTTGTGAAAAAAATTGAGTATACTTTTAATAAGTATTTTGCTAATGATTAGCAAGTTTGCATATTTTATATAATTATATAATATCATTAATACTTTTGTGAAATATTACAAAATTTTATGAATCATTAATAATTTATTAATGAGTTTTTTAAAAAAATCATAAATTTCAAATATTTTATAATATTTACCGTCAAATAATTTTGAAATTTTTCAAATTTTCATATTAATTTTTAAAAATGATGGACGACTTTTAAGTTTTTATATAATTTTCTTTAGTTTTTTTATAATATAATTTGATTTAAATTTGTATAGAAAAATTATTATATTTATCATAATTTTTTTAATAAAATGTTTTATAAGAATAATATGAGATTTCATTTGTCAATAGAAAAAATAAAGTATAATTTTGTAAAATAAAAAATAAAATATATTTTGATAATCGAGAATGCATAATTATACTATGGGAGTGGGGAGTAATGGCTAATCCTATGTTCATGGTAATGTGATTCATTCGGGAATGACCATTCACAATTGAAAAAATCATATCAGCCATGGAAATGAGAATGGATGTGAGAATGTGATTTCATTTGCATTTCATTCCATCATACCAACCATGCCCTTAAAGGATTACATGATCTAATAAACTTAAAATTATTCAGTACGTCGTCTATCAAAATATGTGGTATATTAGGCTATAATATTTTTATTAATCTAAGTTATTTGTTGGGATTGCAACCCAAATCCCACATCGGAAAAATATTCAAGAGTTGTCTTTGTTGAGGCCAAAATTCACAGCAGCCGCGCTGAGGCCAAAAGCTAAATTGAAGCCGCGTGACAGCTACGGTCAACGAAGAGGAGTGATCACCGTAGCTCAAAAGAGTTGAAATATCCTTAGATATATTTAGAAAAGAACACAATTACGCGAGGATCATGTCAATCACATATTACGATCCCGTCAATTATGACGCAAATTAAATATCATTTATTACTCTCCCTTGTAAGAGATGGTATAAATACAGCCTTAACGGCACTGTAGTGGAGGGATTTTTCGGCTTTGCTTTCATTCTATGCTGATTGTACTATTTTTCGGTTCATTTACTGTTCTTTAATCATCTCCAGCCACCATCGCCTTAGTCTATCCAGCTCCGATCTATCGTTGTAGAATTTACCCCCTACAATTTGGCGCCCATCGTGGGGCCGGATTTAGGACTTTAGGCGATTTCATACGACGCTCACCGGAACAATGGATGGATCACGATACTCCAGGCCGGACCTGAATCTGAAGGATACCGGCAACTGTCGCGACACCCCTCCGGAGTCAGATCTCTGCAGCAAGTTGCGGTCACGAACATCGCACGGGAAAAATCCTACCACGTCAGAAGACGACGAGATCTTCTTCCAAATGACCAGACAGATCCAGATACAGACCGAGCAAATGGCTAAGCAGAACGAGCAGATGACCAAGTTCGCTGAGCAAATGAGCGTTCTGCAGAAGCACAACCAAGAGCTTCAAGCCAGAATCGATAAGCAAGAGGCTCTCCATCCCCGGAACGCACGTCAGGATGTGAATGAAGATGTCAGATCTGGCATCGAGATCAGACACGGAACAGGCTATCAGGGGCCAAATTCTATCCCTTTCATTCCGGCTAAAAATTATCATTTACTGAAACCCCTGTTATTAATGTTGCAGGAACTAGCCAAACGACGAATGGGGCGTTCTATACCGAGATGGCCGATCGGCCCCCGCCAGGGTTCCACCCAATCAATGAGCTCAGGGCAGAGCTCAAATCGGATCTAGACTCCCGACTGTCTAAGATTCAAGAAGCCATATCCAAAATCTCAGGAGTCGCCCCCGACATACCAAAAGTCGACCGTAACAGTTATGCCGACTCACCGTTCGCGAACCAGATAAACCAGGTGGCCCTACCTCCCTATTACACTCCTCCAACCATGAGGCTGTATGACGGATCTACCGATCCGGATGAACATATCGCTCACTACAAACAGAAGATCCATTCGGCATCAACCAACCCGGAGGACCTCGAAATTTGCATGTGCAGGAGCTTCGGCTCGACGCTAGAAGGAGCAGCTCTAACATGGTTCACTCGCCTCCCAGTTGCCTCCATCGACAGCTTTGCCGAGCTCAACAACAAATTCGTACAACATTTTGCCAGCAGTAGAAGATTAGCAAAGAGGTCGGATGACCTATATTCGATCGAACAGGGCCGGGGAGAAACATTACGCAGCTATGTAGGACGCTTCAACAAGGAGAAAATCTTGATCACAGGCTGCAACGTCGACACAGCCATCACTGCTTTCAGAAAAGGTCTATTGAAGAATGGAGACCTATACAGAACATTGACTATGTTCCCGTGCCAAACCTTTGAAGACATCCTAAATAAGGCCCATGCACAAATTAAATGGGAGGACGATCAAGCACATCTCACCTCCCGATCAGCCAAAAATGACAGGTCAGATGCTCGTCCAGGACCGTACCACCCGAGGAATGATAGGGATCGATCCGCCACTTCGTACAGCAGAATCAACCGACCCAGAAGATACGAGCAACGCCCACTTCCTGAGTACAGCTTGAACATCGATCCAACGGAGGTCATTGAAGTTTTGAAGAAGCTCGGAAGTAAGGTTCAGTGGCCTCCTAAAATGAGAGCTCCAGACGCACAAAGAGATCGACGGTTGTACTGCGAGTTCCATAGCGACCACGGCCACACAACTGAGAATTGTGTTGCCTTGAGGCTGGAGGTGATCGAGCTACTCAAAAGAGGATATTTGATCAAATTCCTTACCAGCAAGGGGCAAGAGAATTGGGCTAAACATGACGAAGCTCAGGCAGAGAAGGATTCAAAGCTGGTGGACCCTCCCCAAATCCAATGTACGGTGGGTTGCATTACTGGAGGCTCTGAAGTTAGTAGAATCTCCAGGAACGCAGCCAAGAAACATTGCCGAGAGCTCCGACCAGACACAGCCGTGCCGAGGAGGCTTACGCCACTTCCTCCTGTTGACATAAATTTCTCAAGCGAGGAGGCCTCCACCCTCGCCCATCCTCACCACGATGCTCCCATTATCTCAATCCTTATTGCTAATTGTCTTGTTCGTCGTTCTTTAATTGATAATGGTAGCTCTGCTAATGTGATCTTCTTGTCAACTGTCAGGAACATGGAAATTAGTGAGGATGACATTATGAAAATGTGCACCACTCTGGTTGGCTTCAGCGGAGAATCAAAGTCTTCGGTGGGCGAAATCACACTACCAGTTTACATTGAAGGAATAAACAAGCAAACTAAGTTTACCGTGATCAATGCACCTTCAGCGTACAATGTGATCCTTGGCCGTCCCTGGCTTCATGATCTCCAAGCTGTGCCATCCACCTTCCACCAGATGCTCAAATTCCCAACTCCTTGGGGAATTAGGACCGTTAAGAGTGATCAGACTAGTTTCAGGGAGTGTTATCGATCGAGCTTGCCAGGAAAATCAAGGGGAAATGTTAACTTGATCGAACACGTGGAGATTGACCCGACAGTTGGAGCGACCTCGGTGGCGGAACCTGGGGAAACAGCCTCACGGTCGAATGAGGTGGAAATCCCACGGTTGAGCAAGGCGGAAATAGCATCGGCTGCGATCGACAGAGCTGGAGCCTCCACCACGGTCGATTCTCCTCCTGCCACGGTCGATCCACCTCCCACAACTTCCGATAGTTTGAACATCGAAGCCGCGGCCAACAACCAACCCTGTAGGGGATAATGGAGGCGTCATCATCCCGATTGAGCTACGTCGAGCCCACATTAGAAGAGCTCATTCCAGTTCAACTCTTCCCAGAACATGCCGACCGTGTCACCTACATTGGTTCCCAGCTCGAGCCGGAACAAAAATCACAACTCATAATTTTTCTGATAGAGCACCGTGATTGTTTCACATGGTCGTATGGGGATATGACTGGCATCGACCCAGAAGTCTGTTGCCACCGATTGAACATCGATCCGACAGTCAAGCCAGTCAAGCAATGAAGAAGGAAATTTTCACCAGAGAAAGAACAGATCATCGAGAGTGAGAACAACAAACTGCTTCAAAATGGTTTGGTCCGAGAAGTACAGTACCGGACGTGGCTCGCAAACGTAGTATTGGTGAAGAAAAAGAACGGCAAGGATCGAATGTGCACGGACTTCACCGATTTAAACGAGGCTTGTCCCCGCGACCCTTTTCCTTTACCCAATATTGACGCTCTTGTTGATGCTACTGCAGGTCATGAAATCATGAGCTTCATGGACGCGTTCGCCGGCTATAACCAAATTCCAATGCACCCGGACGACATAGAAAATACTGCATACATGACCCCCAGAGGCAATTACTGCAGCTTGGTGATGTCTTTCGGTCTCAGGAACACCGGCGCAACGTACCAGAGGCTGGTCAACACTATGTTCAGGGAGTTGATAGGCCGGACGATGGAGGTGTACATCGACGATATGTTGGTGAAGTCGGTAGATCGCTCTGATCACATTCGGCACTTGGCGGAAACATTCAAGATCCTAAAAAAGTATAACATGAAGCTGAACCCGGCCAAATGCTCATTCGGCGTGACGTCTGGAAGATTTCTCGGCTACATTGTGACAAAACGGGGAATCGAAGCGAGCCCAAATCAGATCAGATCAGTACAGAATATTAAACAGCCAGGGAGTGTGAAAGATGTCCAAAGGTTAACTGGACGACTAGCTGCACTCAGCCGATTTATCTCCAAATACTCAGAGAAGAGCAGACCTTTCTTCAACACGCTGACCAAGAAAAAAACATTTGAATGGACTCCCGAGTGCGCCGCTGCCCTCGAGGAAATTAAAAAATATTTATCAAGTCCACCTCTGCTCTCAAAGCCGGTACCCCATGAACCCCTCTTTCTTTACCTTTCTATGTCTACTAAATCTTTGAATGCAGTTTTGATACGGGAGGAGAACGGGAAACAACATCCAGTATTTTACACAAGCAGAAGCATGCTCGACACGGAGACTCGCTACACCCAGCTAGAGAAGCTGGCCCTAACTTTGGTAGTAGCATCAAGAAATCTCAAACCATACTTCCAGGCTCACCCAATCAGCGTCATCACCTCCTACCCAATGAAGACCATATTTCACAAATCCGACCTCACCGGTCGAGTGGCTAAGTGGGCTGTCGAGCTCGGAGAATACGATATCTCTTTCCTCCCCCGCTCTTCTATTAAATCTCAAATTTTAGCAGATTTTATAGCTGACTTTTCCGTTGACCAGCAGGAGCTCGCAGATAAGGAATTTGAGAGGATCAACACGATCAATGTTAACAAGGCAGCAGTGCAATCCTGGACCCTTCACGTCGACGGTTCCAGCAATGCACGAGGGAGTGGATTGGGGATCATGTTGACATCCCCTGAAGGGTTCGTGATCGAGCGAGCAGTAAAGTGTGGCTTCAAGGCCACAAATAACGAAACGGAGTATGAAGCCCTTCTAGCCGGCCTGTCACTGGCCAAAGATTTGGGAGTCAAGAGCCTCAAAGTAAGAAGCGACTCGCAGCTCATTGTAAACCAATTCAAAGGAGATTTCCAAGCCAGAGAAGGCACAATGCAAAGATATTTGGAGCTGACTAAAAAAGCAGGAGAGGAGTTCCCAGATCTAAAAGTGGAGCATGTATCCCGAGAAGAAAACAGACTGGCGGACGCGTTAGCCAATTTGGGCTCAAATATGGATTGACCAACAGAAAGGAACATCCCTCTCGTCTTTGTCGAGTAGCCAGCCATCCGAAAATCTGACCCACCCGAAGCCGAAGCGGCCGAGGCAACAGTGATGGACATAAGCACCGACTCATGGATCACTCCGATCCTCAATTATTTGTTAAGCGACATACTGCCCGAAGACAAGACAGAAGCTAGAAGGTAGAAAGCTAAGGCAGCCCGGTTCACTTTAATTGAGGGCAAGCTATATAGAAGGTCCTTTATCGGCCCCTACCTGCGTTGCGTGGATCCACTAGAGTCAAGGCAAGTACTAATCGACTTACACGAAGGACAATGTGGAAACCATTCCGGGCCCCGAAGTTTAGCAAGCCGAGCTCTCACTTCAGGATTCTATTGGCCCACGATGAGGAAAGATGCAATTGAGTACGTCAAAAGATGCAACAGATGCCAAGTATTTGCCCCAATACCGCACCAGCCAGCAGAACAGTTGCACTCCAGCATCATTCCCTGGCCATTTATGAAGTGGGGAATGGACATAGTAGGGCCAATGCCCACAGGAGTTCAGCATAAGAAATACCTCTTGGTCCTAACTGACTACTTCACAAAATGGATAGAAGCAGAAGCCTACGCATCGATCAAAGACAACGAGGTAACTTCATTTTTGTGGAAATATATTATTTACAGATTCGGAGTGCCCAAGGAAATCGTTACAGACAACGGCTCCCAATTCATCAGCAACAAATTTCAAGATTTTTGTGAACAGTGGGAGATTAAAATAAGATACTCGACCCCGAGGTACCCGGCAGCAAACGGACAAGCGGAATCGACCAACAAAAGCATCATGAACACCTTGAAGAAGAGACTCGGGCGAGCAAAAGGAGCATGGGTGGAGCAGCTGTCCGGAACACTTTGGTCATATCGAACTACGGTGAGGAGCTCGACCGGAGAGACTCCATTCTCACTTGTTTACGGCTCAGAGGCGGTGCTGCCAACCGAAGTAGATTTGGGATCGCTCAGGGTCGAATGGGCAAGCGAGGGAACCAATAATCAGGAGCTAGCTACCAACCTCGACCTACTAAATGAACACAGAGATCAAGCAGTAATGCGGATAGCAGCTTACCAACAACCAGTAGCCAAACACTACAACAAGGATGTTCGGCTGAGGAGCTTCAAGGTTGGCGACCTAGTGATAAGAAGAGTCTTCCAGAATACCAAGGAGCTCGGAGCTGGAAAGTTAGCTCCAGTATGAGAAGGGCCCTACCGAATCTCACAAGTGACAGGCAACGGAGCCTACCGACTCATGAACGAAGACGGCATAGACGTGCCGAATACCTGGAACATTACTCACCTAAAACAGTATCATTACTAAACTATTATTTAATTTTACTTTGTTTTCATTATTATTATTTTTACCTTTTTCCCGTCAAACAATTACTGACAATTCGCTTGAAGGGGGCCCTGCGCCCCAAAGGTACGTCCACCACCTCTATCCTTATTTAAATTATTAGCTCAAATCCTTCGGCATTTCCTAACACAGTTTTTGTGTATTGCTTACGAGATAAAACGAACGACAAGGCTATGAGCGAGCCCGAAAAAAGAAAACAAAAATTTCAATCAAGTCGGCAAAACAACGAAGTTCCCAAACTCAGTAGTCGAAGGAGTAAAATAATAAAAACAATAACAAAGTGCCAACAAAGTAAAATGGAAGATAAACTCCATCTCATCCCGATCGAGTAGGCGACTAAGTAGAAGAAGGAGCTCTAACAGCTTCAGCAGTGGTCGAAGGCTCCGCGGTCCCGTCCTCGGCGCTAACCTCCTTCGCCCGATCCTCCAGCCACCCGCGATACTTGTCAATATCCCCATCACAGTGCGTCATAACATCATCTATCACCCCGGAAATATAGTGCTCCTCCATTCGCTTCCTCAACCCGGACCAACTCTCGGAATTGAACACTGCCGCTCGATCAAGCCCAATTCCAGCCCAGAGCTCGGCAACCTTTTTCCTCAACTCCTCAAGCTGCTCGTCCTGACTGTCCACCTTGACCCGCAGAGCCGTCTCCGAATGCTTGGAGGCATCTAACTCCTTCTGAAGAGCTGCTTCACGGTCGAGCAGCTTCACATGCTCGCCGTTTAGACGATCAAACTTTTCTTTCCAACAAGCTGCCTCTTCGCTCCAGCGTGTCGAACGGTCAATCAGCCGCAGAAGCTCTTCGTCAATCCTTCTCTTGCACTCGTTCACCGTCAGCCCGGCCTAGGCACGAAGATGGAGATAAATGTTCAACAACAACCATTACTGCTGATGTTAATTATTATTAATTATTACTAACAAAAACAACCATTACCAGGAGAGCTTGTTGTTGAGTAAGGGCGAGTGTCTCTGAAACACTGACAGGCAACGACCCCAGCCAATCGGGCGATACCGCCAAGTTCTCGAGCTCCGTCTCCATCGGGGCAAGCCATGCCGGTTTCGAACTACCAACCAGGGAGCCACCCACGCCCGCGCCAATTGGACTACTAAATGGTTGGAAGAGCGGCCGTTTAGGCACCCCAAGCGAAACAGGAACCACCGGAGCCGAACTGGCCAACTTCTGCTTCTTCTCCTTCGGACCGCTAGCAGAACCTCCAGGGCTCTGATATGATCGGATAAAACCGAACGGAGCGTCGTCGGCACCATCCGGCTCCACGAACGATTTCACCATTTTAGTCTTGACACGGAGGGCAGCAGCGTTGATTATCGTAACTCGATTCCGCCCAGGATCACCAGACACGGACCTCTTCTTCCTACCAACGATAGTGTCAAATGAGAGATCAACAACTTTCAAGGCCGCGAGAATCCTGCCCGAAATCTCCTTAGATGAAGCAACCGGAGGCACAGCTGCACGTCAAATGGGGAGACAAAGAAAACACCATCAGTGAGGAGTAAATAAAATCCAACAAAAAAAAATGCAGACAGTACAGAGATGAAATCATAAACACACAATGAGTTTCGACAAAAGCAGTGGTAGCATAAGTCTGCCCGGCCACGACATTAGGAACAAAAATGAAAGACGATTTCCAATCACTGTTCGAAGACGTAAGCCCCTCCAGCAACTTCCTATTGCTACCCTTACTCCCCTTTTGCTTCCAGTTTGGTCGAAAAGAGAAGTGGAAGATGTAAGGATCAGCCTTCTTAGTACTGATGTAGTATGCCGCATGCCAATCTTCGAAAGAAGGCTCGCCAAAACCAAGTCTTTGCCACAATAAATACATTCCCGCCATCTGGCTCCAACCATTTGGCGCTATCTGACCAGGAGCTAACCCATACCGTCCAATAATGCTCAGGAAATACGGGTGGAGAGGAAGTCCAACCCCGATATCAAAGATAGCAGTGTAAAGGGCCATCCAATCATCCGGCGGAGAACAAGCCCGCTCAGCAGGAGTAGGAATTCTTATCTTGAAACCATCAAAACGCTCCTCGAGGTCGATTATCACTTTCTGGTTCACGAAGTCCCGAATTTCAGCTACCTGAGCTGGCGGTCGAGGTGACACCATCACTTTTTTCTCGCCGTCACCCTTACTCTTTCTCATTTTTGCAGCGCCGCGTGTAGCCGACCGAGCAAAAACCTCGCCGTCAGACTCGATCTCCAACCCAGAACGGTCGGTTCCGACAGACTCACCTTCAACACCCTTATCGGACCTCACCACCGATCCCGTATCATTAGTGTACTCGCTCCCCGGCTCGCTGCCCTCCTCACTCATCTCAACGGTAAAAGAAATTGTCAAAAGCAGAGGAAAGAACGAAGGCTGACCACAAGTCGACCTATCTCCACAACCCAGGAGAGATCAATCGGCACTGGCAGCACGGCTGAAGAATCGAACCAAGAAATAAAAAAAATACACATCTCACATGTCCGCAGCCCCAGGAAATTGAAGGCGGAATTATTGAAATTGAACCAAGTGAATAATGGAGGAGAAGGAGCGAGGAGGATTTACCATTTGCAGCAGCGGCACAGAAGCGTCGAACAAAGAAATAGACAGCGGCGACGTCGCTACACAAGAAGGAAGTAAATTTTCATGATACTACCCAAACGAATAATGACAAGAACACGGAGAGAATTGTAAGGAGGAAAGAAACCTACCAGAAGCGGGCGCGGCGGCGGAAGCCGGCGGCAGAGATCGGCCGATGATGGATGAGAGAGGAATTAGAAAAAATAATTTCACCGCTAAGACGAGGAGAATCGGCCTGAATAAATAGACAATCGAGCCCTAGCAATCCAATGAGCCAAGCCCAGCCCAGCACACGGTCAAAATTTCGTCCAGCCGCGGTCGAGAATGCTGCCCAGCCGCGGTCAAGCTCCTCACACGATCAGCCCGGAACCCGCCACGGTCGATCACTGCTCGGTCTATTCCAAAAAAAAAAAAGGAAATATTCATACGGACGCCCAAAAATTCGGGTCGGGGGCTCCATACTCGTGGTAGGATTCACTTCCTTCCAAGCTCCATACTCCAACAACAGTCAAGGACTCCCGCACCCACGATCGATCTCTGCACGGTCGATTTAGTCGGACTCCCAGCCGCCACAGCCAACCCCCTTCTCTGCCACGATATATAGCAAAATTTTTCTTAATTAAATGTATATCATAGTTTTCCTTAGTAAGTTTATGATCGACCCGCGCGTCGGTCAATAAAATAAACAAGAACGGATTACGAATTCATCCCGTTCCGATCGACCCACGAGTACAGATCGATGAATCTAAACACGAACGAGACTACGAGTCCGTCCCCCGGCTTAGCTAATCGGGTTCAATTAAACAAGAACGACCCACGAGATCGTCCAAAGACCCACGCGGTCGATATTAAAGCCATTCGGGCCACTCCACGATTCAAACAAGTCGGACCCCTAACGAAATTTTGTCTACCAGTATTATTGCACTTATCACTTGCAGGAATAAGCACAATAAGGAGCTATTGTTGAGGCCAAAATTCACAGCAGCCGCGCTGAGGCCAAAAGCTAAATTGAAGCCGCGTGACAGCTACGGTCAATGAAGAGGAGCGATCACCCTAGCTCAAAAGAGTTGAAATATCCTTAGATATATTTAGAAAAGAACACAATTACGCGAGGATCATGTCAATCACATATTACGATCCCGTCAATTATGACGCAAATTAAATATCATTTATTACTCTCCCTTGTAAGAGATGGTATAAATACAGCCTTAACGGCACTGTAGTGGAGGGATTTTTCAGCTTTGCTTTCATTCTACGCTGATTGTACTATTTTTCGGTTCATTTACTGTTCTTTAATCATCTCCGGCCACCATCGCCTTAGTCTATCCGGCTCCGATCTATCGTTGTAGAATTTACCCCCTACAGTCTTAGATATAAGAAGTTTACCTACCTCATTAGTATGAGCCCTTTTGGGAGATGTTCAAAGAGAAAATCATGCGGACTTGGCCTAAAGTCGACAATATCATACTAATGTGGGGGAAACATGTTGTCTTTGTGACTGTGTATCCGATGTGTTCCTTCGTTTGATGGGAGGATTGTTTGGGGTTGCAATGAGATATCCAAAACCCTCAAATGTAACATCGCAGTTGTCTTTGTGACTGTGCATCCGATGTGTTCCTTTGTTTGAGGGGAGGATTGTTTGGGGTTGCAACGAGATATCCAAAGAGAAAAGGTTTGTGATTGAGGGGAGGATTGTTTGGGGTTGCAACGAGATATCCAAAGAGAAAAGGTTTGTGACTGTGTATCTGATGTGTTCCTTTATTTAAGGAGAGGATTGTTTAGGGTTGCAACGAGATATCCAAAGAGAAAACCGTGTTCCTTGGTTTAAGGTTTGTGACTGTGTATCTGATGTGTTACTTGGTTTGAGGGAGGATTGTTGGGATTGCAACGAGATGCCCAAAGAGAAAACCATGCGGGTTTAGCTCAAAGCAGACAATATCATACTAATATGAGAAAAAATAAACTTGCAGCTAGGGATGTCAATTTTTTAGATATCATAAGAAAGAAATAAAAAAAATAATAAATTAATTTTTTAGATATCATAAAAAGGAGAAGTGAAGTATACACGTGTGATTAAAAAAAAATATTTTGGTATTTAAAATGGCTACTTTTTATATAGGGTGGAAAGTTTTTTTCGACAAAAGTATATAAAAAGTGGGAAAATAAAGCAAGATTTAAATTGTGGGAGTTTCTTCGACACTGTGTACTTTCTTTACCCACAAACCCTTCATATGGTCCCACACAATCTGAAAAGATACTGAAAAGCTGCAAGGAGAATCAACTTAATTCAAAGGAACCGAGAATATTTATGATTTAGGGTTGGAAAATTAAAAACATTCAACTACCCACTTCTCTCTCCTCCTCATTGTATCTTCTTCACAACACTACAAGCCTCGATTTTTTTAAACAACCCCTCGATTAATTTTGCAAAAAAATAGCCGACAATTTACTCCATTAAAAAAAACGGCCACATCTCCACGATTAACGCAGGAACCTCTC
Source organism: Perilla frutescens (assembly GCA_026008535.1). Classification (NCBI taxonomy): domain Eukaryota; kingdom Viridiplantae; phylum Streptophyta; class Magnoliopsida; order Lamiales; family Lamiaceae; genus Perilla; species Perilla frutescens. The sequence goes on from BRKX01000005.1 coordinate 23,219,311, forward strand.
TTCCTCGATTGAACAACGGTCAGCAGCCTCTCTTCCACGCTTTTGAAGGTTGCTCTCTCTCTCTCTCTCTGTCTCTCTCTCTCTCTCTATCGCTTTCTCTCCAACTCACGATATTCATCTCTCAATTGAAAACTCACGCCGGCACCGGAGATGGAGCGAGGACCCGGAGAACCACCAGAGGCGACGTCATCTTCTCAAGTAGGCCTTTCGATCAAATTTGTGATGTTTATTTTCACAGATTATGCTTTATAAGCGTGTATGTTAGTTGTATATTATTTGTATGTTATTTGTGAAGTATTATGCTAATCGAAGATTTATATATTAGTTGTATGTTATTTGTGAAGTATTATGCTAATCGATGACTGAATTATATTAATTGATGTGTTTAAATTTAATCGAGGAACATCTCAAAACAATCGAGGAACTATATTAGACTAATTGAGGAATCTTAATTAGTCGAGGTTAATTAATTGATGAATATTTAACTTAATACTAATCGATGCTTCACTAAAAAAAACTAATCGAGGCTTGCCTCTATTAATCGAGGCACCTTAATAATTTTATAATTATTCATGTTTAGAATTAATCGAGGAACTAATCGAGGCTAATTAATAATTTAATACTAATCGAGGCTTCATCAATTTTAAAAAACTAATTGAGGCTTAATCTAAAAAATAAAAATAAACTCAATTGAGGAACCCCAAATAAAAAAAAAATCGAGGCCCTCCTCGATTAATTTAAAATAATTTAAAATTAATCGAGGAGGGCCTCGATTAATTTTAAAAAACACAAGCTAATCGAGTCAATCCTCGATTGATTTAAAATTTAATTTAAAATTAATCGAGGCCTTCCTAGATTAATTTTAAAAAACACAAGCTAATCGAGGAGGGATTTAATATAAATCGAGGCATTACTCGATTAATTTTAAAAAAAAATAATCGATTAATTTAAGACTAATCGATTTATATTTAATGTAAATCGATTAATATAATACAAAAAATTAATTGATTAATTTAAAAAAAACTAATCGATTAATATTTAAAAAAAAACTAATCGATTAGTTTAAAAAAAAAGCTAATAGCCTAAATTAAATAAATCTAATCGATTAATATATAAGTAATCGATGAATATCTAATTTAAAAAGAAATCTAATCGATTATTTTAAAAAATAAAAACCTAATAGCCTAAATAAAACTAATAGACGGCTTGCCTCTATTAATTTAAGACTACTCGTTAATATTTAATGTAGATCGATTAATTCAAAAATAAATTAATCGATTAATTTAAAAAAAGAACTAATCAATTAATATTTAAAAAAGAACTAATCGAGGCCCTATTTAAAGGAAAACTAATCGATTAGTTTAAAAAAAAACCTATTACATTAATATTTAATGTAAAAAAAACTAATAGATGAATATTTAAAAAAAAATTAATAGATTAATTTAAAAAAAACTAATCGATTAATATTTAAAAACAACTAATCGATTAGTTTAAAAAAATCTAATAGCCTAAATAAAACTAATCGATTAATATTAATTGTCCTCGATCGATTAATGTTAAATTTAAATTTTAAAAAATTTCAATTTATATGAAATATTAAAAGAATTTACTTTAATAGTTTTAATTTTGAAAATGTTGTTAGATTGATTGGGTTAGACTGCCGTTACGGAGTCGGAAGACCTCGGTCGTCGTGTACGTCATCCCAGGTGTTGTTGACACGATTAGAGACACACTGCTCGCGATTGGTGGTGACGCCGTCCGACTATTCAGATCGGGCTGTTTCGGATATTTTCTAGACTACAGAGGTGGTGACGTCCAGAAGAGGGTCATACACGCGCTGATGACGTTCGAGGTGCACGCACCGGATCGTGCACGTGTGGGGCAGGAGGCATGGTTTCATATTCATCAGTCCCAGCTGCGGTTCGGTCCGAGTGAGTACGCCTTGGTGTCAGATTTACGATTCGGCAGCTCGACATTCGATCCTCATGGCGATCATATTGTTCCGTCGAGATCTGTGTACCACCGTTTATTCGAAGGGAAGCGTACGAGAATCAAACAGTTGGAAGAGAGGTTCCAAGACCTGGGGATGGCCAGAGACGTTGCGGATTATGTGAAGGTTGCGAACATATTGTTCGTATACCGGATGATTCTATGCCTAGATCAGTACCGGTACGTGGATCCATGGGTGTGGGCGCTAGCGGAGGATGTGGAGCGATGGAACTCGTTTCCATGGGGTGCATATTCTTACCAGTCGTTGATGCACTACATTGGCCTTGTCCCCAGGACACGAGAGGCTATGGGCGGGAAAGGATCGGGACAGTATCATTTTTACGGGCCGATCTGGGCACTCCAGGTAATTAGTTTAAATTTAATTGTTCTAAATTAGTTGAAATCAAGTGAATACGTAACTAATCCATTAATCCACTTTACAGGTATGGGCTTGTGAGGTGATACCGGAGTTGGCTAGTGAGGCTGGTGTGCATAGTGGACAGCTCACTGGGCCTCGATGTTTGAGGTGGACATTCAGTCTCCCTGTCACCGACCCAGCCACCTTATTGCAGCGAGCGGTACGTTTTGATGTTTCTTGATATATTTAGAATCTTCGATCTATATTTGTTAATTCATCTTAATGATATTATTAATTATTATTTCCATGCAGTCACGTGTGGTTATGTTGGAGCCATCTCCCGAGGAGACGGCAACTTCATATTACATGAGCATGCAGTTGGAGCCTGGAGCTCAGAGCGTGAGATTTGTTCCCGCTCGATCCGAGAACAAGAAGAAGATGCTTGCAAATGTGGCATCTTGTTGTTCCACTTCGGCAGAGGAGGTTGTCCCCCCATCAGCACGAGGCACCAGAGCTGCTCGGACACCACAGACGGGCCGTCAGGAGACCAGTCGACCCTCGAGTAGCCGGGCATTGAGGGACGAGCCAGATCATACTGAGCCAGTGCACACAGCAGATTCGATTGATCCAGAGAGCCCTCCTCGATCTTGGGGAATGAAGCGTTCAAGGAGGAATCGCACGCCAAGCAGCGGAGAGCCCTCAGAGAGTTTCATTCAGAGGGTTGTGGATCGAGTGATGCCCCGTGTCCAGGAGCTTATTGACACGACTATTGCGCCCCGTGTCCAGGAGTACGTGGACCGGGCTATTGATCGGGCATTAGGTGGGAGGACTAGCCATGCCCGGAGGTCATCCACGTCTGACGTTAGAGCCCGCCATAGCCCGGAGCCCAGCCCACCTGGCGTGAGGGCTCCACAGCCCACTGTAGTCTAGGAGGGTCCTAGCACTTCGGCTCCACCCCATGGTGGTTTTAGCACGACCTATCAGCTCATGAATGGCATTGATGATAGCAGTCTCCAAGTCTCCTACTCACGATTCAGACTTCAGGGTCCGCAGGCAGTTGTTCAACTCTACTTCAACAGCGATCGCCTGCGGCAGCCCTGGTTTGACGAGCTAGAGGATCCGAGGAATGAGTTGAAGGATGTGCACATGAGCTACTTTCTGAGCGCGATTGCTCGACGAGTAAAGAGGGACCCTGGTTGTCCGACAGCGGTGGCTAATACCGGACTATATGTGAGTTCAAGTACTTGTTTGAATGTTTTTTGCAAAACATTGTTAGTTAGTCCGTTTTTTTACTTCAGTCATAATCGTGATTCAATTTTTTGTAGGAGGCCCTCGTCGGAGCATGGAAGATCCTTCATCCTATTGACCCCCTGTGCAGCGCGACATACGGGGATGATGACTACCGGCGGTGGAGACCTGCAGAGGGCCTGATACAGCGGATCCAGGGCAGTGATGGGAGGTATCAGGTGGCATGGAAGGGGCGTGATTATGTAAGTGAGCTTCACAAGCAAATAATATTTTGTCATATATTATTTGCTGACATTAATCTTGATCTGATCCCGGTTTTATGTTGTAGGCTATCGTGGTATGTGACGTCTCAGGTGAGCACTGGGTAGTGGTTGGTATCCGCTTTTCTGATTGGGTAGTAGAGTTGTACGACTCACTACTATTTCAGATGGACGATCCGAGCGACCGCGTAGAGTATGAGAGGCGAGATAGAGAGTTGATGCCCCTACTCCGCCTACTTCCACGCCTACTCATATGTGCCGATTTTTGGGAGGGTCGTCGGATGCCGCCCCGATGTGCTTTTGCGATGACCCTGGACAAGTCTATACCGGATCAGTACGTGCAGACCGACTCCACGAGCTGTGGGGTATATGCCTGTATGTACGTGGAGCGGCTATTGGGTGCAGGACCTCCACCCGCTATATCGGAGCAGGCAGTACATGATTATCGGAAGGTTATAGGGGCTCGGATATATTCATTGTCTTACATCCAGAGGCCCCCCGGGTAGATGCTTACATTAACACCTTGACATTAAGATGTTCGTATGAGTAGACTATGACTTATGTGGTGTTTTTGTTCATTTTGTACATGAACTTGATTAATGTAAATGTTTTTGTGAAAGAGGACTTCTCGTGACAAAACAAGTTGCTTAGTGACAAAATAATCTGATTCATGACAAAATAAGTTGTTTCGTAAAAACACAACAACTTCATTTAATCGACTAATGCTCGTCGGCCGACAATCGAATAAGACATGTAGGACGTGTATGCTCCATACTACCGCAAATGCTACACTTCTTCGGCGCCCTTCTCCGCGGAACATCTTCGGGCGGTGAATTCAGATCAACACCGCCAATAGGCAAATGGGATGTGTATACGCACCTGTTGTGCCCCTGTCCATGGCATCTAGTGCAAAACTGCCTCCGTGCACTGGACGAGGCCTCAAACGGGGCTCGAGCTCTGGATGTAGATGGACGCCCAGCACGTCGTCTGATATCTGGCGCCAAGACCACTCGTGCTCCAAATGCATCGGGCATAATCCATTGTTCTGGATGAGGCAGACCCCTGATGACCGAATTATACATGCCTACCAAGCTCTCCGCCTTGTAACACCTGTCCATATAATCATATATAGCCGCCCCAGTACAACTGCGAAAGGGAAAATAAAGTTCAACACACTCGATTAGCTACATGTAAGAAAATAAGAACAAATAGACATTTAAATATCATACCAGATGACCGCTGCCGCGTGAGAACGGGGAATCAAGTCCAGCTCGAACTCACGACAGTCACAGGTCCGGTTCTGAAGATCGACCATGTAGACCTCCCTCCCAACCTCGACTTTCCATAAAGTTGCTAATGTAGTGGGCCGCACGGCATAGCAGCGTCCCTTATCGACGTTCCTCGAAAGCTTCAGCGCGATGCCATCAGTCAACACATGATTTGAGCTCTATGCTGCCGCACGTCGCTCGACGAACCACTGCTCAACAATTGATCTAAACATATCCAGCAGCGAGCAAACAGGTAACCTCCTCGCCCACAACAGACGAGCATTGAGACTCTCCGCGGCATTAGATGTCATGAACCCGTAGCGCCATACGGGACAGTGTGAACGAGCCCAATGCACTGGGCCAATATTACACAGCTTTTGATATGCATTTGGACAGACCTGCTCCAACGTTGACATACTCTCCCGGAAAGTGTCTCTCCAATATGCGTAGGCAGCCTCCTGAAATAGCATCGTCACGTGTTTTCCTCTCTTCGTCATCTTATTCTTCAAATGGTAGTAGCACAGTCCGTGCGTCGCTCTCGGGAAGACGGCCTCCACAGCATTTTTAATGCTCTGATGCTGATCCGAAACGATGAGAAGATCATCTATGTCACCCAGAGCCATGTGCAAGTGGGCCAGGAACCATATCCAAGATTCGTCGTTCTCTATCGGTCCGAGCCCAACTGCAACAGGTAAGATCTGTTCGTTTCCGTCCTTCGTCACAGCGACAAAAAGAACACCCTTGTTCTTTCCCTTTAGGTGGGTCCCATCGATCACAAGCACTGGATGAGCGTACTGGATAAATGCATTGACACACGCACCGAGAGCAAGGAATGAATGCTTGAACCGACCATCACTCGTGATCTCCATGTCTACTACAGTCCCCAAATTCATCAATTGCAGAGTGTGAAGGAAAGCGGGCAACTGTGCGTAGGACTTGTCAAAGTCTCCATATACCATCTGAATGGCAATGTTCCTCGTGCGCAGAGCGAAGCTGTAGTCGATATGGATGCCAAACTCACGCACAAGCTCCGCCATCATCTCCTTCGGCTTCAGAACAACCCGTTCGTCCACCAATCTACGAGCAAAGTATTTTCCGAGCACTCGTGCAGGTACCTGTCGCGGAGTAATTCAACCCATATCAAGATGGCATGTGTGAGTGACGTTGAACTTGTATATTCTCCACATATGCCCATCAGCAACCGCAAAGCACTTGAACGGGCAATCACCGCCATGCTTGCAAACATAGCCCAATCGTGACCTATTCGAGCGATACACGACATAATCCACTCGATTCTGCATGTGATAGATACTGACCGCCAGGGCGAGATCCTCCTTCGTCCGAAAAATAGCTCCCTGGTGCAGTGTATCTGAGTCTGGTGCTTGTCCCTCATCCCAAGATAGTGGGCCCGCAATGTCCCAGTCAGCAAGGGGAACCACCCAATTGCTCGAAGGCCCGTCAGATCTAAACGGAACACCAGTGGTAGATGGTGGGACGACTCCCGTCAAGCACAGCAATCTGTTTGTACGATCAGCAGAAGAACGAAGCCAGCCACTGAATTCTGTCAACAGTGACTCCACCAACCTCGTTCTATCATTCACCTCTTCTTGTTCTTGTTCTTCTTCTTCTCCCTATTCTTCTCCTTCTGTCTCTTCTTCTCCTTCTCCCTCTTCTTCTACAGTAGGACCATGCGTCTCTGCATGTGAAAAGTAGGGAACATAGTCGTCCCTCGTAGATGGTCCGGCTCCAGAACCGTCCAACTGTCTTGAAATCACGTACACGACCATCTCAGTAGTCTGCTCGTGAAGCAAATCGAGCAAATCTCCATCATGTTGCAAAGATGCTCTGATCCGTCTGCCAGTATTGGTGCTGGTGAGGTAAAATAATTCATACTCGATCCTGTTCGGGTCAGTACGCAACAACTTGTGAACCTCCCTCACCAGTGAGCTAAAACACAGCTTCTCGGATGACATCGTCACGAGTTGCTCGTCCCCATCTACATATTCTGATCTCTCCCATCGTCCACTGTGTCGTACAATAATGCGACGTCTAACCATCTGCAATTTATAAACAATGCTACATGAGATCACAATTTAACCATAAACCCTATTAAACCCTAAACCCTATAAAACCCTAAACCTTAAAACCCTAAAACCCTAAAGCCCTAAACCCTATAAACCTATTAAGGCAAATAGCATGAATTAAAATCTTGAATAAAATAATAGTCACGATTAATAGTGCTTCTTAATAGTCATCGATTAAAAACTTGAATAAAAAATGTCTCGATTACTTTTACTCGATTAATTTAAATAATTCCAACTAAGCCTCGATTAACTTTAAATTAACCTCAATTAATAAAATTTCCTCGATTAATTCTAAAAACCACATCGATTAGGCTATTAGCTTTTTTTAAAAAACTAATCAATTAGTTTTTTTTAAATATTAATCGATTAGTTTTTTTTTAAAATTAATCAATTAATTTTTTTGTATTATATTAATCGATTTACATTAAATATTAATCGATTAGTCTTAAATTAATCGATTAATTTTTTTTAAAATTAATCGAGTAATGCCTCGATTTGTATTAAATTCATCCTCGATTAGCTTGTGTTTTTTAAAATTAATCGAGGAAGGCCTCGATTAATTTTAAATTACATTTTAAATCAATTGAGGATTGACTCGATTAGCTTATGTTTTTTAAAATTAATCGAGGAAGGCCTCGATTAATTTTAAACTAAATTTTAAATCAATCGAGGATTGACTCGATTAGCTTGTGTTTTTTAAAATTAATCGAGGCCCTCCTCGATTAATTCTAAAAAATATAAACTTATCTCTGATTTGGCCTAAATCTACTATTAACATATAAATAACATACAACTAACATATAAATCCCTCGATTAATTCTAAAAAATACATCGATTAATTCTAAAATAGCCTCGATTAATTCTAATAGCCACGATTATAGTCTAACACATGCAAATCAGCAATATATTAAAGATTAAATGGTACGACATGCAAATCTCTCTATGTCACCTATTTTCAAATTAAATCTAACAACACATGCAATATATAATCAAAATAATAAATATTTGCAAAATAAATTCAAAAAAATGGAGTACAAAACGTACCTTTGAAAATTGATGAAAATTTTCGTGCACTATTTTTTTCTCCAGAAAAATCTTTTCTTTCGCCCCCTTGCTCGAAAAAATTTCTCCAACTTTTGCTCTTCTTGGTTGATTTGTATTGTAGTGTGAATAAAAGCTTGTATTGTAGTGTCAATAAGATTTGTATTGTAGTGTGAATGAGCGAGCTCGGATGTTACGTCTATTTATTCAAAAATTTAACCTACCTCGTTACAAAACATTAAACTGTATTAAATTCGGTCCTACCTTCCCTTCTTTTCATTAATTCGGTCCTACCTTCCCCTTCTTTTCATTTAATGAAGCCAGTAACATTTCCTTCTTTTTATGTAGTGAAACTACCTACCTTACAGAAGAAATAAATGCATTCACTATAAAACATAGCCACGATTAATAATTAAAAAAAAAAGCACCGATTAATATAAAAAAATTAGCCACAGTTAATAATTATAACATCGATTAATATAAAAAAGCCACAATTAATAATTATAAAGCATCGATTAATCAATAATGGAATCGATTAGCATCGATTAATTAGTAGCATCGACTACTTTAAGGCTATTGAAAATCAATCGAGGCCTTCCTAAAAATTAATCGATGCTTTTTAAGATCAATCGAGGATATTTTTTAAATTTCCTCGATTGATCTTAAGAGCCTCGATTAATATTTGAAATGCCTCGATGGATTATTAATAGCCTCGATTAATAATTTAAATGCCTCAATTAATTTTAATATGTAATGTAAATCGATGAAGTCTAAAATAATCGAGGCTTTTAAGAAGCCTCGATTAGTTATACTAAATAATCGATTAAATCTAAAAAATAATCAATTCTTCTTAAATCATCATAATCGAGGGCGTGATTTTAAAATCCTCGATTACTTTTAACTAGTAATTGAGGCTTCTTATGAAATATTTATTCGAGACCAGTTTTGTAAATTATTTTTTAAAAAATAATCGAGGCTCAACTTATAAAATTAATCGAAGCTATGAATTAATCGAATATTGTAATTTCAATCGAGGCAATTTTCAGTAAATAATCGCAGCTAAAAATTAATCGACGCTTACTAAATATAATCGAGGCAGTTAGAATTGTTAGGGTTTCATTTTTAGAATTAGGGTTTCGGCTGTTAGGTGCATTTAATGCCTGACAAAAGTACAATGTGTCAATCATTGGGTGTGGGGACCAAGTCTAATATAGTACAAATTGCCTAACAAACTACCTATTTTTAAAAGTTGTTGTTTTTTCCCAATTACTATTTACTTTTGTCCACTTTTATCCATTTAGACTTTTATATAATACCCTACATAAATAATATTGGATTAATAAAAATAAAGGCCCGTACACAAACTTTCTAGAATAGAGCATATTGGTGGTTGTGTGACAAGTATAATTGAAGATTGAGTGATCCCACTTTCTATATTCCAGTATTAATTAAAGACTTTATTTTAGGTTCCCATTGGGCCTTTATCCTTTAATTTTAATCCTACTGGGTACAGATAATTAATTTTGTGGTCCTAGAATTCTAGATACTAGATGCGAACTAAATTATATTTTAGGCTACTTCACATTGCTACAGCCGCAAACTACTCCATTAATTGGGGAAATACAAGGAAATATTTTAAATTTGTATAGAAAAATTATTCTATATTATAATGTTGTTATTTTTTTAATAAATAATGAAGACTTTAAAAATGAAATATGAACATGAAGTGGAAAGATCTTCAAATATTATTATTGAAGTAGAAGAAGATTGTACTTTAAATTAGATCGGAGATTGAACTATAATTAGATTTATGATTTAGTTTGAAATTATTATTTTTGAAAGAACAAATTATTGAAGATTATTGTAATTTATCATTTCATGTACCGTTGATTTCTTTATTTGATGCACTATGATGTTAATGAAATTTTATATTCGTCATATTCTTTTCATTTTATGTTATTTTTTGTGTATTTATTTATTTCAAGAATAAGAGATGGTGATCATTTTTTAGAATTATCAAGATATAATTTATACATGTGAAAAAAATTCGTTAACATGCCGACCCGACGGGTTAACCCAAAAACCGAAGGGTTAGAGTTAGAGCTAAAAATTTTCAGCCCGAATTTTTTTTAACCGAATAGGCCCGAACCGAATAAATCCAAAATCGAGTAGGATTTACCCAAAATCGAACGAGTTGATCCGATTGACATCCTTACTTGCAGCCCACTAATTTGTGAAGAGGAATCCCTTTTAAAAAAATTCTATCACATCACAATGCATACATTTGAAAAGAGTAAAGACTTCTTTTGTATCAATCACTTTTAAAAAATTTCTCATTAATCATATATATAAAGTGCATCATAATTAGATACATTTTTTTTTCATAATTAGATACTTTTTGTAAAAATCATTATATCTTTTCCAACCATGAAACATGGCATGCGAAAAACATGCATGACCACTTATTCGTCAACCATCACAAGAAACACATTTTTTACCTCATGAGATGTTGTATTGCACTTTTTGTGGTACATTTCATATTTTATTTTTAAATTATGAGTTTTTTTATATATATTTTATCTTCAATTTTATTTTTTTACGATGTAGTTTGATTTTACGATTATGAATTAGAGCTCACCCCATCCAATTAGGATTTATAATTATTTTTAATATTTAATTTTTAGTTTTCAATTAATAATTTATTATTATGGTTGATTGTTTAAAAATCAAATTTTATAACTTTTTAAATTAATTTTGGTTGATAAATTTTGACTATAATTATGAATGTTATAATTAATTTTATTTTATAATAAATAATATTAAAATCATAAATTTTATAGCCAAACACGAAAAAGTGCAACATGAATTTTGAACTGCAATTTTGCAGACCTTCACATGCTCAGATTTCCCCATGCCAATCGTCTATGTTGTGTCCAAACTTTTTATTTTTATTTTTATTTTTTTAATATATCTTAATTGGAAAAAGATGAATTTTAATTAAGAATTTAAAGTTAAATTAAATCATAATAAATTAAAATAAAAAAATTGAAACAAAATTTAATATAGTTGTGCCACACCTAATTTAATATATATATATATATATATATATATTAAACATATCATAAAGGCGACATAATATAACATATTAATAAAATGCTAAAGTTACCTATATTATGGGCCTAAAAAAGCTAATTGGGCCTAAAAACATATTAATAAAATGAAATTCTAAACCCAATTCAAATTTTACTCTTTATAACCAACTAATTTGTAAAATATAAATATTAATATAATAATCCATTTTACTCTTTTATACTCCCTTAGTCTCCAATATTTCAAAAAAAAAATATTAATATTTGAATTATGAAGCTTTAAAAAAAATTAATTTTGTTCTTAATTGTTCAGAATCTTTATAGGACTTATTATATGAGGGTAAACCTTATCCATTGCCTTGAGATTTGAGTGAAATATTTGAATAAGTTGAACTACATAGCCAATTTTTTTGTTTATTTGTTGAATTAGGAGTCAAATATTAGCATGAATAACTTCCAGTCTTAGATGTGCTAGGTTGGAATTTGGAGACATTTGGACTATAATAGATTTTTAAGTGTAGGGGTTATAGTACTTTTTAAGTATTAGGGATAAGGGCATAAATATCTTAACATATTAATATTTAAATTTTATTAAATAGTGGGGGTTATAAAATATACAATTTCAAAATTTTGCATTCCACATTGGGTAGATTATGGAAATTTAGCTATTTTGTTGGACATCATAAAATGTAGTTAGCCACGTAATATATTACTAATGGCCCTTTGATTGTAATATTTTTAATTATAGAGTGGTGGTATCTGTTGTATTTGATTCATCATCATCATTATTTATTAGTTTTTTTTATTATTATTATTGGATGATTTTCATTGTTGAACTCTGGTTGGTCAAGGTAATGCTGCATGTGAGATTTTCTTATTTAGTTTATTCAATTATCTAGAAATTGTGTAGTTGGGAAATTTTGGAACAGAATTTGAAATTATTATGAAATCAATTATATATAGCATATATTTATAAATATTTTACATACATTAGTATTTTAAATATTTATTTATCGTTTTATCATTTTCAATATAATTAATATATTGATGATGGTGATGTATTGAAAATTATTTACATCATTGCTCGATTTATGCGACGTAATTCATTTAAATACATGTTTATTTGTTTTTCTTTAATTTGCATTTTAACTATTTTTTATCCAAATTAAAATTCATGCATTCGTCTTCGGATGTGTAATTAATTATTGAATAAATATATAATTTTTCTTTTGCTCAACTCTATTATCTATCGATCTCTCTCTGAATTAGTGCATAGTGATAAACTTTTCAGAGTCGTGTCATTATTTACATGTTGTCCCTTTTTCAAACAAAATTAACGAACCTTTTCTATATATGTGATATATTGCTACGTACCTTTTTTTAAAGCATATCACTTTGCTGAAAAATGTTATGATTCTAAGTAATAATATAACCCACTCCTTTAAAGAAAATTATATAAAAAAAGGACAAATTAGTGGAAGGTGCATACACATCAATTAACGTGCTAGATGATGGTCCCATGCATGCATGATCGATCTTTATATAATTAATATATAAATATTTTTCTCGCTTTTAATCACACACCCTCCATTTCATTTTGATTGTTATTTTATTTTTTTATTTAGAATTAATAATTAATTTTATGGACTAATATACACATCCCTCATATATGACAAACAATCTTATTCACTTATATTTTCCTAAAATAGGGTTTGAGATAGGGCTAAAATTGAGAGAGAGAGTGTGTGAAAATATATAAAACAACAAACATTTTGACAAAATAAAAAAAGTTAAAACAACTATCATAATGAAATAGAGGGAGTATCTAATTTTGGAATCTAATTTTTATTATTAAGTTCAATTAACTAAGTAATATTTTATTATTAATTGTGAATCACTTTATCAAAAGTTTCATACATGAATTGTTGCATACTGAAGAAATCAATGCATTTTATTCGTAATTACAACCGAATTTGAATTTCAAAATTAAGTTTAATAATCATCAATTTTCTTTTCCATATTTTTTGGTTGGGCTTAATCTCAATAATGATTATTCATAAATTTATACTATAATTAACTCAAAAAATGAATAACATAAAATTTCTTTAATTCACAATAATTATAAATTAATTCTATTATTTTATAATAATTTTCTTCATTTTTTCATAATTATAATTTCTAACAAATATAATTATAAACTAGAAACTAGAATTGAGAACCGACGGCTTTAACTGTCTAATTTTTTTTCTTGAATTTTAATATGTAAAACTTGTGCGAACATAGGTAAAACCCCCAAAAATTAATATCATGTTTCTTTGAAGAGAAATTGGTGTGAAATGTTCATAAGAAAATTACATTTTTGATCACACATGACATGACTTGTTTGGAAATGGTCCAGATATTTTTTACTTTTGACCGAGACGAAATTAAAGTGTGTTAGTGTCATCTTTATGCACTATAGTTTGTTTTGACGAGATATGTTCGACAGTGTGTTCGTTGGTATGTTCCTGAAGTTAAAGTGCTAATTCCGCTGTGCAAGTAATGAAGAACAGTTGGCGAACTGTTCCCTCTGATGTTCCCGACATACCCAGGAACAATCTAATTATGGCAGTTTCCATGTTTGAAAGATCTTGCGCCGATCCAGTTTGGAAGGTCAAGATATGATCGTTTGACTGCCTTATGGTGTAGATACCATGCTGAAAATAACCCTACTACTCAAGGAAAGTATCTACATACGTTTGGGAAGATCACAAACCACCATTCACTTACCATATTGTCGGCGATAGAAGATCGACGTCAATCTAAGAAGTGAAGCTATAAGAAGATCGATTCATTGCAGCAATCGGTGTCGACTTAATTAGGTTCGCCTCCAAAATATTTGATTCTCTATATTGAGTGTTTGAGAGTCGTTTGTTTGTGATTTCTTGTAATAGCTAGAAGTTGTTCCCTAAACTGTTCAACGTGATAGTCTAGCTTTTGAGTGTTTTTTAGTGAAACACGTGAGGGGTTTTATTAATCCATTTTGTACGCAATCTCAGGAGAGATTGTAAGTTGAAGTCGTGGGTAGCTAGAGGAAATCTAGTATCACGGTTGTAAGGGGATCTCACAGCTTTCATTCAGTGAAAGAGTTCGTGAAAAAGAACGGGCGACATAAGGAGAGAGTCCTGTATGTGTAAGTTCCTCAATACACTTCATGAAGGAGTAGTGAATGAATCTTCAAGTTTGAGCGAAGTCCCCCCAGAGTAGGTTGATTAACCGAATTGGGTTACCAATCTCGTGCGTTATTTACTGCTTTTTATTTACTGTTCTTACATTTGCCCCCAACACATCTGAGAACACTTGTGTGCAGTACATACGTATCACACATTGCACGGATTGTGTTATTTCAAAGTGAAAAAATGATCCCACCGTCACATTCCCAATCTTTGTTTAGAAAATGTATATATATATATATATATATATATAAGTTACAAATCAAAATCGGCATAAATGAGTTCTATGGCATTTTCTGTGCCACAGCTTTATTTTAACTTTTTTTTAATTTATTATGATTTAATTTAATTTAAATTTTTTATTTACAGTTCACATTTCGCCAATTAAAGTATATTAAAAAAAATTAGTTATAACACACGGAATGTAACACGGTTGGATATCGGGAATCTAATCCGTAAATGAGGAAATGTTTTCCACATCACTAGACCAAAAATATTCTTAAACCTTTAGTAGGTTTTAAATTGTATAAACTAGTTGCATATATAATCATAAAAGAGAATTGAAGACGAAAATGAAAATTACGAATGTAATCAGCTAACCATTCAAAAAAGTGGCCAAAAACCATCAATCCAATAGATTTAGGGCAGTAACCAGTAAACAAGCTCTGATGTAGGATCAAACTTCATTTCTCTCTCCCACGAATAATTCTTGCTCACCCATTTCATCTAGTCTGAATTCTTCAATATTTTTCAATGAGTTTCTCTCCAAAAATGTTTTTGATGCAGAAACTATGGAGGTATGTAGAAGCAATCGGGCTTGCCATAATCGATAAAAATTCGACTAAAATGATTGCAAATTCTCGATGGAATCGCCTAAATCGTCGGCCGATTTCGGGATCAAGATGCAAAGTTCACAGGGAGCGCGGACGGCAATGCTGCGATCAAGAGTGGTGGCACCGTAGCAAATAGTAGCGCCGTGCCGACCCAGTGTAAAGGTGAGAGAGAATGATTTAGGAGACCCTTGGAATGGCCTAGTGGTGAAGTTGTGTTATTTTGAGGCCAGATGTCTCAAGTTTACCACTACCAACACGTACCATTAGGTGTGAGTTTGTCACATCTGGTTCTCCAGATGTGGTTTACCTCTCTTGTGTTGTTTGCAGGCTATTACATAGAGCGATATTTATCCAGTGCGCACTTCAATAACGACTGCAGGTTACCCTCGACACAAAAAGAGAATGATTTGGGAATTTTAGAAATTAGGGCTCATTTGATTAATTGAGTGATTTAAATGTTTAGACTCCCGTTATTATTTGACGGAGTGGTTAAAATTTAGGGACTAAAAGTGCAAAATGTAGATAAATTAAGTGATTTAAATATTCACGTTAAGAATCCCATTAGTATTTGACGGAGTGGTTAAAACACTACAAGAAAAATGAGATTTAGTGAGAAAATTCCATCATTAAATATTCAAAAACCCTCATTAAAGACTTCTAATGACGGGAAAATTCCCCTCATCGCCCGTCATTATTGCTTCTCTAGTTAAAAGTAATTAATGAGGGTAAAGAGATCCCCTCATTATTGTTGCTATACTTTTAATGAAAGTATTATACCCTCATTAAAAATTAATTAGAATAATACAAAATATTTCATTATATTATTATGTTCCTCTCATTAATTGATAATTTAATTATATCCCATCCTCTCATTATATCACGTATTTTTCTCATTAAAATGTAATTTTTATTAGCATTAAATTCACCATTTTTTGTAATCATTAACATATACATACATATATATATAATGCAAAATACAGTATATAAGAAAATTCTATTTTATACAAACAATCAGAATACAATATCCACTTAAACTCATACACTTAAAAACATATTGACATATTGTATTTGAGAACACAAACACTATTGATGTTCAAAGCACTTCCTAACATCTAATACTAGATAGTGGTGCATAGTTATTGTCCACGTTCAAACTAAAATTCACTTGGTTGCTTCAAAATCCATTGTAATCAACATTTAGAGTTTGCACTTGATTCTTCTTGAAGTGCCTACAAAAAAAGTTAAAAAAGAATAATGAATCTAAATAGCAAATAATAAAATTAAAAGATAAGAAAAAATGATTAATTAATAAACAAATTCATTTAATCCCAACAATTAAAATAAAACATTGTGGATAAATATATTTAGGTTCAAACTAGCGACACAAAATAATGACTAGAGGGATGCTGTAGAAGTCACATTATTCTTCCCTTTACTACTTTGAGACATCCTTTATGTGGACTATCTTTCTTCATACTGCCAACAAATAAATGCAAAACGTGAGTTTCTAGAGCTTAGAAGAGGTCATACCCCTAAATCCTAATTAGAGTTTTTCTATTTAGAGCTTAGTGGAAGCATATAGAGAAGTTCATTCTTCACAAATGACATATACGATTGATATTGACTTTAGCCATTTCATGAATTATCTTTACTTAGACATCTTTGAAGCCACTCTGCATATTAGAATTCCTCATGACATATAAGATTGAGCTAAACACAAAGTTGTACATGTACCTGAATCACTTAACCGACAGACAAGGTGTAAGGACGGAAGCAAAACATTCACATATATAGAAAAACATTAGTCTCTAATAGGTTACTTTCGAACAAATAAAATCAAGCAATTCTTAGACATATGAAAGAATGATCATCGAGATCAAATGATCAAACTAAGTAAATCTCTAGTAACATTTGTGTGAAAGATACAAGTATTTTGCTTAGAAATTAAAATTGTTCATTTGTACGCATTAATATCTTCCATGTTCCAACCATTTACCTTCAGAGGCTGATAACCTTTTATTTACATGTCGTCCACCGCATTGTGCCTGTAGGGTCAAAACACCTAATGACAAAGTTAAATAGCAACAAAAACTTTTATGGCTCTACAGAGAGGGAGGAAAGTAAGTATTCATCAACCTTGAATAATAATAGCATCCCACTTTGCAATAGTGATGGTAAAGATGTTTTCACCGAAAATTCATAATTAAATGTCCTTTACCATGATCCTAAAATATAAGATGTAGATGATTGGTGACATTTTGATGGATTTAAGGTTGTAGTAACTCAACTATAGATCTTTCAATAATTAGATAAACACCATTTTTTTATGAAAATAACTAAAATATTACAATAACTCAACAATCTCAAAACAGGATACTATTATATCTAATTAAAATGAAACAAGAAAATCCAATTTAAATATCTCAGGGGCACAATGCAAGAAAAACTGATAAAATCATGTGAATGGGTCTATAATAACATAGGTCTCAAGAAAAAGTTGTCAGCCTATTTCTCCAATTTTCGAAGTTTTCGATTCCCCTCTTTCAACTGTAATAGATTGGGATATGAAATGTGAATATCATTAGTACGGGATACAACAGATTGAATATTGGACATAATTTGATATTTTTTCAAAATAAAGAAAAACATATTAGATTTCCAAATCGACGTCCAATCTATTGAAGTATTGAACAATATAATTTCCCCATATCATTAAGAAATAATTTGACATATTGTTGATTATGAATCGTGTTGGTATAAATTAACGTGAAAATACCTGAAACCCAGCAAGATAAAGCCCAAGAAAAGAGGTCGATGTTGAGAAAACGAGAAAATTCGCCAATTCTTCAAGACGGGAACATGGGAGTAAGAGAGCAAATTTGATTCCGCGATTTGTTTTTGTGCAAAATTAAATAGGGTTTTTAGCTCTGTTCTTCGTTACTGCTAGGAGAAGAATTGTATTTATTTTAACTTTAATATACCTTAATAAAAATATGGGCTTTGTTCTTTTATCATAAAAGGCCAAGTTTGGGGATTTCATTTTTTTTCAATGACATTAATTTCGTGGGCAAAAGAGTGGCGGAAATTGCCTACTAAATAATGAAGGGTTTTTTTTATTGTATGAATAATGAGAGAATTTTAGTGTAATTAATGAAGGGATACATAATTTATCATTAAAAATGTATTTTTAATGACAATTTTTTTATACCCTCATTAAAACAACAAAAAATATACAATTAGTGACCATTTTTTGATCCCCTCATTAGATTTTGGTCACTAAAAATCATTTTTCTTGTAGTGAAATTTTGGGACTAAACGTGCAAAATATGAACTTATTGGATTACTTTTGTTAGATTTTTTCAATTTAGGGTTAAAAAAAAAAAGAAAATATTGAGACCATTTCCAAATGAGAGAATGTCATGTGAGATAGAAAATACAATTTCCTCAAATCTGAATCAAAGACCTAATATTCTTTTATAAGAAAAGTCTAATCATTACCGTTCATATAAGATCAATGTAGGACAAAAAAAAATCACAAACCTGCAAATGTCCCACATTGATTTTAATTTAGGGAGCAACTATTTGCACCACAAAAATTACTCTTTGCACCATAAAATAAGTTCATTAAAAAATAAATAATTCTAAAATTACATAAATATCCTCATTAAAGATAAAATAAAAATAATCGATAAATAAAATAAAATTAAATTAAATTAAAAAAAAACTCACTCCTCC
The DNA here is from genome assembly GCA_026008535.1 of Perilla frutescens. Classification (NCBI taxonomy): domain Eukaryota; kingdom Viridiplantae; phylum Streptophyta; class Magnoliopsida; order Lamiales; family Lamiaceae; genus Perilla; species Perilla frutescens. Next base: position 23,238,428 of record BRKX01000005.1, read on the forward strand.
AATTGGCATCTGCGCTGCGTTTCCTTGACTTTCAATTTGCAGAAGCAATTGCCACCATCATCGCCCACCTCCCGTCACTGATTACTAGAAGCCACCACTGTCATCCAACACTTCTTCTTCTTCTTCTTCTTCTTCCCATTTTATCTCTACTCCTATCCGCCATTTATGCAAACGCCTTAAAAATATGAGAATTGAAAATCATCGCCCCTCAAGTTTCGAAGTCATTCATCGTATGGTTCGAAAATAAAGTTGAACTTGTTGGTGTGATTCGAAAATTAATTTTTGAAAATGAAACTTTTGCTCGAAAATCAATTTTCGAGCATGGTGAAAATATAGTTCGAAAATATATATTTTTGAAACTATTAAGCATAGTCGAAAATGAATTTTTGAACAAAAGTTAAATCGTCGAAAAATTCAGTTTTAGATGGGATGGATGACAACTTCTCCAAATCATCATCAAATCTGACCATCGAGGAAGATCTTGTCGTCGGAGCCGATGGGGGATGTACCTGGGGGAATCGTGGTCAGATTGTTGGTAGCGGTGGCTGATAAGCATGGACGTCTCACCGGAGAAGAAGATGGGGGAGCTCTGTTGCGGCTACAGGTCATCGGAATTAGGAGGGAGGCGGCGGCGGCAGGAGTTAGGGATAGGGATGTCAATTTAGCCCGAAACTAATGGGTTGGTCCGAATAGACCGAGAAAAATATAGGGTTAGGGCCAAAAAATTCCGGCCCGAAGAAAAAAATTAACCGAACGGGCTGAACCGGTCAGAGTGGTCGGCCAAACGGGCTGGCCCGTCGGGCTGGACCTGGCAGCTTCTGTTATTTTGATCATAACTTTTTCTAAAAAAATTCAATTCATAAATGGTTGGAGGCGTTGGAAAACTAACTCAATTATCTTTTCATCCATATATTATGCATTCACAGATTCAAAGTATACTAAAAGTTATGAATTTTTAAAGTTATAACTAATGGTAAATGAGTCTCATTCAATGATGTAATTTTTCATTAAGTGTTATATTTTCATTTATGACATATATTATTGCATTTATCAATATTATAAGGACTGTAAGTGATTAGTATGATGTATAAAATATATTAGAATATTTGATAATTTGTTATTGGAGTTTGATGATACGTGTTGTTTATTAGTTTGTTGCTTCTTGAATGTCGAGACCTTTCACTTCAATTTGTTTTATTATTTTATTTTATTTTTGTTGAGAAAATTATCTTTCACCCGTTATCCATATATTATTATATATCATTAAAGTTTTAAAGTATTAAAATTAAACCAATTATCATGTTTTCAATTATTTAATTGTATATACATTCTAATGTTATCGCTTATTTAATATATGAGAAATAATACAAAGATATATGCAATTTGAAGCATCAAATATCTTTAAAGTAGAAAAATAATGTAATTTCAATATTTATATCGATGATTGAGCATAGTTATTGTGATGTAATTTGAAATTATTATTTTTGAAAAAATAAAGTAAGGTTGAACATTATTATCATGAAATGTACTTAATTTTAGTTTTTTCTTTATTACTCGAATATTCTTAGCGTGTGATGTTAATTATATTAGTTTTACCCTTTTCATTTTCTCATAACTTTTTTTACTAGCTAGTTATTATTTATCATATTTTAAATTATTTAATTGTATAATATTATAATGTTGTTATTTTTTAATAAATTAGGAAGAATTTAAAAATGAAATATGAACATGAAGTTGAAGAAGCTTCAAATATTATTGTTGAAATAGAAGAAGATTGTATTTCAAATTAGATTGAAAAGATTGAGTTATAATTAAATTTATGATGTAGTTTGAAATTGTTATATTTGAAAAAATAAATTATGATTGAAGATTATTGTTATTTATCATTGTATGTACTGTTGATTTTTTTTATTTAATGCACTTTGATGTTAATATTCATCATATTTTTTTCATTTTATGTTATTTTTCGTGTATTTATTTATTTAAAGAATAAGAGATGGTGATCATTTTTTAGAAATATTAAGATATAATTTATACATGTGAAAAAATTCATTAACATACTAGCCCGACGGGCTAGCTCGAAAACCGAAGGGTTATGGTTAGGGCTAAGAATTTTCAATCTGAAAAAAAATTTAACCGAATAAGCCCGAAATTAAATAGGGTTGGTCCGAAACCGAACATGTTGGCCCGATTGACATCCCTAGTTAGGGAAGAAGGTGAAGAAGGGTTTTTTTTTAACATTTATAAAGTTAAATTAATATTTTTTAGTGATGGGGAAATATATAACATAGTGTGGTGCAGAAAGTAAAAAGTGAAGTGCATAAAGAGGGTGAAGTGCAAAAAATAATATCCGTAGTGCAAATAGAAACTCCCTTTAATTTATCCTATTACATGATATTAAATTTCTAATCTATTAATTCAATCTTCAGTTTGATTAATTAATTAAGGTTAAACCATCATTTATATGCCAAATTACTTTCATTTTCTCAAATCTATCACAAACTAATACATTTATCAATAAAATACCTAGACTATTAAAAAAATCAAATATATCCTTAAATATATTTTTAGGCCAAAATTGTGTTTTAAAAGGAGTTAAAAAATTAGAAAAAAATTATTATGTTATAGATATGGTCAATTTGACTACAATACAAAAAAAAAAAAATTGACCTAAGTATTTAATCAAAACATTAGATAATTATTGGTCGAAAAATGTATCAGGGGATAAATATGATTATTTTTTAATAGTTCAGGTATTTAATTGATAAAGGTGTTAGTTTGGGATATATTTGAGAAAATGAAAATAGTTTAGGATATATGATGATTTAGCCATTAATTTTTCACATTTTAAAATTTAAAATATACAAATAATAATTACTAGGACTGACGCCAAATTTGAGCTTACTTTCTCAAAATAGCAAGACGAATAAAATATATAAATATTTAATTAGGCAAACTACTAAACAATACTGCTTAAATTTCTCACATTAAATTTGATGAAAGAAATACTACAAACGAATATCATAAATAATCTAATATAATTAGGAACGAGAAAAAGAAAAGTTGAACGAATATGACTTGTACAAAATAAGAATAAAATACTCAAAATTCTTACAAGAATAACATAAATTAAGAAAGCACAACACATATGATCAATGGATTTATAAAACATAAATGAACAATGTTATAGGGGATTAATAAAAAAGACATTAAAAAGTATATTTATAAAAAAGTGTATAAAAACAAATAAAATTGTATTCACACTTTCAAAAAACTAGCAACAACTAATTTGAGCCTTATTAGGTCTTTAATTGGTTATAATATTACTATAAGCTATATTATATATTTAACATTACAAATGCGGAAATTACAAAATTGAAGGAAAACCCCTGAATTTTACTTTAATGTATATTGCATTTTACGTCATTATTTAAGTATATGTTTCTTCAATTGTCTTAGGACTTACTTGTTTTTATATATACTAGTATTTCTCCCGTACGATGTACAGAAATTATTTTATATATTTTAATTCAAGTTTAAAGCTTAAGGATATATAGTAAATATGTTTACACTAATAATAATAATAATAATAATAATAATAATAATAATAATAATAATAATAATAATAATAAAATCAGAAAAGCAAAGCAAAAAAACACGCAAAAAAAAAAACGAAAAATGGGTGTTAGAGAGGGTAGGCAGTATGGTTCAATCCCAGGTTGATCAGGCTTTCGGGCGCAGAGTGCAACCACTACACCATAAACCATGATTTATAGCATTTTCAACAGAAATAAGTTTTAAATCAAGTTTTATTTTTAGTTTTTTACTTTTTTTATGACATTTTTGTCTCTGCAATTTTACGTTAATATATGTATAGATTAAGATTTAGATCACACAATTGTGTATTCAATTTTTGTTATTTATAAAATATATTATCAGTTAAATCTAAAAATATAGAATTATATATATATATATATATATATATATATATATATATATATAATGAGGACTCATACTTGGCGTGAGAAATATGAATTATTTTTAGCCATTAGATCTATCAAATTCAACGACTGAGATGAGATTTTTATCAAAATTTGGTCAACAACCGCGGACAAAGTTGCAAATAGGAGGAACTAAAAAAAGGAGGTGTTTTTTGTGATTTCTCATATTTTTTTTTTTTTGAAATGATGTCATCTTATTTAAAAAATTTCATAACTTAATTGCTCATTTTTAATAAAACATACGTAAATCATAAATCAAATTAAAACTCTTGTGATTTCATTCATTAAGATTTCGATTACATATGTGTATACGAGTAAAAATAGATGAAAAATGTAAAAAATCATTTTTCATGTATTTACAAACTGTAACTGTTAGACGTTCAAATTCACCAAATGTAGTGCTAATATGTTGACAAAACATTGTTAATATCGTGTATTTATGTTGCTAATATGACACGTGTTAATTTCCTACACGATACCCGACTTTGAACGCATAACTACTTTCATAGGTAAATAATTAAAGCACGAGACCTATATGTTGGAAATTAAAGCTAGTCGAGTTTATTTACTAACAAAAAAAAAAAGAATTAAAAAAATTAAATGTGGAAGAAGTTATGATTGTTTGATTGAAGATTGTCAATTCATTGTGAAAACAGTAAAAAAATCATGTTCAAACCAAACCAACAACATTTATAAGTCATATAAGTTTACTAACATATTAGCAATGATGTATGAATCTTGATTATATTTTTCTCTTTTTTTATTGATTAATCTTGAATTTATATATATATATATATTGATAATTACTTTTAATCTATTGGATCATCTCGTTGAATTATTAAAATTTATCCTTAATTTACACACTAAAAGTATGTATGGACGCTAATCCTGAAATAACTCAAATAATTAATTCATACATATTAGTTGAATTACGTGCAAAAGTATGCGGATTAAATATAAAACATTAAAAAATACGTTTAATTAAAAAGAGAAGTGGAAGGCTATACCATGCCACTCATCATTAATACCAACAACATTAAATACCAAAAAAAAAAACCAAAAAAAAAAAAAACAATCAACTGGAATGTTGATCAGTCTTTATCACCACAATCTTACTAAACCTAGAACCATCTTGCCGTAGCTACACAACGCAAACCATTTTTTAAAATAAAAATAAAAATTATATATGCTTACTACTCTTTGGCACATGCAACAAATTACAAATATGATATACCTTATTCATTCAAACCACACTTTATCAATCGGTGCAGCAACGGTACATGTAGTACTTCTCCATCGGTCGATGACACTCCGTGCACACAACCATTTCCGGGATGTCGTCGACCCCCGGTAGGATCAGCCGGTTGCAGTGTTCCTCCGTGTGATGGCCGGCTAAATAGTCGTTGAGCGCCGGCACAAATCCCTTTTCCCTAGCGAGTTGGGCCCACACCCCGAACTCGACTAGGCCTTTCAGCATTGCATTATCTTTAGCCCGGGCAATCTGCCCGGGCCCCGATCCTGCCCCTTGGCTGAACAGTGCCCAACCCTGCTCGCTTCCCCCAAATGTGAGCAAGGTCAACACTTCACCAAGGGTGTGATCACCAGCAATGTGATCGCCCGTTACACTTTTTGTCTCAACTTTCGCACCGTGGTGAATCTTCGAGTACATCATGCTCTCGAGCCGCGTCCAAAAGTACCAAATGGATGTCGGATCCTCCCATATATAGCTACGCCCTGCCACGACTTCGTTGAGCCTTCGAACGCGCTCTCTGCTACTCTTCGCCTTGCCTATATACACCATCTCTAGCTTGATCGGTGCAGCCGCAGCAACGTCTCTCGCTGCACCGATAAATTCCCGAATCCACTCGTAATTTTCACCACCATACAAACAGATAACCTTATCTTCTTCTATCTGATCAAACCAAGCACAACAAACAACAAAAGTCTCAAGAATTGTTGTCATTTTCATATATACAAGCAATTCTTGAATTGGAAGTTGATATTTGGTTAAAGAGAAATTACCCAATCCAATATTTTTCGATCAATACCATTCACCACGAGCTTGAGCCTCCATTCCTCATGATTCCACAAGTCCATTTCTCTCTTTTGAGTGAACGGGTAAGCCATATTACCCCATATCCACACCATGTGGATGGCATTTGGGCTAACTAGCTTGCCCTGTGGATCCAAGGCCACGAGAATCGGCTTCTTCGTGTAGTGCCACGCTTCCTTGATGTACCTTGCAACGGCCGGCTCAAGCAAGCCCGGGTTATGCAAGGTGTACCACGGCATCTGCAGCTGCAACTCCTCAAATTTATGCTCATCTTGTTGATTGATCATCTTTTCCAAGAGGGGGAGCCACACTATTTCATAATGAAACTCAGGCCTTTTTCTTGAATCTTGATAGATTTGGCCAAGAATGAGAAGCTCATCATGTGAGATATCAGCATCTGATATGAGCAACAACACTGTCTTTCCCCTTAATGCCTCAATCCCTACCTGTTCACATACATGTCAAAGAAAATTATTGGCTTGATAAATCAAGAATGCAATCAATAATCATCTACTACATACATATATATACCTTCATTGTCTTGTTATTGCCAATTACAAGAGGGAGAAGATCATCCTTCAAGTAGATTAGGTGCTTGAGTATCCTCTGGTTGTCAATGTGAGGCGTCGTCCCAAACAGATGCCCGAGTGTTTCAAAGTACTCGAGATGCTTCTTCTCATCTGGACATGTCTCCAAGATCATTATTGCAATGTCTTAAGCAAGACGAGATGATGCATGATCATATGTACAAAAGTGTTCGATTTCTCACCTATGTGTCGATGACAGAGGAGAAGCTGTGTTTTGAGGGTGTCTTGTATGCTGGCCACCTTGTGCACTAAGCTAGAGAGCTCCCATGTCTCTGCATACGAACTTCCCCTGCATATTTAGGCCTAAAAAATCAGACATTCCCGAACTAATTGACCCTAAACGAGCTTTCTACAATTTGATCATGCCTTACATTTGACTTAGGCCAAGAATTTCTGTAACCTGAGACGCACAGGCAATCAAGCTTCTCACAATCCAATACACAGCAAATGGGACATGACTAGAAGCAACTATCATCGGCTCTGCCTCAACTGATATGTATTTTGATGGGAGACGGCGGATTTCAGCAATGCACCTTGTCAGCTCGAGTGAGACCTTCACTAGGCTGTTGATGGTCTCAAATCTGGACTTCATCACATCAGAATGATCAATGATCTCCGGCAACTGCTTCAGCACGGCCACGGATTTGGCCAGCGGATCAGAGGTGAAGAGGTTCGCGACGAGCCAGAACTGGCCGTAGTTGACAGAGAATGAGGCCAGGGCTATTACAGCCTTGGCATCCCAAGTGTAGCTAGACAGCACGTTCAGAATTTCTATTGCCGAGGCGTGGTTGTCGCCTCCTCCCGTGCACTTGCACGAGAGCTGAATGATAGCGAAACATGAGATGTAAGGAATAATGAATGATCGAAGGAGACAAATAAAGGCAACATAAACCTTAAACACCAAATATAGTACAACAGTTTAACAAGATTCAAATGAGATCAACCTCACAAGAAATCTTGTTCAGCAGAAAGGCTAATGAATCTTGGATTCCATCAAAGGTTGTTAAAGCCGCCGTTTCGTCTCGAATCTCAGCATGATACGTCGAGCCCTAATCATGAACAGCAGAAAACATGCAAATAATTAAAAATCAAGCACAAAAACAGAACATAAAAATTAAAAAAAAAAGGGAATCAAGAATTCTGCTTACATTGAGAATGCCATCAATGCCAGGTGAGACAAGATTGAAGATATCCTTAACAATTACGAAGATAGATTCTGTGTCTATGGAACGGCCATCGTAAGAATGAGTTGCTTGGATCTGCTTCCTCAGAGCAGTGTCGTCCGACAGCATCGAACGACGGTCGTGGTGAAGGATCTTTGGATTCCTAGCTGGAACAATGGCACTTGACATTTTCTTTTCTTTTTAAGGTTTTTGATTTTGCTTGTGGTTTTTTTGGTGAAGAAATCGCATGCATTATATAGAGAGAGAAGGGAATAAAGGTGTGTTTGGATCAAGTTCCTTGCTTGTAAGGTGGTGTAAAAATGATTGAAGTCATTTTCAAATTTGGATAAGGAGTTGCTAGTATGTCCCACAATCCACATCTCCATCCTAGATACGGACAAAAGAAAAAAAAAAGAAAAAAAAAACAAGAAAAAAACAAGAGCTTCACATATTCTGGTCCACTTTATGTGTCTTACTTTGTTGTATCTCATTATCAAGTTGTTTTTTTTTTTTCTATTAGCTAGTTTCTTCAAATTCATTTTCTTGAGTTTTAATTTAATTTTATAATTGTTAATTATGGCTGATTAAATCCAATTAAGTTTTATAGTTATTTTTTAGGGTTTAATTTTAAGCTTTTAGTTGATATTGATTGTTAGAGTTGATTATTTCATAATTAGGGATTTATAATTTTTTTATTTCAATTCTTTGTTGATAAATTTTATTATTATTATTATTATTATTATTATTATTATTATTATTATTATTATTATTATTATAACAAATTTTCTAGTGGGACAATACTAGTCGACTAGAAGATCTCATATAATTATCGTTGTTGTTTATGAGGAGTTATTGGGACAAAATCAACTTGAAAAATTTAAATAGAAGGGAATTAAAAGAGTCTTAAAACTATGCCAAAATGTGAAATACACACACACACACATATATATAAGGTAGAAATTGTAAAACTTACCAAATAAGAGATAAATTCTATAAGATCTTAAACGCAAAAAGATCTTAGACCCATAACGTGAATTTCATTATTATAGTCTTGGCAAGTCACTTGAATTTCAACTTCAGGGAAATTAAAGTAACATTACATATATAATAGGCTTATGAATAATTAATGCACGACAAAGGGATAGAAGAAAAAAAAAGACCAATATAATTAGGAGAGAAACTAATATAGTTAGATTTAAAAAAAAAAAAAATCTAAGATATTTAGATTACACCGGTAAACAAATTAAGAAAATATCAAGATCACTCTAACTAGTATATACCATGTTGGCAAATAGCATACATAAGTTTATTTGACTAAGCCCTCCAAGAACTTGCTTCACCATTTATTAGTTTGTCCGTTTCTTTTTGTTGAACCGTTTCTTTCCTTTAGTGATCTATTTTTGTATCTCACAAATATCTATAATCATTGTTGGAGTGTGTATAAAATGTTGGGGTTGTGAACACTTTGGGGACACACAAATGATTATATCTTTTTGTTTGCTACTATTTCTCTATTTTATGCCTTTTCAGCAATCGTTTGAACATCTCCAATCCAACTGTTATGAGTGCACACTACATACGGAATTGTGTTAACCTTGAGAAGCGAATGACATTTTCTGACTTGCACTATAGTCGACCAATTACGCTTTTAAGACAATGAATCATTCAACAACACAACATTCTCCGATTTTGTTTCTATTCTATTTATAGATCAATTATTAGTGGTTTCCCAACATACCAAAATCAATATTAAAAACTAAAATAAAAAATGACATGAAAATACCAAAGTAACTCTTCATTGCACGAGTAACTTTACCTTTTTTCTCAAACTTGTGTTGGGATAAGGGAGGAAAAAACATAAAGCAAAAAAAATAAAAATAAATAAATAAAAATAAAAAATGAAAGCACACAATGCTGCTTTACTATTTTTTTAGTATTAAATTTTCTTCTAGTGCGTCAATTTTCCATGCTTTTATGACGTCACAATACTTTAATTTTGGGTAGAAATTTTTGCATCATTTAAATATTGACATAAAGAGAAGCTACGTAGCTATAGTTCCTTACTTAGCTGAAGCAAAAGCAAAAAGGATTGTTTGAGATGTGGAAATCCATTTAGCTTTCACTGTATATAGCTAGGTTTGCAGAGAATTATTAGTAGTGACTAATAATTTAATGTACAAAAATATATTGCAATGGAATTATCTCAATACTATCGAATCTTTTATCCTAATTTAATGTCACATCTTATGTAAAGGTAACTACATTTCATAGGTAAGAGTTTGAGATGCTTTTTTCAAGATTTAATTTGTTGAACGGTTCAAATTTCATGTTATACTTCTGTGCATGTTTCACCTCGTGTTTCATTATAAAATTTATGATTTTTATAATATTTATTATAAAATAAAAATTAATTCTAACATAAATAATCATAGTCAATATTTATCAATAAAGAAATGAATTAAAAAGTATAAAATTTAATTTTGAATTAATCAACCATAATAATGAATTATTAATTGAAAATTAAAAATTAAATACTAATTAAAAAATAATTATAAACCATATTTGGGTGGGATGAACCCTATAAATAATCTTAAAATTAAACTAAATCACAAATATATATATATATATATATAATTAAAGAAAAAATATATAAAAAAACACATAACTTGAAAGTGTAAAACTGAGAGTGTAATATGAAATCTCAAGTGACATATATTACAAATTTACACTAGATGATTTGTATGAATAAGTCTTGCATCAATAGTTATGCAAGTATATGCTTTTGCTTCAACTTCCTATTAAGTATAATTTTACTATACATAATTTTATTAAATTGCTTAAATACTTTTAAATGGGTATATTATCAAGATAATTTATCTACTTAACTCCATTTATAAATCTATAAAGTGTATATTTATAATTTTCTATAAAAATAAAAGAATAAAAGTTGCCTCAAATCAATAACTTCACATTTTCTAGCAATTTTCTAGATCTATGATTTGCTCATCTCCTCTCTTCTCATCATTTATACTAGACAAACTTCAGTTGATAATAAGCTTGACTTAGGAAGAGTTGAATATATTTTAACCTAACATATATAGTACTTGAAAGGGTAAACATCATATTATGGTTCAGCAACATTTGAGTGTTTTTTTACATAATGTCCCAACGTTTAAATAATTACAATAATTTGATTTCAACATTTTGTTCAGGCATTTCTTTCACTATAAATTTAGAGCCACAAATTAAAATTATTTGAACATGAAGATATTTTGATTTAAACGCTCAAGCGTTGAATAATAATATGATAATTACCCAACTCAAAATTTCCCAAAGCCAGCCACAACACCAAAACAAACTAGCCTCAACCTTTATACCCCCTATCATCGTGCACATAAGATCCCTTGTGCCATTCTCTATAACATTTTATGTGCCATTTTTTTTTTCAATTTATTATGATTTAGTTTAATTTAAAATATTTATTCAGGATTTATTCTAGAGTGTATTAAAAAATATATATTTTTTAAAAATTAACTTTGGTATAGAAAACGTCACACGATTCGCAGCAGGGGATACAGTCCGATCGATCGTTGTGAACTACTACTCTACAAAACAAAACCAAAGAATAAAAATAAAAAAACAATATGGGTTGGGCCTGAAATAGGCCCATAAAAGCTCTAAAAAGCCCAACCCAATAGCTTTTTTAAGGGCCCGTGTGTATGTCAAATGGGCCGGGCTGACCCAGCCCAGTCGGACCCAAGCCTGCTATGGGTCGACCCAGCCCAACCCATGAAAATCACGGGCTAAGTGGGCTAGGTTTGTCCTGATGAAATGAGTTCACATGGGTCCTTTTTTGAAACCCAGCCCAACTGAGGCCCAAGCCCGTTTCAGACTCATATTAGTTTAATTTATTAATTTATTTCGCTATATATAAAAAATATTTTAACATACTACAATTTTAAAATTTAATACTATAAGATCATATTACTAATTGTATCTTATCATGTAAATGATAAATAAATTCACTAAATACAATTATATAAATTGATGTCGTCATTTAAAAATTTAAAATCCACCTTAAGCCCGGCTCAATCCAGCCCAGACTCACATTAAGCCCAGTGTATGGGTTGGGTTGAGCGGAAAACTCCATGCCGCCCCTAAGGGTAGCATACCCAAATTTGATTTTTTATTTCTTAAAGTTATTTTAAAAATAGTTTTGCAATTATTTTTTTTAGAATATAAATGGCGACATTAGTAGATTTTAATTATATTGGTCACGATTTTTTTTTCCCACCTCCTATTATGCAAACGACATAGGCGTGTATTTTTACGATATCGTGTAAAAAAATTTCACAATATTATCGTTTAGATAGTAAGAGGTAAAATAAAAAATCGGGACGAACATAATTAACATCTACTTAAAAAATAAGATATATCCCCCCCCCAAAAAAAATTGCAAATATATATTTTTAAAAAATACTAAAAATTAAAAACACAAAATTTGGGTATGCTACCCTTAAAGGCAGCATGGAATTTTCCGGATTGAGCTAGCATATATTTATGAAAATCCAGCCCAGCCCAGCCCGTTCCACGAGTGGGCCTGAGCTGAGTTGGATCATTTTCTCTTAAAGTCCACCTGAAGTCCGGCCCGGCCCAGTTGACAACAATAGTGTGTTGGTGGAGATTGGAGAAGCTGCAAGAGAGGGACACGAAGCAGAGGTACAGAAAATGCGAGAAATTTCGATTTCGATAAATATATGATTAAATATGCATTCCATTTCCACGTTTTCAGTTATCGCATGCCGTTGCAGCTATCGTGCGCCTCTACACTTATCCTATCTACACCTCGCTCCTCTCCGCCTCCCTCCGCCGAACCTGGCCGCCGCCGTCACCGCCTTCTCCTACCGCCGCTGCCGCTTTCCTAACCCTCATCTCTTCACGGGGAACTCTCTCTTCTCCCGCATGGAGGTGCGCAAACCGACACACGCTACTCACACACACTCTCACTGCGCGTTTGTGTGTGAGTGTGTGTGTGTGTGTTTTTTTTTCCTTAATTGAAGAGAGTGCTTAATTCAGAATGGGCGAAACTGGAGGGGATGCGGCTAGAGGAGTTTGGTTGTGGCGATCGTACTTATTATTGAATGAAATTTGAGAATTCTGTTTTTACATGAAATTATGTTAGAAATAGGCATGCTTAGTTATGAATTAGCTGTAGGTTTATCTGCGAATGTCGGTTGTGATTCATGAAGTTATTGAATTAGCTACCTAAAATGTGAAGCACTTTAAATTTTTTGTTTGTAAGCTTTCGATTGGTGCATGTGTAGTAGTTAAAGAATGAAATTTCTAAGCCATTCTAGCTGTAGGAAGAAGCATAAGTGGTGGAAGAGAGTAACAAGTATGGCTGGGATCATATCTTTCATTTATTTTTCGAGAGCGTATAAGGAATAATGGAATGTGCAGATGGAGAGTTGTTCGAAGTTATGAACTTGTGCTTTGCTCTGTATAGATTTAGATCATGCTGCTAGTAATTGTACTTGGCTTATGAGATAATCAGCTGAATCTGGGAAGGTTTAGTTAAAACAAATGCATAAAATACGTAAAACGGATTTCTGTAGCTTTTTTTTGTTTCTAAGAGTGATTGAAGTGCTTCGTGTGGGTAAGGAGTAGAGAGGCTTGTTCTGTCTATTTCTTGCCTGTGAAAATCTTAGCAGTCTAGTGGTTTTGAGATGCTTATGAAGAAACAGAATGTCGAAGCTAGAAGATTTATGTATTTGATACTGCCCCTTTTTTTTTTGTATGTTCATTTTGTGACAGGTCATGAGACAGATCTGTGTGTTAAGTCTTATCTCAGTATTGTTTTATGTTTCCCAACAGCGATTCTGGGCTGGAAGTGGTATCAATAAGAACCATGAAATGGTGGATGGTTTGCAGAGCTCTGGCGTTATAAGATCAAAGAAAGTAGCAGAAGTCATGGAAACAATTGATAGGGCTTTGTTTGTGCCAGCGAGTGCACCACCGTATATTGATAGTCCTTTGCCAATAGGTCACAATGCCACTATTTCTGCTCCTCATATGCATGCAATGTGCCTTGAGTTGTTGGAGAACCATTTGAAGCCTGGCATGCGTGCATTGGATATTGGTTCAGGTAATATATAATGTCATGAGGTTTCGTATATTATAGCTACCCAGATGACTTTCTGTATAAAATTGAGGTTATCTTGGTCCCTTGACCAATCAACTTGTATTACACGTCTTGTGAGATAAATTACATGATCGTGTACTATCTATCTAGAGTTGTCGAGTCCTCATATAGTTCCTTCTTGTAGGGACTGGGTATTTGACTGCTTGCCTCGCCATTATGGTTGGAGCAGAAGGGCGTGCTGTTGGAGTCGAACATATTCCTGAGTTAGTTGAATTTTCCATTAAAAGTATCCAAAAGAGTGCCGCAGCGCCCCTACTTAAAGAAGGGTCCCTCTTAATTCGTGCTGCTGGTGTGTCTTCGATTTTTGCTTGTTCCTCTTCCTCTTTCATAGTTCTGTGTTCATTACTGCTTCATTAGGAATACATGGCTGATGTTGGTGTTTTGAAGTTGTTCGGGAGCAGAAACTATATCATACCGCCTACATTGATTAGTTGTGTAACTACGTGATGACAGATGGCAGGCTGGGGTGGCCAGAGTTTGCACCTTATGATGCTATTCATGTCGGAGCAGCTGCAGCAGAAATCCCTTCAGCACTGATCGAACAACTGAAGCCGGGTGGAAGATTGGTGATCCCAGTGGGCAATATCTATCAGGACCTGCAAGTCGTGGACAAGAACGCAGATGGCAGTCTAAGTGTCCGAAGTGAGACTTCAGTACGTTACGTTCCACTTACAAGCCGAGAAGCTCAGATCCGGGGTTACTAAACACCTCAACAGGTATAGTAATGTGGCACTGTAAGTAATGTTTCTTCATATTCCTTTTTACCTTGGCTGTGTACAGAAAATGCCGGTGACAGTGACTCTGTAGAAGGGTGATATGCACTGCTATAATATGCCTGTATATATAATATACTATATACTATGATTAGTTACTTGCATGTAAATTAGCTGCAAGGGAGAGAGTAGCATGTTCATTGTCAAATAATGAGTCTCAATAAATTGCTTCCAGTGTTCTTGTTTTCTTCCTGGTCGACTCGCCCGTTTTAACGGCTGTCGAACTGCTCATCAGCAAGGGTTGCTTGTATCTGCAATGTATTCCATTTTTGTTTTGAAGAAAATGGTTCTTGATAAAATATGAAGTTTTAGTTGAGAGAGATTATTAGTCTCGTTAAAATGTAGCATTAATATTTTTTTAGTCAAGTAAATGCATTTTATTTTCATAATTCGTAGCAGTATTACTTGATTCCCATGAAGTGTATCATTTGGTGAATTTTCTCAAGAATATCATGAAGTATACAGCAGCATTTTAATGGATTTAATCTTGAGGGGAAAAAAAAAATTAAAAAAAAAAACTTCGTTGCACACTGGCACATCCCCTGTTCTCACTTCTCTGCGTGTGGGAAATCAGCTTTTTTTTTTTTTCTTTTCACGAGATCATTTTTTCTATAAATTACGTTGACGTTAGATTTTCAATTTTTTTGCAATTCATTCAAATGATCAGAAAAATATTGTTCAGGGCTCGACAAAGTATTGGGTTGCCGAAATTTCGCCCATAAATAAATTCTGAATATTTGAAAGTTCGTATATACAATTGCAAAAAATTTTTTTGGAGTGCCTAAACAAGTTTGAAATCTAAAATGCAATTAACACTTAATTCTTAAAGAATCACTAAATTAAAATCCTAATTTTATGGATAAATTGTTATAAATTTCATTGATCGTCTCTTACAGTATTTACCGACTGGAAGACTTGCGAGATCTAAATTCTAATTTGTGGATTTATTGAGCTCAATTATTTGGATAAAATCAACTTAAGATTAAAACATTAGGTATCGTCATTGAATTAATTTATTTCTTCCAAAAAAAATTACAATAAATTTAGCATTAATGTGGTCAAAATTCAAATCATATCATCAAATCCAACAAGCAACACAAATCACGTCTATAACCTTTTTCTAAAAAAAAAGAATAAAAAAATATGGTTCTCGTGAAAAAAAAAATGAAGTCGAGGCAGATCTGGCAATTTTATCAAGATTTCATACAGGTCAAAAAATCGAGAACTTAGAATTTATATCTTGATTTAAAATATGTAAATTTTCTGAATTTTAGGAATCAAAATTCATAAAACGAGCAAAATATACTACTATTCTCAGACTTCAGGATGTGGAAAACGTAGTCTGTCTCGGCTTCGAGACCACCGATCTCCTCTTTCCCAACTAAAATAAAAGGAAATATTACAGCCAAAAAAATGGCAGTAATAACAGAATCTAGAGATTGCTTAAGCATATCATAAATGGATCAACTATTTTTTTGCTACTGTTCAAGTGCAAAATACCAGTAGAAAAACTAGTGTAATGAACTCCCAATACATTACCTATTTCATATCATAGCTGGATATAATGAACTCAAAATCTCATCACAAAAACGCACGTAAAACACAAACTACATGCTACATGCTTACTTCTCGTCGCGAATTCAAAACCTACCGCCCCTTGGCGGTCTTTCTTCGGCAGCATTCACTTTGATCGACCTCCCATCCAAACTCTGTAGCAAGATAGATCACATTTTGCAGATGATTAGCTAAATAGAAGGTAACAAATGTCATTAAAAAAAAGGTTAAATGCGGTGAAAATGATTGTTCGAAATCCCAACAAATCATATAGAGGGCCTTGTGTCTAGTGAGAGAGAACGAAAGGTTTCACCTCTCCGTCAAGGTTAGCAATGGCGTCCTTCATCTCAGACTCGCACGACATTTCTACAAAGCCGAAACCACGCGACCTTCCAGTTTCCCTGTCGGAGACCACCCGGGCACTCACAACTTTACCGTACTGACTGAACATCTCATCAAGAGTGCTGCTATCCACGGTCCATGGAATGTTTCCAACGTATATTCTGCAAGCGTTGCGTTCAGGCCGTGATCCTTTAGGAGCAGCGATGTTAACGGTCAAGAATCGACCCCCCATATCCTGTTCATCAAGGAGGAAAAAGAAAGGCTAAAATGGAATGCGGCAATTCGTGAATGTAAGATGAAATAATTTATCAGATTTGTTTAGCAGTCTTGTCACTTGACAATAAATGGATCGCATTAAAAACTATAAGATTAAGCTAATTAAATCTGAACTTCTCTAGCAAATAGAAATATTAAACTTATTTAACCAGAGGTAATAAAAGGCCTTCACTACGAAATCACACTTCATAATAGATTCCACAAGAATAATCAAGAATGAGGAATAAAGGTTTACATATAGGCAGGGCTGAAAATCAAGCCAAATAGCTCAATACTCGACTCATAAGTTCATTTAAGCTCGATTAGTGAAGCATATTAATCAATAAAGCTCGGCTCAAACTTGAACTCGATAAGTAAAAATTAAGGAAACATGTATAAAAATATCAAACTGCACGAGCTTGACTAGTGTTCGGCTCGATTAAAGCTCATTTGAGCTCGACTCAATAAATAATCAAACAAGCTCAAACATAAATTTCAAGCAAGCTTGAGCATATGCATGTTCGAGTTTGACTCAACTCATTTATAGCCCTACCTGTGGGAAATACTCACACCTCCTCTGCTAGAATTAGGAGCACTTGGGGCACCAAAACAACATGACTTAAACTCGTAAAGAATTAGGCTTACAAGTAAGCCCCCATTCTCCCTATCGTGCACTCCCAATGTCGAGAGCTATGTGTATCTTCAAACAGGCAAAATGATGTTTTGATTTCAAATATATTATGTATCTTCTATAATCAACACCAGTTCATTGCTTCTGATTTCTTTTCCCAACTCTATAAATATAAACTAAGTTGTGCAGTCCTAACAATATGATATGGGATCCACATAACTACATAACAAACATCAATCTCAAATAGCTATAAGGTCATGAAAAACTCACATAACGATTGAACAACTCCACAGCCCTATTAGCCTCTTCTTCACTGCTCATTGTCACGAAACCAAACCCGCGGCTCTGCCCAGAGAACCTATCAATAATAACCTGCATAAATCCCAAGAGATTCAAGGAAATCAAAACACAACAAACTTAAACCACCATTTCACATACAAAATGCTAAAGAAAAGTCTAATTTTTTCACTGAAAATCATAAGAAAAAATAAAATTTCCAAGCCAACAAACAATCAAGGAAATCCAAACACAAAAAACTCAAACCATCATTTCACATACAAAATGCTAAAGAAAAGTCTACTTTTTTTCTCACTCAAAATCATAAGAAAAAAATAAATTTTCCAAGCCAACAAACAAACAAGGAAATCCAAACACAAAAAACTCAAACCCATCATTTCACATACAAAATGCTAAAGAAAAGTTTAAATTTTTTTCACTCAAAATCATAAGAAAAAAATAAATTTTCTAAGCCAACAAACAAACAAGGAAATCCAAATACACACACAAAAACCTCATCACATCATTTCACATATAAAACACAACAAATTCATCCACTGTGCATGCTTTCCATTCAAAATCATAACCAAAAAAAAAAAACTCTTTCAAGCCAACAAAACATTTTTAAAAAAAAAAAAGCAATTATACCTCAGCAATCTCAACAGTTCCAGCCTGCTCAAAGAGCTGAGCCAATTTATCACCATCAGCATCATACGGCAAATTCCCTACATACACTTTCGCCCCCTCCGGCGGGGGGTCGACGAAGCCGCCCTCTTCTTCTTGAACTCCAGACGCATTCCAGTTCAAACTCCCCTCAAATTCTTCCTCCGTTTCTTCAAGAACTGCCGGGTTGTTCTCTCCTTGAGCCGTCACGACGCAAACCCTGAAAAAAGACTCTTTCTTTTGGAGAGAGAAGAAAGAAGTGGGAGAAAGTGAGGATATGGGCTTGCAATAAAGCTGGAATTTCGCGGGTTTATACGGGATGGAGATATAAGGGTGCGAACATGAGATTTTCGCAGGAGCGAAGAGCGATGGGCTTGAAATCAAGCAACCATTTGTTGCCACTGACATGGGATTGAAGGCAGTTTTAGCTGCAAACGCCATTTCTTCGCAGCAATTCTAGAGAGAGAGAGAGAAGTAGCAGAGGGGGTTTAGAAGGGTTTGTGGTGAATGCGTAGGTTTTGAAGGGCTTCAAGAATGAAGATAAGGGTACAATTATTCATTTTTATTAAATACAAATATTCCATTTTTTTTAACTTCAAAAATATGTACGATTTTTATGAGTAATCTAACCTAAAATAAAATATATTTAGATGAAAATGGATCCAATCGAGCAAATATAGGCTGCTAAAGTTTATCTTTTTTTCAATGAATTTTCAGAATTATATTAATACTTGCTTTCATTTTTAGTAAAATTGACTATTTAGGCAAAATTCAATCAAATTGAATATGAATTGACTAGTACATACATTTGTCTCATAAATAAAGGCTTGTGAACCTAAATAATAGAGGCCCAAAATAAATATTCAATATAACCAGCAGTCGATCAATTTGTAACATCCAAAATCGAGGCCTAATAGCAAGAAATAACAGGATGAGATTTTATAGAGATATGAAAAAGGAAAATTTTAAATACAATCTCCGACCTTTTACATCCTCGGTTGAATTTATTAAATATAAACTAGCATGTCGCCTGTACGATGTACGGATGAGAAGTGTTGAATTATATATTGAATGGATTGTATGCCTATAGAATTATGAACTTTACATGATTTTTTATTTTTAATATAATTTTAAATTATTATACCAAAATTAAAAATTTGACACATTTTGCAAATTCATAACCAGTTCAAATTTTGGTGAAATTGGAACTGACTTTTGTTTATTAAAAACGATGTCATTTGATCTTTAGCATAAATTTCTTTAAACGACGTTGTTTTTAATGACTCTTCAATATGTACTTTTCAACATCCCTGTCAGTTTCAATTTCAGCATATTTTCATTAATCACAAAATTTGGTGATTTAATTATTTGCCAAAATTTATAGTGGTGTAATAACATTTTTTTTACGGTTTGGAATTGGAAGTAAATGGGTTGTGGCCGATCAATAAGAGTATATATAGCATATATTTTTTTATTTATATATATATATATATATAATATAGTTAAGATCGAGAATAGTAAAATAGGACTATGAATAAAATTATCCAAAAATAACTACAACCACCTATGAACCAACGACCAATCGCCCTCCAACTATTTAACAGTTGAAACAACATGATTGACACACCTTTATTTTACAAAAATAATATGTTTTCACTACCACAAGTCTTGTGGTTTAGTGGAATTTGATAATACAGGTATTCATATTTTGTGTATATGAGAATGCTTTATATGATTGATACAAACTTTAATTTGAAGTATTGATACAATATAATATATGTATAATATGTTTTATTGCCAATTTTATAATTTTTTTTCTTAATTTTAAAATCATCTATCTCAATAGTTCAAAAGGAAATCAACAAAAGGATAAGTTGTCATATTTATCAAGTTTCATGTAGATATTAAGTTTAGTTATTTAGAAGGTTTTTATAGTCAATCGAATTTTATAGTTTTCCCATCTGAATTATCATTATAATACCTAATTGTTAAAAAAATTATGCAGCTCATTTTAGCTCATTAATATGTATGACTTCTTCTTAAAAAAAATAATATAGGTAAAACTAATTAACTGTGTAATGAGTCCCAAGGTTTGACCTTAAACTGCAACAATTTTTTTGTAAAATTAAAATACGTGAAAATAAAGAATTAGAAATGTATGAGTATTTAACAATTAAATGATATTCTTTTAGATTGAAATCAAGTTGCCCAAATAAATGATCAAGTAACATTTGGCTTGTCATATATTCATAATTCCATTTCATAATTTTTTTTACAATGATTAATTAGAATTTATTTAATATTTTTACAAATTAATCTATTATTAAATAAATATATATTCATGGCAAAAAATTCATAATTAATAGAAAATAATTATTTTATTATTTATGATTTTATATAATATTTCTTTAAAAATAAAATGAAAAATATATTTTGTAGATCTAATAATACATTTGTAGAAAATAATTGGCCAAACCATTTTCTTATTAAAGTATGTGATCATAGGAGCATTTATAATACTATTTTGATGTGCTTTAACTTCATCAAATTTTCTAATATCATAGTATAATATCCATAGTTATATTGATAGATATAAATATTAACTTCTATGAGAGGGAAATATAAAGTTTCTATTTTAATCACAATTTTGTTATATACTACCTCCGTTTTGAAATGTTTGTTGTTTTATTTTTTTTTTATCTGGAATTAAGAATTAATTTTGTGGACAAATATACTCATACCTCATATAATGCCATAAAATCTAATTCATCTATATTTTCCTAAAAAATAACAATATTTTCTCTCTCCATATATTCTTCTCTCTTCATATATTATTGGTAAGTTAGAATCAAGAAATCTTGTACGATTTGAGAGGGTTAAAATTGGGAGACAGGATGCCAAATTATATAAAACAATAAACATTTAAAAAAAAAACCTAAAACAACAAACATTTCGAAACGGAGGTAGTATATTATATAAATATAAATATAGATTATAGTGCATTTTGTTTTTTTGTAAATTTAAACTTAATTAATTTATCAATCGAATATCAGCGCGGATTTTTAATTTAGATTATAATCTATATAATATAATTTAAAGATGGAGGATTTTTTTAATTTTAATAATTCAATTAAAGTAAAAAATATTCTAATTATAGTTAATATCTTTCTGGATATTTATTATATTTTCCATATTAGAAAATGTCATTTAGATGGGAAATAAAAAATTTCTATTTTGCAACTACGATCTTATCATTATATTATATATATATATATATAGATTATAAAAAGAACACACCAGTAAAAACAAAATTATGAGAATTAAATAGAGCAATATTTGGCCAAATTATGAGCAACATTATTCTTATTTTTTTTTTAAAAAAAGCACTATATTCCTCAAATTACCTCTATAACCAGAACCATACAACAGAGATCCCCCATTTGTTGCTGAACACCAACATATAAATAATTAAATTATTTTATTTCCATGATAGAAAATGTTTATTTCCATGAATAAACATATCACCCTCACAATTTTATTTGTTTACCGAAAGGTATATCCATTATCCAATTGAGCCATTTAAAATGATTTTCCCCATTGTTAATTGAATTATATCGTATATGTATTTTACATATTTATTAGCAAAATGAAAGTATAATACATATTAAATATGAAAAAGAAAAAAGATATAAAATGGCAATTAGAAAAAAACTATAACCTCATCAATTTCACATGCACGTTTGTGCTCACATTCTTTTGATCAGTAACAATATATAAACATCAGGGGTTAAATATAAAAATAAATTTCATAAAACCTACACATACTAAAAGTTGATGAACAAATCTTCTTTCTTCACATAAGCAGTTACGACATAAAGGACCATGAGAATGATTTTAAGAGAACAACGTAAAAAATAATTATGAATTTGCAATTGATGTCATATATATAAGATACCGAAATTTTCTGATTTTGCAATCCGTAATTAGTGATAAATTGATTTGCAATTTTACATACAAATCTTTTAATTAAGGTAAATATAATATATATGTATATATAATACAATAGATTTTTTTCTACACAAAATAAAATACAATAGATTTTTTCTCACTTAAATATTTTTGGATCTATAGATTAATTGATATTCTATATCATGTATAAAGCCGGACAATAATCGGTGGCTACAATTAATATTGGTTTATCTAAATTAAGCACAATAACATAAATTAATTTTAAATATATATTTAGCGGATATATCGTGTCAATTAAAATTTATAATTATGGACCTTGTGATTGCGTACTACTAAGAAAAATATGTAAATCATAGGGAAATTTTGATGAAGATTGGAGATTCTAAAAAATCATACCGTGATTTATCTTGAGGGTTTCCATAAGAAAAGAGATGTCAAATCATTCATTAATTTGTGGATATAATTATTCCAACTAATTAATTATTACTTAGATAACATAAATATTTTTTAATTAAATAACATTATAGTTTCATTTTCGGAAATATCATTTCGACGGGAAAATACAAAATTTCTATTTGCAGTCACGGTGTTATTATTATATATTATATAGATATTAATACTATAAAACTTATTTACCCTTAGTTTCAATTCCTAAAATCATATCACAGTCTCCATTCATTTTAATTAGATAAATTTCATTAGTGTATGACCATTGTAGCCCCACCATTTTAATTAGATACACTTCATTACTTGGCCATTGTAGCTCCCACGATCTTATTCACAACTAGAAGAAGAGAATATGTTTTTTACATCAACCATTTGGTTTAAACACAAGACGTGAAAGCTTTTGATAAGCTATTTTTTTTTTTTTATATTTTGTGCTAATAAAGAAATGTACATATTTTCCATATTGGAAAATTCCATGCTACCCTTAGCGTAATATTTCAAAGGCTTATAATATTTTCTTAATTATGGCTTCGACTCTGTTTTTGTCATTGGAATTCTTGTCTATATGCCATCTCATCTCCAATTTTCTGTAATCTTTTTTTCTCAGATATTATGTTGCGCTTACTTCGTCGTCTCGTAATAATTCAATCCCATTTTTTATTTTTCTCTCTCCCCTTGATGTGGATTCTCACTATAAAAAAAGTTCATTCTAGCGACGGGGCCGACACGGATTGCCACTAGCGACGGAAAATCTTGCAACGGGGCTAGCGACAGGGTTCCCTGTAGCTATTTCTAGCGACGGGAATCCCGTAGCTAGATTTTAAAATTTTAATATATCATTATTTTTATAAATCTAGCGACGGGGGTTCCCGTAGTTACAACTTAGCGACGGAGCTAGCGACGGGAACCCTGTAGCTAGATTTATTTTTTAAAATTTTTTAATTTTTTTAATTTTTTATTTATTTTTTAAATTTTATTTAATTATTTTTAAAATAATTAAACATGATTTCAATCTATTATAGTACAAATATTCTCCCTATTAAAATTATTTTTATATTTTTATTAATTTATTTTAATTTTTGAAAAAATAATATTGCAACTATACACATTTATTAATATCATATCTTTAAATTTGTATTATTTCCTTATTAAATACAAATCTATACAAATTAGATTTATTACTATTCTCATAAATAAACTAATTAGTATATTATTACATATTTAAAAAAATGTATTAAGTTTAACATAATATTTATTATAGTTACTACTACAAGATAAATCAATTATACATTAACAAACTAAAATATACTATGAAAATATATACATAAATATACACTAAATACCTAATAGTCAAAAAATCCAAACCTTCTTAAGTTTAATGAATTTTAGTTAATTATTTAAAAGTATTCAATTTATCTTATATTGTCTCATTAGTAATAATAAATTTTTGTGACTAATATAATAGTTAAGTATCCATTATTTTTTTCTAATTAATAATTAATTGTACTTTTAAATAATAATTATTATTGTATTATAATTTTATATTATTTTACACATAACGTAATAATTTATTAAAACTCAATAACTTAAACATACAAATTAGTTATCAGTGTGATAAAAAATAATTTCTAATTAATATTCAAAATAATATAGTATATAATGGATTTTAATTTTTAATTATAAACTATAGTTATTTATTATGTGAGTAAAAATAATTTAATTAATCATGATATTTAGTATGAAACACAAAGTAAGAATATTTAAACACATTTTCCCGTCGCTAGATCCGTCGCTAAGCCTGGCGACGGGCGATCCACCGTCGCGCGTGGATTAGCTACGAGCGATTTAGCGATGAGATTGTTCCCGTCGCTAGAGGCTTTAGTGACGGGGTCGTACAATTCTAGTGACGGGATTTCCCGTCGCTAAATCAGGATTTTTTTGTAGTGTTTGTTCTCAAATTATCAATGCAAAACAGTTTAATCTTCAATTTTTTTTTTTTTTTGAGAAAACAACTATCGTTTTGTTAAACTCCAAAAATCTGGTAAGGGTTCAATGCATTTTTGTATATACAATGCACTCATTGATCCCAAATATATATAAGAGTTTGAGAAATTATTCTCTGCAAGTTTCTGTTGTGGTTGGTACAGTACTTTAATTAAAGACAATATTTTCAAATTTCCCTAACTTTGTGTCGATTGTTGTTGAAATTCGAGGTTTCGATCTTCTAAAAAAAAGTATAGTTTTTCATCTTCATCAAGTTAGGAATAACTGAAGTGTGGGGGCTACGATGGTATGGAGTAGTGAAATTTATCTAATTAAAATGGATGGGGGCTATGATATGATTATAGGAATTGAGGCCAAGTATCATATTAATATTTATAATGTTAACTATAGAAAAGAAAAATGCTCAGATTTAAGGAGAATTTTTTTTAGTAGAAAACACACATAACCTAGAATAAGTGAAACATAAAAAGGCACAAAAAAATAAAATAGCTGAAAAAAATGAGTGTTTACTTAGATTACATGCACATGATTCTGCTACTTAAAATAAATCATTTTTTAAACGGTAAATATAATTTTTTTTGTGTGTTATTTAAACTAACTATTGTGAGATGGCATTATTTATATATTTCCAGCTCATTTTATGGAGATATTTGGACATAAATGTTGGTGCAACCATGGTACTAAAATCGTTCATTCTTTTTTTTTTTTATATGAATTTTATATTTTATTTATTATTACACATCATATATTTTATTTTGTGATTTCAAGGATTTTTAGGATTTGATCTCTTTTTCCCTCTTTTATTAATTCATTTGAGATATGGATAACTGCGCTACAATTAAATAAAAATAACAATTGTTATTAAACTAATGGATTAGTTATTTTTATTCTGAAACTCCAATCTTTATTCCATGTTACATTTTCTAGGTTTCCTCAAACATTAGGAAACTCAATGACACTACTCAAATTTTTATTACCACTAACATCAAATCTGTTAAAAACTACTGATAAATTTGCATGAACATTGTCTCAATATGCAATTTCAATCTCCTTGAAACTGCTGCTATCATCACTTTGAAGAAAGACGGTCAAAATCCCAATCTCAGAGCTGTATGTGAACTCCTCATCTTTCTTGTCAACTTTGCAAGAACTTGGTTTGATGCTGGAATAAACTCCAAACAGCCCAGCCCCTCTTGCTTTGATCCTTATTTTGTCGTCGTCGACGATGGAGCATTCTTCCACTGCCCCCCCTGAGTTGTACATTCTGATCAAGCCAATGGGAGCAAACTCAATGCTGCCTTTGAGTATCTGTTCATGTTGTTTGATTAATTAGTAGTCTATGTTAGTACCTCAGAGTGAAAAAAAAGACTTAATCGAACTTAAATGAGCTTTCTTATACCTTTATTGGTGAGACAGTGAATATTTCACATTGTAGTACACCTAATGTCACTTCAACAGTTTCACCCTTTGCTACTTTGGTAAGGGTTCCTGCAACATATATAAAATTTTGTGAATCAAGATTGTGAAACTCATTTGAATGCAATGCAACATAAAAATTCTATAACTATAAATCAAGATTGTCAAAACTCATTTCTTTTTTGTCTCTGCATTTGGTTATGTAGGGACTAAACTAACCTGAGTTGAATGCAAATACTGCAGAGTCTCCTGTCCAGTTTTCCTCTGCGATTTCTTCAATGAATTCCACGTCGTGTGGACTCACATGGCCCGTGATCTTAGTAACTGTAGGCTTAGAGTTTTCGACAGATTCATCCTGTTTCATAGGCCAACTTCCTGCTCCTTGGCAGTTGAAAATGCCTACCACTCCAGTTAGCTTGTTCAAGTTCCATATCTTGAGCAAGCTGTTGAGAGTTTGAAAAAGTTCGTTAACAATTTCATGTTACTCCTCTGTGTTGCAAAGCTACCGGATAACAGAAAACATGCGATTACCTCTTCCCATCCATGACCGGATCAACAAACAGGCAGTCCCGGGTAGGCCTGCCTGCATATCTAGCCCTCAAGATGGATCCATCGGGCAGAACGAGCTTCCTCAGGATCTTGAAATCGTGCTTTCCTGGCTTGTCACTGCATCATTTGATCACATCAATGACCTTAAAAACATCATGCATGTTTGTAAGAGATTTTTGCTGTCTGCAACGAGGTTTTACCTTACATAGACCGGGCAGCCTCCTATTGCTCTTGCTGCACCGTGGAACTCAGCTGTGTTATGGTTGCTCTGCATTGATGAACAAGATGTTAGAATTCAGACACAATTTTATATCTAAGCAAGATTGTTTTCTTGAAAAAGCTTACTCACATGGAACATATCCCAGTCTGGAACGACAACTTCGCCTAGGAGAAGGCTGTTGAAAGACACTGATGCAATGTGCAGTGTCTGAAAAGTTGGCTCATTAGGCATGAAATCCTCAGATGCTCTAGCTGTTGCACTCTTCTTCGAGCTGATCAAACAATCGATGCAAGGAGGTCGTGTTTGTTACATCCACACGAATTGAAGAAAATGTAGGATCCAAACATGCTGCTGCAGTCATGAAACTTACCTGAAAATAGAGTCTGAATTGTGGCACATACAGCTGATCAAGTTGTTGTCCCTGAAGTTCTTCTCTATGGACTCATCAAGAGCTTCTTGATACTGCTTAGTAATCGAGACCCGCCCACCATAACCGGATCCTAATGTCTCCAGCAAGTTCTGAACATCAACCTTGACACCATCCACACCACTGCCAGCAAGGTAGCTGTGCATATCATTGTAGAAGTCGAAGACCTTCTGAGGATCGATCACTCCCACACCGTACTTCTCCAAGCTGTCGAGGGCTATGTCCCTCATGTTACCGATGTTTCCTTGAGTCAGAACCGGATACTCGAGCTTAGGGTTGTACTTTTTTAGTGCCTCAGATGATTCAAGAACTCCACCCCAGTAGCCAGCTAAGGCATGCCACATGTATACATACCTGCATCAAGCAAAAAAGGAAAAAAAATTGAGGAATTTGAAGGTTTTTTGTTTTGGTTGTTTCAGACAGAAATGATCTGATGTTCATGGAGCTTACTTCAATCCATAATTCTCTTTGATGCAATGAATCATCTCTTTTAGGTTTGACCTCGAACCATCCGATTCTGATTTGAATTTCTCATTCTCTTTTATATCTTTCAATCTTGTTGCAAACCTATACATACACAAGCATCATCACTGAACTAAAAAAAGCTACATGATTTGATTCCCAACTGAACCGATCATGGCACTTACTGTGTTCCTTCAATGAGGGGTTCGCCTTCTTTGTGAAACTCGTTCACAGTTTCCTGCCATCCGTCATCTATGATCAAGAACTTCGGAGAAATCCCTCCATCTTTGAAGCTGCAAAACACAGATAGTTCTTCAGCAAAAAAGGATTCTATATTTCTATTAATTCACTATGTGAACCAAAAGGTCTTTTTTTTGGACACAATTTTGTGATCAAACCTCTGCAGCCCTTCTTTGATCCCTTCTGGACTAACTTCAGTGTAGAATGCATCCCAAGTGCACCAACCAAACCAATCCAAATGTGCAGGAGTCTGAAATTATTCGAATCCCGTTACAGTTTCAGATCACAACATTTTCCTATCTGTTCAAGAAAAGAGTGTGTGTGTGTTTAAATGGACTAATAGCTACCTTCTTGTTTTCCAGGTGAGTAAATGTGCCCTTATGTTTAGACACAATCCTAAAAAAAAAGACATGAAATTTTCACATCATCAAGAAACTAAAATATGTTTGGATTTGGACAGTACTAAATAAATCAAATCACAATATAAAACATACTTGATTGAATCCTTAATCAGTTCAAAAGGATTATCCCCTGAGTTAACAAAAACTCCCTCCAAAGCTTGACATGTCTGAACACCAGCATCACCTTAAAAACACAACAAAAAGTCCAACAAAAATCGAAACATCAATTGCAGCTCGAATAAAACAGTAGAACAACGCGTAGTCTGGAGGCGAAACCAACCACTCTCATAGCAGAATTGGAGCTCATTTGATGCAGTCCCCTGCAGAGTAGTCCTAAAACCTCCGTCCAACACGGGCAACACGAGCACGTAGAACTTGTTCGAGCTCGTTGCAGTAGGCACGTCGTCCACCAACTCCAGCACAGAATCCTCCCCTACCTCAAGGAGAAGCATCTGAGTCTCCAATGGAATGTCCCTCGCAGATTTCCCAACACGCGGTATCATCCACCATATCTTCGCGATAAACAAGCACATGAACTTGCAGTTCCTGCATTTACACAAACAAGAACTTAACAATATATCCTTCAAAATATGAATTCAATGAGAAAAAAAAATATAGAACCCAATATAATGCTCACTCAAGAATCCCAAGATTGAAGACATGGCAAGAACTCGAAGTGTTTGAACTCGCCCCCACGAAAGCTGATCCTGAGTTTGCTGGAGAGACAACAACGTTGTCTGGAACTTGTGTTAGGACAACCTTGCCCCTCACCATTAGGCAGCCATTCTTGATTACTGGAACTGCTGTGATCGTCATGTTTCGACTTTGTTTAATTAGTTTAATCTC
Organism: Perilla frutescens; assembly: GCA_026008535.1. Lineage (NCBI taxonomy): Eukaryota > Viridiplantae > Streptophyta > Magnoliopsida > Lamiales > Lamiaceae > Perilla > Perilla frutescens. Next base: position 23,267,909 of record BRKX01000005.1, read on the forward strand.
CCTTCAATCTGCAATAAAGCTAGCAATGTGGAATGTGGATGATCTAGTTATTGTAAGCAAGAAGAGATATATATGTATCTATATATATGATGATGGTGAAAACAAGAAAGATGCCATGAAAATATAGTAATACACACGCACACAATGCAAATGAACTGTCCCAATCAATGAAAAGGAAACTGCTTCTGAAAAATCAAGAAAACATAAAAGGGCAAAAATGGGATGCAAAATTTACCTAACTTTGTAACAGACTTCAAGAGGATCTATAGAAGAGAGAGGAAATCAAGAGTGAGAAAACAAGAAGTGGAATGGGGTCTTTTTATAGCAAAAATCAAGACAAAAGCATCCAAACACAGAACCCTTAATTTATTACAATACTACAATAATGAGAAATCCAGAACCATAGGCATCCACGACCATCGATTATTATTTAAAATTTTGGAATTTTTTACTAATTTAGGATGATCTGGATCAATAAGATTTTAGTTCATGATACATGGGACCAGTCCAAGTATTACTGACATGGAGATGAGTCATCATTTAATTTGCATTATTTTTGGTTTTATATTATTAGTGCATATAATATATTCACATTAAACCTTTCCACACTTCATGGAGTCAAGAGAACCGTCCACAACTAACTTTAATTGTTCGGACTCGGCTCGATTCGTTAGAAAAAACAAGCATCACATCATATACGTGGTTTGACTAAAATCAGTCTATCTATATATAAGTAACATTAGGTATTTCAACTCGACTCATATCATATACGTGGTTCGACCAAAAATCAGTCTACTAGCTAGCTCATGAGAGAGAGAGAGAGAGAGAGAGAGAGAGATTAGTAGATAATTGTGGTAAATTCTAAAGTAAGATACATGTAGTGCATCACTCCATTGTCCAACTGACACATGTCGTTGAGCCCATTAATTTTGATTATTTATACCCTATTTTATACTTTGTCCAATATCAAAAATTTCGGCCGGCCGAAAAATATATTGTGACACTTCAACTACCTACTGTAAACTTGATCACCTATTGTGACATATGAACACCAAAATTCTTTTATCAGCCAATCGATAAAAATACATCCATGAGAAATTCTATAACGCGTGCAAATACACTAAATTCATAACACATACTTTAATATTTTTTAAATAATGAACCCAACTATTTTTTTCATGTGTTTGTGATAAGTATAGTATGTGCGTGCACGCGTTATAGAATTTCTCGCGCATTACCATAGAATTTGCAATAATTGTGTGAAGATCCAATCAAGAAATGTCAGATGTGATTTCTGTCAATATAAGTACAATTTAGATTATTGTAGAAATTTGTTTTTTTGTGTGACAATAATGAGTTGATTGCATGAGATTCATTGAAACGATTGGTCATAATGGAACATGGGCATCTGACCAAAATCGGAAAGTAGATCTATGCCTATAACCCCCTTTGTCCTTACTCTTTCCTGCAAATCAAATCTCAATTCCTACCATTTTTTTATAGATGAAATATAAAATGAATCAAATTAAAATGATTGCATATGCTATGTTTTTGAGTTGGTGTTGTATATCAAAAGTAAAATGTGAACACGATGCATCATATTCATTAATTTGTTAACATCAACGATCATTAGGAGGGAATTAAGAAAAATGCTATTATTTTAATTTTAAATTCACTTAAGGGTAAATATGAATTAAAAATTACCAATTCTATTTTTTAAGAGCGTCTTCAATGTGAAAAACAAAATCAAGAAATAACAAATAAAGTATTCTGGAATTTAAAAACATCACAACAATATATTATGTTATCATTATTCCCAATTTCAAAATCGTACACTATTAAATTACAAGCATCTTAGATGCGGAAAAAAAAAAACATTACGAAATCACAATTTTAGTATTCAGAAACGTAAGAATATCATAAATTTTCCATGACAAATATGACCTTAGGCTATCCACATCAGTGACATTCATCCAACTCAACCCTCAAATAAAATATTAATTTCTCTCTCCTCCACATCAACAACCCCCAACATTTTAAAATTTGCACTCCATCAGTGACACTCATCCAACCTGACATTCAATTAAAATATTAATTTGTCTTTCTTCCAATCTATATAAAATATTTATAATTTTATTTTTTAAATAAAATATTATTAATAATAATTTTTACTATATTTAAAAAATTAAAATTAATTTATTAGATACATTTTTTAAATTCATAATTAAAAAAATACTCATACAATTATAAATTCATAATTTATTTGACAACAAAATGAAAATTACAAGAGTTAAAATAAAATAAAACATAATTAATTAAACTGCAATTAGAAAACTAGAAATTATTAATTACGAGTACATAAGATGTAAATTACATATTCAAATAAGTTATGTGAGAAAAAAGAGAATATAGTTGATTGTAAAAAGAGAGAAAAAACTATGAATATATATTTTTTTTAATTATATAAATTATTTAAATTTTAAATTATTAATATATATATAAAAATAAAGTGGCACCCAATCAGAGGGTGCCACGTGTACAGGGGCGTGACCCAACCTTCAGGTCGGCCAGCCGACTCGGGTTGCCAAAATTGATGACTTTTGTATTTTATTTTTTTTTAAATTGTTTGTCGGCTTGTGGTGACACCCACTTGGGTGTCACCGTTGGAGGTAGTTTAACTACATAAAATAACTATAAAAAATAATAAAAATAAAATTGATCATAATCATCCACGTAACAAATTTAATGGATAAAATCTATCCATAAATTACACACTAGGTTAATGTTTACAAATGTACTTTGGGCCGATCCCACATATTTTATTTCATATATTTTAGTAAACTTTTTCACTAGAAATAGTATCTATACTTTACAAATCAAGAAATTATGCTACGAAATCAATATTAATTTGTACAATTTAAAATAATTATGTTTTATATTTCTACGCCATTGAAAAATTCAAATTTATTTAAATTAAGAAATTAATGTGAAATAAGTCAAATAACACAAATACTATCTAACTGAAATTCCTGTGTGCTGGTTCACTTAATTAAGGTGCTTTATTGAACTTTTTTTTACAGCATTTAAATCATGTCGAGGTATCATCTCACATATCTTCTCTATATTTAAAAAAAAAATCCACACATAAACATACGAACTGCTCTCCTCATTAATCACACTTTGCAATAATTAATTTATTGTTAAATGATAAGATCATCTATATATGTGATTATCACAATTTTTTAACTCCCCCAGATAGACTCCTTTTTTTCTATATACTCTCACAGTATGTGGGTGATCTTAAGCAGTTCGATTTATTAAAAATTTACGATGGTTGCTACTCGATCTCACAGTAGGTGCGTTATGAATAGTTCGATCTAATATTGAAACTTTACGATAATTTTTCATTCATATATACTGTATATACATCTACTTTTTACAATCATAATTCATAACACCCTAATTAATGATCTAATTGGACAATTAAGTTGACTAGCTAACAACCAAATTAGGGTTTGGTAGGTTTGGTCATAAATCACATGCCCAAAAAAACCATTTAATTTTTTGGTATTATGTCAATTGTTGGTTCTGAATTCTGACATCAAGTTCAGGGATCACTGCATCGCTCGTGAATGATGAAATCATGCACCTAAACGACGTCACATTGCACGTGCTCTTGATTTTCTAAACACATATACACACATATATATATATATATATGTATGTAATGTATTTATCTTTTTTTGTGTCTAGAGTATCTTCACGAGTTCAGAATAATTATTAAATTACGGCCCTTTGATAAAATCAACGATTTTTTTCCCCCAAATAATTAGACGACTTTAAAACTAATTAAAGGCAACTAGGATAAATTATTTTCTTGAATCTAGTTCTTTGATCTGTGAAAATTATAAAGAAATACTCGGAGAATGCAGCAACTTCATTAATTTTCATATTTTGCTGAGAAAAAATATATAATAGGAATTACTCCCTTCGTATTATTCTAGCAAGTTTATTTTCATTTTTCAAATGTCCCAATATATAGGACTTCTATATTTATTGAACTCGTTTACTAATACATCCCTATTCATTTAATGATTGTTGAATTCATGTAGACGCACCTTAAGCATTAATTCATTATCAAAATAAATAAATACGGTTATATTATTGGAAGTTTACTTGTATTGCATTTTCTAATCATTTTCTTAATTCCACTAAAAAATCCAATCAACTTATATAAATGGGACGAAAGGAGTATTAATTTCCAACTGTAAATATTTGGTTAGTTAAGTAACATTTTATTGTCTCATTAATTAGGTACATACTAGCCTCGTTTACTAGAGAGGATGTTGGTAGTTTTGAGTCATTTACCCCTACTTTGCATGTATTTTTAAAAATATTTGATTTATAAAAAAAAGTAAGGATATATGTATTTGGCCTGTTTCCTTTTTCTATTTTTATTTGGAGAGATTTAAGAAGTTACCAAAATAGGAATAATAAGGCAAATCTTCTACTTTTTGGACTCATAAAAAATTCTCAATTGTACAAAAGTAGAAACGTTTTTTAAAATAATATTTTGTCTGCTATATATTTTATGGATAATGGATTATTTTATTTTGGCTTGGTCACGAACTGATTAGGGCAGGTTTTCTCGTGAAAAACGGCTGTGAAAGTGACATTAGCCAATTAAATAACTATTTTTTTCCTCGACGATGGTTAAATATGTCTATAAACTAGGTTTGGATAAAGTCATTAGGTAATTGTAGCTTAGACAGCATTGGATTCTATTGAAATCAATATATTTTTAAGAAATTCTTTTGAGATATTTATAATTGTTATTTGGCTATGTGATGATATCTGAATATAAGATCTCGATTTAAAAAGTATCGGTAAGATTTGAATTTACTTTTAATTTTTTGAATCATGACTTTATCACTTCTTCAACTATTTATTGTGGGAGATAATCGTTTCTGATTTATATATTTACATATAAAATATAGAGATAAGGGTTACCATACATATAACAAATAGTCAAACTATTTTTTTTTTTTTGAAAATAAAGGTTGCTATTAAATATGTATGCTCGAACGTGACACTTGAGATCATCTAGTCTCAACCTGTGTGTCAATCGTGTACCATACCTCAAAATTATTACATTTTCTTTCATTTTTTTCTTCATTTTCAATTTCTTTAGATTTAGTGTAATTTTACAATTTTATTTAGTGTTTATTCCACCAAATTAGAGTTTATAATTATTTTTTAATATTTAATATGCATTTTTTAGTTAATATAATTGATTTTTGGGGTTGATTATTCCAAGCTTAAGGTATATAATTTTTAAAAATTTCAATTTTTAGCAATAAATATTAATTATGATTAGTTATAATATAATAAATTTTATTTTTACAAAAAAAATTATTAAAAATATATAATTTTAATATTGACATACGGTTGTTACACAAAGTTGAAACTAGCTATAGAGGATTTCAACTCTGAACATGAGACATGTAATGTAAAAAAAAAAAAAGACTATTATCCTCTTAACCACTAGCTAAAACTCTCTCTATTTCTGAATAAGTATCATTCTGGATGAATGTGCACCCATTAATAAAGATATTAATTAGAAAATCAAATTACCTTATACATCCTTGTGTGAATACATTAAATGAGTCAAATATGCATGGTTATTTGAATGAATTAAATGGGGACAAATATGAGAAAAATGTGGAATTTTTACCTCAATTATATTATGTAGAATGACATTTTTGTGAAAAAACAAAACAAAAGTAAAGTACTAGAATGTCACTTATTGTCACTATAAATAGTAATAAGTTTTCCCGCCTAAATATACTTTCTATAAATAAAAGTATAATATTTATTAATTAATTAATATTTATATTATATAGTCATTCAATACTAGAATTTCAATATTATAAATTATTTTTTTTATTTTGCAAAATACTATTTTTTATCAAAAATTATTTTGTTCATAAGATGAAATAAATTATGCTGCCTTTAAATTGTTGATTTATATGCGAATTTTCTAAACACCCATTTTTTTCTTTACGATGGACCATAAATTTATATTAATTATCATTCTTTTAAGTGTTATGAATGAATGTTATAATATATTAATTTAAAATATTTTAAAATTTTAAGTTGATTAAATATATTAAAATAATTCCAGATCCACATCAAAATTTCAATTAAATATATCTAAATTTTCAAATTAAATGTATTAATCAAGATACACATCGAGAATTTTAAATAAAATCTACTTAAATTTTTTAATTAAATGTATTAATAGAACTTGGCAATTAATTGTTAAATATATTTATGTCATGAATTATATATATATATATATATATATAAATTAGATAGTTAAAGCTTATAGTTAGTTTTAGTTTTTCAAGCGAAAATCATCACACATCAAAAAACTTACAAATATTGTTATGCATGAACAAATTATAAATTGTGAGTCCCAACAATGATATTTCCACATTTGTTGATCTCTAAGTTGATATCAAGTGTAATATTTAGATATTTGATATTATCATTTTAATATTAAATATAAAATAGTATATTTTAAATTTATAGATTTGAATTGAAGTATATATATTAAATAGTTCAAATTAAATATTTTAAAAATATCGATTTAAATTTTCTACCCTTTAATTGATTAAAGGTGTTTCTAAATACACCACCATTTTTTTCTTCATACACCACATTTATTTCATACACCACACATCTTTTTCATATTTTCACATTTTTTCTTTACACACCACAATAAAAGTCATTTCTATCATTTCACTATGAAAATAAATTAAAAAAATTCAAAAGAAATTAAAAAATATATATATATTTTTCACCCTTACTCTCTCCCCTCCATACTACATACATGCCGCCCTCCCTCGCCGTCACCTTTCTTCCTAACCTGCCGTCTTCGCTTTTCTTCTCCAGTAATTATTTTTTTTTTCCAAAATAAAATAGAGAAGGACGTAGATGCCGTCAGCACTGTGTTCCAACTCTGACAAAACTATTTTTTAGATTTATAAAATATTCCGACAAATCCTTCAATGTCACCAAATTTTAAAGTAATATCATCAACACCATGTTCCAAATTTTAACCCCTCAATCAGATATATGTATTTCTCCAAACATTTATGCGACAAATCCTATGATTGGAGAAGTTAACGAAATCAAATTTTTAACTCAAAAAAATATACGACATCAATACACACATTTGATTTCATAGACAATTCTTACAAAGAAAATAAATGGACGAAGAGGAGAGAAATGGAGATTATCATAAATGGAGAGAAATGAAAGAGCAATTGTGGGGCAATGTGGGGGGTGCTATCACTGGGGTGGGAATGAGGGGATTTTTTATTTTTATTTTAATTCTTTTTTAAGTAATTTTTAAAATTAATAATTATTTATTTTTGAATTAAATTTAATAGTGGTGTATAAAGAAAATTTAGTGGTATATTTACAAATGCCCATTGATTAAATATATTTTTAAAAATCAAGATCTGCCTACAAAATTTTAAATTAAATATATTTCAATTTTGAATGGTCGAAACTCGAAATGTATTGATTGATCTTATCATTTTAATGTTAGATAATTTTTAGAATTTCAAGCTATCATATTTAATTTTTCAACTTTAAAGATGTTTTAAATAGTTAAAACTTATATATTTTAATTTTAAACCAAAATTTACCCCACATTAAAGAACAAAGAAATAATATTGTATATAAACAAACTATGAATTGTGAGACCCAATAATGATCTCTGCAAATTGAGATCAAGTATAATAATTGATATTTGATTTTATCAATTTAATACGATACATTTTAAATTTTTAGAAATTAAATATTTTTGAATTAAAATTGAATTAAATATATTAAACAAATATAATAAAATATTTTAACTATATTAATTTAAAATATTTTTAATTTTTTTAAGTTAATTAAATATATTAAAAAAATTCAACATCCACATCCAAAATCTTTTAATGAGTAAAAATCTTTAAATATAATGTATTTGATTTTTTCAATAAAAAATATTTTTTCTCTATCATTCATCATTCATGTGTGTGTGCGAGTTTGTAGATTTGTAAAGTTCTAAAGTTACATATCAATCATCGGGACTATGATGTTTTGTTTCTCCACAAGTGGATTCATAATGTTACATATAATAACATATAAAATCCATTTAGATTGTCTTCGCCTAAACATTTTTATTTTTTTATAATATATTATTACATGTTGCTATTTACATATTAAATTTCACTTACCCTACATTTCACATTAGTTGTAGATTGAAATATTGGGATGTAGGTTCTATAAAAGAGTGAGTAATCTTAAATCAAAACATCAAATTAGTTCCGCAACTTTTTTTAATTTTCCTAGCTACATCCCACATTGGTTGTAGATTGAAACATTGGGATGTATGTTGTTGTATAAAAGGGTGGAAAACCTCAAAATTTTTATTTAATCATATTTTGAACAAAAATATTTAAAAAAATTGAAAATAATTATTCATGCCTAATTGGTCGATTAATCACTGTCGAGACCAATTGCGTAGCCAGGACTCTGTCTTCTCGATTTAACAACCAAGTTGGGCGTTTTTAGCACGGCTAGAGACGCCAAGGTTGATTTCTCCAATGATGAAAAACACATAAGTAATTTATAATTCAAACAATATAATTCATATATTTATATGCGAAATTCATGATTGAATATAATTTTATTATTGTACATAAATATTTTTTTAATAACATCTCCTGTGCATCGCACAGGTGGTATACTAGTTATAAATATACCCAATACTTAAATTTTTTCAGAGGCCGGAGGCGATCGCCTCATGGTTGAGCCACCTTGTACGTAAATTTTTTTATTTGGTCATATTTTGAATCAAAATTTTAAAAGATATATTAAAAAAATTAATCTGCGTCGAGACCGCGTGGACGGTGAGGATTCGGCCTCATCGATTTTACTACCGACTTGCGTGTTTCCGCACAATTGTCCACCTCAGAAAGTTAGAACTTTAATTTGCATATATTTTATTATTTAATTTGTGCATGCATGATTAATGTTGTGTTGATGCTGTTTAGCTTAAAAAAGGCATATAAAATGAATTGATTCTTGAATTGATTGAGGCACTATATATGCTAATTTTTCTAACATCTGGACAATATTAATATTCTCGTAATGAGACTTAAAATTAGATTCTCTTCATATTTGGACGTCTGTATAGTTAAACATCTTCTACTTGTCCCGATGGGGATGACCTAATGATGGAGTGAGGTTGCTCGGAGGCTAAATGTCACGGGTTCAAACCTCCTCAATACCACAGGTCGGGTGTGTGAGTAAAAAAAAAAAAACATCTTCTACTTTAATTATAAGGTATATGGTAAATTCAACATATATTTTTTTTGGCCCGTGAATTATTAACTGTTTTGTTGAATCAAGTCATCAAACTTTAAATTGTATTGTTTCCTAAAAAAAAAGGAAAACAACTATGAATTGTATCGAGCCTTTGAATGTTTATTTATGTTGAATTATATTGAATTCTTCAAACTTTTATTTTATAATTAATAACTTCTTGAAAATATTTGTAATGATTTTTAACTATCAATTTTCCCATTTTTTCAAATCCATTACGACTCGACCATCAATTTTCGAAAAAATAAAGTGGTGCGGCTAAATTTTTTAGCATCCCCACTCTTTTTTTTTTCCATTGATGTGAGTGTGAAATTCGGCCGTTCTTGTTAAGATGCTTAAGTTCATCCAATACATGCATGCATGGCTTGCATGCTTCATTATTCAATATACAGGCGACTCATTACTCTTTGGTCTACACAGCTGCAGATTAGACATAACGAAGAGGAGTCTCCACATGTCCACATGGCAATTGTTGTGCATCCTGGAGCTAGGACCACAACCGGAGCATTATCAACCATTGATCTGTAATATAGTAGATCTAGCCGTAGATACTAGTTGCTTACCTTCCACGCAACTCAACAATATAAATATCTATCTCTTGTGTATTTTGTTAACTGTTTTTGAGATATACAGATTTACAGATTGTGCTTACAAAATACTGGCTTTGTTCTTGAATGATATCGCATGTTTTCCTTTGATTTTAACATGATATCTAGAGCTTGGTTTTAAGATCTGTTTTCTAGTTTCATTGATTTGATTTTACGTTGAAATTGATCGATTGAATTGTTTGGAGCAATGACAAAGAAAAATCAAACTTTCTCATGGAGAAATGCAAGGGAAGAGGAGCTAGGATTCCCAAATCATGGCAATCATGCCGCAAATGCTGGTTCTAGTGGAACAAAGGAGGACCACCGCGAACAATCTCACATCGACACCAACATTTCATCTTAACACAGTGCTCGCAACAATGACGACAATTCAGACAATTTGCAAATTGGATATTTACACGAATAGAGGTCAGTAATAATCGAGCACTTGCTAATGATGCATTATATCTTAATCCAAGTGAGAATCCTAGAATGAATCTTACAGCAGACATATTTGATGGTTCTAACTTTCATAATTGGTTAAGATCGATTAAAATAGGACTAGTATCCAGAAATAAGTTGAGTTTTGTAGATGGTACTTTAAGGAAGCCTTTGATAGGGTCAGTTGATTACATACAGTGGTTAAGAGTAGACTGTCTTGTCTACAACTGGATTTGTAATTCTATGATAAAAGAAATATTTAGGGGTTTTCAACATTTAGAAACTTCAAGAGAACTTTGGGAAGAGCTTCATAGAAGGTTCGGGAAGAAGAATGGACCCAAGATATATAAGCTTCGAAGAGACATTGCTATATTTTCTCAGAATACTCAATCTGTAATGTTATATTTTCATAACCTGAGTAATATGTGGGATGAGTTGTCACTATTGAAGAATTCTAGGCTATGTACATGCGAGGCATTGGAAGATAGTACTAAAGACATTGAAGAAGAACACATGATGGGGTTTTTAATGGGTCTAAATGACAGTTTTGAAGCTATAAGACAAAAAATTTTGATACTTGATCCCTTACCAAATGTAAGCGAGGCATATGCCATGGTTTTACAAGTGGAAGAGCAAATGAATGTTTCAACTCATTTTGCTGATTCATCAGATCACAGTGCTATGTATGCTAACCCTAAATCTAACTTTAAGGGAGAGTTCTATAAGAGGAGAATGACTAGATAAGAAAAGGCTAAGCTCAAGTGTGAGCACTGTGGAGGAAAGGGGCATCTTAAAGCAGACTATTTTGAATTGGTTGGTGTACCTGATTAGTACAGGAGATTTAAAGCTGATAAGGGACAGAGCAGAGCTCACTATGCTCTTGATCAAGGTTTGGAAGGCTCTTCAGAACATGGATCTCCTAGAATGAGAGCAAAGATGGAATCACCAAGAATAAGAGTCAGAATGGATTTAGAAATGGAGCAGGACATGAATAAGTTTGTTCAATCAGAGATAACCAAACACTTGGCTGCATATTTTAAGCAAGGAATAGGGACATAGGCTGGGTTAAATACATCAAATTTGGCAGAAGCTGACTTGGGGAAACATTTTATAGACTACACAGGGCATTATGCCTTTGGAGTTGGAATAGGACTGCAAGGGAGTGACTGGATCATTGACTCTGGGGCTAGCAGTCATATGTGCTGTCACATTAGTATGTTATCAGACTTAAGAAGGCTCAAAGATCCTATTCAGATATATCTACCTGATGGGAGTATAGTTTGGGTGTTTTTGATTGGGACAGCAAGATTGAATAAGAATTTATATCTGCAGAATGTACTATTTGCTCCAACTTTTACACACAATTTAATGTCAGTAGGGCAACTGACTAAGGACATTAGTGGAACAGTTCAGTTTCTTGCTTCACATTGCATTATCCAGGGGAAGGACAAGGATCATGTTTTGGGAATTTGCAAAATGAGAGGATCTCTTTATATCTTTCCTACTGATTCACAGCTCACAACATCAGCAAATGGTGTGCAAAATGGTCTTGATTTGTAGGAACTTCACTGTAGATTGGGACATCTTTCACTTACAACTATGAAACATTTATCATGGTCTAATAAAAGATTGAGAAATGAAGACTATGCTGTCTTAGAAAATTGCAAGATTTGCTTTGAAGCTAAACAACAAAAGGATCCTTTCCCTACTTTGAATAGGCGCAGCAAATGCTTATTTGCCTTGTTGCACATGGATGCATGGGGACCATGCAAGGATGCTTCCATTTCAGATACTCCATACTTTCTGACTATAGTTGAGGATTTTTCAAGGACTACTTGGACTTTTTTGTTCAAAGCCAAATCTCAGGTTTGGCTCATTGTAAGGAGCTTCATTCTCATGGTTAAAAATAAATTCAAAGCTACTATTCAAACTATTAGAACTGACAATGGTGGAGAGTTTATCAATGCACAGATGCAAGCTTTGCTCACAGATCATGGCATTTCACATCAGAGGTCCTGTCCCTACACACCCCAGCAAAATGGTGGTGTAGAGAGGAAACATAGACACTTATTTCAAGTGGCCAGGGCTCTCATGTTTTAGAGTAGGTTGCCTACAGATTTCTGGTGTTATTCTATACTTCATGCAACATGGTTAATCAACAGATTACCTTCTGCCATTCTAGGTTAGGAGTCACCATATAAATTGCTCTTTGGGCATGTACCAGACATGAAGGAGTTATTCCCTTTCGGTTGTCAAGTCTTTAAGGCTAACACATTGCCTGCAAAGTATAAATTTTCCAAGCGTGGTACAAAATGTTTAAACCTAGGGATTGCACCTCATCAAAAAGGGTTCCTGCTATATGATATACAAGCTAAACATATTACTATAGACAGAGATGTCACCTTCTTTCCTTCTGTCTTCCCTCTTCATCAAGATACTATCCCACATCTTCCTTTCAATTCTTTTCCTTCTGATCTCTCTTTTACCTCTCCTGATCATGAACCTGATATTCTTATTTCTAATTCCCCATATTCATATATTTCTCCTTCTACAGACATTATATCTACTCCCTCTCCTATTTCAGACGCTCCTGCTAGCAGCCAAAAGGATTCAGTGTTACCTGATCACATTACTCCTGCTCTTAAACCTCTCAGAAAGAGTTCAAGAATGTGTCACCCTCCTGCTTATCTCAAGGACTATGTATGTTCTACTTCTCACAAATTGATCATTCCACCTCCAACCTTTCCTTTTCATGTTTCTGGTTCTCAAAATTCATCATATACTGCCTTTTTGACTCATGTTGATTTACTGAAGGAACCACAATCCTACAAAGAATGCCTCTCAATGCCCTGCATGGGTAGAGGCTATGCAGAAGGAGCTGACTGCACTAGAAGAGAATCAAACCTGGGATTTAGTCACACTTTCTCCTGGCAAATACCCTATAGGTTGCAAATGGGTATACAAGATCAAGCTTACATCTGATGGCCAGGTAGAGCGTTTTAAAGCCAGATTAGTAGCTAAAGACTACAACCAAGAGTATGGTATAGACTATACTGAGGTGTTTTCTCCCGTGGCTAAACTAGTGACTGTCAGGCTCTTATTTGCTTTTCCTGCTCAGTTTGAATGACACATTCACCAAGCAGATGTCAACAATGCATTTTTGCATGGTTATTTGACAGATGAGATTTTCATGTAGCTTCCACAGGGTTTTCCTACTCAGCATGCTGGGAAAGTGTGTAAACTCAAGAAGAGTCTATATGGGCTTAAGCAAGCCTCTAGGGAGTGGAATCAAGAGTTCTGCAGGCTTCTTTCCTCCCTTGGCTTTGTGCAGTCAGAGCATGATAATTGTTTATTTCTCAGAGGTAATGCTTCTTCTCTGATTGCTCTCTTGGTATATGTTGATGATATTTTACTTCTCAGTCCCTCCTTGGATTTGATTATTAGTGTTAAAGCTACCCTGCACACTGCTTTCGCTATTAAAGATCTTGGGGAGGCCAAGTTCTTCTTAGGCATGGAAATAGCTAGGTCCTGCACTGGTTTGTATCTCTGCCAAAGAAAGTATGTATTGGACTTGCTTGCCACAGCATGTATGACTGACTGTAAGCCCGCTTCAACTCCCTTTCCTCCTAGTTTGACCCTTTCCCAGCAAGGGGGGTGCCCCTTCTACAACCTGATTCTTATAGAAAATTAGTGGGAAAGCTGCTCTATCTCAACCTTACTAGGCCTGATATTTCCTTTGCTATTCAACAGCTCAGCCAGTTTGTAGGTCTTCCTCACAAGCATCATTGGGATGCAACACTTCATGTGCTTAGGTACCTTAAAGGATGTCCTTCCTTAGGCCTTTGTTACACACAATCTTCCAATTTTATTCTCAACTCATACTGCGATGCAAACTGGGGTTCATGCATAGATACTAGGAGATCCTTATCAGGCTATTGTGTATTTTTAGGTAGCTGTCTCATTTCATGGAAGTGCAAAAAATATACTACAGTTTCTCTCTCTACAGCCGAGGCCGAATACCGTTGCTTGAGCTTCACAGTGAAGGAATTATTATGGTTATCATACCTACTACATGACTTTCACATTTCTATTGCTTTGCCTATTTCTGTACATTGTGACAATAGTGCTGTAATCCAAATCACGAAAAACCAAGTGTTTCATGAGAGAACGAAACACTTGGATATGGATTGTCATTTCGCACGCATTCATTACAAGAAAGGTTTCATCCTTCCACAATTCCTTCCTTCCCAGCATCAATTGGTTGACTTATTCACTAAATCGCTTGGGAAGCCTCAATTTCAAGTGTTACTTTCCAAACTCCACCTTAGTGATGTCCATCACGGTTGAGTCTGAGGGGGTTTTAAAATGCTTAATTTCATCCAATACATGCATGCATGGCTTGCATGCTTCATTATTCAATATACGGGCAACTCATTACTCTTTGGTCTACACAGCTGCAGATTAGACATAACGAAGAGAAGTCTCCACATGTCCACGTGGCAAGTTGCTGTGCATCCTGGAGCTAGGAACACAACCGGAGCATTATTAACCATTGATCTGTAATAGAGTAGATCTAGCCATAGATACTAGTTGCTTACCTTCCACACAACTCAACAATATAAATATCTCTCTCTCGTGTATTTTGTTAACTGTTTTTGAGATATACAGATTTACAGATTGTGGTTACAAAATACTGACTTTGTTCTTGAATGATATCGCATGTTTTCCTTTGATTTTAACAGTTCTGACATCTTTTTTTAAAAAAAATTGATAGTTGAGCCACGACGTATTTGAAGAGACTGGCAATATGTCGGTTGAGTTCGGTACGAATTTATTTCACAAAAAATTGAGAATGTTGAATAATACTCAAATCAAAAGTAAGTGTCTTAATTGCTTGCTTTTAAAGTTCATATTAAATTTGTAGCTACGAGCAAATTCAGTTAATGATTTTTATGACTTTTAAAGAGTTGCAATAATAATTTAATGTTTTAATTTGTAGCAAAATTCGATACCCTCAAACAATTCCGACAATTGAAATTATTACGCGGCAATATTTGTTTCCACATGTATGGATTTGTCGATTTAAAGCCTTGATTCTTTAGTGATAATTTTTTTACCCTAAATTTGTTGAGAAAAAAGGAAGTTTGCTAATATTTAAGGTATCCTATGAGAATTCAAACTCTTTTACCTCACTCATGTTTTATATGAGAAGAAATTTGTCGATTTGTCTTTGAAAACTATTAGAAAGTTGGATGTGACATCACTTGTTCTAATTAATTGAATCTTATCCGACATTTTATTGCAAATCAAGTAATTTCGAATATAAAGGCCAAAGATGCAAATGTGATGAAACAAATTCAACACGTAAAATTAATGTGAATCAGAATTCGAACACAATTATATTCTCGTGAAATTAATTCACATGTTAAATTTGCTTCTAACATGAGAAAGTTCGATACGATTTACATCTATTCAAATTTACTGTTGCACTACTTTATTTTTCACTCCGTGTTTCACTATTAAAATTATGATAAAATTAAAATTAATCATAATATAAATAGTCATAATCAATATTTATCAGCAAAAAAATTAAGTAACTAAAAATTCTAAATTATAATTATGAAAAATCAACTGTAATAATGAATTATTAATTGAAAAAATTAGATATTAAAATGATATTTTATAACTCTGGGATGAACCATAACAAAAAATTATAATTAAACTAAAGTTAAAAAAAAAATTAAAATTGAAAAAAAAAATATACAAGAATAACTCGTAATTTTAAGAAGTAACGTGAAGTGAAACACAAAAAGATCAACATGAAGTCTCATGCCATTTAGTAAATGTATTTCTTCAGAGATGGGGTGGAAATGTATTATTGATAGGGATGGCAATTCGGGCCAGCCGACGCGGCGCCCAAACCGGCCCAAACAATTGTGATAGGACAAGTCGAGCTAGGTCGGTATGATCGTCATTTGGCCCAGCCCGCCCAAAAAGCAGGCCAAATCGAGCCACCAACTATCTATTGTTATTTTTTTACTCTTTTGATTAGGTAACCCAATTCATTCATGCCAATGTTTTTTCGGTCCAAGTCGAAAATGCTTTGGGCCTCTAAAATTGTGACCACTTTGGCCATCTATAATCATTGATAAGGCATACTCGACTGTCTAACAATTCTTTTACGTAAAACAAATCTCTATTTGACCTAGGAAGTGGTCACCTCTACGTTTTCTTTTCTTTTTTCTTTTTCTTTTTTTAGTGGTCCTCCCTCCTTCTCCTTCCCCCCATCCCATTTTCATTTTCTTTTTATTATTTTTTTTCACTTTTTAATTTCTTCATTTTTTACAAATATATATATATATATACTTATATATATATATAATTTTTTTGAATTAATTTAATTTTTTATTTGACATTTCGCACAATGCACTCGTTCGACACTAACGCGTGAGCTTGTGCATTGCGCCTGATAATTAATTTTTTGAAATAAATGTATACCCTAAAATTAAATTGAATTAATTTATTTTTTTATTCGGCGTCTCACGCATTGCTCTTGCCCGACGCTGATGCGTGGGCTCGTGTACTGCGTTTGATTATTAATTTTTTTTGAAATAAATATTTACTTTAAAATGGAATTAGTGAACCTTAAAATTAAAATATTAATTTCTCTCTCCTCCTCATCCACAATCCCCAACATTTTAAATTTTGCACTCTATCAGTGACACTCATTCAACCCGACATTGAATTAAAATATTAATTTCTCTTTCTTCCAATTTACATAAAATATTTATCATTTTATTTTTTAAATAACATATTATTAATAATAATTTTCACTATATTTAAAAAATCATAATTAATTTATTAGATATATTTTTTAAATTCATAATAAAAAAATACACATACAATTATAAATTCATAATTTACTTGACAACAAAATGAAAATTACTAGAGTTAAAACATAATTAAATAAACTACAATGAGAAGACTTGAAATTCTAAATTACAAGTACATAAGATGTAAATTACATATTCAATTAGTGCCAAATTTTTTCTATATGTGTATGATGATACAAGCCATCATAATTTTTCCCATCAAAACCTTGCCCTAAACAAGACATGGGCGTCGAATAAATGCAAAACGTGAGCTTGTAGAACTCCAAAGGTCCGCTCTACATCTTTTCTAGCAGTCTTTTGGTGTTGAGCGAAAAACTTATGCTTTTGAGTCATAGGATATTTAATAGACTTAACAAATGCGGTCCATGAAGGATATGTGACATCGGTGAGATAATATGCCCTATCATTTTGGCGATCATTGACGATGTAACTAACCTGTAGTGATCGGCCTTCTAAAACATCACTAAAAATTGGAGATCGATGGAGAACATTGATATCATTGGACGCGCCTGATGTTCCAAAGAATGCATGCATATCCATAAATCATATGATGCAACGACTTCCAAAATGATTGTTGGCTTTCCACTTCTCTCATTAAATTGCCCAGCCCAGGCAGTGGGATAATTTTTCCATTCCCAGTGCATGTAATCAATGCTACCAATCATGCCAGGAAAACCACGTTGTTCCCCAACATAGAGTAATCTTGTCAAATTTTGTTGATTAGGCCTTCTAAGGTATGTATTACCGAAACAGGAAATGACACCGTCCACGAAATGAATGACAACATCTCTTGTAATCATTGCACACATTCGTAAAGTATTCATCAACAACATCAGTTGATGTCCCATAAGCCAACACCATCATGGGTCCGGTACATTTTTGCAATGGTGAAAGACTTTTTCTACCTGTGTAATCAGGCATCTGTTGAAAATATTCATCATTAGTAGTAATGGCATCCACTATATGAAAAAAAATGATTTATGTATGCAAAATTGACGTTGAAAGAGCTCTGGAGAATACGTCGGATTAGAGACAAAATAGTTTTTCATCAAACGCTCTTCACCAATCTCACGTTCCCTATCACAATACCTTCTTCTAATTGTAGAAGTTTGAGCTACTACAACCAGATGAGGATTGGTTATAAGGAACATATTTTGAATGATGTTATCCTCTTCATGAAGTTGTTGATGAACTCGTTCTTCCCATTCATCAAGTTCGTTAAGATTCGAATTATCAGAACTTGAGTTTGATTCGATTGAAACATTTTTCATTAACCTGTATTTTTCTGAAGATAATTGAAAATTGAAGAGAAAAAGTAATATTGAAGATTTTTGTGTGAGTTTAATTTTGATATGTATTTCATGATAAATTAATAGACAATGTAAAATAATAAAAAAGAGTTAAGTTGAAATAGAATCTAATTCAAATAATATGACAAATGCATGTGATTGTTTGAAGATAAATTGACAAAACCTGCATGTGATTTCAATTTCTTCATAGAAAATATAACCAAATCATGTGAATCATTATTATTATGACCAACTTGTAAGCGTGTGATTTACATTATTATATGACCAAAATTTTCAAAGTATGAGAATCAAATGCAAATAATGTGATAGGTGCATGTGATTGTTTACAAATAATTGACAAGACATACGAATCATATTAGTTTTACTTTTGCATGTTAGATTTAACTTTGCTTAATATATGCATGTGAGTTTGTAGTGAAATAAATAAGAGTACTAGAGATATATAAAATACATTAATTATATGTGAGGAAAGAGACATCTCACAATTACAACACACATTAATTATATGTGGGTAAAATACACCCCATAATTACAACACGCATTAATGTAATGTGAGGAAAAGACATCTCACAATTACAAACATGTCCCACAATTACAATTAGATTAATTTAATTTTGCTCAAACACAAGGGTAATTAGTTGACGTTTCACCTATTCGTCTTCTGGAGATAAGTGATCTTTCACCAATAATGTGTTCAACATTATTTTTTCCATCTTCAAGGACATCATTTGTGGCTTTTGGCTCTCCAATTCGAGTTTCTTAGCAATTAACTCATTTTCATTGTCTCTTGTGAGCCTCAATGCATGAAGTTCTGCAGCAATTTCAGATCCAGATTGTGTTGCCTTACCTTTTCCTTTCTTTTTTGACTTATCTCTACCCGTTGGACGAGAAATAGTCGAACCTCCAGTAGTTGGAGTTTCTGGATTTGAAGGAATATGATACTCCCCATTTTCAGAAGTCCTTGATCTTTTGGTGCTGCCACCACTTTTTTCATCATGTCACATTCCATCTTTAGGACGAAATCGTGTTGCATCTTATGAAATGATGCAGGCCACCTTGAATGTTTACTCATAACATCATTATAAACAACCAAGTCTTGAAACTTGCTGCCATTCGTTTTATAAATTGTATGAGCTTCCATCTCAATATCCTTCTGGCTCATTCCACTTCTTTTTCTCCAATTTGCTTCTTCCAAAGCAGCAACCCACTTGCCTGCATTTTCACAAAGTCGTTTCCAACGACCTTTCATTGATTTGATATTTCTTGGGTTGAGCTCGTCTGGATTTTCAGCTTGAGTTTCGTGATACAATTTATGCACACGTGACCACATGTGAGCCTCTTTTGATTCTTTCCACGCACATTGTCTATGCTAACGTAGATCCAAGATGACATGAGGGTTACATCTTATTTCACGGACCAACTTATATTTTTTGCTCCTTTCTAATATTGGTTTGAGGGTTGAACATTCCCAAACAAATTGCGAGAGATATTTTGTGTGGTGGGAAGTTCTTCAGATGATGAAATTTGAGTGAGGTTTGGTGAAAATTGAGAATTTTGATAATACTGAGAACTTTGTTGATTTTTTTAATTTGAAAAATTATGTGGGTGAAAATATGTTCCAAAATTTGAAAATGAGAGTTTAGTTGTTTGTACAAATATACCAATATTAAGCTCTATTTATAGAGAAAAAAAACTTCGAATGTTGATATATTTTTTATTTTTGATAATTATATAAATTATTTAAGTTTAATTAATATATATAAAATTAAGTGGTACCCAATCAGAGAGTACCACGTGTGTATGAATTAAGGGCAACCTCAAAGTCGTCGGATAACTGCCGCTAGGTCGGCGAAATCCGTGACATTTTTTTTAACTTGTTTGTCTTTTGCGGTGACATCCATTTTGATGTCTGGATGTCATCGATGGTAGTGGTCTGATCATTAATAAGGCAGACTCTTGTAAGATTATCTAACAGTTGTTTTATGTAAAACAGATCTCTATTTGACCTAGGAAATGGCCCCCTCCACTTTTTCTTTTCTTTTTTATTTTTCTTTTTTAGTGGTCCCTCTCCTTCTCCTTTTCCCTCCCCATCCCATTTTCATTTTCTTTTTATTATCTTTTTTCACTTTTTAATTTTTTCATTTTTTACAAATATATATATATATATATATATTGAATTAATTTAATTTTTTATTTGACATTTCGCACAATGCACTCGCTCGACACTAATGCGCGGGCTTGTGCATTGCGCCCAATAATTAATTTTTTGAAATAAATATATACCCTAAAATTAAATTGAATTAATTTTTTTTATTCAGCATCTTGCGCATTACTCTCGCCCGACGCTAACTCGTAGGCTTGTATTGCGCTTGATTATTAATTTTTTTGAAATAAATATATACCCTAAAATGGAATTAGTGAACCCTAAAATTAAATTGAATTACTTAATTTAATTTTTTTATTTGGAGTTTCGCGTAGTGCACTCTCGCTTGATGCTAACCTGTGGGTTCGTGCACTGCGTTCGATATAAAACAAAGTTTTTAAAACAAATAAAAAAACCAGAAAAAGGAAAACAACGAAAACAGAAAGAAAAAGGGGCAGACTTGGATGAGACCGTCTCATACATGAGACGGGTCAATACTCACATGCGGGGATCATTATTTATGGGTGAAGTATCATTAACTTACATGTGAGTATCATTATTTATACCCGCATGTGAGTATCATTATTTATGGGTGAAGTATCATTAACTCACATGTATTGATCCGTCTCATGTATGAGACCGTCTCATACAAGTTTTTGTCAAAGAAAAAAAAGGAAGAAAAAGGCAAAAACGAGAACAGAGGCAAAGAAAAATAAGAAAGCCGAATAGATGAGGGAAAAATAAAGAAAACAGAGAAAAAGGAAAGAAAAGAAAGCAGGAAAAAATGGAAAGAAGAGGAGGCAAAATAAAAAAGTCAAAAAAGGATTGTGAAAAAAAAAGGTGAAAAAAGTAAAAAAAAAAAAAAAGAAAGGAAATGGTGGTGCTCGGGTGCGTGCAACTCACGCGCTTGAGAGTCTGAGATAAAAACACGGGTTGAGCGGGTGGGACGAGTTTGAATTTTATTTGACCAATCTAAAATAAGAAACCCGTTAAAAACGGCCTCATATAAGTTTTTATCATTATTAATTGTTTGTATTGAGGTGAAATTTTTGAATTTCACAATAATACTTTATAAATCAAATAAAAAAAAGAGGAATATGTTAATATTTGCTGTATGCTATCAAAATTAGCACCTCCTAGCTTTAGTTAATTTCAAAAGGGTTTTCTTAATTATTCTTTAAAAAAATTATAAAATGCAGGTTGATATTCGAGGTGAGTAAAATTTGGAATATGAATATATTCATGTCATTAGAAATAGTCGTATGATCTTATCAACCATGAATTTATTATTTTCACAAAAACACACATGCACCTATAAATATATGTATGATCACTACGTGTACGTATTATAAATGATTATTTGTAAAGAGATAACAAAAGTAAATGGGGATGGGAAAATTTGTCGTATATATGCAAATCAAAATTAGACGGATCTTTACCTGAAATAAAGAATAAACTTAAAAAGATGAAAATGACTCAGTTTGGAATAAGAAAATACCATGGTGATTTGAATTGAATTTCGATGAAAGAATATATAATTGAGAGAGAGAGAGAGAGAGAGAGAGAGAGATTACTTTCTTTCTTGTACTATATTTATCATAATTTTAAAATAATAAATTTAAATATATTTTATGTATAAAACAATTTGAACCTTTCATGAATGAATAATTTATCTACACAAGTCAAGCCCAACCCCTCTCTACTCACGGCCCAACATACTCCAAATCAACCATCAACCTATTATCAATTTTAAATCAAAAGCCCATTTCTAAGGCTAATCACCAAAAACCATCACAATTTAATCCTCTCTCTCTCTCTCTCTCTCTCTCTCTCTCTCTCTCTCTCTCTCTCTCAACACCCCCATCAACATGCCAACAATATTCTGAATATACAAATACTTCAATGCACTAGGTGTAAATAAACTTTATTTTAGACGGGTCAACTCGTAAAAAAATAAAATAAAAAATTCATGAAAATCAATATATATAAACTGTAATACTAAAAATTATCACTAAAAATTTGATAAGTATCACATGTATCATTAAAAAGTAACGAATTTACTAGTTATCTTATACTTGTTTATTTAATTCAAATTATAATTTTATTTTCTTTCCAATTAATATTTAGAGTTTATAGGTTTATGGTTTTTTTAGGGTTTGTGATTTTTTTATGGTTTTTTTTGGTATTTTTTAGATTTTTTTAGGGTTTATTTTGTATTTTTTTACGATTTATATTTTTTTAAGTTTTATTAATCTCAATTATGGGTTATATTTAAGTTGAAAAAATTAATTGTCAAACGCAATACACGATCCCATGCGTTAGCGTTGGGTGAGTGCATTGCGCGAGACGCAGAATTTAAAAAAAAATCAAATTAATTTACTTTTATTTTAAGGTTTATTAATTCTATTTTAGGGTATAAATTTATATTTATTTTAAATAAATTAAATCAATTAATTTTAATTTTAGAGTTCACTAATTTTATATTATAGTATAAATTTTTTGGGAACAAAACAAAAAAAAACAGAAAACCAAGATTTGTTTTAAAACATAAAATAAAAATCAGAAAATAGCCCGAAAAATAAAATAACATGCATACATGACGAATTGAAGAATGTGAAGAAAATTTCATTTTTGGTCCCACAGGACACATCTGAGCTTGATTTTAGTCCCAATATTCTCACTTTTGATCTCATAGGACATGAAGTATCATTTTTAGTTCCACCGTTACGATTTTAGTTAAAAATAATATCGATTTTGGTCCCATTTCAGTATCGATTTTGGTCTAAAAAAAATCCATAAAATTTTCAAGTACGATTGGAAACAAAATTGAAATGATTTTTAGGGACATTTAGCATTCTTTTGGATGCAAAATCCTCAGGAACATACATCTAATTCTCATCAAACCATCAAAACACAACTAACAATCTTTCAAAACACAAGTACCACCACCATCAAAACAAAGTAAAAATCCCAAACAAAAGCATATATCTATATGTCTGCTACATCAGCGTGATGGTTTGCAGTTCAAACATGGTGATTTGCATATTAAACATGATGAACAGTTTGTGGAATTGGTTTATAGAATTGGAGATTGGAGAAATCGTTTATTTATGTATTGGAGTTCTATATCTTTACTAGTTACAACCCAAGGTACATAAAGAGAATAAAATACCTTATTTATGGTAACTAATCTATACTAGGGCCTAATCTTATATGATTTGATTTTGCAGGATTTATGGAGTTATTTTGGGATGATGATCCGGATTGAGATTGCTGACAGTCCCCATCAAGTTGAGTAGTAGGGTCTCTAATAATCAACTTGTCAAGTACTTTTGCGAAACTCCTTAAATTCACTGCTTTGGTTAGGATATCCGCAAGCCGATCCTCAGATCGGATGAATGGTAGTTCGACGACCCTGACCTCTAACTTCTCATTGATAAAATGTCTATCCACCTCAACATGTTTTGTTCGGTCATGCTGGGCTGGATTTTCAGAAATAAGCTGCTTTATTATCTCAGAACAACTGACATGGTTGATCCGGAATAAAACCAATTTTTGTTAACAATTTCCGCAGCC
The DNA here is from genome assembly GCA_026008535.1 of Perilla frutescens. Classification (NCBI taxonomy): domain Eukaryota; kingdom Viridiplantae; phylum Streptophyta; class Magnoliopsida; order Lamiales; family Lamiaceae; genus Perilla; species Perilla frutescens. Next base: position 23,292,303 of record BRKX01000005.1, read on the forward strand.
ACAGAACATCCGTCAATCCGCTCTTAACCCCTTTGAATTATGCTTCGGCCCTAGATAGAGCTACCACCTTCTGTTCTTTGCTTCTCCAAGTGACCAGATTGCCCCAACAAAGGTGAAGTATTCGGCAGTAGACCTTCTATTAATCTGAGAGCGGCTTCCATATGATTGACCTGCGGTTTATGCATAAACTGACTAACCATCCCGACTGCATAAGCAATATCAGGTTTGGTGTGAGAAAGATAAATGAGTTTCCCTACCAGTCATTGATACTATTCTCAGACTGCAGTTTTAGCACCCTAAACAATCTGCAATCTATGATTTACTGCAATATGGGTATCAACTGGTTTGCAGTCTGGTGCGTCGTTTTTCACCAAAAATAAATGTTCCGACTTTCATCGGCAAGCCCACACTCCAGAGTACAGTGGTGAGCAGGATCGTCTCCCAAAGGACCGGCGAGAATTACTCTTAACTTTCAGGCTGCGTGACCAAATTTCCAGAAAGGTGCTTTGTGTGAATTATACAGCAAAATAAACTAAAGAATTAAATAGACAACTATCGAGAATACTTGTGCAAACGAACGGATTTAAATCAATGACGAAAAGGTATCCCGGCTCCAACGAACTCCACTCCACTTATAGCACTGATCACAGATGCAGGAATTAATTAATCAAACCATGCAAATCAGTTATAGTCATCGAAGACGCTTCTGACATGACCTAATCTCTCCATGCTATTTCGATAATTAAGAAGACACTTCATGAATTATTCTCTAATCGGTTGACAATTGTAAGAGACGCTCTTTAAGTTTAATGAACCGAAAGCAGTTAGCACAAGAAAGACCCAATTCTTAACTTACAGACTCTGACGCAGGACTGTAAAATTAACTCTGCTATTCCCCTAAATTTTGAGCAACCGTTTTACCACTAATTAAAACTAAACCACGATTACGTATGGCCGATTTAATTGGCTAATAATTAATCACAACCCACCAAATATTTGCAACTATTCGATAGACTTAGAATAATTAACAACTTGAAATCCAAGAATAACAGATACATGCATCAATTAATTATGAACAAACAATTAGATCTCACAGTTATATAAGCGGAGCTTCGTCGTCGTCACCAGAATACACGTAAATTAGCTACGTTGCATACTGGAATCGAGTAACAATAAACTGTGGAATTGTTCGATCATGATATTGAAGGGAAGAAGAAAATAAAACTGATTAGAATCGTTCACTGCTTCGTTTCTCATCTCTCGCGTGCATGATGATAAAATAAGCTAAATACCTAATATATTTTTACAATCCATAAAAGATAAAGTCTCTAATAGGAAATAAGATCTTAATCTAGGTAAATCCCATGCAAAATACTCTTAGAGGCGGTGGAGAGAGCTTTTCCGCGTCCAGGTTTAATCGTGGGCCGAGAGTTGGGCTCAGCAACCCCAAAACTTGTAGTGGGTCGGGGCCTCCAGAAATTTGCTCCAATTATTCAGCTGCATGCCCTTGCAGCTTGATCTGCTCGAACTTTGCACTTCTCTTTACTTATACCAAAAACATGCCTCTTTTCTCCACTTATGTACCACATCCCTACACATCTCAACAACACATCATTTATCCAAAATACACAAATATAGGGTAAATAATAAGGAGAAAAGGCACAAAAAAGTAGTGATAAGAACAAGTAGAATATGTCCTATCAAATCCCCCCACACTTAACCCTTGCTCGTCCTCAAGCAACAAAAATAAGAACAAAGAAAACATATAGAACAAAAACAGACTTCAAACTGGAGAAACGATTAAGTGTTAATTCCTCAAAATGATGCGAATTCATAGTACGGGCTGAGATAAACCATCTCACAAACCACCAACCAATTTTGTTCAAGAACATGCCAATATTTTTGTCAATCAAGTTAAAATCATGCTTATCAATCCAGCCTCACCAAGATTCACTCTTTATCACTCAAAGAAATCAGATCAGGAGGCCATTCACTCAAAAATCATGACTAGTTATCTTCAGCATAGAATTGCTCATTTGTCATCAAAGTTATCACTCTTCAAGTTCATCAAAAATCACAAGGTCTTTCCCTCTTTGGTTGTAATGGGGCTTAGGCTCATGGGGTAGGTTGTTTTTGGCTAACGTGGCTAAGTAAAAGTGAAATCAGACAAGTATAAGCATGAATGTCTTTGTGGAGCATGGATGCTACCAACTGATTTTTCATATCAAAACAGGGCTTCTTCAAGAGTGTGGGCATATTGAGTTTTGCCCTTCTTCATATCCTACTCCTCAACCTTCTTTCTCTTTTTGTTTTCTTTTTTCTGAAGCTGTGCTTCTTTCATTTTTTTTTTCTTTTCTTTTTTTTTCTTTTCTTTTTTTTTCTTTCTTTTTCGAGGAGCAAGGAATGAAAATTTATGAGTCTCCTATCACTTCTAGCCCTCAATCCTTTCAGCATCGCAGCTCAAATAACAATTCATACAAAACATGCCTGATTTCAAGGACAAAAAGCATGCCAAAAGAAAAGCTCAGGTTAGTTTATAGTGGCTGCATTCAATGAATTGGATCTGTTAAGCTCAAAGAGGCTCACTAATTGACAATGTACGGGCAGGGCTTTTCTTTTAGGCCAGTAGCTCGGGTATCCCTAATGCCTTGATCATATTTGTGAAAGAAGTTAAAGTTGACAACAAGGTGGCAGCAAAGCAATTCAAGCATCGAATGACCTAGTCAGATAACACTCATCAAACAAAACTTTGAGCTCTTGTAAATGCATGCTCACGGGCTCAAAAACTCACTATTTAGTAGGCTCAAAAAGTTTCGATTGCAAGCATAACTCATCATCCAAGATTTCATCCAAAACATGGCATATCCTATCACAAATTCAACCTCTCATCCAGTCACACCCATCACAGCCCAAACTCCTCAAACTCATCAATTCAAGCAATCAACACTTAGGCAAAATCCCAAACAAAAACCCAAGACAACTGACTCAATTTTTTTTATTTTCACAAAGATATAAAGACATGAACAAACTAAGTTTCCCCCCCCCCCACACTTGAAAGACACAGTGTCCTTGCTGTGAGAAGGGGTACGAAAAAGACGAACAACCACATCAGAAAAACAAAAACAAAAAGCAAACAACACACAAGCAAACAAGGATTAACAAGGGGAGGATAAAAGAGAACTAACTCGGATCCGCCAGATGGCGGAGCACTTGCTCCATCACGTCCAGATGACCATCAATCTCATTCAGTCGGCGGCAGAGGCGGTCCTCAAGTCGAGTGGTGGCAGCGGTGATCAACTCCTCAATCGCCGAGAGGAACGAGGTAGCAGCAGGACCTGCAGAAATAGAGCGACGCGGGTCTTCGATGCCCAGTCGGGTAAGCTGATAATGTCCCTGGTCATTCACAAATAAGAGTTTCATAGCAGCAAAGTCCTCTAAACGGAACAAAGTGATAGGTATGGGATCGGGGTCAGAAAGGGGTATATGAAGTCTCTCAGCAAACAAGGTTACAAAACATCCTAAGGGGGCTTGGCAGAGGGTGTGATGAACACTGAAATGCCATCGCTTGGCAAGCCAATACCCAAAGTTTACCTTGGTCCCAGAATGCATACAATCAAGTAAAAACAACTCTTTCACAGTAACCAAATTCATCATGTCCAACTGACCAAACACATTAGCAGCCAAGAACCTATGACAGAGTCTAAGTGCATCATCTTTCAAGTGGGCTCCCTTTGAGGAGCGAGAACTGTAGGACTCATCTATAGAAAGCTTAGCCCAAGTGTTATTAGCTGTTTGAGAAAAAACAGGTGGAACTTCACAGATAGAGGACTGATAAGCGTCGTCAATCACAGATTCGTCGGTCTCAAAACCAAGCACAATATTCAAGTTTGTAATAGACATGTGAAATTTCCTACCACCTAGCGAGAACACAATGGCATGCCTATCCTCGAGCCCCCTCAAGGCATCAAAATCAAAATATGATAAAAATTCCAAAACCAACGCACGATACACAGAAATAGAAACATCAAACAACTTATCCCATCCAATACCAACAAAGAGACTTCTAATACGATCGTTAACACCTAGCACAGATATATTCTCCCAATCAAAAAGGCGCGCACCGATGAGAACACGGTAAGTGTTTACGGCGGTGTGGCGATGTACCTCATCCGGCGGCAGGAAGGCTGGTGGGGCAGCACTCGAAGAAGCTTTCGGGGATTTGCCCTTTTTCCCTTTTGTCGATGACTTGGCTGGGGCAGGTGGAGGAGCCGGGTCCGAGACAGGGGAGGGGTTGGGGGTGATCTTTGGCGGAGGAGTAGAGGCGAGCGGTGGTGATGTAGTGGGCGGAGGGCTCGCTCGTGAAGTCGAAAGTGCGGAAGAAGACGGCGGGGATAAAGGGGGGTCTGCCGGTGGTGGTGACTCGGTGGTGGGAGGCCTTCGCCTCTTGGTGGTGGTGGATGAACTCACCTCGGCCTGGCGCTTCAGCACACGGTGAAGAAAAGGCGGAGGTTGGTTGATTTCAGGAGGAACAGCGGTTGGAGACGGCGGAGGTGTAGCGACTAGCGTCGGCAGCGGCGAGGGTTCCTGTGGTGGTGCAGCGTCCGCGGTAGTTGGAGGCGGTGGCTCTGGAACGGTGGCTTTTTATTTTGCGGTCGAGGAGCGCTTCTTTCCCATGGTGGTCGACAGCGAGGGTGATCGGAGTGTGGTCGGTGACTTGCGGTTATGGAGAAGGCGGGAAGAGGAACCGGTGGTGTAACTTCTGCAAAAGGGGGTAAAAATTTGAATGAGTAGAAAATTACTAAGTGTGGGGTGAAATTAAATTGGGGGTTAGGGTTTTGTGAAAAATAAATCCCCAAATCAACTATAGGCATTTTGCAATTACGTCCCTGTAGAAAAAATGAAATTCCTAAATCCCCCCCACACTTGAAATGGCGGTTAGTTCCAAAACCGCGCCCCCGTATGCGGTATGCCCTTGCGGCATGTAAATTTGTGGTGCCTCCCCCTCTCATTACGGTTTTTTTTAATGAGATGGCTGAATTAAAAAGACGAATAAATAATAAAATTAAAGCAATAAAAAAATAAAGCGAAAATTGAAAAATGGAAGAATAAAAGAACAAGAAATCGGGTTGCCTCCCGAGAAGCGCCTTTAGTTAATGTCGAAGGCTCGATGGCGTGGTGCAGCTATTGATGAATCATTGGGGTCGCAAGATCAACCCCATCAAAACTGGCGAAGGTGGTCTCGGCACAATATGGTTTGAGCAACTGGCCGTTCACCTTTAACACTTTGTGAGTATCAAGACTGCGAATTTCCACAGAACCATGTGGACTGACAGTCACTACTTCAAAAGGCCCCATCCAGCGAGACTTGAGTTTACTGGGCAGAAGGCGGAGGCGAGCATTGAAAAGTAACACTTTCTGACCAATCTCAAAAGTCTTCCGCCGGATATATTTGTCGTGCAATAGCTTGGTACGATCCTTGTAGTAACTGGCACGGTCATATGCTTGCAAACGGATTTCTTCGAGCTCTTGTAACTGATAGCGGCGTTCATGACCGGCCAGCTGAGGATCCAAATTGCATTATTTTACGGCCCAAAAAGCTCAATGTTCAAGCACTACAGGAAGATGGCACTGTTTCCCAAAAATCAGACGATAAGGAGACATCCCGATAGGCGTTTTGAAAGCCGTGCGGTATGTCCATGCAACATCATCTAGTCGTAGGCTCCAGTCCTTGCGGTTTGGGCATACGGTCTTCTCCAGAATGTTTTTTATCTCACGATTGGACACTTCCGCCTGGCCATTGGACTGAGGATGGTATGTCGTAGCAACTCGATGGGTTATTCCATACTTCTTGAAAAGAGCTTCTAAGGTATGGTTGCAAAAGTGCGTGCCTTGGTCACTGATGATAGCTCGAGAAACACCAAAGTGTTGAAAAATTTGTGCTCTGAGGAATTTGGCGACGACCTTAGAATCATTGGTGTGTGTAGCTTTGACTTCGACCCATTTGGAAACGTAGTCGACAGCTAACAGAATGTAGGAGTGGCCAAAAGAGCTTGGAAACGGGCCTATAGAATCCATGCCCCAAACATCAAAAATCTCACAAATCAAAATAGGAACTTAAGGCATCTCATTCCTCGAAAAAATGTTACCAAGGCGCTGGCAACGATCACAGTTCTTGCAAAAGAAGTAGGCGTCTTTGAAGATGGTCTTCTAATAAAAACCACAATCTAAGACCTTGCGGGCTGTTCTTGTTAGGCCAAAGTGGCCGCCACATGCGTGGGCATGACAGAAGCTAAGGATAGATGGAATCTCTTCCTCAGGGATACATCGTCGAATAACTTGATCGACACAAGTTTTCCACAAATATGGCTCATCCCAGATGAAATACTTGACTTGGCTCTTCAGTTTGTTCTTTCTGGCAGATTCAAAGCCTTTGGGAAAAATTCCAGTGGTGAGAAAATTCACCAAATCAGCATACCAGGGTGCCCTTTCCGCAGCTGCAATCAGAAGCTCATCTGGAAAATCGTCCGGTATGGGCATACTGTTGGATGCTGTCAACATTCTACTTAAATGGTCCGCGACATTATTCTCGGCTCCCTTCTTGTCTTTAATCTCCAAATCAAATTTTTGTAAAAGAAGAATCTAACGAATAAGGCATGGTTTAGACTCTTTTTTGGACAGTAGATACTTGAGGGCAGCATGATCAGTGTACACCACAACTTTGGATCCAACAATATAGGATCGAAATTTCTCATAAGCGAAAACCACGACCAGAAGCTCTTTTTCTGTAGTTGTGTAGTTGCATTGAGCTGGGTTGAGAGTTTTTGAAGCATAGTAAATGACATGACTTTGCTTTTCAATCTTTTGCCTAAGGACAGCTCCAACAACATAGTCACTTGCGTCGCACATGAGCTCAAACGGGAGTCCCCACTGTGGTGGCTGAATTATGGGTGACGAGGTCAGCTTCTCTTTCAACAAATCAAAAGCTTCCTTACACTTGTCATCAAAGACGAAAGGGGGCGTCTTTCTGCAGCAGCTTAGTCATAGGTTGAGCTATCTTGGAAAAATCCTGAATGAAGCGACGGTAGAAACCGGCATGGCCTAAAAAGGCTTGAATTTCTTTCTCATTGGATGGGTACGGCAGCTTTGTGATCAAGTCGATTTTTGCTCTATCCACTTCTATGCCCTTTGCAGATATGACATACCCGAGCACAATTCCTTGTTGCACCATAAAGTGGCACTTCTCGAAGTTTAAAACCAAATCGGTCTCAACACACCGTTGAAGAACTTTGTCCAAATGATCCATACACTGTTCAAAGGAGTCGTCATGAACTGTAAAATCATCCATAAAAATCTCGATGCAGCTCTCAATCAAGTCGGAAAAGATACTCATCATGCATCGCTGGAAAGTGCCTGGGGCGTTGCACAAGTCAAATGGCATCTTTCGGCAAGCAAAGGTCCCAAATGGACAAGTGAAGGTCGTCTTTTCCTGATCTTCTTGAGCTACAAAAATCTGGAAATAGCCGGAGTATCCATCGAGGAAACAGAAATAGGACTTCCCAGCTAATTTTTTGAGCATCTCATCAATAAAAGGTAACGGGAAATGATCTTTGCGTGTCGCATCATTCAACTTCCTGAAATCGATGCACATTCGCCATCCTATTTGCAATCTCATTCGTATCAATTCGTTGCTCTCATTCTTCACGAGCTGGAATCCAGACTTCTTTGGAACGACGTGCACTGGGCTAACCCAAACACTATCGTAGATTGGGTAAATGATTCCCAATTGGAGCAACTTCAGAATCTCCTTCAATACCACTTCTTTCATTACTGGGTTCAACTTTCTCTGAGGATCTAGGGATGGTTTATGATTCTCTTCCAGAAATATGCGGTGCATGCAAATGTTGGGGTTGATCCCCTTGATATCGGCGAGAGTCCAGCCGATAGCACCTCTGTGCTTCTTTAAAAGAGTAACAAGTTGTGTTTCCTGTGCTGCGGTAAGGTCTTTACTCACGATGACATGTAGGGTATCTGCTTCGCCCAGGTATGTATACTTCAGGTGCTCGGAAAGAACTTTCAATTCCAGAGTCGGGGCTTTCACATGAGATGAAAGAATGGGTTCCATGTTGGTCGGCAAGGGCAAACGGCCTGCCGTATTTCTGGCAGGAAACGCTTCTGCAGCATACAGCTGCTGTATGAGTTCCCTGATCTCTTTTTCCTCTTCCGAATCTGCAATGTGGTCAGGTATCCCTCCATAAAGTACCTGCTCTAGACTGTCATCCCTGAAATTGTACTCAACAAAATCATCAGTAATGGAATCAATAATATCAATCATAAAAAGCGCTTCTGGATCTTCCACATGCTTCATTGCTTCGAATATATTAAATGTGACAACATCCCCATCAAATTCGAAACTTAGCATTCCTTTATCAACATCAATCTTTGTTCGTGCAGTTTTCATAAATGGACGGCCTAGCAGAATTAGAGATCTATGTGCAGACAATGCATCATCCATGTCAACGATGTAGAAATCAATAGGAAAAATCAACTCATTCACCTTAACTAAGACAACCTCTACTACACCTCTAGGGTATGCATTGGACCTATCAGCTAATTGAATGATGACGCGAGTATCTTTCATAGGACCTAGCTGTAACTCCTTGTAAATAGAGAAAGACATAACATTAATAGATGCTCCTAAGTCTAACATGACTTTTTCTACCTTTTTGCTCCCAATGATGCAAGGGATAGTAAACATACCTGGGTCTTGACACTTTTGAGGCAACTTCCACTGAATTATGGCTAAGACATTTTCTCCTACCTTGATTTTTGCATCCCTCCCATATCATATCTTCTTGGCACATAGTTCTTTCAAGAATTTTGCATATCGAGGGACTTGCTTGATAGCATCGATCAGGGGTAGGTTGATTTCGACCTTTTTGAAAAGCTCAAAGATCTCTTTTTCATCTTCCTCTTTCTTGTGCCGTGCTAACCTAGAAGGAAAAGGAGCTGCATTAATAGGGTTAGGAGTTTTAGATAAAATCTGTACCTCATTAGGAGCAATCTGTGCGGCAGGTTGTGTGCCCTTAGCATTGGGTCTATTGTCAGATTCTGCAGTTTGCCCACTCAGCGTGTGGTTGTGCCGCTTCTGTTTCTCATCCTCTACTAACTCTTTTCTACTCCAAAGAGTCACAACACTGACATTTTCTCTCGGGTTTTGCTCGGTTTGAGATGGTAGCTTTCCAGTATGCCCTTGCAGCTTGTTCAATTGGGTGGCATGCTGGGTGATCTGTGTGCCCATGCTGCCCAAGGCGGCTTGCGTTTCTTGCTGAAAGGCCTTTTGGCTCTGCGCCAGACTACTCACTAGGTTGGTGCTTTGCTCCAGACTCTTCATGATCTCACTCATAGATGGTGTGGAGCGGTCTGTGTGAGCATACGGCTCACCCCTTGGGGGTCTCGGTGGTAAATTTCCTGCTGATGGTGGATCTCCAGGCTGTCTCCAATGAAAATTTAGATGATCTCTCCAATCGGGATTGTAGGAATTGGAGTAAGGATTATTATTCCATTTTCTCCTGAAATTATCTCCTCGCGGGACATCATAATTGATTCCTCTGAGAGCATCTTGCTGCGCATCGCCTGATCCATAACAAGCTTGTTCAGTGGGTGGCTCATGCAAATTGGGACATTCATCAGTGAAGAGTCCGTTCTCGGAACAAACTCCGCAGCGGTTTGGCCTTGTGTGCGCCACAGCAAGGCCTCGGACTAGGGATGTAAGAGCATCTATCTTTTTATTTACTTCCGACCCTTCAGCTCGGTCGATTGCCCTTACAGGTCGATGTCTTCCTTCATCTTCTTTTTCGTACTGTTGTCCTCCAGAAGCTATATCAATGATGAGCTGTTTGGCCTCGCCAAGGGTTTTGTTGGTAAGAGATCCCCCGCTGGCAGCGTCGATGATTTTTCTATCAAAAGAAGACATGCCACGATAAAAATAATTAGTCAGAAGTTGATAATCAGTGAATCCATGGTCCGGGCATTTGCGGCACAGTTGTTGAAATCTCTTCCAGTATTCGACCAAGCTTTCATTCGGCTTTTGTTTGATGCTGCTAATAGCCATCCTTAGATTGGCAGCTCGAGTCTCAAGAAAGAACTTTCTCAGGAAATGACCTTCTAATTCCGCCCAGGTAGTGATAGACTCCGGTGGAAAATCAAATAACCAATCTCGTGCCTTTCCCTGCAAAGTGTGAGAAAAAGTGAGTAACCTTAGGTTATTAGCAGTAAAACCAGTAGGTCTTAAAGTTGAGCACACGAGATCAAATTCAGACAAATGCTTGTGTGCACTTTCGCCCGGTAGATCACCAAACTTCGGTAACACTTGGATGAATGCAGATCGGATCTCCGCATTGTTGGCAATCAGGGGCAGCACAATACAGATGGGTCTGTTACTCCGAAGACGATCGATTTTCCAGATGAGAGGCTCATGATCGGGTCCATGATCAGCCACATTGGCATAGATGAGGGCTCTTCCTGTGGTATGGCCTTGCGGGTTCGGTGGTGGATCATCATTGTTGGCCATGTCTTGTTCCGATTCGAGGGTCTTGGTAGACTCCCTGGTAGCTTTCTTCAATCGGTGTAACGTTCTCTCTGGCTCTGGATCGAACTCTAAATCTTCTTCTACAGAGGAACGGGTCATGTACCAGAAAAATTAAAATTAAAGCAAAGTAAATACAAACTGAAAATTTCGAATAATCACTGCTTTTAGAACCGGTCCCCGGCAACGGTGCCAAAATTTGGTGCGTTTTTTTCACCAAAAATAAATGTTCCGACTTTCGTCGGCAAGCCCACACTGCAGAGTACAGTGGCGAGCAAGATCGTCTCCTAAAGGACCGGCGAGAATTACTCTTAACTTTCAGGCTGCGTGACCAAATTTCCAGAAAGGTGCTTTGTGTGAATTATACAGCAAAATAAACTAAAGAATTAAATAGACAACTATCGAAAATACTTGTGCAAACGAACGGATTTAAATCAATGACGAAAAGGTATTCCGGCTCCAACGAACTCCACTCCACTTATAACACTGATCACAGATGCAAGAATTAATTAATCAAACCATGCAAATCAGTTATAGTCATCGAAGACGCTTCTGACATGACCTAATCTCTCCATGCTGTTTCGATAATTAAGAAGACACTTCATTAATTATTCTCTAATCGGTTGACAACTGTAAGAGACGCTCTTTAAGTTTAATGAACCGAAAGCAGTTAGCACAAAAAAGACCCGATTCTTAACTTACAGACTCTGACGCAGGACTGTAAAATTAACTCTACTATTCCCCTAGTTTTTGAGTAACCGTTTTACCACTAATTAAACCTAAACCACGATTACGTATGGCCGATTTAATTGGCTAATAATTAATCACAACCCACCAAATATTTGCAACTATTCGATAGACTTAGAATAATTAACAACTTGAAATCCAAGAATAACAGATACATGCATCAATTAATTATGAACAAACAATTAGATCTCACAGTTATATAAGCGGAGCTTCGTCGTCGTCACCAGAATACGCGTAAATTAGCTACGTTGCATGCTGGAATCGAGTAATAATAAACTGTGGAATTGTGCGATCATGATATTGAAGGGAAGAAGAAAATAAAACTGAATTAGAATCATTCACTGCTTCGTTTCTCATCTCTCGCGTGCATGATGATAAAATAAGCTAAATACCTAATATATTTTTACAATCCATAAAAGATAAAGTCTCTAATAGGAAATAAGATCTTAATCTAGGTAAATCCCATGCAAAATACTCTTAGAGGCGGTGGAGAGAGCTTTTCCGTGTCCTGGTTTAATCGTGGGCCGAGAGTTGGGCTCAGCAAGCCCAAAACGTGTAGTGGGTCGGGGCCTCCAGAAATTTGCTCCAATTATTCAGCTGCATGCCCTTGCAGCTTGATCTGCTCGAACTTTGCACTTCTCTTTACTTATACCAAAAACATGCCTCTTTTCTCCACTTATGTACCACATCCCTACACATCTCAACAACACATCATTTATCCAAAATACACAAATATAGAGTAAATAATAAGGAGAAAAGGCACCAAAAAGTAGTGATAAGAACAAGTAGAATATGTCCTATCACAGTCTAGCATTCCTGTTTCAGTAAGGAGGTCTAGAGTATATTTCTTCTGGCGTATGAAGATCCCTTTAGCTGATCTAAGGATTTCCATGCCGAGGCAGTACTTGAGAGCTCCCAGATACTTCATCTCAAATTCCAGAAACAGATTCTTCTTCAGATTTTCAATTTCCTCTGTGTCACTGCCTATGATGATCATGTTATCCACATAAATGATCAGACAGGTGATGAGACTTCCTCATTTTTTCAAGAATAACGTATGATCAGAGTTACTCTGTTGAAACCCATAGTTCTTCATAACACCGATGAACCTCCCAAACCAGACCTTGGTGATTGTTTGAGCCCATAGAGTGTCTTTTTCAACTTACATGCTTCCTTCCTTCCGAACTCAGACTCAAAACCATGTGGAACCTCCATATACACTTCTCGTTTCAATTCTCCATGTAGAAAAACATTGGTGACCTTAAATTGGTGGAGTGCCCAATCACTGTTTGCTACTATCGAGAGTAATACTCTCACTGTATTCATCTTGGCTACTGGAGAAAAAGTCTCTGAGTAATCCACTCCATAAGTCTGCGTGTACCCTTTTGCAACCAACCGAGCCTTGTATCTTTCAATTGATCCATCAGGTTTCCGCTTAATAGTGAAGACCTACCTGCACCCAACTGGTCTTTTTTCCCTGTGGGAACTTGCATTTTTCCCACGTGTTATTCCGGACAAGAGCATCCATCTCTTTCTTCATTGCATTTGTCCACTGTTTTGACTGGAAGGTTTCTTTAACTGTTCTTGGTAAGTTCTCTTCTTCATACAGTGCTGTTTGAAAAACTGTTGCTAAGCTTGTGAGATTTCCCTTAGCAACGTTCCCAATTGGGTATCTGGATTTCCTGGAAATTCTCTCTGGAGAATATCTTTTTGGTGGAACACCCCTGTTGCTTCGAGGAGGCAAAACATACTGGCACGACTGGATCCCAATAAAGGATGGATCAAGGCGCGAACTGGAAATAATTAAATAAAAGAAGGAACTACTGTATTCCAGGAACGATAATTGCTGTGAGCTCGAATTCTGAACTAACTTTAAGTACTCACAAGAGATAGAATAATAACAGTACTTAATTGATTATCGAGTTATGGAACTCATCCAGAACAAAAGCTGAAATGTTGAACTTGTAATATAACTGAGTTGCGGAAGCAAAAGAAAGACAATAATAATAATAATAATAATAATAATAATAATAATAATAATAATAATAATAATAATAGTAATACAAGGTCATCTGAGCCTTGTACCAAAAAGAACTCCACTCTCAGCACTTCTCCCTTCCACACCAGCTCAACCTGCACATTTAAAAACAAACATGCAGGGCTGAGTACAAAGGTACTCAGTGAACACATTGCCAAAAATATTTCTGAACTGAAACTCATTTTCTTGTCATGCATCTGAGTAAACACACAGGGGTTTTATCTAAAAAGGCCCTATATTTTACTAAATCATTTTATGTCATTGAGCGCTCTTTTCTGTTGTATGATCATCCATATCCAACTGAAAGTCGAGGAATAGCTCCGCTCAGCCTTTTCCACAAACGTCGGGGAATAGCTCCGCTCAGCCTTTTCCCTCGAACGCTTAACATAACTAAATGCCGAAAAATAGCTCCGTTCAGCCTTTTCCACGCACATTTAGCATTGTCGATGTCTTAGTCAGGAATAGCTCCGCTCAGCCTTTCCCTCTTCCTAATATCACCGACTCAAGTGTACACTAACCTCGGTTAACACGCTAAGTTAGCACGAGGCCCGATCGATTTAAGACTTAGAAAGCCCCTTGCGAGCTAACTAAATGCAGATAAGGATATCATACAAAACAAAACATTCTATGCATGACAATAATTTATTTGCATCAGAATTAATTAACTGCAGGTGAGTAAGAACTCAAATCATTATTTGGACTAAGAGTCCGTTAAAAAGAAAGCCCACCTTTCACCGAAATTTTAACACTTGAACTGCAGCAAAAGTTCCTCCTCGTACTTTATCTTGCACTGAACAGCTCGCCTTCATAGAGTTAACATAAATCTGAGTACGTTGAACAAAATACGTTGTTTGGACTCAACATGAAATTGAAGGCCTATTAGGGTCTAGTATCCGTTCTAAATTTTCTTTTGCTTAAGGGTTAATCTCGACCCTAGTTTTTAACCGTCTAAAGAAATACATTGACATCATTTAAGGTGTCAAAAATACCTTAACATCCATCGCAAGTTGATTCTAAAAACAAGATCAACATTAAGCTTAGATTGAACAACATTCTGCACAACGATAAACTTTGCAGAATTTTCTGTTTTCACTCACTAGGGTGCAGGGGACAAGCCATACACCATTGGAAAGCCATGGAAGTCTAGTTTACGGCTAAATTTACGGTTACTCAAGACGATAACTAACGAAAAAGTTATGACCGTTTTACTAAAAGGTGGCAGATCTGCCAAAATTTCCGAAAACAAACTCGTGACCTGACTTTGAAGATTTTTCACGATCGATTCAGGAAGAGTTACGGACTGAGATATATATCATTAGAAGGCCATGGAAGTCTAGAATTTTTACAAATTTACAGTGGCTTAATATGATAACAAATGAAACGGATATACCCGTTTTACTAAAAGGTGGCAGAACTGCCATGACTTCATGAAAACCGAATCATGACCCAACTTTGCCAATTTTTCATAATTTACTCAGGACGAATTAGAGAATGAGACCTATACCATTGGAAAGCCACTTAAGTCTAGTTTCCGGAAAAATTTACGGTGTCTCAATCAGACGTAAAACGAGGGAGTTATGCTCGTTTTACCGAAGGGTGGCAAATCTGCCGACCCGCTCGCGCGAAATACGCGAACTCAAGCCAAACTTCACAAGCCTTTCTATATGTTCGAATCATGCATTTTAACACATCAAACCTCACCCCAAACATACCTCTATGCACTAATCAACTCATAATCATCTAACATGCTTTGTATATAACCAAGACATGATTTCCAACACAACACCAAACCTATATATATATATAACTCATGCAACTAGAAATATATATCTTCATAACTCATGGTTTCTTTCGATATACCTTTCAAGAACAATGGAGAAAAGCTTTAGGAGGTTGGAGATGGTGGGATCAAGCTTTGATTATGGATGTCACTTCTACTATCCTTCTCCCTTGCTTCGAAAACAATGGAGGTGAATGTTCTTGGTGCCCCCTCTAAAGCTTTCCACAAGATGAAGATGGAATGAAGAAGAAGAAGAAGAAGAAGAAGAAGAAGAAGAAGAAGCTGCTGCGTTTTTTTTTTCTCTTTCCCTCTCGAAAATTTCTTGCGCTTGAAAAAGCTATGAAATGGTGAATTGTAGCTCAACTTTCTCTCTCTCTTTCTTTGGTCCGAAAATGGCAAAGGAATGGGGCATTTATCTTTAGCAATCATATATAGATAGATTTCCCCACAAGCTTTGATTAATAGAGGTAAGGTGATGGGAGTAGTATAGAGTAGGTACGTGGCATAGGGGCATGGTGAAAAGACTTGAGGCATGGCCTCCCACTTATGGGAGTTGACCAAGAAAATACCCGATTCAAATACCGGTTATTCGGTTATCGTGATATTTTCTGTCTCCGGAAAAATCCCGAACTTACCCGAGCTTGATGAAATAAATCACTTATTTTAAAACAATAATTTATCTGAAATTACTTGGTTTTAAAATACCACTTCAAAATACTGATTTTAATTTCTCGACCATTAAAACATCCGAACTAGAGAATATCTAATTCTCTCAGATTTTAAATCACCCTGTTTAAATTATCTGAATTTAAACACTAATGACTGGAGAATATCTGATTCTCCCAGTCCTGAAAATATTTATTGGAATGTCTAATTCACGATAAACACACACCGCAAATTTAAAAGAATAGGAATCCACTTTATCTGGAATTATGATTCCGGCTTTCCATATTGAAAAGGGAATTAAAATCCTAGTGGAAAAATTAACCCACCTACGGGGATTAATTGACCTTGAATCTCATGGAACTTAACGAATACTTTCGACCTTAATCTGACTGGAAATTACTATACTAAATAGTAATTTCAACAATTAACTGTAATTAAGCAGTAATTATTTTATGGGGTATTACATATGATTTCTGGAATCTCATGATTAGTTAACTCAGAACTCTCTGAAATAGAAGGGTCAGTATGTTCAATAGAACTGGCATTAGAAATGGGATCAACTTCATAATCTCTTATCTCAGATACCAGGTTGGGAGGAGCACTATCCGGTTCACTAAGCTCAGTGGATTGTAAAGACGTTTCAGAAACTATCTCAGCGGCACGATTAACTGTCTCTATTGGAACTGCTTCTCATGGACTGCTCGGATTTGGCAACCAGCTTAGTGGGTCAATTTTAGGACTCCCCCCTGACCGCTAAGGTGGTGGTGATAAAAGAATTCAGTTTCAAGAAAGTCACAGTTCATGGTAGTGAACATGCGATGGGACTTTGGATCATAACAACGATAACCCTTTTGATGAATGCCATAACCGACAAAGATACATTTTACTGCACAAGGATCCAGTTTTGTGCGTGTGTGCTTGGGTAGATGGACAAACACAGAGCAACCAAAGATACGGGGTTTTAAGGTAAGAGGGATGGGAATTTGTGTGAGTGTGGAAAGACATTGAATTGGAGTTTGGAGGTCAAAGCTTTTTGTGGGTAATCGGTTTAAGAGGTACACGACTGTAGCAACAGCTTCAGGGTAGAAATGTGATGGCACCTAAGACTTAATGAGCAAAGCCCGTGTTATCTCAAGAATGATCCTATTTTTTTCTCTTTGTTGCCCTATTCTGTTCGGGTGTATGAGGACAAGTAGTTTGATGAATTAATCTGTTATCGTGGAAGAATTTGGTCATAGAAGAATTCACAAATTCTCCCCCGTTATTGGATCGCAAAATTTGGATATTGGTTCTAAACTGGTTCTGAATCATAGTATAAAAGGGAGAAAATTTTGAAAAAACTTATGATTTATGGCGCAAAAAATAATCCCAAGTCATACATGCGTGATCATCTATGAACAGTGAAAAATACGTAAACCCCTGACCACCTATCACGGGTGCAGGACCCCAAATTAGCTGAATGGGTGGAGTCCAGATTATTGTTTGAGAGGTCCAGGGTTCAAAACCTTTTTTCCTGTAACGACCCGGCTACCGGACTAACGGCTGTCCCCACAAACCAACACGACTCTTTCCAGCATGCTTTGTCCTCACTCACACGCTCTCTGAGAAACTTCCCAGGGGGTCACCCATCCCACCATTGCTCCAGGTTAAGCACGCTTAACTTTGGAGTTCTGGTGGAACGAGCGTCAGAAAAGAAGATGTACCTTGTTAGTATGAGTAGCACCAATCAAATCCTTTAAGCTCTCCTCGACTATACAGTCCCATTCTTGTATAGCCTCAGAATCCCTCTCTTTCGGGTGGATTCGGTTCATTCATGTACCCCTTCGCTTGGAAGTCTTATAGGAGCCGTTCTTTGTCCGTGCCTTGCACTGTCGATCACTCCATGCTTCAGCCCCGAGCGTTACAATGATTGTGCTATCATGTATCATCCCGGAAAGGCTAATGTAGTCGCTGATGCGCTCAGCCGAAAGAGAGAAGTAAACCCGGCAAGGTTATTGACACAACAAAAGGAGTTAATTAAGGACTTTGAGAAATTAAACCTCGAGGTTTTGGCAACGCCTAGTGATTTTAATGCGGTGATTGCAGCTTTGGTTATCAAACCAACACTCCGAGATTGAATTAGGAACACTCAAAAGGATGATGAATTTTTGGAAAGAATGAGAGTAAAAGAGGTTTCAAACGACATAAAGGGTTTTACAGTGTCCTCAGATGGGATACTTCTATTTGGAGGAAGGATTTGTGTTCCAAATAATGAGCTGAGAAAAGAAATCTTAGATGAAGCACATCGCACTTCGTACATAGCTCACCCTGGAGGAACAAAGATGTATCAAGATTTGAAGAGAAGCTTCTGGTGGTATGGCATGAAGAGGGCAATTAGGGATTATGTTGCTTGATGTTTGGTATGTCAACAAGTGAAAGCGGAGCATCAAAGACCATCTGGGTTATTGCACTCTCTAGAGATACCAGAATGGAAATGGGAACATATCACAATGGACTTCGTGGTTAGACTTCCTAAAACGGTGAAGAATCATGATGCAGTTTGGGTCATAGTTGATCGTTTGACTAAATCAGCTCACTTCTTGCCAATAAAGATGACATTCATAATGGATCAGTTTGCTCAACTCTATATCCGAGAGATAGTTCGATTGCATGGAGTGCAGTATCTATAATATCATATAGAGATCCTCGATTCACTTCTAGATTTTGGAGCAGTTTGCATACAGCCTTGGGCACCAAGTTGAAATTTTCAACTGCTTATCACCCAAAAACGGATGGCCAGTCGGAGAGAACCATACAAACTCTAGAAGATATGTTTCGAACGTGTGTTATGGATATTGGGGGCAGTTGGGAGACCCATTTACCATTGATTGAGTTTGCCTACAACAACAGCTTTCACTCCAGTATTGGCATGGCTCCATATGAAGCACTCTATGGGAGAAAGTGTAGGTCACCGGCTTATTGGGACGAAGTTGGAGAGAGGAAGATTTTGGGCCCTGAGATCATCGAGAAAACAATGGAGGTGGTTGAGAAGATCCATAACAACATTAAAGTTGCTCAAGACCGACAAAGATCATATGCTAATAAGAGAAGAAAGGATTTGCATTTTGCTGTTGGTGATAAAGTGTTTCTAAAAGTTGCTCCTATGAAAGGGGTATGTGATATATAGTGATGCATCGAAACTGGGCATAGGTTGTGTATTGATGTAAGAAGGAAAGGTGGTTGCTTATGCCTCTAGACAATTAAAGTCGCACGAGTTCAACTATCCTACTCATGATTTGGAATTGGCTGCAGTAGTTCATGCGTTGAAGATTTGGAGACATTACCTTTATGGAGGTAAATGTGAGATCTACACAGATCACAAGAGCCTGAAATATTTCTTCACTCAGAAGGAATTGAATATGCGTCAAAGAAGATGGTTGGAGTTGGTCAAAGACTATGATTGTAACACCCTAAATTTAATAATTTAAAATGCTACTTTTCCTTTATTATTTAAATGCGGAATAAAATAAAATCAACAATTTTTTTTTATAACAAAATACAAACTAATAAAAAATCTTAACTTGATGATTAAATCCCAAATTATATAATAAATAAATTCATAGAAATATTCCCACTAACGTCTAGCAATAATTAACTCAATCAAAGCGAACAACCAAATGATTTCCATGTCTAGAAGTTTTAATTAAAGCAATAAAGTCTAATTATTAGTTTTTGATAAGTAAAAACATATAACCACGACCACCCATTTCCTCCTCACAACTCCAAGCTCAATTACCTAAAAAACATTTAAAAAAAAATGTGGGATGAGTACTTATAAATCGTACTCAGTGAGGGGGATACACGGGATGTGATTTAAAATTCTCATATTTTTCTTTCCCTTGTCCAACCATAAATTAAATCGCATAATAGTGGTATAACTCATCCATAATTCTACATCACGAAAGAAGAATTACAGATAATAGCATTCCACATCACTAAGGAGGAATTATTCCATATCACGAAGGAGGAATCTCAATCATATTATTCCACATCACACAGAAAGAATAATAGACTCATACATTGACTGTGCACAGGACATATTTCATCACATAGTCATTCTACCACAATTCATGAACGACAATTTATGTTGGACAATAAAATATTTCTAACACATCCAAACATATCTTATAACTTTCAATGATGGTCAATGATTCGTCTATTTCAAACACAATTTCAAAGCATCAACTTTAAATACATTTCTCAATCATAAGGATAAATGCACACATTAAAATACCTTTACTCACTCCAAATGTAACTTTAAATTGTTTACCCACACACATACATAACTTTAAATAGGTTACCCACATAAAGGCATACTTTAAATAGATTACCCACCTCAATAAGTAGAACGAATAAAATAACCACGGAAGATCACACGTTGGACGATGATCCAAATTTCACTGCACCTATTTAAAAAATAATTATCGAAGTCTATAAGGGGCAAAACAATTCATTCTAACTAAATAGATCTAAAAATTTAACTTAGATATTAATATAAAAATCTAGAATATTTTAAAAACTCGGAACAAGCAGATTAAAACTAAATTTCATTCCAATTAATGATTTAAAAGTGCATGAGTTTTAACAGATTCTAGTGTAACTTAAATTCTGAAAATAATTTATAAATACACTTACGGGGTCATATGTATTGACTTTAGAAAGAATACTATTTTGGACTATCAAGAAATTTATAAATCAAACAGAATAGACAAACTTTGTATTTCCAAAGGCATTTTCGAAATTTTCAAAAGAAATAAAATAAACATTTGTCTTTGATAATTACACAAGTATATAATTATCAATCCCTCATCATGCATTCGTATCTACTGCCAGCCCATGATCATTCATCATTAGCTACAAACTCCCATATATTTATTCATCTTTCTAGATCATGCAGTCTATTATTTTTCCTATATATATATATATAATTATAGATACATATTATGTTCTCTTCTTCTAAGAAAAATTTTGATCTACTGTTAATTAGAGTCATCATTACCCTAGTGTCCACTGTACAAAGATGATGATATAAAAATTGTCTAGTATATATATATATATATATATATATCTATATATATATATATATTTGTTTTTTTTTTCGTGCATGCTTATGAGTTTAGAAGAAATTGATTTCTACTACACTGTATTGATTTTTAGTTGATGGAGAGAAATATGAATCTGAAACTGCACAGTTACGGCTACAAATAAAAAAAATAAAATTTTATGTGAAAACAACTAGAGATTTTTCAACGAACAATTGTAGGATAATCATCTATCGAAATATCTCGAAGAGTCGTAAACATGTAGTAAAAACTAAAATAAACATTAGGTTGCTCAGAAATTATACCAGATAGGTAGAAAATTGCAGAACTTGACGTTGAAAGACAAAAGTTAAATTCTTGGAGTTCTTCACGGAAATCGCCCGAGCAACCGTTTTGTGATTAGTGTTTTGTGTAAAAAAAAATGAATTCTGTTTAAGATGAAGTATTTCATTAATATTTTATTTATCTTAGGAAAATATCAATTGAGTTATCTATTCCATAATAAAAATATTAGACGAAGATCATTTCCTAAACTTTATAGGTTAACCTTACCAAAATAACAAATTCAAAAATCCTTGATTTATATTCTCCCTTTTTCTTTGTATGAAAAAAATGGTATAAAGATTGGTATAGGTTTTAACGTGGGAAAAAAAAAACTCCAATTACCTACATGCATGTATTTGACCTTGATCTTAATCTAGATTCAGTTTCTTTTAACCAAAATCCACTAGACCTTGATCTTAATCTAGATTCAGTTTCTTTTAACCAAAATCCACTAATAAAATTCCTAAAGCCCACTAAAAATATATAAATTAGATATTGTACAACTCCTCATAGCCCATCAAGGAATTTCAAAACCAAAAAAAATTAAATCCAAGGCCTAATCTCCACTAAAGAAAATATTAAATAGAGAAATTTAAATTAATTAATAAATTATTTAAAACTATTAAATATAAAGAAAAAAAACGAGATGTTACAGGTGCAGGACCCCAAACATCAGAATGTACTAAAGAAAACATAGACGGCACACGAGTATTGCTAGGTTTAAAAGTTTGTCTGTGGCTTTTTGAAAAACATATGTCTCACAATACAAGTCTGAAGAGGAAAGTAACTTAGGAAATAGAATTTTGAGATAACCCGCAGACGGATGCCCAAGTCGGCAGTGCCAAAGCCAAGCCGCGTGGGAGGCTGTTCCGGTAGTCAGCATCACCGTACTTTTTTTAGCAATCTCATCTACATAATACAGTCCCCGGCGCTCAGTGCCACGTCCAATGATCTCCCCCGTTCTGATATTCTATAACAAATAGAAAGTAGGATGCATTAGCACAGTACAATTAAGCTCTTTTGTAACATGACTGATGGACAATAATTTGTAGGACAAGGCAGGAACATATAGGCAATTTGAGATTATAAGTGTCGGAGAAATTGCTACTGTGCTAGCACCATCCACAGGAGTAATTTCACCACTTGCAGTTTGGACATGTGTTTTTCTCAGCTGTGATGGTGTACAAATATCCGAGGCATCATACGTCATTATATCAGTAGCACCACAATCAAATATCCAAGCAGCATTTTTAATTTGGTCTCGACACTTATTGCTAGTAACATGGGCATGGGCTAAAGACTTCACATGTATATCTTGTAAATTAAAGGGAGAAGAAATGGGTGGGTCGGATATAAAATTACCCGACCCGGTACCTTCAAAATCCAAGTTACCATCACCATCGGTCAGGGTGTCGGCGACCTCCGTGTTGCCCACCACGATGGCGGCCTTGCCGCGTTTGTCCTTAGGAGGCTTATGATTGTCCTTCCACCACTCCGGGTAACCCACCAAGCGAAAGCAAGGCTCCTTCGTGTGTTATGTCATTCTACAGTGGGAACACTTGAGCTTGCTTTTATCAATTTTATCCCGGGATGATGAGCCACCGCCGCTATTCTTAGGTTAGCCTGACCGGTTGGGCGGTTGAAACCCCTTCACCGCCATGATGAGAGACTCACTGTCTTGGTGAGTCATAAGCCCACTGCCGATTTCTCTATCGACAGCTCCATCCGACTCGGGTCCCCAGATCCCTCGTCGAGCCACTCCTCGCCGGATTAGGGCATATACTGCCTCGACATTTGGAAGTGGGTCCATCTTGAGAATATCTCTCCATTCAGGTTCGTATTTTTCATTTACTCTAGCAAGGAGTTGGAAAAGTCGAGTTTCAGATTGTAATCTTCGGTAAGTTCCGATATCTTTCTCACATTCCATTGGGTTTGGATGGCTTTCGTCAATTTCTGCCCAAATTCTCTATAATGTATTGTAAAAGTTCTCGATTGTGCCTTGTCCTTGTTTGATACTGTTGGCCTGAACAGTTAACTCAAAGATCTGTGCCGAATCCTTTTTAATATTGTATGTCGTTGCTAGTCCCTTCCATAAACTTTCGATAGTCTTGTATTGGATGTAATTACTTGCTAAGGTTGGTTCCATGTTTTGGATGATCCATGATATGACTGTGAGATCATTTTGATACCACTTGGCATAGGTTGGATCAGTTGAATTGGGGAAAGGAGGATGGCCTGTGATGTGGTTGAGGCAACCCCTTCCTCCGATGGCGAGATGCATCATCCTCGACCATAACGCATAGTTAAATTCATTTAACTTGATACTCACAGTGACTGTCTGGCCTTGGTTTTTTTTTTTTCTGAGGATCGATTGTCGGTTGTTGGTTGACTGTACTGTTTGAGTAGAGTAGCCAGTTGTTGTGCTAGAGCCTCTGCCCCTGGTTGAGGTTGTTGTGTATGCACTAGGCTGCCGTCTTTGTCAGCCATGTCGGAATTTGGTACGGTAGATGATGATGCAGAATAGCGATGATCCGAATAGATCGCTATTGCTCTGATACCATGATGGTTTGCAGTTTAAACATGGTGATTTGCATATTAAACATGATGAACAGTTTGTGGAATTGGTTTGTAGAATTGGAGATTGGAGAAATCATTTATTTTTGTATTGGAGTTCTATATCTTTACTAGTTACAACCCAATGTACATAAAGAGAATAAAATACCTTATTTAAGGTAACTAATCTATACTAGGGCCTAATCTTGTATGATTTGATTTTGCAGGATTTATGGAGTTATTTTGGGATAATGATCCGGATTGAGATTGCTAACACAGCGAACAAATATTTCAACAAAAGCTACATGGTTTGTCCAAATTCAGAAATATTCAAGCATCATTCAAAATATTTTATGTATTCAAACCAACCTCAATTAGATGATTACCATGCATTTATATTCTGGCCCAATTCAGCAGAAAGAAGAGAGAAATAAAAACCATGACTACACTGTATGTACGACAAACAATACAACAGAAGAAAACCATAAGAATTTGGTAATTAAACATCATATTTCTTAGGTAAAAGTAGGAGGGGATTCTTCTTATGCACTGTCATTCCGGGCGCGGGATTTGTATCCACATCTTTTGGTCGAATTCCATTAGGCAATTCCCAGTCAAAACTATAGAGCAGGTTTGCAACTGCAAGCCCCACAGTTGCTAGCCCCATAGGCATTCTAGGGCATACTCTCCTCCCCGATACAAATGGAATCAATCCGAAATCTTGTCCACTTATATTGATATCACTGTTAAAGAATCTTTCGGGTATAAATTCATTCGGATTTTTCCAGTACTCGGGATCCCTCCTGACTACCCACACGTTTACATAAACCACGGTTTTGGGTTGAATTTCGTAGCCATCTACTACGCATTTTTCTATTGTTTCTCGTGGTACAAGAAGTGGAACCGCAGGGTGCAATCTGAAAGTCTCTTTGATGACTGCTCTTAAATAAGGAAGTTTAGACAAATCATCTTCATCTACTTTTCCCTTTTTTCCTATCAAATTTCTGATTTCTTCTTGCAATTTTTTCATAATATTGGGTGCTTTGATCAATGCAGTCATCGTCCATGTAATTGTTGAGGCACTAGTTTCTCACATGGAATTTTCTGTTACACTCTCTGTATTACACTCTGTGTTACATTTTCAAATTATGAGATTTTCTTGTAACTTTTTTTCTTCAATTTTATTTTTATGTGATTTAATTTAATTTTGTGATTATTTTTAGGGTTCACCCCACCCAATTAGGGTTTATAATTATTTTTTAATATTTAATTTTCTATTTTCAATTAATAATTCATTATTATAGTTGATTTTTTTTCGAAGTTATGTTTTATAATTTTTTTAATTCATTTTTTGTTGATTTTTTGTTGATTATGGTTATTTATGTTATAATTAATTTTTATTTTATAATAAATATTATTAAAATTATAAATTTAATGATGAAACACGGAGTGAAACACGAAATAGTGTAATAGGAAAATTCAACCCCTAGTTTCTGTTCCAGCTATAAATATGTTGTGCAAAAATGAGCATATTGTAAAATTGTCAATGTCGCTATAAAAATTTAATATAAAACATGCATGTTTTCCATAGTGTACTCCAATTTCACTATTGAAAGTGGAAGTTAATTAAATTAGAGTTCATAATTATTTTTACTATTTGATTAATAATTAATTATCATGGTCCATTATTTCATGATCAGTATTTATAACAGGCACCCAAACTAATTATAACTAACACAAAAATTGTAAATGGAAAATTCAAACTAAAAAAGTCAGAATTGACACTGAATCTATTACGAAATCAACCACTATCGAAAAAACTGTAAAATCTACTACATATACCCACAAATCATTTAACACTATGCACATGGAGCCCGCACTTGTTTCTCTATTTATTTTTGAAACGTGGATCCACGTGCCACATGTACATGTACTTACATGCATTATAGAATTTCTTACCCTTATTTCGACTAGTCAAATTAGCACATGAAATTAGGTGTAATAAAATACTGAATACAAGACATGAAAACTTATAATTAAATTGTGTGATGCGTGAAGATATATCTATTAAATGATTCCCATATTCACATCAGATCACATATATAATTGTAATTTGCTGATATTTGGATCCAAGTATGAATACCATCTGATGAATCGTGTCTCGTTAAACAGTCTAACTCAAGACGGAACTAAATCCCATACATGAACCCTAAGGAATGAAACCTCTCTTTGGTGAGAGTGTCAATGCGTTGAATAGCCTCATCACTAAGATAATTTTTATGATCCCCCACTATTCCTTTTCTGAAAAAAGCATTGTACGGCAATGGAATCCAAGTTGGAGATTCCTCGGATTTGTTGACATTATGGTTACCTAGTACCTTGATGCTACAATTCTTCACAACCTCTTCCACCTCATCTTCTCCTTCAAACGGACATCCTAAAAAATCACCCAATTTCTTGACATAACCATGAGGATCTTTCATCATTTCCTCGTAAGTCACAAACATCACATTCTCCGGCCTCTTAAGGCTGAGCTCACGGTACCCAATCACGTGATCGTAGTAAGGCCCCCATGGCATAACCTGACGACAGAACACGTCATTGGCCTTTTCAAGGGACCATGGTTGATCTGTCTTTCTCATATTGTTTCTCCTATTCACAAAATGCCACGTGGAAATGAGGGTGTCCTTAGGATTCCGTGTCAAGTAAATCACTTTACTTCTACAAGAATCTAGGGTTTCATGCAAGAGCTGGTAAGGAATGTGCGTGCCGAATATTCTACGCACACCTGATGGGGCCGCCGTCAGTTCTGGCAGCTCATCAGAGTGCGCAAAAATTTGTACTTCCAAGAAGGGAACCAAGTCGTGGGGGTGTTCGACGGCCAACCTATGTTTAGAGGGTCGATTGAGGATGGAGTATATAATAGATTTGAGCCACGTGGTGCCTGTTTTGGGAAAAGTGGCCAAGATCACATCGCTAGGGAGAGGATTGAAATGGTTGATCACTCTATTGATTGGCTTGATGAATTGAGGCATGTACCAAAAGCCTCCATGTTGGACCACATAATCATGATCTCCCCACCATTTTGCTCTTGGTAGAGAGGATAAATCCATGTCTGGATCAAACTTCTCCATTTAATATTTGAAAGAATAAAGATTAAGTTTACGAAAAATGATGAAAGAAAGAAGAGATAAGATGATCTATGATCAAACCCGGCCCTTATGTATGTACTATATAAAGATGAAATTAATTATATATATAAAAAATTAAATTAGACAACCTGATATATATGATCCATAATTTCACAGATAATTAAAAAAATATATTACTTTTCTTGGCGCATCCCAACACAACGTGAATCAGGATCCTTCAAAAAATCGTGAATCACGATTATATCATGCAACACTCTTCATATAATTTATATGAATCGTATAATTTTGTGTTTAAAAATAGGATTACTTATATTTAATTAGTACCTAACGTTTTGGACCACTGACACTTTTCTCATTGTTTCAAAATTATATATTGATACTTAATGTTTTTTTAATATATATATATATATATATATATATAATTATATACAAATTTCATTAATTCTAGCAAGCCATGCATATATGCTAGATTTATTGAAATATCGAAAATTTACTCATATGCTAGATTTTTTAGATTATATAAACACTGTATATCAATAGAGATGCACACTTGTTTGAGTCCATCTAACACATCTCTTACGTTTGGCCGATATTATTTGACCCAACAAGGTGGTCCCCACCTTTTTTCTTTTTTCTTTTTGAATTTTTCTTTTTTAATGGTCCCTCTCTCTCTCTCTCCCTTTTCTTTTCAGTTTTTTCTAATTTAATTTTTTTTTTTGTTTTTTGAAAATGTATATTTATTTTTTTAATTCTTTATATCCGGTGTCTCGCGCAAGGCATTTGTTGACGTGTTCATTTTTTTGAAATAAATATATACTCTAAAATGGAATTAGTGAACTTTAAAATTAAATTGAATTAATTTAATTTTTTGAATTAAATTAATTTTTTTATTTGGCGTTTCGTGTACTCACCCAATGCTAATGCTTGGGCTCGTGCACTGCGCTCAATAAATAATTTTTTTGAAATAAATATATATCCTAAAAATGGAATTAATGAACCCTAAAATTAAATTAAATTATTTTAATGTCATTTTTTATAATATGAAATGCATCGATGAATCATGCTTGTTGCTTAAAATATTGTATTTTTATTACTGATGATGTTTTGTTTTGTTTTGTTTTAGTGTTAGGTTAATTTTGTTGTTTTGAATTTCATGCATAGAGTTTTAATTTATTTAAAATGTTTGATTTTGTTGCTTAGAATGGTTGCTTTTTTTTATTTTATAATGTTTAGTTTTATTGCTTCAATTCTCTTGCATTGACTTTGATGCTTGGTTTTGTTGCTTAGAAATTTTGATTTTGTTGCTTATAATTTCATAATCAATATAGTATCAACCAAGTGAAAGAGAGTTGAATCGAAAAATGTTACCAAAATGGTGACAAAAAGGAAACCAAAAGGGTTTTGTCTCCTAATCTACTGAACTGATAGCCAAGGAAGAACATGTGACAAAGAAGAAAAGGTTGCGGGCTAAGGTGAAGCGAGTTAACGAGTGATAATGTCACAAAGAAGCTAAGGAAGAATGGAAGATTACTATGAAGAATCTTACCCTTATCTTAATAGTAGAGCAAACAACCAATAAAAAAAATAGATATGAATGAATTCTTCAACCACAAATGTCTTTTGGGTGATTAATCAATCATATCTCATTGCTAACCTTGTAAGATCTAAATGATTTTTAATGCTAGTGTTTATATATCATTAACTATCTTTTCATGAATGATTGTGTTAAATAGTTTGATTATACTGCAAAACTTACGAGAAATGTCTAAAATATATTCAGTTTTCATAATTCACTCGGATTATCACCAAATACAACAATCATGAAGCGATATCTTTACCAAAGAGTTCAACT
The DNA here is from genome assembly GCA_026008535.1 of Perilla frutescens. Taxonomy (NCBI): domain Eukaryota; kingdom Viridiplantae; phylum Streptophyta; class Magnoliopsida; order Lamiales; family Lamiaceae; genus Perilla; species Perilla frutescens. The sequence goes on from BRKX01000005.1 coordinate 23,321,081, forward strand.
ATTCCAGCAGTAGGGTCTTTCTGTTTAACGATCGACTCGCCAACTAGTACCTGTTGAAAGATGGAGAAATGGAGAACAAAACATCGATCAGAGGGTATGATCTTTTGAGTTCAAACTAAAAGACGACGTAAGGTTGCAGAGACGAGGAAACGAGGAAGAGATAACGAGAATGAGAGAAGAGAAGTTATTTTCTTCGAAACCTAGTCATTGACACTTACAGCTCTCACACCGGCTCCTTGCACGTACGCTATGTCAGCAGGTGTAAAAAGTCCGGATTCCCCAACCACCTGAAAATTTTAGCGTGGGCTGAAAAACATGCAGTCATAGTAAACTGAGATAAACGGGAAGGATAGTATGATCACGAGAGTGCTTACAATGATGCCTTTCTCGCGTATCCTTTCTCCACGCTCGCCTTCAAGAAGTTCCTTGGTGTTGCTAATATCAACCTTAAATGTTCCTGTACAAGAGAAGAATCAACGAAACATGAAATCTTTGACTAATAAGAAGATTATGTTGTTTTAAGTTGCTTCTAGTCAACAGTGTAAGTTACATATCTCACAATGCATTGGGAAAACTTATACTCATGTCCTAAACTTTAATCCATTTTGCAAAAATATCTTGAACTTCAAAATATGCCCAAAAATACCTAATCTTTCCGCATTTTTGCAAAAATGTCATTGAATCCAATTTTCAATGTCGGATTGCCAACAAAGCACGCCTGTATCAAACTTCTAAAATGAGGGCAGAGCTCTATATTCGCACAGTGGATTGCTAACAAAGCACGCCCCAATCAAACTTTTAAAATAATGGCTCAGAGCTATATATTCGCACTTTTTAGTGCGAATATAGAGCTCTGAGCCATCATTTGGTAATACTATAATAATATCGAGCAATAGTAATTAAATGTCAAGGCATGGAACACCCTATTTGTAAGTATTCACTGAAGTTAGGGAAATACCAAGGTCACGGTTATTGATGCCGACTAGTTCAATGCCCTCGATGGCTAAAACACAATCCATCTCTCTCTCATCATGTACCTAGAATATGGAAAAATAAAAAACAAGGATAAGTGACGAATCATCAAGAAACAGCCATCTAATAATTAAACAAAATACAATCACACAAAACGAATTACTAAATTCACGTGTCAGAGCGAGTATAGTAATTTGACGACAAAGAGATAAAAAGCAAACCTCCACAAGTGCAGCTAAGCCTAGCAACTTGCATAGCTTAATCATGTACTTGATGTCCAAATCAGGTAAAACAGCAGCAATCAGTAGAACTGCATCAGCCCCCTTGACTCGAGCATAGTAGATTTGCCAAGCATCTACTACAAACTCTTTACACAAGAGAGGGCACTACGTTCAATGATTTTCAGAAAGCAATCAGTTATGGTAGTAGGAAAGAAGTATTGAGGTCTGTATCTATATCCAACGAAAACATCATGGATACCTGTACCCCAGAATTCCTAATGGCCTCCAAGTTCTCGAAGCTTCCCTATTTTATTCCCCACAATTAAACCTTCCAGATAAGCATTGTGTAATACGACACATATCTTGAGGCAAAGCCAAAATAAGGGTTAATTGCAGAATTTAACACAACGTTTGCACTATTTTGCAATTTCCGCACAATGTTTACGAATTTGCAATTCATATCACAACCTTTAATATTTTTGCAATTGTAACATCCCCAATATTAATTAGGCATAAAACAACATTTTATAGAGATGAAACTGATGGAGAATCTTGTTGTATATAGTGAATCTATATAATGATGTCATTTAGGTAACCGGAAATAGGGATTACAAATCGGACATGTATGATAGATCTACCGGATTAATATTGGAGATGTTACAATTGCAAAAATATTAAAGGCTATGATATGAATTGCAAATTTTAAACGTTGTGCGAAAATTGCAAAATGGTGCAAACGTAGTGTTAAATTCTGCAATTAACCCCCAAAAGAAAGATAAAGTTGGGTCAAACCTGGAAAAACTTCTCATCGGTCAAAACACTAAGGCATGCCGCTCCTCCTTTTTCATAGGCTTTAGCAATCTGAATCTGTCATTAAAACCAATAATAGTCACCCCTTTGTAATATTTTCAACAGATATGCATGTAATAATGCCAGTAAAAATTTAAGTAACAACTCTTAGAATGTGTTTCCACCTTCAGGAGAAAGCATTTTAACATTAACAAAGGTCATTAAACAGGCGAGGATATTACAAACATGTGTCTTCAGAATTCAGATCAACTGTATACTGTTTCAGTTTTTCTGATTTCCTTCTTTCCTGATGGCTTGGTACAGCTCACTATCTTAAAAGCTAGAGAAGGTCAGAGATATATTTTTGAAAATAGCAACTAAAGCCAAAGATAAAGATTCCACGAAAAGGATTCTAAAATCTAAAGTCATGATCCAAACTCCAGTTATGCCATAACATAATCCTGGGAGTCTAAACAAGGGGAAAGTTACCCGTAGAATGGAAATGAAACCAAATTCCTCATATAAAGCACTGAATGACACGGTGAATGTCATGTGCCCGATATGGAGTCTAGCCCAGCTTGTGGACTATACTATTTGGCCCAAAAACTAGTTGGGGTCTAAAGACATGACAAGGAATTCAAAATCTGGGACTCCTACTAATCATATATTCATATGACCTATTTGAATAAGGATTTCAACATTTGCCAACTACATCATATATATTTATGGTCAGGAGATCACATTCATATGGAAATTTAATATAGACAAGCATATAGTAAATGTTCCAAGAGGTGGTCGCGCATAGCAGCGTGATGTAAGTTAATTTTTGCTGCCCACCTTTGTTTTCACATTTCATATTGATAGGATATATGACAAACTTCCATTATTTGTGTGCACGCAGACATGTGCATTTCCGCAATACCATAAATAAGAGACAATTCTTTGATATTACCAATGCATATAACCTATGTAATAGAATCCTCAAAAGACTTGCATACTTGGTTACTCATCTCATGGGAAGACATGGGAACCATAAGTGGAATATAAAATATTAAAGAAAAAGAAACAGCAAACTTACGGGATCAAAATCTTCTCTTAAAACTCCTCTACTAGGAGAGGCCTTCTTAACTTCAGCAATCAAACCGGGAACTCCAGTCCGTGAATTTGCAGCCTTAAGAGCTCCAACAAAATCTCTAACAGGTGGAGCATTATCAAGCAACTTTTTCAACATTGAAAGTGGCTTCCTCTCTTTCATCTACAGTCCATTGTTGCTATTTAAGGATTGATGAATTCATATATGCCAAATTCATGCACATTACCCAAGATCTAAGTACCTGAGAGACTTCAATATCCTTGTGCCATACAATTTCTTCAAGAACATCACGAGGTGTGTTTCCTTCGTTTTGCAAATGAAATTCAAAAGGACCTACATAATGAAGAGGCGGTCCAGTTGGTGGTCGTCTCCTTATCTTTATGCCTTGACTAGCAGCAATTTCATCTTGAAACATCCCAACTTCCCACTCTTTCAATTTGAGTGCATCTTTATCAGAAATTCCAGCATCAGACACTGAAGCCAATCCAGCACTTATTTCAACCTAACAATACAATGTAGAAACATAGTTTACCTCAACGAACTCAATAAGAGATTTCACTCCTCTATGCAATGTTCTCTCTTCATTTACCAGTCTTAAATTCCTTAGACTTGGATAAAATCGTTAGTGGGATATTTGCATCTAACAAGCACTTCATTTTATTCAATCACCCGTATACACATTTTAATATCTGAACAACGTTTCCTCAAATTTGACTCAATTTAGGTAGAAAATAAAACGAGTATAATGGTACACTTCGATCAAATTTTCAGTCAACCCCCTTTCTTTTACACACAACATTTAGCATCTGCTTATAATTTTCCACAACTCTTATAAAGAATTATTTACTCAACAAAATAGAAGCTTCATTTAAACTAAAAGCACAGAGAATACATTCAAGTTCATCGCATCACATCCAAACAACATCATTATAGAAATAAAAAATTTAAAAAATTGCAGCTAATCAAAATCCAACAAAAATTGCAACTTTTAACTATCCAAACAGTTGATACTAAGACCCAGAAAATCCCACAAACAAGAATGACACATAGAAACATAAAAAATACGATTCAGCAAAAAGAAAAAAATATATATATTTTTTGGTTTTACCTGTTGAGCTTTCATGGAGGAAACTGAAAACTGCTTGAAAGGAGAGTGATTCAGCATGTGGGTCTGCTGCATAGACCTCAAAAATGTGAATTTTGAGGGTATGGGATTTAGGAACTGATGAGCTGAAATTATGGCGGAGGAATTTGCTCTTAAGCTTATCACATACAGACCTTCCATGAATTCACCTTATGTAAATCTCGCAGAACGTTAAAAAAATTAAGGTAATTCAAGTAAATTTCAGGCTTTTATACAGGAAGATGGGTAGCAAGACGGCCGGAGATGGCGGCGGCGGCGGCGGCGGGACAGTAGGATATGAACTGTGAAGAGTGACGATTTGGGAATTGACTGTGAGGTGGCGTAGCTATAAATTGCTCTTGATTTTATTTTATACGAAATAAATAATAATAATAAAAAATTGGCATTGATATTATTTAAAGACACGTGCTTATTCCAAAAACTGTTTTTCCCCTAGAAAAAACCACATTTTTTTTTCTAAAATTATAAAAATTGAACTTGTAGATTTATACACGTGATACAATTTGCATTATATATAAATATATACATATTGAAAACATTATATATATTATAAAAAAATGAATTTTATGACTTTTCTATATTTATTTACTTTTAAAATTATGATGCAGGTCAAGAAAAATATTATAAAATGTGTTCCCATCCAGTTAATTGCTTATTATTATTATTATTATTATTATTATTATTATTATTATTATTATTATTATTATTATTATGTACTTTTCAATATTTATTTTTTAAAAATAGTAAGTTAAGAACTTCCATACATTAGACAAATTATAATCAAAATTTTGTTAAATAATTATTTTTCTTATCTGACATGCACTGGTAAAAATTGTTTTCCACCAAATAATAAATATATGATAAGATAGTCACAAAATAATAAATTGTATTAAATATATTTTACTACAAAAAGAACATTAAATACAATTTGCCTTTTTATATGCTAGTGAGATAAGGTATGGTGTAGGGGTGGGTCCATACATATACCTAAAATTTCACGTCGTACCGTATATCGTATCGAAATTTCGATATCGAAAAATTTCATACCGTTCTCGTACCAAAACTTTCGGTATACCGAAGTTTCGGTATACACTGTAACAGATATTGATATCGTACCGATATTTTCGGTAAACCGTACCGTACCGATATTATACGGTATACCGAACATGCTGAACTTCTAAGGTATACCGAACTTTCACGGTATATCGAAAGTACCGAAATTTTAAGGCATACCAAAAATATCGAATTTTACAAGTACCGATCCGAATTCTACAAATAACAACATAAATATTCATGTCTCAACAATCAAAATACCAACACCAAACAAGTTTAATTTCATCATTCAATTACATAGATCTTGGTAATTTTCAGATATACTTAATATCTGTATATTATATTATAGAAGAATAAAATATAGTATTGATAATGAGAGTTATTCACTTTAGATGAAACTTATATAATGAGATTTTTTATATAAGCAATTCTTGATTATGACTTAATAAATTAAATATTCACTAATTTGTATTAAATTTATTTACTAAAGATTTAATTATTAGTATTACGTGATGATTAATTTTTTAGATATAGATATAAATATAATTTTATATAGTTTATAATTTCTTATGCAATAGAGTGAATAACTAATTAATGGACGAATAAAATTTTATTTCATCATTCATATACATAGATCTCGGTAATTTTTAGATATACTTAATATTTGTATATTATAGTATAGAAGAATCAAATATAATCAAGATTAACATTTAAATTTTCAACGGAAAGTGTCAATTATCTAAGCTTAGCTTAATTTTAGATTAATAAGTTTTGATTCAACTTTTCAATGGAACATCTTATATTATTGCATTATATATAGGGAAAAGGGTCACGCAGACCTCTGTACTTTTTGGCGGGGACCTCCTAGGCCCTTGTACTTTTTTTTTTGGCTCAATTGGGCCCTTAAACTTTTTTTTTTCGGGTCTATCAAGCCCCTCCGTCAGGCCCCTCTTGACGGGGCCGTTAACTCTAGATGAAACAACGTCGTTTCATCAATTTTCCAAATAAAAAAAGGATAAGGGTCATGTAGGCCCCCTGAATTTTTTTTTTTTTTTTGCTCAATTGAGGCCCTAAACTTTTTTTTTTTGTCTATTGGGCCCCTCCGTCAAATTCGTATTAAAATGACGTCGTTTTATGTGTTATTCGAATAAAAAAATTCTAAATTCAATTTAAAAATTCACCCGCCCCATTTTAACATCTCCCGACCCGATACTAATCAAACCCACCCCATTTAGATTATGATATTTTTACTTAGAATTTATATTTCTAAAATTAAGAAACGGAACGATAATCTCAGATCAAAAACCCAACCTGCGTGGGAAGAAAAGCAGACCATCAATCCAAGATACACGAAATACAGAGCATACTGCAACAAATATGAGCCGTCAGATCTGATCAACGCACCATAAATCATACAATGATTGAAGAAAATAGAAAACCTTGGAAACTTCATGCATCATCTTGTGCAAATCCATTTGGTTCTTGCCGAAGAGGGAAATCAATTTTTAAATTGAATTTAGAATTTTTTTTATTCGAATAACACATAAAACGACATCATTTTAATATGAACTAACGGCCCCCTCAAGAGAGGCTTGACGGAGGGGCCCAATAGACCCAAAAAATAAGTTCAGGGGCTCAATTGAGCTAAAAAAAGTACAAGGGTCTGCAAGGTCCCCGCCAAAAAGTTCAGGGGCCTACGTGACCCTTATCCCTTTTTTTATTTGAAAAATTGATGAAACGATGTCGTTTCATCTAGAGTCAACGGCCCCATCAAGAGGGGCCTGATGGACCCGAAAAAAAAAAAAAGTTTAAGGACCCAATTGAGCAAAAAAAAAGTACAGGGGCCTAGGAGGTCCCTGCCAAAAAGTACATGGGCCTGCGTGACCCTTTTCCCTTATATATATTTGATTAAATACTTGAGTTTTTATATTTTCATCATCATCACAAACATATATATAAATTATTTATCATTCATATATACGTACATTAGTCATGTTCATTTTCTATTTATTCATTTTATTTTTAATTATACTCATAATTGTAATCTTGTTAGATGATTATATAATTCCTCATATTAGTTTATTATTTTTCATTAGTCATGTTCAAAAGTCAATATATAAAAAGTTTTTTTTTGTATGATAAAATTATTAAATGTTATATTATTGCTTTCTCATTTTGAATCTTTGATATATTTGATTAAATATTTGAGTTATAATTATGAATCCAAATTTTAAATAAATATTATAATATTGTAGAATCAAATGAATTCAAATATAATTATATGATTAACTATTTCTTATTTTCTTTTATTTAATTTAATTTTATTTTCCTTATTAATTATTTTACTAATAATTGCCATCTACATTAGTTAAGTAATTCATTCATATTAGTTTATTATTTTTCAATATGAGTCATATTCAAAAATCAATATATAAATAGCGAAGTATTTTTCTTATATCTCATAATTTATGTATATCTCATATATATTTATTAATTTTTAAATATTGTATTTTTGCTAAACTTTTATAAAAAACTTACTAAATATTATTTTATTGCATTGTATTTCTTTTTTTTTCTTTCTCATATTTATAAATCTAAATTTTAAATATATGTTGCAATATTATAATTACAACATTGAATTATAGATGTGATTTTTTTAAAAAGACGATATGTATCGGTATATCGATATACCGTACCGTACCGAGACATAAATATACCATTTACATACCGGTATACCATGAAATTTCGGTATATACTAATATACCGGTATTTCAGTATACCGAAATACCGGTATATACCGAAATTCTACGGCATATCGAAATCTCGGTATACTACGGTATACCGTAATTTTTAAAAATTCATATCGTTACCGTACCGAAAATTCACGGTACGGTATCATACCATATTGAAAATCTCGATATGCCGAAAATTCGGTATTTTCGGTATTTTTTCAGTACGATAAGTGCGGTATTTCGGTATATTTTCCCACCCCTAGTATGGTGCGAACTATTTATGATCTAGGATAATTGGCTAACTACTGTATATAAGAGCGTCTCTAATGGTGCTTTCTCAATTACAGGTATTTTGTTGCCACATCAACGCCACCTCAAAAGTTAAATACCTACTTCCTTTAAATATATTCCTTCACAACAATACTTTCTCAAGAGTTACTATTCATGGGTCCCACTTTTAAATCATTATATATTTTATAGATACACATATATGTATATTTAACACAAGTAAAAGTAAAAAATAAAAGTAATTGTAGGCATTATGCAATGTGGGGCCCACTTCCCGACTTTCACACTCACTTTACATAAAAATTCCTAGAAAGGCCTGCAACTTTTTTGTCTTACTTAACAAGCTTTCTCATCTATACTTTCTGAAGTTACATAAACTGGACTGAAACGTCCATCTTGAAAAGGCAGCTTCAACTCCTTGAAATCAGCTTGGCACGTCTCTTGAAAACTCTCTGGACAACCATATACATGATCATGTTCACGAACATGCTCAAGTACATTCTTCGATCTTCAATCAGATTGAGAGCAGAATGTTCATATCATAATGTCCAGAACATGGTTCTCAAACTTGAAAAACCAAAACCTTTTGTATTCTTTGAATTGCCATAAAGATCATGACAATCTCAAACACTTTAATGCAGATGGCACTAATACTTTCTTCGCACACAATGGTGCTTTTTTTAATTATTTTTTGTAGCGCCCCGGTCCCAAAAGACCGTGGAAATGGACACCACGGAGGTTGGAATTAAGAAGCAGGAAAGAAATGGGTAATTAATTAATCAAAGAAATATCAAGAGAAGATTCAGAACAACCAAACATGCTTTTTAATACATATATAGATCCAAAACACCAAGATCGGGATTCTTAGTGTTTTAACAAAAGAGTAGTATAAGTGCGGAAGCTTAATTCGTAATATAAGAATTAACAAAAAGAGATAATGAGAATTCGGTAAATAATAAAAGCCCATCTCTCAGCCTCGTCACCTCCACGCTCTTGCCTACTGACTTGAAAATGTTTAAAAAGATTTGGGCTGAGTACTAATGCACTCAGTGGGCAAGTTTTCACAATTCAAGTTATGCAAATCATTTTGTTAAAGTAATCTATCTGTGTTCATGCAGGTAGTGAAGCTTCGGAGGTTTAAAAGTTGAAAGCAACCTAAGTTCACCAAAATATTTTATCGTGAAGCGCTTAAGAGTATAACCCGTCGCTGCCCGCAACCCAAACTACATCACCAACGCGTAAAGTTGAGTATGGCCAAAGTATACCCAATGAGTATAACCAATGAGTGTAACCAATAAGTGTTTCATTTTAGTCTCACCGACAAGGAGTAAGGCAGGACAAATAACGCATGCATATTGTAGCTACTCACATTGACACAACGCTGGTTTATGAGACTCCGACAACATACAGTAGCACGTAAATATTTAACACAGATAGTCACATATGCAATTTTAACAAAAGCAGAGCTTAATAACTCGAAAGATACAACTTGCAAAGATATAGTATAGCCCACCTGATAGCTAATAAAGCTGAAGCTTTAACGATTCTTCTAGAAGTCCCCTAACTCCGATGTTCCGGGTTTTGTCCTACACATAAAGACTAAGACTTAGAAGCTCATTGAGGTTATTAACCTATTCTATAATGTAAATACGGGTATAAGGGTATAAAGGCAAGTCTATAGAATAAGGTCATGAAAAGACGATGCTTGGAGATCAAACGGGTAATCCTAGCTTTAAGAAGCTATACCCGAGTACTTGATCGAAAAAAATATATTTTAATCATGTAGGTTAAAATCATATGATTAAATGAATGGTTTAAAAGATAATAATTTCCCAAAAAAGTAAAATATCACTTATTATATACTTAATTTTAAATTAAATTCTAAAGTTAAACAAAATAGAAAAAAAAAATTAAATAAATAAATGCATAAATAAAATTGTAGTCAAAAGGATTTGAACTCATGACTTTACTATAAAATAATGAGACTTTAACCACTATACCAAATGATTTTATATAACATAAAACAAACCACTTTAATTAAATAGCTTCATGAATGCTTTGAATTAAATACACAAAACAAGAATTAATTAAAACTGCATAAAAAGGTTTCAAACCCTGGACCCCCTTAATCACAATTAGAAGACTAACCACTGGGCTAAGACTCATTTTCGAAATTTATAATCCATCATTAATAATTTATATAGTCCATAAAGGTTTTATGATAAAAAGATTAAAATCATAAATATTAACTTAATGAGAATCGAACCCCAGACCTCTCAAACAATAATCTGGACTCTAACCACTTAACTAAACAACATTTTCAAAATTAATTAGGTGACATTAATTATATAAGATCCAAAATAATCTTAGATAAAAATGATTAAAACTAAATTAAAACTACATTAATAGTATTCGAATCCTTCAGCTTTCAGTTAAGGAATCTGAACATATCCATTAAGGCAAACACCATTTTCGAAAACTTAACACGTGATTTTAATTAATTACAGTTAAAACAGAAGATATTAATGGCAATAAAATAGATCTAAAAATGCATGCAATGGGGGTTTGAACCTTAAACCTCACTAATATAAACATTAATCCCCAACCATTAAACTAAATACAATTTTCAAAAATAGTTCTATGATTTTAATTAAATATAGTCATAATTACGTCCATTAATTAAAAAATAAATAAATTGCTCCCAAATATATTTGAACCTTAGACCTTTGAGTATAAAAATTAAAGATTAACCATTAGGCTAGATTTACAATTTTGAAACATAACCCAAGATTTATAATGAAATAGTTCAATCACTATATAAATACATACATACATAAATAAATAAATATATATATATATATATATATATATAAGAATATACAAGAGAAGAAAGTAAAAAGAAAAAAAAAAGAAAAAGAAAATAAAAGAAAAACTCACGCGCACACACAAACTCACGCCACAAACACACATACACTAATCACACTTATCAAATTACACACCCACACTCACGGTATTACCATATATATATAATTTCATTTTTTTTTCCTTTTCTTTTTATTTCACCAATCAACCATTTAACCTTAAATTAAAATAGCCAAGAACACCAAGAACACTATAAATAAAATTAAGAAAATATTTTTAAAGAAATAATTTAAAACAGCCCGAAAATCGCAATCTACATACTAAAATCGAAAACAAAGTTGAAAAATAAAGAAGAAAATGAAGTATTGATAGGCTAAGGTTTAACCCATTCTTAGATCCGAAAATCGGAAGCCTAAACTTCAAAATCTCTTAAAAATATTCAAAGAAAAAGAAAGAGGAGAAGAAGGGGAGTCCGAAAATGTAATTGCATGTTAAAAATTCCGCCGAAATTTTTTTCCGGCGGTGGAGGAGAGGCGGCGGCCGGTGTTCCGGCGGTGGTTTCGGCGGGGGAGGGGAGAGGCGAGAGAGGAGAGAAGAGAGGGGAAAGGGGGCTGACCTAGAAATGAATCCCCAAAAATGAACTAGAAAAGGGATAAAGGGGTATTTATACCACTCCCTAAAATAAACCCTAAACTCTAATTAAATCAAGAATTAATTCATAACTTGGTCAAATGAAGTCCATCTAAGGTGAAATCAAGTTCTATGATTTCGTATCGACGAGCACTATCATCTAATGTATTCGTTCATCTCGTTCCGATAACTATAGGTCTCGAAAAAAAATTAAAACGCGAATGGGCTAAAAAGCCCATAAATTGGGCCTCAACCTTAAAAGCTTAAACTTAGGTATTTTGGGCCAAAAGCAAAATAAATAAAATAGAATAGTGTTTGGGCCCATTCTAACTATTATATTTATATTTCTAATTAAATTTAGTTAATAAAAATTTGGGGTGTTACATCACTCCCCCCTTAAAAGAATTTCATCCCGAAATTCACGCACCTTAGAATATCTCGGGGTATTGTTCTCTCATCTTGCTTTCAAGTTCCCACGTTGCTTCTGATCGATCGTGATGATTCCATTGCACAAGCACCAATGGAATTTGTTTGCTTCTTAAGACTTGAACTTTTCTATCAAGAATCTCATGAGGTCTTTCCTCGTATGTCATATCAGAACGTAAAACTAACTCACTATTTTTGACAACGTGTTCAGGGTCAAACACATATTTTCTGAGCATTGAAACGTGATATACATCATGAACTTGTGACAAGTCCGGTGGTAGAGCTAGTCGGTAAGCAACCTCACCAATTCTTTCTAGTATCTCAAATGGCCCAATGAATCTTGGTCTCAATTTGCCTCGCTTTCCAAATCTCACAACGCCTCGTGTCGGAGATACCTTTAAGAAGACCTTGTCACCAACTTGAAACTATAGGTCTGTTCTGCGCTTATCTGCATATGCCTTCTGTCTGTCTTGTGCTTCTTTCATTCTTGCTCGAATTTGGTCGATCATCTTGACAGTGATTTGCACGATCTCTGGACCCAAATTTTTCCTTTCTCCAACTTCATCCCAATATAGGGGCGATCTGCATTTGCGACCATACAGGGCTTCATATGGTGCCATTTTTATAGTTGATTGGTAGCTGTTGTTATAAGCAAACTCCACCAAGGGTAAAACATCTTCCCAGCTTGTATTTCCATCCAACACAACTCCTCGGAGCATGTTCTCCAAAATCTGTATCGTTCTCTCTGATTGGCCATCTGTTTGAGGATGAAAAGTGGTATTGAAGTTCAGCTTCGTTCCCATTGCTTCTTGAAGACTCTTCTAAAACCTTGATGTGAAACGAGTATCACGATCCGACGTGATAGAAACTGGAATTCCATGCAAGCGAACAATTTCTTTTACATAAGTTTGTGCTAATTTGCTCAACTCCGTTGTTGTTTTGATTGGCACAAAATGTGCTGATTTGGTCAATCGATCCACGATAACCCACACTGTTGAGTTTCCTCTCACTGATCGTGGTAAGCCTACCACAAAATCCATCGTTATATGCTCCCATTTCCATTCTGGAATTTCCAACGGCTGCAATAATCCAGAAGGTCGTTGATGTATGGCTTTCACTTGTTGGCATGTTAAACATCTCTCCACAAATGCCGCTATCTCTCTTTTCATATTGTTCCACCAAAAGTATTGCTTCAAGTCTTTGTATAGTTTCGTGCTGCCTGGATGTGCAACGTAGGGAGTATTATGAGCCTCTCTCATAATTTCTTGCTTTAGTGTGTCATCACTGGGAATGCATAGTCTGTCACGGAACATTAAAGCTCCGTCGCTAACTTCCCTAAATTCTTTTAGTTCACCCGCCTTGACTCTTTGCCTTATCTTCTCCAATCGCTTATCTTTTGGCTGAGCTTCTATGATTCTCGTATTAAGTCTGGTTTGGCTACCACTGCGGCTATCACACTTTCTGTAGAGCTTGGTGGAAATACTAACTCTAATTCCATCTTTTCTATTTCTCTCGCAAGTTCCTCCTTATTTGTGAGCATATATCCCAGCACTCCTTGTTTCTTTCTGCTCAAAGCATCATCTACTATATTTGCTTTCCCCGGATGATAATGTATCGTGCAGTCATAATCTTTCACCAACTCCAACAATCTTCTCTGCCTCATATTAAGCTCTTTTTGATCGAAGATATACTTCAAACTCTTATGGTCAGTGTAGATATCGCATTTCACCCCATAAAGATAATGTCTCCAAATCTTGAGTGCATAAATGACGGCGACAAGCTCCAAATCATGGGTTGGGTAGTTCAGTTCGTGAGGTCATAATTGTCGTGAGGCATAAGCTACCACCTTCCCATTCTGCATCAGTACGCATCCTAAACCTAGTTTAGACGCGTCAGTGTAAATCATAAATCCTTCCATTCCTTCAGGCAAGGTTAAGACTGGTGCAGTAGTTAATCTTGTCTTGAGTTCCTGAAAACTCTGTTCACACGCATCAGTCCACTCAAATTTAACATTCTTTCTCAAAAGTTGCGTCATTGGCCTTGCTATCTTTGAGAAATCTTTAATGAACTTCCGGTAATATCCTGCTAAGCCGAGAAAACTTCTTATCTCATGAACGTTGGTTGGTGATTTCCATCTCTTCACTGCCTCGATCTTTGCAGGATCCACCTTGATCCCTTCTGCTGACACAATATAGCCGAGGAACATTACTTCCTTTAGCCAAAATTCACACTTGCTGAATTTAGCATATAACTTTTCTCTTCGTAGTGTTTCCAATACTAGTCGCAAGTGTTCTTCATGTTCTTCTTTATTTCTTGAGTAGATTAGTATGTTGTCAATAAAGACCAACACAAACTTATCCAGATATTCATGGAAAACACGATTCATTAAATCCATAAAGACTGCGGGTGTATTTGTTAATCCAAATGGTAACACTAGAAACTCATAGTGGCCATATCTTGTTCGGAATGTAGTCTTGGGTATGTCATCTTCTCTTACTTTAACTTGGTGATACCCAGATCGTAGATCAATTTTGGAAAATACTTTTGCACCTGATAACTGATCGAAGAGATCATCTATCCTCGGAAGTGGATACTTGTTCTTCACTGTTATCTTGTTCAACTCCCGATAATCAATGCACATTCTCATAGTACCATCCTTCTTTTTGACGAACAGGATCGGTGCTCCCCAAGGCGATACACTAGGTCTTATAAAACCTAATTCCAATAATTCCTCTAGTTGAACCTTCAACTCTTGTAACTCCTTTAGCGCTAAACGATATGGGGCTTTGGATACCGGTGCTGCTCCGGGTTCCAAGTCTATTGTGAATTCTACTTGCCTATCTGGTGGTAAACCTGGCAAATCGTTTGGAAATACGTCCTCATATTCTCGCACTACTGATACCTGATCCACTGTTAGATCTTCTTCTTTCTTACTTGTAAGGTTTACTAGAAATGCCTGACAATTTCTTTTTTGTAACAACTTTACAACCTTCAATGCTGAAATGATGGGAATTATATTTCCCATTTTTGCTCCATAAAACTTCACCTCTTCCTCGCCTAGCTTCTGAAATATTATCTCTCTCTCGTGGCAGCGTATCGTTGCACTCTCCTTTGTCAGCCAATCCATCCCAAATATAATGTCAAAGTCTCGCATCTCAAGAGCATAGAGATCAGTTGTGAAATTCTTTTCACCTACTACCAAGTCTAAGTTCTTACAAACACAGTTAGCTAAGAGTGTTCGTCCTGAGGGAATGCTTACTGCTAAGGCTTCTCTTACTAATTCTAGCTCTAGATTGAGACGTTTACATGCATCTCTAGATATAAATGAATGTGAAGCTCCAGTATCAAA
Source organism: Perilla frutescens (assembly GCA_026008535.1). NCBI lineage: Eukaryota > Viridiplantae > Streptophyta > Magnoliopsida > Lamiales > Lamiaceae > Perilla > Perilla frutescens. Next base: position 23,336,640 of record BRKX01000005.1, read on the forward strand.
TAAAGCAATCACAGGTATATCGCTCAAACTAATCATACCTGCCAAATTCCCAGGGTTTCCAGCTGCCTCTTGCTGGTTGAGAGCATACGCTCGGGCTTGTTGTGGTGCCCGAGGACCTTGATTCTGATTTTGCTGAGACCTGGGATTACCTCTGTTGTTGTTATTATTCACTCGACCTCCTCCACCTTGTGGTCCCGTATTTCTCATGGCTTGTCTGAACTGTGGCCTCTGCTGCTTCTGATCTTGTATTCTAGAATTCTGTTGGCATTTGTTAGCATAATGGCCATGTTGGCCACACCGATAGCATTGGACACATGGCCCAAAGTGATGTCTGGTACAACTTGCACACATCGGTGCATTTCCTTGATAGCCTTGAGATTTTGGTGCAACATTCCCCTGTCCTGCAGGCCTTGATCCAAAATTCCTTCATCCTTGATAGTTATGCTGAAAATTCTTTCCTTGATAACCTTGTTGTGGACCATCCCACTTCCGTTTCCCCTTCTGATCCCAGATGTTGGTTGAGTTGCCGAAGCCTTTGGTATCCCCTGCATTGCCTCAATGCTAAGCGCCCAACTCAGTATTTGACCATAGCTTGTTTCGTCCTTTTCAATCAGTGCAGTGCCTATTTCCGGTTTCAGACCCATGCGAAATTTTTCAATCCTCTTCTCTTCTGTGTCTACTGTCTGTGGTGCATATCAAGATAACCTGTTGAACTGTAAATCATATTCTGCCACTGATTTACTCCCCTGCTTGAGATTCCAGAACTCATATTCCATGATTTTTAATACATATATAGATCCAAAACACCAAGATCGGGATTCTTAGTGTTTTAACAAAAGAGTAGTATAAGTGCGGAAGCTTAATTCGTAACATAAGAATTAACAAAAAGAGATAATGGGAATTCGGTAAATAATAAAAGCCCATCTCTCAGCCTCGTCACCTCCACGCTCCAGCCTACTCACCTGAAAATGTTTAAAAAGATTTAGGCTGAGTACTAATGCACTCAGTGGGCAAGTTTTCACAATTCAAGTTATGCAAATCATTTTGTTAAAGTAATCTATCTGTGTTCATGCAGGTAGTGAAGCTTAGGAGGTTTAAAAGTTGAAAGCAACCTAAGTTCACCAAAACATTTTATCGTGAAGCGCTTAAGAGTATAACCCGTCGCTGTCCGCAACCCAAACTACATCACCAACGCATAAAGTTGAGTATGGCCAAAGTATACCCAATGAGTATAACCAATGAGTGTAACCAATAAGTGTTTCATTTTAGTCTCACCGACAAGGAGTAAGGCAAGACAAATAACGCATGCATACTGTAGCTATTAACATTGACACAGCGCTGGTTTATGAGACTCCGATAACATACAGTAGCACGTAAATATTTAACACAGATAGTCACATATGCAATTTTAACAAAAGCAGAGCTTAATAACTCGAAAGATACAACTTGCAAAGATATAGTATAGCCCACCTGATAGCTAATAAAGCTGAAGCTTTAACGATTCTTCTAGAAGTCCCCTAACTCCGATGTTCCGGGTTTTGTCCTACACATAAAGACTAAGACTTAGAAGCTCATTGAGGTTATTAACCTATTCTATAATGTAAATACGGGTATAAGGGTATAAAGGCAAGTCTATAGAATAAGGTCATGAAAAGACGATGCTTGGAGATCAAACGGGTAATCCTAGCTTTAAGAAGCTATACCCGAGTACTTGATCGAGAAAAATATATTTTAATCATGTAGGTTAAAATCATATGATTAAATGAATGGTTTAAAAGATAATAATTTCCCAAAAAAGTAAAATATCACTTATTATATACTTAATTTTAAATTAAATTCTAAAGTTAAACAAAATAGAAAAAAAAAATTAAATAAATAAATGCATAAATAAAATTGTAGTCAAAAGGATTTGAACTCATGACTTTACTATAAAATAATGAGACTTTAACCACTATACCAAATGATTTTATATAACATAAAACAAACCACTTTAATTAAATAGCTTCATGAATGCTTTGAATTAAATACACAAAACAAGAATTAATTAAAACTGCATAAAAAGGTTTCAAACCCTGGACCCCCTTAATCACAATTAGAAGACTAACCACTGGGCTAAGACTCATTTTCGAAATTTATAATCCATCATTAATAATTTATATAGTCCATAAAGGTTTTATGATAAAAAGATTAAAATCATAAATATTAACTTAATGAGAATCGAACCCCAGACCTCTCAAACAATAATCTGGACTCTAACCACTTAACTAAACAACATTTTCAAAATTAATTAGGTGACATTAATTATATAAGATCCAAAATAATCTTAGATAAAAATGATTAAAACTAAATTAAAACTACATTAATAGTATTCGAATCCTTCAGCTTTCAGTTAAGGAATCTGAACATATCCATTAAGGCAAACACCATTTTCGAAAACTTAACACGTGATTTTAATTAATTACAATTAAAACAGAAGATATTAATGGCAATAAAATAGATCTAAAAATGCATGCAATGGGGGTTTGAACCTTAAACCTCACTAATATAAACATTAATCCCCAACCATTAAACTAAATACAATTTTCAAAAATAGTTCTATGATTTTAATTAAATATAGTCATAATTACGTCCATTAATTAAAAAAAAATAAACTGCTCCCAAATATATTTGAACCTTAGACCTTTGAGTATAAAAATTAAAGATTAACCATTAGGCTAGATTTACAATTTTGAAACATAACCCAATATTTATAATGAAATAGTTCAATCACTATATAAATACATACATACATAAATAAATAAATATATATATATATATAAAAATATACAAGAGAAGAAAGTAAAAAGAAAAAAAAGAAAAAAAAGAAAAAGAAAAAGAAAATAAAAGAAAAACTCACGCACACACACACAAACTCACGCCACAAACACACATACACTAATCACACTTATCAAATTACACACCCACACTCACGGTATTACCATATATATATATATATAATTTCATTTTTTTTCCTTTTCTTTTTATTTCACCAATCAACCATTTAACCTTAAATTAAAATAGCCAAGAACACCAAGAACACTATAAATAAAATTAAGAAAATATTTTTAAAGAAATAATTTAAAACAGCCCGAAAATCACAATCTACATACTAAAATCGAAAACAAAGTTGAAAAATAAAGAAGAAAATGAAGTATTGATAGGCTAAGGTTTAACCCATTCTTAGATCCGAAAATCTGAAGCCTAAACTTCAAAATCTCTTAAAAATATTCAAAGAAAAAGAAAGAGGAGAAGAAGGGGAGTCCGAAAATGTACTTGCATGTTAAAAATTCCGCCGGAAATTTTCCGGCGGTGGAGGAGAGGCGGCGGCCGGCGCTCCGGCGGTGGTTCCGGCGGGGGAGGGGAGAGGCGAGAGAGGAGAGAAGAGAGGAGAAAGGGGGCTGACCTAGAAATGAATCCCTAAAAATGAACTAGAAAAGGGATAAAGGGGTATTTATACCACTCCCTAAAATAAACCCTAAACTCTAATTAAATCAAGAATTAATTCATAACTTGGTCAAATGAAGTCCATCTAAGGTGAAATCAAGTTCTATGGTTTCGTATCGACGAGCACTATCATCTAATGTATTCGTTCGTCTTGTTCCGATAACTATAGGTCTCGAAAAAAAATTAAAATGCGAATGGGCTAAAAAGCCCATAAATTGGGCCTCAACCTTAAAAGCTTAAACTTAGGTATTTTGGGCCAAAAGCAAAATAAATAAAATAGAATAGTGTTTGGGCCTATTCTAACTATTATATTTATATTTCTAATTAAATTTAGTTAATAAAAATTTGGGGTGTTACATTTTTTTTACAAGGTAATAAAAACAAGGATTGCACAGGCAGCATCATTTTGACAAAATCCAAAAAAGATTTCAACTTTTAATTCAAGAGTTATGCAGGTTTATAATAGATGGAGTTTTGCATGTGACGCTTTTAGAGTTAAAATTCGTAATATAAGTTAAAATTTGGATTCTAACACTATTAAACATAATAAATTTGCAAATATGTGGAGATAATTTCAATTTTGTTCCATAGAACATCGCGTTCTCCGCTTTTGGTCCCAATACTATCACTTTTGGTCTTTTTTTTAAAAAAATTACCCAAAACTAGTCCCATAAGTTTATTCTTGTCGATTTTGATCCCACGAATTTATCGTCAGTTTTAAGTGACGGAAATATCACATACGACTCACGTTCGTGTCTTTTGGGGGGGGCATTGAAGAATTATGGATCCCAAAGCTATCCAAGGGGCCCATTGAAGAAGTTGGACCCGCCATGGCTGAAAAACCTAGTTAGATAAATCTAATTTTTTTATAATATTTAGGAGTCCTATTTTAATTAGGAGAGTTTATGTTATTATTTATTTTGTAATTTTTGGATTTATTAGGTGTTAGAATTAGGGTTTATTTATTTTTGGCAGATTTATTTCCTTGTTTTCTAGAATTCTAGTTAGGAAACTTATTCTCTACCATCCCTATATAAAAAGGGGCCATGTGAACGAAATTGAACACCTTTGATCAATAAAATTATTGTGTTTTATATCTCTTTGAGATTTATTCGAGTTGAACGAGAAACTCTCGTGAGATTAAAATCTGACTTATCAAATAGAACATCACATCTCTTTGTGGCGTCTTCATCTATATTCTAAGGTTCGTGTTTCCAATCATAGTAGGGTTGTGGATCTGATATATCCACAGTTCATCTGCATTGTGAGATTCGAGTTGAGGAATTCCATCATTTATCCCGTTGTAACCTGATACTCATAGGGTAGATTCCCGTCGTCACCAATCTGCTGGCGAGGATCGCATCAAGTGGTATCAAAGATACGGCTTTGTATCACGTTCCAATCTATCTATCTTAATTTTCTATATCTAGTTTGCGCAAAAAAATGAAATCAGCAACAAAAAAAGAAGAAAGACTGATAAAAAAAACAAAAGAGCTGGAAAAAAAATGAAAAAAAAGAATCAGCAAAAAAAAAATGATTTGAAAAAAACGATTCTATTTGTTTTTTTTGTTGAATTTCGTATTTGATCGTCTTTTAGTGTTATTTAAGTTGTTATTACTTGTAGTAGAGTAAAAAAAAATCGTCCGAAAAAAAAGCTGACTGAAAAAAAAAATTCTACTGTTTTTCTTTATTCAATTTTGTATTTAATCTTTCTTTTAGTATCATTCCAGTTGTTATTGCTTGTATTTGAGAGAAAAGTGCAATAAAAAAAGAGAAAATTCCCCAAAAAAAGGGGTCGAAAAAAAAAGAGTTCCAAAAACAATGTATGGAGGATACAGTGGTGAGAATGGCTTTAGAGCTGGTCGGAGGGAGAATTGGGAGTCCGATATTCCTTCTTTCCATGGAACAAGTGACCCTAAGTTTTATATGGATTGGGAGAGAAAAATAGAGTTAATATTTGACTGTCATTGTTATCCTGAGCGGAAAAAGGTCAAAGTAGCAGCTAGTGGATTCTGTGAAAATGCCGTTACCTGGTGGGATCAAATCACCTACAATAGATAGTATAGAAGGCCACCGATAGAGACATGGAGAGAGATGAAGATAGAGTTGAGAAGCCGATATGTACCTCATCGTTACCATCGGAGGCTGGAACGGGAGCTAGAGCATTTAAAGCAAGGAAGAAATGGAGTAGAGAAATACTAGGAAGAAATGATGGAAGCCATGAGACGAGCTGATTTGGAGGAATATCCAGAGGAGATCATGGATAGATTCCTATTCGGTTTACGCCGAGAGATTACAGAAAAAGTGGCACTGCATCACTTTGAAGAGCTGGAATGTATGGTGCACTACGCCACACGGGTGGAGAAAAGACTTCTAAGGGGAAGCACTAAGACACCACCACAGCCTTCCATATGGGATTTGGATTGGAGTGCTTTTATACCTTTGTTGGAGATGAAACCGAAGAATGAGGAGAATGTTGAAGTAGAGTCCGATGTAGATGATGACGTATTTAATACCTCAAATAATAATTGTGCCAAGTGCAAGTGTACACGGATGTAGCAAGTAATGATACAAGTCGAACCATAAGGAATATGAGTTATGATCTTAACAATGCAAGTAATGTTGACCCAATTTACATTCACTATTTAAACAAACATCATTTCCTAGAAAAAGGTTTTGTTCCAAATCCTTCAACAAATCACAAATTGTACTCTTGAATGTAGAATATTAAACACTTAAAATGAGAGATTTAAAAGGATAATAAAAGGGGGTTCTAGGGTGCTAGATCCTTGAATTAGGTATTCTCAAAACCATATGAATCACATATCTCTCCTCTCTTCAATCATAATTTGGGCAAAAGATCATCTAGGCATTTTCTCAAACACATAGCATACAAGCAAGTGTGGAACTCACTATCTCTAGCAAATGTTTCACTCAAGCCTTCCAAGGTCCCAAATCACCATTGACAAGCCTAATACTCATACTTATCTCAAAACACAAGCAAAAGGTCTCATGGATCAATCACACATACATAAATGAGCAAACTTAATCACACATTAAGTACACAAATAAATCTAAATGGAGGCCACCCACATACATTCACAAATCAACACATTGATTCATAAGATTTAAAAAGGAAAATGTACATTCATCATACAATCATCTCAAACACTCATCATCAAAGGATCCAACACCCAAGAACCTAAATGGATTAGCTACTCATGCTTTTTAGATTAAAATCACAAAACTTGTAAATAAACATAGATAGAGATTAGATTAAACCAATAGATTTTACAAAAGTATCCACAATGATCTTTCCACTTCAACTTTTCAACATCAAGAACAATATCCTTCCAAGCCCAAGCCCTCTCTTCCTCTCTTCTATATTTTCTACTCCTTTTACATTTGGGGGAAAAAGGGGTACAAGGAAATAGAGAGACTCTCTTTTCTCTCCTTCCAACTTGCTTCATATATCCCCCATCTCCCAAGATATATAAAATTCGTCCAAAATTAATTGAGAGGAGGGGATTGGATAGGGTCCGCAAAACAGAGCACCAGGGCACGGCACAGGCTCGGTCGCGCCCTGGTCACGCTGTAGCTCACGCCCGAGAATGCGTGGAAAGGGTGTGTGAGCGCTCGATCCCGCCACCACCCGCGCTGTGGGTTGGTGCGTCGTTTTTCACCAAAAATAAATGTTCCGACTTTCGTCGGCAAGCCCACACTGCAGAGTACAGTGGCGAGTAGGATCGTCTCCCAAAGGACCGGAGAGAATTACTCTTGACTTTCAGTCTGCGTGCCCAAACTTCCAGAAATGTGTTTTGTGTGAATTATGTAGCAAACAAATTAAAGAACTGAATAGACAAATATCGAAAATACGTGTGCAAATGAACTGAATTAAATCAATTATAAAAAGGTATTCCGGGTCCAACAAACTCCACTCCACTTATAACACCGATCACAGATGCAAGAGTTAATTAATCAAACCATGCAAATCAGTTATAGTCATCGAAGAAGCTTCTGACATGACATAATCTCTCCATACTGTTTCGATAATTAAGAAGACGCTTCATTAATTATTCCCCTAATCGACTGACAACTGTAAGAGACGCTCTATGAGTTTAATGAGCCGACAGCAATGAGCACAAGAAAGACCCGATTCTTAACTTACAGAATCTGACGCAGGACTGCAAAATTAACTCTGTTATTCCCCTAGTTATTTGAGCAACCGTTTTACCACTTATTAAACCTAAACCACGATTACGTATGGCCGATTTAATTGGCTAGTAATTAATCACAACCTACCAAATATTTGCAACTATTCAATAGACTTAGAATAATTACGACCCGAAATCCAAGAATAACAGATACATGCATCAATTAATTATGAACAACAATTAGATCTCACAGTTATATAAGTGGAGCTTCGTCGTCGTCACCGGAACACGAATAAATTAGCTACTTTGCATGCTGGAATCGATCAACAAGAAGTGGTATAATTGCCCGATGATGTTATCGAAGAGAAGAAGAAAATAGAACTGAATTAAAACTGTTCGCTGCTGCGTTTCTAGTCTGAAAACGTCCGTCTATGTTAGAATAATCTAGATACCTAATATATATTTACAATCCATAAAAGATAAAGTTCTAAATAGGAAATAACATCCTAATCTAGGTAAATCCCATGCAAAATACTTTTAGAGGCGGCGGAGAGGGATTCCCGCGTCCAGGTTCGCGCGTGGGCCGAGAACTGGGCTCAGCAAGCCCAAAACGTATTCTGGACCGGGCCTCCAGAAATCTGCTTCAATTCTCCAGCTGCATGCCCTTGCAGCTTGATCTATTCGAACTTCTCCCTTTTCTTCACTTGTATCTTTTCTTGCACCAAAGCCTGCCTCTCTTTTCCATTTTTATACCATGTCCCTACACAACTTAACAACATCTCAAAGCACCAAAATACACAAATATAGGGTAAACAATAAGGAGAAAAGGCACCAAAAAGTAGTGATAATAACAAGTAGAATATGTTCTATCAAATCCCCCCATACTTAACCCTTGCTCGTCCTCGAGCAACACAAACAAGAATGAAGAAAACATCAAGAACAAAAAATAGACTGAACAAGGATGAATGACTAAGCATCAACAACCCAAATTAATGAGAACTCAGAGCATAAGCTGTGATATATCAATCCACAAACCACTAACCTCTTTGTTCAAGAAATATGCCAACACTTTGTCAATCGAGTTAGAATTATGCTTCACAATCCAGCCTCACCAAGATTCACTCTTCATCACTCAACGAAATCAGATCAGGAGGCCATTCACTCAAAGATCATGACTAGCTATTTTCAGCATAGAATTGCTCATTTTTCATCAAAATTATCACCCTTCAAGTTCATCACAAATCACAAGGTCTTTCCCTCTTTGGTTGTAATGGGGCTTAGGCGCATGGGGTAGGGTGTTTTTGGCTAATGTGGCTAAGTGAAATCAGGCAAGTGTAAGTATGAATGTCTCTGTGGAGTGTAGCTGCAACAAAAATCCTTTCTTTTTAGCTTAAAACAGGGCTTCTTTCAAAAGTGTGAGCATATTAAGTTTTGCTCTTCTCCATACCCTTCTCCTCAATCTTTTCTCCATTTTTTTTTCTGAAGCTGTGTTTCTTTCATTTTTTTTTTCTTTCTTTTTTTCCGAGGAGCAGGGTGTAAGAATTTCTGATTCTTTTGTCACTTCCGGCCCTCAATTCTCTCAACATCGCAGCTCAAACAACAATTCATACAAAACATGCCTGATTCCAAGGACAAAAACGGCCAAAAGAAAAAGCAAAGGCTATTTTATAGTGGCTGTAAGCAATGAAAATGGATCTATTAAGCTCAAAGGGGCTCACTAATTGACAATGAATGGGCAGGGCATTTTTTTTTGGTCTAGTAGCTCGGGTATCCCTAATGCCTTGATCATTTTTGTGAGTGAAACCAAAAAGTAACAATAAAACGACAGCAAAGCAATTCAAGCATCGAATAGCCTAGTCAGATAACACTCATCAACAAAAACTTCGAGCTCTTAATTTATGCATGCTCTTAGGCTCAAGAACTCACAATTTGTAGGCTTAGAAAATAGTGATTGGAAGCATGATTCATCATTTAAGATTTCATTCAAAACTTGGCACATTTCTATCACAAACATCAACCTTTCATTCAGTCAACCAATCACAGCGCATACATCCTTACTCTCATCAATTTAAGTTATCAACACTTAGGCAACATCCCAAACAAAAACCCAAGATAACTGACTCAATTTTTTTTTTAATTTCACGTAGATAAAAATATGAACAACCTAAGTGTCCCCCCCCCACACTTGAAAAATACAGCGTCCTCACTGTGGGAAGGGGTACAAACCTACTGACAAGACAACATCAGAAAAAGAAAAACTAAAAACAAACAGTACTCAGGCAAACAAAGATTATCAAGGGAGGGATAAGAGAGAACTAACTCTGATCCGCCAAATGGCGGATCACCTGCTCCATCACGTCTAGACGACCATTAATCTCATCCAGCCGGCGGCCAAGGCTGTCCTCAAGTCGAGTGGTGGCAGTGGTGATCAACTCCTCAATCGCTGGGAGGAGTGAGGTAGCAGCAAGCCCTGCAGAAACAGATCGACGCGGGCCTTCAATGCCCAGCCGGGTAAGCTGATAATGGCCCTGGTCATTCACAAACAACAACTTCATAGCAGCAAAATCCTCCAAACGAAATAACATGGCAGGCAAAGGATCTGGGTCAGAAAGGGGTATGCGGAGTCTCTCAGCAAGCAACATCACAAAACAACCCAAGGGGGCTCGGCAGAGGGTGTGATGAGCACTGAACTGCCATCGTTTGGCAAGCCAATACCCAAAATTCACCTTGGTCCCAGAATGCATACAATCAAGTAAAAATAACTCTTGCACAGTCACTAAATTCAGCATGTCCAACTGACCAAACACGTTAGCAGATAAGAACCTATGACAAAGTCTAAGGGCATCATCTTTCAAATGGGCTCCCTTAGAGGAGCGAGAACTGTAGGACTCATCTATAGAAAGCCTAGCCCAAGTTTCATTAGCCGTTTGAGAGAAAACAGCGGGGACATCACAGAGAGAAGACTTATACTCATCTTCAAGCACAGAGGCATCAGACTCAAAACCAAGCACAATGTTCAAATTGGTAATGGACATATGAAACTTCCTACCACCTAACATGAATACAATGACATGTCTATCCTCGAGCCCCCTCGAGGCATCAAAATCAAAAGAGGATAAGAATTCCACAACTAATGCATGGTGCACATCAACAGAAATATCAAGTAACGTATCTCATCCAATAGCAACAAAGAAACTCCTAATACAATCGTTAACTCCTAGCACAACAATATTAGCCCAATCGAAAAGGCGCGCGCCAACGAGAACACGGTGAGTGTTCAAGTTGGTACGACACTTTACCTCATCCGGTGGCAGGAAAGCTGGGAGGGCAGAACTTGAAGAAGCTGCGGGTGCTTTTCTCTTTGTCCCCTTCTTTGATGACTTGGCCGGGGCAGAGGTTGAAGGCGGGGGGGCTGAGACAGGAGAGGGATTGATGGCGATCTCCGGCGGAGGAGTGGAGGCGCACATCGGTGAGACAGCGGGCGGCGGGCTCGCGCGGGAAGTTGAACCTGCTGGAGAGGTCGGCGGGGATGGAGGGGGGTCTGCCGGTATTGGTAACTCGGTGGTGTGAGGCCTTCGCCTCTTGGTGGGGGTGGAAGAACTCGCCTCGACTCGGCGCTTGAGGACACGGCGAAGGAAGGACGGAGGTTGGTTGATTTCAGGAGGGACGGCGGTCGGAGATGGTGGAGGGGAAGTGACCGGCGTCGGCGGAGCTGAATGTTCCTGTGGTGCTGGTTCCGCGGTAGATGGAGGCGGTGGCTCTGGGACGGTGGCCTTTCATTTGGCGATGGAGGATCGCTTCTTTCCCATGGTGGTTGACGGTGAGTATGGGCGGAGAAGTGGTCGGCGGTGGCGGTTATTGAGAGGCGGGAAGATGAACGGTTGTGTAACTTCTGCAAAAAAAAATGAGAAGGGGGGTAAAAATTTGAAAGGGCGGTGAAAGTAATGAAGTGTGGGGTGAAATAGAATTGGGGGTTAGGGTTATGTGAAAATTAAATCCCCAAATCAACTATAGGCATTTTGCAATTATGTCCTTGTAGAGAAAACAAATTTTTAACTCCCCCCCCACACTTGAATAAGCGGTTAGTTCCAAAAACCGCTCCCCTGTATGCGGTGTGCCCTTGCGGCGTGGAACATTATGGTTCATCCCCCCCTGTTTTTTTTTTGTTTTGTTTTTTTTTTTTTGTTTTTTTTAATAAGATGGCAGAATTAAAAAAGACAGAAAAAAATTAGAAAATTAAAGTAAGAAGAAGAATAAAGCGAAATTTGAAAAAGAAAAGAAATAAGGAACAAGAAATCGGGTTGCCTCCCGAGAAGCGCCGTTAGTTAACGTTGAAGGCTCGACGGCGTGGAGCAGCTAGTGGTGAATCATCGGGGCTGCAAGATCAACCCCATCAAAACTTGAGAAGGTGATGTCGGCACAATATGGCTTGAGCAATTGGCCGTTCACCTTTAATAGTTTGTGAGTATCAAGACTGCGAATTTCCACAGCACCATGCGGACTGAGAGATACTACTTCAAAGGGGCTCATCCAGCGAGACTTGAGTTTATCGGGCATGAGGCGGAGGCGAGCATTGAAAAGTAACACTTTCTGGCCAACCTCAAAAGTTTTCCTCCGGATATATTTGTCGTGCAATAGTTTGGTACGATCCTTGTAATAACTTGCACTATCATATGCCTCCAAACGGATTTCTTCGAGCTCTTGTAACTGATAGCGGCGTTCGGGACCGGCCAGTCGGGGATCCAAGTTACATTGTTTCACGGCCCAAAAAGCTCGATGTTCCAGCTCTACGGGAAGATGGCACTGTTTCCCAAAAATCAGACGATAAGGGGACATCCCGATAGGCGTTTTCAAAGCCGTACGGTATGCCCATGCAACATCATCTAGTCGCAGGCTCCAATCCTTGCGGTTTGGGCATACGGTCTTCTCCAGAATGTTTTTGATCTCACGATTGGACACTTCAGCCTGGCCGTTAGACTGTGGGTGGTATGCCGTGGCAACTTGATGGGTGACTCTATACTTCTTGAAAAGAGCTTCTAAGGTTCGCTTGCAAAAGTGCATGCCTTGGTCACTGATGATAGCTTGAGGCACACCAAAGCTTTGAAAAATTTGCGCCTTGAGGAATTTGGCAACGACCTTAGAATCGTTGGTTTGGGTAGCTTTAACTTCAACCCACTTGGAAATGTAGTCGACTGCTAATAGAATGTAGGAGTGGCCGAAGGAGCTTGGAAACGGGCCCATGAAATCCATGCCCCAAACATCAAAGATCTCGCAAACCAAGATAGGGACTTGAGGCATCTCATTCCTCGAAGAAATGTTACTAAGGCATTGGCAACGATCACAGTTCTTGCAAAAGAAGTAGGCCTCTTTGAAGATTGTCTCCCAATAAAAACCACAAGCTAAGACCTTGCGGGCTGTTCTTCTTGGGCCAAAATGGCCGCCACATGCGTGGGCATGACAGAAGCTAAGGATAGATGGAATCTCGTCCTCAGGAATACATCGTCGAATGACTTGATCGGCACAAGTTTTCCACAAATATGGCTCGTCCCAGATGAAATATTTGGCCTGACTCTTCAACTTGTTCTTTCGGGCAGATTCAAAGCCCTTGGGAAAAATTCTAGTGGTGAGAAAATTTACCAAATCAGCATACCAGGGTGCTCTTTCCGCAGCTGCAAGCAGAAGCTCATCTGGAAAATCATCCGGTATGGGCATACTGTCGGATTCTGTCAACATTCTACTTAAATGGTCAGCGACATTATTCTCGGCTCCCTTCTTGTCTTTAATCTCCAAATCAAATTCTTGTAAAAGGAGAATCCAATGAATAAGTCGTGGTTTAGACTCTTTTTTGGACAATAGATACTTGAGGGCAGCATGATCAGTGTACACCATAACCTTGGATCCAACAATATAGGATCGAAATTTCTCACAAGCGAAAACCACGGCCAGAAGCTCTTTTTCTGTAGTTGTGTAGTTGCATTGAGCTGGGTTGAGAGTTTTTGAAGCATAGTAAATAACATGACTTTGCTTCTCAATCTCTTGTCCAAGGACAGCTCCAACAGCATAGTCACTTGCGTCGCACATGAGCTCAAACGGGAGTCCCCACTGCGGTGGCTGAATTATGGGCGCCGAGGTCAGCATCGCTTTCAGCAAATTAAAAGCTTCTTTACACTTGTCATCAAAGATAAAAGGGGCGTCTTTCTGCAGCAACTTAGTCATTGGTTGAGCTATCTTGGAAAAATCTTGAATGAAGCGACGGTAGAAGCCGGCATGGCCTAAGAAGGCTTGAATTTCTTTCTCATTAGATGGGTACGGCAGCTTCATGATCAAGTCGATCTTTGCTCTATCCACTTCTATGCCCTTCGCAGATATGACATGCCTGAGCACAATTCCTTGTTGTACCATAAAATGGCACTTCTCGAAGTTCAAAACCAAATCAGTCTCAACACACCTTTGAAGAACTTTGTCTAAATGCTCCATACATTGCTCAAAAGAGTCGCCATGAACTGTAAAGTCATCCATAAAAATTTCGATGCAGCTCTCTATCAAGTCGGAAAAGATACTCATCATGCATCGTTGGAAGGTGCCCGGGGCGTTGCACAAGCCAAAGGGCATTTTTCGGCAAGCAAAGGTCCCAAATGGACAAGTGAAGGTCGTCTTTTCTTGATCTTCTTGAGCCACAAAAATCTGGAAATAGCCAGAGTAGCCATCGAGGAAGCAGGAATAGGATTTCCCAGCTAATCGTTCGAGCATCTCATCAATAAAGGGCAACGGGAAGTGATCTTTGCGGGTCGCATCATTCAACTTCCTTCGCATCATTCAACTTCCTGAAATCAATGCACATTCGCCATCCTGTTTGCAATCTCATTGGTATCAATTCATTGCTCTCATTCTTCACGAGCTGGAATCCAGACTTCTTTGGAACGACGTGCACTTGGCTAACCCAAACACTGTCAGAGATTGGGTAAATGATTCCCAATTGGAGCAACTTCAGAATCTCCTTCAATACCACCTCTTTCATCACTGGGTTCAACTTCCTCTGAGGATCGCTGCATGGTTTATGATTGTCTTCAAGAAATATACGGTGCATGCAGATGTCGGGGCTGATCCCCTTGATGTCGGCGAGAGTCCAGCCGATAGCACCTCTGTGCTTCTTCAAAAGAGTAACAAGTTGTGTTTCCTGGGCTGCGGTAAGGTCTTTACTCACGATGACAGGTAGAGTATCTGCTTCGCCCAGGTAGGCGTACTTCAGGTGCTCGGGAAGAACCTTCAACTCCAGAGTCGGGGCCTTCACATGAGATGGGAGAATGGGCTCCATAATGGGTGGTAAGGGCAAACGGTCGGCCGCATTTCTGACAGGAAATTCATCGGCAGCGTATAACTGCTGTATGAGGTCTCGAATCTCTTTTTCCTCTTCTAAATCTGCAATGTGGTCGGGTATCCCGCCATAAAGTACCTGTTCTAAACTGTCATCCCTGAAATTGCACTCAACAAAATCATCAGTAATGGAATCGATAACATCAACCATAAAAAGAGCCTCGGGATCGGCCACATGCTTCATTGCTTCAAATATATTAAATGTGACAACATCCCCATCAAATTCGAAACTTAGCATTCCTTTATCAACATCAATCTTTGTGCGTGCAGTTTTCATGAAGGGACGGCCTAGTAAAATCAGAGATCTATGTGCAGACAATGTATCATCCATGTCAACGATGTAGAAATCAACAGGAAAAATCAACTCATTCACCTTAACTAAGACATCCTCTACTACACCTCTAGGGTATGCATTGGACCTATCAGCTAATTGAATGATGACGCGAGTATCTTTTATCGGACCTAGCTGTAACTCATTGTAAATAGAGAAAGGCATAACATTAATAGATGTTCCTAAGTCTAACATGACTTTTTCTACCTGTTTGCTACCAATGATGCAAGAGATAGTGAACATACCTGGGTCTCGACACTTTTGAGGCAACTTCCGCTGAATAATTGCTGAGACATTTTCTCCTACCTTGATTTTTGCATCCCTTCCATACCTTATCTTCTTGGCACATAGCTTCTTTAAGAACTTTGCGTATCTAGGGACTTGCTTGATAGCATCGATCAGAGGTAGGTTGATCTCGACTTTCTTGAAAAGCTCGAAGATCTCTTTCTCATCTTCCTCTTTCTTGTGCCGTGCTAACCTAGAAGGAAAAGGAGCTGCATTAATAGGGTGAGGAGGTTTAGACAAAATCTGTACCTCATTAGTAGCAATCTATGCGGCAGGCTATGTGCCCTTAGCGTTGGGTCTGTCAGCTTCTGCAGTTTGCCCACTCAACGTGTGGTTGTGCCGCTTCTGTTTCTCATTCTCTACTAACTCTTTCCCACTCCGAAGAGTCATAGCACTGACATTTCCTCTCGGATTCTGCTCGGCTTGAGATGGAAGTTTTCCAGTATGCCCCTGCAGCTTGTTCAATTGGGTGGCAAGCTGAGTGATCTATGTGCCCATGCTGCCCAAGGCGGCTTGCGTCTCTTGCTGAAATGTCTTTTGGCTCTGCGCTAGGCTACTCACGAGGTTGGTGCTTTGCTCCAGACTCTTCATGATCTCACTCATAGATGGTGTGGATCGGTCTGTGTGGGCATACGGCTCACCCTTTGGAGGTCTCGGTGGCAAATTGCCTACTGCGGGTTGATCTCCAGGCTGTCTCCAACGGAAATTCGGATGATCTCTCCAACCAGGATTGTAGGAATTGGAATAAGGATCATTATTCCGCTTCCTCCTAAAATTGTCTCCTCTGAAAGCATCTTGCTGTGCATCGCCCGATCCATAACAAGCTTGTTCAGTAGGTGGCTCATGTAAATTGGGACATTCGTCAGTGAAATGCCCATGCTCAGAACAAACTCCGCAGCGGTTTGGCCTTGTCTGCGCCACAGCCAAGCCTCGGACTAGGGAGGTAAGAGCGTCTATCTTCTCATTCACTTCTGACTCTTCAGCTCGGTCGATTGCCCTTACAGGTCGATGTCTGTTGTCATCTTCTTCTTCGTATTGCTGTCCTCCAGAAGCCATGTCGATTATGAGCTGTTTGGCCTCGCCGAGGGTTTTGTTGGTAAGAGATCCCCCGCTGGCAGCATCGATGATTTTTCTGTCAAAAGAAGACATGCCACGGTAAAAATAATTAGTCAGGAGCTGGTAATCAGTGAACCCATGGTCTGGGCATTTGCGACAGAGTTGTTGAAATCTCTCCCAGTATTCAGCTAAGCTTTCATTCGATTTTTGTTTGATGCTGCTGATAGCCATTCTCAGATTGGCAGCTCGAGTCTCAGGAAAGAACTTTCTCAGGAATTGTCCTTCTAATTCCGCCCAGGTAGTGATAGACTCCGGTGGCAAATCAAACAACCAATCTCGTGCCTTTCCCTGCAAAGTGTGAGAAAAAGTGAGTAACCTTAGGTTATTAGCAGTAAAACCTGTAGGTCTTAAAGTTGAGCACACGAGATCAAATTCAGACAAATGCTTGTGTGCACTTTCTCCCGGTAGATCACCAAACTTCGGTAACACTTGGATGAATGCAGGTCGGATCTCCGCATTGTTGGCAATCAGGGGCAGCACAATACAGATGGGTCTGTTACTCCGAAGATGACCGATTTCCCGGATGAGGGGCTCATGATCGGGTTCATGATCAGCCACGTTGGCATGGATGAGGGCTCTTCCTACGGCATGGCCTTGCGGGTTCGGTGGTGGATCGTCATTATTGGCCATGTCTTGTTCCGATTCGAGGGTCTTGATAGACTCCTTGGTAGCTTTCCTCAATCGGTGTAACGTTCTCTCTGGCTCTGGATCGAACTCTAAATTTATCTCTGCAGAGAAACGGGTCATGTACCAGAAAAAATTAAAAATAAAAAAGTGTAAATAACAAACTGAAAATTTCGAGTAATCACTGCTTTTAGAACCGATTCCCGGAAACGGCGCCAAAATTTGGTGCGTCATTTTTCACCAAAAATAAATGTTCCGACTTTCGTCGGCAAGCCCACACTGCAGAGTACAGTGGCGAGCAGGATCGTCTCCCAAAGGACCGGCGAGAATTACTCTTGACTTTCTGTCTGCGTGCCCAAACTTCCAGAAACGTGTTTTGTGTGAATTATGTAGCAAACAAATTAAAGAACTGAATAGACAAATATCGAAAATACGTGTGCAAACGAACTGAATTAAATCAATTATAAAAAGGTATTCCGGGTCCAACAAACTCCACTCCACTTATAACACCGATCACAGATGCAAGAGTTAATTAATCAAACCATGCAAATCAGTTATAGTCATCGAAGACGCTTCTGACATGACCTAATCTCTCCATACTGTTTCGATAATTAAGAAGACGCTTCATTAATTATTCCCCTAATCGACTGACAACTGTAAGAGACACTCTATGAGTTTAATGAGCCGACAGCAATGAGCACAAGAAAGACCCGATTCTTAACTTACAGAATCTGACGCAAGACTGCAAAATTAACTCTGTTATTCCCCTAGTTATTTGAGCAACCGTTTTACCACTTATTAAACCTAAACCACGATTACGTATGGCCGATTTAATTGGCTAGTAATTAATCACAACCTACCAAATATTTGCAACTATTCAATAGACTTAGAATAATTACGACCCGAAATCCAAGAATAACAGATACATGTATCAATTAATTATGAACAACAATTAGATCTCATAGTTATATAAGCGGAGCTTCGTCGTCGTCACTGGAACACGAATAAATTAGCTACTTTGCATGCTGGAATCGATCAACAAGAAGTGGTATAATTGCGCGATGATGTTATGGAAGAAAAGAAGAAAATAGAACTGAATTAAAACTGTTCGCTGCTGCGTTTCTAGTCTGAAAACGTCCGTCTATGTTAGAATAATCTAGATACCTAATATATATTTACAATCCATAAAAGATAAAGTTCTAAATAGGAAATAACATCATAATCTAGGTAAATCCCATGCAAAATACTTTTAGAGGCGGTGGAGAGGGATTCCCGCGTCCAGGTTCGCGCATGGGCCGAGAACTGGCCTTAGCAAGCCCAAAACGTATTCTGGACCGGGCCTCCAGAAATCAGCTTCAATCCTCCAGCTGCATGCCCTTGCAGTTTGATCTATTCGAACTTCTCCCTTTTCTTCACTTGTATCTTTTCTTGCACCAAAACCTGCCTCTCTTCTCCATTTTTATACCATGTCCCTACACAACTTAACAACATCTCAAAGCACCAAAATACACAAATATAGGGTAAACAATAAGGAGAAAAGGCATCAAAAAGTAGTGATAAAAACAAGTAGAATATGTTCTATCATGGGTCGCGCCAGAGAAATCATGGGATGGGTCTTGGGCGCGAGTGGGCTCTGTCGCGCGACAACTCGTGTTGTGGACTCGCGCTTGGTCTTAGGCTGTGGCTCGTGCCAGAGGCTTTAGACACACGGCTTTCAGCCCAGGGCACTTGGGTCGCGCTGTCGCTCGGGCTGTGGCTCACGCCAGTGCCTCGAACTCTTGGTTTTCTTCTATAACACACCTGGAATTTGTACTTGGATTAAATATGGGTTTGGACATCAAAAATGTACAATTGGTTTATAAAATGGTATTGAAATAGCCCCAAGTTGCAGTCAAAAGAAACACAAAAATCCTGATTATCAACTCCCCCAAACTTAAGTTCTTGTTTGTCCCCAAACAAGATTTCAAGCAAAAGATAACAAAGGAAATCAAGATCAAGAATGCCTCAGAAGAAGATCAAGGTCATACATAAGGATATGAAGCTTCGATACACAAGAAATGAATAAGTAAAAACACGGCTTTCCCTTGCTATTAGAATATCAACACTGAAGCTCAACCTCTTAAGGAGAAAAGAGACGCGTATATGCTCGACATCGAATAATGTTAGTATACTGCCATATGCTTGCAAAATAACTCATCTTTTTTCACAAGTGTGCTCAAAAGAGGGATCACATAGGTCTTAAGGGTTGCAACGTTAGGCTCTTTGGATGGGGGGTAGGAAAAATATAGGTTAAAAGTGACTTCGAAATCAATCCCCGGAACCTATTTCATTCTTCAAAGCAAGCAAAACTATTTTGAGTTTTCTTCTACCCTTCACATTGCTTGGGAATTTAGATGGATTTAGGAATTCCTATAGCCAACAAAACATTAATTGCTCCTCTATATATATATTTTTTTTATTTTCTTGATTGTTCTTTAACAATCAAGAATTTATTTTTCTTTCAATTTGTGAGGCTCGCAATTTACGATTGATCAAAAAGGGCTAATCAACAAAACAAATTTTTGTTCAATCCACAATTAACTCCCATTTTTTTTTCTTTTATCTCAAGCTTACTTGATTCCCAAATTCCTTCTACCCTTTGTTTCAAATAAAATTACTAACAAGCACAAAGGGGCTAACGACGGTTGTATTTGTAGAAAAAAAATTTAGGCACAATTTGACAAAGAATGCCTTAGGTCATCTCGATGTTCTAAGCACAACTTGTAAAATCAAGAGAGTTCATAGGGTAAGTTCTAGAGATACGAATATCATTGATGATTCACACATGAAACACAAGATCAAGGCTCAAATGTCACGAGATGGCTACAAGTTAAACCAATATTTTCACAATCCAAATCAAGTGTATATCAACTCGTGCCCTTATACATGCAATTTATTTTTACAAAAGACAACATCATAGGCAAAATCAAGATTTCCCAAAACTGAGCATGACAATCATTAACTCAATAAGTAAGAAAGGAGTTGAATCACAAAATCATGGCTAAACCTGTTTGACATCAAGGCTATTACCTACCATTAAACTAATCATACGTATTAACAAAAATAAATACAAAGCTATAAAATATCACAAAACCCATGAAATCATTAAATTATCTAACATCAAGTAACAAATCCCATGACAATAATAAATAAAATTTAAAAACATCCGACGAAAATTAATTTTAACAATTCTAAAACAAAGCATCTAAAAGGTTAGTACAATAAATCAAAAGAGATCAACAATACACACTTGACTACCCCCTCCCCAAAGTTATTCAATACCGAAGTAAGAATAAGTTTAGGAGGAAAGGTTAGCGGTATTGTTGATTGACTAACACTGCATCTAGGGATCAGCATCTGAAGGCGGTCGTGGACGGGGATTCTGCGAGTTCGGGAACTGAAAGGGCCCCGGGTATGGATACGGGTACTGCTGGAAGGGCGGGAATGGGGGTGTGAAGGTCTGGGACGGATTCTGTGATGAAGACCCGATGCCACCCCACTGTCTCATCATAGCGACAATATCAGAGACGTCAGACCTCAAATGGGAGAAATTTCCATGCAAATTCGAATAAGTGCTCTGCAGCCCTTGAAACTCCGTCCTCATGCCGGTGAACCGACCATCAATATGAGTCTGCAGGCCCTTGAATCTTAC
Source organism: Perilla frutescens (assembly GCA_026008535.1). Classification (NCBI taxonomy): domain Eukaryota; kingdom Viridiplantae; phylum Streptophyta; class Magnoliopsida; order Lamiales; family Lamiaceae; genus Perilla; species Perilla frutescens. Next base: position 23,357,698 of record BRKX01000005.1, read on the forward strand.
GTCAAAGTCTGCATGTATATCTGTGAATCGAGTATCCATATTTTCCCGCATGTCCGTGAGCCGTGCATCCAAATCCGCCCGCATGTCGGTGAACTGAGTAAAGACATTCCCTTGAAAGTTAGTAAACTTTTGATTCATGTTTGTCATCATACCTTCAAGAGATGTCAGTCGCTCATCCGCCACGTTCCCTCGATTTCTTCTCTGCCCACGTGGTGCCATTGGCTCCTCATTCTCTCAACAGAGCCGTATTCTCTCAGGCACTATCATCAGAGTGTTGTGATTCGGGGTGTTCATCATCCAATTTCTTTGGTCCTCAAAGTTTGAAACCGAGATGAGTGCTGGATTAGGCGGTGGGAACATCTTGCCATTCTTCATGATGAGCTCTATTGGGGCAGCATTGGGGCTGATCATGCGGACATTATGCAAATGCGCCAAATTTAGGGCTCGAGCTCCTGGAAGTGGCTGATAGGCGAACAGATTGACATCCAAGGCCATGGCAATAGGAGTTATCATGCCTCCTATACTCACGGTGCCTTTGCTGGGTTACACTTGTCTTTTAAATTGATCAAACAATAAGGCACCAAAATCCACGTAGATTGCTTAGAGCATACTCCACAGGATGTAAAGCTCATCCTTCCGAAGTCCACTATTTTCGTTTCGAGCAAGGATAGTGGAGGCAATGATTCGATGGAGGTAGCGAAAGACAGGATTTTGGATTTGAGAAGCCTTGGCTAACCCTGAGTTATACTGGACCATCCTCTTATCAGGATCAAGAATCAATCTCCAAAATGCCTCATTTCTATAGTTTAAATGGTAGTGGAAGTAGCCATCTGTCGGGGTTTGAAAGATTTGGTTGAGCTGAGCCAGTGTGAGCTCATGATCACGATTTCCCAAATGGAAAGTGCATCCGATTGGCCCTCGACTTGGAAGTTTGTGGACTTTGAGTAACGATAGGAATTCTTTAACCAGTACAGGATAGGTGAGCCACCTTCCTTGCATAGCATTGGCCTACCCAATGCGAGTAAACATTCTCCAAACATCGTCATGGATCCCCATGGCTTGGGTGACCGAGTCACAGGAGTATTTGGTTGGCACAATGTTGAACATGGTGGATAACTTTTCCCAGTTGTCTCGCTCCTCCTCTGTGCGAAAGAAAACACCCGCTCTTGCGGGGTCATTCACTCCCCTATCTGGAAACTCCGGCAAAGGTTCAGGTTGCACAAACTCATCTTCTTCTTCTTCTTCTTGGCCCTCATCATCTTATTCCTCTTCTTCTTCTTCGGCTTCTGAGAGATCAACACTTGATTCCTCATCTTCTGATTCTTCAACAACGTGTCTCCTAGAAGCTTGTCCCCTGCTTGGTCTTGCCATCACTAATATATGATTTCTTTAGAAAACACAATACCTTGCAAAGGATAAAAACAAACAAAAAGTGAGGGCTCAATTGTGAAACAACAAACCAAACCAACATATAGAATTGTAGTCCATTCCTAGCAAAATACAACAAAAGTATTCACAACTTGCAGGCCTTAGCATAATTTAACCAAAAGTAAAAAGCATGTCCATGTCTAGGCACTACAATATTAAAAAAGAATCATAAAAATAGGGTCGGGGTTGCACGTAGGACTACCCTTCATTTCACAAAATTCAACCACACTTTAGCAACATGGAGGTAGACACAACAACATCGAGTAACATCCAAACACTAGCATTTCACCATTATGCAACATATCACCCAACAATCTCCAAATTAACTCCAAACTTCATCCTTCACCCACACATAAAACCAATATATGCACATTGCACATTCTCATCATTTCTAATATGTACCAAAAATAGTTCATAGAACAATAATAAGCAAAAAACAAGGCTAGAAATTCAAAAACTCCAATATGCTAAGCCCTTGTTCTCAATTCACAACATTGCAAGTAAAAGCATCTCCAAATTAACTTCAATCCTTCTAGATAATGGCCAATCATGCTCAAGGAAGAAAGTAGAAGCAACATAACTAAGCAAAAATTCATTCCAAGCAAATTTTCCCATATTTTTGCTCTAATTTGGAATTTGAACAAATTCAACCACAATGTAGTAAAATCATGCTCAAGGAACAAATTAGAAGTAACAAAACCAAATAAAAATCATCCAAGCAATTTTTCCCCAATTTGAACCCTAAATATAAAATTTCTACAATCCAACTCAAATGTGCCACAATTACATGTCTTTCATAGATAATAGCATGGGTAAATGAAAAATAGAGTAGAGGAGGAAAGATTTTACCTTGGAATCTTGCTTGGAGAGGCCAAATTCGTGTGTTTGCGTGTGTTTTTTAGAGAGAAGAGTGAATTTTTTGAGAAAAATGTGTTAAAATGAGAAAAGGGGCGATTTAAAGCATTCTGACCTGTTTTTGCACGGTGCGAGCGGGGCCAGTTGCGCCAGAGAGGGGTTGGAAGGCTTACTTGGGCACGGGTGGGCTCGGTCGCACTGGAGCTCGCGCTAGATGGCGCTACAGGGGCTCTCGCTGTGTGTCGTGCCAGACGCTCCGTGTTTTGATATTTTGAGCACTTTTCTCCATGCCCTGTTTTCTAATTCCAAAACTACACAAACACTCAAAACAACAGATTAAATCTAGTAAAGAGAAAAACATAAATTAAAAGACTTGAAAATAAATGAACAAAATTTACAAAAATAACAAGTTTGGGTTGCCTCCCAACAAGTGCTTCATTTATTGTCGGTAGCTCGACGTCGTCTCATTCTTCATGAAATAGTGGGATTGTTGGAACCATTGTCATCCTTCATCTCCGGTGCATAGAGTCGTTTGACCCTTTGGCCATTGACAACGAATAGATTCCCATCCTTTCCTCTAAGCTCTATTGTACCACCATTAAAGACTTTCGTGATTTCAAAGGGCCCACTCCATTTGGTTTTCAGTTTCCCGGGAAAAAGTTTCAAGTGTGAGTTGAACAAAAGAACTTCATCACCCGGTGATAGCTCTTTTTTTCTCAACAGCTTGTCATGATATAACTTTGTCCGCATTTTGTAAATGGATGAATTTTCAAAGGCTTCAACTCTAAATTCATCCAATTCATTCAACCGAAAAATTCGTTCTCCTCCCGACATCATAAAATCCATATTGAGCTTTTTTGTGGCCCAATAAGCCTTGTGTGACAGCTCAATTGGAAGATGACATGATTTTCTGAAAACCAATTGATAGGGCGGCATGCCCAACGGGGTCTTGTATGCCGTCCTATACGCCTATAATGCATCGTCCAATAGATTGGACCAATCCTTGCCATTTGTTTTCACCATCTTTTGTAGAATCTCCTTCACTTCTCGATTGGCCAATTCAGCATGGCCATTTACTTGGGGATGGTAGGCCGTGGTGATGTTGTGTCGAACTCCATACTTTGCAAGCAATGCGGCTAACCACTTGTTGCAAAAATGACGACCACCATCACTGATTAGAGCTCTCGGGGCCCCAAATCGTGCCAACACATTCTTTTTCAAGAATTTTAATACCACATTTACATTATTGGTTGTGGTAGGCACGGCTTCAATCCACCTTGAGACATAGTCAACGGCCAACAAAATATATTGGAAACCATTTGAACTCACGAAAGGGCCCATGAAATCGATACCCCAAACATCAAATAGTTCCACCTCGATTATGTTCTTCATCGGCATCTCGTCTCTTTTTGAAATGGAACCCATCTTTTGACACCTCTCACACTTCTTCACATATTCAACACGATCCTTGAATAGTGAAGGCCAATAGAATCCGCTTTGCAATACTTTTCTTGCGGTTCTAATGGAGGCAAAATGTCCTCCAGTGGGAGAAGTGTGGCATGCTTCAAGGATTTCTTCCCATTCTTTTTTCGGTACATACCGCCTTAGGACCAAATCCGCACATCTTCGGAAAAGATAAGGTTCATCCCACACATAGTACTTCAAGTCGTGGAAGAACTTTTTTCTTTAGAAAGCCTCCAATTCCAATGGTTTCACCCTTGCCACCAAGAAGTTCACAATGTCGGCAAACCAAGGCACATGAGTCTTGATTGCTAGGATCCTTTCGTCGGGAAAGAGCTCATTAATAGGCCTTGTTGACCCCATTTCATCGTTCACATGCTCAAGGCGAGAAAGGTGGTCTGCTATCACGTTCTCACATCCCTTTTTGTCCCGAATCTCAACATCAAACTCCTAGAGCAACAAGATCCATCTGATGAGCCGTGGTTTTGCATCTTTCTTGGAAAAGAGATGCCTTAGAGTAGAATGATCGGTGTGCACGATAGTCCGGGCCCCAATGAGATAAGACCTGAATTTATCAAATGCATATACCACGGTAAGTAGCTCCCTCTCCGTGGTGGTGTAGTTAGATTGAGCCGGATCTAGGCTCTTACTCCTGTAATAGATGACTCGGAAAAACTTATCTCGCTTTTGGCCCAAAGCGGCTCCCACGACTACTTCACTTGCATCACACATTACTTCAAATGGCTGGCTCCAGTCTGGTGAAATGAGCACAGGTGCCATGATAAGGGCCGCCTTAAGGGTCTCGAAAGCCTGCAAACAATCATTATCGAAATCAAAATCAGACGATTTTTCTAAAAGACGACACAAATGTTTAGAAATTTTTGAAAAATCCTTAATGAAATGCCTATAAAACCCAGCGTGTCCTAGAAAACTTCTTCACTCCCTTTTCATTCATCGGGAGTGGTAGCTTCTCGATGGCTACGATCTTGGCTCGATCCACTTCAAGGCCTCATCCGGACACCTTGTGTCCCAACACGATACCATCTCGTACCATGAAGTGACATTTTTCCAATTTAGCACTAAGTTGGTGTCTTCATACCTCTGCAATACTTGAAACAAGTTATCAAGGCAATTATCAAAGGAATCATCAAAAATGAAGAAATCATCCATGAATAGTTCCATTATGTTTTCAATAAAACCATGGAAGATAGACATCATACACCTTTGAAAGGTGACCAGTGTATTACACAACCCGAAAGACATCTATCTATATGCAAAGATTCCATATGGACAAGTAAAAGCCATTTTTTCTTGATCTTCGGGGGCAATCATTATCTGATTGTACCCCGAGTATCCATCCAAGAAGCAATAGAATTCATGCCCTGCTAACCTGTCAAGCATTTGATCGATAAAGGGTATGGGAAAATGGTCCTTTGTAGTATAGATATTCAAAGCCCTATAGTCAATGCACATTCTCCACCCCGTAACCAACCTAGTAGCTATTATCTCATCATTCTCATTTTTCACTAGGGTCGTGCCCCCTTTCTTTGCTTCTACTTTAGTAGGACTCACCCACTCGCTATCAGAAATGGCAAAAATTATACCGGCATCTAATAGTTTCAACACTTTCTTTCTAACAACTTCTTGCATAATTGGGTTCAATCTTCTTTGATGTTACACTTTCGGTTTGTAATCTTCCTTTAAAAGAATTTTATGCATACAAATCGTGGGGCTAATCCCCTTTAGATCCGAGATAGACCAACCTATTGTGCTTTTGTATTTTCTCACAACCCTTTGCAATTTATCAAGTTGCTCATCATTTAGAAAGGAAGAAACTATTACCGATTTGTTCTCACCATCTTCAAGGTACGCATACCTTAAGTGAGGTGGAAGTGGCTTTAATTCCATCTTGTCATTCTTTGTTTCTTCCCCAGTTGATGTTTGTTCCTCGTTCTTCAATGGAAGAAACTTGGGCTTTCTTAAATACTCCTTCTGCAAAGAATTTATCAAAGAGATAGTATCAACAAGAGCAACATCTAAAGGATAAAAATCACCAAAGGACGAATTAAAAAGAGATTTAGAAATGCAAATCTCAAGTGGATCTCGTATGCCCAAGATGTGTTCCAAGGTGTGCTCCAACTCCATGCACGAGTCCACCATTTCGAGCACCTTACACTCTTCTTCACATTCCATGTTTTCTTTCTTGTGTCGCATAGTCTTTTGAAGAGAAAAGATCACCTTCTCGTCATTAACTCTCAATGTTAACTCTCCCTTTTCGATATCAATCAAAGCTGTCCCCGTATTCAAGAATGGTCGTCCAAGAATAAGGGGAACATCCTTGTCCTCTTCCATATCTAAAACCACAAAGTCGACCAGGAAGATAAAGTAATTAACTTTAACCAACACATCTTCCACCACTCCTTTAGGATAGGTCATGGATCGATCGGCCATTTGTAAACAAATGATAGTCGACTTGATTTCTCCAATATTCAATTTCAAGAAAAAAGAGAGCGGCATCAAGTTAATGCTTGCTCCCAAATCACATAGCACCTTTCCCATGTGGCTATCACCAATAGTAACCATGATGGTGAAACTTCCGGGATCTTTCAACTTAGCGGGGAGCTTTCTTTATATGAGTGCACTACACTCTTCCGTGAGATTCACTGTCTCGAAATCTCCCAACCTTCTCTTCTTAGAAATCACATCTTTGAGAAACTTTGCGTAATTGGGCATTTGTTGCAAAGCTTCCACTAATGGAATATTAACTTGAACCTTTCGAAAAATATCGAGGAACCTTGAGAATTGTTCCTCGTTCTTCTTCTTTTGTAGGCGTTGGGGATAAGGTACGTGCACTCTTGGTTCTTCATTTCCTTTAGGTGGTGGTTCTACCTTTTCTTTTATCGAGCCCTATTTTTCCTTGTCGTGCTCGATCTCTTCACTTTCTTCATTTTGTTCATCTTGTTTTTCCCTTTGCTTTGAGCTTCCTTCACCAAAATTTCCATCATCTCTAGGCATTTCCGGGCCTTCATAGACGGTTCCACTTCTCAAAGTGATAGCCTTACATTGATCTTTTGGGTTGACGGTGGTGTTGCTCGGAAACTTTTCTTGTTCGTGTTGACCACCAATGATCGTTGCTAATTGGCTCATCTGCTTCTCCAGTTGATTCACTTGAATGTCAATAGCTCCGACATTATTTTATAACTTCCCCATACGGACTTGTGAATCCGCCATGTACTTTTCTGTCTTGCTCATAAACGCCATCAACAAATCATCCATTTTCGGTTTCTTTTCTTCGTCAATAACACCATTGGTCACAGAGAAACCGGGAGGTGGAACAATACCGTTGTTCGGATTTCCATAGGAGAGATTAGGGTGTTGTGCCCTATTTTGGAAATTTTGATTTCCTCCATATTGATTTCCATATTGCAGCTTGTTGTACCCTTGGTTGTACGGCCTTTGTTGGTTTTGATAACCCCCTTGGTTGACATAATTCACTCCTTTGAATGGGGCTTGAGAACTTTCGGGTTTTCGAGAGGTGAAAGCTTCGATCTTTGAGTTCAAAGTTGACATTTGAGCCACCAATAATCCCAATGCATCTGAATTTGAAGTGGATGCAACTTTCTTCATGATTTTCATGTTCTCTCTTGCCACCGGCCATTAGGATGAATTAGAGGCCATTTCCTCAATAATTCACATGGCCTCTTCCGGGCCTCATGCTAGCAAAGATCCTCCCACAGCAGCGTCCATGAGTGTTCTTACCTCGGGTTTACACCCGGTATAGAAGATGCACACTTGATGGTCGGTTTCAAATCCATGTCCAGGACATTTTCTTAGCATTTATCTGAACCGTTCCCAACCCTCGTACATGTTCTCGTCATCCCATTATTTGAAAATGGTGATGTCACCTTTTAAATTGAGAGTTTTTTCGGGTGGGAAAAACTTGTGGAGAAATTTAGTCACCAACACTTTCCAAGTTTGGAAAGATCCTTGGGCTTGGCTAAAGCACCATGTTTCCACCTTGTCACCCAAGGAGAATGGAAAGAGCCTAAGTTGAATAGCATTTTCTGGAACTTCATTTACTTTCATGGTCCCACTGTACTCAAGAAATTTCCGTATGTGCTCATTCGGATCCTCCATAGCCGTTCCTTTAAAAGGATGTTGTTAGAGCATGAGGATGAGCGATGTCTTGAGCTCAAAATTATTTTCTTGAATGGGTGGGCCATTCACTACCCCTTGATTTACAATGGGTTGAAAATGATTTCAGATTGGGGCCTCTTTTGCAGTATGTCGTACTTCTTCTTGGGCCCTTAACTGTCCTTGCATTACCTCTAATTACCTTTGAAGTTGGGAAATTAGAGGATCTTGAACCGGTGGAGGATTGTTTGCCATTCTCCTCCGTCTCCGTGCGTTGTTGTGCCGCACCGTCGCTTCAATTTACGGATCTAAGTCGATAGGTGGCTCACCTCTAGATCGAGTGTGCATACACTACTTGTGCATAAGTAAAATGTGAGCCCCTTAAATTAAAACATAATTCAAAACGTCTAAATTAGCAAAGTAACCATTTGAACAATATTGCATAAACATTAAAACATAACAATCTATTCTCTGACAACGGCACCAAAAACTTGATGACGTATTTAATACCTCAAATAATAATTGTGCCAAGTGTAAGTGTACACGGATGTAGCAAGCAATGATACGAGTCCAACCACAAGGAATATGAGTTATGATCTTAACAATGTAAGTAATGTTGACCCAAGTTACATTCAGTATTTAAACAAACATCATTTCCTAGAAAAGGTTTTTTGTTCCAAATCCTTCAACAAATCACAAATTGTACTCTTGAATGTAGAATATTAAACACTTAAAATGGGAGATTTAAAAGGATAATAAAAGGGGGTTCTAGGGTGCTAGATCCTTGAATTAGGTATTCTCAAAACCATATGAATCACATATCTCTCATTTCTTCAATCATGATTTGAGCAAAAGATCATCTAGGCATTTTCTCAAACACATAGCATACAAGCAAGTGTGGAACTCACTATCTCTAGCAAATGTTTCACTCAAGCCTTCTAAGGTCCCAAATCACCATTGACAAGCCTAATACTCATGCTTATCTCAAAACACAAGCAAAAGGTCTCATGGATCAATCACATATACATAAATGAGCAAACCTAATCATACATTAAGTACACAGATGAATCTAAATGGAGGCCACCCACATACATTCACAAATCAACACATTGATTCATAAGATTTAAAAAGGAAAAGGTACATTCATCATACAATCATCTCAAACACTTATCATCCAAGGATCCAACACCCAAGAACCTAAATGGATTAGCTACTCATGCTTTTTAGATTAAAATCACAAAACTTGTAAATAAACATAGATAGAGATTAGATTAAACCAATAGATTTTACAAAAGTATCCACAATGATCCTTTCACTTCAACTCTTCAACATCAAGAACAATATTCTTCCAAGCCCAAGCCCTCTCTTCATCTCTTCTATATTTTCTACTCTTTTTACATTTGGGGGAAAAAGGGGTACAAGGAAATGGGGAGACTCTAGTTTCTCTCCTTCCAACTTGCTTCATGTATCCCCCATCTCCCAAGATATATAAAATTCATCCAAAATTAATTAAGGGGAGGTGATTGGATAAGATCCACAAAACAGAGCACCAGGGCGCGACACGGGCTCGGTCACGCCCTGATCGCGCTGTAGCTCACGCCAGAGAATGCGTGGAAAGGGTGTGTGAGCACAGACGGGCTCGGTCGCGCCACCACCCGCATTGTGGGTCACACCAGAGAAATCATAGGACGGGTCTTGGGCGCGAGTGGGCTCTGTCACGCAATAACTCGTGTTGTGGGTCGCGCCATGGGGTGTGACCGGACTCGCACGTGGTCTCGGGCTGTGGCTAGCGCCAGAGGCTTTGGACACACGGCTTCCGACCTGAGGCACTTGGGTCACACCGTCACTCAGGCTGTGGCTCGCGCCAGTGCCTCGAACTCTTGGTTTTCTTCTATAACACACCTGGAATTTGTACTTGGATTAAATATGGGTTTGGACATCAAAAATGTACAATTGGTTTATAAAATGGTATTGAAATAGCCCCAAGTTGAAGTCAAAAGAAACACAAAAATCCCGATTATCAGTAGAGTTACCATCTGTGTTTGTGACCACCAAAGAAGATTCGAAACCCGAAGTACCAGTGGTTGAAGATGCATCCATTAAAGAAATATCAACTTATTCTACGTGCTTATATGTTGAAGATAATGAAATAGTTGAAGAACCTAAGTCAGAAGAGGTCATGATAGAAATAACTAATATGAAAATGCAAGTTTTGGAGGAGTCTAATTCTATGCTTGAGAGCTTGGAGAATGAGAGTGTAGACAAGGAGATCGAAATGCGTGGAAAGGATTTGATCTCGCAACCATATCTTGGAGAGCAGCATGATATCAATTGGGTAACGAGTGTGGATCAAAAGAAACTCGTGCAAATAAAAATGGTGGACTGGACGAGTTCTAACAATTTTTATCAACAATTTCCTTGTGATGTTTTTATTCTATAGGTTGTTGAAGATGTACCATTGGATGTTGATATGCCACCAGATTTATTCATGTTTCACATGCCAAAACATTGTGTGGTTGTGGAGCGGCGGTTGTTTGACACAGGCCAGATGATCTTGAAGAGATCTCTTATGTAGCTTGTGCCAAAGGCTTTTGATGATCGGTTCATGCTAATCTTTAATCCTGGAGGAGGTTCGGATTTGAGGATAAATCATTTTCAAGAGGAGGGGAATGATGTGATCCTCATTAGGGTGGTATTTGATGCAGTTCAAGTGTTCATGTGTTCAATTACAAAATCCAGAGCCAAGAAATTAAATGAAGTGATAATTAGGCTTCTTCAAGAATTATGGATCCCAAAGCTATCCCATGGGCCATTGAAAAAGTTGGACCCGCCATGGCTGAAAATCCTAATTAGATAAATCTTATTTTCTATAATATTTAGGAGTCTTATTTTAATTAGGAGAGTTTATTTTATTATTTATTTTGTAATTTTCAGATTTATTAGGTGTTAGAATTAGGGTTTATTTATTTTTGGCAGATTTATTTCCTTAGCAGATTTATTTCCTTATTTTCTAGAATTCTAGTTAGGAAACTTATTCTCTACCATCCCTATATAAAGGGGGGGGCTATGTGAACGAAATTGAACACCTTTGATCAACAAAATTATTGTGTTTTATATCTCTTTAAGATTTATCCGAGTTAAATGAGAAACCCTCGTGAGTTTCAAATCTGACTTATCAAATAGAACATCACATCTGTTTGTGGCGTCTTCATCTATATTCTAAGGTTCATGTTTCCAATCACAGTAGGGTTGTGGATTTGATGTATCTACAGTTCGTCTGCGTTGTGAGATTTGGGTTGAGGAATTCAATCCTTTATCCCGTTGTAACTTGATACTCCTAGGGCAGATTCCCATCGTCACCAATCTACCGACGAGGATCGCATAAAAAGGTTTGTAAAATATATGTTTCGAAACGATTGATTTTTTTAAGAAATCATTAACACTGACCTTGATCCATTTGTTTTTTCAGGTAGTCGAAAGTCCAATCAATGATGCACTTATATAAGATGGTGTTGCATTGTCTCCTTATTAGTACTTTGAGAATGTGAGGAATTCCTTGTAGCTGTGCAAGAGCTAGTGATACTTAATTTTGAGGCCTCTGATCTGGAGCAGGTACTTCCTTATATATGCTACTAGATTTTATATTAAATCATAAATAATATGAACTTCAACATTGGTGATTGTTATTCAGGGAGGAAAATCTTCGAGGATTGTGAATTGCGTTTTGGCACTAAAGTCCTACTATGAATGGAAACAGTAAGGTGGGAATGGGGTTTGGAAATTGGGTGGAAATGTTAAACCTGCTAAAAAGATGTGAAAGTTCCCTCCAAAATAATAGCAAAAACATGTGAAATTTACCACCAAAATCGTGGATGAAGTTCTGAAATTTTTTATGTTGTGACTAAAATTGATAGTAAAATGGGATCAAAATCGATACCAATCTTAACGGAAACTGTCATGGCATGAATAAAAATGATAGGGCAAAGGGCTAAAAAAACACCAGAACTATATGCCCAATCCCACCTACACGTACGAACTATTTTTTCAGTCCAATTACACACCCAAACTATTGAAAATGTGAATTTGGCCGTTTAAACTATTTAATATGTATCACGTTTGCATTTAACTGATAGATACATTAGACACCGTTTATTTTTTACTAACGGCGGTATAAATCACGTGAGGCAAGCATGTTCTTCCAGATTTCACCCAATTCCTCACGCTAGGGTTAAAAGATTTCACCAAATTTCATCTTCTTTTTCAAAATTACGGTAGAATTTGTAAAAATTTACTTTCATCTTGTGGTCCACCGTTCGATTGATTGGAAACATTGTGGTCCATGGTCTGATTGTTTGGAAAAAAGAATAAAAGTTTGTGGTCCATCTTCTTCTCGGTGCTTCCGACAAAAGGTGAGAGAATCGTGCTAATTTTTGTGTAAATTATATTTTTATGTTGTCAAAACCTAGAACATTTGTCTATATTGTTATGCTAATTGTCTCTAATATTTTTTTTCTTCTATTTTTCATGTTTTCCATTTGGTGGTTGTAGACATGGATACAGAGACTGTGACTTTAATTTATCATTATCTTGGTAGATGGGTACACACTCCTACATTATCATATATTGAGGGGTGTGAGCTAGTAGAAAAAGGAGATATAGATTTCCTCTCGTTTACCCATATGTTTAAAAAATATAAGAAAGAGTTCAAGATGTCAAATGTTAGTAAATTGCAGTTTCTAGTACCTCGAGAAACATGTGATAAAGGTTTGGTGATGTTGGAAAATGATGATGGGATAAATGAGATGGTAGGAATAATTAGATCATCAACTGTTGAGTCTAATATTCATATATACCCAGTAGTAGATGAAGTTGAAGATGTTGCTCATTTAAGTACACAAACTAGTGTAATTAAAAGTAGTGATCAACTTGGTGGCAAGGGTTCGACATCAAATTTGGAGAGTGAACTTCTTGATGAAGCTGATGAATTCATGAATTACTCAACAGATTTGGGTGAAGAATACTTGGTTATGGGTGATAATGAGGTTGTGAATGTTCAACATATTCACAGTGAAGGAGAACTATCAGGTTTGGAGAGTGATTCAGACTCAGTTGAAGATCATCATCAAGAATTTGAGTCTGAATCTAGTGAAACAGATGTTGATCTTGAGAGTGAAGCAATTGACTTGCAATTAATTAAACAAAGTAATAGAAAGGTGAATTACAATATTGATGATAATAACCCACACCTCATGTTAGGAATGTCATTTGGCAATGCTCGCGAGGCTAGACTTGCTATTGCTAGATATAGTGTTGCGAAATGTACTCCTTTGACATTGAGGCCAAATCAACCTGATAAAATCAGAACAAAGTGTAAAACTGTTGGATGCCCCTTTTATTTATACATATCACGTTATGGAGAGGTTGAGGGAATGGTGGTGAAGAGGATTGATGATGTGCACACATGCATGAGAGATGTAAAAAATAATTTAGCATCTACCAAGTTTTTAGCTAATGAGTTCAAAAATAGGATATATGAAAATCCAAATACAACATGTAAGGATTTGATGTATCATGCTGAGAAAGAAATGAGGTTATATGTCAGTAAGTCCAAATGTAAGAGAGCTAAAAGGATAGTGAAGACTGAGTTAGATAGAAGTTATGTGGCTGAGCATTCATACTTAGGAGCATATATTGCTAATCTGAAGAAGACCAATCCTGGAAGTACGGCTGAGTTAGAACTGTGTGCACAGTCAATGAAAGATGGGGGAATTGTTTTTAAGAGGTTGTACATATGTTTTGATGCTCTTAAAAGGAGTTGGAAGGTAGGATGTAGGCCTAATTAATGGATGTCATTTGAAAGGAGTTATTAAGGGACAATTACTGGTTGCAGTTGGAAAGGATGGAAATAATCAAATATTTCCAATAGCTTGGGCACTAATATCTAAAGAAAACAAGGACAACTGGATATGGTTTTTGCAGCTACTTGTTCAAGAGAACAAGGCTCTGGAAAATGCTACTGGAAAAGCCAAAGAACAAGGCTCTGGAAAAAGAAAATCCCCAAGTGAATCCTCAATCACAACGTAAGACCTGCTTTAGAAAGACCAGAAGAATTGTGGGACTTTGAATATATATTAACGAGGCTTCTGAAAATATGACACTCAATGTGAGTTTGTCTACATTCTTATTTATGCCATTTTACATTTTTGTTGTCCTAATGGAAGTGTTTATTCTCTTATATATAGCATGGAACAAATTCTGAAACAATAATCACACAAAGGGACCCGGTTGCCTCTCAAACGTTAGACTCGAACCCTGATTCAGTTACGAGAGGTGCAATTACTAATGAGATGGAGTTGAGAAGAGAGCAAAGAGTTGTTTTATCAAGCAGCAGTGGCTCAAGAAAAATTGGATTTGCAGGGGATGGAAGTAAGGCAATTGCTCCTATAAATCTTCCATTCAAACAACCAGGACTAAAGTGGAAAGGAAAAGATTGCATGACTACTAGACAACTCTTTCAAGCTAAAGATAATAAGATGGCCAAGAAAGGATGATTCAAAATGTCTCATGATATTTAATCTTTTGTTTTTGGGAAAGGGGCAAGTCTCTTCTGATGTAATGTTCTTGCAAACTCTACATGCAAGTTTTGTTGGTGGATTTTGATGTGTGGTTTTTTGAACATGTATGGAACTTTAGGAGTATCTCAAGAACTTAATCCTCTGTTCTCTTGCATTTGTATATCCCCTAGAGTGTCACAGATTTATGGAGATGGTCTTTTTGTATTTGAAATTGGAAGATATATGTAGAAGTCACTGATTTATGGAGATGTTCTTACTTTGTATTTGATTCTGTCGTGGCTATATGCAGTTTTAGTACTAAAACATAAAGGATGTAACTACACCTCACAAGGTTGCACTTATAGAGTCAAAAATATTTGTTATATAAAATTTGCATTATACAAATTACAATAATACAAAATACAATAATACCATGATACAAAATCTGCATATTTTTTGCATTATAATTGCTTTTACAAAATCTATCTTACATCTCATTACATATAATTGGCTATGCCCACTAAAACTAACAACCAGGTCACACCTAATGCAGTATATGCTATCTTCAACCTCTTCTGCATTTTGTCTAGTTCCAAAACCTTCATTTTTTTAAGCTTCGTTAAATCATTGGACAAAAGTTACAGCTCATGTGCAACCTCATTGTCATACACATGCTCATATTTCTTGATCAATTCACTTTTTTCATTCAAAAGCATCATCTTCTCCATTTTCAAATAATTTATGACATTCTTTGCTCTTTCACCCATTTCATCATCAAACCATCTAAAGTGATTACACCCATTTTTACGGGTTCTTTTTTTTCGGTGGCTATAACAAAAAAAAAGTAAATTACTAAATATTTTGACAAGAAATTAATTCATCACTAAATCTCTTTAAAAAGTTTGGCTTAACTTACACTGTAATTTTGGCAACCATAGAACCTTCTTCCTGGATGTTTATCAGTCCAAGAAGTTCTTAGAACTTCTGGAACATCACAATCGCACAATATGTTTCCCTCTTGCAAATCATGGCTTCTTCTTCTTGACGATGTTGAGGTTGATGAGGAAAATGAATCCATATTCGCTCTTCAATCTATGATGTGAGTCTACCGTATTTTGAAAAAGAAGATGAAATTTGGAGAAATCTTTTAACCCAAGCGTGAGGAATTGGGAGAAATCTGGAAGAACACGCTTGCCTCACGTGATTTATACCGTCGTTAGTAAGAAATAAACGGCGTCTAATGTATCTGTCAGTTAATTACAAACGTGATACATATTAAATAGTTTAGACGGTCGAATTCACATTTTCAAAAGTTTAGGTGTGTAATTGGACCGAAAAATAGTTCTTACGTCTAGGTGGGATTGGGCATATAGTTCTGGTGTTTTTTTGCCCTTTTCCCAAAATGATACTTCACTTCCTCTGGGACCAAAAGTGATAATATTAGAACCAAAACCGGAGAACCCGATGTCCTATGGGATCAAAATCGAAATTATCTCCAAATATGTCCTAAATACGGGGTCGTTCTCGAATTTTTACCAGTCTTATGAATTTTAACCTGTGAGACTATATCACACAAGGTTTTGTCTTTACAAAATGAAACTTACTGAATACACCAATTAGGTTATAAATTGATCGAATATATACCATAACTTTGGAATAATGAATTATATTAATTAAAAAATAAAAATAATTATTAAAAAATAAATATAAACCCAATTGGGTAGAATAAATCCTAAATAATAATTATAAAATTAAACTAAACTAAAACAAATTGAAATTAAAGAAAAAATGGATGAAAATCTAATAAAAATTAAAATGGGACACCAAACGGTACTTTATGATTATGTTTATTTGAACATCAACAACTACCCAGAGCCAAATGTGTTTATGATTATGTGACTTCGACAATATTCAATATTACCAAGAGGCCCCGTGGGCTGGCCCATCAACTCGCAGCTCACGATAGGGGTGAGTTTGCTGGGCATTTAATTTCGAGGCTCACCTCATTTTTGGCCCGCCTCGCCTTGCATGCTCGTTTTAATAGCTCTAAATGGGATATGTAATTTCATTTGTGTAATAATCACCATATAATTTAAAAAAAGAATTAAACATAATAGAAAATTTCAACAATATAGTTCAATTAAGGTCCAAGAAATTAAAAGAGCAAAGTTGAACATACAATCATCTTCAACCAAATTACATGAACAGATATACTCATACAATATTTATACTTCATAAATTAACACTACAAGAAATGCGCTCATACACCACGGTTTTTGGCCGTGGCGTATGCCAAAACAAAACCGTGGTGTGGAGAGGCGTTGTGATTGCGCACCCTCAAAGACCACGGTTTTTAACCGTGGTCAATTTACCACGGTTTTACCAAAACCGTGGTCCCTTTACCATGGTTTTGGTAAAACCGTGGTCCAATAACCACGGTTCTAAGTAAAGCTGTGGTTACGGCACCACGGTTTTTAAGCAAACCGTGGTAAGTTAACCACGGGTTTAACAAAATTTTGGTAAATTAACCACTCTTTTGTTAAAACCGTGGTAAAGTAATGACGGTTTTGATATTCAACCGTGATTAATTTACCACGGTTTTAACAAAACCGTGGTAAATCAATGACGATTTTAAACAAACTGTGGTATTTTTTTATATTTTTTAGATTTTTTTATTTTTATACCGTTAGTTAATAATCTAGCTGTATAATCACAACCATCCAAAAGAAAAAAATTTATTCAAAAATATTTTATATAAAATCAATATAAAAAATATATAGTCAACCAAAATATATAATTCACTATTACAAAGATTAGGTTACTTGTTTAAAACTACTCCGTAATAAGTCTAAAGTTCTATTACATAAATCTTACTAATTTCAATAGGTAGCAAGATGACGTTGGAGAGACAAAGGAGCCAAGTAGTGCTCATAACAACCTGCCACATGCCATAAGAAAATTAATTAATTCCAAACATTGAAAATAGTAACACATTAATTAATTACAAAGATGTATTAACCTTAATTGACCAATTGAGCTAATGTGTGAACTGACGTATGTGTAAATTTGACATATGCTGGCAACTTGACTTTTTTTTTCCTTCACTGCCTTTTATGTGTATGGTGAGTATCATTTTGTCAATCTTACTTTTCCTTGTCTGTAAAGCTAAATAACAAAGAGTAAAGACAAAAGAAGCTTTAGTAGCATATTAATTGTGTAGAACAAAATTGACACTTAATTGCACCTAAAAGCTCATAAATTAGAATGATTGAGTGTATTGAGGCTCTTAACAAATTCAAGAAGCTAATGAGCAAGCAAAGATAAATAAATAAATAAATAAATTATATGATATAATCCTAATAAAAATAATAATAAAAGTAATAATAATATTTTTAAAATATGTAAGTAATTTAATATATTTAATTTACGTAAATATATAATTGCTAAGGCGCGATTAATAATATCGTTTAGGAAAAAAAATATTAGCGACTCGTAAATTGAAAATTTGGGTCGCTACATCCTTCACCACTTAAAAAAAATTTTGTCCTCAAAATTTACTTACCTTACCCTTGAATTGAGGTTCCTAATATAATGTCCTCTCGACTTTAACACTTCTACTATCTCAAATCTTAACGTGATCATTTCACTTATATTCTAAAATAAAATGGATCGCTAGATATTCCACACATTTCTAAATTAGCTACCTTAAAAGGCCTCTTAAAGATATCCTCGATAAGTTGATAAGTCTCTAATCCTTCATCTTTTCCTTAAAAGAACTATGTCATTGAGAAATTCATTCATCATTATTTCCAAAAATAAAATATAAATTCATCCTTAGTAATTCGCTTAATTTTTTTTTTCCTTATTGATCACCACCTTTATTACAATTCCCAACTTAAAACATCTCCTCAACAAAATTTCTTACTATGAAAATACTGAGCGGCGAACTTAACCTAGCATCGTCTTTCTCTTTGCTACTCATCACGATTCCTGGCATATTCACGGACGTTACCTCTTCCTCTCATGTTTTCTTCTCTTCTAGCGTTCCCTCCTCTTTCGTTGTTTCCTCTCTCTTCTGCATTTTCTCTTCTTGGAAAATTTCTTTGCTGAAGTTTAGGACAATTCGAGGCTATGTGTCCTTCCTCATGACACCAATAATACGCATTCCGTCTGAAATGACACTCCCCATTATGATGTCTACGACATTGTGGACAAAACAGTTTATTTGGCGTCGTTCCGAAATTTCTACCGTCAGTATGTCTCGATTTCTTCTCAAAATGGGATTCTCTATCTTCGTCATTTTCATCCCGACGTCTTTTTCCATGGTTGGTTGAGTGCCTGGAAGCAGAGTTTTCCAAATTGAGACGACTAGCTACTTCTTGAGCACGTTCCACTACCTCTGAGTATGTTGCAATGGTTCCTTGAGTGGCTAGGATCCCTGCGATCTCTGAGAGTAACCCGTACTCGAAGTTACTCGCCTTCTTTTCTTCAGTATCCACCAAGTGGGGGGCATATCGGGAAAGTTGGTTGAACTTCCTCTCATACTCCAGCACTGTCATGCTCCCTTGCCGCAAATTTATCAGCTCCAACTCTTTCTACTTTCGGTAGGCCTTCGGGAAAAACTTTCCCAAGATCAAATTCTTGAACTCGGCCCAAGTTAGATTTCTACGACGTTCAGCTGTCATGACCTGAGCCAAACTTTTCCACCAATGCCCTGCATCCTCGATCAATTAAAAAATAGCACATGATATCTTCTCCGCATCCGTACAATCGAGGTGTTCGAAAATCCGCTCCAGCTCAAATATCCACTCTTCCGTGTCAAGTGGTCCTTCGTTCCCCTTTAGTTTGGGCGGAGCCATCTGTCGGAATTGTTTCACCATAGTGTTACCTTCATTCCTCGGTGGAGGGGCGTTTTGAGGTATGGCCTGCCTCAAAGCTTGTGTAAGCTCTTGCACAAAGGTTGGACGATTGCGAGGGGCTCGTCTTGCGTTGTCATCATCCGATTGAGTCTCCTCACTATCAACTCGAACGTTACGACGTCTGTTGACCATGATTCCTATTTATCGAGTCCATTAGCCAAAGAATTAAAACTTAAAAACCAAACATAGATAACTATTTCATTAATAATTACACTAAAATAAAACTTAATCCAAAATAACAACAGAAAGATAATAATTTATTTCTTCTTCCACATGTCCCATATCAATCGTTTCTCGGCCTCTTATTAGATTTCACTACTAGATTCGAATTTTCTTTGTTGAAATCTTGATTCTTAGTTCTCCACCCTTCATCGTAAACTAGATCTCGCCAAATTCCTAAAGTATCGGATATAAATGCATCGAACAAATCATCTTCTTCAGATACGTATTCCACTAACTCTTCAAGAACCAGTTCAACCCAATCTTTAATTTGGGCGGGAACAATGCTGATTATTTTCTCGGCAGCTTTCACGTGTCCATATCAGCCACCTTCTTTCTTTATAACTTCCCATCTTTCTCGTAGCTGTAGCAAATATTCTTCCACTCCGAACTCGTAATTCCATTTTATTTGCATGAATTTATTTCATAGCATCGCTTCTCTACTCATGATATGTTTTGTCATTTGCGATGGACTTTTCCTATCGGCTTGCACACGTCTCCCGGTCCTTACCCTGGGTACTAATTTCCAACCAGACATCTAAACATATAATTCTTATAGTCAATTCCGAGGACTAAAAATAAATAAATATAAAATATTTCATTATTTCATAAACATTAGTGTAACTTGAACTCATTACCTTTTCTCGGCGCGATGCAGCAGACGTGATGATGGTTTTTTTTTCATAAATTAATTTTTTAGCAAGTCTACAGAAACATAGACCCGCTCTGATACCAACTGTGACGTCCCAAAATTTCATAAATAGAAATATCTCATTTAGTCAAAAATAGAGTTAAATACAACGGAAACAATATTTAAAATAAAATTAATATTTATTTAATCTTGACCAGCACCCCGTCTCCACGTCATCGCCTGAGCTTCATAAACCTAAAAATATAATAGTTTTGGGTGAGTGTTATTAACTTAGTGGGGTCCACATTTATCCGAATTATACACATACATAACATAACAAGTCATCATAGTATAATGCCCGTAGGCCGTCACATTATAATAACCCGGAGGGTGTCATCAATAAACATAAAGTTCGTAGGCCATCATAAATACCCAGAGGGGGTCATCATAAACATAAAGCCTGTAGGCCATCATCAAGTAACCCGGAGGGTGTCATCAATAGCACCTGCATATCATATACAAGCATAATAGGGATAAATGTATTTTAATTTTAACGTCGGATCCCCCACCTTTACTTGACTTTAAACTTGACTGAAAGTGAATTTAATTAGATCCGTCCACGCCGCCTAGCATTAAATATTAAAAATAATAATTATCATAACTTTAATAATAATAATAATAATAATAATAATAATAATAATAATAATAATAATAATAATAATGCATGGCTAGTAAAATGCCACACCAACTCACGGCCCAAGACATCAATTCATCATTTCAACAAGAAGCCCAACTCCTCACTAATCCTAAGCCCATCTCATCCTTAGTAATTTTTACCCTAGCCTACCATGTTTGACCAAACAAAATAAAATAACATAGAAAAAAAAATGGAAAAGCATCTCCTCTCAACCGTTCTTCCCGAAAATAAATTTCCAAGCAGACCCTCTCTCTCTCTCTCCTATTCTTCTCTCTCTCTCTTATTTATTTATTTTTTCTCCAGACCCCTCCATCTCTCTCTAGCATTTTCTCCCTCTCTCACGCCAAAATCATCATACCACCTCTGCTGTTGCAATGCTGAGATGCCGCCACTGGAGTCTACAGCTGCCGCTGCCACTTCGAGATTAGCTCTCGCTACCGGATTCCCTCTCTCCCTCACCCCCTATTTCCTAAGAATATTATGCAATGCAAGAAAATATATATATATATATATATATAGATGGGATCATGTGAGAACCACACTTCCTTGTGAGAACTCAGAACCAATTTCAGTCACAGATCTCGCCTATTTGGACGGCCAAGATACACTCCAAGATTAAAAAATGCGGTGGCATTACTGTAATTATAGTGACTTTTTAATGAACTGGTGGTATTTTCATAATTTATGAAATCTATTATAATGAGTTGCATCACTTTTTTCTCTCTTTGAAGCTGCTTCGACATTGATGATTTCTTCAGCTTCATGAGCTACATCTGCAATTCGCCTCAACAAATTTTCTGCTTCTTCACTCTCTGTATCTGAATACTTCTCCACAAAATCCACTAAGAAATCAACATTTTTCGCGGAGAGACTTGATCGAGTATTTGTTGAAATAAGTGGAAAGTAGAGGATGAATCTTGATATTATCCATTGTATTCAAGATTGAAACTGCAGCTGCATAAGCCGTTGCCGCCATCTCTAACCTCTAATTTTTTTATTTTTTTTTAGGTTTTGAGAAAGAAAATCAGCTCTATCCAATTGTTGCATTTTGGCTTGCAATGTGTTCTTGCTGCACAATTCTTGAGTGTTTTTTTAGCCGTACATATTGCGATGTTAAACCGCGTAGCTGCTCGCCCTTATATCTGTAATTCTTAATAACAAATTTTTATTTTTTATGGCTTTCATCAAGTAAACGAAAATAAAAATGCTAAAAACATAATCAGAATGCTAAAATAAGTCATGACCGTGCTAAAATAAGTCATGACAGTGCTAAAATAGGGAATGACAATGGTAATCGTATTAATGCTATATTGCTATGATTATTGGATTATTATCATTTTTAATTTTAAATTTATTTCTTGCTTTAGTTGTTAGCATTGTAAAAATGATTGAGTATCATAAGAATATCTTGGTAATAGAGTATTTTGTACGATGAATGCAGCATTTGCAATAACAAATGAGTATTATAAAAAATATTTTGTTAACATGTACTTTAGCACTACTGTGATCTATTTTAGCACTGTTGTAACCTATTTTAGCACTACTATGAACTGTTTTAGCACTGCCATGTACTTTAGCACTACTGTGATCTATTTTAGCATTGTTGTAACCTATTTTAGCACTACTGTGAACTATTTTAGCACTTAGGTTGACGAAGCTGATTAAGCTGTTATTTTGAATTTTTCACTATCAGTACTTTAGCACTGCTGTGAACTATTTTAGCACTTGAAAATTTACAACTTTAATCCAAGTAAGCCGCACTGATTTATTTCTGCATTTAATAGAAGCGAAAATGTACAACATTTTCACAAACTACATTTCTCTTAACAAACTAAAGATTGAAGCTATAAAACCTAACTTGTAACTCATGTTAAGAAAAAAAAATTAAGACTTGGCATGCAAATGATACA
Source organism: Perilla frutescens (assembly GCA_026008535.1). Classification (NCBI taxonomy): domain Eukaryota; kingdom Viridiplantae; phylum Streptophyta; class Magnoliopsida; order Lamiales; family Lamiaceae; genus Perilla; species Perilla frutescens. The sequence goes on from BRKX01000005.1 coordinate 23,380,506, forward strand.
TTTACAAACTTATTAATTGAATAAAAGAAGGAAGACATTTGAGTTAGTTCCTTATTGAGGGTCCTAGCTGCTTTAGCCAAATCCCATTTCATTATCGACTTCAGATGTAATCTCAGTGAGCTGTAGCTATAGGGGTCCTCGGACTAGACAATGCTAAACTAAGTCATGACAGTGCTAAAAAAGGTCATGACAGTGTTAAAATAAGTCATGACAATGTTAGTGCTAAAATAAGTCATGACAGTGCTAAAAAAGGCCATGACAGTGCTAAAATAGGAATCCAAATATTGCATTTTTTTAAGCACAAAAAATGCATGAGTGGCTGAGCCTTTTAGCACAAAACTAATGAAATTAACGCTTCTTTCATCCAAATATAATTAATTTGTTTGATGACAATGTTAAAAGACCATGACAGTGCTAAAAAAAGTGTTAAACAAGGGTCTTATTAGCGCTAAAATAAGTCATGACAGTGCTAAAATAGGCCATGACAGTGATAATTTGTGACGTTGTCTAGGGAAGAAACCAAGTTTATCGGTGTCACTATTTTAATGATCAGGAGGTCTACTAATTCTTGACCGTTTCATTTTTCTTATTGGTAATATTTTTTTTTGGTCTGTAGAATAATAATATATATATAAGTCCAGTTGTGAGAAGCATGAGAATTTAAATTAGAAAATTGTGTGGCCCAGTCATATGAGTGGCGATGTTAAATTGTGTTTTATTGGTGTAGCGTTTTGATTTCACATCAATTAATTTAGACACTCTTTCATAACTTGTTACGATGTATTTATTATTTCAACACTGAACACCAATTATTATTAAATAAAATTACATCAATATTATCTCCATTGAACTGCCATATATGTATTTCTCTAATATATATGATGATGATATATGTATAACGACGACGGAGGATGGCTAGACACGAAGAGGAGTTGACGGTGAAATTGTACTTCACAAAAAGGAAGCTGGTTTGAGAGTTTCTTGTCATGCTAAACAAGGGTCATGTTAGTCCTAAAATAAGTCATGACAGTGCTAAAATAAATCATAACTGTGCTAAAATAGGGAATGACAATGCTAAAACCCTAAATTGAAAAATACACGCGTGAATCACATATACATTGAAATTTCCGATTTTACCCTTACTAAGATTCAGGGGCAGCGAAGTTGGATGTTATTACAATTATGCCATCACATTTTTTTTAATTTTGGAACAGATCTTGACCGTCCAAATAGGCAAAATTGTGGCTGAGATTGGTTCTCGATTTTCACATGGGGTATAGTTCCTTCTGGAACCCAACCCTATATATAGATATATATATAGTATAGAGATCAAATGAGAACCAATGTCCTGTGTAGGAACTAATATGGAGCGTTGGATCAATGATTTTCTAAGGCTCAGATCAATCTCAAAAAAATGGGGTAAAAAATGCAATATCTTAATAATTATATTAAGTTGAGGGTATATATGTCATTGTAATGCATATTAAAAATCTGTTTCATATATAGTAGGATTTATATGGGAACGGTTTTTTTTTGGACGGTTTTCATAACTCATTTTTTTACAGAGTTGTATCTATTGGTGTTTCATATATTGCTTGCGTCTCTTACGGTTGAAGAAGTCGTTCCGGATAATTTTTTTATCGGCTTCCACAAGTTCTTATTCCATCGTATATTATCATCACTCTAGTCATCTTCTGATTATGGAAGATACGTGTATTATGTTCTCCATTAATGTATCTTTATAGGTGTAGAGATATGGGTGGAATCTGGTACGGACGCGTATTTCTGACGTTTAGCAAATTTATTATGCATAATTAGCAACTTATATATATGTTAATAGAAAATCGGAAATACTTTTATGTAAAAATACGATATTTTTTTTAAATGGTTTCAATATGCTTTACATGATACTGAGATATTCGCAGACAATGGGCATTTCATATTTATTATAGACGATAGATACTTTTCGTATTTGGTTGTAGAATTTTTGAAGTTATTAAAAAAATAGTTAAAATGGCATGAATTGTTGTGGTTATTATGTTATCGAATAATGTATCTTTGTAGGTGTAGGGATATGGACAGAAACTATTACGGACGCGTATGTCCGACGTTTAGTAAATTTTGTATGCATAATTAGCAAATTGTAGATATGTTAATAGCAAATCGAGAATACTTTTATGTGAAAATATGATTTTTTTTATGATAGGATGGTCTTTTATTTTTTTTAATGGTTTCAATATGCTTTACATGATACTGAGATGTTCGCAGACAATGGACATTTCATATTTATTATAGACGATAGATGTTTTTCGTATTTGGTTTTGGAATTTTTGAAGTTATTAAAAAGAATAGTTAAAATGGCATGAATTGTTGTGTCGAAATAAGAATGTATTTTTTTCCACAAGTTCTTAGTCCATCGTATATTATCATCACTCTCGTCATCGTCTAATTATGGAAGATACATGTATTATATTATCAATTAATGTATCTTTGTAGGTGTAGGGATATGGACAAAATCTATTACAGACGCGTATGTTCGATGTTTAGCAAATTCATTATGCATAATTAGCAAATTATAGATATGTTAATAGCAAATCGGGAATACTTTTATGTGAACATATGATTTGTTTTTTTTTATGATAGGATGGTCTTTTATTTTTTTTTAATGGTTTCAATGTGCTTTGCATGATAGTGAGATGTTCGCAGAGAATGGGCATTTCGTATTTATTATAGACGATAGATGATTTTCGTATTTGGTTGTGGAATTTTTGAAGTTATTAAGAAAAAATAGTTAAAATGGTACGAATTGTTGTGTACAAAATTAGAATGTATTTTTTTCCACAAGTTCTTAGTCCATCGTATATTATCATCACTCTTGTCATTGTCTGATTATGGAAGATACAGTTATTATGTTATCGAATAATGTATCTTTGTAGGTGTAGGAATATGGACAGAATCTGTTACGGACGCGTATGTCTGACGTTTACCAAATTTGTATGCATAATTAGCAAATTGTAGATATGTTAATAGCAAATCGGGAATACTTTTATATGAAAATATGATTTTTTTTTTGATGATAGGATGGTCTTTTGTTTTTTTTAATGGTTTCAATATGCTTTACATGATACTGAGATGTTCGCAGACAATGGGCATTTCATATTTATTATAGATGATAGATGTTTTTCGTATTTGGTTTTGAAATTTTTGAAGTTATTAAAAAAATAGTTAAAATGGCATGAATTGTTGTGTGCGAAATAAGAATATATTTTTTTCCACAAGTTCTCAGTCCATCGTATATTATCATCACTCTCGTCATTGTCTGATTATGGAAGATACATGTATTATATTATCAATTAATGTATCTTTGTAGGTGTAGGGATATGGACAGAATCTGTTACAGACGCATATGTTCGACGTTTAGCAAATTTATTATGCATAATTAGCAAATTATAGATATGTTAATAGCAAATCGGGAATACTTTTATGTGAACATATGATTTGTTTTTTTATGATAGGATGGTTTTTTGTTTTTTTTTAATGGTTTCAATGTGCTTTCATGATCGTGAGATGTTCGCAGAGAATGGACATTTCATATTTATTATAGACGATAGATGCTTTTTGTATTTGGTTGTGGAATTTTTGAAGTTATTAAGAAAACAAAATAGCTCATGCATGATTACTTTTAAAGTATGAAATTATTTATAGCATATCATATACACATGTATAACATATATTGTGTGTGCTTATAGCATTATTTTATATAGCAGGAATTAATGCTGATGCAGTTTTTGGTCCTTGTGGAAGCTACATACCAGAATATAATCAATCTTTGAAGTTATTTGTTGGTCAGCAATTTAAAAATCTCGAAGAAGCAATTACCTTTTATCGGGTTTATGGTGAAGCAGGTGGTTTCGATATTCGTCTTGGCTCGAAAAAAAAGATTGATGGTGTTGTTCTTTGGAAGTATGTGGTATGTAATCGTGAAGGGCAAAAAAATTCACTTCCAGATGAAGTGAGCAATGATGATGAGAAGGAGAAGAAGATGAAGACATGTAGAGTTTCAAGAAGAGTGGATTGTATGGCTCGTTTGGTTGTAAAATATGTTGCAGAATATGGCTCGTTAATACACAACACATTTCTTTCTGATCTGATACCAATTTCTTAATAATTTACCAATCGTATGACTCTAATTTGCTATAAACAGAAGACCATTTTGCTAAAACTCGAATCTAAGTATCAAAATATCACAGTTGCAAAATTTGCTAATCAAATAGTACTAATTTGCTAGAAATACAAACCAATGTCAACTAATACGCGCAAAGGCAAAACATTATTTAATAATCTGCTAAGCATTTCTTAATAATTTGCTAATCATTCCTAATAAATTGCTACATACATCAAAGTAAATTGAATCGAAATCAAAATGTAGAACGTTTGAGCTATAACTAATACATATACAATGTGCTAATCATAACTGATTAATTTGCTAATAACCCATACATATACAATGTGCTAATCATTAATTTATTTAATTACTGGCCAGGCTACACGAAAATCAAACAAACCCACAACACAAACACATTATTTACATTTCATTAAAAAAAAATTGATTGTTAGAATGCTTAATCAAAAACCAATACCCACATGCATAGCAGCGAATTGTTAGCACCCAGTAAGCGATCTTTGGAGGCACGTCTTTTATATCAAGGTGCAGTAAGGCACCAAATCCTAAATCTCGAACACTTTGCTTTTGAGTTTCATTAAACTTTGCTATTGCATTCCGCAGAGCCATAGGATTAGTTCGATTTTTAAGATTTGAGTAATCTTCTCTTGGACGCTTCTCGACCGCATTCGATTTTTTTTCCACATGTGGACCTGCAGTAGCGTATTCAGCTACATTCACATCATGCCGTCGCTTTGACCTAGCCTCACGAGCGCATTCGTCATCACCTGCTAAAACAAGAAAGAAAAGGATCACGTTAGATGCTAACATTTTTAAAAACATAACAAATACCACATTTGAAATATTAATCAAAAACCAATACGCATAGGCTTTTATAATCACATATAAATCATTTTGCTAAATACTGATGTTAATTTGATACAAACAAAAATAAACACGAGCACAACCATCCAGACTTTCACTTTGCTAATCATATATTCAAAATTTGCTATTAACTAAAAATAAATATGCTATAAACAACCCCAATTTGACATAAATAACAAATATTCATAAAACCACAACCTACCAAGTTAATTTCCTAAACAACCCCAAGGAATAATTTATCCAATTATATACAACACTAAACTATATATAGTTATACACAGAGCGCGAGATGAAGAAAACAACACCAGATTTCTTGAGAAAAATCCCAACAATGAACACGTATCAATAATTCAAACCACATAACACAATTTAGCAAATTATTTGTAAATTATTAGCACCAGATTTCTTGTGAATAATTTGCTAATAATATACAAATAATTTACTAATATACCAAAACCTTAAATATTGCTAATAATATACAAATAATTTGCTAAATGCATCAACTCAAATTACATAAAAAAAATAGGATAATTTAATCCTATTTTACAAAGTTTCTATAAACCAACACCAATCTAATATAATGAAAATTTGATAAAGAACACAATTTCCTATTAATAGCCAATACGCATAAAAGCAAGCATGTCTTAATAATATGCTAATCATGTTTTAATAATTTGCTAATCTTTAATCATTAGTCTACTACAAACAAAAGATCAATTTGATAAAACACGAATCCCAGTAGCAAAATTTCACAGTTGCAACATTTGCTAATAATATCGTACTAAGTTGCTAGAACACAAGCCTGAATTCTTAATTCACCTCTACAACCATCCAGACTCTCACTTTGCTAATCATATATTTAAAATTTGCTATTAACTAAAAATAAATATGCTATAAACAACCTCAATTTGACATAAATAACAAATATTCATAAAACCTCAACCTACCAAGTTAATATGCTAAACAAACCCAATGAATAATTTATCCAATTATATACAACATTAAACTATATATAGTTATACACAGAGCACATGATGAAGAAAATAGCATCAGATTTCTTGAGAAAAATCCCAACAGTGAACACGTATCAATAATTCAGACCACATAACACAATTTAGCAAATTATTTGTAAATTATTAGCACCAGATTTCTTGTGAATAATTTGCTAATAATATACAAATAATTTACTAATATACCAAAACCTTAAATATTGCTAATAATATACAAATAATTTGCTAAATGCATCAACTAAAATTACATCAGAAAAAATTGAATTAATGGCGGGATAATTACCTGTTCGTACAGCATTCGCGCTCTTCGTCATTTTCCGGCGAGCGTCCAGAGTCCGGTCGGCGTTCTAGCGGTGGAGGGCGGCTGTCGTCCGGGCAGGGATTGGGTTTAGTTTGGGCATCGAGTGACCGGCGTGAGTATGGTGTCTGCTGTCGTGGAGCAGCACGTGGTTCCGGCGAACATCGAGAGTTGTATGGCGGGCGTCCGTCGTCTGGGGCTGTCTGGCGGTGTCTGGCGGCGTCTGCCGGCGTAGGTCGAGGGGATGCGTCTGGCGGCGTATGGCGGGCGGGCGTCGTTCGACAGCGTAGGAGCGGAGAATCGGTTGTTGCAGTCGATAGATGGTGTCTGGAAAGGGGTCCGGCCGCCGATGCGCGACCGGGGGCGACGAGCGGCGATAGACGGCGACGAGAGCTTGAAGACGGCGGAGGCGAGGTTGAAGAATCGGGTTGGAGAATTTTTCAGATTTGTTTTCTAGGGTTTCTTCATTTGCTATTAATGAATGAACGATTTTTTTAGCAAAATTGTTCCCACTTCCTAGATATTTGGTTTCTCAATAATACCCTTATTATATTTAAAATTTAGGTACAAAATTATCATTTTGCAATTTGATCCCTAAAATCTCAAATCAATCTTGTCCTTTCAAATTGTCCAGATCTGTGGATGTAGATGGTTCCTAGTTCCTACACAGGGGTATGGTTCTCATTTTAACCCACCCCTATACACACACACACACACACACACACACACACACACACACATAAAGGGAGGAGATCAAATGTAAATATTTACCTAGTGTGTAAATTAGGAATGAATCAAATCCATTAGATTTTAAGACATGGACGGTTATGATTAATTTTTTCTTAATATATATATTTTTTTAATTGATGAAAAAGGACATTTTGGTCAAGCAATAATAATCTATATCCAAAATAAATATCCATTCCTTGATTTATGTTTTTCCGATTTTGTAACGGTTTTTCTATATTTGATTCATCAAATATTTGTTCTTTTTTGTAATCAATATTTTTATGGTTAATTTGTCCCCAATTAAATTTTTTTGTAACCCACACTTCTCACTCAATACATCAATGCCAAACTCACAAATGGAAATTAAGTTTTTTTTTCCTACATTTTTAATGATTGTTCTTGTAAATGATAGGTTTTCTTATAATAAATATTGTGAAAATCACTCACATTTGATTTAATAAAAAAACATCAAATATTCTAAAAAGAGCATTTGTAACAAAAAAAGCACAAGAACAAAAAAAGCACAAGACATGTAATTTAATAAACAAAAAATAGAAAAAAAAAGCATTTGTATCGAAAAAAAAAGCACACAGCATATAATTTAATAAAAAAAATCAAATAGTTGAAAAAAAGCATTTGTAATGAAAAAAAGCACAAAGCATATAATTTAATAAAAAACATCAAATAATAGAAAAAAAGCATTTGCAACGAAAAAGAAAACACGTACAAGAATAAAAAAAAGCGCAAAGCATAAAATTTAATAAAAAATCAAATGATAAATAAAAAAAGCATTTATAACGAGAAAAAAAAACCACAACAATAAATAAAAAACACATAGCATGTAATTTAATAAAAAAATATCAAATATCTTAAAAAAAGCATTTGTAATAGAAATGATTTGTTCGAATTAATTAAAATCAAAATTTAATAGGATTTATCGTATCGGGGGTGCATTAGCATGTGAACATAGACCGCCTTATGTGTAAATTGTGGATGAATCATACATTAAGAAATAGCAAATTAAGCATTGTGAAATATAAAAACAACATAATATTATGTCATTCTTCTCCCCAAATTAGATTACGAGCATCGTAGATGTGAAAAAAAAAAAACATTATGAAATAACAAATTAAAAATTCTGAAAGAAAAAATAACATAAATAAAATAAATATAAAAGAGCAATTAAAATATAAATTAAAGCATAATATAATGCTAAATTAGCATTTTTTGCATCATGTAATGTGAAATTGTTTTATACTTTAGAAATGCAAAGTACACACTAATCAATTCTACTGGATCCTAATTAATAAAAAACGAACAATCATTCCAAAAATTAATCTTATGTATCTTCAACAATATCTTGTATTCCTCGAAAAAAATTATAGTACACGTATTCAATTCAGTAGTTTTGGTTTTGGATGATTAATTGTCCCATGAATGTAGGCACAAAACATGGTAACTCAAAGATTCTATTAAATAAGTAGACATTTTTGCCCTTGGACGATATCCTCTACCAAATGTGCGTTTTTAATTTCTCAATCTTCCCAAATTAATATTGACCGTCTAGATCAATCAATTGATGAATAGGATGAATTCTTATTTTACACACTAGGGTATATTTACATAATAACCATCCTCTATACATAAAATAGCATCAAGGGAGAAGTACCTCAAGTGGAAGCTAAAGTAAAGATTAGAAGAATGCTTGTGGTGTGATTTTATATACGATGAACGAGTCTATTTATACTGTGGATTTTCATTTTGAAAAAGGAATGAAATAAGTCATGAATCAATTTTGCTGAAATCTTAAATGAAATTGGTCGGATTTCTGCTCAATCAAACCTGCAAATCCGTCATTCCATTTTGCTGTAACACACGTTTCAATTGAGGAAGAAGAGTAACAATTGAGCTTTGGCAAGTGGGCTTAGAAATCACATTTTTGATCTATTGGGCCTTAAATAATCTTAATGTTTGGGCTCAAAAAAAATAAATAAATTATATGATATAATCCCAATAAAAATAATAATAAAAGTAATAATAATATTTTTAAAATATGTAAGTAATTTAATATATTTAATTTACGTAAATATATACAGTAAAACCTCTATATAAGAATACTCTATATAAGAATAACCTCCTTATAGTAATAAAAAGTTGTGGTCCCAACTCGGGACCAGTTATAAATAAGAATAACCTCTACATTGTAATATTCCGCTATTTTTTTAGGACCATCCTTAAGAAATTTACCTCCATATAGTAATAAAGTGACATGAAATTTCATATATATTTAAATATCTATATAAAATATCTAGAACTATTTTAACTACATATGTTATATTAAATTTAAGATTGTATAAAATACTTATCTAAAATTATTTGTGGCAGTGCTTTAATTTTTTGGGGTTAATATCATACCCTTTAACTTGCACGTTCGAAATAATTAGTCATCACGGTCACTTTCTTGTTAAATCTAAAGCATTTCCAGTTTTTCCAACGTGTTTGAAGCTTGTTGATCACACAATACTTTTTCTATTTCTACACATTCTTTGGATTATCACCATGTGTATCTTGCGTGATTTTTATATGATGTATTCTTTGGTTAGAGCACATGAATGAATCTTATATACCATTTAAGTTTACGTTTTTTAACATGAAGGGACATTTTCAAGTGTTGTATAATATATATTAATTTTTTTAAAAAAATAATGATTTTTATATGTAAACTCTATATAAGAATAACCTCCCTATAGTAATATTTTTCTCTGGTCCCAACGATATTACTGTATAGAGGTTTTACTGTAATTGCTAAGGCGCCATTAATAATATCGTTTAGGAAAAAAAATATTAGCGACTCGTAAATTAAAAATTTGGGTCGCTACAATATGCCTAAGAAAGTTTTCACTTGAGTCTCTGCAGATACATATAGAGAACTATTAGAATAGAATTAGAAATTGAAGCTTCCAAAAGTTAGTTCTATTCACATTATTTGAACGGTATATATGCCTAAGAAAGTTTTCACTTGAGTCTTTGCAGATACATATAGAGAACTATTAGAATAGAATAATCTCGTGTCATTTCAATGGAACCAAAAAAAAAATTATTATTCTTGGCCTTCCTAAATTTCCTAGACCATTATACTCCTCAGTTATGGAAATATTATGAGAAAGGGCATTTACATCTAGGATAGGATAAAATCAGAAAATACATTTCCTACAGAAAAGATGTTCATATTAATCAGTTATGTACAATTATGCCACAGAAAACTACTTATATTGCTTTGAGTTTTGATATATGGCAGCAAAGTGATGAATTTTCTCTTCAACAGAAGGTGAGCTTATCTCGAGTATCAAAGTTGCTGGCTTGTAACCTTCAGTCTGAGAAACTCCACTTATTCTCTATGTGATAAAGGAAGAACAAAGTGAAGAACAGTCAAAGAAACAATGGTATGCAGTTTCTTCATTGCTACTGAATGAGCATGAAATTCAGCAAAAAGACACGAAATCCCTTCTAATTCAAGACACAAATAACAAGTCTCATATGGAGTTTTATAATTGCACAAACACATACATGCAATTGCATTTTTGTTATTAAAAAGACAAGAAAAATCGAATAAAATTGGAATTACCCACCAATATTTGGGGTTTCGTCTGAGCTGAAAAATTAGAGGCAAAGTGCAGAGACAACGACTTATGGGCTTTCTACCTTTTTGAGGTTGACTCTAGACGACAGGCGATGATGACAACGATGGTAATGGAGACTGCAGACGGGGATGGCAAAGGCAACGACGACTAAAAGGAATCTTCCTTTCTGAGTTCGACTTTAGACGACAATGACAACATCCATGGAGACGGCAACACGATGGAGACGGCGATGGCAACGGTGAGTTTAGGGTGAAGGAGATTTTCAGATTGGTAGAAGTCAGGGAAAAAATAGAACCGCGGGTGTTGATCCATTTGAGGGATTTGATTTTTTTCAATTCCCCCTCTTTTTCTTTCAATTTACATTTAATTTAATATTAAAAAATATGAAAGTGTAATTTATATTACCACGGTTTTATTTTTAAACTGTTGTGATACTCGAATTGAACAAACACCACCGATTTAAAGTAACCGTAGTCAATAAAAATACGCACATATACCACCGTTAGAGAATACTGGTGGTGTATTCATGATACACACCACAGATTCTTTAGAACCGCGGTCCTCTATTTGGGAAGAATACGCTCATACACCACGGTTTTCATGAAAACCGTGGTTATTAGCTAAATTACCACGATTTATTACCAAAATTGTGGTTATTTAAGGGTGGTGTATGAGTGTTTTTCTTGTAGTGTAATTAGCTGTCCTAAAAATACAGAAAAACATGTATTATCCGAGTATTTATTTAGTGTGTGTGTGTGTTTTTTATCTCAATTATTCAATTCTCTCACTTATGCATAAACCTAACCCACTGAGATTTGCTCGGAATCCCATTATAAACAACACTAATCATATAAAATCCCGCCGGCGCAACCTTCGCCGAAGGAGGAGCCTCCACCTCCGCGCTGATCAACCACCGCTCCCCCGCCGCCGCCACCATCATAACGTTCTTGGACCTCAACACCAGCAACCTCTGATTCATGGAGATGGAGTGAGTGTTGAACGGAGCTGCATACGCCGTGAAAACGGCGTCGTGCGCAGAGTGCCATGATCTGCTCGGTGGGATGAGCCACGTTTCCGAACACGTAGTTGTTGTTCGGATTGCTTCCGGCGACGAGAATTCTCCCGTCCGGTGCAAGAACGGCTGACGAGTGATACATTCTCGCAACTTTCGTGGGTTTTAGGAGAGAGAAACGGCTCCCGAACTGCTTCTTCGGCTTGTAGAGGTAAGGCTGAAGGGCCGGATGCGCGGCGGAGTTCGACCCCGCGCAGCCACTTTCCGCGCCGTTGATGATCAAAACGTTGCCGTTTGGGAGAATGATCATGTCGTGGAGGAGGCGGGCTCCGGGCATTTTCTCCATTTTCCATTTGTGAACATTGTTGCCGGTGATCACAATTCTACCGCACGTGTCAAGGCCTCGAAGAAAGCGGCCCTCTCGGGAGGCTTGAACTGCTCCGTCAGCTGCTCCTCCGCAGATCATGACCTCGGCTTTCTGAAAGCCGTTGTCATGGTCCAACGGGAGGAGCACTGACGAGCCTGAGCTCGGATAAGTTCGGGAGCCTTTTCCCGGGATTCGCGGGAATGTTTTGACCATTTTGTTGTGTTTGTAGTTAAATAAAATGGAGTCCTTGTTGACGAAAATGAATATATTCCCATCAGGAGAGAGATGGAGAATTGGGTACAAATTGTTGCCACGTTCTTCTCTCTCATAAGCCCTTTTCAAGAAAGGGAGATCAAACGACTTCTCTTGCAATGATCTTTTAGGCACAATCTTTTAGGCACAAACTCATACGACGACACGTCCCTCCCACCCACGACAAGGACTCTGTCGTTGTGGTCAGGGAGCCTCAAACTAGAAGCATACCATCTTGCATCGGATAGATGCCTCCTCCCCTGCATCCAATCACAATTGCCTTTCGCACACGGCCTAAAGTAGCGTATCCTCTTCGAACCGGGCCCACCGAAACCCCCGATTTCGAGCAACGTCCCGTTGCTCAAAAAGGAGCCCGACGAGCCCCACGGGTCGGGCTCGATGAAGAGGGGCCTAATTCTGTTTTCCGAGAGGTTATACTCGACGGAATGAGCGTAACAAGAGGGGTCCCTCAAGTCCTCCCTCGCTGCCCGGCAGCGCCGCCCGTCGTAGCGGTGGTGCAGCCGGTAGTTGGACGGGCCGGAGCCGGTCCGGTCAAACATGATCACGGTGCCGTAGTGGGTTAAGGCCATGTGCATTGCCACTACGCCGGTGTTGTTCAGCAGTACCTGCCATTGGCCCGGCGGCACGCCGCCTTTGCTCGCTGCTCCGACGATGTCCGAATAGTGCAGCAGCAAATGATATGCAATGGCTAAGGCTTTGTAGAGAGGATTTAGGTATTTTTTTTCCATGATATTTAAATTGTGTTTTTTGTTTTGATTTTCTTGATTTGATTGTGGGAAGATTTATATAGTGTGAAAATTTTTGATTTGGGAGAAGTCATGCAATTTTCATGCAACAATAAAATGATGTTGTAAATCAGGAAAGGGATCTTGCCTGAGCCCTAGAGTAATTAGAGGAGACTCACACAAAGCAATCCTCCTAGAAATCATCTCTTTTTTAAGGCTGAAGTAGTTTTTGTTTATGCTTTGTGTGTGTGTCCCCCTTCTTGGCATGATAGTAGTTCACATTTCTGTTACATTTTCGTGTATTATCGATCTCATATTTATTTTAACGATATATGTCACGTGTATATTAAATTTACGATAGTACCTAATACAATCATATCATTTTCAATACTACACTTGTGCGGCATGAATTGGAAAATCAATATTTGTGTTCATATATAAAAAAGACTAAATCATCATTTATATCCCAAACTATTTTCATTTTTTTAAATTTATCTCAAACTAACATTTTTATTAATTAAATACCTAAACTATTAAAAAACTTATCAAATCTATCCCCGATACATTTTTAGGCAAAAAATTACCTAACGCTTCGGCTAAATATTTGGGTCTTCTCAAGTTGTAGCCAAATCGATAATATCTATTAAGTTCGAAAATTAAATGTATCATGTTGATATTAATTGGTTTTTTTATTTCTCATAGTTTACCTAGAATTAATTCTTATTGAGTTAATACCATATTTTATCTCAAACTATTGCCATTTTTCGTATATATTCTATCCCCAATCTTTAATAAATTACAATTTAATACCTAACATTTTTCTTTTTTCTTTCTTTTTTCAATTCTATCCCCCTAACCTAATTATAAAAATAAAATATCATGACTTTACTCAGTTTGATTAGTTAATCACAATTGCTTTTTTTTTTATATATATAATTTTTGGCAAGATCAATGACAAACTTTCAATTTGTTGCAATTTGACACACTCGCACCCAAAATCGATGAAATTAAAAAGGAACTACTTTTAATCTAATTAAACGTGTAATTTGGGATGTCGACATGTCGTGTTTTCATTTCTAAACGATAAAATTAATTTCAATTTAATTTTGCCAAAATTAGGGATTTTTGCCTCAAATCTCAACAAATTAAACTTCACTATCGACATTAATAAATAAAATATGCGATTGAATGAGAAATTGCTAAAGGTTCTAAATTCTTTTGCAATTTACCTTTTTTTTTTTTTAATTATGAAATAGAGCGAATCTTGTATATTATTTATAGGGTTATTTTTCCACACCAGATCACCTATTGCACTCCTGATGCGGAAGAGGCTGCATTATTATTTCTTGATAAATTTGAGCTTTTAGCAAGATGCAAAAAGCCAAGTTAATTACCTTTTACGATTTTTATGCTTTATTATTAGTTTCAGTATTTATTTTTGCATGTTTCCTTTTCTGCATATTTCCTTTTAAGTTTACAGACTTCTTTTCCTATTTAGGATTTGGTTTATTGCTAGTCCTATTTAAAGGCTAGCCTCGTTTACATTAGGACTTGGTTTTTTGATTAATAAAGTTTAAGTTTCATTCAATCTTCGGTATTCTTTCAAATCAACGAAGTTATTGTTCTTCATGTTATCCCTGCGCTACATCGATTTCCTATTATATTTCCTGTTCCAAGCCTTTGATTTTTTTAAATTATTTTTAATTTTTAATTTATTATGATTTTATTTAATTTAAATTTTTTATTTAGGGTTCATCTCCAATTAGGGTATATTAATTTAAAAAAAATATTAAAAATAAAACCTAATTATCGAACATCAAGTGGAACAAGAATAACAACGGAGGATTTGATCTGTTATTTTTCATACTATAGTGCAAGTTGTATGTGTTGCGATGATGCCATATATTATGTATATACGAGAAGACTGTATTTCTAACCCATGAACTTAGTAAGGTCGGTCATTTTACCCCTGGAACTTTTTTTGTTCTAAATATTATATTTTTCTATCTCAAGATTTATTTTTTAATTTAATCTGGTCACAACTTTGAGAAAAGTGACATTTTTGGCCCTAAAAAGTGTTAGTATTGGGATGAAAAATATAGTATTGAAGACTAACAACATTTTTTTACTTCGGAAAGTTGAGATAAAAAAAATAAAAAATAAAACTTGAGATAAAAAATATAAAATTTAGGATCAATAGTGTTTTGTGTTAGAAAAATAAACCACATAGGGTATGCAATAATCCAGATTCACACCCTAAATACATTAACTCTATGATGATAAATCGAGATATAATCTATAGCGGAAGCGTACCTGAATCCATAGTTCTTGAATCTCGAATTCTTGATGTGGTATGGATCTTCCAAACGATCGGCACCTTAGGGTTTGCTGTAGAGAATTCTGTAGAAGGAATACAGATTCTATTTTTCTGTCTGCCGTCGTTTGAGGACCATAACCCTAACTTATAATAATAAGTTATCTGGGATTTGCAATTCGGTCCCTCAACAAATTACAAATCTATTAATGGTATCTACACATTAAAATTTCATGACAATATTAATACCCTTTAATCCATAATTATAACCTTACTAGATCACTTTAATTGGATTACTTCAAGACAGCTATACACATTTAATTAACATATATTAGTTCACATAAAAAATATTCCAACAATCTCCCACATGGACTATATATGTTACCGAAGAAATGTGCAATACCTTATGAGCTCAAACTGTGCTGTCATCTTAAGGGTATTCCAAACAATCTCGTCCATCGATTATACAAGTATAGGACTAAAGAGGCCGTCATCACTTTATACGTGAATAGACCCATCAGTAATCACATATACCGATACAACCAAATGACATAGATCAATCATGGATGTGTAGCATGGAAATTATATGTTATGTGATCTATCATGCCTATTTCCAACTAATCCACTTTATTCCAGAGTGAGATCAAACATAATTAAAATAACATAGTGTAATATACCAAATAACCGAATACTTTATATCTGTACAGATTTATCCATAAAATACAAAATGTGTCCAAATCAAATTATAGAGCTATAAAACAGTACAGACTCCCACATAACCAATGCATACTACAAAATCACACCCATATGAGCAGTATGCTCATGAAAGACCTTAGGTGTTAATCCCTTAGTAAGCAGATCCGCAATCATTGAGTCTGTCCCTATATACTCTATAATAATCTGTCCACTCTGTACTCTTTCTTTCACAACCAGGAACTTAATGTCAATATGCTTTGACTTACTAGAGCTCCTGTTGTTATTGGAATACATCACTGCTGAGTTATTGTCACAATACAACTTTAGTGGTCTTTCTACATTCTCAAAAATGCGCAGCCTAGTGACAAAATTTAGCAGCCATATTCCATGATTGGATACCTCAAAACATGCTACAAATTCAGTTGCCATGGTAGAAGATGCTATAAGTGTCTGCTTAGCACTTCTCCAAGAAATGGCTCCCCCAGCCAATAAGAAAATGTAGCCTGAAGTGGATCTTCTACTATCTTGGCATCCAGCAAAATCAGAATCAGAATACCCGATGATCTCCTAATGATCTGATTTTCTGTATGTGAGCATGTAATCCTTTGTTCTATGTAAGTACCTCATAACCCGTTTGGCTGCTTCCAATGATCCATACCGGGATTACTTAAATATCTACCCAACATTCCAACAAAAAAAGCTATGTCAGGTCTTGTGCATACTTGAGCATACATTAGACTCCCAACAGCCGAGGCATAAGGAATCTTCTGCATTTTCTTAATTTCCAGATCACCTTTTGGGCACTGATCGAGACTTGTCTCCTTTAGCTATAGGGGTATCACATGGTTTACAGTTCTGCATGCCAAATCTTTGCAGCACTTTCTCAATATACGTCTTTTGTGATAATCCAATAATACCCCGAGAACGATCTCGATGTATCTGGATTCCTAATACAAAAGAAGCTTTCCCAAGATCTTTCATCTCAAAATTCTTCGATAGAAATTTCTTGGTATCGTGCAGCATGACAGAGTCATTGGTGGCAAGCAAAATGTCATCCACATACAAAATCAGAAAAATACACTTACTCCCACTGAACTTGTGATATACACAATCATCAGCAGCATTAGTCTCAAAACCAAACGAGACTACTACTTGATGAAACTTGTGGTTCCACTGACGAGAAGCCTGCTTGAGCCCATAGATGGATTTCTTTAATTTGCAAACCATAGACTTTGGATCTCCCGACATAAAGTTTTCTGGTTGCACCATATAGATTATCTCATCAATGTCACCATTGAGAAACGTTGTTTTTACATCCATCTGATGCAACTCAAGATCAAAATATGCAACTAACGCCATAATAATTCTAAAAGAGTCTTTCGAAGAAACCGGAGAGAAAGTCTCTTTAAAATCAATGCCTTCTCTTTGAGTAAAGCCTTTAGCCACAAGACGAGCCTTATATCTTTCCACATTACCCTTCGAATCCCTTTTAGTTTTAAAAATCCATTTTACAACCAATGGGCTTTGCACCTGTAGGTAATGTGACAAGATCCCAAACTTGATTGCCTTGCATTGATTTGTACTCCTCATTCATGGCATCAATCCACTTTTGAGAGTTTGGATCATTCATGGCTTGATGGAAATTGATAGGATCATTTTCCATCATTCCACTATTTTCCTCACTTTCTAGGAGATATACTTCATCATCATCCGGAATAGCATTTCTCCTATCTCTCGTGGACCTTCTTAATGGCATTAGTTCTTGAGGTTGTTGAGGCTGTTCTTCTTGAATTATTGTATTATCCTGAGTGGGAAGGTTTTCAATATTATCTTGCTGAGGTTCCAAATCTACTTCTCGACTAATAATAGGAATAGAAGCCTGAAAATCATCAGAAGTAGTAGTAGGAGTCGAGACCGACACCTCCTCAAAGGTAATATCTCTAACCTTATTTCTCCCCCCAAACTCAACATCCTCAAAGAATACTGCATTTCCTGTCTCAAAAATTATTTTTCCAGTGGGATCATAAAACTTGAAACCCCTTGATTTTTCTAAATAACCAATAAAGTAGCTGCTTACTGTTTTGGTGTCCAGTTTCTTTTCATTTGGACTATAAGGCCTAGCCTCAGCTGGACATCCCCAAATGTGAAAGTGCTTCAGACTAGGCTTTTGCCCGTTCCAAAGCTCAAAAGGTGTTTTTGCAGCTGCTTTAGTTGGTACTCTATTGAGAATATAAGCTGCAGTTTTCAATGCTTCTCCCCAGAGTGATATTGGTAAGGATGAATGACTAATCATACTCCTAATCATATCCTTTAGAGTTCGGTTTCATCTTTCAGAGACACCATTCATGCTAGGTGAACCCGACATGGTGTACTGTGGGACGATTCCACATTCCTCTAGGAAGATAGCAAAAGGACCTGGACGTTGTTCACCTGAGCCATCAGATCTACCATAGTACTCACCATCACGGTCAGATCTTACAACTTTAATTCTTTTGTTGAGTTGATTCTCAACTTCAGCCTTAAAAATTTTGAACTTGTCCAGGACCTCAGATTTCTCATAAATTAGATATAGGTACCCAAATCGTGAGTAATCGTCTATAAATGATACAAAATAAAGATGACCATTCCAAGAAGCCGTAGGGAATGGCCCACAAATATCCGTATGTATCAATTGTAAGACGTCTGTAGTTCTGTTGGCACATAATCTCTTTATTTTGGTCTGTTTTCCTTTAATACACTTAATACAAACATTGAGATCCGAAAAATCAAGTGTATCTAAAATACCATCTGACACAAGCCTCTCAATTCTGGTTTTTGAGATATGACCCAAATGCTTATGCCATAAATTTGCTAAATTTTCATTATTTATTTTTCGCTTAATACCTCCAACATACAAGGATTCATTATAGGAAGCAATAATATCGAGCACATAGAGATTGTCATAAGTACTTAATGAACCAGTACCAACCACATTGGAATTTAAAGAAAGACTGAACTGACAATTCCCAAATGAACAAGAAAAATCATATTTGTCCAATAAGGAAATAGAAACCAAATTCCGTCTAAAAGACGGTACAATAAAAGTGTCTTTCAAATCCAAAAAGAAACCAGTTCTTAATAAAAATATAAAATGCCCTATTGCCTCCACTTCCACCGACTTGCCATCTCCCACATAGATGTATCTTTCACCATCAATTGGCTTTCGGCAGCTCAGGCAACCCTGCATTGAAACACTTATATGAGTGGTAGCACCAGAATCTAACCACCAAGTGTTACCAGGTACTGAAGCTAAATTAACTTCAAAACAGACCAAAGTAAGAAATGTACATTTCTTTATGCGCCAAGCGCGATATTTGGGACATTCCTTCTTTTGGTGTCCAGGTTTGTGACAAAAGAAACAGTCATCCGAATTTTCTGTTTTCTGTTTCTTTTGTACTGGACCCTTATCTTTAGCAGCTTTCTCAACCTCCTTAGTTCTTTTGCCCTTATCTCTGGAAGTACTAGCCAGCTGAGCAATCTCAGTTCTTTCTTGCTTCAACATTTCTTCCTCTTGCACAAAGTATGAAATGAGCTCATTAAGAGTCCATTTCTCCTTTTGACAGTTATAACTGACCTTAAACTGACTGAACTGTGGAGGAAGTGATATCAACACTAAATGCACGAGTAAGTCCTCAGACATCTCGAGCTTTAGTGCATTTAATTTTGAAGCAATATGAGACATCTGCATGATGTACTCCCTTATGTTTCCCTTGCCTTTATACTTTAGTGAGATCAAATTAGCTAAAAGCGTATTTGTCTTGGCCTTATCGTTTTTCACAAAATATTTTTCAATTCCTGCAAGGTACTCTTTGGCAGTAGTAATTTCCTCAGAGGCAGTGCCTCGAAAGGCTTCTGGAATGCCGCGATTAATGATCATGAGACTAACGTGATTCGAGCTATCCCACTTCTCAAAGTTCCGCTTTTCATCCGCGGAACTTGCATCAGTCAAAGAAGCGGGTTTGTCAACTCTTAGCGAATAGTCTAGATCCATGCAGCCCAAAATGATCAGAATGTTTTCTTTCCAATCTTTAAAGTTTGACCCGTTAAGCATAGGAATGTTGTTGGTGTTAGCAGAAATAGAAGTAGTAGACATCATAGCTGAACAGAGAACAAAAACCAAAATTAACTTTCATGCTCACATTAAACTGTATAATCAATATCAAATTCAAATAAGTTGATAACATCTCGAGGCACCGGACACAATATTAATATCAAGTCTGTGGACAGTAATATTAATTTGCAAGTGGATACCTTTGTGTGATGATCAAATACTGGCAATAAATCCTGTCAAACAATAGCCTTCCTGTGGGCCGACATATTGTTCACATGGACAACCTCATAATTGTCACGCATTTATCACCACAGGTGTTTATATATTTCGATCAGATATTAACATTCCTGTGGGCCGGCTAATACCCGCATGAAAATACACTTACACAAACATCTAATATTTTCAATGAATAAATCTACACAGAGAGGTCACTGTGGCGACTTCATGTTTCAATAAATCCACTTTAAATATTAGACAAATTAATAAGGAACATGAGACGCACCAAACTAATTTAAAATTTGATTGATTATTAAACTTTAATTCGGAGAAAAATCCGAATTGTCGAAATTAACTTGATAGCCATAGGTACCGAAGGTTCGAAAAAACATAACTTAATCTTTAGCGCTTTGACAGTAGAATTATATATAACATCTACTTGACAACAATCAGATAAGGAATAGAACTTGAAAGACAAAACTAAATATCCATCACCCAAATAGTTACAAGAATCGAGTTTCACTTTGAAACGAATTGAATCCTCAATTATTGAAGCAATATCAGCACATACGTTACCGTAATTAATTAAAATTACAACCTAACATAACCAATTCATGATTGATCTCGATCTGCGTGAAAATATTATAAGCAATTCTTAATCTAAAGAAATCAATTCACGCAATCAAATAACCAATAATCGAACCATCTGAGTTTCATGATTTTGCAAATTAACAAAATTCTCGTATATGAATCCAAAGCCAAAAACGAGATTCACCAAAAAAACCAAAATTCAAGATTTATCAATCTTTATTCACAGATCTCAGAGAATCATACATAGAGTGACTTTGATACCACCTGTTAGAAAAATAAACCACATAGGGTATGCAATAATCCAGATTCACACCCTAAATACATTAACTCTATGATGATAAACCGAGATATAATCTATAGCGGAAGTGTACCTGAATCCATAGTTCTTGAATCTCGAATTCTTGATGTAGTATGGATCTTCTAAACGATCGGCACCTTAGGGTTTGCTGTAGAGAATTATGTAGAAGGAATACAGATTCTATTTTTCTGTCTGCCGTCGTTTGAGGACCATAACCCTAACTTATAATAATAAGTTATCTGGGATTTGCAATTCGGTCCCTCAACAAATTACAAATCTATTAATGGTATCTACACATTAAAATTCCATGACAATATTAATACCCTTTAATCCATAATTATAACCTTAGTAGATCACTTTAATTGGATTACTTCAAGACAGCTATACACATTTAATTAACAGAAATTAGTCCACATAAAAAATATTCCAACATTTTGATCATATTCTTACGAGATTATAAGCGAAATTTTCCCATTATATTTTCATCAGGACTTCTCGTATGTGCATGTTAAGCTGTTTGTTAGAGTATATAATAACAAGTTTAAAACATATCTATTTGGATAAAAAACATTAATATTGGAAGAACATTTTTGTAGCGCCCCGGTCCCGAAAGACCGTGGAAATGGACGTCACGGGGGTGGGAATTAAGAAGCGGGAAAGAAATGGGGGTAATTAAATTAACGACGGGGTGATAATCCAAAAAGGATTAATGTTTGGAATAAAATATAACAACCGAGTGTGCCAAAGATAGGTTATGCCTTCCGGAAAATTAGACAGCATAACTTCTGTAACTAGAGCGAATCCCCGTTTATAACGGCTTATAAGAGAAGAATGGAAGCTGTAACAATTCAATAAGCCCTTTCATAGGCCAAACGGAAACAAATAACCAGATACCAACAATCAATAGACCCATTCATAGGTCGACAAAAGAAACATATACCAATATGCTGAACAAATGAAGCCCTTCCATAGGCCAAAATGAATGATCAAATAGACATAACGAAAGACGGGCTTCCTCCCCTTAGAATAATTATGTAGCTAAGCATATGATACATGTTAACTAGGAAGTCAACAAATGTTCAGAATCAGAGAAGCAGAATCATATCAACAAAATACCAAGATCAGAGTTCTTAGCATTTAGCAAAAGAATACCATAAGTGCGAAAGCTCAATTCTTAACAGAATACTAATAAAAAGAGACAACGGAAAAATATGTAAATCATAATAGCCCATATCTCAGCCTCGTCACCTCCACGCTCCAGCCTACTAACCTGAAAATGTTTGAAAAGATTTGGGCTGAGTACTAATGCACTCAGTGGGCAAGTTCTCACAATGTAAATCATTTTGTAAAAGTAATCTATCTGTGTCCATGCAGGTAGTGAAGCTTAGGAGGTTTAAAAGTTAGAAGCAACCTAAGTTCACCAAAACATTTTATCGTGAAGCGCTTAAGAGTATAACCCGTCACTGCCCGCAACCCAAACTACATCACCAGCGCATAACGTTGAGTATGGCCATAGTATACCCAAAGAGTATAACCAATAAGTGTTTCATTTTAGTCTCACCGACAAGGAGTAGGGCAGGACAAATAATGCATGCATACTGTAGCTACTCACATTGACACAACGCTGGTTTATGAGACTCCGACAACATAAAGTAGCATGTAAATATTTAACACAGATAGTCACATATGCAATTTTAGCAAAGCAGAGCTTAATAACTCGAAAGATACAATTTGCAAAGATAGTATAGTATAACCCACCTGGTTAGCTAATAGTAGCTGAAGCTTTACACGTGTCTTGCAAATCCTAATTAAGTATGGGTCTCGGGTTCGGGCCTACAAGGAGAAACTACCTATTAGCATCATGCTAGGCCTTGAAACTATAACATAAGGTAAACTTCAACTTAGGATTGATACATGATTTTTTTCTAGGCTAAACTAAATGTAATACGAATATTCTAAACTAATAAAACGGCTTCGGACTACAATGCGTAACATTAGGATTTCATTCTCAACTCAACACTTTAGGGAATTAAATTCAGCGAATATTTTCGAGTAAATCCGTCCAAAAATATTTGGAAAAGGTGGAGGTCGATCACTTGCCATTTTACTCGATTCTGATCAAATTTAATCTACAAGCCTTTCCGGCTTTCAGAAAATTACCAAATTTAATTGACAACATACTTCACATATAACAATGTAAGTGTGAAAATTTCATGATTTTCAAATGACACACGAAAAAGATATGAATTTAAATACACGATTTGAATAATTGGGTACACTCAAAAATCCGCCTGGACAAAAATGGAATCTGCAGCTAAGTAGAGAATCCACGATAGGGAATAAATGCTGAAGGAATCTTTTTGCTAGGACGGATCTAACAAACATTTTGAAGCAATTCCTACTAAAATGTAATTTTTGAAAATGAGACATTAACTTCGAAAAATCATATTAAATTCATTTCAACACGAAACGGAGCACCGTCTGCGGCCACACGTCAACCTCGACGGGTACCACAATCGGTCAGAAGAGATCAAAGGCTAATTCCGGCCACACCGGTCGGAAATCAGCTGGAAACCTGGCTGGCGGAAATTCCCGTCACAGATTTTAGTTGAAAATGTATCGGGCTCGATCAGGCTCGATACTTGTTGGATTTTCGCTCAAAAGTACAATTTTTGATAGTGCAGAAAATAAGGAATTTAATGGTGTAATTAGATCAAAGATCGGACGGCTAGAACATAAATTCGAACTGGGCAGATTTATAATATAATATTCGGATCCGGATTTCAAACGACGAGAAATCAAAAATCTATTCCGGTTAACTACAAGATCCAAATGATCAAAGACTATTTATAAAAAGAAGATTTCTAATACGACTATCCAGGAAGAGTAGATCTGAGATTTACATAAAATGAAAACGGAAAAAAATACCGAAAACTCAGAACATCAAAAATCGGAATCGGTAGAATTAAAGATAACCGAAATACAAGCATATTTAGAACTTGAAATTTCTAAATTCATCGGTCCGAATGACCAGAATCGGAGAAAGTACCTTCTCCGAGGAATTGGCGGCGGTCACGACGATTTTCCATCGTGATCATCTTTCGTGTCATCATTTCAATCATGTATTCGTGATCTACGCGTTGACACCTTCAAAATGACTATTTCAGAATCGAAATAGGAAACTAGAGTTGTACATTCTCTGGAAGCTGCTCAGCATTTCGATTTTGAAAATGAATGAAAAATGAAACCTTAAGCTCCTATTTATAGAGGAAAAATAAATAGGATAATAATGAATAAAAGAAAGAAGATAATGATGGAAAAAGAATAGGATAATTACGAATAAGATAATCTTTTGAAAAAGAAATTGGATAATGACGGATGTGCATTTTTCTATTAAATTTATTATTTTCCAACTTAAAGTTGTGCCAAGAGTTCATTTGAACTCGAAATTTGAAATTTCAAAGGTTGGCACGATTCTTGAAATATTTTCTATCAACCCGAGAAAAATATCATAACATAATTTTAAGACAATTTTTGACCGAATTAAATTTAACAGATTCCCCTGGCTGCGATTTTTCTTTATTTGAATCATTTAAGAACCCAACTTAGTTTCTAACTTACAAGAGGGTAACATAAGTTGAATAAAACCTTCTAAAATATTTTGGGGTATTACAATTTTTCTCGTAAATTGTAATCATGCCATGTCGCCACTACACCATTAATAATTACATTTTTTCATTAGGTTGGAAGAAGTGTATGAAGTACTGATGAATCTCAAATTCAAAATATCTCTTTTTTTTTTTGTGCAGGGTTCTATCGTGCGATTAATCGGAATTTTATAAGATCATCTTCAATCGGGGCATAAACAAGAAATTTACGTAAGGACTAGTAGCGTCACCGGGTATTTTCCACATTTTAAAATATTTTTTCAGTATTGAACATGTATTTGGCATGTGACATATAAGACGAAGTATAAAACTTAAACTGAAAAAAAAAAAATTTGACCAATTTACGCAAGGACTAGTAGCGTCACGTGTATTTTCCACATTTTAAAATATTTTTTTAGTATTGAACATGTAGTTGGCACGTGACATATAAGACATAGTATAAAACTTAAAACTGAAAAAAAAAAATATATATTGACCAGATAATATCGCCTATAAAAATGTTTTAGCTAGGAAATCAATTCCACTTGAAATTGATTAGGTTTTTTTTTTTTTCCCATCCTTATAAGTAGCTGAAGGTACAGATGTTCTGAAATTGAAATATTGTGATATATCTACTTATGTGATGAATATTGTCTTATGATGCACCAAGTTTAGTTCCAAGTCAAAATAATGTTCAAATTAATTGACACTTCAATTCTATCATTAATCTCACTTAAACACTGAAGTTAAGGTGTTGAATTCCTCCTCCCCCAACTATAGTAAGGTGCAAGTAAACATTCACTTCCGTAAAATTAATTAATGATTTTTTTTTCTGTTAGTAATTAAATCTAGTAATTCTTGACAATCAAATTCCGGCTAATTTTGACAGTGATAATATCATGCATTGTATGTATTGTTTAGTTAGAATTGAAAGCTCTTGTGGTGGGCTTTCTGAAAATTAAATATCATTAATGTGTGATTTAGACTGAAAATTCTTGCGTCGAATCAACATCGAATATTGATTAAATCGAATAAGGGGTTGAAACTTTAATTAATAAGTGTGCTATGTAACTGTGGTTTTAATTTGTTGGTTTGATAATTATAGACAATATAATTGAGCATTAATTACTAATTAACAGAAATACTACTCCCTCCATTTGATAATGATTGTTGTTTTAAGAATTTTATTTTGTGTTAAAATGTTTGCTGTTTTAGATATTTTCACACACTCTCTTTCAAGTTTAACCCTACAAATATATGGAGAGAGAATTTTTTTTCAACTTTTTAAGAAAATATAAGTGAATATGATTTTATATAATATAAAAGGGAGAGATATATTAGTCCAAAAAATTAATTGTTAATTCTAAATTAAAATTCTAAAACAATAAATATTACGAAACGGAGGGAGTAATAAATTTGACAGCTGATGTGTTTTAAGTGTTGAAGTGCGGTATAATTCGGAAGTCTATTTATACCTTATAAATTATAATCCCTATAATTAATATGTTTTATTTCCATAATTTCTACCGTCTCTCTATTTTTTTTTTTAGTTTGAAGATAATAAACTGTAATAAGTAAACTTTGAAATTTTTACGTACTTCTTCCGTATTCCAAAATTATGGGAGGAACAATTCTAATTTTCGATTCAATAAAATATGCTTTTACTATATACTGCTAGGATATTGAAATATAGGAAATGAACCTTGAATAATTATTTCACATAGAATATATTTATATTTTATATACGACACATACGATGAATGAAGTCGGTTAGAAGAAATCTGTTTTGCCGACTTCCCATTTAGCTTAAAAGGCTAAAGAGTGAGCTACGCCGTCAGCGGTTCGTTTAGCCCAATTGAAAATCACCTCCTCAAATTCTCATTTAGCTTGTAAAACAGACGTAATAAATTTAAATTGTCTATTATAATTAATTTTTTATTCAATACAAAACAAAACTGATATTTACTCTAATGTATAAGAGTTTCCCTCAATTTAAATTCCTAAATCTGTCAGTGAATTATTGTTAGTACCACTACACATAACCATACACAATAATTGAAGATAATTAAACACTCAAAATCTGTAAAAGTGCATGGTTTCGAATACAGGGGATGAATCCTCTACTCCATCCTATTTGCACATGAGATCATTCCGTTCGAATTGTGGTTCCCACCCGTATCTCAACACATATATATATTTTTAATTTTAATTTAGTTTAACTTTACATTATTATTTAGATTTAATATTCAATCTAATTAGAATTTATAATATTTAATTTCATTTTATAGTTCATATAATTGATTATCATCAGGATTGATTATTCCAAAGTTAGTGTATATAATTTTTTTAAACTTTTAATTCTTAGCAATAAATATCAATTTGTCTGAGCTATAATATAATAAATTTTATTATTATGAAAAATATTATTAAATATACGTATTTATATTGTTGGGACACGGATGAGACACACACTATTCGGACTAAAGAGGATCTCATCCAATCTATTTTTCGAGAAATTCTATGACACATCACATGTAGTGTGTCATGTGCCACAATAGACCTAATGTGACACTTCCATGTGTCAAGTGTCACAATAGATCTATTGTGACATATGGAAGTGTCACATTAGGTCTATTGTAGCACATGACACACTACGTCCTCATGCGTCATAGAATTTTCCCTATTTTTATCCTTTCATATTCATTATCAAATTTAATATTTTAATAATTATTATTAAAGAAATAAAAAGTAATTATAAATCAATCTATCTTTACCAAAAAAATATTGAAACAAACAAAAATTATATATAAATCCTAATTATGAAATTAGCAATCATAATAATCAATTATTAACAAAAATTTAAAATTAAATTAAATTGTAAAAAGTAATTTCGAATCCTAATTGGGTATTACAAATCTTAATTAATTAACAATCGTAAAATAAAACTACAACACATGATATTGAAATTGAAGATAAATTTATTGATAGTCGAACACAAAACTAGAGACAAAAAGTGAAAGACAAAACTTGTGTAATACCGTATTATGGATTATTTAAAATTTATAAGATGGGGTTAAAATCTGGATCCAAACTTATTTTATTAATGCTTGATTATATTTAATTCTCTATTTTACTGGTATGAATTTTTACTAACAAGACGGTTGACACTGACACAAGACTTCTGCAAAATGAAATAGACGATCTCACGCCCAAAAGCATGACATATAAGCACTGTTCAAAACAAACATGCTGATCATCATCTCATACAACTACAAAAAAAAATGAATGCATATCAACACCAATCCTTCATATTTCCAATTCTTGCATCTCTAATCTTGTTATGGTCTATTTGCAAATGGAATATTCACGAACGAAATGGAATGAAGAATCCACCACCATCTCTTGCAACGCTACCGATGATCGGAAATCTCCACCAACTCGGCTCATTAGCTCACCAAAATCTTGGAATCTTGGCCAGAAAGCACGGCCCGATCATGCTGCTCCACTTCGGCAGCGTCTCTATCCTCATGATCTCGTCGGCCGGCCGACGCAGATCATAAGAATGAGTTGTAGGTTTAAGCATGTTGGAAACACTTATTATTATTATTATTATTATTATTATTATTATTATTATTTACACAAACTAAAACAAGTGTAAATAATAATAAATAATAAATATATAATTACATATATGTGAGTATGGGACAGGGTGGACACTAAGTTACCCACACCCGTCCACAAAAAAAATTGTATTAAAGGATTTGATAGGTTTAAGCATGTTGGAAACACTTGTTTTAGTTTGTGTAAATAATAATAATAAGTGTTTCCAACATGCTTAAACCTACAAATACTTAAGATCTAGCTCTTCGACTATACAAACTCATTTTTATATAGTCTTGGAATCTCTCTTTCGTGTAGATTCGGTTCATTCATATACATTTTTACTTAAAGGTCTAATAGGAGCCATTTTTTGTTCATGTCTATGAACCAACGATCACTCCATGCTTTGGTATCAGGCTTCACAATTCATATATTGTAAATTTGATTACACGTATAATAAATATTGATACCCATACATGTATTATGACGGGTACAAGTATTTTTTTTGAATGTGGATATGACGATGCGTACTATAGTACCAAACCCATTATCATTCCTAAGTGAAAAATTGTGTACAAAAACTGGTGAACTACATTCATGATTGCAAGAAAAAAACCCAAAGAAAATAGGACTGCAATATATGTAGAAATATTTGTGTAGATGAGATACCATTCTTCCAGAAGGAAGCATCTATACAACACTTAAATAAAACTACAGACATATACTTATACTCAATTTTAAAAAGTTTTGCCAACTATCATGTGGCTAGGTTTTTTGAAAGGTACAACACTTAAAACTCGCGATATTACAAATTAAACTCTTGTTCTCATGATCGAGTGATGATGCTAAACATTACTTCTAAGACATCTCTTCAAAATGGTAATTAACTATCAAAATTACTTCACAGAACATCTGCCTATGCATAAGAAAAAAACAACACAAACAAAATATCGTCAGACAAAACTTATTTTGGCAACAAAGAATACGGGAGTAAAAGAAAACACATGGGAGTGAAGAGGGATTTCTAGTCTAAAGATGGGCCGTATCTTAATTTATAAAAATGTGTGGCTTTGATTGAAAAGTAATTTGATAATGAGTCATATATATATATATATATATATATGATAGAAATCTATTTGAGTCTCAAATAAAATGTACAAATAAAAGAAAAGAGAAAAGAGAAAAGAGACCAAATCCTAAAAATTTCGGAAATCAGAACATGATAAAGTTAGCAATAAAAAATAAATTTCCAAAAAATATTATATGTGAAGACAGTTCCTGTGGTTTTAATGATGACTGTCATATTTTTTTAAGTGACGCTCATGAGAGGGACACGAGCATACGCGAGTTCATTTTTTTCATGAAAGGGACAATTTTTAGTGAGAGAAATTCTATATCATGTGATGATACACAACAGTACTCCTCACACACATTGCACATAATTTAATCATTTTTAAATAATAAGTTCACTTATTTTTTAAAATGTGTGCATTATTTAAAAATTATTGTGATGTTTATAAGAGGTATGGTGTGTGTGTCATCACATGACATGTAATTTACCCTAAAACTATTGAATTTCATAATACACATGTGAATTAATTGCAAAGGCGACAAACAAAATGTGATATCAATGGTACTTTGGCATGGATTTTTGTGAAACCAAGTAAAATTGCCTACGAATTGTGTAAGAATTTGAGAAAATTTCACTTTTGGTCTCATAGGACACGCCTTGCTCCCCTTTTGGTCCCAGCAGTGTTGATTTTGATCCCAAAAATTACGAACTATCAGTTTTGACCTCGGCGTTACGGTTTCCGTTAAATTTGCTATCAATTTTGGTCCCATTGCACTATTAATTTTGGTCCCAAAT
Source organism: Perilla frutescens (assembly GCA_026008535.1). Lineage (NCBI taxonomy): Eukaryota > Viridiplantae > Streptophyta > Magnoliopsida > Lamiales > Lamiaceae > Perilla > Perilla frutescens. Next base: position 23,410,927 of record BRKX01000005.1, read on the forward strand.
GACAGTAACATTTATTGGAGGGAATTTCATAGCTTTTTGTCATGCTTTTGGAGGGAAAGTTTCACAGATTTTGCTATGACAATAACCAAAGTTTCACAAATACCCAAGCAAAAAGGTGTAGTTTGAGGCTTCTGTATATATGAAAATTGCATTTTCTTGAAGATCAAATCCTCACAAAAGGAGAAACCAATCAATATAGAACAAATTGAAAATATGTCTTTAACAACAAAATACAATTAGGCAAGGGATTCCAATCAAAGCCAGTGCAGTCTACTAGAGAAAAATATGCATCCATCTAAAGAATCATGCATTTTGACTAATCTGATTTCTATGCTCTATTGTATATCTAACACAGATTCCACCAATATGAATCATTCTTAATTTGATGATGCATCAACCAGAATATTCAAACACACATAAAAAAGAAATTAGCAAGATTTCATAACATATTAGAGTTAAAATGGTGTCTAAAATGGCAGGATCGGCACTATCAGAGCTTTTTGATGTTGAAGGTTGTGATGACACCAGAGGTAGGTGCAATAACTTGGAAGAAACTGACAACAATTACTCTGAGTTAAACATTACAGACAGATCAAAATTATAATAAAATTCCATGCAGAACAAACATAACTACATAATTTCTATAACAAAACCAGTCAGAGAGAGAAAAAAAAACCAAGAAGAAGACACCTCCCTCCATAAATGTTTTCTTCTTGCAAATGAGACGGCAACTGCATTCAGATCAAATCATAAAAACGAATCAAACACACAAAGATCAAATTTTTACCATGATTGCCACCATGTTTCTTTTTATATGGAAGCTTCCCAACCTCAAGAAACTTGGCAAACTCACTCCCAGATTCGGAAGCCCGCTCAAATTGGAGTTGAATCTCCCTCATAACTTCAGAATCGGCTTTGAACCCACACGGCTTAAACCCAGCAGCATTGCCCCGATCTTTCGACCTCTCCTCGGCATCAACAACCTTCTTATCCACCATATGCACCTCATACTCAATCGGATCACTCTCCATTCCAACACTAGACCTCACTCTATACTGTAATTCCGCTTCATTTATGCCTCAGCGCATCTTCTTCCTATACCCTAGGCTTGGGGTAACTGCTGCTTCCACTTTCTGCAAACTTCTGATGGCTGTGAACTTCTTTCACAACCTCATCTTCCTCATCCTCCAAATCCAGAATCCCCTCCTCCTCTCTCACCTCCCTCGAGTCGCAGCTAGGAGTATATGCTGGATAAAATTTATCATAGCTCTCGAAAAGGTTCAAGAAATCCCAAGCAGACGAACATGGCGGTGAAGGCGGAGGCGGCGGTGGTTTAGAAGTCGAAGCCACCGCGGGAGGCGATGAATAGCCACCGCCACCGTACGGTACCGGTGGTGAAGAACCACCATAATACCCACCTCCAGCGCCGCCGTCTCATGATGGGTTTGATTTGGGTGCGAATTGAAAGTGATAATCGAATTGGGTGGGAATTTAGGGCGAAATGAAGGATCCGAATCGGGTGGAATTTGTGATTTTCTTCAGAAATTTGAGTGTGAATTGTGAAATTAGGGATTTGGCTCGAATCCGACTCAAAAGGGGCACACGTGCGACCCCTCCGTTAATTCGTCTAACTGGCGTTAAATATCCAAGGACCAAAATTGATACAGTTAAACCAATGGGACTAAAACTGAGTGATTTTTTTGAAAAAAGACCACAATAGATATCAATGGGACCAAAAGGGGAGCAAGGTGTGTCCTATGGGACCAAAAGTGAAATTTTCTCGTAAGAATTTACACTGAATTATGGTAATTGTTGAATTTCCATAATAAAGTGGATAATATTAGGATTATATATATATATATATATATATAGGATATGGATCATATGAGAACACTTTGTTGGTGTGAGAAATGAGAACCCATCTTACACCATCCAATTTAATAATCCAATGGTTGAGATTTAAGGTGGCAATTTCGTAAATAATAGAGCAAAAAATAAAGGAAGGAGGGCTATTTTCGTCCAAACCCATTAAAAATGATGATGTCATCAATTTAAAAAAAAATCTTAAAAACTTTAACCAACTATAACTTGCTCATTTTTAATCCAATGCACACAAAAAATATATCAAATTAAAGCTCTCTTCATGCTCTTTCATTTAAGATGTCGAAAGGCTATGTTTAGATGAAAAAATATGAACGAAAAATTAAAAAAAAAAAATTTTACGCGTGCCCAGGTTGTAATGCTTTCGTTAGCATATAATAATTCTTCGTCAGCATTATGATAACATATGATAACGTATGCTAACGAAGCATTTGTCATATGCTAACATAATGTATTCGCTGTGCTAACAAAGAATTATCATAATGCTAGCGTAGTATAAATTTATTAGGGTTTATTAAATCTCAATTATGATTTATTTAATCTCGATTATGGTTTATTCCATCTAATTATCATTATTTTTTTAAAATTTAATTTTTTGTTTATAGTTCTTAATTGATTATTATGGTTTATCCCATCCAATTATGATTTATAACGTATGTTGATAGAGTATTGTCATATGCTAACATAGTGTATTCGCAATGCTAACGAAGCAAAACCATAATGCTAACGTAGTATAAATATATTATTATTATGATTTGTTCCAACTCATTTAGGCTTTACCACATCCAATCAATATTTATTTCATCTAATTAGATTTATTTCATCCAATTATGATTTTTTCCATTTAATTAAGCTTTATTAAATCAAATTAGGTTTATAATTAATTTTTAGAATATTTTTTTCGCTAACAATATTTGAAAACTTTAATTAGCATAACCATAATGCTTCGTTAGCATTATGATAATACTTCGTTAGCATAACGATCTGTTATCAAATCCTCCGCGATTTTTATAAGAATTACCAAATTACGTTAATACCCTCGCGTGAAAAACTTTTCAGATATTACAGAATTGCCACCGCCTTTTTCATCAAATCTGGACCTTTGATTTTTGATGGATGTGTGGTGTGAGATGTGTTCTCATTTCTCACACAAGGGGTTATTTTTATATAACCCCACCCCTATATATATATAATTTGGTTCAAATGAGAACGCATCTTTAGGTGAGAACTAGGAACTATTTACAGCCGTTGGAACTATAATTTAAGAGTGCAGAATATAGATTGAGATTTAATATTTCTTTTTAATTATAATATTTTTAAATTAGATATGGATATGATATAAATTTTATAAATCAGTCCCATAATAATAGGTATTGTCTTATCTAGATTTATTTATATTTATATTTCTCTCTCCTACTATCTACATGATTTTATGTTTATTATATATATATATATATATATATATATGTTTCATCGTCTACCATTTTTATCGGAGTTCTTCAATTTTTTTTATTTCATCCCCCCATTGTTTAATTAACAAGAATAGATTTTCTTGGTTTTCATGATTTCTAAAACATGTTTGACAATATACATTAAATACATGAAGAACATGTAACGCCCCAAAATCAAAATTCAAGCCCAATCTTTAATTTTAGGGCCCAATAGTTATAACACGTTCTTTTATTTTAAAAATAGGTAAGTATGGGCTTTTGAGCCCACTTTGAGCCCATCCATAAATATTTCTATTTTAGGCCCAAATATTATTGGAACGAGATAATCGAACGCATTAGACGATAGTTCTCGTATAAACCCAATTTTGGCCCAATTAGGTTCATGTCAAGATCAATCTTAAGTCTATTTTTTTTAGCCCAAATTGCTCGGCCCAATTGTGATTAATTTTAGGCCCATTTATTTTTGTACAAATAAAATAAAATTAATTGTTGACCCTTTTATTTTGGAAAAGTCATCATCCCTAGGGATGTCAATGGGTAGGGTAGGGTACGGGTATGCCTTCCCCATACCCTACCCTAATATAAAATGCCCTACCCATACCCTACCCTATTACCCTATTTTTTTATAACAGGTAGGGTACGGGTATTACCCTACGGGTAATCGGGTACCCGCGGGTAAAACGGGTTACCCGTTTAGATTTATTTAATAATATTAATATATCACAATAAAAAATCTAAAAAAACACGAAAAAAATTAATACACGAGTTCTTTTAGTTATTTACTTATTTTACTTATTTTAGTTACTGATTTTTTAGAGAAAGAAAACTTATGTGCGATATAAAGACTATTTCACATGATCTGCTGCATTAAATATGTTCTTCAAATGCACTTTTGCCTCAAAAACAATCTGCTGCATTTCAAAAATTAAATGCCTATGAACAACAAATATGAGAAATATGATATGCAAGCTCGTCTGAAAATATTGGAAGAGAAAAGCTCATTTTGGAATGTATTGCAAAAGGTTTGGTATATTCTGTTTCATCAAATTATTAAAAATTAAAAGTAAAAATTTTATAAATAAATATATACATATATATATTTTTAATATGTTAGGGTAATCGGGTAAAACTTTAATCCCATACCCTACCCTTACCCTAATAAAAATTAGCGGGTACGGACAGTACCCTACCCGTTACCCAAATCTACGGGCAGTACCCTACCCTATAACCCATTTACCCGCGAGTAATTTTTACCCGCAGGTAAAATTGACATCCCATTCATCCCCAATTGATATACATTAGAAAGAGAGAGAAAGAAGAGGGGAAAGAAAAAAGGGAAAAAGAAAGAAAGGGGGCAGATCGAAAGAGAGAGAAAGGGGAGAAAGGGAGGAGAAAAGAAAGAGAAGAAAGGGAAGAGAAGAAGGAGAGAAGGCAGAATGAGAGAAAGAAAGCAAGAGAGAGAGATGGATTAGAGGAGAGATAGAGAGAAAGAGAGAGAGAGACGAGAAAGAAAGAGGGAGAGAGAGAGCCAAGGGTTGAGAGAGGAGGGAGAAGCAGCTAGCAGGAGGTTGCCGGACCTCCCACCGGCGCCGGATCAGCAGCAGCAGGTCACCGGAGTAGCAGCCGGACGCCGAAGCGCAGCCGTAGCAGCAGCATGAAGCTCACCCTCGTCTGCCACCTTCGTCGTCGTCGTATGGGTCCATTTCTTACCCCTTTCATTTGATTTTCGGATATGTCGTACGTTGATATGTGTTCTTCATTTCAACTTTGGATATCGTTGTCATCCGGTGGTCGGAAACCGGCCAAATCGCCGGAAATCAGAATCTGCTCCATTTTTCTGAACAGTTTTCATGCTCCCACTGAATTTGACTTTTTAGCCCTTTTACTGTCAAAATCTGGGAATGTCTATTTGATGAACATTTTTAGATATATGTCTTAGGGTTCTATAGAACTTGGAATTACTTGATTCGGAGTTTCGGTTGAGGAGATATGGTCGATTTACTGAAACTGGTACAAGAGATGAAAACAGGGGAAATGTTTTTAAGTGTGTGAATTGGGGTTTTGAAATATATTTATGTCGATTTTTAGTTGATTTTAAGAATATTCACATTGTATAATCACAATTTGTTTGATCTTGAATTAATGTTATGTCAAGTTCTAAATTTAAATAAATTGATGTTTAATCAAAGTGCGTGTGATCGACTAAGCATGAATGTTTTGAATTCAAAGTGATTTGAAAATTTTGAAATGAACTCTTTAAATGTGAATTTGAGATTTGTCAGTAGACTTCATATATTTCTCATCAATGTTAAGGTGATATTGATATGTAAGAGGGCTCAAGTTTGATTTTGGAAGAATTTTGAAAATAATTTGTGTTTAACCGTGAATATGTGTATTTCAAATCACATTTTGTTTTAAGTCTCTAGTTAGTTTTTATTTTCAAGATGTACCTTGGTGATATTGGTGGATTACATGTTTATATGATTAAGATGATTCATGGGTTTATAAAGAAATTTTTGATTATGATTTATGAATGAATTACCGAAGCCTTGATGTTATATATATATATATATATATATATATATTTAAATGGTGGATCATTAATGGTGTTTTAATGTTTTGAAATGTGTTTGGAATGTTTTAGAATTTAAATAAAATAGACAGGTTTCTTTTTTTTTAGAATTTATATAAGTTTGAACGAAATTACAAAAATTTAAGATAAGGTTTTTATTTTTCCCAACTAATTCGAAAATGGGCTGTTATGATTCATCTTTTAATCTGGCCATTGGATCCAAAAATAAATTACATCGTTAGATTCCTCATTTTCTTTGCATACGAAAAATGTACTTTTTTATAAAAATCCGACAAGAATTGAATCCGATCGAGATGAAAATGCGTTTGAATTTGACGCCCTTTTTACACTCGTGAACAGTAACGTTCATTGCTAATTTGTCGGTATTTCTAGCTAGATTTTGTCTTCAAGGTCTTCTAACCGATTGTTGGTTAAGTTGAGGTGGTCTTGTGGTTTTTGACCGTTCCTCAATAGGAGATAAAATGAATTTTATGCGATTTTTCAAAGTTTAGCCAAAACCGTAAAATATCTCCTATCATTCAAAAATAATTGTTCATCATTATAGACCATGCTAGGGAGCTAGGGAGTAGGAGTATGACCTTATTTACGTTATCAAATAGTTCTATGATTTTAATACGTTACTAAGACATAGTCTTTACATGTAGATCCTAACCCGGGACATCAAACTTAGGAAGAGCAAGTTGTGATTAAAGCGACAGCTTATAATAGCTATAATGTGGGTAATTCTATACTCTTCTATGTGCAAATGGAATGTTAATCTATGAAATCATCTACGAAATGATTTTTGGATATGAATTGATATTACGATATGAAATTATTGTCTCGATATATGATATCATACGAGATAGATGTAGTAACCCTTATAAGCAATGATGCTATGCTATTAATTGATGAAGGAATGAGATCTAGACGATTCATTCTAGGTTGTAACCTATGCTAGTGGACCATAAGTTAAGATTATTGTTCGATTGTCTAGCATTCTCATCTATGTTATTAATTTAGGAAATCGGGCGCTTGACCCTTATGCTATGACCTATGATCAATACTCTAGCCTGCTATTACGATATGATCTTACAATAAATCTTATCCGAGACGATAGGCTTAGAACGAACATAGTATGATCAAAGTTTTAGCTACTATGGTTATAAGGTGGGTGATATCTATCGAATACGCGACTTATGTTTCAAAATTATGTTATGCTTATGATGAAATATGTTTATGATAAGACATGCCTCAAAATACTTTTATGCTCAATGATATCTATACAACACGTGACTTATGTTTCAAAAACGTATTCTATTTATGATAACATATGTTTATGCTCAAGCATGTTTCAGATTACTTTTATGATTTCTAAGTGACACGTGGTTTTATGTTTCAAAATCACGTTATGGTTATGAGAAAAATATGTTTATATAAAAGCATGCTTCAAAGTTTAAAATATTCTTTTTATTGCTCATCGGAAGATACTAAACTCTATGGTTCCAAGTATGAGCACTACGGTGCGGTATGAGCACTTCGGTGCGGTATGATATAGCACTTTGGTGCGGTATGAGCACTCTGGTGCGGTATGATATAGCACTCCGGTGCGGTATGAGCGCTTCGGTGCGGTATGGCACAATGGTGCAATTATGGTACTACGGTACAAACATGTCACTTCGGTGAAATTATTATGATAGGGAACCATATTGAGTTAATCTTTCGTATGTTAATGAGCAAATACTTTCTATGGGCATTATAGTAAATATGTTAAATATGCAAATCATTTAATGATGATCAAGTATATTTCAGAAATTTAAAATCCCACTGAGTGTTTTCTGGCACTCAGCCCATCTATTTTTCATAATATTTTCAGGTATTTGATGACGGCTGGCGGCTGACGTGGACGAATGGGGATTTCTTATTCATTGACCACTTTTATGATTATTAATTATTGATTATGTGTATTTAGTGGTCAATAAGTATGAATTTTATGCTTCCGCTTTATGATTACGAAATATTTAATTATTTTATGGACACTTGTGAATGTTGTGGTCTTTGGGCACATTTTAAAGGTTGAGAGTTGAATTTTGACTAGTCTTGGTCATACAAGTTTGAATGGTAAACGCCTGTGCGCGTGGATATATAAATATTTTAAACGGAATGCTGCCCAAATTTTTATGATCCAAAGAAAATATTTATTTGAAATTGCGAAAAATTTTATTGTCTTTTCTTTTGGTCGTGTGTTTTCGTTAGCACTTGGGCCTTCAGGTTCGGGTCGCTACAGAACATATGTATGAATTATTTATTAATTTCTGCAAAACCAACAATGAATTATTTGAACTTACTAAATTCCTAATTTGCAGGGTGATCGATATGATTTTAGCAATGATTTGATATTCTGTAAGCAATGTTTTGATTTTAAATAAGCAATGATTTGATGTCCAAGTAATATGATTTTTTAAAAAATATATTGATAAGTAAAGATTTTCTCATAAATAAGTAACAAATAACACTTAACAAAGCATGAATTTTCATCATATATATATTTTTTTTTAAAAATCAAAATGTTACGCATTATGCAATGAAATAATATTTGAGAAGCAATGAATATTTCTGATTTAAAAAATCTTAATTCTTAGGTTGATCAACATGAATTTAGCAATGATTTAGTGTTTTGCTAGCAAGGTATTAATTCTACATAAACACTGATTTGATAACCAGTAATTATAATTTTTTTATAATTTAATTTGTAAGCGATAATTTTCTCATAAATAAGCAACAAACAACACTCAACAAAATATCAATTGTCATCATATATATTATTATTTTTTAAATCGAAATGTTCCACATCATGCAATGAAATTGTATTGGAGAAACAATAAAACGTTACAATAGAAGTAATGAATTAATTCCGGCTAAAATTCAAAAAATTATAATATTAGAATCATTGAAATGGTACATCTCGATCAATTTATACCATGAATTTCGAATGTTCAAACAAGTAATGAGGAGTTTGTTGCTTATATTGTTAGATTTTATTGCTTAGAATGTTTGAATTGATATTATTTTAATTTCGTTGCTTAGATGGTAATTTGTCATGGTTCGACCCTGATGGACCATTGAGAGAGAAAGAAGAGGGGGTGGAAACGTGTGTGTGTGTGTGAGAGAGAGAGAGAGAGAAAGAGAGAGAGAGGAGATACGTGAGGGAGGTGCGTGTGTGTGTGTGTGTGAGAGAGAGAGAGAGAGAGAGAGAGAGGAGAGACGTGAGGGAGAGGGAGAGAGGGGATATGTGGAAGGTGAGAGAAAATGGGATATGAGATTTAATTGGATGATTACATATCACAAATTATACTAATATCTTTATATTTATGATTTATATATTAAATCTATAATTGTAATATCTTTTTCAATTTTAATCTCAACCATCAATCAACATAAATTAAAAAGTTATGATTTGTTCCTAGTTCTCACATGGAGAATAGTACTCATTATAGCCCACCCCTTATATATATATATATATATATATATATATAGAGGAAAGATCAAATGTAAACATTGCTCTACTGTATAGTTCAATTAAGAGTGGCCAAATACCTAACCTTACTATTATCATGTCATCTTTCTGCCCAGAATGAAGTTGGGAATCAATGCAAGATAAATTAAGAACAATTAGCCTCGTGTATACCTTCTACCTTAATCCTATTCACATTCGATTTGAACACTGATTACTTAGCCAGAAAACATATTAAATAACAAAGCAAAATTAAATAAACAACACATGATGAAAAAAATATAGATTAAAATCTGGACCAAACTCCAGATTTAGGCAAAACAGGTACGGGTATCAGCCGAGGGCAAACTGCCGACTGCTATGCAGAATATTCAAGAACTACAAAAATAGAAAACTAAGTGCGGAAATGAAAGTAATATCCAATGTGTCTAAACTGAAAATGAAGACTAGTATTTATAGTTGTTAATCGGCCACAACTTGGCCCAACCCAGCCCACGTAGAGGTATGCTTTAGTTGGAGAGATCCACTTCAATCATGTTCCCTAAATTATAGAGATGAGCTGTTCTATCTCTTCTATCTACTTTATCTCTTCTCTTCTCTCTCCTCCACGTCTTCTCTCTCCTCTAGCTGAACTTCCCCAAGCTTCGGAACTGCTGTGCACGTGGGTCTACGCCAATTTGGAAGGAGTCGCTGTTGAACTTCCGCACTAAATCCGCAACAGACTGTCAAAGCTTCAGCGGTTGATCCCTTTTATGCCCTCAATCAAGTTGGCACTTGGTTATGCCCATAATGAGTACAAACGTGCTTCTTCTCTCCCCAGTTACACTTTTTCCTAACAAGACTCTAGACACTACTAAAATTACTAAAAACGAGTAAAAAGATAAAGTAAAAAGATGCGAAATTGAGTCTGTATCAGCGCGCATGCGCACATAAGGCATGCGCGGGCGAAGATGGCTACGCATACAACAATAAACATAGACAGACATCGATAAGACATCGGCAGAACATCGACTTATAATTTGACACGCACAAGATGGTTCCGCACACAACAACAAACATCGACATACATTAGGTAACAATTTGAGCTCGGATAAGGCATGCACACAACTACAAATATCGGCATACGTCGATGCATGCACATTGACTTCACAGTAGTAATTGCGCACTAGGCTCCGTGCGCAGTTAAGAACTTCATTTTTCTAGATTTTTTGAAGGTTGCAGAAATACTTCATTTTTTTCCAGATTTTAAAAAATGAACTATATTAGGGATAATTTTTAAATACTTCAAAGCATGTTTATTATGTTTAGAAAATTCTTCTACTCAATTTTTCTCCCAAATCAAACTTAAAAAACAAACCATACCAAACAATCTAACAATATTATTAATAATTAGATCTGAAAGCACATAGGGAGAACTTTTGTCAAAATTTTCGACAGACATTGGGTAACAATTTCCAGAGTGCTTGACGGGTTGGGAAAGGATTTTCTATTTCTTCTCTTGAATTTTCGGTGGTCGACGGAGGCTGTAGATTGTGTAGATCGACGACATGAGAAGAATTCTTGACAAAATCCATTACTGCTGCAGATTATGTAGATCGATGATGTGAGATTGTAGAGGAGAGAGAAAAATTTCAAAATTTATTTTTTGAAATGTGATGTGGGCGGTGGTGGGAAGGGGATATAAAGTAGGGTTTATTTTTAAAAATAAATATAAAGGTATTTTAATAATTATGGCTAAAAAAATATATTTAAAAATTAGTGACTAAAATAATTTTTTAAAAAATTTAAGTGGCTACTTTAATCCATTGCCCGTAGATATATTAATGCTTAGGGAACAAAAATGAAACACAACTTAAATATGCATGCCACAAGAACTACTTTTCGTGACAAGACTACTCAAAGTTGGTATTTATGGTTTCTTTTGAAAATCTAATAATCCCTTTCCTCTCTCTTACGACAACGAAGCAGCAAAATAAAATGGGACTTCATATATCTATTTTTTTTTTCTCTACTCTTCGGGGAACAGAAACAACAACATCCTACTCCTCTCCCTCTCCAACAGCTTAGTTTAAATTTATGCAGCAGCAAGGAGTAGTGGAAACTCCATACCTTTCGAAAATATTTCTTGAAAACTCTAAACTCTTGCTCTTTTTTTTTTTTCTTTTCTTTGGTAGTTTTTAGGGTTAGATGTCATAGAGAAGGGATTTTATTACATAGCTATCGAAAGCACATCTGATAAAGTCGAAAGATTATAAACTTTGAGATTTTGAGAGATATCTGCTATTCAATTTCGTGAAGAAGAAGAAGAAAGGAAAAAAGTTCTATAATTCTGGCCTTCATAACATTGGGCTTGAAGACTTGGGCTCTAAATAAAAAAATATTATTTCAATTAGGCTATAATAACTTGGCTAAAGATAATTCAAGTGTCTCTAATTAAATAAATAAATAAAACATATGCTCAGAAAATAACAATATACTATAATTAATTCATGCTATATTTAATAAACTTATCAAGATGCAACTTATTAGACTTAAGCAATTAATATCACATATAGATAAATATAAAATAAAATATGTGAAGGAATTGATCATGCTATTTGTGCACGTGTGCATGATATCTTGTTATTTCTAGATCCTTCCAGCTGTGTGTAGTAGCTGATCATATATGTGTATTTTCTCCTTTCCCTTTGTATAAGTAGCAGAAATACAGTTTGTAGAACTATTTTTCTCTAGATTGCATGAACTTTAACAAAATCTTGTGCGAAATGAAATATTCCAAGCCGAAGTAATATATGATCATATATATTATTGTTTACACTGTCATGATGAATACAAGGTCTTCTTATTTTTTGGCCGAGATGATTAATTCCTTGATATAGTTATTTAGTTTTGAGTTGGGGCCACTAAGACAATGAGGAAGAACATGTGATCTCTTACAACCATTGCTCGAACAAGATGTCTGTCATCTGTTGATGTATTTGAGGGTTTTGTATGCCATGTCCATCTCCATTGTGGTACATAAATTGTGCCATTCTTCCCATATCAGCTGCACATGCGATGAAATCTTTGCAAAATGGAGAATCCACAGACCACACTTCCTCATTAATCTTTTTCCATGTCTCTGCTATAAGCCATCTGATGTGGCGTCGCGCCTCTTCTTCCGAAGCATTGTTGTCATTCATGTAGCACTGAATTGATTTCGGCACATCGCCTCGACTCACCTCCTCCTATATATATATATATATATATATATATATATATGTATGTATATTTTTTTTAAAATAATTTGTACGTGAATAAATTAATTAAATGCATGCATGCATGAATGTTTAATTTAATTAATTACCAGCGAGGTTCCCAAATCATCAGCAAGCCGCAAAATGGTTGATGAATAACGAATTAAATCGTGGTATTTGAATAAACTCTCAACAGTCTCCCTCGTAATCGAATCTGTTACTCGGAAAAAAACATGGCAAAGCATTACAGGGCCGCTAATTGAAATCCAAGCGTTGTTGAGATACTCTTCCAAATTTGGTTTATGTCCGCTGTAGAACCATTTTGCCTCTACCAGATATGTCTCAGCCAAATCCAACCACTGCAAGTATATTTATTTACTCAAAATTTTGTTAAATAAATAAATTAGTAATTAATCTGCTATATAGTCTGACCCAGTTAAGTGTAGTTACCGATTTGCGTAGATACGGGATGATGTTAATATCTTTCTCTTTCATGACATCATAAGCTGTGTCGTCCACGAAATTGTTGAGTGCAAGAAAACAGAGTTGCATGTAATTAGGAAGATGGTCAATTGAACTAACATCCCATCTGCAAAAAAATAAATAAATTAATTCATTCCACATTAATGCTCCGTCTCATTTTAATTTAATAGGCTGATTGAGATTTTTCACGAGATTAAGATAAAGATTGGGAAATACAATTAATCAAGAAACTTCCAAATATACCCCTATTTATTTATGTGACAGTGAATTAATGCTTAATGTAAACATATTAAATAGAATATATACTAGTAAATTAGCTAAATATATATAAAAACATGCCCCGGGACATTGCAAAACGACAAACAAGCCTATCAAAATGGGACGGAGGGAGTATATGTATAAGTATAGACACATTAGCATGATATTAATTACCTCCGAATCGCCTCGGTGAATAGCTCGAGTTCTTCTAAGGTACCATAGACATCGTAAATATCATCTAACGTGGTTATTAGAGCGTTAACTTTGGCCAGCGTTACCCTTGCATTTTCATGTTGAAGAGGCTGAATGATCCCAGTACACCAAAAGTAGCATTCCACAAGCCTATCCCTTACAAAGGGGAGCTTCTCAGCAAGGCATGTATTTTTCCACCACCTATATACACATACATACATACATACATACATACATATATAACATGAGATAATTAATTAGAAGAACAATAAATATATATATATATATATATATACACAATATTTTCACTTGGATATATCATACCCTAAGTCTTGTTTGAGTTCTTGTTGAAACTGTGCTTGAAAAATATTTAAGTCGAGTTTGGCAAGCTCCAACACAAGTGGATTCATGTGACTTCTCCTCTTATAGGCATCAATCCACCAGCTTGCATTTGGCCTTTGAATCCTCCAATGAATTGGGATGTCCAAAGAGTGGCGCACACACGATATAAGATTAGTGTCTGCATCATCATCATCATCGATTGTTTTCTCATTGAGTTTTTCCTGCAGAGATTTGGTGGCGAATTCCCTTGCTAGCTCGAGTGTCATTTCGCCTTCTGTCAGTAGGAAGGAAGCTTCGTACAGTTGCAACAATCCTTTGGTGTCGCTGCTGAGGCTTCTTTTGAACTCACCATTGTCGTTCTTGAAACAGTCGAAAACCTCTGCCAATATATAATATAAGGCAAAGTATTCGGTACTTCCGATGTACTGAGTTACTCAGTACAATGGGTCAAAATTTGATTAATTTCGCGGGTCAACCCGCCACAGTTCAAGTGTTGACTAGCCTTATTCCAAAAAGGTTGCCAAAACAAGCAATATCACATGACGTCCAAAAGTATATATCACTCGAATCCTTAAAAGTTCAGATGCTACTTGTTTTTAATAAGTTTTATTTAATCCAAATTAGATTTTATTCCATCCAAATTAATGTATAGAGTTTAGGGTTTATGGTTTTTAAAGGTTTAGTTTTTTTTTTAATTTTTTTAGACTTTTTTATTAGGTTTTTAGGTGTTAGATTTTGTAGGGTTTATTAATCTCAATTAGGGTTTATATTTAATTAGAAAATATTAATTATCGAGTGTAGTGTACGAGCCCAAGCATTAGCAGGCTAGTGCACTGCACGAGATGCTAGATAATTAAAAAATTAAATTAATTCACTTTTATTTTAGGGTTCACTAATTTCATTTTATGAAACATATTTATTTCGAAAAATTAATTATTTAGCACAGTGCACGAGCCACACGTTAGCGTCGGGCGAAAGTGCACTGTGCGAGTCATTGAATTTAATTTAATAGTATTTATTTTTGTGGAAAAAAAAACAAAAAAATACGGGCGCGTGTTTCTGACACACCGTCTGACCGCTAGTGCACCGAATACCCACCCATAATATAAATATGTATCTACCAGGATTTAATTTGGATTTCTATGATATTTAGATATATATAGTTACAATTGTATATATTAATGAATTATTATTATTATTATTACCTTGAGGAACTTTAAAACCGTATTGTCTTAGGAGTCTGAATGCAAGAGCTGTCGAGTACAAATCCCTCTCCACCATGATCTTGTGATCATATGTACTGATTTTGAATAATATTTCTTTGATTTCTTTCTCGACATGGTGAGAGAGAGCGAGCTTCTGAAGGTCATCAATCAACTCAAGTTGTACAACGGGATCTGTTTCTTTCCCCATCACCATCTTCACTTGCACAATCAGCTCACCAGCCCGTTTCATGTGACTTTTGTCCTACACAAGTATAATACAGTTAAACATGCATATATCATATATTATACATATTGCACACCCATTAATTAACTATTCTCGCTCTAAATTAAGTGTATAATAAGAAAGAAAGAAAAAAAAATAGTAGATTAAGATTAGAGGGGGTGGCCTTTGAGACGACTGTGTAATGGATCTCAATCCGTTAAACGGATCTTATTTGACCCAAGAGGTCATCTCCCCCTTCTTTTTTTCCTTTTCTTTTTAATTTTTATTTTTCAATGGTCTCCCCCTTTTTCCTTTTCTTTTCAATTTTTAATTTTTTTTTTTATTTTTTTTACAAATACATATTTAATTTTTTTTTATTTGGGTCTCACACAGTTTTGTCCGACACTAACGTGTGAGCTTGTGTGCTATGCTCGCTAATTAGTTTTTTTGAAATAAATATATACCCTAAAATGGAATTAGTTAATCCTAAAATTAAATTGAATTAATTTTTTTTATCAAATGGGTCGTGCACTATGCTCTATAATTAATTTGGGTGAAATAATATATATATTTTTTAAAAGTAAAGAAACTAAAAAAGTGAAAAAAAGCAGGAAAAAGAAAACGGGGGGCCTGGTGCGTGGCGCACACACGCCAGGCTGGATGGGCTGAATTGAGCGGTTCTGGGCCTATTTTAGGTTGGTTTGACCCGTTTAACGGATTGTTACCCGTTAGACCGTCTGATGATATATGTTTTTGTCTTAAAATTAATGTACGTGCGTACCTTATAATGACTGTTGAGTGATAGAATATAGTCCGCATTCCAAAAGGAAGGACTGTAGTTTCCGGATCGTCGTTGATCACTGGCTTGCAAGGAGCAACGGAACCGGAGGCAGAGGGGGAGGCGAGCAATAGCTGCTCTAGTACTAGTAGAGGAGAAACCACACAGTTGTGAAGCGTAGCTTCTGCCGGAGTTATGAAGATAATGAGCTGGCTTAATAGGAATCGCCATATGCATTATTGCACCGGTATACATTTTGTGATCGATTAATCTTTTCTTTTCGCTTTTTTTTTTCTCTGATTGCTTTCTGTTGATACATGCAATTTATAGGTCTCAGTTTTTAAAATTGGTTGGTAGTTAGCATTTCACGATTTTATATATTTTAATAATTTTATTTCCTTATAATATTCCAAATGCACATTCCTCCAACTATGCATCTTAATACCCTAGAAAATAGACCAGGACTATTGATCGATCTTAGTTAATTAATTACATTATTCGAGTTGTATGCGGGATAAGTAGTGCATCTATATACCCTATCTATGTGACAAGACGTTAGTAATTCAAGCATTAGAAATAAATACTCTATAGTCTACGCTATGGGAATTAGAGAAATGGGCTATTTCTGTAATTCTTATAATTAATTTGGCGGTTATCGTTTTAATTTCTCTGATTCTTGTTAGGGATGATATTCTACAACTCAATCTATTTAGTTTGAGTAAATTTCACTCTTAGTCCTAATCGTAACTTTTTTGGTCCCAAATTTAATTTTATTGATATTTTTTGTTCCTAAATGAAATGTTTTGACTTTTTGGTCCCATAACTAATCGGATACTTAACGGCCATTAAATTTTGGGACCAAAACCGTTGAAACATGTCATTTGGAACAAAAAAATTCAGAAAGATTTAAATTTGGGACCAAAAATGTTACTATCGGGATAAAAAAAAAGTACATATCAATTTTTTTTTTTCATTTTTTCTTCAATTTCAATATCTTGTGATTTAGTTTAATTTTATAATTGATATTTAGGGTTCATCCCCCCAATTAGAATTTATTATAATATTTTTAGCATTTATTTTTCAAATAATCAATTAATTTTTTTTTATTTTCTTTATTTTTATTTTTATCAAACAATACCAAATAAAATATTTAGCAATAAATATTGAGGGGTATTTTAGTAAGAGTGACTAAAATAATTTGTTTGATAATATTAAGATGTGTGTAATTTGCATTAAATTACTTGAGTTTTATAATAATAAGGGCTAACTGCCTTAAAATACATAAATTTTGGGTTGTTTTTTATTTTTTTCATACATTTTAAAAAATGTAGTTCTTGTTTCGGTTTTCACATGATTTTCAAATTCCGACCAATTGAATCTGACGTGACAGTCGGCCAATTCCTACTAAGAATGACATTATGGTCCACTACATATATGATATCTTTGGCAGTAACTTTGGCATTGCATATACAATTTATTGACGTGGTGACCGCATATATTTGTATGGGTCATTGACGATAATATTTATATTAAAATTTCTTGTATAACATCGCAACATCTATTATGAGAAAAGTTAAATCATGCCTAAATATGGAGTTCTTGAAATGAAAAATATAGGTAAAGCCAAACATTGCATTGACCTATAGATCGAGCATCTCTCTAAATGAATTTTATATACCAGTCAACCTATCTAATTGTTAGAAAAAACTATCAAGAGTGACCTATCAAAATATCCCTATTATGGTTTTGATGAAATGTCAAAACATGCCAAAATGCTTTGAAAAACTGAAGGAAAAATCAAGC
Source organism: Perilla frutescens (assembly GCA_026008535.1). Taxonomy (NCBI): domain Eukaryota; kingdom Viridiplantae; phylum Streptophyta; class Magnoliopsida; order Lamiales; family Lamiaceae; genus Perilla; species Perilla frutescens. The sequence goes on from BRKX01000005.1 coordinate 23,428,865, forward strand.
AGAAAACTATGATTGATCAAACAAAAAGTTGAGCTGAAAGCATTCAGAGCATGATCAATCTGAAGAAGAGAAATAAGTAGATCAAGACCAGTCAAAGAACTGGAAACAAAAGGAAGCAGAAGCATGTTTGCTAAAATAGTTAGCAAAGGAAACTGAAGCTACAGGTAGTCAGAAAGAAGAACTGACAAGCTCAAAGTACCAGCTGAGAAAAATGCTAGCTCAGGATCCCAACTGAAGAAGAATGCCAGTTCAGGATCTCAACTGAAGAAGAATTCCAGCTCAGGATCCCAACTGAAGAAGAATGCGAGTTCAGGATTCCAACTGAAGAAATGCCAGTTCAGAATCCCAACTGAAGAGAAATACAAGTTCAGGATTCCAACTGAAGAAATGCCAGTTCAGAATCCCAACTGAAGAGACCAGTTCAGAATCCCAACTGAAGAGAAATACCAGTTCAGGATTCCAACTGAAGAAATGCCAGTTCAGAATCCCAACTGAAGAGAAAGGCCAGCTCAGAGTTCCAGCTGAAGAGATACCAGTTCAGAATTCAAACTGAAGACATTCCAGCTGAAGAAAGGCCAGTTCAGAACATTAGCTGAAAAGACATCAGCTCTAGAGATTACAACTACCAGCCCAGAACTGACATTCAAGACAGCAGCCAAAACTAGAATTCAAATTATCCAGAAGCCGACATAAGGATCTTGGAGTTAATAAAGATCTTAAAGTAAAAGCTTGTCAGAGATCAAGCTACGTTGCAACGGCTACTTCAACATAAAGCCTCTCAACGGCTTTAAAAATTAATGAATCATTTATGATCATTCGTTGATTCACAAACGGTCACAAGCTCACTCCTCTATAAAAGATGGGTGATTCAACTTGTGAAAGTGACTTTTTGCAAACCAGACTTTTGCCAATCAGACTTTCTGCAAAAAGAGAGAGACTTTTACCAAGACAAATTGTCAAAAAGATATTTGAAGAGCTCACTTTCTCTCCAGAATAGCTAGAAGCTCAAAAGCATCAAACTGCTGCAAAAGTCTCAACTGAGAAGGAGAAGCCGAACGCTCAACATCTTGCCAGTTGTTGAAGAAGTCCTGCCAGAGCAAGCCTCTCAGTTTGAAGATATACATCGATAAACTACCCAGCTCAAGCTTAAGGAGCACATCAGTTGATACCAGTTTCAAGACTATATTCTTGAAGATCAAAAGAGATCTAAAACTTTGAAAAGATGAATAATAGCACCTTATCTCTCCAGCAAGCAGTTGGGGATCGCAAGTGTGAGTTTGTCGACCTACCGATTGAGGGGACTGCATTCGTTGGATTGCCGTTTTCGAGACAACAACAGTTGAAAAGGAGGCCGTAACTCGTAAAGTTGCCGTTAGCCAGGTTCAACACTTGTTTTCATTGTGTAATTGTAATAAAAAAACTTTACCATTACATAGTGAATTACCCTTTTCAGTAAGGAAGAAAGGACGTAGAAGTTTTAGCTTCGAACCTCTATAAACTGCTTGTGTGTGCTCAACTTATGCTTTCAGTTGCATTACTTAAACTGCACACATACATCACATAAGTTGCACTTTGAGCCAATTGATCACCTCAACTGATCAAGTGCACAGATAACTTGTGTGCAAGTCAAGGGCCCTATCTATTCCATAATTATTGTTAAGAATTAGAGTCAGTTTATTCACCCCCCCTCTAAACTGATTCAGACTCGCCCAGGACCAACACTAATGAAGGTTTTGGATATATTTTATCTATGAATAATTTTATGCATTTAGCACATCAATGGTTGTCTGATCACATGAAGTGAATGAGTACTAATTTAAACTCAAAATTGATAATGAGGATATTTTAGAACTAGAAATTCCTTATAATCTTTTATCTTGCAAGATTACCTGGCAAGACAATTCATTCAAAATTAATTTGCTAGCAAGATTTAGTATTTTCTACAATGAGACACTAGAATGACATTTACTACATCCTCCATTATTTTCAAGTTATAAATATTATTTGTTGAAATCAACAATGACATGTCATTGATGAACTATTAAAATGTTGGCCATATGTGTGATTCTCATATTGCCATATTTGAGTCTGGGTTTTATTTTTACCTGTAGTGGTATTGTTTTCATACAATATTAAACCATTGAAAGATTATCACATTATATAAACACCTAATTATAGAATGTTTAGTATTAAAGATAGCCATGAATTAGATTCGTGATTCGTGTGGTATTACGAAGAGTGGTATTATCCCTTATTGTCTATTTTTAAGACAATGAATGTAACACCCTAGTTTTATAAACCTAGAATGTGTTGTGATTCTGGCATTTGTAGTCGTCATTTGCATCTTTTTATGTTTCTTTCAGGAAAATGTATGAAGTAATAGCAAGTAAAATTTGTATTTTGATAATTTATAATAGTGGATCTGTTGAGATCTGCAATAAAGTTAAAATCTTGGTGTAATTTTATGTAATAGAAATGGGAGGAAATATTAGAAGAAATGGGGGAATATTGCAGAACAAAGGTGGCGAGGAAGGGAGAATAAGAGGGGAGGAAACTTTAGGTTAATTGTTCTTTACCTTTTTCATTTCATGAAAAGTATATATAAAAACCCTACAGTATTGGTCCTCACTAAAGCATATTGGGCCACTTCACTGAAAAGAAAATTAATTAACATAACAGCCCAACTAGTAACACTTAACCCACATGAACATAAATTCACTCGGGTCGGATCAACCAAAGTCTGATACCCAAATAGTCAAATACCCAAATCTGATTTCATTTCACTTGTGCCCTAAAAATGCCATCTTTGCCTTCTCCATTTGAACCTCCGCTCTAATCCCCTTCGTGACCACCGATGCCTTCTTCTCCAACTATTTTCCAAACTCATCAACACATATCATATCGATAAATGTTGTGCACACAACATTTCCACCCCCATTTTTAGATCATTATCCCCAAGGATCTATGGCTGGGAATTTCATCTTCACAAATTTCCCGTCTACTGAAACCTCACCGGTCACCACGACTTTTGCGACTGCAGATTCAACATTTTAGGTCTCCAAGTTGAACACGTTTCCACTCATAGCATATCTGATGGGAGGGGATAAGTTGTCAGTAAGGTCAGGAGCAACAACTATGGAGGATCTAATTTTCAGTTCAATGGAGTGAATGGGATGTAGCTCATGCTCTGCCATTCTCTTAAGATGATTCAGATGGCTAACGTCCTCTGTACTAAATACCGCCTTGTAGAACAACACGATGTCGTTTGCCTTCAGAGATTCCACCACCAACCATTGACTCGCCATGGTGAAGACTACCAGAGACACCTTTGTTGCTCTGTTCTCACCTTCAGTAATTGATTCAACCTCTTGTGCCATGAAAATTTGGTAAAACTCTAGAGAGAGAGAGAGAGAGAGAGATAAAGTGTGTGTGTGTGTTTTTATGTGCAAGAGAGGAGGTGACTGATCTCCCACTTCAAAATATTTCTTTGATCTCGATTTGTCAGCATAGATTTTTCTTTGGTTTTTGGATGGTTGTGAACTTTCTCGTAGGAGTTGCGTCATGATTTTTCTTTCTTGCACTGCATCATTGAACTCTCTCATATTAGTATCCATATATGGTAATTGGCAGCCATTAAGTGCATGTAATGAGGTCATTTTATGGGTTGTATGGCAATAGATAGCATACCAATGTTTGCCTAGAGATTGCCCCATGATAAGCTCTTGATTGTTTGGTACTACCAAACTCCTTTTATATCTCTGCAATCCACCAGCCAATTTAAACTTTGAACGGGTGGTAGGATCCTCAATCTTGGAAGTTCTAACCTTCTCAAAATAAGGATCAAATTCATAGTTGAAAATCACCTCTTATACCTGAGAAAATGATACAATACTTATAGCTTGATAGCCCTCTAGATTTTCTTGATGTGATGAGATCGGCACATAGACCACATTTATTTCCCCCAACTCATTCTTTTCCAAAGTGAACAATGAGTGGCGAAAGATGAACTGAGATTCTGCCAATAACTTGTCAAGAAACAGCTTGATTTTTTTTTCTCATTCTCTTAATAGTTAATGTAATCATGTTATAATCCAATTTAATAGGAATTCAAACTTTGAACTAATGGTCTCCTAAATTAATCTCACAATCTTCATGCTGCACGAGTCTCGATGAATGATTTAGAAGATGTCCCTGCATTTTCATGCCAGCCCTCTTAGAAAAGTTGATCAACTTTTGATCACTTGCTACCTGAATCAGTCAAGATGTAGCTTCCTTAATCTCACAACCTAATTTTTTTTATGTTTTTTCTTTGATAAAACAGAGTGTAGTACATGAGTCTAGCATGATTTGCAAATTGTGACCATCTACATTCCCATTAAACCTCCTTGTAGTTATGATATCACTTTCTTTAGGTGCATTAAGGGTAATCTCTCCCTCGCCTATAAGCACCTCTAGACCAGGGTCATTTTCTAAAGTAATTAGAGGCTGCACATATGCAAGCTTTTCCTCCTCAGACATCTTAAAAGCAACATCAACCCATATGTTGTTGTAAGATTTACTTCCTCCGTTGATGGTATTGATGGAAATATGCACCTTATCTTTAAATTCCTTAGGTCCTGGATCATCTTCTATTGTGCTGAAAGACTGTATACAAACTGGCTCATTTATAAATGTGTGAGATGAGAATAAGGGACTAGAAGTGACTTCCTCAGGATAGAAGTTGGTCCAGCTCTGAAAATATGCTTGGGCAGTCCCCTTTAATTTTAGCGTGATTGCCTCTAATGTGATAAGTTTACTTTTTCCCAACTCAATAGCTCATTCAAGTATAGTGGGGTTAAACATGAGGATCGCAGCGCTTAATTCATCACTCAATCCACTCAAAAGGCCTGATACAAAATATGCCTCAGAGTAGGCTTCCCTATTACACTTTAACAAGCATTCCTTCAACTCTTCAAATCTATTAGCATAATCTGAATAATCTCTAGTGTATTTCAATTTATTAATTTCCACAACTATCTTAGTTTCCTTCAGGTTCTCAAACCTTATAGCCACCACCTACACAAACTATGCCCATGATATATCCCTATATTTGGAGCTGAAATTATGAAACCATGTAGGAGCCTTATCCTCTAAATTCTTTGCAGCAAGGATCATTTTTTGATCATCTGGAATATCAGTCATCAATTTAAAATATTCATGGCCTCTCAAAATCCAGGTCTTAGGATTAGATCCAACCCGGGTGAATTTATATTCATGTGGGTTAAGTGTTGCTAGTTGGGCTGTTATGTTAATTAATTTTCTTTTCAATGAAATGACCCAATATGCTTTAGTGAGGCCCAGTATTGTAGGGTTTGTATATATACTTTTCATGAAATGAAAAAGGTAGAGAACAATTAACCTAAAGTTTCATCCCCTCTTATTCTCCCTTTCTCGCCACCTTTCTTCTACAATATTCCCCCTATTTCTTCTAATATTTTCTCCCATTTCTATTACATAAAATTACACCAAGATTTCAACTTTATTGCAGATCTCAACAGTTCCACTATTATAAATTATCAAAATACAAATTTTACTTGCTATTACTTCATACATTTTCCAGAAAGAAACATAAAAAGCTGTAAATGATGACTACAAATGCCGGGATCACAACAATTGGCATCCAGAGCCACTTTTCCTCAGATGTGGCAGATGACACCTTGCTTAAGAAGCTACAAGAAAGCCAAGAAAAAATTTATCAGAGATTGGAGATTGAAATCATGAAGTGGGATGCAACTTAAATAGAATTTCAAGAGCAAATAACTGAAATCTACACAGGTATGAGTGCAAGTTTTAAATGTCTTTCCATCACCTTGGCTGCTATGTAATTGCAACTGATGAGTGGTAATAAGGGAAAAGAAGTAACACATGATGACTCAATACTTGAAGATCCACCACCTAGGTTTGCTTTTTCTAATGTGGAACATCAATTTCTAACACAATCTGCTAATAGGTTTGTGTTGTCTGATTCCTATGATGGGCAGGTAATCAACCCTTTTATAAAAAACTAACATGTGAAATAATGCATGAAAGAGAATTAAAGCATTTTCTCAAATACGTAAATAAACCTATACTTAAAAACCATAATAGTACATTAATAAACTTCTTTAGAAGAAAATAACATAATAATTCAAATAACATAGTGCGAAAGCGATTCAATAAGGTCAAACATCTAAGTATATTTAAAATTAGAAACACAAAATCCAATAAAAATATCAACTAAAAGTTTAGTTGTCAAATGAGTTTAATAACTTATATATTTAAATAAAAATTTATATCACATCCATCTCCTCCTTGCCATCACCGAACTCCTCAACCTGAAATGTTGTAATAAGGAGATACCTATAATGAATACACTGAGTGGAGAATACACATTATCCAAAACATATTAAACAAGCAACTCATATTCAGACATTCATGCTTTGTCAACTGTCACTATAATAATAATGGTTTGAACAGTGGGGAGTCAGCCCAAAGGTAACTTATCACGGCTTTAACGGTCTCTGAACATGTATATGCATATGCACATGCACAGTGGGCAACCCAAGGACAACTTTTACGATCCCGGACCTATGAACTATCACTGACATACTTTAACTTTCACTTTCACTTTCACATCAACAATCAGTCGAACAATAAATCACAAGCTCAATATATAATGGATAATAAATAATCACATGCATATAAAATTCTCCACCTTTACTTTAAAGACCTTTGACTCGACTTTTCAATGCCAAAATATTAAAGACTCGCGGGAACTAGTTCGTCTTTACCTAGCAGAGAATATAATTAATTATTTTAGTAAATATTACATTTTGCAAGAATTGTATATGGCTTAAAACTAAGTTAAATTATTAATCGTTTATGATATTATCACAGACTGCAAAATTAATCAAACTAAAATTTAATAGCCTTTGTAACTTTTAAATTAATTTATAGATTTTGGGTTAATTTCAAGAAACCATATACTATACTCTTAGTATTAGTATTTTTCTATTATAATAATAATGTTAACAAATGAGAAGACAATAGCCACAAATTTAATATCCTCAAGCCTCGGTTCTAACATGAATTTGGAGAGAAAAAGTAAATATCAAACAACAAGAACTCATTTCGTTTCTTTTTGCTTTCAGCGGTGAGTCTTAATTAAGATTCGATAAGTGGTTTGATTATACTATATGAGCAATACAATGGAAAAAATTTAGTTCTGCAAAACTTTTAAAATCATAGAGCGTTAGGCACTTCATGGTCCCGAACGAGTCTAATGGAGTTAGAAGGCGGGGGTGAATAAACTTCTTTTCAAATTCATATTTAAATACGGAATTCTTGGGGCCCTTGACTCGTTTAATTAGATTAAATAAATATATTTTCAGTTACCATACGTTCATTTGTGTGAAGTGTAAGTTTGTTTGTAAACTTTGAAGATGTAAACAAAGCAAGAAACGACACAACACATAATCAGTTTATAGAGGTTTGAAGTCTTAAAACTTCTACGTCCTCTCTTTCTTCTTACTTGAAAGGACAAATTCGCTATATAACTTAAGTTTACTTTACAAATTATACAATGAAAACAGGTTAGTTGAACCTGGTAATGATGAGCTTCTTTACAAAGTTACCTCAGCTGAGTCGATGACTCACACTTACAGTCTCTGGCTGGTACCTATTGCGGTGACAGTTTTTTTAGTGGTGGCTCACACTTAGTCGGAGAGTTAGGTGTTATTGATGTCTTTTCAAGGTTTCAGATCTCTTTCGATCTTCAAGAGGGTTGGTCTTGAACATGGGTTATCAATTGGATGAGCTCCTCGAACTGAGCAGAAGTTGATGCGGATATGGATCTTGAGAAGAGTTTCGACCAGGGCTTAGACATAGGCTGGATATACTTTGAGGTTTATGGCTCTTACTTCTCGTATAGATTTTTGCAGATGACTTATAGTTTTGCTCAATAACTATCTATTACAATTTTGCAAGCTTCATTTGACTTTGATAGCATTAAATGAGTAGACTGGATCAGTTAAGCATGGGTTGAAGATTACAATCAGATGATCTATCTTGCAAGGATTATTTTGACAGTTTGTATAGCGAGGATTTTAGACAAGGCTCTTAATGTTTGCAAAAATATGTTTAAAATCTCTGATTCATCCTTCTTATATAGATGGATGGGAAATGACCGTTGGTCATTTTTAGACTTAAATAAGTCTGTTGCCTTGTTCATGCAGAGAGTCGTTTGCGAGATTCAGAATATTTAGTGATAAAGTCGGGGTTGACTCTCTGTTGGCAGTCTTTCAGTTGCTTGTTTGTTTAGTATTCTTCAATTCGGGAACTCTCAGTCTAGGAGTCTTCATACTTCTGTTGCGACACTCTTCAGTTCGGCCTTCTTGTGAACTTGTTTGATGGCTCTTCTTCAGTTCAGTTAAGTTCCAAAGGTGAACTTGATGTCTTTGCTTTAGTTTAGTTGAGTTCCAAACTGAACTTGATTGATGTCTCTTTTGCAGTTCAGTCAAGTTCTAAGAATAAACTTGGCTTTTTCAGTTCGGTCTTCTTGTGAACTTGTTTGATTGCTTCTCTTCAGTTCAGTCAAGTTCTAGGATGAACTTGGACTTTTCAGTTCAATTTACTTGTGAACTTTGAATTCTATTGGTTTTCTGACATCTCATCAAAACCTTTTTCTTTTTGACATCTCATCAAAACCTTTTTCTTCATTGTTTTGCCTAACAATTTCCCTCTTTTTGATGATGTCAAAACCATTAAGTTTAATGATGGAAAGCTGATGAAACTGAACTCTTTGATAAATTGAAGCCTTTTTATACAAGGAGGTACAAGAGGGGATTTTTTAGAGAGTTACAATTAGGAACTGAAAGAAGGCTCTAATTTAGTCAAGTTATTCTCCTCTTGCTTGACTCGCATTCCCCCTGAAATTGATAGTGCTTTTTTTCTTTATTTTCATCATTCATTCATTCCTTCTTTTTCGCATCATCTAAAAAGGTCTATGGTTGGATAGATGAGGCTGAGTATGAAGCCAGAATGCTCGGAGTCATGGTGAATGTTGTGGCAAGAGCATTTGTGTATGTGGGCAAGGCTATAGCTGAAGGCTGAGGAAGGGATAGCCATTCAAGGTCTGCTTTCAAAGGGTAGTTGATCATCCAGATCTGGGAGATGTGAGAAGAGGTAACTTGGAAAGTCCATGTAGGGCAGGTTGGAAAACAGCTCATCATTTGAGAGGATGTAGTTTATGTCCCCAACAGATAGGATTGCTGAAGATGTCGCTGAAATGGCAGTCGGGACAGGGGCTTCTGGTGGAATATCCTCTTGGACTCTCAGGATCATTTGATCCAGTATCTCCACCATGGTGAGAGGCATTATGGAAGGATGATTAAGCCATGCTCGACTCCAAATGGTTTCATGCTGGACAAGATGAAGCATAACAACTTCATCTACTTGGAATCTCTAGAGGTGCCATTGGAGAAACCATCTAAGTTGTAGAAAGAGATGATGGCTGATCTCTTCAAGAAGCCCAAACTGATCTCTTAACTACTGCTCAAAATTTTGTTGGAAGGTAGTTTCGATGGAATCGGTGGGGTATGGGTTGAACTGAAAAGGAGGAGTACTGAACTGAATGGGAGGTGCATTGAACTGAGTATGAGAGTTGAGGTGAATGGATGGCTGAGTGACTGAGATAGCAAGAGAGTCAGTTTTACCCACTGGTCTTTTTTCACGAGCTTTCTCAGTTCACCACTTTTTAGAGGATGAGGAGCTTATAACTCGTTCATGCAGCTCGTACACCGTAGGTAGTAAATCTCTTCTAGATATTGGCTCTCCAAGGTGAGGTTGCAGACCCAGTTGTACTTCAAGAATGTGACTCATTCTTAGAGCGAACTCGACCAGCTTGGTGAACATACCAGTTTTCAGATCGATTCTGATGCGGATGACTTGCTTCTGGAGCTGATGAAAAAATTAGAAAGCCCAGCTAGCCTTGTAGCTGTAGAAGATGGCTCCTAGTACGTGGGCCTTGGTTTGAGACAGGCTTAATTGTTCAACGTTTCCATGTATAATGTGAACAATGATGTCGAATATTTGTCCATACTCAGCTTTAAGGCTTTGCTTTACCCTGTGGGTGAAGTCATCGTTGTCGATGTTTAGGAGTTTCTATTCTATCCAGCATGTGTCATGGTGAGACAGATTGAGTGCCTTGACTTGCGATCCTTCAGTTGGTAGTTGGAATAAGTTGGCGATGAAATCACGGGTGATGATCACCGATTGGCCTTGAACTATTAAGACGATTATGTTGCCAAGGTTTTTAGCATTAACATAAAATTTGGCGAGAAAGGCTAGCCATTACTTGCACGGTTGTGCTTCGAAGAAAAGAATAAGGCCAGTTGCTTAGACTGCGTGCTTGATGTGAATTTCAACTTCGTGGAGAACGAACGGAAGGATTGTAGATATGTGCAAGAATTTATCCTTCTTTAACCGCTTGAGAAGAAGTCTCAGGTTGAGGTCGCTAAATCTTGGGCGAGCTATTTTTGTAAAAGAGAAAGATATGAGATGTGAGTTTTGAAAATGTGGAGAAGATGAAGTATGCTTGCAGAAAAAGATTGATGTGAATTCAGTTGAGTGGGCTTCATTTAAGGAGTTCTGTATGCATGGATATCGAGAGTTCTTAAGTACGTATCTATTTAGCCATTTGGTGATTTGAAAAGGATAGTTGGCTGATATTCAATGCTTTCAACTTCACCGTTTAAGTTCAAATTTCTTTTTTGATCTTATGACTGTGAATCGGCTAAGTTAAATTGAGGGTGGTTGACATTAATTGAGAAGATATTTGAGATAGATGTGGTGATATATGGTGTGTGTACTTTCCCTAACTATCATCATTAGAGATGGCCACTTGGCTGAATTAGATTAGAGAGTGGTTATCGAAGGGTTTTGATTGTAGAATTTGAATTATCACTCAACCTTAGCCGTTGGATGTGGCAATAAGATCATTTAATGGTAACAATAGAAATGAGTGCATTTAATGCAATAATAAGAAAATACAGATTAAATAATCACTTATACTTAATTTAGTTGGGATACAGTCCAACTAATTGGAGAGTTAAACTAAACTGACTGTGACACCGTTTGAAGGGAACTAGATTCAGTTCGGTCCCAACTGAACTCAGTTCGGTGCTTCTTTTGGAGTTGTCTGATCGTTTAGTTTGATTTTCTTCAGTCAGCCTTTTTCAGTTTCATTTTCTTTTATGGTCGAACTGAACTCAGTTCGGTGCTTCTTTTGGAGTTGTCTGATCATTTGTGCTTGGACTGAGATCCTGGTGTGGTAAGTTTCAACTGAGTGCTTGCTTCTTTATTGATCAGTTGGAGGTCTTTGAGAGTAGCTGATTGATTGATCAGTTCTTGAGAGTGAATTTCATATTGATCTCTCAGTTGGAAGAGAAGCTCTTCATGAGACTTGGTGAACTAACGGCTGTCGATTGATGTGTCCAAAGGTATGTCCAAACTAGATTGGACTAACTGAGTTTTGGGAGGGTTCAGTTGACCTTGAGGGGCTTTCAAGGTTAGCACATGAGTGCGATATTGTGTGGAGAAGAGTGGGTTGGGGGAGGTTGATGTATCTTCTTCGTCTTCTTCTCTAGCTGGATAGTCCACTTGGATGGCTTGTACAATTACAACTTAAAATAAGGGTGAACTGATGATTGTACCTTTTTTTCTAAATTCTATTCACATCTAGAGAGATGCAGATGTGTTCTTTTGAGGAGTGGTCGACTGATTTGATGTATCATCAAAATTCCTGACATTGGGTTGATGCCCGAAGGTCTACCAGTAGGGCTTTGGTAGGGATTTTGTTGGCCATTCATTAGCTCATGATATGCTGAACTTGGATGACTGTTGGAGGAAATAGGTTTGATGACCCGACACATTTAATGCTCCAAGTTTCTTCTCTTTGCCAAAAGCTCATTCTGTGGAACGCGGTGAGAAGAAAGTGGGATTGAATGGAAGCCATGTGACGCCAATTGAACCAATAAAAATAGTGTTGAAGTTGTTTGAACAACTTCTTGTCACTTTTTTACAACAAATAAAAAGTATGGTAGGAGATGATTAGTTACCACTTTGTGTGCGTTCTTGATAGCATGTTCGGTACTGTAGAAGGTGCGAACATTCTCTTCAGTCAGCTGAAGTGGAGGACAAGTAGTCTTGAAGTAGTGAGCACCGAAATCTGGATGTGGAAGTCTAACGAATGAAATTATTTCATCTGGGTTGGAGCAATTTTTGAGGTCAGCTGAATTGCAGTTGTGTGGAGCTGGTGATTGAGTGGATTCCTCGGTTGAGTAGTCGGTTGTTGGCATTTTGCTGGAGGTGGAGTCAGTTTTCTTGATTTTTGAGTCTCTCTCTTTTTGAAAGATCGAAGATGTGCACCTCATTTCTTGGGTATCTAGTCAGAGATGAGGATTGGAAAAGCATCATTATTTTGTAGATTATGCATTTTTTCAAGTAGTTTGCTCATCCTCAGAACAAGTCCTACCTTGGACTCAAATTTCCCAGATTCCTTTGAATTTGAGGCCTTCACAATTTGATGCTTGAGTTGGGTGAAGATAAAATCTGCCAAGTTTGTAGTTCTTCCTTCGGCAAGGTGAATCATAACCTTGTAGCGATCTTGGATTAACTGACCCAAGCTCCCAATGGCTCCAAACAACATCTTGTTTATTATATTCAACAGAACACCATATTCAGGTTTCAGATCATTTTTCACTGTGGTGAAACTGAACTATTTGTCGTACTTAGGAAGTTTACATTTGTTCCAGTAAGCTTCAGTGCGCTTCTTTGCTTCTAGTACATTGGAGCCATTTCTGAGAAGTTTAAAAATCTGCCCTATTATTTCTTCAGTGATCTGAATCGGTTTTCCTTGGACGGTTGATGATACAATTTTTCCATCCACAGTTGCCTTCGCATGGATCATAAATTCAGTGACACGTTCTTGTCTAAAGAATCTTAGAGGAGTTTCCAGATAGTGTAGAACTCCTGTTTTGTGAAGATTCACAAGTGGCACTGGATTGTTGGAGATTTCTAGAATTGCTTGAAATTTCTTACGGTCAAGAAATTTATCTCTCATCATCTGACTTTTTAAGGATTTCAGAATTTGGGATGAATTAGCCATTTGAGATTTCTGGATATAGCTTATTTTGAGAGAGTACTGAATATGTGATGTATTTTTGATTTGTGGATGTGGGAGAGAATGGTTTTATGAGGGCATAGAATTGCTCATTAAAAGTGGTGGTTGGGTGTGTTGCCTCAAACAGTCTCTCTTTTAGTCTTTTATTTTGGGCCGTTGGATTTTACGTGTGTGATTAACACGTGTCATGTCTTTGCAATAGTAATAATTCAAATAAATGATGACTACACATTCATTTGTTTAATAACTTAGCCATAATTACATACTTGACTAAACTCAGTCAAGTGATTTGTACAAAAGATTTTGGAGATAATGACATTAAACATTTGAACAGCTGGCGCTGGTCAGTTAGTCTCATTTTTTCTTCTTGCCGGTTCTTCTTCTCTTGGCAGCAGACACAATTTTTTCTTCTTCTTCTTCATCCTCAGAGCCGTCAATTTCTTCCTGAGGTAGTCCACTTTGCTTTTGAAGTTGAGCGATTAGCTGAGAGTTCGGTCTGGTAGCTTCTTCAATCTTAAGCCATTGCTTGTGCAAACTGAAGATGAGCTCTTCATGGAAGGTCCGTAAACTGAGTGGGTGAGCCAGAGGTTGAAGCTCCCAACTGTTTTAGCTCATCCTGGCATTCAACTTCTTCTCCTTGCTTAGTTTCCATGAGTTCTTCACAAGGAATTATGTGTGACTGCTCATCAGTTCTATTTTCAGCGCTGATTTTCATTTGGGGACTTTGAGCCTGAGAAATTGTTTGTTCTAGAGTGGTTGTCACCTTGACTTTCTTCTCAGTTAAAGATTGAATTACTGGCTTGGTTGGAAAAGCCGCTGGAGGTTCAGTTGACATAGTGTCTTCATGACTGATTGGCTCAGTTGGCAACTGAGTTGATTCATCCTCTTGATGAGCTGGTGATTCGGGAATCACTTCAATCTCAACTTCAGTTTGAGGAGTCTTTTCCTTAAAATCCAACTATCAGGAAACATTCTTGAGCACTTTCTGATTGGAAGTGGAGGCTATGTCAGTTCTGATTTGTAACTAATGGGATTCAGTTACGCAGTTCAGTTAGAATCATTGCTGCTCCAGTGCCTGTTGCTGTTGCCTTTGGAATTGTAATTGTTGTAGTATCTATTGCGGCTGCACTTGTTGTTGTTGTAGCCATTGCTGTTGCTGAAGAGTGTCTCTTAGGAGAGGTGGCATTATCCTTCTATCTTTAGCCACTTCTCTCATCACTTCTTGAATGGAATCCCTTTCAGGATTGGGGTGATGTTTTCTGATGGCTATATGTTTCTTCATCGTCTAGATAGTCAGAGATTTTGGGCTTATTTCACTTGTTCAAGTCAAGCTCCAATGCTCTTCTCATCGCCAGAAGCTCATGCCATGAAAGACGGGGAGCAAAAATACAGATTCAGAATGAAAGAAGTGTCTCCAGAGATACCAGTAATAGTATCTTATTAGGGCATTGTAGAGTCCTTCGAACCTAACGAGATCAGTGATGAAGTATCTTTCCACGAACTGTTTGGTTCTTTCATCTCCCAACTTTTGCAAACATCGGCCTTAGAGAAGGGTCGAATGTTTTCTGTGATCTCAGCCATGGATGGGTAAGTTTTCCGGAAGTAATCAGCTCCTGAATCCCTATGGAGCAATCCGCAGAGTGGCACAATGTCCTCAGATTCAGTGCAAGGTGCCAGATCGAATGCCTTGATGTTGGGAGAAATTTGAGGTGGTGATGGTAGACTAGTTGGCTTTTTCTTCTTCAGTTGAGATATCCCAACTAATTTTTGTCTTTGCTTGATTAGTCAACTTCTTCAGTTAAACTGATCTGGTGGTAAGTCTTCTGGAAGCTGACAGTGGTCGAACTGAGTGCACTTCAGTTGATGAATATGACCACCTTATTTGTTGGAGAGGTTGTGCTCTGATGGGTGGACTGAACAGTTTGGCAAGTGAAATGTGCTCGTCGGAGTTTGAGTTATCTTTTTGACGAGACTCAGTTACTGCTCATTTTCCCTTATCTTTTGGAGTTAGTTTTCCTCATTTTCTCTGAGGAACTGACTGAGTTGTGGCTGGAGGTCATGATTGTGGATCTCTGAATTAGATTCCAATTGGCCTTGCTCGGGCTGCAGACTAAATAGTTTGCTTCTTGAGGGGGAGTTGGGGTAACAAATTAGTTTTATCAACTACCCTAGTTTTAGTTTCCACCTCCATTGAGGGGATCATGTTATCTAGGATGCTGCTGATCCTATGAAGAAAACACATCCTTTGATGGAACTCAACTTCTGACTAGTGTTTCTTCACGATCTCAACATATTTCCAGATTTGTTCAAAAAATAACAGAGACCAATTAATTTAAATTTTTTTCTAAAATTATAGTGAATACCTTGTATTTGTTCTCTGACATTTCACTATAACTGTCAATTTTTCTAATGATCATTTGAGTGCTGATAGTAGCTAGCACTCTGTATTCTACTTGGAAACAAGAGATTAGGTTGTTGCTTTTGTAAGCTTCATGGCATTCTGGTCGCTTCCAAGTTTCAAACGTGGCTTAGATACTCACTTGCACTTCCTGAAGTCATTTTTCTCTTGTTGGCATATTGAATAGGCGGGAAAGAGTATCTGGCGTGACTTCTATTATGTGTCCCCTTACTTTTGTTGTGATTCTATTTGATCCTTCTGGGCTCCTGAAGTGTAGATAGAACTCGGTGACTGGTTCTGGGTACACCTTTTGTGGCAGGACTTCTAAGAAGTTTTGTAATCCTACCCTTTCCAACTTGGCGAGGATTATTTGACATAGAGAAGAGTATGAGCAATTTGTTTGAAGGAGACTCGATCCAGAAATTAGTCCCGATAAAGTTTCACAATGAAACTTTGGGAGAATTCTCCAGTTTCACGGAACTTGAACTCTCTTCGGTTTGGTTGTTCATCCATTTGTATAAAGATTTGAAGAGTTGAGTTTTGAGGATATGGGGAACTAGAAGTTTTTTAAATTTACTTTGGGCTTTTTCTTAGAGAGTGGGATAGATATATCAGTTCTGTCGAAGTAAGTGAAAGTGTGGGAGGGATTTCTAATTAGACATGCTATTTATAGTTGTGAAGGGTTGCTTAATCAAAGGTTGTGATGGTTCATGAAACCCTAGATCCAACGGTTCATGAATGTACGATGCTTGGGATTTGAGACGCGTAGATTGGCTAAAAGAAAGTGTCCGTTGGACTTGATTATCAAACGGTAATAAATTTTAATGCAATACGACTTTTACCGTTTCTTTTCGAATTTAAATTTGGTAGTTATCCCCTTTAGTTACAAATGGCTTAACTGAACATTTATTGAGTGCATCAGTTTATGATTCAGTTCAGTTGATACAACTGATAGACTTGACAAAACTGAATTTTGCTGACTGAATTTTTGGAACTTCATTTGTTCAGTTCTCCCTTTAACAGTTTCCTTCTTTATTTGGTATAGCATTTTGTTTCAGTTTGGCTCGACAAAACTAAATTTGGCTAACTGAGTTTTCTGAACTCCAATTGTTCCGTTCTTCTTTTCTCAACTAATTTCTTCTCCATTTAGTGTAGATTTTTGATTCAGTTGGCCTTCTTGGATCAGTTGATCATCTTCATCATTTGATGCGAGTTCAAGTAGTCCCAATTGTATGCATAATTCCACAAATCTTGCTACAAGTAGTGGCTTTGTGAAGATATCAGTAATTTGGCGTTCAGTGTTGACATACTTGATGTAGATATCCTTCTTTTCTATGTGATCCCTTATGAAGTGATGACGTATATCAATGTGCTTGATTCTGAGTGCAGTACTGGATTTTGCGAGATTGCAATTACACTGTTGTTGTCGCAGAATATGGGTACTTATTCGGTTCGGACTTTGTAGTCTCTCAGTTGCTACCTCATCCATAATATTTGTGCACAGCAACTGCCTGCAGCAACATATTCAACTTCAGTTGTAGAAGTGGCAACTGAGTGTTGCTTCTTGCTGAACTAGGTGTTTAGTATGCTTCCTAGAAACTGACAGGTTCCACTAATGCTTTTTTTTTATCGATTTCACATCCACCAAAATCAGAGTCTGAGTAGCCGGTTAGGCTTAAACTATCATCTCGTGGATACCATAACTCTAGATTTATGGTTCCTTTAAGATACTTTATGATCATTTTAGCTGCTTCTAAGTGGCTTTTCTTCGGGTTAGACTGAAATCTTACACATAGTCCGACTGAATAGGAGTTGTCAGGTCGGCTGGCTGTTAAGTATAGGAGAGATTCGATGATTCCATGATAGTATGTTTGACTTACTGATTCTCCTTCTTCATCAATAGAAAACTGGATTGATGTGTTCTTTGGAATCTTGAGTAGATTTCCTTTCTCAGTTCCAAACTTGTTGACCAGGTCCTCGGTGTATTTTGCTTGACTAATGAAGATCCCACCATTCAGTTGCTTCACTTGCAGTCCAAGGAAACTGCCATAAATAGAGGTACTCTTCCTATCTTCAGTACATCCTGCCCAATCTGCATCGCAAAACCCCACCAAACTAGGGTTCGTATCATAGGAAAACCAAAGTCCCAACTCAGAAGTACCTTTTATGTACTTGATTATGTGCTTGACAGATTTCAAGTGACTTTCTTTGCGTTCAGATTGGTAGTGAGCACAAACTCCCACGCTGTAACATATGTCTGGCCTACTTGCTGTAAGGTAGAGCAGACTTCCAATCATACTCCGGTACAAGGATTGCTCAATGGCAACACCAGCTTCATCTTTTGACATCTTTGAAGATGTCCCCATCGGAGTTCTTTTCGGGCTGCAACTCTCCAAACCAAATTTGCTGATTAAGTTCTTTGCATATTTCGTTTGAGATACAAAGATTCCATCATCCTTTTGCTTCACTTGAAGCCCCAGAAAGTAGGTTAGTTCTCCTACAAGACTCATCTCAAATTCGGAAGTTATGTCCTTCACGAAATCTTTCACCATTCTGTCCGAGACAGATCCAAAGACAATATCATCAACATAAATCTGAACGATAATCACGTCAGATTTTTCTCTCTTGATGAAGAGAGTTCTATCAGCTCCACCTCGAACGTATCCTTTCTCCAGAAGGAATTTGGTAAGCCGTTCGTACCAAGCTCGTGGAGTTTGTTTGAGACCGTAGAGGGCCTTCTTTAGTTTGTACACATACTCAGGATGGTACGGGTCTTCAAAGCCTTTGGGTTGGCTTACAAACACATCTCCAGATAAGTACCCATTTAAGAAGGCACTCTTCATATCCATTTGGTACAATTTAAACTTCATCCATGCAGCCATGACAAGGAGCAACCTGACAGATTCAAGCCGAGTAACTGGAGCGAACGTCTCGTCAAAATCCACACCTTCAACTTGGGAATAGCCTTGAGCCACAAGTCTTGCCTTATTTCTGGTTATGTTCCCTTCTTCATCGGTTTTATTTTTGAAGATCCACTTCGTGCCGATCACATTAACACCTTTAGGACATGGAACCAAATCCCATACTTCATTTCTTTCAAACTGCAAAAGCTCTTCTTGCATGGCATGAATCCATCGATCATCTTGTAAGGCCTCTTTAACGTTCTTGGGCTCAGTTGTAGAAGTATACCAGACATTTGCAATCATCTCACGATAATTCTTTCGAACTCCTCTGGTTCTAACTCCTTCACTCACATCACCAATGATGTCTACTGCAGAATGATGCTTTTGCACACCTTTTGAAGGTTTGAGGCTATCCAGGTTCTCGTTTCTCAACTCAGCTTGATCATTGTGTTCTAAACTGTCTGGGACAGAAGCTGGCACAGACGTTGTGACCTCAACAATCTCCTCATCAATCTGGGCAACAGGTTCTTCTAGATCATCTACAACAATATTAATGGACTCCATCACCGTCTTGGTCCTCTTGTTGAACACTCGATAGGCCCGACTATTTCTCGAATATCCGAGAAAAATGCATTCTTCTCCTTTGGCATCAAACTTGCCAAGCTGCTCTCGGTCTCTTAACATATAACAAGTACTTCCGAAGATATGAAAGTACTTTAAGTTTGGTTTCTTCCCTTTCCACAGCTCGTAGGGAGTAACTCTTGTCTTGGGTCTGAAATACACCCGATTAATAACATGACATGCTGTATTCACAGCTTCAGCCCATAGATTGTCAGGGACAGATTTTGCCTTCAACATGACTCGGCTCATTTCTTGAAGAGTCCGATTCTTCCTCTCAACAACACCATTTTGTTGAGGCGTTTTTGGTGCAGAAAACTCCTGAGCAATACCTCTTTCTTCACAAAAACATTTGAAATAAGCATTTTCAAATTCACGACCGTGATCACTTCGAATTCTCATCACAGCTGTTGTTTTCTCCACTTCAAGCTTAAGACACAGAGTCTTGAATGTCTCAAAGGTTTCTCCCTTATCTCTAAGGAACTTAACCCATGTGAATCGTGTGAAGTCATCTACACATACAAAGATAAACTTCTTCCGTCCAATACTTTCAGTTTGAACAGGCCCCATCAAGTCCATATGCAACAGCTCCAAAGCTTTTGAGGTGGTAATCTTCTTATCAGATTTATGTGATGTATGAATCTGTTTCCCCACTTGACACGGTCCACAAATTTTGCCACGATCAATATCAAACTTCGGGACTCCATTCACAGCTTCTATCTTCATGAGACGTTGCATGTTTCTGTAACTCACATGGCCAAGCTTTTCATGCCATATGTTTGCTTCATCAAATTGAGTTCTGAAGCAATTACCTTTTATGTTGAGAAGGTAACAATTGTCCCTTGATCTGTCTCCATCCATCAGCAGCACACATTCTTTGTTCTTCACAAAACATTTGTCTCTAGTAAAATGAACCAAGAGACCTTGATCGCAGAGTTGACTTATGCTAATTAAGTTAGCTTTCAGTCCTTCAACAAGCAGAACATCCTCCAAGTTGGGCATCCCTTCAACATTTAGATGTCTATGGCCAAGTACTCTTCTCTTGACACCGTCTCCAAAAGTAACAGATTGATAAGAATAATCTTTTTGGATATTCGTCAGCATACTGGCATCTCCAGTCATGTGTCGCGAGCATCCGCTGTCAAAGTACCAGCTACTCTTTACATGAATATTGAGGGCTGTGTGAACAACATAGTTTCTGTGATTGTGCCAGGATCTGTTCCGCATAGTTTGTCTTCTGAAATTCAGGTCATTCTGAGATCGACCTTTCCTCCCCATTCTTCTGAGATCATTGATGTAGTACCTACAGTATGGTCGAATGTGACCAGGCTTTTCACAGTAGTGGCAGACAACTCCAATCTTTCGAGGCTGAGACTTTTGTGGCTGTGGCTGCTTAATCTCTGGTTTAACTTCAGGTTCTGGAACAGATTCATCATGCATTTCGGATGCTTGTCCTTGACAGAAACGATCAAAGAGCTTTCCACCAGTGTATCCAAGTCCTGTATGGTCCTGCGGACTTTTTCCTTTAGAAAGGATGTCATCGAGCTGAGATGATCCTGAATTCATCATCTTGACGAGCTTCTTTAGATGAAACAGTTCACCATTCTGGGAGTGAGAATTGTTTCTGGATTGTTGGAGATCATTTTGCAATTCATTGAGGCGCATGGATAGACTATCTCTCTCTTTAATAAGATCACCATTCTCTTTCATCAGCCCTTCATTAACTTTAACCACCATGGTCCAGCTCTCATGAAGCTTTTTGTATGCTTCAATGGCAGTCTCTTCAGTGAATTCTTCATCGTCACTGCATTCTGAAACATTGTCATTCTGTCTGTCAGAAACAGAATTAGACACAGGTTCTTTGTGAGAATGTGTCATGAAAGCAATATGATTGCTCACGCATTCTTCATCACTCCCACTATCATCTGGATCATCACTTTCACTAAGAGTGGAACTGTAGGATTTATTCTTCTTTTTTAAGGTGTTAGCACATTCAGCTTGATAGTGCCCAAGACCACCACATTCTCTACACTTGACCTCCTTCTGTTTTTCTTCAATGGAATCTTCATCTTTAGATCTCCGAGGTTTGGAGAATCTGTTCTTGACAGAATTATTCTGTGAAGACTTCTCATAACGTTTGACAAATTTTGAGAAATTCTTTGTCAGAAGGGCAATTGACTCAGCCAGATCATTTTTGTCAGAGACATTACTTGGAACATCAGAACTGGAGCCGGCTTGAAAAGCTATGCTTTTCTTCTGAACTGTCTCTTCATCTGTTAGTCCCATTTCAAAAGTCCTCAGGGATCCCATCAGCTCCTGTAACTTCATCTTGCTAACGTCCTTGGCTTCTTCTATCGCCATGACTTTATATGCGAATCTCTTGGGAAGAGATCGCAGAACTTTCCTCACAAGTTTCTCCTCAGAGATGACATCACCAAGTGCAAAGCTTTCATTAGCTATGTCACAAATCTTAGCGTTGAAATCAGCAAGCTTTTCACCTTCATCCATTCGAAGGTTTTCAAATCTGGTAGTGAGGAGCTGCATACGAGATGTACGAACACTGCTCGTTCCTTCGAAAGTAGTTTGAAGGATATCCCATGCATCTTTTGCCTTGTCACATGTGGAGATAAGTTTGAACACGTTCATGTCCACTGCAGAGAAAATGACGTTCATGGCTTTAGCATTCAGCCCCATGATCTGATAATCAGTATCGTCAAACTCTTCTTCTGGCTTCAGCACCGCTTTGCCTTTCTCATCCTTCTTGATAGGAGGTTTCCACCCTTCAGTCACCATCTTCCAGGCACACTCATCAATTGAGCGAATGAAAGCTGTCATACGTGCTTTCCAATAGGTATAATTATTGCCATCAAGGAGCGGAGGTCGCACCGTCGAGGCTCCTTCTTTCATCGAGTCCATCTTGGCAAAAACAACACAAAAACACGGATTAATACCCCAAGATCAACCCTGAATACAGGCAACCCGCTCTGGTGCCAATTGAAAAACAGTAATCCGTGCTTACATGTTTTTAGTTAACTGCTTAAAAACTGTTCTGTGATATGTGTGGGACAGATGCAAGAACATAAATGAATAAAGCAGTAAAAACGCACGAGATGATAACCCAGTTCGGTTCAAACAACCTACTCTGGGGGATTGCTCCCAAACTTGAAGATTCGACTGGTACTCCTTCGTCGAGTGTATTAGGGATATTACACATACAAGCCTCCTGCCTTATGCTACCCGTTCTTCTCTACGAACTCTTTCGCTAGTCGAAAGTTGTAAGATCCCCTCACAACTGTGACACTAGACTCCCTCTAGCTACCCACGACTTCAACTTACAATCTCTCCCGAGATTGCGTACAAAACGGATATAAAAATCCCCTCACGTGTTTCACTCATAAACACTCATACTAGTCTATCACGTTGAACGTTTTAATGAACAACTACTAGTTACAAAAAGACCACAAACTGATTCTAACACTAGAATCTAAACAAAATAACAGTGGCACCGATTGCTCCTCAATTCGGTCTTCATATAGGTGTCGATCTCCATCCGCCGCCAACATGGTAAGTGGTTTGTGGCCTTCCAAACGTGTGTAGATACTTCCCAAGTGTAGGAGGGTTAATTCAGCACCGGAGCTACACCACAAGGCAGTAAAACGAATCTATCTTGACCTTCCAAACTGGTTTGGCGCAAGATCTTTCCAACAAGGAAACTGCCATAAATAGAGTGTCTCTGGTTCTGTCTGGGACATACTCTGGAACAGTTCACCAACTGTTCTTTCTTTTCTTGCACAGCGGAAAACAAATCTTCGTGAGAGATACCCAGACACACATTGTCAAACATATCTCGCCAATACAACAACACAAAAACTTAGTGCATGACGATGGCACTAACAATACTCATTTCTAATTCACTTTGCATTAGTTGAGATAATTTTGTGCATAGATCTTTGCTTTTAGAACTGAAGATGATGTTGTCGACGTAGATTTGCACCATCAGGATTTCAGTTGACCATTCTATTCGAAATAGAGTTCGATCAATTGTCCCTTTTTGAAATCCATTCTTTATTAGGAATGTGGTGAGGGTTTCATACCACGCTTTTGGCGCTTGTTTTAATCCGTATAGAACCTTTTTCAGTTTGTAGACTTAGTTCCCAATTTCAAATCCTGGAGGCTGCTCGTCATATACATCTTCCCACTTTGATAGACTGTGAAGTTGAAGTGAGCTACATAGGTAAGGAACAGTCTGATTACTTCCAGTCTTGCCACCGGTGTGAAAGTTTCATCGAAGTCTATTCCTTCGCTTTGGCAATAGCCCATAGCTACCAGTCTTGCTTTGTTTCTTGTGATCACTCCTTGTTCATCCATATTATTACGGAATGCCCATTTTGTGTCAATCACTTTTTGAGTTTTGGGCCTTTCAACAATAAACCACACATCATTTCGAGTGAACTGATTCAGTTCTTCTTGCATGGCTATGATCCAGTCTGAATCTTCTAGTGCTTCTTTGATGTTGGCGGGCTTATGTTGAGAGATGAAGCATGTGAACAGCAGGGCGTGTTCAGTTAAGCTTCTGGTTTGTATGTGGCTTTTTGGATCACCCACAATCTTGTCAATTGGATGGCTTTGGAGCCATCTTGGCATGCTTGCTTCTGCAGACTTATCAACTGACTCATTATTGTTAGTTCCTTCAGTTGCTGGTTTCTCAGTTTGCTCATTTTCTTGAATGATTCTTCCTCCTATTTCAGTTATGGGGTTGATGATCTCAGTACGATTTGTGTCCTCTTTGACCTGATTGACGATGATGTTTTCAGTTAGCGTAGCATCATGATGTGTACTTTTTAGTTTTAAAAGCTTATTTCGACTTACAAGTGCACAAATAGTGTAGCAAGGGTGAAACAAGGTCGAACACAGAGAATTAAAGTGAATTTTAAGAATACAAGTACAATCGATCAAATCTATTCACTATTTAAATGACACAAATTTTTGGAGAGATTTTACAACTAATAATTGGAACCATGAATGAAGTGCGAATAAAAAACAAAAGTATGAAATTAAGCGTAAGAAATTTAATTAATTAAGACTAGAAGAAAAGGGGGTTCTAGGGCATTACTCTTTGATGATGAGGATGTTATCAACAAACATTTAACTCATGCATTTCCAATCCAACATGAAATTGACAAAATTAGTCCAAGTACTTTCTCAAGCCACTTAAATATTTGGGCTAAACATAATTTCCCTATCTTTAGAGATAAATTAACATTTAGCTTACTTGAGCCCAAACAATTTCAAACACCAATTAATCATCATTTTGTCAAATTAACAATCAATTAACCTCATAAATCAATTACCTATGAAGAAAGGATTTTTTCAAAACACGATCAACACAACCCATCCTTCTGTGACGCTTTTTCATGCAAGCTCATCTATTGATCTCAGAAACGCCCTCATCCTTGCTTTCGAGTAAGGATAATTGTTGCCTTCAAGCAATGGTGGTCTGACCATAGATCCTCCTTCTTTGATTGAACTTATAACTTGAACTCAACCAAAATCTTCATGCAGTTATATACTTTTCAGGACTCTTTGCACTATAAACCAAAGGCGACCCGCTCTGGTACCAATTGAAGTTACATAAACTGGGCAGTCATGTTCAATATCGTGTACACGAACATTGTAGTGAACATGTAAGGTCAGAATGATAAATTGAAAGTAATTAAATGGCACGAGGTTGATAAACATGTTCGATCAATTGATCTACGTCAGAGGGACGTTCCCAAGTCCGTGAGAAACAATCCACTACTTCATTGTAAGATTACAAAGGCTATTATACAATGATCTCTCGTCACTCGACCCCTTTCATACACACTACAATCTCTTTCAATGGATTGAATTATAAGGTCCCTTTACAACCTAGACTCCCTCTAGTTCCCACAGGAAATCTCTCTCGAGACTCCTTTAAAAGTGTGAATGAAAGAATTTCAAACACAGACTAGACACACAATGATCACAAGGATCAAACCTAGTCTACCCGAATACTATATGCTTCAAAGATGAAGTATTTTAGACTCTCTACCCTTTGTGTATTTGTAAACTCTGTGCCCTCTAAACTAGTCTAATTCCCAGGCTATTTATAAACACAAGACATAGCCTAAACAAGGTAATCAGATTGTCATAATTTGACACAAACTCTACAAGGAAACTTTTCTTATTTAAATCGGACAACTCCTAGTTTAGAATTCTTCATTGAATAGAACTTGCCTCTTTCCTTCTTGATCTGCATCTTCGAACAAGGCATCTTCTAGTCTGAAATGTCCATCTTGAAAAAGCAGCTTCAACTTCTTGAAATCAGCTTGGAAACTCTCTAGACAACCATGTACATGATCATGTTCACAAACATGCTCAAGTACATTCTTCGATCTTCAATCAGATTGGCAGTCGAATTTTCATATCGTAATGTCCAGAACATGGTTTTCAAACTTGAAAAACTAAAACCTTTGTGTTCTTTTGAATTGCCATAAAGATCATGACAATCTCAAACACTGTAGTGCAGATGACACTAATACATTGTTTTTGCAAGAAAAGAGTATCCTAGTTGAAAGGAAACCTAAAGACATTTGGTATCTGGATAGTGGGTGTTTCAAGCACATGACTGGAGAAAGAAAAGATCTAGAAGGGTACAAAGAAGTCAAAGTCCCACTTGTCACATTTGGAGACAACTCCAAAAGTCAAACCATTGGAGAAGGGTTAATGGTGAAAGGCAAGATGGTAGTCAATAGAATTTCACATGTTGAAGGACTGAAGCACAAACTATTGAGTATCAGCCAACTATGCGATAATGGTTACTCAGTTGACTTCAATACAAATACGTATAATATAAAAGAGAAGTTAACCGGGGTAATACTCCTAAATGGCATAAGAAGAGGGAACACGTATGTGGTCGACTGGACAACCGACTACTCAGAGGCATGTTTTCTCTCAAAAGGAACAACTAAAACCAGCTGGCTATGGCATCATCGACTAAATCATCTCAATTTCAAGATAATCAACTATCTAGCTAAAAAGAGTCTGGTTGAAGGACTGCCCAAGAAAATCTACAACAAAACTGGCAAATGTAGACCATGCCAAAAGAGAAAATAAGTGAAATCCTCATTCAAAAATAAAAGCCATCCTCCAGGAGCAACTGAATGTCTCTAACTACTTCACATGGATCTATTCGGACCAGTCAAATCACAAAGTCTAAAAGGCAACAGATTCACACTCGTTGTGATAGACGACTTCTCAAGATATACTTGGATAGAATTCTTGCAAAGCAAGGATGAAACTTATACAAAGCTGTCAACACTCATCAAAAGACTACAAACTGAAAGAGGAAACTCAGTAAAAAAGATAAGATCAGATAATATAAATGAGTTTGTCAACAAAGAAATGATCAGTTTTTACAATGAGTTAGGCATAACTCACAAACACTCAGCTGCCAGAACTCCTCAGCAAATGGAGTCACTGAAAGAAGAAACAGAACCCTAAAGGAAGTAACTCGAGTAATGATTACTGATGCCAACATTGCTGAAAACTACTGGGCTGAAGCAATCAACACAGTCTGCCACACACAGAATAGAAGTGTAATTGACAATTCACATGACAAAACTCACTATGAACTGTACAAGGGTCGTAAGCCTTCAATTTCTTACTCTAAAATATTTGGTTGTAAATGTTATATTCACAACAATGGAAAGACTCAACTGAAAACCTTTAGTGCTAAAGCTGATAAGAAAATATTCATTGGATATAATTCTCCTCATTCTCAGGCTTACAGAGTATTCAATAAAAGAACTTTTGTTGTGAAAATAACATGTCATGTGGTATTTGATGAATTTGCTAATGAGTACAGGAACAAAGAGATCACAAGCACATCAGTTCATATTAATTCCAGTGAAACTGAGAACTCGTAGGACTATGTTGACCATATTGTTCCAGAGCGGTTTGAAAATTCAGTTAAGGAAAATAATGAAACTGATGTGACATACGGGATTTTTACCCTAATTCTAAGTACTTTGGCATGATTTCTTTTGTATTTTCATCTATGTTTTGTATGCTTTTCCTTTGAATTAACTAAGTTTTATAATAAGTGCTATTTAACACGGTTTTTGTGCTATAGGGTCAAAACGAGCAGAATGAGCCCTCGAGAGCAGTCAAAGGTATCGACGAATGGTGAGGCGTGACCCGCTTACAGAAGGGACATGAGTGAGCATATACTCAGGGGCCGTGCAAACCGTGGCTGAGATGCGAGCAGTCAGGCGTGAGCTACTCGCTCGCGCTAGGAGACGTGACTGGACGTGGGCGCGACACGAGGTGCGAGTGGGGGCGCAACTAACCCCGACTCGCACCTCCATTCCCTTTTTACGGATTTATGTATTTTTCTGTATTTTCGATTTTCTTTTATTCCAAACATTTGCCCTAAGTATAAAAAGGGGCTCAAATTCGAAATTGAGGAGAATCCCTTTTTATTTTACCAAAAATAGGCTATAAATGGATAAGTGTTCTTGGAGGCTTGAAGATTGAGGAGCAATAGAAATTTGGAGATTTGTAATCGACTTTTCAGGTTTATTCGCACCCTTATTCTATAAAATTCCTTTTGGGTTTTGTTTTGTGTTGTTTAATTATGAGTAGCTAAGTTTATTAGTTCTAGGATGTTGTGATTTGATGATGGATGTTTGATGTAAATGGTTGAATTTATGTTTTTCTTCCCTCTTTCCTTCATAAATCATATTCAAGATTTTCCTTCTCTTTGGGTTGGCCTCCCTTGGAATGAAAGCATGTGGAGATTGAAGGAGGACAGTGGACTGTACCACAAAAGAACTGGTACAATGTCAACTCTAAAACTCTCAATGCTATATTCTCTGCAGTCGATCTTGAAACATTCAGTTTAATCTCAACTTGTGAGACTGCAAAAGCTGCATGGGATATTCTGGAAACCACCTTTGAAGGGATTAGTTCAGTAAGGTTATCAAGGCTTCAAAATCTTACTTCTAGGTTCGAATCTTTTAGAATGGAGGAAACTGAGTCCATAGGTGAGTTTAATGCTAGACTGAGAAGCATATCTAATGAGAGTTTTTCTCTTGGTGAGCCTATCAACAATGAGAAACTTGTCAGAAAAGTTCTCAGATCTCTTCTGAAGAAGTTTGCATACAAAATTGCTGCAATTAAAGAAGCCAAGGATATCAAGAGTATGAGACTTGATGTGCTGATGGGGTCTTTGAGGACGTTCGAGATGAATCTGGAGGATGAAGAAAGCAGCTCAAGGAAGAGAGGTATTGCTCTTAAAACTGAAGTTTCAGAAGATGTACCTGAACATGTACAGAAATAAAAGACTATACTTGATTCAGATACAATGAATACTATGGTCTTGATCACCAAGAACTTCAGTCGAATGTTGAAAAGAGCCAACAAATAATCTTCAAGGAGGTCCAACAACAGAAGATAACCAATTGGTAATTCTCTGCAAGATAAAAACTCAAGCAATGATCAGAACGAGTTTCAACAGTCAAATCCCAGAGGAGAAATTCAGTGCAGAGAATGTGATGGATTTGGGCACATTCAAGCTGAATGTGCAAACACACTGAAGAAAATAAAAAGAATTACAATGCATCTCTCAGTGACAATGATTCTGAAGAAAATAGCAGTGATTCAGATAAAGAAACAATTGCTTTTACAGTAAAAATCTATGAATTCCAGGATCCATTCAACTATCCAGAAGATGATGAGCCAGACAATGAAAACTTCAACCAAGAAGAATTTGTCAAAACATATAAGGAGATGTATGCAAAATGGCTAGAAGTAGTGGAGATCAACAAGACACTTCAGTCTCATAACAAAAATCTTCTAGATGAGAAAGAGAAGCTGATCAAGACTGATGCTAAACAGAAGAAGATTTATGAACTGTCTGCAGAGCTCAAATCCATCAAAAGGAATGTTACCATGCTGAACAATGGAATAAAGAATCTTGATAAGATTCTTACAACTCCAGGACATTTAGGGAAGAGTCATCCAGGTCTTGGATACAGTGGTGGATAGTCCAAAATAGTGTTTGTCAAAGAAAGTGCAAGCCAGCCAGTGCATGTACAAGATAATGTTCAATTCATCCAGACGAACATTATTGACAAGAAGATAACTTCTTATAATGGCAACAGAAAAGAAATTATCTGCCATTATTGTGAGGAGAAAGGCCACATTCAACCACATTGTGAGAAATATCTTCATGATCTCAAAAGGATAAGAAGGAGATTTATGGTTCAGCATTCCAGCAGCAGGAACAGAAGACCGGCTACACAGAAAAGGAAGAAGCCTGCACAGAAGAAGCAATGGGTTGTCAAGCAGACCAGTTTGATTGCTCACACATCCTTGAGAGTTGAAGATAAGAGCAACTAGTATTTTGATTGTAGTTGTTCAAGACACATGACTGGGGATTGCTCAGTTGTGCAGAACTTAAAGGCTTGTTCATCTGAATTTGTCACCCTTGGAGATGAAAAAAGTGGAAAAGTAATGGGTAAAGGAGAGCTGGTTGTCGAAGGAATGCCTAAACTGAAGAAGGCTATGCTAGTTGATAGACTTAAAGCTAATCTTATCAGCATCAGTCAACTATGTGATGATGACATGAAAGTAGTCTTCATCGAAGAGAATTGTAAGGTAATAAATAAGAACAATGACTTATTCATGGAAAGAAAAAGATCAGCTGACAAATGTTATCAACTACATGTACCTGCACAATGTTCTTTAACATGTCAAAGAACATCTGTAGAAGAGTTAGAGATCTGGCATCAGAAGCTGAGACACATCAACTTTAGGAATCTCCAGAGGATTATTAGAAAGGAGATTGTCAGAGGACTTCCCCAGATCAAGGTTGACAGAGATAAAGTATGTGGTCCATGCCAGATTGGGAAGCAATCAAGTTCTCATCATAAAGAAGTGTAGGACAAAACTTCTAAAAGAATTTTAGATCTTATTCATATGGATCTAATAGGCCCAATGGCTGTGGAAAGTTACGGAGGAAAGAAGTATGTTCTTGTCTGCATAGATAACTTCTCAAGATTTACATGGGTAGACTTTCTCAGAGACAAGAGTGAAGCATTCATGGCATTCAAGAAACTAGCTTGCAAGATCACAGTTGAGAAGGATCAACAAATCATCAAAATCAGAAGTGATTATGGCAAACAATTTGAGAATTAATACTTCGATATTTTTTGCCATGAGTATTCAGCCCCCAAGACTTCTCAGCAGAATGGAGTAGTTGAAAAAAAGAACAGAACTCTCCAGGAGATGGCTAGAACCATGATTGCTACCAAATGAGTTGCTGCTATGTTCTGGGCAGAAGCCATCAATACTGCATGCCATATTAGCAACATAGTTCATCTCAGACCAGGTACTTTCACTACGCCTTATGAGATTTGGTGTGAAAAGAAACTTATAGTGAAGTACTTCCATGTGTTTGGTACTACTTACTATATACTCAATGATAGAGAGTATCTCAACAAGATGAACAACAAGGGAGTAGAAGGGATGTTTGTTAGATACTCCAGAAATAGTAAATCATACAAGATTTACAACAAGGAGACATATGCTATAGTAGAATCAGTGAATGTCAGATTTGATGATCAGAATGATGCTGTCAAACCCACAAAAGAAGATGTACACTCAGATGTAATTGGACATTCTGATGTACATGATGATACAGACAGAGAATCTGAAGATCAAGGAGAAGCACAAGAAGCTCTCACGGCAGATTATTAAGGATCATCCTACTACAGAACTCATAGGAGATATCCATGAATAAAGAATGACCAGAAACAGACTCAGAAAGAGACTTCATGAGAAAATATCCAATGTATGCTTCAGATCCAACATAGAGCCCAAAAATGTTCAAGAAGCTCTTAAAGATGTCTACTGGATTGAAGCTATGCAAGAAGAGCTTATGCAATTTAAGAAGAATGATGTCTGGGATTTAGTGCAGAAACCTAAAGGAGTGAAAAACGTTGAGACTAAGTGGATATTCAAGAATAAAATTGATGAATCTAGGAACATCACAAGGAATAATGCCAGACTAGTTGCACAAGGGTATTCACAGATTGAAGGAATAGATTTTGATGAGATTTTTGCTCCAGTCACAAGGATAGAATCAGTCAGACTTCTGCTAGCAATGACCTGAATGATGAAGTTCAAGCTATGTCAGATGGATGTCAAGAGTGCATTCTTGAATAGATATCTGAAGAAGGAAATGTATGTTGCACAGCCTAAAGGATTTGAAGATCCACATCATCTAGATTATGTTTTCAAACGTAAAAAGGCTTTATATGGTTTGAAGCAGGCTTCTCGAGCATGGTATGAAAGACTGGCTACATACCTGGTTAGCAAAGGATACAATAGAGGAGGAGAGGACAGAACATTATTCATCAGAAAAGACAAATCACAAGTGATTGTGGTTCAAGTGTATGTAGATGATATAGTGGTTAGCTCAGTGTCTGAAAAGATGATCAAGGACTTGATGAGGGACATGAAAACTGAGTTTGAGATGAGTCTGGTTGGAGATTTGAAGTATTTTCTTGGACTTTAGGTGAAGCAATCAGAAGAAGGAATTTTCATCTCACAGTCTAAGTATGCAAGAAACTTAGTCAAGAAGTTTGAGTTAGAGAATTCTAAGCACAAAAGAATTTCTATCAGTACCACTGTCAAGATTGATAAGGATGATACTGGAGAAGAAGTAGATCAGACACTTTACAGAAGCATGATTGAAAGTCTTCTCTACCTTACAGCAAGCAGACTTGATATATCTTACAGTGTAGGTGTATGTGCCAGATATCAGTCATGCCTCAAAGAAAGTCACTTGAAAGTTGTCAAGCACATCATCAAGTATATCAGTGGAACTGCAGATTATGGACTATGGTACACTTCAGATATAAATTCTAGTCTTACGGCCTACTGTGATGCTTATTGGGCAGGATCTCCAGATAATAGAAAAAGCACATCAGGTGCTTGTTTCTTTTTAGGAAACAATGTTGTTTCCTGGTTCAGTAAGAAGCGGAATAGCATCTCATTATCAACCGTAGAAGCTGAATACATTGCAGCTGGAAGCAGCTCTACACAGATCATATGGATGATGCAGATGATGAACGACTATGAAGTTGCTCATGATACACATATTCTATTTTATGACAATATGAGTGCTATCAATATATCCAAGAATCCAGTTCAATATTTAAGGACAAAGCACATCGACATCACACATCACTTCATTAGAGAGTTAGTTGAGGAATAAATTCTGAAGATTGAGCATGTGAAAATAGAAGACCAACTAGTTGATCTATTCACCAAGGGATTGGATGCTGCTTGATTTGAGAAACTCAGAGCATCCCTTGGAGTTTGCTTGGTTCAGTAAACTAAGAAAATTGGTATGAGTGTGTTTATTTCACACTCCATAGGAAAGAACCATTCCTGCACAAAGGGACTGAATATTCCCATAAATGTTCATCAGCATGTACATGAACAATTTTCAAATTCTTGTGTACATTCTTGTCAACGGCTAGTTCTGACTCACAAACATCATCACTGCTTTTCCGGGATTTTCCTCCAATTTCTCTGTCTAACGAATACCTGGAATACGTATAGAACGAAGTTCTCTCTTATATATATATTTAGCCATTTTGAAATATCATTATACACTTCTAAATCCCAAATTTTCGAAGCTGCTCTCTCAGAAATTCTGATATCTCTCTTTTATTCTTCTCTTCTTTCTCCCATTGTCATCCCATTGATCATACTCAGAAATATTTTCCATTCTTTTTCAATAGCACCCAAAAGAAAACTTGTTCGTCCAAAGAAGGTTGTTAAACCAAGAATGAGGTATATAAAGGTGATTTATTCCAAACCTCATGATCAGTTCTATGAAAAAGATGAATTTGACAGACAAGTTCGTGGAGAATCATCATACAAGAAACCTGCTCAGAGTGCACTACGGGATGAATCCTCTAGCAAAGACACTGAAGAGTACATTGAGACATTCCACAGAGAGGAAGAAGAAGACTTGGAGGAAGAAGAACCAGAAGTTACATCTTCTGCAAAGAAATCAAAGACTTGGAATCTTACACTCCAAGATCTTTTGAAAGAAACAGCAAGATCATACAACGTCAATAAGAAAGTTGTTACAAAGAAGGCCAGAACAAAGGGCGTTGTAGCTAAGAAACCAAAGAAGACTACAACCCCTGTCACAGAGAAGATCATCGCAGCACCTGCTGAATGAGGCCTTCAAAAAGAGAAGGGATTTGCTCCTGATGAAGCTGTTGTGCCTGAAGATGTTCCTATACATGAAGAGGAACATGTTTCTGAAGAAAGTGCTATCAAGCAGACATCACCTGTCAAAGCTTTTCAAGAGAAGGTGATTTCAGAACAACCACCTACTACTGAAGGAGAAGTTATTTCAGAGGAGGATGATATTCTTTTGAGTATCAAGATGAAGACTATTGTTGTTGCTGCAAAGAGAAAGAAGAATGTCATCAAATGGCCTTTAGTTGGTGACCCTGAATAAACAGAAGATGTTTATAGTTCATCTTCTGAATCTGCTGAAAGGACTCCTATTCCACAGCAAGAGAAGCTATTAGCATCGGCTCAGTATGATCTATTTACCAGATCACCTATGAAGAAGAAGACACCAAGGAAGAAATCTTCTACTGCAATTGTTCAGATTGTTCAGAGAACCCCTTGACAAGAAGTAGAGCCTCAGCCACTCCACCATCCACAACACCATCAACAAGGAAGCAGAGAGCAATTACAATTGCTGGTCCACCCAAGAAGGCAAAGAAAGTTGTTTATCCCAAGCATGATCTGAAGATGTTCACTCTGAATCAAGTGAACATGATGTTGATATTCACAAACAGATCATCAATTTGCCACGTATCTCTAAACATGCTTTATTTTGATCAGCAAAGCATGTTGAGCTATGGGATAAGGTGAAGAAAAGGTCGTTAATCTCTGAGAAGAAGGTGGATAAGGATACACTCCTAACTACTAGGGTATATTCTTTGTTGGAGGAAGGAGGTTTGCTAGGATCTGTGCAGAGGGTGTATGAATCTGCTCCTTTGGTTGTATCTAAATTTTATTGCAACCTAACTAAGGAGATTGATGATCCTGAATCTGAAGACTTTCACAAAGTCTTTGTCCAAGGTTAAATATTTTTTGGGTGTTTTTTGTTTATAGCAAATTAACATTTAGTATATAGCAAATTTACATTTGTTTATAGCAGATTAGTAAGATATGATTATTATTTTTTATGGGTATTAGTTTTTGCTTAATCGATCTATTTATTGATTTTGATTTTATTTGGTTTGATGTATTTAGAAAATTAATAAGAAATGATTAGCAAATTAGTTGGACATTATTAACATATTAGTAAGATATGTTTTTATTTTATGGGTGGTTTTTATTTATAGCAAATTAACATTTGTTTATATCAAATTAGTAAGATATGATTATCATTTTTTATAGGTTTTGATTTTTGATTATTCGATCTATTTATTGATTTTGATTTTATCTGGTTTGATGTATTTAGCACATTATAAAGATATAATTAGCAAATTAGTTAGATGTTAATAGTAGATTAGTAATATATGTTTTTGTTTTATGGGTGTTTTTTGTTTATAGCAAATTAACATTTAGTATTTAGCTAATTTACATTTGGTTTATAGCAAATGAATTAGATATGATTAGAGAAAGCTGTGCGTATTGGTTTTCGATTAATCATTCCATTTATATGTTTTTATTTGATATGGTTTGATGTATTTAGCAAATTATAAAGGTATAATTAGCAAATTAGTTAGATATTATTAACAAATTAGTAAGATAAATTTTACGATCTTTTTAGGTGGTTTTTGTTTATAGCAAATTAACATTTAGTATATAGCAAATTTACATTTGTTTATAGTAAATGAGTTACAGATGATTATAAAAGTGTTATGGCCGGGTATTGGGTTTTGCTTAATCATTCTATGTATTGGTTTTTATTTGATATGGTTTTGCATATAATGTTGATAATGTTGTGTATTTTTTCCTGTATTATAATGCAGAAGCAAAAATTAAAGCAACCGGGACGAGAGGATAGGAAGAGAAGACGATTTAGCATATTATGCATTGGTAGCAAATTATTCATTTGTTTTTAGCATATTATGGTTCGAATTATAGCAGAATATTAATGTTTTAATAGAACAATTTTATTCTTTTATATATAGTTGTTATGTTTTGATAACAAACTAATGATCCATGGCGATGAAGTTATTACTGATCGATGATCGATGGCGATAAACAACAATGAATTAGGAATGAGTAAGTATTTGCTCTGTTTAACCAATTATTACTAAAATAATATCAAATTCTCCAATTTGTCTTAGCAAATTATTATTCATTTTCTAGCAAATAATTTCATAAGGTGTACCAAATCATTCAATGGAATTATTATCTGTTTAAACTAAAATATTTTGGTAGTCATATTATATTATTTAGTTAGTGATAGGAGATTATAATAATATTATTTAGTAATATTATAGCCAATTATTATAATATATATAGCAAACTAGCGTACACGTGATATTTCGAGAAAACTATAATAATCTGACCGCACAAAAACTGCTAATCCATGTACAAATATTTGCTAATAGCATATAAATTATTTGCTAATAATAAGAAAACATAACTTCCAAGTAATAACACCATCAGGAGACTTTTTTTCAGATCCAAGATGAATATCAAAACCACCTGTTTCACCATAAACTCTATAAAAGATAATCGTCTCTTCGAGATTTTTAAATTGCTAACCAACAAAGGGCTTCAAGGATTGATTACATTCTGGTATGTAACTTCCAAAAGAACCCAAATGTGAATCAGCATGAATTCCTGCTAATTAAAAATAATGTTATTTCGTTAAAAAAAAATCATATTTTCACATAAAAATATTACCGATTTGCTATTAACACATCTATAATGTGCTAATTACACTTAAACAATTTGCTAAAAGTAGTACATATGCGTCCCTAACAGATTCTGCCCATATCCCTACACCTACGAAGATACATTAATGGATAACATAATACCTATATCTTGCATAATCAAACGATAACCTGCGTGATGATAATATACGATGGAGTAAGAACTTGTAAAAAAAAAAATACATTCTTATTTTGCACACAACAATTCATGCCATTTTAACTATTTTTTTTTTCTTAATAACTTGAAAACGTCGACAACCAAATACGAAAAGTATCTATCGTCTATAATAAATATGAAATGTCCATTATCTGCGAACATCACACTATCATGTAAAGCACATTGAAACCATTTAAAAAAAACAAGAGACCAACCTATCATCAAAAAAACAAATCATATTTTCACATAAAAATATTACCGATTTGCTATTAACACATCTATAATGTGCTAATTACACATAACAAATCTGCTAAAAATCGTACATATGCGTCCCTAACAGATTCCGCTCATATCCGTACACCTACAAAGATACATTAATGGATAACATAATACCTGTATCTTCCATAATCAGAAGATAACCGACGTGATGATAATACACGATGGAGTAAGAACTTGTGAAAAAAAATACATTCTTATTTTACACACAACAATTCATGCCATTTTAACTATATTTTTTTTTAATAACTTGAAAACTTCCACAACCAAATACGAAAAGCATCTATTGTCTATAATAATTATGAAATGCTGATTATCTGTGAACATCTCAGTATCATGTAAAGCACATTGAAACCATTTAAAAAAAATCATATTTTCACATAAAAATATTACCGATTTGCTATTAACACATCTGTAATTTGCTAATTACGCATAAAAAATTTGCTCAACGTCGTACATAAGCGTCCCTACCAGATTCTACTCATATCTCTACACCTACAAAGATACATTAATGGAGAACATAATACCTGTATCTTCCATAATCAGACGATAACTGGAGTGATGATAATATACGATGTAATAAGAACTTGTGAAAAATGACTCCTGCAGATGAACACACAGACCGATGAAAATCCGACAAAGTGGACGCCGATAAAAAAATTATCTGGAACGACTTCTCAACTGTAAGAGACGCAGGCAATAAGAATTTTGAACAGGTGTGTGATGAATTAAAATATGAAACACCGATAGATACAACTCTGTAAAAAAATGAGTTGTAAAAACCGTCCAAAAAAAAAAAATCGTTCCCATATAAATCCCACTATATATGGAACATATATATTTACTGCAAATTTTTAATATGCATTACAATGATATATATACCCTTAACTTAATATAATTCTTAAGATATTGCATTTTTTACCTCATTTTTTTTAGATTAATCTGAGTCTTAGAAAATAACTGATCCAACGCTCCATATTAGTTCCTACACAAGGCATTGGTTCTCATTTGATCTCTCTCTCTCTCTCTCTCTCTCTCTATATATATATATATATAGGGGTTGGTTATAATAAAAACTTATCTTGGTGTGAAAACGTGCGGACTGTGCTTGTTTAGTGTACTTTTAGTGCTTTTGTTATTGTATTTTGGTGCTAAAAAATCTAGCACTAAAACACAATAAGAAAAGTATTAAAAAAAAAAAAAATTAGCATCAAAATACATAAAGAAAAGCACTAAAGAAGCACAGTCCGCAGTTTTCACACCAAGATAAGTTTTTATTTTAACCAACTCCTATATACATATATATATATATATATATATATATATATATATATATATATATATATATATGATGGAAATTTTATTCAACTGTACGTTTTTTAGTGTTTTAAAATTATAGGAGGTTACAAGGGGAAAAAAGTGTAACGAAATAATATTTTTGATTTCATTAATTAATTTAGTCGGCTATAATTAAAAATATTGGGTTGTGAATAAATCACTAGAGTCAATTATTATGATAGAGTGTAGTCTTTATTTAATACTGTTAGGTATTAGAAATATTCTGGCTATAAGTACAATGAAGTCCAATAAATTAATATTTACGTTTTAATCTATTTTGCGGGCTATGAATAGAAATATTGGACTTTTTTTTTCTTAAGAAAAAGAACGATTTAATTATAACAGAGACCGTTCAAAAGACGGAACGGCAGACATGATAATATCGAACAACATCGGTATAAGAAAAAAGCGTGGGATTACTAATAGCTAGCATTGCTAAATTGTGAGCCAAAATATTGGAGTTGTGAATAGAATTCACCATTTAATTAATTCACATTTATTATGATGGAATATAATGTAGTCTTTATTTAATTTGTTAGGCTTTAGAAATATTGTGGCTATAATGAATTAAGGATAAAAAAAGTTTAACTATTGGACTGTGAATATAGCACCATACTTTAGTGAATTCATTTATTATGATAGAGTATATATATTCTTTAGGAGAAATATCAATTCAAGGCCCGAAAGATGATTTATGTATTGATAGAGCCCAAAAGATAGATTCTATCGATTCAAGACTTGAAAGATCTAAAACTATCGATTTAAGTCTTAGAGATTTAACGGTGTTAAAACTCCATCCAACAGAAGGTGATATGGCTGTTAAATATTCACATCATTTTGACACATCATTTTTATCCTAAATTAAATTAAAAAAAATAACTTTACACTAATTAAATTAAATAGAGGGTTTTATTATATTATGTAAATTCAATCTCTACTTAATTCAATCAGAGATCCTTATAAGTTTAAATTAAATTCAATGTTTAATTAAATTTACTATGTAATTGTAATACCTTTTTTCAATCACAATAATAAATTGATATAGTTATTTTTATTTTTATTTTCAATTTTGATGGAGAAATGATTATTTTAAAAAAGAGATATGGAGAGAGAATAAAATTAACAATAATTAATTTATTAAATATTTCAATAACATTGCGATGTAATTAAAATCATAATAATTAATTATAAATATAATAAATTTTAATTAATCAAACAAATAGAGATGAATTTCAAACTATAAAATAATGAAACCCGAATGACAAAAAGTGATGATTTTTATTTGACGAAATTTAATAAAATCCTATGTTTAATTTAATTAAAATAATTAATGTAAATTTATGTTTTTTTGTTTAATTTAATATATGAAATAATGTGCATATTTAACGGACACATCACCTTTTATTGGATGGATTTTTAACACCATTAAACCTACAAGCCTTAAATTGATAGTTTTAGATCTTTCAAGTCTTGAATCGATAGAATCTGTCTTTCGAGCTCTATATTGATAGATAAACCATCTTTCGCGCTTTGAATTGATAATTCTCCTAAATGAATTCATTATAGGCTCATTCTATATATTCATCACCCAAAATTTTCTATTCATGTCCCCAAAATTTTCTATTCATGTTCTCTGTTGCACTATCAAATTGTTTAGTTTCTTCTTCATTTTTTTTTTCTTAAATTTCAATTTCTTATGTTTTAGTTAAATTTTACACTTATTATTTAGTGTTCATCTTACCCAATTAGGGATTGTTATAATTTTTTATTACTTAATTTTATTTTTTTTAGTTATTAATTAATTATTTGAAAAATCAATTTGGCTATTGTTAATAAAATACCCCTCAATTGTTATTTTTAATATTTTATTGGGTATATTTTGAAAAAAATAAAAAATAAAACACCAAAATAAATTAAATTATTAAAAATCATAATAAATTTTAATTGGGTATGATGAACCTTAAATAACAAGTAGAAAATTATAGTAAGCACAAGAAATTGAAATTGAAGAAAATATTTAAAAATTTGATATGTTCAGTTTTTGTTCCAACTGTAACCTTTTTTGTCCCAGATTTAATTTTATTATATTTTTTTTATCCAAAATGATATGTTTCGACATTATTAGTCCCAAAAAATTAACAACAGTTAAGTGTCCGGTTAGTTTTGGAACTAAAAGTGGGACCAAAAGTGAAATTAAATTTGGGACTAAAAGTTTTGACCATATTCTAATGGGAACAAAAGTGAAATTTACTATAAATTTAAAGTCACATCCGTAGATTAATTTTAGTATCACAGCTTATAATTAGTAAACAAAATACATGAATTTACCTATTTTATTTTTAAATAACAAATTAAATTAATCTTCAAGAGATATTGTTATATTTTAAAAACATAATATTGAATATTATGCCATTATTACTTTATTCATATTTGTGAAAAAAATCAAGTATATCCTCCTAGTAAGTATTACACCAATGATCGGTGAGTTTTTTTTTCATGTATAGTTTTCATAATCTTTTTAATTTTTTACAAATAATTGATGACTATGGGATTGAGAATGGACGTGGGAATCGTGATTCAATTCTTGCATACCAACCAATGCTCGAAAAACAAAGATAGCGGTGCCGAACGATAATTTTAATATATCAATCAATACATATGTAGTACGATGGGGAATGCTAATTAAGCAATAGACTCATTAATTACGTGAGAAAGAAAAACGTGTCCAAAATCGTAACCAACTCGTACCTATATAAATGGTAATTACTCACCATGAAACATAACAATTAAAAACAAAGATTAGTTGAATACAAAGATGTGTAGCATTATAATGCAAGTGCCCATTCCTAAGCCAATTCACAACTTCGATTCAAAACAATCTTGTGTATTAGCAATTGCTGCAACTACCAGCCGGCTCTTTGGAATTTCGACTATATTCAAATGCTCAACAGTGAGTATAAGGTAAAAATATATCATAAATTCACACACACACACACACATACAGCATGCCAGTGTGTGGATGTGGGTACGTAATTTCTAACTTCTTGTTTGGTATATCTTGTTTTTTCGAGAGCAAAATCATTCAGATCTTAAATTCCATATATCTTAACTATGTCTATGAGACAAATCAAAAGGATTTGTACTCAACATCACTAGGATTCAGACTCCTCAGACAACACGGCTTTAGCATCTCTCCGGGCCGGGTTCTGAAGCTATCTAGCTAACCCATCCAATTTTAATTTAAATAATATTGTTAATTTTGGGGGTTTCAATTTCTCTTGAATTATCACTTCAAAAAAAAGGAGAGAAAAACGATGATGGGGCTATGTTCTCAAGTGCACAATGTGCGTGAGAGAGCCTTCACGACCGTGTTAGTCACACAACGGGCCCTCCGTGCCCGTGTCCACATGCATGCTTGGGCTTTCCCGCATGATGGGGCCTAGGCGCAGGGGTCCGCTCTCACGCAAGTGCCTACGTGCCTAGTGCGAGAATTATTTTTTTAGTGTAAATTTTAAAAAACAACACATTAATATTAATATTAAAATATTTATTGAGCGCTATTTTGGTAAAGTGACGACTAAAATAAATAATATAATAATTGATGGCTAAAAAAATGTCTTAATGTTCTAGTGGCTAGTTTTACATATTAACACTTTAATTAATTAATCAAAACTATGTACGTACGTAAGTACTCATGCGTTTTAATTGACTGTAGAAGTATTTAATTTGACTGTTTCAAGAATGATGAAGGTACTGATTTCAAGGCAAGTCTTGTACATTATATAAAAGGATTGTTACAATTATATGAAGCTTCATTCCTTTTTTTTTATGTCGAGGATAATCTGCAATTACTATCGAGGGAGTACAAGATTTGATAATGACAGTCTTTTATCATCATCAATTAGTAGTGCGTTGGAGTTCCGTGGTCACTGGAGAGTTCGAA
Source organism: Perilla frutescens (assembly GCA_026008535.1). Taxonomy (NCBI): domain Eukaryota; kingdom Viridiplantae; phylum Streptophyta; class Magnoliopsida; order Lamiales; family Lamiaceae; genus Perilla; species Perilla frutescens. The sequence goes on from BRKX01000005.1 coordinate 23,470,717, forward strand.
TGCCAAATGCGTGATCATTCACTGATGATTATAAGAGGAAAGCCCGAATCGAACATGTATCCAATTGTGCTAGAGCTAGCCAAACTGGAAATTAATATGATTCAAGCACAATTTCAAGAAGAACTAATTAAAAAGAGACCTCTAGGTGATGAATCTGATTTAATATTGTTACATAAAGAGACCTTCGTGTATCTACAATTTTCATCATGTTGTATATATGTTATATATGGTACCTTGGAAGAGCTGCAGCTATTCACAACCGCGATTCAAAGGTTAGTAGCATGGATCATATTCATCGACAATATTGTTAGGGTGAATGCGAACTACTAGCTAGCTAGTTCGACTTGATTAATTTTGTGTGTGCACGATTTACTGATTAAATGAGTAAATTTTTGGCAGATTTTGTTGAGGCAAATATGATAGAGGCAACTTGGTACTACAATGGACATACACCTAGTCTCGGAGAATATATGAACAATGCATAGATATCAATCAGAGGCATGCTGATATTATCCCATATTTTTTTCTGGTTAATAGATTTGATGGAGAAGGGTGTTGAGAGCATGCATAAAACTCGAGATATCTTCCTCTTACATAGGAGACATTCACACACACAGACACACACACACACTCACATATAGACAAGCACTCCCATACACCTCTGAGACCCAAAATCAAGCTCATTAGACCTTCAGACGATGGGCCATGGGTGGGACGGGTCGGGTCGACCTTCCCCTTTAGGAATAAAATAAAATTTGTGCTTGAAAAAATATCACTCATTACACTAAAGAGTATCAGTCGTAACCTTAAAAGTGTCACCCTGCTACTTTAATTATATGAGTTTATTATGTCTCAATTATGGTTTAATACATCTAAATTAGGGTTTATTATTCTTAATTAGGGTTAATTGACGAGCGCAGTGCACAAGCCCATGCGTTACCTTCGGACGAGTACATTGCGTGAGTCGCTGGATCGGAAAAATTAAATTAATGTACTTTAATTTTAAGGTTCACTAATTTCATTTAGGGTATATATTTTTATTTGAAAAAATTAATTGACGAGAGCAATATATGAGCCCACACACATTAGCGTCGAGCGAGTGTAATGCACTAGTCACCAGATCAAAAAAATTAAATTAATTCTCTTTAATTTTAAAGATCACTAATTTCATTTTAGAGTATATAAATTTATTTCAAAAAAATTAAATTAATTCACTTCAGTTTTAAGTTCACTAATTCTCTAAACTACAAAAAAAATGCTTAATATCGAAAATTAAAAAAAAAAAAAATGACTGGCGAGTGGGCGCTTGTGGCCCACATGCCATTTTTTTACCCTTTCTTATTAATGGGTATGGTGCACCCAAGTCATTTTCTATAACATCTCTTGTGCCAATCATTTATTTTATTTTTTTTTAATTCTTTTTTTTTTAATTTATTATATTTTAATTTAATTTAATTCTTTTGTATAGGGTTCGTCATTCTCCATTTAGGGTATATTAAAAAAATTATAAAAAAATAGTTATGACACACGAAATATAATAAGGGAGGCACGCGGGAATCCTTTATCTAAACGAATTATTAAAACAATACCTTAATTGGATGAGGTTAAGAAAGGTGACTTACCAAAACCAAGAAGGATCAGATGGCTTCGGCATGCAACATTCCAAGGTAAATAAATTTCTTACCACGGTGGGATAGGAGGAGGAGGAGAAGAATATTTGACTGTTCTCTTGAAGAAGATATTCTTACAGCCTTGGTGTATATCCTCTGTAGTACGAATTTGTCTCTTGTAAATATCCTTCAACCAAATCTACCCGCTGCATGCCAATAATTTATATCGATTGCCCTACTAAGATATATACGATACATCCTAGTCTACACATTTGCCGTGAGCACTTACTGTATTTTCATTTTGAAGCCATAATTCAAGTGACATCAAACATATATACTATATATAAATGGGATGCTGACGAAACATGATTGAAATTTCATGTTGCACTTTTTCGTGTTTAACTATTAAATTTATGATTTTAATAATATTTATTAATTGAATTAAAAAATTATAAAACATAATTTTGAATAAATCAACCGTAAATTATTAATTGAAAAGTGAAAATTAATTATTTAAAAAATAATTATAAACCGATATTGGTTGGGGTGAACCCTAAGAAACAAGCATAAAATTAAATTAAATCAGGAAAAAAAAAATTGAAAAAAAAAATACAAGAAAAATTCGTAAGGGCTTCTAAAATTTATTTAGCAATCTCCTTGGCTAAGAGCTTCAATAACTTGGGTATAACTACATTGACTATTTGAGTAGTTATCATAGGGTCGAATTATATCTCCTCTTTCTTAATTTTTGTCCATATCCTGTAGATTCTCACACTACAAGAAAACTTGTTTTGGGCGACGGAATTGGCGACGGAATACATTCCATCAACATGGGCGACGGAAAGGCGACGGATGTAGCGGTCACCACATGGGGCGACGGAATTAGCGACGGACTGTTCGTCAGACAGTTTCCGTCGCCCTATTTTTTTTATTTTTTTTTTAATTCTGCAGAAATGAGGCGACGAAACTATTTCGTCGCCTATTTTTTTTTATTTTTTTTACGGAATAATGAGGTGTAACGCCCCAAACACGCAGGCCCAGTGCGCTAACGGGAACACACACGATGAAAGAAAATAACAATAAAATTTTCTCAAACTAACATAAATCATTTTCTCGAATTATAAAAATTCGGACAGCACTTCGTTTAAAATATTAATAAATTTCACGCTCATAGGCGTTTACCATTCAACAACCAATCACATAAGATAAGACCTTTCAACTAACCTATCATTTTAAAATCACACATTTCGAACCACCAATTAAAACATGTTCAATCTTGACTAGTCCAAAAATCCAATATTCAACATTCAAATTATGCCAGCAGGGCCACGACGATCACGCGCGTCCATAAAATATTTAAATAATCCATAAACATACAGCGGAAGTATAAATAAACATATTTGTTGACCACAACTAAAATAAAGTCAAAATTTCAAAAACTAAAATCTGGTCAACCATACAAGATGCCTCATTAGTCCACGTCCGCCACCTGCCAGCATCAATTACCTGAAAATATTTTTAAATAGTGGGGCTGAGTGCCAGAAAACACTCTGTGGGAATACTCATACATTTCGTCTAATAATTTGCAATAAGAATATCCATAAATCCATATTTGACATGTCGTAAATCATACGCTCAATAAACATAGTGGAGACTGACCCTAATGTGATCACATATAAACTATAACATATGCATAACATGAATATATTCATAAGTAATTGCACCGGAGTGCCATATTCAGAATTCATCATATCATGAGTCGTGTCAATCCACATTGAGCAACATAAGCATAAATCATTTTTCATAGCGGACGAAAGTTTAAATATATTTTCAAAAGTATTTTAGTAAGTAAACCCACCTTATAGCTAAATTAGCTGAAGCTTTAATCACGACTTCTCATCCGAAGCTAGTTATCGGATTAAGACCTTATGCTTAAATATAGGAATAGCCTTAATGGCCGTCCTAAACGGGTCTCGGGTTAGGACCTATACATCAGAACTATATCTTAATAACATATTAATCTTCTAAACATATACTATAATGTAAATAAGGATCTAGGGAATGAGTCCCTAAAATAAGAGCGTAACCTGACGTCGCTTAAAGGTCAAACGGTTGATCCTAGCTTAAAAAAAATGTAACAGAGTCCTCGATCATGCAAATAAATGCCTTAAATACATAAAGAAAAATTATCATACTTAATATATGATTTAAAGAATCATATAATAAAATGGAAAATTGATTTATTATATCATACACTTAATTTTCAAACTTAATTTCAATTAAGCAAAATGACAAAATAAAAATAAGATAAAATGATAATATAATTTTGGTAGCCAAGAGGGTTTGAACACATAACCAATAACATAAAATAAATCAATAAAAGCATAATCACTAGGCTAGAAGAATTTATACAACATTAATTAAACTGTTTTAATTAAATACACTCATAAATGCTTAAGTAAAAAAAAAGGATTATAAAATGTATCAAGAGGGGTCGAACCCTTGACCTATGGTTATTAAAACAAAACATTAGCCATTAGACTATATGGCATTTTCAAAATTTAAAGCATAGTGTTAGTTAAGTAAAGGTGGTAATGCATGCATTAATTAAAGTAAAATAAAAATAACTGTTTCCAAGGAGAATTGAACCCTAGACCTCAAAATATTAATATCGTACTTTAACCATTAGGCTAAAGATCATTTTCAATAATTTTTCTAAGCTTTTACTTAAATATAGCTCATAATGATTTTGAAATAAATGCATAAATAAAAAGATCTATAAAGATTTCGAACCCTTGCCCCTTTAATTAACTATTTTAGAACTTATCCATCAAACCATATCAAATTTCAAAATTTATAACATACTTTTAGTTAAAGAAGGCATAAATTAATTGGAAATAAATGGTTTAACAAAATGTTTACAAAAGTTTCGAACACTTGACCCCTAAAATTATATTTGAACACCAACCATCAGACCACATCCAATTTTCAAAAATTAAAGCATGTTTTTAATTAAATAAGGCTGTTTAACATTAAATACGAGGTCCTAAAAATGTATTTTATAAGATTCGAACACTAGACCTATCATTATTAAATCAAAACTCCAACCATTAAGCAAGATATCATTTCCGAAAATTATATCATTTTGTTTTATTTAATAACTTAGAAAATACATAAAATAATTTAAAATACATGAATTAATTAAAATAATAAACTGCTTCAAGTATATTTGAACCTTAGACATTTGCATATAAAATTAAATGATTATCCATTAGGCTATAATTGAATCTTTGAAATATATACCAAAATTTATAATTAATATGTGTCAAAAACATATGCCTAAATAAAAAAAAATGCTACTAACAAAGATTAATCCATAGCTTATGTAATTTAATTGATAGAGATTTAATAATTGGATTAAGATCAATTTTTGATAAGTATTTCTAAGCTTTTTAGTTATACTTATCTACATTATAATAGCATAAAATATAAAATAAATAAATAAAAGAAAATAAAAAAATTAAAACTCACGCACACACACAACCAACACAAACACACATACAACCTGTAACAACCCGATTTTGAGAAAGGGATTAACGAATGGGGATAGGGTGTTATTGAGGGATTAATACGAAACATGCAGAAGATTTTCAAAAAGGGTTTTACAGATAGAGATACACTTTCGAAAGATAGACGATGATACTCGAAATTACTTGAATTAGAAAGAAACGTACTTTGTAGAATATGATGAATGAGAAACTCTAACTAATCAGATACCAACAAGCATAGACCCATTTATAGGTCAAAGCGAATAAACAGATACCAATATACTCAAGCCTCTCCATAGGCGAAAGGAAAATATGCTCGAGAAGCAGGAATAGAACTTAATATGCATCATTATATAAATAAGATCATGTTTGGACATTTGTTCATAGAAACTTGAATAGAGTGACATGTCTTAGAATCGGATAATATTTATCAGAGTAGCAGAATCATAGTGGAATTTAAGCACTTATACTATAGAAAAAACTTGGCAGCCAACCCACATCCACAGCCACCATCATTCTCAGCATCTCAATCTGAAAACATTTAAAAAAGAGGGCGTGAGCACTAATGTACTCAGTGGATTTTGACAAAATCTTCTTTAATAACTTGAGAAATATCCAATAATCAACTGGCGGTATATGGAGAGCAAAACGCAAAAGCCCTCTCCATATCCGTAAAACCTTTTCTTTACTTTTGGGCCCAACCTTGGCTCAAACTTGATGTCAACTGCACTCTTAGGCATGCCATAGGATAGAAGAGGAGTTATCTCAAATACCTAAACGAGTTTGCGAGGGCATTAACCCAGCAGTGACTCACTTAAATGATCAAAGATCATTAATCCTGAGCTCGATCCTGGCTATAAAAGCTATATTCTTCATTTCTTAACTTCCTTCCTTTCTTAACTTAGCTTCCTTTCCTTAACTTAGCTAGAATTATTGAGCCTAGATGTTAGGAAAATTGTTGGGAAAATCCCATATGACGGTTTCGATGAAATGTCAAACACATGAGTGATGATTTAATGAAAAACTGCAGGTTATGATAAGCTGGAAATCTAGGATAATGACCAAATAAGACTTTGAGCTGAGATGAGAGACAGCTATTCAGAAGCATGGTCAACCAGCTTGCAGGTTGCCTTGATCAGACCAGTCAGAGTAAACTTCTCAAGCTTGGGATAAGCTGTAAAGGGGGAAGAGAACCTTGGAGACTGGTAGGCACCCACAGATGAGTTGATCATCAGTCTTAGCAAAAAGCCAGGATAGACTGATGAACAGAGTCAGCTTGAAAGCTGAAACCGATCTAATTAAAGATCAGTCAGAGCCAATCCTAAACTGATCAAAGATCAGTTCACTGATAAAATTGCTATGAATGCTTTGAGCCTTCACACAACTGACCATAGATCAGTTCAGAGAAAGAAAAGGTAAAAGCTTAATCAGTAGCCAACTGATTAGTCTAGAGTTGGAAGCTGATAAGTCAGCTTAACTAGACTACATCATAATGAAAGCTCAAGGCAGCTGAAGATCTGCCAATTGAACAATCTCAGAGCCGAAAGCTAAAATAGCTGAGAGCCTGTCAGCTGAATCACCCGCTCCTACTGACAAGCAGTTAATGAAGATCTTATCAGGAAATCTTTATAAGATCCTGATGATCTGAGAGCAGGGAATATTAAAGTCAAAATGGCTAGTTCATTAAAAAGAGCTTCAAAACGGCTACAAGCATTAAATTATTGTCGGTGATTTCTAAACATCACCGTTCATAGCGGTCGAAATTCACTCATCTTTTTGAAGAGCGTGAAATCAATTTTGGCCAAGACTTTCGCCAATCTAATTTTGCTATTTTGCAGAACGAGCTATTTCTTCTCTCTCTCTCTCTACAGCTCAAAGCTCATATCTCTCAAAGTGCGAAAACTCTCATACTGAGAAGGCATGCTTCAAGTCAAGCAAGCTGCTAAGCTGACGCAGAATTCCAGCAAGAGCAAAACTTCTCAGTACAGGCCTCAAAGATCAACCACCCAGCTCAAGAGAAAGGAGCACTCCAGGTTGATAATAGATTCAAGACTGTTCTCTTGAAGATCGAGCGAGATCTAAAATCGTGTAAAGACGGACAATAGCACCTAAAGTCTCAGCGAGCAGTTGGGACCGGTAAGTGTGAGCTGTCGACCCAAAAACCGGCTGAGGAGGAGCGTGTACCGATGGGTCCGTTCTTTTAGGACAGCAACAGTTGGAAAGGAGGCCGCGCTCGGGTTGAAGGGTGCCGTTTTCAGGTCCAACAGGAATTCTTCACTATGTAATTGTAATAAAGAAACTTTACTCTTGCATAGTGGATTGCCCTTCTGCGGAAGGAAGAGAGGACGTAGAAGCAGGAAGCTTCGAACCTCTATAAATCTCTGTGTGTGCTGTTCTTATTGTTCTCCAGTTTTTGCAAGTTCTTTAACTGCACACATTCACACACATAGATTGAACTGACAAGCTTTAGCTACGTCTTCCAGCTATTAGTTGAAAACTGATCAGCTCACCAGCTAAGCTTCTGTCTACTTCACTCAACTGATCAGTTAGCACAGATAAATCTTAAAAGCGAGTCAGGGCCCTATCTATTCCGCATCTGTGCAAAGTTTTTGAAGTCAGTTTATTCACCCCCCTCTAAACTGATAAAGGCTCGCACCGGGACCAACAAGTGGTATCAGAGCTGTTGATTCTAAGGATTAGCCATTTCTGCAGATCATTTGAATCAGATCTATTTATCTGTGCTAATCTCTTAAGCTATGGGAAACCATAAGCTACCTCTCTTTTCAGTTGAGAACTATGACAATTGGAGCAGGAGGATGAAAGCTCATCTATGCTCCATCCATGAAAATATGTGGGAGGTGATCGAAGATGGTCCAATCATCATAATGATGGATAATGAAGCCCACATCATAGATGTCAACCAACCAGCCAGGATCCCGAAACCAACTCATCTTCTCACGGGTGAAGAGAAGAAGTTGAAAAATCTAGAGTTTGTTGCTCAAGCAGCACTCTTCCAGACTCTAGATGAGGATCGCATGAAGGATACGAAAAACTGCAGAACAGCAAAGGAGATTTGGGATCTTCTTGCAGATTTGTGCAAAGAGTCTGAAGCCATCAAAGGAAACAAGCTCTAGCTGGCAGTTGATAAATATGAGTCCTTCAAATTGCAGCCGGAAGAAAGCATCTCGAGCCTAGAAATAAGATTTCTTGGCATCATAAGCGAGATGAATAATTTGGGAAGAAACTATCCCAACAGTGAGATGAACTCGAAAATTCTTGATAATCTCACTGATGAATGAGATATGAAAGTAATTGCTCCTAAAAAGTTGAGAGACTTGAATAGCATTACTCCCAGAGAGTTATTTGGATCTCTCAAAGCTCATGAGTACAGCCTGAATCGAAAGAGAGAATCATCCACTTTCTCTTCTCATGATGCTTCTTTCTATGGGGAAAGAAATCGATTCAGAGAAGCCCGCGGAAGAAACAACTTCCAACCAAGAGGCTCGCCTGTCAGAGAGAATCCTGGGGGATCGGTGACAGATCGAAGAAGAGAGTCATCCGATAAAAAGAAGATCCTGACTGAGGATTTGAATGAGCAAATCCAGTCAATGATAAGATTGCTGGAGAAACTAAGAAAAGTCAGACATGAACAATCAGCTCAACCCCAAGCTGATGAAGCTGCAAAGGGTGAGAGGAACCAGCAGCCAGCTGAACAATTCAGGTTGGCAAACAGGAACATAGAGGAATGTTTCCACTGCCACAAGCAAGGACACTACAGATACGAGTGTCCAGAGCTTTCTGAAGATAAAAAGGCCAAAGTGAGGAGAAGCTTCTTCAAAAGGAAAACAATGATCGCAAATTCTGAGAATGCTGTACTGGACGATTCAGACTACCCATCTAGAATCGACTAAGACGGCTTCAGCTCCGATGATGAAGCTCTACTATGCCTCATGGCTGACAATGATGAAGAGGTTAGTCAAGCTGACTTAATAATCTCATTTTATCATATACATGAAGCATCGATCTCTAGGAACGAACTGGATGAACAGTTACGAATTCTAGAAGATCAATTAGTTTATGTATCAAGTATGCATGTTGAACTGAATAGTGAGAATGATGAGCTAAGAAGCAAAGTTGATGAGCTAAGCGCTGAAAATCAACGACTAAAGGTCTTGACGTTCAGACAATAGAAATGGATCAGCTAAAGTTGAGAAATGCAGAACTGGAAGCTGAGAATGAGAAGCTCAAGCAAGAAATTCTTGAAAGAGAGGAATTATCTCTCAAATTCAAGAAGGGATCCCAGACTCTTGATGAAATCTTAAGTCATCAGAGAACTGAATCTGGGAGTCCAGGGCTAGGATATAGTAAGTACACTGCCGCAGAGAAGGGCAAGGCAGTTGTACAGAGCTGTGAATCTGGAATCCTGAAAGGATTCACAAGACCAGCTCAGTTCCCTCCAGTTGAGGAGTCAAGAGACAAAGGCATCTTAAAAACACCTCAACCTCAGCCCAGAGACCAGACTGATCTATCGAGAAGGGCAACTCGAAGACAGTCAGTCTTTCAAAGGCTTGGTTCTCAGTCAAAGCCACCAGTTCAACAAAGATCAGCTCAGTAGTCCAGATCTACTGCTCGATCAAAAGCTCGTCCAAAGCCAAACTTCCAGCAAAAGGCCTCATCTCACTTAAGATATTCAAATCAATCGAAAATTTGAAGATCAACTAAGATCATTCTTTCAGAGAAGATCATCAGTTCAAAACATGCCATCAATGGCTCAACCAAGAGATGCAACCTCTTCTAGGCAAGCCTATCTTCAAAGGCCACTTGTGTATCAACCTGAGAATGCCTCAAATCCCAAGAGAAATATACACACGAGATTGTACTATGCAAAATAGCATAAATCAATCTCCCTAGAAAAATTTACTCCAAGTGACTTTGCAACCCAGTATGATGAGTACTTGAACTTAAGGGATCAACCAACAATTAATTCTGCTCATAACTGGCTTGGAAAAAGGCCATTCCACAAAGGCCAAACAGCTCAAAGTCAAATGTCTATTACAAACTGGCCAAGACAAAGAGCAACAAAGTCACAAGATGAGAGGATATTAGTTGAGGTCTTTTATCCTAACACTCATAGGAGATACAGATCAATGGACTCAACTCTCAATCGAAGAGTTATAAGAAGTCCAGAGTTGATCAGGAGATCAAATTCTGAAGGATCTCTCAATCAACAAGATTCAAAAGTGTGGCGAATGTGGATTCCCAAATATCTGTTTAACCTCCCAGGACGCGATATTATGCGGGTACCTAAAACCTGATCTCTGTCTTGTAGGAAAAGAGCATCCTATCCAAGAAAAAGGTCAAAGATACTTGGTATCTGGATAGCGGGTGTTCAAAACACATGACCGGAGACAAGAATGATCTTGATGGTTATAAAGAGGTTAAGGGACCACTAGTCACTTTTGGAGACAACTCAAAGAGCTGAACCATTGGAGAAGGGTTCGTGGTCAAAGGAAAAGTTGTCGTGAATGGCGTGTCACATGTCGAAGGACTGAGGCACAAACTGCTGAGCATTAGCCAGCTTTGTGACAATTGGTACTCAGTTGACTTCAGCAATAGCTCATGTGACATCAGGGATAAGTCAACTGGAGCCATACTCCTGACTGGAGAAAGAAAAGGCAACATGTATGTAGTTGACTGGTCAACCGGCTATTCAGAAGCTTACTTTCTCTCCAAAGGTTCAACTGAAGCAAGCTGGCTGTGGCATCGATGACTGAATCATCTCAACTTCAAAACTATCAACTACCTGGCCAAGAAGGAGCTAGTTGATGGGCTTCCCAAGGAGATCTACAAGAAAACTGGTGTCTGCAGACCATGCCAGAAAAGGAAGCAGGTGAAGTCGTCGTTTAAAAACAAAAGTCATCCTCAAGGAACAACTGACATTCTTTAGTTACTTCACATGGACTTATTTGGGCCTGTGAGACCACCAACCCTAGAGGCAAAAGGTTTACACTTGTAGTAGTAGATGACTACTCAAGGTATACCTGGGTGGAGTTCCTAAGAAGTAAAGATGAGACTTTTGAGAAGCTATCAACATTGATCAGGAGATTGCAGACTGACAAGGGAAAATCAGTTCAAAGGATAAGATCCGACAATGGAACTGAATTTATCAATCAGCAAATGATCAAGTTCCTGAGTGAACTGGGAATCACTCATGAGCATTATGCTGTAAGAACTCCTCAACAAAACGGCATAGCTAAAAGAAGGAATCGCACGCTAAAGGAGGCGGCAAGAGCAATGATAGCAGATGCCAGCATAGCCGAATGTTATTAGGCAGAAGCAGTTAACACAGCCTGCCACACCCAGAACAGAAGTGCCATCGTCATCAACCATGACAAAACACCCTACGAGCTATTCAAGGGTCGTAAGCCTTCTATCTCTTATTTTAAGATATTTGGCTGCAAATGTTATATCCACAATAATGGCAAATCCCAGCTGAAAGCTTTCAGTGCCAAAGCTGATGAGGGAATATTTCTCGGCTATAATGCCCCTCATTCTCAAGCTTACAGAGTGTTCAACAAAAGGACACTAGTTGTGGAAGTAACATGTCATGTGGTGTTTGATGAGCTTGCCAATGAGTATAGAAACAAAAAGGAGAACTGTACATCGGAGCAAGCATTGCCTGATGAAAGCCTGCTGGACTATGTTGATCACATTGTCCCAGAGCAGTTTGAAGTTTCGCTAGAAGATGGCATAGAAATTGATTCTAGACCAGTTGAAGATAACTTGGTCACTGACGATATAAATCGTCATGAAACCCCAAACCCCTTAACTGGGACAGGGGAAAGAATCAGTGAAAATGAAGAACAAGCTGAGGCCAATACAGAGGCCGAAGAAGCAGCCAAAGAATCAGCTGACAAAGAAGCCAAAAGATCGATTGCTGGAACAACTGATGAAGCAGCTAAAGACGCAGAAAAGACAATCATTCCAAAATGGCTTCAAAGAAATCCAGTTGAAAAAATCATTGGGGATCCAAGAAGTAAAGTTCAGACCAGAGGGTCAACAGAACATGCACTCTTCACATGTTTCATCTCACAGATGGAACCAGCCAACATCAAAGAAGCACTTGAAGATTCAGACTGGATTATAGCTATGCAAGAAGAGCTGAACCAGTTTACAAGAAATGACGTATGGTTTCTTGTTGATAGGCTGAAAACTCAAAAAGTCATTAGGACTAAATGGGTCTTTCGCAACAAACTGGATGAACAAGGCGTGATCACAAGGAACAAGGCCAGACTGGTAGTCAAGGGTTACTCACAAAGTGAAGGGATCGACTTTGATGAGACATTCACACCAGTTGCAAGATTGGAGGCCATCAGATTGTTCCTCGCCTATGCAGCTCACAACAATTTCATGGTCTATCAAATGGACGTGAAAAGTGTATTCTTGCAAGGAATGCTCAAGGTGGACGTGTATGTAGAGCAACCTCCAGGCTTCAAAATCGGAGACCAAGTCTATAAGCTGAAGAAAGATCTATATGGTCTGAAGCAGGCCCCAAGAGCTTGGTATGAAACCCTCACAACGTTCTTGCTAAAGAATGGGTTTCAAAAAGGAGTTATCGATCGTACTCTAATCAGAATAGAATGATCAGTTGAGATCTTGATGGTTCAAATTTATGTGGATGGCATAATATTTGGATCTAAGAGAAAAGATCTCTGCAATCAATTTGCACAACTAATGCAAAGTGAATTCGAGATGAGCATGATGGGAGAAATGACATTCTTCCTCGGACTCCAAGTAAAGCATCTCAAGGATGGAATCTTCATCAGCCAAGCCAAATATACCAAGGATCTTGTCAAGAAGTTTGGAACCGACAAGGGAAAAGCTCTCAAAATTCCAATGAATACGTCAGTGTAGCTAACTCTCGATGAAGAAGGAGAATCAGTCAGTGAAACGCACTACAGAGGAATCATTGGATCTCTTCTTTACCTGACCGCCAGCCGACCAGATATCTCCTACTCAGTCGGACTATGTGCAAGGTTCTAAGCCAATCCGAAGAAAAGTCATCTTGAAGCAGCAAAAAGGATTATGAAGTATCTCAAGGGAACTGTAAATCTTAGATTATGGTATCCCAGAGATGACAGCTTGAGTCTAATCGGCTATTCAGACTCAGACTTCGGAGGATGCAAAATTGATCGAAAAAACACCAGCGGAACATGTCAGTTTTTTGGAAACAAACTGATATCCTGGTTTAGCAAGAAGCAGCACTCAGTTGCCACGTCAACAACTGAAGCGGAATATGTAGCTGTTGGAAGCTGTTGTGCTCAAATCTTATGGATGAAGTAACAACTCAAGGATTACAAGGTGGAGACTAAAGAAGTGTCAATCTACTGTGACAACAATAGTGCTATTGTAATATCTCAAAATCCAGTATTGCATTCAAGGACAAAGTACATTGATATCAGGCACCATTTCATCAGAGATCATATTGAAAAGAAAGACATATGCATCAAATATGTCAACACGGAGAAACAAATAGCCAACATCTTCACCAAGCCATTGCCAGAAGCTAGATTCGTTGAGCTATGCATCCAATTGGGATTGCTTGAACTAGCTTCAAAAGAGGATGATGATCATCCAACAGAAGGAGTGAAGAGGAGCACTCCCACTAATGATGAGAACTGACTTAAGAGGGTATCAGTATTCTGAGCTTTAGAGCTTAAACTGATACAGCCCACGACAGTTCTAAAAAGAGTGGCAAAAGGCTGCAAGAAAGCTGTTGAAAATAAGTAAAACTGATTGCAAAAGGCATCAGTTCTCAACCAGTCATATTCAACTAATGAGAACAGTTGAATTCAAAACTGACTAATGAAGACAAAGCTACAGCTGAAGGAAGCAGTTGACAAGCTTAGGCTGAGCAAAGCTGAAGAGGATAGCTTAAGCTGATAAAGGAGTCAAAGCAGAAAAGACTCCAACTGGAACTGATTGTTGGGGTTTTTTCGAATTAAACCACCGCAGGATCATTGGGTTGTTCATTAATCCGTGTTCATGCAAATCATATTTTTATGTCACATGCATGTTTATCACGTCATGCACAAAACCATGAAAACCGAATCTAATAAAGCGGAAGACATAGATTTAAATTACTTACAATTATCAGACGGTCTGAGGATAAGATTAAAGAACTAATCTTGCTGTTGAATGAATACAGTAAATGGTGCCACTATCTCCCAAAATTCGACCAGCACAGTATTCTACTCCAAGATCTTCTGTTGTATTCCCGGACTGTATCTAGATTCAGAGTGGGCTGAAATCTACTAGATAAGTTTGTGAAATCTGTGGATAACTTTGAGAGACAAAGAGGGGCTAATTTCTAATGCTTGAAATTTTCATCCCCCCCTCCTATATTTATATAGGAGGTGGGCGAAAATCACTACTCCAAACCCTACTGAGTTTGGGCCTCTATCTCAAGTTCAATATCCAGTCTACTATCAGTCAATTGGGCTACAACAGGGATCTAGAAGAATATTAAATTGGCCCACTAATTTATTTAATATCCAATATCCAATAAACTTATGATATAATTAAATAAATTAAGTTTTACTTTTATTCCTCTAAAAAAGTAAAACTGACCTACTAATTTAATACATATTTATGAATATGCTTTCTCCTTTAGTCCAGCCATTCTCCGTGTTTAAGATATAATTTTCATTAATTAATTATGTCAGCCTCTGAAAGCTATAATTAATTAACATCCAAAACCTTGAGTAGTACCACACAAGCTTTACTCATCTACGGAATAAATTCCACCTGCAGGGTTTCAACATGAACTTGTGTTTCCTCAAGAGCACATCATCAACCTGGCGCACCAGGACACGGTGCTCATGCATACTGTTCGAGACATCATGTATACATTATTATTACCCAAGATATCGAATTCGATCTATGAAAAGATCTCACTCATTGATAAATCAAAGTAACAAACAATGCACACATATGCTCGTCAATATCACATGAGTTCAGAACCCGAACTCTGTGGATCTTTATTCTCTCAGTAACTGGGTCAGAGATAGAGAATAGTATCCTATCGCGATCCTCGTCAATACACTAACGAGTGTACTAGAATAATCAGTTAGTCAAGATAAACTAACTTATCAGATTATTCTATTGTGTACCGATGGTGTGTTCAGGACCATCTAAGCCTTAAGCTCTTTAATACATTACAAGGTTCTAATGATATGATCTTACCGTGTGACTCCCCACACCATATCATCTACAATGTAAGTATATGGAACATTGCATAGAACAATTATAGAACATAATCTAAATGCAAACAGTGACTGCAATAACTTTCATTTCATATCATCATATCATCAGAAAAGTATACAAAGATAAGTCTTCCAGTATACAAAACTAACAATCTCCCACTTATACTTGAAGCATGTCTTTCAAGCATAATAACTAACTGGCTAACTCTCCAATCAAAACTATCAACTCAAACTGCGCCCTTAGGTTTGCATCCCACTTTCATTTTCTCCACGTGACCATCAAAGGTCTTAGCCGGTAGGCTCTTCGTGAATGGATCAGCCAGGTTGTCCTCCGATGCAATCTTGACCACCGCCACGTCTCCTCTCTTAACGATTTCTCATATAAGATGGTACTTTCTCTCTGTGTGTTTACTTGCCTTGTGGGCTCTGAGTTCCTTCGAATTTGCCACTGCACCAGAGTTATCACAGTATATCGTGATAGTCTTAGGCAAATCAGAAACCACGCCCAAGCCCACCAGGAACCTGCGGAGCCAGACAGCCTCTTTTGTAGCCTCAGAGGCAGCTACATACTCGGCTTCCATGGTGGAATCCGTAATGCATTTCTGCTTAATGATCCTCCATGCGATGACTCCACCTCCTAATGTAAACACATAGCCCGAGGTAGACTTACTCTGATCTTTGTCGGATTGAAAATCTGAGTCCGTGTAACCCAAAGACACTAGACTATCAGAGCAGAAAACCAACATATAATCTCGAGTCCTTTTAAGGTACTTGAGAATGTTTTTTACCGCAGTCCAGTGACCTTGTCCAGGGTTAGACTGATATCTGCTTACCATGCCACCGGCATAGCATATATCAGGCCTAGTGCATAGCATAGCATACATCAAACTTCCCACAGCCGAAGCATATGGTACTTTCTTCATTTCCTCTATCTCAGACTGTGTTTAGGGACACATTTCCTTGGATAGATGAATTCCATGCCTGTAAGGTATAAAACCTTTCTTGGAATCTTGCATGCCAAATCTAGCTAACACTGTATCGATATAAGTCGCCTGGGACAGACATAACATCATTTTCTTGCGATCTCGAATGATCTTGATGCCAAGGACATGTCCGGCTTCACCCAGATCCTTCATATTGAACTGCTCGGACAGCCACACCCTAATGTTCGACAACACCTTCTTACTGTTTCCAATAAGCAAGATATCATCAACATAAAGTACGAGGAATGCCACCACTTTTCCATCACATTTCTTGTACACACAGCTCTTATCCGGACTTTGCATGAATCCATATGATTGGATAACCTCGTCAAATCAGATGTTCCATGATCTCGATGCCTGCTTAAGTCTATAAATGGATCTCTTAAGCTTACACACCAAGTGCTCTTGGCCCTTAGCAATGAATCCCTCTGGTTGCTTCATGTGAATGTTTTCCTCAAGACTTCTATTTAGGAAAGCTGTCTTGACATCCATCTCCCAGATCTCATAATCCAAATAAGCGGCAATAGACAAGAGAATCCGGATTGACTTAAGCATGGCTACCGGTGAAAAAGTTTCCTCATAATCGATCCCTTCTTTCTGAGTATACCCTTTTGCCACCAATCTTGCCTTGAAGGTTTCAACCTTCCCGTTAGATCCTCTCTTGCACTTGTAGACCCACTTACAGCTAATGGGTTTTACCACATCTTGTGGTTCTACAAGTTCCCAGATTTGATTGCGATCCATAGATCCAATCTCAGACTCCATTGCAGTTTTCCAAGAATCTGCATCTTTATCTCGAATTGCCTCGTCATAGGTCCTGGGATCCAATTTATTGAGACCCTCTGGGAAATCTGAAGCCTCTCCCAGACCAATGAATCTATCAGGTTGGCGTACAACCCTCCCACTGCGATGAGGCAATTCCTGTACTTCTGTGACACGTTGTGCAGTGTTTAGTGGTTCCTCTTCTTGTACAACCGGTGTAGGATTCGATCCTCCCCTTAACTCCTCAAGGATGATTTAACTCCTTGGTTTGTGGTTTATGACATAGTCTTCCTCTAAGAATCGAGCATTGGTGCTAACAATGATCTTTTGATCCTTAGGACTATAAAATAAACCACCTTTCGTTCCCCTTGGATATCCAACGAACAGCCTTACATCCGTACGAGGAGCCAGCTTATCAGCTTCCTTGTCCAACACGTGTGCTGGGCTACCCCAAATCCGAATATGGTTCAAACTGGGCTTTCGTCCAGTCCATAGTTCTGTGGGTGTAGCAGGAACTGATTTCGATTGAACCAAGTTAAGAATATAGGCTGTTGTTTCCAGGGCATATCCCCAGAACGAAATGGGCAACTCAGAATAACTCATCATCGATCTAACCATCTCTAACAGTGTACGATTTCTTCTTTCCGCCAGGCCATTCTGCTGTGGCGTTCCAGGCGCAGTCAATTGGGATGTAATCCCATTCTCTGCCATGTAATCCATAAATTCACTTGAGAGGTACTCGCCACCACGATCAGAACGTAGTGACTTGATACTTCTACCTATTTGTTTCTCCGCTTCCGCCTTAAACTCTTTGAATTTCTCAAAGCATTCAGACTTGCGACGCAACAGGTAGATATAACCGTATCTAGAGTAATCATCAATGAGAGTGATGAAATACTCGAACCCTCCTCGAGCTTGAACTAACATAGGGCCATACATGTCAGAGTGAATCAAATCAAATAGCCCTTCGGATCTATTTTCTTTTGACTGGAAAGGACGCTTGGTTATTTTACCTTCCAAACAGGATTCACACAAAGGAAACGATTGCAGTACCAAAGAAGACAATGGTCCATCGTTTACAAGCCTTTGTATCCACTTAAGGTTAATATGACCTAGCCTTAGATGCCAAAGATAGGTTTGATTTAATTCCGAAGGTTCTTTTCTCTTGTTAGGGTTTATGATCGATGTTTTCAACAGTTGTCTTTGCGTATTGTTTTCAATTAGTTTAAGAAAGTATAAGTGTCCATCCAATGTGCCAGAACAGATAAAATGTTTACCACTAAAGATAACTACTTTGTTATCAAAAGAAACAGAATATCCATCCATAATCAATTTAGAAACTAAAACCAAGTTTCGCCTAAAACCAGGTACATAAAGACAATCTTTCAAAACCAAAGTTCTATCACTACTGAAAGATAAAACAACGTCTCCCACTGCAACAGTCACCACTCTCGTAGCATTGCCCATGTAGACGGTGATCTCATCCTCACTCAGCTGTCTTTTTACCAGGAACCCCTGTAAAGACATGTAAACATGATCAGTAGCTCCAGTATCTACTACCCATGACTGGGTAGAACAAGTTGCTAAACATGTTTCCATAACCAGAGTGTGAGATGTACCTCTCTTCTTCTTCTTCTTGTTAGGACACGCTGCCTTCCAGTGACCTGGTTGGCCGCACTTGAAGCACTTAGTCTTCGACTTAAATTCCTTAAGAGGAATCTTTGCCTTTGGCTTCTTCGCCTTAGGCGCCTCATCTGCAGCCTACTTAGGTGCGTTTCTCTTCTTCCTTTTTCCACCAGAAGAAGAGGCTCCTTTTTCAGCTATGTGGGCCTCAGGATTGCTCTTTTGGAGCAATTCAGCCGCCTGAAGATCTATGAGCAGTTCAGTCAGGCTGACATCCCTTTTAATCATGTTAAAATTCAGCCTAAACTGCTCAAGCTTCGAGGACAAGCTATGAAGAACAATATCAATTTGAGAATCGCCATCTAGCTCTCCAAAAAAAGTTCTCGATCTGAGATAAATACCCCATCATCATGAGAACGTGATCTCTAACAGGTGTGGAGTCAGACATTCTCGCATCCATTAGCTTCTTCATTGCCAAATGGCGTGCCGAGCGGTTCTGATGACCGAATAGCTGTCTAAGGTTGTACATGATATCATAAGCGGTTTTCATAGGCTTATGTTGATGTTGCAACACACTTGACATAGATGCCAAGATGTAACAGCGCGCTATCTCATTAGACCAACCCACTTATCATATGCAACCTTTTGGGCTTCGTCAGAACCCTCATCTGGCTGTGGAGGACAAACCTCATCAAGTACAAACTTGTGTCCCTCAGCAACAAGAACTAAGTTAAGGTTACGAAGCCAGTCATTATAGTTTTCACCGACAAGTTTATTTTCTTTGAGGATTGAGGACAGATTGGAGAGTGCCATTGATGATATGATATAACTGAAATTAAAACATGCAGTACAGTCACAAAACACGTTTAGGATAAACAGTATATAATCGAAAACCTCACAAAGAATTATATACTTTTCCACCGACACTTTCAAAATGTCTTTTATAAGCCACGATAGTGTGGAAGTTTATAAAATTCATTTTTAAATAGGTTAAACCTTTAATTTACCTCTAGTTGAGTTTCCTTACAATAAGCAAATTAATAGCCGGATAATAAACACGGTCATGTAATCGTCTAACTGATAAGCCACAATCGTGTGGATGTTTATCAATAAATTACATCTAAGTGTGCACACCATTATCTTCGCACCAAGATCACTACTCAAATTTAACCGCTCCAGATGGAGGAGTCAGTTAGTCCTAATAGTGTTCTGCAGTTATCCATTTAGGAGATTTAATTTCTAGAGAAATCTGTGATATGACACATCCGATATGGAGGAAGACCGATGTCAACGCGCATGCCCATCACTTCTCAATTAAACCAGATTTCATGGAGACCGTATGAGATTTCTACTTATTTTGGTATGAATCTCTCCCACTTAGTTATTTATGTTTGAGGTTTCATTTTATCTCATTATCGAACATGCAAACATCACATAAAAAGATAAACATCCATTGTATGCTTCAACATAATAAACAACAGTAATATTCCAACTATCATGGCTTATATCTCATGTTGATTGATGAGATAAAACTGGAAAATCAGCTCCGGAAACAGGGCTGGAACCGCCGCCCCCTTTCACCGTGCCTCGCCGAAAATCCTAGCCCCATTTACGGTTTCGGGACGTGAATCGGTGAACCTTCCTTTCTTGGTGCTGAACCACTTTCCTTCTTTGAGTTGATCTCCGATCTTTATTCAATACAGACTATCTATTCCAAGAGGAAAAATCTAATATTGCTAGAATAAAAATTACAACTCAAAAACTCGGTCTAATAGCTTTATATCTATTACATTAAAACAACGTAAAATAAAACCTAGACCTAATCCATGAATTTTCTCATGGATTAAAATCACGTAGCCAAACCGGCATACGGCCAACATTCATTCAACATAAACATACATCACATAAAAGAAATGAGTCATGATAGTTGGTAAACCTGCAAACAAACACAGTCTACAAATCCAACAATCATATATTATATGATCCACATAAAATAACATATGATATCTATGCATGAATATTAAAAATATCGAATTTTTCAATTAATTAAAATTAATTAATTCGATGTTATCCACAAGATAAAAATTGGAAATTAAAATAATTATCCACCAATTTAAATCTTGAATATTTTGAAAATATCACTTAAATAAATCTGAAAATTATTTAAAATTATCCACCAAATTTATTTAATATTTTCAAGCCACCCTAATTAAATAATACTTAGATATATTGATATAAATCAAGAATCTAATCCAAATATTATCCATAAGAATCTAAATCTTTAAGGATAAGGTTTGAAGATTTGATCCACTTCAAAATCTTCTAAAACCTATCCAAAATTAAATTCTTATCACAATTGAATTTTGATGATTATTTGTATATATCCAAAAAATACCTTATCCAATTTTAAGCTATAGATTTTCAAAAATACCAAAATAATAAATCTGGAAATTTGATCCACTTCAAATTCTTCCAAATTTAAAATTCTATTTTCAAATCTATCTAGATTAAAATTAGGTAAATTAAGATATACATCAAATAATATCAAATCTTAATCCAACACACATTATTTTCGATCCATCTCAATTAATAAATTTGGAAATTTGATTTTCATCAAAATCTTCTCCAAATAATTAATTAAAATCGAAAATGACCCAATATTTCATATTTGGAAATTTTGACATTAATCAAAAAATAATTCCAAATAATATAGTGTAGGTTTGGAAATTTACAAGAATTAAAAATCTGAAAACTTTGATCCACTTTAAAAAATTACCAAATTTAAAATTCCAATTTCAAACCTAGTTTAATTAGAATTAGACAACTTTTGATATACATCAAAAATTACATAATCTCATTCTAATCATTTAAAATTTTTGACCCCTACTAGGAATTAAATCTGGAAATTTTGATGTTGATCAAAAATTCATCCAATTTAAACTCCATAGGACCGAAAATTCAAAACAACAAATTAGGGAATTTTAACACATAAATTTTTGAAAAAAATTAACTCTAAATTTTCGACCCCTGTGAGAATTAAATCTGAAAATTTGAAGAACATCAAATATCATCCCAAATTTAATCCCATAGTGACCGAAAATTCCATAGACTTCCAAACTAGAATTTTCGAATTTAATCCAAAAATTCTTCCAGATTTTGAATGCCATAAAATCGAAATACATAGCCAATTAAATCTGAAAATTTAAACACCATAAATTCATCATCAAATTTAATTATCTAATTTGAGATTATGTCCGGATTAATCCTAGAACAGTGCCAAAACCCGCTCTGATACCAGTTGTTGGGGTTTTTTCGAATTAAACCACCGCAGAATCATTTGGTTGTTCATTAATCCGTGTTCATGCAAATCATATTTTTATGTCACATGCATGTTTATCACGTCATGCACAAAACCATGCAAAACGAATCTAATAAAGCGGAAGACATAGATTCGAATTACTTACAATTGTCAGACGGTCTGAGGACAAGATTAAAGATCTAATCTTGCTGTTGAATGAATACAGTAAATGGCGCCACTATCTCCCAAAATTCGACCAGCACAGTATTCTACTCCAAGATCTTCTGTTGTATTCCCGGACTGTATCTAGATTCAGAGTGGGCTGAAATCTACTAGATAAGTTTGTGAAATCTGTGGATAACTTTGAGAGACAAAGAGGGGCTGATTTCTAATGCTTGAAATTTTCGTCCCTCCCTCCTATATTTATATAGGAGGAGGGCGAAAATCACTACTCCAAACCCTACTGGGTTTGGGCCTCTATCTCAAGTTCAATATCCAGTCCACTATCAGTCAATTGGGCTACAACAGGGATCTAGAAAAATATTAAATTGGCCCACTAATTTATTTAATATCCAATATCCAATAAACTTAGGATATAATTAAATAAATTAAGTTTTACTTTTATTCCACTAAAAAAGTAAAACTGACCTACCAATTTAATACATATTTACGAATATGCTTCCTCCTTTAGTCCAGCCATTCCCCGTGTTTAAGATATAATGTTCATTAATTAATTATGTCAACCTCTGACAGCTATAATTAATTAACATCTAAAACCTTGAGTAGTACCACACAAGCTTTACTCATGTACGGAATAAATTCCACCTGCAGAGTTTCAACATGAACTTGTGTTTTCTCAAGAGAACATCATCAACCTGGCGCACCAGGACACGGTGCTCATGCATACTGCTCGAGACATCATGTATACATTGTTATTACCCAAGATATCGAATTCGATCTACGAAAAGATCTCACTCATTGAGAAATCAAAGTAACAAACAATGCACACATATGCTCCCCAATATCACATGAGTTCAGAACCCGAACTCTGTGGATCTTTATTCTCTCAGTAACTGGGTCAGAGACAGAGAATAGTATCCTATCGCGATCCTCCTCAATATACTAACGAGTGTACTAGAATAATCAGTTAGTCAAGATAAACTAACTTATCAGATTATTCTACGGTGTACCGATGGTGTGTTCAGGACCATCTAAGCCATAAGCTCTTTAATACATTATAAGGTTCTAATGATATGATCTTACCCTGTGACTCCCCACACCATATCATCTACAATGTAAGTATATGGAACATTGCATAGAACAATTATAGAACATAATCTAAATGCAAACAGTGACTGCAATAACTTTCATTTTATATCATCATATCATCAGAAAAGTATACAAAGACAAGTCTTCCAGTATACAAAACTAACACTGATCACTCCAAGCCAAGAGGTTCATTAGTCGAGAAGGAAATTGATGACGTCAGCAGCTCACTCTCCCTCCCCTCATTAATCCCAACGGATAAATCTGGAATAAAAATCGACGGATTAATCGGAACCGTTTGATTTTGATTTGAAATCAAATTCTTTTTTACCGTTGGACTCGCAAATTGCTTGAGCCTATAAATATGTTAGCTATTTTTCCTAAATTCCTCACATAGATGACCATAAAACTCAAACAATCAGTCCATCCAAGAGTCATCAAAAGCTACATTTCTCTCAAAATCTCTCAAACCCTCCCAAAATCCTTTCGCAATGGCTCAACTCTCTGCTAATAAGAATCACAGAAAGTATAACTTCAAACTTTCTGGAGAAGATTCCACAATGTTTAGAAAAGATCTATACCATGATAAATTTCTCAATCCCATGATCTTCAGAGAGAACTATGGAAACACTGAGCTATGTGAACTAATCCTCGCATTAGTAAAGAAAGCGAAGCTGAAAACCTTCACTGAGAAAGCTCTCTCAAAAGTCTATCCTAAAGCCGTGGCAGAATTCTTTCTGAACTCACAGTACAAAGAAAGTTCTCAGGAGATCATTACTGAAGTAAGTGTTGGGATTTTTTCGAATTAAACCACCGCAGGATCATTTGGTTGTTCATAATCCATGTTCATGCAAATCATATTTTTATGTCACATGCATGTTTATCACGTCACGCACAAAACCATGTAAAAACGAATCTAATAAAGTGGAAGACATAGATCCGAATTACTTACAATTGTCAGACGGTCTGAGGACAAGATTAAAGATCTAATCTTGCTGTTGAATGAACAATAACAGGCGCCACCTACACCTCAAGAATCGGCCACACACAATTCCACTCCAAGATCTTCTGTTGTATTTCCAGACTGTATCTAGATTCAGAGTGGACTGAAATCTACTAGATAGGTTTGTGAAATCTGTGGATAACTTTGAGAGACAAAGAGGGGCTGAATTATTATGACTGAAATTTTCGAACCCACCCCCTCTATTAATAGGGGAGGTGGCCGAAAATTCAACTCCCAACCCTACTGGGTTTGGGCCTCTATCTCAAGTTCAATATCCAATCCACTTTCAGTCAATTGGGCTACAACAGGGATCTAAAAGAATATTAAATTGGCCCACTAATTTATTTAATATCCAATATCCAATAAACTTAGGATATAATTAAATAAATTAAGTTTTAGTTTTATTCCACTAAAGAAGTAAAACTGACCTACCAATTTAATACATATTTACGAATATACTTTCTCCTTTAGTCCAGCCATTCCCCGTGTTTAAGATATAATGTTCATTAATTAATTATGTCAGCCTCTGACAGCTATAATTAATTAACATCTAAAACCTTGAGTAGTACAACACAAGGTTTACCATGTAAGGAATAAATTCCACCTGCAGGGTTTCAACATGAACTTGTGTTTCCTCAAGAGAACATCATCAACCTAGCGCACCAGGACACGGTGCTCATGCATACTGCTCGAGACATCATGTATACATTGTTATTACCTAATATACCGAATTCGATCTATGAAAAGATCTCACTCATTGATAAATCAAATTAATAAACAACGCATACATATGCTCGCCAATATCACATGAGTTCAGAACCCGAACTCTGTGGATCTTTATTCTCTTAGTAACTGGGTAAGAGACAGAGAATAGTATCCTATCGTGATCCTCCTCAATACACTAACAAGTGTACTAGAATAATCAGTTAGTCAAGATAAACTAACTTGTCAGATTATTCTACGGTGTACCAATGGTGTGTTCAGGACCATCTAAGCCGTGAGCTATTTAATACATTACAAGGTTATAATGATATGATCTTACCGTGTGACTCCCCACACCATATCATCTATAATGTAAGTATATGGAACATTGCATAAAACAATTATAGAACATAATCTAAATGCAAACAGTGACTGCAATAACTTTCATTTCATATCATCATATCATCAGAAAAGTATACAAAGACAAGTCTTCCAGTATACAAAACTAACAATCTCCCACTTATACTTGAAGCATGTCTTTCAAGCATAATAACTAACTGGCTAACTCTCCAATCAAAACTATCAACTCAAACTGCGCCCTTAGGTCTGTATCTCACTCCCATTTTCTCCACGTGACCATCAAAGGTCTTAGCCGCTAGGCTCTTCGTGAATGGATCAGCTGTTGGGGTTTTTTCGAATTGAACTACCGCAGGATCTAATTGGATGTTCATTAATCCTAATGTCATGTAGATCATAGATTCATGCATCTTATATGTTTTAATTAACCGAGTTTAATTAACATGCAAATCCGGTTTAAACGATTCTACTAAAGTAGAAACATAGAATCGAAAAACGACTTACAAATCGAACGACGGGTGGAGGACGAGATTAAAGGTCTAATCTTGTTGTTGTGTATGATGATGATTGGCGCCACTAATGCTATTCCACTCCTTGATCTTCTGTTGTATTCCCGGACTGAATCTAGTTTCAGGGTGGGCTGAAATCTACTAGATCGGTATGGAATCTGTAGAGATAAAGAGAACACAAGAGGAGCTGATCTGTCTCCCTCAAAATTTCGTCCCCCACCACCTTTTTATAAGGGGGTGGGTGAAATTTCAGTATCCCAACCCTACTGGGTTTGGGCCTCTATCCCTTTTTCTATCTCCAGTCCATTAAAGTAATATTGGGCTACAACAGGGATCTAGAAGGATATTAAATTGGCCTGCTAATTTATTTAATTTTCAATATCCAATAAACTTAGGATATTATGAAATAAATTAAGTATTATTTTTATTCCACTAAAGAAATAATACTGACCTACCAATTTAATACATATTTCTGAATATGCTTTCTCCTTTAGTCCAGCCATTCCCCGTATTTAAGATATAATGCCCATTAATTAATTATGTAAGCTTCTGACAGCTATAATTAATTAATATCTTATCCTTGAGTAGTACCACACAAGCTTTACTCATGCACGGAATAAATTCCACCTGCAGGGTTTCAGCATGAACTTGCATTTCCTCAAGGGGACTCCATCAACCTGGCGCACTAGGACACGGTGCCCCTACATATTGCACGACCCATCATAAGTGTAAATGTCACAACCTAAGATATCGAGATTATTGATCCTATAAAAGAATCTCACCCTTTGATAAATCAAAGCTGCATACACTACATGTATATGTCCGCCAACATATAGGGGTTAAGAACCCGAACTCTGTGGATTCTTATTCTCTCATTTAAGGTCAGAATAGAGAATAGAATCCTAAGTAGATCCTCCTCAATACACTTGCCCGTGTATTAGAATAATCAGTTAGTCAAGACAAACTAACTATCAGATTATTCTACGGCGTACCGATAGCAGGTTCAGTGCTATCTAGACCGTGAGCCTTTTAATGCATTACAAGGAACCGATGATATGATCTAACCATGTGTTTACCTACACCATATCATCTACAATGTAAGTATAGTGAACATGCATGTAAATATAAAAATTTAAATGCAAACAGTGACTGCAATTGTATTCATTCTATATCATCATAAAACCATTATCAATAATGTATACAAAAGACAGGTCTTCTAGTATACAAAACCAACAATCTCCCACTTATACTTGAAGCATGTCTTTCAAATATAAAACTAACTGGCTAACTCTCCAACTCTAACTAAAAACTCAAACGCCAACCCCGGGTCTGCATCTCACTCCCATTTTCTCCACGTGACCGTAGGTCTTAGCTGGAAGGCTCTTCGTGAATGGATCAACTAAATTGTCCTCCGATGCAATCTTGACCACTGCCACATCTCCTCTCTTAACGATTTCTCGTATAAGATGGTACTTTCTCTCTATGTGTTTACTTGCCTTATGGGCTCTGGGTTCCTTCGAATTTGCCACTGCACCCAAGTTATCACAATATACCGTGATACTCTTAGGCAAATTAGGAACCACGCTCAAGTCCAACAAGAAGATCTTAAGTCAGACGACCTCTTTTGCAGCCTCAGAGGCAGCTACATATTCGGTCTCCATGGTGGAATCCGCAATGCATTTCTGCTTTATGCTCCTCCATGCAATGGCTCCGCCTCCCAAGGTAAACACATAGCCTGAGGTAGATTTACTCTGATCTTTATCGGATTGAAAATCTGAGTCTGTGTAACCCAAAGGCACTAGACTATCAGAGCGGTATACCAGCATATAATCTCGAGTCCTTTTCAGGTACTTGAGTATATTCTTAACCGCAGTCCGGTGACCTTGTCCAGGGTTAGACTGATATCTGCTTACCATGTCGACTGCATAGCATATATCAGGTCTAGTGCATAGCATAGCATACATAAGACTTCCCACAGCCGAAGCATATGGAACGCCCTTTATCTCATCTATCTCAGCCTGTGTGTGGGGACACATATCCTTGGATAGATGAATTCCATGTCTGAAAGGTATAAAACCTTTCTTGGAATCCTGCATGTTAAACCTAGCTAGCACTGTGTCGATATATGTCGCCTGGGATAAGCACAACATCATTTTCTGGCGATCTCAAATTATCTTGATGCCAAGAACGTGTCCGACTTCTCCTAGATCTTTCATATCGAACTGCTTGGACAACCACACCCTTATGTTAGATAATACTTTCTTACTGTTTCCAATAAGTAAGATATCATCAACATATAGCACGAGGAAAGCCACCACGTTTCCGTCACTCTTCTTGTACACACAGCTCTCATCCGGACATTGCACGAATCCATATGACTGGATAACCTCGTCAAACCGGATGTTCCAAGACCTTGACGCCTGCTTAAGTCCATAAATGGATCTCTTAAGCTTGCACACTAAGTGCTCTTGACCTTTAGCAATGAAACCCTCTGGTTGCTTCATGTGGATGTTTTCCTCAAGACTTCCATTCAGGAAAGCTGTCTTGACATCCATCTGCCAAATTTCATAATCCAAATGAGTGGCAATAGACAAGAAAATCCGGATTGACTTAAGCATGGCTACAGGCGAAAAGGTTTCCTTATAATCGATCCCTTCTTTCTGAGTATACCCTTTCACCACCAATCTTGCCTTGAAGGTTTCAACCTTCCCGTCAGCTCCTCTCTTGCATTTGTAAACCCACTTACACCCA
Organism: Perilla frutescens; assembly: GCA_026008535.1. Classification (NCBI taxonomy): domain Eukaryota; kingdom Viridiplantae; phylum Streptophyta; class Magnoliopsida; order Lamiales; family Lamiaceae; genus Perilla; species Perilla frutescens. The sequence continues at coordinate 23,499,394 of BRKX01000005.1, forward strand.
ATGGGTTTTACCCCATCCTGTGGTTCTACAAGCTCCCAGACTTGATTGTGATCCATAGATCCAATCTCAGACTCCATTGCAATTTTCCAAGAATCTGCATCTTTGTCTTGGATCACTTCGTCGTAGGTCCTGGGATCCAATTCATTTAGTCCTTCAGGGAAATCCAAAGATTCACCTAAACCAATGAATCTGTCAGGTTGGCGTACAACCCTCCCACTGCGACGAGGCAATTCTTGTACTTCTGTGACACGTTGTGCAGTAAATTGTGGTTCCTCTTTTTGTACTGTTGGTGTCAGATTCGAATTTTCCCCTCTAAGTTCCTCGAGTACTATCTCACTTCTTGGCTTGTGATTTATTACATAGTCTTCCTCCAAGAATCGAGCATTGGTACTCACAATGATCTTCTGATCCTTAGGACTATAAAATAAACCACCTTTCGTTCCTTTGGGATATCCAACAAACAGTCTAACATCCGTACGTGGTGCCAGCTTATCAGCTTCCTTATCCAGCACATGTGCTGGACTACCCCAAATCCGAAAATGTCCAAGACTAGGCTTTCATCCAGTCCAAAGTTCTGTGGGCGTAGATGAGACTAATTTTGATGGAACCACATTAAGAATATAGGTTGTCGTTTCCAGGGCATATCCCCAGAACGAAATAGGCAGATCTGAATAGCTCATCATCGATCTAACCATCTCTAACAATGTTCTATTCTGATGAGTCCGTAGATAGCATTGATGGTTCAAACCCGGAGTTGTAAATTCGAGGTCCAATTACAAGGTTACGAGCTAAGCAACTTCAAGGTTACTTTCAAGGATATGTGCGAAAGAAGCTCGAGGAAGAGATGATTGTTCGAGGCAACCTCAAGGTGATTACAATGCTCTCAATTGAAGATGAAGACCAAGCCTTGGAGGATTGAAGCTTACTTGGTCGAAAATTTGAAGATTGGAATTTAATGTTCGTCCAGCACCTGTTGGCGAATAAGGCGTGACCATGTCTTATCTACCAGAGGCGCCTGTTCGAGAATTAAATAACGTGACTATAGTATTATTTTTATTTAATTTTGGCACTATAGTAAATCAGATTTATTTAATTATTTGGAAGCAATTTTCGGTCATTAAGAGTCCAAGTTATAGGTTTGACTAGAATTTTAATTAAGGGAAGAAACTACCTTAAATAGAATTCTAGTTTAGGGAATTTCCTAGTCTAGTTGGATCACTTTTGGATCCACTTATTTTCACCCCTTTTTAGCTCTAATTTTCGGTCCTCTATGTATTATAAATAGGGGATCATTGTCACATTGATACTTTAGACATTGTTGAATTAAATTGCTTTTGCATACAATTGTGTCTCAAATCTAATACGTCTTTTGGATACTTTCACACGAAAATATTCATTCTTGGAGCTAGCAATTCTAAGTCTTACTAAAGGGTATTGCTTAATCCACTTGAGGGATTAACCGGTATTCGCTATCGAAGATCAACTTAGAGAATTCAACCTTGGATACGTTCGAGATTCAAGGAGGCTTTCGGGTTGTGATTCACAACACCACAAAATCAACCATCCAACGCCATCGACGACTTCCACAAGCCACCAAACGTCCGCAATCTCGCAAGCCACGAGTTCGAGTTCAATCCCATTCCGTTCGATCTACACGTAAGTTCGATTCATCTCTATCATAACCTATCTACTCCCAACCATTCTTCACCAAGCCTCACACACGAATTCCTTCCATATTCCAGCCCTCTTACTCATTCCTTTTCAGCCCCTCATCCGTTGTTTTGTGTTACATAGTTCGTGTCATAATTCTAGGTATTTTAGTTGTCTAGATTAGCCGTATTTTGTGTCGGATTGTTCCCTTCATTAGTTGACGTGTTTCGATTCATAGAAGTCTTCCCCTACGTATTCTTTAGATTCGTCCTAGCATAGTCCGGGTCGCATCATAAATTTGGTATCAGAGCCACGTCAGCTCTGCTGGTCGTGGTTCAATCCGACGTGTCATTTTTATCCTACGTGTCGTCTTACGTGTCTTTTATTTTTATTTTATCGAGTTGTAATAGCATAGCTATTCTATAAAAAAAAGAGGCAAATCGACAAAAAAAAAGGAAAAGCCGTCGAAATAAAAAAAAAATCGGATAAAAGAAAAGAAAAATCCGAAAATTTTTTAAAAAAAAAGAGGTATATTCATTGTGTTACCATTTGAGTCTTGATTTATTTTTGTACTTTCCTTTTTGTCAAGTTCTATATTTGGAACTTACCTTGTGAGTTTATTTTAATTTTGGTAATTTCCTTCTAGGATAAATTCCTTAGTTGGTAATTTCCTTTTGAGTCTTATTTTATTTTTGGAACTTTCCTTCCAAGTTTTATTTTATTTTGGTAGTTTCCTTTTGGGTTGTAATTTCTTTTTGGTTCATTCCTTATAGAGTCTAGTTCAATTAGGGTATTTAGATTGTGTCACAATTGTGTAACACTTTCCAAAATTACCTAATCTTTCTTTCCTTTCCTTCCTACTTCTTTCCTTCTACCTTTGGGGATCCATCTAACCCTAACCCACCTACCCTACTCGACACCCCCTACCCCACGCCACCTAGACCCACGGCCCCACTTCCTTTGCCACCTCATATACCACACGCCACCTACACAAATATACTCCACATCATCCATTGATCCTAGATAGCAATCCTCATCAATTCTTCGTGCAATTAAGTTGTACCCTCGAAATTCGACAAAGAGTGCTACTCTCACACCTCCATATACACGACACACACACCTTCACCATACACTTGAGTGCAAACAAGAGAGGTAAAATCAAGAGTGAAAACAAACGAGAGCAAAGTGAGATTATGAGGATCCATCCTTGTTTTCCTTTACGTTTGTTCATTTTGTAGGTACCATGGATAAAGGCAAGAACGAAGCAACCGCTTCAAACCCTCCCATAGAAGACCCGAAGTCACCTACCACATCAGAAGACTTGTCCCCCACATCTAGAACCAATTGGGACCCGAAGTTTCAGTTTGACTCCATGGCTCAGTACTTTCTGCGCCAGAACCAATTGATGAAAGATGAATTTGGCAATCAAGTAGCCGAATTAGCTGAGCAAATTAAGAAACTCACAGCTCAGTCCGCTACAACACAAGCAGCCTAACAACCACAGCAAAGAGCCGCCCCGAGGCAACCCGCTTTCCAGGAAGATCGCAGAGACGACGCATTCGAACCCGAGTTCGATGCAGCAGATGGGTATGACGCCCAATTCATACCACCGAGACGTGATGATCACCGAGATCGTCCCAGACCACCTGCCAGCCAAGCTGTTCGTTATGAGAGGCCCAGATATGGAGATGGAGATGGATTGCTCAATAACATCAAAATGAGCATTCTGGAATTCGAAGGCCTACACGATCCAGACCTTTACCTGGATTGGGAGCGTAAAGTCGACAAGATCTTCACTTGTTATGACTTTCCAGAGATCAAGAAGATCCAGTTAGCAGCGTTGGAGTTTAGAGGCTATGCAGCCTCATGGTGGGAAATGCAACAAGAAAGGCGACGCAGAGAGAGATATCCACCTATTGAAACATGGGAAGAAATGAAAGGCTTCCTGCGAGGTCGTTTCATACCAGTTCACTATGAAAGACAGCTTGAGAAGAAGCTCAACCGGATCAAGCAAGGCACCCGTTCAATTGAAGAGTACCACAAAGTGTTGGAGACCGTCTTGAATCGTGTCGGCAAGAGAGAGTCCTTAAATGCTACCATCATCAGGTACATTGAAGGCATGAATCCCGACATTGCATGTGAAGTCGAGCTCAGAGACTTCACGAGTGTAGATGACATGGTGCATTACGCATCCATTGTGGAAAGGCAGCTCTGAGAAGGCCGACGTCGATCTCATCACAATACAGCCCCTGTTCAACCATCTTGGAACAAAGGTACGCCATCCACATCATCTTCTACTCCTTCTACGGACTCCACTCGACCCCGAGGTCAATCCGGACCACCCAAACGGCGTTTTGACCGTTCTACACCAGCGCCGAGCCGTAGGACCGATCCTATACCTGCAGCTCTAGTCCGGCCGAATTACACACAGCCAAATCAGCCCCCTGTGGTGCCAACTTCAGCCCCCAGTCGAGCCTGAGATGTTCAGTGCCATAAATGCCAAGGTTAGGGCCATTTTCAGAATTAGTGCCCAAACCGACGAGCTCTAATCATCACGGATCAGAATGAGCTCGAATCAGCTAGTGAAGATGACGAGCCATCCAAGGCCGACACCCCACCTGAAGAAGATGCCCCAGATGAGTTTGAAGAAGAAGAGCCTGAGATTCCACATGTCAGTTTGGTTTCTATCCGCAGTCTGAACATAAACCGAGAAGAAGAGCAACAATCGCAGCGAGAAAACATCTTCTATACAAGATTTGCTATTCAAGACAAGACTTACGCGATGATCATTGATAGTGGCAGTGTAATCAATGCCGTTAGCCAGTATGCAGTCAACAAGCTTAGATTTACAACAGTGAAGCATCCAAATCCATACCGTTTGCAATGGCTTACCGATCGAGGTACAGTTCGCGTAACCGGTCAGGTACATGTATCCTTTTCCATTGGTCGATTTTCTGACACTGTATTATGCGATGTTATTCCTATGGATGTAGCACATATACTTTTAGGGATACCATGGTAATTCGATAGACAAGCTGTACATGACGGGCTCGCGAACACCTACACAGTCAAGAGAGACGGCTGAACCACCATACTCAAGCCGTTGACACCCAAAGCCGTTCAAGAAGAGCAAGAAATAATGAGAGCAAGGTTTAAAGAAGAGCGAGAGAAGACCGCAGCCGCAGCCGTCCGAGCCGCCGCCCCCAACGGCCTTCCCATGGTCGAGGCCGCCTCACCGCCGCCCCCTCCTTCTTCCACAACCATTGCAGCCCCTTCACCACCTCATTCCAGCCCCATAGCACATGGAAAAGACGTGAGTACAGCCCCTATGTCACAAGAGAAGAATCGAGCCCTGTTTTGCACAATTAAAGGCGTTGAAAAAGCTATTAAAGCAGGTTTGCCTTTAGTTCTTTTAACATGTAAGAACAGTGCTACTAACGATGTTTCTTTGCCTAGTGATGTGCAGCCCCTTATAAAGGAGTTCGAGGACGTCTTTCCGGATGAGATTCCAAGTGGATTACCTCCAGTTCATGGGATCGAGCACCAGATCGATTTCGTGCCCGGAGCCGTCTTGCCGAATCATCCCGCATACCGCACGTCCCCTAAAGAAACAAAGGAGATAGACCGCCAAGTTAAGGAGCTTTTGGAGAAGAAGCAAATCCGAGAGTCGATGAGCCCATGCGCAGTTCCAGTGATTCTAGTGCCCAAGAAGAACAATGAATGGAGAATGTGCATGGATTGCAGAGCCATCAACAAGATAACAGTTAAGTATCGTTTTCCTATTCCTAGACTTGATGATATGCTAGATGAATTAAGTGGATCAAAAATCTTTTCTAAAATTGATTTAAGGTCTGGTTATTTTCAAGTTCGCATGCATGAAGGAGATGAATGGAAAACAGCTTTTAAGACTAAGCATGGTTTATATGAATGGTTGGTTATGCCTTTTGGTCTCACAAATGCACCGAGAACATTTATGAGATTGATGAACCATGTTTTACATGATGTTATTGGGAAATATGTAGTTGTTTACTTTGATGATATCCTGATATACAGTCACAGTGCACAGGCGCACCTAGATCACCTTAGGCGCGTATTCTGTTTGTTGAGAGATGCTCGTTTGTATGGCAACATGTCTAAGTGTTCTTTTTGCTTGAATGAAGTAGTATTCTTAGGCTTTGTTGTGAGTTGTAGAGGTATTGAGGTTGATCGTTCCAAAATCAAGGCGATTGAGGAATGGCCAACACCCAAAACCGCGTCTGAAGTTCGATCCTTTCACGGCCTTGCCGGATTCTATCGTCGCTTTGTGCGCGATTTCTCTAGCATTGCCGCGCCTCTTACTGAGCTAAGTAAGAAGGATCGCAAGTTTGAATGGGGTAAACAACAAGAGCATGCGTTTAATACCTTGAAGTCTTTATTGTGCTCTGCTCCTGTTTTATGTTTACCGGATTTTTCCAAAACTTTTGAGATCGAGTGTGATGCCTCCGGGATAGGTATTGGTGCTGGTTTAATGCAGGAAAAACGGCCCGTGGCGTACTTCAGTGAAAAGCTTAGTGGCGCCAGTTTGAGGTATTCGACGTACGATAAAGAGCTCTATGCTTTGAAGCGTGCATTGGATACGTGGCAGCACTATTTGTGGCCCAAGGAGTTCGTCATTCACACAGATCATGAGAGCTTGAAGCACTTGAAAGGTCAAAGCAACTTGAACAAGCGTCATGCAAGATGGGTCGAGTTCATAGAGTCATTTCCATACGTCATCAAGTACAAGAAAGGAGAAGACAACGTCGTTGCAGATGCCCTCTCTAGAAGGTACACTTTGCTTAACCTAATGCATGCTAAGATGCTTGGTTTTGAATCATTGAAAGGCTTGTATGAAGTGGACGATTATTTTGGTCCTATCTATGCTAAGTGTTCGACTTTGTCTAAGTCTTTTGATGGTTTCTATGTGCATGATGGATTCTTGTTTAGAGAGTCTAAGTTATGCATTCCTACTTGTTCTATGCGTGAGCTACTTGTTTTAGAATCGCATGCGGGAGGATTAATGGGACATTTTGGTGTACATAAAACATTATCCTTGTTGCATGAGCATTTCTTTTGGCCGCATATGAAACGTGATGTAGAACGCATGTGTAGTAGATGTGTTACTTGCCATAAGTCTAAGTCTACTTCACACCCTTTTGGATTGTACACACCTTTACCTGCTCCATCTAGCCCTTGGATTGATTTATCTATGGATTTTATTTTAGGATTGCCTAGGTCTAGATCGGGTAAAGATTCTGTGTTTGTGGTAGTTGATAGGTTTTCCAAAATGGCGCATTTCATTGCATGTAGGAAAACCGATGATGCTGTTCACATAGCTAATTTGTTTTCCATACATGTTGTTAGATTGCATGGTATTCCTAGAACTATTGTTAGTGATAGGGATTCGAAGTTTTTAGGACACTTTTGGCGAGTTTTATGGGGAAAGCTAGGTACTAAGCTGTTGTTTTCTACTGCATTTCATCCACAAACCGATGGTCAAACTGAGGTAGTGAATCGTACTTTAGGAACTCTGCTTAGGTCGTTGATTAAGAATAATGTGAAGTCATGGGAATAATGTTTGCCTTATGCTGAGTTTGCTTACAATCGTGTTATTCATTCTTCTACTAACATGTCTCCATTTGAGGTTGTTTATAGTTTTAATCCACTAACACCTAATGATTTGATTCCTTTACTTGTTGAGCATCTAACAAGTGTTAAAGGATTGAAGAGAGCTGATCTTATCAAGTAGATGCATGAGAAAGTAAGAGCCCGGATCGAGCACAAAGGTACCCAAACCGCCGCCGCCCATAACACACGTCGCAAACGTGTTGTATTTCAGCCCGGTGATCGTGTTTGGATTCATTTGAGTCCCGGACGGTTTCTTAATCTAAGGAAATCGAAGTTGTCACCAAGAGGAGATGGTCCTTTCACCGTCTTAAGTCGTGTCAATGACAATGAGTATCGCATTGATCTACCTGGTGAGTATAAGTGTTCTTCCATGTTTAACGTTGTTGATTTATCTCCCTTTGATGCAGATGAATTCGACCAAGATGATGAGCCAAATTCGAGGACGAATTCTTTTCAGCAGGGGGGGAATGATGAGTCCGTACATAGCATTGATGGTTCAAACCCGGAGTTGCAAATTCGAGGTCCAATTACAAGGTTACGAGCTAAGCAACTTCAAGGTTACTTTCAAGGATATGTGCGAAAGAAGCTCGAGGAAGAGATGATTGTTTAAGGCAACCTCAAGGTGATTACAATGCTCTCAATTGAAGATGAAGACCAAGTTTTGGAGGATTGAAGCTTACTTGGTCGAAAATTTGAAGATTGGAATTTAATGTTCGTCCAGCACCTGTTGGCGAATAAGGCGTGACCATGTCTTATCTACCAGAGGCGCCTGTTCGAGAATTAAATAACGTGACTACAGTATTATTTTTATTTAATTTTGGGACTATAGTAAATCAGATTTATTTAATTATTTGGAAGCAATTTTTGGTCATTAAGAGTCCAAGTCATAGGTTTGACTAGAATTTTAATTAAGGGAAGAAACTACCTTAAATAGAATTCTAGTTTAGGGAATTTCCTAGTCTAGTTGGATCACTTTTGGATCCACTTATTTTCGCCCCTTTTTAGCTCTAATTTTCGGTCCTCTATGTATTATAAATAGGGGATCATTGTCACATTGATACTTTAGACATTGTTGAATTAAATTGCTTTTGCATACAATTGTGTCTCAAATCTAATACGTCTTTTGGATACTTTCACACGAAAATATTCATTCTTGGAGCTAGCAATTCTAAGTCTTACTAAAGGGTATTGCTTAATCCACTTGAGGGATTAACCGGTATTCGCTATCGAAGATCAACTTAGAGAATTCAACCTTGGATACGTTCGAGATTTAAGGAGGCTTTCGGGTTGTGATTCACAACACCACAACATCAACCATCCAACGCCGTCGATGACTTCCACAAGCCACCAAACGTCCGCAATCTCGCAAGCCATGAGTTCGAGTTCAATCCCATTCCGTTCGATCTACACGTAAGTTCGATTCATCTCTATCATAACCTATCTACTCCCAACCATTCTTCACCAAGCCTCACACACGAATTCCTTCCATATTCCAGCCCCCTTACTCGTTCCTTTTCAGCCCCTCATCCGTTGTTTTGTGTTACATAGTTCGTGTCATAATTCTAGGTATTTTAGTTGTCTAGATTAGCCATATTTTGTGTCGGATTGTTCCCTTCATTAGTTGACGTGTTTCGATTCATAAAATTCTTCCGCTACGTATTCTTTAGATTCATCCTAGCATAGTCCGGGTCGCATCATGTTCCTTCTCTCCGCCACGCCATTCTGCTGTGGCGTTCTGGTGCGTCGTTTTTCACTAAAAATAAATGTTCTGACTTTCGTCGGCAAGCCCACACTGCAGAGTACAGTGGCAAGCAGGATCGTCTCCCAAAGGACCGGCGAGAATTACTCTTGACTTTCAATCTGCGTGCCCAAACTTCCAGAAACGTGTTTTGTGTGAATTATGTAACAAAATAAATCGAAGAATTAAATAACCAACTAACGAAAATACGTGTGCAAACGAACTGAACTAAATCAATTATAAAAGGGTATTCCGGATCCAACAAACTCCACTCCACTTATAACACCGATCACAGATGCAAGAATTAATTAATCAAACCATGCAAATCAGTTATAGTCATCGAAGACGCTTCTGACATGACCTAATCTCTCCATACTGTTTCGATAATTAAGAAGACGCTTCATTAATTATTCCCCTAATCGACTGACAACTGTAAGAGACGCTCTATGAGTTTAATGAGCCGACAGCAATGAGCACAAGAAAGACCCGATTCTTAACTTACAGACTCTGACGCAGGACTGCAAAATTAACTCTGTTATTCCCCTAGTTATTTGAGCAACCGTTTTACCACTTATTAAACCTAAACCACGATTACGTATGGCCGATTTAATTGGCTAGTAATTAATCACAGCCTACCAAATATTTACAACTATTCAATAGACTTAGAATAATTACGACCCGAAATCCAAGAATAACAGATACACGCATCAATTAATTATGAACAAACAATCAGGTCTCACAGTTATATAAGCGGAGCTTCGTCGTCGTCACTGGAATACGAATAAATTAGCTACTTTGCATGCTGGAATCGATCAACAAGAAATTGTAGAAGTGCGCTATGATGATATCGAAGAGAAGAAGAAAATAAAACTGAATTAACTCTGATCGCTGCTGCGTTCTCGTTCCTAGCGTGCACGCTTTTTTTTCTTGGAAAATAAACTAGATAACTAATATATATTTTTCAATCCATAAAAGGTAGAGTTCTAGTAGGAAATAAAATCCTAGTCTAAATAATTATGGTAACTCCCATGCATGAGTCTTCAAAAGGTGGTGGAGAAGGATTTCCGCATCCAGGTCTTGCGCGTGGGCCGAGAATTGGGCTCTTCAAGCCCAAAACATATTCTGGACCGGGCCTCCAGAAATCTGTCTTAATATTCCAGCTGCATGCCCTTGCAGCTCGGTCCGCTCGAACTTCTCCCTTTTCTTCACTTGTATCTTTTCTTGCACCAAAACTTGCCTCTCTTCTCCATTTTCGTACTATGTCCCTACACAACTTGACAACATATCAAAGCACCAATATACACAAATATGGGATAGACAATAGGGAGAAAAGTCACCAAAAAGTCGCGATAATAACAAGTAGAATATGTCCTATCAAATCCCCCCACACTTAACCCTTGCTCGTCCTCGAGCAACACAAACAAGAACAAAGAAAACATCAAGAACAAAAACAGACTCAACAAGGATAAATGACCAAGCATCAACAACCCAAATCAATGAGAAATCAGAGCATAAGCCGTGATATATCAATCCACAAACCACTAACGTCTTTGTTCAAGAAATATGCCAACACTTTGTCAATCCAGTTAAAATTATGCTTCACAATCCAGCCTCACCAAGATTCACTCTTCATCACTCAACAAAATCAGATCAGGAGGCCTATTCACTCAAAGATCATGACTAGCTATTTTCAGCATAAAATTGCTCATTTGTCATCAAAATCATCACTCTTCAGGTTCATCACAAATCACAAGGTCTTTCCCTCTTTGGTTGTAATGGGGCTTAGGTTCATGAGGTAGGATATATTTGGCCAAAGTAGCTAAAGTGAAAGAAACAATGCAAGCACAAGAATGTAAATCCCTTTTCCAGCACAACACAACAACATCAGCACAGGTCTTATCTCAAAATTTTGAGCCCACAGATTCATTTACTCTCTTCATATTCTACTCCTCATTTTTTTCTTTTTTCTCTTTTTTTATGTTTCTTTTATTTTTCTCTGATGGAAGCTTTGCTTCTCATTTTTTTTCTCTTTTTTTTTATTTTTCTTTGGAGCAGTAGAGTATAAACATTCACACATCTTTTCTCAAGACCTCATAACTCTTATTTGTGCATCTTAGACATCATTTATTCAGGGACTTGCATGTTTCTTGGACAGAAAGCAGGCCAAAAGAAAAGCACAGGCTATTTTATAGTGGCTGTAAGCAATGAAAATAGATCTATTAAGCTCAAAAGGGCTCACTAATTGACGATGAATGTGCAAGGCATTTTCTTTTGGTCTAGTAGCTCGGGTATCCCTAATGCCTTGATCATTTTTGTGAATGAAAACAAAAGGTAACAATAAAACGGCAGCAAAGCAATTCAAGCATCGAATAGCCTAGTCAGATAACACTCATCAACAAAAAACTTCGAGCTCTTAATTCCTGCATGCTCATAGGCTCAAGAACTCACAATTTGTAGGCTTAGAAAATAGTGATTGGAAACATGATTCATCATCCCAGATCTCATCCAAAACATGGCATATTCTATCACAAATTCAACCTATCAACCAGTCAAACCATCACAGCTCATACATCCTCATTCTCATCAATTCAAATTATCAACACTTAATCAAAATCCCAAGCAAAGACCAAAGAAAACAACTTACATAAAACAACATATTTTGTTTTCATTCTTTTTTTTTATTATTTTTTTTTCTTTTTTTTTCAACACAAATCATTAAGACTCCCCCCCACACTTTGAAAGACATTGTGTCCTCACTGTGAGAAGGGGTACGAAGTAAGACAGAAAAACTCAGAACAATATCAGAACAACAAAACTAAAAGCAAACAAAACACATGCAGTCAAGGAGTAAAAGGGGAGGAATAAGAGAGAACTAACTCCGGTCCGCCAAATGGCGGATTACTTGCTCCATCACGTCCAGACGACCATCAATCTCATCCAGCCGGCGGCCAAGGCTGTCCTCAAGTCGAGCGGTGGTAGCGGTGATCAACTCCTTAATCGCCGGGAGGAGGGAGAAAGCAGCAGGCCCTGCAGAAACAGATCGACGCGGGCCTTCAATGCCCAGCCGGGTAAGCTGATAATGGCCCTGATCATTCACAAACAACAACTTCATAGCAGCAAAATCCTCCAAACGAAATGACATGGCAGGCAAAGGCTCAGGGTCAGAAAGGGGTATGTGGAGTCTCTCAGCAAGTAGAATAACAAAACAACCTCTCTGGCGGAGGAGTGAAGGCGTGCGATTGTGAGACAGCGGGCGGCGGACTCGCTTGTGAGGTGGAATTGGCCGGAGAAGGCGGCGGTGAGGGTTGGTGGTCCACCGGTGATGGTAACGCGGTGGTGGGAAGCTTTCGTCGCTTGCTGGTGGAGGAACCCGCCTCGGCCCGGCGTTTCAGTACACGGTGAAGGAAGGGCGGAGGTTGGTTGATTTCAGGGGGAACGGCAGTTGGAGATGGTGGAGGCGAAGCGACCGGTGTCGATGGTGTCTGTTGTGTGGCTTTCTCGGTAGATGGAGGCGGTGGTTCTTGACAGTGGCCTTTCGCTTGGCGGCGGAGGATCGCTTCTTTCCCATGGCGGTTGATGGTGAAGGAGGTCGGAGAAGTGATCTGCGTTGGCGGTTGGGGGGAGGCGGGAAGATGAAGAGGCGCTATAACTGCTGCAAACAAGAGTAAAAATTTAAAAGGCTGTAAAATTTTGACTAAGTGAGGGGGGTTAAATTGAATTGGGGATTAGGGCAAAAAATTCCCAAATTGACTATGAGCTATTTGAAATGAGGTCCCTGCAAATAAAAACGGAATTCCTAAATTCCCCCCCACACTGGAATTAGCGGTTACTTCCAAAACTGCTCCCCCGTAGGCGGTGTGCCCAAGCGGTGTAGAACATTATGGGGCCTCCCCCAATGTGTTTGTTTTTTTTTTATATATATATAGAATAAGATGGCAAAATTAAAAAGATAGAAAAATTTAGAAAATTAAAGCAAATAAAAGAATAAAACGAAAGTTGAAAAATAAAAGAATAAAGGAACAAGAAATCGGGTTGCCTCCCGAGAAGCGCCGTTAGTTAACGTCGAAGGCTCAATGGCGTGGAGCAGCTAGTGGTGAATCATCGGGGCTGCAAGATCAACCCCATCAAAACTTGAGAAAGTGATGTCAGCACAATATGGCTTGAGCAACTGGCCGTTCATCTTTAATACCTTGTGAGTATCCAAACTGCGAATTTCCACAGCTCCATGTGGACTGATAGATACTACTTCAAAGGGGCCCATCCAGTGAGATTTGAGCTTACCGGGCAAGAGGCGAATGCGAGCATTGAAAAGTAACACTTTTTGGCCAACCTCAAAAGTTTTCCTCCGGATATACTTGTCGTGCAATAATTTGGTACGATCCTTGTAATAACTTGCACTATCATAGGCCTCCAACTGGATTTCTTCGAGCTCTTGTAACTGATAGCGGCGTTCGGGACCGGCCAATCGAGGATCCAAGTTGCACTGTTTCACGGCCCAAAAAGCTCGATGTTCCAGCTCTACGGGAAGATGGCACTGTTTCCTAAAAATCAGACGGTAAGGAGACATCCCGATAGGCGTTTTGAAAGCTGTGCGGTATGCCTATGCAGCATCGTCGAGTCGCAGGCTCCAATCCTTGCGGTTTGGGCAGACGATCTTTTCCAGAATGTGTTTGATCTATCGATTGGACACTTCAGCTTGGCCATTGGACTGCGGGTGGTATGCCATAGCAACTCGATGGGTGAATCCATACTTCTTGAACAGCGCTTCTAAGGTCCGGTTGCAAAAGTGCGTACCTTGGTCACTGATGATAGCTCGAGGAATACCAAAGCGTTGAAAAATCTGAGCCTTGAGGAACTTGGCAACGACCTTAGAATCATTGGTTGTGGTAGCTTTAACTTTAACCCACTTGGATACGTAGTCGACGGCTAATAGAATGTAGGAGTGGCCGAAAGAGCGTGGAAACGGGCCCATGAAATCCATGCCCCAAACATCAAAGATCTCGCAAACCAAGATAGGGACTTGAGGCAGTTCATTCCTCGAAGAAATGCTACCAAGGCGCTGGCAACGATCACAGTTCTTGCAAAAGAAGTAGGCGTCTTTGAAGAGGGTTTCCCAATAAAAACCACAGTCTAAGACCTTGCGGGCTGTTCTTCTTGGGCCAAAGTGGCCGCCACATGCGTGGGCATGACAGAAGCTCAAAATAGAGGGAATCTCTTCCTCAGGAATACAGCGTCGAATGACTTGATCGGCGCAAGTCTTCCACAAATAGGGCTCGTCCCAGATGAAATACTTGGCTTGGCTCTTCAACTTGTTCTTTCTGGCAGATTCGAAGCCTTTGGGGAAAATTCCAGTGGTGAGAAAATTCACCAAGTCAGCGTACCAGGGTGCCGTTTCTGCAGCTGCAAGAAGAAGCTCATCTGGAAAATCGTCTGGTATGGGCATACCGTCGGATGCAGTCAACAGTCTACTCAAATGGTCCGCGACATGATTCTCGGCTCCCTTCTTGTCTTTAATCTCCAAATCAAATTCTTGTAAGAGGAGAATCCAACGAATTAGGCGGGGTTTAGACTCCCTCTTGGACAGGAGGTACTTGAGAGCAGCATGATCAGTGTAGACCACAACTTTGGATCCAACAATGTATGAACGAAATTTCTCACAAGCGAACACCACGGCAAGAAGCTCTTTTTCTGTAGTTGTGTAATTGCATTGAGCCGGGTTGAGAGTTTTCGAAGCATAGTAAATAACATGACTGTGCTTCTCAATCTTTTATCCAAGGACAGCTCCAATAGCATAGTCACTGGCGTCGCACATGAGCTCAAACGGGAGTCCCCACTGTGGTGGCTGAATGATCGGGGCAGAAGTCAGCTTCTCCTTCAACAAATCAAAAGCTTCTTTACACTTGTCATCAAAGATAAAAGGGGCATCCTTTTGCAGCAACTTAGTCATGGGTTGAGCTATCTTGGAAAAATCCTGAATGAAGCGGCGGTAGAAGCCGGCATGGCCTAAGAAGGCTCGAATCTCTTTCTCATTAGAGGGGTACGGCAGCTTTGTGATCAAGTCGATCTTTGCGCGATCCACTTCTATGCCCTTCGCAGATATGACATGCCTGAGCACAATTCCTTATTGTACCATGAAATGGCACTTTTTGAAGTTCAAAACCAAATCGGTCTCAACACACCTTTGAAGGACTTTGTCTAAATGTGCCATACACTGCTCAAAAGAGTCGCCATGGACTGTAAAGTCATCCATAAAAATTTCGATGCAGCTCTCTATCAAGTCGGAAAAGATGCTCATCATGCATCGTTGGAAGGTGCCCGGGGCGTTGCACAAACCAAAGGGCATCTTTCGGCAGGCAAAGGTCCCAAAGGGACAAGTGAAGGTCGTCTTTTCTTGGTCTTCTTGAGCTACAAAAATCTGGAAGTAGCCGGAGTAGCCATCTAGAAAGCAGAAATAGGATTTCCCAGCTAATCTTTCGAGCATCTCATCAATAAAAGGCAACGGGAAGTGATCCTTACGTGTGGCATCATTCAACTTCCTAAAATCAATGCACATTCGCCACCCTGTTTGCAACCTCATTGGTATCAATTCGTTGCTCTCATTCTTCACGAGCTGGAATCCAGACTTCTTTGGAACTACATGTACAGGACTAAGCCAAACACTGTCGGAGATTGGGTAAATGATTCCCAATTGGAGCAACTTCAGAATCTCTTTCAACACCACTTCTTTCATTACTGGGTTCAACTTCCTCTGAGGATCTCGGGATGGTTTATGATTCTCTTCCAGAAATATGCGGTGCATGCAGATATCGGGGCTGATCCCCTGGATGTCGGCGAGAGTCCATCCGATAGCACCTCTGTGCTTCTTCAAAAGAGTAACAAGTTGTGTTTCCTGGGCTGCGGTAAGGTCTTTACTCACGATGACAGGTAGAGTATCTGTTTTGCCCAGGTAGGCGTACTTCAGGTGCTCAGGAGGAACCTTCAATTCTAGAGTCGGGGCCTTCACATGAGATGGAAGAATGGGTTCCGTGATTGGCGGCAAGGGCAAACGACCGGCCGTATTTCTGACAGGAAATTCATTGGCAGCGTACAACTGCTGTATGAGTTCCCGAATCGCTTTTTCCTCTTCTGAATCTACAATGTGGTCGGGTATCCCTCCATAAAGTACCTGCTCTAAACTGTCATCCCTGAAATTGCACTCAACAAAATCATCAGTAATGGAATCGATAATATCTACCATAAAAAGAGCCTTGGGGTCTTCTACATGCTTCATGGCTTCGAATATATTAAATGTGACACTATCCCCATCAAATTCGAAACTCATCATTCCTTTATCTACATCAATCTTTGTGCGTGCAGTTTTCATGAAGGGACGGCCTAGTAAAATCAGAGATCTATGTGCAGACAATGTATCATCCATGTCAACAATGTAGAAATCAACAGGAAAAATCAATTCATTCACCTTAACTAAGACATCCTCTACTACACCTCTAGGGTATGCATTGGACCTATCAGCTAATTGAATGATAACTCGAGTATCTTTCATCGGACCTAGCTGTAATTATTTGTAAACAGAGAAAGGTATAACATTAATAGATGCTCCTAAGTCTAACATGACTTTTTCTACCTTTTTGCTCCCAATGATGCAAGGGATAGTGAACATACCTGGATCTCGACACTTTTGAGGCAACTTTCGCTGAATTATGGCTGAGACATTTTCTCCTACCTTGATTTTTGCATCCCTTCCATACCGTATTTTCTTGGCGCACAGCTCCTTCAAGAATTTTGCGTATCGAGGAACTTGCTTGATAGCATCGATCAGAGGTAGGTTGATCTCGACTTTCTTGAAAAGCTCGAAGATCTCTTTCTCATCTTCCTCTTTCTTGTGCCGTGCTAACCTAGAAGGAAAATGAGCTGGATTAATAGGGTGAGGAGGTTTAGATAAAATCTGTACCTCATTAGGAGCGATCTGTGCAGCAGGCTGCGTGCCCTTATCGTAGGGTCTGTCGTTAGCTTCTGTGGTTTGCCCACTCAGTGTGTTGTTGTGTCGCTTCTGTTTCTCATCCTCGACTAACTCTTTCCCACTCCAAAGGGTCACAGCACTAACATTTCCTCTCGGATTCTGCTCGGCTTGAGATGGAAGTTTTCCAGTATGTCCTTGCAGCTTGTTCAATTGGGTGGCAAGCTGGGTGATCTGTGTGCCCATACTGCCTAAGGCGGCTTGTGTCTCTTGCTGAAAGGCCTTTTGGCTCTGTGCCAGGCTACTCACTAGGTTGGTGCTTTGCTCCAAACTTTTCATGATCTCGCTCGTCGACGGTGCGGAGCGATCTGTGTGGGCATACGGCTCACCCCTTGGGGGTCTCGGTGGCAAGTCTCCTCCTGTGGGCGGATCTCCTGGTTATCTCCAACGAAAATTGGGATGGTCTTTCCAACCGGGGTTGTAGGAATTGGAATAAGGATCATTATTCCTCTTTCTCCGGAAGTTGTCTCCTCTCGGGGCATCTTAATTGAGTCCTCTGAGAGCATCGTGCTGCGCATTGCCTGATCCGTAACAAGCTTGTTCAGTAGGTGGCTTATGCAAATTGGGACACTCGTCAGTGAAATGCCCATGCTCAGAACACACTCCACAGCGGTTTGGCCTTGTGTGTGCCACAGCCAAGCCTCGGACTAGAGAGGTAAGAGCATCTATCTTCTCATTCACTTCTGACCCTTCAGCTCGGTTGATTGCCCTTACAGGTCGATGTCTGCTGTCATCTTCTTCTTCGTATTGCTGTCCTCCAGAAGCCATGTCGATTATGAGCTGTTTGGCCTCGCCGAGGGTTTTGTTGGTAAGAGATCCCCCGCTGGCAGCATCGACGATTTTCCTATCAAAAGAAGACATGCCACGGTAAAAGTAATCAGTGAGAAGCTGATAATCAGTGAATCCATGGTCCGGGCATTTGCGGCAAAGCTGTTGAAATCTCTCCCAGTATTCAGCTAGGCTTTCATTCGGCTTTTGTTTGATGCTACTGATAGCCATTCTCAGATTTGCAGCTCGAGTCTCAGGAAAGAACTTTCGCAGGAATTGTCCTTCTAATTCCGCCCATGTGGTGATAGACTCCGGTGGCAAATCGAACAACCAATCTCGTGCCTTTCCCTGTAAAGTGTGGGAAAAAGTGAGTAACCTTAGGTTATTAGCAGTAAAACCTGTAGGTCTTAAAGTTGAGCACACGAGATCAAATTCAGATAAATGTTTGTGTGCACTTTCGTCCGGTAAATCACCAAACTTCGGTAACACTTGGATGAATGCAGGTCGAATCTCCGCATTGTTGGCAATCGGGGGCAGCACAATGCAGATAGGTCGGTTACTCCGAAGACGGCCGATTTCCCGTATGAGAGGCTCATGATCAGGTCCATGATTGGCCACATTGGCTTGGATGAGGGCTCTTCCTGCGGCAAGGTCTTGCGGGTTCGGTGGTGGATCTTCATTATTAGCCATATCGAGGTGTTGATCAGCTTCGAGAGTCCTTGTAGGCTCTTTGGTATTCTTCCTCAACCGGTGTAACGTTCTCTCTGGCTCTGGATTGAACACTAAATCTTTATCTGCAGAGGAACGGGTCATAGACCAGAAAAATTAGAAATAAAAACAAAGTAAATGACAAACTAAAAATTTCGAGTAAGCACTGCTTTAAACCGATCCCCGGCAACGGCGCCAAAATTTGGTGCGTCGTTTTTCACCAAAAATAAATATTCCGACTTTCGTCGGCAAGCCCACACTGCAGAGTACAGTGGCGAGCAGGATCGTCTCCCAAAGGACCGGCGAGAATTACTCTTGACTTTCAGTCTGAATGCCCAAACTTCCAGAAACGTGTTTTGTGTGAATTATGTAACAAAATAAATCGAAGAATTAAATAACCAACTAACGAAAATACGTGTGCAAACGAACTGAACTAAATCAATTATAAAAGGGTATTCCGGATCTAACAAACTCCACTCCACTTATAACACCGATCACAGACGCAAGAATTAATTAATCAAACCATGCAAATCAGTTATAGTCATCGAAGACGCTTCTGACATGACCTAATCTCTCCATACTGTTTCGATAATTAAGAAGACGTTTCATTAATTATTCCCCTAATCGACTAACAACTGTAAGAGACGCTCTATGAGTTTAATGAGCCGACAGCAATGAGCACAAGAAAGACCCGATTCTTAACTTATAGACTCTGACGCAGGACTGCAAAATTAACTCTGTTATTCCCCTAGTTATTTGAGCAACCATTTTATCACTTATTAAACCTAAACCACGATTACGTATGGCCGATTTAATTGGCTAGTAATTAATCACAACCTACCAAATATTTGCAACTATTCAATAGACTTAGAATAATTACGACCCGAAATCCAAGAATAACAGATACACGCATCAATTAATTATGAACAAACAATTAAGTCTCACAGTTATATAAGCGGAGCTTCATCGTCGTCACCGGAATACGAATAAATTAGCTACTTTGCATGCTGGAATCGACCAACAAGAAATTGTAGAAGTGCGCTATGATGATATCGAAGAGAAAAAGAAAATAAAACTGAATTAACTCTGATCGCTGCTGCGTTCTTGTTCCTAGCGTGCGCGCTTTTTTTTCTTGGAAAATAAACTAGATAACTAATATATATTTTTCAATCCATAAAAGGTAGAGTTCTAGTAGGAAATAAAATCCTAGTCTAAATAATTATGGTAACTCCCATGCATGAGTCTTCAAAAGGCGGTGGAGAAGGATTTCCGCGTCCAGGTCTTGCGCGTGGCCCGAGAATTGGGCTCTTCAAGCCCAAAACATATTCTGGACCGGGCCTCCAGAAATCTGTCTTAATATTCCAGCTGCATGCCCTTGCAGCTCGGTCCGCTCGAACTTCTCCCTTTTCTTCACTTGTATCTTTTTCTTGCACCAAAACTTGCCTCTCTTCTCCATTTTCGTACTATGTCCCTACACAACTTGACAACATATCAAAGCACCAATATACACAAATATGGGATAGACAATAGGGAGAAAAGTCACCAAAAAGTCGCGATAATAACAAGTAGAATATGTCCTATCACGTTCCCGACGCAGTCAACTGGGATGTAATCCCATTCTCTGCTAAGTAGTCCCTAAATTCATTCGAGAGGTACTCACCACCACGATCAGACCGTAGTGATTTGATACTTTTACCTGTACATTTTTCCACTTCCACTCTGAATTCTTTGAAAGTTTCAAAGGATTCTGACTTGCGGCGTAACAGGTATTTGTATCCATACCTTGAGTAATCATCAATGAACGTGATGAAATACTTGTACCCTCCTCGAGCCTGAATTGACATAGGGCCACATAAGTCAGAGTGAATCAAATCTAGTACATCTTCAGATCTATTCCCTTTATCCTTAAAGGGTCGCTTGGTCATTTTACCTTCCAAACAGGATTCACACAAAGGGAACGATTCTAGGACCAATGAAGACAAGGGCCCATCGTTTACTAGTCTTTGTATCCATTTGAGGTTAATATGGCCGAGCCTAAGATGCCAAAGATAGGTTTGATTCATTTCCGAAGGTTCTTTTCGTTTGTTAGGGTTTATGACCGATGTATTTAGTAAATGCATTTGCGTAGTGTTTTGCATAGGATTAAGTAAATAAAGATGCCCATCCAATGTGCCAGAACAGATAAAACGTTTATCACTAAAGATAACAACCTTGTTGTCAGAAGAAACAGAATATCCATCCATAAAAAGTTTAGAAACTGAAATCAAGTTTCGCTTAAAACCAGGCACATAAAGACAATCCTTTAAAACTAAAATCCTATCACTACTAAAAGATAAGGTTACGTCTCCCACTGCAACTGCCGCCACTTTCGTAGCATTGCCCATGTAGACTGAAATCTCTCCATCACTCAGCTGTCTTTTGGCCAGGAACCCCTGTACAGACATGCAAACATGATCAGTAGCTCCAGTATCTACTACCCATGACTGAGTAGAACCAGTAGCTAAACATGTTTCAATGATGAGGGATTGAGACGTACCCTTTTTCTTCTTCTTGTTAGGACAATCCACCTTCCAGTGACCTGGTTGGCCGCACTTGAAACACTTTGTCTTTGAATTAAATTCCTCGGGAGGAATTTTAGCCTTGGACTTCTTCACCTTGGGCGCCCCCTCTGCAGCTTTCTTGGGTGCGTTCTTCTTCTTCCTTTTAGTACCGGAAGAAGACGCCCTATTTTCAGCTAGGTATGCCTCCGGATTTCCTTTTTGAAGTAACTCAGCCGCCTGAAGCTCCATGAGCAGTTCAGTCAGGCTGACATCCCTTTTAATCATGTTAAAGTTCAGCCTGAACTGCTCAAACTTCGAGGACAAACTATGAAGAACAATGTCGATTTGAGAATCGGCGTCCAGCTCTCCACCCAAGGTCTCGATCTCAGCCAGATACCCCATCATCGTGAGAACGTGATCCCTAACAGGTGTGGAGTCAGACATTCTCGCATCCATTAGCTTCTTCATTGCCAAATGGCGTGCCGAGTGGTTCTGATGACCGAAGAGCTGCCTAAGATTGTACATGATATCATAAGCGGTTTTCATAGGTTCATGTTGATGTTGCAACATATTCGACATGGATGCCAGAATGTAACAGCGCGCTATCTCATTAGACCTAACCCACTTATCATATGCAACCTTTTGGGCTTTGTCAGAACCCTCATCTGGCTTCTGAGGACATACCTCTTCAAGTACGAATTTGTGTCCTTCTGCAGTGAGAACAAGATTAAGGTTTCGAATCCAGTCATTGTAATTTTCACCGATTAACTTATTTTCTTTGAGAATAGTGGACAGGTTAGAGAGTGCCATGATGATACAGAATAACTGAAAAGTAAACATGCAGTACAGTCACAAACTTTAAGATACTCACATATAATCGTATACCTCAAAAAAAATTATATGTAATCCACCGACATTTTAAAAATGTTTCTTATAAGCCACGTTAGTGTGGACGTTTATAAAATTCATTCTCAAACAGGTAAAACCACCTTTAATTTACCTCCAGTCAAATTTCCTTATGACAAGTAAATTAATAGTCGGAAATAACCACGGTCGTGTAACCTTCCAATTAATAAGCCACGTTAGTGTGGACGTTTATTAATAAATTACACCTAAGTGTGAACCATCATCTTAGCACCAAGTCCACCATTTCGAACTCTCTGCTCCAGTTGGAGGAGTCAGTTTGTTCTAGTAGTGTTCTACAACTATCTTGATAAAGAAGTTTAATTTCTAGAGATAACAGTGATATGACACATCCGTTATGGAGGAAGACCTATTGTCAACTCGCATGTCAATCACATCTCAATTAAACCAGATTAATGGAGACCGTTCGAGATTTCTACATACTTTGGTATGAATCTCTCCCACTTAGTTATTTAAGATTGAGGTTTCATTTTATCCCATTGTAAAACATGCAAACATCACATAAAATGATAAAACACTATTGCATGCTTCAAACAACATAATAAGCAATAATAATAAAAACCAACTATCATGGCTTATATCTCATGTTGCTAAATGAGATAAAACTAGAAAGTCAGCTTCGGAACCTCGGGCATGGCCGCCGCCCCCATCACTGCGCCTCGCCGAAAATCCTAGCTCCAATTAGGATTTCGGGACGTGAATCAGTGATACTTCCTTTCTTGAGCTGTACTACTCTCCTTCTTTGAGTTGATCTTCAAACTTTATTCAATATAGAATATCTATTCCTTAAAGGAAAAAACTAATATATCTAGAATAAAATTACAACTCAATAACTTAGTCTAACAGTTTTATTTCTATTACATTAAAACAACATAAAATAAAACCTACACCTAATCCATGGATTTTCTCATGGATTAAAATCACGTAGCCAAACCGACATACGGCCCATCATACATCCAACATAAATTAAAACATACATCACATAATTAAGGAGCCATGATAGTCGGTAACCCTGCAAACAAGTCAGTCTACAAATCCAACAATCACAATTACATGATTAGCATAAAATAACATATGATATCCACACATGACATTATTAAATAATATTCAAATTTTTCAATTAATAAAATTAATTAATTCGATATTATCCACAAGATAAAAATTGGAAATTAAAATAATTATCCACCAATTTTAAACTTGTTATTTTCGAAAATATAACTAAAATAAATCTGGAAATTATTTAAAATTATCCACCAAATTTATTTAATATTTTCAAACCACCCTAATTAATTAATATTTGGAAATCTTGATATAGATAAAAAATCTATCCCAAATATTTAGATAGGCTAGGATCGAAAATTACAAAGATAAAATCTGGAAATTTGATCCACTTCAAATTCCATCCAAATTTAAATCTTATCTTCAATCCTATCTAGATTAGAATTAAGTAATTTATGATATACACTAAAAATTACTTTTTCAATTCTTATCTACAAGATTTTCGAAAATATCTAGAATAAAATCTGGAAATTTGATCCACTTCAAACTCTTTCCAAATTTAAATTCTATTTTCAAATCTTTTTGGATTAGAATTAGATAACTATTGATATATATCAAAAATTACCTTATCCAATTCAAATCTTTGTAGATTTCGAAAATCACAAGAAGATTAAATCTGGAAATTTGATCCACTTCAAATTCTATCCAAATCTAATATTCTATTTTCAAATCTATCTAGATTAGAATTAGGTAACTTTAAGATATACATCAAAAATACCAAATCTAATTTTTATACACATAATTTTCGAACCACCACATTAAATAAATCTGGAAATTTGATTTCAAATCAAAAACCTCTCCAAATTAATTCAATGTGATCGAAAAATACATAGAACAAATTAGGAAAATTTAAACATCAAATTTTTGAAACCTACACTTAATAAATCTGAAAATTTTGAGTTATCAAAATTACATTCCAAATCCTACTAGGTGTAGATCGAAAATTACAATTCATCCAAAACAAGAATTTTCGAATCACCATCAAAAATTCATCCAAGTTTTGAACACAACCAATTCGAATATATGAACATATAAATCTGAAAATTTAAGGAACATAAATATTTCATCAAATTTATACTTATTTTTCGAATTAATCCTAGGATTAAATCTAGAACAGTGCCAAAACCCGCTCTGATACCAGTTGTTGGGGTTTTTTTGAATTGAACCACCGCAAGATCTAATGGGATGTTCATTAATCCTAATGTCATGTAGATCAT
The DNA here is from genome assembly GCA_026008535.1 of Perilla frutescens. NCBI lineage: Eukaryota > Viridiplantae > Streptophyta > Magnoliopsida > Lamiales > Lamiaceae > Perilla > Perilla frutescens. The sequence continues at coordinate 23,523,661 of BRKX01000005.1, forward strand.
AAATTCATGCATCTCATATGTTTTAATTAACCGAGTTTAATTAACATGTAAATCCGGTTTAAACGATTCCACTAAAGCGGAAACATAGAATCGAAAAACTACTTACAAATCAAACGACGGGTGGAGGACAAGATTAAAGGTCTAATCTTGTTGTTGTGTATGATGATGATCGGTGCCACTAATGCTATTCCACTCCTTGATCTTCTGTTGTATTCCCGGACTGAATCTAGTTTCAGGGTGGGCTGAAATCTACTAGATCGGTATGGAATCTGTGGAGATAAAGAGAACACAAGAGGAGCTGATCTGTCTCCCTCAAAATTTCATCCCCCACCTCCTTATTTATAAGGGGGTGGGCAAAATTTCAGTGTCCCAACCCTACTGGGTTTGGGCCTCTATCCCTTTTTCTATCTCCAGTCCATTAAAGTCATATTGGGCTACAACAGGGATCTAGAAGAATATTAAATTGGCCTGCTAATTTATTTAATTTCTAATATCCAATAAACTTAGGATATTATTAAATAAATTAAGTATTATTTTTATTCCACTAAAGAAATAATACTGACCTACCAATTTAATACATATTTCTGAATATGCTTTCTCCTTTAGTCCAGCCATTCCCCGTGTTTAAGATATAATGCCCATTAATTAATTATGTAAGCTTCTGACAGCTATAATTAATTAATATCTTATCCTTGAGTAGTACCACACAAGCTTTACTCATGCACGGAATAAATTCCACCTGCAGGGTTTCAGCATGAACTTGCATTTCCTCAAGGGGACACCATCAACCTGGCGCACCAGGACACTGTGCCCCTACATATTGCACGACCCATCATAAGTGTAAATGTCACAACCCAAGATATCGAGATTATTGATCCTATAAAAGAATCTCACCTTTTGATATATCAAAGCTGCAAACACTACACGTATATGTCCGCCAACATATAGGGGTTAAGAACCGAACTCTGTGGATTCTTATTCTCTCATTTAAGGTCAAAATAGAGAATAGAATCCTAAGTAGATCCTCCTCAATACACTTGCCCGTGTATTAGAATAATTAGTTAGTCAAGACAAACTAACTATCAGATTATTCTACGGCGTACCGATAGCAGGTTCAGTGCTATCTAGACCGTGAGCCTTTTAATACATTACAAGGAACCGATGATATGATCTAACCATGTGTTTACCCACACCATATCATCTACAATGTAAGTATAGTGAACATGCATGTAAATATAATAATTTAAATGCAAACAGTGACTGCAATTGTATTCATTCTATATCATCATAAAACCATTATCAATAATGTATACAAAAGACAGGTCTTCTAGTATACAAAACCAACATCAGCCAGGTTGTCCTCCGATGCAATCTTAACCACCGCCACGTCTCCTCTCTTAATGATTTCTCGTATCAGATGGTACTTTCTCTCTATGTGTTTACTTACCTTTTGGGCTCTGGGTTCCTTCGAATTTGCCACTGCACCAGAGTTATCACAGTATATCGTGATAGTCTTAGGCAAATCAGAAACCACGCACAAGCCCACTAGGAACTCGCGGAGCCAGACAGCCTCTTTTACAGCCTCAGAGGCAGCTACATACTCGGCTTCCATGGTGGAATCCGCAATGCATTTCTTCTTAATGCTCCTCCATGCGATGGCTCCACCTCCTAATGTAAACACAAAGCCCGAGGTAAACTTACTCTGATCTTTGTCGGATTGAAAATCTGAGTCCGTGTAACCCAAAGGTATTAGACTATCAGAGCGGAAAACCAACATGTAATCTCGAGTCCTTTTAAGGTACTTGAGAATGTTTTTGACCGCAGTCCAGTGACCTTGTCCAGGGTTAGACTGATATCTGCTTACCATGCCAACGGCATAGCATATATCAGGCCTAGTGCATAGCATGGCATACATCAAACTTCCCACAGCTGAAGCATATGGTACTTTCTTCATTTCTTCTATCTCAGACTGTGTTTGGGGACATATTTTCTTGGATAGATGAATTCCATGCCTGTAAGGTATAAAACCTTTCTTGGAATCTTGCATGCCAAATCTAGCTAGCACTGTATCGATATAAGTCACCTGGGACAGACATAACATCCTTTTCTGGCGATCTCGAATGATCTTGATGCCAAGGACATGTCCGGCTTCACCCAGATCCTTCATATCGAACTGCTCGGATAGCCACACCCTAATGTTTGACAATGCCTTCTTACTGTTTCCAATAAGCAAGATGTCATCAACATAAAGTACGAGGAATGCCACCACATTTCCGTCACATTTCTTGTACACACAGCTCTCATCCGGACTTTGCACGAATCCATATAATTGGATAACCTCGTCAAATCAGATGTTCCAAGATCTCAATGCCTGCTTAAGTCCATAAATAGATCTCTTAAGCTTATACACCAAGTGCTCTTGGCCCTTAGCAATGAATCCCTCTGGTTGCTTCATGTGGAGGTTTTCTTCAAGACTTCCGTTTAGGAAAGCTGTCTTGACATCCATCTGCAGATCTCATAATCCAAATGAGCGGCAATAGATAAGAGAATCCGGATTGACTTAAGCATGGCTACCGGCGAAAAGGTTTCCTCATAATCGATCCCTTCTTTCTGAGTATACCCTTTTGCCACCAATCTTGCCTTGAAGGTTTCAACCTTCCCGTCATATCCTCTCTTGCGCTTGTAGACCCACTTACATCCAATAGGTTTTACCCCATCTTGTGGTTCTACAAGTTCCCAGACTTGATTGCGATCCATAGATCCAATCTCAGACTCCATTGCAGTTTTCCAAGAATCTGCATCTTTATCTCGAATTGTCTCGTCATAGGTCTTGGGATCCAATTCATTGAGACACTCTGGGAAATCTAAAGCCTCTCCCAGACCAATGAATCTATCAAGTTGGCGTACAACCCTCCCACTGCGACAAGGCAGTTCCTGTACTTCTGTGACACGTTGTGCAGTGTTTGGTGGTTCCTCTTCTTGTACAACCGGTATAGGATTCGATCCTCCTCTTAACTCCTCAAGGATGATTTGACTCCTTGGTTTGTGGTTTATGACATAGGCTTTCTCTAAGAATCGAGCATTGGTGCTAACAATGATCTTCTGATCCTTAGGACTATAAAATAAACCACATTTCGTTCCTCTAGGATATCCAACGAACAGCCTTACATCAGTACGAGGAGCCAGCTTATCAGCTTCCTTGTCCAACACGTGTGCTGGGTTACCCCAAATCCGAATATGGTTCAAACTGGGCTTTCGTCCAGTCCATATTTTTGTGGGAGTAGCAGGAACTGATTTCGATGGAACCAAGTTAAGAATATAGGCTGCTGTTTCTAGGGCATATCCCTAGAACGAAATGGGTAACTCAGAATAACTCATCATCGATCTAACCATCTCTAACAGTGTACGACTCCTTCTTTCCACCACGCCATTCTGCTGTGGCGTTCTAGGCGCAGTCAACTGGGATGTAATCCCATTCTCTGCCATGTAATCCCTAAATTCACTTGAGAGGTACTCGCCACCACGATCAGAACGTAGTGACTTGATACTTCTGCCTGTTCGTTTCTCCGCTTCCGCCTTAAACTCTTTGAATTTCTCAAAGAATTCAGACTTACGACGCAACAGATAGATATAATCGTATCAAGAGTAATCATCAATGAGAATGATGAAATACTCGAACCCTCCTCGAGCTTGAACTAATATAGGGCCGCACAGGTCAGAGTGAATCAAATCTAATATCCCTTCAGATCTATTTCCTTTTGACTGGAAAGGACGCTTGGTCATTTTACCTTCCAAACAGGATTCACTCAAAGAAAACGATTCCAGTACCAAAGAAGACAATGGTCCATCGTTTAAAAGCCTTTGTATCCTCTTAAGGTTAATATGACCTAGCCTTAGATGCCAAAGATAGGTTTGATTCAATTCCGAAGGTTGTTTTCTCTTGTTAGGGTTTATGATCGATGTATTCAACAGTTGTCTTTGCGTAGTGTTTTCAGTTGGTTTAAGAAAGTATAAGTGTCCATCCAATGTGCCAGAACAGATAAAATGTTTAACACTAAAGATAACTACTTTATTATCAAAAGAAACAGAATATTCATCCATAATCAATTTAGAAACTGAAACCAAGTTTCGCCTAAAACCAGGCACATAAAGACAATCTTTCAAAACCAAAGTTCTATCACTATTGAAAGGTAAAACAACATCTCCCACTGCAACAGCCGCCACTCTCGTAGCATTGCCCATGTAGACGGTGATCTTTTCCTCACTCAGCTGTCTTTTTACCAGGAACCCCTGTAAAGACATGCAAACATGATCAGTAGCTCCAGTATCTACTACCCATGACTGGGTAGAACAAGTTGCTAAACATGTTTCCACAACCAGAGTGTGAGATGTACCTCTCTTCTTTTTCTTATTGGGACACGCTGCCTTCCAGTGACCTGGTTGGCCGCACTTGAAGCACTTAGTCTTCGACTTGAAATCCTCAGGAGGAATCTTTGCCTTTGGCTTCTTTGCCTTAGGCGCCTCATCTGCAGCCTTCTTAGGTGCGTTTCTCTTCTTCCTTTTTCCACCAGAAGAAGACGCTCCTTTTTAAGCTATGTGGGCCTTAGGATTGCTCTTTTGGAGAAATTCAGCCGCCTGAAGATCTATGAGCAGTTCAGTCAGGCTGACGTCCCTTTTAATCATGTTAAAATTCGGCCTAAACTGCTCAAACTTCGAGGACAAGCTATGAAGAACAATGTCGATTTGGGAATCGCCATCTAGCTCTCCACCCAAGGTCTCGATCTCAGATAAATACCCCATCATCATGAGAATGTAATTCCTAATAGGTGTGGAGTCAGACATTCTCGCATCCATTAGCTTCTTCATTGCCAAATGGCGTGCCGAGCGGTTCTGATGACCGAATAGCTGCCTAAGGTTGTACATGATATCATAAACGGTTTTCATAGGCTCATGATGATGTTGCAACACACTTGACATAGATGCCAAGATGTAACAGCGCGCTATCTCATTAGACCTATCCCACTTATCATATGCAACCTTTTGGGCTTCGTCAGAACCCTCATCTGGCTGTGGAGGACAAACCTCATCAAGCACAAACTTGTGTCCCTGAGCAACAAGAACTAAGTTAAGGTTATGAAGCCAGTCATTGTAGTTTTCACAGACAAGTTTGTTTTCTTTGAGGATTGAGGACAGATTGGAGAGTGCCATAGATGATATGAAATAACTGAAATTAAAACATGCAGTACAGTCACAAAACACATTTAGGATAAACAGTATATAATTGAAAACCTCACAAAAATTATATACTTTTCCACCGACACTTTAAAAACGTCTTCTATAAGCCACGATAGTGTGGAAGTTTATAAAATCCATTTTTAAATAGGTTAAACCTTTAATTTGCCTCCAGTTGAGTTTCCTTACAATAAGCAAATTAATAGCCGGATAATAAACACGGTCATGTAATCGTCTAACTGATAAGCCACGATCGTGTGGACGTTTATCAATAAATTACATCTAAGTGTGTGCACCATTATCTTCGCACCATGATCACTACTCGAATTTAACCGCTCCAGATGGAGGAGTCAGTTAGTTCTAATAGTGTTCTACAGCTATCCATTTAGGAGATTTAATTTATAGAGAAATCTGTGATATGACACATCCGATATGGAGGAAGACCGATGTTAACGCGCATGCCCATCACTTCTCAATTAAACCAGATTTTAATGGAGACCGTATGAGATTTCTACATACTTTGGTATGAATCTCTCCCACTTAGTTATTTATGTTTGAGGTTTCATTTTATCGAACATGCAAACATCACATAAAATGATAAACATCCATTGCATGTTTCAACATAATAAGCAACAGTAATATTCCAACTATCATGGCTTATATCTCATGTTGATTGATGAGATAAAACAGGAAAGTCAGCTCCGGAAACAAGCTTGGCCGCCGCCCCCTACACCGCGCTTCGCCGAAAACCCTAGCTCCATTTTAGGGTTTCGGGACGTGAACCGGTGAACCTTCCTTTCTTGGTGCTGAACCACTTTCCTTCTTTGAGTTGATCTTTGATCTTTATTAGCCAAACCGGCATATGGCCAACATTCATTCAACATAAACATACATCACATAAAATAAAAGAGCCATGATAGTTGGTAAACCTGCAAACGAACACAGTCTACAAATCCAACAATCATATATTATATGATCCACATAAAATAACATATGATATCTATGCATGAATATTAAATAATAATCGAATTTAACAATTAATTAAATTAATTAATTCGATATTATCCACAAGATAAAAATTGAAAATTAAAATAATTATCCACCAATTTTAACTTGTAATTTTCGAAAATATTACTTAAAATAAATCTGAAAATTATTTAAAATTATCCACCAAATTTATTTAATATTTTCAAGCCACCCTAATTAAATAATAATTGGATATATTGATATAAATCAAAAATCTAATCCAAATATTATCCATAAGAATCTAAATCTTTAATGATAAGGTTTGAAGATTTGATCCACTTCAAAATCTTCCAAAACCTATCCAAAATTAAATTCTTATCACAATTGGATTTTGATAATTATTTGTATATATCCAAAATCACCTTTTCCAATTTAAATCTATAGATTTTTGAAAATTTCATAAATAATAAATCTGAAAATTTGATCCACTTCAAATTCTTCCAAATTTAAAATTCTATTTTCAAATCTATCTAGATTAAAATTAGGTAAATTAAGATATACATCAAATAATATCAAATCTTAATCCAATACCCAAATTTTCGATCCACCTTAATAAATAAATCTGGAAATTTGATTTTCATCAAAATCTTATCCAAATTAATTTATTAAAATTTCAAAAATTACACTATATTTCACATTTGGAAATTTTGACATTAATCAAAAAACTATTCCAAATAATATAGCTAGGTTTTGAAATTTTCAAGAAAAATAAATCTGAAAATTTTGATCCACTTCAAAAATTACCAAATTTAAAATTCTAATTTCAAACCTATCTAGATTAGAATTAGGTAACTTAAGATATACATCAAAAATTACCATCCTTTTTCTAATCTACCAAATTTTCGAACCACACTCAAACCAAATCTGGAAATTTTGATCTTGATCAAAAATCCATCCAAATCTAATTCATAGTGGCCAAAAATTCAATACACAAATTAGGGAATTTTTAACACATCAAATTCGAAAATTTGATCCTTAAATTTTCGAACACTATGTGAAATAAAATCTGAAAATTTGAAGATCATCAAATATCATTCCAAATCTTATTTCATAGTGGCTGAAAATTCAAGCCTACTCAAAACTATAATTTTCGAATTTAACATCAAAAATTATTCCAAGTTTTGAATACCATAAAATCGAAATACATAGCCAATTAAATCTGAAAATTTAAAACCATAAATTCATCATCAAATTTAATAATGTAATTCGAAATATATGCCCGGATTAATCCTAGAACAGTGCCAAAACCCGCTCTGATACTAGTTGTTGGGGTTTTTTCAAATTAAACCACCGCAGGATCATTTGGTTGTTCATTAATCCATGTTCATGCAAATCATATTTTTATGTCACATGCATGTTTATCACGTCACGCACAAAACCATGTAAAAACGAATCTAATAAAGCGGAAGACATAGATCTGAATTACTTACAATTGTCAGACGGTCTGAGGACAAGATTAAAGATCTAATCTTGCTGTTGAATGAACAATAACAGGCGCCACCTACACCTCAAGAATCGGCCACACACAGTTTCACTCCAAGATCTTCTGTTGTATTTCCGGACTGTATCTAGATTCAGAGTGGGCTGAAATCTACTAGATAGGTTTGTGAAATCTGTGGATAACTTTGAGAGATAAAGAGGGGCTGAATTATTATGACTGAAATTTTCGAACCCACCTCCTCTATTTATAGGGAAGGTGGCCGAAAATTCAACTCCCAACCCTACTGGGTTTGGACCTCTATCTCAAGTTCAATATCCAGTCCACTTTCAGTTAATTGGGCTACAACAGGGATCTAGAAGAATATTATATTGGCCCACTAATTTATTTAATATCCAATATCCAATAAACTTAGGATATAATTTGTAATACCCCAAAATATTTTAGAAGGTTTTATTCAACTTATGTTACCCTCTAGTAAGTTAGAAAATAAATTGGGCCCTTAAAGGATTCAAATAAAGAAAAAATCGCAGCTAGGAAAATCTGTTAAAATTTAATTTGGTCAAAAATTGCTTTAAAATATGTTCTGATATTTTTCTCGGGTTAATAGAAAAAGTTTCAAGGATCGTGCCAAACTTTGAATTTTTCAAATTCGAGTTCAAATGAACTCTTGGCACAACTTTGAATAGAAAAAGGCCCATCCGTCATTATCCAATTTTTTTTTCAAAATATTATCCTATTCGTAATTATCCTATCATTTTTCTATCATTATCTTATTCGATCATTATCCTCTTTCTTTTATTCGTTATTATCCTGTTTATTTTTTCTCTATAAATAGGAGCTTAAGGTTTCATTTTTCATTCTTTTTCAAAATTGAAACGCCGAGCAGCTTCCTGAGAAGGTACGTCTCTAGTTTCCTATTTCAATTCTGAAATAGTCATTTTGAAGGTGTCAATGCGTAGATCACGAATACGTGATTGAAAAGATGATTTGACGGACGATCGCGACGAAAAAATCATCGTGATCGCCGCCAAAATTCACCACCACCGCCAAACCACCACCTCACGCCACCATCACCATCATCCATTATAATCATCATAATCATCAATCAACCCCCCCCCCCCCACGTTGATCAATCAACAAGTTTTTCCCCCCACCCCACGTTAATTACCCCAACCCCCAATCAAATTAATTACACCACCGCCACCAATTCTCCATCACCGCATCTCCACCACCTCACATCGGCGATCTCTTTCGGGTCACCGAATCAAAAAGTGCCTTTAGGGTTTTATGTTCTATATATTTTTGTATACATTTTTCATGTTGTCACTTTTTAATTTCGGGTATATTTTGGGTATCCGAATATTAAATTTTAGTCTTTTTCAGATCTATCCTTCATGGATAGCCCTATTGTACTTTTAGGTTCAAAAGTTGTTCCGTGTAAAAACATGGTATTTTTATTTAAAGTTTCATATTTTTTCAATGGGCGGATCTTGCGGTATGAATTTATTTATACCTAATTAATTTTAGGATACGGGTTTGACCACCCCGTATGCTAAAACTTACAAAAGGGTTTTTCTTTATAAAAATGCCCTGAGTAAAGTTCCCTTAAGAGTCAAAATATTTTGATGACCCGGGTGCTGCGTATTAAGATTGTAGATATTATAATATGTACTTCATAGCTAAGAAATGTTAAATTTTGACCTAATGGTAGTCTTTCATCGAAACTAAGTTGCCGGATAATCTTGTAGGCACAGAAGAAGGAGACTTCTAGTTGAGACCAGAATCAGAATCTAGATCTAGCAATCCAGATCAGATTACCAGGTGGGTTTTTATTATATAAAAATGTATTTCGGGTTATTAAGCCCTGATATTTATAAAACGAACATGATTGAATATCTAATTCATGACTGTATTTAATGTGCTCTCCTGACTCATGTAAGTCTTACTACTGTTTTGGTGACGAAACTACAATGGTTCACGATATCGAGCCCCAAGCAAACAGGGCAGTGTCCAACCTTAAGCAGCCGGGTTGTGTACACGAACCGACTCACCGTAAGCGTTCTAGGGGAGAGTGGCGCGCAATGATGGAACTAAAATGATTTAGTATATATGGAATTCACAAATTTTCTATTTTAAAAGCTTTCCATGATATGCTTAAAATATGATTGGATATTCTGTTTTATAAAATGATTGTGAAGGTTTTTCTCAAAAGTACCCACTGAGTGCATTAGTACTCACGCTCAAATCTTTTCAAATATTTCTAGGATGAGCTGCAGGATGGTGGACGGTTGTGCTAAGGCTGAAGGGCTATCTTTTGATGTATATGTTTCTTTTATGTGTGGAGTCCAACTGAGAACATGGTTACCTTTTGTGTCTGAATAAATACACTGCGTTTTTGTCCGCTTACTCTGATTATTGTTATGGAGTGTTCGGTTTTCCGAATCCCATTTTCTCAACTGTTATGGAGTGTTCGGTTATCCGAATCCCATTTTCTTTACTGTTATGGAGTGTTCGGTTCTCCGAATCCCATTTTCTTTACTGTTATGGAGTGTTCGGTTCTCCGAATCCCGTTTACTTTCCGTTCCTGACAGGCAAAAGCCTGGCATTTATTTACTTTCCTTATTCAGACAGGCACAAGCCTGGCATTACATTACTTTCCATGTCAAGGTGAAAGCCTGGCTTTATATTGCTTTCACGACAGACGAAAGTCTGGCATCTCTTTACTTTATGTATTTGGACAGACATCCGTCTGGCCTTTTTCATGCCTAACCTATTAACAGTTAACCTTTGAACTGTTATTATTTACATTGAAGTTTGCTTTCTTGGGTTTATTCTAAGAGTCATGGTATCTGGTTTGAGTCATTCCATACGCTTTAAAAGCGTGGATTGATCCATTTATAGAGGTTATGCTGCCCAAATTTTTGGGGCACTAACCTTATTTATTTGATTGCTTCTGTTCAACAACCCCTTTCCCCTTTCCCCAAGTAGCGCACCGGTCCCCTATCCTGCTCCCGGGATCGGGGCGTTACAGAGTGGTATCAGAGTAGGCTGCAACTCTGCAGGCCTATCATATTGTTGATTGAGTCTAGTTCTGAGTATAGTCTCTTTATTGATTGTCTGATAGCCCTAGCACGTCGCCTGCACCGCACTCATCTACTTCAAAAAGAAAGGTACGTGAGTTAAAATATTTTTGAGATTCAATTATGTTTACTGATTTCAAAAAGAAAATATGGATAAGGACCATTCTCCACATTGATGGTATTTATGAAAAGTCGCGCCAATGATGGTATCATTTTGGGACTATGTGTCCATATGATGATGGTTATGAATGAAAAGGACTCTTGTCCATGATGGTAAAATTGTGGAACTTTATGCCCAGATGGTATTGAATGATTATTTTGAATGTGACTATATGTCCATTATGTTTGAAATGAAATGTCATGTTTTAAATGGGACTATATGTCCATGATATTTTCCGAAAGAAAGTGTGATGAGAGTAATCAATGCCCTATGATTAGAAATGTTATAATGTAAGTGATTGGGAATGTGATAATGTGGAAGAGTTCGGAAATGTGATGATGATAAATTGATGGGAAACCCAGAATGCTTATGGAGATAGAATGTGAACATAGAATGATTTGATTGAGAATGTAGATGAACATAGCTAATTATGACTTATACACATAGATTGGATTTTAAGTACCTCTCTTAAGATTCATGTGGAACGTAGACTGACTAAGTGTTTCACTTTCAAATAAGTAGACTGATTAGAATTGCGTGAGAAATGTTGTTGAGCATTTAGTTTAGGAGATATCTCACATTCGTGTTAATTTAGCACGAAGTGGATTTTATGTTAGTCAATTCTGAGGCCTTAAATTTTTCAGAATGCCGCCTAAGAAAAGAACACAGAACCAAGAAAACCATGGCCAACCTGCTCCAATTCCAATCCCTATACCGGCATCAAGAGCAGAAGAAGCTTTTCGTAAATATCACCCACCTACTTTTAACGGGCTAGGTGACTCAATAGATGTAGAAAAATGGATTCGATCTCTGGACCGAATATTTGATTACATGTCTTGCACGAATGAGGAAAACCTTACATGTGCTCAATTTCAACTGACTGATGATGCAGACTATTGGTGAGAGTCTGTAAAAAGAACTATGACTTATGAGCAATGGCAAGAATTTACTTGGGAAGACTTTAAGGAAGAAGTTTATCAGAAATACATTCCTGATTGCTATCGAGAAAAGAAAGAGTCGGAATTCTGGAACCTCCGACAGGGAAGCTCTACTGTTACTGAGTATGACCGCGTCTTTAATCAACTCTCTCGTTATGCTCCACATCTCATGGACTCGGACTGCAAGAAGGCTAAGAAGTTTAGGAAGGGCCTTAAGCCAGAAATCAGCATGACTCTTATGGGGCATGATGAGATGTCATATGCACAAACACTGCGTCGAGCTTTGAACATAGAGTCTGTTATGCCAGCTGAGAAAACCCAGCCACAACAATCTTCCCAAGATCTGAAGGGAAAGCAGAAATGGGAAGATAGAAATGCAGTGTGAAATAAGCAACAGTGGGCCAAGGGAAATACCAATTATGGACAACAGAATCAACAAGGAAATAGGACTCCCTGCCTTATCTGCCGGAAGTTTCATTCAGGGAAATGTATGAGAAATACAGATGGATGTTTCTTCTGTCATCAACCGGGACATTTTGCTCGAGATTGTCCTAGGAGTAAAGGAAATACAGGCTTTCCTCCTAGACCAGCACAAGGTGGGAATATAAATCAGAGGCTTAATCAAGGGAACAATTCTAGGCCTAATCAGGGTAGAAACTTAAGGCAAAATCAGAGAGGAAATTTTAAGCCAGACCAAGGACAACGTGCCCCACAGCCAGCCAGGACTTATGCACTTCAGCAACAGCAGGCAGAGCAAGCTCCAGAAAATTTGGCAGGTATGATTAACATGTTTAATATACATGTGCTCGCTTTATTTGATACTGGAGCTACACACTCTTTCATTTCAGAAAAGGCTAGTGAAAGATTAAAACTTAGACAGGTAGATGCTACTAATGCCTTGGAAGTTAGCATCCCTTCTGGAAAAACTGTTTTAGCTAAAAGAATGTGCCTGAATTTGGAACTCGAGGTTAACAAAAAGATTTTCATCACGAATTTATATGTAATCGACATGAAGGATTTTGATATAATCTTGGGAATGGATTGGCTAACTACAACATATGCGACTATACGTTGTCATGAGAGAGAAGTCATATTCCAAAAGCCAGGAGAACCAAAGGTAATTTTCTTTGGAGCAAGAATGGGTTTGAAGATACCAGTTATTTCAGTCCTGAAAGCTATAAAGCTAATGAGAAAAGAAGGTTGCCATGCTTTTCTGATTAACCTATTAGGAAAAGAGAAAGAGGAAGTAACGATAGATCAAGTCCCTATCGTTCGGGAATACAAGGATGTTTTCCCACAAGACCTACCAAGGCTACCACCCGATAGGCAAACTGAATTTACCATTGACTTGAAACCAGGAGCAGCTCCGATATCTAAGGTACCGTATAGAATGGCCCCTAACGAGTTGCAAGAACTGAAGGTATAACTACAAGAGCTGTTGGACTTAGGTTTCATACAACCCAGTGTCTCACCTTGGGGAGCGCCTATTCTCTTTGTTAAAAAGAAGGATGGTACATTGCAATGTGCATAGACTATAGGGAGTTGAATAAGGTGACAGTTAAGAATAAGTATCCCTTGCCAAGGATAGATGACTTGTTTGACCAACTAAGAGGAGCTAACGTATTTTCAAAGATTGATTTACGTTCAGGTTATCACCAATTGAAGATAAGAAAAGAAGATGTGCCTAAAACAGCATTTCGAACACGTTACGACCACTACGAATTCTTAGTGATGCCATTTGGGCTGACTAATGCACCTGCAGTGTTCATGGATATGATGAACAGAATCTTTCATCAATATCTAGATAGCTTTGTTCTTGTGTTTATACATGATATTCTTATCTATTCCAAAAGTGAGGAACAACACCAAGAACATCTACATATAATTCTGGAAACATTGAGGAGGGAGAAATTATATGCAAAATTTAGCAAGTGTGAATTTTGGCTCAGTGAGGTAATGTTCCTTGGTCATATTGTGTCATCAGAAGGAATCAAAGTAGATCCTGCTAAGGTTGAAGCAGTAAGTAACTGGAAGTCACCTTCTAGTGCACATGAGATAAGAAGTTTCCTAGGGTTGGCAGGCTACTACAGACGATTTATTGAAGGATTTTCTAAATTGGCAAGGCCAATGACACAATTGTTGAAAAAGAAGGCTAAGTTTATTTGGACTGAGGAATGTGAGAGGAATTTCCAAGAACTTAAGAAAAGACTGACCACAACTCCAGTATTGGTTATACCAGAAGGAAATGAAAGATTTGTTATCTTTACAGATGCGTCTAAGCTAGGGTTAGGGTGTGTGCTAATGCAAGATAGGAGAGTCGTTGCTTATGCATCTCGCCTGCTCAGGCCACATGAGTTGAATTATCCCACCCATGACCTAGAGCTCGCAGCTGTGGTACATGCCTTGAAAATTTGGAGGCATTATCTATACGGTTTCAGATATGAAATCTACACTGATCATAAGAGTCTTAAGTACTTCTTTGAACAGAAGGACTTAAACATGAGGTAGAGAAGATGGCTGGAATTAGTTAAGGATTATGATTGTACCATTCTCTACCATCCCGGTAAAGCAAATGTTGTGGCAGACGCCCTTAGCCGAAAAACCAGAGCAGAGTTAGGTTGTTTCCTAATGCAAGCCGAAAAGTTAATTGAAGAATTTCAAAGACTAGAGATGTAGTTGGTTCGACCACCAAACTCTACCAAAGGACTTATAGCTGCTTTAATAACTAAACCTGATTTAAGAAAATGGATTGTGGAGGCACAAGGAGGGGATGAGTTTTTAGAGTAGATGCGATTGAAAGTAGGAACTGAGGATTCAAAAGAATTTGCTGAAGCAAATGACAATGCTCTCATGTACGAGAGAAGAATATGTGTACCCCATAATGAAGAGTTAAAGAATGAAATCATGATGGAAGCTCATGATACTCCATATACCGCTCACCCTGGAAGTACAAAGATGTATAGAGATTTGAAGAGAAACTTCTGGTGGCGAAATATGAAAAGAGAAGTGGCCTCATTTGTTGAACGATGCTTAACTTGTCAGCAAGTAAAGGCGGTACATCAACGACCATCAGGATTATTACAACCACTTGAAATCCCAGAATGGAAATGGAAACATATCTACATAGATTTTATAGTAGGATTACCAAAGTCAGTGCGAGGAAACACTGCGATATGGGTCGTTGTTGATCGATTGACCAAATCCGCACACTTTTTGCCAATCAAGATGACACTTGGACTGGATAAGTTGGCTCAACTCTATGTAAAAGAGATTGTACGACTACACGGAGTACCCATCTCGATCACCTCTGACCGAGATACCAGATTTACTTCTAGATTCTGGATAAGTCTACAAGATGCCATGGGAACGCAACTAAATTTCAGTACAGTTTTCCATCCTCAAACTGATGGACAATCAGAAAGGACAATACAAATACTAGAGGATATGCTCATAGGAGTTTTAACTGATAGAGGTGGAAGCTGGGAAAATGTTTTACCCTTAGTGGAGTTCGCCTATAACAACAGTTATCAGGCAACCATTAAAATGGCACCATATGAGGCTTTGTATAGTCGAAGATGTAGATCACCACTTTAATGGGATGAAGTAGGTGAAAGAAAGATATTGGGTCCTGAGATTGTTCAGACAACAATTGAAATAATTGATAAGATAAGGATGAGAATGAAGAAGGCCCAAGATAGACAAAAAGCCTATGCAGATAAACGTCAAAAGGATTTGTATTTTAATGTTGGTGATAAGGTTTTTCTCAAAATATCTCCTACTAAAGGAATTATACGTTTTGGCAAAAGAGGAAAATTGAGACCACGGTATATTGGACCCTTTGAAATTCTCGAACAAGTTGGAGAGGTAGCTTATAGACTAGCCTTACCGCCAAGTCTAGCGAAGGTTCATAATGTTTTTCATGTCTCAATGTTGAGAAAGTACGTCTTTGATCCTAAACACGTTATAAAGAATGAAGAGATAGTCCTGAACTAGGATTTATCATATGAAGAAAGACCATAGGCTATTCTTGACCAAAAGGTCCAAGAATTACGGAACAAATAAATATCATTGGTGAAAGTCCTATGGAATAACCACGGGAGAGATGAAGCTACCTGGGAGCTTGAAAACAGAATCAAGGAGTTGTACCCTGATTTACCCTATAGAGGTATGCAAATTTCGGGACAAAATTTTTATTAAGGAGGGTAGAATGTAATACCCCGAAATATTTTAGAAGGTTTTATTCAACTTATGTTACCCTCTAGTAAGTTAGAAAATAAATTGGGCCCTTAAAGGATTCAAATAAAGAAAAAATCGCAGCTAGGGAAATCTGTTAAAATTTAATTTGATCAAAAATTGCTTTAAAATATGTTCTAATATTTTTCTCGAGTTAATAGAAAAAGTTTCAAGGATCGTGCCAAACTTTGAATTTTTCAAATTCAAGTTCAAATGAACTCTTGGCACAACTTTGAATAGAAAAAGGCCCATCCGTCATTATCCAATTTCTTTTTCAAAATATTATCCTATTCGTAATTATCCTATCATTTTTCCATCATTATCTTATTCGATCATTATCCTCTTTCTTTTATTCGTTATTATCCTATTTATTTTTCCTCTATAAATAGGAGCTTAAGGTTTCATTTTTCATTCTTTTTCAAAATTGAAACGCCGAGCAGCTTCCTGAGAAGGTACGTCTCTAGTTTCCTATTTCAATTCTGAAATAGTCATTTTGAAGGTGTCAATGCGTAGATCACGAATACGTGATTAAAAAGATGATTTGACGGACGATCGCGATGAAAAAATCGTCGTGATCGCCGCCAAAATTCACCACCACTGCCAAACCACCACCTCACGCCACCATCACCATCATCCATTATAATCATCATAATCATCAATCAACCCCCCCCCCCCAACATTGATCAATCAACAAGTTTTTCCCCCCACCCCACGTTAATTACCCCAACCCCCAATCAAATTAATTACACCACCGCCACCAATTCTCCATCACAGCCTCTCCACCACCTCAAATTGGCGATCTCTTTCGGGTCACCGAATCAAAAAGTGCCTTTAGGGTTTTATGTTCATTATATTTTTGTATACATTTTTCATTTTGTCACTTTTTAATTTCAAGTATATTTTGGGTATCCGAATATTAAATTTTAGTCTTTTTCAGATCTATCCTTCATGGATAGCCCTATTGTACTTTTAGGTTCAAAAGTTGTTCCGTGTAAAAATATGGTATTTTTATTTAAAGTTTCATATTTTTTCAATGGGCGGATTGACAAACGGGATTTTCACCCGTATTTCCGAGCATAACATAGTCGTTTTATTGATCCTTTCATATATTTTTAAATGTTCTAATGCCCTTTTCCCTTCTTATTTTATAATAAGTGTTTTTAAACACTGTCGTGCAATTTCAGGGCAAAATCGATCGGGTCGGGGCTCAAAGGAAGACAGTCGGCACGACCCGGGTGCAGGAGCGGCGCGAGTGCGCGTCCATGCAGAGGCCTCGAAAGCACGGCAAGAGGCGCGGCCCGACTCAGGCCAAGGAGGCGCGACCAGCTCGGTCGCGCCACCCGGCGCGACCCGAGCCAGGCCCGGCGCGGGTTCAGAGTGGGCAGGACCGGGCATCCATGCAGAGGCCCTGAAAGCACGACGCCCGGCGCGGCCCGATCCAGGAAGGTCCGGCGCGACCAGCTCAGTCGCGCCTCCTGGCGCGACCCGACCGGGGCGCGACCGAGCCCGTGTCGCGCCCCCTGTTCCGCTCTGAATTTTAGCATTTTTTATTTTATTTTCGATTTATTTTTATTTTGCGGATTTATGGGGGTATAAATACCCACCCTTGTTCAAACTAGGGTAACACTTCAATTACTAGCCCCCAAATTTAGAAATTTAGCCTTGGAGAGAAAATTTTGGAATACAAGTGTGAAAGTTGTGAAGATTTTGGAAGCAAAAAGTGAAGTTTGAAGATTGTTTCGTCCCTTTTCGGGTTTACTCTTATCTATGATTGTGATTTCTTTCTTCTTTATTCATTTTTGTTTAGTTTCATGTTTGGATATGTCTAGCTAAATTTTGTAGTCCTAGGGTGATATGATTTGACATTAAATGGTTGGGTGAATGGATAGAAAAGCATGTTGATTCCCTCTCTTTGTATTTCCATGGATCAATGGTTTGAATTTATCTAACTAGGGTTGGCCTCCTTGAGTTGGATTTTATGTTGATTATGTTTTGAGAAAGACTAATTAGCATTAGGAGTTGATTTATGGGACCCATTAGGTATTAAATGAGAATTTATGCCTAGGTGGATTTTTGGTTGATTAATTGTGCTTGAATTTGAGAAAATTGGAGTTTAGTCCTAGAGATAGGAGAATTCCCTTTTGCTCAATTATATCTTAGAAACTCGAGAGAGTCTAGGATTACTCTTGGAATTAATCTTGAGTGGAATTAATTTGCTTTTTAAATCTTGAAACCCACCGTTCGTGTTGATGAATATTACCCTAGGATTTCTTTTTCCCTATCATTTGTTACCTCTTTTAGTGGATTTGTAGTAGGAAAAATATTCCATCACGGATCTTGCGGTATGAATTTATTTATACCTAATTAATTTTAGGATACGGGTTTGACCACCCCGTATGCTAAAACTTACAAAAGGGTTTTTCTTTATAAAAATGCCCTGACTAAAGTTCCCTTAAGAGTCAACATATTTTGATGACCCGGGTGCTGCGTATTAAGATTGTAGATATTATAATATTTACTTCATAGCTAAGAAAGGTTAGATTTTGACCTAATGGTAGTCTTTCATCGAAACTAAGTTGCCAGATAATCTTGTAGGCACAGAAGAAGGAGACTTCTAGTTGAGACCAGAATCAGAATCTAGATTAGCAATCCAGATCAGATTACCAGGTGGGTTTTTATTATATAAAAATGTATTTCGGGTTATTAAGCCCTGATATTTATAAAATGAACATGATTGAATATCCAATTCATGACTGTATTTAATGTGCTCTCCTGACTCATGTAAGTCTTACTACTGTTTTGGTGACGAAACTACAATGGTTCACGATATCGAGCCCCAAGCAAACAGGGCAGTGTCCAACCTTAAGCAGCCGGGTTGTGTACACGAATCGACTCACCGTAAACGTTCTAGGGGAGAGTGGCGCGCAATGATGGAACTAAAATGATTTAGTATATATGGATTCTATTTTAAAAGCTTTCCATTATATGCTTAAAATATGATTGGATATTCTGTTTTATAAAATGATTGTGAAGGTTTTTCTCAAAAGTACCCACTGAGTGCATTAGTACTCACGCCCAAATCTTTTCAAATATTTTCAGGATGAGCTGCGGGATGGTGGACGGCTGTGCTAAGGCTGAAGGGCTATCTTTTGATGTATATGTTTCTTTTATGTGTGGAGTCCAACTGAGAACATGGTTACCTTTTGTGTCTGAATAAATACACTGCATTTTTGTCCGCTTATTCTGATTATTGTTATGGAGTGTTCGGTTTTCCGAATCCCATTTTCTTAACTGTTATGGAGTGTTCGGTTCTCTGAATCCCATTTTCTTTACTGTTATGGAGTGTTCGGTTCTCCGAATCCCATTGTCTTTACTATTATGGAGTGTTCGGTTCTCCAAATCCCGTTTACTTTCCGTTCCTGACAGGCAAAAGCCTGGCATTTATTTACTTTCCTTATTCAGACAGGCACAAGCCTGGCTTTACATTACTTTCCATGTCAAGGCGAAAGCCTGGCTTTATATTGCTTTCACGACAGACGAAAGTCTGGCATCTCTTTACTTTATGTATTTGGACAGACATCCGTCTGGCCTTTTTCATGCCTAACTTATTAACAGTTAACCTTTGAACTGTTATTATTTACATTGAAGTTTGCTTTCTTGGGTTTATTCTAAGAGTCATGGTATCTGGTTTGAGTCATTCCATATGCTTTAAAAGCGTGGATTGATCCATTTATAGAGGTTATGCTGTCCAAATTTTTGGGGCACTAACCTTATTTATTTGATTGCTTCAGTTTAACAACCCCTTTCCCCTTCCCCCAAGTAGCGCACCGGTCCCCTATCCTTCTCCCGGGATCGGGGCGTTACATAATTAAATAAATTAAGTTTTACTTTTATTCCACTAAAGAAGTAAAACTGACCTACCAATTTAATACATATTTACGAATATGCTTTCTCCTTTAGTCCAGCCATTCCCCGTGTTTAAGATATAATGTTCATTAATTAATTATGTCAGCCTCTGACAGCTATAATTAATTAACATCTAAAACCTTGAGTAGTACCACACAAGGTTTACCATGTAAGGAATAAATTCCACCTGCAGGGTTTCAACATGAACTTGTGTTTCCTCAAGAGAACATCATCAACCTGGCGCACCAGGACAAGGTGGTCATGCATACTGCTCGAGACATCATGTATACATTGTTATTACCTAAGATACTGAATTCGATCTACGAAAAGATCTCACTCATTGATAAATCAAAGTAATAAACAACGCACACATATGCTCGCCAATATCACATGAGTTCAGAACCCAAACTCTATGGATCTTTATTCTCTCAGTAACTGGGTCAGAGACAGAGAATAGTATCCTATCGTGATCCTCCTCAATACACTAACAAGTGTACTAGAATAATCAGTTAGTCAAGATAAACTAACTTGTCAGATTATTCTACGGTGCACCGATGGTGTGTTCAGGACCATCTAAGCCGTGAGCTATTTAATACATTACAAGGTTCTAATGATATGATCTTACCGTGTGACTCCCCACACCATATCATCTACAATGTAAGTATATGGAACATTGCATAAAACAATTATAGAATATAATCTAAATGTAAACAGTGAATGCAATAACTTTCATTTCATATCATCATATCATCAGAAAAGTATACAAAGACAAGTCTTCTAGTATACAAAACTAACAGTAAGAGGAAGAGAAGTCTCCATCACTCTAATGAGTCTTCGGAAAATTTTCAGAATTCCAACTGGTGGCAAGAAGATTGAGGATGTGTGGGTAAATCCTGAACTACATTATAATGAGTGGAAGAAGAAGTCAATCACTCAAGAGTATCATAACAACCACATGATCACTAAATTCAAAGAGGAATATCAAGTGTTGGCCATGATCTCCGCCAAGATGCTCACCGGAGCAACAGGAAGTCTGTCAGAGATGACAGTGCCCAGATACCAAATCTGCAAGGCTATTTGCAACGAAATGAAGATATACTGGGCACAGTACTTCTTTGACCAGCTCAGGAAATATGTGGAAATCATCGAAGCAAAAACTGTCAGTGACAAGAAATTTCCACAGAAAATGTGCTTTCTAAACAGAGTCAGTCTGATTCTAGAAGATCAGCTTCTAGAGTTAATGATGGAGGAAACCATAGTTGAAGAAGTTGATCCAGATGACTTTTTGCCAAAGTCAATCAGACGTTCAACAGAGCTACCAATACAGATCAGAGAATATCAAACCCGGCAGAAATCAGTCAAGAGTCCAGAAATTCTTGGAAAAGAGAAGGCAAAGATGATTGAACCAATGACAATGGAATCCTCTGACTCGGATGAAGAACTTCCCATACTCACGTCATTAGATCAAAAAGAGAAAGGGCATACTGAATCAAGATCAGTCGAAAAGACTACTAGAATGACAGATCAAACTGAGTCTATTGAGAGAAAAGCTCGGAGAAGTTCTGAATCAACTCAACTAAGGAACTCAACACAAGAAATGAAAGAGACCAAAACGAAGCCAACTACAGAATCAAGAACCAAGACAACTGAAGACATCCAGTCGGACACCCTACCCAGCTGTCCATCAGTTCAATCTCTCAATCACTGTGGAAAGCTGATCAAACAACTGCAAGATCAAGTACGACAACTAACTAAGTCGATTCAGGAACTACAAGCTCATACTAGACTCAAAACTTCTAAAGAGGAACTTCATAAAGAAAAATCAAACAGTTCTAAAAAGCCCGTTTCCAAGAAAAGAAAAACTGACAGCAAGGAGATCTGAAGGCTTCAGAAGTCAGCTGACTAGACGCCTTAGGAAACTTCTTGTAAATCAGTCTTTTTTTATATATTTTCCTTAAATAAAACTCTTTTGGCTCAATTAAATGCTTGTGTCAGAATTTATTATTTTGACTGCTGGTCCAAAGCTCAAACTCAAAAACTAAAAGAAAATGACAAAAGGGAATTTAATTCTTTCAACTAACACATTTATGAGTCATTTTCCACACTCATAAAAACCTTTTTGCCAAAACTTTGAAACACAATACACCAACACTCTCAGTATTCACTTCATTTTTTTTAAAAAAAAAGCAGTCTATCAATAGACTTCTCTTCTATTTTCAAAAAGAGTGTTCTCTTTTTCTCTCAAATAAAAAAAAGGAGGCTTCAAATCAAACTCAGCCAAAATTTTTTAAAAAAAAATGGCTGAAAACTTAAGAGCTCTTACCTCCTTCAAAGAGCAAATGATGAGAGATAAATTTCTGGAAAGACAGAAATTTCAATTGATCCTTCAAGAATCACACAATCCTTTTCTTCTGGTCAATCTGCATAAGACCGGAATTCTGCATTACCTAGAAACTCCTCCAAGATTTTTCCGACAAAACTTGGTAAGTGAGTTCTTACTTCACACAAAGGTCACTGCAGATGGGAAGGTCATACAATCAGTGATTCAAGGAAAGAAACTCATAATCACTGAAAGAAAGATTGCAGAAATCTTTCAACTTCCCAGAAAAGGCTCCAGGGTTCAAGATCTGAAAGATTCAGCTGAACCTTACTGGAGAAAATGGCGTGCTTCAAATTGCTTCAAGCAATTCAGTTTTACCACAGCTAAAACTGATTTAAAACCCGAGTATGGGGTCATGCTTGATATTACAAACAAGATGATGTTCGGTGCCATTGGAAGCTTAAGTCAGTTGACTCAAGAAAGATACAAGGTAATGATACACCTTGTTGAAGGATTGGAAGCTAATTGGGCAGAATTCGTATTCTCCCAATTCAAGCATCAAGTCATCAAAGCCGCGGACTCAAAAGGAACCAAGAAATTTGAGTCCAAAGTAGGACTTGTTCTAAGAATGAGCAAGCTACTGGAAGATATGCTGAATCTTCCAAATGATGACGCACTGCCAATCATCATTTCCGACTGGATTCCCAAGAAAGGGAAAGCACATCTTCAATCACTTAAAAAGAAGAGGGAATCCAAAGCCAAATCTGGCAATGTAACTTCAAGCAGTTCAGATGCCAATGAAGTTCCCTCTTCTCACTCCAAAAATGGATCATCAGTTGATTTTAAACTCTGCACTGATCCAGATGAGCTCATTCCCTTTATTGGAATTCCTCATCCCAATTATGGAGCTGAGTACTTCAGGAGAGCCTGCCCTCCTCTCCAACTGACTGAAGACAATATTCGCACTTTCTACAGTGGTGAATATGAAGTCAAGAGTGCTCAGAAGGATGTAACGAATCTCCTTCTCACTCACTTCACGTATGTTGTTAAGCAAGATAATCAGCTGCACTGTTACTTTTACTGGTATAACTGGAGCACTCAATTTAAACCCAGTCACATTTCTTGCTTACAGCCTTTTATGACATGAGTTTCTGACAACGTGAAGAGACTTGGAGCATCAAATGGATTGGAGCCTCAAATCCATTTCCTCCAAATATTGTGCAAGTCCAGCGAATTATGAAGCATCGACTTGATAACAACATTCCAGCTAAGACCCTGCTAGCTGATGTTCAAGCCAGCTTGAGATCGCAAGGAGTTGCAACTGAAAACCAGTATGCTAACACTCTAGTCGATCTATGTTGCCTACCACTGAATCTTGATCCAATTCAGTCAAAAAAGGAACATCTACAAGTTGTGGGTACCACTGAAGAGATAGAAAAAGATCTCTCTCATACTCAAGTAGTGGAAACCCCATGTAGTCAACATCCTGGACAGAGTGGAGTCAAAGATAATGAAGATACTGCTACGTTTCCAAATCTCTTATCCAGAGGTTATGTTACTCCGCTTATCAAGTCTTGCTCAAGAGCTGCAACGCTGACAATAAATCAGCCGAGCTCATCCTGTAAAGGAATTAAGGAGCTGACCTCCTTGAAGCTGACTACCTTAACTGTTGCTCTTCAGCAACTTCAGCATGCTGAGACCCAAGTAGAAAATGATTCTCCCCAGAACATTTCCTGTTCAGCTTCCAAAAGGAAACGGTCTAATAGCTCTAAAGAAAGCAGTGAAGCTAGCCCCATACGGTCACTCAAGAAAAGAAAATTGACAACGAGTCGATCAGCAGCTGCTCAACAAAACTGATTTCATCAGTTAAAGGCAACATCATCAGTTCAGCATAAACTGACGCCTTGAGCTCCAATGCCATTTTCTCATCAGCTGTCTGATCAATCCACTTCGATAAGCTTCTTTACTCTCTATTCCTCTCAGCTTATTTTTGAAAAAGTTATTGCTATCATTTCAAAATAAGCTTACTGTTCATCTGAGTTGCCATTTAAGTCTCTATACTTAGCATTAAAGTATATCGAGATGAATTTTTTTTTCTGAGGTAAATAAATAGCAAATCTTCTGGCAAAATATTGTGCTATTTATGGCAACTACTCAGATTTTCAAACCCTCAGATCTCAGCCGCTTGATCATCAAGCATTAATCCAAGTGGACGGCTGAGATGCATGCAACATTTATTCAGCTAACTTTACTTCAAATTAAATAGCTGATCAGCCAGTAAGCACTCGATTGCTCTGGTTTTAATGCATGCAAAATTCCTGCTTTAAAAACAGCGGAGAGGTTGAAGAAGCAAAATACTTAACAGAGATAAAATTCTCTTTCTTCTTCATTTCTCTCTTTGTCTTCTCACTTATCCTTAATTCCTTCTTTTCTTATATCATTGAAAGATGGCTTTACCCTTTCAATCGATGGATATGGAACTTCTGACAAAGAAGCTCACAATGGATAAGTTTGTTGATCGAGCCTTTTTTCAAGCTCGAATCGGTCTTGAGAAGACCAGCATGATCTTTCACTGGTTGGAGTCATGCGGGCTCTTGTCATTTATGACAACACAGCCCTCACGGAAGCATCTTTCGCTCGTAGCTGAGTTCTGCTTTCACGCGGAAATCTCTGGACACAATATAATCTCTGTTGTTCGAGATCAGGTTATCATCATCACCAAAGATGTGATAACCAACTTGTTCCAACTCCCTGATCAAGGCCCAAAGGTGTTTAAACTGGTGTTTCCTTCTAATTTGGAGATGTGGAACGCCTGGAAACGTCCACATGTTGATCACAGGGACTTCTCAAACAATTTGAAAGATAGTCTCTCTCCAACCATGACCCAGATTCTGGACATTGTGGTGCATATCCTTCAAAGTAGCATCGCAAACGCTCAATTCAATGATAACACCTGTCATCTTATGGCCGCAATATATTATGGATGCAAGGCTGATTGGGCATCCTATATATTGACACAGCTTCACTGTTATGTGAAGCATGCTGAGCTCGACCTAACCTCTGGAACATTCAATGCCAAGTTAGGCTTTGCAAATCGACTCAGTCATATCATCACGGAGCAACTAGGAACAGTTCCTGATGGATATACTCTCACCAGAAGAGATCTCCTTCCTACAGTCTACATTCGCGGAAGACATGGGAATGTAACTGGCCGACCTATGAAGTCGAGACTTCAGCTCATGAAGGACACCAGCCTAGCAAAAAAAAAGCAACCACTTCTCTATGCTGATCCTTCAGCTGACGCAGGACAGTCCCTGACTGACAGTGACTCCTATACTTATACAAGTGATGAGTCTACTGCCCCTGTAACCAGTGAACCTCCTTATGTCGCTGCCCCAGAATCC
Source organism: Perilla frutescens (assembly GCA_026008535.1). Lineage (NCBI taxonomy): Eukaryota > Viridiplantae > Streptophyta > Magnoliopsida > Lamiales > Lamiaceae > Perilla > Perilla frutescens. The sequence continues at coordinate 23,549,401 of BRKX01000005.1, forward strand.
CTGGAAGAAGGCTTCAACACAAGCCTTGACCAGCAACTGAATAGTTGTTTTGGTAATATAAGGGAGCACAGTCTCTTTCTCTTTGAACATCTTCAAAGATATCTCCAGTATCACCACTGGAGATACCAGGTGGATGATGCCACCATGTTGATGATGGTAGACAAAAGAGGCTACTCATACTAGATTGAGGAAGGTGAATAAAGCCGAAACTGGATGAACCATCCATTTAATATGCCTCCATCAGTCCCAAAAATCATGGATTCCATGATTCAGTTACTCCAAACCTTGGTGCCTCATGATGCACCCCTTCCTAAACATGAGCCCTCACAATCGTCTGCAACTCCTCTTCAAGAGGATGCCATCATCACAATTCCAGAACAACCACTTCTCAAAATCACATCAGCTCCCTCTCCTTGGCAAGATCATTTATCTTTCTCAGATCTTGACTAGCTGATGCCAAAAGAGGAGTCTCATTTATGGTTGTCCGCTTCTGTCTCTGCACCCCAAGCTCCTCTCATCACCAATAAACTGTTGGCAACTTCTTTCTCTCCTCTGCCACAGTTATCATTGCCTTATTATGACTTCCATCAACTCGCCCTTTTGGATGATGCCAAAAAGGGGGAAGGATATATTGATGATGGAAAATTATATGTTCCAACATATGATTTCTGGCAAGGTGATATAACTCTTTGGGATGAGATCCAAAGAGAAGTCCAGAAAGAGGTACAGCTTCAAAGGCAAGCTGTTCTTCAGGGGGAACCTGCTCACGAAAGGGAAGCTACCCGTCAGGGGTAAGCTATACGTGAGGGAGAAGTTCACCATTGGACTTGGGAGAATGCTCAGCTGAGTCAACAGCAAGAATGGGGTATTCACAGCATACCCAGCATATCTCCCTGCAAGTTTGAAAAAGGAGAATCGAGCAAGAGAAGAAGGAACTAAGTGGTGAAAAGTTCCAACTGAAGAAGGAAGTTTAAAATATCAACTCTGATATTCTCTCTCTTTTACTTCCTATAATTCTTCATCTTCTATGCTCATTCAGTTTCTAAGACATGCTCTTTTGTTCATAATACAAAATTTTCTGATCATGCTGAATTGTCCCTTTGAATAAGCTTAAGGCTTTCCATGTGCTCAAAAATCAGTTAATTCGCATGATAATCAGAATTGAGCTGTGTTTAGAACTGAAACATTTGAAGCTTCTCAAGATGTGCAAACGAGTAATCAGATATCTGAAGGTCATTCTTAGCTGTATTTCTCAATCAGCAAAACCCTAATACCTTACAGATAAAACTCGTTGAGCTCACATATTAATGAAATGCTTCATCACTCTGATAACTCTTCTTTTATCAAAGCTCTTATATTTTATGAAAGCATTGATACTCATAAATGAATAAAATGTCAGCTTTCAAAAGCTATAGGCATCTGAGACTGTTCTTATGAACAAAGTCTATTTCAACCTTGTCACCAGAACTGGTACAGGCTTAGATGCTCATTTATGAATATTAACCTTGTACAGTTTTTCCATCATCAAATCAACTGGTTTTGACATCATCAAAAAGGGGAAAATTGTTAGGAAAATTGTTGGGAAAATCCCAAATGACGGTTTTGATGAAATGTCAAAATATGAGTGATGATTTAATGAAAAACTGCAGGTTATGATAAGCTGGAAATCAAGGATAATGACCAAATAAGACTTCGAGCTGAGATGAGAGACAGCTATTCAGAAGCATGGTCAACCAGCTTGCAGGTTGCCTTGATCAGACCAGTCAGAGTAAACTTCTCAAGCTTGTGATAAGCTGTAAAGGGGGAAGAGAACCTTGGAGACTGGTAGGCACCCACAGATGAGTTGATCATCAGTCTTAGTAAAAAGCCAGGATAGACTGATGAATAGAGTCAGCTTGAAAGCTGAAACTGATCTGATCAGAGATCAGTCAGAGCCAATCCTAAACTGATCAAAGATCAGTTTACTGATAAAATTGCTCTGAATGCATTGAGCCTTCACTCAACTCACCATAGATCAATTCAGAGAAAGAAAAGGTAAAAGCTCAATCAGTAGCCAACTGATTAGTCTAGAATTGGAAGCTGATAAGTCAGCTTAACTAGACTACATCATGATGAAAGCTCAAGGCAGCTGAAGATCTGCCAATTGAATAATCTCAGAGCTGAAAGCTGAAATAGCTGAGAGCCTGTCAGCTGAATTACCCGCTCCTACTGACAAGCAGTTAATGAAGATCTTATCAGGAAATCTTTATAAGATCCTGATGATCTGAGAGCAGGGAATATTAAAGTCAAAATGGCTAGTTCATTGAAAAGAGATTCAAAACGGCTACAAGCATTAAATTGCTATCGATGATTTCTAAACATCGTCGTTCATAACGGTCAAAATTCACTCATCTTTTAAAAGAGGGTGAAATCAATTTTGGTCGAGACTTTCGTCAATCTAATTTTGCTATTTTACAGAACGAGCTATTTCTTCTCTCTCTCTACAGCTCAAAGCTCATATCTCTCAAAGTGCGAAAAGTCTCATACTGAGAAGGCGTGCTTCAAGTCAAGCAAGCTGCTAAGCTAGCGCAGAATTCCAGCAAGAGCAAAACTTCTCAGTACAGCCCTCAAAGATCAACCACCCAGCTCAAGAGAAAGGAGCACTCCAGGTTGATAACAGATTCAAAACTGTTTTCTTGAAGATCGAGCGAGATCTAAAATCGTGTAAAGATGGGCAATAGCATCTAAAGTCTCAGTGAGCAGTTGGGACCGCTAAGTGTGAGCTGTCGACCCAGAAACCGGCTGAGGAGGAGCGTGTACCGACGGGTCCGTTCTTCTGGGACAGCAAGAGTTGGAAAGGAGGCCGCGCTCGGGTTGAAGGGTGCCGTTTTCAGGTCCAACAGGAATTCTTCACTGTGTAATTGTAATAAAGAAACTTTACTCTTGCATAGTGGATTGCCCTTCTGCGGAAGGAAGAGAGGACGTAGAAGCAGGAAGCTTCGAACCTCTATAAATCTCTGTGTGTGTTGTTCTTATTGTTCTCCAGTTTTTGCAAGTTCTTTAACTGCACACATTCACACACATAGATTGAACTGACAAGCTTTAGCTACGTCTTCCAGCTATCAGTTGAAAACTGATCAGCTCACTAGCTAAGCTTCTGTCTACTTCACTCAACTAATCAGTTAGCACTGATAAATCTTAAAAGCGAGTCAGGGCCCTATCTATTCCGCATCTGTTCAAAGTTTTTGAAGTCTGTTTATTCACCCCCCTCTAAACTGACAAAGGCTCACACCGGGACCAACAGAGGATGTCGATATGGAGGCGTTGATGTTGTCGTAGAATGAATTGAACTCAGAGCGTCCACCTAGTGAAGATAACTCCACCAAACGAATCACCACTTGAATCCTCTTCGTAGCAATCCAACCCTAGCACCACACGAGCACTAGAACGAGACTTGAATGAAACTTAAAGTTTGCTAAGCTCTAAGAGTTGCTGAATTCGAACCAATCAACAAGGGTTTAAAGGGGGTGAGACAATATTGATTGCACAAAGCTTAAATTATCAAATAGAGTCTAAAATAATAATGTTACATGGATCCCCTATTTATAGTGCTAATATGGATGAAAATAAAGAGAAAAAAAAGGTCTAAAAGCTGATCCAAAAGGGATCCCTAACTATACTAAGAAATTACCTAAGCTAGAATTCTATTCAAGGTAGGAAATTGCCTTAAATACAATTCTAGTCAAACCTATACAATTATGGACGAAAATTACCCAAATAAATTAAATAAAATCTGATCTAAACTATAGTCTAAATTAATTAAATAAATACTATATTCTAAATAAAATTCAATCCTTAATTAAATAATTAAGGACCGAAAATCTGTCCCATGCACGCATGCACAACTCGACGAGTTCTTCACCATTGCACATGCACACGTGCACTTCACTTCTTCTTGCTCCCATCTTCAACTCTTCAAGTTATATTCTCCATGGTGTGATCGTGATCTTCAATAGCTAATAAATTAACTATTTTCGAGCTGCCTTTAACTTCATCTTCTTCAATCTCGAACCTCCTTCGAATTAACACTTGCAAGTATGCTTGAAGCTTCTTGGCTCTTGATCGAGTGATTGGACCTCGAAATTGCAGCTCCGGGTCTTGATCTTCATCGCCTATCTTGGCCTCATCAGCTAACGCATGGGCTCATACACTGCGCTCGATATAAATTAAAATTTTTAAAATAAATAAAAAAACAAAAAAGGGAAAACAACGAAAACAGAAAAATAAAAAAGAAAAAGGAAAAAGCAAGAACATAGGAGGCAAAGAAAAAATGAAAGCTTAATAAATGACAAAAAAAAAACAGAGAAATAAGGAAGGAAAAGAAAGCAGTAAATAAAAAAAGGAAAGAAGAGGAAGCAAAAATAAAAAAGTCAAAAAAGGGTAGTTAAAAAAAAGAAAAAAAAAAGGAAAGGAAATGGTGCTGCCCAAGCACGTGTGACTTGTATCTGAAGCGCCTGAGACAAAAACGCGGGTTGAGCGGGTGGAGCGAGTTTGAATTTTATTTGACCAATCTGACATAACAGACCCGTCAGACGTTTTCATATAAATTTTTGTCATTATTGATTGTTTATATTGTGGGGAAGAATTTGGATTTCACAATAATACTTTATAAATTGAGTTATAAAAAAAAGGAATATGTTAATATTTATGTTATCAAAATTAGCACGTATAGCTTTATTTAATTTGAAAAGGGTTTTCTTAGTTATTCTTTAACAAAATGATAAAATGCAGGTTGATATTCGAGGTGAGTAAGATTTGGAATATGAATATATTCATGTCATCAGCAATCAATTTCTTATTCCCACAAAACACATGACACTAATAAATATATGTGTGATTACTAGGCGTACATTATTTGTAAACACATAACAAAAAGAAATGCCGATGGGAAAATTTGTCCTATATGGGCAAATCAAAATCAAATTGATCTTTACCCAAAATAGAGCATAAACTTAAAAAGATGAAAGAGACTCGTTCGGGAACAAGAAAATACACACCATCATGAATTGAATTGAATTGAATTTGGATGAAAGAATATATAATTGGGAGAGAGAGACACACACCCCACCGTTACTTTCGTTCTTGTACTATATTTATCATAACTTTAAAAGAATAAATGTAAATATATTTAATGAATAAAACAATTTGAACCTTTAATGAATGCATAATTAGGGGGTGCTTGGTAAAAGGTAATCGAGGTGGGTAATGGGAATGGAAGGGAATTCATTCCCATTCTTTATACTTGGTACAAGGTAAGGAGAATTAAAATAAGTTAATCATTCTCTTAAATTGATTAACTACCTCACCCCTTTAATCGTTCTCCTCAATCATTACCACACTCCTCAATCAACATTATCATTGTTGTTGTTATAATTTATACCACTTATTATTATTATTATTGTAAATTTATTATTATTAATAAAATATTTTATTATTGTATTTATTATTAATATATTATTTATTTATTGTAAATATTAATATTAATAATTAATTTTTTATTTATTATTATCGCTGTTTATTATAATAATAATAATAATAATAATAATCATATATTTATTTTTATTAATTAATTCTACTATGTATTTAGGGGTATTATCAAATGTTAGCCTGACCTTTCAAGTAATTTACAAAATTATTCTGGCCTTTTATAAATAACAATTTAATGCCTCACCTTTTGAATATAAAACAAATCTAGCCTGAAATTAATTTTTAGTCTTTTAGTTGCTGACATGTAGCGGGAATAGTCGGTGTGGAGTGAAATATAATTTTATTTTTATTTTATTTGATCAATTGTGTTGGCATAAATATTTTTCACGTCATTAAAAAATCCAGGCCAAAAGATACACGTAAGCAACTAAAAAGCCAAAAATTAATTTCAGGCTAGATTTGTTGTATATTCAAAAGGTCAGGTATTAAATTGTTATTTATAAAAGGTCATGACATTTTTGTGAATTACTTGAAAGGTCAGGTTAAAATTTGATAATACCCCATGTATTTATTATTATTTTTTATTTATTTATTTTTATTATTTATTGTTGTTGTTTATTTTTATTAATTAATTTTGTTCTTTATTTATTATTATTATTATTATTATTATTATTATTATTCTTGTAAACATTATTATTATTATTTAAATTATTTTTTATTTATTTTTATTATTTATTATTGTTGTTTTTATTTATAATAATAATCATTCCACAATTAAACCAAGCTACAACAATGCAACCACCATTCCCATTGTAATTGACAATGATATCCATTGTGATTGTCATTACTTAATTTGAATCAAGCGGGTCCTTAATCTCCTCAAGTCCAGATCAGATCCTCTGTTGTCATTCTTATTTCACTTGATATTGCATAAATATTTTATTTTTAATATTTTTTTAAAAATGAATATAATCTAATTGGGGATGGATTAACCCTAAATAAAAAAAATTAAATTAAAAAAAATCATAATAAATTAAAAATTATATATATATATATATATATATATATATATATATATATAAACTAAAGACTTAGAACACGAAACATAACGGGAAATGCAATAGGTGATCTGGTGTGCGTCAAGTCAAGCCCAACCCCTCTCTACTCACGGCCCCATATGCTTAAATCAACATATTATCAAATTTAAATAGAAAGCCCATTTCTAAGGCCCATCACCAAAAACCATCTCAATTTAACTAACATGCCAACAATATCTGAGACAAAATCTTGGTTGAATGGATTGTAATTGAATAAACGTCTGGTCATATTTCATGATGATTGGTTCTTTAATTTGAAAAATCTCATTCTATGTTGACAGTGTGAGACTATAGGTAAATTATAGGCAAAAATCATATTTGAGTCCCCGTACTTTCAAAAAAATCTGAATTAACTCCTTGTATTTTGGTTGGGTAAAATTAGGTCCTCCTACTTTTATTTTGGTAAAAATAAAGTCCTTGCGTGACTCAATATTTGTGCGTGACTTACACACGCTATGCTTGAATTTTACAATTTAAGAAAGTGTGGCACGTGGACCAATGTTCGTGGAGTTACGCACTATTACTTGAGTTTTTAGATTTGTTCATTCCTTTTCTTGCTTTTTACTACAGATATGTTCTTCCTTTTTTGTTCTTCGTTTTTATGTTTTTCAAGTTTTTTTTCAATTTTATGTTTTTTTTAATGTTCATGTTTTTCGGTCCTCCACTACTCATCTGATGTTCTGACGATGTAAATTGCAACATATTGATGTAAATTTCCGCACGCAAAAAACTATTTTGCCCCAATTTTAAAAGTAATATGCTTCAAGAATACGAAATTGACCAAAATTATATGATAATAATCCAAGTCTCCGCACCAATTACACTCATAAAACAGAAAGATAACGAAATCCTATTTCAAGTTCAGATAGCCCTAAACTTACAACACGGTGGCATTGTAGATATTAGAAAAGTCTTAACAAAACCTTCAACAACCATTCCTCCACCAATAACATAGCGATCAACCATCAGAAAGCTCGAATCTTTCACGACGATCATTTCCATTTCCTCAAAGATTTTTGGAGAATTACAGAGAGAAAACAACGAACAGAATGATAAAGAGAAACGGGCATCAATCAGGTGTGGAGGGAGAGCATGTCTTTTTAATTTCACTCTCAATAGCTAGTGCGTGTAACTCACGCGCACGAAGTGGGTTTTAGAAGGACCTCGATTTTATCGAAATGAAAGTAGAGGGACTTAAATTTACCCAACTAAAATAGTGGGATTCAATTCAGAAAAAATTATAAGTATAGGGACCCAATTATGAATTTTGTCTAAATTATATCGTGGTGGGGATGCAAATGCATCTCCTTCTCCTGGCGAAATTATTTTATCAGCCGACCGATAAATATTAAAAATAGAAAAAATGGGCTGTAAATAGTAGGAGGATGCATTGCATTCCATTACCTTAGAATTTACCTGAGACTATATGGAAGATTTATGTGTAAGGCAGTATTCTCAATGCATATCATTTTTGTTTCCACACATGGAGGGGAAATTATACGATAGACTAATTGAAATTTTCAAAAAGATTAAGAAAAAAATTAGAAAAGATAATTAATTAAAAAACTTCCTAATATATCTCTATTTATTTCTTTGATAATGAATTAATGATTAATATAAACATATTAAATATAAGTATATATTAATAAATTAGCTCAGTAAATATATATATATATATATATATATATATATATATAGAAACCAACTTATATATTGAGACGTCCAAAAAAGAAAAACAATGTTATATTAAGACGGAAGGAGTATAAAAATATAACTTTGTCACTTGAGATCCTCTAGTCCCAACTTGTGTGTGTCAACTGTGTACTAAATCTCAAAATTATTTCATTTTCTTTTATTTTTTTTTCTTCAATTGTAATTTCTTTAGGTTTAGTATAATTTTACAATTTTACTTAAGGTTTATTCCATCCAATTAGGGTTTATAATTATTTTTTAATATTTAATTTTGATTTGATAGTTAATGTAGAGGTCTATTGTCGTAAAAGCCCAATGATAAGGCCCACGTTCGCCCACGGATCTCAGGACCTAGCGGATAAGTCTCGAAACCCAGAGTTCGGAGGTCTAGGCAGAGTTCGAACGATGAGACCAAGTCAAAGATAACGTTGGAAATAAGAAGGACTCAGTCAAAAGCTTTTAAGGAGATAGGAGGATATCCCCAAAATATCGAAAAATCCCTTAGATATCGGAAAGATGTTGTGGCTTTATCCTATATAAATCACTAAGGGATCAAGCAATATGGATAATGGAAAAAACTCCGACTAAATACAAAATTCCGATCCTTTGTTCGTCCAATTGCTATTTCATCATTCCCAGTCAAGTTCGACGTTATTCTTTGGCTATACGTAATCTTATAGGTCGCCAGAGCCCGAACCTAATACGAAAGTAACTGTAGAAATTTGACCTCTACAGTTAATATAATTGATTTTTGGGGTTAATGATTTCAAACTTAAGGTACATAATTTTTTGAAATTTCAATTTTAAGCAATAAATATTAATTATAATATAATAAATATTATTTTTACAAAAAAATATTAACGATATATAATTTTAATGTTAATACACGGTTGACACTGTAGCGCCCCGATCCCGAAAGATTGTGGAAATGGACGCCACGGGGGTTGGAATTAAGAAGCGGGGAAAGAAAGGGGGTAATATGATTAACAAAACCTCAACATAAGACTCAGAATAATCAAACACTATTTATAATAAATTATACTTATCCATAATACCAAGATTGGAGCGCTTAGCATTTAGTAAAAGAACATCATAAGTGCGGAAGCTCCATTATTAACAGGATACTTAACAAAAAAGAGACAACAAGAAAATACGTAAATAACAAAAGTCCATCTCTCAGCATCGTCACATCCACGCGCCAGCCTACTAACCTGAAAAATGTTTGAAAATATTTGGGCTGAGTACTAATGCACTCAGTGGGCAAGTTTTTATAATACAAGTTATGCAAATCATTTTGGTAAAGTAATCTATCTGTGTCCATGCAGGTAGTGAAACTTAGGAGGTTTTAAAATTGAAAGCAACCTAAGTTCACAAAAATATTTTATCGTGAACCGCTTAAGAGTATAACCAGTCACTGCCCGCAACCCGTACTACATCACCAACGCGTAAAGTTGAGTATGGCCAAAGTATACCCAATGAGTGTAACCAATAAGTGTTTCATTTTAGTCTCACCGACAATGAGTAGGGCATGACGAATAATGCATGCATACTGTAGCTACTCACATTGACACAACGCTGGTTTATGAGACTCCGACAACATACAGTAGCACGTAAATATTTATCACAGATAGTCACATATGCAATTTTAACAAAGCAGAGCTTAATAACTCGAAAGATACAATTTACAAAGATAGTATAGTAGCCCACCTGGATAACAAATCTGTAGCACAAATAAGCTTTCAAATTCTGGGTTGGTCTAGCACAGGTTCTGCTACTTCTCCTGAGCCTACAACAAGAAGTCTTGGCTTAGCTTTGCTAAAGGACCCTATCAAAACTCAATTCCTAATCTGCTTTTGAATTTAAGTTTCTATTTATTTTATTTAGCAGTTTCTGGATTTTAAACCCGGTGATTATAATAAATTGAAATCTACTACTTATAAAACCATATAAATATAAATCAGATTGTAATAGATATTTAATTTTAATAAAAATAATTAATATTACTATGTTAGCTACTAGTTTCGAATAGAGGAAAATAACTCTCTGTCTTATGAATCAAAGTAGTCTAGAATATGATTTGTTTTAAGTAATTACCTATTCGGTCTTTCCCTTACTCTTTCCAAATATTTTTTTGAACTAATGAATGTACAACAGCATAAATAGGATGTCTACTTATAATTTTAGCAAATTCGTATTAATTAGACAATAATAAAACTGCAAATAATATCCAGCTTATATACTAAGATCCATTATTTTCTTATCTAAGTTCTATTAAAATAATACTTATTACTCAAATACATAAACTATATTATTGTCTCCTTAAAATATCCAATTATTGCCGAATATTAATAAAAATTGCACATTAAATAAATTTAGGAACTAATCTTGCAATTGTTCTTACTTAAGTCTACATTACTTTCTTTCTAATCTCTAACTATCATTAAGTAAAATTATAGCAAGTAAATGAATAAAAAGCTACAGTCTCACCTCAATTAATTTCCTCTCTTGTTGCTTATTAATTTATTATATATATATATATCTTAGAAATTTACAAATATCCTCATCATGCCATACCTTTAATTGACACTCCAACACTTGGACAAGTGTGACTTACGTGGAGTAATGCATGTCTTCCTTTTTTTTATTATTAACTTTATTTTTGTACTAATCCTTCTCATTTATGAAAAAATATATATGTATACCCTATAGCTAGAGTTGGGTGTATGCATGTATATATATATTTGTACACAATTTACATTTATAATTAGTTACACTGTGCTTATCTATTCTAAACCCACGTGTAAATATATTAATAGGGGTTGGTGTATGGTTGCCATGTATGCTAAGCACTTTAACTTCAAATATTTTCTCTTTTTTTTTTTTTTTTTCAATTGAACTAATCATTTTCTAAATATAGTATTTAGGATATTCTTCTAAGTGGTATAAATATAATGTATTTATCTGATAGCCAGTCTTAGTTCGCAGCATGTATATAATTATTTGTAGAAATTTAATTGGTTTTCAGATAAACAAATAATATATATAGTAATGATTAAAATATAATTATATATAATAGGATAATAATTAAGTATTTATTTATAGAATCTTTAATGTCCAGATATGATTATATTCGAAAAGCCATCTAGGATTATGAATAACAATTATGAGAAGGTCTCGAGGTATCTCTAACTCACTTAACGGTCACTCTTCACCTGAAAAAAGGGACCTTTAAAGATCCATTTCATCTCTACCTTACCGTTAAGGTTAGCATAAGGTATTCTTTTAATACATAAAAGTTTTGGATATTTCACTTATTCTAACTATTATATGTATATTCCTAATTAAATTTAGATAATAAAATTTTGGGTATTACAGACACACAAAATTGGGACTGAAAAATATCTACTCTAAATTTGTATTCAAATAAAATTCCCAATGCAAATCATTTTTGTTTCCGCACATTGAGGAAAATTACAATAAAAATATACATTCGTATTTAAATGAAATTCTCTATAATCCACCTCACTTTATGTGTTCCATTATAAATTTTATTAGTTTTTTTTTTGTTTTCTTGAATTTTAATTGATTGTAGTCTAGTTTAATTTTACAATTATTACTTAAAGTTTACTTTATCCAACAAGGATTTATAATAATTTTATCGAGTTTTAATATTTCATAACTAATGTTCTAATTTTTTAAAATTTCAATTCTTAGTAATAAATATTAATTATAATTGATTATATTATGAATATTTTTAATTTTATAATAATAAATTTGATAATAAGACATCAGTAGTGGACCGGAGCATTTCGATCTCATCCCACGTTCGTTAAGAAACATAACTATATCTAATGGGACGGATGTAGGGTTGCACTTGCCTCCACTAACTTTTTTTTTTACATATAGTTTATATAAGTTTTTTAAAATATAAATATGTTGTGTTCATGATTAAAGATAAGTAATTAATTGAATTTTCTTATATTTGTAATATTATTTTTATTTAATAATATTAATATTATTTTATTTAAATTGTTATTTAATGTCTTTATTTTTATCAAGAATATAATATGCAAAGTTTTTTTTTTTAGAAAATTAATAGAGACGCATCTTCCTCATCTTCTCGTTTACCTATTGCTAATGAATTGATGGAAAAATAACTTGAGATACAAGTAGAACTAAATCTAATTGATATTGTTAATAATTCGGGGGCACGAAAACTGATTAAGGAGTTTAATATTTCTATTTGAGGTCAAATATAAAGAGAGTAAAAATATCAAACTACTCTAGCTCGATTCGTGTTCGGCTCGATTAAAGCTCATTCGAGCTCGACTCGATAGATAATCAAACAAGCTCAAACATAAATTTTAAAACTCGATATCATTTCAAACAAGCTTAAACATATGTATGCTCAGGCTCGACTCGATTCATTTACACCCCAAATCAAATCATATTAAAATATATTTTGCTCAAATAAATGCGGACTTCTGCCTCCATCCCCAAGAAATGAGGGATTAACATTGTTAGAGAAAATGTGAAAATATGTTAAACTTTTTATATCTTGAAACAAATCAAAAACTAAACAAAAAAAAAAAACATACATTTTAAAACAGAGGGGTATTATTATTATTATTTTTTTTTTGCAGATATACGATCAATTAACCAATTGTTCTCTCTTTTCTCGCTCTCCTTACTCTCCTTGCATAGATTTTCATATCTCAAGCAGAAAATTAAAAAATCATAACAATACCTGGATCTATTACTACTAATATAAGTTCTTCCGATAATATTTGATTTACCTTCTCCACAAAACTCAGAAATAAAATTCTCCCTCGACACTCTGCTGCTGTTGATCAGAAACCTCAACCAATTGGCAAGTCTCCTGTGATGCCGTCTAATGGATTTTAATTTATTAGACGAACATTATTTGACCCAAGAAGATGGTCCCTTTCCCTATTTCCTTTTCTTTTTTCAGTTTTTTTACTGATTTTTAATTTCTTCTTATTTTGTGTTTTTACAAATATATATTAATTTTTTAATTAATTTTATATCCGCATCTCGAACAGTGCACTCGTCCGATTCTAACGCGTGAGCTCGTGCACTACGCTCGAAAATTATTTTTTTTAAATAAATATATACTTTAAAATAGAATTAAAGAACCCCAAATTAAATTGAATAAATTTATTTTTTCTACGACGTTTGCGCAGTGCATTTTCCGGACGTTAACGCGTAAGCTCGTGTACTTCACTCGATAATTATTTTTTCAAATAATTATATACCCTAAAATTCAATTAGTGAACCCTAAAATTAAATTAATTTAATTTAATTTCTTTATTCAACGTCTCACGCAATGGACTCGTTCGACGTTAACGCGTGGGCTCATGCAATGCGTTCGATATTTTTTTTTTCAAATACACACACACACACACACACACTCTAAAATGGAATTAGTGAACTCTAAGATTAAATTGAATTAACTTATTTTTTATTCGGCATCTCGCACAGTGCAATCACCCGACGTTAACACGTGATATCATGCATTGTGCTCGATAATTAATTTTTTTGAAATAAATATATACCCTAAAATGGTATTATAAGTGAACCTTAAAATTAAATTGGATTAATTTAATTTTTTTATCTGACGTCTCACGTAATGCACTCGCCCGACGTTAATACGTGGGTTTGTGTACTGCGCTCGATAATTATTTTTTTTTAAAAATAAATATATACCTAAAATGATATTAGTGAACCAACTCATGCATTGCGTTTGATATAAAATAATAATTTAAAAAAAAAAACAAAAATGAAGCTTGGAGAGTATAAAAAGAGCAGCAACTAGAAAAAAAATCTCAGGTGCGTGGGCACGTGGATCTACCGTGCGCATAGGTTGCTGGGCAGGTTTTTTTGGGTGATTTTGGTCTATTACCCGTCTAATAAATTGTGATCAATTAGACCGTTTAACACAAGATATATATATATATATATATATATATATATATAGGGAATTGATCAAATTAGAACTCAATCCCTACATGCTAACCTATGATCCAATCCTAGCCTTAGATTTTGTAGATCTAATGGCCATAATTTAGTCAATATTTTAGTCAAAGTAAGGTGTCAAAGTTGTAATATTTAAAAACTTAATGAAGGCGAGATTATTTTCGTAATTTAGAAATTCTGTTATGTTTTTCGAAATTCTGTCAATCAATTAGACAACACTTTAAAACTTTTGTCTTTTATGATATTATATTGATATGCTAACATGAGAGATATATGTTGTTAACATCAAGAGATCTTTGTATATATGTTGCTAACATCGATAGTCTTCAAAACAACCATAACTTTACCAATGCTTACGCATTGTATATATGAGTCCACTAATTTAATTTAGCGTCAGGAGAGTGCATTGCGCGAGATACCGGAAAACAAATTTAAATTAATAACTACGCAAAATAAAAAAATTGGGTTTACTAGTTCTTTTGAAAACTCTTATCATGAACGTAAATTGCGTAACTTCTTCAAAGAAATCAGCTCAAATGATCAACTATCCCTTTTTTCCCCCAAAACATTGATACCCTAAACAAGTAATGATGCAAACAATTCAAAATAGTTTAAGAGTTCTTAAAAAAAAAATCTCTATCCTCAATATACGAAAAATATATCTTATGTATTTCACTTTAAGATAAGGCCTGGTATTCGTTGTAATTTTATTTTATTTAAATTTTTTTATTTAGGGTTTTCATTCATCTCCAATTAGAGTATATACATTTTAAAAAATAAAAATAAAAATAAAATCTAGTTATAACACACTGAGTGGAACAAAAATTTCAATAGAGAATTTGATCCGATTGATTAGGTGCTCAACTTTTCAAATCCTACGTAAAACATCAACCATTATATTAATAACACAATTTGAAATAGCATAAAAAAATTAGGGTGTTACATAAACGGACCAAAATATGATAGGTTACAACCGGATTAAGACCATAGGAGGCTTGAGGTGAGCAAGAAACCTGGTTCGTAAACACAATATGAAAGTAGATCAAGATAATACAATTAACACACATCGTTCAAATCTTAATATCGAAGGGCAAAAACATATTTTTTGTCGTTTGTTGAAAGAAAAGAACAACATCGTTTTTGCGGATTATAAGATCTCATGTGTCCTCCCGTGTTATATTCCGTGTGTCATAACTAGTTTTTTTTTTTAATTTTTTTTAATATATTCTAATTGGGCAAAGATGAACCATAAAAAAAAAAAAAAATTAAATCATTAATTGAAAATAAAAAAATTAAACAAAAATGAAAAGTTTGGCAGAGGAGAAGTCATAGAGAATGATACAGGGATCTAGTATGCCTTTTTTGGATCGAACGAAACACTAAATATAACACAACTTTAACCCGACATAAAAAAATGTACACACAACATATGGATCAAACGAAACACTAAATGCAACACACAAACTGAACCGTACGTGTACACACAATGCATGTACGGATCAAACGAAACACTAAATGTAACACACAAATTAACCGTGTACACACAATGCATGTATGGAATACGGATCAAACGAAACACTAAATGTAACACACAAATTGAACCGTGACTACAATGTACGTATGACAAACAACATAACATAAGAAAACCATAAGAATTTCGCAATTAAACATCATATTTCTTAGGTAGAAGTAGGAGGGGATTCTTCTTATGCATTGTCATTCCAGGCGCAGAATCTATATATCCACATCTTCTGGTCGAATTCCATTAGGCAATTCCCAATCAAAACTATAGAGAAGGTTTGCAACTGCAAGCCCCAGAGTTGCAAGCCCCATAGGCATTCCGGGGCATACTCTTCGTCCCGATCCAAATGGAATCAACCCGAAATCTTGTCCTTTTTATGTCGATATCACTATTTAAGAATCTTTCGGGCACAAACTCATTCGGATTTTTCCAGTACTCGTGATCTCTCTCAATTGCCCACACATTTACATAAACCATGGTTTTGGGTTGAATTTCGTAGCCATCTACTACGCATTTTTCTGTTGTTTCTCGTGGTACAAGAAGTGGAACCGTAGGGTGCAATCTGAAAGTCTCGTTGATGATTGCTCTTAAATAAGGAAGTTTAGACAAATCATCTTCATCTACTTTACCTTTTTCTCCTATCAAATTTCTGATTTCTTCTTGCAATTTTTTCATAATATTGGGGTCTTTGATCAATGCAGTCATCGTCCATGTAATTGTTGAGGAACTAGTATCTGTTCCAGCTAAAATTATGTTCCGCAAAAATGAGCATATTGTTAATGTAGAGGCTAACTGCTCATTGGGTTAAGGATATTTTTATTTTAGGGTTAGGGTTAATTAACGTTATTTAGTTTTTTTTTTTTAAATAACTAACACAAAATTTATAAATGGAAAATTCAAACAAAAAAGTCGAAATTGGCTATCTTAATGGGACCGGACCTGAGGAAGTAATTTGATGCTTTTAAATTTCGATTTTTTCTTATATTTTTGCTTCACTTTTTTGTGATTTAATATCATTTTATGATTGTTTTTAGGGTTCACACTACCCAATTTGGGTTTATAATTATTTTTTAATATTTAATTTTGAATTTCCAATTAATAATTCATTATCATGGTTGATTTTTTCAAAATTATGTTTTATAATTTTTTAATTCTTTTTTGTTGTTGTTGATAAATGTTGACTATGATTATTTATGTTATAATAAATTTTTATTTTATAATAAATATTAGTAAAATCATAGATTTAATAATGAAACACAGAGTGAAACATGAAAAATTGTAACAAGAAATTTCAACCCTCAAATTAGCCAGAATCAACACTTGAGATTTCCTATCAGTATTACACTCTTTGTGTTACACGCCGTGTTACACTTTCAAATTATATATTTATTTATATATTTTTTTTCTTCAATTATATTTTTTTGTGATTTAGTTTAATTTTAATATTTTTTTTAGGTTTCACCCCACCCAATTAGGGTTTATAATTATTTTTTAGTTTTTAACTTTTAATTTTCAATTAATAATTCATTATTACGGTTGGTTATTTCAAAATTAAATTTTATGACATTTTTTAATTCATTTTTCTATTGATAAATGTTGACCGTAATTATTTAAGTTCAAATTGATTTTTATTTTATAATAAATATTATTAAAATCATAAATTTTATAGTGAAACACGGAGTGAAACACATAGAAGAAGTGTAACAGAAAATTAAAACCCTGAATTAAGTGAATTAAATAATTAAATGATAACCTCGTGTTTTACATGTGTTTTGAGGTTCATTTGAGTGGTATTTGATGGGCATTGCATGCATGAAGTGATAAGTTTTGCATAATTTTCTATATTTTGTGTAATGTCATGAGTTTGTTCGTTGTGAAGTGATTTAATGCCATTTTTTGTGTGAATTTCAAATGAGCTTGGGAGGACCCTATCAAGATAGAAAAACAACTAAGGAATGCGTTGTAAAAAGAATTGGATCAATCAGATTAAAAATGAGTGAGATTGAAGTAAAACAGTGAAAGGTTGCCGGATGCCACGTGGACCCGCGACCACAGTCACGGATCCACTCTCGGATCCCACTTTTCTGTGAGCTCACTACTGAGGAAGAGGGGAGGTCTGCCTTTGTATTACCCGCGACCCCATTCTTCAATTTTGCACTGATCGCAAATTTCTTGCCACATTATCGCCACGTGGACCCGCGACTGATCTGGTCACGGGTGAGGTCGCGATTGAGCCTTGGGAGTCCAATTTTGGCCAATTTTGGCTCATTTTCTTTCCTTTTCGACTGGAATACTTCCTATACGATATATCTTCTTAAGCATGAAAATTAGACATCAAAAACCTCAACAACACATACCATATTCCTCCCCTAAAGACAGAGATTGAAGAGCAAGAAAAGCACAAGTTGAAGACCAAGACAAATATTCATCCTCCGAATTTATCGTGTTTTTGTTCTTTAATTAGGTTTTTTATTGGATTGTTTTTTATTACATATTTAATTACGAGTGGCTAGACACTTCTTCCATATATTCACTGTTTAATTGCTTTATTTATTTTCTTATTTAAGTAGTTAATTAAATCCAAATCTTTTAATGTGTTGCCTAAATAGTGTTAGGAAATTGACGTTGCAATACTCACGTATAAATTAATAATTAGTCTACGTGGAACACGAGTTTCCACATCATTGTACATAGCTACACCCAAGGACGGATGCAGGAATTTTAACTTGGGGGGCGAAAATTAATTATAATGCAAATACAAATGAAACAAATAAACATGTATTTAAATTAAGTACCTTACAGAAATTGAGCAGTAATGTCAAAATTTTCAATATATATCACCATAATTAATAATGCGACATTTCATACCAAGTATTCTGCAAAAAAAGAAAAAGAAAAAAAGACTTCTCTTTCTCTGAAAGAAAGAATAAAATTTTTCGTCTTTTATGTTAATTATTGAACCTATTTAAAGATTCATAAAGAATCATCAATCATGCTTCTAAATTTTTTGCCAACAAAATATGGTAGGACAAATAAAAAATTATAAGAAAATTGAATATAATCATATTAGGAGAATGAAAAGTTAATAAAAAAATCAACTTAAAATGGATAATTTGAACATAACGATTAACGATAAACACTATTATATTATTTGTGAATTGTGAAATCATAAAAGATAAATAAAATCCTACCATTAAAGTCTTGAATCATTCATTCTCAAATGATCAAATCCATAAATATAACCTCAAATATGTTATGAATTAAACTTAAAGAAATATAAAATATAAAACACTAATATGAATAAAGAGAGAAAAAAAAGAATTTACCCGTAGCTCCAGAACAACAGCCAAATGAGCAGAGATGAAAATGGTGGAAGTATTTATTTTTTTAGTGAATTGAGATTTGATTTCTTTTATATAAAGTATCTATTAAATATTATTATATTTGGGCCATAGCTAAATCAATTTACTTTATCCCCCAATATAAAGGCCGACACATGTGGGCCAATAAAATGTATTGGAATTAGTCCAATGATCTTAAATTCACGGGGAGGTGGGCAATTTTTTTTATATAATAATTTATATAGATATATATATATATACATGTATATATAGTGTATTGTTGTGAAAATTTGAGGGACGGCTGCTACCACCAGCCCCCCACCGAGTTCGTCTCTAGCTACACCATGCACTTGTGGGTAGTCAATATTTTTTTGAACATTAAACAACCACAACACATAGATCAGTGAAAACATACCATTAACAAGGCTTTGATGTGATCCCAGGTGAGATGAACAGAGGAGAACACATGCTCCTCTTTAAGCTTAATCAATATATCGAGAATGTCATCCTCCACATCTAGTGTTTTAACCCTACTCGGGTCGAGGTGGTCGTCGATGAGCTCCAAGTAGAACAAATCCAACTTCTTGCACACCACATCGACCTTATTTATCAACCCAGTGAATTTATCCACCCAACCGAGTGCAGGGAAGTAATCAGACACGAAGAAAGCCATAACAATCATCTGAACCTCATGCAGAAGCTGGTCGAATCATCGCCTTCTTGATCCATGCTCATCGCTTTTCTTACAGAAAGTGATTCTGCATATCAAACTGCTGCTGAGAGTGACAACCATCTCACTCAGATTCACGACTTGATATGAGGAAGCAAAACCGAAAATCTTTGTAATAAAATGAGAGATTTCGTCCTCACCAACGGGGCGAAAAGATTGAACTTTTTTGAGGCTGAAGAGATGAATGGACGTGACTTTTCTCAGCTCCCTCCAGTAATGGTTGTATGGTGAAAAGGCTATGTCTATGTTGTTGTAGGATAATTTCTGCAGCGAAAGAGATTTAGGTCTGCTGTAGAAAGCCAAATCTTGAGTTTTCAACACTTTTTTTTACCAATTTTGCAGAGGAAATTACGAGTAGAGGGGTGGAGCCTAATTTCATTTTCATGATGGGGCCGTGTTGTTTGGAGAGTTTTCATAGATAAATATGGAGTTCACCGATGGTGGCTAGTTGGTGGAGGTTTTCGATCAACGACAGCGGCCGAAGACTGGGGGGGAGATTTGTTTTTTTTTTCGAGTGTTGTGGAGAAGGTAAATCAAGATGATGGGAAGAACTATCAGTGTTAGGAGTATCATTATGAATTGAATTAGTTAAGGAGAGCTAGAGCAAGTAAGAAACTTATAAATAACGTTGTAGATTTATGGCAAGGAGGAAAAAAAAAGTAAAATAAACTCTTCTTAAGAATCTCAAATGATTTTTGGTCGGGTAAATGGCCAAATAAACACCCAAACTATATGCCAAGTTCTATCTAGACGTATTAACAATTTTTTGGCCCAAACACGCATCTAAACTGATAATCTCATATTTTACATGTATTTTGAGGTACATTTGAGTGGTATTTGATGGGCATTGCATGCATGAAGTGTTGAGTTTTGCATAGTTTTCTATGTTTTGTGCAATGTCACGTGTTTGTTCATTGTGAAGGGAATTAATGCCATTTTTTGTGTGGACTTTAAATGAGCTTGGGAAGACCCTAGAAAGATAGGAAATCAATTTAGGAACACGTTGCAAAAAGAATCGGGTCAATCGGACAAGAAACGAGTGAGAACGAAGCAAAACAGTGAGAGACTGCCGAAGCTAAAAATTACCCGCGACCGGACTCGCGACCCAGGGGGTCGCGAATCGTGGTCGCAAATCACTATTTTTAACTTCTTCTGCACGGTCGCGACAGGGGCCGGCTTCTCCTTTGTTTTATTCGCGACTTGGTCGCGAATTTTGAGGTTGGTCGCGAATTTTCTGCCACGTCAGCGCCACGTCATGCCATGTGGATTCGTGACCCAAGTCGCAGGCGATGTGGTCGCGAATCTTGTCGCGAGTCGAGCGGGCCTGTCCGATTTTTGACCTATTTTTGGGCTTTTCTTAACTTGGTATTTAAGGGTTTGATGCATGAAAATTCTACACAATTCCACCTACCCAAAAGTTGCCACCAGAGGTTTGCTGTAGAGAAAAGAAGACGCGAAGAACAAGACCAAAGGATTCAAGAGTGTTCAAGACCAAAGCCATAATACAATCTCCGGGTTTTATTTACTTTATTCTTAGAATACAATGTTTATTTTGTGGATTGTTTTAGTTATTTATTTTGACATGGATAGTTAAAACCCTAGTATTCTTTGGTTGGATTATGATTTATTTATGAAGTTCTTTTAATTCATTTTGTTTGGTGTCTATGATTTGATTATGTTTTGATTATTCCTATTTTTCTCTGTATTATTTACCTGATCACTAAATGATGCAATCTGATGTGTTCATTCATAATTCGAGAGATGAGTTTTAACACAAGATCTGGAATAATTAACTGGTTAGTCAATATCACTCGAGAGAGTTGCGATTAATTTAGAGAACAATAAGTCTTTGGAACCATTAGGAGTTGCATAATAGGTATTGAACGGAGACGTTAATATTTGTTGTGTGATCCACAATCTAGGCGCTTCGAGAGAAGGTTTAGAATACATGAGTGATTGTTCTAGCATGATTTAAATCCCAACATAGACACTAAATGAATTGATTAAGAGAGTGGATTAAATAATGAGTATCCAATCCTAGAATGCGTCTTTTTCTTCAGTGTTTGATTTTTCGTGTTGATTTCCTCTGTGGTAATTTAGTTTATTTATTATTTTCAGTTTTTAATTAGTTAAATCCAATCATGTTTTATAGTCTAGATAACTACGAGGGATTAAATTAAATAACTAGCAGTTTAATTATTAAATCCCTGTGGATATGACCTTGTTCACCGCTATCCTATAAGCCTCGCTGTACACTTGCAGTTTAGGTGAAAATAAATACTGAACAAGTTTTTGGCGCCGTTGCCGGGGATTTAATTTTTTATTTGCTATTATTTAGATTTAGTTTCTTGTGTTAATTTAGACATTTATTTTTTAGTTTATTGTCATTTAAATTTTATAATCTTCTTTTTCTTGTGATTAGGTTGTGTATACGTACACGATCTCAGGGAGGATATCTAGAAAAATACGATCCTGAGATTGAAGCCACCACCCGCCACAAAAATGCAAAGAGAAAAAGAGAGATGACAGAACAGGCAGCACCTATTACAGTTGAGCAAATGCAGCAGATGCAATGACAATTGGAAGAGATACAGCGCAGAATGCAAGAACAGGAGGCTGCAAGAGAGGCAGTGCCGGCACCGATAAATCAGATATTTACGCCGGTGCTCAACCATGGCCATGTTTCCGGTCCCGGGATCAATGCTAATAATTTGAACTGAAGTCGGGACTAGTGGGCATGGTGCAGCAGCACCAATATGGACGGGGTGTCCGATGATACTATTAGGCTCCGCTTGTTCTCGTTCTCACTAAAGGATGCTGCTAAGGACTGGTACCATTCACTGGATCTCAGTACGATGGATAGTTGGGAATGCTTGGCATACAAATTCCTCCATAAATTCTTTCCTCCCGGTCTAACTCTGAAGCTGAAAGACGAAATCACTCAATTTCACCAATATGAGGATGAGAATTTATACGAAGCATGGGAGAGATTTCGAGAGCTGCTGAGGAAGTGCCCCAATTATGGATTTGGGGTTGATCACCAGGTTTGCATCTTCTACAACGGATGCGACATGGAGGTGAAGAGGCTTCTGGATGCCTCTGCGAGTGGCTCACTGCTGAACAAAGGCCATGATCAAGCTGTGACGATAATTGAAGACATGGCCACCAACAGCTATCAGTGGACTGGGGATCGACCAGTAAGGCTATTGAAGAGAGCTGTAGCAGTTGATGATAGTGATCCAATTTCTAAATTTACGACTCAGCTGTCCACGTTGAATGCTACTATCAATAGTAGATTTGACGCCATGTCTCAGCAGACTGCGAATCCTCCCATGAATCAAGTTGTGGAAGATGTGAGCTACATCAATCAGCGAGGGGGCTATGATGGCAATAATTACCGAGGTGGAAATCAGTTCTACCAAGGTAATCGATCCAACCTTTCTTATGGGAATCCTAATAGTGCACTGTAGCCTCCACCACCCGGCTTCTCAGTAACAAATGGAGTGATCAATGAGGAGAAGAAGTCGAAGATGGATGATCTGTTGATGGCGTTCATGGGGAAGACCGATAAATTCATGGGGGAGTCGCAAGATCGAATGGAGAAGTTGGAGAATACTATGGGTACCATGAGTGTGCAAATGAAGATGTTCGAGAAGCAACTGGGTCAGCTGGCTACAGTTGTAGGAAATCAGCACCAACCGGGACAGTTCCCTAGTAATACCACAGTGAATCCCAAGGAACAGTGCAATGCAATCCATCTACATACTGAAGTCCCTGCGCCTATTGCTACCGCTGCAACTGTTCCTCCCAAGACAGCTTCTGTCAAGCCAAATTCCACCATAAAGAGTTCTCAGACGGGTCCTACAGTTCTTCCCACAATGACTATCCCGTTCCGCAGAGAACCCCAAAACAGAAGGTTGATGCACAGTTCTCTCGATTGCTTGAGATATTTAAGAAGGTGCAGATCAACATTCCTTTGGTGGAGGTGTTGCAGCATATGCCCAAGTATACAAAGTTCCTCAAGGATGCTGTGTCCAAGAAGAAAAAGATAGAGGAGTTTGAAACTGTGCATCTCCCAGAAAACTGCAGCTCCATCATCCAAAGGAAGCTCCCAGCTAAGATGAAGGATCCAGGAAGTTTCACACTTCCCATCACCATTGGAGAAAAGATAGGTGGTCGAGCACTGTGCGATTTGGGGATGAGCATCAATTTGATGCCGCTGTCATTTTTCAAGAAGCTGAACTTTGGGCAACTCAAGCCTATAACCATGTGCTTGCAGATGGCCGACCGATCTGTGGTGTACCCTAAGGGAATATTAGAGGATGTATTGATTAAAGTGAAGGATTTCATATTTCCAGTGGACTTTGTGGTGCTGGACATGGAGGAAGACAAGAGCGTTCCTCTCATCTTGGGACGCCCATTTTTGCGCACTGGAAGAGCCAACATTGACCTAAACACGGAGATCCTCACTCTCCGATTTGAAGATGAACACATCCGATTCTTGTTCGATGTAGAGGAGCACAAGGCAGCTGTGGAGTGTAATACCATCAACACTCAAGAATCTGGCTGCATTACTGATGGTGAAAGCATGAAGATGGATGATCGGGGAAGAGAATGGGGGATTCCAGTTCCTCAACTTTTGGGAACTTGAGTTCCCAAATTCGTCTGGCTGTCGACGTTAAATGCAGCGCTTGTTGGGAGGCAACCCAATATGTTTTATTTTATTTTCGTTTCCTTTTGTTTAGTTTTTCTTATTTATGTTTTTCACTTCTTTTTCTGAGTTGTGCAGGTAAAGAACGGATGGATGCTGTAATATGGGGGATAGCACATTAACCAACTTGTCTTTCGATAAGTTTTGGGGAGGATGTTGAACCCGAACGGACATCCATGTGATCGTAGTAAGTGGTCGATGACACCTACATGTATTTTTGCAAACTTATTCCATCACGTGGATTTGAATAAGTTTGGAGGGATGTATGCTTGTAGTGTCTAGACCTTTATTGTGTTTTTACCTGCTTTACTTGTTTCATTTTTGTTTTTGTTTTCCCGGAAAAGTTGAAAAATTTTGAATTTTGGTCTTGAATTTTACTTGGGAATTTGATGATATATGCTTTATGGTTTATGGTTTAGTACTTATAATTAAAATATTAGATTGGGGATGATGTGAGCATGTATAGCATGATTTGAAAGAGCATGTGTTTTGGAGATTTTCGAGCTTTATTTTGACCAATGTTGAGCTGTGAGATTTTTGAGCCTATAAGACTATTGTCTTAGTTTTTGTTCTTGTGTGTTGGTTGTCTGTACACTTGTTTCTCTAGAACTTGCATATCGTCTTGCTTGAGATTGAGTTGTGTGCTTGGAAGTAGGAAATGATAATAGGCCATCTTTTCTTTACCCATGATATCCCATACACTGTCCTAAATTCATTTGATTTCTTTGTGAACCCTCTTGTGCTTAAAATGCCTTTTCTTTGAAAGCCTATTTGGAATTTATTTGTTGATTCTTGTGGAGAAATAGGAGGAAGGGTAGGAATTATGGAGTTGGGATGGAGAAAAATGGTGATAATTGGTGAATCTTTGTTGGTGCAAAAAAAAAAGTGCAATGTGAGTGTTGAAAAGAAAAAGAAAAATTATGAAAAGAGCACTAAAAAGAAAAAATGTGAAAAGTGCCAATGAAAAGAAATAAAGAAAAGAGACCAAAGGTCCATGAGTTGAAAAAATATGGATAATTTAAGGATGTGTAGAAGGAAGTTGGAAAAATTCTAACTAGTGTTTGATTGTGAAAAGTAGTTGGGAGTAGAAAGTAAAAGTGGTGGATTGTTTTGCAATTGATGAGTCACTTTAGCCAAATATTCCTAGCCTTAACCCAAGCTTACATTACAACCTTAACAAAAGTCCTATTTGATCTTAATTTTGAGTACATTTTTTTGTCAGTGGAGAGTTGAGATTTCATGCAAGCCTATGGTAGATCAAGTGTATAGTTTAATGTTTCGATGAGTGCTTATCCTTATTGTATCACACTTTGAGTGTATGAGCGAAACACACACCGGTGAGGATCATTGGCTTGAATTTTGCTCGTTGAAATCTTTTACATGTGTTCATGATTTGAGTGTTGTGCTTGTTTTTGTTATTCCCAATTAGATTTTTGAGGTTGTAGATGCTAGATTATAAATTGTGGAGTTATGTATTGTTTGAATTCCATGTTTGGTTTTTGTTCTTTGTTTGGGGACAAACAATGTTTTAAGCTTAGGGGAGTTGATAACCTCATATTTTATATGTATTTTGAGGTACATTTGAGTGGTATTTGATGGGTATTGCATGCATGAAGTGTTGAGTTTTGCATAGTTTTCTATATTTTGTGCAATGTCACGTGTTTGTTCATTGTGAAGGGAATTAATGTCATTTTTTGGTGTACTTTAAATGAGCTTGGGAAGACCCTATAAAGATAGGAAATCAAGTTAGGAATGCGTTGCAAAAAGAATCGGGTCAATCGGACAAGAAACGAGTGAGAACGAAGTAAAACAGTGAGAGGCTGCCGAAGCTGAAAATTACCCGCAACCGGACTCGCGACCCAGGGGGTCGCGAATCGTGGTCGCGAATCACTGTTTTTTACTTTTTCTGCACGGTCGCGACAGGGGCCGGGTTCGCCTTTATTTTATTCGCGACTTGGTCGCGAATTTTGAGGTTGGTCGCGAATTTTCTGCCACGTCAGCGCCATGTCATGCCGCGTGGATTCGCGACCCAAGTCGAGGGCGATGTGGTCGCGAATCTTGTCGCGAGTCGAGCGGGCCTGTCCGATTTTTGACCTATTTTTGGGCTTTTCTTAACTTGGTATTTAAGGGTTTGATGCACGAAAATTCCACACAATTCCACCTACCCAAAAGTTGCCACCAGAGGTTTGCTACAGAGAAAAGAAGACGCGAAGAACAAGACCAAAGGATTCAAGAGTGTTCAAGACCAAAGCCATAATACAATCTCCGGGTTTTATTTACTTTATTCTTAGAATACAATGTGTATTTTGTGGATTGTTTTAGTTATTTATTTTGACATGGATAGCTAAAACCCTAGTATTCTTGGGTTGGATTATGATTTATTTATGAAGTTCTTTTAATTCATTTTGTTTGGTGTCTATGATTTGATTATGTTTTGATTATTCCTATTTTTCTCTGTATTATTTACCTGATCATTAAATGATGCAATCTGATGTGTTAATCCATAATTCGAGAGATGAGTTTTTAACACAAGATCTGGAATAATTAACTGGTTAGTCAATATCACTCGAGAGAGTTGCGATTAATTTAGAGAACAATAAATCTTTGGAACCATTAGGAGTTGCATAATAGGTATTGAACGGAGACGTTAATATTTGTTATGTGGTCTACAATCTAGGTGCTTCAAGAGAAGGTTTAGAATACATAAGTGATTGTTCTAGCATGATTCAAATCCCAACATAGACACTAAATGAATTGATTAAGAGAGTGGATTAAATAATGAGTATCCAATCCTAGAATGCGTCTTTTTCTTCAGTGTTTGATTTTCCGTGTTGATTTCCTCTGTGGTAATTTAGTTTATTTATTATTTTCAGTTTTTAATTAGTTAAATCCAACCATGTTTTATAGTCTAGATAACTGATAGGAATTAAATTAAATAACTAGCAGTTTAATTATTAAATCCCTGTGGATACGACCTTGTTCACCGCTATCCTATAAGCCTCGCTGTACACTTGCAGTTTAGGTGAAAATAAATACCGAACATAAACTATTTAAAAAGAATAATCGCCCTCCTCAACTAATCAAAATATATCAAATTCACATTTTTCGTTTAACACCGTTAGTTTTTTCCGTTAAATAAAATGCGCATAAATTCTTCGATCTAATTATGATTGATTCGGACGATGATACCATGGAATATGATATGATTAGAAAGCCCTCGCCATGAGCTTTTTAATTATACTATCAATTTGTCAATCGGGTGTTAAACGATAGAATAATTACATGGAGAAATATCAATGACGAGGGTTTGTATGATATATTGAATTTTAAATCTCGATACCGATTCGATGTTGGATTTTGAAATTAAAAGAGAGATTTGAAACTGCATAGTATGTGCTATTTGGTCATGGTTTCAGTTTGTCTAATCGATATTCATGGGTGATAGAATTGTGTTTGACACATTTTAAATAACAGAAAAAAATAACGGTGTTAACATCAAGTATCAGTTTATTTTTTTAATAGTTTGAGGAGCCGATTGTACTTTTTAAATAGTTTAAATATGTATTTGGACAAAAAAATAATTCGTACATTTAGATAGGATTGGACATATAATTTTAGTATTTTTTTGGCACTTTAATTACAACCACAGTAGTTCTTTGCAAATTGACAGAAAAAAAATATTTGACTGGGAACAAGACTAATTGATATGAACCACACGAAATAAGATCCGACCAAGCTCGGTGAACCTATCCCTGCAGTGTGGTCCCACCAATCTGTGTTGGAAATGGCAAGCAAATTTTTGTCATTTTCTTCTATGCTAATTGGGCTTGTGTGTTGGGCTGCATTTTTTAATTATTTCTCCTCTTTCTTCCGGCCCAAGTCTCCTCTATTTTTTGACTAAGTCTTGATAAGCTTGTTGGACACGATTTTGTCGTGGGTTGATGGTGGGAGAAATGTCTCCAAAAATGGCTATTTATCTTTTGGTTTTGGCTGGGAAAAGAAATAGCAGAATACACACAGAGATTACAGAAATTGTTCCTTCTCAAAATTGCTTCTGCCTTCTTCAATCTGAGCATTTGTATTCGAGTACTCCATCTCGTTCTATCGTGAGTGTACATGAAATAACGAGAGCTGCGTGAACCTTGGGAACGACTGGTGAGAGGCTTCACACAACGGGCACGCCGAAATTATTTTTAAGGCGGTGGATTCTACGCCACGTCGCAGCAACTTTGACATCCAGATTTATCTTCGTTGCAGGCTACTGTTCAGTTTCTTCGACAGAAACAAAAAGTTTTGTTTCCAGATTTATCTTCATCATCGCAAGTCTCTGTTCCAGTTTTTTCGACAGCAACATTTTAAAAATGATTTTCATGGCTTTCTCATCCCGAATTCTGCCTGATCTGTCGAAACTGGAACCGCTAGATGGTTCGAACTGCAAAGGTGGTCGCAAAAACTTCTAATTTTCTTTGAACAATTGGAAGTTGACTACGTTCTCTTCTCCGATCCACCTGAGGAATCTGACTCCATTGTTATAACTCTGGATAATAGGGATGTTGCTGCTGCCAAGGAGAAGGCCGACGTTGTCATGACTGCCCAGAAAAAGGGTGACACTGCTGCTGCTGCTAAAGAGAAAACAGTCGCTGCAGCTGCTGCCAAGGAATCATTCGACGCGTCACGGCAAGAACGGTGGCTGCAGGTGCTTCTGCAATGGTTTAAAAATACAAGAAAGATAATAAGATTGTTCGTGGTCACTTACTTAACCACATGACCAACAGTCTCTTTGATCTTCTCGTCAATACTCGATCGGCCAAACCGATATGGGAGATGTTAGAGAAGAAGTATGGCGATGATAACGCCTGAAAAAGAAAGTACGTGGTTGGAAAGTGGCTGTAATTCCGGATGGTTGATGACAAACCTATAATGGAGCAACTGCATGAATATGAAAATCTGACAGCCGCTGTTTTAAATGAAGGAATGAAGATGTGTGAAATTTTGCAAGCGAATGTCCTTCTCAAAAAATTCCCCCCCTCCTGGACTGATTACCGTAACATGTTGAAACACAAGAAACGTGATGTCACGCTTCAAGAACTAATCAGCCACATGCGTACAGAGGAGGCAAATCAAATGAAGGATAAATCCCTTTCTATGTCATCTAACTCTTTTAATGCTAATCTGGTTGAATCTGCTGCAGGTAAAGGAAAAGGCCATTTTATCCCGAGAAAAGAAAAATCGGACTGGAAGAAAAAGAACCTTTCTGCTGACAAAAATATAGCAAAGAAGCCGACATCCAAACTCATCTATTGGGTGTGTGGAAACCCCGGCCACAAAGCTTACTAGTGCCCCAAATGCCAAGGACAATCTCAGAGGCCCAATCAAGTTCATTTAACTAAAACTGATGATATCGTTGCTGTTGTTGTAGTTGAGGCGAACTTGGTGGAGAACAAAATGGACTGGGTGCTGGACACTAGAGCCTTGAGACATTTCTGCAGCAATAAAGATCTTTTCCACGAGTTTGAGAAAACTGGAGAAGGCGAATGCGTCTACATGGGCAACTCCAGTGTCGCTGGAGTCCTGGGTAAAGGAAAAATTCTCCTTAAATTGTCTTCTGGGAAAACCTTGAGCTTGAGCAATGTTTTGTATGTTCCATCCATGCGTAGGAATTTAGTATCTGGTGCTTTGTTGAATAAGGCTGGTCTGAAAATTGTGTTGGAGGCTAATAGAGCCGTGTTGACTAAAAATGGAGAATTCATAGGGAAATGTTATCTGAATGAGAGTCTCTTTGTACTGAATGTTTATTCTGTCATTATTAATGAGAATGCTTCTTCTTCTTCTGCTTATATAGTTGAGTCCTATGATGTATGGCATGCTAAACTCGGACACGTTAATGTAGCTTCAATTAAAAGGCTAAGAAAATTAGAATTAATCCCGGCTTTGAACATGCATAACTTGTCTAAATGTCAAATCTACGTTGAAGCCAAATATGCTAAAAAAACCGTTTAAATTAGTTGAACATAGAAACTCTGAACTCTTAGAACTGATTCACACGGATTTAGCAGACTTTAGAAGCACTGGGAGTAAAGGAGGAAAATTGTATTACATTTCATTTATTGATGATTATTCTAGATACACTAGAGTTTACCTCCTTAGAACTAAAGATGAAGCTGCCGACATGTTTATGAAATATAAGTTGGAAGTAGAAAATCAGCTTAAGAAGAAAATAAAAAGGTTAAGGTCTGATAGAGGCGGTGAATTTAGTACGTTGTTCCTTAAGGATTTTTGTGAACAGAATGGCATAATCCATGAATCTACTGCTCCTTATTCTCCCCAAGAAAATGGAATAGCTGAAAGGAAAAATAAGACCCTAAAGGACATGATGAATGCTATGCTAATTAGTTCTGGGTTGCCTAATAATATGTGGGGGATGCTGCACTTTCTGCATGCTATATTTTGAATCGAGTACCTCATAAGAAGCTAGATAAAACTCCTTATGAACTATGGAAAGGATTCACTCCTAACTTGAAATATCTAAAAGTGTGGGGGTGTCTAGCTAAAGTTCGTCTGTCTGATCCTAAGATGTTGAACATTGGATGCAAGACATATGATTGTGTGTTTATTGGCTAGGCAATTAATTCTGCTGCATATAGATTTATGTCTTTGAATGATCATTCTTTTTCTGAAAAACGTGATGTGGAAATCTTTGAGCATATATTTCCTCTTAAATCTCGTGGTTCTATCTTTGGTTCTACTGTTAGTGATCATGTTGATGTGCCTAGTTCTTCTGGAAATGTACCTAATGATCATGTTGTACCTAGAAGAAGTAAAAGGTAGAGAACAGAAACCTCTTTTTGTCCTGATTTTTGTTACTGCTTTTCTTGTAAATAATCCTGAAATGATTGATGATTATGCTGTGTCTGCATTTTTTATAAATGAAGATCTTTCCACGTATTCTGAAGCTATGACTAGTATAGATGCCACTTTGTTAGGAAAATTGTTGGGAAAATCCCAAATGATGGTGTTAAAATTTGTTGTCTGAAACAATGTGAATTACGGATGTAAATTGCAAAGTTAAATGGAATGTTGAAGCTAGTGTTACCACATTGCCTTCAACATGCAGCGGAAATATAAACAGAACTTTGCACAAAATAAGTTTTAAATCACACTCCTTACGGTGTGTGATTGCCTCAAGGTGAAATTCACTATCATAAGTGATAAACAAAAACAATGCAAATGTTGTCTCGGTTCACTCCCTTAACAACACAACATAAAACATATAGAGGACTATCCTAGCTCCACTCACTCGAATAATCACTCAAAAACAAATCTATCTAAACACATAGATAGATTACAATCAGTCACTCTAAATCCTAGACTTCTCAAAGTTGACTATCTAGCCTACACACACAACTGGAATGAAAGTCTCCAGCTGATTGGAATGCTAGGCAGATGTCGAGGAAGATGTCTTGGATTTCAGAGATGACACTAGATGCAAGATTCAGAGCTTCTCACAAACCACGGTGATAACCTGCTTGCATAAATGATTTTAAGGTCTAAGGAGACCTTAAATACTTCCTCCATCTTGTCTTGGCAGTTGCCTCACGATCCTATATGAC
Source organism: Perilla frutescens (assembly GCA_026008535.1). NCBI lineage: Eukaryota > Viridiplantae > Streptophyta > Magnoliopsida > Lamiales > Lamiaceae > Perilla > Perilla frutescens. Next base: position 23,581,567 of record BRKX01000005.1, read on the forward strand.
TTGGACTTGAATCAACCGCCTTCCACTACCCATTGCTGAAGTGGACTTGAGATAACCGTCTTCTGCATTGCGTGGCACACGTTCTTCAACATCGTGCAATAGTAGCGGTTACTCCAGTGACCCACGATCTCCTGCAACAGTTAGTGTACAAGAAGGTGTGGGAACATCATGTCCCTATGAAATCTGGAACAGATTTTGAACAAGTCAAAATCAAACATTATCTACGTTTTAATTCAAAATAAAATATCTAATAAATCCCTAAAAACGTGGAAAATAATATGTGATAAAAATCACAATTTATTCAGATTAATTTAAAATAAATTAATCCAAAATACTTGGAAAGGATAAGATTAATAATCCGAGTGTTATGCTCGATGTGACGAGAATGACGGAATATCATTAGATACGACATTGATTGCGATGTTATCAAACGAAGTGATAATATCATCTGGAACATGTCATACTCAACAATCTCCCCCTTAAGCTTATCCTTTCTGCAAAAAACATAAAACTCAATATATACATGATTAGAGCCGCAGCGGAATAAGATAAAAAAATATTGGAGTTTCAAAAAAAAACTCCCCCTTAAGGTATGCTACCCCTTAAGTTATTATCTGTAAAAAAAAATTAGTGGGTATAATCCCCTATACAATAGTATACAACGTTAGTGGGTATTTACTCCTGTACAGAAAAAATAGATGGGCAATTATCCCCTATACAGAAGTATACTATTGAGAACATTCTCAACATAGCAAACAACACATATCTTAAAACATGCGAAAACAATCACAATGTTGAGAATATTCTCAACAAAAACATCACATAACAAAATATGCGAACAAAATTTATATAGCAAAATCATCAAACCATGCTGATGATTAAAACATAAATATCTAAGGATATCCAACCACGGATACCCAACAAAACATCATAAAATAAAAAATATGTGTCTAGCACACAAACAAAAATAAACAAGGATGTAAACACATCCAAAATAAGATTGTGTCCAGCACAATACATAAACATGAAATAAAATTGTTTTTGATAAAGAAAATATCATATTTTCTTCTTCCCCTTTGCCTTAGCCACGAACTTTCCAGCTTTTTCCCCTTCATTACCATCATCACCAGCAACATCACTAGCAGCAGCAGCGACATCTACTCCCCCTTTTTGTGTAGAAAGAGTTCCCCGAAGTGCTTGATGAAGCTCAACCATTACATTGGTGAGCACTGTGCTTTGATGAATCAATGAATCCATCTGTGATATATAAGAATTTAACACCTGCACAGAAATTATCGTCAAGTGCGAGGAAGCACTTGCTATATCACTTCCTGAAATAGGAGGAGAGAGTGCACAATCTGCAGCAACATCCTGCCCAACATCCCTTGATGCAGCTGTTGAACTTCGACCGAAGGTATAAGGAAGATCGATCACACGATTTTCATTGCCTTTGGGCTTGATGATAGAGATAGTTGCAGTTTTAGTAACTATCTTCTTCTTATTTGGCTTCACACCTTGGTCAACTAGGATGGCATAGATTAGGCAGGGAAATGGTAAAATGCTGGTGGTGTTTGTCTTTGCAGCCGACTTCATCATGCAATCAAAAATGTAGTCTCCGAGATTGAAGGGGATTTTTGTGCTAAGTTTAAAGAGCAAGATGGCTTGATCAACAGTGAGGACTGAAGTGTTGGTGGTGGGCAACCAATTACACACAATCAATTTATGTAAAACAGAGTAGAAAAATGTGAGCTTAGAAGTGGAAAGTTTGTTAGTCCACTTAGTCACCAAACCACCAGTAACAGTTCCTACAACATCATTAATTAAATCTAGGCTAATAACATCAGAATCATTGCCCAGACCCAAAAAATTGTTGATCAGCATGGGGTTAAAAGAATAGATTTTGTCTCGCAGGTAAACCTCCCCAAATTTGCTCTTAGACTTATCACACATCTCAGGAGATACATTTGCATAAAACTCAGCAATAATATCAGGCTCAAAAGAAGACAAAGCAGTGACAGATTTCCAAAGACCCCTCTCTTTCAAGAAAACATCCATTCCATACTTCTTAAAACTAAGCACATCAATTTGTTTTTCGACTCGCATAGGGCGAACAATAACAGTTTTATGAAGTGTTTTAGCATGCTGAGAGTAGAATGTCTTACTGAATGCAGAAGACACATCATGAGGGGAAACTGGGGGATATACGGGTTCAGAGTCAGCAGAATCAATATCATCTTTGACATCGGCTGAATGAGTGGGAGATGGAGAGATTATCTCCTTGGCTGTGCCAGAAAAGACCATCTCTTGTGCGGATGTAGGCTTTTTAGGAACATTGACTTCTGGAGTTGCAGGGATAGGCTTCTCTTACTGTACAACATTGACTTCCACATCACCAACAACATTATCGAGAGAGGTGTCAAGGGGATTGTCTTCGTCATCAGACTCATCCTTCAGGGATTTTTCGGATTTCTCCTTCATCTTCAGAGTTCTCCTTGCCTTTTTGCTTGAACCCTCACCGCCCTCTTCCTTGACCGACCCTTGTTGGCCGTGATGTCATTTAGACTTGCGGGTAGGGCAGCTTTTCTTTTTCTCGGCTAAAGCTCTAGTGTGTAACCCTAGATCTGGATCAATAGGGTTTTCTTCTTCACCTAGACTGACTTGCTGGAGCGGAGTGGGGTTTAGCACAAGAGTAGAGACAGGAGCTTCGGCTTCATCCATGGCATTGTCTGCATGTTCCGTTGGAGGAGATGAGGGTTTGTCGGACTCCGATTTAGGTCCTTCTAGAGTGAGTTCGGCTGTTGCAGTGACTGCAGGAGTTGATGTGGCGGAGGGAGTGATAGCTGATGTTCCAGCAGGACCAGAGGCAGAGGATGGAGTGCCCATAGTCTTCTCGAACATTTGTTTCATCATCTCGAACATGGCAGAGAGATCCTTGGGTTCCGCCATTGATATTCTGTAAAAAGCTTGAAGAAACGAGAAACCAATAGTGGGAGACGAAGAGGCTTCGAGAGAGAGAGAGAGTGAGAGTAATAAAAAATTTTTCCAAAAATGAGTTGATATAACTCTCACCCTCAAAAATCGGAACAACCTCCTATCACATCACCCACTTTTTCTATTTTCCTTATCAAAGAAAATATTTAAATAAAACAGAATTAGTGGATAGGGATACACCATATCAAAACGTGTATTTATCACAAAAATTCAAAAAGTGAATCTTTATGGGCCCCAAAATAGTTTCTGTTTTTTTTTATTTTTTTTATATATAAAAGAATAAAAAGACAGAAACCACAAAAAAAAAATAATTCTAGGCATATATTTTCCGAAGAATATGGTTTCTCTTCAATCTTGCACACAACATCAGATACAACATTTACAAACAATGAATGAAATAAACCCAAAATTTTTATAGTTTACCTTTTTAAGGTCAAGGGCATTTCATTCACAAACACAGATTCATAATTTCAAGTAGCTGATTGTGTTAAATTACGAGCAGATCAACCATAATTTCATTAAATAAACCTTGAACTTTACTAAAAAGAAAAAGATAAAAACTAACAAGATAGACAACTGATGTTGATAAAAACATACTCACATCGAGTTCAACATCAGTAAACATAAAGATCTGATTAAACAGAGGACATTCCAAGAGACTTTCTCAAAGTAGAAAATCTCTCGAAATCAAGGGGCTTGGTAAAAATATCCGTTGTTTGATTTTCAGTGGATATATACTTGATGTTTATGATCTCCTTTTCCACTAAGTCTCTGATAAAGTGATGTCGAATGTCGATGTGCTTAGTGCGTGAATGTTGAACAGGATTCTTAGAAATTTCAATAGCACACACTGGCATTATCACATAGCAAGGTAAGTGATGAGCTTGTCATGCCATAGTCCTTCATCATTTGGTTCAACCACACCAACTGAGCACAACAACTAGCAGCTGCAATGTATTTGGATTCATCTGTTGACAAGGAGATGCAATTTTATTTCTTGCTTGACCAAGAAACCATATTGCTCCCCAAAAAGAAGCAACCACCACTTGTGCTCTTCCTATCATCAACATCGCCTACCCAGTCTGAATCACTGTATCCAATAAGGCTGGTGTTTGTATCTTTACAATACCTGATTCCAAAGTCGACTGTACCAGCAACATATTGAATTATTCTTTTGACAGCTTTCAGGTAAGACTCCTTGGGTTGAGCTTGGTATCTAGCACATACTCCAACACTGAACATGATATCAGGTCTGCTGGCAGTCAAGTAGAGCAAGCTTCTAATCATTCCTCTATACATTGTTGGGTCAACATTGACTCCAATATCGTCTTTGCTCAGTTTTTCAGAGGATCCCATTGGTGTCTTCATAGGCTTTGCAGCTTCAAGTCCGAAGCGCTTGATCAGATTTTTGGCACACTTGCTTTGGGATATAAAAATCCCATCTTTATCTTGCTTGATTTGGAGACCAAGAAAGTAGGCCAATTCACCGACCATGCTCATCTCAAATGTGCTGCACATTGCATCAACAAACTCACTGAGGAGGTTAGAACAAATGGATCCAAACACAATATCATCAACATAGATTTGTGCAACAGTGATGTGTTTGTGAATCCTTTTGATAAACAATGTTTTATCAACCACGCCTCTTGAAAAGCCAAAGTCAATTAAAAACTCCGTAAGACGAGCATACCAAGCTCTAGGAGCTTGTTTAAGCCCATACAAAGCCTTGTGTAGTTTCAGCACATGGTTTGGTTTTTCATGACATTCAAAGCCTTTTGGTTGTTCAACATAGGCTTTCTCATTCAAAATGCCATTCAGAAAGGCGCTTTTGACATCCATTTGATGCAATGTAAACCCAATGTGGCAAGCAATGGCAAGTAGGAGACGGATAGACTCTATTCTAGCAACAGAAGTGAATGTTTCATCATAGTCTATTCCTTCTACTTGTGTATAACCTTGTGCCACTAGCCTGACTTTGTTTCTAACCACATTCTCAGACTCATCAGTCTTGTTCATAAAAATCTATTTAGTTCCAATTACATTTTTATTTTCAGGCCTAGGAACCAATTCCCACACATTATTTCGAACAAACTGAATCAGCTCATCATGCATTGCTTCTACCCAGAATTCATCTTTTAATGCTTCTTTGACATTTTTAGGTTCAACACTGGATAGAAAGCATGAAATGGACACAAGGTTAATAACTAATGACATGCAAACCTGTTTGACCAATTCAGCAACATCGGCTGAGCTCTTTGTTCTGGTTTTGACTCCTTGAGATCCATCACCGATGATTTGGGAATTTGGGTGATCTCTTTTGATTCTCCTTGGAGGATCACGTCTTGGTTCATACTAAGCCAGTGGAAGTTGGTCATCATCGCTTTCAGAGGAGGAGTCTGAGTCTGGTGTTCGAGGTGATGTTGATCCCTTTGCTGAGGGAGAGGAAGCATTGGATTTGACATCAGGACTTCTCATAGGACTTTTGTCAGTTCCACTAGACTCCTTATTAGCAATGTCTGGCTCATGGAGAAGAAATGACACATCATCTTCCTCAGATCTAGTTGTCAGGCCTGCAAGATCATCAAATACAACATTAACAAATTCTTGCACAACTTTAGTTCTTAGGTTAAGAACACGATATGCTCTGCTGTTTTGAGCATATCCCAAGAACAATCCTTTGTCACTCTTGGAGTCAAACTTTCCAAGATAGTCTCTGTCGTTCAGGATGTAGCAGACACATCCAAACACATGAAAATATTTGAGATTTGGATTTCTTTCTCTTAGAAGCTCATAAGGATTCTCCTTTCTTCTTGGTCGAAGATAGACTCTGTTCCCAATGTGACAGGCTGTGTTAACAGCTTCAGCCCACAACTTCTTTGAAAGCCCTTTAGCCTGTAACATTACTCATGACATTTCCTGTAGAGTTCGATTCTTTCTCTCCACTACTTCATTTTGTTCTGGAGTTTTAGGAGCTGAATACTCATGGAGTATTTCTTTTCTTTCACAAAAGTCATCGAATATAGTATTCTGAAATTCTCTTCCATGATCTGTTCTTACGCATGCAATGTTAGTGTCAAATTGCAGACATATTGTGCGGCAGAATCTTTTGAAGACTTTGAACGTTTCAGATTTTTCCTATAGAAATTCAACCCAAGTATACCTTGAGAAATCATCAACAATGACAAGGATGAAACTCTTACCACTCATACTCTTTGTATCGACTGGTCCCATGATGTCCATGTGTAAGAGTTGAAAACATCTTGTTGTTTGACAACCACCTAGGCTTTTGTGAGGGATTCTGGTTTGTTTTTCCTTTTGGCAGGCACCACATACAACATCGTGATCAACATTCAGTTTTGGTAGGCCATGAACAGCATCAGACACAATCAGCTTTTTCAAATTTACCATGCTCACATGACCGAGTTTTTGATGAATCAACTTTGTTTCATCATTTACAGTCATGTTGCAGGTTTCATCTTTGTCAGCATGGTAGCAATTGTCAGATGCACGGCTCCCAAACATTATGCATTTGTCGTGTTTGTCAAACACTTCACAAGTATTTTTGTCAAACTTGACATGCATACCATCGTCACAAAGCTGACTAATACTAATCAAATTGGCCATCAATCCTTCAACATGTAGGACATTCTGAAGCTTAGGAAAATGTTTGACATTTAATGTACCTTTTCCAACAATGTTTCCTTGAGCTCCTCCTCCGTAGCTGACCTTGCCTTTGTTGGTAGTGGTGTATTCTTCAAGAAATTCCTTGGTGCCGGTCATGTGTCGAGAACATCCACTGTCAAAGTACCATGTTCCGGCAATGTTACCCTTTAAGGATGTGTACACAACATTGCAGGTGTACTTCATCTTTTTGGACTTCTTAGGATTTATGTTCTTTGATGTGTTCCCTGATGTCATTCTCCCAGTTGCAACATCATCATGAAATTTGAAGCAATGTGGTTTGATATGTCCAGGCTCTTGACAGTATTGACAAACATACTTCCGCACCTTTGAACCTTTGCATTACTTCTGACCATAATCTTCAACATTGTTTCTTGTCGTTGTGCTTGAGTTGTTACCTTTCACAAACTGAACAACATTGTTGTTTGAGAAAGACATTGAAGATTTATTTGAGAATCCCAGTCCAGCTCTGTCTGTCTGTCCCAATATTAAGGCTTCATTTAGGACATACGTTCCTTTATTCCACTTCTGAAATGTTCTTGAGGCGTCCTCCACTTCCTTCTTTAGTCTGCTGATTTCAGCATCACTCCTTGTAAGTCTAATTTCCAGACTTACAACATTTTCTCTTAGAAACTGATTTTCTTCCATGAGAAATCTCAGCTCTTTTGATTGAGTTGTCCACTGAGTGCAGACTTCATTCACAACATTGTTGAGTTCTTGAAGTGAGGCAGTAGGTTGTTCTTCATGTGGATCATGTTTTCTGATTTCAGAAGCCTGATTGAATTTATCCAGAAGAGTCATTTCATACTAATTCATCGAATTGGGTGAAATCACAGTAGTTTCTACTTCAACATCTGGAAGAAATTCATCTTCAACTTCACATTTTTCAATGTCAAGTTCATCAAGTTCATCAAGTTCATAAATATCATTCAGAGCATCAATAATCTGATCATCTTCTTCCATGACATTGATGAACAACACTCTTTGATCTGAATCATTTTCAGCATCAGAATCATCACTGAGAACAACATTAAAATTATTTCTTTGTCTTCTTCATGCTGTTGGACATTCATTTAAATAATGTCCATACCCAGAGCATGGTCTACATTAAACTTAATTAATATCTTTCCCAGTGTCAGCAACTTCCTTCTTGACATTTGATCTTCTAGAATTTGATATTGATGAGGATGGAGAGTCAAACAGCCGTCGAGGTTTGATATTTGAGGGGCTTTTCTTCATGGAACGAACCAGTGAGTTGAACTTCTTTGTCAGGAGTGCAACACTTAGATTCTCTTTCTCGTTGATTTCCTGAAGATCGTCAACATCATCATGAACATCAGATGACACAGTTGTTGTTTGGAGAGCAATTCCCCTTGAAGTTGAGTTTGCTTTCTGATTTTGCAGGTTCATCTCAAACGTTAGGAATATGCTGACCGCTTCACTCATACTCATAGTTCCTACATCATGTGCTTCTTCAATTGCAGAAATTTTCATATTGAATCTTTCTGGGAGAGTTCGACGCAACTTGCCTCCCAAGAGCGGTCGATTGATTTGAGATCTCACATAATTTTTCAGCATAAGATGAAATAGTTTCATCTTCAAACATGCGCAAATTTTCAAATTTGATATGAGTAACCTCAGTTTGGTCTTCCTAACACTGGCAGACCCTTCACAATGTTCCTGAAGAATGGTCCATGCTTGATATGCAGTAACACAATTGCAAATCATTTTGAAGCATGGAACATCGACTGAAACAAAAATCGCATTCAGAGCGCGAGCATTAAAATTTGAGATTATTCTCTCATCATTTGTCCATTGAGATTCTGGAGTTAACATAAAATCTCCATTCGGACCTTCCATCCTAGGAGGGCTCCATTCTTCAATCACTGTCATCCATGCTCTTTCATCGATAGATTTGATGTAAATCTTCATTCGAGATTTCCACATGACATAGTTACCACCATTGCTATCTAGAGCAGGAGGACGACATTGATTAATCTGAATATCCATCACAGATTTCAAGCAACACCAGATCGAGTACTTAGTGTGTCAAGTACCGGCTCTTGATGCCACTTGTTAAAATTTGTTGCCTGAAACAATGTGAATTACGGATGTAAATTGCAAAGTTAAATGGAATGTTGAAGCTAGTGTTACCACATTGCCTTCAACATGCAGCGGAAATATAAATAGAACTTTGCACAAAATAAGTTTTAAATCACACTCCTTACGGTGTGTGATTGCCTCAAGGTGAAATTCACTATCATAAGTGAAAAACAAAAACAATACAGATGTTGTCTCGGTTCACTCCCTTAACAACATAGCATAAAACATATAGAGGACTATCCTAGCTTCACTCACTCAAATAATCACTCAAAAACAAACCTATCTAAACACATAGATAGATTACAATCAGTCACTCTAAATCCTAGACTTCTCAAAGTTGACTATCTAGCTTACATACACAACTGAAATGAAAGTCTCCAGCTGATTGGGACGCTAGGCAGATGTCGACGAAGATGTCTTAGATTTCAGAGATGACACTAGATGTAAGATTCAGAGCTTCTCACAAACCACGGTGATAACCTGCTTGCATAAATGATTTTAAGGTCTAAGGAGACCTTAAATACTTCATCCATCTTGTCTTGGTAGTTGCCTCACGATCCTAGATGACTTGGACTTGAATCAACCACCTTCCACTACCTATTGCTGAAGTGGACTTGAGATAACCGTCTTCTGCATTGCTTGGTACACGTTCTTCAACATCGTGCAATAGTAGCGGTTACTCCAGTGACCCACGATCTCCTACAACAATTAGTGTACAAGAAGGAGTGGGAACATCATGTCCCCATAAAATCCGGAACAAATTTTGAACAAGTCAAAATCAAACATTATCCACGTTTTAATTCAAAATAAAATATCTAATAAATCCCTAAAAATGTGGAAAATGATATGTGATAAAAATCACAATTTATTCAGATTAATTTAAAATAAATTAATCCAAAATACTAGGAAAGGATAAGATTAATAATCCGAGTGTTATGCTTGATGTGACAAGAATGACGGAACATCATTAGATACGGCATTGATTGCGATGTTATCAAACGAAGTGATAACATCATCTGGAACACGTCATACTCAACAGATGGTTTTGATGAAATGTCAAAACACGTGTGATGATTTAATGAAAAACTGCAGGTTATGAAAAGCTGAAAATCAGGGATAATGACCAAATAAGACTTCAAGCTGAGATGAGAGACAACTGTTCAGAAGCATGGTCAACCAGCTTACAGGATGCCTTAATCAGACCAGTCAGAGTAAACTCTTCAAAGCTTAAGATAAGCTGTAAAGGGGGAAGAGAACTTTGGACACTGGTGGGCATCCACAGATGAGTTAATCATCAGTCTTAGCAAAAAGCCAGGATAGACTGATGAACAGAGTCAGCTTGAAAGCTGAAACTGATCTGATCAGAGATCAGTCAGACCTAAACCTAAACTGATCAAAGATCAGTTTACTGGTAAAATAGTTCTAAATGCATTGAGCTCCCACTTAACTGATCACAGATCAGTTTAGAGAGAAAAGGTAAAAGCTCAATCAGGTAGCCAACTGATAAGCTTTTTAAGCTTAGCTGATAAGTCAGCTGAGCTAGACTATATCATGTCAAAAGCTCAAGGCAGCTGAAGATCTGCCAACTGGACAATCTCAGAGCTGAAAGCTGAGATAACTGAGAGCCCGTCAGCTGAATGTCCAAAAAAAATGATAGCCCAATCACTTGCTCCTACTGACAAGCAGTTAATGAAGATCTTACCAGAAAATCTTTATAAGATCCTGATGATCTTAGAGCAGAGAATATTAAAGTCAAAATGGCTAGTTCATTAAAAGAGCTTCAAACGGCTACAAGCATTAAAAATGCTGCCAGTGATTTCTAAACATCACCATTCATAACGGTCAAAATTCACTCATCTTTTTAAAGAGGGTGAAATCAATTTTGGCCAAGACTTTCGCCAATCTAACTTTGCTATTTTGCAGAACTAGCTATTTCTTTCTCTCTCTATAGCTCAAAGCTCAATACTCTTAAAGTGCGAAAATTCATATACTGAGAAAGCGTGCTTCAAGTAAAGCAAGTTGCTAAGCTGACGCAGAATTCCAGCAAGAGCAAAGCTCCTCAGTACAGTCCCTTAAAGATCAACCACCCAGCTCAAGAGAAAGGAGCACTCCAGGTTGATAACAGATTCAAGACTGTCTTCTTGAAGATTAAGCGAGATCTAAACTCGTGTAAAGACGGGCAATATTCCAGACAACTTCCAGACTGCAAAGAAAAAGAAAAACTGATCACAAGAAGATCTGAAGGCTTCAGAAGTCAGCTGACTAGACGCCTTAGGAAACTTCTTGTAAATCAATCTATTTTCTAAATATTTTCTTTAATAAAATTCTTTTGGCTAAATTAAATGCTTGTGTCAAAATTTATTATTTTGACTGCTGGTTCGAAGCTCAAAATCAAAAGCCAAAATGACAAAGGGAATTTAATTCTTTCAACCAACATATTTATGAGTCTCTTTCCTCACTCAAAAAAACCCTTTGCTAAAACTTTGAGAGAATACAATACATCAACACCATCAAGAGAATTCTCTTCTCTTTCAAAAGAAGTGTTTTCTCTTTCTCTAAAAAAAAAGAAAGGGCTTCAATTCAAACTCAGCCAAATTTTTAAAAAATGGCTGAAGCTTTAAAAGCTCTTACCTCCTTCAAAGAGTAAATGATGAGAGATAAATTTCTGGAAAGACATAAATTTCAATTAATTCTTCAAGAATCAAACAATCCTTTTCTTCTGGTCAATCTTCACAAGACCGGAATTCTGCATTACCTAGAAACTCCTCCAAGATTCTTCAGACAAAACTTGGTAAGTGAGTTCTTGCTTCAAGCAAAGGTCACTGTAGATGGGAAGGTCATACAATCAGTGGTTCAAGGAAAGAAACTTCAAATCACTGAAAGAAAGATTGCAGAAATCTTTCAACTTACCAGAAAAGGCTCTAGGGTTCAAGATCTGAAAGATTCAGCTGAACCATACTGGAAAGAATGGCATGCTTCAAATTGCTCCAAGCAATTCAGTTTTACCACAGCCAAAACTGACCTGAAGCCCATGTATGGGGTCATGCTCGATATCACGAACAAGATGATGTTCGGCGCCATTGGAAGCTTGAGTCAGTTGACTCAATAAAAATACAAGGTAATGATGCACCTTGTTGAAGGATTGGAAGCTAATTGGGCAGAATTCGTCTTCTCCCAATTTAAGCATCAAGTCATCAAAGCCGCAGACTCAAAAAGAACTAGGAAATTTGAGTCCAGAGTAAGACTTGTTCTAAGAAGGAGCAAGCTCCTGGAAGATATGCTGAATCTTCCAAATGATGACACGCTGCCAATCCTCATGTCCGACTGGATTCCCAAGAAAGGGAAAGCACACCTTCAGTCACTCAAGAAGTAGAGGGGGTCTAAAGCCAAATCTGGCAATACAACTTCAAGCAGTTCAGATGCCAATGAAGTTCCCTCTCCTCACTCCAAAAATGGATCATCAGTTGATTTTAAACTCTGCACTGATCCAGATGAGCTTATTCCCTTCATTGGAATTCCTAATCCAAATTATGGAGCTGAGTACTTCAGGAGAGCCTGCCCTCCTCTCCAACTGACTGAAGAAAATATTCGCACTTACTACAGTGGTGAATATGAAGTCAAGAGTGCTCAGAAGGATGTAATGAATCTCCTTCTCACTCACTTCACGTATGTTGCCAAGCAAGATAATCAGCTGTTCAAACAGCTGCACCGGTACTTTTATTGGTACAACTAGAGACACTCAATGTCAATCCAGTCACATTTCTTGCTTACAGCCTTTCATGGCATGAGCTTTTGGCAACGTGAAGAGACTTGGAGCATCAAATAGATTGGAGCCTCAAATCCATTTCCTCCAAATATTGTGCAAGTCCAGTGGATTATGAAGCATCGAGTTGATAACAACATTCCAGCTAAGGCCCTGCTAGCTGATGTTCAAGCCAGCTTGAGATCGCAAGGAGTTGCAACTGAAAAACAGTGTGCCAACAATCCAGTCGATCTATGCTGCCTGCAACTGAATCTTGATCCAATTCAGTCAGAAAAAGGCATATCTACAAGCTGCGGGTATCACTGAAGAGATAGACAAAGATCTCTCTCACACTCAAGTAGTGGAAATCCCAAGGAGTCAACATCTTGGACAAAATTGAGTCAAAGACGGTGAAGATACTGCTACGTCTCCAGATCTCTTGTCCAGAGGCTATGTTACTCCTCTTATCAAGTTTTGCTCCAAAGCTGCAAAGCTGATAATAAATCAGCCCAGCTCATCCTGCAGAGGAATTACAGAGCTGACCTCCTTGAAGCTGACCACCTCAGCAGTTGCTCTTAAGCAACTTCAACATGTTGAGACTCGAGTCGGAACTGACCCCTCCCAGAACATCTCCAGTTCAACTTCTAAAAGGAAACAGTCTAATAGCTTTAAAGAAAGCAGTGAAGCTAGCCCCATTCGGCTACTCAAGAAGAGGAAATTGATAAAAAGTCAATCAGCAGCTGCTCAACAAAATTGATTCCATCAGTTAAAGGCGATATGATCAGTTCAGTAGGAAACTGATGCCCTGAGCTCCCAGTCCATCCTCTCATTAGCTGCCTGATCAATCCTCTTCGATAAGCTTCTCTATTCTCTATTCCTCACAGTTTAATTTTGAAAAAGCTATCGCTAACATTTCAAAATAAGCTTACTGTTCATCTGAGTTGCCATTTAAGTCTCTATACTTAGCATTAAAGTATAACGAGATGAATTTTTCTGAGGTAAATAAATAGCAAATCTTCTGGCAAAATATTGTGCTATTTATGGCAACTACTCAGATTTTCAAATCCTCAGATCTCAGCCGCTCGATCATAAAGCATTAATCCAAGTGGACGGTAGAGATACATGCATCATTTATTCAGCTAACTTTCTTTCAAATCAGATAGCTGATCAGCCAGTAAGCACTCGATTGCTCTGGTTTTAATGCATGCAAAATTACTGCTTTTAAAAGCAGCGGAGAAGTTGAAGAAGAAAAATATATACAACAGGGATAAAATTCTCTCTCTAACTTCTTCATTTCCTCTCCTTGTCTTCTCACTTATCCATAGCTCCTTTGCTCTCCTCTCATATCATCGAAGAATGGATTCATCATTCCAATCGATGAATATGAAACTTCTGATAAAGAAGCTCACAATGGATAAATTCATTAATCGAGCCTTTCTTCAAGCTCAAATCGGTCATGAGAAGACCAGCATGATCTTTCACTTGTTGGAGTCATGCGGGCTCTTGTCATTTATGATAACACAGCCCAAAAGGAAGCATCTTCCGCTCGTAGCTGAGTTCTACTATCACGCGGAAATCTTAGGACACAACATAATCTCTGTTGTCCGAGATCAGGTTATCATCATCAACAAAGATGTGCTAACCGACCTGTTCCAGCTCCCCGATAATGGCCCAAAGGTGTTTGAACTAGTGCTTCCTTCAAAGTTGGAGCTGTGGAACGACTGGAAACGTCCACACGTTGATCACAAAGACTTTTCAAATAACTTGAAAGATAGTCTTTCTCCAACGATGGTCCAGATCCTGGACATTGTGATGCACATTTTTCTGAGTAGCATCAACAATGCACAGTTCAATGACAACACCTCTCATCTAATGGCCGCAATATATTATGGATGCAAGGCTGATTAGGCATCCTATATATTGGCACAACTTCGCTGTCATGTGAGGCATGCTGAGCTCGATCTGACCTCTGGCATATTCAAAGCCAAGCTATGATTTGCAAATCGACTCAGTCATATCATCGCAAAGCAACTCGGAACAGTTCCTGGTGGATACACTCTCACCAGACGAGATCTCCTTCCTACAGTCTACTTTTGCCGAAGACATGGGATTGTAACTGGTCGCCCTAGGAAGTCGAGACTTCAGCTCATGGAGGACCACAGCCCGGCTAAAGGCAAGTAGCCGCTCCTTTATGCGGATCCTCCAGCTGACGCATGACAGTCTTTGACTGACAGTGACTCTTACACTTGCACAAGTAGCGAGTCTACTGCACCTGCAACCAGTGAACCTCCTTATGTCGCTGTCCCAGAATCTCTGGAAGAAGGCTTCAATGAAAACCTTGACCAACAATTGAATAGTTGTTTTGGTCAAATTAGGGAGCACAGTCCCTTTCTCTTCAAACATCTTCGAAGATATCTCCAGTATCACCTCTGGAGGTACCAGGTGGATAATGCCATCATGTTAATGATGGCAGACAAACGAGGCTACTCATATTGGATTGAAGAAGGTGAATGGAGCCAAAGCTGGATGAACTATCCACTTAATACGCCTCCATCAGTCCCAGAAATCATGGATTCCATGATTCAGTGGATCTAAACCTTGGTGCCTCATAATGCACCCCTTCCTAAACATGAGCCCTCTCACTCGTCCACAACTCCTCTTCAAGAGGATGCCATCATCACCATTCTGGACGAGCCACTTCTCGAAATCATATCAGCCTCATCTCCTTGGCAAGATCAACCATCCTTCTCAGATCTTGACTAGCTGATGGCGACAGAGGAGTCTTATCTATGGCTGTCCGCTCCTGTGCCTGCACCCCAAGCTCCCCACATCATCAACAACTTGCTGGCTACTTCTTTCTCCCCTCTGCCACAGTTGTCATTGCCTCATTATGACTTCCATCAACTCGCCCTTTTGGATAATGCCAAAAAGAGGGAAGGATATATTGATGATGGAAAATCATATGTTCCAACATATGATTTCTGGCAAGGTGATATAACTCTTTGGGATGAGATCCAAAGAGAAGTCCAAAGAGAGGTACAGCTTCAAAGACAGGCTGCCTTTCAGGGGGAAGCTACTCACGAGGGGGAAGCTACCCATAAGGGGGAAGCTATTCATGAGGAGGAAGTCCAACTTGAGCACTGCTCAGCTCAAGATTACCGTTGGACTTAGGAGAATGCTCAACTGAAACAACAACAAGAATGGGGTATTCACAGCATACCCAGTATCTCTCCCTGCAAGTTTGAAAAAGGAGAATTGAGCAAGAGAAGACGGAACTAAGTGGTGAACAGTTTCAACTGAAGAAGGAAGTTAAAATATCATTTTGATATTCTCTGATGCGACTCGGACTATGCTAGGATGAATCTAAAGAATACGTAGCGGAAGACTTCTATGAATCGAAACACGTCAACTAATGAAGGGAACAATCCGACACAAAATACGGCTAATCTAGACAACTAAAATACCTAGAATTATGACACGAACTATGTAACACAAAACAACGGATGAGGGGCTGAAAAGGAACGAGTAAGAGGGCTGGAATATGGAAGGAATTCGTGTGTGAGGCTTGGTGAAGAATGGTTGGGAGTAGATAGGTTATGATAGAGATGAATCGAACTTACGTGTAGATTGAACGGAATGGGATTGAACTCGAACTCGTGGCTTGCGAGATTGCGGATGTTTGGTGGCTTGTGGAAGTCGTCAACAGCGTTGGATGGTTGATGTTGTGGTGTTGTGAATCACAATCCGAAAGCCTCCTTGAATCTCGAACGTATCCAAGGTTGAATTCTCTAAGTTCATCTTCGATAGCGAATACCGGTTAATCCCTCAAGTGGATTAAACAATACCCTTTAGTAAGACTTAGAATTGCTATCTCCAAGAATGAATATTTTCGTGTGAAAATATCCAAAGAGACGTATTAGATTTGAGACACAATTGTATGCAAAAGCAATTTAATTCAACAATGTCTAAAGTATCAATGTGACAATGATCCCCTATTTATAATACATAGAGGACCGAAAATTAGAGCTAAAAAGGGGCGAAAATAAGTGGATCCAAAAGTGATCCAACTAGACTAGGAAATTCCCTAAACTAGAATTCTATTTAAGGTAGTTTCTTCCCTTAATTAAAATTCTAGTCAAACCTATGACTTGGACTCGTAATGACCGAAAATTACTTCCAAATAATTAAATAAATCTGATTTACTACAGTCCCAAATTAAATAAAAATAATACTATAGTCACGTTATTTAATTCTCGAACAGGCGCCTCTGGTAGATAAGACATTGTCACGCCTTATTCGCCAACAGGTGCTGGACGAACATTAAATTCCAATCTTCAAATTTTCGACCAAGTAAGCTTCAATCCTCCAAGGCTTTGTCTTCATCTTCAATTGAGAGCATTGTAATCACCTTAAGGTTGCCTCGAACAATCATCTCTTCCTTGAGCTTCTTTCGCACATATCCTTGAAAGTAACCTTGAAGTTGCTTAGCTCGTAACCTTGTAATTGGACCTCGAATTTGCAACTCCGGATTTGAACCATCAATGCTATGTACGGACTCATCATTCCCCCCCTGGTGAAAAGAATTCGTCCTCGAATTTGGCTCATCATCTTGGTCGAATTCATCTGCATCAAAGGGAGATAAATCAGCAACGTTAAACGTGGAAGAACACTTAGACATGTTTCCATACAAATGAGCATCTCTCAACAAACAGAATACGCACCTAAGGTGATCTAGGTGCGCCTGTGCACTGTGACTGTATATCAGGATATCATCAAAGTAAACAACTACATATTTCCCAATAACATCACGTAAAACATGGTTCATCAATCTCATAAATGTGC
This sequence comes from Perilla frutescens, assembly GCA_026008535.1. NCBI lineage: Eukaryota > Viridiplantae > Streptophyta > Magnoliopsida > Lamiales > Lamiaceae > Perilla > Perilla frutescens. Next base: position 23,598,926 of record BRKX01000005.1, read on the forward strand.
TCGATGCATTTGTGAGACCAAAAGGCATAACCAACCATTCATATAAACCATGCTTAGTCGTAAAAGCTGTTTTCCATTCATCTCCTTCATGCATGTGAACTTGAAAATAACCAGACCTTAAATCAATTTTAGAAAAGATTTTTGATCCACTTAATTCATCTAGCATATCATCAAGTCTAGGAATAGGAAAACGATACTTAACTGTTATCTTGTTGATGGCTCTGCAATCCATGCACATTCTCCATTCATTGTTCTTCTTGGGCACTAGAATCACTGGAACTGCGCATGGGCTCATCGACTCTTGGATTTGCTTATTCTCCAAAAGCTCCTTAACTTGGCGGTCTATCTCCTTTGTTTCTTCAGGGGACGTGCGGTATGCGGGATGATTCGGCAAGATGGCTCCGGGCATGAAATCGATCTGGTGCTCGATCCCACGAACTGGAGGTAATCCACTTGGAATCTCATCCGGAAAGACGTCCTCGAACTCCTTCATAAGGGGCTGCACATCACTAGGCAAAGAAACATCATTAGTAGCACTGTTCTTACAAGTTAAAAGAACTAAAGGCAAACCTGCTTTAATAGCTTTTTCAACGCCTTTAATTGTGCAAAACAGGGCTCGATTCTTCTCTTGTGACATAGGGGCTGTACTCATGCCTTTTCCATGTGCTATGGGGCTGGAATGAGGTGGTGAAGGGGCTGCAATGGTTGTGGAAGAAGGAGGGGGCGGCGGTGAGACGGCCTCGGCCGTGGGAAGGCCGTTGGGGGCGGCGGCTCGGACGGCTGCGGCTGCGGTCTTCTCTCACTTTTCTTTGAACCTTGCTCTCATTATTTCTTGCTCTTCTTGAACGGCTTTGGGTGTCTACGGCTTGAGTATGGTGGTTCGGCCGTCTCTCTTGACTGTGTAGGTGTTCGCGAGCTCGTCGTGTACAGCTTGTCTATCGAATTGCCATGGTCTCCCTAAAAGTATATGTGCTGCATCCATAGGAATAACATTGCATAATACAGTGTCATAAAATCGACCAATGGAAAAGGATACATGTACCTGACCGGTTACGCGAACTGTGCCTCGATCGGTAAGCCATTGCAAACGGTATGGATTTGGATACTTCACTGTTGTAAATCCAAGCTTGTCGACTGCATACTGGATAACGGCATTGATTACACTGCCACTATCAATGATCATCGCGCAAGTCTTGTCTTGAATAGCAACTCTTGTGTAGAAGATGTTTTCTCACTGCGATTGTTGCTCTTCTTCTCGGTTTATGTTCAGACTGCGGATAGAAACCAAACTGACATGTGGAATCTCAGGCTCTTCTTCTTCGAACTCATCTTGGGCGTCTCCTTCAGGTGGGGTGTCGGCCTTGGATGGCTCGTCATCTTCACTGGCTGATTCGAGCTCATTCTGATCCGTGATGATTAGAACTCGTCGGTTTGGGCACTGATTCTAAAAATGGCCCCAACCTTGGCATTTATGACACTGAACATCTCGAGCTCGACTGGGGGCTGAAGTTGGCACCACAGGGGGCTGATTTGGCCGTGTGTAATTCGGCCAGACTGGAGCTGCAGGTGTAGGATCGGCCTTCTCGGAGCTGCCTTTCCACAATGGATGCGTAGTGCACCATGTCATCTACACTCGTGAAGTCTCTGAGCTCGACTTCACATGCAATGTCGGGATTCATGCCTTCAATGTACCTGATGATGGTAGCATTTAAGGACTCTCTCTTGCCGACACGATTCAAGGCGGTCTCCAACTCTTTGTGGTAATCTTCAATTGAACGGGTGCCTTGCTTGATCCGGTTGAGCTTCTTCTCAAGCTCTCTTTCATAGTGAACTGGTATAAAACGACCTCGCAGGAAGCCTTTCATTTCTTCCCATGTTTCAACAAACGGATATCTCTCTCTGCGTCGCCTTTCTTATTGCATTTCCCACCATGAGGCTGCATAGCCTCTAAACTCCAACGCTGCTAACTGGATCTTCTTGATCTCTGGAAAGTCATAACAAGTAAAGATCTTGTCGACTTTACACTCCCAATCCAGGTAAAGGTCTGGATCGTGTAGGGCTTCGAATTCTGGAATGCTCGTTCTGATATTATTGAGCAATCCATCTCCATCTCCATATCTGGGCCTCTCATAACGAACAGCTTGTCTGGCAGGTGGTCTGGGACGATCTTGGTGAACATCACGTGTCGGTGGTATGAATTAGGCATCATACCCATCTGCTGCATCGAACTTGGGTTCAAATGCGTCGTCTCTGCGATCTTCCTAGTGTTGGTTTTGTATACTACAAGATTTGTCTTTTGTATACTTTATTGATAATGGTTTTATGATGATATAGAATGAATACAATTGCAGTCACTGTTTGCATTTAAATTGTTATATTTATATGCACGTTCACTATACTTACATTGTAGATGATATGGTGTGGGTAAACACATGGTTAGATCATATTATCGGTTCCTTGTAATGCATTAAAAGGCTCACGGTTTAGATGGCACTGAACCTGCTATCGGTACGCCGTAGAATAATCTGATAGTTAGTTTGTCTTGACTAACTGATTATTCTAATACACGGTCAAGTGTATTGAGGAGGATCTACTTAGGATTCTATTCTCTATTCTGACCTTAAATGAGAGAATAAGAATCCACAGAGTTCGGGTTCTTAACCCCTATGTGTTGGCAGACATATACGTGTAGTGCTTGCAGCTTTGATTTATCAAAGGGTGAGATTCTTTCATAAGGATCAATAATCTCGATATCTTGGGTTGTGAAATTTACACTTATGATGGGTTGTGCAATATGTAGGGGCACCGTGTCCTGGTGCGCCAGTTTGATGGTGTCCCCTTGAGGAAATGCAAGTTCATGCTGAAACCCTGCAGGTGGAATTTATTCCGTGCATGAGTAAAGCTTGTGTGGTACTACTCAAGGATAAGATATTAATTAATTATAGCTGTCAGAAGCTTACATAATTAATTAATGGGCATTATATCTTAAACACGGGGAATGGCTGGACTAAAGGAGAAAGCATATTCAGAAATATGTATTAAATTGGTAGGTCAGTATTATTTCTTTAGTGGAATAAAAATAATACTTAATTTATTTAATAATATCCTAAGTTTATTGGATATTGGAAATTAAATAAATTAGCAGGCTAATTTAATATTCTTCTAGATCCCTGTTGTAGCCCAATATGACTTTAATGGACTGGAGATAGAAAAAGAGATAGAGGCCCAAACCCAGTAGGGTTGGGACACTGAAATTTCGACCACCTCCCCTATAAATAGGGAGGTGGGGGACGAAATTTTAAGGTTAATAATCAGCTCCTCTTGTGTTCTCTTTATCTCCACAGATTCCATACCGATCAAGTAGATTTCAGCCCACCTTGAAACTAGATTCAGTCCGGGAATACAACAGAAGATCAAGGAGTGGAATATCACTGTGGGGTGCCAATCATCATCATACACAACAACAAGATTAGACCTTTAATCTTGTCCTCCACCCGTCATTTAATTTGTAAGTCATTTTTCGATTCTATGTTTCCGCTTTAGTAGAATCGTTTAAACCGGATTTGCATGTTAATTAAACTCGGTTAATTAAAACATATGAGATGCATGAATTTATGATCTACATGACATTAGGATTAATGAACATCCAATTAGATCCTGCGGTGGTTCAATTCGAAAAAACCCCAACAACTGGTATCAGAGCGGGTTTTGGCACTGTTCTAGATTTAATCCTAGGATTAATTCGAAATATATGTATAAATTTGATGAAATATTTATGTTGTTTAAATTTTCAGATTTATATGTTGGTATATTTCGAATGGTATGTTCAAAACTTGGATGAATTTTTGATGTAGTTCGAAAATTCTAGTTTTGAGGTTTGCTGTATTTTTGATTATATTAAAATTGGATTTGGAATAGATTTTTGATGAAGTCAAAATTTCCAGATTTATTTTAATAAGGTGATCGAAAATTTTGAATCAAATTTTTTGAAATTTGATGTTTAAAGTTCCCTAATTTTGTATATTGAATTTTCGGTACTATTAAAATAATTTGGAGAAGATTTTAATGAAAATTAAAATTCCAGATTTATTTGATAGTGTGGTTCGAAAATTCTGAAGTATTAAATTTAGATTTGGTGATTTTTGATGTATATCAAAGATTGCCTAATTCTAATCTAGATAGATTTGAAATTAGAATTTTAAATTTGGTAATTTTTGAAGTGGATCAAAATTTCCAGATTTATTTTTCTTGTAATTTTCGAAACCTACACTATATTATTTGGAATAAGTTTTTTGATTAATGTCAAAATTTTCAAATGTGAAATATAGGTTAATTTTCGGTTTTAATAAATTAATTTGGAATAGATTTTGATGAAAATCAAATTTTCAGATTTATTTATTAGGGTGGATCGAAAATTTGGTTGTTGGATTAAAGATTTGATGTTATTTGATGTATATCTTAATTTGCCTAATTTTAATCTAGATAGATTTGAAAATATAATATTAAATTTGTAAGAATTTGAAGTGGATCAAATTTCCAGATTTATTATTTGATTATTTTTGAAAATCTTGTATTAAAATTGGATAAGGTGATTTTGGATATATACAAATAATTATCAAAATCCAATTGTGATAAGATTTTAAATTTGGATAAGTTTTGGAAGATTTTGGATTGGAATCAAATCTCCAAACCTTATCCTTGAAGATTTAGATTCTTATGGATAATATTTGGATTAGATTTTTGATTTATATCAATATATCCAATTATTATTTAATTAGGGTGGTTAGAAAATATTAAATAAATTTGGTGGATAATTATAAATAATTTCCAGATTTATTTTAAGATATATTTTCGAAATTTAACAAGATTTAAATTGGTGGATAATTATTTTAATTTTCAATTTTTATCTTGTGGATAATATCGAATTAATTAATTTAATTAATTGTAAAATTCGAATATTATTTAATATGTCATGTTTGGGTATCATATGTTATTTTATGCTAATCATGTAATTGTGATTGTTGGTTTTGTAGACTGACTTGTTTGCAGGGTTACCGACTATCATGGCTCCTTAATTATGTGATGTATGTTTTAATTTATGTTGGATGTATGATGGGCCGTATGCCGGTTTGGCTACGTGATTTTAATCCATGAGAAAATCCATGGATTAGGTCTAGGTTTTATTTTATGTTGTTTTAATGTAATAGAAATAAAACTGTTAGACCAAGTCATTGAGTTGTAATTTTATTCTAGATATATTAGTTTTTTCCTTTAAGGAATAGATATTCTATATTGAATAAAGTTTGAAGATCAACTCAAAGAAAGAGAGTGGCACAGCTCAAGAAAGGAAGTATCACTAATTCACGTCCCGAAATCCTAATCGGAGCTAGGTTTTCGGCGAGGCGCAGTGATAAGGGCGGCGGCCATGCCCGAGTTTCCGGAGCTGACTTTCCAGTTTTATCTCATTCAGCAACATGAGATATAAGCCATGATAGTTGGTTTTTATTATTATTGCTTATTATGTTGTTTGAAGCATGCAATGGTGTTTTATCATTTTATATGATGTTTACATGTTTTACAATGTGATAAAATGAAACCTCAATCTTAAATAACTAAGTGGGAGAGATTCATACCAAAGTATGTAGAAATCTCAAACGGTCTCCATTAATCTGGTTTAATTGAGATGTGATAGACATGCGAGTTGACAATAGGTCTTCCTCCATAACGGATGTGTTATATCACTGTTATCTCTAGAAATTAAACTTCTTTATCAAGACAGTTGTAGAACACTACTAAAATAAACTGACTCCTCCAACTGGAGCAGGGAGTTCAAAATAGTGGACTTGGTGCTAAGATGATGGTGTTCACACTTAGGTGTAATTTATTAATAAACGTCCACACTAACGTGGCTTATTAATAGGAAGGTTACACGACCGTGATTATTTCCGACTATTAATTTACTTGTCATAAGGAAATTTGACTGGAGGTAAATTAAAGGTGGTTTTACCTGTTTAAGGATGAATTTTATAAACGTCCACACTAACGTGGCTTATAAGAAACATTTTTAAAATGTCGGTGGATTACATATAATTTTTTGAGGTATACGATTATATGTGAGTATCCTAAAGTTTATGACTGTACTGCATGTTTACTTTTCAGTTATTCTATATCATCATGGCACTCTCCAACCTGTCCACTATTCTCAAAGAAAACATGTTAATCGGTGAAAATTACAATGACTGGATTCGAAACCTTAATCTTGTTCTCACTGCGGAAGGACACAAATTCGTACTTGAAGAAGTATGTCCTCAGAAGCCAGATGAGGGTTCTGATGAAGCCCAAAAGGTTGCATATGATAAGTGGGTTAGGTCTAATGAGGTGGCGCGCTGTTACATTCTGGCATCTATGTCAAATGTGTTGCAACATCAGCATGAACCTATGAAAACCGCTTATGATATCATGTACAACCTTAGGCAGCTCTTCGGTCATCAGAACCGCTCGGCACGCCATTTGGTGATGAAGAAACTAATGGATGCGAGAATGTCTGACTCCACACCTGTTAGGGATCACGTTCTCACGATGATGGGGTATCTGGCTGAGATCGAGACCTTGGGTGGAGAGCTGGATGGCGATTCTCAAATCGACATTGTTCTTCATAGCCTGTCCTCGAGGTTTGAGCAGTTCAGGCTGAACTTTAACATGATTAAAAGGGATGTCAGCCTGACTGAACTGCTCATGGATCTTCAGGCGGCTGAGTTACTTCAAAAAGGATATCCGGAGGCACACCTAGCTGAAAATAGGGCGTCTTGTTCCGGTACTAAAAGGAAGAAGAAGAACGCACCCAAGAAAGCTGCAGAGGGGGCGCCTAAGGTGAAGAAGTCTAAGACTAAGATTCCTCCCCAGGAATTTAAGTCAAAGACAAAGTGTTTCAAGTGCGGCCAGCCAGGTCACTGGAAGGCGGATTGTCCTAACAAGAAGAAGAAAAAGGGTACGTCTCAATCTCTCATCGTTGAAACATGTTTAGCTACTTGTTCTACTCAGTCATGGGTAGTAGATACTGGAGCTACTGATCATGTTTGCATGTCTTTACAGGGGTTCCTGGCAAAAAGACAGCTGAGTGATGGAGAGATTTCAGTCTACATGGGCAATGCTACGAAAGTGGCGGCAGTTGCAGTGGGAGACGTAACCTTATCTTTTAGTAGTGATAGGATATTAGTTTTAAAGGATTGTCTTTATGTGCCTGGTTTTAGGCGAAATTTGATTTCAGTTTCTAAACTTTTTATGGATGGATATTCTGTTTCTTTTGATAACAAGGTTGTTATCTTTAGTGATAAACGTTTTATCTGTTCTGGCACATTGGATGGACATCTTTATTTACTTAATCCTATGCAAAACACTACGCAAATGCATTTACTGAATACATCGGTCATAAACCCTAACAAACGAAAAGAACCTTCGGAAATGAATCAAACCTATCTTTGGTATCTTAAGCTCAGCCATATTAACCTTAAACGGATACAAAGACTAGTAAATGATGGGCCCTTGTCTTCATTGGTCCTAGAATCGTTCCCTTTGTGTGAATCCTGTTTGGAAGGTAAAATGACCAAGCGACCCTTTAAGGATAAAGGGAATAGATCTGAAGAGGTACTAGATTTGATTCACTCTGACTTATGTGGCCCTATGTCAGTTCAGGCTCGAGGAGGGTACGAGTATTTTATCATGTTCATTGATGATTACTCAAGGTATGGATACATATACTTGTTACGCCGCAAGTCAGAATCCTTTGAGACTTTCAAAGAATTCAGAGCGGAAGTGGAAAAACGTACAGGTAAAAGTATCAAATCACTACGGTCTGATCATGGTGGTGAGTACCTCTCGAATGAATTTAGGGACTACTTAGCAGAGAATGGGATTACATCCCAGTTGACTGCGCCGGGAACACCACAGCAGAACGGCGTGGCGGAGAGAAGGAACAGAACATTGTTAGAGATGGTTAGATCGATGATGAGCTATTCAGATCTACCTATTTCGTTCTGGGAATATGTCCTGGAAACGGCAACCTATATTCTAAATGTGGTTCCATCAAAATCAGTCCCATCTACGCCCACAGAACTTTGGACTGGACGAAAGCCCAGTCTTGGACATTTTCGGATTTGGGGTAGTCCAGCACATGTGCTGGATAAGGAAGCTGATAAGCTGGCACCACGTACGGATGTTAGACTGTTTGTTGGATATCCAAAAGGAATGAAAGGTGGTTTATTTTATAGTCCTAAGGATCAGAAGATCATTGTGAGTACCAATGCTCGATTCTTAGAGGAAGACTATGTAATAAATCACAAGCCAAGAAGTGAGATAGTACTCGAGGAACTTCGAGGGGAAAATTCGAATCTGACACCAATAGTACAAGAAGAGGAACCACAAATTACTGCACAACGTGTCACAGAAGTACAGGAACTGCCTCGTCGCAGTGGGAGGGTTGTACGCCAACCTGACAGATTCATTGGTTTGGGTGAATCTTCGGATTTCCCTGAAGGACTAAATGAATTGGATCCCAGGACCTACGACGAAGCAATCCAAGACAAAGATGCAGACTCTTGGAAAATTGCAATGGAGTCTGAGATTGGATCTATGGATCACAATCAAGTCTGGGAGCTTGTAGAACCACAAGATGGGGTAAAACCCATTGGGTGTAAGTGGGTTTACAAACGCAAGAGAGGAGCTGACGGGAAGATTGAAACCTTCAAGGCAAGATTGGTGGCAAAAGGGTACACTCAGAAAGAAGGGATCGATTATGAGGAAACCTTTTCGCCGGTAGCTATGCTTAAGTCAATCAGGATTCTCTTGTCTATTGCCGCTCATTTGGATTATGAGATTTGGCAGATGGATGTCAAGACGGCTTTCCTGAATGGAAGTCTTGAGGAAAACATCCACATGAAGCAACCAGAGGGTTTCATTGCTAAAGGCCAAGAGCACTTAGTGTGCAAGCCTAAGAGATCCATTTATGGACTTAAGCAGGCGGCAAGGTCTTGGAACATCCGGTTTGACGAGGTTATCCAGTCATATGGATTCGTGCAATGTCCGGATGAGAGCTGTGTGTACAAGAAGAGTGACGGAAATGTGGTGGCTTTCCTCGTGCTATATGTTGATGATATCTTACTTATTGGAAACAGTAAGAAAGTATTATCTAACATAAGGGTGTGGTTGTCCAAGCAGTTCGATATGAAAGATCTGGGAGAAGCCGGACACGTCCTTGGCATCAAGATAATTCGAGATCGCCAGAAAAGGATGTTGTGCTTATCCCAGGCGACATATATCGACACAGTGCTAGCTAGGTTTAACATGCAGGATTCCAAGAAAGGTTTTATACCTTTCAGGCATGGAATTCATCTATCCAGGGATATGTGTCCCCACACACAGGCTGAGATAGATGAGATGAAGGGCATTCCATATGCTTCGGCTGTGGGAAGCCTTATGTATGCTATGCTATGCACTAGACCTGATATATGCTATGCAGTCGACATGGTAAGCAAATATCAGTCTAACCCTGGACAAGGTCACTGGACTGCGGTTAAGAATATACTCAAGTACCTAAAAAGGACTCGAGATTATATGCTGGTGTACCGCTCTGATAGTCTAGTGCCTTTGGGTTACACGGACTCAGATTTTCAATCCGATAAAGATCAGAGTAAATCTACCTCAGGCTATGTGTTTACCTTGGGAGGCGGAGCCATTGCATGGAGGAGCATAAAGCAGAAATGCATTGCGGATTCCACCATGGAGGCCGAATATATAGCTGCCTCTGAGGCTGCAAAAGAGGCCGTCTGGCTCAAGAGCTTCTTGTTGGACTTGAGCGTGGTTCCTGATTTGCCTAGGAGTATCACGGTATATTGTGATAACTCGGGTGCAGTGGCAAATTCGAAGGAACCCAGAGCCCATAAGGCAAGTAAACACATAGAGAGAAAGTACCATCTTATACGAGAAATCGTTAAGAGAGGAGATGTGGCAGTGATCAAGATTGCATCGGTGGACAATTTAGCTGATCCATTCACGAAGAGCCTTCCGGCTAAGACCTTCTACGGTCACGTGGAGAAAATGGGAGTGAGATGCAGACCCGGGGTTGCCGTTTGAGATTTTAGTTAGAGTTGGAGAGTTAGCCAGTTTGTTTTATATTTGAAAGACATGCTTCAAGTATAAGTGGGAGATTGTTGGTTTTGTATACTAGAAGATTTGTCTTTTGTATACTTTATTGATAATGGTTTTATGATGATATAGAATGAATACAATTGCAGTCACTGTTTGCATTTAAATTGTTATATTTATATGCATGTTCACTATACTTACATTGTAGATGATATGGTGTGGGTAAACACATGGTTAGATCATATCATCGGTTCCTTTTAATGCATTAAAAGGCTCACGGTTTAGATGGCACTGAACCTGCTATCGGTACGCCGTAGAATAATCTGATAGTTAGTTTGTCTTGACTAACTGATTATTCTAATACACGGTCAAGTGTATTGAGGAGGATCTACTTAGGATTCTATTCTCTATTCTGACCTTAAATGAGAGAATAAGAATCCACAGAGTTCGGGTTCTTAACCCCTATGTGTTGGCAGACATATACGTGTAGTGTTTGCAGCTTTGATTTATCAAAGGGTGAGATTCTTTCATAAGGATCAATAATCTCGATATCTTGGGTTGTGACATTTACACTTATGATGGGTTGTGCAATATGTAGGGGCACCGTGTCCTGGTGCGCCAGTTTGATGGTGTCCCCTTGAGGAAATACAAGTTCATGTTGAAACCCTGCAGGTGGAATTTATTCCGTGCATGAGTAAAGCTTGTGTGGTACTACTCAAGGATAAGATATTAATTAATTATAGCTGTCAGAAGCTTACATAATTAATTAATGGGCATTATATCTTAAACGCGGGGAATGGCTGGACTAAAGGAGAAAGCATATTCAGAAATATGTATTAAATTGGTAGGTCAGTATTATTTCTTTAGTGGAATAAAAATAATACTTAATTTATTTAATAATATCCTAAGTTTATTGGATATTGGAAATTAAATAAATTAGCAGGCCAATTTAATATTCTTCTAGATCCCTGTTGTAGCCCAATATGACTTTAATGGACTGGAGATAGAAAAAGAGATAGAGGCCCAAACCCAGTAGGGTTGGGACACTGAAATTTCGACTAGCTCCCCTATAAATAGGGAGGTGGGGGACGAAATTTTAAGGTTAATAATCAACTCCTCTTGTGTTCTCTTTATCTCCACAGATTCCATACCGATCTAGTAGATTTCAGCCCACCCTGAAACTAGATTCAGTCCGGGAATACAACAGAAGATCAAGGAGTGGAATATCACTGTGGGGCGCCAATCATCATCATACACAAGAACAAGATTAGACCTTTAATCTTGTCCTCCACCCGTCGTTTAATTTGTAAGTCGTTTTTCGATTCTATATTTCCGCTTTAGTAGAATCGTTTAAACCGGATTTACATGTTAATTAAACTCGGTTAATTAAAACATATGAGATGCATGAATTTATGATCTACATGACATTAGGATTAATGAACATCCAATTAGATCCTGCGGTGGTTCAATTCGAAAAAACCCCAACACCTGGAAAGCGGGTTGCCTCGGGGCGGCTCTTTGCTGTGGTTGTTGGGCTGCTTATGTTGTAGCGGACTGAGCTGTGAGTTTCTTGATTTGCTCAGCTAATTCGGCTACTTGATTGCCAAATTCATCCTTCATCAATTGGTTCTGGCGCAGAAAGTACTGAGCCATGGAGTCAAACTGAAACTTCGTGTCCCAATTGGTTCTAGATGTGAGGGACAAGTCTTCTGGTGTGGTAGGCGACTTCGGGTCGTCTATGGGAGGGTTTGAAGTGGTTGCTTCGTTCTTGCCTTTATCCATGGTACCTACAAAACGAACAAACGTAAAGGAAAACAAGGATGGATCCTCACAATCTCACTTTGCTCTCGTTTGTTTTCACTCTTAATTTTACCTCTCTTGTTTGCACTCAAGTGTATGGTGAAGGTGTGTGTGTCGTGTATATGGAGGTGTGAGAGTAGCAATCTTTGTCAAATTTTGAGGGTACAACTTAATTGCACGAAGAATTGACGAGGATTGCTATCTAGGATCAATGGATGATGTGGAGTATATTTGTGTAGGTGGCGTGTGGTATATGAGGTGGCAAAGGAAGTGGGGCCGTGGGTCTAGGTGGCGTGGGGTAGGGGGTGTCGAGTACGGTAGGTGGGTTAGGGTTAGATGGATCCCCAAAGGTAGAAGGAAAGAAGTAGGAAGGAAAGGAAAGAAAGATTAGGTAATTTTGGAAAGTGTTACACAATTGTGACACAATCTAAATACCCTAATTGAACTAGACTCTAAAAGGAATGAACCAAAAAGAAATTACAACCCAAAAGGAAACTACCAAAATAAAATAAAACTTGGAAGGAAAGTTTCAAAAATAAAATAAGACTCAAAAGGAAATTACCAACTAAGGAATTTATCCTAGAAGGAAATTACCAAAATTAAAATAAACTCACAAGGTAAGTTCCAAATATAGAACTTGACAAAAAGGAAAGTACCAAAATAAATCAAGACTCAAATGGTAACACAATGAATATACCTCTTTTTTTTTTAAATTTTCGGATTTTTCTTTTCTTTTATCCGATTTTTTTTTTATTTCGACGGCTTTTCCTTTTTTTTTTTGTCGATTTGCCTCTTTTTTTTTTATAGAATAGCTATGCTATTACAACTCGATAAAATAAAAATAAAAGACACGTAAGACGACACGTAGGATAAAAATGACACGTCGGATTGAACCACGACCAGCAGAGCTGACGTGGCTCTGATGCCAAATTTATGATGCGACTCGGACTATGCTAGGACGAATCTAAAGAATACATAGCGGAAGACTTCTATGAATCGAAACACGTCAACTAATGAAGGGAACAATCCGACACAAAATACGGCTAATCTAGATAACTAAAATACCTAGAATTATGACACGAACTATGTAACACAAAACAACGGATGAGGGGCTGAAAAGGAACGAGTAAGAGGGCTGGAATATGGAAGGAATTCGTGTGTGAGGCTTGGTGAAGAATGGTTGGGAGTAGATAGGTTATGATAGAGATGAATCGAACTTACGTGTAGAACGAATGGAATGGGATTGAAGTCGAACTCGTGGCTTGCGAGATTGCGGACGTTTGGTGGCTTGTGGAAGTCGTCGACGACGTTGGATGGTTGATGTTGTGGTGTTGTGAATCACAACCCAAAAGCCTCCTTGAATCTCGAACGTATCCAAGGTTGAATTCTCTAAGTTGATCTTCGATAGCGAATACCGGTTAATCCCTCAAGTGGATTAAGCAATACCCTTTAGTAAGACTTAGAATTGCTAGCTCCAAGAATGAATATTTTCGTGTGAAAGTATCCAAAATACGTATTAGATTTGAGACACAATTGTATGCAAAAGCAATTTAATTCAACAATGTCTAAAGTATCAATGTGACAATGATCCCCTATTTATAATACATAGAGGACCGAAAATTAGAGCTAAAAAGGGGCGAAAATAAGTGGATCCAAAAGTGATCCAACTAGACTAGGAAATTCCCTAAACTAGAATTCTATTTAAGGTAGTTTCTTCCCTTAATTAAAATTCTAGTCAAACCTATGACTTGGACTCTTAATGACCGAAAATTGCTTCCAAATAATTAAATAAATCTGATTTACTACAGTCCCAAAATTAAATAAAAATAACACTATAGTCACGTTATTTAATTCTCAAACAGGCGCCTCTGGTAGATAAGACATGGTCACGCCTTATTCGCCAACAGGTGCTGGACAAACATTAAATTCCAATCTTCAAATTTTCGACCAAGTAAGCTTCAATCCTCCAAGGCTTGGTCTTTATCTTCAATTGAGAGCATTGTAATCACCTTGAGGTTGCCTCGAACAATCATCTCTTCCTCGAGCTTCTTTCGCACATATCCTTGAAAGTAACCTTGAAGTTGCTTAGCTCGTAACCTTGTAATTGGATCTCGAATTTGCAACTCCGGGTTTGAACCATCAATGCTATGTGCGGACTCATCATTCTCTCTCTCTCTCTCTTACTTCCTATAATTCTTCATCTTCTATGCTCAATCAGTGTCTAAAACATGCTCTTTTGTTTATAATACAAAATGTTCTAATCATGCTGATTTGTCCCTTTGAATAGCTTAAGACTTTCCATGCGCTCAAAATCAAAATTGAAAAATTTGCATGATAATCAGAATTGAGCTGTGTTTAGAACTGAAATATTTGAAGCTTTTCAAGCTGTACAAACGAGTACTCAGATATCTGAAGGTCATTTTAGCTGTATTTCTCATCAGCAAAACTCTGATACCTTACAGATAAAACTCGTTGAGCTCACATATTAATGTATGCTTCATCACTCTCATACTCATCTTTTTATCAAAGCTCTGATGTTTATATCAAAGCATTGATACTCATGAATGTATAAAATGTTAGCTTTCAAAAGCTACAAGCATCTAAGACTGTTCTTATGAACATGGTCTATTTTCAGCCTTGTCACCAGAACTGGTACAGGCTCAGATGCTCATTCATGAATGATAACCTTGTACAGTTTTTCCATCATCAATTTAGCTTGTTTTAACATCATCAAAAAGGGGGAAATTGTTAGGAAAATTGTTGGGAAAATCCCAAATGATGGTTTTGATGAAATGTCAAAACACATGTGATGATTTAATGAAAAACTGCAGGTTATGAAAAGCTGAAAATCAGGGATAATGACCAAATAAGACTTCAAGCTGAGATGAGAGACAGCTATTCAGAAGCATGGTCAACCAGTTTACAGGATGCCTGTTAGTTTTGTATACTGGAAGACTTGTCTTTGTATACTTTTCTGATGATATGATGATATGAAATGAAAGTTATTACAGTCACTGTTTGCATTTAGATTATGTTCTATAATTATTCTATGCAATGTTTCATATACTTACATTGTAGAAGATATGGTGTGGGGAGTCACACGGTAAGATCATATCATTAGAACCTTGTAATGTATTAAATAGCTCACGGCTTAGATGGTCCTGAACACACCATCAGTACACCGTAGAATAATCTGACAAGTTAGTTTATCTTGACTAACTGATTATTCTAGTACACTTGTTAGTGTATTGAGGAGGATCACGATAGGATACTATTCTCTGTCTCTGACCCAGTTACTGACAGAATAAAGATCCACAGAGTTCGGGTTCTGAACTCATGTGATATTGGCGAGCATATGTATATGTTGTTTGTTACTTTGATTTATCAATGGGTGAGATCTTTTCGTAGATCGAATTTGTTGGTCCCGGGCGAGTCGATATCAGTTTAGAGGGGGGGGTGAATAAACTGATTAAAAACTTTTACTTCAAATTGCGAAATAATAAGGGCCCTTGACTCGCTTAGTGACTTATCTATGCACAATGTGGTTGAGCTCTTTTGACAGCTTGAGTGCGGATTGTGTGAGCTTGTGTATAGTTCATAAATATGCAAGTAATCAAAACAGTACAGCACACAAATGATTTATAGAGGTTCGAAGTCTCAAACTTCTACGTCTTCTCTTCCTTCCGCAGAAGGGCAACTTCACTATATAACTTGAGTTTCTTTGCAAATTACACAATGAAGGACAGTTGGCTGAACCTGGTAACTGCTCGCTACCTCAGGGGGTCAACGGCTGACACTTGAAGTCCCTAACTGCTTGCTAGGAAGGTAGGTGCTATTGACGTCTTTACAAGATTTTAGATCTCTTTCAATCTTCAAGTGGTTAGTCTTGAACAAGGGGTATCAACTGATGCGCTCCTTCAATTGAGCTGGATAGTTGATCGTTGTATTGCTGAAACTGAGAAGGCTGCCTTGGCTGGTTTATCAACAGCTGGCTGAATGTTTTGACTCTGTGAATTCTTCTTCTTAGTTGGACTCTCGCAGTTTTTAGCAAATACTGAACTTGAGCTATGTGGGAGGGAGAAAGAAAGCTCTGCTTGAATGAAGGCTTCAAGAATAAGTATTGCAAAAAGTCTCGGAGGCAAGAGTGTTTAAAACATTGATTCACTCATCTTTTATAGAGGAGTGATTTTATGACCGTTGAGTTCCATTGATCGGTGGCTCTATTAGGTCTTTATTGATCGCTGGAGCTTTTGATTGAAGTAGCCGTTGCTTTGCCAATCGATCTCCATTGGATATTTAATTCCAGGATCTCCGTTGAAGCATTTATTCCAAGATTCGTCGGTTGGTCAATAACTCCAGGGTTCTCTGGCTGGCATTTCTGAGCCTCAGTTTTAGCAACTTTGAGTTCCAGTTGGCAGTTCTGAACTTGTCTGTTCAGTTCGGCTATAACTCCAGCTGGCAGTTCTAAGCTTGTCTGCTCAGTTTGGTTGTTACTCCAGTTGGCAGTTCTGAACTTGTTTGCTCAGGTCGGCTATTACTCTAGCTGGCAGTTCTAAGCTTGTCTGCTCAGTTTGGTTGTTACTCCAGTTGACAGTTCTGAACTTGTCTGCTCAGTTCGGCTATTGCTCCAGCTGGCAGTTCTGAGCTTGTTCCTCCAGTTCGGCTGATCTCAAGTCTTTGGCTTGCTTGTCAGTTTGACTAATCATTCTCAAGCTCTCTTGTCAGCTTGACTATTCACAAGCTGTTGACTAGCTTGTCAGTTTGACTGCTTTCTCTTGAGCTTTCTTGTCAGCTTGACTAATCACAAGCTGGCTGACTTCAGTTCTGACCTTTAGCTGGTTTGTCTGTTCACTTCAGTTTGGCCATCAGTTGGATACTTCCAGTCTTTCAGTTTAAATTGATCTCGTATTAGTTTCTTCAGTCTAGTCGATTCTTTTCTCCCTCAGCTCAGCTGACTTAGCTGTCAGTTTGTTTCGACTGGTTCGTCTCTTCGAATCCTCAGTTGAATTGAGTTCTGACTGGTTGGTGTTTCCTCCCAGCTGGTAGACCATACTCCAGTTTGGTTGACTTCAGCTTTGATTGAGTTCCTCTTTGATACTCTGGATTGGTCAGCTCAGATCTACAGCTTGAATTTTAGTCAGTTTTTCATAAATAGTTTTGACATCTCATCAAAACCTTATCTAGAGGTTCCTTGATAGTTTTTCCTAACAATTTCCCCCTTTTTGATGATGTCAAAACCTTGTTAATGATGATGGAAAAACTGCAAATGTTCGTTTGATAGACATGCTGTAGTTTGCTTAGGCAAATTCTAGAAATCAGAGCACGTTAGAGCATGAAATTCAAGTATCAGAGCATTCAAAATCCAAGTATCAGAGCATTCAAGGCATACTTTCATTTTTGGCATGCTTTTATTTTCTTAGAGCATGATTATCTAAATATCAGAGCAAAGCTTATATGCATGGTTATCAGAGTATCAGCGAATGTTTATAAGCATGATCAAGGCTTGATATGAAGTTTAAGCATGATATTTGAATAATTGAAGTATGTATTATATATTCAATCAAAGCATATTATATCAGCTTTCGATTCTCAATAGTAGTTAAAACTACTAATTTACTTCCTTAGCTGCTCCTTCTCTTCCTACTTGATTCTCCTCTTTCTTGGACTCCTTGTGTTCTCCAAGCTTCCTCCTGAAGCTAAGCTTCCCCCTCATGATGTATTTCTCTTTGGATTTGATCCCAAAGAGTTAAGTTTTCATCATCATACTTTCCATCTTCCTCCTTTTTGGCATCATCGAAAAGCTGGGATGGATCGCATGATGGTATTAATAGGTTTGGCAAGAAGGTGAAGGCAGTTGCCAAATTATCATCATGGACTGAGGGAACTGAAGGAATGGGCATGGGCGAGGAAAACCATGCATAGGCCTCTTCAGTTGTCATGAATTGACCACGATCAGTGGTGAGAGAGACTTCTTGCTCTTTGAAGTCCATGGAGGCCAAGCTGGTGAAGATCTCATCGGGTGAAGTGATTGGTAGATCTTCGAGGAATGGAGTGCAGGAGGAGTTGGCTGGTTCATTGTCGGAAAGAGGAGCGTTGGCTGATATACTGAGCTGGATTCGTTTGATCATCGAATCCATTATCTCCGAGAGCGTTGGCGATGAGCAGAGTGGATGATTCATCCAATGTCTACTCCATTTTCCTTCGTTGATCTAGAAGAGGGATCCACGAGTGCGGATGAGGTGGAACATTATGGCCTCATCGAGTTGGAATCGCCAGATGTGGTACTGGAGGTACCGTTTCAGTTGCTCGAATAAGGAGGGATCGGTTCCCTCAATGAGACCGAAGCAGCTTCTTAGCTGATGGTCTAGAACTGCCTCAAACTCAACGTCAGTTGAGTCGCGATGGACTAAGGTTAGAGGTTGTGAGCTGGCTGGTATTGTAGACTGATCACTCAGTCTAGAGACGGGCTCATTTTCAATCATCAGCTGCCTTTCTTCTGAGGAGATGGCATGGGCGACCACCGGTTGCTTTCCACGACTTGAGTCGGGAGTTCCTAGTTGGCGGGATCTCTTTGGGATCAGATGGCAGTAGATGGTCGGGAGCATGTCCCTTCATCTGATTGGTTTGCCAGTTAGAATGATCTCATCAAACTGGCTTAGAATGATGTGGCTTATGCGACCCATAAACCCAACATTCTCTCGGAACGAGCCAGTTGATGGATCATATTCTGCTCACTCGAAATTTGCTCGTAGTTGAGCAAGAATAAAGGAGGCCCAGTCAGTTTTACACCCGAAGTATAGAGCGGCCGTTAGATGGGCTTTGAGTTTCGAGAATTGGACTGTCTCAAAGTTCCCATGCAGGATATGGCCGGTGATATCCAGGAGTTGGATGATCTTGCTGGGCAGGCTTTCCTTCAGCCTATGTGAGCAGTCATGATGGTGCACGTGAGGATGTTTCCAAAGACCCCACAGTGCATATTTGCATGGTAGTTCCAGTTCCATCACGTCTGGGCCTTCGCCGGGGAGGAGAAGTGTAGACATCATTGTATCTTTTGTCACCGTGATTACTTTGTTCTGAACGGTGGAGATGATGTTGTTACCGGAGATGGTTGCGTTGTGGTAGAACTCCGCAACATGGGAAGGTATATTCTTGACTGGCATGATTGTCAAGAATGGCAGCAATCCAGTCTCCTCCAATGGCCGATAAATTCTTTGAAAGTTTTCTGGGCCAAGACGTACGTTAAGAAGCTATAGATTAAGAGTCTTATCTTTCTTCATCTTGTTCATGAGTGAGTTGACATCTACCATCTGAAATGAAGGCTTCATTTCTGCAAAGAGATGGTGTTGTTAGATATGCAAGTGTGTTGAGAAAGAGAGGGTTTGCAGGTGATCAAAGCAAGGATGAGAGAGAGTTTGCAGATGATCGGAGCCTGCATCTTCTTGCATATATATATATTCAGTTTTGCATGCATTGATCGAGGACACTCGATTGCTTCTCTTAGCTGATCAGCTATCCGATCTGATGGATGATTAGCTGAATTAATGATGCATGCTTCCCAACCGTTCGATAGTGAAACAACTTTATGATCTTGTGGCTGAGATGGAGTTATTTTGAAAAGGGGGTAGTTGCCATAAATAGCAAAATATTTTCTGCAGATTTTGCTATTTATATTGCATTAGAAAAATATATTTCCCTTTTCTTCTTGGAAGAATTGATTTAATATCGATGCAGAGATATTAATGGCAACTTGTGAGAGAGAACCCTATTTTCAAGTTATGATAATCATGAGGATTAGGAGAAACTTATCCGGAGTCCGTTGGGATACAGTCCAACTGATTGGTTTGATGATTCAGCAGTTGGATGATCATTTTCGTCATGTTTCCAGTCGTCGCTGATGAGCTGACTGAAGCTCTAACTGATCTGAACTGATCAGTTCGTTTGGTCAGCTGCTTGACTTTCTTGAATCAGTTTCCTCTTTTTGAAAGGCCGAGCTGGACTAGTTCCACTGCTTCCTTTCGAGCAGTTTGATCGCTTTGACGTTGATACAGATCCAGTTCTGTTCTTTGGCAGTGCGGGCCTTGCTGTCTTTCGGGCTTGGTGAAACTGCTGAATGGCAACTGATGAGTTTTTCATCCTTTGGTTGAGGGATTGTGAAGTTCCCTTTGGCGACGATCTGAACTGATCTTTTTTCATAATCAACTGCACACCTTTTGAGTTGGATGTGAGTAGGGGAGTGACATAGCTCTTGGATAGGAGACTTGGTGATGTGGCAGTATCCTCATCACCACTGTTGCTCTCATCATGCCTTGGATTCTACTGAGGAGCCACGACTTCAGTATGTGATAGATGTGGTTTTATCCTCTCTGTGGCAGTTGGAGTTCATCGTGGTGGCTCAGCTGACTGGCTTGATAAATTATCAAAGTTTAGTTTTCAGCAAAGCGAGCCAATTGGGCAGTTGACTGATTGATTTGCAAGCACAGCTCCTTGAGGCATGATGCTGGTTTTGAATTCAGCTAACAAGACGGTTGCTGGAATTTTGTTGACATTGGAGGGAATGGATTTGACGATCCTATCCATTTAATGCTCCAAGTTTCTTCACGTTGCCAGTAGCTCATGCCATGAAAGGCAATTAGCAGAAAATGAGACTGGATGAACATGGAATGTCTCCAGTTCTACCAATAGAAATATCGGTGGAGTTGTTTGAACAACTCTTGGTCACGTTGTGCAACAAAAGCAAAGTGTGTGAGAAGGAGATTGGTCACTTCCTTTTGTGCGCTTTTGACTGTATATTCACCACTATAGAAAGTGCGAATATTTTCTTCAGTCAGCTGGAGAGGAGGGCATGTGCTTCTGAAATAGTCCGCTCCATAGTTTGGATGAGGGATTCCAATGAATGGAATAAGCTCATCTGGATCAGAGCAAACCTAGAAGTCAACTGGCGATCCGTTCTTTGATTTTAGAGAATGAACGGCGTTGGCAGTTGAGTTGCTCGAAGTGTTGTTGCTTGTCTTTTCCTTGGCTTTTCTTTTCTTTCTTAGTGACTGAAGATGGGCAGTTCCCTTCTTAGGAATCCAATCAGAGATGAGAACTGGTAGTGCTTCATCACTTGGGAGCTTCAGTAGGTCTTCAAGCATTTTGCTCATTCTTAGAACAAGTCCTACCTTGGACTCAAATTTACCAGATTTCTTTGAGTCAGAGGCCTTGATGACTTGATGCTTGAATTGTTGGAAAACAAATTCTGCCCAGTTTGTTTGTCGCCCTTCAGCAAGGTGAATCATGACTTTGTATCTCTCTTGGGTGAGTTGACTCAGGCTTCCAATGGCTCCGAACATCATCTTGTTCGTTATATCGAGTAGGACGCTATACTCGGGCTTCAGATCAGTTTTAGTTGTCGTAAAACTGAATTGCTTGTTGCAGGTGGAAGCTTTCCATTCTCTCCAGTATAATTTTGCAGATTCTTTTAGTTCTTGAACGGATAAACCTTCTTGTGGAAGCTCGAACACTTCTGCAATTGTTCTTTCAGTGATTTGGAGTAGCCGTCCTTGAATCACTGATGATACTGTCTTTCCATCTGCAGACAATTTTGCTTGAAGCAAAAATTCACTCACCAAATTTTGTCTAAAGAACTTTGGTGGTGTTTTCAGGTAGTGAAGAATTTCTGTCTTGTGAAGATTTGATAGAAGGATTGGATTGTTTGATTCATTTAGAATCATTTGAAATTTATTCCTATCAAGGAATTTGTCTCTCATAAGTTGCTCTTTGAAGGAATTTAGAGATCTGGATAATTCGGCCATCTTTGGGATTGGCTGAGATTTTGAGGAATTTCAAGAGCTTTGAGAGAGAGAGAATTTTTGAGAGCGAAGGAGGAGTATTTCTAAGAGGCTTGAAAGAGAGGGCTTTTTATGAGTGTTTGGGCAGGCTCATAGATCTAATGGTTGGAATGAGACTAGCCTCTGGCCTCTTTTGGTCGTTGGCATTTAATGACTTTGAGTCGTGTCATTGTTTTGCAACGGTCAAAATATTTAAATAAATGCGAAGTTCGACATTTATTTGAAAATAAAAAGATAATCTTTTTATATATCAAAAATAAATAATGACAAACTGAATTACAAGAAGTAGACTAAGGGCTTTCTAATCAGTTTGAACTTGATCAGCCACTAGTCCTTCTTGTGATCAGTTTTCCTCCTCTTGGCAAGCGGTTCTGTGACGTCACCTTCCTCATCTTCATCGCTGCTTGATGACTCAGTTTCAGTTGACTGGAGTCTTGGATGAGCTTGCAACTGCTGGATTTGCTCCGTGTACAGTTTAACCTGTTGCTGCAGGCTGTGGATCAGTTCCACATAGTAAGCAGGGAGCTGAACTGTAGAACTGCTTGGTTAAGCATTGAACTGAAATGCTCTTGAGTCAGCTTCTTCGCCTGCTTCAATTCCAATCAGTTCCTCATAAGGAACTGTGTGGGTTAGCTCGTTCGTCTCCATGATGATGGTCTCATCATAACTTGACTCTGATGAAATCTCTGGTGCAGCATCTTGAGCAGCAGCTTGAAGAGCTCTTTGAATTGGATCAAAGTACACAGTTATTGCTAGTGTACCTTGATAGGCAAGTTGATCATTGACTTGAGCTGTCTGTTCAGCTGACTGATCAGACTCAGCTGTCCCTGGAGTTCACTTTTGAGGAGGAGCAGTTTCGGGTTCAGCTGGCTCCTCAACCAATCGAGCCTTTTCAGCTAACTTCTCTGACTCTTCATCACTTGGAAAAACTGGTGGAATATGAGATTTGAGCATTTCTTAGAACTCCAGATCACTGGCAGTTCGCTCATCAACTGCTTGCACCTCTGGAGAATCATCAAAGAGATTGATGATGATGTCATCTGGTCGAGGAGATTCTTCAAAAGTTAACTGCCTAGCAACAGATGCTATGACAGTTTGCCTTGAGCTGTAAACTTCCGTAGTTTCAGCACCTTGTTTACTGCTCTGGGCTTCTCTGTTGAACAGAGTCTGTCCCTGCTGATGCTGTTGTTGTCTGAGGATGAGCAGTTCCCTAAGCAACCAATGCTATTGAACTTGGGGATTCTTCCAATGTTGTTGTTCAGCCTCAGTTTGTAGAGGTGGCAGTCGGATGTTGACCCAGATGAGCAGATCGTTCATCACTTTCATCAATGTTTGTTGTTCTGGGTGAGGGTGGTTCCTTCGAATGGCAAGAATTCTCTTCAGTGCGATAACTGGATTTTGTTCAGGAGTCTCCTGTCCAGCCCATTGCATACTCCATCTCTCTTCTCTTCTCCAGAAGCTCATTCCATGGAACGCGAGCAATGAGAGGAAGGGTTCTGACGAATACACATGTCTCCACAAAAACCAGTAGATGTACCTGGTCAAAGTGTGGAAGAGTTCTTCATGGCCAGTTAGTTCCTGGGCGTAGTGTTGAGCCATATGTTTTTGTGTTGTCTCATCAGCCCATTTTTTCACGGACTCTCCCTGTGAGTAGGCTCTTATGTTTCCTTCAACTTGAGCCATTGGGGGGCATGTCATTTGAAAATAGTCTGTCCCAGCTCCGTCGTGAGGAATTCCTCTTGCAGGGATAATGTCTTCTGGGTTCTCACATGGAGCCATATCCTCAATAGTTAGATTTGGTGGAACTGTTGGATCTGGCATGGGACTTGATTCCTTTCTCTTCTTGGATTTGGAAAATAAGACTCCTCTCCTTTTTGTTTGACCAGCTTGTTTCCTTTTTGAGGCTGATCTGGTAGCTGCTCGTCTGGCTGATTGTCCAATGATGTCAGCTCTGGTGGCAACTGAGCTTTGTTGTCTGTATCTCTGGGCTATAAGGATGTCATCATCAGAGCTATTCTGGGAAGTGCCTGTGGTCTGTTCCTTTCCCTTACCTTCAGTTGCAGGCTTTTTCTTCTTAGGCTGATCAGTTTGGTCAGGGTCAATTTCCACGATCTTAAGTAATTTTGAAATAAAGTCATTGCTGACTATGCTTTTAAACTTTGTTTCCTCAGTCATCCAAGAAAACTGCTTCTCCAGAATTATGCTGACCCGACTGACGTACCTAATTCTTTGTGGGAATTTTTTATCATCCCAGCAGCTCTCAATGATATCAACATATCTCTTCAATTGGTCAAAAAAGTATTGTGCCCAGTTGATCTCCATTCGGTTGTAGATGGCGGCGTAGATCTTGTATTTAGTTTCTGACATTTCAGACTGACTGCCAGTTGTTCCTACCATTATTTTTGAGGCAATGGCAGCTAGCACCTGATATTCATCTTGAAATCTTGAGATGAGGTGATTGCTTTTATACGGTTGAGTTTCGCCGTCCTTCTTCCAAAAGTCATAAGCCTCCTGAAAGCTGATTTGAACTTCTTCCAACTTGAGTCCTTTGTTGGGTAGTTTGAACATGTTTCTTAGAGATCTAGCTGTTACGATGATCTCCTGTCCTCTCACTTCAGATCTAATTTCCTTGGGATATGAGGAACCATTTGAATTTAGGAAGAATTCAGCAACTGGTTCCGGATAAATACGTTCTGGAAACTCTTCCAGAAATGTCTTCAGCTTTGCCTGAGAAAGCTTTTCAATGATGATTCCACTTAGAGGGGAAGCATTGCAGGCTTGAATGAATCCAGCTGGGTTGAGAAATTTATCTCTGTCGAGTTTTTCACAAAATACTTTAGAGTCTTCTCCAGACTGACCGAAATTGAATCTCCTGCGAGTTGGGTTTTGAGGCATAATGCTTCGATGAGAGATTAATTTATAAGGCTGACGAATTGATCTTTGAATGCTGAAGAGTTTTGCTTTAGCTTAGAGAAGGGAGAGAGAGAGAGAGAGAGAGATAAGTCGGCAGTAAAAGTGAGAAGTTTATCTCGAATATTCAGCAGTCTTATTTATATAGAGAGATGAGGCTCATCCAACGGTTGGGACATTTCGTATGCCTTGATTTCAACGGTCAGATTAATTCAATCGACACGTCGATTGGCCTTTCAATTCTATCTGTTGGGGATGAATGAAGAGAGAGAGAGAGAGAGTTCAATGGTAATATTTGAGTGACACGTGTTTTTACCGTTTCCACTATTGAAAATTTTGAACTTATCTTTTCTCTCTAGCTGTTTCTTTTTGGATTGAAACTGATTACGTCATCAGTTGGCTTCGACTGTAGCTGATGATCTCTATGTTGATCAGTTCCAACTGAGATATTTTCTCATCAGTTCCTTACTTCCTTAACTGCTTGAACTTTTAATTCAGCTGTTTCTCAGTACAGCTGATCCTTCAGTTCTGCTGCTTTTCTTCAGCTGGTTCTTGAACTGATGTCTCCTTATTGAGTTGAAGCCAGTTCCTTTCATTTCTCCATCAGTTTGATGATTTTGCAGCTGGTATGTTTTGCTTGACTAACAGGATCATCAGTTGAGACCATTTGACCAACTCTGCCTTGCTTCTTTCCTCAGTTTGAGCAAATGAACTGATGATTCAGTTGAGCTGATGAGTTAGGCTGATCAGCTTCTATTTACTTTCTTTGCACAGCTTCTTGTTTCATTTCAAACTGATAGCTTATGTGTCCAACTGATCAGTTTAACGAATTTTTCAGTTATGAACTACTCATTCGGATGAGTTGAAGCCTTTCGGTTCAGTTCTTCTCGATGTGATCTCTGATGAAGTGATGTCTTATGTCAATGTGCTTAGTTCTTGAATGCAGAACTGGATTTTGAGATATTGCAGTTGCACTATTGTTGTCACAGAATATAGGTACTTCTTCAGTTTCGACTTTGTAGTCCTTCAACTGTTGCTTCATCCAGAGTATCTGAGTACAGCAGCTTCCCGCAGCTACATATTCTGCTTCAGTTGTTGACGTGGCTACTGAGTGCTGCTTCTTGCTAAACCATGATATCAGTTTGCTTCCAAGAAACTGACATGTTCCACTGGTGCTTTTTCTGTCGATCTTGCATCTCCCAAAGTCTGAATCTGAATAACCAATTAGACTCAAACTGTCATCTCTGGGATACCATAGTCCAAGATTTATGGTTCCTTTGAGGTATTTGATAATCCTCTTTGCTGCTTCAAGATGACTGTTCTTTGGGTTGGCTTGGAACCGTGCACATAGACCGACTGAATAGGAGATGTCTGGTCGGCTAGCTATTAGATAAAGTAGTGACCCAATGATTTCTCTGTAATATGTTTGGCTAACTGATTCTCCTTCTTCATCAAGAGTTAGTTGAACTGATGTATTCATAGGAATCTTGAGAGTTTTTCCTTTATTAACTCCAAACTTCTTGACTAGCTCCTTAGTGTACTTGGCCTGGCTGATAAAGATCCCATCCTTCAGCTGCTTCACTTGGAGTCCTAGGAAGAATGTCATTTTTCCCATCATGCTCATCTCAAATTCACTTTGCATCAGTTGAGCGAATCGTATGCATAGATCTTTGCTTTTGATCCAAAAATTATGTCATCCACATAAATTTGAACCATTAAGATCTCAGTTGATCGTTCTATTCAGAATAGAGTTCGATCAATGACTCCCTTTTGAAATCCATTTTTCAGCAAGAATGTTGTGAGAGTTTCATACCATGCTCTAGGAGCTTGTTTCAGTCCGTAGAGGACTTTCTTCAGCTTGAAGACTTAATCCCCAATTTCAAATCCAGGCGGTTGCTCGACATACACGTCTTCCTTGAGCATTCCTTGAAGAAAAGCACTCTTGACATCCATTTGATAGACTGTGAAGTTGAAGTGAGCTGCATAGGCTAGGAACAGTCTGATGGCTTCAAATCTTGCAACTGGTGCGAATGTCTCATCAAAGTCGATCCCTTCACTTTGTGAGTATCCTTTGGCTACTAGTCTTGCCTTGTTCCTTGTGATCACACCTTGTTCATCCAGCTTGCTGCGAAAAACCCATTTTGTACCAATGACCTTGTGAGATTTTGGTATATCGACAAGAAACCATACGTCATTTCTTGTGAACTGATTCAGTTCTTCTTGCATGGCCATGATCCAGTCTGAATCTTCTAAGGCTTGTTTGACGTTTGCTGGTTCTATTTGAGATATGAAGCATGTGAATAATGCATGCTCAGTTAAACTTCTGGTTTGAACTTGACTTCTTGGATCACCAACTATCTTGTCAGTTGGATGGCTTCGGAGCCATTTGGGCAAGATAGCTTCAGCTGGGTCTTTAGCTGGTTCTACTGTGGTGATGTCATCAGTCACCCTTTCATTAGTTGGTTCGACATCTTCATCAGTTCTTCCCCCTGTTTCAGTTGTGGGGTTTATGGTCTCAGCACGATTTGTGTCTTCATTGACCAGATTGTTCTCAACTGGTTTAGTACCAGTTTTATCACCTTCTTCTAGTGAAATCTCAAGCCGCTCTGGAAAAATGTGATCCACATAGTCCTGCGAGTTCTCAGTTACACTAGGTAGTACTTGAACTGATGTGTCTATTGTTTCTTAGTTCCTGTACTCATTAGCAAATTCATCAAATACCACATGACATGTTATTTCCACAATAAGAGTTCATTTATTGAACACTCTGTAAGCTTGTGCGTGAGGTGAATTATACCCAAGGAATATTCCCTCATCAGCTTTAGCACTGAAAGCTTTCAGTTGAGTCTTGCCATTGTTGTGAATATAACATTTACAGCAAAATATTTTAAAGTATGAGATGGAAGGCTTATGACCCTTATACATTTCATAAGGTGTTTTGTCATGTGCGATGACGATGGCACTTCGATTTTGAGTGTGGCAGGCTGTGTTGATTGCTTCAGCCCAATAACCTTCAGCTATGTTGGCATCAGCTATCATTGCTCGAGCTGCTTCTTTAAGTCTCCGGTTTCGCCGTTCAGCTACACCGTTTTGTTGTGGAGTTCTTGCAGCTGAGTGTTCATGAGTGATTCTAAGTTGGCTGAGAAAACTGATCATTTGTTGATTCACAAATTCAGTTCCATTGTCGGAGCGGATCCTTTGAACTGATCTCTTTTTTTCAGTTTGTAGCCTTCTGATCAGCGCCGTTAGCTTGTCGTAAGTTTCATCTTTGCTCCTTAAGAATTCCACCCACGTATATTTTGAGAAATCATCAACTACTACAAGAGTGAATCTTTTGCCTTTTGGGGTCTGTGGTCTAATTGGACCAAACAGATCCATATGTAGTAGTTGGAGGCAATCAGTTGTTCCTGGTGGATGACTCTTATTCTTGAAAGATGACTTCACTTGTTTCCCTTTTTGGCATGGGCCACACACACCTGTTTTCTTATATATCTCCTTGGGAAGCTCCTCAACTAGCTCTTTCTTGGCTAGGTAGTTGATTGTTTTGAAGTTTAGGTGGTTCAGTCATCGATGCCATAGCCAGCTTGCTTCAGTTGATCCCTTTGAAAGAAAGCAAGCTTCTGAGTAGCCGGCTGACCAGTCAACAATATACATGTTGCCTCTCCTTATGCCAGTAAGAAGAATTACTCCAGTTGACTTGTCTCTTATGTTGCAGGAGTTTTTCGTGAAGTCAACTGAATGGCCATTATCGCATAGCTGGCTGATGCTGAGCAGTTTGTGTTTTAGTCCATCCACATGGGAGACTCTATTTACTACAACTTTTTCCTTGACCACGAACCCTTCTCCAACGGTTCGGCTTTTGGAGTTGTCTCCAAATGTGACAAGTGGACCTTTGACTTCTTCATAACCGTCGAGATCTTCTGTGTCTCCGGTCATGTGCTTGGAGCACCCGCTATCTAGATACCAGATATCTTTGGTTTTCTTCATAGATAGGATGCTCTTATCCTGCAAAAATAAGGATTAGCATTTAGGGACCCGTTTAATATCGGGTCCTTGTTGATACATCAAGCTCTTTGGAATCCAAACTTGCCAAACTTTCAGCTTTTTATCATTCAGAGATCAACCTGATTTGGATCGCCTGATCAGTTTAGATTTTCTTTCAACTCTTCTATTTTGAGTTGAATCAGTTGAATAGTACCTGCGTTGAGAGTTAGTTGGATAAAACAATTCAACTAAAATGCTTTGGTCTTGAGACCTTTGAGCTCTTTGATCAGGCCAGTGCCTTGTATGTTTTCAGTTTACTGGATTGAACCCTTTTGGTTCATTTCTAGAATCCAGGTACTCATTATAGTGATGGTAGGGTTCAAATGAGTTTCTTTGATCTCTCCTATAGGTGTTCTGATTGACCTTCTTGGTAGGATAGGCTTGAGATCTAAACTGGTTTTTCTTTCTAAAGTGGACTGATCTATCAGTTTGCCTTGGGGACATTCTATGTTGAGCTGGTGGTCCTTGTTGAGCTGAAGGCTTTGAATGAATGGATTGGTTTGAGTGAACTGATGGTCTTGGCTGGAATTTTGGCTTCAATTGACCTTGTGTTTTTGGTTGGGAGAACTGACTGAATTGTCTGGGCTGAGTTTGAGGATTTCTCAATATTCCTTTGCCCTTAGTTGGCTCAGCTAGCTGATCATGAGTTGATCTGGTGAATCCTTTTAGGGTTCCTTTATCACTGGGTTGAGCAACTGCCTTTCCTTTCTCTAAGGCAGTGAACTTGCTATAGCCTAGTCCTGTGCTACTGGTTCCAGTTCTTTGATGATTTAATATCTCATCTAGAGTTTGAGATCCCTTTTTGAACTTAAGAGTTACTTTTTCTCTCTCATGGATCTCTTGCTTGAGTTTTTGATTCTCAGCTTCTAGGTCAACAGTTCTTAGTTTCAACTTTTCAAATTCCACAAACTGAGACTCAAGATAATTCATTCTTTCATGATCAATGCTCAGTTTTCTAACTCTATTTCTCAGTTCATCATTTTCATCTTTCAGTTCAACATGCAAGCAGGATATTGAATCTAATTGATTTTCTAGCATTATAAGTTTCATATCAAGTTCATTGCTAGAAACAGTTGCTTCATTAATATGATAGAAGGAGGTTTGAGAATCAGCTGTACTAACCTCTTCATCATTGTCAGCCATGAGGCAAAATAGTACTTCATCATCTGAGTTGTAGCCGTCAGAATCAATTCCAGATGGATAGTCTGAATCGTCTAGCACGGCATTCTCGTAGTTTGCAACCATTGCTTTCCTTTTGAAGAAGCTCCTCCTCACTTTGGCTTTCTTTTCTTCAAGGAGTTCTGGACATTCATATCTGTAATGTCCTTGTTTGTGGCAATGAAAATATTCTCCTAGATTTCGATTGCCACCCCTGAACGGTTCAGCTGATCGTTCAGCTGGTTGATGAGTTCTCTCATCTTTTGGGATCTCATCAGTTTGAGGTGGAACTGATTGTTTATCCCGGACTCTCTTCAGTTTTTCTAACAATCTGGTAACTGATTGAATTTGATCATTGATGTCTTCAGTCAAGTTTTTCTTCTTTTCGGTTGTTTCTCTTTTTCGTTCGGATGAAGATCCGCCTTGATTTTCTCTGGCTGGTGAGCTCCTGGGCCGAAAGTTGTTCCTTTCTCGAGTGTCTCTAAACCGGGTGAGAAAAGGACTGAGGATGTGCCACTTCACTTGGTGCATCAGGATTTGGGTAATGGAGGATCTGAGGAGCGAAATACGGATATTGGAGATAATATAAGAAAGGATGATGAGGCTGTTAATACTGCTTTGGAAGCTCATCTACCGTCAGTTGAGGATTCTGTTGATCGGGACTTTGAAGAGGCCGTGGATGATCATTCGTCAGTAGAGAATGAGGGGGATGATACAATAAATAATCACAATGCTTCAAGAGTTATTATTGCTGATTCTAGTCTTCAGAAGTTAGATGACCCAATTGTTGAAGCGGAGAATAGAACTCCAGTGCCATTTAAACGTACCTATGTTAAGCGCACACTTCCCCCAGTTGAAGAATTACGGCGATCGGGCCGATTAAATCAAAAATCTACTGATGCAAATGATGATATTTTGGCTCCGTATGTGGTGAAAGATCCTACCTCACGAGCTTTGCCAAATATGGAGAAGGTTGCTAATTTGAACAATAAGGATGCCAACACAAGCGATGATGCTCGCTTGTGTGAATCGGTTCAATCTTGATGAATGTTATTACGTGGAATATTTGCGAGATTGGTACAGAGGTGTCCCGTAATATCTTACGTAATCATATTGAGGTTTTTAAACCTGAAGTTCTGGGTATAATAGAACCTCGTGCTAAATTTCATAACATTGCTCGATCCTATTGGAGATCGATGGACTTGATTCCGATTTTTCAAAATGATAGAGGTCGAAGGTGTTCAAATATTTGGGTTTTTGTTGGTATTCATGTGGATGCTGAAGTTGTCTTTTCTTCAGATCAATGTGTGTTGCTTAAAATTAAATTCAAGAGCTTTAGTGGAATGGTGGCAGTTGTGCATGGAGCTTCATCATACATGCAGCGGCGTCTTTTATGGATTGAGTTGAGTGTTCTCTCCGGCAATTTCTTGATTTTGGGGGATTTCAATGCTATTCGCGGAGCTCATGAAAAACGTGGCAAGTCTAAACCTTCTCCCCAATCTTGCATGGATTTTAATAATTTTATTGGGGAGCTTAATGTCATGGAGATTGATAGTAATGGGTTATTTTTTTCTTGGTCGCGTAAACGTTTCTTCCCGGAACTTACGGAGAGTAAAATTGATCGTGCGTTGATTTTTGAGGATTTTCAGAACGGTTGGGATTCAATTACAGCGACGTTGCTTCCAAGGTTATGTTCGGATCACTCTCCTCTGGTGGTTGTGTGTAAAACTTCTTCTCAATCCGGTCCGAGGCCTTTTAGGTTTTGGAATATGTGGACAAGACATGATTCTTTTCTTTCCCTGGTTCGGGGATCATGGACGCTTGATGTGGATTCTAGAAGCTCTATTAGGAGAGTGATGATTAAATTAAAGCGGCTTAGGAGTGAGCTCAAGAAATGGAATGCAGAGGTTTTTGGAAATTTTAATTCCAAGATTGGTGTTCTTCAAGACAAGTTGGCCGACATTCAAGTGGATATTTCTTTGCATGGCTATTCCGATCAGAGATTAGAGGAGGAAATTTCCATTCAAGCGGATATTAATGGTCTCTTACTTGTTAAATCTTCTCATTTGCAGCAAAAGAGTAGGGTTGATTGGTTAAATGACGGAGATCGTAACACAAAATTTTTTCATGATGCATTAAGACGTCGCCGTGCAAAAGCTTCGATAGATGCTTTGTCTATTGAAGGTGAAATTGTCATGAATCCTGACCGAATTTCCACTCATATGGTGAATTATTTTGAGAGATTATTTGCTACTCCTACCCACGGAAACATTGATTTTGGAATGGTGGAGACTTTAATTCCAAATTTAATTGATGATCGGCAATCTCATATGCTTATTTTGAGGTCAAAGCTGCTGTCTTTGCACTTGATGGGGACAGTGCGGCTGGTCCGGATGGCTACACTGGGAAATTTTTTCATGTTGCATGGGACATTATTGCGTCGGATATTTATAGTGCCATTTTGGAATTTTTTGAGTATGGCTCTATCCCTTCGGGTTTGAATTCTGGATTCCTCGTTCTAATTCCTAAGAAAGAACGGGCATTGTTGGTGGAGGAATTTCGTCCAATTGCTTTAACTAATTTCTTTTTTAAGATTTTTACTAAAGTTCTTGCTACTCGTCTTAACTCTGTGGCGTCTCAAATTGTGTCTCAGAATCAGTATGGTTTTATTCAAGGGCGGCAGATTCATGATGCTATTGTCTTAGCTTCGGAGGGCGTGAATGCTATAAATCGAACACATGAGGGCCGAAATATGGCTTTCAAGCTGGATATAACGAAAGCCTTTGATACGATGGAATGGACGTTTCTTAGATGGGTGTTGAATAATTTTGGTTTCCCATCAAAATTTTGTGACTGGATTGATTCAATTCTTTCATCAGCTCGTCTTTCGGTTCTTGTGAATGGATCTCCTAAAGGATATTTTGCTTGTAGCCGTGGTGTTCGTCAAGGAGACCCTCTTTCACCTCTTCTTTTTGGAATTGCTGAGGAATTGTTCCATTATATTCTCACTCGTGTGGTTGATAATCGGCGTCTGATTCCTATGTCGTATGCTCGTGGTGTTGATTTTCCGACGCACATTCTATATGTGGATGATGTGTTTTTATTTTGTCGTGCGACTCGATCAAATGTTCGAACACTTCACAATATCTTGGATTTATATGCCAAAGTGTCGGGACAGATCTGTAGTCGGCCTAAATCGAAGGTTTTTTATGGTAATGGGACGAGGCCGAGAGTTAAGAAGTTAATTTCATCTAGGCTGGGTTTTAATGTGGGGACTTTTCCAACTGAATACTTAGGTGTTCCTATTTTTGGAGGAATTCCCAAAGTAATGTATTTGCAGAGTTTGGCGGACAAGATTCTGTCCAAATTTGCAAGATGGAATGGACAGGTTCTATCAATGGCAGGCCGGCTATGCCTTCTCAAATCTGTTATTGTTAGCTTAGGGATACATTCCATGATGGTTTATGAATGGCCGGTTTCTTTGATCAAAAAGCTTGACACGGCAATGAGGAATTTTTTGTGGAACGGGGATATCAATGTTTGATCATTCACGTCAGTGCAATGGGCTCGTACGTGCGCAATAATTGAAGAGGGTGGTCTTGGTCTTTCTTCATTCCAAGATCTCAATCGAGGCCTCCTCATGAAGCTTGCTTGGAATTATATTGTGTCGACTTCTTCGATTTTCCAGATTTTGCGTACTCGGTTTTTTTCATCGCCATGCATGCCTAAGCAAGTTGCATACTCTTCTATATGGCCTGGAGTTCGAAAACATGTTTCTTCTCTTTTACATGAATCGAGGTGTATTGTGGAACGAGGCTCCACTGTTGATTTTTGGCACGATAATTGGCTTGGCTACGTCATTGTTGATAAATTACGTATTCCGGTTGAGGCTCACATGCGATTCCATGATAAGG
The DNA here is from genome assembly GCA_026008535.1 of Perilla frutescens. Lineage (NCBI taxonomy): Eukaryota > Viridiplantae > Streptophyta > Magnoliopsida > Lamiales > Lamiaceae > Perilla > Perilla frutescens. The sequence continues at coordinate 23,632,722 of BRKX01000005.1, forward strand.
TTGGTGATTTTTTGATTGACGGAGTTTGGAGTTTTACAGCTTCATTTATTCGGGTCTTTCCGGATATTTTGTTTGATATTCTTCGAGTTCCAATTGTCTCGGGAGAAGATGAACGTCTCTAGTCGAAATCTTTGCATGGGAATGTGTCGGCAAAATTAGCCCGACTTCATTCGAGAGTGAGATTTCCTACGGTTAAATGGGGCACTTGGATATGGAATTCTTTAATTCCTATTCGTCGAATTTTAGTGCTTTGGAGGCTGCTTCTTTATCGTCTGCCGACTATGGATAAGTTACACGGATTTGTCGGCCCTTCAATTTGTGTTATGTGCCGGGGATCTATTGAGACGATGGACCATTTATTTTGGGATTGTTCGTTGGCAATGGTGGTGTGGCGTTGGGTTTTTCAGATTTTTCATATCGACGATGTGGATGCGGCTTCATTCCATCAAGCTTTCGTTCATTTTATGACATTATCTTTTAGTTCTCAAATTTTGGTTCTTTGGAAGGTGGCAGTGAACATGGTGGTTTGGGGACTTTGGACTTTTCGAAACAAAGCAATTCATGATGACTTGGTTCCTACTCTGTTTGTTTTGATTAATGTCGTTCGAGTTGCTTTGCGGGAAATTGAATACATGGTTGGAAAAAAAGGGTACATGAAAAATGATGTTGATGATCTCATTACTTTGAAAGCTCTTGGGATTAAGCCGCGTCCGTCTCCTCCAAAGTCGGTTATTTCTGTTAGTTGGAAGCCCCCTCCAGCTGGATGGATTAAGATTAATACGGATGGCTCAGCTCAAGGGGCTCCTGGGAATATGTATACGGGAGGTGTTTTTCGTACATCGGATGGTTCGATTTGTGGGTGTTTTCATACGGAAGAAGGAGTAGGCTTTGCTTTTTTGGCAGAGGCGCTGGCAGTCTTGGCAGCTTTGGAATGGGCTAGAAGACTGTCTCTGGACTTTATTTGGCTGGAGGCAGATTCGGTTTATGTGGTCACTCTTCTCAGGGCAAGGAGTTTGCAGGTTCCTTGGATTATTAAAGCTCGTTGGCGTCAGGCTATGGATTTTATTGATAGTATTCACTTTTGTGTTTCTCATATTTTTCGAGAAGGCAATAGGGTGGCTGATATTTTATCTTCTCCTATTGTTCCTTCGGGATTTTGGACTGGTGTTATTCCTAGTATTTCTATGGCTGTTTTAGAGGATTTGCATTCTCGTGGTTTCTTTCGCTTTGTGTAGAGGAGTACTCTTTTTTCCGTATGGTTTTTCCTTCTCTGGGTTTTCCATATGGGTTTTAATGAGGCTCCGGTCCCCTGAGTTATCGATCTGTGATTTCTGGGACTTTTAGGTTTTATTTTTATTTATACAATTCATTTGATAACATTAGAAATCGAATCATGTATAAAGCATAAGTAATCATTTCTAAGCATGTTTATGTATTACAAAACCCAGGATTTTCTATGTTGCCCCCCAATTACTACCCCAAGCCACTCTGATACCGACACGTGTCCCATTTTCTTTTTGGCTTTTTTTTATTATTTTAAATTATTCCCAAATTAGTAAATACATCGTATTTTTTCCAAAAATACGGTTAATAGCTATTGGAACACTTTTCAATGTTACTACTCTAGTAGATGTTGCACAGTATCCTCGGTCCCACCTCTATATCGGCATAACACCGGTGTTTATCGACAAAATTTAAACATTCTAATCGGGATGAATTTTTGGATGTTTTCTGACGCCGGCAAGTTTTCCAAACTCTATAAGGTGATGTTGTCATCCCGATCTGTCGACTTTTAGATTTTTTTGAAGATCATTTGTAGAAGAAAATTATCTTCCTATTCATTCATTTGTTTTCCATAAACCCTGACTTTTTTAATTAGCACCCAATTAAATTGTGTTTTGATTTTAAAATTATATTTATATCGAAGCTATAAACAAAGAAAGGAATTAAAATTCTTTCCGTCTCCTGAAAAGAAAATATGTGTAGTAAGCGAGGACACACAATTTTCACAGAACGTAAAAAATTGAACGAAAATGGCTTGTGTGTTTCGCTTTCGAAGATCAGACGCTTTGGATTGTTTTCTGAATTATTCGCATTGACATCTACGACTGATTTTGTTGAAGCACAGTTAATATTTTCCATCTATTGAGGTGCGTTATGTTTATTTCGTGGATGAAGATTGGTTTTTCAATTTGTAAAATTGAATGTTAAGTGGATTATGAATGAGATACTTATATTTTATGTTACTTATTACTGATTATAAAACATGTTTTTGTATTATTTTTGTTTACGGCATTCAATCATAGTATTATTTGTTGGGATTATTGCATTCTGATTTCATCAATAATTGATAGGAGAATTATTCATGAAATCGTGCCCTCCTCCATCATTGTTATTTGGTGGGATTGTGGATATAGTAATTAATTGAAATTTTAGTCTAGTTATTGGTGAGTGGTCTTTTTTTTGTTTGTGTAGGGTTACCTAATTCCAAATGAATTTCGACTTGAATATTTCAATTGAGGATGATATATCTGAAGAGGATGAGGCTATAAGCAATGATAAAGATAGAGAACATACTGACCATGATGATGAAACATGTGGTGATGATTCATTGTCTATGAGATTAGACAGAAGGTTCGGCGTGGGTAGTACTTTGGTGAGCTTGGACCAAGTTTACTTACTTTATTGTGAGTATGGTAGGTATCGTGGCTTTAGTGTGAGGAAGGGAGATCAAACATATTTCTCCGGAATGAATGGGCTGCGTATGAAAGAATATGTATGTTCACGTGAAGGTCAACATGATGATAAATGTTCAAGAGGAAGATTAGCTGCGTATAAGAAGCAGACAACTCGATGTGGTTGCAAAGCTAGCATACGTATTGTAAGGGATATGGGTTCCCCATGAAAAGTATATAGATTCATTAAAGAGCATAACCATGAAATGTATGCATTGAACCAAAGTTATTTGTTACGGTCTACACGTCATTTATCTCAGTCTAAAGGTTCACTTGTGGAGGCGCTAAACACTGTCAGGACAGGAATGAGTCGAGCATGTAGATTTATGGAGAATGAAGCTGGTGGAGTACTAAATATCAATTTTACGCGGAAGGATGCTTATAATCACTTAAATCGGGTGAAGCAATCTTCAAGAGTAGATAGTCTCGATGCTAGTGGCCTGGTTCAATTTTTTATGAAGAAATCCAATGTTTTGGACGATGGAGGTCGTTTAATGAATTTTTTCTTTCGGGACTCTCGTTATCTTATTGACTATGAGTATTTTGGAGATGTTTTGTCGGTAGACACAACCTACAAGACAAACAAATATAATTTGATATTTGCCCCATTTGTAGGTATTAATCATCATATGAAAAATGTAATGTTTGGCTTGGCTTTCCTATCAAATGAGACGACAAGTTCTTTCGAATGGTTGTTTTCTACATTTTTGGAGTCGATGCATGGTAAAGAGCCGCAAGTCATATTCTCTAATCAAAGCCAGCCTCTTATGAATGGAATAGATTTAGTATTCCAAACTGCAAGTCAACGATTTTGTCAATGGCATATTAGCCGGAATGCTCCATCTCATTTTGGGCCTTTAAATTGTAATGGATTGTAGATGATATGGTGTGGGGAGACATACGGTAAGATCATATCATCAAAACTTTGTATTGTATTAAAGAGCTCACGGCTTAGATAGTCCTGAACGCACCATCAGTACACCGTAGAATAATCTGATAAGTTAGTTTATCTTGACTAACTGATTATTCTAGTACACTTGTTAGTGTATTGAGGAGGATCACGATAGGATACTATTCTCTACTCTGATCCTGATAGTGAGAGAATAAAGATCCACAGAGTTCGGATTCTGAACTCATGTTTATTGGCGATCATATGTGTGCATTGTTTATTGCTTTGATTTATCAATGGGTGAGATCCTTTTGTGGATCAATAAACTCGATATCTTGAGTAATAATAATGTATACATGTTGTGTCGTGCAATATGCATGAGCACCGTGTCCTGGTGCGCCAGGTTGATGATGTTCCCTTGAGAAAAGACAAGTTCATGTTGAAACCCTGCAGGTGGAATTTAATCCGTACATGATAAAGCTTGTGTGGTACTACTCAAGGTTCTAGATGTTAATTAATTATAGCTCTCAGAGGCTGACATAATTAATTAACGAACTTTATATCTTAAACACGGGGAATGACTGAACTAAAGGAGAAAACATATTCGTAAATATGTATTAAATTGGTAGATCAGTATTACTTCTTTAGTGGAATAAAAGTAATACTTAATTTATTTAATTATATCCTAAGTTTATTTGATATTGGAAATTAAATAAATTAATGGGCCAATTTAATATTCTTCTAAGATCTCTGTTGTAGCCCAAATAGACTGAAAGTGGACTGGAGATGGAACTTGAAATAGAGGCCCAAACCCAGTAGGGTTAGGGCAAGATAATTTCGCCCACCTCCCTATTTAATTAAGGGGAGGGGGATGAAATTATGAAGATTATTATTCAGCCCCTCTTTGTCTCTCAAGATCTCCACAGATTCTACAACCCTATCAGTAGTATATAGCCCACTCTGTATCTGATACTCAGTCCGGGAATATAACAGAAGATCTCGGAATGGAATATCACAAAAGAGCCGCCGATCCAGTGGAGGAAAAAGAGCGCCGATTTTGTTTCATTCAACAACAAGATTAGATCTTTAATCTTGTCCTCAGACCGTCTGTCAAATTGTAAGTAAATTCATTTCTATGTATTCCACTTTATTAGATTCGAATTTTCTTTTGCAAGGTTTTTGTGCTAGGCGTGTATTATACATATATTTTATATAAAATTATGATTTGCATGAACATGGGTTAATGAACATCCAATAGATCCTGCGGTGGTTTAATTCGAAAAAAAAACCAACAAAAATGACATTTCTCCCAATTCAAGACAAGGTTAGTTTGATCACATCGTTGTAAAATAAGAGTTAGGTTATCCAGGCAATGATCAAAAGATGAACCAAAGACAGAAAAGTCATCCATAAATACCTCCATTATCGATTCTATCACCCTGTGAAAAATGGCCATCATGTATCTCTGGAATGTGGTTGGGGCATTACATAGTCCAAATGACATAAAACGATAAGCGTAGATCCTATAGGGGCATGTGAATGCTGTCTTTGCTTGATCCTCAGGTGCTATCATGATCTAATTGTAACCTGAATAACCATCCAGAAAGCAATAATATTTGTAACCAGCTAACCTGTCTAACATCTAGTCGATAAATGGTAACGGAAAGTAATCTTTTCTTGTGGCCGTATTCAGAGCTCTGTAGTTAATGCAAACTCTCTATCCTGTGAGTACTCGTGTTGCAATAATCTTATTACTTTTATCCTTTACCATGGTGATGCCTCCTTTCTTTGATACCACTTATGCTGGGCTCACCAATTCACTATCAAAAATAGCAAAAATGATTCCTACATCCAGTAACTTAATGACTTTCTTTTTCACCACTTCTTGCATTACTGGATTCAATCTCCTTTGTGGTTGCACCTTTAGCTTGTAGTCATCTTCCATCAAAATGCTGCAATTGTCCATCATATTGTAGTCTTGTATCTTCTCAACATCTTTAGAAGCTTGTCCTGTTGCTCTGCATCCAAATATAAAGAAATAATTCCGGGATAAGCTACATTATCTCCTAGAAAAGCATATTAAAGATGTTCGTGCAATGGTTTGAGTTCCATTTTTGTTGGATTCGAAGTCTGTAATACCCCGAAATATTTTAGAAGGTTTAATTCAACTTATGTTACCCTCTGGTAATTTAGAAAATAAGTTGGGTCCTTAAATGACTCAAATAAAGGAAAATCGCAGCCAGGGAAATCTGTTAAAATTTATTTTGGTCAAAAATTACTTTAAAAATATGTTCTGATATTTTTCTCGGGTTCATAGAAAATATTTCAAGAATTGTGCCAACCTTTGAAATTTCAAATTTCGAGTTCAAATGAACTCTTGGCACAACTTTAAGTTGGAAAATAATAAATTTGAATAGAAAAAGGCACATCCGTCATTATCCAATTTCTTTTTCAAAATATTATCCTATTCATAATTATCCTATTCTTTTTTCATCATTATCCTTTTTCTTTTATTCGTAATTATCCTATTCGCTTTTCCTCTATAAATAGGAGCATAAGATTTCATTTTTCATTCATTTTCAAAATCGAAACGCCGAGCAGCTTCCAGAGAATGTACAACTCTAGTTTCCTATTTCAATTCTGAAATAGTCATTTTGAAGGTGTCAACGCGTAGATCATGAATACATGATTAAAATGATGACACGAAAGATGATCACGATGGAAAATCGTCGTGACCGCCGCCAATTCCTCGGATAAGGTACTTTCTCCGATTCTGGTCATTTGGACCGATGAATTTAGAAATTCCAAGCTCTAAATATGCTTGTATTTCAGTAATTCTACCGATTCCAATTTTTGATGTTGTGAGTTTTCGGTATTTTTCCCCGTTTTCATTTTATGTAAATCTCAGATCTACTCTTCCTGGATAGTCGTATTAGAAATCTTCTTTTTATAAATAGTCTTTGATCATTTGGATCTTGTAGTTAACCGGAATAGATTTTTGATTTCTCGTCGTTTGAAATCCGGATCCGAATATTATATTATAAATCTGCCCAGTTCGAATTTATGTTCTAGCCGTCCGATCTTTGATCTGATTACACCATTAAATTCCTTATTTTCTGCACTATCAAAAATTGTACTTTTGAGCGAAAATCCAACGAGTATCGAGCTCAATCGAGACCGATACATTTTCAGCTAAAATCTCTGAATATTGTTACCGATCAGTTTCGATTTTTGTCCCATTTCACCCATTTTGGTTCATCAAATCGAAAAAGTTTCTTCTCGAAAGTTGCTCGAAATAATATTTCCTATGCTCCCGTCGAATTTCGTAATTTTCTAGAGTCGCGCAATCTATTTTAGAATAGAATAGAATTAATTATAGCTCCACTTATAGTACATTAATTTCCGGAAATATAGTGTTTATCCTAAGTTAAAGTTTACCTTATGTAGTACCAGCTGAGCTAGAGAAAGAGTATCAAGGTTGATTCTTCAGGAGTTAGCCTTTCAGAATCCCGAGAATGGTGGGTTATACTATACTATCTTTGCAAATTGTATCTTTCGTGTTATTAATCTCTGCTTTGGTAAAATTGCATATGTGACTATCTGTGTTAAATATTTACATGCTACTGTATGTTGTCGGAGTCTCATAAACCAGCGCTGTGTCAATGTGAGTAGCTACAGTATGCATGCATTATTTGTCCTGCCCTACTCCTTGTCTGTGAGACTAAAATGAAACACTTATTGGTTATACTCTTTGGGTATACTATGGACATACTCAACGTTATGCGCTGGTGATGTAGTTCGGGTTGCGGGCAGTGACGGGTTATACTCTTAAGCGCTTCACGATAAAATGTTTTGGTGAATTCAGGTTGCTTCCAACTTTTAAACCTCCTAAGCTTCACTACTTGCATGGTCACAGATAGATTACTTTTACAAAATGATTTACATAACTTAAATTGTGAGAACTTGCCAACTGAATGGATTAGTACTCAGTCCAAATCTTTTCAAACATTTTCAGGTCAGTAGGCTGGAGCGTGGAGGCGAAGAGGCTGAGATATGGGCTATTATGATTTACTTATTTTTCCGTTGTCCCTTTTTGTTAGTATTCTGTTAAGAATTGAGCTTTCGCACTTATGATATTCTTTTGCTAAATGCTAAGAACTCTGATCTTGGTATTTTATTGATATGATTATGCTTCTCTGATTCTGAACATTTGTTGACTTCCTAGTTAACATGTATCATATGCTTAGCTATATAATTATTCCAAGGGGAGGAAGTCCGTCTTTCGTTATGCCTATTTGATCATTCATTTTAGCCTATGGAAGGGCTTCATTTGTTCAGCATATTGGTGTCTGTTTCTTTTGTCGACCTATGAATGGGTCTATTGATTGTTGGTATCTGGTTATTTGTTTCCGTTTGGCCTATAAAAGGGCTTATTGAATTGTTACAACTTCCATTCTTCTCTTATAAGCCGTCATAAACGGGGATTCGCTATAGTTACAGAGGTTATGCTGTCTAATTTTCCGGAAGGCATAACCTATCTTTGGCATACTCGGTTGTTAAATTTTATTCCAAACATTAATCCTTTTGGATTAACACCCCGTCATTAATTTAATTACCCCATTTCTTTCCCGCTTCTTAATTCCCACCCCCGTGGCGTCCATTTCCACCGTCTTTCGGGATTTGGGCGCTACAAAGTGGTATCAGAGCAGGTTTTCAACTCTGCAGACCTGTTGGGTCTTATTTCGTCTTTCATTGAAATTCCGTGTGATACTATATAAGCCCTCAGCTTGTCACTCACGCAACAGTCTAAAAGGTACGCATGTTTTTATGCGGATTTTAGTTTTTTAAAGTTTACATTATTTGTTGAAATGATAAGTTTGTCTGAAAGCGAAAGATTAGGATTCGCCGTGTTGATGGGAATTCCTCGAAAGATTGATTATTATGCGGATAGCATACTCTGATTAACTGCACTAATTGCATACTCTGTTGCTATAGTGATAGCATACTGGTTTCGAAATATGTCTGTGAGCATACTGATTTCTGTCGAAAAACTATGTTGATTACATATATGTATGAACTTGTTTATATATGCCTTGTGCATACTTGTGATGTTGGGAACGTGAAGAATTCATACTGTAAACCTTAATAGCCGGAATGTGTTTATTGTTTATACTCTTGAATGAGTACAAGAACTTGAAAGTGGGAGAATGTAAGATTAACTTAGCCTATAGTTGCTGAACTTAGGCTGAATTTGTAAACACTAATGAGATTGTTGAGAAGATAGTTTGACTGAGGAAACGTTTCATTTTGATGACTGAACATAAACTTACAGCTCAGAATAACTGCCACATGTATATCACGATGAGCGGATTATGAGATTTCGTGCGTATACCAAGAAAGATATCGATTCGGTGTTTGAGTTCATTAGGGAAATAACCTACTCTATGGGGGTCAACATCCGGTTAGAAGAAGTCTTTCAGATTGAGCTGTGTTAAAGTTGACCAAGAATTTGCGTTGTTACTAGGAAGATGGACACATTAAGGAATAAAATATTTTGAAAACAAAAACATAAGTCAACGATCTATGTGGAGACTGTGAATTTTTGTGGGTAGATATGTTAGACGATGATGGCTACTACAAACAAGGTTCAATATCAGAATTGTCACCTAAGCGAAATATTGAGGTAGACCGATCACCGCCTTTTATACCTCTATGTGGAGATGAGGTTATAAAGCTTTAACTTCGAACTAGAAGCAAAGAAACGAGTAATCGATTTATAGGCCAGTTATCAGATTGTGGATCTACTACAAGTTCAAGGAATCCCTACGCATGATTTCAGCTTGAGAGTCATGTTTAAAGATCCAGTTGCTGTTTCAGAGAGTGAATGTAGATTCGTTCTCCCAGATAAAAGTTATTCGATTCAGTAGATAGCCAATTAAGGCCATGACGTGTTTCATGTTTAGGATTTGTCACTTGTTTTAGATTGATTTTTAGAATAAAGGTAAAGATTGTCGTTACAATTGCAACCAAAATAATTCGAAGACATGTCGGTCAGGCGCAACCACTTTAAAGTCTAGTCAGACTCACCTATTTCATAGCAACCTCTTAAAGATGAAAGTGCGAGATGCACCGGAAAGAAAAAGAACCCGAGGAAGATTGTCAAAATGATAGATCTAATGGTTGGTAGATCGAGAGCGTCAGTATGATAGGAAGGTTTAACAAATCTATTTGTTCATTCCCATCGATCACTCTTCAATAACCTCATTTTATTTCAAACTTCTCGATCAAATCCTATTGGATAACTTGTAATCTTTTTTATGATATTCCCTTGATCACCCAGAATCAGTAATAGCACTTTCTTGCTAGGTTATACTGACACCTTCGTGAAAATTTTTGAGCACGGTTCTCAGTTGCTAAGTGTTGATCTTTCTTCCGTTATTCCTATATATCTTTGTAATGTGCGAGAACTCTTCGAGTTTATAAGTCCTCTGAAAAGGAAATATTTTTGGCACAAATAACCTAGTGTTATATCTCTTCCAGCTTTTGAACTTGTTAAAGAATTATTGATCAGATAAAGTCCTCACTCAAAGGCATTTGTTTTCTTTTACTCCCACTCACAGAACTCGAGTATGGGTCCTCAAATAGAAGAAAGAGCTTATAGAAGTATTCCTTTAAGTGTATCGTTGGGAGAATGGGTGATAGTATTCCATAGTGGGGAATAGAACTAAAGCAGTACCAGTTGGTGCTCTCCAAAGTTGAAAGTGCAATTCTAAAAGTAATTTCTCAGTTCGTAACGTTTAAGACAATATAATGTATGTTGGCGAGTAAGTTCTGAGCTTACAGCTAAAAAAAAATAGACATGCGATCTTTATACAAGCGATAACCAATGGGAGCAGGACAGTCAGATTACCACTTTGATGAAATGAGAGAAGTACAATGAAGAATTTAAAGATTGAGTTGTATCGGGAATACGTTTTAAAGCACGGGAAGGTCGAACCTCAATATTTTAAAGAATAAGAAGAAGAACGCTTCCAGGCGAATAAATCTGCCAGTAAATTAAAGCAGAACGAGTATAGACTCTTCAAAGAAGTATTTAATCAGGAAGAAAGCGGATAGAGGACTAGCGGTTGAAAATCAACCTAGAGTATAAGGATCTTATTGGTTCCAGACAGACGAATGCAGAAAGTGGGGTTTTGAACCCTAATGATGTACTTTGATACTCCTTCTCAAGGATATGGAAATTTCGGGATGAAATTTATTTAAGGGGGGTAGAATGTAATATCCCGAAATATTTTAGAAGGTTTAATTCAACTTATGTTACCCTCTGGTAATTTAGAAAATAAGTTGGGTCCTTAATTGACTCAAACAAAGGAAAATCGCAGCCAGGGAAATCTGTTTAAATTTATTTTGGTCAAAAATTGCTTTAAAAATATGTTCTGATATTTTTCTCGGGTTGATAGAAAATATTTCAAGAATCGTGCCAACCTTTGAAATTTCAAATTTCGAGTTCAAATGAACTCTTGGCACAACTTTAAGTTGGAAAATAATAAATTTGAATAGAAAAAGGCACATCCGTCATTATCCAATTTCTTTTTCAAAATATTATCCTATTCATAATTATCCTATTCTTTTTTCATCATTATCCTTTTTCTTTTATTCGTAATTATCCTATTCGCTTTTCCTCTATAAATAGGAGCATAAGATTTCATTTTTCATTAATTTTCAAAATCGAAACGCCGAGCAGCTTCCAGAGAATGTACAACTCTAGTTTCCTATTTCAATTCTGAAATAGTCATTTTGAAGGTGTCAACGCGTAGATCACGAATACATGATTTAAATGATGACACGAAAGATGATCACGATGGAAAATCATCGTGACCGCCGCCAATTCCTCGGAGAAGGTACTTTCTCCGATTCTGGTCATTCGGACCGATGAATTTAGAAATTTCAAGTTCTAAATATGCTTGTATTTCGGTAATTCTACCGATTACAATTTTTGATGTTGTGAGTTTTCGGTATTTTTCCCCGTTTTCATTTTATGTAAATCTCAGATCTACTCTTCCTAGATAGTCGTATTAGAAATCTTCTTTTTATAAATAGTCTTTGATTATTTGGATCTTGTAGTTAACCGGAATAGATTTTTGATTTCTCATCGTTTGAAATCCAGATCCGAATATTATATTATAAATCTGCCCAGTTCGAATTTATGTTCTAGCCGTCCGATCTTTGATCTGATTACACCATTAAATTCCTTATTTTCTGCACTATCAAAAATTGTACTTTTGAGCGAAAATCCAACGAGTATCGAGCTCAATCGAGACCGATACATTTTCAGCTAAAATCTGTGAATATTGTTACCGATCAGTTTCGATTTTTGTCCCGTTTCACCCATTTTGGGTCATCAAATCGTAAAAGTTTCTTCTCGAAAGTTGCTCGAAATAATATTTCCTATGCTCCCGTCGAATTTCGTAATTTTTGGATGAATTTTGAATAATATCGATTATTTAATTTAAGCAGTTATTTTATTTTCCGAGAGCATGTGTTATCGAAAAATTCTAAAATTCTCATTCTTTACTCTTGGCATGTATAGTATCATCCCTGAATATTTTCGTAATTTCCGAGCGGTTAAAAAGTGTCGTCGCGTAGATCTGGTAAACTTTGGATAAATGACAAGTTTTGGAAAGAGACCTCTGTGAAATCAGTTGATCCTAGTAAAACAAGAATAACGTTTTGGAATTTATTTCCTTCTTCGTCGAAATTATTCGAGGTCTCTAGATTCGCGCAATCTATTTTAGAATAGAATATAATTAATTATAGCTCCGCTTATAGTAGATTAATTTCCGGAAATATAGCGTTTATCCTAAGTTAAAGTTTACCTTCTGTAGTACCAGCTGAGCTAGAGAAAGAGTATCAGGGTTGATTCTTTAGGAGTTAGCTTTTCAGAATCCCGAGAAAGGTGGGTTATACTATACTACCTTTGCAAATTGTATCTTTCGAGTTATTAAGCTCTGCTTTGCTAAAATTGCATATGTGACTATCTGTGTTAAATATTTACATGCTACTGTATGTTGTCGGAGTCTCATAAACCAGCGTTGTGTCAATGTGAGTAGCTACAGTATGCATGCATTATTTGTCCTGCCCTACTCCTTGTCGGTGAGACTAAAATGAAACACTTATTGGTTATACTCTTTGGGTATACTATGACCATACTCAACGTTATGCGCTGGTGATGTAGTTCGGGTTGCGGGCAGTAACGGGTTATACTCTTAAGCGCTTCACGATAAAATATTTTGGTGAACTTAGGTTGCTTCCAACTTTTAAACCTCCTAAGCTTCACTACTTGCATGGTCACAGATAGATTATTTTTACAAAATGATTTGCATAACTTAAATTGTGAGAACTTGCCGACTGATTGCATTAGTACTCAGCCCAAATCTTTTCAAACATTTTCATGTCAGTAGGCTGGGGCGTGGAGGTGACGAGGCTGAGATATGGGCTATTATGGTATACATATTTTTCCGTTGTCCCTTTTTGTTAGTATTCTGTTAAGAATTGAGCTTTCGCACTTATTATATTCTTTTGCTAAATGCTAAGAACTCTGATCTTGGTATTTTATTGATATGATTATGCTTCTCTGATTCTGAACATTTGTTGACTTCCTAGTTAACATGTATCATATGCTTAGCTATATAATTATTCCAAGGGGAGGAAGTCCGTCTTTCGTTATGCCTATTTGATCATTCATTTTGGCCTATGGAAGGGCTTTATTTGTTCAGCATATTGGTGTCTGTTTCTTTTGTCGACCTATGAATGGGTCTATTGATTGTTGGTATCTGGTTATTTGTTTCCGTTTGGCCTATGAAAGGGCTTATTGAATTGTTATAGCTTCCATTCTTCTCTTATAAGCCGTGATAAACGGGGATTCGCTCTACTTACAGAGGTTATGCTGTCTAATTTTCCGAAAGGCATAACCTATCTTTGGCATACTCGGTTGTTAAATTTTATTCCAAACATTAATCCTTTTGGATTAACACCCCGTCATTAATTTAATTACCCCATTTATTTTCTGCTTCTTAATTCCCACCCCCGTGGTATCCATTTCCACGGTCTTTCGGGATCGGGGTGCTATAGAGTCGGTGGCAAGGAAACTACGTCGGATGATCCCGGTCGACCCAGAGGTGAGAATTTGGTCAGGGTTGACCCATGCAAGGTCGGGTTGACCAACCGGTTAACCTCCCAGTCGACGCACCCCTTTGTATTTTCTTCTTGGACGGGTCGACCCAGAGTACTCTCAATGCTCTTCCAGTATTTTTCTCCCGATTTACTCATTTGGTCTCCCTCTTCCTCTTGTGCATTTAAGACATGTATTGTTTCAAGCAAGGGAACACTATCCAAAGATTTATCATAATCAAAAATTAAATTATGGTGTCAATAAACATAATTTTGGATACAGTGTTCTAATAGATCTCCTTTGATAGGCATTTGCGTTGAAATAGAGAACACATCTTCAAAAATGGTGCTTCCATCTTCTCTCTCCTCATGATGCCACATTGCATGTACCATAGACAGTGTAATCTCTTCAGCATCAATCTTTAGTGTCAACTCCCTATTCCTAACATCAATCATTGCTCCTCCAGTAGCTAGGAATGGTCTTTCTAAGATCAAAGACGCATGGGTATTCTCTAACACATCGAGAATTTCAAAATTTTCAAGAAAAATGAAATCATTAACTTGAACAAGTATATCTTCAACAATTTATGTACCATGAGTAATAGAATGATCCGCCATTTGAATAGCTATGGACGATGGCTTAAGATTGCCAATCTCCAAGTTCCTGAAGACATGCAATGGCATTAAATTAATGTTGGCTTCAGAATCACATAGTGCTCTATCAATTGTCATGTTCCTAACAGTGCATGTGATTGTGAAGCTTCTAGGGTCCTCATCTTTTCTGGCAGTCTTCTTCTATTTTTGATCAACAATTCTTTAACAAGCTTAAAAACTGGAAGAGATATAACACTAGGTTATATATGTAAACACATTGCCTTTTTAGAGGACTTATAAACTTGAAGGGTTCTTGCATATAACAGAGATATAGAAGAAATCAACGGTTAGCAACTGAAAACTGTGCTAAAATATTTTCACAAGGGCGACAACATAGCCCATCAAGGAAATGCTATTACTAATTCTTGATGATCAAAGAAATATCATTCAAAAGATTGCAAATTATCCCAGCGGATATAATCAAAGAATTTCAAATGGTACAAATGGAGAATTTCAATTGATACGAAGCTATTGAAGGGCAATTGATTCAATTAACAAGAGAATAAATCGATTCCAAAAGAGAATGAACAAATCGATTCTATTGACACGAGAATGAATAAATAGACTCAACAAAAACTTCTATCATACCGAAACTCTCAATCTATCGAATACTAGGTCTATCTTCTTAATGATCTTTCTTGAGCATCAAGTACCTTCTTCTTGGCGAGGTTGCTATGGAATAGCACAAGTCGGTTGGACTTCAAATGGCTTCACTTGGTTGGAAGATAGATCTTTCGGCTTAAGGCATCAGCTACAACATTCCCCTTTCCAGGATGATATAAGATCGTATAGCCGTAATCCTTCACCAACTCTAACCATCTTCTTTGACACAAATTCAACTCCTTCTGGGTGAAGAAATACTTCAAGCTCTTGTGGTCGGTGAAAATCTCGCACTTGCTTCCATAAAGATAATGCCTCCAAATCTTCAATGCATAAACTACGGCAGCTAGTTCGAGATCATGCGTCGGATGATTATGCTCATGCGTCTTCAACTGTCTTGATGCGTACGCCACTGCCTTTCCATGTTGCATCAAAACACACCCAAGTCCTTGCTTCGAGGTGTCACTATAGATGACAAAGCCTTCAGTCCCATCAGGAATGGTCAACACTAAGGCTAACTCGAGACGTCGCTTTAATTCTTGAAAACTCTGCTCACACTTCTCGCTCCAACCAGAACTCGCATTTTGAAAATTTTGCATACAACTCTTCTTTCCTTAGCGTCTCCAATACGATTCTGAGATGCTCAGCGTGTTGCTCCTTGCTTCTTGAATAAATCAAGATGTCGTCGATGATGACTATCACGAATTTGTCGAGGTACGGATGGAATACTCGATTCATTAAGTCCATGAAGACTCCCGGTGCATTGGACAATCCAAAAGGCACCACCGTGAACTCATAATGCCCATAACGCGTTCTAAATGCCGTCTTTGGGATGTCACTCTCCTTGATCTTCAATTGATGATTGCCGGATCTTAAATTGATCTTCAAAAACACACCGGCTCCCTTCAGCTGATTGAACAAATCTTCAATTCTTGGCAGCGGATACTTGTTCTTGATCATTAACCGGTTCAATTCTCTATAATCAATGCACATCCGCATTGATCCATCCTTTTTCTTCACAAATAACACAGGTGCTCCCCATGGTGAAACACTTGGTCGGATTAACTTGTTGTCAAGTAACTCCTGAAGTTGAACTTTGAGCTCTTGCAACTCCTTTGGCGCCATTCTATACGGAGCCTTAGATATTGGTGTCGCACCTGGCACTAGGTCGATGGTGAACTCGATCTGAAGGTCAGGAGGAATCCCTGGCAACTTGTCTGGAAATACATCGGGAAACTCGTTCACCACTAGCACATCTGACACCTGGACTTCAGTAGACTTTGACTCCACGATGTTAACGAGAAATCCCTGACACCCTATCTTCTTCAACAACTTCATTGCCTTCATTGCTATAATGATTCTATGCGTTGATCTCGTTCTTGCACCATAGAAGATTAGCTTAGGCTCACCCGAAAAAATCAAATTCGACCTCACGATCACGACATCGAATCGTGGCATGATTCTCACTCAACCAATCCATAGCTAGGATTACATCGAAATCACGCATCTCCAAGACATGAAGATCTGCTCTCAGCACTCTATTATTGATTTCTGGCTTCAGGCCATGCGCCATCTTGCTAGAAGAAACTTTCTTTCCTGAAGGAATACTGATCTCTAACAATTCACCACTATCTTTGCATGAAATGCCAAGCTCGGAACAGCTTTTTGGCACACTAGCTCGTTAGGTCTATGTCATTCTTAAGGCTAATTCGAGGACTACAAAAGCACTTTTCATCATTTCATAATCAAGAAAGCACACAACTTCCAAGATTTCATTTCTTTTAAACGTGTATCAGGAATTTTAAAACATCATAGTTGATCGTGACAACAGATACAATTCATTCATCTTTATTGTCCAACTTCGGACCATTCTTTTCTTTTCTTTTGTCCAACTTCAGACCATTCATTCTTTTCTTTATCATGCTATCACGATTTATTCAACTCTTTAACTTCTTTAACTTCTTTCCCGACACACTCTATAATATACACCCCCATTTCATATTACTCATACTTGAAAATCTTTAAAAGTACATACCTTAGGATCGGAGTCAAGCCGAGTAGCCATCGTGAACAACCACCCACATTTCTCATACATAAATCAAACACATACAGAACAAGTCTACATGAGAGTAGACCCACTCTGATACCAATTTGTAACGCCCCAAACTACTCCATTTGGCCACGTCACTTAACATACTTGTAACGTCCCAAACTACTCCGTTTGGTCACGTCGCTCAACAAATAATTTATTTACATGCTTTTGCGCTCTCATAATAAATTTAGCGGAAGCTAAGGTCAAATTTCATAATGAGGTATAATATTATAAATCCCATATAAATTTTTCTTCACAATTATAACATGCAACCTATCAAAATCTACCCTGTCACACAACATAGTATTTAACGGAAGCATAGAATAATCCCATCCACATCATTCGTACAATCATCTAACCTATCGGGCTCGTAGGTCTTAGACAACCCGCCCGTCTAGCACCCTAGTATAACCATCACAAAATTTAGGGTTCATCGACATATATTTACACAACGTAGGCTCCTAGGTCAAACGACCCGCCTTTAAAATATTGAAATGTTATGTCAAGTTAAATACAATCACAACTACAAAAATCGGGCTAATCCCATTCCCAATAATTGTTAATCATAAGATAAATAGAACGATCAATGGAATTATAATAATATGCGTATTCAAAGGAATGTAAAAGAAAATACAAGCTCGTGGGGGTTCTCTTGTGTTCACAACGCTCCTACTCGGTCTCCGACTCCTCAACCTGAAATTCATTGAATGAATGGGGTGAGTATTTAACAACATACTCAGTGGGGAACACTGTAAACAGTTATAGCTAATTGCACAAGTTAAAATATAACATATGAATAATTCTTTTCTTTTGTGGAGACTAGTCTCAACCCCGTAGGGCCCAAACATCATGATGCCCCCGTTAATGAACGTCTTTATCCCTGTAGGGATGTCCGCAGACATACTACCCCCCAAGGAGGACATTAACGAGTCTATTATCGATCCCGAAGGATCTCTTTATTGACCCCGAAGGATCTCATTCATACGTATACAATCAAAGCACAACAATAACTATAACTTTACACGTGTTCACAGTTTAGAGTTACCCCACCTTATGAGACGCTTTAAGTTCCTTTCAACCTTGAAATACTCATTTGCCGCGCACAAGTTGTCCACCTCGAACCCCAATACGTCACTAAGCACCTTTCAATTCCCTTTTTCATTTTAGATGTCGAGCTATTCAATTAAATCATAATTTGACCAAACACATGCTATACTTTGCTTTAAGGTCTTCATACATATCCATATACACAATCATGGATATACAAACTCATAACATGATTTTGGACTCAAAATACACATTAAAACTCTTTAAAGCATTTAATCGAGCACGTTACGTGCACACATTTAAACCACATGTTCATGATTCAATTTAAATCCTTTAAATCTAATATTTCAAATACAAACACCTTCATCCTAGGGCTCAAACATACATGAAACTCAACTCCATACAATTATCATAACACCTCCAATCAACTATCAACATATTAAGGGGAAATTAGGGCAAAAATCCAAACCCTAGCAACAATGAACCCTAGGGATTTAAATTTAACAACACATATAGCTTCAATGGAGTAAATAAACCATATGTTTGAGATATCAAAGCATGGAGATCAATAGAATTGAAAAACCCTAATTTTTGGATAACAAACCCTAGGTATGATTCAACAAGAAATGAGTGTTTAATCCCCAAGAAGAAGAGGTATAGGGTTTACCTTAGTTGATGGATGATAATGGTCGAATACACTCCAAAAGATGAAGAGTTTCTTGAGAGAGTTGAGAGAAAAATCGCCCAAATGGAAGAGAAGAAAATGAGGAGAAATGGATAAGTGTGGTATTTAAAGAGTGAAAATTCCGAAGCAGGGCGCGACCAAAAGGGGTCGCGTTTTCCAGTCGCGTTTGAAAAATACTGTGAGACGCAACCAAAGGTGGTCGCGTTTTGGGGTCGGGTTTTAGCCGAAGAAAAATGGCTCTCTGAAGCTGTTAACACGCGACCGAGGGGGTCGCGTTTCATGGTCGCGCTGTAGACCCCTCAGAACGCGACTCGAATGGGGTCGCACTTTTCAGTCACACTCAGACTGTAGATTTTTGAAAGAGCTTCGATTTGAGTACTTATGGGCCTCGTGGTTCCAACCGAGTCAAAAGTTATGACCTCCGGACGAAACCCTACCAAAACTCAGCGAGACCCTCGATTTATGCTATTTTCGAAAACACATACAATACTCAACTTGAATTTTCAAAATATATATACTACTCATTTAATGCACACGGAAATTACATAAAATTAAGGTATGGCAATCATAAAATTAAACGCAATTACAATCATTCCTTAACACATAACTCGACATTTTAGTATTAAAAATTCAAACTGTATTATATACTCAGTATAATACTACTGTGTGCTAAGACGTATCGGCTCGAGTGGAACAACCTGCAGTAAAACAACGGCATAATACAAACATACTCACATGATTAATATCCAAACAATATTAATCCAAAATCATTTACTAAAATTATAATTTATAATTTAGCAAAAGGGTCGGGGTATCACACTTCTCTTCTAAGATACCAACTCCTTCAAAAAGTTTGCATATCCCAGCATCTGCTGCAAGGCTTCAATCTATGGAATATTAATTTCTATTTTCTTGAAGATTTCCAAGAAATTAGCAAATCATTCCTTCATCTTCTTCTTAGCTAGTCTTTGTGGGAACGGGACCTCATCTCGATTTGGATAAGTTTGCCTAGGCTTTGATTTTCTGCTATTTTCTTCCCTTGGGTCATCATCTTTACTTTGTACTACCACTTTCAATTCCTTCCTTTTGTTTGGCACATGTGTCGGCTCCTCATCAGTTGGCATTTATGGACTAAGATATGAAGTTCTACTCCTCAGATTTATCGAATAACAATCACCATAGGGAATCATCACTCTCTTATTTCTATCCACGTCTATCTTGAGCTGGTCACATTGCTTAAACGTGATCCTTATCTGACTCTGGACAGCTTGTTTGAGATGTCCTATCTCTGCTGCCATATGTTCAACATGTGCATTAGTTCTTCTAGTAAACTCATCAAAATGATCAGAGAGTCCTTGACCCTCATGTGTTCTATATGAGTATAGATTCGTGGTATGAGGCTTATCAAAATTATTCATCCCCCAGTTGGTTCGTGAATAATTCTGAGGATTGTTCATGTAATCGACCTCTTCCAAACAACTCATTTCTCTTTGGCTCTCAGTGAGTAAGAGCAACTCCTCCTTCAATGCTGCAGTAGTTGACTGAAGATCTTGTAAGTAAATTTCCTCTACCACTCCAACTTTCTGCAACTTTCTCAATGATGATGATTCTGAAGAAAGAAATATTGATTCAGATGAAGAAACTATTGCATTCACAGCCAAAGTTTTTGAATTTCATGATCCCTTCATCTATGTCGAAGAAGATGATTCAGATAATAAATATTTTAGCCAAGAAGAATTCGTGAAAATGTACAAAGAGATGTATACAAAGTGGCTGGAAGTTGTGGAGATCAACAAGACTCCTCAGTCTAATAACAAGAGTCTTATGGAGGAAAATGAGAAGCTGATCAAATCTGATTCGGATCAGTAAGTTATCATACAACAGTAAGAAAAAGAGATTTGCAGAATTATCTTCTGAGCTCAAATCCATCAAGAAGAATGTCACTATGCTGAACAGTGGAACAAAGAATCTTGATAAGATTCTAACTGGTCAAGGACATTCAGGAAACAATCATCAAGGTCTTGGATATAATAGAGGACAATCAAAGACTGCATTTGTCAGAGAAAGTACAAGCCAGTCAGCATATGTACATAATAATGTTCAGTACAGTAAGAAGAACATTATAGACAGAAGAATGTCTAATCATAATGGCAAGAGGAGAGGGATTATCTGCCATTATTGTGAGAAGAAATGATGTAACCCGGACAAATTGTACAGGATACAAGAACACGCGGAAGACTTCTAGGAACAAACAAGCCAACTAAGTAAGGATTCAACCCTACTTTATGACTCAATAAATGATAATAAACTGAAAATAATGGAATACAACTCAAACAAATATACGAATCAATCTAGACCTAATTACAATACTTAGACGACGACACAAAAATAATACACAAAAATCCAAATATGAGGCTGATTTGGGACGAGAACTATGGCTGGAATAAGGAGATATTTGGGACGTGATTTATGGTGAAGAATGGCTAGGAGTAGATAGGATATGATAACGATGAGTAGGACTTATGGTATATGATGTAGAACACGATGAACGGATCTTGAATTATGCACGAACACGGCTGGACTTGTTGGAACTGATATGAGACGTGTGTTGGTGTTGGATGGATGTTGTTGTAGGCGTCTTGGTGTTGGTGTTGATGTAGAATGAATTGAAACGCGATTAATCCCCAGCGTATCTTGTACGATGAAAATGAATCTCAAAGTTGTTCTTCGGTAGCGAGTTCACCCTAATTCCTCATGTGAATTAGAACGTTCCCTTGTTATAAGAAACAAAGTTGCTAGGCTTCAAGAATGAATATTTTTGAAGAAAACAAACAAAAGCTTTTGGATATTTGAGACACAATTGTATACAATGGCAAGTTTAATCAATAATGTCTAAAATAACAATGTGACATGGTTCCCCTATTTATAAGACTAAGGGAGAACGAAATTTATGTCTAAAAAGGCCTAAAAAACTAATCCAAAAAGGTCTCCTAACTATACTAGAAAAATACCTAAACTAGAATTCTATTCAAGGTAGGAAATTGCCTTAAATACAATTCTTGTCAAACCTATTCAATTATGAACGAAAATTACATAAAAAATAAATAAAAATCTGATCCAAAATAATAAATACTATAGTTTAAAATAAAATCAATCCCTTAATTAAATAACTAAGGGGGACGAAAACTCCCATGCAAGCCATGCACGTCCAAAATGCCTTCAACATGCATGCTTGTGACTTCAACTCTTTTCATCATCATATGTTGTTCTTCAAACCTTGATCTCCAATCTTTAATTGTTAACAAAGTAACAATTTTGGGACCCTTTAATGGAAGCTCTTCATTTAATTCTTTGATGCTTATCGTGCCTTCATCTTTCTCCTCCTCTTGAAAAGAATTCGTCCTCGAATTCGAACGTCTTGGATCGTAAATGAACATGAACTGATCATCAACATCTTTTGGTGGCTCATCAATATCATGTGTCACATCTTTGGCAACTTGTAGAATAATGACATGAAAAGTACATGATTGACAAAAAATGTTAGAAATCAGCGGCTTCTCCATGTTTGCTTGTACGAGATCCTCTTTGTCTTCAACCACTTCAAAGTTGATCTCACTCTCCACCTCTTTCACAAATAGCAACATCTATCAATTCTTCAAGAGATGCTTCAATGGAAACGGTTACCTCTAGAATAGGATCTTCTTTGATGGCATCGAATTCAGTTGGTAACGCCACGTGGATCTCCTCTTGACTCACTTTTTTTGACGTCATCTCTAACGTCTCTTCTTGACTTGCTGATTCAATTTCTTTGCCTTGCTCAGAAATCAACAACAGGACTTGTAGATTCAGACATTGAGCTTCAAAGTGACCCCAACCTTGACATTTAAGGCAATGAATATCTCTGGCTCGGATCGGGGTAGCGGTAGGTGACTGAATTGGCAGTGTTGGCCGTGTAGGTGGCAACGGTGTTGCAATAGGTGGCTGAACTATTGGGGTAGGCCGTGCATATACGGGTCTTGCAACGGGCGCGGTCCTACAGCTGGACTGTGGTGCAAAATATTCCAAACGTCTCTCAACTTGTTTCTCATATTGCACCATGTCTTCCAACTCCTTATAGTGATACGATGCTATTTTTTCTCGGATTGACCCTCGTAGAGCAGCTAGAAATCTCTCCGTTGTATCTTCTAGATACTCATCTATATCAGCTCGTCTCATGGCTTCAATCATTTGGTGATAGTACTCTTCTACACTACGGCCTCCTTGTCTAAGCTTGTGTAGCTTTTCCTCCAGCTCCTATAGGTAGTGGTCTGGAATGAAGCGTTTCCGCATCTCATCTTTCAGCTCTCGCCACGAATCGATGGGTGGAAGGCGGTCTCGGTGGCACCGGTTTTGCTGGAATCCCCACCATGTTGCTGTGTAGCGTGTAAACTCCAAGGAAACTAATTGCACTTTCTTTTTCTCGGGAAAGTCGTAGCACTCAAAAATATTGTCTACTTTTCGTTCCCAATCAAAGTATGCATCGGGATCGTGTAGACCTTCAAACTTGGGGATGATTGTCTTGCTAGACAACTTAGGGATATGGTTGTGCCTCATAGTACCTGCATAAGTAACAAATGTGAAGAAATAAAGGACCTCACAATCCTGACTTTTCTCTCATTTGTTTCTACTCTTGCTTTTACCTCTCGTGTATCACTCAAGTATAAGTGGTGCACGGTGTGTGAAACGTGTATATGATGAGTATGGTTCGAACACTTAGTAAAAATCAGCTAGGTAGTCACAATCTCGCACTAAATGATCAAGAATGTAAGGATGAATGGCTATCTTAGATGGATGAATAGTATAACTGTGGTGGATTCGTGTATGGGGTGATGTCGGGTGTATGGGAAGTGTATCGAGTATGTATGGAATGTGTATATAAGTATGTGTGTCGTATAAGGGTAGGACACGAGTGGTATATGATGAAGGTGGTGGTGGTCGAGTATGGTGATGAAAAGGAAAGAATATGATGTATTTTTGAAGTCCCAATTAGTGTAGGAGATTCCAAAAATAAATCTACAGGTAGAAGGAAAGGATTAGAAGAGAAAAGGAAAACAGGAAAAGAAAGGAAGGATGTGATTTGGATATGTGTACCACTAGTATGACACAATCTAAATACCTTAATTAAGCTAGATTCTAGATGGAAATAAACAAAAATAAATTACAACTCAAAAGGAAATTACCAACTAAAGAACTATACTAGAAGGAAAGTTCCAAAAATAAAATAAGACTCAATAGGTAACTACCAACTATGGATTAGTATTAAAAGGAAAGTACCAAAAATAAAAATTAAGCTCAAAAAGGAAACACTATGAATAGAATTTTTGTTTTTTTTTTTGATCGGACCTCTTTTTTTTTTTAATATCCGATTTTTTTTTGAACAAATGGTCTTCTTCTTCTTCTTTTTTTTGACTGAAACTCCATTTCTTTTTTTTTCGGATTTCTCTTTTTTTTTTAACTTTTTTGTTTCAATGAGCAACTAAACTATTACAACTCAATAGACACGTAGACAAACACGTAAGCAATAAATTGAAACGTAGGATTGAACCAAGACCAGCAGAGCTGACGTGGCTCTGATGCCAAATTTATGATGTAACCCGGACAAATTGTACAGGATATGAGAACGCGCGGAAGACTCCAAGGAATGAACACGCCAACAGGAAGGATTCAACCACACTTTATGACTCAATAACCAATATAAACTGAAAATAACGGAATACAACTCAAACAAATATACGAATCAATCTAGACCTAATTACGACACTTAGACGACGACACAAAAATAATACACGAAAATCTAAATATGAGGCTGATTTGGGACGAGAACTATGGCTGGAATAAGGAGGTATTTGGGACGTGATTTATGGTGAAGAATGGCTAGGAGTAGATAGGATATGACAACGATGAGTAGGACTTATGGTATATGATGTAGAACACGATGAACGGATCTTGAATTATGCACGAACATGGCTGGACTTGTTGGAACTGATATGAGACGTGCGTTGGTGTTGGATGGATGTTGGTGTAGGCGTCTTGGTGTTGGTGTTGACATAGAATGAATTGCAACCCGATTAATCCCCGGCGTATCTTGTACGACGAAAATGAATCTCAAAGTTGTTCTTTGGTAGTGAGTTCACCCTAATTCCTCGTGTGAATTAGAACGTTCCCTTGATATAAGACTCAAAGTTGCTAGGCTTCAAGAATGAATATTTTCGAAGAAAACAAAAAAAAAGCTTTTGGATATTTGAGACACAATTGTATGTAATGGCAAATTTAATCAATAATGTCTAAAATAACAATGTGACATGGTTCCCCTATATAAGACTAAGGGGGAACGAAATTTAAGTCTAAAAAGGCCTAAAAAACTTATCCAAAATGGTCTCCTAACTATACTAGGAAAATACCTAAACTAGAATTCTATTTAAGGTATAAAATTGCCTTAAATACAATTCTAGTCAAACCTATTCAATTATGAACGAAAATTACATAAAAAATAAATAAAAATCTGATCCCAAATAATAAATACTATAATCTAATTAATACTATAGTCTAAAATAAAATCAATCCCTTAATTAAATAACTAAGGGGGATGAAAACTCCCATGCAAGCCATGCACGTCCAAAATGCCTTCAACATGCATGCTTGTGACTTCAACTCTTTTCATCATCATATGTTGTTCTTCAAACCTTGATCTCCAATCTTTAATTGTTAACAAAGTAACAATTTTGGGACCCTTTAATGGCAGCTCTTCATTTGATTCTTTGATGCTTATCGTGCCTTCATCAAGAAAGGCCACATTCGACCACATTGTGAGAAGTATCTCAATGATCTTAGAATGATGAAAAGAAGATTTGTGGTTCAACATTTTTGCAACAAGAATAGAAGGCCAACTGTGCAAAAGAAGAAGAAACATGCTCAGAAAAAATGATGGGTTGCCAAATAGAATTTAAAGGCCTGTTCCTCAGACTTTGTCACTTTCGGAGATGGTAAAAAATGCAAAGTTATGGGGAAATGAGAACTTGTTGTTGAAGGGATGCCCAAGCTGAAGAAGGCAATGTTGGTTGATGGACTTAAAGCCAATCTTCTCAGCATCAGTCAGCTTTGTGATGATGACATAACAGTGGTATTCACCAAGGAGAGCTGCAGGGTGATGGAAGGAAAAAGTTTAGCCGACAATTGTTATCAGCTTCATGTACCTGCATAAAGTACAGTAACATATCAAAGAACATCATTGGAAGAATCAGAGATCTGACATCAGAAACTTGGACACATTCACTTTAGAAATCTCCAAAAGATCATCAACAAGGAGATAGTCAGAGGAATCCCTCAGATCAAAGTTGAACGTGATAAAGTATGTGGTTCTTTCTAGATTGGAAAGCAGACTAGGTATCAGCACAAAGAAGTTCAGGATAGAGCTTCACAAAGAGTTTTAGACCTTTTATATATGGATCTAATGGGACCAATGGCTGTTGAAAGCCATGGAGGGAAGAAGTATATCTTTATATGCATTGATGACTTATCAAGATTTACTTGGGTGGAATTTCTAAGAGACAAAATTGAGGCTTTCATGGCATTCAAGAAACTAGTCTGCAAAATTACTATGGAGAAAAATCTACAAATTGTTAGGATTCGAAGTGATCATGGCAAAGAATTTGAGAATCAGTCATTTGATGATTTCTACAATGAGAATGGGATTAGCCATGAGTATTCTACACCAAAGACTCCACAGCAAAATGGAGTGGTTGAAAGAAAGAACAGAACCCTACAGGAGATGGCTAGGACATTGATTGTTGCTAAAGGAGTTGCTTTAATGTTTTAGGCAGAAGCTATCAACAATACATGTCACATCAGCAATCATGTTCATCCCAGGCCAGGTACCTTTACTACTCCATATGAAATCTCGCATGAGAAGAAACCAACTGTGAAGTACGTGCATAATTTTAAAAGTACCTACCATATCTTGAATGATAGAGAGTATCTCAGCAAGATGAATAATCGAAGAGTAGAAGGTATGTTTTTGGGATATTCCAGAAATAATAAATTATACATGATTTACAACAAGGAAACCAAGACAGTAGTTGAGTCTATAAACGTAAGATTTGATGATCAGTATGATTCTATTAGCTCCACAGAAGATGATGTATATACAGATGTATTCGGACATTCTGATGTAGATGATGACACAGAAAGTGAAGGAAAAGATCAGGGAGTGAAATAAAGGAAGCCTTCACGATAGATTATCAAAGATCATCCAACTATTGAAGTTATTAGTAACATCCATGAAGGAAGAATCACTATAAGTAGAATCAGAAAGAGATTACATGAAGAGATATCTCATGCCTATTTCACATTAAAGATAGAGCCTAAGAATGTTCAAGAAGCTCTAAAGGATGCTTGCTGGATTGAAGCAATGCAGGAAGAATTACTTCAGTTTGAGAAGAAGGATGTTTGGGACTTAGTGCAGAAACCTGAAGGGGTGAATATTGTGGGGATAAAGTGGATATTCAAAAATAAGATAGATAAGTCTGGGAATATCACAAGAAATAAAGCTAGGCTGGTTGCTCAAGGATATTCACAGATTGAATGAATAGATTTTGATGAGACATTTGACCCAATCATGAGGATTGAATCTATTAGATTACTCCTTGCCATGGCCTGCATGATGAAATTCAAGCTCTATTAAATGGATGTCAAGAGTGCTTTTCTGAATGGATTTCTAAAGAAGAATGTGTATGTTGCACAACCAAAAGGATTTGAAGATCCAAAATATCCAGATCATGTTTTCATACTCAAGAAAGCTTTGTATGGCTTAAAACAAGCTCCTCGAGCTTGGTATGAGAGACTGGCTTCATACCTGGTAAACAAAGGATACAACAGAGGAGGAGATGATAGAACACTATTCATCAGAAATGACAAATCACAAGTCATTGTCGTTCAAGTATATATTGATGATATAGTGTTTGGCTCATTGTCTGATAAGATGATCAAGGACTTTATTAGGGACATGGAAACTGAGTTTGAGATGAGTTTGGTTGGAGATCTGAAGTATTTCCTTAGACTTCAGATAAGATAATCAGATAATGGTATTTTCATCCCTTAGACTAAGCATGCAAGAAACTTAGTCAAAAAATTCGAGCTGGAGAATTCTAAACATAAAAGAATTCCAATTAGCACTACTATAAAGATTGGAAAGGATGATACATGACAAGAAGTAGATTATACATTATTCAGGAGTATGATTAGAAGTCTTCTCTACCTTACTTCAAGCAGACCTGATATATCCTACAGTTTGGGTGTCTGTGCAAGATATCAAGCATGTCCTAAAGAAAGTCACTTGAAGGCAGTAAAGAACATCATCAAGTATGATAATGGAACTGCAGACTATGGATCGTGGTACACATCAGACATATATTCAAGTCTTATTGCCTATTGTGATGCTGATTGGGCAGGATCACCAGATGATAAAAAAAACACATCAGGAGCTTATTTCTTTTTAGGAAATAATGTTGTTTCCTGGTTCAACAAGAAGCGGAACAGTATATCTTTATCAACTGCTGAAGCCGAATACATAGCACAAGGAAGTAGCTCTACACAGGTAATCTGGATGATGCAAATGATGAAAGATTATGAAGTAGGTCATGATATATCATCTACTTTGTATTGTGACAACATGAGTGCTATCAATATATCAAAGAATCCGGTTCAACACTCAAGAACAAAACATATTGATACCAAACATCACTACATCAGAGAGCTAGTTGAAGAAGAAGTTTTGAGGATAGAACATGTGAAAACAGAAGATCAACTTACTAACCTATTCACCAAGGGATTGGATGCTACTCGATTTGAGAAATTGAAAGCATCTCTTGGTGTTTGCTTGATTTAGTAAATCAAGAGATGGTGTATGAGTGTGTTTATTTCACACTCAGCAGGAAAGACCATTCCTGTAAAGAGGGTCTGAACATTCCTATAAATGTTCATCATCATGTACATAAACATTTTTCAAATTCCCATGTACATCCTTGTCAACGGCTAGTTCTGACTCATAAACGTTATCTTTGATTTTCTGGGATTTTCTTCCAATTTCTCAGTCTAACGGAAACCTGAGATTACTTCTTGAATGGAGTACTCTCTTATATATACGTATAGACATTTAGAGATGATCATTAGTAGTTCTAAAATTCAGAATTCAAGTCTTTCTCTCATCTTATTTTTTGATATTTCATCTCTTTATTTTTTTCTGCCATTGCCCTTCAATCACTTAAAGAATTCAATTCTATCACATTCAATGGTACCGAAAAGAAAACTTGTTCGTCCTAAAAAGGTCATCAAACCCAGAATGAGGTATGGAAAAGTCACATATTCCAAACCACAAGATCAGTTCTATGAGCAAAATGTGTTTGACAGACAAGTTTGAGGAGAATCAACTTATAAGAAACCAGTCCAAAGATAATTGTCCTATGAGTCCTCTAGTAAGGATATTGAAGAGATAATTGCAAAAAAGATGAAAACTTAGAATCTTTCTCTTCATGATTTATTGAAGCAGACAAGAAGCTCTTACAATGTGACAATGTGAGTAAAGAAGGCAAGAACGAAGGGTTCAACAGTGAAGAAAACAAAGAAGACTGTTACCCCTACAATGAAGGAGATCATCACAACACCTGCTGCTCAAGCTCATCATAAAGAGAAAGGTCCTGCTGTTGATGAGATAGTTGTGCCTGAAGATATACCTGTACAAGAAGAGGTACATGTTTCCGAACAGACTGCTACAGAGAAGACTACGACAGAGAAGCCTGTCACTAAAAAGCCAACATCAGAACAACCATTAACTGAAGAAGGTAGAGATATTTCAGAGGATGATGATATTCCTCTTAGCACAAGGATGAAAGTTCTAGTAGCCGCAAAAGGAAAGAAGAAGGTCATCAAAAGACCCTTGGTTGCTGATCCAGAAGAGAAAGTATGAGCACAAAGTTCTTCCTCAGAGTCTGCTGCAAAGACTCCTGTTTAACCTCAAGAGAAATTGATGGCAAGTGCACAATATGAGGTTGATTTGTTTTCTGCAAGATCATCTGTCAAGAAGAAGACTCCTCAGAAAAGGTCTTCTATTGAGATTATTAAAATTGTTCCAAGAACTCCTGTCACAAGAAGTAAAGCGTATGCTACTCCACCATCCACAGCTCCAACAAAGAAAAGGAAGAAAGCAATCACCAGTGCTAGTCCATCAAAGAAGGCCAAAAAAATTGTTCATAACAAGTATGTACCTGAAGATATTCACTCAAAGTTCAGTGAACATGAAGCTGATCATCACAAATAGATCAGTCATCTGCCAGGTATCTCTAAACATGCTCTCTTTCATTCAACGAAGTATGCTGAATTATGGGATAAGGTGAAGAAGAGGTCTTTGATTTCTGAAAAGAAGGTAGATAAGAATACCTTCCTTGCTACTGGGATCTATTCACTGTTGGTGGATGCTGGTCTGCTAAGAATTGTGTAGAGGGTGCACGAATTTGTTCATTTGGTTATTTCTGAATTTTATTGCAATCTTACTAAGGAGGTAGATGATCTTGACTCATAAGGCATTCATAAAGTCTTTGTCAGATGAGAGATGTTGGATTTCTCACCAGAACTCATCGATGAGTTTCTAGATTGCTCGACTGAGAGGAAGTTCGAAGAGATAGATGACTGGGGGATGGTTGTAGAAGAATTGACCCAGGGCATCTATACTAAATGGCCCTCTAATCCTCAAACTATACCTTTATCAAAGCTGTCACAGAAATATGGTCCTTAGACTCATTTACCTTTCTTGGTGGCAAATAAAGGGAGTTATGTTTCTGAAAAATTTATCTTTTTCAAATTTATTCTTGCACCATGTTTTTACAAGATCTTTTGCTTTTGCTCTATAATATCAATGCTTTAATATTATATCTTTTGAACAGAAGTTTTTATTTGGAAGTTTTTATGATCCTTATGTCTACTAAAATATTAAAGTGCTGATAAAAAAAATATGATGAAAATGAAATACAGCAAAGCAGAAAAACATGCTGATAAGAGAGTTCAAAACGGCATGATCATATGATGTTAACAGGGACATTCAAGAATGTTTTAAGTTACATGATCCGTCAGCTGAAGATCGTGTTATTTAAAAACATGGAGCTGATTTGCTAATAGATAAAGACAAAGATGGAGATTGTTAGTGCCATCATTTAAGCACTACGTGTTTTTAGATTATCATGATCTTAATGGAAATTCAAAGAACACAAAAGGTTTCGGTTTTTCTAGTTTTGAAGACCATGTTCTGGACATTATGATATGAACATTCCACGACCAATCTGATTAAAGATCTAAGAATGTACTTGAGCATGATCCTGAACATGATAATGTACATGGTTATGCAGAGAGTTTCCAAGAGACGTGCCAAGCTGGATTTAAGGAGTTGAAGTTTTCTTTTGAAGATGCATGTTTCATAATAGAAAATGTCTTGTTCAAGATGATGATCAAGATGGAAGATGGCGAGTTCTATTCAAGGAAGGACTCTAGCAAGAGAAGTTTGAATCAAACTAGGAAAGTTTCCTTATTAGAGTTTGATTCAAATTAGGACTTACCTGATTATCTTATTTCGGCTATATCTTGTTCTTATAAATAACCTAGGAATCAGACTAGTTTTGTGTAGAGGTTTTATGTATACACAAGAGCTAGAGAGTCTATAAAGACTTCAAGTTCGAAGCATATAGTATATGGGTAGACTAGGTATTAGTTTTGTATACTGGAAAGACATGTCCTTGTATACTTTTCTGATAATATGATGATATAAATTGAAAGTTATTGCAGTCACTGTTTGCATTTAGATTATTTTATATAATTATTTTATGCAATGTTCAATATACTTACATTGTAGATGATATGGTGTGGGGAGACACACGGTAAGATCATATCAATAGAAACTTGTATTGTATTAAAGAGCTCATGGCTTAGATGGTCCTGAACACACCATCGGTACACCGTAGAATAATCCGATAAGTTAGTTTATCTTGGCTAACTGATTATTCTAGTACACTTGTTAGTGTATTGAGGATGATCACGATAGGATACTATTCTCCACTCTGACCCTGATAGTGAGAGAATAAAGATCCACAGAGTTCGGGTTCTGAACTCATGTTTGTTGGTGAGCATATGTGTACATTACTTATTGCTTTGACTTATCAATGGGTGAGATCCTTTCGTGGATCAATAAACTCGATATCTTGGGTAAGAATAGTGTATACATATGTCTCGTGCAATATGCATGAGCACCGTGTCCTGGTGCGCCAGGTTGATGATGTTCTCTTGAGGAAACAAAAGTTCATATTGAAACCCTGCAGGTGGAATTTATTCCATACATGGTAAAGCTTGTGTGGTACTACTTAAGGTTGTAGATATTAATTAATTATAGCTATCAGAGGATGACATAATTAATTAATGAACATTATATCTTAAACACGGGGAATGACTGAACTAAAGGAGAAAGCATATTCGCAAATATGTATTAAATTGGTAGGTCAGTATTACTTCTTTAGTGGAATAAAAGTGATACTTAATTTATTTAATTATATCCTGAGTTTATTGGATATTAGAAATTAAATAAATTAGTGGGCCAATTTAATATTTTTCTAGATCCCTGTTGTAACCCAACTTGACTGAAAGTGGACTGGATATGGAACTTGAGATAGAGGCCCAACCCAGTAGGGTTGGAGCTTGATATTTTCGCCCACCTCCCTATATAATAAGGGGAGGGGGACGAAAATTTCATAAGTAATAATCAGCCCATCTTTGTCTCTCAAGATATCCACAGATTTCACAACTCTATTAGTAGAATACAGCCCACTCTGTATCTGATACTCAGTCCGGAAATACAACAGAAGATCTCAGAGTAGAATATAGTGGAGGTGACCGTCGATCATAGTGAGAAAAGGGGCGTCAGTTTCATATTCATTCAACAGCAAGATTAGATCTGTAATCTTGTCCTCAGACCGTCTGAAAATTGTAAGTAATTCGGATCTATGTTTTTCGCTTTATTAGATTCGTTTTGCTATACATGGTTTTGTGCTGGACGTGTGTATAAACATGCATGAACATAATATTATGATTTGCATGAACATGGATTAATGAACATCCAAATGATCTTGCGGTGGTTTAATTCGAAAAAACCCCAATAATTGGTATCAGAGCGGGTTTTGGCACTGTTCTAGGATTAATCCAAGCATAATTTCGACATATATATTTAAGTTTGATGTTAAATTTATAGTTCTTAAATTTTCAGATTTAAATATGCATGTATGTCGATTTTATGATATTCAAAACTTGGAAGAATTTTTGATGTAAATTCGAAAATTCTAGTTTTGAGATGTTGTGAATTTTCGGTCACTATGTAATAAATATTTGGGATGATATTCGATGTTCTTCAAATTTCCAGATTTTATTTCATAGTGTTCAAAAATTTGAAGTTCAATTTTTTTTGAAAATTGATGTTAAAAATTCCCTAATTTTTGTCTTGAATTTTCGGTACCTAGTAATTAAATTTGGATGGATTTTTCATCAACATCAAAATTTCCAGATTTAATTTAGATATGGTTCGAAAATTTGGTTGATTAGAATAAGGATAGGTAATTTTTGATGTATATCAAAAGTTACCTAATTCTAATCTAATTAGGTTTGAAATTAGAATTTTAAATTTGGTAATTTTTGAAGTGGATCAAAATTTTCAGATTTATATTTCTTGAAATTTTTGAAACCTATCTATTTTATTTGGAATAGTTCTTTGATTAATGTCAAAATTTCTAAATATGAAATATAGTAATAATTTTCGATTTTAATAAATTAATTTAGAGAGGATTCTGATGAAAATCAAATTTCCAGATTTATTTTATTAAGGGGGTCGAAAATTATATGTATTGGATTGAGATTTGATATTATTTAGTGTATATCTTGATTTACCTAATTTTAATCTAGATAGATTTGAAAATAGAATTTTAAATTTGGAAGAGTTTGAAGTGGATCAAATTTCCAGATTTATTATTTGGTAATTTTTGAAATCTATGTATTTTAAAATTGGATAAGGTAATTTTTGATATAGATAAATAATTATCAAAGTCCAATTGGGATAAGGATTTAAATTAGAATATAGTTTGGAAGAGTTTGAAAGAGATCAAATTTCCAGATTTTATTCTAGGTAATTTTCGATCCGTATGTATAATATTTGGATTACAATTTTGATTTATATCAAGATATCCAAATATTATTTAATTAGGGTGGTTCAAAAATATTAAATAATTTGGTGGATAATTTTAATTAATTTCCAGATTTATTTTGTGTTATTTTTGAAAATCACAAGATTTTATATTGGTGTATAATTATTTAATTTCCAATTTTTATCTTGTGGATAATTTCGAATTTATTAATTTAATTAATTGTAATATTCGAAATTTATAATTCATGCATAGATATCATATGTTATTTTATGTGTATCATATAAATATGATTGTTGGTTTTGTAGACTGTGTTTGTTTGCAGGTTTACCAACTATCATGGCTCCTTTATTTTATGTGATGTATGTTTATGTTGAATGGATATTTGGTCGTTTGTCGGTTTGGCTACGTGATTTTAATCCATGAGAAAATCCATTTATTAGGTCTAGATTTTATTTTATATTGTTTTAATGTAATAGATATAAAACTGTTAGACCAAGTTTTTGAGTTGTAATTTTTATTCTAGAAATAGTAGATTTTTCCTTTTGGAATAGATAGTCTGTATTGAATAAAGATCGGAAATCAACTCAAAGAAGGAAAGTAGTACAACACCAAGAAGGAATGTTCACCGGTACACGTCTCGAAATCCTAATTGGAGCTAGGGTTCCGGCGAGGCGCGCTGAGGAGGGGCGGCGGCCATAGCCCTATTCCGGAGCTGACTTTCCTGTTTTATCTCATCAATCAACATGAGATATAAGCCATGATAGTTGTGTTGGTTTTGTATGCTGAGAAGCTTGTCTTTGTATATATTAAACAGCAATTAAGATGATATAGATTGAATAATAATAGCAGTCAGTGTTTGTGCATTTATTTATTGTTATAGTTATATGCATGGTTCCATATACTTGCATTATAGATGATATGGTATGGGTCAACACACGGTAGAGATCATATCATCGGATTCCTTGCAATGTATTAAAAGTCTCACGGCTTAGATGGTCCTGAATCCACTATCGGTACACCGTAGAATAATCTAATAGTTAGTTTTTCTTGACTAACTAATTATTCTCGTACACTGGCTTGTGTATTGAGGAGGATCACGATAGGATATTGTTCTCTATTCTGACCTTAAGTGAGAGAATAAAGATCCACATAGTTCGGGTTCTTAACCTATATATATTGGTGGACATGTATATGTTATGTAGACTACTTTTGATTTATCGATGAGTGAGATTCTTTGATAGAATCAACAACCTCGATATTTTGGATAGTGGCATTTACATATATGATGGGTCGTGTATTATATATGGTCACCGTGTCCTGGTGCGCCAGGTTGATGATGTCCTCTTCACGAAGCAAGTAGATCATGGGAAGCCCTGCAAGCAGAATATTAATTTATTCTTTACATGATACATAAGTCGTGCGGTACTACTCGAGGAACAAGATATTAATTAATTATAGCTATCAGAAGCTTACATAATTAATTAATGGACATTATATCTTAAACATGGGGAATGGCTGAACTAAAGAAAAAAGCATATTCGTAAATATGTATTAAATTGGTAGGTCAGTATTATTTCTTTAGTGGAATAAAAATAATACTTAATTTATTTAATTATATCCTAGGTTTATTGGATATTAGAAATTAAATAAATTAGCAGGACAATTTAATATTCTTCTAGATCCCTGTTGTAGCCCAATATGACCTAAGTGGATTGGGAATAGAACAAGAGTTGGAGGCCCAAACCGATTAGGGTTTGGAGATGAAATTTTCACCCCCTCCCATATAATAATGAAGGGGGGCTACAAAAATTATAAGAAAAATACATCCAATACAGCCCCTCTAAGTGCTCTCTTGATTCCTAGAGTTTCCATAACCGTTTAGTAGTCTGCAGCCTACCCTGCATCTAAACAATGTCCGGGAATACAGCAGAAGATCAAGAAGTAGAATATTGGAGCTGTGAGATTTCGAACACCAAGGAGAAGTAAATTGCCATCCGTGTGTTCTCCATCAACAATGGAATTAGACCTTTAATCCTGTGAGCAACCCGACAAAGTTTGTAAGTACCGGTTTCGATAGATTCTATTTTGTTCCGCTGTAATAGATTCGAAATTGAAACTTGCATGTTAATTCAACATAGGATAATTAATGTCACACATAAAATTATAATTTATGTGATGTGATGATTTAATTTATGTTGAATGTATGGTTGTTGATGGTCGTATGCCGGTTTGGCTACGTGATTTTTATCCATGAGAAAATCCATGGATTAGACTAGCATTTATTTTATTACGTTGTTTTAATGTAATAGGAAAAATAAATGTTAGAGTATAGTGATGATTTCGAAAATCATCATAGTCTTGAGTTGTACTTTTTATTCCTTTATTATTCTAGATATATTAGGATTTTCCATAATTAAAATCGTTATCTTATGGAAATTGAATATTTAAGATAATGATTATTTTATCCAAGTGGATTTGGATAAGGTAATTGATATCTTTGGATTTATTCAAATATGATAAGATAAGATTTAAATTTGGAATAGAAATCCTTATAGAATTAGATAAGGATTGAAATCTACTCAAGGAAGGAAAGTGGAGCAGCCCCAATCAAGGAAGGACGACATCTGGACATGTCCCGAAACCTTAAATTGGGGTTAGGGTTTTGGCGAGACGCTTGGTGGTGGCGCGGATGACGTCTAGATTTCCGGAGCTGATTTTCCAAGATTATCTCATGAATACAACATGAGAAATATGCCATGATAGTTGGTTTAAATTATTATGCTTATTATGTTGTTGTTTGCATGTCGTGGATGTTTATCATTTTATGTGATGTTCTTGCATGCTAATGAGATAAAATGAAAACCTCAAGCATAAATAACTAAGTGGGAGAGATTCATACCAAAGTATGTAGAAATCTAATCGGTCTCCATTAAATCTGGTTTAATTGAGAAGTGATGGACATGCGCGTTGACATCGGTCTTCCTCCATATCAGATGTGTCATATCACAGATTTCTCTAGAAGTTAAATCTCCTTATATGGATAGCTGTAAAACACTATTAGAACTAACTGACTCCTCCATATGGAGCAGTTAATTTTGAAATAGTGCTCTTGGTGCAAAGATAATGGTATTCACACTTAGATGTAATTTATTAATAAACGTCCACACTATCGTTGCTTATTAATTAGATGATTACATGACCGGGAATATTACCGACTATTAATTCACTTGTCAAAAGGAAACTTGACTGGAGGTGAATTAAAGACTAATAACCTGTTTAGAAATGAATTTCATAAACGTCCACACTATCGTGGCTTATGGAAAATATTTTCAAAATGTCGGTGGATATACATATAATTCTTTTTGAGGATTTTAATTATATGATTATCCGAAAGGTGTGACTGTACTGCATGTGATGTAACCCAGATGATTTGTACATGATACGAGAACGCGCGGAAGACTTCTAGAATCGAACACACCAACTAAGGAAGGATTCAACTCTACTCTAAGACTCAAATAAACAAACGAACTGAATTAAATAAATAAAGGATTCAAACGAATAAAGAGAGCAATCTAAACCTAATTACGACAACTAGACGATGACACAAAAATGATACACAAAATCCAACAAAAGAGGGCTGTTTTGGGTGAGAATTATGGCTAGGAATTGGATGTATTTGGGATGAGAATTAAGGGTTAAGAATGGCTAGGGAAGATAAGATATATTAAAGAAAATGATAACTTACGGCTTAAGGTGTAGAACGCGGTTGTTAGGAAAAACTATCAAGGAACCCCTAGATAAGGTTTTGATGAGATGTCAAAACTATTCCTGAAAAACTGACCAAGATTCAAGCTGTAGATCTGAGCCGACCAATCCAGAGCCTCAAGAAGGAACTCAACTGAAGCCAGAGTCAACCCAACTGGAGCATGGTTAACCAGCTGGAAGGATGCGCCAACCAGTCAGAACTCAATCCAACTAAGGGTTAAAGGAGTCGAACCAGTCAAAACAAACTGATAGCTAAGTCAGCTGAGCTGAGAGAAAAATCAACAAGACTGAAGAAACTGATAAGAGATCTGTTTAACTGAAGACTGGAAGTATCCAGCTGATGGCCAAACTTAACTTCAGCCAAACTGAAGTAGACAGACGAATCAATCAAAGGCCAGAACTGAAGTCAGCCAGCTTGTAGGAGAAAACAAGCAAATATCTGACTAGGAAGCTCGGAGAAAAATCAGTCAAACTGACAAGCTTGTAATCAGTTAAGCTGACAAGAAAGCTCAAGAAAGGCCAGTCGAACTGACAAGCTATTCAACAGCTTGTGATCAGTCGAACTGGAGGAAGAAGCTCAGAACTGCCATCTGGAGTGATAGCCGAACTAAGCAGACAAGCTCAGAACTGCCAACTGGAGTGATAGCCGAACTAAGCAGACAAGCTCAGAACTGTCAACTGGAACTCAAACTTGCTAAACTGGAGCTCAGAACTGCCAGCTAGAGAGTCCTGGAGTTAATGCTCAAATCAAGATCTTGGAATAAATGCTCCAGCAGAGATCCTGGAATTAAATATTCAACAGAGATCGATTGGCAAAGCAATGGCTACTGGAATTAAATATCCAACAGAGATCGATTGGGAAAGCAACGGCTACTTCAACCAAAAGCTCCAATGATCATAAAGACCATCTGCCATTGATGAACCAACAGAGCCACCGATCAATGGAACTCAACGGTCACAAAATCACTCCTCTATAGAAGACGAGTGAATCAAAGTTTTCAAAAGACTTTTCGCGACTTTCAACTTACAACTGAGCTTTCCATATAAGCACTACCAGTCCTTATATGGATAGCTGTAGAACACTATTACAACTAACTGACTCCTCCATATGGAGCAGTTAATTTTGAAATAGTGCTCTTGGTGCAAAGATAATGGTATTCACACTTAGATGTAATTTATTAATAAACATCCACACTATCGTGGCTTATTAATTAGATGATTACATGACCGGGAATATTACCAACTATTAATTCACTTGTCAAAAGGAAACTTGACTGGAGGTGAATTAAAGACTAATAACCTGTTTAGAAATGAATTTCATAAACGTCCACACTATCGTGGTTTATGGAAAATATTTTCAAAATGTCGGTGGATATACATATAATTCTTTTTGAGGATTTTAATTATATGATTATCCGAAAGGTGTGACTGTACTGCATGTGATGTAACCCGGATGATTTGTATATGATACGAGAACGCGCGGAAGACTTCTAGAATCGAACACACCAACTAAGGAAGGATTCAACTCTACTCTAAGACTCAAATAAACAAACGAACTGAATTAAATAAATCAAGGATTGAAACGAATAAACAGAGCAATCTAAACCTAATTACGACAACTAGACGATGACACAAAAATGACACACAAAATCCAACAAAAGAGGGCTGTTTTGGGTGAGAATTATGGCTAGGAATTGGATGTATTTGGGATGAGAATTAAGGGTTAAGAAAGGCTAGGAAAGATAGGATATATTAAAAAAAGGATAACTTACGGCTTAAGGTGTAGAACGCGGTTGTTAGGAAAAACTATCAAGGAACCCCTAGATAAGGTTTTCATGAGATGTCAAAACTATTCCTGAAAAACTAACCAAGATTCAAGCTGTAGATCTGAGCTGAACAATCCAGAGCCTCAAGAAGGAACTCAACTGAAGCCAGAGTCAACCCAACTGGAGCATGGTCAACCAGCTGGAAGGATGCGCCAACCAGTCAGAACTCAATCCAACTGAGGGTTAAAGAAGTCGAACCAGTCAAAACAAACTGACAGCTAAGTCAGCTGAGCTGAGAGAAAAATCAACAAGACTGAAGAAACTGATAAGAGATCAGTTTAACTGAAGACTGAAAGTATCCAGCTGATGGCCAAACTTAACTTCAGCTGAACTGAAGTAGACAGACGAATCAATCAAAGGCCAGAACTGAAGTCAGCCAGCTTGTAGGAGAAAACAAGCAAAAATCTGACTAGGAAGCTCGGAGAAAAATCAGTCAAACTGACAATCTTGTGATCAGTTAAGCAGACAAGAAAGCTCAAGAAAGGCCAGTCGAACTGACAAGCTATTCAACAGCTTGTGATCAGTCGAACTGGAGGAAGAAGCTCGGAACTTCCAACTGGAGTGATAGCCGAACTAAGCAGACAAGCTCAGAACTGCCAACTGGAGTGATAGCCAAACTAAGCAGACAAGCTCAGAACTGTCAACTGGAACTCAAACTTGCTAAACTGGAGCTCAGAACTGCCAGCCAGAGAGTCCTGGAGTTAATGCTCAAATCAAGATCTTGGAATAAATGCTCCAGCAGATATCCTGGCTTTAAATATTCAACAGAGATCGATTGGCAAAGCAACGGCTACTGGAATTAAATATCCAACAGAGATCGATTGGCAAAGCAACGACTACTTCAACCAAAAGCTCCAATGATCATAAAGACCATCTGCCATTGATGAACCAATAGAGCCACCGATCAATGGAACTCAACGATCACAAAATCACTCCTCTATAAAAGATGAGTGAATCAAAGTTCTCAAAAGACTTTTCGCGACTTTCAACTTACAACTGAGCTTTCTTTCTTCCTCCCACATATCTCAAGTTCAGCATCTGCTAAACCTGCGAGAGTCCGACTGAGAAGAAGAATCCACAGAATTAAAGCATTCTGCTAGCTGTTGATAATCCAGCCAGAGCAACCTTCTCAGTTTTAGTAATACACCGATCAACTACCCAGCTCAATTGAAGGAGCACATGAGTTGATATCCCCTGTTCAAGACTAACCTCTTGAAGATCGAAAGAGATCTAAAACCTTGTAAAGATGTCAATAGCACCTACCTCCCTAGCGAGCAGTTAAAGACTGCAAGTGTGAGCCGTCGACCCGCTGAGATAGCGAGTAGTTATCAGGTTCAGCCAACTGTCCTTCATTGTATAATTTGTAAAGAAACTCAAGTTATATAGTGGAGTTGCCCTTCTGCGGAAGGAAGAGAGGACGTAGAAGTTTGAGACTTCGAACCTCTATAAATTGTTTGTGTGCTGTACTGTTTTGCTTATACTTACATATCTTTGA
Organism: Perilla frutescens; assembly: GCA_026008535.1. Taxonomy (NCBI): domain Eukaryota; kingdom Viridiplantae; phylum Streptophyta; class Magnoliopsida; order Lamiales; family Lamiaceae; genus Perilla; species Perilla frutescens. Next base: position 23,673,940 of record BRKX01000005.1, read on the forward strand.
ACTGCATACAAGCTCACACAATCTGCACCCAAGCTGTCTAAAAAGTGCTCAACTGATCTGTGCATAGATAAGTTACTAAGCGAGTCAAGGGCCCTTATCATTCCGCATTTGAAGTAAAGTTTTTGTATCAGTTTATTCACCCCCCTCTATAAACTGACATCGACTCGCCCGGGACCAACAAGTGGTATCAGAGCGGTTGATTCTAAGGATCAGCCGTTTCTGCAGATCAACTGAATCAGATCTATTTATCTGTGCTAACATTTCAAGCTATGGGAAACCATAAGCTACCTTTGTTTTCAGTTGAGAATTATGATAATTGGAGCAGGAGAATGAAGGCGCATCTCTACTCGATCCATGAGAACATGTGGGAAGTTATTAAAGATGGTCCAATCATTATCATGATGGACAATGAAGCCCACATAGTTGATCTCAATCAACCAGCCAGGATCCCAAAGTCAACTCATCTTCTCACCAGCGAAGAAAAGAAGTTGAAGAACCTAGAGTTTGTTGCTCAGGCTGCACTATTTCAAACTCTAGATGAAGACAGAATGAAGGACACAAAGAACTGCACAACTGCCAAGGAGATATGGGACTTACTAGCAGATCTATGCCAAGAGTCCGAAGCCATCAAAGGAAACAAGCTCCAACTAGCAGTCGACAGATACGAGTCCTTCAAAATGCAGCCAGAAGAGTCCATCTCGAGCCTTGAAGCCAGATTTCTAGGCATCATCAGTGAGATGACCAACCTGAGAAGAAGCTATCCCAACTCTGAGATGAACTCCAAAATTTTAGATAATCTCACCGAAGAATGGGACATGAAAGTGATAGCTACAAAAAAATCAAGAAATCTGAGCAGCATCACTCCCAGAGAATTGTTTGGTTCTCTCAAAGCTCATGAGTACAGCCTAAATCGGAAGAAGAAAGCATCAACATCATCAGCTCAAGATGCAGCCCTCTATGGTGAAAGAAACCGGTTTAGAGATACTCGAGAAAGGAACAACTTCCGGCCCAGAAGATCACCAGCCAGAGAGAATTAAGGCGGATCTTCATCCGAATGAAGAAGAGACACAACCGAAAAGAAGGAAAACCTGACTGAGGACATCAATGATCAAATTCAGTCAGTTACCAGGTTGTTAGAAAAGCTGAAGAAAGTCAGGGATAAACAATCAGTTCCACTTCAAACTGATGAAGTCCCAAAAGATGAGAGAACTCATCAACCGGCTGAACGACCAGCTGAACCATTCAGGGGTGGCAATCGAAATCTAGGAGAATGCTTTCACTGCCACAAACAAGGACATTACAGATATGAATGTCCAGAACTTCCTGAAGATAAGAAGGCCAAAGTGAGGAGAAGCTTCTTCAAAAGGAAAGCACTGATTGCAAACTTCGAGAATGCCGTGCTAGACGATTCAGACTATCCATCTGGAATTGATTCTGACGGCTACAGCTCAGATGATGAAGCGTTATTCTGCCTCATGGCTAACAATGATGAAGAGGTTAGTACAGCTAACTCTCAAACCTCTTTCTATCATATTAATAAAGCAACTATCTCTAGCAATGAACTTGACATGAAACTTATGATGCTAGAAGATCAATTAGCCTCAATATCCTGCTTGCATGTTGAATTGAGAGATGAAAACAATGAAGTGAGAAATAGAGTTAGAAAACTGAGCATTGATTATGAAAGAATGAATTATCTTGAATCTCAGTTTGTGGAATTTGAAAAGTTGAAATTGAGAACTGTTGATCTAGAAGCTGAGAATCAAAAACTCAAGCAAGAGATCCATGAGAAAGAAAAAGTAACTCTCAAGTTCAAAAAGGGATCTCAAACTCTAGATGAGATATTGAATCATCAGAGAACTGGAACCAACAGCACAGGGCTGGGATACAGCAAGTTTACTGCCTTAGAGAAAGGAAAGGCAGTTGCTCAACCCAGTGATAAAGGAATCCTAAAAGGATTCACCAGATCAACTCATGATCAGCCAGCTGAGACATCCAAAGGCAAAGGAATATTGAGAAATCCTCAAACTCAGCCCAGACAATTCAGACAATTCTCCCAACCAAAAACACCAGGTCAACTGAAGCCAAAATTCCAGTCAAGACCATTAGTTCATCCAAACCAATCCTTTCATTCAAGGTCTTCAGTTCAACAAAGACCATCAACTCACAAAAGACCACCAACTCAACACAGAATGCCCCCAAGACAAACTGATAGATCAGTCCACTTCAGAAAGAAAAACCAGTTTAGATCTCAAGCCTATCCTACCAAGAAGTTCAATCAGAACACCTTTAGGAGAGATCAAAGAAACTCTTTTGAACCCTATCATCACTATAACGAGTACCTGGATTCCAGAAATGAACCAAGAGTTGATACAAAAGGGTTCAATCCAGTAACCTGGAAATATACAAGGCATTGGCCTGATCAAAGAGCTCAAAGGTCTCAAGATAAAAGCATTTTAGTTAAATTGTTTTACCCTACTAACTTTCAACACAGGTACCATTCAACTGATTCAACTCAAAATAGAAGAGTTGAAAGAAAATCTAAACTGATCAAGTGATCCAAATCAGTTGGATCTCTGAATGATAAAAAGCCGAAAGTTTGGCAAGTTTGGATTCCAAAGAGCTTGAAGTATCAACAAGGACCCGATATGAAACGGGTCCCTAAATGCTAATCCTCATTTTTGCAGGATAAGAGCATCCTATCTATGAAGAAAACCAAAGATATCTGGTATCTAGATAGCGGGTACTCCAAGCACATGACCGGAGATAGAGAAGATCTCGACGGTTATGAAGAAGTTAAAGGTCCACTTGTCACATTTGGAGACAACTCCAAAAGCCGAACCATTGGAGAAGGGTTCGTGGTCAAAGGAAAAATTGTAGTAAATGGAGTCTCCCATGTGGATGGACTAAAACACAAACTACTCAGCATCAGCCAGCTGTGCGACAATGGCCACTCAGTTGACTTTAGCAAAAACTCCTGCAACATAAGAGACAAGTCAACTGGAGCAATTCTTCTTACTGGCATAAGGAGAGGCAACATGTATATTGTTGACTGGTCAACCGGCTACTCAGAAGCTTGCTTCCTTTCAAAAGGATCGACTGAAGCAAGCTGGCTATGGCATCGACGACTAAACCACCTCAACTTCAAAACCATCAACTACCTGGCCAAGAAAGAGCTAGTTGAGGGGCTTCCCAAGGAGATATATAAGAAAACAGGCGTGTGTGGACCATGCCAAAAAAGGAAGCAAGTGAAGTTATCCTTTAAGAATAGGAGTCATACACCAGGAACAGCTGAATGCCTCCAACTGCTGCATATGGATCTGTTTGGTCCGGTTAGACCACAGACCCCAAAAGGCAAAAGATTCACACTCGTAGTAGTTGATGATTTCTCAAGATATACGTGGGTGGAATTCTTGAGGAGCAAAGATGAAACTTATGCCAAGCTAACAGCGCTGATTAGAAAGCTGCAAACTGAAAAAGAGAGATCAGTTCAAAGGATTCACTCCGACAATGGAACTGAATTTGTGAATCAGCAAATGATCAGTTTTCTCAGCAAACTTGGAATCACTTACGAACACTCAGCTGCAAGAACTCCACAACAAAACGGTGTAGTTGAACGGCGAAACCGGACACTCAAAGAAGCAGCTCGAGCAATGATAGTTGATGCCAACATAGCTGAAGGTTACTGGGCTGAAGCAGTCAACACAGCCTGCCACACTCAAAATTGAAGTGCCATCGTCACCGCACAAGACAAAACACCTTATGAACTATATAAGGGTCATAAGCCTTCTATCTCATACTTTAAAATATTTGGCTGTAAATGTTATAATCACAACAATGGCAAGACTCAACTAAAAGCTTTCAGTGCTAAAGCTGATGAGGGAATATTTCTTGGGTATAATTCGCCTCACGCACAAGCTTACAGAGTGTTCAATAAACGAACTCTTATTGTGGAAATAACATGTCATGTGGTATTTGATGAATTTGCTAATGAGTACAGGAACAAAGAAATAATAGACACATCAGTTCAAGTACTACCTAGTGAAACTGAAAACTCGCAGGACTATGTGGATCACATTGTTCCAGAGCAGCTTCAAGCCTCACTAGAAGAAGGCAATGAAACTGGCACTAGACTAGTTGAGAATAATCTGGTCAATGAGGACACAAATCATGCTGAGACCATAAACCCCACAACTGAAACAGGGGAAAGAACTGATGAAGATGCCGAACCAACTGATGAAAGGACGACTGATGATGTCACCACGGTAGAACCAACTGAAGACCCAGCTGAAGCTATCTTGCCCAAATAGCTCCGAAGCCATCCAACTGACAAGATAGTTGGTGATCTAAGAAGCCGAGTCCAAACCAAAAGTTTAACTGAGCATGCACTATTCACATGCTTCATATCTCAGACGGAACCAGCAAACGTCAAAGAAGCCTTAGAAGATTCAGACTGGATCATGGCCATGCAAGAAGAACTGAATCAATTCACAAGAAATGACGTATGGTTTCTTGTTGATAGACCAAAAACCCAGAAGGTCATTAGCACAAAATGGGTTTTTCACAACAAGCTGGACGAACAAGGTGTGATCACAAGGAACAAGGCAAGACTAGTAGCCAAGGGATACTCACAAAGTGAAGGGATCGACTTTGATGAGACATTCACACCAGTTACAAGATTGGAAGCCATCAGACTGTTCCTAGCCTATGCAGCTCACTTCAACTTCACAGTCTATCAAATGGATGTCAAGAGTGCGTTTCTTCAAGGAATGCTCAAGGAGGACGTATATGCCGAGCAACCGCCAGGCTTCGAAATTGGTGATCAAGTCTTCAAGCTGAAGAAAGCTCTCTATGGACTAAAGCAAGCTCCTCGAGCGTGGTATGAAACTCTCACAACCTTTTTGCTGAAGAATGGGTTTCAAAAGGGAGTCATTGATCGAACTCTATTCTGGATAGAACGATCAACTGAGATCTTGATGGTTTAAATTTATGTGGATGACATAATTTTTGGATCAACAAGTAAAGATCTATGCACACGATTCGCTCAACTGATGCAAAGAGAATTCGAGATGAGCATGATGGGAGAAATAACATTCTTCCTAGGACTCCAAGTGAAGCAGCTGAAAGATGGGATCTTTATCAGCCAGGCCAAGTAGACTAAGGAGCTAGTCAAGAAGTTTGGAGCTGATAAAGGAAAAACTCTCAAGATTCCTATGAACACATCAGTTCAGCTAACTCTTGATGAAGAAGGAGAATCAGTAAGCCAGACATACTACAGAGAAATCATTGGGTCGCTACTCTACCTAACGGCTAGCCGACCAGACATCTCCTATTCAGTCGATCTATGCGCGCGATTCCAAGCCAACCCGAAGAAAAGTCATCTTAAAGTGGCAAAGAGGATTATCAAATACCTCACAGGAACCATAAATCTTGGACTATGGTATCCTAGAGACGACAGTTTGAGTCTAATTGGCTATTTAGACTCAGACTTTGGAGGATGCAGGATTGACAGAAAAAGCACCAGTGGAACATGTCAGTTTCTTGGAAGCAAACTGATATCCTGGTTCAGCAAGAAGCAGCACTCAGTTGCCACGTCAACAACTGAAGCAGAATATGTACCTGCAGGAAGCTGCTGTGCTCAGATACTCTGGATGAAGCAACAGTTGAAGGACTACAAAGTCGAAACTGAAGAAGTACCTATATTCTGTGACAACAATAGTGCAATTGCAATATCTCATAATCCAGTTCTGCATTCAAGAACTAAGCACATTGACATAAGGCACCACTTCCTCAGAGATCACATCGAGAAGAAGGACATATGCATCAAATACGTCAACACGGAGAAGCAGATAGCTGACATCTTCACCAAACCATTACCTGAAGCAAGGTTTATGGAGCTATGCATACAACTGGGACTACTTGAACTAGCATCAAAGGATGAAGATAGTCAACTGGAAGAAAAAGGTCAGAAAACTATTCCAGCTGAAGAGAGGAACTGAACCAAAAAGCTTCAACTCATCAGAATGAGTAGTTCACAACTGAGAAAGTTGTTGAACTGATCAGTTGGACACATAAGCTATCAGTTCAAACTGAAGCGAGAAGCTGTGCAAAGAAAGTAAACTGAAGCTGATCACCCTACCCCATCAGCTCAACGGAATCATCAGTTCATTTGCTCAAGCTGAGGCAAGGAGCAAGGCAGAGTTAGCCAAATGGTCTCAACTGATGATCTAGCCAGTTAAGCAGAACGTACCAGCTGCAAAATGCTCAAACTGATGAAGAAGTCAAAGGAACTGGAATCAACTCAACAGGATACATCAGTTCAAAAATCAGCTGGAGGAAAGCAGCAGAACTGAAGGAGCAGCTGAACTGAGAAGCAGCTGAATTAAAACTCCAGCAGGCAAGTCCAGGAAGGAACTGATGAGAAAACATCTCAGTTGGAGCTGATCAATCTGGAAATCATCAGCTACAGTCGATGCCAACTGATGACGTAATCAGTTTCAACCCAAGAGGAAGCCACAAGAGAAAGACAGATAAGTTCAAAATTTTTAATAGTGGGAACGGTAAAAATACGTGTCACTCCAATATTACCGTTGGACTCACTCTCTCTCCTCATTAATCCCCAACGGATAGAATTGAAAGCCAATCGACATGTCGATTGAATAAATCTAACCGTTGAAATCAGGGCATACGAAACGTCCCAACTGTTGGATGAGCTTCACCTTTCTATATAATTAAGTCGGCTGAATCTTCGAGATAAGCTTCACACTTTTTACTGCCAACTTACCTCTCTCTTCTCTAGCCGGAGCTTTTAGCCTTCCAGATTAACTCCCCACGCCAAAATCTCTCCTTCGTAAATCATGACTTTATTCTCTGCCAATCCTCATCGAAGGAAGTTCAATTTCAAAATCACCGGTGAAGACTCAACAGTCTTCTGCAAGAATCTGTATCATGACAAGATACTCAGCAGAGACAACTTCAAAAAATTCTCCAATATTCCCAGCTATTGTGAAGGAATCATTCAGTCAATTGAAAATTCTGGCTGAAGACGTTCACTGAGGGTATTCCCACTTAGGTATATCCAGAGGCAGTTGCCGAGTTTTTCCTCAACTCAACAAGCACAGAGAACCCTCTGGAATTCAAAATAGAAGTTCGAGGACAAGAGATCATAATCACCCCATCAGTGTTGAAATGGGTATTTGACCTCCCAGATGAGGGAGATAATATTGAAGAAGTAGAAATTGATTTTGGGGTTTTTTCGAATTAAACCACCGCAGGATCATTTGGTTGTTCATTAATCCGTGTTCATGCAAATCATAATTTTATGTAACATGCATGTTTATCACAGTCTAATCAAAAAGCATGCAAAGCAGATTCGAATCTAATAAAGCGGAAGACATAGAAATGAATCTACTTACAAATCGATAGACGGTCTGTGGACAAGATTAAAGATCTAATATTGCTGTTGAATGAGCATAGTAATGGCGCCACCTATGACCTCAAAATCGTGCACCACAGTATTCCACTCCAAGATCTTCTGTTGTATTCCCGGACTGTATCTAGATTCAGAGTGGGCTAAAATCTACTAGATAGAATTGTGAAATCTATGGATAACTCTGAGAGACAAAGAGGGGCTGATTTCTTATGAATATTATCATAAAAATTTCGTGCCCCCCCTCCCCTTATATATAGGGAGGGGCGAAATTTCATGTTCCAGCCCTATTGGGTTGGGCCTCTATCTCAAGTTCTATATCCAGTCCACTTTCAGTCATATTGGGCTACAACAGGGATCTAGAAGAATATTAAATTGGCCCACTAATTTATTTAATATCCAATATCTAATAAACATATGATATAATTAAATAAATTAAGTTTTACTTTTATTCCACTAAAGAAGTAAAACTGACCTACCAATTTAATACATATTTACGAATATGTTTTTTCCTTTAGTCCAGCCATTCCCCGTGTTTAAGATATAATGTTCATTAATTAATTATGTCAGCCTCTGACAGCTATAATTAATTAACATCTAAAACCTTGAGTAGTACCACACAAGCTTTATTCATGTACGGAATAAATTCCACCTGCAGGGTTTCAACATGAACTTGTGTTTCCTCAAGAGAACATCATCAACCTGGCGCACCAGGACACGGTGCTCATGCATACTACTCGAGACATCATGTATACATTGTTATTACCCAAGATATCGAATTCGATCTACGAAAAGATCTCACCCATTGATAAATCAAAGTAACAAATAATGGACACATATGCTCGCCAATATCACATGAGTTCAGAACCCGAACTCTGTGGATCTTTATTCTCTCAGTAACTGGGTCAGAGATAGAGAATAGTATTCTATCGTGATCCTCCTCAATACACTAACGAGTGTACTAGAATAATCAGTTAGTCAAGATAAACTAACTTATCAGATTATTCTACGGTGTACCGATGGTGTGTTCAGGACCATCTAAGCCGTGAGCTCTTTAATACATTATAAGGTTCTAATGATATGATCTTACCGTGTGACTCCCCACACCATATCATCTACAATGAAAGTATATGGAACATTGCATAAAACAATTATAGAACATAATCTAAATGCAAATAGTGACTGCAATAACTTTCATTTCATATCATCATATCATCAGAAAAGTATACAAAGACAAGTCTTCCAGTATACAAAACTAACAGTTGATGCTAAAGACTGCTACGACAGATGGGCAACGATTTACTTTGAGGGAAGGTATCACATCAATCATTCTGTGTTCAATTTTGGAAAAGAATTTCAAGTACTAGCAACGGTGGCTACAAGAATGATGATGGAATCATGTGAAGATCACTCCAGCATGTCGGAAATAAAGTACAAAATCTGCAATGCAATCTGGGAAGAAAAGGAGATCAATTGGTCTCTATACTTCTTTCGATAATTAAAGAAGCTTGTAGACAGTGTGGAAACTTGAACCAAAAGCTCAGAGCGCTTTCCACAAAAGATGAATTTTCTCAACAGAGTGAGCTCCATCCTGAAGTACCTACTTCCTGATGAGATGATAAAGGAGACTCATCCTCAACAGATCAACCCAGATGATTTTATCCCCAGAGTGAATACAACTGCACTACCTCCACTAACGATCAGGGAATTACAACCAAAATTAAGGCAGAAGCTAATCCCATCCACTCTAATGACAAGGGGTAAAGGGAAAGCTATAATGGTGGAGTCAGAAGTTCAATCAAACTCCGACTTAGATGATGTCTTTCACACCATTCAGAGATACAAGTCATCAAACAAAGGGGATGATGATAAAGAGGACTCTAGAAAGGGTCAAACTGGGCAGAAAGCAGCATCACCGACTCAATCTGAGACGGTTGAGAAACCAGCTGCTAATTACCAAGCTACAGAACATCAGCTGGATACGGATTAAGAGACTGAAGAGCATCAGCCAATGGCAGAAAAGACTCGACGATGTGTCAAACACGCTAAGAAGCAGTAACCAGGAAAAACGTCAAAACAGTTCAAGAAATTGATCGAAAACATGAAAGTCCAGGTAAAGTTGCTCTCTGAATCGATCCTACAACTGGAAGCATACTCTGGAACAGAAAGCTCTGAGGAAGACTCCTCCAACAATGAGGACATGCCAGACAGTTCCAGTAAGGCTAAGAAGAGAAAAACTGAACACAAGAAGGACTAGTGGCTGATCAAGTTCAACTGATTAGAAAGCCCTAAGTTTACTTCTTGTAACTCAGTTTGTCAAACATTCTTTTTGATCTATAAAAAGATTATCTTTTTACTTTTAAATAAATGTCGACTCAGCATTTATTTTGAATATTTTGACCGTTGCAAAACAATGACACGTTTCAAAGTCATTAAATGCCAATGATAAAAATAAAAGAGGCCAGGACCACTACCATTCCAACCATCAGATTTATGAGCCTGCCCAATCACTCATAAAAACCCCTCTCTTATAAGCCTCTCAGAAATACCCCTCCTACGCTCTCAAAAGCTATCTCTCTCTCTCTCAAAGCTCTTACAATTCCCCAAAATTTCAGCCAACCCCAAAGATGGCCGAATTACCCAGATCTCTAAATTCCTTCAAAGAGCAACTACTGAGAGATAAATTCCTAGAAAAGAAAAAATTTCAGTTGATTCTAAACGAATCAAACAACCCAACCCTTCTGTCAAATCTTCACAAGATAGGAATTCTTTACTACCTGGAAACACCACCAAAGTTCTTCAGACAAAATTTGGTGAGTGAGTTTTTGCTTCAAGCAAAACTGTCTACAGATGGAAAGACAGTGTCATCAGTGATTCAAGGAAAGCTACTCCAAATCACTGAAAGAACAATTGCAGAAGTCTTCCAACTTCCACGGAAAGGATCATCCGTTCAAGAATTGAAGGAACCTGCAAAATCATACTGGAGAGAATGGAAAGCTCCCACCTGCAACAAGCAATTCAGTTTTACGACAGCTAAAACTGATCTGAAGCCCGAGTATGGCGTTCTACTCGACATAACGAACAAGATGATGTTTGGGGCAATTGGAAGCCTGAGTCAACTCACCCAAGAGAGATACAAGGTTATGATTCACCTTGCTGAAGGACGACAAACAAACTGGGCAGAATTTGTCTTCCAACAATTCAAGCATCAAGTAGTCAAGGCCTCTGACTCGAAGAAATCTGGCAAATTTGAGTCCAAGATAGGACTTGTTCTAAGGATGCGCAAAATGATTGAAGACCTGCTGAATCTTCCAAGTGATAAAGCACTACCAGTCCTCATCTTTGACTGGATTCCCAAGAAGAGAAATGCCCCTCTTCAGTCACTTAGAAAGAAATGAAGAGCAAAGGCTAAAACGAGCAACATCACTTCGAGCAATTCAACTACCAACGCCGTTCATTCTCTGAAATCAAAGAACGGATCACCAGTTTATTTCCAGGTTTGCTCTGATCCAGATGAGCTTATCCATTCATCGAAATCCCTCATTCAAATTATGGAGCTGACTACTTTAGAAGCACATGCCCTCCCCTCCAGCTGACTGAAGAAAATATTCGCATTTTCTATAGTGGTGAATATGCAGTCAAAAGTGCACAAAAGGAAGTGACTAATCTTCTTCTCACGCACTTCACTTTTGTTGCACAACGGGACCAAGAGTTGTTCAAACAACTCCACCGGTATTTCTATTGGTACAACTGGAGACATTCTATGTCCATCCAGTCTCATTTTCTGCTAATTGCCTTTCATGGCATGAGATACTGGCAACGTGAAGAAACTTGGAGCATTAAATGGATAGGATCGTCAAATCCATTTCCTCCAACCATTGTACAAGCTCAGCACATTATGAATCACAGGCTCGCCAACAAAATTCCAGCAGTTGCCTTGTTAGCTGAATTTAAAACCAGCATCATGCCTCAAGGAGCTTTGGTCGCAAATCAATCAGTCTACTGCCCAACTGGCTCCCTCTACCGAAAACTGAACTTTGATGATTTATCAAGGCAGTCAGCTGAGCCATCACGACGAACTCCAACTGCCACAGAGAGGATAGAACCACATCTATCACATACTGAAGTCGTGGCTCCTCAGAAGGATCAAAGGCATGATGATGAAAGAGATAGTGATGATGAGGATACTGTCACATCACCAAGTCTCCTATCCAAGAACTATGTCACTCCCCTACTCAAATCCAGTTCAAAAGGCGTGCAACTGAGTCTGAACATTGATCAGTTCAGACATTTGCCGAAGGGAATTTCACAATCCCTTAATCAAAGGCTGAAAAACTCATCAGTTGCTATTCAGCAACTTCACCAAGCCGGAAGGACAGCAAGGCCCGAACTGCCAAAGAACATAACTGGATCTGCATCGACAAGAAAGTGATCAAACTGCTCGAAAGGAAGCAGTGCTGCTAGTCCAGTTCAGCCCTTCAAGAAGAGAAAACTAACTCAAAGAAGGCCAAGCAACTGACCAAACAAACTGATGAATTCAGTTCAGATAGAGCCTCAAAGTCAGCTCATCAGCGGCAACTGGAAAAGTGATGAAACTGATCATCCAACCGCTGAATCATCAAGCCAATCAGTTGGACTGTATCCCAACTGACTCCGGATAAGTTTTTCTTAATTCTCAAGCCTATCTTAACTTAATTGTTTCCGTTGTGATTATAAAATTCCTTATATTGCATCCAACGGTTACAATTTGAAAATGGGGTCCTCTCTCACAAGTTGTCATTAATATCTCTGCGATGATATTAAAGCAAAATTTGCAGAAAATATTTTGCTATTTATGGCAACCATCCCATTTTTAAATTTGCTCTCTCTCAGCCACATGATAATAAAGTTGTTTCACAATCAGATGGCTGGGATGCATGCATCATTTATTCAGCTAATCGTCCATCAAATCAGATAGCTGATCAGCTAAGATAGCAATCGAGTGTCCTTGATCAATGCATGTAGAGCTGAATATATATATGCAAGGAGATGTAGGCTCAGATCATCTGCAAATCTAACACAACCATTTCTTTGCAGAAATGAAACCCTCATTTCAGATAGTGAATGTCAAATCGCTAGTAAGCAAGCTGAAGAAAGACAAGTCCCTTAACCTAGAGCTTCTTCACGCACGCCTAGGTCCAGAGAAATTCCAAAGGATCTTTCAGCCATTGGAGGAAACTGGGTTATTGTCATTCTTAACGATCATGCCAGTCAAGAATCTACCCACCCATGTTGCGGAGTTCTACCACAATGCAACCATCTCTGGCAACAACATCATCTCCACCGTTCAGCACCAAGTCATAACGGTGACAAAAGACACTATGATGTCTACACTTCTCCTCCCCGGCGAAGGCCAAGACGTGCTGGATCTAGAGCTTCCGAGCAAATCTGCACTGTGGAGTCTATGGAAACATCCACACATACATCACCACGACTGCTCACATAGGTTGAAGGAAAGTCTGCCTACTGAGATCATCCAACTCCTGGATATCGCAGGTCACATCCTGCACGGAAACTCTGAGACGGTCCAGTTCTCCGATCTCAAAGCTCATCTAATGGCCGCTCTATTCCTTGGATGCAAAGCCGACTGGGCTTCCTTCATCCTTGCTCAACTACGAAGAAATGTAGATCGAGCCGAATATGATCCGACAACTGGCACATTCCGAGAGAATGTTGGATTTATGGGTCGCATAAGCCACATCATTCTGAGTTAATTTGACGAGATGATTCCAATCAGAGAGCAAATCGGACGAAGGGATATGCTCCCGACCATCTACTGCCATCCAGTCCCGAATAAATCGCAACAACCGGGCTCAATTCGTAGAAAGAGATCGTTGGTCGCAGCTGCCAGTTCCTCAGAAGAAAGGCAGTTGTTTGTTGAGAGTGAGCATCTCTCTAAACTGAGTGATCAGTCTACAATACTCGCCAGCTCACAACCTCTCACCTCGGTCCATCGCGACTTAATTGAGGATGAGTTAGAGCAAGTTCTAGAGCATCAGCTATGAAGCTGTTTCGGTCTAATTGAGGGAAGCAACCCCTCATTATTCGAGCACTTGAGAAGATACCTACAGTATCATCTCTGGAGATTTCAAATCGATGAGGCCATTATGTTCCACCTCATCCATACTCGTGGATCCTTCTTCTGGATCAACGAAGGCCACTGGAGTAGAAATTGGATGAACCATCTACTCAGCTCACTGCCAACGCTCTCGGAAATAATAGATTCAATGATCAAACGAATCCAGTACAGTGTACCAGCCGACGCCCCTCTTCCAGACAATGAGCCAGCCAACTCCTCCTGCACCCCTTTTATTGAAGATCTACCAATCGTCTCAAATGATGAGATCTTCTCCAACCTGGCATCCATGGACTTCAGAAAGCAAGATCTCTCTCTCACCACTGATCGTGGTCCGTTCATGACGACTGAAGAAGCTTATGCATGGTTCTCCTCGCCCATGCCCATTCCTTCAGTTTCCTCAGTCTGTGATGACAACTTGGTAACTGCATTCACCTTCTTGCTAAATCTATCAATGCCATCATACGATCTACACCAGTTTACCCTTTTGGATGATGCCAAAAAGGGGGAAGATGAAAGGTATGATGATGAAAATTTAACTCTTTGGAAGCAGATCCAAAGAGAAGCACAGCTTGAGGGGGAAGCTCAGCTTCAGGGAGAAGCTTGGAGAACACATGGAGTTAAAGAAAAAGGAGAATAGCAGGAAAAGAAGGAGCAGCTGAGGAAGTGAAGTACTAGTTCTATCTACTATCAAGAGCTGATATGATAGCTATGATATTAAAAGCTATATGCTCTGATCTATATGCTCGCTCTGATCTATATGCTCTGATTTAATCTTTCAATATCATGCTTCAATATCATATCAAGCCTTGCTCATGCTTATGCACATTCCCTTATACCTTGATAATCATGCTCTGATAGTTCAAAATGAAAGCATCCTTAAAATGAAAGTATGCTCTGATACTTGAATTCTTGCTCTAACTTGCTCTGATATCAAGCTTTGCCTATAAGCGAACTACAGCACGTCTCTCAGACGAACATTTACAGTTTTTCCATCATCATTGACAAGGTTTTGACATCATCAAAAAGGGGGAAATTGTTAGGAAAAACTATCAAGGAACCCCTAGATAAGGTTTTGATGAGATGTCAAAACTATTTCTGAAAAACTGACCAAGATTCAAGTTGTAGATCTGAGCTGACCAATCCAGAGCCTCAAGAAGGAACTCAAGTGAAGCCAGAGTCAACCCAACTGGAGCATGGTCAACCAGCTGGAAGGATACGCCAACTAGTCAGAACTCAATCCAACTGAGGGTTAAAGGAGTCGAACCAGTCAAAACAAACTGACAGCTAAGTCAGCTGAGCTAAGAGAAAAATCTGTTGGGCTTTTTTCGAATTAAAGCGGAAGACATAGAAACGAATCTACTTACAAATCGATAGACGGTCTGTGGACAAGATTAAAGATCTAATCTTGCTGTTGAATGAATACAGGAGTTGGCGCCACCTAGCTCAAAATTTTGACCATCACAAATTCTACTCCAAGATCTTCTGTTGTATTCCCGGACTGTATCTAGATTCAGAGTGGGCTGAAATCTACTAGATAGGGTTGTGGAATCTGTGGATAACTTTGAGAGAAAAAGAGGGGCTGATTTCTTATGATTATTATTCTTAAATTTTCGTGCCCCCCTCCCCTTATATATAAGGAGGGGCGAAAATTTCATGTTCCAGCCCTGTTGGGCTGGGCCTCTATCTCAAGTTCAATATCCAGTCAACTATCAGTCAATTAGGCTACAACAGGGATCTAGAAGAATATTAAATTGGCCCACTAATTTATTAAATATCCAATATCCAATAAACTTAGGATATAATTAAATAAATTAAGTTTTACTTTTATTCTACTAAAGAAGTAAAATTGACCTACCAATTTAATACATATTTACGAATACGCTTTCTCCTTTAGTCCAGCCATTCCCCGTGTTTAAGATATAATGTTCATTAATTAATTATGTCAGCCTCTGACAGCTATAATTAATAAACCTCTAAAACCTTGAGTAGTACCACATAAGCTTTATTCATGTACGGAATAAATTCCACCTGCAGGGTTTCAACATGAACTTGTGTTTCCTCAAGAGAACATCATTAACTTGGCGCACCAAGACACGGTGCTCATGCATATTGCTCGAGACATCATGTATACATTGTTATTACCCAAGATATCGAATTCGATCTACGAAAAGATCTCACCCATTGATAAATCAAAGTAACAAACAATGGACACTTATGCTCGCCAATATCACATGAGTTCAGAACCCGAACTCTGTGGATCTTTATTCTCTCAGTAAATGGATCAGAGATAGAGAATAGTATCCTATCGTGATCCTCCTGAATACACTAACGAGTGTACTAGAATAATCAGTTAGTCAAGATAAACTAACTTATCAGATTATTCTACGGTATACCGATGGTGTGTTCAGGACCATCTAAGCCGTGAGCTCTTTAATACATTACAAGGTTCTAATGATATGATCTTACCGTGTGACTCCCCACACCATATCATCTACAATGTAAGTATATGGAACATTGCATAAAACAATTATAGAACATAATCTAAATGCAAACAGTGACTGCAATAACTTTCATTTCATATCATCATATCATCAGAAAAGTATACAAAGACAAGTCTTCCAGTATACAAAACTAACAATCTCCCACTTATACTTAAAGCATGTCTTTCAAGCATAATAACTAACTGGCTAGCTCTCCAATCTAAAACTATCAACTCAAACTGCGCTACCAGGTCTGCATCTCACTCCAATTTTCTCCACGTGACCATCAAAGGTCTTAGCCGCTAGGCTCTTCATGAATGGATCAGCCAGGTTGTCCTCCGTTGCAATCTTGACCACCGCCACATCTCCTCTCTTAACAATTTCTCGTATAAGATGGTACTTTCTCTCTATGTGTTTACTTACCTTGTGGGCTCTGGGTTCCTTCGAATTTGCCACTGCACCAGAGTTATCACAGTATATCGTGATAGTCTTAGGCAAATCAGAAACCACGCCCAAGTTCACTAGGAACCCGCGGAGCCAGACAGCCTCTTTTGCAGCCTCAGAGGCAGCTACATACTCAGCTTCCATGGTGGAATCCGCAATGCATTTCTACTTAATGCTCCTCCATGCGATGGCTCCACCTCCTAGTGTAAACACATAGCCCGAGGTAGACTTACTCTGATCTTTGTCGGATTGAAAATCTGAGTCCGTGTAACCCAAAGGTACTAGACTATCAGAGCGGAAAACCAACATATAATCTCGAGTCCATTTAAGGTACTTGAGAATGTTTTTGACCGCAGTCCAGTGACCTTGTCCAGGGTTAGACTGATATCTGCTTACCATGCCAACGGCATAGCATATATCAGGCCTAGTGCATAGCATAGCATACATCAAACTTCCCACAGCTGAAGCATATGGTACTTTCTTCATTTCCTCTATCTCAGACTGTGTTTGGGGACACATTTCCTTGGATAGATGAATTCCATGCCTGTAAGGTATAAAACCTTTCTTGGAATCTTGCATGCCAAATCTAGCTAGCACTGTATCGATATAAGTCGCCTGGGACAGACATAACATCCTTTTCTGGCGATCACGAATGATCTTGATGCCAAGGACATGTCCGGCTTCACCCAGATCCTTCATATCGAACTGCTCGGACAGCCACACCCTAATGTTTGACAACGCGTTCTTACTGTTTCCAATAAGCAAGATGTCATCAACATAAATACGAGGAATGCCACCACGTTTTCGTCACATTTCTTGTACACACAGCTCTCATCCGGACTTTGAACGAATCCATATGACTGGATAACCTTGTCAAATCATATATTCTAAGATCTCGATGCTTGCTTAAGTCCATAAATGGATCTCTTAAGCTTACACACCAAGTGCTCTTGGCCCTTAGCAATGAATCCCTCTGGTTGCTTCATGTGAATGTTTTCCTCAAGACTTCCGTTTAGGAAAGCTGTCTTGACATCCATCTGCCAGATCTCATAATCCAAATGAGTGGCAATAGACAAGAGAATCCGGATTGACTTAAGCATGGCTACCGGCGAAAAAGTTTCCTCATAATCGATTCCTTCTTTCTGAGTATACCCTTTTGCCACCAATCTAGCTTTGAAGGTTTCAACCTTCCCATCAGATCCTCTCTTGCACTTGTAGACCCACTTACAGCCAATGGGTTTTACCCCATCTAGTGGTTCTACAAGTTCCCAGACTTGATTGTGATCCATAGATCCAATCTCAGACTCCATTGCAGTTTTCCAAGAATCTGCATCTTTATCTCGAATTGCCTCGTCATAGGTCCTGGGATCCAATTCATTGAGACCCTCTGGGAAATCTGAAGCCTCTCCCAGACCAATAAATCTATCAGGTTGGCGTACAACCCTCCCACTACAACGAGGCAGTTTCTGTACTTCTGTGACACGTTGTGCAGTGTTTGGTGGTTCCTCTTCTTGTACAACCGGTGTAGGATTCGATCCTTTCCTTAACTCCTCAAGGATGATGTGACTCCTTGATTTGTGGTTTATGACATAGTCTTCCTCTAAGAATCGAGCATTGGTGCTAATAATGATATTCTGATCCTTAGGACTATAAAATAAACCACCTTTCGTTCATCTCAGATATCCAACAAACAGCCTTACATCAGTACGGGGTGCCAACTTATCAGCTTCCTTGTCCAACACGTGTGCTGGGCTACCCCAAAATCCGAATATGGTTCAAACTGGGCTTTCATCCAGTCCATAGTTCTGTGGGTGTAGCAGGAACTGATTTCGATGGAACCAAGTTAAGAATATAGACTGCTGTTTCCAGGGCATATCCCCAGAACAAAATGGGCAACTCAGAATAGCTCATCATCGATCTAACCATCTCTAACAGTGTACGATTCCTTCTTTCCGCCACGCCATTCTGCTATGGCATTCTAGGCGTAGTCAACTGGGATGTAATCCCATTCTCTGCCATGTAATCCCTAAATTCGCTTGAGAGGTACTCGCCACCACGATCAGAATGTAGTGACTTGATACTTCTGCCTGTTCGTTTCTCCGCTTCCGCCTTAAACTCTTTGAATTTCTCAAAGCATTCAGACTTGCGACGTAACAGGTAGATATAACCGTATCTAGAGTAATAATCAATGAGAATGATGAAATACTCGAACCCTCCTCGAGCTTGAACTGACATAGGGCCGCACAAGTCAGAGTGAATCAAATCTAATAGCCCTTCGGATCTATTTCCTTTTGATTGGAAAGGACGCTTGGTCATTTTACCTTCCAAACAGGATTCACACAAAGGAAATGATTCCAGTACCAAAGAAGACAGTGGTCCATCATTTACAAGCCTTTGTATCCTCTTAAGGTTAATATAACCTAGCCTTAGATGCCAAAGATAGGTTTGATTCAATTCCGAAGGTTCTTTTCTCTTGTTAGGGTTTATGATCGATATATTCAACAGTTGTCTTTGCGTAGTGTTTTCAATTGGTTTAAGAAAGTATAAGTGTCCATCCAATGTGCCAGAACAGATAAAATCTTTACCACTAAAGATAACTACTTTGTTATCAAAAGAAACAGAATATCCATCCATAATCAATTTAGAAACTGAAACCAAGTTTCACCTAAAACCAGGCACATAAAGACAATCTTTCAAAACCAAAGTTCTATCACTACTGAAAGGTAAAACAACGTCTCCCACTGCAACAGCCGCCACTCTCGTAGCATTGCCCATGTAGATGGTGATCTCATCCTCACTCAGCTGTCTTTTTACCAGGAACCCCTGTAAAGACATGCAAACATGATCAGTAGCTCCAGCATCTACTACCCATTACTGGGTAGAACAAGTTGCTAAACATGTTTCCACAACCAGAGTGTGAGATGTACCTCTCTTCTTCTTCTTGTTAGGACACGCCGCCTTCCAGTGACCTGGTTGGCCGCACTTGAAGCACTTAGTTTTCGACTTGAACTCCTCGGGAGGAATCTTTGCCTTTGGCTTCTTCACCTTAGGTGCCTCATCTGCAGCCTTCTTAGGTGCGTTTCTCTTCTTCCTTTTTCCACCAGAAGAAGACGCTCCTTTTTCAGCTATGTGGGCCTGAGGATCGCTCTTTTGGAGCAATTCAGCCGCCTAAAGATCTATGAGCAGTTCAGTCAGGCCGACATCCCTTTTAATCATGTTAAAATTCAGCCTGAACTGCTCAAACTTCGAGGACAAGCTATGAAGAACAATATCGATTTGAGAATCGCCATCTAGCTCTCCACCCAAGGTCTCGATCTCAGATAAATACCCCATCATCATGAGAACGTGATCCCTAACAGGTGTGGAGTCAGACATTCTCGCATCCATTAGCTTCTTCATTGCCAAATGGCGTGCCGAGCGGTTCTGATGACCGAATAGCTGCCTAAGGTTGTACATGATATCATAAGAGGTTTTCATAGGCTCATGCTGATGTTGCAACACACTTGACATAGAAGCCAAGATGTAACAGCGTGCCATCTTATTAGACCTAACCCACTTATCATATGCAACCTTTTGGACTTCGTCAGAACCCTCATCTGGCTTCTGAGGACAAACCTCTTCAAGTACAAACTTGTGTCCCTCAGCAACAAGAACTAAGTTAAGGTTACGAAGCCAGTCATTGTAGTTTTCACCGACAAGTTTGTTTTCTTTAAGGATTGAGGACAGATTGGAGAGTGCCATAGATAATATGAAATAACTGAAAATAAAACATGCAGTACAGTCACAAAACACGTTTAGGATAAACAGTATATAATCGAAAACCTCATAAAAATTATATACTTTTCCACCGACACTTTAAAAATGTCTTTTATAAGCCACGATAGTGTGGATGTTTATAAAATTCATTTTTAAATAGGTTAAACCTTTAATTTGCCTCCAGTTGAGTTTCCTTATAACAAGCAAATTAATAGCTGGATAATAAACACGGTCATGTAATCATCTAACTGATAAGCCACGATCGTGTGGACGTTTATCAATAAATTACATCTAAGTGTGCACACCATTATCTTTGCACCAAGATCACTACTCGAATTTAACCGCTCCAGATGGAGGAGTCAGTTAGTCCTAATAGTGTTCTACAGCTATCCATTTAGGAGATTTAATTTCTAGAGAAATCTGTGATATGACACATCCGATATGGAGGAAGACCGATGTCAACGCGCATGCCCATCACTTCTCAATTAAACCAGATTTTAATGGAGACCGTATGAGATTTTCTACATACTTTGGTATGAATCTCTCCCACTTAGTTATTTATGTTTGAGGTTTCATTTTATCCCATTATCGAACATGCAAACATCACATAAAATGATAAACATCCATTGCATGCTTCAACATAATAAGCAACAGTAATATTCCAACTATCATGGCTTATATTTCATGTTGATTGATGAGATAAAACTGGAAAGTCAGCTCCGGAAACAGGGCTGGAACCACCGCCCCCTTCACCGCGCCTCGCCGAAAATCCTAGCTCCATTTAGGATTTCGGGACGTGAACTGGTGAACCTTTTTTCTTTGGTGCTGAACCACTTTCCTTCTATGAGTTGATCTCCGATCTTTATTCAATACAGACTATCTATTCCGAAAGGAAAAATCTAATATTGCTAGAATAAAAATTACAACTCAAAACTCGGTCTAACAGCTTTATATCTATTACATTAAAACAACGTAAAATAAAACCTAGACCTAATCCATGGATTTTCTCATGGATTAAAATCACGTAGCCAAACCGGTATACGGCCAACATTCATTCAACATAAACATACATCACATAAAATAAAGGAGCCATGATAGTTGGTAAACCTGCAAACAAACACACTCTACAAAACCAACAATCATGTATTATATGATCCACATAAAATAACATATGATATATATGCATGAATATTAAATAATAATCGAATTTAACAATTAATTAAATTAATTAATTCGATATTATCCACAAGATAAAAATTGGAAATTAAAATAATTATCCACCAATTTTATACTTGTGATTTTCGAAAATATCATCAAAATAAATTTGGAAATTATTAATAATTATCCACCAAATTTATTTAATATTTTCAAGCCACCATAATTAAATAATAATTGGATATATTGATATAAATCAAGAATCTAATCCAAATATTATCCATAAGAATCTAAATCTTTAAGGATAAGGTTTGCAGATTTGATCCACTTCAAAATCTTCCAAAACCTATCCAAAATTAAATTCTTATCACAATTGGATTTTGATAATTATTTGTATATATCCAAAATCACCTTATCCAATTTAAATCATATAGATTTTCGAAAATCACCAAATAATAAATCTGGAAATTTGATCCACTTCAAATTCTTCCAAATTTAAAATTCTATTTTCAAATCTATCTAGATTAAAATTAGGTAAATTAAGATATACATCAAATAACATCAAATCTTAATCCAACACTTATAATTTTCGAAACTCCTAATTAAATAAATCTGGAATTTTAATTTTCATTAAAATTTCCTCCAAATTAACTTAATAAAATTGAAAATTACATAAAATAACATATTTGAAAATTTTGACATTAATCAAAAAACTATTCCAAATAAAATACATAGGTTTCGAAAATTGCTAGAAAAATAAATCTGGAAATTTTGATCCACTTCAAAAAATTACCAAATTTAAAATTCTAATTTCAAACCTATCTTGATTAGAATTTTGTAACTTTTGATATACATCAAAAATCACCAAATCCTATTCTAATCAGACCAAATTTTCGATCCTACTCCAAATTAAAGCTGGAAATTTGATCTTGATCAAAACATCATCCATACTTTAATTAATATGACCGAAAATTATAAGAACAAATTAGGGAATTTTAGAACATCAAAATTCGAAAATTTTGATAACCAAATTTTCGATCCCCATCAAATAAAATCTGAAAATTTGAAGAACATCAAATATCATTCCAAATCTTAATCCATGATGGCCGAAAATTCTTGTACCTCAAAACTAGAATTCTCGATTTTTACATCTCAAATTCTTCCAAGTTTTGAATATCATAAAATCAAAATACATAGCCAATTAAATCTGAAAATTTAAACACCATAAATTTTTCATCAAATTTAATAAGTAATTCGAATCTTATGCCCGGATTAATCCTAGAACAGTGCCAAAACCTGCTCTGATACCAGTTGTTGGGGTTTTTTCGAATTAAACCACCGCAGGATTATTTGGTTGTTCATTAATATGTGTTCATGCAAATCATAATTTTATGTCACATGCATGTTTATCACAGTCTAAACAAAAGGCATGCAAAGCAGATTCGAATCTAATAAAGCGGAAGACATAGAAACGAATCTACTTACAAATCGATAGACGGTCTGTGGACAAGATTAAAGATCTAATCTTGCAGTTGAATGAATACAGGAGTTGGCGCCACCTAGCTCAAAATTTCGACCACCACAAATTCTACTCCAAGATCTTCTGTTGTATTCCCGGACTGTATCTAGATTCAGAGTGGGCTGAAATCTACTAGATAGGGTTGTGGAATCTGTGGATAACTTTTAGAGACAAAGAGGGGCTGATTTCTTATGATTATTATTCTTAAATTTTCGTGCCCCCCTCCCCTTATATATAGGGAGGGGCGAAAATTTCATGTTCCAGCCCTGTTGGGCTGGGCCTCTATCTCAAGTTCAATATCCAGTCCACTATCAGTCAATTGGGCTACAACAGGGATCTAGAAGAATATTAAATTGGCCCACTAATTTATTTAATATCCAATATCCAATAAACTTAGGATATAATTAAATAAATTAAGTTTTACTTTTATTCCACTAAAGAAGTAAAACTGACCTACCAATTTAATACATATTTACGAATATGCTTTCTCCTTTAGTCCAGCCATTCCCCGTGTTTAAGATATAATGTTCATTAATTAATTATGTCAGCCTCTGACAGCTATAATTAATTAACCTCTAAAACCTTGAGTAGTACCACACAAGCTTTATTCATGTACGGAATAAATTCCACCTGCAGGGTTTCAACATGAACTTGTGTTTCCTCAAGAGAACATCATCAACCTGGCGCACCAGGACACGGTGCTCATGCATACTGCTCGAGACATCATGTATACATTGTTATTTCCTAAGATATCGAATTCGATCTACGAAAAGATCTCACCCATTGATAAATCAAAGTAACAAACAATGGACACATATGCTCGCCAATATCACATGAGTTCAGAACCCGAACTCTGTGGATCTTTATTCTCTGAGTAACTGGGTCAGAGACAGAGAATAGTATCCTATCGTGATCCTCCTCAATACACTAACGAGTGTACTAGAATAATCAGTTAGTCAAGATACACTAACTTATCAGATTATTCTACGGTGTACCGATGGTGTGTTCAGGACCATCTAAGCCGTGAGCTCTTTAATACATTACAAGGTTCTAATGATATGATCTTACCGTGTGACTCCCCACACCATATCATCTACAATGTAAGTATGTGGAACATTGCATAAAACAATTATAGAACATAATCTAAATGCAAATAGTGACTGCAATAACTTTCATTTTATATCATCATATCATCAGAAAAGTATACAAAGACAAGTCTTCCAGTATACAAAACTAATAAAATCAACAACACTGAAGAAACTGATAAGAGATCAGTTTAACTGAAGATTGGAAGTATCCAGCTGATGGCCAAACTTAACTTCAGCCGAACTGAAGTAGACAGACGAATTAATCAAAGGCCAAAACTGAAGTCAGCCAGCTTGTAGGAGAAAACAAGCAAACATCTGACTAGGAAGCTCGGAGAAAGATCAGTCAAACTGACAAGCTAGCCAACAGCTTGTGATCAGTTAAGTTGACAAGAAAGCTCAAGAAAGGCCAGTCGAACTAACAAGCTATTCAACAGCTTGTGATCAGTCGAACTAGAAGAAGAAGCTCAGAACTACCAACTGGAGTGATAGCCGAACTAAACAGACAAGCTCAGAACTGCCAACTGGAGTGATAGCCGAACTAAGCAGACAAGCTCAGAACTGCCAACTGGAACTCAAACTTGCTAAACTGGAGCTCAGAACTGCCAGCCAGAGAGTCCTGGAGTTAATGCTAAAATCAAGATCTTGGAATAAATGCTCTAGCAGAGATCCTGGAATTAAATATTCAACAGAGATCGATTGGCAAAGCAATGGCTATTGGAATTAAATATCCAACAGAGATCGATTGGCAAAGCAACGACTACTAGCTCCAATGATCATAAAGACCATCTGCCATTGATGAACCAACAGAGCCACCGATCAATGGAACTCAACGGTCACAAAATCACTCCTCTATAAAAGATGAGTGAATCAAAGTTTTTAAAAGACTTTTCGCGACTTTCAACTTACAACTGAGCTTTCTTTCTCCCTCCCACATAGCTCAAGTTCAGCATCTGCGAAACCTGCGAGAGTCCAACTGAGAAGAAGAATCCACAGAATCAAAGCATTCAGCTAGCTATTGATAATCCAGCCAGAGCAACCTTCTCAGTTCCAGCAATACACCGATCAACTACCCAGCTCAATTGAAGGAGCACATCAGTTGATATCCCCTATTCAAGACTAACCTCTTGAAGATCGAAAGAGATCTAAAACCTTGTAAAGATGTCAATAGCACCTACCTCCCTAGCGAGCAGTTAGGGACTGCAAGTGTGAGCCGTCGACCCGCTGAGGTAGCGAGCAGTTACCAGGTTCAGCCAACTGTCCTTCATTGTATAATTTGTAAAGAAACTCAAGTTATATAGTGGAGTTGCCCTTCTGCGGAAGAAAGAGAGGACGTAAAAGTTTGAGACTTCGATCCTCTATAAATCGTCTGTGTGCTGTACTGTTTTGCTTATACTCACATATCTTTGAACTGCACACAAGCTCACACAATCTGCACCCAAGCTGTCTAAAAACTGCTCAACTGATCTGTGCATAGATAAGTTACTAAGCGAGTCAAGGGCCCTTATCATTCCGCATTTGAAGTAAAGTTTTTATATCAGTTTATTCACCCCCCCCCTCTAAACTGACATCGACTCGCCTGGGACCAACAGCGGTTACGACTATGGAATCGACCTCGATCTCTTGTTGGACAGCTCTCGATCGATCTTGGGGTGTTGAAGGATGTCACGAACGTGGATGGAGGTGTAGGACGTCGATGATGAAGGCTGGACGATGAAGGTGTTGTGAATTACAACCTGATTAATCCCTGGCGTATCTTGTACGATGAAAACGAATCTCTAAGTTGTTCTTCATAGCGAGTTCACCCTAATTCTTCGTATGAATTACAACGTTCCCTTGGAATTAAGACTCAAAGTTTTCTAGGCTTCAAGAATGATGATTTTTGAGGAAAATAATCAAAAGCTTTAAACGGTTGAGACACAAATTTAATGCAAAAGCAATTTTAATCAATAATGTCTAAAATATCAAAGTAACATGGTTCCCCTATTTATAGGGCATGAGGTGCACGAAAATTAAGTGTAAAAAATCCTAAAAATCTGATCCAAAAAGGATCTCTAACTATACAATAAAAATACCTAAACTAGAATTCTATTCAAGGTGGGAAATTGCCTTAAATACAATTCTAGTCAAACCTAATTAAAGGAGAACGAAAATTACATCAAATATTAAATAAAAACTGATCTAAATAATTAAATACTATGATTTAATTAAATACTAAAGTCTAAATAAATCAATCCCCTAATTAAAATAATTAAGAGACGATTTTTCTTCGTGCACACGTACACGTCACTTTCATGCACATGCACACGTGCACTTCTTCTCGTCAACACTTCAAGCAATATTCTCCATGGTGTGATCTTAATCTTTATCTTCAATTGATAATGCTAAAATCCATTTCGGACTGCGTCCAATTTCTTCTTCTCCGACTTCAATCTTTTTTCGCATTAATATTTGAAAATAACATAGAAGTTGTTTGGCTCTTATACGCGCAATTGGACCTTTGAATGGCAGCTCCGGGTTTAGTTCTTCAAGGCCTTGCATGGATTCATTAGCATGTTTACTTTTCTGTTATTCTATATTATCATGGCACTCTCCAACTTGTCTTCTATTCTCAAAAGTTTTATATCGGTGAAATACTAAAGACTTGATTCGGAACTTAAATATTGTCTTAAACGGCTAAAGGTTTAATTGTAATTGATGAGGAATGTCATAAGAAACCAGTTACGAATTCTGATGAAATAGTGAGAACGTCTTATGCTGTAATCTCAAGAAACTCTTCGGACATCAGAATTACACAACAAAATGCATTACCATGAAAAATCTAATAAGCACCAAGATAGTTGATTCCATTCTTGTAAGGGATCACGTTCTCCGGATGATAAGCTGCTTATCAGAGATCGAAATCCTGGATGATGAACAAGATACCGAGTCTTAATCGATTTGGTGTTTAATAGTCTGTCCCTGAAGCTTAAATATTTCTTTTTGAACTTTAGCATGATAAAGAATTATGTCACTTTATCAGAAATGCTTGTTGATCTTCAGACAGCTGAGATGCTAGTGAAAAGTATCACAGAGGCGCAAATGGTTGAGAGAAATGCATCTTTGGGTACGAAGAGGAATGCATCTCAACCAAAGGAAGCGTCTAGGGCAATGAAGAAAATGACATAGTTACCTCAAAAGGACTTTAAGTCCAAAGGATATGTGCTTCAAGTACAATCAGCCGAGACATTATAAGTCTGAGTGTCCTCTCAAAAGGAAAGATATCTCTCACTCGTTTGAGTGAAGATGAGATCACTATGTACATGTGCAATGTTATGGTAAAGTGGCAACTATTATAGTGGGAGACATAGATATACCTTTCAGTAGTGATAAATTTTAGTCTTTAAAAAGATTGTCTGTATGTGCTAGAATTTAGAAACTTGGTTTCTGTTTCTAAGTTGGTTTTGGATTGATATCTTGTTACTTTTGATAACTAGATTGTTATCATGGATGGGAAACATTTTATCTATTCTTGCACATTGGATGGACATCTTTAATACACTAAAATCTATGTCTAACACTACAAAATAACTATTGAATACATTGATTAACCTCAATAAAAGGAAAGAATCTTCACGAAGGAATCAAACCTATCTTTGGCATCTAAGACTTGGATATATTATTCTTAAGAGGATTCAAAGTTTGATAAATGATGGTCCATTGGTCTCACTGGTCCTAGAATCATTTCTTTGTGCAAATCCTGCTAAGAAGGTAAAATAACCAAGTGTCCTTTAAGGCTAAAGGAATAGATCTAAAGAAGCTATTAGGTTTTATTCACTCTGCCTATGTGGCCCTATGACAAATCATGCTAAGAGGTGGTTATAAGAAATTCATCATGCTCATTGATGATTACTCATGTTTTAAATACATTTACATAATGTGTCGCTAGTCTAAATGCTTTGAGAAATCAAAGAAATAAGATGGAAGTAGAGGAACACATTAGTAAAAGTATCATGTCACTATGTTTCTGATCATTAGTGACAAGTACCTCTTAGGCGACTTTAGGGATCACTTGGCGGAGAATGGGATTGCATCCCGGTTGACTACGTCTGCTATTCAAACAGCAAAATGACGTAGTGGTACAAAGAAATTGAATGTTATTGGAAATAGTTAAGATCGATGATGAGCTATTCAAAGTTGTTTATTTTGTTTTGCGGATATGTCCTAGAAACAACGATTGTCTGTTGGATATCCCAGATGAACAAAAAGTGGTTTATTTTATAGTCCTAAGAATCAGGAGGACATTGTAAGCACTAATACCTGATTCTTAGAAGAAGACTATATAATAAGTCATAAGGTTAAGAACAAGACCGTTCTTAATAGTTTGAGGAAAGGACATTCGAATCCTACACCAAAGTGTACAAGAAGAGGTACCACCTAATACTGCACAGCGTGTCACGAAGGTACAGAAAATTCTTCATTGCAGTGGGAGGGTTGTACGCCAACCTAATAGATTCATTAGTTTAGAAGAATCTTCTGATTTTCTGGAAAGACTAAATGAATTGGAGCCCAGAAACTACGATAGAGTGGTTCAAGATAAGGATACAGTTCCTTGAAAAACTGCAATGGAATCCGAAATGGGATCTATGGATCACCATGAATAGTGGGAGCTTGTAGAACCACTAAATGGGGGTAAATCTCATTTAGTGAAAGTGGATCTATAAAGAAAAGAGAAGATCTAATGGATTGTTAGATCTGGAATCTCTTGTCTGTTGCTACTCATTTTAACTTATTTGTTTGGCAAATAGATGTCAAAACAGTTTTTTCTGAACGGAAGTCTTGAGGATAATATCTATATGCGACAAACAAAGGGATTCATTGCTAAAGGCCAATAGCACTTAGTGTGCTAGCTTAGAGGTCCATTCATAGATTTAAGTAAGCATCAAAATCTTAGAATATCCGATCTGACAAAGTTATCCAGTCACATGGATTCGTGGAGAAATCGGATAGAGGCTGTGTGTACAAGAGGTGTGACGGAAACGTGGTGGTTATCCTAGTACCATATGTTAAATAACAACTTGCTTATTAGGTAACAATTAGAAGGAGTTATCGAACATATGGGTATCATTGTCCAGGCATTTTGATATGAAGGATTTGGGCTGATGTACTCATCCCAGGTTACCTATATCGAAAATGTGCTAGCTAGATTCAATATACAAATTCCAAGAAAGGTTTTATACCTTTCGAGTATGGAATACATCTACTCAAGGAAATGTGCTCCCCAAACACATAATGAGATAGATGTGAGAAATGAGATTTCTTATGCTTCTGCAAAAAGAAGACTCATGTATGTTATGCTATGCACAAGGCCTGATATTTTCTATGCAGTAGTATAGTGGGAAGATGTCGATTTAACCCTAGTTAAAGACAATGGACTGTGGTAAAAGGCATTCTTAAGAAAACTTGAGATAGTATGCTTGTTTACTACTCGGACAGTCTAATTGCCTTGGGTTATACGGATTTAGTTTTTCCAGAACTGATAAAAAGGATCATAGTAAATCTTCCTCGGCATATGTGTTTAAATTGGGAAGAGGAGTTGTGGCATGGAGGAGTAAAGCTGACATGCATGCTCACTCCACCATGAAAGTCGAGTATGTGGCTGGCTCTGAGGCTACAAAAGTCTGTGCGACTCCATAGCTTCTTGTTGGACTCCGGCATGGTTCCTAATTAACCTTAGAAATATCACGGCACACTGCGATAACTCCAGTGCAGTAGCAAATTTGAAAAAGAATCTAGAGTCCATGGGCCAATTAAACACATAGGATTAAAGTACCACCTTATACGAGTTATAAGGGAGGAAGATGTGGCAGTGGTCAAGATTACACTGGAAGACAATAATGGTTGTCCCATTCATGAGCCTTCTAAGCTCAGACCTTCAATGGTCAAGTGGAGATAATGGGAGTTGATACAGATCCGAGGCCGTTTTGAGTTTATGTTATGTTGGAGAGTTAGTCAATGTGTTGTTTATACTTGAAAGACACGCTTCAAGTATAAGTGGGAGATTGTTGCTTTTGTATACTGGAAAGCTTGTCTTTGTATATATTAAACAACAATTAAGATGATATAGATTGAATAATAATAACAGTCACTGTTTGTGCATTTATTTATTGTTATATTTATATGCATGGTTCCATATACTTGCATTGTAGATGATATGGTGTGGGTCAACACACGGTAGAGATCATATCATCGGATTCTTTGCAATGTATTAAAAGTCTCACGGCTTAGATGGTCTTGAACCCACCATCGGTACAATGTAGAATAATCTGATAGTTAGTTTATCTAGACTAACTGATTATTCTAGTACACTGGCTTGTGTATTGAGGAGGATCATGATAGGATACTGTTCTCTATTCTGACCTTAAGTGAGAGAATAAAAATCCACAGAGTTCGGGTTCTTAACCCATATATATTGACGGACTTGTATATGTTATGTCGACTGCTTTGATTTATCAATGAGTGAGATTCTTTGATAGAATCAACAACCTCGATATTTTGGGTAGTGGCATTTACATATATGATGGGTCGTGGATTATATATGGTCACCATGTCCTGGTGCGCCAGGTTGATGATGTCCTCTTGAGGAAGCACGTAGATCATGGGAAGCCCCGCAGGCAGAATATTAATTTATTCTTTACATGATACGGAAGTCGTGCGGTACTACTCAGGGAACAATATATTAATTAATTATAGCTTTCAGAAGCTTACATAATTAATTAATGGACATTATATCTTAAACATGGGGAATGGTTGAACTAAAGAAGAAAGCATATTCAGAAATATGTATTAAATTGGTAGGTAAGTAGTATTTCTTTAGTGGAATAAAAATAATACTTAATCTATTTATTTATATCCTAAGTTTATTGGATATTAGAAATTAAATAAATTAGCAGGCCAATTTAATATTCTTCTAGATCCCTGTTGCAGCCCAATATGACCTAAGTGGACTGGGAATAGAACAAGAGTTGGAGGCCCAAACCCATTAGGGTTTGGAGATGAAATTTTCAACCCCTCCCATATAATAATGAAGGCGGGCCACGAAAATTATAAGAAAAATACATCTAATACAGCCCCTCTAAGTGCTCTCTTGATTTCTAGAGTTTCCACAACCGTTTAGTAGTCTGGAGCCCACCCTACATCTAAATAAGGTCCGAAAATACAGCAGAAGATCAAGAAGTAGAATATTGGAGCTGTGAGATTTCGAACACCAAGGAGAAGTAAATCGCCATCCATGTGTTCTTCATCAACAACAGAATTTGACCTTTAATCCTGTGAGTAACCCGCCAACATTATTACAACTAACTGACTCCTCCATCTGGAGTAGTTAAATTCAAAACAGTGATCTTGGGACGAAGATAATGGTGTGTACACTTAGATGTAATTTATTGATAAACGTCCACACGATCGTGGCTTATCAGTTAGACGATTACATGACCGTATTTATTATCCGGCTATTAATTTGCTTGTTGTAAGGAAACTTAACTGGAGGCAAGTTAAAGGTATAATAACCTATTTAAAAATAAATTTTATAATCGTCCACACTATTGTGGCTTATAGAAGACGTTTTTAAAGAGTCGATGGAAAAGTATATAATTTTTATGAGGCTTTCGATTATATACTGTTTATCCTAAAGTTTTTGATTGTACTGCATGTTTTAAATTTCAGTTATTTCATATCATCAATGGCACTCTCCAATTTGTCATCAATCCTCAAAGAAAACAAACTCATCGGTGAAAACTATAATGATTGGATTCGTAACCTTAACCTCGTTCTAGTTGCTGAGGGACACAAGTTTGTACTTGAAGAGGTATGTCCTCAGAAGCTAAATGAGGGTTCTGACGAAGCCCAAAAGACTGCATATGATAAATGGGTTAGTCTGATGAGATAGCGCGCTGTTACATTCTGGCATCCATGTCGAATGTGTTGCAACATCAGCATCAGCCTATGAAATTCGCTTATGATATCATGTTTAACCTTAAGGAGCTCTTCGGTTATCAGAACCACTCGGCACGCCATTTAGCAATGAAGAAGTTAATGGATGCGAGAATGGCTGACTCTACACCTGTGAGGGATCATGTTCTCACGATGATGGGGTATGTTGGTCCCGGGCGAGTCGATATCAGTTTAGAGGGGGGGTGAATAAACTGATACAAAAACTTTTACTTTAGATGCGGAAAACAGGGCCCTATGACTCGCTTGATGAAACTTATTTATGCACAACTTTGATAGTCAGTTGAGACAGTTTAAGTGCAGCTATTGTGATGTTGTGTGCAGTTAGATATACAATGAACAATATAGTACATCACACAAGAGATTTATAGAGGTTCGAAGTCTCAAACTTCTACGTCCTATCTTCCTTCCGCAGAAGGGCAACTTCACTATATAACTTGAGTTTCTTTACAAATTATACAATGAAGGACAGTTGGTTGAACCTGGTAACTGCTCACTACCTCAGCTGGTCGACGGCTCACACTTGAAGTCCCTAACTGCTCGCTAGGAAGGTAGGTGCTATTGTCGTCTTTACATGGTTTTAGATCTCTTTCGATCTTCAAGAGGTTAGTCTTGAACAAGGGGGTATCAACTGATGTGCTCCTTTGATTGAGCTAAGTAATTGATCGTTAAATAGCTAGAACTGAGAAGGTTGCCCTGGCTGGATCGTCAACAACTGGCTGGATGTCTTGATTCAGTGAATTCTTCTTCTCAGTTTGACTTTCGCAGTTTCTATCAAACGTTGCACTTGAGCTTGAGTGGGAGGGAGAAAGAAAAGCTTGAAGGATGGCAAGAGGTTATAGTTGTGAAGAGTATTCGAAAAGTGTGCGAAAAGTATTTAGAACTCTGATTCACCCATCTTTTATAGAGGAGTGATTTTATGACCGTTGAGCTCCATTGTCCATTTGATCAGAGGCTCTGTTGGCTCATCAATGGCAAGTGGTCATTAATGATCGCTTGTATCATTTAGTTGAAGTACCCGTTACTCTGCTACTCGATCTTTATTAAATTCTAGGATCCTTGAAGGAGCATTTATTCCAAGATACGCTGATTTAAGCAATATACTCCAGGAGTCTTCTGGCTTCAGCTCTCTTGGCAGTTCGGAATTTCAGCTGGCAGTCTTGGATTTCTCGGCTCAGTAATATTATCGTCCCAGCTGGCAGTTCTGAGCTTTGTCAGTTAAGATTGGCCATTGCTCCAGTTGGCAGTTTTGGGCTTGTCAGCTGAGATTGGCCATTGCTCCAGTTGGCAGTTCTGGGCTTGTCAGCTGAGATTGGCCATTGCTCCAGTTGGCAGTTCTGGGCTTGTCAGCTGAGATTGGCCATTGCTCCAGTTGGATACTGCTAGTCTCTGGCATAGTACTGACATTCTATCAGTTTCTTCAGTCTTTAGTCAACTCCTTTCTCTCTCAGTTCAGCTGACTCGGTTGTCAGCTTGCTTTGACTGGTATGATTCCTCAGCCAAGTTGAACTTCAAACTGGATGACGTGTCTTTCAATTTGGGTCATCCTTCAGATCGGTTGACATTGACTCTTCTAGAGTTCTTCTTTGATGATGCCCACCTGGGCTGGTCAGCTTCGATCTGCAGCTTGAGCTTTGGTCAGTTTTTCACAAATAATTTTGACATCACATCAAAACCTGATCTAGGGGTTCCTTGATAGTTTTTCCTAACAATTTCCCCCTTTTTGATGATGTCAAAACTTTGTTGATGATGATGATGGAAAAACTGCAAGTAGCAAATGCTTTTAAATAGAGTCTTTCAGTCAGTGCACATTCGTAGCATATTGAGACAAATTGGTTCATGATTTTCACTCAGTTATTAGAGCATTTGTCATTCATGCTTAACTTTCAAATATCAGAGCATGTCATATTCATAGCATATTGTGACACATTGACTCATGATTTTCATTCAATTATTGGAGCAATTTTCAATCATGCTTATTATTCATATATCAGAGCATGTCAATTTTAAGAGCAATTTTGGGCTTATTCATGCTTAAATATCAGAACATGGCTGGGGTATTAGAGCATGAAGAATTATGTCAAGGCATTCAAGCTTGAAGTAAAATCATGATCAAGACTTGTATTATATATTCATTTTATTGGCATGATTTCAAGAGATTCAAGAGTTAGTAGTTAAGACTACTAGTCTACTTCCTGAATGTTGCTTCGACTGCTCTTTTTCCTTCTGCTCGATTCTCCTTCTTTTTGGACTCCTTGTAGTGTCCATGCTTCCCCCTGAAGCTGATCTTCCCCCTATTGATGAGTTTCTCTTTGAATTTGATCCCTAAGAGTCATGCATCCATTATACCGTTCATCATCATTCTCATCATTCTGTCCATCTTCCCCCTTTTTGGCATCATCCAAAAGGTGAAGAGGATCACATGAGGGTAATGACCAATTTGGCAGAAAAGTGAAGGCGGTTGCCAAATTGTCATTATGAGCTGTAGGAACTGAAGGGATTTGCATGGGCGTAGAAAGCTATGCATAGGCATCTTCAGTTGACATGAACTGACCTGGATCAGAGATGTCTTGCTCTCTGAAGCTCATGGGACCCAAGCTGGTGAAGATCTCATCAGCTGAAGAAAGTGGTGGATCACCAACGAAGGGTGCGCAGGAGGAGTTGGCTGGTTCATTGTCGGAGAGAGGGGCATCAGCGGATATACTAAGCTGGAGTTGCTTGATCATTGAATCCATGATCTCCGAGAGAGTTGGAGGCGATGAGAGTGGATGATTCATCCAGTTTCGACTCCATATGCCCTCGCTGATCCAGAAGGCTGAGCCACGGGTGTGGATGAGGTGAAACATAGTTGTCTCATCCAGTTAGAAGCGCCAGATATAGTACTGAAAGTACCACCACAGTTGCTTGAAGAGAGAGGAGTCGGTGTCCTCGATGAGAACAAAGGAGTTTCGGAGCTGTTGGTCTAGAACTGCTTCAAAGTCAACCTCAATATAGTCGCTTTGGACTAGAGGTGGAGGTTGGGAGCTGGCTGATATTGTGGGCTGATCACTCAGCCGTAAAAGAGATGCATTCTCCAGCAGCAGCTCTCTTTCATCAGTGGAGCTGACGGTGGCCTCCAAAGGCGCCTTTCCTTTATCTGAGTTGGAAGGCCCTTGTGGGTGTGGACGCTTTGAGGTCGGATGGCAGTATATTGTGGGGAGCATGTCCCTTCATCCAAGTAGTTCGCCAGTTGGTATGATCTCGTCAAACTGGCTTTGTATGATGTGGCTTAGTTGGTTCATAAAGCCAATTTTTTGTCGGAATGTGCCAGTTGACGGATCAAACGTCGCTCACTCGACGTTGGCTCTCAGTTGCGCCAGGATGTAGGAAGCCCAGTCGGCTTGACATCCAAAGTAGAGGACGGCTGTGATATGAGCCTTGATCTCAGAGAGATGAACGATCTCGAAGTTGCCATGGACAATATGGCTGGTGATATCCAGAAGTTGGATGATATCACTTGGCAAGCTCTCCTTTAATCTGTGCGAACTGTCATTGTGGTGCACATGAGGAAGCTTCCAGATTTTCCATAACTCATGTTTGGATGGCAGATTTAGGTTCATCACGTCTGGACCGCTGCCGGGAAGGTGTAAAGTGGACATCATCGTGTCCTTGGTGACTATGATCACTTGATTATTTACAGTGGAGATGATGTTGTCGCCGCTGATAGTTGCATTGTAGTAGAACTCGGCGACATAGTCAGGTATGTTCTTGACCGGCAACTGTGTCAAGAAAGGAAGCAGTCCAGTCGCTGCCAATGGTCGATAAATCTGTTGAAAGACATTCGGGCCAAGACATGCATTTAGCTTCTCTAGATTTAGAGACTTGTCCTTTCTCATTTTGCGTGTAAGAGCTTCAATATCCACCTGGGAAAATGGAGGCTTCATTTCTGCAAAGATATGAAATTTAGTTTAGAAATGCAAGAATTTTGATGAGTGAGAAAAGGCTTAGCAAAAGATCAAATAATAAAGAGAGATTTTCAGATGATCAGAGCCTTCATCTCTATACTCATATTTATGCATCTTGTGCATGCAAGAATCGAGAGTACTCGATTGCTTTTCTTGGCTGATCAGCCATCCGATTTGATGGTTGATTAGCTGAATTAATGATGTATGAATCTCAGCCGATTATCGGTAAATGACTTTATGATCGTATGGCTGAGATGAGATCATTTTGAAAATGGAGTAGTTGCCATAAATAGTGAAATATTTTCTGCAGATCTTTCTATTAATAGCGCAATAAACTATATTTTCTTCGTCTGTTTGAAGAGTAGATTTTAAGATCCATGCAGAGATATTAATGACAACTTTGAGATATAGAGCCCGATTTTTAAATTGTAACCGTTGACATATAATATAAGATATTTCATAATCACAACGGTAACAATATAATTGAGATAAGCTTTTCAAGAAAATGAAGACTTATCCTGAGTCAGTTGGGATACAGTCCAACTGATTGATGACATGGCGGTTGGTTGAGCAGTTGAGTTTGGACACTCATTTGTCATGGCTGAGCTGGCTGATGTCGAGGCTGCAACTGAATTAATCAGCCTTTTGGTTTAGTCGCTCGGCTTTTCTGTAGACAATTTCCACTTCTTGAATGGCCTAGCTGGACTGGCTGCATTGCTTGCTTTAGATGCAGTTTCATGTTTTGATGGTCCAGGCCTTTCCGTCTTCTTGGCTTTGCGAAGATGGAGCTGGATCTGAACTGACGAGGTCTTCATCCTTTGACTAAGGGAGTGTGGACCGAGACTGATCATGTTTCTTGGTCAACTGCGCATCTTTTGAGCCTAACGTGAGCAGTGGAGTCACATAGCCTTTGGATAGGAGATTTGGTGACGTGGCAGTATCTTCATCGTCACTGTCTCTTGCATCGTTATGCCTTGTTTTCCCTTGAGAAGCTATGACTGCATTGTGGGATAGGTGGGGTTCTATCCTTTGAACAGCAGGTGGAGTTCGTCGAGATGGCTCAGCTGACTGACTTGATAGATTATCAAAGTTCAGCTGTCGATAAAGTGAGTTAGTTGGGCAGTTGACTGGATGACCTGCAGTTCCAACTGCTTGAAACATGAATCTGGATGTAAATTTGGCCAGTAAGGCGGTTGCTGGAATCTTGTTCACCATCCGGTGATTCATAATGTGCTGAACTTGCACAATGGTTGGAGGGAATGGATTTGATGATCCTATCCATTTGATGCTCCAGGTTTCTTCTCTTTGCCAGAAGCTCATGCCATGAAAGGCAATTAGCAAGAAGTGAGACTGGATAGACATAGAATGTCTCCAGTTGTACCAATAAAAATATCGGTGAAGTTGTTTGTACAACTCTTGATCTCGTTGTGCAACAACTGTAAAGTGCGTGAGAAGGAGATTGGTCACTTCCTTTTGTGCACTTTTGACGGCATATTCACCACTGTAGAAAGTGCGAATATTCTCTTCAGTCAGCTGGAGCGGAGGGCATGTGCCTCTGAAGTAGTCTGCTCCATAGTTTGGATGGGGTATTCCAATGAATGGAATAAGTTCATCTGGATCAGAGCAAACCTGGAAATCAACTGGTGATCCGTTCTTTGATTTTGGAGAGTGAACGACATTGGCAGTTGAGTTGCTCGAACTTTGGTTGCTCATCTTGGCCTTTCCTTTTCTCTTCCTCTTCAGAGACTGTAGATGAGCAGTTCCTTTCTTGGGGATCCAGTTAGAGATAAGAACTGGTAGTGATTCATCACTTGTGAGCTTCAACAGGTCTTCAAGCATTTTGCTCATCCTTAGAACAAGTCCGACCTTGGACTCAAATTTTCCAGACTTCTTTGAGTCTGCAGCCTTGATGACTTGATGCTTGAATTGTTGAAAGACAAATTCTGCCCAGTTTGTTTGTCTTCCTTCAGCAAGGTGAATCATGACTTTGTATCTCTCTTGGGTGAGTTGGCTTAGACTTCCAATTGCTCCCAACATCAACTTGTTCGTTATGTCAAGTAGAACTCCATACTCAGGCTTGAGATCAGTTTTAGCGGTGGTAAAACTGAATTGCTTGTTGCAGGTGGAGGCTTTCCAGGTTCTCCAGTGCGATTCTGCAGACTCCTTTAGATCTTGAACGGATAAGCCTTCTTGTGGGAGTTGGAATACTTCAGCAATTGATTTCTCAGTGATGTGTAACATCCTTCCTTGAGCCACTGAAGATATCATCTTCCCATCTGCAGATAATTTTGCTTGAAGTAAAAACTCACTCACCAAATTTTGTCTAAAGAATTTTGGTGGTTTTTCCAGGTAGTGAAGAACTCCTGTTTTGTGAAGATTGGACAGAAGGGTTGGATTCTTTGATTTATCAAGAATTAATTGAAATTTCTGTCTGTCAAGGAATTTATCTCTCATAAGTTGGTTTTTGAAGAGGTTTGAAAATCTGGATAATTCGGCCATCTTTGAGGTTGGCTGAATATTTTTGACAATTCAAGATTGTGTGAGAGAGAGAGAGAGATTTTAAGATCTTTTTGGAGGAGGAGGCTTTTTGAGAGGTTTGAGAGAGAGAGAGGCTTTTATGAGTGTTAGGACAGGCTCATAGATATGATGGTTGGAATGGTACTAGCCTCTGATTTCTTTTGGTCATTGGCAATTAATGACCTTGACACGTGTCATCGTTTTGCAACGGTCAAAATTTCAAAATAAATGTGAGGCTTAACATTTATTTGAAATAAAAAGAACTGTTATAAATATATCAAGAGATATAATTACAAACTGATTAACAAGAAGTACACTTAGGGCTTTTCTAATCAGGTTTTAACTTGATCAGCCACTTAGTCCTTCTTGTGATCAGTTTTCCTTTTCTTAGCCATTCTGGATTTGTCTGGCATGTCCTCATTGGAGGAAACTTCCTCTGAGCTTTCCATTCCAGTGTGTGCTTCCAGCTGTAGGATTGATTCAGAGAGCAGTTTTACCTACGCTTTCATGTTTTCAATCACTTTCTAGAAATTGTTTTGATGCCTTGCTTGATTGTTGTATCTTCCTTATTTGTTTGACACTTCGTTGAGTCTTTTCTGCCTTTAGCTGATGCTCCCCAATCTCTTGATCTGCATTCAGCTGATGCTTTCCAATCTCTTGATCTTCATTCAGCTGCTTCTCAGTTCCGCTGTTCTCCTTCAGCTGGTCCTTGAACTGATATCTCCTTTTGAGTTTACTTCAGTTCCTATGACCTCTTCGTCAGTTTGATCAATTTGCAACTTGTAAGTTCTGCATAACTGACTGGATCATTAGTCTGAGCGACTGAACTGATGATTCAGTTGAACTGAAGGGGTAAACTGATCATTTCCAGTTTGCTTATTTCTCAGCAGCTTCTTGCATATACTTCAAACTGATGGATTATGTGGCGAACTGATCAATTTTTTCGTCTTTTTGACTCAGTTTCTCTCTTCAGCTGGAATGGTTCCTTGGCCTTTTTCTTCCAGTTCATCATCTTCATCCTGTGATGCTAGCTCCAGCAGTCCCAACTGTATGCATAGCTCCATAAACCTTACTTCAGGCAACGGTTTGGTGAAGATGTCAGCTATCTGCTTCTCAGTATTGACATATTGGATGCATATGTCTTTCTTCTCGATGTGATCTCTGATGAAGTGGTGCCTTATGTCAATGTGCTTAGTTCTTGAATGTAGAACTGGATTCTGAGATATCGCGATTGCACTCGTGTTGTCACAGTAGATAGGCACTTCTTCAGTTTCAACTTTGTAATCCTTCAACTGTTGCTTCATCCAGAGTATTTGAGCACAGCAGCTTCCAGCAGCTACATACTCTACTTCAGTTGTTAACGTGGCAACTGAGTGCTACTTCTTGCTAAACCAGGATATCAGTTTGCTTCCAAGAAACTGACATGTTCCACTGGTGCTTTTTCTGTCAATCTTGCATCCACCAAAGTCTGAGTCTGAATACCCAATTAAACTCAAACTGTCATCTCTGGGATACCATAATCCAAGATTTATGGTTCCTTTGAGATATTTGATGATTCTCTTAGCTGCTTCACGATGACTTTTCTTTGGATTGGCTTGAAACCGTGCACATAGACCGACTAAATATGAGATGTCTGGCCGGCTGGCTGTTAAGTAAAGTAAGGACCCAATGATTCCTCTGTAGTAAGTTTGGCTAACTGATTCTCTTTCTGCATCAAGAGTTAGATGAACTGATGTGTTCATTGGAACCTTGAGAGTTTTTCCTTTACTTACTCCAAACTTCTTGACTAGTTCCTTGGTGTACTTCTCCTGGCTGATATGAATTCCATCTTTTAGCTGCTTCACTTGGAGTCGTAGGAAGAATGTCATTTCTCCCATCATGCTCATCTCGAATTCGCTTTGCATCAGTTGAGCGAACCGTGTGCATAGATCTTTGCTCTTTGATCCAAAGATTATGTCATCCACATAAATTTGAACCATTAAGATCTCAGTTGATCGTTCTATTCTGAATAGAGTTCGATCAATGACTCCTTTTTGAAACCCGTTTTTCAGCAAGAATGTTGTTAGAGTTTCATACCACGCTCTTGGAGCTTGCTTCAGTCCGTAGAGAGCCTTTTTCAGTTTGAAGACTTGATCACCAATTTCAAAGCCTGGCGGTTGCTCTACATATACGTCCTCCTTGAGCATTCCTTGAAGAAAAGCACTATTGACGTCCATTTGGTAGACTGTGAAGTTAAAGTAAGCTGCATAGGCTAGAAACAGTCTGATGGCTTCCAATCTTGCAACTGGCGCAAATGTCTCATCAAAGTCGATCCCTTCACTTTGTGAGTAATCTTTTGCTACCAGTCTAGCCTTGTTCCTTGTGATCACTCCTTGTTCATCCAGTTTGTTACGAAAAACCCATTTTGTGCCAATGACCTTCTGGGTTTTCGGCCTGTCAACAAGAAACCATACGTCATTTCGTGTGAACTGGTTCAGTTCTTCCTGTATAGCCATGATCCAGTCTGAATCTTCTAAGGCTTCCTCGACGTTTGCTGGTTCAGTTTGAGAGATGAAGCATGTAAATAAGGCATGCTCGGTTGATCCTCTGGTTTGAACACAACTTCTTGGATCACCAACTATCTTGTCAGTTGGATGGCTTCGGAGCCACTTGGGTAGCATGGCTTCAGCTGAGTCTCCAGCTGGCTCTTCTGTGATGACGTCGTCAGTTGCTTGTTCATCAGTAGGTCAGCAATCTCATCACTTCTTCCCCTTACTTCATCTGTAGGGTTTGCAGTCTCAGCACGATTTGTGTCTTCATTGACCAAGTTGTTCTCAACTGGCTTGGTACCAGTTTCATTGCCTTCTTCTAATAAAACTTCAAATCGTTCTGGAACAATGTGATCTACATAGTCCTGCGAATTTTCAGTTTCACTAGGTAATATTTGAACTGATATGTCGATAGTTTCTTTGTTCCTGTACTCATTAGCAAATTCATCAAATACCACATGACATGTTATTTCCACAACAAGAGTTCGTTTATTGAACACTCTATAAGCTTGTGCATGAGGAGAGTTATACCCAAGAAATATACCCTCATCAGCTTTAGCACTAAAAGCTTTCAATTGAGTCTTGTCATTGTTGTGAA
This sequence comes from Perilla frutescens, assembly GCA_026008535.1. NCBI lineage: Eukaryota > Viridiplantae > Streptophyta > Magnoliopsida > Lamiales > Lamiaceae > Perilla > Perilla frutescens. Next base: position 23,715,502 of record BRKX01000005.1, read on the forward strand.
TATAACATTTACAGCCAAATATTTTAAGATATGAGATAGAAGGCTTACGACCCTTGTACAGTTCATAAGGTGTTTTGTCATGAGCTGCTACAATGGCACTTCGATTTTGAGTATGGCAAGCTGTGTTGACTACTTCAGCCCAGTACCCTTCAGCTATGTTGGCATCAGCTATATCGCTCGAGCTGCTTCCTTTAGTGTTCGGTTGTGCCTTTCAGCTACACCATTTTATTATGGAGTTCTTGCAGCTGAATGTTCATGAGTAATCCCAAGCTGGTTGAGGAAGCTGATCATGTGTTGATTCACAAATTCAGTTCCATTGTCGGAACGAATCCTTTGAACTGATCTTTCCTTTTCAGTTTTTAGTCTTCTGATCAGCGCCGTGAGCTTGTCATATGTTTCATCTTTGCTCCTCAAAAATTCCACCCATGTATATCTTGAGTAATCATCAACTACTACAAGTGTGAATCTTTTGTCTTTTGGAGTTTGAGGTCTGACTGGACCAAACAAATCCATGTGCAGCAGTTGAAGACAGTCAGTTGTTCCTGGTGGATGACTCTTATTCTTGAAGGATGACTTCACTTGCTTCCCTTTTCGACATGGTCCGCATACACCTGTTTTCTTGTAAATCTCCATGGAAAGTCCCTCAACTAGCTCTTTCTTTGCTAAGTAGTTGATTGTTTTGAAGTTGAGGTGGTTCAGTCGTCGATGCCATAGCCAGCTTGCTTCAGTTGATCCTTTTGAGAGAATGCACGCTTCTGAGTAGCCGGTTAACCAGTCAATAATGTACATGTTGCCTCTCCTGATGCCGGTTAGCAAGATTACTCCAGTTGAATTGTCTCTTATGTTGCAGGAGTTTTTGGTGAAGTCAACTGAGTAGCCATTGTCGCACAACTGGCTGATGCTGAGTAATTTGTGCTTCAGTCCATCCACGTGGGAGACTCTATTCACTACTACTTTTCCTTTGACAACGAACCCTTCTCCAATGGTTCGACTTTTGGAATAATCTCCAAATGTGACGAGTGGACCTTTGATTTCTTCATAACCGTCGAGATCTTCTCTATCTCCGCTCATGTGCTTGGAGCACCCGCTATCTAGATACCAAATGTCTTTGGTTTTCTTTATAGATAGGATGCTCTTGTCCTGCAGAGAAAATGATTAGCATTTAGGGACCCGTTTCATATCGGGTCCTTTTTGATACATTAAGTCTTTTGGAATCCAGATTTGCCAAACTTTTAGCTTCTTATCACTCAAGGAGTCAACTGATTTGGATCGTTTCATCAGTTTTGACTCTCTTTCAACTCTCCTTGAGTCGGTTGAATGGTACCTACGTTGAAAGTTAGTGGGATAAAACAATTCAACTAGCACACAATTATTTTGAGATTTTTGGGCTCTTCTATGAGGTCAATGCCTTGTGTGTTTCCAGTTTATTAGAATGAACCTTTTTGGCTCATTTCTGGAATCTAGATAATCATTATAATGATGATAAGGCTCAAATTGGTTTATTTGATCTCTCCTATAGGTGTTCTGATTGAACTTCTTAGCAGGGTAGGCTTGAGATCTAAACTGGTCTTTCTTTTCATAGTGAACTGATCTGTTAGTTTGCCTTGAGGGCATTTTATACTGAGCTGGTGGCCTTTGTTGGACTGAAGGCTTTGGACGAGTGGATTGACTTGAGTGAACTGAAGGTCTTGACTGGGAACTAGGCTTTAGCTAACCGGGTGTTTTAGATTGGTAGAACTGACCAAACTTTTTAGGCTGGGTCTGGGGATTTTTCAATATTCCCTTTCCTTTGTTTGACTCAGCTGGCTGATCATAAGATCTCGTGAACCCTTTTAGGATACCCTTGTCACTAGGTTGAGCAACTGCTTTTCCCTTTTCTAGGGCAGTGAACTTGCTATATCCTAGCCCTGAGCTGCCAGTTCCAATTCTTTGATGACTGAGTATTTCATCTAGAGTTTGAGATCCCTTTTTGAACTTTAGGTTTACCTTTTCTTTTTCAAGGATCTCTTGCTTGATTTTTTGATTTTCTTCCTCTAGATCAGCAGTTCTCAGTTTCAATTTCTCAAATTCTTTAATCTGAGATTCAAGATAATTTAATCTTTCATGATCAATGCTCAGTTTCCTGACTTTGTTCCTCAGTTCATTATTTTCATCTTTCAGTTCAACATGCAAACAGGAGATTGAAGCTAATTGGTCTTCTAGCATCATGAGTTTCATATCAAGTTCATTACTAGAGACAGTTGTTTCATTTATATGATAAAAGGAGGTTTGAGAATCAGCTGTACTAACCTCTTTATCATTATCGGCCATGAGGCAGAATAGTGCTTCATCATCTGAGCTGTAGCCGTCAGAATCGATTCCGGATGGGTAGTCTGAATCGTCCAGCACGGTATTCTCAAGATTTGCAACCATTGCTTTTCTTTTGAAGAAGCTTCTCCTCACCTTAGCTTTTTTGTCTTCAGGAAGTTCTGGACATTCAAACCTGTAATCTCCTTGTTTATGACAATGAAAACACTCTCCAAGATTGCGATTGCCACTCCTGAATGGTTCAGCTGGCCGTTCAGCTGGTTGGTATGTTTTTTCAACTTTTGGGACTTCATCAGTTTGAGGTGAAACTGATTGTTTATCCCGAGCTCTCTTCAACTTTTCTAACAACTTGGTAACTGATTGGATCTGATCATTGATGTCATCAGTTGGATTCTCCTTCTTTTCAGTTGAAGATCCGCCTTGGTTTTCTTTGGTTAGTGAGCTCCTTGGTCGGAAGTTGTTTCTTTCTCGAGCGTATCTAAACCTGGTCCTTTCACCATAAAAAGCTGCGTCTTGAGCTGACGAAGTGGACGCTTCTCTTCTTCGGTTTAGACTGTACTCATGAGCTTTAAGATAACCACATAATTCCCTTGGAGTGATGCTGTTTAGGTTTCTTGACTCCTTAGTAGCGATCACTTTCATATCCCATTCGTCGGTGAGATTATCCAGTATTTTGGAATTCATCTCTGAATTGGGATAACTTCTTCCGAGGTTGTTCATCTCACTGATGATGCCTAGAAATCTAGTTTCAAGGCTTGAGATGGACTTTTCTGCCTGCATTTTGAAGGATTCATACCTGTCAACTGCCAATTGATCTGCTAGTAGGTCCCATATCTCTTTGGCAGTTGTTCAATTTTTGATATCCTTCATACGATCTTCATCTAGAGTTTGGAATAATGCAGCTTGAGCAACGAACTCTAGATTCTTCAACTTTTTCTCTTTACTGGTGAGAAGATTAGTTGGCTTCGGGATCCTTGCCGGTTGATTGATATCAACTATGTGAGCATCATTGTCCATCATTATGATGATTGGACCTTCTTCAATGACTTCCCACATATTCTCATGAATTGAGCAGAGATGCGCCTTCATTCTCCTGCTCCAATTATCATAGTTCTCAACTGAAAATATAGTTAGCTTATGGTTTTCCATAGCTGGAATGTTAGCACAGATAACTAGATCTGATTCAGTTGATCTGCTGAAATGGCTGATCCTTAGAATCAACCGCTCTGATACCACTTGTTGGTCCCGGGCGAGTCGATATCAGTTTAGAGGGGGGGTGAATAAACTGATACAAAAACTTTTACTTTAGATGCGGAAAACAGGGCCCTATGACTCCTTGATGAAACTTATTTATGCACAACTTTGATAGTCAGTTGAGACAGTTTAAGTGCAGCTTGTGTGATGTTGTGTGCAGTTAGATATGCAATGAACAATATAGTACAGCACACAAGAGATTTATAGAGGTTCGAAGTCTCAAACTTCTACATCCTCTCTTCCTTCCGCAGAAGGGCAACTTCACTATATAACTTGAGTTTCTTTACAAATTATACAATGAAGGACAGTTGGCTGAACCTGGTAACTGCTCGCTATCTCAGCTAGTCGACGGCTCACACTTGAAGTCCCTAACTGCTCGCTAGGAAGGCAGGTGCTATTGTCATCTTTATAAGGTTTTAGATCTCTTTCAATCTTCAAGAGGTTAGTCTTGAACAAGGGGGTATCAACTGATGTGCTCCTTTGATTGAGCTGAGTAGTTGATCGTTAAATAGCTGGAACTAAGAAGGTTGCCCTGGCTGGATCGTCAACAGCTGGCTGGATCTCTTGATTCAGTGAATCCTTCTTCTCAGTTTAACTTTCGCAGTTTCTATCAAACGTTGCACTTGAGCTTGAGTGGGAGGGAGAAAGAAAAGCTTGAAGGATGGCAAGAGGTTATAGTTGTGAAGAGTATTCGAAAAGTGTGCGAAAAGTATTTAGAACTCTGATTCACCTATCTTTTATAGAGGAGTGATTTTATGACCGTTGAGCTCCATTGTCCATTTGATCAGAGGCTCTGTTGGCTCATCAATGGCAGGTGGTCATTAATGATCGCTTGGATCATTTAGTTGAAGTACCCGTTACTCTGCTACTCGATCTTCATTAAATTCTAGGATCCTTGAAGAAGCATTTATTCCAAAATACGCTGATTTAAGCAATATACTCCAGGAGTCTTCTGGCTTCAGCTCTCTTGGCAGTTCGGAATTTCAGCTGGCAGTCTTGGATTTCTCGGCTCAGTAACATTATCGTCCCAGCTGGCAGTTCTGAGCTTTGTCAGTTAAGATTGGCCATTGCTCCAGTTGGCAGTTTTGGGCTTGTCAGCTGAGATTGGCCATTGCTCCAGTTGGCAGTTCTGGGCTTGTCAGCTGAGATTTGCCATTGCTCCAGTTGGCAGTTCTGGGCTTGTCAGCTGAGATTGGCCATTGCTCAAGTTGGCAGTTCTGGGCTTGTCAGCTGAGATTGGCCATTGCTCCAGTTGGATACTGCTAGTCTCTGGCATAGTACTGACATTCTATCAGTTTCTTCAGTCTTTGGTCAACTCCTTTCTCTCTCAGTTCAGCTGACTCGGTTGTCAGCTTGCTTTGACTGGTATGATTCCTTAGCCAAGTTGAACTTCAAACTGGATGACGTGTCTTTCAATTTGGGTCATCCTTCAGATCGGTTGACATTGACTCTTCTAGAGTTCTTCTTTGATGATGCCCACCTGGGCTGGTCAGCTTCGATCTGCAGCTTGAGCTTTGGTCAGTTTTTCACAAATAATTTTGACATCACATCAAAACCTGATCTAGGGGTTCCTTGATAGTTTTTCCTAACAGGGTATCTGGCTGAGATAGAAACCTTGGATGGAGAGCTGGACACCGATTCTCAAATCGACATTGTTCTTCATAGCTTTTCCTCGAAGTTTGAGCAGTTCAGGCTGAACTTCAACATGATCAAGAAAGATGTCAGCCTGACTGAACTACTCATAGATCTTCAGGCGGCTGAATTTCTCCAAAAGAGCAACCATGAGGCCAACATAGCTGAGAAAGGGGCGTCTTCTTCTGGTGGGAAAATGAAGAAGACATACGCACCTAAGAAGGCTGAAGATGCGGTGCCTAAGGTGAAGAAGCCAAAGGTGAAGATTCCTCCTAAGGAGTTAAAGTTGAAGACTAAATGCTTTAAGTATAGCCAACCAGGTCACTGGAAGACAGTGTGCCCTAACAAGAAGAAGAAGAGCGGTACATCTACACTCTAGTTGTAGAAACATGTTTAGTAACTTGTTCTACCCAGTCATGGGTAGTAGATACTGGAGCTACTGATCATGTTTGCATGTCTTTACAGGGGTTCCTGGTAAAAAGACAGCTGAGTGAGAATGAGATCATCGTCTACATGGGCAATTCTACGAGAGTGGCAGTTGTTGCAGTGGGAGACGTTGTTTTACCTTTCAGTAGTGATAGAACTTTGGTTTTGAAAGATTGTCTTTATGTGCCTGGTTTTAGGCGAAACTTGATTTCAATTTCTAAATTGATTATGGATGGATATTCTGTTTCTTTTGATAACAAAGTAGTTATCTTCAGTGGTAAACATTTTATCTATTCTGGCACATTGGATGGACACCTATACTTTCTTAAACCAATTGAAAACACTACACAAAGACAACTGTTGAATACATCGATCATAACCCCTAACAAGAGAAAAGAACCTTCAGACTTGAATCAAACCTATCTTAGGCATCTAAAGCTAGGTTATATCAACCTTAAGAAGATATAAAGGCTTGTAAATGATGGACTATTGTCTTCTTTGGTACTGAAATTGTTTCCTTTGTGTGAATCCTGTTTGGAAGGTAAAATGACCAAGCGTCCTTTCCAATCAAAAAGAAATAGATCCGAAGGGCTATTAGATTTTATTCACTCTGACCTGTGTGGCCCTATGTCAGTTCAAGCTCGAGGAGGGTTCGATTATTTCATCACTCTGATTGATGATTACTCAAGATATGGATATATCTACCTGTTGCGTCGCAAGTCTGAATGCTTTGAGAAATTCAAAGAGTTTAAGGTGGAAGCAGAGAAACAAACAGACAGAAGTATCAAGTCACTACATTCTGATCGTAGTGGCGAGTACCTCTCAAGTGAATTTAGGGATTACATGGCAGAGAATGGGACTATTTCCCAGTTGACTGCGCCAGGAACGCCATAGCAGAATGGCGTGGCGGAAAGAAGAAACAGAACTCTGTTAGAGATGGTCAAAACGATGATGAGTTATTATGAGTTGCCTATTTCATTCTGGGGATATGCCCTAGAAACAGCATGCTATATTCTTAACTTGGTTCCATCAAAATCAGTTCCTTCTACGTCCACAGAATTATGGACTAGACGAAAGCCTAGTTTGAACCATATTCGGATTTGGGGTAGCCCAGCACACATGTTGGATAAGGAAGCTGATAAGCTGGCTCCTCGTACTGATGTAAGGTTGTTCGTTGGAGATCCTAGAGGAACGAAAGGTGGTTTATTTTATAGTCCTAAGGATCGGAAGATCATTGTCAGCACCAATGCTCGATTCTTAGAGGAAGACTATGTTATAAACCACAAACCAAGGAGTCAAATCGTCCTTAAGGAGTTAAGGGGGAATGGATCGAATCCTACACCAGTTATACAAGAAGAGGTACCACCAGACACTACACAACGTGTCACAGAAGTACGGGAACTGCCTCGTCGCAGTGGGAGGATTGTACGCTAACCTGATATATTCATTAGTCTGGGAGAGGCTTCAGATTTCCCAGAGGGACTAAATGAATTGGATTCCAGAACCTATGACGAGGTAATTCAAGATAAAGATGCAGATTCTTAGAAAACTGCAATGGAGTCTGAGATTGGATCTATGGATCGCAATCAAGTCTGGGAGCTCGTGGAACCACTTGATGGGGTAAAACCTATTGGCTATAAGTGGGTCTATAAGTGCAAGAGAGAAGCTGACAGGAAGGTTGAAACCTTCAAAGATTGGTGGTGAAAGGGTACACTCAGAAAGAAGGGATCGATTATGAGGAAACCATTTCGCCAGTAGCCATGCTTAAGTCAATCCGGATTCTCTTGTCAATTACCGCTCATTTGCATTATGAGATCTGGCAAATAGATGTCAAGACAGCTTTCCTAAATGGAAGTCTTGAAGAAAACATTCACATGAAGCAACCAGAGGGATTCATTGCTAAGGCCCAAGAGCACTTAGTGTGCAAGCTTAAGAGATCCATTTATGGACTTAAGTAGGAATCGAGATCTTGGAACATCTGATTTGAGGAGGTCATCCAATCATATGGATTTGTGCAAAGTCCGGATGAGAGCTGTGTGTACAAGAAATGTGATGGAAACGTGGTGGTATTCCTCGTACTTTATGTTGACGACATCTTGCTTATTGGAAACAATAAGAAGGCGTTGCCGAACATTAGGGTGTGGTTATCTGACAGTTCGATATGAAGGATTTGGGTGAAGCCGGACATGTCCTTGACATCAAAATCATTCGAGATCACCAGAAAAGGATGTTGTGTCTGTCCCAGGTGACTTATATCGATACAGTGCTAGCTAGGTTTTGCATGCAAGATTCCAAGAAAGGTTTTATACCTTACAGGCATGGAATTCATCTATCCAAGGAAATGTGTCCCCAAACACAGTCTGAGATAGAAGAAATGAAGAAAGTACCATATACCTCGGCTGTGGGAAGTTTAATGTATGTCATGCTATGCACTAGGCCTGATATATGCTATGCCGTTGGCATGGTAAGCAGATATCAGTCTAAATCTGGACAAGGTCACTGGACTGCGGTCAAAAACATTCTCAAGTACCTTAAAAGGACTCGAGATTACATGTTGGTATTCCGCTCTGATAGTCTAGTGCCTTTGGGTTATACAGACTCAGATTTTCAATCCGACAAAGATCAGAGTAAATCTACCTCGAGCTATGTGTTTATATTAGGATGCGGAGCCATCGCATAGAGGAGCATAAAATAGAAATGCATTGCTGATTCCACCATGGAAGCCGAGTATGTAGCTGTCTCTGAGGCTACAAAAGAGGTTGTCTGGCTCCGCAGTTTCCTAGTGGGCTTGGGCGTGGTTCTAGAGTTACCTAAGACTATCACGATATACTGTGATAATTCTGGTGCAGTGGCTAACTCGAAGGAACCCAGAATCCACAAGGCAAGTAAACACATAGAGAAAAAGTACCATCTTATACGAGAAATCATTAAGAGAGGAGATGTGGCGGTGGTCAAGATTACATCGGAGGATAACCTAGCTGATCCATTCACGAAGAGCCTGCCGGCTAAGACCTTTGATGGTCACGTGGAGAAAATGGGAGTGAGATGTAGACCTGGGGACGCAGTTTGAGTCGATAGTTTAGATTGGAGAGTTTGTTAGTTAGTTTTTATGCTTGAAAGACATGCTTCAAGTATAAGTGGGAGATTATTAGTTTTGTATACTGGAAAGACATGTCTTTGTATACTTTTCTGATGATATGATGATATGAATTGAAAGTTATTGCGGTCACTGTTTGCATTTAGATTATTTTATATAATTATTCTATGCAATGTTCAATATACTTACATTGTAGATGATATGGTATGGGGAGACACATGGTAAGATCATATCATTAGAACCTTGTATTGAATTAAAGAGCTCACGACTTAGATGATCCTGAACACACCATCGGTACACCGTAGAATAATCTGATAAGTTAGTTTGTATTGGCTAACTGATTATTCTAGTACACTTGTTAGTGTATTGAGGAGGATCACGATAGGATACTATTCTCTACTCTGACCCTGATAATGAAAGAATAAAGATCCACAGAGTTCGGATTCTAAACTCATGTTTGTTGGCGAACATATGTGTACATTACTTATTGCTTTGACTTATCAATGGGTAAGATCCTTTCGTGAATCAATAAACTCGATATCTTGGGTAATAATAGTGTATACATGATGTGTCATGCAATATGCATGAGTACCGTGTCCTGGTGCGCGAGGTTGATGATGTTCTCTTGAAAAAACACAAGTTCATGCTAAAATCCTGCAGGTGGAATTTATTCCGTACATGGTAAAGCTTGTGTGGTACTACTCAATATTTTAGATGTTAATTAATTATAGTTGTCAGAGGCTGACATAATTAATTAATGAACATTATATCTTAAACACGGGGAATGGCTGAACTAAAGGAGAAAGCATATTCGCAAATATGTATTAAATTGTTAGGTCAGTATTACTTCTTTAGTGAAATAAAAGTGATACTTAATTTATTTAATTATATCCTAAGTTTATTGGATATTAGAAATTAAATAAATTAGTGGGCCAATTTAATATTCTTCTATATCCTTGTTGTAGCCCAACTTGACTGAAAGTGGACTGGATATGGAACTTGAGATAGAGGCCCAATCCAGTAGGGTTGGAGCTTGATATTTTGCCCACCTCCCTATACAATAAAGGGAGGGGGATGAAAATTTCATAAGTAATAATCAGCCCCTCTTTGTCTCTCAAGATATCCACAGATTTCACAACTCTATCAGTAGAATACAGCCCACTCTGTATCTGATACTCAGTCTGGGAATACTACAGAAGATCTCGGAGTAGAATACAGTGGAGGTGACCATTGATCACAGTGAGAGAAGGGGGGCCAGTTTCATATTCATTCAACAGCAATATTAGATCTGTAATCTTATCCTCAGACTGTCTGACAATTGTAAGTAATTCGGATCTATATTTTCCGCTTTATTAGATTCGTTTTGCTATGTATGGTTTCGTGTTGGACGTGTGTATAAACATACATGAACATAATATTATGATTTGCATGAACGTGGATTAATGAACATCCAAATGATCATGCGGTGGTTTAATTCGAAAAAACCCTAACACTAGGTTTGATCTTTATGATCATTGTGTGTCTAATATGTGTTTGACGTTCTTTCATACAAACTCAGAAGAGTCTCGAGAGAGATTCCCTATGGAACTAGAGAGAGTCTAAGTTGTGAGAGGATTCACAATTCAGTCCATCGAAAGAGGTTGTAAAGTGTAGGAAAGAGGTTGAGTAACGGGAGGTCATCGTGTAATAGCCTTTATAACCTTACAACGGAGTAGTGGATTATTTCTCATGGACTTGTGAAGTCCTCCTGATGTAGATCAGTTGATCGAACAAGGTTATCAACCTCATGCCATTTACTTGTTTTATATTTAGCATTCTGACATTACATGTTCACATAATGTTCATATATATGATTGTGAACATGATTCTATCTACATGGTTTATGTAACTTTAGACGTATCAATGGGTGAGATTCTAATTAAAGAATCAATAAGCCCGATAGATTAGATAGTGGCATTTTTATATATGAGGGGTTACTTTTTATATAAGGAAACCATGTCTAGGTGCTCTTAGTTGATGATGTCCTCTGAGGAGCTCAAAAAGGATTATCATGTTAAATCTTGCAAGTGGATTATTTTTAATCCAACTTGATAATTAAGGTTGAGTGGTACGGCTCATGGATAAACAATTAATTAAATTGAATTGTCAGTATACTCAATTTAATTAATGGACATTCGATATCTTAAACATGGGAAATGAATTGAGTTGAATTAATATTAATAGGCTTAAGTTATGTCTGGGCTAGACATGGGAACTTAAGGCCTGTTGGAGGCCCAACCCTAATTTTTTTCTAGATCTCTATTGTAGCCCTATATATATCTTATGATGGGAGATGAAAAACCCTAGCCATTAAGGTATAATTTTCAAAATTCCTCTCCCCAAAAGAAAGAAATTATTGAAAATTATATTGTGAGGGTTCTTCATCTCCAAGCTTCTACAAGGTCTAGAGGATCGTCGCCCACACGGTGTCTGGATCGAGGTTGGGTCATACAATAGAACATCATGGAGTGGATTACATGAAGATCAAAGGAGGTGTAGATTTAACCTTCTACATCTCAACATTTTTATCCAATTGCACGGTAACCCGATAATCACTTTTTTCCGTTGTGCATGAGATTTAGATTCAGTTTTAGCATGCAATGGGATGTGAGATCATTTTGATCAAAATATTTTATTCAATCAATACACATCTAAAGGATCCTGAGTTCCATCACAAAATTCCTTTCAGATTTGAACGCGGTTTACTCCTCTATAAATTGAGGCCATCAAGACAAGTTTAAAGGGGTGTTGATTGGTGCGTCGTTTTACACCAAAAATAAATTTCCAGACATCCGTCGGTAAGCCCTTACTGCAGAGTACAGCGGTGAGCGAGATCGTCTCCTAAAGAACCGGTGAGAATTACTCTATATTTTCAATCTGCATAACTAAACTTTCCAGAGGATTTTTGTGCTTATAATAAACTGAACGAAATTAATAAATAAATAGAAATTAAATGCACGATTTAACAAAACGAACGGATTTAAAATATGAGAAGAAGTATTCCGAATTCCAATTAACTCCACCCTAGCTTACCTAAACCAATCCTCGATGCAAAAATAAATTCAATTAACACATGCAAATCAGTTATAGCTACCGAAGACACTTACTAACGCAGCCTAATTTCTCCATAGTTTCTCGATAATCAGGAAGACACTTCACCAATTATTTCTCTAATCGACTGACAACCGTAAGAGACACTCTATAGATTTAATGAGCCGACAGCATTGAGCACTAGAGAAACCCGATTCATAATTAACAGACTCTGACACAGGACCGTTGAATTAAGACTGTTATTTCCCTGGTTCTGAAGAACCGTTTCGCCACAAATTGAACTTAAACCACAATTACGGATGGCCGGTTTAATTGACTACTAATTAATTCCGATTCACTAAATATTCGCGACTACCTAGCAATATCGAAATAATTAACGACTTGAAATACCGAAAATAACAGATGCATGCAAATAATTAAAATAGAAAAGCAATTAGATCTCACAGTTTAGCTAGGCCAGGGCTTCGTTAATTGTCACCGGAATAAAAAGAACTTAGCTTGATTGCATAATTAAATCAAACCTCCAAAGTAGCGAAAAGCAGAACATGATGAAAAGAATGAAATAAAAGAATGAGAATAAAATTTGTTGCGCCGCGTCTATCTCTGCAGTTGCGTTGCGGCGTGTTGAATGAAAATCAAAATAGAGATAAGTCCTAATCTATATATAATATCCTTAAAAAAATAGTATTTAACATGGAAATAAAATCCTAGTCTATCTCAATTAGGTAATTGCCAAGATGAGGACTCTTGAGGCGGTGGAGAAGGTTATTTCCGCTCTCAGGTCGTGGGCTTAAGTAAAATTCACGCTCAGGCCCAAACTCTTCGCGCTCAGGCCCAGAATCTGTCATCTCGGTACCTCACTCAGGCAGTATGCCCATACGGTCTGGCTTCCAGGCAGTATGCCCATACGGCGTGCTTTCCAGACTCTCCACAATCTTGGCCAATTCCTTAATATATGTGTTAATCACCTGAAATCATTCCCAAAATACATTTTCTTCCACAAAACACGATCGTGAGGCAATTAACATATCAAAACAATACCAAAAATGGCCCAAAATATGTATGTAAATATAGCCCAATCAAATCCCCCCACACTTAGACAATCCTCGTCCTCGAGCATATCTAAACAGAAAACAGAATCAAAATAAAACTCAGAAAATGACAAGTCAAGCATTGGCTTCTTGAACTGAAAATACTCAAAGTTGAGATTACAACACAACCAACCACAATCAACTAACCCTTCTCTTGTTTCATGAAATAAACACATGCTTTTCATTCAAGTCAAAAACGTGCAACTCAATCCTGCCTTACCAAGATTCACTCAATTTCTCTCAAAAGTAGATAAGGGCAGATTTGTTTAATTCACACAAGTCGTGATTTGATGCCTTCAAACATAGATTTGCCCATATGTTAAAATCACTACCAAGCAAGTAAGAACTATGCACAAATCAAAAGGTCTTTGAAACAGGTTGTAATGGGGCTAGGGTGCACATAGGTAGGATAATTTGGGTAAAGTGGCTCAAATATGTGAAAACATGTAAGCACATCAAAATACAATCCTCAAAGTCGGCTATAACTTATCAAATAGCTCAATGAATTCCAAGTTGAGTGCTAGTCTTCAAAAACAATATAGGGCAACAAAAATTCACATCAATCGGGTGCAGGCCTATTTCCTCCACGTCAAGTATGGGCATACGGACCATTTTTTTTTTCTTTCTTTCTTTTTTTTTCTTTTCTTTTTTTTTTCTTTCCTTCTCATTGAGTACTTTTTTTTTTATGGAATAGAACAGGAGCATACATATTTTTTTTTCGTCTTCCAGCACCAACTACCTTTAAGCAGAGTCCGAACTTAGCTCAACAACAATACCATATCACTTACATGTTTTCAGGAAAAAGAGCAGGCCAAAACAGGCTAAGGCTGAATTATTTAGTAGCTGTTAACAAGAAAGAGATTTAGGCACAAATGAGCTCACTAAGGGGTAGTGTCGGGTATGGATAATTTATTCAGGCTAAAGCAGTGGTTAATCCTACATGCCTTTATCATTTTCATGCAAAAGAAAACTCACAAGCAGTATGATCATGACAACAAGGCAAATCAGAAATTCAGCATTCAAATCCGACACACTCAGCAAAAGAATAAAACTGAGCTTTCTATATATATAACATGCTCAAGAGGCTCAAATCTCACGTTTATAAGCTCATCAAAAGTTGATCAAGTTGCACATTTCATCGTTCAAGAATACATACGAGCAATAGCATAATTCAATCACAAGAGAATCAATCAAACAAACCAAGATAATCCATGTTACAACCCTTTCTCCTTGTATTGTTCAATCTCAAGCAGCCAATACTCAACAAAAACAAGCAAAACACAAAAGTTTTTTTTTTCGATTTAGAAAAAAAAACAGACACAATAAAAGCAACTTCCTCCCCCCCGCACTTAGACAACACAGTGTCCTCACTGTGCAGAGAAGAGAGCTAACAAAACGGACACAACATGAATGAAAGAAAAATAAAAGCAAAAGGGGCAGAGAGGGCAAACTAGCAATCTAGGCGCGAAACGGTCAGTAGGGGCATATAGACGGCGCTCCAATGCAGTGATCCAGCTTGGTGTGTAGTGGTCAAACAACTCCATGAGCTCGTCAACGGTAGGGGCAATGCTGAAGAAAAGAACCTGCACTAGAAGGCTGGACTAGAACATTTTTTTTTTTTAGAACAATAAACATAAAATAAAAACAGAAAGCAAATAAATGCTCGGGTTGTCTCCCGAGAAGCGCCCTTATTTAACGTCCGAGGCTCGACATATGAAAGGCACGATCAATAGACAATTTCAGGGGTAGCAGATATGCCCTTGTCAAAAGGAATCGTTTCCATCCCCGCACCTTTATGCTTCTTCACAAGCTCGACCAACCTTGCTTCTTGCTCTTTCAGCTCCAGCACTGCAGTCTTCACATGAGCTGGTAAAATCGGTTCTGAGTTGGTCGGTAAGGGCATACGGCCCGTCAGATTCTGAGTTGGAAATTCATTGGTGGCATACAGCTACGTTATGATATCTTGAATCTCCTCATCTTCTTCTGTTATTGCATCGGTTTCAGTCAGCCTACCAAAAGGTACCTTCTTGAATAGCTCGAGGATCTCTTTTTCATCATCCTCCTTCTTATTTTGAACTAATCTGGAAGGAAAAGGAGCTGCAATCAGAGGGTTAAAAATTTTAGATTCAACACTGACCTTAGGTGGAGTGAGTTCAGCAGTTGGTTCGTCCTTTGCTCTGGGAGGGTTTTCCGGCTCTGCAGTATGCCCATACTGCGGGTTCTTTTCCTTCTTAGCCTCCACGTCATCCAACTCCTCCGCACTTCTCAAAGTGATAGTGCAAACATGCGCTCTTGGATTCATTTCAGTTTGGGAGGGAAGTTTGCCTTGATTCGCCTGCATCTTGTTCATTTGAGTGGCAAGCTGAGTGATTTGTGTGCCCATACTACCTAGGGCGGCTTGCGTCTCCTGCTGGAAAGCCTTCTGACTCTGTGCGAAACTGTTCACTAGAGCACTGCTTTGCTCCAGACACTTCATAATCTCACTCATGCTGGGCGCAGGCTTGTCAGTATGCCCATACGGGCCACCCTGCGGCTGCATCCAACTGGAATTAGGATGATCCCTCCAGCCAGGGTTATATGTGTATGAGTACGGACCAGAATCCCTCTGTCTTTGGGCATCAAATTGTGCATCACCGTACCCATAGTAGGTTTGCTCAGTTAACGGATCTTGCAAAGTTGGGCAAGCATCAGTAATGTGACCATTTTCTAAGCGAACTCCACAGCGGACATTTTGCGTTTGTGCCACAGCTAAACCTCGAACCAGAGAAGTCAGAGCATCGATCTTTTCATTGACACCGGAGCTCTCAACTTGCTCAATCCCCTTCACAGGTCTATACCAGTCATCGTCCTCTTCTTCATATTGTTGACCTCCAGAGACCATGTCGATGATGAGTTGTTTTGCCTCGGCCAGTGTCTTATTGGTCAGAGATCCTCCGCTAGTAGCATCAACAATCTTCCTGTCAAAGGTAGACATGCCACGGTAGAAGTAATTGGTTAGCAATTGATATTCAGAGAATTCGTGGTCTGGGCACTTGCGGCACAATTGTTGGAATCTTTCCCAGTAAGCTGCTAGACTTTCATTCTGCTTCTGCTTGATGTTACTGATTGCCATCCTTAAGTTTGCAGCTCTTGATTCAGGGAAGAACTTGCGCAGGAATTGTTCCTCCAATTCATTCCAAGTGGAAATAGAGCTCGATGGGAGATCAAACAGCCAATCCCTAGCTCTACCCTGCAAGGTATGAGAGAAATTTAGTAACCTCAGATTATCAGCTGTAAAACCTTGCGGACGCAGGGTGGAGCAGACGAGGTCAAATTCAGACAAGTGCTTATGTGCACTCTCTCCTGGCAAATCACTGAACTTTGGCAACACTTGTATAAATCCGGGTCTGATCTCCGAGTTGTTTGCAATAGGGGGGTAGTACGATGCAAATAGGCCTATTGTTTTTGTGGCCACCAAGCTCTTTTATGAGAGGTTCAGGTTCGGGAGCATTTACGAGAGCTTGATTCCCGTTGTTAGCCATGTTTCCCTCGAACAAAATAAAATAAAGAAAAAAAAAATACAAACTGAAAATATAAGAATAATTACTGCTTAAAAACCGATCCCCGGCAACGGCGCCAAAATTTGGTGCGTCGTTTTACACCAAAAATAAATTTTCCGACATCCGTCGGTAAGCCCTTACTGCAGAGTACAGCGGTGAGCGAGATCGTCTCCCAAAGGACCGGTGAGAATTACTCTATATTTTCAATCTGCATAGCTAAACTTTCCAGAGGGTTTTTGTGTACTTATAATAAACTGAACGAAATTAATAAATAAATAGAAATTAAATGTACGATTTAACAAAACGAACGGATTTAAAATATGAGAAGAAGTATTCCGGATTCGAATTAACTCCACCCTAGCTTACCTAAACCGATCCTCGATGCAAAGATAAATTCAATTAACACATGCAAATCAGTTATAGCTACCGAAGACACTTACTGACGCAGCCTAATTTCTACATAGTTTCTCGATAATCAGGAAGACACTTCACCAATTATTTCTCTAATCGACTGACAACCGTAAGAGACACTCTATAGATTTAATGAGCCGATAGCATTGAACACTAGAGAAACCCGATTCATAATTAACAAACTCTGACACAGGACCGTTGAATTAAGACTGTTATTCCCCTGGTTCTGAAGAACCGTTTCGCCACTAATTAAACTTAAACCACAATTACGGATGGCCGGTTTAATTGACTACTAATTAATTCCGATTCACTAAATATTCACGACTACCAAGCAATATCGAAATAATTAACGACTTGAAATACCGAAAATAACAGATGCATGCAAATAATTAAAATAGAAAAGTAATTAGATCTCACAGTTTAGCTAGGCCAGAGCTTCGTTAATTGTCACCGGAATAAAAAGAACTTAGCTTGATTGCATAATTAAATCAAACCTCCAAAGTAGCGAAAAGCAGAACATGATGAAAAGAATGAAATAAAAGAACGAGAATAAAATCTGTTGCGCCGCGTCTCTCTCTGCTGCTGCGTTGCGGCGTGTTGAATGAAAATCAAAATAGAGATAAGTCCTAATCTATATATAATATCCTTAATAAAATAGTATTTAACATAGAAATAAAATCCTAGTCTATCTCAATTAGGTAATTGCCAAGATGAGGACTCTTGAGGCGGTGGAGAAGGTTATTTCCGTTCCCAGGTCGTGGGCTTAAGTAAAATTCGCGCTCAGTCCCAAACTCTTCGCGCTCAGGCCCAGAATCTGTCATCTCGGTACCTCACTCAGGCAGTATGCCCATACGGTCTGGCTTTCAGGCAGTATGCCCATACGGCGTGCTTTCCAGACTCTCCACAATCTTGGCCAATTCCTTAATATATGTGTTAATCACCTGAAATCATTCCCAAGACACATTTTCTTCCACAAAACACGATCGTGAGGCAATTAACATATCAAAACAATACCAAAAATGGCCCAAAATATGTATGTAAATATAGCCCAATCATTGATCAAAGTATTTTTGTGGAGAAAAATCTTCAGTGCTCTACGTGTTTTGAGTTTAAGTTTTTTTTTATAGCTAGAGTTGTTTACTTCAGTATTCAACTTTGGTTTGAGCATAAGTGATTTGATGTTTTGTCTTTGTAGCGCCCCGGTCCTGAAAGACCGTGGAAATGGACGCCACGGGGGTTGAAATTAAGAAGCAGAAAAGAAAGGGGGTAATTTAAGTAACAAAACCTCAACAGAAGACTCTAGCTATATGAAAAAGAATATCATAAGTGCGGAAGTTGAATTCTTAATAGAATACTAAGGAGTAGCATAAGTGCGGAAGCTTAATTCACAACATAATATTTAACAAAAGGAGATAATGGAAAATAGGTAAATAATAAAAGCCCATCTCTCATTCTCGTCACCTCCACGCTCAAGCCTACTGACCTGAAAATGTTTGAAAAGATTTGGGCTGAGTACTAATGCACTCAGTGGGCAAGTTTTCACAATCTGAGTTATGCAAATCATTTTCTAAAAGTAATCTATCTGTGTCCATGCATGTAGTGAAGCTTAGGAGGTTTAAAAGTTGGAAGCAACCTAAGTTCACCAAAACATTTTATCGTGAAATGCTTAAGAGTATAACCAGTCACTGCCCGCAACCAGTACTACATCACCAACGCGTAAAGTTGAGTATGGCCAAAGTATACCCAATGAGTATAATCAATGAGTGTAACCAAAGAGTGTAACCAATAAGTGTTTCATTTTAGTCTCACCGATAAGGAGTAGGGCATGACGAATAATGCATGCATATTGTAGCTACTCACATTGACACAGCGCTGGTTTATTAGACTCCAACAACATACAGTAGCATGTAAAATATTTAACACAGATAGTCACATATGCAAATTTAACAAAGCAGAGCTTAATAGCTCGAAAGATATAATTTGCAAAGATATAATAGCCCACCAAGATAGATATAATAGCTGAAGCTTTAACGATTCTGCTAAGAGTCCCCTAAGTCCGATGTTCCAGGTTCGGTCCTACATGCAGAGGCTAAGTCTTAGTAACATAACAAGGTTAAATACTAACTATGGCCTAACTAATTAAAATTATAAGGTACAAAGCTTTAGGTTCATAGAATTAGTTGAAGAAAATGATGATATAGGAATCATAGAATAATCTGAAGTTATAGTGTAGTTATATAATAAAATTTCAAATTTTAAAATATAAAAAGAAAAGAATAATGTAAAGGGGATTAGAGATTTAAAATAAAAATGAAGTTAAGGAGATTCAAACCCTTAACCTCTAATGGGTTAATACAATCCTTAACCACTAGGCTAGACACTAGTTTCAAAAATTAATTCAGATTAATTGCTAATTAAGACAGATCATTTAATGCAGAAAATATAGAGATAAAGGATTTAAAAATGAGAGTAAGAGGAATTGAACCTAAGACCTAAGATTACTTAAAGTACATATTAACCACTTGGCTAAACACCATTTTCAAAAATAATATAGTTTTAGAATTGGTTAAGCTAGATTGCAAAGTATTCAAAATTAAATATTGTAAGGAAAAAAAAAACGTTTTAATTATACATAATACCATTTAAAAACTATTAACGTAGTCTACCAATTTTGAGAAGAATAGCTTGCAACTCCTATTTATTTTTATAACTATTTTTTTTTTAAATAATAACATCTCGTAATCATTAAACTTTTAAGCTATTCAACCATTACCAAGACTTCTAATATTTAATTCAAAACAATTGAACAACTAGCCACTTTCATATTTACGCACTCATCTTTCAAGAATACATCTCATTTTACAATTTTTTTTTAAATCTAACAAGGTATTTCAAGAATAAAATTAAACTATTAACCAATTTCATCAAATATATATATATATATATATTCAGATTTCTCGGCATCTCTATTTTTTTCCAAACAGCTGTAAGTTTAGTTTTATACTCTCACATGAAATTTTTATCCAGAAAGAAAAATCCTAATCTTTGAAGAAATGGTGTTTATGGTTAAAACCAACTAAAATTAGCAAAAACCATTCCAGACTTCTAGTAAAATTAAATGACTTGGTTGATATTAAATTTCAGATATCAAACCATTATGCCAATATAAATTAAAACTGAGAATGAACTTACAACAAGAACTTCGATCAAAAGATGAATTTTGATGGAAATAGATTGTCAAATATTTCTGCTGCTGCCTTAACCGAATGGCCAATTGGTAAGTAAAGAGAAGAAAGAATTTAGGAAGAGAGAAAAGAGTTTGAAAATTTTCCCGAGACAAAAAGAAGAGAAAGAAGACTTAGCAATGTTGAATTGTTATAATAGGTTGACAAGTGTTACCTTATGTATCTTGTACAAAATGTGACACCTCAAAATCATTTGGGCTTTACATTATTAGGCTTAAATTTCAATTATTTCCTATCTATTTTTGGTACCTAGCAATATTGACCCACTAAAAATAATTATGGTCCACTACAAAGATGTTTTTTTAAATAAAATAAAATAATATATATATATATATATAAACTATACTATTTATTCTAACTATGATCTTTATATTATTAATTAAATTTGGATGATGAAAATTCCGGGGTATTACAGTCTTACACTTAGGGTTTTGAGTGATTCTTTAGAAATAGCTCAGGAGAATTTACTTGTGAGAACTAAAGAGAGTCTAGGGTGTGAGGAGATCTTACATGTCAATTGAGGAAAAATGATATAAATGAGAGGAATGGCAACATGTGAAGGAAGTTCTATATGTAAACACCTAAGTACGCTTTTGTATTAGATTAGTGGATTGTTTCTCACTGGTTAAATCCCCTCATAGTAGGTTATCAATCTTTGTGTTCCTCACTGCTATATATTTTGAACTATTGTTCATACTGTTGTTCATATTTTGTGATAACACTAATATGAACACAAGCAAAGAACACCACCGAACAACGCACTAATTTAGCAATTTCAATCTATATATTCTTGTAACTATGCAGTTGAGGTTAATGTTTTAGTATAAATTTTCTTCTTTGATCTTGTGTTCTTATCTTCATACGTACGCTACCAATACATTAGTGATACTAGGATGAATTGAGTTAAGTGTGGGAGTGATATTTTTTAACAAATTTAAATTTTTTGGTTTAGTTTAATTTTACAATTAGTATTTGATTTTATAATTATTTTTTAGAATTTAATATTATTTTTGTTAATAATTGAGTATTATGGTTGATTATTCCAGAATTATAGTGTATACGTATATATATTTTAAATTTCACTTCTTAACGAGAAATGTTATTTAGTACTCCCTCCGTCCCGTTTGCAAGGTCCACTTTCTATTAAAATAGAGAGAGTAAATAATAAAAAGGTGGACCTTGCTATTGGGACGGAGGGAGTATTAATTATATATTTCATTGTTATGATAAAAAAATATTATAATAATGAATTTGATATTGGATATGAAAGGTGTACTAGAAGATCTCCTCACAGTCTCACACATTTAGAACTATTTAATTTTACGCACATGTTTTTTCTATATAAAGAAATATGGAATAGATATGACTGGTCAGAGCATGGAATTGCCTAGTGATCTTAACTTGATCTATACAATTTATAGAAGCCACCTAATAATTTATATTTCAAAATTCAAGCCTATAAAATCAGTGATTTATTGTGATGTCGACGAAGTTTCTATAAGATGAATAGCTTTATATGTATGTTTGGAAACTAAATATGACGCTCTAGTCGTATTACCACAAGAATTTATAATGTTACATTTATGAATTTGAGTTATAATTAGGTACAAGGGCTTACCATGTTCTAAAGCAATTCTGACACATATTGTCTATATCTTGTGTTATTTAATTAGTTGTCCTCTTTTATCTAGCTAACATTTTTTTTAAGCAAATAAGTACTATTTTGTCATAGTTTACATTAATTGCTAAATTAATGATATAAAATTTCTTCGAATCATGTTGTCATAAATAAATTACTAATATCATAGTCAGTTGGGTGGTAAGTGATAGCCTATTTTCTAACAATAAAAGCATATTAAGTGAACGGAGATATTGCATATAGTTGGCAAACAAGAGTATTGTATTCTCAAAGATCATTTACACACACATATATATACACACCTCTTTTTAAAAAATTATTATCCTACTTCAAAGCTCTAATTTTGACTCACAATTATTTGGATTGTGTTTGATTTTATGTATATATATGAAAAGTGAAGGAAAAAAAAATAGATACTAGTTAGTTAAAATGGTGCTAGAAAATTTATAATTTGAGTCGATTTAAAAGGGACCGAAGTAACTACTAGTTAATTAAAATGATTTCAGTTTTGTTGTAATTCTGAATTTAACTTTCTAGTTTTCTTTTTAAGTTTTAATAATGAGTCACAACTAACAATGATTTCCTTGATGTGCATATTACAGATTGAAATATTTAAAAGTTGATTCATTGAAATACAAATTTACATACTTTTAGGATTTGGACAAATCATGTTTTATTAATTACTCTATCATTTTAATATTTCAAATTCATCATGTGAGCTTGTTCATTTGTTTTTATTTTAAATTTAATGTTTAATTAATGTGAAAACATGCTACCTATAAAATATCAAGTTGAAAATAAAAAAAAAATGAAAGAAAAGGAAAGGAAGTGAGGAGGTGATTAAAACATGATTTCTTGATAAGTTTTTAAAACTAGTATACTTAAAGTTTGCTCCAATAATATTAATCCTATGTCTATATAACAAATCTGAACTCCCACAAATAAATAAAATGCATACAAGGAATTTCGTACCCTTGACCCCTTAATCAAATAATCTAATAAACCTCATCCACTACACCACATATCATTCTCGAAATAAAGAGCATTCTTTTAATTAATTAAAATAATAAACTGCCCCAAGGAGAATTGAACCTTAGACATTATAACACAAATACAGATTGAACCATAGACCTTGTAATACACAAACATTACACCATATATCATTCTCGAAATTAGGAGCATTGCCCCAAGGAGAATTGAACCTTAAACCTTATAACACAAATATAAATTGAACCATATACCTTGTAATACACATGTAGAGACTATCCACTAGACTAGGAACGGTTTTTTTATGAATATTTGAAGCTTTTTAATTAAATAGGCCAAACAATAAAAAAATTAAGGAAATTCACAAACACATCACACCCAAACAAAAATCACGCACATACACACAAAAATCTGGAAAGCTCCTCTTTATTTCCAGTAGTCATTTTTTTCCCACTAAAAGCACTAATGTAGAGTTCATCTTTCTCCCATCAATATTTAAAACAATTAAACTCCAACCATTTTCTTTGATCTATACAATTCTACACACTTGAATGATTGGTAACCCATAGGGCTGTAAATGAGCCAAGCTACTCGTGAAACACTCGGATATCGACTCGAAAAAAATTCGCTCGAATGTAACTCGGCTCGTAAACGAGTCGAGCTCGAGCTCGCTAAACGAGCTCGAGCTTTTTGTCGAGTCGAGCTCGAGCTTGGGGGTGCTCGGCTCGAGAAGCTCGCGAGTAGTTAATCAAGCTGTCTCACGAGTAGTTAATCGAGCTGTCTCGCGAGTAGTTAAACGAGCTGTCTCACGAGTAGTTAATCGAACTGTCTCCAATGTTTTTAAAATAAAATTTATTTTTGTTAAAATTTCCAATTAATAATAAAATGGAATCAATGGTAATATACATTACTGGTATTAGATTTAAAACTTCTCAATTAATTAAATAAAAACTATGAAATGAAATAATATTTCAATTCATTGAAAATTTGATATGTGTGCATCGATCAAGGTGGATTAAATAATAAATATAAAATAAAATAATAGTTTTAATTAATACTATATTATCAAAATACATATTAATATTAACCAAACATTATGAAAAATAATACTTTACATGAAATATTAAATGAAATTAATAATTTTTAATTGATATTAACAAAATCAATTAGTTGATAAAAGTCAATATAAGTTATTAACAACTAACAGTACTATCGAAATCAATAGTAATATATCATATAATTTGTAAATATATAGTAATTTATATATTTATATTACTCTATTTTATATATCCGAGAATCGAGATACTATATACTCTAAATATATATATATATATATATATATATAATATTTCTTAACTAGATTTCAAATTATTATATCTTCTTAAGTAATAATGAAAAAAAAATGACAAAATTCAAGACTAATATTCACAAATTAATATTCTTCATTTTTCAATCCATTAAGAAATAAATATAAAATAAAATTATATTTTTAACTAATATAATGGAAACAATGACTAATATTAACAAAAAATTATACTTAACTGAAATATTAATTGAAATAAATAATTATTATTTCTTAACTATATATTCAAAGTTATATCATATATCAATATTATATATACATAGTAGATTAGTAATTAGTAATATCATTCTATCCTATATTAACAAAATCAATTAGTTGATCAAAGTCAATATAAGTTAATAACAACTAACAATACTATCGAAATCAATAGTAATATATCATATAATTTGTAAATATATAGTAATTTATATATTTATATTACTCTATTTTATATATCTGAGAATCGAGATACTATATACTCAAAATATTTATATATATATATATATAATATTTCTTAACTAGATTTTAAATTATTATATCTTCTTAAGTAATAATGAAAAAAAATTGACAAAAATCAAGACTAATATTCACAAATTAATATTCTTCATTCTTCAATCCATTAAGAAATAAATATAAAATAAAATTATATTTTTAACTAATATAATGGAAACAATGACTAATATTAACAAAAAATTATACTTAACTGAAATATTAATTGAAATCAATAATTGTTATTTCTTAACTAATATTTTCAAAGTTATATCATATGTCAATATTATATATACATAGTAGATTACTAATTAGTAATATTATTCTATCCTATATTAACAAAATCAATTAGTTGATCAAAGTTATATTATATATCAATATTATATATACATAGTAGATTAGTAATTAGTAATATTATTCTATCCTATATTAACAAAATCAATTAGTTGATCAAAGTCAATATAAGTTAGTAACAACTAACAATTACTTCAGATTTCTATCATATATTTGTGAAACTTTGCCACAAACTTTTTTTTTGTGGATTTCGTGTTGATTTGGAGTGTATTATATTTTAGGAATTTTATTAATATGTGGGGTTATTATTGTTGATTTTTTTTTAGTTCCAGATAAACAAGTCGAGCTTAATTTCAAGTCGGACTGGAATATAACATAAACGAGTCGAGCTCGAGTTGGACTCGAATATATCATTAACGAGCCAAACTCGAGTTGAGTAATCGAGTTCGAGCTCGAGTCGATGTTCGAGCTCAAACTCGAGTCGAGTAATTGAGTTCGAGCTCGAGTCGATGTCGAGCTCAAACTGGAGTTGAGTATCAAGCTCGAGTACATAATTTTCTTCTCGAGCCGAGCTCACGAGCAGTTAAACGAGTTGAGCTCGAGCTCAGTAATACTCGACTCGACTTGGCTCGTTTACAGCCTTGTCCACACTACATAAAATTTGATTTCTAATGGTGGGAATTTTTTTCATTAATAGTGAAAATCCTCTCATTAAAAATATTTAATGACCGGAAATTCCCGTCATGTACCCTCCATTATTGTTTCTCTAGATGAAAGTCATTAATGACGGTAATGACATCCTGCCATTATTTCTATAATTTAATTAGTGACAAAATTATCATCATTAGAAATCATTTTAGACTATGATAAATTTTGTGATTAAACTATAATTTCTCTCATTAGATTGTACTACTGCTGGTGAAATATTCATCATTAAATCATGAATTTCCCCCCCCCCCCTCCCTCTCTCTCTCTATCTATATATATATATATATAATTATATATATATATATATATATTGAAGCTAAAATTGCAGGGGCAAAATTTGTAAAAAAATTTTTTAGCAAATTATTTCTTACAAATAAATTTCTCTGTAGAAAAAAACTTAAAAATTTGAAAATGATGGAATGGTTTAATGGGCCTCATTATAAATGTTGGAATCTAGATGTACAACTCAAATCATGCGTCCAATTTCAGATTTCCACCTTATTCTTTTTCTTTTCTTTCTCTTTTTTCTTTGTTTTTTCTTCCTCTTTTTTTTTCCTTCTTCATATCTTTCTCTTTTTTCTTTGTTTTTTATTCTTCCTCTTTTTTTTGCCTTCTTCATATCTATCTAATATATACTGAAGGACATATTGATAATATACTTAAACAAAATAGCTCAAAAGTTTCAAATAATAAATATAAAAAAATATTTTCATTGATCATATATTGGGTCTTTATTTTTTAATATTTATTTATAAGTTGTCTTTCACAACAAATATTAATATTTTGGGCAAGTCATATTGTACTATATTATACTATATTAATGAGTGATAGAAATTACTGTGTTCAATTCATACTTAATAATGAATAGTGTGAATAGAGATAATATATAACTTTCTATCCTATCCCGATTCAATAATGTTCATTTTTCAAAACTCAATCATAAATAATGTATGTTTTTAAAACAAATTACTATAATTCATTTTTAATTTTATGTTACAATTTTATGATGTAAAATTCTATTTTTCGTTAATTTAGTTTTTTAATATTAAAATATTAGGATTTATGACAATAACGTTAAATAATATATAAATATAAATTATATGTTGTCATTTAATTGCTAATACATTGTATCATTCAAGACACACACATACACACACACAAACTTTGACATTATAATTCATAAAATTAATATCCGCGCATCTTGCATGAGATATATTAGTATTTTTTTATTGTAGGAATTTTCGGTTGTAATATTTCACACGTGCTTCTTAGAAACTGATTTATTAATAAATACTCATTACTGAAGAAATTCATAATCAGAAACACATTTAATAAACGTAATGTTCATAAACACATTTCTTAAGTAGTTTGGGGCTTAGTCCGGTCCATATCAATTCTTTTGTCTTCCTTTATTATTTTTATAATTTAATTAGTGACAAAATTACAACCATTAGAAATCAATTTAGATTATGATAAATTTTTTCATTAAACTATAATTTCTCTCATTAATTGTACTACTAATGGCGAAATATTCATCATTAAAACATGAATTGCCTCTCAATATATCTATAGATATATTAAAGCAAAATTACATGGGTAAAATTGTAAATAAAAAATATCAGCAAAATATTTCTTACAAATAAATTTCTTTGTAGAAAAAACTTGAAAATTTGAAAATGGTGGAGTGGTTAAATGGGCCTCGTTGTAAATGTTGGAATCCAGACGTCCAACTCAAATCCTGCGCCCAACTTCAAATTTCCACATAATTCTTTTTCTTTTCTTCCTCTTTTTTCTTTGTTTTTTCTTCCTCTTTTTTTTTTTTCCTTCTTCATATCTTCCTCTTTTTTCTTTGTTTTTTATTCTTCCTCTTTTCTTTACTTCTTCGTATATATCTAATATATACTAAGGACATATTGATAATATACTTATACAAAGTAGATCAAAACTTTTCTATATAATAAAGATATAAAATATTTTCATTATTTATATATTGAGTATTTATTTTTTAATGTTAATTTCTAATTTGTCTTTCACAACAAATATTATTATTTTGGACGAGTCATATTATACTATATTAGCGAGTGATAGAAATTACTGTATTCAATTCCTACGTAATAATGAATAGTGAGAATAGAGATAATATTTAATTTAACATCCTATCCCGATCCAATAATATACGTTTTCAAAACTTAATCATAAATAATATATGTTTTTATCACTATAATTCATTTTTAATTTTATGTTAGAATTTAATGATGTAAAATTCTATTTTTTGTTAATTTATTTTGTTAATATTAAAATATTGGGATTTATGACAATAACATCAGATAATATATAAATATAAATTATAATTTTATACCTATTGGAACACACAATTATATGTTGTCATTTAATTGATAATTCATTGTATTATTCAACACACACAGAGACACACTTTGACATTATAATTCATAAAATTAATATTCGCGCATCGTGCAGGAGATATACTAGTATTACTTTATTGTAGGGATTTTCGGTTGTAATATTCCACACCAACTTCTTAGAAATGAATTTAGTAATAAATACTCATTACAGAAAAATTTCACAATGAGAAACACATTTAATAAACGTAACGTTCATTCTCATGTTACGATAGGTTGGGCCTTAGTCTTGTCTATATCAATTCTTTTGTCTGCCTTTATTATTTTTATTTTTGTAGATATACTGCCAATTCGGATGAAATCATCTACTATATTTTGTGCAACACTCTTTGCTACACATTTAAAAATATTGTTTTTTATTCCATTTTTTTCTTCGTTTTCAAGTCATTATGCTTTAGTTTAATTTTACACTTGTTAATTAGGGTTCATTTTCCCAATTAGGATATATAATTATTTTTCAATATTTAATTTCATTTTTTAATTAATAATTGATTATTTTCTAAAAAAAATAATTATATACGTTTTCTTCTACTACTACTGATAGTTCTTCCGATAATCTTGATTTATGTTCTCCAGAAAGCTAAAAAAAATCTCCCCCCGGTCCTTGGCCATTGCTGTTGATCGAAAACCTCCATCAATTAGCCACCGCCAGTGACCTTCATATTTATTTATGGAAACTTTCTGAACAATACGGCTCCATCATGCAAATGAAATAAGGTTCTACTCCTCTACTCATTATTTCTTCTGCAAAATTGGCAAAATAAGTGTTGAAAACTCAAGATTTGGCATTTTGCAGCAGACCAAAATCTCTTTCGCAGCAGAAACTATCATATAACTACTTAGACATAATATTCTCACAATGCAATGAGTATTGGAGGGAGATGAGAAAAATCACAACCATTCATCTCTTCAACCTCAAAAAAGTTAAATCTTTTCGCGTCATTCGCGAAGACGAAATCTCTCATTTTATCACAAAGATTTCAAATTTTGCTTCCTCTCATCAAGTTGTGAATCTGAATGAGATGGCTATGGCTCTTAGTAGTAGTTTGATATGCAGAATTGCTTTTGGCAAGAAATACGATGAGCATGGATCGGAAATGAGATGATTCGATCAACTTCTACATGAGGTTCAGACGATTTCTGTCGCTTTCTACATGTCTGATTACTTCCCTGCACTCAGTTGGGTGGATAAACTCACTGGATTGATCAATAAAGTTGATACAACCTGCAAAAAGTTGGATTTATTCTACCAGGAGCTCATTGACGAGCACCTGGACGCGAGTTGGGTTCAAACGAAGGATGAGGAAGATGACATTCTCGATATTTTGATCAAACTTAAAGAAGAGCACAGTTCCTCTTCCTTTGATCTCACATGGGATCATATCAAAGCTTTGTTAATGGTATGTTTTTCATTATCCATCTATTATTATTTTCTCAAGTTTTTATATGTTTTAGTTGTTTAATTATTTCACTTATTTGACTAGTTTTATTAGTCAAGATAAGGGTTTTTAAATTTTAGTCTAAACTATTACAACTTAATTATTTATTTTCAATTCAACCAATTATTTAGATATTTCCGTGTAAGAAAAGAGACGGCTTGGGTACAAGCCCGACCGATCCATTTTCTCAAATCAAAAAAATATATAAATTATCTATATAGGTATGTTGTTCAATTTTACAACATTGCCATAGTTTATGATTTCATAATAATATTTAATGTCAAATAATTTGGTCCCAATAAAACATTAGGTTCACAGTTTTTTTTGTTACTTAGTTAAGTTGGGGGGTCAACTATAATTAATATTTTATTTTTATAAAAGATTGAACCGTTCATTTCAAGATGTGTTAATTAAATAGTGCTTTTTATCAACGTCAAATAATTTATACATTAAAAAGGGTACGTAATTGGTGCATAGTGTGCGATATGAAAATAAGTTTTATATATCTCAATGGTAGAAAATGATTATGTTTAGGAACACTATTGTCATAAAATATTAAAATTTTATAGATATATTAACGACATGCTCATTTTTGTAGAACATATTTATAGCTGGAACAGATACTAGTGCCTCTGCAATCGTATGGACGATGACTGCACTATTCAAAGCACCCAATGTAATGAAAAAATTGCAAGCACAAATAAGAAATTTGATAGGAGAAAAAGGCAAAGTAGATGAAGATGATCTACCTAAACTTTCCTATCTGAAAGCAGTCATCAACGAGACTTTTAGATTATACCCTGTAACTCCACTACTTGTACCTAGAGAAACAATAGAAAGATGTGTTGTAGATAGCTACGAAATTCAACCAAAAACTGTGGTTTATGTTAGCTCATGGGCAATAGGGAGAGATCCCGACTACTGGGAAAATCCGAATGAGTTCATACCTGAAAGATTTTTAAATAGTAATATCGACATAAGAGAGCAAGATTTCAGGTTGTTTCCATTTGGATCGGGTCGAAGAATGTGTCCCGGAATGACTATTGGAATTGCAACTGTGGAGCTTGGAATTGCAAACCTGCTCTATAGTTTTGACTGGGAATTGCCTAAGGGAATTCAAGCAGAAGATGTTGATACAGATGGTGCGCCTGGAATAGTTGTGCTGAAGAAAAATGACCTCCATCTTTTACCTAAGAAATATGGTGCTTAATTAGCTAATTTTAATGGTTCTTATTCTATTGTATTGTTGGTCGTACACTATAGTCGGTCGTAATTTGATTTGTATGTTACATTTCGATTAGCGTACGTGGCGTGTACATTTATAATATTGTTCAGTAGAGTGACATAACATGTTGGTGGTGATGAAACATTTGATGAATATTAAGATATAATAAAATAAAGTACCTATAATAAAATGATGTATTTAATTATGATGTGTTTCTTGATGCCTAATAACACCTCATATTTTATTCGATTATCATTATTTGTTGAAATAAACTTTAGAGATGAATTTTCATTTAGCATTTTAAATAGTGTGGAAAAAATGGTCACAAATTTAAAGTTGTAACTTATCTATCCACTCTGACATAAATTGTAGCGCTCCGGCCCCGAAAGACCATAGAAATGGACGTCACGGGGGTTGGAATTAAGAAGCAGGAAAGAAAGGAGGTAATCTGATTAACGAAACCTCAATAGAAGACTCAGAACAGCCAAACATGCTTAAAATACATATATTTGTCTGTAATACCAAGATTAGAGTTCGTAGCATTTAACAAAAGAATATCATAAGCGCGGAAGCTCAATTCTCAATAGAATACTAATAAAAAGAGACAACTAGAAAATACGTAAATAACTAAAGCCCATCTTTCAGCATTATCACGTCCACGCGCCAGCCTACTGACTTGAAAATGTTTAAAATATTTAGGTCGAGTACTAATGCACTCAATGGCTACGTTTTTACAATATAAGTTATACAAATTATTTTGTAAAAGTAAACTATCTGTGTCCATGCAGGTAGTGAAGCTTAGGAGGTTTTAAAGTTGAAAGCAACCTAAGTTCACCAAAATGTTTTAATGTGAAGCGCTAAGAGTGCAACCAGTCACTACTCGCAACCCCTACTATATCACCAACGCATAGAGTTTATGAGTATAACCAATGAGTATAACTGTAACACCCTAAATTCTATAATTTAAAATGTTACTCTTTCTATTCTTTAAAGCGGGAAGTTATTAACAAAAATAGCAGTTCGAATAATTTTTTTTATAATTACGCTAGAAATTCCAAGTAGGTAAATAGACCACAATATTTATATTTTCAGAAATTTAAATTCTTAGATAAAAAATACCCACATTTCATAAACTCCAAAATAATCCTAGATCATTTTGAAAAGTAACTCATAAGTTCTAAAATATAAAATTCAAACTTGAAACATTCGTAAAACCATAAAATTCAACCACTACTTTAAGTTAGCAAACGCCACTAACAAACACAAAATACTAAATTCAAAGTAGTTTACTTTAAGATACAAGTGCAAAAGTTAAGGACAAGTAACCAAAACGTCTAGAGAAGATCCACCCCTATTTCCTTCACGCCGCTCCAAAATCATTGACCTGAAAATATTTAAAAATGTGGGGTGAGCACTCTTAAAACGTACTCAGTAGTGGGGAATCATGAGCATTTCTTTCTATTTATGCAACTGAAATAAATTGCAGGAATAATGAATTTAGGGTACTCTTCTTCTGATTCTAGAATACATCTTGAACTATGCATAGGACATATTCTGGTGCGTACAAAACGCTTTTGTGCGTATAAAATGCTATTTTGTGCGTACGAAACACTATCCACATTCCATCCACGATAATTCAAGTTGGATTAAAAATATTTCTGTCTCAAAAAGCATATATCATATACTTTTATTTCAAAGATAATAATTTCACCCACCTGGTAATAGAGAGCATGTAAAATCAAGCAGAGAATCACACAGACGAGGGTCCTATTTGCGCCGCACCTAGTATCAAAATAATTTCAATAAATTATTTAGGCCAACTATATTTTAATAAATTTGAAAATCTAAGATTTATGGGTCTAAATTGGTATTTAAATAATTTGGGCCAATTTTTAATTTTAATAAATCTAAAAATTAGAAATTTGAGCCAAAAGAATAATTTATAAAGTTCAGAGTAGATTTTGAGTTTAAAATAAAGAGATTAGGCTAATCTAGAGTTTATAGTCTTTCCGGGTAGTTATTGTAATTTTTGTAAATAATTGAGCCCAAAGTGCAAGTAACTTTAATTGCAATTAACCCCCACCACTTCTCTCTAAAAAATCACAGCAAGACCCAATTAAGAATCAAAATCCCTCAATTCAATTTTGTCACTCTCTTCTTTCCCATCTCTCTCTCTCTCTCTCTCTCTCTCTCTCTCTCTCTCTCTCTCTCTCTCTACTGTATACCAAGAAGAAATAAAAATGGAGATCCTAATTTGAAAGCAAAAATTCTCTAACTCTTCTCTCCATCTCCCTCTCCCCTTCTACCCAACATCGACGAGCTCACCACTGCCTGCCAAACACGTACGACCAACTACCAAACTGCCCAAACACAACTGCGCCTCAAACAAGCGTCGCCGAGACCCAAGCCCAGCCACCGACGCTCCTCCCCTGCTTCGATAACCCTGACCCACGACTTTACACAGCTAACTCACCGAAGCCAAACTCAGTTGTTCTTAACATTCAACTCTCTGAATAGACTCTCTCAACCTGAGACTCTGCTTGCCAGGTGTTCGGGGGTTCAAATTTTAATTTATATTTTCGATTTCGGCTCAACACGACTAAACTACTTGGGACCACACCCGCAATTGGACGGGGTCAATTGTAGACGCGATGAGCTAACCCGAGTCGATCTCACAAGAAAGACTTAGTGTGAGCTACTATCTTAAGGGCTATGCATGCAACGTGCTAAAACGATAAAAGTAAACCTAAACATTCTAAACATGGGATTGAAGGTGATTTAAAACTAAGAATTGAAATATGCAAGTAAAAAAGATAATGCAAATGACAATGATGAAATTAAGATTGAGGAAAATAGAATGATAAAGGTATTAGGGCGTAGATTCTCTCAATGGTTTATCTTTAAGCTTGATTAAGGTTGGTGATGTTAATCTCACACATCCAATAGACCCTCTCAAAAGACTTAATATCAATTACTGTCACCGTCTATCAACTAAGCCTCTTTTAGCTATATCAAATGAGCAAGAAGAACATATTAGGCTTATGAAACCTATCCACCTAACGTTGAAGGAACCAATTTCGGGATTTAGAATCACCTTCCAGTTTCATCTAAATCCTAGCAATGCTCAAGTAGTGATCAATTACTCTAACATGATAAGCACAATTCCAACAAAAACAACCAACAATATCAAGCATAGATCAAGAACCAAATCTATCCTCTACCCCCTAATAGAGAGATTAGCCACTAAACATGCTCAAAACAGCACAAATATTATAGAAGATCATCATCTCATAATCAAATGTAAATAACATAAAACTTCTACTATATTAGTTATCCTTATAGAGTTGGGACAAACCCCCCACAAATCATCCAAGAAATGGAAAGAAAATACCAAAAGTAAAACCTCCTAACGAGCTTAGCTTCCGCGGATGGCTCGAAGTTGGTTTCTTCTCGTCTCCTCTTCTTCTTCCTTGGCTTGTTCCCTTTTTTCTTCCTTTTCTCCTCCTTCCTTGAGTGGTGGTGATGATGGTGAAAATGGTGAAAGAAAATGGTAGAGATGAGGGTGTGTGTGTGTGTAAAGAAAAATGGAGATGGAGATGTGGAGAAAATTGAAGTGAGTGAATGGTGAATAGTGAATGATTATTAAGAGTGATGTCTCCCCATATCTTATTAGAGATATGAGAGAGGGAGAGAGAGACGATCAATGGAGAGAGGGAGAGAGAGAGAGTATGGTGATAGAAATGGGTTGAGGAGAGAGGAAAGGTGATGAGATGGGTGCATTAATTGAGAGGGATTTTTGGGAGATTTTGTGAGGGATTGGAGGCCAAAAAGTCCAAAAAGCAAATTTTAGGATAATTGATCCCTATGATCCTGTTACTTAGATTAGGTGGCCAAAAGTCTAATTTATTTCAATTAAATAAAAAGGCTGTAAAAGGAGTGGAAAAAAAAATTGAGTGAAATGCACCGAAGAAAGGGGAAAAATTCGATCGAAAAAAAGCGAACAAGGGACCCCGCGCACCTGCGGGTGTGGCGCGCCCGCACGGTGCGTGAGAACAAAAGGGGCGTGCCCGCGCGCCTATGCGCGCTCGTGCATGGATCTCCGCCGAGGGACCATTCGTGCGGCCGCGGTTGATGGCGCGGTCGCGCCAAGTGATTCTCTCCGTGCTCCATTTTGAGTGAAATCGAGTGCAATCTAATTCTTGCTCTTCCTCGTCATCTTAATCCTTTTTATTTGACTTGGCTACCTATCGGGTTCATTTCTTCGGGCTCAATTCCCGAGCTTGCAACCTGCCACCTGAATGCCGTAAAAGATCCTGCTTTTTAAAGATAAAAGCTCAAGGTTTTCACAACTTGGCATGATCCACCATTAGAGCAATAAGTGAAAATAAACACACAAAATCAACTCATAACAACATAAAATACAAGAAAATAATTTACTAAACATTACAAAATTCCTACAATAAAACAACACAATTAAACTCTAAACAACTCCCCCACACTTAGCCTTTTACTTGTCCTCAAGCAAACAAGAATTTAAAAACATGAGGCAAGAAGGAAAAATTTGCAAGTTAATCATGCAATATTGTCAAGGCACATGGTTCCCACTAAAAGCATTTATCATCAAAGAAAGTGAGCATAATTATCCGATCAAGTGAGCTGCTTACCCTTTCAAGACTAAGATGAACACACTAGACTCACATCATTTCAAATTAATTCCCACGAATCAGCTCCACATTTATTAAGAAACGAAAATACAATAACATAAGGGATTGCAAACATATGACGAGGGCCATTAGGTCTAATCATCGAGCTTAACCGAGCTTCCTAATGTGGTTTCCCATACTCATCATGCAACACGTGAACGGATTGATACACAAATGAGAGGAGTAGAATCCGGAATGCAATCCCCTTTATTTAAATAAATAAATGGTGTGGGATGGATCAAAATTCACAAGGTAAAACCATAGGGAGGAAATCCCTAGTGTCCTTGCGTGGTTTTCCATACTCATAGTTGAATAAATCAACGAGAGGAGTAGAGATCCTTATTGCCCCTTTTTATTTCATTTCTTTTTCTTTTCTTTCTCTCTCTCTCTCTCTCTCTCTCTCTCTCTCTCTTTTATATATAAAAAAAGGGAAAATGATTAAGGTGGGGTAATTCTTCATGAAAAGAGACTAAACATGCTTCCTAATCCTTCAAGGACAAGATCCCTCAACATCAATCATCAATTATGATCACATTCAAAGACAACTCATGCTCAAGAGTGAAACCACGATATCATTCATTTTTCATGATCAACTTGAAAATAATTCCTTGAAGATTCATATCCAAAATTTCAAGTTTGACAATTAGGCAAAACCTAAAGCCAAGAGGGGGCTCACAAAATACACAACATAACAAAACGATGAAACCAAGAACAATTGCGACCATTCATATCTAAAATTTCAACAAAATCCAAAAACATAGATACATTCAACAAAACAACAACAGCATAATCCCAATACCAACAATAAAACATAGCTAAACATCAAAATGAGCTAACGACTCTCTCCCACACTTAAACCATGCATTGTCCTCAATGTATGAAAAACAAATGCTAGATAAAAGCGAAAGGGAAAAGAGAACATCACAAGGAGAAGAAGACCGGCAACAGACGCGGGTTCCTACAAAACAACACTACAAAACACGACGACGACATACGAACATAGGGAATGAAAAATAATTAAACAACACGCACGAACACAGAAATACACAAAAGAGGAACATGAATACTTCACTGCTCTGGTGGATCAAAAGGTGGTGGCGGAGGTTGCGGGTAGGGGTATAAGATTGTCCAGTTGGTCCAGCTTTGCTCCAAGGCCGTCATTCGTTCATCATGGCTGTCCAGACGGCTATTGACTTCCTGCCTAAAATCTCCAAGATCATGACGTAGGGATGCCAGCTCCTGACGAAATTCTCCTAACGAGTTATCGAAACATTATTGGAATTGCCCCATTGTGTTGGAGTAGTCTTGCCGGTATTGCCCCATGGAGGAGACGAAATACTGCTGAAACTGCCCAATTGAGTTGACCAAGGTTTGCTCGAGGCCTTGCCGGAACTGCCCAAGGAAGGAGTCATAATGCTCCTGGAAGTTGTGCTGGAATTGCCCCATAGAAGTGTCAAAATGGTCCTGGAAAGACCGCCAGTCGGCTTGTGGCATTTGGTAGTCCGACTGCAGGGGCGGCTGGAACTGGGGCTCCTCCTCTTCTTCTTGGTCTCCTTCGTCGTGCGCCTCTCCTTCTTCAGTGTCTTCGTTGCCTGCTTCGTCGGGCTCACCGAATTGACCACGTTGCTGTGCAGACGAGGAGCTCGTTCCAGGAGTTAGACGCATGGTGGCCTTTTGGAGGAGGATTAATTTCTCAACACAGGACCTCTTGGCCTGAGGCACCAGTCGTCGATCATCATAGATTATCTGAGCTCGTTTGAGCTCGTTCTTGTCAATGCAATGCTGTACAACTCGAGTTTGGCCTTCAGGTGCAGGGCTATCTTCCTCAAGGACTCCAAGTTTGACTGCCAATGCGAAGATAAAGGCGCAGAAGGAGGGATGTTAGGCATCTCGTTGGACCACGCTCTGAATAGCGGACCACAGAAAAGTAGACGGGTAAATTTTTGTCTTATGCTTGGCGCACCACATGAGATAGACTTCATTTGAATTTATTTTATTGGCTTGCTCCTTGCCACTGATATTGTAAGCTAGGAATTTATGAAGAACAGACATGGCGTGGTCTTTGAGGAATTTGCTCGAAGTCCCTTTGGGGTTCCAATTGTGAAAACCCGAGAGGTCATACCAAGCCTTTGCAACATTGAAGTCCGATGGCCGCTCTTTAATACCTGAATTTGAAAATCCAAAATAATCCTTCATCCGAGCCAGTGTGACCTCGTATCTATCCCCCAACATTCGGAAAGCTATCTGTTTCTTGGCCCGCTCATCATATTCAAAAGACACCAAAAATTCAAGGCTCAAGTGATCATAAGCATTATACCGCATGTTGGCAAACTCAAATAATTTCAGAGCCTTAAGATATTTAGAAACTTTAGCCTCAATATCCAACGAACGCATCAAATTCCAATCAATATATCAAGGGGCAGTGAGATCAAATTCCTTGAAGGCTTGAAAATGTTTACCTTCATCGGGTGAGATGAGGAGAAATGGAGCCCCAAATTGAATAGAGAAATTCTCAACATCCATATCTTCATGCTCGTCAACCTCGTGGCTAGGTGTGGCGTTCTTGAACCGAGGCATGGTGGTGGAGAAGAAATGGCCTTGAGCTTGTGAGAAGGGAGAGAACAGCACTGGGGGGTACTACTAGATGGAGCGTGGCCACGGCAAGGGCACGGTCGTGGACGAGCACATGGCGCGGTCGCACAAGGGGCGCGGTCACAGTGAGTTCCGGCGGGAGAGAGACTGAGCAAAGCTGTAGCAGACGAGTTATGGGGCGCTAGGCTGAGAGTTGGGTGGTGCGAGACTCTCGATGCCGGAAGGAGATGGTGGCGCGGGCATGTGGGTGTGGGCGGTGGTGAGATAGTTGACGCGGCCGAGAGCGAGACGCGACTTGGTAAATTTTAGGGGTAAGGTCACAGTGGTAGAAAGGGAGAGGATGTTGTGAACTTATCATTGAGGTGGGAGATGAAAGCGGCGCTGGATAGGGTGTGTAAATTAGGGTTCCAGATTTGGGGGTCTTTTAAAGGAGCGAGGGAGGGGCGCGACCGCGCAGAGGGGCGTGGCCACGCAGTACGTGTGTTGGTGAAGAGCCCCGTACCCGCGCAATGTGGCGTGCTCGTGCATGATTTTTTGAGACGCGCGCTCGCGCATGCTATCTCGCCGAGAGGGTGGTTGCGCGAGTTGGTGATCTCGCGAGGGGGTGCACGAAACGTAACACTAAATATGCAAAAATTAAATGACACACATAAGAATAAGAAAATCATGGGTTGCCTCCCATGCAGCACTCATTTTAAAGTCTCGAGCTAGACGAAGTCCTTCGAAAATTAGATGGAATTGTCGAGCTTGAAAGCCTCGACATCGGCTTCTTGGTAAAATCTTTCAAGATATTGCTTGACTCGGTGCCCATTGACTTGAAATGTATTGTTGGTTCCCGGATTTCTCAATGTCACTACTCCGTATGGGAACACTTCTTCAATGATGTACGGGCCACTCCATCTCGACTTGAGTTTTCCGGGAAAAAGCCGCAAACGAGTGTTGAAAAGAAGAACCTTCATTCCCGGAGTGAGCTCCTTCTTGACAATGCGTTTATCATGAAGCTTTTTCACCTTGTCTTTGTAAATCTTCGCATTGTCGTAAGCTTCATTCCTCAACTCATCGAGCTCGGTCAATTGCAAAGCTCGTTCCTTTCCTACACAAGTTAAATCAAAATTGACCGCCTTTAGGGCCCAATAGGCCTTGTGCTCGATCTCAACGGGAAGATGGCATGCTTTTCCATACACTAGGCGGTAAGGGCTCATTCCTAGAATTGTCTTGTAAGCCGTCCGGTATGCCCAAAGAGCATCCGTTAGCTTTGTAGACCAATCCTTCCTCGTCACAATCACGGTCTTCTTCAAGATGTTTTGAATTTACTTGTTGCTAGTCTCCACTTGACCAGAAGTTTGAGGGTGATATGGAGTCGCCACTTTGTGAGTCACGCCATTCTTTTTCATCAACTTCTCGAAAAGTTTGTTGGTGAAATGCGTTCCACCATCACTTATAATCGCACGAGAAAATCCAAACCTACTCAAAATATGCTCCTGCACAAACTTGATAACCACATTAGCGTCACAAGACCTAGTGGGGATTTCTTCAACCCACTTTGACACATAATCAACCGCTAATAGGATATATTCGAAGCCAAATGAGTTAGAAAATGGTCCCATAAAATCAATACCCCAAACATCAAAGATTTCAACAACAAGATTGATATTTAAAGGCATTTCATTTCTTCTCCCAATATTGCCAAGTCTTTGGCACTTATCACATGATAGGTAAAAAGCATGAGCATCTTTAAAAATGGAAGGCCAATACAAACCGGATTGCAAGATTTTTCGGGCCGTCTTTTACCCTCCAAAATGGCCACCACAGTGTGAAGCATGACAAAAGGCCAAAACATCGGTTTGCTCCTCCTCCGGGACACATCTTCGAATCACTTCATCTTTTCCCAAGTGGAAAAGGTAGGGATCGTCCCAAAAGTAGTACCTACACATTGCCAAAAATCTTTTCCTTTCTTGAAAGGTAAGGTTAGGCCTCATTTTATCACAAGCAAGATAATTAACAATGTCGGCATACCAAGAAGAGGAATTAAGCTCAAGAGCATGCTCATACGGAAATGAATCACAATCAACTCCTTTTTCATGCAATAAGTTAAAATTTTCATCAATGAGGAGGCGAGATAAATGGTCCGCAACCACATTTTCACACCCCTTTCTATCTTTTATTTCAACATCAAATTCTTGCACAAGCAAAATCCACCTAATGAGTCTAGGTTTGGCTTGGGGCTTGGTCAACAAATGCCTTAGAGCTGCATGATCACTATGCACAATCACTTTAGAACCTAAGATGTAGGATCTAAATTTATCTAATGAAAACACAACGACAAGCAACTCTTTTTCAGTAGTGGTGTAATTCACTTGAGCACTATTCAATGTGAGGCTAGCATAGTAACTTACACGAAGGATTTTATCTATATGTTGACCCAAAATGGCACCCACAGTGGAATTTGATGCATCACACATAATTTCAAAAGGTAAAGACCAATCAGGGGGAACAACAATGGGTGCGGTGATCAATTTTTCCTTAAGAGTATTAAAAGCATGCAAGCATTTTTCATCAAACTCAAAAGGAACATCTTGAGCAAGCAAATG
Source organism: Perilla frutescens (assembly GCA_026008535.1). Taxonomy (NCBI): domain Eukaryota; kingdom Viridiplantae; phylum Streptophyta; class Magnoliopsida; order Lamiales; family Lamiaceae; genus Perilla; species Perilla frutescens. The sequence continues at coordinate 23,756,023 of BRKX01000005.1, forward strand.
GCATAGAGGTTGGCTAATTTTTTAGAAGTCTTTAATAAACCGACGGTAAAAACCGGTATGGCCTAGAAAACTTCTAACACCTTTCACATTGACGGGTAGAGGCAATTTTTCAATTACGTCTACCTTAGCATTGTCTACACTCATTCCTTCTTTAGAAACAACATGCCCAAGGACTATGCCACTAGTAACCATAAAATGACTCTTTTCCCAACTAAGGGTAAGACTACTCTCTATGCATATTTTTAAAACAAGTTCTAACTTCTCTAAATAATCGGAAAATGAGGACCCAAAGACCGAAAAATCATCCATGAATACATCAATAAAATCACCAATCATTTCGGAGAAGATAGAAAATATGCATCTTTGAAACGTGTCTGGTGCATTGCATAGTCCGAATGGCATTCTTCTACAAGCAAATGTGCCAAAGGGGCACATGAAGGCGGTTTTAGCTTGGTCCTCGGGAGTAATTGCAACCTGAAAATAACCCGATAAACCATCAAGGAAGCAATAAAAACTATGACCGGCAAGTTTATCAAGTATTTGATCAATGAAAGGAAGGGAAAAATGGTCTTTTCACGTAGCGGCATTGAGCTTTCGGTAGTCAATACACATTCTCCATCCGGTGGTGGTTCGAGTAGCCATATGCTCTCCTCTATCATTCTCCACCACCGTGATTCCTCCTTTCTTGGGCACCATATGGACCGGGCTCACCCATTCACTATCGGCTATAGGATAGATAATCCCTTCCGCAAGGAGCTTGAGAATCTCCTTCTTGACGACCTCCATCGACACGGGATTGAGCCGCCTTTGTCCTTCTCTAACCGGCTTGGCCCCTTCCTCAAGAATGATGCGATGCATGCACGTCGAGGGGATAATGCCTTTGATATCGGAAAGGTTCCATCCAATAGCTTGCTTGTTTCTCTTGAGTACGGCTACCAAGAGATCTTCTTATTCTTTCTCAAGCCTGGAAAAGATAATCACGGGCTTCTTTTTCTCGTCATCGAGATAGACATACTTGAGGTGAGATGGGAGCTCATTGAGCTCAAGCTCGGGAGTAGATTTTACTTCCTCTTCTGTCGAGGTAGGAATTTCTATCAAGCTTACTCCTTCTCCTAGCAAAATTTCCATCTCTTCGGCATCCAATTCGTCTCCCCCACACTTGAGGTAAGCTTCTTCCATAGCAAGTTCCTCGGACGAGGCTTCACTCCTCCAATGGGAGCCTATTTCCTGCAAGAAAACCTCCTCGGCCAAGGCATCAATAGTATCAATAAAAGAGCAATTTTCCTCAAATGAGGAGACGGGAATGGCTTTGTTGTAATGGACGGAAAAGGACACGGTTTCTCCTAACACCGACATTTTTAAAGTTCCATTTTTGACATCAATCAAGGTGTTTGTTGTAGCCATGAAAGGTCTACCTAAGAGAAGTGTGTGTTCTTTACCCGTTTCTTTGACATCACCCACATCCAACACGACAAAATCAACCGGTATGATTAATGCACCCACCGTAACTAGAATGTCTTCAATTATTCCTCTAGGGTATCTCACGGACCTATCCGCCAATTGTAGACACATTCTAGTTGGTTTTAAATCACCTAACTCTAATTGCTTATAAATAGAGTAAGGCATCAAGTTGATTCCGGCTCCTAGATCTAGCATACCACATGTTTCTTTACCATTTCCCAAGGCAATTTTAAGAGTAAAACTACATGGATCTCGGAGCTTGGGTGGTAGTTGATGTTGTAGGATTGCACTCGCCACTTCGGACACCACAATCTTCTCATCCTCCACAAACTTCCTCTTCTTGGAAGCTAGTTCTTTGAAGAACTCGACATAGGCCGGCACATTGCGAATCACATTAAGGAGTGGAAGATTGACGTTCACCTTTGATAGGAGCTTGTAAAACTCTTGAAATTAGGTATCTTGCTTCTCATTCCTCAACCGGCTTGGAAATGGAATTGGAGGTTGTAGGGATTGGTGGTTTTGTGGAGTGTGGGCTTCTTCACTTCTTCATTTACTTTTTCGGGCTCCTTTTGTTGTTGTTGAGGAGCCTCCTCTTCTTTCTCAATCTCATCGGTTGGGCTCAGTTCTCCAACCTTGTTATCGATCACTTTCCCTCCTCTAAGAACGGTGATGGCTTGAGCTTGCTCTGGTTGGCTTGGAAACTTGCTCGGCTTGGCTTCCTTGGCCAACTCTCCAACTGTCCCGGCTATTTGCCCCACTTAGGTCTCGATCCTCTTTACGGAAGCTTCAATGGATTCGAACCTTTGTTGGGTGGCTTGATTGAAAGATTGCAAGGTGTCTTGCAATGTCGGCCTAGGCGGTTGGTTTGGTTGGGCCGGATATTGTTACGGCCTTGGATAAGGTGGAGCTTGGCCACCTCCGGCTTATTGAGGTGGAGGCGGTTGTTGTGGTGGTTGAGGTTGTCTTCAAGAGAAATTTGGATGATTTCTCCACCCCGGGTTGTATGATTGAGAGTATGGGTTATAAGGTTGGCGTGGTTGGAATCCTTAGAGGACATGCACTTGCTCTTGAAGAGTATGGAAATGAGCTTCTTCACTTAATTCTGGCTCGATCGACTTTTGACACAAGTTGGCCCCATGGCCATACTCTCTACAAATACCACATGTCTCAATGGTCATCGCTTGTTGGGGTGGTCTCTCAGAGGATCGAAGCATCTCTACTTGCCTTGTCAACTCCGCAAGTTGTTTCGTCACATCATACCTAGGGTTGGCTTCATTGACGGAAGCTCTCTTCCCCCTAGCACTCTTTTGCTGAGAAGTTGTGGCCATGGTCTCATAGATGTTAGATACCTCTTCGACGGTACGTCCTCCAATGTCTCTTCCCGATGCATTATCCACCATGTATTGGAAGTTTTGAGAAAGCCCGTCGTAGAAGAATTAGTTGAGCAACTCGGGTGCGAGGTGGTGGTGTGGGCATTGTTGTTGGAGACCTCTAAATCGATCCCAAGCTTCATGAAATGCTTCACCCGGAGATTGGTTAAAGGTAATGATTTGAGCTCTCAAGTCTTGGGTCTTTTGGTTTGAGTAGTACTTGGCCATGAACTTCTCGTAGACGGCATTCCAATTGGCTAATGAGTTGGCCGGTAGTGACATGAACCATGTCTTGGCTCGATCTTTCAAGGTATAAGGGAAACACCTCATCTTCAATGGATCTTCGTTCAAACCTTGTAGAGGAAAGGTTTGAACAACGACATAGAACTCACGGATGAAGTTCAAAGCATCTTCGGCCGGCATCCCATAGAATGAGGGGAGTTGGCTAAAATAAATGTTCTTCAACTCATAGTTCCTTGCGGCTTCACCAAGAACTATGTAAGAAGTCGACGCCCCAATCATGGGACGAGCAAAGTCTCTCATATTCCTAGCCGCATTGGCATTGGCATTATCGGGATTGTTGAGGGGGTTAGCATCCATCTCTTCTTCCCACTCGAAAATGTTGAATCTTCTTGGTCGATGGATGTTGTCAAACACGGGGACTAGTCTCTGATTGAGACTTCGTCTCCCTAGCATACACAACCACAAACAAAACAGAGATCACATGTAACTTGCGGAAAGAGATATGAAAGCTAACCAACAACATAAGAAAATAAACACAAAAGTAAAATTAAACAAAACAATCACAAAATCACAAACACTTCAACAAGGACAATTTCACGATTTCAAAACACACAAAAGCAAATATAGCACCAAAAAGACAATAACTTAAAGCCTTCCCCAGCAACGGTGTCAAAATTTGTTCGGGAGTCCAAATTTTAATTTATATTTCCGGTTTCGGCTCAACACGACTAAACTACTTGGGACCACACCCGCAATTGGACGGGGTCAATTGTAGATGCGATGAGCTAACCCGAGTCGATCTCACAAGGAAGACTTAGTGTGAGCTACTATCTTAAGGGCTATGCATGCAACGTGCTAAAATGACGAAAGTAAACCTAAACATTCTAAACATGGGATTGAAGGTGATTTAAAACTAAGAATTGAAATATGCAAGTAAACAAGATAATGCAAATGACAATGATGAAATTAAGATTAAGGAAAATAGAATGATAAAGGTATTAGGGTGTAGATTCTCTCAATGGTTTATCTCTAAGCTTGATTAAGGTTGGTGATGTTAATCTCACACATCCAATAGACCCACTCAAAAGGCTTAATATCAATTACTATCACCGTCTATCAACTAAGCCCCTTTTAGATATATCAAATGAGCAAGAAGTACATATTAGGCTTAGGAACCCCATCCACCTAACGTTGAAAGAACCAATTTCGGGATTTAGAATCACCTTCAGGTTTCATCTAAATCCTAGCAATGCTCAAGTAGTGATCAATTACTCTAACATGATAAGCACAATTCCAACAACAACAACCAACAATATCAAGCATAGATCAAGAACCAAATCGATCCTCTACCCCCTAATAGAGAGATTAGCCACTAAACATGCTCAAAACTACACAAATATTATAGAAGATCGTCATCTCATAATTAAATGGAAATAATATAAAACTTCTACAATATTAGTTATCCTTCAAGAGTTGGGACAAACCCCCACAAATCATCCAAGAAATGGAAAGAAAATACCAAAAGTAAACCACCTAACGAGCTTAGCTTCCACGGATGGCTCGAAGTTGGTTTCTTCTCGTCTCCTCTTCTTCTTGCTTGGCTTGTTCCATTTTTTCTTCCTTTTCTCCTCCTTCCTTAAGTGGTGGTGATGATGGTGAAAATGGTGAAGGAAAATGGTAGAGATGAGGGTGTGTGTGTGTGTAGAGAAAAATAGAGATGGAGATTTGGAGAAAATTGAAGTGAGTGAATGGTGAATAGTGAATGATTATTAAGAGTGATGTCTCCCCATATCTTATTAGAGATATGAGATAGGGAGAGAGAGACGATCCATGGAGAGAGGGAGAGAGAGAGTATGGTGATAGGCATGGGTTGAGGAGAGAGGAAAGGTGATGAGATGGGTGCATTAATTGAGAGGGATTTTTAGGAGATTTCGTGAGGGATTGGAGGCCAAAAAGTCCAAAAAGCAAACTTTAGGATAATTGATCCCTATGATCCTATTACTTAGATTAGGTGGCCAAAAGTCTAATTCATTTCAATTAAATAAAAAGGCTGTGAAAGGAGTGGAAAAAAATTAGAGTGAAAATGCACCGAAGAAAGGGGGGAAATCTGATCGAAAAAAAGCGAACAGGGGACCCCGCGAGCCCGTGGGTGCGGCGCGCCCGCGCTGTGCGCGAGAACAAAAGGGGCGTGCTTGCGCGCTTATGTGCGCTCGTGCATGGGTCTCCGCCGAGGGACTATTCACCCGGCCGCGGTTGATGGAGCGGTCACGCCAAGTAATTCTCTCCGTGCTCCATTTTGAGTGAAATCGAGTGCAATCTAATTCTTGCTCTTCCTCGTCATCTTAAACCTTTTTATTTGACTTGGCTACCTATCGGGTTCATTTCTTCAGGCTCAATTCCCGAGCTTACAACCTTCCACCTGAATGCCGTAAAAGATCCTGCTTTTTAAAGATAAAAGCTCAAGTTTTTCATAACTTGGCATGATCCACCATTAGAGCAATAAGTGAAAATAAACACACAAAATCAACTCATAACAACATAAAATACAAGAAAATAATTTACTAAACATTACAAAATTCCTACAATAAAACAACATAATTAAACTCTAAACACCAGGTCATGACCCAGACTCACACAACAGACCAGACCAAGGCTCGACTCAAAAGGCGACTCCTATACCAAACCCCATTGTCTTCTCTCTCTTCTTCTTTCTTTTTCTGAATTTTTTTATAATTTAGTTTCTAAATGCTTGGACAGACAGAGTCTTGAATATGGTGTGCTATTGGGTAATGAAGCATGTTTTGGGTTTTGTGTAGGAAGTATACAGAGACTTGAATTTCTTGTATAAACTACTGAAATTAGCGGAGTATATGCATGAATGATGTGAAGCAAAAATAGTTTATTATTTGATCTTGGTTTTGGTTGTTGAAAACGTGTCGGGGGACTAGTTTAAGGAGTAGGGAAAATTGGTGATTGTGTGTATTTAAGAGCACGAAGAACTTCAATTGAACTTTGTTTGTTGAAATGTGACCGATGAATTTAAACAAAATCATGCTTTCTTGTTTTCTATGCTTTATTCTAAATTTCTAAAGAAAATTGAAACAAGATACCATATAAGCGTGTTAGCTGCGAAAATCAATTTATAAAACTCATCATCATTAAAATCAAATATGCAAGATGTACCTGAATTATGTTTTGAATTTCTTGGAGGAGTCGAAATTCTCTTCTAAAATAAAGGTATTAAAGCTGTGAGTTTTTGAAGAAGAGTTATTAGGTCCATTTTGAGTAAATAGGAGAAGGAAGCTTCTAGGAGAAAAAAAATCACGACAAGAAGAAATTTTCATGATAATCTTGACACATAAGGATTTAATTTTAGATTAAGTTTTGAGGATAATATTTTTATTTTTATTTCATATTTATCCTTAATGAATTCTTTTTATTTCAAAAACATATAAAAAGTAAGGCTGAAAATATTTTAACAAGTCCATGCAATAATTCTAAAGCCAAAGTTTTAAATCTACAATTTATTTTCTGAACTAGGGGCGCAATGTCGGACTCCCTCAAGTCCATCTAATTCTATTGAGCATTATCAAATAAATTATAACTCAATTTTAAGCAATTAAAATCATTTAAATCACGCGGAAGTGGGTCGTTACAATCCTACCTACTTAAAAAAAATTTCGTCATCGAAATTTAACTTACAAGGTTGTTCTAAGGTTAGGTACTTATCTAGGATCTCATCTTCACATTTCAAGTCGCTTCTTCCTTCCCTTATCTATTTAATTGTATTTTAATAGCGAAATCTATCGATTTCTTAGCTCACGTGTCTCTCTATTGAGAATGGTGATAAGTTCCACTTTATAGGCCAAATCTATGTTGCGATATATCTTTTCATGGTTGATGGTATGACTTGGCTCATGCAAATACTTCATTAATATAGAAACATGAAATACATCATGCTTTAACGAGAATCAAGTGGTAGAGCTAGATGATAGGCCACATCATCGATTCGTTCTAAAATTTCAAAAAGGTTGATAAAACGAGATCTCAACTTTCCCTTTTTTCCAAACCTTAGGATTCATTTCATAGGAGAAACCTTCCAAAAACACCTTGTCTCCTATGTCAAAATGCAAATCCTTTCTTCTTTTGTTAGCGTATGATCTTTGTCGATCATGAGCAACTTTAATGTTATCTGGGATCTTCTCCACTGCTTCCACCGTTCTTTCAATAATTTCGGGACATAATATCTTTCTCTCTCCAACTTCATCCCAATACATCGGTGATCTATATTTTCATCCATATAGGGCTTCATACAGAGCCATGTGAATGCTAGAGTGGAAACTATTGTTATAAGCAAATTCCACTAATGGTAAATGTGCCTCCCAACTACCTCCTAAATCCATGATGCAAGTCCGCAACATATCTTCCAACGTCTGTATGGTCCTTTCTGATTAGCCATCTGTTTGAGGATGATATGCAGTTGAAAACTTTATCTTCGTGCCCAACGCTGCATGTAAGCTTGTCCAAAATCTCGATGTGAAACAGAGATCTCGATCTGATATTATGGAGACTGGGAACTACATGGAACGTCATTCTTATAGGTAAAAAGTGAGCTAATTTTGTTAATCGATCAACTATAACCCAAATTGCATCATTATTCTTCACAGTCTTGGGAAGTCTGCCCACAAAGTCCATGGTAATATGCTCCCACTTCCATTCTAGTATCTCCAAAGGATTTAACAATCCTAATAGTCTCTGGTGCTCTATCTTTACTTGATGACGAGCTAAACATCGAGCAACGTAATTCACAATTGACATTTTCATGTCGTACAACCAAAAACTTCTTTTTAAGTCTTGATACATGTTGGTCTCGGACGAGTCGATATCAGTTTAGAGGGGGGGTGAATAAACTGATTAAAACTTTTGCTTCAATTGCGGAATAATAAGGGCCTTTGACTCGCTTAGAAACTTATCTATACACAATTCGAATAAGTACTTTGGACAGCTTGAGTGCAGATTGTGTGAGCTTGTGTACAGTTCAAAGACATACAATTAATCAAAATAGTACAACACACAAATGATTTATAGAGGTTCGAAGTCTCAAACTCCTACGTCCTCTCTTCCTTCCGCAGAAGGGCAACTTCACTATATAACTTGAGTTTCTTTACAAATTACACAATGAAGGACAGTTAGCTGAACCTGGTAACTGCTCGCTACCTCAGCGGGTCGACGGCTCACACTTGAAGTCCCTAACTGCTCGCTAGGAAGGTAGGTGCTATTGACGTCTTTACAAGGTTTTAGATCTCTTTCGATCTTCAAGAGGTTAGTCTTGAACAGGGGGTATCAACTGATGTGCTCCTTCAATTGAGCTGGATAGTTGATCGTTGTATTGCTGAAACTGAGAAGGCTGCCCTGGCTGGTTTATCAATAGCTGGCTGAATGTTTTGACTCTTTGAATTCTTCTTCTCAGTTGGACTCTCGCAGTTTTTAGCAAATACTGAACTTGAGCTATTGTGGGAGGGAGAAAGAAAGCTCTGATTAAATAAAGGTTTCAAGAATAAGTATTGCGAAAAGTCTTAGAGGCAAGAGTGTTTAAAACTTTGATTCACTCGTCTTTTATAGAGGAGTGATTTTATGACCGTTGAGTTCCATTGATCTGTGTCTCTGTTGGTTCATCAATGGCAGATGGTATTTATTGATCGCTGGAGCTTTTGATTGAAGTAGCCGTTGGGGGCATGTTATTTGAAAGTAATCTGCCCCAGCTCCATCGTGAGGAATCCCTCTTGCAGGGATGATGTCTTCTGGGTTTTCACAGGGAGCTATATCTTCAACGGTTAGATTTGGCGGAACCATTGGATCTGGAATGGTGCTCAATTCCTTTCTCTTCTTGGATTGAGGAAGTAAGATTCTTCTCCTTTTTGTTTGACCAGCTTGCTTCTTCTTAGGAGCTGATCTGGTAGCTGCTTGTCTGGCTGATTGTCCAGCAATATCAGCTCTAGTTGCAACTGAGCTTTGTTGCCTGGTGGACGATCTCAGTTGAGCTGATGTACCGGTTCTGACTGCGACTGCAATGGAGCTTGACTCAGTTTGCTGTCTCAGTGTCAAGGAACCGACTGGAGACTTATATCTCTGAGCCAGAGGAATGTCATCATCAGAGTCATCCTGAGATGTGCTAGTAACCTGCTTCTTTCCCTTGCCTTCAGCTGCAGGCTTCTTCTTTTTTGGCTGGTTAGCTTGCTCAAGATCGATTTCCATGATTTTAAGCGGTTTTGAGATGAAATCATTGCTGACTATGCTTTTGAATTTTGTCTCTTCTGTTATCCAGGAGAACTGTTTCTCCAGAATTAAGCTAACTCGACTAATGTACCCAATCCTTTGTGGGAACTTCTTATCATCCCAGCGGCTCTCGATGATATCCACATATCTCTTTAGCTGATCGAAGAAGTATTGTGCCCAGTTGATCTCCATTTGATTGTAGATGGCGGCGCAGATCTTGTATTTGTTTTCTGACATTTCAGATTGGCTGCCAGTTGTCCCTACCATTATTTTTGAGGCGATAGCAGCTAGCACTTAATATTCATCTTGAAATCTTGAGATAAGATGATTGCTTTTATAAGGTTGAGTTTCGCCTTCCTTCTTCCAGAAGTCATAGGCTTCTTGAAAGCTGATTTCAATTTTTTTCAACTTGAGCTCTGAATTGTTCTTCGAAGGTTGAAGAATTTTACTTTAGTCAGAGAAGAGAAAGAGATAAATCGACAGTAAAGAGTGTGAAGCTTATCTCGAAGATTCAGCCGACTTATTTGTAGAGAGGTGAGGCTCATCCAACGGTTGAGACGTTTCGTATGCCCTGATTTCAACGGTCAGATTTATTCAATCAACCCGTCGATTGGCCTTTCGATTCTATCCATTGGGATGAATGAAGAGAGAGAGAGAGAGAGTTCAATGGTAATATTTGAGTGACATGTGTTTTTACCGTTTCCACTATTGAAAATTTAGAACTTATCTTTTCTCTCTAGCTGTTTTCTTCTTGGCTTGAAACTGATTACGTCATCAGTTGGCTTCGACTGTAGCTGATGATCTCCATGTTGATCAGTTCCAACTGAGATATTTTCTCATCAGTTTCTTACTTCCTCAACTGCTTGAGCTTTTAATTCAGCTGTTTCTCAGTTCAGCTGATCCTTCAGTTCTGGTGCTTTTCTCAGTTTGAGCAAGTGAACTGATGATTCAGTTTAGCTGATGGGATGGGCTGATCAGCTTCAGTTTACTCTCTTTGCACAGCTTCTTGCTTCATTTCAAACTGATAGCTTATATGTCCAACTAATCAGTTTAACGACTTTTTCAGATATGAACTACTCATTCGGATGAGTTGAAGCCTTTCGGTTCAGTTCCTCTCTTCAGCTGGAATGGTTTCTTGGCCTTTTTCTTCCAGTTGATTGTCTTCATCCTTTGATGCTAGCTCAAGTAGCCCTAGTTGTATGCATAGCTCCGTAAACCTTGCCTCAGGCAATGGTTTGGTGAAGATGTCAGCTATCTACTTCTCCGTGTTGACATATTTGATGTATTCATAGGAATCTTGTGAGTTTTTCCTTTATTAACTCCAAACTTCTTGACTAGCTCCTTAGTGTACTTGGCCTGGCTGATAAAGATCCCTTCTTTCAGCTGCTTCACTTGGAGTCCTAGGAAGAATGTCATTTCTCCCATCATGCTCATCTCAAATTCGCTTTGCATCAGTTGAGCGAATCGTGTGCATAGATCTTTACTTTTTGATCAAAAAATTATGTCATCCACATAAATTTGAACCATTAAGATCTCAGTTGATCGTTCTATTCGAAATAGAGTTCGAACAATGACTCCCTTTTGAAACCCATTTTTCAGCAAGAATGTTGTGAGAGTTTCATACCATGCTCTAGGAGCTTGTTTCAATCCGTAGAGGGCTTTCTTCAGTTTGAAGACTTGATCCCCAATTTCAAATCCTGGAGGTTGTTCGACATACACGTCCTCCTTGAGCATTCCTTGAAGAAAAGCACTCTTGACATCCATTTGATAGACTGTGAAGTTGGAGTGAGCTGCATAGGCTAGGAACAGTCTGATGGCTTCCAATCTTGCAACTGGTGCAAATGTCTCATCAAAGTCGATCCCTTCACTTTGTGAGTATCCTTTGGCTACCAGTCTTGCCTTGTTCCTTGTGATCACACCTTGTTCATCCAGCTTGTTGTGAAGAACCCATTTTATACCAATGACCTTCTGGGTTTTTGGTCTATCGACAAGAAACCATACGTCATTTCTTGTAAATTGATTCAGTTCTTCTTACATGGCCATGATCCAGTCTGAATCTTCTAAGGCTTCTTTGACGTTTGTTGGTTCTGTTTGAGAAATGAAGCATGTGAATAATGCATGCTCAGTTGAACTTCTGGTTTGAACTCGACTTCTTGGATCACCAACTATCTTGTCAGTTGGATGGCTTTGGAGCCATTTGGGCAAGATAGCTTCAGCTGGTTCTACTGTGGTGACATCATCAGTCATCCTTTCATCAATTGGTTCGGCATCTTCATCAGTTCTTCCCCCTGTTTCAGTTGTGGGGTTTGTGGTCTCAGCACGATTTGTGTCTTCATTGACCAGATTGTTCTCAACAGGTTTAGTACCAGTTTTATCGCCTTCTTCTAGTGAAACCTCAAGCCGCTCTGGAACAATGTGATCGACATAGTCCTGCGAGTTCTCAGTTTCACTAGGTAGTACTTGAACTGATGTGTCTATTGTTTCTTTGTTCCTGTACTCATTAGCAAATTCATCAAATACCACATGACATGTTATTTCCACAACAAGAGTTCGTTTATTGAACACTCTGTAAGCTTGTGCGTGAGGTGAATTATACCCAAGGAATATTCCCTCATAAGCTTTAGCACTGAAAGCTTTCAGTTGAATCTTGCCATTGTTGTGAATATAACATTTACAGCCAAATATTTTAAAGTATGAGATGGAAGGCTTACGACCCTTATACAGTTCATAAGCTGTTTTGTCATGTGCGATGACGATGGCACTTCGATTTTGAGTGTGGCAGGCTGTGTTGACTGCTTCAGCCCAATAACCTTCAGCTATGTTGGCATCAGCTATCATTGCTCGAGCTGCTTCTTTAAGTGTCCAGTTTCACCGTTCAGCTACACTGTTTTATTGTGGAGTTCTTGTAGCTGAGTGTTCATGAATGATTCCAAGTTGGCTGAGAAAACTGATCATTTGTTGATTCACAAATTCAGTTCCATTGTCGGAGCGAATCCTTTGAACTAATCTCTCTTTTTTAGTTTGTAGCCTTTTGATCAGCGCCATTAGCTTGTCGTAAGTTTCATCTTTGCTCCTCAAGAATTCCACCCACGTATATCTTGAGAAATCATCAACTACTACAAGAGTGAATCTTTTACCTTTTGGGGTGTGTGGTCTGACTGGACCAAACAGATCCATATGTAGCAGTTGGAGGCAATCAGTTGTTCCTGGTGGATGACTCCTATTCTTGAAGGATGACTTCACTTGCTTCCCTTTTTGGCATGGTCCACACACAACTGTTTTCTTATATATCTCCTTGGGAAGCCCCTCAACTAGCTCTTTCTTGGCTAGGTAGTTGATTGTTTTGAAGTTGAGGCGGTTCAGTCGTCGATGCCATAGCCAGCTTGCTTCAGTTGATCCCTTTGAAAGAAAGCAAGCTTCTGAGTAGCCGGTTGACCAGTCAACAATATACATGTTACCTCTCCTTATGCCAGTAAGAAGAATTACTCCAGTTGACTTGTCTCTTGTGTTGCAGGAGTTTTTGGTGAAGTCAACTGAATGGCCATTGTCGCACAGCTGGCTGATGCTGAGCAGTTTGTGTTTTAGTCCATCCACATGGGAGACTCCATTTACTACAACTTTTCCCTTGACCACGAACCCTTCTCCAGTGGTTGGGCTTTTGGAGTTGTCTCCAAATGTGACAAGTGGACCTTTGACTTCTTCATAACCGTCGAGATCTTCTCTGTCTCCGGTCATGTGCTTGGAGCACCCGCTGTCTAGATACCAGATATCTTTGGTTTTCTTCATAGATAGGATGCTCTTATCCTGCAAAAACAAGGATTAGCATTTAGGGACCCGTTTCATATTGGGTCTTTGTTGATACATCAAGTTCTTTGGAATCCAAATTTGCCAAACTTTCGGCTTTTTATCATTCAGAGATCCAACTGATTTGGATCGCCTGATCAGTTTAGATTTTCTTTCAACTCTTCTATTTTGAGTTGAATCAGTTGAATGCTACCTGCGTTGAGAGTTAGTTGGATAAAACAATTCAACTAAAATGCTTTGGTCTTGAGACCTTTGAGCTCTATGATCAGGCCAGTGCCTTGTATGTTTCCAGTTTATTGGATTGAACCCTTTTGGTTCATTTCTGGAATCCAGGTACTCATTATAGTGATGGTAGGTTTCAAACGATTTTCTTTGATCTCTCCTATAGGTGTTCTGATTGAACTTCTTGGTAGGATAGGCTTAAGATCTAAACTGGTTTTTCTTTCTAAAGTGAGCTGATCTATCAGTTTGCCTAGAAGGCATTCTGTGCTGAGCTGGTGGTCTCTGTTGAACTGAAGGTTTTGAATGAATGGATTGGTTTGAGTGAACTGATGGTCTTGGCTGGAATTTTGGCTTCAGTTGACTTGGTGTTTTTGGTTGGGAGAACTGACTGAATTGTCTAGGCTGAGTTTGAGGATTTCTCAATATTCCTTTGCCATTTGTTGGCTCAGCTAGCTGATTATGAGTTGACCTGGTGAATCCTTTTAAGATTCCTTTATCACTAGGTTGAGCAATTGCCTTTCCTTTCTCTAAGGTAGTGAACTTGCTATAGCCTGGTCCTGTGCTACTGGTTCCAGTTCTCTGATGATTTAATATCTTATCTAGAGTTTGAGATCTCTTTTTGAACTTAAGAGTTACTTTTTCTCTCTTATGGATCTCTTGCTTGAGTTTTTGATTCTCAGCTTCTAGGTCAACAGTTCTTAGTTTCAACTTTTCAAATTCCACAAATTGAGACTCAAGATAATTCATTCTTTCATGATCAATGCTCAGTTTTCTAACTCTATTTCTCAGTTCATCATTTTCATCTTTCAGTTCAACATGCAAGCAGGATATTGAAGCTAATTGATCTTCTAGCATCATAAGTTTCATATCAAGTTCATTGCTAGAGATAGTTGCTTCATTAATATGATAGAAGGAGGTTTGAGAATCAGCTGTACTAACCTCTTCATCATTGTCAGCTATGAGGCAAAATAGCGCTTCATCATCTGAGCTGTAGCCGTCAGAATCAATTCCAGATGGATAGTCTGAATCGTCTAGTACGGCATTCTCGTAGTTTGCAACCATTGCTTTCCTTTTGAAGAAGCTCCTCCTCACTTTGGCTTTCTTGTCTTCAGGGAGTTCTGGACATTCATATATGTAATGTCCTTGTTTGTGACAGTGAAAACATTCCCCTAGATTTCGATTGCCACCCCTGAACGGTTCAGCTGATCGTTCAGCTGGTTGATGAGTTCTCTCATCTTTTGGGATCTCATCAGTTTGAGGTGGAACTGATTGTTTATCCCGAACTTTCTTCAGTTTTTCTAACAACCTGGTAACTGACTGAATTTGATCATTGATGTCTTCAGTCAAGTTTTCCTTCTTTTCGGTTGTTTCTCTTTTTCGTTCGGATGAAGATCCGCCTTGATTTTATCTGGCTGGTGAACTCCTGGGCCGGAAGTTGTTCCTTCCTCGAGTGTCTCTAAACCAGTTCCTTTCACCATAAAAGGCTGCATCTTGAGCTGATGATATTGATGCTTTCTTCTTCCGGTTTACGCTGTACTCATGAGCTTTGAGAGAGCCAAACAGTTCTCTGGGAGTGATGCTGTTGAGATTTCTTGATTCTTTTGTAGCTATCACTTTCATATCCCATTCTTCGGTGAGATTGTCCAATATTTTGGAATTCATCTCAGAATTAGGATAACTTCTCCCTAGGTTGGTCATCTCACTGATGATGCCTAGAAATCTGGTTTCAAAGCTTGAGATGGACTCTTCTGGCTACATTTTGAAGGATTCATATCTGTCGACTGCTAGCTGGAGCTTGTTTCCTTTGATGGCTTCAGATTCTTGGCATAGATCAGCTAGTAAATCCCATATCTCCTTGGCAGTTGTGCAGTTCTTTGTGTCCTTCATTCTATCCTCATCTAGAGTTTGAAATAGTGCAGCTTGAGCAACGAACTCTAGATTCTTCAACTTCTTCTCTTCACTGGTGAGAAGATTAGTTGGCTTTGGGATCCTTGCTGGTTGATTGATATCAACTATGTGAGCATCATTGTCCATCATGATGATGATTAGACCATCTTCAATAACCTCCCACATATTCTCATGGATCGAGCAGAGATGCGCCTTCATTCACCTGCTCCAATTATCATAATTCTCAACTGAAAACAAAGGTAGCTTATGGTTTCTCATAGCTTGAAATGTTAGCACAGATAAGTAGATCTGATTCAGTTGATCTGCAGAAACGGCTGATCCTTAGAATCAACCGCTCTGATACCACTTATTGGTCCCGGGCGAGTCGATATCAGTTTAGATGGGGGGTGAATAAACTGATTAAAACTTTTGCTTCAATTGCGGAATAATAAGGGCCCTTGACTCGCTTAGAAACTTATCTATGCACAATTCGAATAAGTACTTTGGACAACTTGAGTGCAGATTGTGTGAGCTTGTGTACAGTTCAAAGACATGCAATTAATCAAAACAGTACAGCACACAAATGATTTATAGAGGTTCGAAGTCTCAAACTCCTACGTCCTCTCTTCCTTCCGCAGAAGGGCAACTTCACTATATAACTTGAGTTTCTTTACAAATTACACAATGAAGGACAGTTGGCTGAACCTGGTAACTGCTCACTACCTCAGCGGGTCGACGGCTCACACTTGAAGTCCCTAACTGCTCGCTAGGAAGGTAGGTGCTATTGACGTCTTTACAAGGTTTTAGATCTCTTTCGATCTTCAAGAGGTTAGTCTTGAACAGGGGGTATCAACTGATGTGCTCCTTCAATTGAGCTGGATAGTTGATCGTTGTATTGCTGAGACTGAGAAGGCTGCCCTGGCTAGTTTATCAACAGCTGGCTGAATGTTTTGACTCTTTGAATTCTTCTTCTCAGTTGGACTCTCGCAGTTTTTAGCAAATGCTGAACTTGAGCTATTGTGGGAGGGAGAAAGAAAGCTCTGCTTGAATGAAGGTTTCAAGAATAAGTATTGCGAAAAGTCTTAAAGGCAAGAGTGTTTAAAACTTTGATTTACTCGTCTTTTATAGAGGAGTGATTTTATAACCGTTGAGTTCCATTGATCTGTGGCTCTGTTGGTTCATCAATGGCAGATGGTATATATTGATCGCTGGAGCTTTTGATTGAAGTAGCCGTTGCTTTGCCAATCTGTAATACCCCAAAAATTTTATTATCTAAATTTTATTAGAATATACATCTGATAATTACAATAAGTGAAATATCCAAAACTTTTTAGTATTAAAATAATAGCCTGCAATTGCCTTAAGGGTAAGCTAGGGAAGAAAATAGACCCTTAAATTTTTATTTTTTTTTTAGGTAAGTGTGCTGTTGAGTAGATTAAATATATTTTGATACATTCTTGTATTTTTATTACGAACCCCGATACCATTTTAATTTATTTATTTTTATTTTTATTTTTTTTTAAACTTAAAAAGGTATTTATTATTATCATTTCGGATATTAAAAGATGTGTTTCCAAGCCCTAATAATTATCTAAATAAATATAAATTTATCTAATCATAATCCTATTGTATGTTATTATATTGGAAAATCAAAGAGATGAAATTCCCAAATAGTTACACGTAGATATATGAAATGGTAGGTGGAAGATTATTGTTACATTCATTAGGTGAGTACACGTGTATATATAAGATCTAAAGTGTAGAATTTTTAGATAATATTGGATGATATAGTAGTTTTCAAAATAAATAAATAAATAGATAGGAAGAAGAGAACATCTTCTTTGTCGGAAAAATAATAATAATAATTACTTCTTTATTGAGGTGAAATTAAGGAAACAAGAATTCGATAGCTTCGACTGATTGAGGTTAGGTTGTTTAAAGTCTGTTGAATTTATCTAGAATAGTAGTTAAGATTTAATTCCTTTATTATATTCTTTAATCAAGAATCCATACATTCAAATAATAGTGTCCTACTCTGTATATATTTAGCTTCACGTGGAAAACATAATTAATTCTCTAACAATAGGAGTTGAGATTAATGTTTGTAATTTTAAGTTTCCGATTTCCTAAGCAATCTACTAGCTTAAAATAATTATACTCTTTATGCTCCATTAGTAAGAATAATAATTTAAACTAGTGAATGACAATTTTATTAGTATATCATGGGGTAAATATTTGTAAATATTATTCTTATCTTAAAACTAACTACTGAACCATGTGTCGAAGAATGAATATATTTTGATGAGTTGGATTTAAAGTTAATTAATACTTGTTCTAGTAGGTTAAATTGTGATAATAAAGATTCTTGGATTAATTAGAATATATATTAATAAATAAATTTATAAACAATCCGCATCTAGGGAATATTAAGTGTTTTAATCACCGAGTGTAAATATCATCTTTTGGAATGAATAATATATTCTAAAGAGTCAAGTTGAATTTAAAATCAGGACACTACTAATCAAAATACAATAGTACAAACTTTAATTAAAAGAAAGCTTAGGAATTGAGTTTTGATAGAAGTTCTTTAGTTAAATTAAGCCAATATTGATTATTGTAGGCTCAGAAGAAGTAGCAGGAATCAAGTAGAATCAATCCGGAATTTGAGAGTTTATCTTCTATCCAGGTGGGCTATACTATATCTTCGCAAATTGTATCTTTCGACTTATTGAGCTCTGCTTTGTTAAAATTGCATATGTGACTATCTGTGTTAAATATTTACGTGCTACTGTATATTGTCGGAGTCTCATATACCAGCGTTGTGTCAATGTGAGTAGCTACAGTATGCATGCATTATTTGTCCTGCCCTACTCCTTATCGGTGAGACTAAAATGAAACACTTATGGGTTATACTCATTGGGTATACTTGGCCATACTCGACTTTACACGTGGTGATGTAGTACGGGTTGCGGGCAGTGACTGGTTATACTCTTAAGCGCTTCAGGATAAAATGTTTTGGTGAACTTAGATTGCTTTCAATTTTAAAACCTCCTAAGCTCCACTACCTGCATGAACACAGATAGATTACTTTAACAAAATAATTTGCATAACTTGAATTGTAAAAACTTGCCCACTGAGTGCACTAGTACTCAGCCTAAATATTTTCAAATATTTTTCAGGTCAGTAGGCTGGCGCGTGGATGTGACGATGCTGAGAGATGGGCTTTTGTTATTTACTTATTTTCCCATTGTCTCTTTTTGTTAAGTATTTTGTTGATAATTAAGTCTCCGCGCTTGTAATATCCTTTTGTTAAACACTAAGAACTCTGATCTTGGTGTTGTGAATAGGTATATATTATAATAAAGCATGTTTGGTTATTCTGAGTCTTCTGTTGAGATTTTCATTAATCAGGTTACCCCCTTTCTTTCCCGTTTCTTTATTCCAACCCCCGTGGCGTCCATTTCCACGGTCTTCTGGGACCAGGGCGCTACAGAGTGGTATCAGAGCAGGTCTTGCAACTCTGCAAACCTGTTGGGTCAAATTATTTTATTTTTCTTTTTCATTAAATTCTCGTGTGATATTATTAAAGTCCTCAGCTCGTCACTCATGCAACAGCTAAAAGGTACGCATGTTTTTATGTTGTTTTTAGATTTTAAAAGTTTACATAAATTGGTGAAATGTTAAGTTTGTTTGGAAATGAAAGATTGTGATTTGCAATGTTGGCGGGAATGCCTTGAAAGATTGAGTCTTACACTGATTACTTACTGGTTTTAAGAATGAAATATGCCTGTGGGCGTATAGGATTTTGTGTTAAACCATGTTAATTCTATTGTATACATGTGAAGAATTTGTTTATCTATTCTTTGGGCATACTTATGAATGATTGACATATGTTGATTGCACACATTGATAGTTGATTTGTGTTTGACGTTTGTGCTCTAGATGAGTACTTTGACTTGGAATTTGAGAATTTAAGATGAACTTAGCCTATAGTTGTTGAACTTAGGCTGAACTTGTAAGAATTTGTGAAAATATTTGAGCGTAGACTGATTAAGAAATTGTGCTAATTAGATGGCGGGATGGCAGGTGAGACCTCGAAAGAGGTGTCGTACTCGTGTGACGATGGATGAGCGGATAGAGAGGTTCCATGCATGTATTAGTAGACCAAGGGAGGATGTGCCAGAGTTCACCGCACGTTTTGTGACTTTGTGGATGACTGTCTCGAGTATCGGTGGTATTACAGAGGTGGAGGCTACGGCGAGATATATTATTGGACTACCTCAAGCCTGGAGACTATGGGCTGCAAGAGTTGCTGATATTTTCTCAGAGAGATCTCCACCTACTTTTGCAGAGAAAGTCTATTTCTCGAGATTCTTCACGTATGTGCTACGGATTTGGGTAGATAGACGATGTGTGGCTCCACAATTACCCATAGTGGAGGAGGATATGGATATGTTTCGAGTACCATTTACATCGGTCCTACCAGCTGAGAGGACGATCGAGATGGATCATTCAGCACCACCTGCACCAAAGTCGCCACTTATCACTGTAGGATCGCATGATGATGAGGCTGGTCTATCTAGGACCCAGTTAGAGCCCATCGCAGAGGAGGAGGACTCAGAGGAGGATCCAGATGAGGAGCCGATGGAAGTGACTGATGGATCTACGACGCTCCACTTTAGACGTGATTTCGATGCAGAGGGGCGTCCTGGGCACTGGTATATTCCTTCGTCTCCATAGATAGATGTATAGTTGTAGTAGTAGTTTGAGTAGTCCAGTATATACTGACATTGACATTTTGTTGTATCATCAGCTCAGTAGCTTTTGTTAGTCGGAAACGTTGTCGTTGTTATAAGACCGTTCCGATATGAGGCATTCGGTAGTTAGCCTCGTTTTGACTTAGTGGACTAGACGGTATATATTTTTGATGTATAGATGATGTATGTGTCGTACTCCACTCTTTTATATAAAAGTTCCGTTTCAGGATATCTTTTAGATTTATATATATGTTGTGTATATATTTTTGGAAGGCTTTGCATATTTACATTTCGTTTTTTTTTTTGTACGAGATGTGTGTTTATTATTTTTATTTCCTTTACGAATCTTTACGTAAGTGTTGATCGATTGGAGATTTAACTAGTTGCAGAATGCCAAGAGGAAGACCAAGAAATGTGAACTTAGCGGTACCAGAAGTACCGAATAACCCGCAGGGTCAGGGACCACAAATTGAAATAGAGTTCAGACGCCATAATCCCCCAACTTTCAATGGAGAGGGTGATCCACTTACAGCCGAACGTTGGGTTCGAGCACTTGAAAAGATATTTGGGTTTTTACATTGTAGTGATAAAGAAATGGTGGCCTGTGCTCTGTATCAACTTGTGGATGATGCAGATTTCTGGTGGGAGTCAGTTCGAAGGACAATATCTGATGCAGATTGGGAAGTGTTCACCTGGGATAACTTTAAGACGATCTTATATCAAAAGTACATACCGGCTCATTATCAGCATCAGAAGGCTAATGAGTTCTGGAATCTCAAACAGGGAAACAGATCAGTGGCAGAATATGATTTGCAGTTTAACAGGTTATCTCGATACGCACCACAGACCGTAGACACAGAAGAAAAGAGGATTGAAAAATTTCGCATGGGTTTGAAACCGGAAATAGGCACTGCACTGATCGAAAAAGATGGAGCAAACTATGGTCAAATACTGAGTTGGGCACTTAGTATTGAGGCAATGCAAGGAACATCAAAGACTTCAGCATCTCAACCAGTAGCTGGGGATCAGAAGGGAAAACGGGAGTGGGATGGACCACAACGAGGTTATCAAGGGAAGAATTTTCAGCATAACTATCAAGGAGGAAGGAACTTTGGACCAAGGCCTGCAGGGCAAGGGAATGTTGCACCAAAATCTCAGGGCTATCAAGGGAATTCACCGTTATACGCAATTTGTAACAGATATCACTTTGGGCCATGTGTCCAATGCTATCGATGTGGTCGACAGGGTCACTACGCAAACAAATACCAACAAAATTTGGGAATGCAAGATCAGCAGCAGCAGAGGCCACAGTTCAGACAGGATATGAGAAATACGAGACCACAAGGTGGAAGAGGTCGAGAGAATAACAACAACAATAGAAGTAATCCCAGACCTCAGCAAAATCAGAATCAAGGTCCTCGTGCACCACAACAAGCCAGAGCGTATGCTCTCAACCAGCAAGAGGCAGCTGGGAACTCTGGGAATTTGGCAGGTATGATTAGTTTGTGCGATATACCTGTGCTTGCTTTATTTGATACTGGAGCTTCACATTCTTTCATATCTAGAGATGTATGTAAACGTCTCAATCTAGAGCTAGAATTAGCAGGAGAAGCCTTAGCAGTAAGCATCCCTTCAGGACAAACACTTTTAGCTAATTGTGTTTGTAAGAACTTAGACTTGGTAGTAGGTGAAAAGAATTTCACAACTGATCTCTATACTCTTCAGATGCGGGACTTTGACATTATATTTATGATGGATTGGTTGACAAAGGAGAGTGCAACAATACGCTGTTATGAGAGAGAGATAATATTTCAGAAACTAGGCAAGGAGGAAGTGAAGTTTTATGGAGCAAAAATGGGAAATATAATTCCTATCATTTTAGCATTAAAGGCTGTAAAGTTGTTACAGAAAGGAGATTGTCAGGCGTTTCTAGTAAACCTTGTAAGTAAGAAAGAAGAAGGTTTAACAGTGGGTCAGGTACCAGTGGTACGGGAATATGAAGATGTATTTCCAAATGATTTGCCAGGTCTGCCGCCAGACAGACAAGTAGAGTTCACCATAGATTTAGAACCAGGAGCAGCACCGGTATATCCAAAGCCCCATATCGTTTAGCACCGAATGAGTTACAAGAGTTAAAGGTGCAACTGGAGGGATTATTGGAATTAGGTTTTATAAGACCCAGTGTATCGCCTTGGGGAGCACGGATTTTATTCCTCAAAAAGAAGGATGGTACTATGAGAATGTGCATTGACTATCGGGAGTCGAACAAGTTGACAGTGAAGAACAAGTATCCACTTCCTAGGATAGATGATCTTTTTGATCAGTTGACTGGTGCAAAAATATTTTCCAAGATTGATCTACGATCTGGGTATCACCAAGTTAAGGTAAGAAAAGATGATATACCCAAGACTGCATTTCGAACAAGATATGGTCACTATGAATTTCTAGTGTTGCCCTTTGGGTTAACAAATGCACCTGCAGTCTTCATGGATTTAATGAATCGGGTATTTCATAAATATTTAGATAAGTTTGTGTTGGTCTTTATTGACGACATACTGATCTACTCAAGAAATAAAGAAGAACATGAGGAACACTTGAGACTAGTGCTAGAAACACTAAGGAGAGAAAAGTTATATGCCAAATTCAGCAAGTGTGAATTTGGGCTAAATGAAGTAATGTTCCTCGGACACATTGTGTCAGCAGATGGGATCAAGGTGGATCCTGCAAAGGTTGAGGCAGTGAAGAAGTGGAAATCACCAACCAACATTCATGAGATAAGAAGTTTCCTCAGTTTAGCAGGATATTACAGGAAGTTCATTAAAGATTTTTCAAAGATAGCAAGGCCAGTGACACAACTTTTGAGGAAGAAGGTGAAGTTTGAGTGGACTGATGCATGTGAACAGAGTTTTCAGGAACTAAAGACAAGATTAACAACTGCACCAGTCTTAACTTTGCTAGAAGGAGTAGAAGGATTTGTGATATACACTGACGCGTCTAAATTGGGTTTAGGATGCGTGCTGATGCAAAATGGAAAGGTGGTAGCCTATGCTTCGCGACAATTGAGACCTCATGAACTGAACTACCCAACCCATGATTTGGAGCTTGCCGCCGTCATACATGCACTCAAGATTTGGAGACATTATCTTTATGGGGTGAAATGCCAGATTTACACTGACCATAAGAGTTTGAAGTATATCTTCGAACAGAAAGAGCTAAATATGAGGCAGAGAAGATGGTTAGAATTAGTGAAAGATTATGACTGCACGATACATTACCATCCCGGGAAAGCAAATGTAGTAGCCGATGCATTGAGCAGAAAGAAACAAGGAGTGATGGGATGTCTACTCACAAACAAGGAGGAACTTGTGAGAGAAATAGAAAAGATGAAATTAGAGTTGGTGGTTGCACCAAGCTCTACAGCAAGTGTGATAGCCGCAGTGGTAGCTAAACCAGAATTGCGGTCGATAATCATAGAAGCTCAGCAAAAAGATGAACGATTGGAAAAGATAAGACAAAGAGTCGAAGCGGGCGAACCGAAAGAATTTAGGGAAGATAACGATGGAGCTTTAATGTTCCGTGACAGATTATGCGTTCCCAGTAATGCAACATTAAAGCAAGAAATTATGAGAGAGGCTCATAATACTCCCTACATGGCACATCCAGGCAGCACAAAGCTATACAAAGACCTGAAGCAATATTTCTGGTGGAATAATATGAAAAGGGAGATAGCCACATTTGTGGAGAGATGTTTAACATGCCAACAAGTGAAAGCAGTACATTAACGACCTTCGGGGTTATTGCAGCCGTTGGAAATTCCAGAATGGAAATGGGAGCATATAACGATGGATTTTATGGTAGGCTTGCCGCGAACAGCGAAAGGAAACTCATCAATCTGGGTCATCGTAGATCGATTGACCAAATCAGCACATTTCATGCCAATCAAAACAACAACGGAATTAAGCAAGTTGGCACAAATTTATGTGAAGGAGATTGTTCGACTACATGGAATTCCAGTTTCTATCATGTCAGATCATGATACTCGCTTCACATCAAGGTTTTGGAAGAGTCTTCAAGAAGCAATGGGAACGAAGCTGAACTTCAGCACAGCTTTTCATCCTCAAACAGATGGTCAATCAGAGAGGACGATACAAATTCTGGAGGACATGCTACGAGGAGTTGTGTTGGACGGGAACTCAAGTTGGGAAGACGTTTTACCCTTGGTGGAGTTTGCTTATAACAACAGCTACCAATCAACTATAAAAATGGCACCATATGAAGCCTTGTATGGTCGCAAATGCAGATCGCCCCTATACTGAGATGAAGTTGGAGAAAGAAAAATTTTGGGTCCAGAGATCGTGCAAACCACTGTCAAAATGATCGACCAAATTCGAGCAAGAATGAAAGAAGCACAAGACAGACAGAAGGCTTATGCAGACAAGCGCAGGACAAACCTAGAGTTCCAAGTTGGTGAAAAGGTTTTCTTAAAGGTATCTCCAACACGGGGTGTTGTGAGATTCGGAAAACAAGGTAAACTGAGACCAAGATTTATTGGGCCATTCGAGATACTAGAAAGAATTGGTGAGGTTGCTTACCGATTAGCTCTTCCGCCGGACCTGTCACAAGTTCACGATGTATATCATGTTTCAATGCTCAGGAAATATGTGTTTGACCCAGAACACGTTGTCAAAGAAAGTGAGTTAGTTCTACGTTCCGATATGACGTACGAGGAAAACCCCCACGAAATTCTTGATAGAAAAGTTCAAGTCCTAAGAAGCAAGCAAATTCCATTGGTGCTTGTGCAATGGAATCATCATGATCGAACTGAAGCAACGTGGGAACTAGAAAGCAAAATGAGACAGCAATATCCTGAGTTATTCGAAGGTACGTGAATTTCGGGATGAAATTCTTTTAAGGGGGGAGGAGTGTAATACCCCGAAAATTTTATTATCTAAATTTTATTAGAATATACATCTGATAGTTACAATAAGTGAAATATCCAAAACTTTTTAGTATTAAAATAATAGCCTACAATTGCCTTAAGGGTAAGCTAGGGAAGAAAAAATAAACCCTTAAATTTTATTTTTTTTTTAGGTAAGTGTGCTGTTGAGTAGATTAAATATATTTTAATATATTCTTGTATTTTTATTACGAACCCCGATACCATTTTAATTTTTTTTTTTAAACATAAAAAGGTATTTATTATTATCATTTCGGATATTAAAAGATGTGTTTCCAAGCCCTAATAATTATCTAAATAAATATAAATTTATCTAATCATAATCCTATTAGATGTTATTATATTGGAAAAACAAAGAGATGAAATTCCCAAATAGTTACACATAGATATATGAAATGGTAGGTGGAAGATTATTGTTACATTCATTAGGTGAGTACACGTGTATATATAAGATCTAAAGTGTAGAATATTTAGATAATATTGGATGATATAGTAGTTTTCAAAATAAATAAATAAATAGATAGGAAGAAGAGAACATCTTCTTTGTCGAAAAAAAAATAATAATAATAATTACTTCTTTATTGAGGTGAAATTAAGGAAACAAGAATTGGATAGCTTCGACTGATTGAGGTTAGGTTGTTTAAAGTCTGTTGAATTTATTTAGAATAGTAGTTAAGATTTAATCCCTTTATTATATTCTTTAATCAAGAATCCATACATTCAAATAATAGTATCCTACTCTGTATATATTTAGCTTCACGTGGAAAACATAATTAATTCTCTAACAATAGGAGTTGAGATTAATGTTTGTAATTTTAAGTTTCCGATTTCCTAAGCAATCTACTAGCTTAAAATAATTATACTCTTTATGCTCCATTAGTAAGAATAATAATTTAAACTAGTGAATGACAATTTTATTAGTATATCATGGGGTAAATATTTGTAAATATTATTCTTATCTTAAAACTAACTACTGAACCATGTGTCGAAGAATGAATATATTTTGATGAGTTGGATTTAAAGTTAATTAATACTTGTTCTAGTAGGTTAAATTGTGATAATAAAGATTCTTGGATTAATTAGAATATATATTAATAAATAAATTTATAAACAATCCGCATCTAGGGAATATTAAGTGTTTTAATCACCGAGTGTAAATATCATCTTTTGGAATGAATAATATATTCTAAAGAGTCAAGTTGAATTTAAAATCAGGACACTACCAATCAAAATACAATAGTAGAAACTTTAATTAGAAGAAATCTTAGGAATTGAGTTTTGATAGAAGTTCTTTAGTTAAATTAAGCCAATATTGATTATTGTAGGCTCAGAAGAAGTAGCAGGAATCAAGTAGAATCAATCCGGAATTTGAGAGTTTATCTTCTATCCAGGTGGGCTATACTATATCCTCACAAATTATATCTTTCGAGTTATTGAGCTCTGCGTTGTTAAAATTGCATATGTGACTATCTGTGTTAAATATTTACGTGCTACTGTATATTGTCGGAGTCTCATATACCAGCGCTGTGTCAATGTGAGTAGCTACAGTATGCATGCATTATTTGTCCTGCCCTACTCCTTGTCGGTGAGACTAAAATGAAACACTTATGGGTTATACTCATTGGGTATACTTGGCCATACTCGACTTTACGCGTGGTGATGTAGTACGGGTTGCGGGCAGTGACTGGTTATACTCTTAAGCGCTTCACGATAAAATGTTTTGGTGAACTTAGGTTGCTTTCAATTTTAAAACCTCCTAAGCTTCACTACCTACATGAACACAGATAGATTACTTTAACAAAATGATTTGCATAACTTGAATTGTAAAAACTTGCCCACTGAGTGCACTAGTACTCAACCCAAATATTTTCAAATATTTTTCAGGTCAGTAGGCTGGCGCGTGGATGTGACGATGCTGAGAGATGGGCTTTTGTTATTTACTTATTTTCCCATTGTCTCTTTTTGTTAAGTATTTTGTTGATAATTAAGTCTCCGCGCTTGTAATATCCTTTTGTTAAACACTAAGAACTCTGATCTTGGTGTTGTGAATAGGTATATATTATAATAAAGCATGTTTGGTTATTCTGAGTCTTCTGTTGAGATTTTCATTAATCAGGTTACCCCCTTTCTTTCCCGTTTCTTTATTCCAACCCCCGTGGCGTCCATTTCCACGGTCTTCTGGGACCGGGGCGCTACACAATCGATCTTCATTGGATATTTAATTCCAGGATCTCCGTTGAAGCATTTATTCTAAGATTCGCCGGTTGAGCAATAACTCCAGGGTTCTCTGGCTGGCAGTTCTGAGCTTCAGTCTTAGCAACTTTGAGATCCAGTTGACAGTTTTGAACTTGTCTGTTCAGTTCGGCTATTACTCCAGCTAGCAGTTCTAAGTTTGTATGCTCAGTTTGGCTATTACTCCAGTTGGCAGTTTTGAGCTTGTCAGCTCAGTTTGGCTATTGCTCCAGTTGGCAGTTCTGAGCTTCTTCCTCCAGTTCGGCTGATCTCAAGTTTTTTACTAGCTTGTCAGTTTGACTGCTTTCTCTTGAGCTTTCTTGTCAGCTTGACTAATCACAAGCTGGCTGACTTTAGTTCTGGCCTTTATCTATTTACTTCAATTTAGCCATCAGTTGGATACTTCCAGTCTTCAGTTTAAACTGATCTCTTATCAGTTTCTTCAGTCTAGTCGATTCTTTTTTCCCTCAGCTCAGCTAACTTAGCTGTCAGTTTGTTTCGACTGGTTCGTCTCTTTGAATCCTGAGTTCTGACTGGTTGGCGTATCCTCCCAGCTGGTAGACTATACTCTAGTTTGGTCGACTTCAGCTTGGATTGAGTTCCTCTTTGATGCTCTGGATTTGTTAGCTCAGATCTACAACTTGAATTTTAGTCAGTTTTTCATAAATAGTTTTGACATATCATCAAAACCTTATCTAGAGGTTCCTTGATAGTTTTTCCTAATAATACATCTTAGTACTTCCAGGATATGCTGTATAAGTCGTTCGATGTGCCTCATCTAAAACTTCTCTCATTATCTTGTTATTTGGCAAATAAATTTTGTCTTTAAAGAGTAGAATCCCATCTGATGATATCGTGAATCCCTTAGAATCATCCGATACTTCTCTTGCTCGCATCTTTTCTAGAAAACCACCTTTTCTTTGTGCGACTATAATTCTTTTTCGTAGCGTCGGTTGAACTACTAATGCTGCAATTATAGCACCGGCTTCTTCTGGCATAGACACAACCTCGAGGCTCAACTTTTTAGAATCCTTAATCAACTCTTCTTGTTGCGTGATTCCCTTAGTTGGATTCACTTTCTTTTGACTAAGTGCATCAGCCATAACATTGGTTTTTCTGGAGTAATACATGATTGTGCAGTCATAATCTTTAACTAGTTCCAGCCACCTTCTTTGTCTCATATTCAATTCATTCTGAGTGAAGAATTATTTAATACTTTTATGATCCGCATAAATCTCATACTTACCTCCACAGAGATAATATCTCCAAATCTTCAATGCATGCACAACAGCGACCAACTCTAAATCATGAGTGGGGTAATTTAACTTATGAGGCTTCAATTGTCTAGAAACGTAAGCAACCACCTTTCCCTATTGCATTAAGACACATCCTAGTCCTTGTTTTAATGCATCATTTTAAATCATGAATCCCTTAGATCCATCAGAGATGGTCAATACTGGGGTCATTACCAATATTCATTTCAACTTCTAAAAACTCTATTCATATGTTTTTGTCCACTCAAAAGGTACCGCTTTTGTCTCGGCAAATGGTTTTGGAGAACCTTACAATAAACCTCTGGTATCATCCTACCAATCTTAGAAAAATCCTTACATCTCCCACATTGGGTAAAAGACACCAATTGCTGGCTTATACCTTTTTTGAATTTATATCGTTTCCTTCAACGATCACCACATGTTCAAGAAATGCTATCCAATCCAGCCAAAACTCACACTTCTTGAACTTAGCATACGATTTCTCTTTTCTTAGAGTTTCCAGCACAACTCTCAAGTGTGTCTCGTATTGCTCTTTACCCTTCTAGTACACCAAAATGCCATCAATGAACACAAAGATTAATCGATCTAAGTAAGGATGAAATATCAGGTTCATTAGAATTATGAACACGTCTGTGCATTAGACAACCCAAAAGGATTAACCACAAATTTGTAGTGGCCATATCTCATCCTAAAGGTTGTCTTAAGAATATCATCTTCCTTCACCTTCAATTGATGATATCCCAATATCAGATCTTTCTTTATGAACATAATTGTCCCTCTAAGTTGATGAAATAAACTCAAAAAACGATACGTATTCTTCATTGAGAGACGATTTAGCTCTCAATAATCTATCCACAACCTTATACTACAATCTTTTTTCTTCGCAAACAGAATCGGGGCTTCCCATGCTGAAACACTCAATCGAATATACCCTAACTCTACTTAGATATTTGGTGAAAATCAAGGTATCTCCTTAGCAAACACAACTGCAAAACATGTCTATTCTGTTGGCATCATGTCGATAATATTTGCCAAGAATTCATATCATCTTCAATATCTTCACCACTTTCATTACCGATATGATTTCTATTTCGATTTAACTTAGCTATATGGAAGATAAACTCTTTCTCATCCGATTTCTGAAATATTACTGCTCAATCATGACAATGTATTATCGCAAAACTTCTGCTAAACTAGTCTATTACCAAGATTAAATTGAATTCTCGCATTTCGAGAGCATACTGGTCAACTACAAACTCCTTTCCTCCAAAGTCAAATCTAACGTCTTTAACAATCTTATCAGTTCTTAAGGTCTTTCCTGCAGGAATTTCTAAAGTCAAGGGTTGAGGTTTCTAAATTCTTTGTGTCTAATTAGGGAAATATCCGTGGGAGAAGCTTCAATGTTCATTCTAAATTTCGAGGACTAAAATAATTTCTTTCTCATTCATCAAATGCATTTAAACATAATAAAACTTTTCTGCATAAATCACTTCTCAACATTTCTCATCGTTCACATAATATCTGAAATTTTCTTAATGCTTACCACATTAAACAACTTTGCAAAATAAATAAATCAGGAAAGTAGACCCGCTCTGATACCACAAAATGTAACACCCTCAATTCTATAATTTAAAATGTTACTCTTTATATTCATTAAAGCGGGAAGTTATTAACAAAAATACCAGTTCGAATAATTTTTTTATATAATTACGCTTGAAATTCCAAGTAGGTAAATAGACCACAATATTTATATTTTCAGAAATTTAAATTCTTAGATAAAAAATACCCACATTTCATAAACTCCAAAATAATCCTAGATCATTTTGAAAAGTAACTCATAAGTTCTAAATATAAAATTCAAACTTGAAACATTCGTAAAACCATAAAATTCAAGCACTACTTTAAGTTAGCAAACGCCACTAACAAACACAAAATACTAAATTCAAAATAGTTTACTTTAAGATACAAGTGCAAATGTTAAGGACAAGTAACCAAAACGTCTAGAGAAGATCAACCCTCATTTCCTTCACGCCGCTCCAAAATCATTGACCTGAAAACATTTAAAAATGTGGGGTGAGCACTCTTAAAACGTACTCAGTGGTAGAGAATCATGAGCATTTCTTTCGATTTATCCAACTGAAATAAATCGCAGGAATAATGGATTTAGGGTACTCTTCTTCTGATTCTAGAATACATCTTGAACTATGCATAGGACATATTCTGGTGCGTACAAAACGCTTTTGTGCATATAAAATGCTATTATGTGCGTACGAAACGCTATCCACATTCCATCCACGATAATTCAAGTTGGATTAAAAATATTTCTGTCTCAAAAAGAATATATCATATACTTTTATTTCAAAGATAATAATTTCACCCACCTGGTAATAGAGAGCACGGAAAATCAAGCAGAAAATCACACAGATGAGGGTTCTATTTACGCCGCACCTAGTATGAAAATAATTTCAATAAATTATTTAGGCCAACTATATTTTAATAAATTTGAAAATCTAAGATTTATGGGTCTAAATTGGTATTTAAATAATTTGGGCCAATTTTTAATTTTAATAAATCTGAAAATTAGAAATTTGAGCTAAAAGAATAATTTATAAAGTTCGGAGCAGATTTTGAGTTTAAAATAAAGAGATTAGGCTAATCTATAGTTCATAGTCTTTCCGGGTAGTTATTGTAATTTTTGTAAATAATTGAGCCCAAAGTGCAAGTAACTTTAATTGCAATTAACCCCCACCACTTCTCTCTAAAAATTCAAGGCAAGAGCCAATTAAGAATCAAAATCCCTCAATTCAATTTTGTCACTCCATTCTTTCCCAACTCTCTCTCTCTCTACTGTATACCAAGAAGAAATAAAAATGGAGATCCTAATTTGAAAGCAAAAATTCTCTAACTCTTCTCTCCATCTCCCTCTCCCCTTCTACCCAACATCGACGAGCTCACCACTGCCCGCCGAACACGTACTACCAACTACCAAACTGCCCAAACACAACTGCACCTCAAATAAGCGTCGTCGAGACCCAAGCCCAGCCGCAGATGTCCCTCTCCTGCTTCGACAACCCTGACCCACGAATTTACACAGCTAACTCGCCAAAGCCGAACTCAGTTGTTCTTAACATTCAAATCTCTGAATAGACTCTCTCAACCTGAGACTCTGCTTGCCAGGTCGTGGCCCAGACTCACACCACAGACCAGACCAAGGCTCGACTCAGAAGAAGACTCCTACACCAAACCCCATTGTCTTCTCTCTCTTCTTCTTTGTTTTTCTGAATTTTTTTATAATTTAGTTTCTAAATGCTTGGACAGACAGAGTCTTGAATATGGTGTGCTATTGGGTGATGAAGCATGTTTTGGGTTTTGTGTAGGAAGTGTATAGAGACTTGAATTTCTTGTATAAACTACTAAAATTAGCAGAGTATATGCATGAATGATGTGAAGCAAAAATAGTTTATTATTTGATCTTGGTTTTGGTTGTTGAAAACGTGTCGGGGGACTAGTTTAAGGAGTAGGGAAAATTGGTGATTGTGTGTATTTAAGAGCACGAAGAACTTTAATTGAACTTTGTTTGTTGATATGTGACCGATGAATTTAAACAAAATCATGATTTCTTGTTTTCTTATGCTTTATTCTAAATTTCTAAAGAAAATTGAAACAAGATACCATATAAGCGTGTTAGCTGCGAAAATCAATTTATAAAACTCATCATCATTAAAATCAAATATGCAAGATGTACCTGAATTATGTTTTGAATTTCTTAGAGGAGTCGAAATTCTCTTCTAAAAGAAAGGTATTAAAGTTGAGTTTTTGAAGAAGAGTTATCAGGTCCATTTTGAGTAAATAGGAGTAGGAAGCTTCTAGGAGAAAAAAAATCACGATAAGAAGAAATTTTCATGATAATCTTGACACATAAGGATTAAATTTTAGATTAAGTTTTAAGGATAATATTTTTATTTTTATTTCATATTTATCCTTAATGAATTCTTTTTATTTCAAAAACATATAAGAAGTGAGGTTGAAAATATTTTAACAAGTCCATGCAATAATTCTAAAGCCAAAGTTTTAAATCTACAATTTATTTTCTGAACTAGGGGCACAATGTCGGACTCTTTCAAGTCCATCTAATTCTATCGAGCATTATCAAATAAATTATAACTCAATTTTAAGCAATTAAAATCATTTAAATCACGCGGAAGTGGGTCGTTACAATAACCGTTCATTTTAGTCTTTCAACAAGAAATATGACATGGCGAATAATGCACGAAATACTGTAGCTACTCACATTGACACAGCGCCGGTTTAAGAGACTCCAACAACATATAGTAGCATGAAAATATTTAACACAGATAATCACATATGCAATTTTAACCAAGCATAGTTTAATAACTCGAAAGATACGATTCACAAAGATACAGTAGCCCACTTGGATAGTAGATAAGTTTTCAAATTCTGGGTTGGTTCTGCTCAAATTCATCTACTCCTTCTAGTCCTACAACAATCAGTCATTGCTTAGTTTTGTAAAAAGCCCCTGTTAAAACTTAACCTCTAAGCTTACATTTAATATTTATTTGTTCAACCCTATTATTTGTTTAGACATTAAAAATAATAATTGTTTCGTAAATATAAACTTTAATTCACTAATTACTATTGGTATGTATTTAGTCCATTGCCTTAACTAAAAGAAATATAGCATAAGAACATTATAGTAAGTTGATAATTTTGGAAACTATGACATCAACCTATATATTGTATTCATGATTATTTAAAGTCCCCTATTTCAATATTTTAAAAATTATAACATTATTTATGAAACTAGATGCATAGTTTTTAATCAATGAAAGGAAATAAATTTAGTATTTACTTTAAATTATATAATATGCGAAATCAGTAGTGTTCGGTGATTATATACAAATGATAAGATATACATACATATATATCATAATTCCGCATAATTGCATTAAATAAAAGAATATTTACACAATTAACCTAATCTTTGAATATATATATATACATATATCTTGCATATCTAGAATTCTATTCATACTTCATAATGAATAGTGTGAATAGAGATAATATTTAACTTTCTATCCTATCCCGACTCAATAATGTTCATTTTCAAAACTCAATCATAAATAATGTATGTTTTTAAAACAAATTACTATAATTCATTTTTAATTTTATGTTACAATTTTATGATGTAAAATTCTATTTTTCATTAATTTAGTTTTTTAATATTAAAATATTAGGATTTATGACAATAACGTTAAATAATATATAAATATAAATTATATGTTGTCATTTAATTGGTAATACATTGTATCATTCAACACACACACACACACACACACACTTTGACATTATAATTCATAAAATTAATATCCACGCATCTTGCACGAGATATATTAGTATTTTTTTATTGTAGGGATTTTCGGTTGTAATATTTCACACCTGCTTCTTAGAAACTGATTTAGTAATAAATACTCATTACTGAAGAATTTAATAATCAGAAACACATTTAATCAACATAATGTTCATAAACACATTTCTTAAGTAGTTTGGGGCTTAGTCTGGTCCATATCAATTCTTTTGTCTTCCTTTATTATTTTTATAATTTAATTAGTGACAAAACTACCACCATTAGAAATCAATTTAGATTATGATAAATTTTTTCTTTAAACTATAATTTCTCTCATTAATTGTACTACTAATGGCGAAATATTCATCATTAAACCATGAATTGCCTCTCAATATATCTATACATATATTAAAGCAAAATTGCATGGGTAAAATTGTAACTAAAAAATATCAGCAAAATATTTCTTACAAATAAATTTCTTTGTAGAAAAAACTTGAAAATTTGAAAATGGTGGAGTGGTTTAATGAGCCTCGTTGTAAATGTTGGAATCCAGACATCCAACTCAAATCCTGCGTCCAACTTCAAATTTCCACATCATTCTTTTTCTTTTCTTCCTCTTTTTTCTTTGTTTTTTCTTCCTCTTTTTTTTTCCTTCTTCATATCTTCGTCTTTTTTCTTTGTTTTTTATTCGTCCTCTTTTCTTTACTTCTTCGTATATATCTAATATATACTAAGGACATATTGATAATATACTTATACAAAGTAGATCAAAACTTTTCTATATAATAAATATATAAAATATTTCATTGTTTATATATTGAGTATTTATTTTTTAATGTTAATTTCTAATTTGTCTTTCACAACAAATATTATTATTTTGGACAAGTCATATTATACTATATTAGCGAGTGATAGAAATTACTGTGTTCAATTCCTACGTAATAATGAATAGTGAGAATAGAGATAATATTTTATTTAACATCCTATCCCGATCCAATAATATACGTTTTCAAAACTTAATCATAAATAATATAGTTTTTATCACTATAATTCATTTTTAATTTTATGTTAGAATTTTATGATGCAAAATTCTATTTTTTGTTAATATTAAAATATTAGGATTTATGACAATAACATCAAATAATACATAAATATAAATTATAATTATATACCTATTGGAACACACAATTATATGTTGTCATTTAATTGATAATTCATTGTTTCATTCAACACACACAGAGACACACTTTGACATTATAATTCATAAAATTAATATTCACGCATCGTGCAGGAGATATACTAGTATTACTTTATTGTAGGGATTTTCGGTTGTAATATTTCACACCAACTTCTTAGAAACTAATTTAGTAATAAATACTCATTACTGAAGAATTTCATAATGAGAAACAGATTTAATAAACGTAACGTTCATTCTCATGTTACGATAGGTTGGGGCTTAGTCTTGTCCATATCAATTCTTTTATCTTCCTTTATTATTTTTATTTTTGTAGATATACCGCCAATTCGGATGAAATCATCTACTACACTTTGTGCAACACTCTTTGCGACACATTTTAAAATATTGTTTTTTATTCCATTTTTTTCTTCGATTTCAAGTCATTATGCTTTAGTTTAATTTTACACTTGATAATTAGGGTTCATTTTCCCAATTAGGATATATAATTATTTTTAAATATTTAATTACAGTTTTTAATTAATAATTGATTATTTTCTAAAAAATAATTATATACCCTAATTGGGAAAAGTGATCCCTAATTAATAAGTGTAAAACTAAACTAACATATAATCAATTGAAATCGAAGAAAAAAAGGACTACAAATTAATATTTTCAAATGTGTAGCATAGATTGTTACACAAAATGTAGTTGATGATTCCATCCACGGCCCATTAATCAATTTTTGCTTGCTATAAATCCACAATACTAACGTATGTTTCTCACTCTAGCTCATCTTACTCTCCGTGTTTAGATTTTCATATCTTGAGTAGAAAAAAATCATAATGATGCTTCTATTACTACTGATAGTTCTTCCGATAATCTTGATTTACGTTCTCCAGAAAGCCAAAAAAAAAAATCTCCCTCCCGGTCCTTGGCCATTGCCATTGATCGGAAACCTCCATCAATTAGCCACCGCCAGTGACCTCCATATTTATTTATGGAAACTTTCTGAACAATATGGCCCCATCATGCAAATGAAATTAGGTTCTACTCTTCTACTCATTATTTCTTCTGCAAAATTGGCAAAAGAAGTGTTGAAAACTCAAGATTTGGCATTTTGCAGCAGACCAAAATCTCTTTCGCAGCAGAAACTATCATATAACTACTTAGACATAATATTCTCACCATACAATGAGTATTGGAGGGAGGTGAGAAAAATCACAACCATTCATCTCTTCAACCTCAAAAAAGTTAAATCTTTTCGCCCCATTCGTGAAGACGAAATCTCTCATTTTATCACAAAGATTTCCAATTTTGCTTCCTCTCATCAAGTTGTGAATCTGAGTGAGATGGCTATGGCTCTTAGTAGTAGTTTGATATGCAGAATTGCTTTTGGTAAGAAATACGATGAGCATGGATCATAAATGAGACGATTCGATCAACTTCTACATGAGGTTCAAACGATTTCTATCTCTTTCTACATGTCTGATTACTTTCCTGCACTCAGTTGGGTGGATAAACTCACTGGATTGATCAATAAAGTTGATACAACCTGCAAAAAGTTGGATTTATTGTACCAGGAGCTCATCAATGAGCACCTGGACGCGAGTAGGGTTCAAACGATGGATGAGGAAGATGACATTCTCGATATTTTGATCAAACTTAAAGAAGAGCACATGTCCTCTTCCTTTGATCTCACATGGGATCATATCAAAGCTTTGTTAATGGTATGTTTTTCATTATCCATCTATTATTATTTTCTCAAGTTTCTATATGTTTTGGTTGTTTAATTATTTCACTTATTTGACTAGTTTGATTAGACAAGATAAGGGTTTTTAAATTTTTAGTTTAAACTATTACAACTTAATTATTTATTTTCAATTCAACCAATTATTTAGATATTTCTGTGTAAGAAAAGAGACGTCTTGGGTACAAGCCCGACCGATCCATTTCCTCAAATCAAAAAAATATATAAATTATCTATATCAGTATGTTGTTCAATTTTACAACATTTCCATAGTTTATGATTTCATAATAATATTTAATGTCAAATAATTTGGTCCCACTAAAATAGCCATTCACAGTTTTTTTGTTACTTAGTTAAGTTGGGGGGTCCACTATAATTAATATTTTATTTTTATAAAAGATTGAACCGTTCCTTTCAAGATGTGTTAATTAAATAGTGTTTTTGATCAACGTCAAATAATTTATACATTGAAAAGGGTATGTAATTGGTGTATAGTGTGCGATATGGAAAATAAGTTTTATATATCTCAATGGTAGAAAATGATTACGTTTAGGAACACTATTGTCATAAAATATTAAAATTTTATAGATATATTAACGACATGCTCATTTTTGTAGAACATATTTATAGCTGGAACAGATACTAGTGCCTCTGCAATCGTATGGACAATGACTGCACTATTCAAAGCACCCAATGTAATGAAAAAATTGCAAGCACAAATAAGAAATTTGATAGGAGAAAAGGGCAAAGTAGATGAAGATGATCTACCTAAACTTCCCTATCTGAAAGCAGTCATCAACGAGACTTTTAGATTGTACCCTGTAACTCCACTACTTGTACCTAGAGAAACAATGGAAAGATGTGTTGTAGATGGCTACGAAATTCAACCAAAAACTATGGTTTATGTTAGCTCATGGGCAATAGGAAGAGATCCCGACTACTGGGAAAATCCGAATGAGTTCACACCTGAAAGATTCTTAAACAGTAATATCGACATAAGAGGGCAAGATTTCGGGTTGTTTCCATTTGGATCTGGTCGAAGAATGTGTCCCGGAATGCCTATTGGAATTGCAACTGTGGAGCTTGGAATTGCAAACCTGCTCTATAGTTTTGACTGGGAATTGCCTAAAGGAATTCAAGCAGAAGATGTTGATACAGATGGTGCACCTGGAATAGTTGTGCTGAAGAAAAATGACCTCCTTCTTTTACCTAAGAAATATGGTGCTTAATTAGCTAATTTGAATGGTTCTTATTCTATTGTATTGTTGGTCGTACACTATAGTCGGTCGCAGTTCAATTTGTATGTTACATTTTGATTAGCGTACGTGGCATGTACATTTATAATATTGTTCAGTAGAGTGACATAACATGTTGGTGGTGATGATACATTTGATGAATATCAAGATATAATAAAATAAAGTACCTATAATAAAATGATGTATTTAATTATGATGTGTTTCTTGATGTCTAATAACACCTCGTATTTTATTCGATTATCATTATTTGTTGAAATAAACTTTAGAGATGAATTTTCATTTAGCATTTTAAATAGTGTGGAAAAAATGGTCATAAATTTAAAGTTGGAATTTATCTATCTACTCTGACATAAATTGTAGCGCTCCGGCCCCGAAAGACCATAGAAATGGACGTTACGGGGGTAGGAATAAAGAAGCAGGAAAGAATGGAGCTAATCTGATTAACGAAACCTCAATAGAAAACTCAGAACAGCCAAACATGCTTAAAATACATATATTTGTCTGCAATACCAAGATTAGATTTTGTAGCATTTAACAAAAGAATATCATAAGCGCGGAAGCTCACTTCTCAATAGAATACTAACAAAAAGAGACAACTAGAAAATACGTAAATAACTAAAGCCCATCTTTCAGCATTGTCACGTCCACGCGCCAGCCTACTGACTTGAAAATGTTTGAAATATTTAGGCCGAGTACTAATACACTCAGTGGGTAAGTTTTCAAAATTCAAGTTATACAAATCATTTTGTAAAAGTAAACTATCTGTGTCCATGCAGGTAGTGAAGCTTAGGAGGTTTTAAAGTTGAAAGCAACCTAAGTTCACCAAAATGTTTTAACGTGAAGCGCTAAGAGTGTAACCAGTCACTACTCGCAACCCCTACTACATCACCAACGCATAGAGTTTATGAGTATAACCAATGAGTATAACTGTTCATTTTAGTCTTTCAACAAGGAATTATGGCATGACGAATAATGCAAGCAATACTGTAGCTACTCACATTGACACAGCGATGGTTTAAGAGACTCCGACAACCAAGCATAGTTTAATAACTCGAAAGATACGATTCGCAAAGATATTGTAGCCCACTTGGATAGTAGATAAGCTTTCAAATTTTGGGTTGATTCTGCTCAAATACCTCTACTCCTTCTAGTCCTACAACAACCAGTCTTTGCTTAGTTTTGTAAAAAGCCCCTATTAAAACTTAACCTCTAAGCTTACATTTAATATTTATTTGTTCAACCCTATTATTTGTTTAGAAATTAAAAATAATAATTGTTTCATAAATATAAACTTTAATTCACTAACTACTTTTGGTATGTATTTAGTCCATTGCCTTAACTAAAAGAAATATAGCATAAGAACATTATAGTAAGCTGATAATTTTGAAAACTATGACATCAACCTATATATTGTAGTCATGATTAATTTAAAGTCCCCTATTTCAAAATTTTAAAAATTATAACATTATTTATGAAACTAGATGCATAGTTTTTAATCAATGAAAGGAAATAAAATTAGTATTTACTTTAGATTATATAATATGTGAAATCAGTAGTGTTCGGTGATTATATAAATATGATAAGATATACATACATATATATCATAATTCCGCATAATTGCATTAAATAAAAGAATATTTACACAATTAACCTAATCTTTGAATATATATAGATATATATATACATATATCTTGCATATCTAGAATTCAATTCATACCTAATAATCAATAGTGTGAATCGAGATAATATTTAACTTTTTATCCTATCCCGATTCAATAATGTTCATTTTCAAAACTTAATCATAAATAATGTATGTTTTTAAAACAAATTACGATAATTCATTTTTAATTTTATGTTACAATTTTATGATGTAAAATTCTATTTTTTGTTAATTTAGTTTTTTAATATTAAAATATTAGGATTTATGACAATAACGTTAAATAGTATATAAATATAAATTATATGTTGTCATTTAATTGGTAATATATTGTATCATTCAACACACACACACACACACTTTGACATTATAATTCATAAAATTAATATCCAGGCATCTTGCACGAGATATATTAGTATTTTTTGATTGTAGGGATTTTCGGTTGTAATATTTCACACCTGCTTCTTAGAAACTGATTTTGTAATAAATACTCATTACTGAAGAATTTAATAATCAGAGACACATTTAATAAACTTAATGTTCATAAACACATTTCTTAAGTAGTTTGGGGCTTAGTCTGGTCCATATCAATTCTTTTTTCTTCCTTTATTATTTTTATAATTTAATTAGTGACAAAATTACCACCATTAGAAATCAATTTAGATTATGATAAATTTTTTCATTAAACTATAATTTCTCTCATTAATTGTACTACTAATGGTGAAATATTCATCATTAAACCATGAATTGCCTCTCAATATATCTATACATATATTAAAGCAAAATTGCATGGGTAAAATTGTAAATAAAAAATATCATCAAAATATTTCTTACAAATAAATTTCTTTGTAGAAAAAACTTGAAAATTTGAAAATGGTGGAGTGGTTTAATGGGCCTCGTTGTAAATGTTGGAATCTAGACATCCAACTCAAATCCTGCGTCTAACTTCAAATTTCCACCTCATTCTTTTTCTTTTCTTCCTCTTTTTTCTTTGTTTTTTCTTCCTCTTTTTTTTCCTTCTTCATATCTTCGACTTTTTTCTTTGTTTTTTATTTGTCCTCTTTTCTTTCCTTCTTCGTATCTATCTAATATGTACTAAGGACATATTGATAATATACTTATACAAAGTAGATCAAAACTTTTCTATATAATAAATATATAAAATATTTCATAGTTTATATATTGAGTATTTATTTTTTAATGTTAATTTCTAATTTGTCTTTCACAACAAATATTATTATTTTGGGCAAGTCATATTATAATATATTAGCGAGTGATAGAAATTACTGTGTTCAATTCCTATGTAATAATGAATAGTGAGAATAGAGATAATATTTAATTTAACATCCTATCCCGATCCAATAATATACGTTTTCAAAACTTAATAATAAACAATATATGTTTTTATCACTATAATTCATTTTTAGTTTTATGTTAGAATTTTATGATGCAAAATTCTATTTTTTGTTAATATTAAAATATTAGGATTTATGACAATAACATCAAATAATATATAAATATAAATTATAATTTTATACCTATTGGAACACACAATTATATGTTGTCATTTACTTGATAATTCATTGTATCATTCAACACACACAGAGACACACTTTGACATTATAATTCATAAAATTAATATCCGCGCATGGTGCAAGTGATATACTAGTATTACTTTATTGTAGGGATTTTCGGTTGTAATATTCCACACCAACTTCTTAGAAACTAATTTAGTAATGAATACTCATTACTGAAGAATTTCATAATGAGAAACACATTTAATAAACGTAACGTTCATTCTCATGGTATGATAGGTTGGGGCTTAGTCTTGTCCATATCAATTCTTTTATCTTCCTTGATTATTTTTATTTTTGTAGATATACCGCCAACTCGGATGAAATCATCTACTACACTTTGTGCAACACTCTTTGCTACACATTTAAAAATATTATTTTTTATTCCATTTTTTTCTTCGATTTCAAGTCATTATGCTTTAGTTTAATTTTAAACTTGTTAATTAGGGTTCATTTTCCCAATTAGGATATATAATTATTTTTCAATATTTAATTTCATTTTTTAATTAATAATTGATTATTTTCTAAAAAAATAATTATATACCCTAATTGGGAAAAGTGATCCCTAATTAATAAGTATAAAACTAAACTAACATATAATTAATTGAAATCGAAGATAAAAAGGACTACAAATTAATATTTTCAAATGTGTAGCATAGATTGTTACACAAAATGTAGTTGATGATTCCATCCACGGCCCATTAATCAATTTTTGCTTGCTATAAATCCACAATATTAACGTATGTTACTCACTCTAGCTCTTCTTAATCCCCGTATTTAGATTTTCATATCTTGAGTCGAAAAAAATCATAATGATGCTTCTACTACTACTGATAGTTCTTCCGATAATCTTGATTTACGTTCTCCAGAAAGCTAAAAAAAAAATATCCCCCCAGGTCCTTGGCCATTGCCGTTGATCGGAAACCTCCATCAATTAGCCACCGCCAGTGACCTCCATATTTATTTATGGAAACTTTCTGAACAATACGGCCCCATCATGCAAATGAAATTAGGTTCTACTCCTCTACTCATAATTTCTTCTGCAAAATTGGCAAAAGAAGTGTTGAAAACTCAAGATTTGGCATTTTGCAGCAGACCAAAATCACTTTCGCAGCAGAAACTATCATATAACTATTTGTAATGCCCCGTATCTTCAGAATATTTTATTTAGAGCTTAATTGACATTAAGAGATTAATGGAAGAGATTAGGGCTTCATAGCAGTTAAACGAATATAAGACGCGACTTTAGGTGTTATTTAATTCGAAAATCATTTAATTATTTT
Source organism: Perilla frutescens (assembly GCA_026008535.1). Taxonomy (NCBI): domain Eukaryota; kingdom Viridiplantae; phylum Streptophyta; class Magnoliopsida; order Lamiales; family Lamiaceae; genus Perilla; species Perilla frutescens. The sequence goes on from BRKX01000005.1 coordinate 23,798,565, forward strand.
TGACGCGTGGTCAATAATGATTTTCGAGAAAATAGAACGACCTGAGAACTTCAATGGTACTTTTAAAATTTTAATTTGAGGTCAATCAAAGGCCCAACAGTCAAAGAGAATGTGAATAATAATTTTTAATTTAATCAGGAATATTTGCGACATCCCGATACTTGACTCGTCAGAGTTTTTAAATAGGAAACGATCCAAGGAATCCACCGGTGTTCTCAGATTTTTAATCAATGATCAAACGAACTTCCAACAATATTTTTGGTAAAATAAATGGTAATTTCTAGTTAATTTGAAAATGAATCTTTTCTCGTTCGATTATCAAATAACATTTTCGGCATACCATTTTAAGTTCATTAAATAGGAAATGAGCCAATGAACCTCCCGATATTTTTAGATTTTCGATACGAGATCAATTGAACTTTCAGTAAAATAAAGTAATTTTTAAACCGAGTCCAAAAGCATTTTATCAGTATTTTATATCTAAAATATTATATTTAAAAATTCTAAAAATATCTACATAATCGGCCCCCCTATGATCCTTATCTCCAATCCCCAACATATATTCATTTAGAATGAAACAACAAATGGGCCGTAAATTACATATGTATATGATTATATATAAACATATCTAATTATATATGTAACTATATATATAGATATATATATATGGGATTATATATATACACACATATATATAAGGGATAGAGAGAGTGAGAGCCTGTGGAAGTGTTGCCGGAGCTGGAGCTTCACGTCGAACTACCACCGCTCTGCCGCCGCCGCTACAGTAGCCGGAACATCGCCGGAGCTGTTGACGTTCGCCGGAAAAAGGCGCAATACAGCAGCCACTTTGTGAGGCTTCGTTTCGGTTCGTTTCTTCTCTTTTAGAGCTGAAATTTTAGTATGTCGTGTATCTTTATGTGCTCTACGTTTCATCTTTTGATATCGTTGTCGTCCGGTGGCCGAAAACCGGCCAAATTGCCGGAAAATGTGAATAGTGTCGTGAGCCGACTGTTTACGTTTTTGCCCCGTTTCACCCGTTTCTGGTCATCAAATCGAAAAAGTTTCTTCTCGAAAGTTGTTCCAAATAATATTTCCTATGCGCCAGTCGAATTTCGTAATTTTCGAACAGTTTTAAATAATATCGATTATTCAATTTAAGCAGTTATTTTTATATCGGGAGCATGTGTTATCAAAAAATTCTAAAATTCTCATTCTTTAGTCTTGGCATGTATAGTATCATTCCTGAATATTTTCGTAAATTCTGAGCGGTTAAAAAGTGTTGTGGTGTAGATCTGGTAAAATTTGGATAAATGGCAAGTTTTGGAAAGAGACCTCTGTCAAATCAGTAGATCCCAGTAAAGCAAGAATAAAGTTTTGGAATTTATTTCCTTCTTTGTCGAAATTATTCGAGGTCTCTAGAGTCGCGCAATCCATTTTTGAATAGAATAGAATTAATAATAGTTCCGTTTATAGTAGATTAATTCCCGAAAATATAGCGATTATCCTGAGTTGAAGTTTATCTTCTGTAGTACCAGATGAGCTAGAGAAAGAGTATCAGGGTTGATTCTTCAGGAGCTAGCTTTTCAGAATCCCGAGAAATGTGGGTTATACTATACTATCTTTGCAAATTGTATCTTTCGAGTTATTAAGCTCTTCTTTGCTAAAATTGCATATGTGACTAACTGTGTTAAATATTTACGTGCTACTGTATGTTGTCGGAGTCTCATAAACGAGTGCTGTGTCAATATGAGTAGCTACAGTATGCATGCATTATTTGTCATGCCCTACTCCTTGTCGGTGAGACTAAAATGAAACACTTATTAGTTATACTCATTGGGTATACTTTGGCCATACTCAACTTTACGCGTTGGTGATGTAGTACGGGTTGCGGGCAGTGACTGGTTACACTCTTAAGCGCTTCACGATAAAATATTTTGGTGAACTTAGGTTGCTTCCAACTTTTAAACCTCCTAAGTTTCACTACCTGCATGGACACAGATAGATTACTTTTACAAAATGATTTGCATAACTTAAATTGTGAGAACTTGCCCACTGAGTGCATTAGTACTCAACCCAAATCTTTTCAAATATTTTCAGGTCAGTAGGCTGGAGCGTGGAGGTGACGAGGCTGAGATATGGGCTATTATGATTTACCTATTTTTACGTTGTCTCTTTTTGTTAGTATTCTGTTAATAATTGAGCTTCCGCACTTATGATATTCTTTTGCTAAATGCTAAGAACTCTGATCTTGGTATTTTATTGATATGATTCTGCTTCTCTGATTCTGAACATTTGTTGACTTCCTAGTTAACATGTATCATATGCTTAGCTATATAATTATTCCAAGGGGAGGAAGCCCGTCTTTCGTTATGTCTATTTGATCATTCATTTTGGCCTATGGAAGGGCTTCATTTATTCAGCATATTGGTGTCTGTTTCTTTTGTCGACCTATGAATGAGTCTATTGATTATTGGTATCTGGTTATTTGTTTCCGTTTGGCCTATGAAAGGGCTTATTGAATTGTTACAGCTTCCATTCTTCTCTTATAAGCCGTTATAAACGGGGATTCGCTCTAGTTACAGAGGTTATGCTATCTAATTTTCCGGAAGGCATAACTTATCTTTAGCATACTCGGTTGTTAAATTTTATTCCAAACATTAATCCTTTTTGAATTATCACCCCGTCGTTAATTAAATTACCCCATTTCTTTCCCGCTTCTTAATTTCCACCCTCGTGGCGTCCATTTCCACGGTCTTTTGGGACCGGAACGCTACAAAGTGGTATTAGAGCAGGTTTACAACTCTGCATACCTGTTGGGTCTTATTTCGTCTTTCATTGAATTTTCGTGTGATATTATATAAGCCCTTAGCTCGTCACTCACGCAACAGCTAAAAGGTACGCATATTTTTATGTGGTTTTTAGTTCTTAAAAGTTTACATTAATGTTGAAATGTTATGTTTGTCTGAAAATGAAAAATTAGGATTCGCCATGTTGATGGGAATTCCTCGAAAGATTGATGTTTATGCTGATTGCATACTCTGATTAACTGCGCTGATAGCGTACTCTGTTGCTATGATAATAGCATACTGGTTTTGAAATATGTCTGTGAGCAGACTGGTTTCTGTCGAAAAACTATGTTGATTACATATATGTATGAACTTGTTTATCTATGCCTTGTGCATACTTGTGATATTGGGAATGTGCAGAATGCATACTGTAAACCTTGATAGCCGGAAAGTGTTTATTGTTTATACTCTTGAATGAGTACAAAAGCTTGAAAGTGGGAGAACGTAAGATTAACTTAGCCTATAGTTGCTGAACTTAGGCTGAACTTGTAAGCACTTATGAGATTGCTAAGAATATAGTTTGACGGAGAAAACGTTTCATTTTGATGATTGAACATAAACTTATGGCTCGAAAGAACTGCCATATATATATTGCGATTAATGAGCGGATTACGAGATTTCATACATATACCAAGAAAGGGATCGATTCAGTGTTTGAGTTTATTGGGGAAATAACTTACTCCATGTTGGTGAACATTTGGTTAGAAGAAGTCTTTGAGATTGAGGTTGTTTTAAGGTTGATCAAGAGTTTGCCCTGGTGCTAGAAACATGGACACATTAAGCATCAAAATATTTAAAATAAACGTAACTCAATAATTGATGTAGAGACTGTGAATTTTCATGGGTAGATATGTTAGATGATGATGGCTACTACAAACAAGATTCAACATAAGAATTGTCACCTGAGTGAAATATTGAGGTAGACCGATCACCGCATTTTATAACTCCATGTGGAAATGAGGTTATAAAGCTTTGACTTCGAACTAGAAGCAAGGAAATGAGTAATCGATTTATAGGCCGGTTATCAGATTGCGAATCTATTGCAAGTTCGAGGAATCCCTAAGCAAGCTTTCAGCTTAGGAGTCATGTCTAACGATCCTGTTGCGGTTACAGGGAATAAAGATTCATTCCAATAAGAGAAAGCTCTTCACCTCAGTGGATGGCCAATCGAGGCCATGGCGTGTTTCATGCCCAAAATGCGTAGCTTATTTTAGATCGATTTTTAGAATAAAGGTAAAGATGGTCATCATGACTGCAGCCTAAATAATTCGAAGATATGTCTGTCGGTGTTCTACTGAACTTCCAGGAGGCATTAAAGTCAACTATGTTGAGTCTAGAAGGCATAGTAGATCAAGTCATTTTCTTATATCCTTCCGGTGGGTAGGAAGTGATCCCCAGATGTCACTTTCCCAGCCAGGCGCAACCATTAAAAGTCTAACCGACTCATGTTATTTCGTAGCAACCTCTTAAAAGGTGAAAGTGTGAGATACTCCAGAAAGAAAGAGAAGTTAAGGAAGATCGTTAAGATGATAGATCTATTGGTTGGTAGATCGAGAGCGTCAGTATGATAGGAAGGTTTGACAAATCTATTTTTTCATTCTCATGTCAGTTGGATTGATCGCCCTTCAATAACTTCATTGTTATTATTTTTAACTCATTGATTAAACCCTCTTAGATAACTTGTAATCTTTTGATGACACTCATTTGATCATCAAGAATCAGTAATAGCACTTCCTTGTTAGGCTATACTGGTACCTTTGTGAAGATTTATGGCACGACTCTTAGTTGCTAAACGTTGATTCTCTTCCTTTATTCCTATATATCTTTGTAATGTGCGAGAACCTTTTGAGTTTATAAATCCTCTAAAAAGATAATATTTTTGGAATAAATAATCTAGTGTTATATCTCTTTCAGCTTTTGAACTTGTTAAAGATTATTGATCATATAAAGTCCTCACTCCGAGGCGTTTGTTTCTTTTAACTTTCACTCATAGAACTCGAGTGTGGATCCTCAAATAGAAGAGAGAGCTTATAGAAATATTCCCTTAGGTGTATCGTCGGGAGAACAAGTGATAGTATTCCATAGTAGGGAATGGAACCGAAGCAATGGTCAATTAGTGCTCTCAAAAGTCGAAAGTGCATTTAAGACGATCCAATGGATGTCAGCGAGTATGTTTTGAGCTTACAGTTAAAGCCTAGATGTGCGATCTTTATCCATGCAAGGACCAGTGATCACCAGGGGAAGCTGGATAGTCGGACTACTATTTTAAAGAAAAGAGAAGAGTACAATGAGGAATATAAGACTAGTTGCATCAGAAATACGATTCAAGCATGCTTCAAGAAGATGAGAACGTCGAACCTCAATATTTTAAAGAATAAGATGAAGCGAGGTTCAAACCTGATAGAACGTGCAAGGCAACCATTCAAGGACGTGCCTTTTCGAAATGCGAAATCATGGGAAGATTATAAACAGTGCATCATAATAACTTTCATAAAGGATAGAGAGAAGTGGCCAACGTTCAGGCTTCCGGGAGGATAAATCTACCAATAAAAGCAGAACAAGTATAGACTCTTCAAAGAAGTATTTAATCAGGAAAAAAGCGGATAGAGGACTAGAGGTTGAAACTCAACCTAAAGTATGAGGACCTTATTGGTTCCAGATAGACGAATGCAGAAAGTGGGGTTTTGAACCCTAAGGATGTACTTTGATACTCCTTCTCAAGGATATGGAAATTTCGGGACGAATTTTTTTTTAAGGAGAGTGGAATGTAACGCCCCGTATCTTCAGAATATTTTATTTAGAGCTTAATTGCCATTATAAGATTAATGGAAGAGATTAGGGCTTCATAGCAGTTAAACGAATATAAGACGCGACTTTAGGTGTTATTTAATTGGAAAATCATTTAATTATTTTTGACGCGTGGTCAATAATGATTTTCGTGAAAATAGAACGACCTGAGAACTTCAATGGTACTTTTAAAATTTTAATTTGAGGTCAATCAAAGGCCCAACAGTCAAAGAGAATGTGAATAATAATTTTTAATTTAATCAGGAATATTTGCGACATCCCGATACTTGACTCGTCAGAGTTTTTAAATAGGAAACGATCCAAGGAATCCACCGGTGTTCTCAGATTTTTAATCAATGATCAAACGAACTTCCAACAATATTTTTGGTAAAATAAATGGTAATTTCTAGTTAATTTGAAAATGAATCTTTTCTCGTTCGATTATCAAATAACATTTTCGGCATACCATTTTAAGTTCATTAAATAGGAAATGAGCCAATGAACCTCCCGATATTTTTAGATTTTCGATACGAGATCAATTGAACTTTCAGTAAAATAAAGTAATTTTTAAACCGAGTCCAAAAGCATTTTATCAGTATTTTATATCTAAAATATTATATTTAAAAATTCTAAAAATATCTACATAATCGGCCCCCCTATGATCCTTATCTCCAATCCCCAACATATATTCATTTAGAATGAAACAACAAATGGGCCGTAAATTACATATGTATATGATTATATATAAACATATCTAATTATATATGTAACTATATATATAGATATATATATATGGGATTATATATATACACACATATATATAAGGGATAGAGAGAGTGAGAGCCTGTGGAAGTGTTGCCGGAGCTGGAGCTTCACGTCTAACTACCACCGCTCTGCCGCCGCCGCTACAGTAGCCGGAACGTCGCCGGAGCTGTTGACGTTCGCCGGAAAAAGGCGCAATACAGCAGCCACTTTGCGCGGCTTCATTTCGGTTCGTTTCTTCTCTTTTAGAGCTGAAATTTTAGTATGTCGTGTATCTTTATGTGCTCTACGTTTCGTCTTTTGATATCGTTGTCGTCCGGTGGCCGGAAACCGGCCAAATTGCCGGAAAATGTGAATAGTGTCGTGAGCCGACTGTTTACGTTTTTGCCCCGTTTCACCCATTTCGGGTCGTCAAATCGAAAAAGTTTCTTCTCGAAAGTTGTTCCAAATAATATTTCCTATGCGCCTGTCGAATTTCGTAATTTTCGGACGAGTTTTGAATAATATCGATTATTCAATTTAAGCAGTTATTTTTATATCGGGAGCATGTGTTATCGAAAAATTCTAAAATTCTCATTCTTTAGTCTTGGCATGTATACTATTATTTCTGAATATTTTCATAATTTCCGAACGGTTAAAAAGTGTTGTGGTGTAGATCTGGTAAAATTTGGATAAATGGCAAGTTTTGGAAAGAGTCCTCTGTCAAATCAGTTGATCCCAGTAAAGCAAGAATAAAGTTTTGGAATTTATTTCCTTCTTCATCGAAATTATTCGAGGTCTCTAGAGTCGCGCAATCCATTTTTGAATAGAATAGAATTAATAATAGTTCCGTTTATAGTAGATTAATTCCCGAAAATATAGCGACTATCCTGAGTTGAAGTTTATCTTCTGTAGTACCAGATGAGCTAGAGAAAGAGTATCAGGGTTGATTCTTCAGGAGTTAGCTTTTCAGAATCCCGAGAAAGGTGGGTTATACTATACTATCTTTGCAAATTGTATCTTTCGAGTTATTATGCCCTGCTTTGCTAAAATTGCATGTGACTATCTGTGTTAAATATTTACGTGCTACTGTATGTTGTCGGAGTCTCATAAACCAGCGCTGTGTCAATGTGAGTAGCTACAGTATGCATGCATTATTTGTCATGCCCTACTCCTTGTCGGTGAGACTAAAATGAAACACTTATTAGTTATACTCATTGGGTATACTTTGGCCATACTCAACTTTACGCGTTGGTGATGTAGTACGGGTTACGGACAGTGATTGGTTACACTCTTAAGAGCTTCACGATAAAATATTTTGGTGAACTTAGGTTGCTTCCAACTTTTAAACCTCCTAAGTTTCACTACCTGCCTGGACAAAGATAGAATACTTTTACAAAATGATTTGCATAACTTAAATTGTGAGAACTTGCCCACTGAGTGCATTAGTACTCAGCCCAAATCTTTTCAAATATTTTCAGGTCAGTAGCCTGGAGCGTGGAGGTGACGAGGCTGAGATATGGGCTATTATGATTTACAGTAAAAGTAAACTATCTGTGTCCATGCAGGTAGTGAAGCTTAGGAGGTTTTAAAGTTGAAAGCAACCTAAGTTCACCAAAACGTTTTAACGTGAAGCGGTAAGAGTATAACCAGTCATTACTCGCAGCCCCTACTACATCACCAACACATAGAGTTTATGAGTATAACCAATGAGTATAACTGTTCATTTTAGTCTGTCAACAAGGAATATGGCATGATGAATAATGCACGCAATACTGTAGATACTCACATTGACACAGCGCTCGTCTTTATAAAAGTAAACTATCTGTGTCCATGCAGGTAGTGAAGCTTAGGAGGTTTTAAAGTTGAAAGCAACCTAAGTTCACCAAAACGTTTTAACGTGAAGCGCTAAGAGTATAACCAGTCACTACTCGCAACCCCTACTAGATCACCAACGCATAGAGTTTATGAGTATAACCAATGAGTATAACTGTTCATTTTAGTCTTTCAACAAGGAATATGACATGACGAATAATGCACGTAATACTTGTAATACCCCAAAATTTTATTATCTAAATTTAATTAGGAATATACATTTAATAGTTAAAATAAGTGAAATATCCAAACTTCTTGGTATTAAAAAAATATATATATAAATAGCATATGTTAACCATAAGGATAATCTAGGAAAGAAAACGGACCCTTCTAGGTCATATTTTTAGGTGATGTGTGTCCATTGAGTGTGTTGGAAATACTCTTAGAACATTCCCGTATTTAATTTAGGACCCTATATATGCACTTAAGTTGATTAATTAAAATTTATTTACTAAGTGTAATAGATTATTGTGACAAATACATATGCATAAAAAAAACAAATATATATATATGTGTGTGTATGCATATCAACTATTTATTTATTTATATATATATATTTAAAAAAATATATATATATACACTAATACGTATATATATATATATTTTATATGTATATATTCCACTTGCTAAAGTTGGAAATAATAATATTTTAATATATAATATGTATAGCCAATTTAAATTATATATGTGTATACTTGTACCTCTCGTAAGCATTAAGTTACTGGTTAATAAAATAATAATAATAATAATAATAGTTTAATCCCTATCCTAGCTCACATAGGTTTATAGAAATGATAGGTGGAAGGACTTGAGTAATATGTATTGAAACATAAGTATACGTGTCTTTCTCTCAAATTGAAGTAATAGAAATTCTCATGATAATATAAATAGGTTGAAATAATGATATTTCATAATTTCCTTCACACTACTCGTAATCAATAAACAGAATATTATATCCAAAATTAATTGGCATAATTTGAGAAGGGTTCAGTTGAAGGTTTGTCTCTAAACTTAATTTCGAGTTCAATTTTTATAAGTGTTCAGTAATAATTGATTATTTGAAAGAAATAGTAATATAACATATGTATTTCAGTAATAAATTTCATTTTTTTTGTGACATGTATAAGAAATTATAAATCTTAATATATTAGCTATTATTTTTGTTTTATTCTTATTTAATTAATGATAGAAAACAAAAGGAATTAAGTGGACACATTCTATATATTTTTTTTAGTTAATGAACGTGGATTATCAAATTTATTACTTAAATTTCAAAAAAAAAAGAAATAAAGAAATAAAGATATCAATTAAGTGAGGGTTTAAAGAAAAATGTGATTTATGCATGATTATGTACAGCTGTATGTATGTGTAAATTAGTGTACAGGCGTGTGTGTTTTTAAGTAGTCTATGAAAGCATTAATTGGCAATAATTGTATATAGTTGTAATATATCTATTGAGTTCAAGGGTATTTTATTGCTTGAAGGATGAATGTGATTATGGTAGATCAATTAGGAATTTATAACAAAATAAATAGAAACTTAAATTTAAATTTAAAAAAAAATAATAGAGCTTAGGGATTGAGTTTTATCAGAGGCCATTTAGTTAAACTAAGCAAAGATTGGTTGTTGTAGGCTCAGAAGAAGCAACAGGAATCAAGTAGAATCAATCTGGAAATTTGAAACCTTATCTTTTATCCAGGTGGGCTACTATATCTTTGCAAATTGTATCTTTCGAGTTATTAAGCTCTGATTTGTTAAAATTGCATATGTGACTATCTATGTTAAATATTTACGTACTACTGTATATTGTCGGAGTCTCATATACCAGCGCTGTGTCAATGTGACTAGCTACAGTATGCATGCATTATTTGTCATGCCGTACTCCTTGTCGGTGAGACTAAAATGAAACACTTATTGGTTATACTCATTGGGTATACTTTGGCCATACTCAATTTTACGCGTTGGTGATGTAGTACAGGTTGCGGGCAGTGACTGGTTATACTCTTAAGCACTTCACGATAAAATATTTTGGTGAACTTAGGTTGCTTTAAATTTTCAAATCTCCTAAGATTCACTACCTGCATGAACATAGATAGATTACTTTAACAAAATGATTTGCATAACTTGAATTGTAAAAACTTGCCCACTGAGTGCACTAGTACTCAGCCCAAATATTTTCAAATATTTTTCAGGTCAGTAGGCTGGCGCGTTGATGTGACGATGCTGAGAGATGGGCTTTTGTTATTTACGTGTTTTCACATTGTCTCTTTTTGTTAAGTATTCTGTTGATAATGAAGTTTCTGCACTTGTAATATCCTTTTGTTAAACACTAAGAGCTCTGATCTCTGTGTTATGAATAGGTATATATTATTATACAGCATGTTTTATTATTCTGAGTCTTCTGTTGAGATTTTGTTAATCAGGTTACCCCCTTTCTTTTCTGCTTTTTAATTCGAACCCCCGTGGCGTCCATTTCCATGGTCTTTCGGGACCGGGGCGCTACAGAGTGGTATCAGAGCAGGTCTTGCAACTCTGCAAACCTGTTGGGTCAAATTATTTTATTTTTCTTTTTCATTAAATTCCCGTGTGATATTATAAAAGTCCTCAGCTCGTCACTCACGCAACAGCTAAAAGGTACGCATGTTTTTATGCGATTTTTAGATTTTAAAAGTTTACATTAATTGGTGAAATGTTAAGTTTGTTTGGAAATGAAAGATTGTGATTTGCCATGTTGGGGGAAATGCCTTGAAAGATTGAGTCTTACACTGATTACTTACTGGTTTTGAGAATGAAATATGCCTGTCGGCGTACAGGATTTTGTGTTAAACCATATTGATTCTATTGTATACATGTGAGGAATTTGTTTATCTATGCTTTGGGCATACTTATGAATGATTGGCATATGTTGATTGCACACATTGATAGTTGATTTGTGTTTGATGTTTGTGCTCTAGATGAGTACTTCGACTTGGAATTTGAGAATTTAAGATGAACTTAGCCTGTAGTTGTTGAACTTAGGCTGAACTTGTAAGAATTTGTGAGAATATTTGAACGTTGACTGATTGAGAAATTGTGCTAATTAGATGGCGGGTTGGCAGGTGAGACCTCGAAAGAGGTGTCGTACTCGTGTCACGATGGATGAGCGGATTGAGAGGTTCCGTGCATGTATTAGTAGACCAGAGGAGGATGTGCCAGAGTTCACCGGACGTTTTGAGACTTTATGGATGACTATCTCGGGTATTGGTGGTATTACAGAGGTAGAGGCTACGGTGAGATATATTATTGGACTATCTCAAGCCTGGAGACCATAGGCTGTAAGAGTCGCTGATATTTTTTTAGAGAGATCTCCGCCTACTTTTGCAGAGAAAGTCTATTTCTCGAGATTCTTCACGTATGTACTACGAACTTGGGCAGATAGACGATGTGTGGCTCCACAATTACCCATAGTGGATGAGGATATGGATATGTTTAGAGTGCCATTTACATCGGTCTTACCAGCTGAGAGGACGATCGAGATGGATCGTTCAGCACCATCTGCACCAAAGTCGCCACTTATCACTATAGGATTGTATGATGATGAGGCTGGTCCATCCAGGACCCAGTTAGAGCCCATCGCAGAGGAGGAGGACTCGGAGGAGGATCCAGATAAAGAGCCGATGGAAGTAACTGATGGATCTGCAAGTACGACGCTCCATTTTCGACGTGATTTCAATACAGAGGGGCGTCCTGGGCACTGGTATATTCCGTCATCTCCATAGATAGATGTATAGTTGTAGTATTTTGAGTAGTCCAGTATATACTGACGTTGACATTTTGTTGTATCATCAGCTCAGTAGCTTTTGTTAGTCGGAAACGTTGTCATTGTTATAAGACCGTTCCGACATGAGGCATTAGGTAGCTAGCCTCTTTTTGACTTAGTGGACTAGATGGTATATTATATTTTTGACAGATGTATAGATGATGTATGTGTGGTACTCCACTCTTTTATATAAAAGTTTCATTTTAGGATATCTTTTAGATTTATATATACGTCGTGTATATATTTTTGGAAGGCTTTGTATATTTACATTTCGTTTTCTTTACGAGATGTGTGTTTATTATTTTCATTTCCTTTTACGAATCTTTACGCAAGTGTTGATCGATTGGAGATTTGACTAGTTGCAGAATGCCAAGAGGAAGACCAAGAAATGTGAACTTGGCGGTATCGGAAGTACCGAATAACCCACAGGGTTAGGGACCACAAATTGAAATGGAGTTCAGACGCCATAATCCCCCAACTTTCAATGGTGAAGGTGATCCACTTATAGCCGAACGTTGGGTTCGAGCACTTGAAAAGATATTTGGGTTTTTGCATTGTAGTGATAAAGAAATGGTGGCCTGTGCTCTGTATCAACTTGTAGATGGTGCAGATTTCTGGTGGGAGTCAGTTCGAAGGACAATATCTAATGCAGATTGGGAAGTGTTCACCTGGGATAACTTTAAGACAATCTTATATCAAAAGTACATACCGGCCCATTATCAGCATCAGAAGGCTAATGAGTTCTGGAATCTCAAATAGGGGAGCAGATCAGTGGCAGAATATGATTTGTAGTTTAACAGGTTATCTCGATACGCACCACAGACAGTAGACACAGAAGAAAAAAGGATTGAAAAATTTCGCATGGGTTTGAAATCGGAAATAGGCACTGCACTGATCGGAAAGGATGAAACAAGCTATGGTCAAATACTAAGTTGGGCACTTAGTATCGAGGCAATGCAGGAAACATCAAAGACTTCAGCATCTCAACCAGCAACTGGGGATCAGAAGGGAAAATCGAAGTGGGATGGTCCACAACGAGGTTATCAAGGGAAGAATTTTCAGCATAACTATCAAGGAGGAAGGAACTTTGGACCAAGGCCTACAGGGCAAGTGAATGTTGCGCCAAAATCTCAGGGTTATCAAGGGAATTCACCGTTATGCGCAACTTGTAATATATATCACTTTGGGCCATGTGTCCAATGTTATTGGTGTGGCCGACAGGGTCACTACGTAAATAAATGCCAACAAAATTCTGGAGCATAAGAACAGCAGTAGCAGAGGCCACAGTTCAGACAAGACATGAGAAATACAAGACCACAAGGTGGAGGAGGTCGAGGCAATAACAACAATAATAGAAGTAATCCCAGACCTCAGCAAAATCAGAATCAAGGTCCTCGTGCACCACAACAAGCCAGAGAGTATGCTCTCAACCAGCAAGAGGCATCTGGAAACCCTGGAAATTTGGCAGGTATGATTAGTTTGTGTGATATACCTGTGCTTGCTTTATTTGATACTGGAGCGTCACATTCTTTTACATCTAGAGATGTATGTAAACGTCTCAATCTAGAGCTAGAATTAGCAGGAGAAGCCTTAGCAGTAAGCATTCCTTCAGGACAAACACTTTTAGCCGATTGTGTTTGTAAGAACTTAGACTTGGTAGTAGGTGAAAAGAATTTCACAACTGATCTCTATGCTCTTGAGATGTGGGACTTTAACATTATATTTGGGATGGATTGGTTGACAAAAGAGAGTGCAACAATACGCTGTCACGAGAGAGAAATAATATTTCAGAAGCTAGGCAATGAAGAAGTGAAGTTTTATGGAGCAAAAATGGGAAATATAATTCCCATCATTTCAGCATTGAAGGCTGTAAAGTTGTTACAGAAAGGAGACTGTCAAGCGTTTCTAGTAAACCTTGTAAACAAGAAAGAAGAAGGTTTAATAGTGGCTCAGGTACCAGTGGTACAGGAATATGAAGATGTATTTACAAATGATTTGCCAGGTTTGCCGCCAGACAGACAAGTAGAGTTCATCATAGACTTAGAATCGGGAGCAGCACCGGTATCCAAGACACCATATCATTTAGCTCCAAGTGAGTTACAAGAGTTGAAGGTGCAACTGGAGGAATTATTGGAGTTAAGTTTTATAAGACCTAGTGTATCACCTTGGGGAGCACCGATTCTGTTTGTTAAAAAGAAGGATGGTACTATGAGAATGTGCATCAACTATCGGGAGTTGAACAAGTTGATAGTGAAGAACCTGTATCCACTTCCGAGGATAGATGATCTTTTTGATCAGTTGACTGGTGCAAAAATCTTTTCCAAGATTGATCTACGATCTGGGTATCACCAAGTTAAAGTAAGAAAAGATGACATACCCAAGCCTACATTTTGAACAAGATACGGTCACTATGAATTTCTAGTGTTGCCCTTTGGGTTAACAAATGAACCTGCAGTCTTCATGGATTTTATGAATCGGGTTTTCATGAATATTTGGATAAGTTTGTGTTGGTCTTTATTGATGACATATTGATCTACTCAAAAAATGAAGAAGAACACGAGGAACACTTGAGATTAGTGCTAGATACACTAAGGAGAGAAAAGTTATATGCCAAATTCAGCAAGTGTGAATTTTGGCTAAATGAAGTAATGTTCCTCGGACACATTGTGTCAGCAGAGGGGATCAAGGTGGATCCTGCAAAGGTTAAGGCAGTGAAGAGGTGGAAATCACCAACTAACATTCATGAGATAAGAAGTTTCCTCAGTTTAGTAGGATATTACCGGAAGTTCATTAAAGATTTTTCAAAGATAGCAAGGCCAATGACACAACTTTTGAAGAAGAAGGTCAAGTTTGAGTGGACTGATGCGTGTGAACAGAGTTTTCAGGAACTAAAGACAAGATTAATAACTGCACCAGTCTTAACTTTGCCAGAAGGAGTAGAAGGATTCGTGATACACACTGACGCGTCTAAATTGGGTTTAAGATGCGTGCTGATGCAAAATAGGAAGGTGGTAGCATATGCTTCACGATAATTAAGACCTGATAAACTGAACTACCCAACCCACGATTTGGAGTTTGCCGCCGTCATACATGCACTCAAGATTTGGAGACATTATCTTTATGGGGTGAAATGCGAGATTTACACTGACCATAAGAGTTTGAAGTATATCTTCGAACAGAAAGAGCTTAATATGAGGCAGAGAAGATGGTTAGAGTTAGTGAAAGATTATGACTGCATGATACACTACCATCCCGGGAAAGCAAATGTAGTAGCTGACGCATTGAGCAGAAAGAAACAAGGAGTGATGGGATGTCTGCTTACAAATAAAGAAGAACTTGTGAGGAAAATAGAAAAGATGAAATTTGAGTTGGTGTTTGCACCAAGCTCTACAGCAAGTGTAATAGCCGCAGTGGTAGCTAAGCCAGAACTACAGTCGAGAATCATAGAAGCTCGGCAAAAAGATGAACAATTGGAGAAGATAAGACAAAGAGTCAAAGCGGGCGAACCGAAAGAATTTAAGGAAGATAACGACGGGGCTTTAATGTTCTGTGACAGATTATGCGTTCCCAGTGATGACACACTGAAGCAAGAAATTATGAGAGAGGCTCATAATACTCCCTACATGGCATATCCAGGCAGCACAAAGCTATACAAGGACCTGAAACAATATTTCTGGTGGAATAATATGAAAAGGGAGATAGCCACATTTGTGGAGAGATGTTTAACATGCCAGCAAGTGAAAGCGGTACATCAATGACCTTCGGGATTATTACAGCCGTTGGAAATTTCAGAATGGAAATAGGAGCATATAACGATGGATTTTGTGGTAGTCTTACCACGATGAGCGAAAGGAAACTCATCAGTCTTGGTCATCGTAGATCGATTGACCAAATCAACACATTTCATGCCAATCAAAACAACAATGGAATTAAGCAAGTTGGCGCAAATTTATGTGAAGGAGATTGTTCGACTACATGGAATTCCAGTTTCTATCACGTCAGATCGTGATACTCGCTTCACATCAAGGTTTTGGAAGAGTCTTCAAGAAGCAATGGGAACGAAGCTAAACTTCAGCACCGTTTTTCATCCCCAAACAGATGGCCAGTCAGAAAGAACGATACAAATTTTGGAAGATATGCTTCGTGGAGTTGTGTTAGATGGAAAAACCAGCTGGGAAGATGTTTTACCCTTGGTGGAGTTTGCTTATAACAACAACTACCAATCAACTATAAAAATGGCACCATATGAAGCCTTGTATGGTCGCAAATGCAGATCGCCCCTATACTGGGATGAAGTTGGAGAAAGAAAAATTTTGGGTCCAGAGATCGTGCAAACCACTGTCAAGATGATCGACCAAATTCGAGCAAGAATGAAAGAAGCACAAGACAGATAGAAGGCTTATGCAGATAAGCGCAAAACATACTTACAATTTCAAGTTGGTGAAAAAGTTTTCTTGAAAGTATCTCCAACACGAGGTGTTGTGAGATTCGGAAAATAAGGCAAGTTAAGACCAAGATTTATTGGGCCATTTGAGATACTAGAAAGAATTGGTGAGGTGGCTTACCGATTAGCTCTACTGCCAGACCTGTCACAAGTTCACGATGTATATCATGTTTCAATGCTCAGGAAATACGTGTTTGACCCAGAACACATTATCAAAGAAAGTGAGTTAGTTCTACGTTCCAATATGACGTACGAGGAAAAACCCCATGAAATTCTTGATAGAAAAGTTCAAGTCCTAAGAAACAAGCAAATTCTATTGGTGTTTGTGCAATGGAATCATTATGATCGAACTGAAGCAACGTGGGAACTAGAAAGCAAAATGAAACAGCAATATCCTGAGTTATTCGAAGGTACGTGAATTTCGGGATGAAATTCTTTTAAGGGGGGAGGAGTGTAATACCCCAAAATTTTATTATCTAAATTTAATTAGGAATATATATCTAATAGTTAGAATAAGTGAAATATCCAAACTTCTTGGTATTAAAAAATATATATATATAAATAGCATATGTTAACTATAAGGATAATCTAGGAAAGAAAACGGACCCTTCTAGGTCACATTTTTAGGTGATGTGTGTCCATTGAGTGTGTTGGAAATACTCTTAGAACATTCCCGTATTTAATTTAGAACCCTATATATACATTTAATTTGATTAATTAAAATTTATTTACTAAGTGTAATAGATTATTGTGATAAATATATATGCATAAAGAAACGAATATATATATGTGTGTGTATGCATATCAACTATTTATTTATTTATATATATATTTAAAAATATATACATATACACTAATACGTATATATATATATATATATATTTTATATGCATATATTCCACTTGCTAAAGTTAGAAATAATAATATTTTAATATATAATATGTATAGCCAATTTAAATTATATATATGTGTATACTTGTACCTCTCGTAAACATTAAGTTAGTGGTTAATAATAATAATAATAATAATAATAATAATAATAATAATAATAATAATAATAATAATAATAATAGTTTAATCCCTATCCTAGCTCACATAGGTTTATAGGAATGATAGGTGGAAGGACTTGAGTAATATGTATTGAAACATAAGTATACGTGTCTTTCTCTCAAATTGAAGTAATAGAAATTCTCATGATAATATAAATAGATTGAAATAATGATATTTCATAATTTCCTTCACACTACTCGTAATC
This sequence comes from Perilla frutescens, assembly GCA_026008535.1. NCBI lineage: Eukaryota > Viridiplantae > Streptophyta > Magnoliopsida > Lamiales > Lamiaceae > Perilla > Perilla frutescens. The sequence goes on from BRKX01000005.1 coordinate 23,816,312, forward strand.
AATAAACAGAATATTATATCCAAATTTAATTAGCATAATTTGAGAAGGGTTCAGTTGAAGGTTTGTCTCTAAACTTAATTTCGAGTTCAATTTTTATAAGTATTCCGTAATAATTGATTATTTGAAAGAAATAGTAATATAACATATGTATTTCAGTAATAAATTTCATTTTTTTTGTGACATGTATAAGAAATTATAAATCTTAATATATTAGCTATTATTTTTGTTTTATTCTTACTTAATTAATGATAGGAAACAAAAGGAATTAAGTGGACATATTCTATATATATATTTTTTTAGTTAATGAACGTGGATTATCAAATTTATTACTTAAATTTAAAAAAAAAAAGAAAAAAAGAAATAAAGATATCAATTAAGTGAGGGTTTAAAGAAAAATGTGATTTATGCATGATTATGTACGGTTGTATGTATGTGTAAATTAGTGTACAGGCGTGTGTGTTTTTAAGTAGTCTATGAAAGCATTAATTGGCAATAATAGTATATGGTTGTAATATATCTATTGAGTTCAAGGGTATTTTATTGCTTGAAGGATGAATGTGATTATGGTAGATCAATTAGGAATTTATAACAAAATAAATAGAAACTTAAATTTAAATTTAAAAAAAAATAATAGAGCTTAGGGATTGAGTTTTATCAGAGGCCATTTAGTTAAACTAAGCAAATGTTGGTTGTTGTAGGCTCAGAAGAAGCAACAGGAATCAAGTAGAATCAATCTGGAAATTTGAAACCTTATCTTTTATCCAGGTGGGCTACTATATCTTTGCAAATTGTATCTTTCGAGTTATTCAGCTCTGATTTGTTAAAATTGCATATGTGACTATCTGTGTTAAATATTTACGTGTTACTGTATGTTGTCGGTGTCTCATATACCAGCGATGTGTCAATGTGATTTGCTAGAGTATGCATGCATTATTTGTCATGCCCTACTCCTTGTCGGTGAGACTAAAATGAAACACTTATTGGTTATACTCATTGGGTATACTTTGGCCATACTCAACTTTACGCGTTGGTGATGTAGTACGGGTTGCGAGCAGTGACTGATTATACTCTTAAGAGCTTCACAATAAAATGTTTTGATGAACTTAGGTTGCTTTAAATTTTAAAATCTCCTAAGCTTCACTACCTGCATGAACACAGATAGATTACTTTAACAAAATGATTTGCATAACTTGAATTGTAAAAACTTGCCCACTGAGTGCACTAGTACTCAGCCCAAATATTTTCAAATATTTTTCAGGTCAGTAGGCTGGCGCGTGGATGTGACGATGCTGAGAGATGGGCTTTTGTTATTTATGTGTTTTCCCATTGTCTCTTTTTGTTAAGTATTCTGTTGATAATGAAGTTTCCGCGCTTGTAATATCCTTTTGTTAAACACTAAGAGCTCAGTTCTTGGTGTTATGAATAGGTATATATTATTATACACCATGTTTGATTATTCTGAGTTTTCTGTTGAGATTTTATTAATCAAATTACCCCATTTCTTTCCCGCTTCTTATTTCCAACCCCCGTGGCGTCCATTTCCACGGTCTTTCGGGACCGGGGCGCTACAATACTGTAGCTACTCACATTGACACAACGATGGTTTAAGAGACTCCAACAACATATATTAGCATGAAAATATTTAACACAGATAATCATATATGCAATTTTAACCAAGCATAGTTTAATAACTCGAAAGATACGTTTTGCAAAGATATAGTAGCCCACTTGGATAGTAGATAAGCTTTCAAATTCTGGGTTGGTTATGCTCAAATTCCTCTACTCCTTCTAGTCCTACAACAACCAGTCTTTGCTTAGTTTTGTAAAAAGCCCCTATTAAAACTTAACCTCTAAGCTTACATTTAATATTTATATGTTCAACCCTATTATTTGTTTAGACATTAAAAATAATAATTGTTTCATAAATATAAACTTTAATTCACTAATTACTATTGGTATGTATTTAGTCCATTGCCTTAACTAAAAGAAATATAGCATAAGAACATTATAGTAAGCTGATAATTTTGGAAACTGTGACATCAACATATATATTGTATTCATGATTAATTTAAAGTCCCCTATTTCAATATTTTAAAAATTATAACATTATTTATGAAACTAGATGCATAGTTTTTAATCAATGAAAGGAAATAAATTTAGTATTTACTTTAGATTATATAATATGCAAAATCAGTAGTGTTCGGTGATTATATACAAATGATTAATGATTTTCTCTATCGCCGTTGCTAATCATGCAAACGTCTTCTTCATCTGATCGGCCGGTTTCCGACCTTAATCATCTGTCTGATTTCTCCTCACGAAAATTAGATTCAAACAACCCTAATATATCCTCTCGAATATTAGCGAAAACTTCTGGGAATTCTCCAAATTCTACAGACACTAGTTCGCAAACTAGGGTTCCTTCTCGTTCGCCATCTCCGGTGCATGGTAAGACTTATGTTGCTGCAGTTCATGAATCAGTTCCTGATCATCATCCGGATATTTTTACGACTTCTCTCTCCCGTATTCAACCCATTAAAAAGGGAGATTTTTGCTCTATCGCTATACCCGATGACCTTTATCAATCTCAACTAGGGTGATTATATACAAATGATAAGATATACATACATATATATCATAATTCCGCATAATTGCATTAAATAAAAGAATATTTACACAATTAACATAATCTTTGAATATATTTATACATATATCTTGCATATCTAGAATTCAATTCATACTTAATAATGAATAGTGTGAATAGAGATAATATTTAACTTTCTATCCTATCCCGATTCAATAATGTTCATTTTCAAAACTCAATCATAAATAATGTATGTTTTGAAAATAAATTATTTTTAATTTTATGTTACAATTTTATGATGTAAAATTCTATTTTTCGTTAAGTTAGTTTTTTTAATATTAAAATATTAGGATTTATGACAATAACGTTAAATAGTATATAAATATAAATTATATGTTGTCATTTAATTGGTAATACATTGTATCATTCAACACACACACACACACTTTGACATTATAATTCATAAAATTAATATCCACGCATCTTGCACGAGATATATTAGTATTTTTTGATTGTAGGGATTTTCGGTTGTAATATTTCACACCTGTATCTTAGAAACTGATTTAGTAATAAATACTCATTACTGAAGAATTTAATAATCAGTAACACATTTAATAAACGTAATGTTCATAAACACATTTCTTAAGTAGTTTGGGGCTTAGTCTGGTCCATATCAATTCTTTTGTCTTCCTTTATTATTTTTATAATTTAATTAGTGACAAAATTACCACCATTAGAAATCAATTTAGATTATGATAAATTTTTTCATTAAACTATAATTTCTCTCATTAATTGTACTACTAATGGCGAAATATTCATCATTAAACCATGAATTACCTCTTAATATATCTATACATATATTAAAGCAAAATTGCATGGGTAAAATTGTAAATAAAAAATATCAGCAAAATATTTCTTACAAATAAATTTCTTTGTAGAAAAAACTTGAACATTTGAAAATGGTGGAGTGGTTTAATGGGCCTCATTGTAAATATTGGAATCCAGACGTCCAACTCAAATCCTGCGTCCAACTTCAAATTTCCACCTCATTCTTTTTCTTTTCTTCCTCTTTTTTCTTTGTTTTTCTTCCTCTTTTCTTTTTCCTTCTTCATATCTTCCTGTTTTTTCTTTGTTTTTTATTCTTCCTCTTTTCTTTCCTTCTTCGTATCTATCTAATATATACTAAGGACACATTGATAATATACTCATACAAAGTAGATCAAAATTTTTCTATATAATAAATATATAAAATATTTCATTGTTTATATATTGAGTATTTAATTTTTAATGTTAATTTCTAATTTGTCTTTCACAACAAATATTATTATTTTGGGCAAGTCATATTATACTATATTAGCGAGTGATAGAAAATATTGTGTTCAATTCCTACGTAATAATGAATAGTGAGAATAGAGATAATATTTAATTTAACATCCTATCCCGATCCAATAATATACGTTTTCAAAACTTAATCATAAATAATATATGTTTTTATCACTATAATTCATTTTTAATTTTATGTTAGAATTTTATGATGTAAAATTCTATTTTTTGTTAATATTAAAATATTAGGATTTATCACAATAACATCAAATAATACATAAATATAAATTATAATTGTATACCTATTGGAACACACAATTATATGTTGTCATTTACTTGATAATTCATTGTATCATTCAACACACACAGAGACACACTTTGACATTATAATTCATAAAATTAATATTCGCGCATCGTGCAGGAGATATACTAGTATTACTTTATTATAGAGATTTTTCGGTTGTAATATTCCACACCAACTTCTTAGAAACTAATTTAGTAATAAATACTCATTACTGAAGAATTTCATAATGAGAAACACATTTAATAAACGTAACGTTCATTCTCATGTTACGATAGGTTGGGGCTTAGTCTTGTCCATATCAATTCTTTTGTCTTCCTTTATTATTTTTATTTTTGTAGATATACCGCCAACTCGGATGACATCATCTACTACACTTTGTGCAACACTCTTTGCTACACATTTAAAAATATTATTTTTTATTCCATTTGTTTCTTCGATTTCAAGTCATTATGCTTTAGTTTAATTTTAAACTTGTTAATTAGGGTTCATTTTCCCAATTAGGATATATAATTATTTTTCAATATTTAATTTCATTTTTTAATTAATAATTGATTATTTTCTAAAAAAATAATTATACACCCTAATTGGGAAAAGTGATCCCTAATTAATAAGTGTAAAACTAAACTAACATATAATCAATTGAAATCGAAGAAAAAAAGGACTACAAATTAATATTTTCAAATGCGTATCATAGATTGTTACACTAAATGTAGTTGATGATTCCATCCGCAGCCCATTAATCAATTTCTGCTTGCTATAAATCCACAATATTAACGTATGTTACTCACTCTAGCTCTTCTTACTCCCCATGTTTAGATTTTCATATCTTGAGTAGAAAAAAATCATAATGATGCTTCTACTACTACTGATAGTTCTTCCAATAATCTTGATTTACGTTCTCCAGAAAGCTAAAAAAAAAAATATCCCCCCCGGTCCTTGGCCATTGCCGTTGATCGGAAACCTCCATCAATTAGCCACCGCCAGTGACCTCCATATTTATTTATGGAAACTTTCTGAACAATACGGCCCCATCATGCAAATGAAATTAGGTTCTACTCCTCTACTTATTATTTCTTCTGCAAAATTGGCAAAAGAAGTGTTGAAAACTCAAGATTTGGCATTTTGCAGTAGACCAAAATCTCTTTCGCAGCAGAAACTATCATATAACTACTTAGACATAATATTCTCACCATACAATGAGTATTGGAGGGAGGTGAGAAAAATCACAACCATTCATCTCTTCAACCTCAAAAAAGTTAAATCTTTTCGCCCCATTCGCGAAGACGAAATCTCTCATTTTATCACAAAGATTTCCAATTTTGCTTCCTCTCATCAAGTTGTGAATCTGAGTGAGATGGCTATGGCTCTTAGTAGTAGTTTGATATGTAGAATTGCTTTTGGTAAGAAATACGATGAGCATGGATCGGAAATGAGACGATTCGATCAACTTCTACATGAGGTTCAGACGATTTCTATCGCTTTCTACATGTCTGATTACTTTCCTGCACTCAGTTGGGTGGATAAACTCACTGGATTGATCAATAAAGTTGATACAACCTGCAAAAAGTTGGATTTATTCTACCAGGAGCTCATCGACGAGCACCTGGACGCGAGTAGGGTTCAAACGATGGATAAGGAAGATGACATTCTCGATATTTTGATCAAACTTAAAGAAGAGCACATATCATCTTCCTTTGATCTCACATGGGATCATATCAAAGCTTTGTTAATGGTATGTTTTTCATTATCCATCTATTATTATTTTCTCAAGTTTCTATATGTTTTGGTTGTTTAATTATTTCACTTATTTTACTAGTTTGATTAGTCAAGATAAGGGTTTTTAAATTTTAGTCTAAACTATTACAACTTAATTATTTATTTTCAATTCAACCAATTAATTAGATATTTCTGCGTAAGAAAAGAGACGTCTTGGGTACAAGCCCGACCGATCCATTTTCTCAACTCAAAAAAATATATAAATTATCTCTATCGGTATGTTGTTTAATTTTACAACATTGCCATATTTTATGATTTCATAATAATATTTAATGTCAAATAATTTTGTCCCCCTAAAACAGCCATTCACAGTTTTTTTGTTACTTAGTTAAGTTTGGGGGTCCACTATAATTAATATTTTATTTTTATAAAAGATTGAACCGTTAATTTCAAGATGTGTTAATTAAATAGTGTTTTAGATCAACGTCAAATAATTTATACATTAAAAAGGGTACGTAATTGGTGCATAGTGTGCGATATGAAAAATAAGTTTTATATATCTCAATGGTTGAAAATGATTACATTTAGGAACACTATTGTCATAGAATATTAAAATTTTATAGATATATTAACGACATGCTCATTTTTGTAGAACATATTTATAGCTGGAACAGATACTAGTGCCTCTGCAATCGTATGGACAATGACTGCACTATTCAAAGCACCCAATGTAATGAAAAAATTACAAGCACAAATAAGAAATTTGATAGGAGAAAAGGGCAAAGTAGATGAAGATGATCTACCTAAACTTCCCTATCTGAAAGCAGTCATCAACGAGACTTTTAGATTGTACCCTGTAACTCCACTACTTGTACCTAGAGAAACAATGGAAAGATGTGTTGTAGATGGCTATGAAATTCAACCAAAAACTGTGGTTTATGTTAGCTCATGGGCAATAGGGAGAGATCCCGACTACTGGGAAAATCCGAATGAATTCATACCTGAAAGATTCTTAAACAGTAATATCGACATAAGAGGGCAAGATTTCGGGTTGTTTCCGTTTGGATCGGGTCGAAGAATGTGTCCTGGAATGCCTATTGGAATTGCAACTGTGGAGCTTGGAGTTGCAAACCTGCTCTATAGTTTTGACTGGGAATTGCCTAAAGGAATTCAAGCAGAAGATGTTGATACAGATAGTGCGCCTGGAATAGTTGTGCTGAAGAAAAATGACCTTCTTCTTTTACCTAAGAAATATGGTGTTTAATTAGCTAATTTTAATGGTTTTTCTTCTATTGTATTGTTGGTCGTACACTATAGTCGATCGCAGTTCGATTTGTATGTTACATTTCGATTAGCGTACGTGGCGTGTGCATTTATAATATTGTTCAGTAGAGTGACATAACATGTTGGTGGTGATGAAACATTTGATGAATATCAAGATATAATAAAATAAAGTACCTATAATAAAATGATGTATTTAATTATGATGTGTTTCTTGATGTCTAATAACACCTCGTATTTTATTCGATTATCATTATTTGTTGAAATAAACTTTAGAGATGAATTTTCATTTAGCATTTTAAATAGTGTGGAAAAAATGGTCACAAATTTAAAGTTGTAATTTATCTATCCACTTTGACATAAATGATAGGGCTCTGGCCCCGAAAGACCATAGAAATGGACGTCACGGGGGTTGAAATTAAGAAGTAGGAAAGAAATGAGCTAATCTGATTAACGAGACCACAATTGAAGACTCAGAACAGCCAAACATGCTTAAAATACTTATATTTGTCTGTAATACCAAGATTAGAGTTCGTAGCATTTAACAAAAGAATATCATAAACGCGGAAGCTCAATTCTCAATAGAATACTAACAAAAAGAAACAACTAGAAAATACGTAAATAACTAAAGCCTATCTTTCAGCATTGTCACGTCCACGCGCCAGCCTACTGACCTGAAAATGTTTGAAATATTTAGGTCGAGTACTAATACACTTAGTGGGTAAGTTTTCACAATTTAAGTTATGCAAATCATTTTGTAAAAGTAAACTATCTGTTTCCATGCAGGTAGTGAAGCTTAGGAGGTTTTAAAGTTGAAAGCAACCTAAGTTCACCAAAACGTTTTAACGTGAAGCGCTAAGAGTATAACCAGTCACTACTCGCAACCCCTACTAGATCACCAACGCATAGAGTTTATGAGTATAACCAATGAGTATAACTGTTCATTTTAGTCTTTCAATAAGGAATATGACATGACGAATAATGCACGCAATACTGTAGCAACTCACATTGACACAGCGCTGGTTTAAGAGACTCCGACAATATATAGTAGCATGAAAATATTTAACACAGATAATCACATATGCAATTTTAATCAAGCATAGTTTAATAACTCGAAAGATACGATTCGCAAAGATATAGTAGCCCACTTGGATAGTAGATAAGCTTTCAAATTCTGGGTTGGTTCTGCTCAAATTCCTCTACTCCTTCTAGTCCTACAACAACCAGTCTTTGCTTAGTTTTGTAAAAAGCCCCTATTAAAACCTAACCTCTAAGCTTATTTAATATTTATTTGTTCAACCCTATTATTTGTTTAGACATTAAAAATAATAATTGTTTCATAAATAGAAACTTTAATTCACTAATTACTATTGGTATGTATTTAGTCCATTGCCCAACTAAAAGAAATATAGCATAAGAATATTATAGTAAGCTGATAATTTTGGAAACTATGACATCAACCTATATATTGTATTCATGAATAATTTAAAGTCCCCTATTTCATTATTTTAAAAATTATAACATTATTTATGAAACTAGATGCATAGTTTTTAATCAATGAAAGGAAATAAATTTAGTATTTACTTTAGATTATATAATATGCGAAATCAGTGTTGTTCGGTGATTATATACAAATGATAAGATATACATACATATATATCATAATTCCGCATAATTGCATTTAATAAAAGAATATTTACACAATTAACCTAATCTTTGAATATATATATACATATATCTTGCATATCTAGAATTCTATTTATACTTAATAATGAATAGTGTGAATAGAGATAATATTTAACTTTCTATCCTATCCCGATTCAATAATGTTCATTTTCAAAACTCAATCATAAATAATGTATGTTTTGAAAATAAATTATTTTTAATTTTATGTTACAATTTTATGATGTAAAATTCTATTTTTCGTTAAGTTAGTTTTTTTAATATTAAAATATTAGGATTTATGACAATAACGTTAAATAGTATATAAATATAAATTATATGTTGTCATTTAATTGGTAATACATTGTATCATTCAACACACACACACACACACTTTGACATTATAATTCATAAAATTAATATCCACGCATCTTGCACGAGATTTATTAGTATTTTTTGATTATAGGGATTTTCGGTTGTAATATTTCACACCTGCTTCTTAGAAACTGATTTAGTAATAAATACTCATTACTGAAGAATTTAATAATCAGAAACACATTTAATGAACGTAATGTTCATAAACACATTTCTTAAGTAGTTTGGGGCTTAGTCTGGTCCATATCAATTCTTTTGTCTTCCTTTATTATTTTTATAATTTAATTAGTGACAAAATTACCACCATTAGAAATCAATTTAGATTATGATAAATTTTTTCATTAAACTATAATTTCTCTCATTAATTGTACTACTAATGGCGAAATATTCATCATTAAACCATGAATTGCCTCTCAATATATCTATACATATATTAAAGCAAAATTACATGGGTAAAATTATAAATAAAAAATATCAGCAAAATATTTCTTACAAATAAATTTCTTTGTAGAAAAAACTTGAAAATTTGAAAATGGTGGAGTGGTTTAATGGGCCTCGTTGTAAATATTGGAATCCAGACGTCCAACTCAAATCCTGCGTCCAACTTCAAATTTACACCTCATTCTTTTTCTTTTATTCCTCTTTTTTCTTTGTTTTTTCTTCCTCTTTTTTTCCTTCTTCATATCTTCCTCTTTTTTCTTTGTTTTTTATTCTTCCTCTTTTCTTTCCTTCTTCGTATCTGTCTAATATGTACCAAGGACATATTGATAATATACTTATACAAAGTAGATCAAAACTTTTCTATTTAATAAATATATAAAATATTTCATAGTTTATATATTGAGTATTTATTTTTTAATGTTAATTTCTAATTTGTCTTTCACAACAAATATTATTATTTTGGGCAAGTCATATTATACTATATTAGCGAGTGATAGAAATTACTGTGTTCAATTTCTACGTAATAATGAATAGTGAGAATAGAAATAATATTTAATTTAACATCCTATCCCGATCCAATAATATACGTTTTCAAAACTTAATCATAAATAATATATGTTTTTATCACTATAATTCATTTTTAATTTTATGTTAGAATTTTATGATGCAAAATTCTATTTTTTGTTAATATTAAAATATTAGGATTTATGACAATAACATCAAATAATACATAAATATAAATTATAATTATATACCTATTGGAACACACAATTATATGTTGTCATTTAATTGATAATTCATTGTTTCATTCAACACACACAGAGACACACTTTGACATTATAATTCATAAAATTAATATTCGCGCATCGTGCAGGAGATATACTAGTATTACTTTATTGTAGGGATTTTTGGTTGTAGTATTCCACACCAACTTCTTAGAATCTAATTTAGTAAACGTAACGTTCATTCTCATTGTACGATAGGTTGGGGCTTAGTCTTATCCATATCAATTCTTTTATCTGTTGGTTTTGTATACTGGAAAGCTTGTCTTTGTATACAATAAACAATATTAAGATAATATAGATTGAATAATAATTGCAGTCACTGTTTGTGTATATATTTATTGTTATATATTTATATGCATGGTTCCATATACTTGCATTGTAGATGATATGGTGTGGGTCAACACACGGTAAAGATCATATCATTGGATTCCTTGCAATGTATTAAAAGGCTCACGGCTTAGATGGTCTTGAACCCACCATCGGTATACCGTAGAATAATCTGATAGTTAGTTTATCTTGACTAACTGATTATTCTAGTACACTGGCTTGTGTAGTGAGGAGGATCACGATAGGATACTATTCTCTATTCTGACCTTAAGTGAGAGAATAAAGATCCACAGAGTTCGGGTTCTGAACTCATGTTTTATTGATGAGCATATGTGTGCATTGTTTGTTACTTTGACTTATCAATGGGTGAGATCCTTTCGTGGGTCAATAAACTCGATATCTTGGGTAATAATAGTGCATACATGATGTATCGTGCAATATGCATGAGCACCGTGTCCTGGTGCGCCAGGTTGATGATGTCCTCTTGAGGAAGCACGTAGATCATGAGAAGCCCTACAGGTAGAATATTAATTTATTCTTTACATGATATGGAAATCGTGCGATACTACTCAAGGAACAAGATATTAATTAATTATAGATGTCAGAAACTTACATAATTAATTAATAGACATTATATCTTAAGCATGGGGAATGACTGAATTAAAGAAGAAAGCATATTCGCAAATATGTATTAAATTGGTAGGTCAGTATTATTTCTTTAGTGGCATAAAAATAATACTTAATTTATTTAATTATATCCTAAGTTTATTGGATATTAGAAATTAAATAAATTAGTAGGCCAATTTAATATTCTTCTAGATCCCTATTGTAGCCCAATATGACCTAAGTGGACTATGAATGGAACAAGAGTTGGAGGCCCAAGCCCAATAGGGTTTGGAGAGTTAATTTTTGTTCCCTCCCCTATAATAAGGGAGGGGGGCACGAAAATTATATGAAAAATACACTCTAATACAGCCCCTCTAAGTGCTCTCTTGATTCCTAGAGTTTCCACAACCGTTTAGTAGTCTGCAGCCCACCCTGTATCTAAACAAGGTCCGGGAATACAGCAGAAGATCAAGAAGTAGAATATTGGAGCTGTGTGTTTCGAACACCATGAAGATTCACCATGATCATGTGTTCTCCATCAACAACGGGATTAGATCTTTAATCCCGTGAGCAACCTGACAAAGTTTGTAAGTACCGGTTTCGATAGATTCTATTTTATTCCGCTACAATAGATTCGAAATTGAAACTTCCATGTTAATTCAACATAGGATAATTAATGTCACACATAAAATTATGATTTACATGAGTTAGAATTAATGACATCCAAATAGATCATGTGGGGTATAATTCGAGAAAACCCCAACAATTGGTATCAGAGCAGGTTTTGGCTCCGCTAGAGAATTAATTCTATGGTAAATTCGAATTGTATGTTTAAATCTGTAGATGAATTTTAAGTATTAAAATTTTCAGATTTAATTGTTCATCATGTTCGAATTTTTTGGATTAAAATCGGTTTGGAATTTTTGAAGTAAATTCGAAAATTCTATATTTTAATTCATGATAATGTCGAAATTCTTAGTGTTAAATTTGGGTAGGAATTTTGATGCAGGTCAAAATATCTGGATTTAGTACTAATGAAGTTTTTCGATTTTTTTTTGATTAAAAGTTGGAGAGGATTTTATTTTGAAATCCTAATTTTTAATCACATGTAGATTCGGTCATAGGGTAGTTAATTTGGAAAGATGTTTTATCTATGGTAAAATTTCCAAATGTTTGATTCCCACAATGATCGATATCTTTGTTAATTCAAATTTCCTAATTTTATTTCATATTTTCGTTCCCTTTTTAATTGAATTTGGAAGGAATTTTGATGAATATCAAAAGTTCCAAATTTAATTAGGGATAGGGATCGAATTTGATGGGGATTAGAATTGGAGAAGGTAATCTTTGATGTATATCAAAAGTTACCAAATTCTAATTCAAGTAGGTTTCAAAATAGAATTTTAAATTTTGTAAGTGTTTGAAGAGGATCAAACTTCCATATTTTTTATTCTAGTAATTTTGATACCTAGTATATAATTTGGAAAGGATTTTGATTAATATCAAATTTTCAAATTATTAATTTTATTTAGGGATATTCGAAATATGGAGATCAAATATTCAAAAATTTGATGTTAAATTAATTCCCTAAATTGATCCATATTTTTCGAAAATCTAGAATTAGACTTGGAATAGATTTTTTGATGTTATCAAAATTTCCATATCTAATCCTAGAGATATTTTTAAAATATGGGAGATTATAATTGGATAAGGTAATTTTGATAAATATCAAAAGTTACCTAATTATAATCCAAATAGGTTTCAAAATAGAATTTTAAATTTGGAAAGTATTTGAAGTGGATCAAAATTTCCAGATTTATTATTCTTAGAATTTTCAAAACCTAGCTATTTAATTTAGAATAGATTTTTGATTAATATCAAAATTTTTAGATTTAATTATTTAGGGACTTTCGAAAATTAAGGAATTTTATTTGGGAAAGATTTTTGATAAATATCAAAAAATTTCCAGATTTATTCCTTATGTTATTTTCGAAGAATTAAGATTGAATTTGGTGGAAAATTATAATTAATTTCCAAATTTTATCTTAGTGTATTATTCGAAATTATGAGATTTAATTTGGAGGAATTTTTTATTTATTTTGAAAATTTCCATATTTTATCTTTGTGATAATTTTGAAAGTATAAGATTTAATTTGGTGGAATATTTTAATTAATTTTAAAATTTCCAAATTTAATCTTATGCTATTTTTGAAAATCTTAATTTAATTAAGGATAATTTTCGAAAATGCTCATGTATGGATATCATATGCAATTTTATGTTTATCACTTAAAATTTGATGGTTGTTGTATGTAGACGGTTTTTGTTTGCAGGTGATACCGACTATCATGGCCTTTTAATTTATGTGATGTGATGATTTAATTTATGTTGAATGTATGGTTGTTGATGGTCGTATGCCGGTTTGGCTATGAGGTTTTTATCCATGAGAAAATCCATGGATTAGACTAGCATTTATTTTATTACGTTGGTTTAATGTAATAGGAAAAATAAATGTTAGAGTATTTAGATGGAATTTTTGAAATTCCATGTGTCTTGAGTTGTATCTTTTTATTCCTTCATTATTCTAGATATATTAGAATTTTCCATAATTAAAATCTTTATCATATGGAAATTGAATATTTAAGATAATGATTACTTTATCCTAGTGGATTTGGATAAGGTAATTGATATCTTTGAATTTATTCAAATATGATAGGATAAGATTTAAATTAGGAACAGAAATCCTTATAGACTTAGATAAGGAAAGGGATTCTTCTCAAGAAAGGAAAGTGGAGCAGCCCCAATCAAGGAAGGACGACATCCCGGACATGTCCCGAAACCCTAAATCGGCGTTAGGGTTTTGGCGAGACGCTTGGTGGTGGCGCGGATGACGTCCAGATTTCCGGAGCTGATTTTCCAAGATTATCTCATGAATACAACATGAGAAATATGCCATGATAGTTGGTTTAAATTATTATGCTTATTATGTTGTTGTTTACATGTCATGGATGTTTATCATTTTATGTGATGATCTTGCATGCTAATGAGATAAAATGAAAACCTCAAGTATAAATAACTAAGTGGGAGAGATTCATACCAAAGTATGTAGAAATCTAATCGGTCTCCATTAAATCTGATTTAATTGAGAAGTGATGGCCATGCGCGTTGACATCGGTCTTCCTCCATATCGGATGTGTCATATCATAGATTTCTCTAGAAGTTAAATCTCCTTATATGGATAGCTGTAGAACACTATTAGAACTAACTGACTTCTCCATCTGGAGCGGTTAATTTCGAAATAGTGCTCTTGGTGCAACGATAATGGTATTCACACTTAGATGTAATTTATTAATAAACGTCCACACTATCGTAGCTTATTAATTAGATGATTACATGACCGGGAATATTACTGACTATTAATTCACTTGTCAAAAGGAAACTTGACTGGAGGTGAATTAAAGGCTAATAATCTGTTTAGAAATAAATTCCATAAACGTCCACACTATCGTGGCTTATGGGAAACATTTTTAAAATGTCGGTGGATATACATATAATTCTTTTTGAGGATTTCACATTATATGATTATCCGAAAAGGTGTGACTGTACTGCATGTTTAGTTTTTCAGTTATTTCTATATTATCATGGCACTCTCCAACTTGTCTTCTATTCTCAAAAGTTTAATATCGGTGAATTACTAAAGACTGAATTCGGAACTTAAAACATTGTCTTAAACGGCTGAAGGTTTAGTTGTACTTGATGAGGAATGTCATAAGAAATCAGTTGCGAATTCTGATGAAGTAGTGAGAATCTCTTATGATGTAATCTCAAGAAACTCTTCGGACATCAGAATTACACAACAAAATGCATTGCCATGAAAAATCTAAAAAATACCAAGATAGTCGATTCCATTCCTGTAAGGGATCACGTTCTCCGGATGATAAGGTGCTTATCGGAGATCAAAACCCTGGATGGTGAACAAGATACCGAGTCTTAATCGACTTGGTGTTTAATAGTCTGTCCCTGAAGCTTAAATAGTTCTTTTGAACTTTAGCATGATAAAGAATTATGTCACTTTATCAGAAATGCTTGTTGATCTTCAGACAGCTGAGATGCTAGTGAAAAGTATCTAGAAGCGCAAACCGCTGAGAGAAATGCATCTTCGGTTAAGAAAAGAAATGCATCTCAACCAAAGGAAGCGTGTAGGGCAATAAAGAAAATTACATAGTTACCTCAAAAGGACTTTAAGTCCAAAGGATATGTGCTTCAAGTACAATCAGCTGAGACATTGTAAGTCTGAGTGTCCTCTCAAAAAGGAAAGGTATCTCTCACTCGTTTGAGTGAAGATGAGATCACTATGTACATGTGCAATGTTATGGTAAAGTGGCGGTTATTACAGTGGGAGACATAGACATACCTTTAGTAGTGATAGATTTTAGTCTTTAAAATGATTGTCTGTATGTGCTAGAATTTAGAAACTTGGTTTCTGTTTCTAAGTTGGTTTTGGATTGATATTTTGTTACTTTTGATAACTAGATTGTTATCATGGTTGGAAAACATTTTATCTATTCTGGCACATTGGATGGACATCTTTAAATACACTAAAATCTATGCTTAACACTACAAAACAACTATTGAATACATTGATCAACCTCAATAAAAGGAAAAAATCTTCGCAAAGGAATCAAACCTATCTTTGGCATCTAAGACTTGGATATATTATTCTTAAGAGGATTCAAAGTTTGATAAACAATGGTCCATTAGTCTCACTGGTCCTAGAATCGTTTCTTTGTGCAAATCCTGCTAAGAAGGTAAGATGACCAAGTGTCCTTTAAGGATAAAGGAATAGATTCAAAGAAGTTATTAGGTTTAGTTCACTCTGCTTATGTGGCCCTAGTGACAAGTACCTCTTAGGCGACTTTAGGGATCACTTGGCGGAGAATGGGATTGCATCCCGGTTAACTACGTCTGCTATTCAAACAGTAGAATGACGTAGTGGTGTGAAGAAACTGAATGTTATTAGAAATGGTTAGATCGATGATGAGCTATTCAAAGTTGTTTATTTCGTTTTGCGGATATGTCCTAGAAACGACGATTGTCTGTTGGATATCCCAGATGAATGAAAAGTGGTTTATTTTATAGTCCTAAGAATCAGAAGGACATTGTAAGCACTAATGCCTGATTCTTAGAAGAAGACTATATAATAAGTCACAAGGTTAAGGACAAGATCGTTCTTAATGGTTTGAGGAAGGGACATTCGAATCCTACACCAAAGTGTACAAGAAGAGGTACCACCTAATACTGCACAATGTGTCACGAAGGTATAGAAAATTCTTCATCGTAGTGGGAGGGTTGTACGCCAACCTAATAGATTCCTTAGTCTAGAAGAATTTTCTGATTTTCTGGAAAGACTAAATGAATTGGATCTCAGAAACTATGATGGAGTGGTTCAAGATAAGGATGCGGTTCCTTGGAAAACTGCAATGGAATCTGAAATGGGATCTATAGATCACCATGATAGTGGGAGCTTGTAGAACCACTAAATGGGAGTTAAACTCATTTGGTGAAAGTAGATCTACAAAAAGAAAGAGATGATCCAATGGATTGTTAGATCTGGAATCTCTTGTCTATTGCTACTCATTTTAACTTATTTTTTTGGCAAATAGATGTCAACACAATTTTTTCTGAACGGAAGTCTTGAGGATAATATCTATATGCGACAAACAAAGGGATTCATTGCTAAAGGCTAATAGCACTCAGTGTGCTAGCTCAGAAGTCCATTCGTGGATTTAAGTAAGCATCAAGATCTTGGAATATCCGATCTAACGAAGTTATCCAGTCGCATGGATTCGTGGAGAAATCGGATAAAGGCTGTGTGTACAAGAGGCGTGACATAAACGTGGTGGTTATCCTAGTACCATATGTTAAATAACAACTTGCTTATTGGGTAACAATGAGAAGGAGTTATTAAACATAGGGGTGTGGCTGTCCAGGCATTTCGATATGAAGGATTTGGGTTGATGTACTCATTCCAGGTTGTCTATATCAAAAATGTGCTAGCTAGATTCAACATACAAATTCCAAGAAAAGTTTTATACCTTTCGAGCATGGAATACATCTACTCAAGGAAATGTGCTACCCAAACACATAATGAGATAGATGTGAAAAATGAGATTCCTTATGCTTCTGCAAAAGGAAGACTCATGTATGTTATACTATGCACCCGGCCCGATATCTGCTATGCAGTAACATAGTGGGAAGATGTCGTTTTAACCCTAGTTAAGGACAATGGACTGTGGTAAAAAGCATTCTCAAGAGAACTTGAGATAGTATACTTGTTTACCACTCGGACAGTCTAATTGCCTTGGGTTATACGGGTTTAATTTTTCCGAAACTGATAAAAAGGATTAGAGTAAATCTTCCTCGGCATATGTGTTTAAATTGGGAAGAGGAGTCGTAGCATGGAGGAGTAAGGCAGAAATGCATGCTAACTCCACCAAGAAAGTCGAGTATGTGGCTAGCTCTGAGGCTACGAAAGATTGTGCGACTCCATAGCTTCTTGTTGGACTCGGGCGTGGTTCCTGATTTACCTTAGGAGTATCACGGCACACTGTGATAACTCCAGTGCAGTAGCAAATTTGAAAAAGAATCCAGAGTCCATGGGGCAATTAATACATAGGATTATAGTACCACCTTATACAAAATATAAGGGAGGAAGATGTGGCAGTGGTCAAGATTGCATTGGAAGATAAAAATGGATGTCCCATTCACGAGCCTTCCAAGCTCAGACCTTCAATGGTCAAGTGGAGATAATGGGAGTGGATGCAGACCCGGGGCCGTTTTTGAGTTTATGTTATGTTGGAGAGTTAGCCAGTGTGTTTTTTATACTTGAAAGACATGCTTCGAGTATAAGTGGGAGATTGTTGGTTTTGTATACTGGAAAGCTTGTCTTTGTATACAATAAACAATATTAAGATAATATAGATTGAATAATAATTGCAGTCACTGTTTGTGTATATATTTATTGTTATATATTTATATGCATGGTTCCATATACTTGCATTGTAGATGATATGGTGTGGGTCAACACACGGTAAAGATCATATCATTGGATTACTTACAATGTATTAAAAGGCTCATGGCTTAGATGGTCTTGAACCCACCATCGGTACACCGTAGAATAATCTGATAGTTAGTTTATCTTGACTAACTGATTATTCTAGTACGCTGGCTTGTGTATTGAGGAGGATCACGATAGGATACTATTCTCTATTCTGACCTTAAGTGAGAGAATAAAGATCCATAGAGTTCGGGTTCTGAACTCATGTTTTATTGATGAGCATATGTGTGCATTGTTTGTTACTTTGACTTATGAATGGGTGAGATCCTTTCGTGGGTCAATAAACTCGATATCTTGGGTAATAATAGTTTATAGATGATGTATCGTGCAATATGCATGAGCACTGTGTCCTGGTGCGCCAGGTTGACGATGTCCTCTTGAGGAAGCACGTAGATCATGGGAAGCCCTGCAGGCAGAATATTAATTTATTCTTTACATGATACGGAAATCATGCGGTACTACTCAAGGAACAAGATATTAATTAATTATAGATGTCAGAAGCTTACATAATTAATTAATGGACATTATATCTTAAACATGGGGAATGACTGAACTAAAGAAGAAAGCATATTCACAAATATGTATTAAATTGGTAGGTCAGTATTATTTCTTTAGTGGAATAAAAATAATACTTAATTTATTTAATTATATCCTAAGTTTATTGGATATTAGAAATTAAATAAATTAGTAGGCCAATTTAATATTCTTCTAGATCCCTGTTGTAACCCAATATGACCTAAGTGGACTGGGAATGGAACAAGAGTTGGAGGCCCAAGCCCAATAGGGTTTGGAGAGTTAATTTTTGTCCCCACCACAATAATAAGGGAGGGGGGGGCACGAAAATTATATGAAAAATACACTCTAATACATCCCCTCTAAGTGCTCTCTTGATTCCTAGAGTTTCCACAACCGTTTAGTAGTCTGCAGCCCACCCTGCATCTAAACAAGGTCCGGGAATACAACAGAAGATCAAGAAGTAGAATATTGGAGCTGTGTGTTTCGAACACAATGAAGATTCACCATGATCATGTGTTCTCCATCAACAATGGGATTAGATCTTCAATCCCGTGAGCAACCCGACAAAGTTTGTAAGTACCGGTTTCGATAGATTCTATTTTATTCCGCTGCAATAGATTCGAAATTGAAACTTGCATGTTAATTCAACATAGGATAATTAATGTCACGCATAAAATTATGATTTACATGAGTTAGAATTAATGGCATCCAAATAGATCCTGTGGGGTACAATTCGAGAAAACCCCAACATTATCTTCCTTTATTATTTTTATTTTTGTAGATATACCGCCAACTCGGATGAAATCATCTACTACACTTTGTGCAACACTCTTTGCTACACATTTAAAAATATTGTTTTTTATTCCACTTTTTTCTTCGATTTCAAGTCATTTTGCTTTAATTTAATTTTAAACTTGTTAATTAGGGTTCATTTTTCCAATTAGGATATATAATTATTTTTCAATATTTAATTTCATTTTTTACTTAATAATTGATTATTTTCTAAAAAAATAATTATATACCCTAATTGGGAAAAGTGATCCCTAATTAATAAGTGTAAAACTAAACTAACATATAATTAATTGAAATCGAAGAAAAAAAGGACTACAAATTAATATTTTCAAATGTGTAGCATAGATTGTTACACAAAATGTAGTTGATGATTCCATCCGCGGCCCATTAATCAATTTTTGCTTGCTATAAATCCACAATATTAATGTATGTTACTCACTCTAGCTCTTCTTACTCCCCGTGTTTAGATTTTCATATCTTGAATAGAAAAAAATCATAATGATGCTTCTACTACTACTGATAGTTCTTCCGATAATCTTGATTTACGTTCTCCAGAAAGCTAAAAAAAAAATATCCCCCCCCGATCCTTGGCAATTGCCGTTGATGGGAAACCTCCATCAATTAGCCACCGCCAATGACCTCCATATTTATTTATGGAAACTTTCTGAACAATACGGCCCCATCATGCAAATGAAATTAGGTTCTACTCCTCTACTCATAATTTCTTCTGCAAAATTGGCAAAAGAAGTGTTGAAAATTCAAGATTTGGCATTTTGCAGCAGACCAAAATCTCTTTCGCAGCAGAAACTATCATATAACTATTTAGACATAATATTCTCACCATACAATGAGTATTGGAGGGAGGTGAGAAAAATCACAACCATTCATCTCTTCAACCTCAAAAAAGTTAAATCTTTTCGCCCCATTCGCGAAGACGAAATCTCTCATTTTATCACAAAGATTTCCAATTTTGCTTTCTCTCATCAAGTTATGAATCTGAGTGAGATGGCTATGGCTCTTAGTAGTAGTTTGATATGCAGAATTGCTTTTGGTAAGAAATACGATGAGCATGGATAGGAAATTAGACGATTCGATCAACTTCTACATGAGGTTCAGACAATTTCTATCGCTTTCTACATGTCTGATTACTTTCCTGCACTCAGTTGGGTGGATAAACTCATTGGATTGATCAATAAAGTTGATACAACCTGCAAAAAGTTGGATTTATTCTACCAGGAGCTCATCGACGAGCACCTGGACGCGAGTAGGGTTCAAATGATGGATAAGGAAGATGACATTCTCGATATTTTGATCAAACTTAAAGAAGAGCACATGTCCTCTTCCTTTGATCTCACATGGGATCATATCAAAGCTTTGTTAATGGTATGTTTTTCATTATCCATCTATTATTATTTTCTCAAGTTTCTATATGTTTTGGTTGTTTAATTATTTCACTTATTTTACTAGTTTGATTAGTCAAGATAAGGGTTTTTAAATTTTAGTCTAAACTATTACAACTTAATTATTTATTTTCAATTCAACTAATTATTTAGATATTTCTGTGTAAGAAAAGAGACGTCTTGGGTACAAGCCCGACCGATCCATTTCCTCAAATCAAAAAAATATATAAATTATCTATATCGGTATGTTGTTCAATTTTACAACATTGCCATAGTTTATGATTTCATAATAATATTTAATGTTAAATAATTTGATCCCACTAAAACAGCCATTCACAGTTTTTTTGTTACTTAGTTAAGTTGGGGGGTCCACTATAATTAATATTTTATTTTTATAAAAGATCGAACCGTTCATTTCAAGATGTGTTAATTAAATAGTGTTTTTGATCAACGTCAAATAATTTATACATTAAAAAGGGTACGTAATTGGTGCATAGTGTGCGATATGGAAAATAAGTTTTATATATCTCAATGGTAGAAAATGATTACGTTTAGGAACACTATTGTCATAAAATATTAAAATTTTATAGATATATTAACGACATGCTCACTTTTGTAGACACATATTTATAGCTGGAACAGATACTAGTGCCTCTGCAATCGTATGGACGATGACTGCACTATTCAAAGCACCCAATGTAATGAAAAAATTGCAAGCACAAATAAGAAATTTGATAGGAGAAAAGGGCAAAGTAGATGAAGATGATCTACCTAAACTTCCCTATCTGAAAGTAGTTATCAACGAGACTTTTAGATTATACCATGTAACTCCACTACTTGTACCTAGAGAAACAATGGAAAGATGTGTTGTAGATGGCTACGAAATTCAACCAAAAACTGTGGTTTATGTTAGCTCATGGGCAATAGGTAGAGATCCCGACTACTGGGAAAATCCGAATGAGTTCATACCTGAAAGATTCTTAAACAGTAATATCGACATAAGAGGGCAAGATTTCGGGATGTTTCCGTTTGGATCGGGTCGAAGAATGTGTCCCGAAATGCCTATTGGAATTGCAACTGTGGAGCTTGGAGTTGCAAACCTGCTCTATAGTTTTGACTGGGAATTGCCTAAGGGAATTCAAGCAGAAGATATTGATACAGATGGTGCGCTAAGAATAGTTGTACTAAAGAAAAATGACCTCCTTCTTTTACCTAAGAAATATGGTGCTTAATTAGCTAATTTTAATGGTTTTTCTTCTATTGTATTGTTGGTCGTACACTATAGTCGGTCGTAGTTCGATTTGTATGTTACATTTCGATTAGCATACGTGGCGTGTACATTTATATTGTTCAGTAGAGTGACATAACATGTTGGTAGTGATGAAACATTTGATGAATATCAAGATATAATAAAATAAAGTACCTATAATAAAATGATGTATTTAATTATGATGTGTTTGTTGATGCCTAATAACACCTCGTATTTTATTCGATTATCATTATTTGTTGAAATAAACTTTAGAGATGAATTTTCATTTAGCATTTTAAATAGTGTGGAAAAAATGGTCACAAATTTAAAGTTGTAATTTATCTATCCACTCTGACATAAATGGTAGCGATCTGGCCACGAAAGACCATAGAAATGGACGTCACGGGGGTTGGAATTAAGAAGCAGGAAAGAAAGGAGCTAATCTGATTAACGAGACCTTAATAGAAGACTCAGGACAACCGAACATGCTTAAAATACATATATTTGTCTGTAATACCCACATTAGAGTTCGTAGCATTTAACAAAAGAATATCATAAGCGAGGAAGCTCAATTCTCAATAGAATACTAATAAAAAGAACCAACTAGAAAATACGTAAATAACTAAAGCCCATCTTTCAGCATTGTCACGTCCACGCGCCAGCCTACAGACCTGAAAATGTTTGAAATATTTAGGCCGACTACTAATACACTCAGTGGGTAAGTTTTCACAATTTAAGTTATACAAATCATTTTGTAAAAGTAAACTATCTGTGTCCATGCAGGTAGTGAAACTTAGTTAAAGTTGAAAGTAACCTAAGTTCACCAAAACATTTTAACGTGAAGCGCTAAGAGTATAACCAGTCACTACTCGCAACCCCTACTACATCACCAACGCATAGAGTTTATGAGTATAACTGTTCATTTTAGTCTTTCAACAAGGAATATGGCATGACGAATAATGCACGCAATACTGTAGTTACTCACATTGACACAGCGCTGGTGTTTGTAAAAGTAAACTATCTGTGTCCATGCAGGTAGTGAAGCTTAGGAGGTTTTAAAGTTGAAAGCAACCTAAGTTCACCAAAACGTTTTAACGTGAAGCACTAAGAGTATAACCACTCACTACTCGCAACCCCTACTACATCACCAACGCATAGAGTTTATGAGTATAACTATTCATTTTAGTCTTTCAACAAGGAATATGGCATGACGAATAATGCACGCAATACTGTAGCTACTCACATTGAAACAACGCTGGTTTAAGAGACTCCGACAATATATATTAGCATGAAAATATTTAACACAGATAATCACATATGCAATTTTAACCAATCATAGTTTAATAACTCGAAAGATACGATTTGCAAAGATATAGTAGCCCACTTGGATAGTAGATAAGCTTTCAAATTCTGGGTTGGTTCTGCTCAAATTCCTGTACTCCTTCTAGTCCTACAACAACCAGTCTTTGCTTAGTTTGGTAAAAAGCCCCTATTAAAATTTAACATCTAAGCTTACATTTAATATTTATATGTTCAACCCTATTATTTGTTTAGACATTAAAAATAAGAATTGTTTCATAAATATAAACTTTAATTCACTAATTACTATTGGTATGTATTTAGTCCATTGCCTTAACTAAAAGAAATATAGCATAAGAACATTATAGTAAGCTGATAATTTTGGAAACAGTGACATCAACCTATATATTGTATTCATGATTAATTTAAAGTCCCCTATTTCAATATTTTAAAAATTATAACATTATTTATGAAACTAGATGCATAGTTTTTAATCAATGAAAGGAAATAAATTTAGTATTTACTTTAGATTATATAATATGCGAAATCAGTAGTGTTCGGTGATTATATACAAATGATAAGATATACATACATATATATCATAATTCCGCATAATTGCATTAAATAAAAGAATATTTACACAATTAACCTAATCTTTGAATATATATATATATATACATATATCTTGCATATCTAGAATTCAATTCATACTTAATAATGAATAGTGTGAATAGAGATAATATTTAACTTTCTATCCTATCCCGATTCAATAATGTTCATTTTCAAAACTCAATCATAAATAATGTATGTTTTTAAAAAAAATTACTTTAATTCATTTTTAATTTTATGTTACAATTTTATGATGTAAAATTCTATTTTTCATTAATGTAGCTTTTTAATATTAAAATATTAGGATTTATGACAATAACGTTAAATAGTATATAAATATAAATTATATGTTGTCATTTAATTGGTAATACATTGTATCATTCAACACACACACACACACACACACACACTTTGACATTATAATTCATAAAATTAATATCCACGCATCTTGCACGAGATATATTAGTATTTTTTGATTGTAGGGATTTTCGGTTATAATATTTCACAGCTGCTTCTTAGAAACTGATTTAGTAATAAATACTCATTACTGAAGAATTTAATAATCAGAAACACATTTAATAAACGTAATGTTCATAAACACATTTCTTAAGTAGTTTGGGGCTTAGTCTGGTCCATATCAATTCTTTTGTCTTCCTTTATTATTTTTATAATTTAATTGGTGACAAAATTACCACCATTAGAAATTAATTTAGATTATGATAAATTTTTTCATTAAACTATAATTTCTCTCATTAGTTGTACTACTAATGGCTAAATATTCATCATTAAACCATGAATTGCCTCTTAATATATCTATACACATATTAAAGCAAAATTGCATGCGTAAAATTGTAAATAAAAAATATCAGCAAAATATTTCTTACAAATAAATTTCTTTTTAGAAAAAACTTGAACATTTGAAAATGGTGGAGTGGTTTAATGGGCCTCGTTGTAAATATTGGAATCCAGACGTCCAACTCAAATCCTGCGTCCAACTTCAAATTTCCACCTCATTCTTTTTCTTTTCTTCCTCTTTTTTCTTTGTTTTTTCTTCCTCTTTTTTTTTCCTTCTTCATATCTTCCTCTTTTTTCTTTGTTTTTTATTCTTCCTCTTTTCTTTCCTTCTTCGTATCTATCTAATATATACTAAGGATACATTGATAATATACTCATACAAAGTAGATCAAAACTTTTCTATATAATAAGTATATAAATTATTTCATTGTTTATATATTGAGTATTTATTTTTTTAATGTTAATTTCTAATTTGTCTTTCACAACAAATATTATTATTTTGGGCAAGTCATATTATACTATATTAGCGAGTGATAGAAATTACTGTGTACAATTCCTACGTAATAATGAATAGTGAGAATAGAGATAATATTTAATTTAACATCCTATCACGATCCAATAATATACGTTTTCAAAACATAATCATAAATAATATATGTTTTTATCACTATAATTCATTTTTAATTTTATGTTAGAATTTTATGATGTAAAATTCTATTTTTTGTTAATATTAAAATATTAGGATTTATGACAATAACATCAAATAATATATAAATATAAATTATAATTTTATACCTATTGGAACACACAATTATATGTTGTCATTTAATTGATAATTCATTGTATCATTCAACACACACAGAGACACAATTTGACATTATAATTCATAAAATTAATATTCGCGCATCGTGCAGGAGATATACTAGTATTACTTTATGTGTAAATCTATAAATATAGACAAAAGAAAAGAAAAAAAAGGGGAAAAAAGCAACATATAAGCCCATAGTAGTTTCATGGGCAATTTGGAGTTAAAATATCTTGAATACCCCTATGACATACTTGTCCCCACACCCCAATCATTGGGGAATTGTACCTTTTATATTTTTTTAATAACTCTACATTAAATGCACCTGGCCTAACATAAAAAAATGATCCGAAATTTCATAACGAAATAACTATTGGCATAATGATAACTTTTTATAAACTGCCGTTATGCATTAACGAAAGTGATTAATTGGCATAAAGAATTACGAGTTGCATAAAGAATAACGATTTGGCATAAAAAATAACGAGTTGCATTAACGAAAGTGATTAATTGGAATAACAAGTTGCACAAAGAATTTTTTTTAGTAATAATTGGCATAGCGAATAGTTTAATTTAGTTTATCGTTATGTTAAAAACAGAACTTTCGTTATTGTTAAAATTAATTATCATTATGTTACATTTAAATATCGTTATAGTTAAAATAAAATTATCGTTATTGTTAATTTTTAATTTCGACATGTTAAGTTAAAACTTTCGTTATGTTGAAAATTTAATTTTCGTTAATGTTAAATTTAAATTGTCGTTATTGTTTTCGTTATCTTTAAAATTAACTTTCGTTATGTTAAATAAAATTTCGTTATAGCTGAATTTAAATTGTCTTTATGTTTACAATTAACTTTCGTTATGTGAAAAATAAAATTATCGTTATTGCTGAAACAAAACTTTCGTTATGTTTAATTTTAAATTTTCGTTATTAGTGAAACTAAGCTTTCGTTATGTTTAATGTTTAATTTTGTTATGTATAAATTAAAAATAGAATAAGGAACATAACAAAAAATAGAATAAGGAAAGATGGAACATAACGAAAAATATGGAGAATAACAATTATTAAAATATAATAAGGAAAGTTTTAATAGAATATGGAGCGTAACTCACCCAAATATGGAGCATAACGAAAAATAGAATAAGGAAAATTTTAAAAAATAGAATAACGATTATTAAAATATGGAGAATAACAATAGTTTCGTTAACGAAAGATGGAGAATGATGCACTCATTATTAATAACGAAAGTTGCTATTTAATAATAATGAAAGTTTGATATTTTCGTTAATCAAGCCTTTCCTTGTAGTAAATCCAAATTTGGATTGGAACTCAATCCAACAATATCTTTGCTAATTAATAATATTCCTAGAACTTTGCTAATTCATTAATAACGAAAGTAATTGATTATTAAATAACGAAAATTTGCTAATTTATTAATAATGAAAGTTCATTATCGTTATTATCATTAAATATAATAACGAATGTCATAACGATTGATTAACAATTAATAATAACGATTGTTTAAAAACCCATAACGAAAGTTTATTGTTATAACGATTAATAATAATCGTTAAGGCCTATTAATAATAACTTTGCAAAGAGACTAAAGTTATCGTTATACTTTGTGTGATAATGATTAATTTAATAATATAAGGCATAACGATTATATCATAATTTGTAACGATTTAACTTAACGATAGGAATAACGATGATACTTCAAAGAAATATTTTATTCTTTTGCATGGAAAGTACGAGTGTGTAAGACACTTTTCTGAAAAAGTGGGGGATTCTTCAGCTTTTGTGGTCAAATTGTTTAAATATAGTACAAATTGCCCAAATAACTGTTATAGTGTTAAAACTTGCCCAACTACCCAAATTTTAGAATTAAATTGTCTAGATAAAAATTTCTCCCTTACTTTATTGTAGGGATTTTTAGTTGTAATATTCCACACCAACTTCTTAGAAACTAATTTAGTAATAAATACTCATTACTGAAGAATTTCATAATGAGAAACACATTTAATAAACGTAACGTTCATTCTCATGTTACGATAGGTTGGGGCTTAGTCTTGTCCATATTAATTCTTTTGTCTTCCTTTATTATTTTTATTTTTGTAGATATACCGCCAACTCGGATGAAATCATCTACTACACTTTGTGCAACACTCTTAGCTACACATTTAAAAATATTATTTTTTATTCCATTTGTTTCTTCGATTTCAAGTCATTATGCTTTAGTTTAATTTTAAACTTGTTAATTAGGGTTCATTTTTCCAATTAGGATATATAATTATTTTTCAATATTTAATTTCATTTTTTAATTAATAATTGATTATTTTCTAAAAAAATAATTATATACCCTAATTGGGAAAAGTGATCCCTAATTAATAAGTGTAAAACTAAACTAACATATAATCAATTGAAATCGAAGAAAAAAAGGACTACAAATTAATATTTTCAAATATGTAGCATAGATTGTTACACAAAATGTAGTTGATGATTCCATCCGCGGCCCATTAATCAATTTTTGGTTGCTATAAATCCACAATATTAACGTATGTTACTCACTCTAGCTCTTCTTACTCCCCGTGTTTAGATTTTCATATCTTGAGTAGAAAAAAATCATAATGATGCTTCTACTACTACTGATAGTTCTTCCGATAATCTTGATTTACGTTCTCCAGAAAGCTAAAAAAAAATATCCCCCCCGGTCCTTGGCCATTGCCGTTGATCGGAAACCTCCATCAATTAGCAACTGCCAGTGACATCCATATTTATTTATGGAAACTTTCTGAACAATACGGCCCCATCATGCAAATGAAATTAGGTTCTACTCCTCTACTCATTATTTCTTCTGCAAAATTGGCAAAAGAAGTGTTGAAAACTCAAGATTTGGCATTTTGCAGTAGACCAAAATCTCTTTCGCAGCAGAAACTATCATATAACTACTTAGACATAATATTCTCACCATACAATGAGTATTGGAGGGAGGTGAGAAAAATCACAACCATTCATCTCTTCAACCTCAAAAAAGTTAAATCTTTTCGCCCCATTCACGAAGACGAAATCTCTCATTTTATCACAAAGATTTCCAATTTTGCTTCATCTCATCAAGTTGTGAATCTGAGTGAGATGGCTATGGCTCTTAGTAGTAGTTTGATATGCAGAATTGCTTTTGGTAAGAAATACGATAAGCATGGATCGGAAATGAGACGATTCGATCAACTTCTACATGAGGTTCAGACAATTTCTATCGCTTTCTACATGTCTGATTACTTTCCTGCACTCAGTTGGGTGGATAAACTCACTGGATTGATCAATAAAGTTGATACAACCTGCAAAAAGTTGGATTTATTCTACCAGGAGCTCATCGACGAGCACCTGGACGCGAGTAGGGTTCAAACGATGGATAAGGAAGATGACATTCTCGATATTTTGATCAAACTTAAAGAAGAGCACATGTCCTCTTCCTTTGATCTCACATGGGATCATATCAAAGCTTTGTTAATGGTATGTTTTTCATTATCCATCTATTATTATTTTCTCAAGTTTCTATATGTTTTGGTTGTTTAATTATTTCACTTATTTTACTAGTTTGATTAGTCAAGATAAGGGTTTTTAAATTTTAGTCTAAACTATTACAACTTAATTATTTATTTTCAATTCAACTAATTATTTAGATATTTCTGTGTAAGAAAAGAGACGTCTTGGGTACAAGCCCGACCGATCCATTTCCTCAAATCAAAAAAATATATAAATTATCTATATCGGTATGTTGTTCAATTTTACAACATTGCCATAGTTTATGATTTCATAATAATATTTAATGTCAAATAATTTGATCCCACTAAAACAGCCATTCACAATTTTTTTGTTACTTAGTTAAGTTGGGGGGTCCACTATAATTAATATTTTATTTTTATAAAAGATTGAACTGTTCTTTTCAAGATGTGTTAATTAAATAGTGTTTTTGATCAACGTCAAATAATTTATACATTAAAAAGGGTACGTAATTGGTGCATAGTGTGCGATATGGAAAATAAGTTTTATATATCTCAATGGTTGAAAATGATTACGTTTAGGAACACTATTGTCATAGAATATTAAAATTTTATAGATATATTAACGACATGCTCATTTTTGTAGAACATATTTATAGCTGGAACAGATACTAGTGCCTCTGCAATCGTATGGACGATGACTGCACTATTCAAAGCACCTAATGTAATGAAAAAATTGCAAGCACAAATAAGAAATTTGATAGGAGAAAAGGGCAAAGTAGATGAACATGATCTACCTAAACTTCCCTATCTGAAAGCAGTCATCAACGAGACTTTTAGATTGTACCCTGTAACTCCACTACTTATTGTTGGGGTTTTTTCGAATTAAACCACCGCAAGATTATTGGTTGTTCATTAATCCATGTTCATGCAAATCATATTTTTATGTCACATAAATGTTTATCACGTCACGCACAAAACTATGCAAAACGAATCTAATAAAGCGGAAGACATAGATCCGAATTACTTACAATTGTCAGACGGTCTGAGGACAAGATTAAAGGTCTAATCTTGCTGTTGAATGAATACAGTAAATGGCGCCACCTATCTCACAAAATTCGACCACTACAGTATTATTCCCGGACTGTATCTAGATTCAGAATGGGCTGAAATCTACTAGATAGAATTGTGAAATATGTGGATAACTTTGAGAGACAAAGAGGGGCTGATTTCTTATGCTTGAAATTTTCGAACCCACCTCCTCTATTTATAGGGGAGGTGGCCAAAAATTCAACTCCCAACCCTACTGGGTTTGGGCCTCTATCTCAAGTTCAATATTCAGTCCACTTTTAGTCAATTGGGCTATAACAAGGATCTAGAAGAATATTAAATTGGCCCACTAATTTATTTAATATCCAATATCCAATAAACTTAGGATATAATTAAATAAATTAAGTTTTACTTTTATTCCACTAAAGAAGTAAATTGACCTACCAATTTAATACATATTTACGAATATGCTTTCTTCTTTAGTCCAGCCATTCCCCGTGTTTAAGATATAATGTTCATTAATTAATTATGTCAGCCTCTGACAGCTATAATTAATTAACATCTAAAACCTTGAGTAGTACCACACAAGCTTTATTCATGTACGGAATAAATTCCACCTGCAGGGTTTCAACTTGAACTTGTGTTTTCTCAAGACAACATCATCAACCTGGTGCACCAGGATACGGTGCTCATGCATACTGCTCGAGACATCATGTATACATTGTTATTACCCAAGATATCGAATTCAATCTATGAAAAGATCTTACACATTGATAAATCAAAGTAATAAACAATGCACACATATGCTCGCCAATATCACATGAGTTCAGAACCCGAACACTGTGGATCTTTATTCTCTCAGTAACTGGGTCAGAGTCAGATAATAGTATCTTATCGTGATCCTCCTCAATACACTCATGAGTGTACTAGAATAATCAGTTAGGCAAGATAAACTAACTTGTCAGATTATTCTACGGTGTACCGATGGTGTGTTCCGGACCATCTAAGCCGTGAGCTCTTTAATATATTACAAGGTTCTAATGATATGATCTTACCATGTGACTACCCACACCATATCATCTACAATGTAAGTATATGGAACATTGCATAGAACAATTATAGAACATAATCTAAATGCAAACAGTGACTGCAATAACTTTCATCTCATATCATCATATCATCAGAAAAGTATACAAAGACAAGTCTTCCCTTATACAAAACTAACACTTGTACCTAGAGAAACAATGGAAAGATGTGTTGTAGATGGCTACGAAATTCAACCAAAAACTGTGGTTTATGTTAGCTCATGGGCAATAGGGAGAGATCCCGACTACTGGGAAAATCCGAATGAGTTCACACCAGAAAGATTCTTAAACAGTAATATCAACATAAGAGGGAAAGATTTCGGGTTGTTTCCGTTTGGATCGGGTCGAAGAATGTGTCCCGAAATGCCTATTGGAATTGCAACTGTGGAGCTTGGAGTTGCAAACCTGCTTTATAGTTTTGACTGGGAATTGTCTAAGGGAATTCAAGCAGAAGATGTTGATACAAAAGGTGCGCCTGGAATAGTTGTGCTGAAGAAAAATGACCTCCTTCTTTTACCTAAGAAATATGGTGCTTAATTAGCTAATTTTAATGGTTTTTCTTCTATTGTATTGTTGGTCGTACACTATAGTCGGTCGCAGTTCGATTTGTATGTTACATTTCGATTATCGTACGTGGCGTGTAAATTTATAATATTGTTCAGTAGAGTGACATAACATGTTTGTGGTGATGAAACATTTGATGAATATCAAGATATAATAAAATAAAGTACCTATAACAAAATGATGTATTTAATTATGATGTGTTTCTTGATGCCTAATAACACCTCGTATTTTATTCGATTATCATTATTTGTTGAAATAAACTTTAGAGATGAATTTTCATTTAGCATTTTAAATAGTGTGGAAAAAATGGTCACAAATTTAAAGTTGTAATTTATCTATCCTCTCTGACATAAATGGTAGCGCTCTGGCCCCAAAAGACTATAGAAATGGACGTCACGGGGGTTGAAATTAAGAAGGAGGAAAGAAAGGAGCTAATCTGATTAACGAGACCTCAATTGAAGACTCAGAATAGCCAAACATGCTTAAAATACTTATATTTGTCTGTAATACCAAGATTACAGTTCGTAGCATTTAACAAAAGAATATCATAAACGCGGAAGCTCAATTCCCAATAGAATACTAACAAAAAGAAACAACTAGAAAATACGTAAATAACTAAAGCCCATCTTTCAGCATTGTCACGTCCACGCGCCAGCCTACTGACCTGAAAATGTTTGAAATATTTAGGCCGAGTACTAATACACTTAGTGGGTAAGTTTTCACAATTTAAGTTATACAAATCATTTTATAAAAGTAAACTATCTGTGTTCATGCAGGTAGTGAAGCTTAGGATGTTTTAAAGTTGAAAGAAACCTAAGTTCACCAAAACGTTTTAACGTGAATCGCTAAGAGTATAATCAGTCACTACTCGCAACCCCTACTACATCACCAACGCATAGAGTTTATGAGTATAACCAATGAGTATAACTGTTCATTTTAGTCTTTCAACAAGGAATATGACATGATGAATAATGCACGCAATACTGTAGCAACTCACATTGACACAACGCTAGTTTAAGAGACTCCGATAATATATAGTAGCATGAAAATATTTAACACAGATAATCACTTATGCAATTTTAACCAAGCATAATTTAATAACTCGAAAGATATGATTCGTAAAGATATAGTAGCCCACTTGGATAGTAGATAAGCTTTCAAATTCTGGGTTGGTTCTGCTCAATGGAAGTCAAGACAGCTTTCCTGAATGGAAGTCTTGAGGAAAACATCCACATGAAGCAACCAGAGGGTTTCATTGCTAAAGGTCAAGAGCACTTAGTGTGCAAGCTTAAGAGATCCATTTATGGACTTAAGCAGGCGTCAAGGTCTTGGAACATCCGGTTTGATGAGGTTATCCAGTCATATGGATTCGTGCAATGTCCGGATGAGAGCTGTGTGTACAAGAAGAGTGACGAAAACGTGGTGGCTTTCCTCATGCTATATGTTGATGACATCTTACTTATTGGAAACAATAAGAAAGTATTATCTAACATAAGGGTGTGGTAGTCTAAGCAGTTCGATATGAAAGATCTAGGAGAAGCCGGACACGTCCTTGGCATCAAGATAATTCGAGATCGCCAGAAAAGGATGTTGTGCTTATCCCAGGCGACATATATCGACACAGTGCTAGCTAGGTTTAACATGCAGGATTCTAAGAAAGGTTTTATACCTTTCAGGCATGGAATTCATCTATCCAAGGATATGTGTCCCCAGACACAGGCTGAGATAGATGAGATGAAGGGCATTCCATATGCTTCGGCTGTGGGAAGTCTTATGTATGCTATGCTATGCACTAGACCTGATATATGCTATGCAGTCGGCATGGTAAGCAGATATCAGTCTAACCCTGGACAAGGTCACTGGACTACGGTTAAGAATATACTCAAGTACCTGAAAAGGACTCGAGATTATATGCTGGTATACCGCTCTGATAGTCTAGTGCCTTTAGGTTACACGGACTCAGATTTTCAATCCGATAAAGATCATAGTAAATCTACCTCAGGCTATGTGTTTACCTTGGGAGGCGGAGCCATTGCATGGAGGAGCATAAAGCAGAAATGCATTGCGGATTCCACCATAGAGACCGAATATGTAGCTGCCTCTGAGGCTGCAAAAGAGGCCGTCTGGCTCAAGAGCTTCTTGTTGGACTTGAGCGTGGTTCCTGATTTGCCTAAGAGTATCACGGTATATTGTGATAACTCGGGTGCAGTGGCAAATTCGAAGGAACCCAGAGCCCATAAGGTAAGTAAACACATAGAGAGAAAGTACCATCTTATACGAGAAATCGTTAAGAGAGGAGATGTGGCGGTGGTCAAGATTGCATCGGAGGACAATTTATCTGATCTATTCACGAAGAGCCTTCCAGCTAGGACCTTCTACGGTCACGTGGAGAAAATGGGAGTGAGATGCAGACCCGGGGTTGCCGTTTGAGATTTTAGTTAGAGTTGGAGATTGTTGGTTTTGTATACTAGAAGACTTGTCTTTTGTATACTTTATTGATAATGGTTTTATGATGATATAGAATGAATACAATTGCAGTCACTGTTTGCATTTAAATTTTTATATTTACATGCATGTTCACTATACTTACATTGTAGATGATATGGTGTGGGTAAACACATGGTTAGATCATATCATCGGTTCCTTGTAATGTATTAAAAGGCTCACAGTCTAGATAGCACTGAACCTACTATCGGTACGCCGTAGAATAATCTGATAGTTAGTTTGTCTTGACTAACTGATTATTCTAATACACCGGCAACTGTATTGAGGAGGATCTACTTAGGATTCTATTCTCTATTCTGACCTTAAATGAGAGAATAAGAATCCACAGAGTTCGGGTTCTTAACCCCTATATGTTGGCGGACATATACGTGTAGTGTTTGCAGCTTTGATTTATCAAAGGGTGAGATTCCTTCATAGGATCAATAATCTCGATATCTTGGGTTGTGACATTTACACTTATGATGGGTCGTGCAATATGTAGGGGCACCGTGTCCTGGTGTGCCAGGTTGATGGTGTCCCCTTGAGGAAATGCAAGTTCATGCTGAAACCCTGCAGGTGGAATTTATTCCGTGCATGAGTAAAGCTTGTGTGGTACTACTCAAGGATAAGATATTAATTAATTATAGCTGTCAGAAGCTTACATAATTAATTAATGGACATTATATCTTAAACACGGGGAATGGCTGGACTAAAGGAGAAAACATATTCAGAAATATGTATTAAATTGGTAGGTCAGTATTATTTCTTTAGTGGAATAAAAATAATACTTAATTTATTTAATAATATCCTAAGTTTATTGGATATTGGAAATTAAATAAATTAGCAGGCCAATTTAATATTCTTCTAGATCCCTGTTGTAGCCCAATATGACTTAATGGACTGGAGATGGAAAAAGAGATAGAGGCCCAAACCCAGTAGGGTTAGGACACTAAAATTTCGCCCACCCCCTTATATATAAGAGGGTGGGGGACGAAATTTTGGAGTGACAGATCAGCTCCTCTTGTGTTCTCTTTATCTCCACAGATTCCATATTGATCTAGTAGATTTCAGCCCACCCTGAAACTAGATTCAGTCCGGGAATACAACAGAAGATCAAGGAGTGGAATAGCATTAGTGGCGCCGATCATCATCATACACAACAACAAGTTTAGACCTTTAATCTTATCTTCCACCCGTCGTTTGATTTGTAAGTCGTTTTTCGATTCTATGTTTCCGCTTTAGTAGAATCGTTTAAACCGGATTTGCATGTTATTTATACTCGGTTAATTAAAACATATGAGATGCATGAATTTATGATCTACATGACATTAGGATTAATGAACATCCAATTAGATCCTGCGGTGGTTCAATTTGAAAAAACCCCAACACTATCGGGCTCATAGGTTGACTTAACACGCCCGTCTAGCACCCTAAATCAACATACATAATATAAGGTCAACAACATACTTCACACATAGAAGGCTCCAAGGTCGAACGACCCGCCTTTAAAATGTTTTGCATAATGTCAAGTTAGATGCATCATAACTACAAAATAGGGCTAGTCCCATCCCCAATAATCATCGATCATAAACAAAAGAGAGTGATCAATGAAATAATAATAGTATGAGTATTTTCAAAAGAAGAGCATGCAAAAAGATAAACACAAGCTTGTGGGGGTTTCTCTTGTGTTCACAACGCTCCTACTCGGTCTCCGACTCCTGAACCTGAAATTCATTGAATGAATGGGGTGAGTATTTAACAACATACTCAGTGGGGAACACTGTAAACAGTTATAGCCAATTGCACAAGTGAAAATATAACATATGGACTTTTCTTTTCTTTGTGGAGACTAGTCTCAACCCCGTAGGGTCCAAACATCATGATGCCCCCGTTAATGAACATCTTTAGCCCTGTAGGGATGCCCGCAGACATACTACCCCACAGGGAGGACATTAACAGGTCTATTATCGATCCCGTAGGACCTCTTTGTCGATCCCGAAGGACCTCTGTTTGCCTCGAAGGGTCTCATTCTTTTCTCTTGGTCCGAAGACCCTTCATACTCATACAATCAAAGCATAACAATAACTATAACTTTACACGTGTTCACAGTTTAGAGTAACCCCACATTACGAGATGCTTTCACAATTTCTCAACCTTTGAAATACTTCTTGGCCGTGCACAAGTCGTCCACCTCGAGCCCCAATACGTCGCCTAGCACCTTTAGACCCCTTTTCCATTTTAGATGTCGAGTTATATAATTAATCCATAATTTTGACCAAACACATGCTATACTTTTCTTTAAAGATTTCATACATATCCATATACATAACTATGGATATACACACTCATAATATGATTTTGGAATATACATTAAAACTCTTTGAAGCATTTAATCGAACACATTACATGCACCCATTTAAACCACAAGATCATGACTCAATTTAAATCATTTAAACCCAATATTTCAAATACCAACACCTTCATTCTAGGGTTCTAACATACATGAAAATCAACTCCATGTAATCATCACAACACCTCCAAACAATATCAACAAAACAAGGGGAAATTAGGGCAAAAATCATATCTTTAGCAATAATGAACCATGGAGATTTCAATTTAACAACACATATAGCTTCAATGGAGTAAATAAACCATATGTTTGAGATATCAAAGCATGAGGATCAACAAAATCAAAGAACCCTAATTTTTGGATAACAAACCCTAGGTTTGATTCAACAAGAAATGAGTGTTTAATCCCCAAGAAGAAGATGTATAGAGGTTACCTTAGTTGATGGATGATGATGGTGGAATATACTCCAAAAGATGAAGAGTTTCTTGAGAGAGTTAAGAGAAAATCGCCCAAATGGAGAGAAGAATGAAGAAAAATGGATAAGTGTTGTGTTTTAAAGATAAAAATCCGGACAGAAAAATGTCCCAACCTGCGCGACCGCGCGCCTCGCCCACGCCCCGTGGGCGCGAAACATCCCACGGCCGCGCACGACCCCGCGGGCGCGCACCATCCTGCGGGCGCGCGGCATACTCAATTCAACCCCGCGGGCGCGCACCACCCCAGCAAGACCCCCGTCCGGCTCAGCGTTAGGGTGTTCAAGGTATGGCAAAACAAAATTAGATATAATTACATTCATCCTTTAACACATAACTCGACACTTTAGTATTTAAAATTCAAATTGTATCATACACTCAGTATAATACCACTATGTGCTAAGACGTATCGGTTCGAGTTGAACAACCTACAGTAAAACAACGGCATAATACAAACATACTCACATGATTAATATCCAAACAATATTAATTCAAAATCATTTACCAAAATTATAATTTCTAATTTAGCAAAAGGATCGGGATATCACACAAAGGCACTAGACTATCAGAGCGGTATACCAGCATATAATCTCGAGTCCTTTTCAGGTACTTGAGTATATTCTTAACCGCAGTCCAGTGACCTTGTCCAGGGTTAGACTGATATCTGCTTACCATGTCGACTGCATAGCATATATCAGGT
This sequence comes from Perilla frutescens, assembly GCA_026008535.1. Classification (NCBI taxonomy): domain Eukaryota; kingdom Viridiplantae; phylum Streptophyta; class Magnoliopsida; order Lamiales; family Lamiaceae; genus Perilla; species Perilla frutescens. Next base: position 23,854,506 of record BRKX01000005.1, read on the forward strand.
CTAGTGCATAGCATAGCATACATAAGACTTCCCACAACCGAAGCATATGGAATGCCCTTCATCTCATCTATCTCAGCCTGTGTGTGGGGACACATATCCTTGGATAGATGAATTCCATGCCTGAAAGGTATAAAACCTTTCTTGGAATCCTACATGTTAAACCTAGCTAACACTGTGTCGATATATGTCGCCTGGGATAAGCACAACATCCTTTTCTGGCGATCTCGAATTATCTTGATGCCAAGGATGTGTCCGGCTTCTCCTAGATCTTTCATATCGAACTGCTTGGATAACCACACCCTTATGTTAGATAATACTTTCTTATTATTTCCAATAAGTAAGATATCATCAACATATAGCACGAGGAAAGCCACCACGTTTCCGTCACTCTTCTTGTACACACAGCTCTCATCCGGACATTGCACGAATCCATATGACTGGATAACCTTGTCAAGCCGGATGTTCCAAGACCTTGACACTTGCTTAAGTCCATAAATGGATCTCTTAAGCTTGCACACTAAGTGCTCTTGACCTTTAGCAATGAAACCCTCTGGTTGCTTCATGTGGATGTTTTCCTCAAGACTTCCATTCAGGAAAGCTGTCTTGACATCCATCTGCCAAATCTCATAGTCCAAATGAGCGGCAATAAACAAGAGAATCCGGATTGACTTAAGCATGGCTACCGGTGAAAAGGTTTCCTCATAATCGATCCCTTCTTTCTGAGTATACCCTTTCGCCACCAATCTTGCCTTTAAGGTTTCAACCTTCCCGTCAGCTCCTCTCTTGCGTTTGTAAACCCACTTCCACCCAATGGGTTTTACCCCATCCTGTGGTTCTACAAGCTCCCAGACTTGATTGTGATCCATAGATCCAATCTCAGACTCCATTGCAATTTTCCAAGAATCTGCATCTTTGTCTTGGATCGCTTCATCGTAGGTCCTGGGATCCAATTCATTTAGTTCTTCAGGGAAATCTGAAGATTCACCCAAACCAATGAATCTGTCAGGTTGGCGTACAACTCTCCCACTGCGATGAGGCAGTTCTTGTACTTCTGTGACACATTGTGCAGTAAATTGTGGTTCCCCTTCTTGTACTATTGGTGTCAGATTCGAATTTTCCCCTCTAAGTTCCTCAAGTACTATCTCACTTCTTGGCTTGTGATTTATTACATAATCTTCCTCTAAGAATCGAGCATTGGTACTCACAATGATTTTTTAATCCTTAGGACTATAAAATAAACCACCTTTCGTTCCTTTGGGATATCTAACAAACAGTCTAACATCCGTACGTGGTGCCAGCTTATCAGCTTCCTTATCCAGCACATGTGCTGGACTACCCCAAATCCGAAAATGTCCAAGACTGGGCTTTCGTCCAGTCCAAAGTTCTGTGGGCGTAGATGGGACTGATTTTGATGGAACCACATTAAAAATATAGGCTGCTGTTTCCAGGGCATATCCCTAGAATGAAATAGGCAGATCTGAATAGCTCATCATCGATCTAACCATCTCTAACAATGTTCTGTTCCTTCTCTCCGCCACGCCATTCTGCTGTGGCGTTCCCGGCGCAGTCAACTGGGATGTAATCCCATTCTCTGCTAAGTAGTCCCTAAATTCATTTGAGAGGTACTCACCACCACGATCAGACCGTAGTGATTTGATACTTTTACCTGTACGTTTTTCCACTTCCGCTCTGAATTCTTTGAAAGTTTCAAAGGATTCTGACTTGCAGCGTAACAGGTATATGTATCCATACCTTGAGTAATCATCAATGAACGTGATGAAATACTCGTACCCTCCTCGAGCCTGAACTGACATATGGCCACATAAGTCAGAGTGAATCAAATCTAGTACCTCTTCAGATCTATTCCCTTTGTCCTTAAAGGGTCGCTTGGTCATTTTACCTTCCAAACAGGATTCACACAAAGGGAATGATTATAGGACCAATGAAGACAAAGGCCCATCATTTACTAGTCTTTGTATCCGTTTGAGGTTAATATGGCCGAGCCTAAGATGCCAAAGATAGGTTTGATTCATTTCCGAAGGTTCTTTTCGTTTGTTAGGGTTTATGACCGATGTATTCAGTAAATGCATTTGCGTAGTGTTTTGCATAGGATTAAGTAAATAAAGATGTCCATCCAATGTGCCAGAACAGATAAAACGTTTATCACTAAAGATAACAACCTTGTTATCAAAAGAAATAGAGTATCCATCCATAAAAAGTTTAGAAACTGAAATCAAGTTTCGCCTAAAACCAGGCACATAAAGACAATCCTTTAAAACTAAAATCCTATCACTACTAAAAGATAAGGTTACGTCTCCCACTGCAACTGCCGCCACTTTCGTAGCATTGCCCATGTAGACTGAAATCTCTCCATCACTCAGCTGTCTTTTTGCGAGGAACCCCTGTAAAGACATGCAAACATGATCAGTAGCTCCAGTATCTACTACCCATGACTGAGTAGAACAAGTAGCTAAACATGTTTCAACGACGAGAGATTAAGACGTACCCTTTTTCTTCTTCTTATTAGGACAATCCGCCTTCCAGTGACCTGACTAGCCGCACTTGAAACACTTTGTCTTTGACTTAAATTCCTCGGGAAGAATCTTAGTCTTAGACTTCTTCACCTTAGGCGCCCCCTCTACAGCTTTCTTGGGTGCGTTCTTCTTCTTCCTTTTAGTACCGGAAGAAGACGCCCTATTTTCAGCTAGGTGTGCCTCCGGATTTCCTTTTTGAAGTAACTCAGCCTCCTGAAGATCCATGAGCATTTCAGTCAGGCCGACATCCCTTTTAATCATGTTAAAGTTCAGCCTGAACTGCTCAAACTTCGAGGACAAACTATGAAGAACAATGTCGATTTGAGAATCGGCGTCCAGCTCTCCACCCAAGGTCTCGATCTCAGCCAGATACCCCATCATCGTGAGAACGTGATCCCTAACAGGTGTGGAGTCAGAGATTCTCGCATCCATTAGCTTCTTCATTGCCAAATGGCGTGCCGAGCGGTTCTGATGACCGAAGAGCTGCCTAAGGTTGTACATGATATCATAAGCGGTTTTCATAGGTTCATGCTGATGTTGCAACACATTCGACATGGATGCCAGAATGTAACAGCGCGCTATCTCATTAGACCTAACCCACTTATCATATGCAACCTTTTGGGCTTCGTCAGAACCCTCATCTGGCTTCTGAGGGCATACCTCTTCAAGTACAAATTTGTGTCCTTCCGCAGTGAGAACAAGATTAATGTTTCGAATCCAATCATTGTAATTATCACCGATTAACTTGTTTTCTTTGAAAATAGTGGACAGGTTGGAGAGTGCCATGATGATACAGAATAACTAAAAAGTAAAAATGCAGTACAGTCACAAACTTTAGGATACTCACGTATAATCGTATACCTCAAAAAAATTATATGTAATCCACCGACATTTTAAAAATGTTTCTTATAAGCCACGTTAGTGTGGACGTTTATAAAATTCATTCTCAAACAGGTAAAACCACCTTTAATTTACCTCCAGTCAAATTTCCTTATGACAAGTAAATTAATAGTCGAAAATAACCACGGTCGTGTAACCTTCCAATTAATAAGCCACGTTAGTGTGGACGTTTATTAATAAATTACACCTAAGTGTGAACACCATCATCTTAGCACCAAGTCCACCATTTCGAACTCCCTGCTCCAGTTGGAGGAGTCAGTTTGTTCTAGTAGTGTTCTACAGCTATTTTGATAAAGAAGTTTAATTTCTAGAGATAACAGTGATATGACACATCCGTTATGGAGGAGACCTATTGTCAACTCGCATGTCAATCACATCTCAATTAAACCAGATTAATGGAGACCGTTTGAGATTTCTACATACTTTGGTATGAATCTCTCCCACTTAGTTATTTAAGATTGAGGTTTCATTTTATCCCATTGTAAAACATGCAAACATCACATAAAATGATAAATCACCATGCATTCTTCAAACAACATAATAAGCCATAATAATAAAAACCAACTATCATGGCTTATATCTCATGTTGCTGAATGAGATAAAATTGGAAAGTCAGCTCCGAAAACTCGGGCAAGGCCGCCGCCCTCATCACTGTGCCTCGCCGAAAATCCTAGCTCTAATTAGGATTTCGGGACGTGAATCAGTGATACTTCCTTTCTTGAGCTGTACTACTTTCCTCCTTTGAGTTCATCTTCAAACTTTATTCAATATAGAATATCTATTCCTTAAAGGAAAAAACTAATATATCTAGAATAAAATTACAACTCAATAACTTGGTCTAACAGTTTTATTTCTATTACATCAAAATAACATAAAATAAAACCTAGACCAAATCCATGGATTTTCTCATGGATTAAAATCACGTAGCCAAACCGGCATACGGCCCATCATACATCCAACATAAATTAAAACATACATCACATAATTAAGGAGCCATGATAGTCGGTAACCCTGCAAACAAGTCAGTCTACAAATCCAACAATCACAATTACATGATTAGCATAAAATAACATATGATATCCACACATGACATTATTAAATAATATTTGAATTTTTCAATTAATAAAATTAATTAATTCGCTATTATCCACAAGATAAAAATTGGAAATTAAAATAATTATCCACCAATTTTAAACTTGTTATTTTCGAAAATATAACTAAAATAAATCTGGAAATTATTTAAAATTATCCACCAAATTTATTTAATATTTTCAAACCACCCTAATTAATTAATATTTGAAAATCTTGATATAGATCAAAAATCTATCCCAAATATTTAGATAGGCTAGGATCGAAAATTACAAAGATAAAATCTGGAAATTTGATCCACTTCAAATTCCATCCATATTTAAATCTTATCTTCCATCCAAAAATTACTTTTCCAATTCTTATCTACAAGATTTTCGAAAATATCTAGAATAAAATTTGGAAATTTGATCCACTTCAAACTCTTTCCAAATTTAAAATCTATTTTCAAATCTTTTAGAATTAGAATTAGATAACTATTGATATATATCAAAAATTACCTTATCCAATTCAAATCTTTGTAGATTTCGAAAATCACAAGAAGATTAAATTTGGAGATTTGATCCACTTCAAATTCTATCCAAATCTAATATTCTATTTTCAAATCTATCTAGATTAGAATTAGGTAACTTTAAGATAAACATCAAAATACCAATTCTAATTTTAATACACATAATTTTCAAAAATCCCCACCAAATAAATCTGAAAATTTGATTTTCATCAAAAACTTATCCAAATTAATTTGATAGAATCGAAAATTACATAGAACAAATTAGGGAATTTAATACATCAAAATTTTGAAAATTTTGATCCAATAATTTTCGAATACCCATTAAAATAAATCTGGAAATTTTGAACTCATCAAAAATCTATTCCAAATCTAATTTTAATATAATCGAAAATTACAGCAAACCTCAAAACTAGAATTTTCGAACTACATCAAAAATTCATCCAAGTTTTGAATACTACCATTAAAAATACATTATCATATAAATCTGAAAATTTAAGCCACATAAATATTTCATCAAATTTATACATATATTTCGAATTAATCCTAGGATTAAATCTAGAACAGTGCCAAAACCCGCTCTGATACCAGTTGTTGGGGTTTTTTCGAATTGAACCACCGCAGGATCTAATTGGATGTTCATTAATCCTAATGTCATGTAGATCATAAATTCATGCATCTCATATGTTTTAATTAACCGAGTTCAATTAACATTCAAAACCGGTTTTAAACGATTCTACTAAAGCGGAAACATAGAATCGAAAATGACTTACAAATCAAACGACGGGTGGAGGACAAGATTAAAGATCTAATCTTGTTGTTGTGTATGATGAAATCAGCGCCCACTAATGCTATCCCACTCCTTGATCTTCTGTAGTATTCCCGGACTGAATCTAGTTTCAGGGTGGGCTGAAATATACTAGATCGGTATGGAATCTGTGGAGATAAAGAGAACACAAGAGGAGCTGATCTGTAACCTCAAAATTTCGTCCCCCACCTCCTTATTTATAAGGGGATGGGCGAAATTTCAGTGTCCCAACCCTACTGGGTTTGGGCCTCTATCCCTTTTTCTATCTCCAGTCCATTAAAGTCATATTGGGCTACAACAGGGATCTAGAAGAATATTAAATTGGCCTGCTAATTTATTTAATTTCCAATTTCCAATAAACTTAGGATATTATTAAATAAATTAAGTATTATCTTTATTCCACTAAAGAAATAATTCTGACCTACCAATTTAATACATATTTCTGAATATACTTTCTCCTTTAGTCCAGCCATTCCCCGTGTTTAAGATATAATGCCCATTAATTAATTATGTAAGCTTCTGACAGCTATAATTAATTAATATCTTATCCTTGAGTAGTACCACACAAGCTTTACTCATGCACAGAATAAATTCCACCTGCAGGGTTTCAGCATGAACTTGCATTTCCTCAAGGGGACACCATCAACCTAGCGCACCAGGACACGGTGCCCCTACATATTGCACGACCCATCATAAGTGTAAATGTCACAACCCAAGATATCGAGATTATTGATCCTATAAAAGAATCTCACCCTTTGATAAATCAAAGGTGCAAACACTACACGTATTTGTCCGCCAACATATAAGGGTTAAGAACCCGAACTCTGTGGATTCTTATTCTCTCATTTAAGGTCAGAATAGAGAATAGAATCCTAAGTAGATCCTCCTCAATACACTTGCCCGTGTATTAGAATAATCAGTTAGTCAAGACAAACTAACTATCAGATTATTCTACGGCGTACCGATAGCAGGTTCAGTGCTATCTAGACCGTGAGCCTTTTAATACATTACAAGGAACCGATGATATGATCTAACCATGTGTTTACCCACACCATATCATCTACAATGTAAGTATAGTGAACATGCATGTAAATATAACAATTTAAATGCAAACAGTGACTGCAATTGTATTCATTATATATCATCATAAAACCATCATCAATAATGTATACAAAAGACAGGTCTTCTAGTATACAAAATCAACATATATAATATGCGAAATCAGTATTGTTCGGTGATTATATACAAATGATAAGATATACATACATATATATCATAATTCCGCATAATTGCATTTAATAAAAGAATATTTACACAATTAACCTAATCTTTGAATATATATATACATATATCTTGCATATCTAGAATTCTATTCATACTTAATAATGAATAGTGTGAATAGAGATAATATTTAACTTTCTATCCTATCCCGATTCAATAATGTTCATTTTCAAAACTCAATCATAAATAATGTATGTTTTGAAAATAAATTACAATAATTCATTTTTAATTTTATGTTACAATTTTATGATGTAAAATTCTATTTTTTGTTAAGTTAGTTTTTTAATATTAAAATATTAGGATTTATGACAATAACGTTAAATAGTATATAAATATAAATTATATGTTGTCATTTAATTAGTAATACATTGTATCATTCAACACACACACACACACACACACACACACACACACACACACTTTGACATTATAATTCATAAAATTAATGTCCACGCATCTTGCACGAGATATATTAGTATTTTTTTATTGTAGGGATTTTCGGTTGTAATATTTCACACCTGCTTCTTAGAAACTGATTTAGTAATAAATACTTATTACTGAAGAATGTAATAATCAGAAACACATTTAATAAACGTAATGTTCATAAACACATTTCTTAAGTAGTTTGGGGCTTAGTCTGGTCCATATCAATTCTTTTGTCTTCCTTTATTATTTTTATAATTTAATTAGTGACAAAATTACCACCATTAGAAATTAATTTAGATTATGATAAATTTTTTCACTAAACTATAATTTCTATCATTAATTGTACTACTAATGGCGAAATATTCATCATTAAACCATGAATTGCCTCTCAATATATCTATACATGTATTAAAGCAAAATTGCATGGGTAAAATTATAAATAAAAAATATCAGCAAAATATTTCTTACAAATAAATTTCTTTGTAGAAAAAACTTGAAAATTTAAAAATGGTTGAGTGGTTTAATGGGCCTCGTTGTAAATGTTGGAATCCAGACGTCCAACTCAAATCATGCGTCCAACTTCAAATTTACACCTCATTCGTTTTCTTTTCTTCCTCTTTTTTCTTTGTTTTTTCTTCCTCTTTTTTTTCCTTCTTCGTATCTTCCTCTTTTTTCTTTGATTTTTATTCTTCCTCTTTTCTTTCCTTCTTCGTATCTATCTAATATATACTAAGGACATATTGATAATATACTTATACAAAATAGATCAAGACTTTTCTATATAATAAATATATAAAATATTTCATTGTTTATATATTGAGTATTTATTTTTTAATGTTAATTTCTAATTTGTCTTTCACAACAAATATTATTATTTTGGGCAAGTCATATTATACTATATTAGCGAGTGATAGAAATTATTGTGTTCAATTCCTACGTAATAATGAATAGTGAGAATAGAGATAATATTTAATTTAACATCCTATCCCGATCCAATAATATACGTTTTCAAAACTTAATCATAAATAATATATGTTTTTATCACTATAATTCATTTTTAATTTTATGTTAGAATTTTATGATGTAAAATTCTATTTTTTGTTAATATTAAAATATTAGGATTTATGACAATAACATCAAATAATATATAAATATAAATTATAATTTTATACCTATTGGAACACACAATTATATGTTGTCATTTAATTGATAATTCATTGTATCATTCAACACACATAAAGACGCACTTTGACATTATAATTCATAAAATTAATATTCGCGCATCGTGCAGGAGATTTAGTAGTATTACTTTATTGTAGGGATTTTCGGTTGTAATATTCCACACCAACTTCTTAGAAACTAATTTAGTAATAAATACTCATTACTAAAGAATTTCATAATGAGAAAAACATTTAATAAACGTAACGTTCATTCTCATGTTACGATAGGTTGGGGCTTAGTCTTGTCCATATCAATTCTTTTGTCTTTCTTTATTATTTTTATTTTTGTAGATATACCGCCAACTCGGATGAAATTATCTACTACACTTTGTGCAACACTCTTTGCTACACATTTAAAAATATTATTTTTTATTCCATTTTTTTCTTCGATTTCAAGTCATTATGCTTTAGTTTAATTTTAAACTTGTTAATTAGGGTTCATTTTCTCAATTAGGATATATAATTATTTTTCAATATTTAATTTCATTTTTTAATTAATAATTGATTATACTCTAAAAAAATAATTATATACCCTAATTGGGAAAAGTGATCCCTAATTAATAAGTGTAAAACTAAACTAACATATAATCAATTGAAATCAAAGAAAAAAAGGACTACAAATTAATATTTTCAAATTTGTAGGATAGATTGTTACACAAAATGTAGTTGATGATTCCATCCACGGCCCATTACTCAATTTTTGCTTGCTATAAATCAACAATATTAACGTATGTTACTCACTCTAGCTCTTCTTACTCCCCGTGTGATGTGACCCGGACAATGAATCCAAGACACGAAGAATACGCAGGCGGAAGACTTTAAGGACTCGAACTACGTCAGCTAAAGAAGGATTCAAACCGACTCGAATTAAAAGACAGAACTTACTAGAAAACTCGAACAATGAATGGAACGACGATGTAGACACTTGGAACACTCGAAGGTGGCTGGAATCTCGGTGGTGGTGGCAGCGGTATGGATGGTGATGGCGGCGGCGATGTGGTAGATGGATAGGTCAAAGCGGTGAACCTGTGTTGGAACAACCCGAATGCACTCGTCTAACTTCTCCGGATAGCAATTCTCCTAAGTACTTGAACATACCCTAAAGAACTTGAATAAGACTATTGAATTGCTAAATCAAAAGAATGGCTTGGATAATTTCGATCAACCTTAGGATCTAGGAGACAGATTGAGAATAAATTCTTTATTACTAGCAATTGTCTAACTTTTGAATGTCACATGAATCTCCTATTTATAGGAGTGCTAAAATCGAAACCTAGGACCTATAGAAGTGTAAAAATCGATCCTAAACTAGTTCTAGTAAAACTAGGATTGTTACCTTATCCAAAATCTATTTTTAAGGTAAGAATCAAAAAATACCAAAAATAAAATAAGAAAAATCTATCTAGATAAAGATAAATCCCAATGGACTTGGGCCTTCAAAATCCACGCCACATTGGACCCAAAAATCACGAACATGGGCTGATTTAATTCAGTCCATATTGTTGCCACCTTTGCATGAAAAACAACATCTCCCGATTTCCCATGCAAACGCGTATAACTTTCCATGCACACGTCCAAATGGCGTCATTCTTCTTGTCACGTCTTCATGCTTCCTTCTTCATCATCAATGGATAGCATGGTGATCAATCTTGAGCTGTCCTTGACTTCATCTTCATGCAATTCGAATTTGCGCCTTAATGAAGCTTGTAGATAAGCTTGTAACTTCTTGGCTCGCAAACGCGTCATTGGACCTTTAAACTGCAGCTCCGGATCATCTTCTTCTTTGCTTGGCTCTATCTCATCATTCCCCCCCTGCTGAAAAGAATTCGTCCTCGAATTCGGGGACTCATCATCTTCGAACTCATCATCTGCAGAAAAGGGAGATAAGTCAGCAACATTAAATGTAGATGAACACTTATACTCACCGGGTAAATCAATGCGATATGCATTATCATTAACTCGACTCAACACGGTGAATGGTCCATCTCCTCTAGGCATCAATTTCGACTTTCTCAAGTTAGGAATCTATCCAGGACTCAGATGAATCCAAACGCGATCTCTGGGCTGGAAAATCACTTGCTTGGGCCGTTTATTCTTTTGGACGGCATTACGTGCGCCAACGGCTTCAATACGCGCACGTACTTTCTCATGCATCTCCTTAACTTATTCCACTTTTCGTGTACCTTTAACACTTGTTAGATGCTCAACAGGTAAAGGCAAAAGATCATTGGGCGTTAGCGGATTAAAACCATAAACAACTTCAAATGGAGACATGTTGGTAGATGAATGCACAACGCGATTATAGGCAAACTCAGTATATGGCAAACAATCTTCCCATGATTTCAAGTTGTTTTTAACTAAAGAACGTAGCAAAGTACCTAAAGTTCTATTCACAACTTCAGTTTGACCATCCGTTTGTGGATGACATACAGTAGAGAATAACAACTTGGTACCTAGCTTACCCCATAGTACACGCCAAAAATGTGCAAGAAACTTAGAATCCCTATCACTAACAATAGTTCTAGGTATTCCATGTAAACGCACAACATGAATAAAGAACAGATTGGCTATGTGTACAGCATCATCGGTTTTCCTACATGCAATGAAATGAGACATCTTGGAAAACCTATCAACTACAACAAATATGGAATCTCGACCAGACCTAGACCGTGGTAAACCAAGTATGAAATCCATAGATAAATCAATCCACAGGGAAGACGGGGCTGGTAGAGGAGTGTATAAACCGAATGGGTGTGATGTAGATTTCGATCTCCTACATGTAATGCATCTACTACACACATTCTCAACATCATGCTTCATACGTGGCCAAAAGAAATGTTCATGCATCAAGTTTAACATTTTAGACACACCAAAGTGACCCATTAAACCTCCTGCATGCGACTCTAGAACTAACAACTCACGCATAAAAGACTTAGGAATGCATAACTGTGAACCCTTGAACAAGAACCCTTCATGCACGAAATACCCATCAAAGGACCGCGACTTTGAGCAACAAGAAGCATAAATCGGTGCAAAGAAATCATCACACGAATATAAGTCCTTAATTGCTTCAAATCCTAACATCTTAGCATGCATAAGGTTCAAGAGAATGTACCTTCTCGATAATACATCAGCTACCACGTTTTCGGTGCCCTTTTTGTACTTGATGACGTACGGAAAGGACTCGATAAACTCTACCCATCGTGCATGTCGCTTGTTCAGATTTTGTTGGCCTTTCAAATGCTTCAAACTCTCGTGATCCGTGTGAATCAAGAACTCTTTAGGCCATAGGTAGTGCTGCCACGTCTCTAAAGCTTTCTTGAGTGCGTACAACTCCTTGTCATAGGTGGAATAATGAAGGGCTGCATCATGGAGCTTTTCACTGAAATAGGCGACTGGGCGCTATTCCTGCATCAAAACAGCACCAATCCCTTTGCCCGAGGCATCACATTCGATTTCAAATGTTTTATTAAAGTCCGGAAGAGCAAGAATAGGCGCATTACATAAACAAGATTTCAAAGTGTTAAATGCATGCTCTTGAACAGGACCCCATTCGAACTTTCGATCTTTCTTGCTTAACTCAGTAAGCGGTGCAGCTATGCTGGAAAAATCGCACACAAAGCGACGATAAAAGCCAGCAAGGCCGTGGAAAGATCTCACATTACTCGCAGACTTAGGAGTGGGCCATTCCTCAATCGCCTTGATTTTGGAACGGTCTACTTCTATACCACGTGTACTAACAACGAAGCCTAGAAAAACAACTTAACTCATGCAAAACGAACACTTAGACTAGTTACCATATAATTTTCGAATCCCTAAGTAACTCAAAAATGTGTCTAAGGTGCTGCATATGTGTATGTGTCGTGTCACTGTAAATCAGAATATCATCAAAATACACAACTACATACTTTCCAATCACTTCACGCAAGACATGATTCATCAAACGCATAAATGTGCTTGGTGCATTAGTGAGACCAAAAGGCATAACAAGTCATTCATACAAACCATGCTTTGTTTTAAATGCAGTCTTCCATTCATCACCTTCTTGCATACGTACTTGAAAATAACCAGAACGCAAATCAATCTTAGAAAAGACACGCGAACCAGATAACTCATCAAGCATATCATCTAATCTAGGGATGGGAAAACGATACTTTACCGTGATTTTGTTGATTGGACGGCAATCCATGCACATACGCCATTCGTTGTTCTTCTTTGGCACTAGAATCACTGGAACGGCGCACGGGCTCAAGCTCTCTCGAATTTGTCTCTTCTCCAACAGCTCTTTGACTTGCCTATCTATCTCCTTAGTCTCGTCGGGGGATGTCCTATAGGCTGGTCGGTTGGGAAGCACAGCTCCGGGGATGAAATCGATCTGATGCTCGATTTCTCACACTGGTGGCAGTCATTCGGGTATCTCCTCAGGGAAAATGTCCTTGAACTCGTCAAGTAAGGGCTGGACATCACTAGGCAAACAATCATTAGTAGCACTGCTCTTAAATGTGAGTAGGACAAGGGGCATACCTGCTTTAACGGCTTTCTGAACTCCTTTCACTGAAATAAACAAGCTCTTCGCGTGAGGCTTGTTGGAACTTGACTCCAACTTCTTTTCCACAGCTAGGGAGTTCGAATGAGGTTGTTTTGAAGGGGTAGGGGCATCGGCAAGGGGCTGTTCGGCTGTAGGGGTTGCGGCCGTGGCCTTCGGGGCCTGTTTTGCGGCTGCTTGCTTCACCTTTTCCTCTTTGAACCTCTCTTGCATGCGTTGCTGATCCATAGTAACGTCGTTAGGTGATAATGGCCTCAAAGTGCTGATTCGGCCATCTATGTCGACCGTGTAGGTGTTTAGACGTCCGTCGTGGACAACACGTCGATCATACTGCTAAGGTCTGCCTAACAAAAAATGTGCCGCATCCATAGGGATAACGTCGCACAAAACAGTGTCAGAAAACTTATGGATTGAGAATGAGACACTTACCTGGTGAACCACGCGTATCTTGCCTCGATCTGTAAGCCACTGCAATCTGTAAGGCTTTGCATGTTGTTGAATGGGTAGACCAAGCTTTTCCACTGCATATTGACTGATGGCATTGATCACACTGCCACTGTCAACAATCATAGAACACGTGTGACCTTGAATCACTGCATAGGTGTAGAAGATGTTCTCCCATTGGTGTTCTTGTTCGTCTTCTCGAATCATGCTCAAACTCCGGATTGTGACCAAACTGAGTTGAACTTCCGGATCGACCATTGCATGGAGTGCATCATTCTCGACTTCTTTCTCAGTTGTGGCATCGTCCACTGGCTCTTGTTCATCCTCACTGGCTGATTCGACTTCATTTGATTCCATTAAGTATAGAACTCACCGGTTTGGACATTGAGCTTGGAAATGGCCCCAACCTTGACATTTGTGACATTGAATGTCACGAGCTCGATTAGGGGCTGCATTGGGTGGCGTCATACCTTGGGTTGGCCGAGTAGGGGTCGGTCTTGGCTGACTTGGTGGTGTAGACTCGGGTCTACGGCTGAACTGTGGTGTAGAACGGTCGAAACACCGTTCGGGTGGTCCAGGCTGACCTTGGGGTTGTGCGGACTCAGAAGAAGGAGTAGAAGATGATGTGGGATGTGTACCTTTGTTCCAAGGAGGCTGTGTAGGGGCTGAATTGTAATGGGATCGACGGCGGCCTTCTCAAAGCTGTCTTTCCACAATTGATGCATAGTGCACCATGTCATCTATACTCGAGAAGTCTCGTAACTCGACTTCACATGCAATGTCGGGGTTCATGCCTTCAATGTACCTAATAATGGTAGCATTTAAGGACTCCTCTTTTCCGACTCGGTTCAAGGCGGTCTCCAACTCCTTGTGGTATTCTTCAATGGAGTGAGCGCCTTGTGTGATCTTGTTGAGCTTCTTTTCTAGCTCTCTCTCATAATGTACTGGAATGAATCTTCCTCGTAGGAAGCCTTTCATTTCTTCCCATGTCTCTACAGGCGGGTATCTCTCTCTTCGGCGTCTCTCTTGTTGCATTTCCCACCATGAGGCTGCGTAGCCTCGAAACTCCAATGCGGCTAACTGGACTTTCTTGATTTCCGGAAAGTCATAGCATGCAAAGATCTTGTCGACTTTGCATTCCCAATCTAGGTAGAGATCAAGATCGTGTCTGCCTTCGAATTCTGGAATGCTCATTTTGATATTGTTGAGCAATCCATCTCCATCTCCATATCGGGGTCTTTCAAAACGGACAGCTTGTCTGTAGGGCTGTCTGTTGGGGTTTTTTCGAATTGAACCACCGCAGGATCTAATTGGATGTTCATTAATCCTAATGTCATGTAGATCATAAATTCATGCATCTCATATGTTTTAATTAACCGAGTTTAATTAACATGCAAATCCGGTTTAAACGATTCTACTAAAGCGGAAATATAGAATCGAAAAACGACTTACAAATTAAACGACGGGTGGAGGACAAGATTAAAGGTCTAATCTTGTTGTTGTGTATGATGATGATTGGCGCCCCACAGTGATATTCCACTCCTTGATCTTCTGTTGTATTCCCGGACTGAATCTAGTTTCAGGGTGGGCTAAAATCTACTAGATCGGTATGGAATCTGTGGAGATAAAGAGAACACAAGAGGAGCTGATTATTCTTCCTAAAATTTCGTCCCCCACCTCCCTATTTATAGGGGAGGTGGTCGAAATTTCAGTGTCCCAACCCTACTGGGTTTGGGCCTCTATCCCTTTTTCTATCTCCAGTTCATTAAAGTCATATTGGGCTACAACAGGGATCTAGAAGAATATTAAATTGGCCTGCTAATTTATTTAATTTCCAATATCCAATAAACTTAGGATATTATTAAATAAATTAAGTATTATTTTTATTCCACTAAAGAAATAATACTGACCTACCGATTTAATACATATTTCTGAATATGCTTTCTCCTTTAGTCCAGTCATTCCCCGCGTTTAAGATATAATGCCCATTAATTAATTATGTAAGCTTCTGACAGCTATAATTAATTAATATCTTATCCTTGAGTAGTACCACACAAGCTTTACTCATGCACGGAATAAATTCCACCTGCAGGGTTTCAGCATGAACTTGCATTTCCTCAAGGGGACACCATCAAACTGGCGTACCAGGACACGGTGCCCCTACATATTGCACGACCCATCATAAGTGTAAATGTCACAACCCAAGATATCGAGATTATTGATCCTATGAAGAATCTCACCCTTTGATAAATCAAAGCTGCAAACACTACACGTATATGTCCGCCAACATATAGGGGTTAAGAACCCGAACTCTGTGGATTCTTATTCTCTCATTTAAGGTCAGAATAGAGAATAGAATCCTAAGTAGATCCTCCTCAATACACTTGACCATGTATTAGAATAATCAGTTAGTCAAGACAAACTAACTATCAGATTATTCTACAGCGTACCGATAGCAGGTTCAGTGCCATCTAAACCGTGAGCCTTTTAATACATTACAAGGAACCGATGATATGATCTAACCATGTGTTTGCCCACACCATATCATCTACAATGTAAGTATAGTGAACATGCATGTAAATATAACAATTTAAATGCAAACAGTGACTACAATAGTATTCATTCTATATCATCATAAAACCATTATTAATAATGTATACAAAAGACAGGTCTTCTAGTATACAAAACCAACAATCTCCCACTTATACTTGAAGCATGTCTTTCAAATATAAAACAAACTGGCTAACTCTCCAACTCTAACTAAAATCTCAAACGGCAACCCCGGGTCTGCATCTCACTCCCATTTTCTCCACGTGACCGTAGAAGGTCTTAGCCGGAAGGCTCTTCGTGAATGGATCAGCTAAATTGTCCACCGATGCAATCTTAACCACTGCCACATCTCCTCTCTTAACGATTTCTCGTATAAGATGGTACTTTTTCTCTATGTGTTTACTTGCCTTATGGGCTCTGGGTTCCTTCGAATTTGCCACTGCACCCAAGTTATCACAATATACCGTGATACTCCTTGGCAAATCAGGAACCACGCTCAAGTCCAACAAGAAGCTCTTGAGCCAGACGGCCTCTTTTGCAGCCTCAGAGGCAGCTACATATTCGGCCTCCATGGTGGAATCCGCAATGCATTTCTGCTTTATGCTCCTCCATGCAATGGCTCTGCCTCCCAAGGTAAACATATAGCCTGAGGTAGATTTACTCTGATCTTTATCGGATTGAAAATCTGAGTCCGTGTAACCCAAAGGCACTAGACTATCAGAGCGGTACACCAGCATATAATCTCGAGTCCTTTTTAGGTACTTGAGTATATTCTTAACCGCAGTCCAGTGTCCTTGTCCAGGGTTAGACTGATATCTGCTTACCATGCCGACTGCATAGCATATATCAGGTCTAGTGCATAGCATAGCATACATAAGGCTTCCCACAGCCGAAGCATATGGAACGCCCTTCATCTCATCTATCTCAGCCTGTGTGTGGGGACACATATCCTTGGATAGATGAATTCCATGCCTGAAAGGTATAAAACCTTTCTTGGAATCCTGCATGTTAAACCTAGCTAGCACTGTGTCGATATATGTCGCCTGAGATAAGCACAACATCCTTTTCTGGCGATCTCGAATTATCTTGATGCCAAGGACGTGTCCGGCTTCTCCCAGATCTTTCATATCGAACTGCTTGGACAACCACACCCTTATGTTAGATAATACTTTCTTACTGTTCCCAATAAGTAAGATATCATCAACATATAGCACGAGGAAAGCCACCACGTTTCCGTCACTTTTCTTGTACACACAGCTCTCATCCGGACATTGCACGAATCCATATGACTGGATAACCTCGTCAAACCGGATGTTCCAAGACCTTGACGCCTGCTTAAGTCCATAAATGGATCTCTTAAACTTGCACACTAAGTGCTCTTGGCCTTTAGCAATGAAACCCTCTGGTTGCTTCATGTGGATGTTTTCCTCAAGACTTCCATTTAGGAAAGCCGTCTTGACATCCATCTGCCAAATCTCATAATCCAAATGAGCGGCAAAAGACAAGAGAATCCGGATTGACTTAAGCATGGCTACCGGCGAAATGGTTTCCTCATAATCGATCCCTTCTTTCTGAGTGTACCCTTTTGCCACCAATCTTGCCTTGAAGGTTTCAACCTTCCCGTCAGCTCCTCTCTTGCGTTTGTAAACCCACTTACACCCAATGGGTTTTACCCCATCTTGTGGTTCTACAAGCTCCCAGACTTGATTGTGATCCATAGATCCAATCTCAGACTCCATTGCAATTTTCCAAGAGTCTGCATCTTTGTCTTGGATTGCTTCGTCATAGGTCCTGGGATCCAATTCATTTAGTCCTTCAGGGAAATCCGAAGATTCACCCAAACCAATGAATCTGTCAGGTTGGCGTACAACCCTCCCACTGCGACGAGGCAGTTCTTGTATTTCTGTGACACGTTGTGCAGTAATTTGTGGTTCCTCTTCTTGTACTATTGGTGTCAGATTCGAATTTTCCCCTCGAAGTCCCTCGAGTACTATCTCACTTCTTGGCTTGTGATTTATTACATAGTCTTCCTCTAAGAATCGAGCATTGGTACTCACAATGATCTTCTGATCCTTGGGACTATAAAATAAACCACCTTTCGTTCCTTTTGGATATCCAACAAACAGTCTAACATCCGTACGTGGTGCCAGCTTATCAGCTTCCTTATCCAGCACATGTGCTGGACTACCCCAAATCCGAAAATGTCCAAGACTGGGCTTTCGTCCAGTCCAAAGTTCTGTGGGCGTAGATGGGACTGATTTTGATGGAACCACATTCAGAATATAGGCTGCCGTTTCCAGGGCATATCCCCAGAATGAAATAGGCAGATCTGAATAGCTCATCATCGATCTAACCATCTCTAACAATGTTCTGTTCCTTCTCTCCGCCACGCCGTTCTGCTGTGGTGTTCCCGGCGCAGTCAACTGGGATGTAATCCCATTCTCTGCTAAGTAGTCCCTAAATTCATTCGAGAGGTACTCACCACCACGATCAGACCGTAGTGATTTGATACTTTTACCTGTACGTTTTTCCACTTCCGCTCTGAATTCTTTGAAAGTCTCAAAGGATTCTGACTTGCGGCGTAACAGGTATATGTATCCATACCTTGAGTAATCATCAATGAACGTGATAAAATACTCGTACCCTCCTCGAGCCTGAACTGACATAGGGCCATATAAGTCAGAGTGAATCAAATCTAGTACCTCTTCAGATCTATTCCCTTTATCCTTAAAGGGTCGCTTGGTCATTTTACCTTCCAAACAGGATTCACACAAAGGGAACGATTCTAGGACCAATGAAGACAAGGGCCCATCGTTTACTAGTCTTTGTATCCGTTTAAGGTTAATATGGCCGAGCCTAAGATGCCAAAGATAGGTTTGATTCATTTCCGAAGGTTCTTTTCGTTTGTTAGGGTTTATGATCGATGTATTCAGTAAATGCATTTGCGTAGCGTTTTTCATAGGATTAAGTAAATAAAGATGTCCATCCAATGTGCCGGAACAGATAAAACGTTTATCACTAAAGATAACAACCTTGTTATCAAAAGAAACAGAATATCCATCCATAAAAAGTTTAGAAACTGAAATCAAGTTTCGCCTAAAACCAGGCACATAAAGACAATCCTTTAAAACTAAAATCCTATCACTACTAAAAGATAAGGTTACGTCTCCCACTGCAACTGCCGCCACTTTCGTAGCATTGCCCATGTAGACTGAAATCTCTCCATCACTCAGCTGTCTTTTTGCCAGAAACCCCTGTAAAGACATGCAAACATGATCAGTAGCTCCAGTATCTACTACCCATGACTGAGTAGAACAAGTAGCTAAACATGTTTCAACGACAAGAGATTGAGACGTACCCTTTTTCTTCTTCTTGTTAGGGCAATCCGCCTTCCAGTGACCTGGCTGGCTGCACTTGAAACACTTTGTCTTTGACTTAAATTCCTCGGGAGGAATCTTAGTCTTAGACTTTTTCACATTAGGCGCCCCCTCTGCAGCTTTCTTGGGTGCGTTCTTCTTCTTCCTTTTAGTACCGGAAGAAGACGCCCTATTTTCAGCTAGGTGTGCCTCCGGATTTCCTTTTTGAAGTAACTCAGCCGCCTGAAGATCCATGAGCAGTTCAGTCAGGCTGACATCCCTTTTAATCATGTTAAAGTTCAGCCTGAACTGCTCAAACCTCGAGGACAGGCTATGAAGAACAATGTCGATTTGAGAATCGCCATCCAGCTCTCCACCCAAGGTCTCGATCTCAGCCAGATACCCCATCATCATGAGAACGTGATCCCTAACAGGTGTGGAGTCAGACATTCTCGCATCCATTAGTTTCTTCATCGCCAAATGGCGTGCCAAGCGGTTCTGATGACCGAAGAGCTGCCTAAGGTTGTACATGATATCATAAGCGGTTTTCATAGGTTCATGCTGATGTTTGCAACACATTCGACATAGATGCCAGAATGTAACAGCGCGCCACCTCATTGGACCTAACCCACTTATCATATGCAACCTTTTGGGCTTCGTCAGAACCCTCATCTGGCTTCTGAGGACATACTTCTTCAAGTACGAACTTGTGTCCTTCCGCAGTGAGAACAAGATTAAGGTTTCGAATCCAATCATTGTAATTTTCACCGATTAACTTGTTTTCTTTGAGAATAGTGGACAAGTTGGAGAGTGCCATGATGATATAGAATAACTGAAAAGTAAACATGCAGTACAGTCACAAACTTTAGGATACTCACATATAATCGTATACCTCAAAAAATTATATGTAATCCACCGACATTTTAAAAATGTTTCTTATAAGCCACGTTAGTGTGGACGTTTATAAAATTCATCCTTAAACAGGTAAAACCACCTTTAATTTACCTCCAGTCAAATTTCCTTATGACAAGTAAATTAATAGTCGGAAATAACCACGGTCGTGTAACCTTCTAATTAATAAGCCACGTTAGTGTGGACGTTTATTAATAAATTACACCTAAGTGTGAACACCATCATCTTAGCACCAAGTCCACTATTTCGAACTCCCTGCTCCAGTTGGAGGAGTCAGTTTGTTCTAGTAGTGTTCTACAGCTATCTGATAAAGAAGTTTAATTTCTAGAGATAACAGTGATATAACACATCCGTTATGGAGGAAGACCTATTGTCAACTCGCATGTTTATCACATCTCAATTAAACCAGATTAATGGAGACCGTTTGAGATTTCTACATACTTTGGTATGAATCTCTCCCACTTAGTTATTTAAGATTGAGGTTTCATTTTATCCCATTGTAAAACATGCAAACATCACATAAAATGATAAAACACCATTGCATGCTTCAAACAACATAATAAGCAATAATAATAAAAACCAACTATCATGGCTTATATCTCATGTCGCTGAATGAGATAAAACTGGAAAGTCAGCTCCGGAAACTCGGGCATGGCCGCCGCCCTTATCACTGCGCCTCGCCGAAAACCTAGCTCCAATTAGGATTTCGGGACGTGAATCAGTGATACTTCCTTTCTTGAGCTGTGCCACTCTCCTTCTTTGAGTTGATCTTCAAACTTTATTCAATATAGAATATCTATTCCTTAGAGGAAAAAACTAATATATCTAGAATAAAATTACAACTCAATAACTTGGTCTAACAGTTTTATTCTATTACATTAAAACAACAAAAAATAAAACCTAGACCTAATCCATGGATTTTCTCATGGATTAAAATCACGTAGCCAAACCGGCATACGGCCCATCATACATCCAACATAAATTAAAACATACATCACATAATTAAGGAGCCATGATAGTCGGTAACCCTGCAAACAAGTCAGTCTACAAATCCAACAATCACAATTACATGATTAGCATAAAATAACATATGATATCCAAACATGACATATTAAATAATATTCAAATTTTACAATTAATTAAATTAATTAATTCGATATTATCCACAAGACAAAAATTGGAAATTAAAATAATTATCCACCAATTTAAATCTTGTTAAATTTCGAAAATATATCTTAAAATAAATCTGGAAATTATTTATAATTATCCACCAAATTTATTTAATATTTTCTAACCACCCTAATTAAATAATAATTGGATATATTGATATAAATCAAAAATCTAATCCAAATATTATCCATAAGAATCTAAATCTTCAAGGATAAGGTTTGGAGATTTGATTCCAATCCAAAATCTTCCAAAACTTATCCAAATTTAAAATCTTATCACAATTGGATTTTGATAATTATTTGTATATATCCAAAATCACCTTATCCAATTTTAATACAAGATTTTCAAAAATAATCAAATAATAAATCTGGAAATTTGATCCACTTCAAATTCTTCCAAATTTAATATTATATTTTCAAATCTATCTAGATTAAAATTAGGCAAATTAAGATATACATCAAATAACATCAAATCTTTAATCCAACAACCAAATTTTCGATCCACCCTAATAAATAAATCTGAAAATTTGATTTTCATCAAAATCTATTCCAAATTAATTTATTAAAATCGAAAATTAACCTATATTTCACATTTGGAAATTTTGACATTAATCAAAAAACTTATTCCAAATAATATAGTGTAGGTTTCGAAAATTACAAGAAAAATAAATCTGGAAATTTTGATCCACTTCAAAAATTACCAAATTTAAAATTCTAATTTCAAACCTTTCCAGATTAGAATTAGGCAATCTTTGATATACATCAAAAATCACCAAATCCAAATTTAATATTTCAGAATTTTCGAACCACACTATCAAATAAATCTGGAATTTTAATTTTCATTAAAATCTTCTCCAAATTATTTTAATAGTACCGAAAATTCAATATACAAAATTAGGGAACTTTAAACATCAAATTTCGAAAAATTTGATTCCAAATTTTCGATCACCATCATAAAACAAATCTGGAAATTTGAAGAACATCAAATGTCATCCCAAATTTAATTTTATGACTATCGAAAATTCTTAGAACATCAAAACTAAAAATTTCGAATTGCATCAAAAATTATCCAAGTTTTGAACACAACCAATTCGAAATACATCAACATATAAATCTGAAAATTTAAGCAACATAAATATTTCATCAAATTTATACATATATTTCGAATTAATCCTAGGATTAAATCTAGAACAGTGCCAAAACCCGCTCTGATACCAGTTGTTGGGGTTTTTTCGAATTGAACCACCGCAGGATCTAATTGGATGTTCATTAATCCTAATGTCATGTAGATCATAAATTCATGCATCTCATATGTTTTAATTAACCGAGTTTAATTAACATGCAAATCCGGTTTAAACGATTCTACTAAAGCGGAAATATAGAATCGAAAAACGACTTACAAATTAAACGACGGGTGGAGGACAAGATTAAAGGTCTAATCTTGTTGTTGTGTATGATGATGATTGGCGCCCCACAGTGATATTCCACTCCTTGATCTTCTGTTGTATTCCTGGACTGAATCTAGTTTCAGGATGGGCTGAAATCTACTAGATCGGTATGGAATCTGTGGAGATAAAGAGAACACAAGAGGAGCTGATTATTCTTCCTAAAATTTCGTCCCCCACCTCCCTATTTATAGGGGAGGTGGTCGAAATTTCAGTGTCCCAACCCTACTGGGTTTGGGCCTCTATCCCTTTTTCTATCTCCAGTCCATTAAAGTCATATTGGGCTACAACAGGGATCTAGAAGAATATTAAATTGGTCTGCTAATTTATTTAATTTCCAATATCCAATAAACTTAGGATATTATTAAATAAATTAAGTATTATTTTTATTCCACTAAAGAAATAATACTGACCTACCAATTTAATACATATTTCTGAATATGCTTTCTCCTTTAGTCCAGCCATTCCCCGCGTTTAAGATATAATGCCCATTAATTAATTATGTAAGCTTCTGACAGCTATAATTAATTAATATCTTATCCTTGAGTAGTACCACACAAGCTTTACTCATGCACGGAATAAATTCCACCTGCAGGGTTTCAGCATGAACTTGCATTTCCTCAAGGGGACACCATCAAACTGGCGTACCAGGACACGGTGCCCCTACATATTGCACGACCCATCATAAGTGTAAATGTCACAACCCAAGATATCGAGATTATTGATCCTATGAAAGAATCTCACCCTTTGATAAATCAAAGCTGCAAACACTATACGTATATGTCCGCCAATATATAGGGGTTAAGAACCCGAACTCTGTGGATTCTTATTCTCTCATTTAAGGTCAGAATAGAGAATAGAATCCTAAGTAGATCCTCCTCAATACACTTGACCATGTATTAGAATAATCAGTTAGTCAAGACAAACTAACTATCAGATTATTCTACGGCGTACCGATAGCAGGTTCAGTGCCATCTAAACCGTGAGCCTTTTAATACATTACAAGGAACCGATGATATGATCTAACCATGTGTTTGCCCACACCATATCATCTACAATGTAAGTATAGTGAACATGCATGTAAATATAACAATTTAAATGCAAACAGTGACTGCAATAGTATTCATTCTATATCATCATAAAACCATTATTAATAATGTATACAAAAGACAGGTCTTCTAGTATACAAAACCAACACTGTCTGGGTCGATCACGGTGATCTTCATCTCGAGGTGGATTGAAGTTGGCTTCATATGCAGCTGCTGCATAGAACTCGGGTTTGAATGCATCATTTTGCTGTGAGGCGCCTCTTTGTAGGGGCGGCTGGGCTGCAGGGGCTCCTTGAACTACTTGTGATGTAGTCGGCTGAGCTGTGAGTTTCTTGATTTGCTCAGTTAGTTCAGCTAGTTGATTACTGAACTCATCTCTTATCTGCTGATTCCCACGCCTGAAGTGTTGTGCCATTGTATTAAACTGGTATTTCGGATCCCATTCAGGATTGGACGAATAGGATAGATCTCCAGGAGTAGTAGGCGACTTTGGGTCGTCTGAGGGTGGAGTGGAAGCAGTGGCTTCATTCTTGCCTTTATCCATGGTACCTACAAAACGAACAAACGTGAAGAAAACAAGGAAAGAACCTCACAATTTCTCACAAATGCTCGTGTATAGCACTCTTGATTTTTCCACTCGTGTTTATCTCTCAAGGATGTGTAGTGCACGTGTGGAGTGAAATATGGAGGTGGGTGGATCGAAACAGTCTTCTTCTTGATTAGCTCCTCTGGGTCTTCTTCAAGCTCCAACGGATAGAATCAAGCCGGAAGGTTGCTAAGAGTAGAAGTAAGCGTGTGGAATGAGTAACTCAATGGGTTGGTATATGTGGACCACGGGTGTATGGTGTACGGGTGTATGGGTGTATGGGTGTATGGACTATGTGGTGTATAAGGTGAACCGGGTGTAGATAGGAAAGAGATGAAATTTTCGAACCCCTTTAGTGAGTAGGATCGAAAATATGGTGGATAAGTGTAGAAGATCTTGATTAGATATGGATGAGGATGGAAGAAATCTAAACAAGGTAGGAAATCTGGTGGATAAGGTAGAATATTTTTGGATAAGTTTGACCAAGTGTTAACACAATCTAACAAATCCTAAATATCTATCTAAGATGGATTCAAGTCTATCTAGACTAGAAAACAACAAGAAAATCGAAATTAACAAGAACAAAAATTCGGATTTTTTTTTTTGACGATTTTTTTTTGCTGTAAGGCTTCGACCCTTTGCTCATTTTTCTCTTTTTTTTGTATAGTCGATGCCTTTTCTTTTTTTTTCAATGAATAACAATCAGATTACAACTCGATAGACACGTAAACAAAATTTAAAGACACGTAGGATAGAAAATCTGACACGTCAGATTGAACCACGACCAGCAGAGCTGACGTGGCTCTGATGCCAAATTTATGATGTGACCCGGACAATGAATCCAAGACACGAAGAATACCCAGGCGGAAGACTTTAAGGACTCGAACTACGTCAGCAAAAGAAGGATTCAAACAGACTCGAATTAAAAGACAGAACTTACTAGAAAACTCGAACAATGAATGGAACGACGATGTAGACACTTGGAACACTCGAAGATGGCTGGAATCTTGGCGGTGGTGGCGGCGGTATGGATGGTGATGGCGGCGGCGATGTGGTAGATGGATAGGTCAAAGCGGTGAACCCGTGTTGGAACAACCTGAATGCACTCGTCTAACTTCTCCGGATAGCAATTCTCCTAAGTACTTGAACATACCCTAAAGAACTTGAATAAGACTATTGAATTGCTAAATCAAAAGAATGGCTTGGATAATTTCGATCAACCTTAGGATCTAGGAGACAGATTGAGAATAAATTCTTTATTACTAGCAATTGTCTAACTTTTGAATGTCACATGAATCTCCTATTTATAGGAGTGCTAAAATCGAAACCTAGGACCTATAGAAGTGTAAAAATCGATCCTAAACTAGTTCTAGTAAAACTAGGATTGTTACCTTATCCAAAATCTATTTTTAAGGTAAGAATCAAAAGATACCAAAAATAAAATAAGAAAAATCTATCTAGATAAAGATAAATCCCAATGGACTTGGGCCTTCAAAATCCACGCCACTTTGGACCCAAAACTCACGAACATGGGCTGATTTAATTCGGTCCATATTGTTGCCACCTTTGCATGAAAAACAGCATCTCCCGATTTCCCATGTAAATGCGTATAACTTTCCATGCACACGTCCAAATGGCGTCATTCTTCTTCTCACGTCTTCATGCTTCCTTCTTCATCATCAATGGATAGCATGGTGATCAATCTTGAGCTGCCCTTGACTTCATCTTCATGCAATTCGAATTTGCGCCTTAATGAAGCTTGTAGATAAGCTTGTAACTTCTTGGCTCGCAAACGCGTCATTGGACCTTTAAACTGCAGCTCCGGATCATCTTCTTCTTTGCTTGGCTGTATCTCATCACCGTGTTTAGATTTTCATATCTTGAGTAGAAAAAAATCATAATGATGCTTCTACTACTACTGATAGTTCTTCAGATAATCTTGATTTACGTTCTCCAGAAAGCTAAAAAAAAAATATCCCCCCCGGTCCTTCGCCATTGCCGTTGATCGGAAACCTCCATCAATTAGCCACCGCTAGTGACCTCCATATTTATTTATGGAAACTTTCTGAACAATACGGCCCTATCATGCAAATGAAATTAGGTTCTACTCCTCTACTCATTATTTCTTATGCAAAATTGGCAAAAGAAGTGTTGAAAACTCAAGATTTGGCATTTTGCAGCAGACCAAAATCTCTTTCGCAGCAGAAACTATCATATAACTACTTAGACATAATATTCTCACCATACAATGAGTATTGGAGGGAGGTGAGAAAAATCACAACCATTCATCTCTTCAACCTCAAAAAAGTTAAATCTTTTCGCCCCATTCGAGAAGACGAAATCTCTCATTTTATCACAAAGATTTCCAATTTTGCTTCCTCTCATCAAGTTATGAATCTGAGTGAGATGGCTATGGCTCTTAGTAGTAGTTTGATATGCAGAATTGCTTTTGGTAAGAAATACGATGAGCATGGATCGGAAATGAGACGATTCGTTCAACTTCTACATGAGGTTCAGACGATTTCTATCGCTTTCTACATGTCTGATTACTTTCCTGCACTCAGTTGGGTGGATAAACTCACTGGATTGATCAATAAAGTTGATACAACCAGGAAAAAGTTGGATTTATTCTACCAGGAGCTCATCGACGAGCACCTAGATGCGAGTAGGGTTCAAACGATGGATAAAGAAGATGACATTCTCGATATTTTGATCAAAATTAAAGAAGAGCACATGTCCTCTTCCTTCGATCTCACATGGGATCATATCAAAGCTTTGTTAATGGTATGTTTTTCATTATCCATCTATTATTATTTTCTCAAGTTTCTATATGTTTTGGTTGTTTAATTATTTCACTTATTTGACTAGTTTGATTAGTCAAGATAAGGGTTTTTAAATTTTAGTCTAAAATATTACAACTTAATTATTTATTTTCAATTCAACCAATTAATTAGATATTTCTGTGTAAGAAAAGAGACGTCTCGGGTACAAGCCCGACCGATCCATTTCCTCAAATCAAAAAAATATATAAATTATCTATATTGGTATGTTGTTCAATTTTACAACATTGCCATAGTTTATGATTTCATGATAATATTTAATGTCAAATAATTTGGTCCCACTAAAACAGCCATTCACAGTTTTTTTGTTACTTAGTTAAGTTGGGGGGTCCACTATAATTAGTATTTTATTTTTATAAAAGATTAAACCGTTCATTTCAAGATGTGTTAATTAAATAGTGTTTTTGATCAACGTCAAATAATTTATACATTAAAAAGGGTACGTAATTGGTGCATAGTGTGCAATATGGAAAATAACTTTTATATATCTCAATGGTAGAAAATGATTACGTTTAGGAACACTATTGTCATAAAATATTAAAATTTTATAGATATATTAACGACATGCTCATTTTTGTAGAACATATTTATAGCTGGAACAGATACTAGTGCCTCTGCAATCGTATGGACGATGACTGCACTATTCAAAGCACCCAATGTAATGAAAAAATTGCAAGCACAAATAAGAAATTTGATAGGAGAAAAGGGCAAAGTAGATGAAGATGATCTACCTAATCTTCCCTATCTGAAAGCAGTCATCAACGAGACTTTTAGATTGTACCCTGTAACTCCACTACTTGTACCTAGATAAACAATGGAAAAATGTGTTGTAGATGGCTACGAAATTCATCCAAAAACTGTGGTTTATGTTAGCTCATGGGTAATAGGGAGAGATCCCGACTACTGGGAAAATCCGAATGAGTTCATACCTGAAAGATTCTTAAATAGTAATATCGACATAAGAGGGCAAGATTTCGGGTTGTTTCCGTTTGGATTGGGATGAAGAATGTGTCCCGGAATGCCTATTGGAATTGCAATTGTGGAGCTTGGAGTTGCAAACCTGCTCTATAGTTTTGACTGGGAATTGCCTAAGGGAATTCAAGCAGAAGATGTTGATACAGATGGTGCGCCTGGAATAGTTGTGCTAAAGAAAAATGACCTCCTTCTTTTACCTAAGAAATATGGTGCTTAATTAGCTAATTTTAATGGTTTTTATTCTATTGTATTGTTGGTCGTACACTATAGTCGGTCGCAGTTCGATTTGTATGTTACATTTTGATTAGCGTACGTGGCGTGTACATTTATAATATTGTTCAGTAGAGTGATATAACATGTTGGTGGTGATGAGACATTTGATGAATATCAAGATATAATAAAATAAAGTATCTATAATAAAATGAAGTATTTAATTATGATGTGTTTCTTGACGCCTAATAATACCTCGTATTTTATTCGATTGTCATTATTTGTTGAAATAAACTTTAGAGATGAATTTTCATTTAGCATTTTAAATAGTGTGGAAAAAGTTGTCACAAATTTAAAGTTGTAATTTATCTATGCACTCTGACATAAATTGTAGCGCTCCGGCCCCGAAAGACCATAGAAGACGTCATGGGAGTTGGAATTAAGAAGTAGGAAAGAAAGGAGGTAATCTGATTAACGAAACCTCAATAGAAGACTCAGAACAGCCAAACATGCTTAAAATACATATATTTGTCTGTAATACCAAGATTAGAGTTCGTAGCATTTAACAAAAGAATATCATAAGCACGGAAGCTCAATTCTCAATAGAATACTAACAAAAAGAGATAACTAGAAAATACGTAAATAACTAAAGCCCATCTTTCAGCATTGTCACGTCCACGCGCCAACCTACTGACCTGAAAATGTTTGAAATATTTAGGCCGAGTACTAATGCACTTAGTAGGTAAGTTTTCACAATTTAAGTTATACAAATCATTTTGTAAAAGTAAACTATCTGTGTCCATGCACGTAGTGAAGCTTAGGAGGTTTTAAAGTTGAAAGCAACCTAAGTTCACCAAAACGTTTTAACGTGAAGCACTAAGAGTATAACCAGTCACTACTCGCAACCCCTACTACATCACCAACGTATAGAGTTTATGAGTATAACCAATGAGTATAACCGTTCATTTTAGTCTTTCAACAAGGAATATGGCATGACGAATAATGCACGCAATACTGTAGCTACTCACATTGACACAGCGCTGGTTTAAGAGACTCTGACAATATATAGTAGCATGAAAATATTTAACACAGATAATCACATATGCAATTTTGACCAAGCATAGTTTAATAACTCGAAAGATACGATTTGCAAAGATATAGTAGCCCACTTAGATAGTAGATAAGCTTTCAAATTCTGGGTTGGTTCTGCTCAAATTCCTCTACTCCTTCTAGTCCTAGAACAACCAGTATTTGCTTTGTTTTGTAAAAAGCCTCTATTAAAACTTAACCTCTAAGATTACATTTAATATTTATTTGTTCAACCCTATTATTTGTTTAGACATTAAAAATAATAATTGTTTCATAAATATAAATTTTAATTCACTAATTACTATTGGTATGTATTTAGTCTATTGCCTTAACTAAAAGAAATATAGCATAAGAACATTATAGTAAGCTGATAGTTTTGGAAACTATGACATCAATCTATATATTGTATTCATGATTAATTTAAAGCCCCCTATTTCAATATTTTAAAAATTATAACATTATTTATGAAACTAGATGGATAGTTTTTAATCAATGAAAGGAAATAAATTTAGTATTTACTTTAGATTATATAATATGCGAAATCAGTAGTGTTCGGTGATTATATACAAATGATAAGATATACATACATATATCATAATTCCGCATAATTGCATTTAATAAAAGAATATTTACACAATTAACCTAATCTTTGAATATATATATACATATATCTTGCATATCTAGAATTCAAATTGGGAAAGAAATGAGTATATAAATTCTTAGGTAGTTTAAAAAAAATCCGAACAAGTAATTAAATTTCATATCCTATTATTTTTCCTTAGACCAACTATTACCACAATATATGTAAAAATTGCACCTTAAAAAAATTTAAGAAAAATAAATCTTCTTTTTTTATTCCTTTAATTCCGATCCAATAAGTGATATTCCAATTGGTTTGTTTTGGATGTTTGAGGTTCATTATATTATTGAAAATTGAGATATGTATACAAATTATATGATATGAGTTGAGCAGATAAAGAATTTGAAATCGAATGAGCCCTATTTTTGTGAACGAAAACTTATGCCCTACGAAGATATTTTGAGAGGTTAATGTTTAATAAAATCCGAGTTAATTAAACTACAAGTATATCTCATCAATAGTTAAATTTAAGAAAATGTAAGAGTCACCATCTACGTAATCTATAATGAGGACACATATATTACTTCTACTTAATGCATGACACATAGGGAATAAGTTGTCTTCTATTAAATTTTATTTATTTATATTATAATATATATATATATATGAATAATTAAATTTGTAAATAAATAATATAGATATACATATAATGTATGTATATATTTGTGTGAAATAAAGGTCACACTAAAATGATTTACACTCAATAAATAAACTCCAATTAATCAAACTAAGTTCATATCTAGGGTTCCAATAAAAATATAAGATGGTCTCGGGTATATCTAACACACTCAATGGACACACTTCTCCTAAAAATGGGACCTACAAGGGTCCATTTTTCTTATCTAGATTATCCTTAAGGTTACCATAGGCTACTCTTTTTAATACTAAAAAGTTTTGGATATTACACTTATTCTACAAATGTTGCTATGTCTCTTTTCATATTATTCCACTAGAAATATTGTTTCAAGTCCTTGTATAGCTTTGTGCTGCCTGGATGTGCAACGTAGGGAGTATTATGAGCTTCTCTCATAATTTCTTAATTTAGTGTGTCGTCACTGGGAATGCATAGTCTTTCACAAAACATTAGAGCTCCGTCATTAGCTTCCCTAAATTATTTTGGTTCACCTTTTTTGACTTTCTGTCTTATCTTCTCCAATCATTCATCCGTTGACTGAGCTTCTACGATTTTTTACCGTAGTTCTGGTTTAGCTACCACTGCAGCTATCACACTTGTTGTAGAGCTTAGTTCAAACACCAACTCTAATTCCATCTTTTCTATTTCTTTTACAAGTTCTTTCTTATCCTTGAGAAGACATACCATCACTCCTTTTTTTTTCTGCTCAATGCATCACCTACTACATTTACTTTTCCACGATGATAGTGTATCGTGCAATCATACTCTTTCCCCAACTCCAACCATCTTCTCTGTCTCATTTTAAGCTTTTTCGGTTTGAAGATATACTTCAAACACTTGTGGTCAGTGTAGATCTCGCATTTCACCCCGTAATGATAATGTCTCCAGATCTTGAGTGCGTAGACGATGGCTGCAAGCTCCAAATCGTGGGTTGGGTAGTTCAGTTCATGAGATCTTAATTGTCGTGAAGAATGGGCTACCACCTTCCTATTTTTCATCAACACACATCCTAAACCCAATTTAGATGCGTCAGTATATATCACAAATCTTTCCATTCCTTTTGGCAAGGTTAAGACTGGTGCAGTAGTCAATTTCATCTTGAGTTCTTGAAAACTCTGTTTGCATGCATTAGTCCACTCAAATTTGACCTTCTTTCTCAAAAAGTGTGTCATTGGTCTTGCTAGCTTTGAGAAATCTTTAATTCACTTTTGGTAATATCCTACTAAACCGAGAAAACTCCTTATCTCATGAATGTTGGTTGGTGATTTCTATCTCTTCACTGCCTCGACCTTTGCAGGATCCATCTTGACCCCTTTTGCTGACACAATGTGCTCGAGGAACATTACTCCATTTAGCCAAAATCCACATTTGCTGAATTTGGCATATAACTTTTCTCGCTGTAGTGTTTCCAGCACTATTCTCAAGTGTTCCTCATGTTCTTCTTCATTTCTCGAGTAGATCAATATGTCGTCAATAAATACTAACACAAACATATCCAGATATTCATGGAAAACCCGATTCATTAAGTCTATAAAGACTGTAGGTACATTGTTAACCCGAATGACAACATTTGAAACTCATATTGGCCATATCTCGTTCGGAATGTAGTCTTGGGTATGTCCTCTTGTCTTACATTAACTTGGTGATACCCAGATCGTAGATCAATCTTGAAAAAGACTTTTGTACCTATTAACTGATCGAAAAGATCATCTATCCTTGGAAGTGAATACTCATTCTTCATTGTTATCTTGTACAACTCTTGATAGTTGATGCACATTCTCATAGTACCATCATTCTTTTTGATGAACAGGATCGGTGCTCCCCAATGCGATACACTGGGTCATATAAAACCTAATTCCAACAATTTATCCAGTTGTAGTACCTTCAATTCTTGTAACTCCTATGGCGCTAAACGATATGGTGCTTTAGATATCGGTGTATTGTTGTACTCTCCTTTGTCTGCCAGTCCTTTGTCAAGAGCTTACAGATCAGTTGTGAAATTATTTTCACCTACTACCAAGTCTAAGTTCGTACAGACACGATCAACTAAAAGTGTTCATCCTGAGAGAATGTTTACTACTAAGCTTCTTCTACTATTTCTAGCTCTAGATTAAGACGTTCACAAGCTTTTGTCCATTTAAATGCCACACTCTTTCTAGTTAAGTTTGTCATAAGAGAGGCAATCTTTGAGAATCCTTTAACAAATCTACGATAGTATCCCGGAAGACCGAGAAAACTATGTACTTTTGAAGGATTTATTGTTTGAGGCCAATTATCAATGACTTCAACTTTGTTTGGTGTCATTACTCGGTCCTGAAAAAGAGGTAATAAATGAGGGATTTGGTGTTGATTAAAAAGAGAGATGAATGAGAGAACATAAATCAATGGAAAGACATCAAGAATAGTACGATAGAGGGTCTATAGATCCAAGAATAGGTTATGACTTTAGGAAAATCGGGCAGCATAAACTCTATAACTAGAGTAAATCTCCGTCTAATAACAGCTTATAAAAAGAAAATAAAACCTAGAATAAATCAAGATGCTCATTTATAGGCAAAGAAAGAAATAAACAGATACCAACAACCAAATGGACCTCTTTATAGGCAAAGAGAAAATCAACTAAGGTGGATCGAATTGTTAAAGCTGTCAACTTAGTCTTTATTGATTCATGGTCCAAAATTTCTACACCCATCATTTGCAAGTCGATTAAGTCTTATTTCTGCATAGAAATTATGGTTGTAATTATTCTATCTTGTATGGATTTTCTACTCAAAATACTACGATTGTGTATCTATCTATGGAGATGAGTGAACAAACCAGTACTCGGGACGCCTATCTACATTGTTATCACGTCGAAAATGGAGCATCAAACTCTCAGATCCATCAATCACATCCATCGGCTCCTACTGGGTCCTAGATGGACCTATCTCATCGTTATGTGATCCGACCATCATAAGTGGCAACTCTGGTGCAAGTGGAGCTAAATGATCCATCTCGATCGGCCTCTCAGCAGGTAAAATCGATGTGAATGGTACTTTAAGCATAATCATATCCTTACCAGTTATAGGAATCACTCTTGCACACTCACCTCATCTATTTACCCAAACTCATAGCACATACGTGAAGAATAAACTAGACTCTCTTTGCAAAAGTAGTCGAATCTCTCTTTGAGAAATCAACAGCGGCTCTCACAGCCCGTGGTCTCCAAACCTTAGATAGTCCAACTAGATATCTCACCATGGCCTCTACCTCCATAATGCCTCCAGTACCCGAGATATCTATCCATAATGTCACGAAACTTCTTAATCCGCTCATCCACCGTAACACGAGTACAACACATCTTAGGATGTCTCTCCTGCCATCTCGCTATGTAATTAGCATGATTTCTTAATCATTTTATGTTCAACAACTACAGGCTAAGTTCATCTTACGTTCTCAATTCCCAAGTCAAAGTACTTATCTAGAGCATAAACATCAAACATAGTTCAACTATCTCTGTATGCAATCAACAAATAGCAATCATCCATAAGTATGCCCAAAGCATAGATAAACAAGTTTCTCACATGCATGCAATCAAATAAGCATTATTTAAGATAATATTATGTATGCTCATAGGCATATTTCATTCTCAAAACCAGTACGCATTCAGTATAAGAATCAATCTTTTGAGACATTCCTGCCAACACGGCGAATCCTAATCTTTCATTTTAGAGAAACTTAACATTTAAACAATTGATATAAACTTTTAAGAACTAAAAACCGCATAAAAATATGTGTACCTTTTACCTGTTGCGTGAGTGACAAGCTGAGGGCTTATATAATATCACACGGGAATTAATGAAAATGAAATAAGTTGACCTAGTAGGTCTGCAGAGTTAAAAACCTGCTTTTATACCACTTTGTAGCACCTCGATCCAGAAAGACCGTGGAAATGGATGCCACAGGGGTTGGAATTAAGAAGCGGGAAAAAAAGAGGGTAACCTGATTAACGAAACCTCAATAGAAGACTCAGAACAAACAAACATGCTTAAAATACACATATTTGTTCGTAATACCAAGATCAGAGTTCTTAGCTTTTAACAAAAGAATATCATAAGCGCGGAAGCTCAATAATCAATAGAATACTAACCAAAAAAATAATGAGAAAATACGGATATAACAAAAGTCCATCTCTCAGTATTGTCACGTCCACGTGCCAGACTACTGACTTGAAAATGTTTGAAATATTTAGGCCGAGTAATAATGCACTCAGTGGGAAAGTTTTTACAATTTAAGTTATGCAAATCATTTTGTAAAAGTAAACTATCTGTGTCCATGCAGGTAGTGAAGCTTAGGAGGTTTTAAAATTGGAAGCAACCTAAATTCACCAAAATGTTTTAACATGAAGCACTAATAATCGCATTTAATAAAAGAATATTTACACAATTAACCTAATATTTAAATATATATATATATATATACATATATCTTGCATATCTAGAATTCAAATTGGGAAAGAAATGAGT
This sequence comes from Perilla frutescens, assembly GCA_026008535.1. Taxonomy (NCBI): domain Eukaryota; kingdom Viridiplantae; phylum Streptophyta; class Magnoliopsida; order Lamiales; family Lamiaceae; genus Perilla; species Perilla frutescens. The sequence goes on from BRKX01000005.1 coordinate 23,890,219, forward strand.
ATACAAATTCTTAGGTAGTTAAAAAAAATCCGAACATGTAATTAAATTTTATATCCTATTATTTTCCCTTAGACCAACTATTACAACAATATATGTAAAAATTATTCCTCAAATACATTTAAGAAAAATAAATCTTCTTTTTTTATTCCTTTAATTCTGATCCAATAATTGATATTCTAATTGGTTTATTTTGGATGTTTGAGGTTCATTATATTATTAAAAATTGAGATATGTATACAAATTATATGATATGAGTTGAGCAGAAAAAGAATTTGAAATCAAAATTAATTCAAAAACATGTTCTTGATTGCAAAACCGTGAGACATGGTTAATTTATGCATAAGATATGTGCTATAATAAATCATTAATTGAAAACTGCATACATACCTTAAAAAAAATCGAATGAGCCCTATTTTTTTGAAAAAAAACTTATGCCCTACTGTTGGTCCCGGTGCGAGTCTATGTCAGTTTAGAAAGGGGGGTGAATAAACTGACATCAAAAACTAAAACTAATTGCGGAATGTTAAGGGCCCTGACTCACTTTCGATATATTATCTGTGCACTATTCAGATGAGAGGGAGAGGTTAACTTAGAGCTTAGCTGATAAGCTGATCAGTTAGAACTGATAGCGTGAGAAGATAGCTTAGCTTGTCAGTGCAGCTTGTGTGCTAGAGTGTGCAGTTGAAGAACATGCAAAGCTTAAAGCAATAAGTGCAGCACACACAATACTTATAGAGGTTCGAAGCTTCCTACTTCTACGTCCTCTCTTCCTTCAGCAGAAGGGCAATCCACTATGCAAGAGTAAAGTTTCTTTATTACAATTACACAGTGAAGAAATTCTGTTGGACCTGAAAACGGCACCCTTCAAACCGAGCGCGGCCTCCTTTCCAACTGTTGCTATCCCGAAAGAATGGACCCGTCGGTACACGCTCCTCCTCAGCCAGTTTCTGGGTCGACAACTCACACTTACCGGTCCCAACTGCTCGCTGAGACTTTAGATGCTATTGCCCGTCTTTTTACGATTTTAGATCTCGCTCGATCTTCAAGAGTACAGTCTTGAAACTGGTATCAACTGAAATGCTCCTTTGAGCGTCTGCGTCTGAGCTGGGTAGTTGATCTTTGAAGGACTGAACTGAGAAGCTTTGCTCTGGCTCGAATTCTTCGTCAGCTAGCTGCTTGCTTGAGACTTGAAGCACACCTTCTCAGTTGGGACTTTTCGCACTTAAGAGGTTTAAGCTTTGAGCTGTGGGGAGGGAGAAAGAAGAGCTCAATATCTGTAAAATAGTAAAAGTTAGATTGGTGAAAGTCTTGATCAAAATTGTGTTCACTCTCTTTTTATAGATGAGTGACATTTTGACCGTTGTGATTGGTGAATCTGTTGAATCCACCGGCGGCAGTTTAATGCATGTAGCTGTTTGAAGCTTTAAATGAACTAGCCGTTTGAGTTTAATGACTTCTGCTCAAAGATCATCAGGATCTTTTCAAGATTTTCTGTCATGATCTTCATTGACTTCTTGTCAGAGAGAGCAGGTATTCCGCTATCGGTTTTGGACATTCAGCTGACGGGCTTTCAGCTATCTCAATTTTTAGCTCTGAGATTGTCTAGTTGGCAATTCCTTAGCTGCCTTAAGCTTCAGTTCGGGATCAGTCTAGTAAAGCTGCATTGGCAACTTAGCTTCAAAAGCTTTCAGTTTTAGACTGCCAGTCGGCTGATCGTTTGAGCTTCTCTTTCATTGAACTGAGTATTGGTCAGTTCAGTATTTGCTCAAAGCTTCTTTGAGCTTTCTCCCAATCAAACTGATCTTTGATCAGTTTTAGGATTGTCTGACTGATTCTTGATCAGTTTAGCTTCAGCTTTTCAAGCTGGCACTGCTCCCATCAGTCTTTCTTAGCTTTCAGTTAGACTGATGGTTTGATGTGACCCGGACAATGTATCCAAGACACAAGATTTATGCATGCGGAAGACTTCAAGAACGAACTACGTCAGCTAAAAACAAATGGAATCAATCCGACTCAAAACAAGATAAAACTTACTAGAAAATACGAACAACAAATGAGGACTCGATGATAACACTTGGAACACTCAAAGATGGCTGGAATTACGGTGATGAGGGTGGGGGACGGCGTCGGTGATGGATAAGGTAGGATTGGCTAGGATCGGCGAACCCGTGTTGATAACTCGAATGCGCACGTCTAACTTCTCCAGATGGCAATTCTCCCAAATACTCGAATGTAACCTGAAGAACTTGAATAAGACTATTGGCTTGCTAATTCAGTAGAATTGTTTGGTAAATTTCGATCAACATAAGATCATGAGACAGATTGAGAATAAATTCTTTATTACTTGCAATTGTCTAACTTTTGAATGTCACATGGTACTCCTATATATAGGAGAGAGTAGGGAACGAAGATTAGAGTTCTAAACCTAGTAGAAATTGAAAAACTGCAAGTCCTAGTCAAACTAGGATAAAAATCAAAAGATACCAAAAATAAGATAAGAAAAATCTATCTAAATCTAACTAGATAAGGATAAATTCCAATGGACTTGGGCTTGATAATTCTCGCCACTTTGGACCTCCAAATACACGACACTTGGGCTGAATTAATTGAATTAATTTCGTGGCCCATGTGTGAGCAATTCCTGCCACCTTTGCATGAAAAACAGCATCTCCCGATTTCCCATGCAAACGCGTATAACTTTTCATGCACACGTCTAAATGGCGTCGTTCTTCTTCTCACGTCTTCATGCTTCCTTCTTCATCATCAATGGATAGCATGGTTATCAATCTCGAGCTGCTCTTGACTTCATCTTCATGTAACTCGAATTTGCGACGAATAGAAGCTTGTAAATAAGCTTGCAACTTCTTAGCTCGCAAACGCGTCATTGGACCTTTGAACTGCAGCTCCGGATCATCTTCTTCTTTGCCTTGCTCGATCTCATCATTCCCCCCCCTGCTGAAAAGAATTCATCCTCGAATTCGGGGACTCATCATCATCGAACTCATCATCTGTAGAAAAGGGAGATAAGTCAGCAACATTGAATGTAGATGAACACTTGTACTCACCGGGTAAATCAATGTGATATGCAATGTCATTGACTCGACTCAACATGGTGAACGGTCCATCTCCTCTAGGCATCAATTTCGATTTTCTCAAGTTAGGAAACCGTCCAGGACTCAGATGAATCCAAACGCGATCTCCGGACTGGAAAATCAACTGTTTGCGCCGTTTATTCTTTTGGACAGTATTACGTGCGCCAACGGCTTCAATACACGCACGTACTTTCTTATGCATCTCCTTAACTTGTTCCGCTTTTCTTGTACCTTTAATACTTGTTAGATGCTCAACAGGTAAAGGCAACAGATCATTAGGCGTTAGCGGATTAAAACCATAAACAACTTCAAATGGAGACATGTTGGTAGATGAATGCACAACTCTATTATAAGCAAATTCAGCATATGGCAAACAATCTTCCCATGATTTCAAGTTGTTTTTAACTAAAGAACGCAGCAAAGTACCTAGAGTGCGATTAACTACTTCAGTTTGTCCATCAGTTTGTGGATGACATGCAGTAGAAAATAACAATTTGGTACCTAGCTTACCCCATAGTACACGCCAAAAATGTGCTAAAAACTTAGAATCCCTATCACTAACAATAGCTCTAGGTATTCCATGTAACCGCACAACATGTATAAAGAACAGATTGGCAATGTGTACAGCATCATCGGTTTTCCTACATGCAATGAAATGAGACATCTTGGAAAACCTATCAACTACAACAAATATAGAATCTCGACCAGACCTAGACCGTGGTAAACCAAGTATGAAATCCATAGATAAATCAATCCACGGGGAAGACGGGACTGGTAGAGGAGTGTATAAACCAAAAGGATGTGAAGTAGATTTCGACCTCTTACATGTGATACATCTACTACACACATTCTCAACATCATGCTTCATACGTGGCCAAAAGAAATGTTCACACTACTAGAAAAATGCTAATAGACAACGGGTATTCCCCCTTGTCTATAGAGAAATCGACCGTTGTTATTAAGGGTGTTGTCTATCAGTACACGCTGATAGACAACGGTCCATACCCGTTGTTTGTGTATTAATAGACAACGGTTATATTGACCGTTGTTAAATCCAGACAACACATTAAAAAAACAGACAACGGTTGTCATTAAAAACCGTTGTCTATAATTTAATAGACAACGGATTTTTATGACAACCGTTGTCTTTTTTAATATAGACAACGGGTTTTGTGAAAAACTGTTGTCTGTATTCAAATGGACAACGGGTGGGTTTTTTTTGACCGTTGTAAAATTTTTGCAACAAACAACGATTGTCTTTGACCGTTGTCTTTTTTTTTTTTTTTCCTGCAGCTTTTTTTTTTTTCAAATTGAACCTGCTTATTTACAAAATTTTCCAAAATAATAAATAATTAAAACTAAACAATAATTCATTACATAATAATCATAATGTATACAAACTAAATAATATATATAAGTTCTCCAAAATGACATGATTAAATATGAAATAAACTAATATTAATATTTTGCATTCAACATTGTTATAAGTTCATAAGTTCAAGTAGCTAGTAAAAAAAAAGAAGTTCAACTTTTCTAGCCTTCTGCTCCTTCCCTTGACTCACTTATAAGAATGGCCACTTCATCATCATCTCAACTAAAAATAAACAATTGTCTAATTAAGTATCAATTCCATTAATGCATGTCATATAAATTTAAAAGAAGCAAAGTTAAGATTAATTATTCAAACTTACAATGTCAATCTGGATCAGTCTATCTTCTTCATTAATGAAAAAAGGAACTTGCAATTGTCAAGAATTATGAGTATATACGCACTAATAATTAATAATTAACAATTATATATATTAATTGCTTGGGAGAATAAACTAAAGAATTGTTGGGCTGGTTCTAATCTGCTAGTATATATATTAATTGCTTGGGAGACCTCACCAGAAAGCATTAAGGTGTGGTAACTGGTATGTAACTAGCTGGTTCCCAAATTTATGCAATCCAAAACATGCATATAATGAGAAGACCCCAGAATTCAGATACTCCAAGTATTACCCTCATGACTTTGATACTGGATGTAAACATAACTCAATATTAGATGCAGAGATTTCAGAAATCAAGCCTTAAATTGAAAAACTGTTATATTCACCAAAAGGGGGCAGAGAAAAAATTAGTTTAACAGCTCAAATTTGCAGACAACCACACCACAAGAATAAAAGGTAAGTTCCTAAATAGGCTTCCTCATGTGGTTGGGAACCCAAAATATCAACTTAAGAACCAGAGAAAGATGGTTAATACTTTTGCATACAATCTAAATTGGAAAATCTGCAAATCCAAAAATATAAGAGCAGAGATGAAGACAATTGAAGAGCATCACCAAAATATCACCTCTTATAAAAAAAATGTTTAGTAGTTAGCATAAATTAAAGGACTCTGAAGAATGCAGCATACCCACTAAATGACTTCCCAGTTGCATCAAAACAGTTCACATAATCAGCATTTAGCCAAAACTGACGCATAGCTTGAAGCAATCTTTCTCTGATTACCCTAAAAAACAGCATTTACAGTAACAATAGCTCTTGTAGCAGCATAATAAGCTTTCCACCCGTTAGGTGGGGTCACATTGTCTTGCTCCAAAGTAAAATCCTAGTAGAAAAGGGAGAAAACCAAAAGCAAAATAATTAGCACTATTTATATTTGACAAACATTCCATAAATCAGTATCATGTCATAGCAACCAACTTTGATGGCAAAAAAGTATTGATGCGAACTGCTACACAGATTTCTTCAAATTATTTTCTTGTGGCTAGGAGTACAAGTACAAGGGGTTAAGTGTAGTAACATACTCTATATTATATTAAAAATAACTATGTTGGAAACACGGTGTTCAAGACGTAGATTCTCAGTAATAAGTTGGCTAAAACATAGTCCAATGGATTGTCCTATATTATCATGAGCAATTAAAAAAAAGAATAATAACATCAGCAAGACAGAATAATCCAAAAATATCCTTTCGACAATCTCATTACGAATGAGGAAAAACGCAAGACAACATTACAGGAAAGACAGCCAAAAGCATGAACAAGCATTCAACATATATTCAACATGGAAGGATGGAAAGAAATTTCATAATAGATTCATCCTGCTATATTGTTAACCCTCTTGCAGCATCATTAGCCAGACAGATTAACTGCATTGCCCATTAAGCCTAAATTTCCTTAAAGCACCCACTTTACAATGCAACATACAAAGCCTCTGAACCGAGCACAAGCAAAATGACCACACTCAGACCGAGCAAAAATATAGCAACAAACAAAGTATGTGTCCTAGACCCCCATAAGATGATTAAAAAAAACTCACGCAATGTCTCCTGCAGTAGAAGGTGATCCGTATTCATCAAAGAGCCGCATAAGATCTCCAAATTGACCGTGCAAATCACCAAATATCTTAATAGGATCCCTCAGCTGTAGCACACTTGGTTCACTTGAAAATATTATCTCAGAACTCACAAAGATCAACAATCTCATTACAGTCCAAGAAAAACTGTCTTCGAACTGGAGGCTTCCAACCACGAGGTTTCAAAAGATGAGCAATAACCTGAGACACACATCAAGATGCTGTGACATAAATTTGAAAATGAAAAACTTTTACGGTAATAACAAAATATTTCCAACCAAATTTCCATGTTACCTAGTTGATTAAACCAAAAGAAATTGGTTGTAAGAGTATATTACTGGAACAGATATTAACAGCACAGACAGGAAAATGAAAAATATAACCCAGTGATCAATTTCTTGTGACTTCATTTCTCAGACACATGGTTTATCCTCAATATTTTATTCACCCCGAAACTGAAACTAACATTTTATGCATTTTAAAAGGCTAATAAATTCTTTTTGGATAGATTTTCTTCTATTATTTGGTAATAACTGGCTAAAAATGAATACCTTGTGACAGATAGAAAACTTTAAAGTTGCAGTAAAGTTAGAGCTGGTTAGTCAGCTATTGACTGCTGACAGATCCTGAGAGTTCACCTGCCAAGCATAAGGCAAAAACAGAGAAAAGGATAAATCATAGATTTACAGTGAAGTTCTAATGACAAATGTTAGTAGCCATCATAAATACCTTGAGTTAAATTTCACCATTCAAACATTTTTAGTGCACAAGCAATTAACCAAGTGACGCAAGAATATCAAATGCGAATGTAAGATTCTGGGATGGTTATTTTACAGAAAATCATGACTTGTTTACATGGTCAAAACTTATGATACAATATGTGCAAGCATTCTTAAATCTTTCTTCTCATAGAAAAATTATCCTTGCTGTTTTAGCATGCCTACCTAAATAATAATCATAACAGATTAACAGGCATTGCTAAATTATATGCATAATAATAACAGTCAGTTTTATAATTTTTTCAAATGATGGACACATATGGCCTTTAAAAGCCACAAGTAAATATATCACATGGAGATTTATTATTTCAGAGATATGATCTCTCTGGACAACATGGATATATAAATGAACCAATGAAACCACAATGTGCTACTCCAAAAAGTCAAAACATGTAAATCAGTTTTTATAATATTTACGGCCATCGAGAAAATAACTAGAGCCCCAATATAAAGTTTTTAACTTGTTTCTCTAACTCAGCGCTGTGTTTCTGAATGTATACCTAAGTTCAAAGGCCAAAGTATGTAATCATTACAGTGGTTATATTTTAATAGAATAGAGCAAACTTAATTGAACCAAAAAGACAATGCATTTCCTCTAAATTCAAATCAACGGGTCTAATGTTCACCAATTACAATTATGCACGTAAATTTGCAAATAGTAGATGCAGAAAACAACATTGTTCTATAAAGAGTAAACAAAAATCTCAACTTTGATCAACAGAAAGATGAAGAAAAACATAAATTACCCCAAATATCACACCTGCTAAAGAAAAGTACTAAATTTCACAGCTAGAAGACAAATCAAAGAGCGAATATACCTGTTCAATGTCACGACCCGCATATTAACGTTGCTAACAAGATCTGACATTCCATGTGAAGAACTCACCTCCACACAGCCACCACCACCATCACCATTCCACTGCCCTCGTTATCATACCACCGCTCCGCCACCTCTTCCTCCTCCGCGCACTACCATCTACACTGCCACCTAACTCCCCTACCTTCCCCTTAAAATTACTGAAAGAAAACCTTCAAAAGATACAACAAAACCCTCGCCTTCTTTCTCTTACAGATCTGGAAAACCTATCCCAAAAATAATGGCCCTAAAGTCTCCCTCTCCTCTCTACCAAAACACCGAAGTCAAAATAGGTCCTCCGACCTTCTGATTGAGAGTCCAACAAAATGAAAAATTCTGTCTTCAAGCGGTGGTTCCCAGCATTTTTACCGGCTCCTGCGACACCAGCGAAGATGGATATTTAGAGAGAAAGAAAGAATAAAAAGAAATGAAGAACGTAGGCAGATAAAGCTATAGCGAAAAGAGAGAGAAGAAGGTGGTGTCTTGCGAGCAACTAGACACCAAAAAATAGCAACCGCCGTGAAATAATGGCGGAGAAGGTATAGTCGCATCAGAGAAGACGATGTCGAGCAGCAGAGAAGAAGACATGCGAGCGGAGAGCGCGCCGGAGAAGGTTCACGGCGGCGGTGCTAATTCGATTTCAATTTTAATTGGGGGAAGTTCCATTCTATCGATGTTTTATGTCAAATATAATATAATTTGGGGATAAAATCTAATAATTGTGAATCTCCACGAAACGACGTCGTTTCACCCAATTAATCACACAACGGGTAGTAAAAACCGTTGTAAAACCACAACGGCTAGTGAATCCGTTGTATATATCGCGTTGTCTATCAGAAAATGCGGAGGTAGACAACGGCTGCATACCGGCCGTTGTCTATTAATAAATAGACAACGGTTTTGGTAACCCTTGTTAGAAAAAAAATTAAAATAAATAAAAAATACGGAGATAGACAACGGTTTCGTATCTAGCCGTTGTCTATTATTGTAAAGACAACGGTTTTGTAAAAACCTGTTGTCTATATCGTGTTATCTATCAGCGTTTTCTAATAGTGTCATGCAGCAAGTTTAATGTTTTAGACACACCAAAGTGACCCATTAAACCTCCCGCATGCGATTCTAGAACTAACAACTCACGCATAGAAGACTTAGGAATACACAACTACGAACCCTTGAACATGAAACCCTCATGCACGAAATATCCATCAAATGACCGAGACTTAGTGCAACAAGTAGCATAGATCGGTGGAAAATACTCATCACATGCATACAACTCCTTAATTGCATCAAATCCCAACATCTTAGCATGCATAAGGTTCAAGAGAACGTACATTCTCGACAATGCATCTGCAACAACGTTTTCGGCACCTTTCTTGTACTTGATGACGTACGGAAAGGACTCGATAAACTCTACCCATCGTGCATGTCGCTTGTTTAGATTTTTTTGACCTTTCAAATGCTTCAAACTCTCGTGATCCGTGTGAATCACGAACTCCTGATGAAGCCATGCAAGGCCTTGAAGAACTAAATTCGGAGCTGCCATTTAGAGGTTCAATTACACGATTTCGAGCCAAGAAATTGCAAGGTTGTTTCCAAGCAATTATTCGCAAGGAGTTTGAAGAATTAGAAGAAGTTAAATGCAGCCCCAAGATTATTACCTTGTTAACAATCAAAGATTGGAGATTAAGGTTTGAAGAATAATACATGAAGATGAAGTGAAGAAGTGCACGTGTGCATGTGTTGAAGAAGTCGACGTGATCGTGTGTGCCCGAGATCAGATTTTTGGCCCTTTAATTAATTTAATTAGGGGTTGAATTTTATTTAGACTATAGTATTTATTTAATTATGTTAAGACTATAGTTTAGTTCAGATTTTAATTATTTATTTATTAATTTTCGTCCATAAGTTGATAGAGTTTGACTAGAATTGTATTTAAGGCAATTTCCTACCTTGAATAGAATTCTAGTTTAGGGAACTTCCTAGTATAGTTAGAGATCCCTTTTGGATCAATTTTTGAGCCTTTTTTGATGTTTAATTTCGTTCCCCATAGTGTTATAAATAGGGGAACCATGTCATATTGTTACTTTAGACTTTATTTGAATTATTAAGCTTTGCTTTCAATATTGTCTCAACCCCCTTTTAATCTTTGTGAGTTTTGATTTAAAATTCATATTCTTGGAGCTAGCAACTTTAAGTCTTACTCAAGGGTATTGCTTAATCCACTTGAGGGATTAACCGGTATTCGCTATCCGAAGATCAACTTGGAGATTTCATCCTTGGGTACGTTCGAGATTCAAGGAGGCTATCGGGTTGTGATTCACATCAACGAATCATCATCCATCAACACCATTCGACGTCGTCCATACTCCATCAACGCACGCCTCAATTCAGCCCCGTGTTCGAGTTCAAGTCCTACGCCGTTTCGTTTATACCGTAAGTTCGTTTCATCTCTATCATATCCTATCTACTCCAAGCCATTCTTCACCCTAAACACATGATTCAAACACCCTCATTAAAGCCCTAAAACCGTCCTTAAACAGCCCTCAATTCCTTGGATTTGTGTTACCTATTTTGTGTCATAGTTTAGGTATTTTAGTTGTCTAGATTGTCTAATTTCTGTTGTTTATCGAGTCGGATTGAAGCCCTTCATTCGCTGACGTGTTTCGTATCCAGAAGTCTTCCGCTATGTCTTTTATTCGTCCTAGATTAATTGTCCGGGTCGTATCAACTCCTTAGACCACAAATAGTGCTGTCACGTCTCTAAAGCTCTCTTGAGTGCGTACAGCTCCTTGTCATAGGTAGAATAAGGAAGGGCTGAATCATGGAGCTTTTCACTGAAATAAGCGACTGGACACCGTTCCTGCATCAAAACAGCACCAATCCCTTTGCCCGAGGCATCACATTCAATCTCAAAAGTTTTATTAAAGTCCGGAAGAGCAAGAACAGGCGCATTACATAAACAAGACTTTAAAGTGTTAAACGCATGCTCTTGTACAGGACCCCATTCAAACTTGCGATCTTTCTTTCTTAACTCAGTAAGCGGAGCAGCTATGCTGGAAAAATCGCACACAAAGCGACGATAAAAGCCAGCAAGGCCATGGAAAGATCGTACATCACTTGCAGACTTAGGAGTGGGCCATTCCTCAATCTCTTTGATTTTGGAACGGTCTACTTCTATACCACGTAAACTGACAACGAAGCCTAGAAAAACGACTTCATTCATGCAAAAAGAACACTTAGACAAGTTACCATATAATTTCGACTCCCTAAGTAACTCAAAAACGTGTCTAAGGTACTGCACATGTGTACGTGTCGTGTCACTGTAAATCAAAATGTCATCAAAATACACAACAACATACTTTCCAATCACTTCACGCAAAACATGATTCATCAAACGCATAAATGTTCTTGGTGCATTAGTGAGACCAAAAGGCATAACAAGCCATTCATATAAACCATGCTTTGTTTTAAATGCAGTTTTTCATTCATCACCTTCTTGCATACGTACTTGAAAATAACCAGATCGCAAATCAATCTTAGAAAAGACACGCGATCCAGACAATTCATCAAGCATATCATCTAATCTAGGGATGGGAAAACGATACTTTATCGTGATTTTGTTGATTGCACGGCAATCCATGCACATACGTCATTCATTGTTCTTCTTTGGCACTAGAATCACTGGAACGGCGCACGGGCTCAAACTTTCACGGATTTGCTTCTTCTCCAACAGCTCTTTGACTTGCCTATCTATCTCCTTAGTCTCGTCTGGAGACGTTCTATAGGTTGGTCGGTTGGGAAGCACGGATCTGGGGACGAAATCGATCTGTTGCTCAATTCCTCGCACTGGTGGAAGTCCTCCGAGTATCTCCTCAGGAAAAATGTCCTTGAACTCATCAAGTAAAGGCTGCACATCACTAGGCAAACAATTATTAGTAGCACTGCTCTTAAATATGAGTAGGACAAGGGGCATACCTGCTTTAACGGCTTTCTGAACTCCTTTCACTGAAATAAACAAGCTCTTCTTGTGAGGCTTGTTTGTACTCGATTCCTTCTTCTTTTCCACAGCTAAGGAGTCCGAATGAGGTTGTTTAGGAGCATTAGGGGCGACGGCAAGGGGCTACCCGGGAGTGGAGGTCTCAGCCGTGGCCTTTGGGGCCCGTTTTGCGGCTGCTTGCTTCGCCTTTTCCTCTTTGAACCTCTCTTGCATGCGTTGCTGATCCATAGCAATGTCTTTAGGTGATAATGGCCTCAATGTGCTGATTCGGCCATCAATGTCGACGGTGTAGGTGTTCAAACGTCCGTCGTGGACAACACGTCGATCAAACTGCCAAGGTCTGCCTAACAACAAGTGTGCCGCATCCATAGGGATAACGTCGCACAGAATAGTGTCAGAAAACTTATGGATTGAGAATGAGACACTTACCTGGTGAACCACACGTATCTCGCCTCTTTCTGTAAGCTACTGCAATCTGTAAGGCTTTGCATGTTGTTGAACGGGTAGACCAAGCTTTTCCACTGCATATTGACTGATGACATTGATCACGCTGCCACTGTCAATAATCATAGAACACGTGTGACCTGGGATCACTGCACGGGTGTAGAAGATGTTCTCCCGTTGGTGTTCTTGTTCCTCTTCTCGAATGATGCTCAAACTCCGGATTGTGACCAAACTGAGTTGAACTTCCGGATCGACCACTACATGGGGTGCATCATTCTCAACTTCTTTCTCAGTTGTGGCATCGTCCACTGGCTCTTGTTCATCCTCACTAGCTGATTCGACTTCATTTGATTCTGTTAAGTATAGAACTCGCCGGTTCGGATATTGAGCTTGGAAGTGGCCCCAACCTTGACATTTGTGACATTGAATGTCACGAGCTCGATTAGGGGCTGCATTGGGTGGCGTCACACCTTGGGTTGGCCGAGTAGGGGTCGGCCGTGGCTGGGTGGATGGCGTAGATTCGGGTCTACGGCTAGACTGCGGTGTAGAACGGTCGAAACGCCGTTCGGGTGGTCCGGATGGACCTCTTGGTCGAGTGGAGTCAGTAGAAGGGGTAGAAAGTGATGTGGAAGGTGTACCTTTATTCCAAGAAGGACATGTAGGGGCTGAATTGTAGTGGGATCAATGGCGACCCTCTCTCAGCTGCCTCTCCACAATCGATGCGTACTGCACCATTCTTTCTACACTGGTGAAGTCTCTGAGCTCGACTTCACATGCAATGTCAGGATTCATACCTTCAATGTACCGAATGATGGTAGCATTTAAGGTCTCCTGCTTTCCAACTCTGTTTAAAAGTGTCTCTAACTCCTTGTGGTACTCTTCAATCGATCTAGTACCTTGCTTGTCCCAGTTGAGCTTCTTTTCAAGCTCTCTCTCATAGTGCATTGGTATGAAACGGTCGCGCATGAATCCTTTAATTTATTCCCAATTGTCGATGGGTGGATTATGGTTTCTGCGCCTTCTTTCTTGTTGCATTTCCCACCATGAGGCTGCGTAGCCTCTAAACTCTAAGCATGCAAGTTGCACCTTCTTTTGCTCTGAAAAGTTGTAGCATGCAAAGATCTTCTCTACCTTACGTTCCCAATCTGAGTAGACATCAGGATCGTGAAGGCCTTCAAACTCGGGTATGCTCATCTTGATGTTGTTGAGCCTACCATCATCATCATCATGATAGTTCACACGCCTATGGGGACCTCGGGGTCGGCCATGGCGTCCTCTTTGCCCTTGTGGTGTGTAATCAGCTTCATAACCACTGGCTGCATAGGAGTCGTATCCGTAGTCACAGTCTTCTTCAAAGGCAGGTGGCGGCCTCTGAATGTCTTGCTGTATAGGTGGCGTCCTGTTGACGGCTCTCTGATGCTGGTGTCGGCCAGGGTTTCCTTCTTGAGGCTCAGGTCGCCTCTCTTCATCATTTGGAGGCTCAGGTTACCTCGCTCCATGGATTTGAGGCTCAGATTACCTCTGCGTGTTGTCTTGAGGCTCGGGTTGCCTCTTAGGCTTTCCTTGGACTGTTTGGGATACGGTCGATTGGGTTTTGAGCCTTGCAAGCTCCTCTTGCAATTCAGCTACTTGGTTGCCAAGTTCGTCTTTCAGTAGACGATTCTGTCGCTCAAAATGCTTTACTAGAGCTTCATATTGGTACTTGGCATCCCAGGGTGGTTCGGACGAGTGGGACTGCTCGCCTGGTGTGTTTGGCGATCTAGGCTCCTTAAGAGGTGGAGTAGACGCCTCTTTGTTGGTTCCTTTCTTCATTGTACCTGCAAAATGAACAAACGTGAAGAAAAAGCAAAGTAGAACCTCACAATTCCTCACAAACGCTCATGTATGTCACTCTTGATTTTTCCACTCGTGTTTAACTCTCAAATATATGTAGTGCACGTATGGAGTGAATATGTGGGGTGGGTTGATCGAACAATCTTCTCTTGACTAGCTCCTCTGGGTCTTCTTCAAGCTCCAACAGATAAAATCAAGCCAGAAGGTTGCTAAGAGTAGAAGTAGGCGTGTGGATGAGTATCTCAATGGGTTGGTGTATGTGGACCACGGGTGTATGTTGTATGGGTGTATGGGTGTACGGGTGTATGGAATATGTGGTGTATTAGGTGAACCGGGTGTATATGTGAGAGATGAAATTTTCGAACACTTTAGTGGGTAGGATCGAAAATTATGGATGGATAAGGATGGAGGATCTTGATTAGATTTGGATGAGGATGGAAGAAATCTAAACAAGGAAGGAAAACTAATGGATAAGGTAGAATACTTTTGGATAAGTTTGACCAAGTGTGAACACAATCTAACAAATCCTCAAAATCAATCTAGAATGGATTCAAGCCTATCTAGACTAGAAATCCACAATAAAATCGAAAATAACAAGGAAATAAATCTGATTTTTTTTTTAATCGGCGGCTCTTTTTTTTTTTTGAATTGCCGAAGCCTTTTCTTTTTTTTTCAATGAATAACAAGTATTACAACTCGAAACAAACGGAAATTAAATGACACTTACGAAAATAACTGACACGTAGATGACACGTCGGAGTGAACCACGACCAGCAAAGCTGACGTGGCTCTGATGCCAAATTTATGATGTGACCCAGACAATGTATCCAAGACACGAGATTTATGCACGCGGAAGACTTCAAGAACGAACTACGTCAGCTAAAAACAAATGGAATCAATCCGACTCAAAACAAGATAAAACTTACTAGAAAACACGAACAACAAATGAGGACTCGATGATAACACTTGGAACACTCGAAGATGGCTGGAATTACGGGGATGAGGGTGGCGGATGGCGGCGGTATGGACGGTGATGGCGACGGTGATGGATATGGTAGGATTGGCTAGGATCGGCGAACCCGTGTTGATAACTCGAACGCGCACGTCTAACTTCTCCGCATAGCAATTCTCCCAAATACTCGAATGTACCCTGAAGAACTTGAATAAGACTATTGGCTTGCTAATTCAATAGAATTGTTTGGTAAATTTCGATCAACATAAGATCATGAGACAGATTGAGAATAAATTCTTTATTACTTGCAATTGTCTAAATTTTGAATGTCACATGGTACTCCTATATATAGGAGAGAGTAGGGAATGAAAATTAGAGTTCTAAACCTAGTAGAAATCGAAAAACTGCAAGTCCTAGTCAAACTAGGATAAAAATCAAAAGATACCAAAAATAAGATAAGAAAAATCTATCTAAATCTAACTAGATAAGGATAAATCCCAATGGACTTGGGCTTGATAATTCTCGCCACTTTGGACCTCCAAATACACGACACTTGGGCTGAATTAATTGAATTAATTTCGTGGCCCATGTGTGAGCAATTCCTGCCACCTTTGCATGAAAAATAGCATCTCCCGATTTCCCATGCAAACGCGTATAACTTTTCATGCACGCGTCCAAATGGCGTCGTTCTTCTTCTCACGTCTTCATGCTTCCTTCTTCATCATTAATGGATAGCATGGTGATCAATCTCGAGCTGCTCTTGACTTCATCTTCATGTAACTCGAATTTGCGATGAATAAAAGCTTGTAAATAAGTTTGCAACTTCTTAACTCGCAAACGCGTCATTGGACCTTTGAACTATAGCTCCGGATCATCTTCTTCTTTGCCTTGCTCGATCTCATCATGGTTACTCATCTGTGGATGCCTTCCAGTCTCCAGAGTTCTCTTCCCCCTCTAGATTTTTAAGCTTTGAAGAGTTGACTCTGACTGGTCTGATCAAGGCAACCTTTAAACTGGTTGATCATGCTTCAGTACAACTGACTCTCTGTTCAGCTTGACTTTGTCTGAAGTCTTACTTGATCATTACCTGTGATTTTCAGCTTTAAATAACCTGCAGTTTTTCATAAGATCATCAAATATGTTTTGACATTTCATCAAAACCATCAGTTGGATCTTTCCAACAATTTTCCCAACGTTTTCTCCCTTTTTGATGATGTCAAAACCAGTTGGTTTGATGATGGAAAACTATATGAGGTTATTTTTCAGGAATGACCATCTGAGCTTGTACCAGTATTTGGTATCAAAGCTAATATCAGACCCTGTTCCTAAGAACAGTCTCAGATGCTTATAGCTTTTAAAAGCTTATAAGTTTTGACATTCATGAGTATCAAGACTTTGACATAAGTATCAGAGCCTCAAAAAAATAGATGAGTATTAAAGCTTTAAGTATAATTAACATTTGAGCTTAACGAGTTTATCTTTTAGGCATCAGGGTTTTTGCTGTCAAAAGTTGTAGCTAAAGTGGCCTTAAGATATTTTAATACTTGTTTGCACAGCTTTGAAGAAGCTTCCAATGTTTTAGTTCTAAAGCAGCTCAATTCTGATTATTATGTAGATTTTGTTTAATTTCAGAGCACATTGAAAGCACTAAGCTTATCCAGAAGAATATCAACATGATCAGAATGTATTTGTATTATTAACAAGGAGCATGTTTAGAAACTGATTGAGCAAAGAAGATGAAGAATTTTAAGGAAGTAACAGAGACAGAGAATATCAAGAATTGATATTTTAACTTCCTTCTTCAGTTGGAACTGTTCACCATTCAGTTCCTTCTTTTTTTGCTCGATTCTCCCTTCTTCCACTTGCAGGAAGAGATGCCCGGTATACTGCGAATACCTCAAAGTTGCTATTGTTCCAGCTGGGCATTCTCCCATGTCCAAATACAACTTTGAGCTTGCCATTGCTCAATTTGGACTTTCTCCTGATGAATAGATTCCCCCTAAAAGGTAGCTATCGCTTCCCTTTGAAAAGTAGCTTCTCTTTGAAGTTGTACCTCTCTTTGTACTTCTCTTTGGATCTCATCCCAAAGAGTTAGATCACCTTGCTAGTTTCCATCATGTGTTGTTTCACATGCTTTTCC
This sequence comes from Perilla frutescens, assembly GCA_026008535.1. Lineage (NCBI taxonomy): Eukaryota > Viridiplantae > Streptophyta > Magnoliopsida > Lamiales > Lamiaceae > Perilla > Perilla frutescens. The sequence continues at coordinate 23,907,653 of BRKX01000005.1, forward strand.
ATCATCAGCATACCCTTCCTCCTTTTTGGCATCATCCAAAAGGGCAAGCTGATGGAAATCATGGTTTGGCAGTGACAACTATGGTAGAAGAGAGAAAGAAGTGGCCAGCAAGTTGTTGGTGATGTGGGGAGCTTAGGGTGCATGCATGAGAGTGGACATCCACGCACAAGATTTCTCAGTCGGCATCAGTTGGTCAAAATTAGGTAGAAAGAAGAGATCTTAGCCGGTGGTAGAAGCTGATGTGAGTTCGAGAAGTGGCTAGTCCGGAAGGGTGAAGAGGAGATCCTCTTGAAGAGGCGTTGTAGATGAATTTGAGGGCTCATGGTTTGGATGGGGTGCATCATGAGGCACCGAGGATTGAAACCTCTTAATCATGGAATCCATGATTTCAGGAAGAGATGGAGGTGAATTGAGTGGATAGTTCATCCAGCTCTGACTCCATTGTCCTTCTTCTATCCAATATGAGTAGCCTCGCTTGTCCACCATATGCAACATGGTGGCATCATCCACTTGGAATCTCCATAAGTGATACTAGAGATATCTTCGAAGATGTTCGAAGAGGAAGGGACTCAGATTCCTAATTTGACCAATATAGCTCTGCAGCTGATGGTCAAGGCTTGCATTGAAGCCTTCTTCCAGAAGTTCTGGGGCAGAGATGTAGCGAGGCTTGCTGGTTGCAGGTGCAGTTGACTCATCACTGATAGAAGTGAAAGAATCACTGTCAGTCGAGGACTGATCTGCATCAGCTGGAGGTTCAGCATCAAGGAGCGGCTGCTTTCCTTTTGCTGAGCTGGGGTTCTCCATCAGCTAAAGTCTCAACTTCCTAGAGCGGCCAGTTATTCCACGGTGCTTTCTGTGGATATAAACTGTAGGAAGGAGATCTCTTCTGGTGAGATTGAATCCACCAGGAACTGCTCCAAGTTGCTCCTCAAGGATGTGACTGAGTCGATTGGCAAATCCTAACTTGGGTTTAAATGTGCCAGAGGTTAGATCGATCTCAGCACGTCTCACATGCCTGCGACGCTGAGCCAATATAAAGGATGCCCAACAGCTTTGCATCCGTAATATATGGCGTCCATGAGATAAGCGGTGTTATCGTTGAACTACGCGTTTGTGATACTACTAAGAAAAGTATGCATGACAATGTCCATGATCTGGACTATTGTTGGAGGGAGACTATCTTTCAAATTATTTGAGAAGTCTCTGTGATTGACATGTGGAAGCTTCCAGCCATTCCACAGCTCTAACTTAGAGGGAAGTGCGAGTTCATACACCGGCTGACCGTCATCAGGGAGCAGGAACAGATCGGCTAACACATCTTTATCGATGATTATAACCTGATCGTGGACAACAGAGATTATGCTGTCTCCCTCGATCTCCGCATTGTAGTAGAACTCAGCTACAAGCGGGAGATATGTCTTTTTGGGCTTAGTTGTCATAAACAACAAGAGCCCGCATGTCTTCAACAAGTAAAAGATCATACTAGTCTTCTCTGGACCTATTCGAGCTTGAAGATACTCTTGGTCCAGAGACTTATCATTTCTAAGCTTCTGTATGAGAAGCTCAATATTCATCGAGTAAAATAGAAGAGCCATTTTTCGATGACAGAAGATATAAACTAGAGAATAGCTTTGCATAAGTAAGAGAAGACAAGGAGAAGGAATATGTTGAAAGTTCTATATTTTCATCTCAACTTCTCTTCTACTTTTAAAGCAGTAATTTTGCATGCATTAACCATAGCAATCGAGTGCTTCTGGCTGATCAACTATCTGATTTGATAGAAAGTTAGCTGAGTTAATGATGCATGCATCTCAGCCGTCCACTTGGACTTTTGCTTTTTGATCAAGCGGCTGAGATCTGAGGATTTTGAAAATCTGGGTAGTTGCCATAAATAGCCAAATATTTGCCAGAAGATTTGCTATTTATATATCTCAGAAAAATTCATCTCTTTATACTTTAATGCTCATTATAGAGACTTAAATGGCAACTCAGATGAATAGTAAGCTTATTCTGAAGTTATAACGATAACTATTCAAAAATAAGCTTTGAGGAATAGAGAGTAGAGAAGCTTATCAAGGAGGATTGATCATGCAGCTGATGAGAGGCTGAAGCTTGCTTGAGGCGTCAGTTTCCTGCTTAACTGATGATATGCCTTTTGAACTGATTTGATCAGTTTTGTTGATCAGCTGCAGATTGAGTTTTTGTCAGTTTCCTCTTCTTGAGTGGTCGGATGGGGCTAGCTTCTCTGCATTCTCTGGAGCTGTTTGACCTTTTCCTTTTGGAAGCTGAACTGAGGATGTCCTTAAGAGGATCAGTTCTGGTTGCAGTCTCAGCTTGTTAAAGTTGCTTAAGAGCAACTGCTGAGGTGGTTAGCTTCAAGGTGGTCAGCTCTTTAATTCCTCTGCAGGATGAGCTAGACTGGTGTTTCATCAGTTTTGCAGCTCTTGAGCAAGGCTTGATAAGTGAAGTAACATAGCTTCAGGACAGGAGATCTGGTGATGTGGAAGTATCTTCATCGTCATTGGCTTCTTTTTGTCCACGGTGTTGACTCCTTGGGGACGCTACAATTTCAGTGTGAGATAGAGCTTGATCTATCAACGATTTTAGTGTGAGATAGAGCTTGATCTATCTTTTTTGTGGCCCCCACAGCTTGTTGTGATGCCTCTTCTGACTGAATTGGATCAAAATTCAGTTTTAGGCAACATTGATCGACTGAATTGTTGACAAACTGCTCTTCAGTTGCAACTTCTTGCGATCTCAAGCTGGCTTGAACATCAGCTAGCATTGCCTTAGCTGGAATGTTATTATCAAGTCGATGCTTCATAATCCGCTGGACTTGCACAATAGTTGGAGGAAATGGATTTGAAGCCCCAATCCATTTAATGCTCCAAGTCTCTTCAAGTTGCCAAAAGCTCATCCCATGAAAGGCAGTTAGCAAGAAGTGTGACTAGATTGACATAGAATGTCTCCAGTTATACCAGTAGAAGTACCGGTGCAGTTGTTTAAACAACTGATTGTCTTGCTTGGCAACATAAGTGAAGTGAGTGAGAAGGAGATTTGTTATATCCTTCTGTGCACTCTTGACTATGTATTTGCCACTATAGAAAGTGCGAATATTGTCTTCAGTCAGCTGAAGAGGAGGGCAAGTTCTCCTGAAGTAGTCAGCTCCATAATTAGGATGAGGGATTCCAATGAATGGAATGAGCTCATCTGGATCAGTGCAGGGCTTGAAGTCAACTGATGATCCATTCTTGGAGTGTGGAGAAGGAACTTCATTGGCAGTTGAGCTGCTTGAAGTTGTGTTGCCAGTTTTGGCTTTGGATCTCCTCTTCCTTTTGAGTGACTGAAGATGTGATTTCCCTTTCTTAGGAATCCAGTCGGAGATGAGGACTGGCAGCGCGTCATCATTTGGAAGATTTAGCATATCTTCCAGGAGCTTGCTCATTCGAAGAACAAGTCCTACTTTGGACTCAAATTTCTCAGTCTTCTTTGAGTTGGCAGCTTTGATGACTTGATGCTTGATTTGGGAGAATACAAATTCTGCCCAATTTACTTCCAATCCCTCAACAAGGTGAATCATTACCTTGTATCTTTCTTGAGTTAATTGACTCAAGCTTCCAATGGTGCCGAACATCATTTTGTTCGTGACATCGAGTATAACCCCATACTCGGGCTTCAGATTAGTCTTAGCTGTAGTAAAACTGAATTGCTTGGTGCAAATTGAAGCACGCCATTCTTTCCAGTATGGTTCAGCTGAATCCTTCAGATCTTGAACCCTGGAACCCTTTCTGGGAAGTTGAAAGATTTCTGCAACCTTTCTTTCAGTGATATGGAGTTTGTTTCCTTGAATCACTGAGTGTATAACCTTTCCATCTGCAGATACCTTTGCTTGAAGAAAGAATTAACCAACCAAGTTTTGTCTGAAGAATCTTGGAGGAGTTTCAAGGTAATGCGGAATTCCAATCTTGTGGAGATTGACCAGAAGAAATGGGTTGTTTGATTCTTTAAGAATCAATTGAAATTTCTGTCTTTCCAGAAATTTATTTCTCAACATTTGCTCTTTGAAGGAGATAAGAGCTTTGAATGATTCAGCCATTTTTTTGAAAAAAAAAATGTGTTTGGCTGGTTTTGAAATGAACCCCTTTTTTTTAGAGAGAGAGAGAGAGAGAATACTCTTTTTGGAAGATAGTTTTTTTTTTTTAAAGAGTATAAGAAAATTGCTTCTTATGTATTCTCTCAGAGTTTTTGAACAAGGGAATTTATGAGTGAGATGAATGACTCATAAATTTGTGTTGGTTGAAAGAATTAAATAGCCCTTTGTCGTTTTCCTTTGGCTTTTGATTTTTGGCTAAGGACCAACGGTCAAAAAAATTAATACTGACACAAGCATTTATTTGAGCCAAAAGATATTTTTATTAGAAAATTAAGAAATAGACTGATGTATAAGAAGTTATCCTAAGGCGTCTAGTCAGCTGACTACATAGGCCTTCAGGTTTTCTTGTGTTCAGTTTCTCTTTTTCTTTGATTTTCTGGAGCTGTCTGGAGTGTTTTCACTTGAAGAGTCTTCTTCTGAATCTTCATTTCCAGAGCGCTTCCAGTTTCATGATAGAGTCAGAGAGCAGCTTTACCTGAACCTTCATGCACTTGATTAGTGCTTCAATTCGATTTGAGGACTTGCATGTTCGCTGCCTTTTAGCTTGCTGAGCTCGTAGTTGAGTCTCTTTTATAGTCAGTTGATGCTCTTCAGTCTGAGGGCTAGCAGTTGTCTTTCCAACTGATTCAGACTGAATTGGAGACACATTCCTTTTGTCAGTTGGGCTCTTCCTGGAGTCTTTTCTGCCATCATCCCCTTCTTCTGAGGACTTGTACCTCTCAACAGCAAGGAGGACATCATCAGAGTCATAGTTTGATTGAACTACTGACTCTGTCACCTTGGCTTTTCCTTTTCCCTTTCTTACTGGAATTGAGGGAATTAGCTTCTTCCTCAGTCGAGACTGTGGCTCTCCAATCATCAATGGAGGCAATGCTCCTTCCGTCACCTTTGGAACGAAATCATCAGGATTAATGGGCTGATGATTTGTTTCTTCTGCCATCAAATCAGGAATCAGCTTCTCCAGGATGAAACTGATCCAATTGATGTACTACATCTTTTGTGGAAAGCATGTCATGCTTTTTGTCTTTTCTTCCACGATGTCTACAAACTTCTTCAGCTGCTTGAAGAGAAATGATGACCAGTCTATTTCTCTAATTTCCCAGATGGCTTTGCAGATTTTATATTTTTCTTCAGACATCTCATTGTGGCCTTCACATGATCCTATCATCATCTGTGTAGCCACAGCTGTTAGCACTTGAAATTCCTTTTGGAATTTGGACGTCTGATGATTGATTTGGAAGTCTTCTGCTGTATAGTTCATTGCCCAATGGTTGAAATAAGAACGAGCATTTACTGTCATTTCTTCAAGATTGTCTCCTCATTCTGGCAAATCGAAAATGTTTCTCAGTACATAAGGGGTGATCAGGATATGAGTTCCCCTTACTTCACTGATGATTATCCATGAGTCTTTCTCGCTGAAAGAGTTGAGAAAGAACTCCGCCACGGCTTCTGGATACACCTTAGTGGGAGTACTTTCGGTGAAGGTTTTTAGTTTTGCTGAGTTAATCAGATTAAGAATCAATTCACCTGTTCTTGAGAAGTTGGTGAATTGTCTACTGTTGACTGGGCTTAGTATTTTGTCATGACCCAGATCCTTGCAGAAGACTCCTGAGTCTTCACCGGAAAGTCTGAAGTTTCGAGGTTTTTGAAGGAGGTTGGATGAGTATTGGGCCATTGAGAAATAGGTTTTGGGATGATTTGAAGTTCTGAGCAGAATAAAAATTCTGGATTGGTTTTGAGAGAAAGAGACTGAGTGCTTGAATTCTTTGGTCAGCTATGTGAGAGATTTTGGGAACAACAACTAACCTATATATAGACTCAAGCGAGCGGTGTATCCAACGGTAAGAAGAATCAAAATTGAACGGTTCCGATTAATCTGTCATTTTAACTTTAGATTTATCCATTGAGATTTAATGAGGTGAGAGAGAGTAGGTCCAACGGTAATATTAAGATGACACGTCATTTTACCGTTTAGTAATAAATTCAAGTTTAAACTTATCTGATTATGGCTCTCCTTCAGTCTCCACGTGGTGTTGAGCTGCTGATATCATCAGTTGGCCTTGTGACTGATGATCTTCTTAGCTTGGAATGATCAGTTCCACCTGGAGTTTCTTCAGTTGACTCCTTGTTTCGTCAGCTTGAGCTATTCTTTTAGCTTTGCTCCGCTTAAGCTTTTCAGCTGCTTCCTTCAGCTGAAGCTTTTCTTTCATCAGTCAATTCTGGATTCAAATGCTCCCATCAGTTGAACATGACTGGTTGGGAACTGATGTCTTCAGCGATCAGTTTGCTTATCTTCATCTCTCAGCTTCTGTTTAGCCTTTGCCATTTCTTCAGAACTGATTTGGTCTCATCAGTAATGCTTTAGAGCTTAACTAACTGATTCCATTTTGATTCAGTTCTTGTCTTCAGCTGGAGTATTCTTCTTTACTCCTTCTTTGTTCTGATCATCATCCTCCTTTAAAGCTAGTTCGAGCAATCCCAGTTGGATGCATAACTTTACAAATCTAGCTTTTGGTAATGTCTTGGTGAAGATATCGGCTATCTGCTTCTCCGTGTTGACATACTTGATGGATATGTCCTTCTTCTCGATGTGATCTCTGATGAAGTGGTGCCTGATATCAATGTGCTTCGTCCTTGAATGCAATACTGGATTTTGAGATATTGCAATAGCACTATTGTTATCACAGTAGATTGGCACTTCTTCAGTCTCCACCTTGTAATCCTTTAGCTGTTGTTTCATCCATAAGATTTGAGCACAGCAGCTTCCAGCAGCTATATATTCGGCTTCAGTTGTTGACGTAGCAACTGAGTGCTGCTTCTTGCTAAACCAGGATATCAGTTTGTTTCCAAAAAACTGACATGTTCCACTGGTGCTTTTTCTGTCGATCTTGCATCCTCCGAAATCTGAGTCTGAGTAGCCGATAAGACTCAAGCTATCATCTCTAGGATACCATAGTCCAAGATTTATGGTTCCTTTGAGGTATTTCATGATCTTCTTTGCTGCTTCGAGATGGCTTTTCTTTGGATTGGCTTGGAACCTTACACACAGTCCGACTGAATAGGAGATGTCTGGTCGGCTAGTGGTAAGATAGAGAAGGGATCCAATGATTCCTCTATAGTGCGTCTGGCTGACTGATTTTCCTTTTTCATTAAGGGTCAGCTGCACTGATGTATTCATTGGGATTTTGAGAGTTTTTCCCTTATTAGTTCCAAACTTTTTGACAAGCTCTTTGGTATATTTAGCTTGAATGATGAAGATTCCATCTTCCAGCTGCTTCACTTGGAGTCCTAAGAAGAATGTCATTTGTCCCATCATGCTCATCTCAAATTTGCTTTGCATCTGTTGAGCGAATCGAGTGCCGAGATCTTTACTCTTTGATCCAAAAATTATGTCATCCACATAAATTTGGACCATTAAGATCTCAGCTGATCGTTCTATTCTGAATAGAGTATGATCGATGACTCCTTTCTGAAACCCATTCTTTAGCAAGAATGTTGTAAGGGTTTCATACTAAGCTCTTGGCGCCTGCTTCAAGCCATATAGAGCTTTCTTCAGCTTGTAGACTTGATCTCCAATTTCGAATCCTAGAGGTTGCTCGACATACACATCCTCCTTAAGCATTCCTTGCAAGAATGCACTTTTCACGTCCCTCTGATAGACCGTGAAATTATTGTGAGCTGCATAGATGATGAACAATCTGATGGCCTCCAATCTTGCAACTGGTGTGAATGTCTCATCAAAGTCAATTTCTTCACTTTGAGAGTATCCCTTGGCTACTAGTTGGGCCTTGTTTCTTGCGATCACGCCTTGTTCATCCAGCTTATTGCGAAAGACCCATTTAGTCCCAATGACTTTTTGAGTTTTCGGTCTTTCAACAAGAAACCAAACGTCATTTCTTGTGAACTGGTTCAGCTCTTCTTGCATCGCAGTAATCCAGTCTGAATCTTCCAGTGCTTCTTTGATGTTGGCTGGTTCCATCTGCGATATGAAACATGTGAAGAGAGCATGCTCAGTTGATCCTCTGGTCTGGACTCTGCTTCTTGGATTGCCAACAATTTTGTCGATTGGATGGCTTCGGAGCCAGTTGGGTATGGTGGCTTCTGCTGCGCCATCAGCTGGTTTATCAGTTGTTCTTTCAACTGATCCTTCGACTGCTCCATCAGCTGATTCTTCGGCTGGTCTATCAGCTGATTCTTTGGCTAGTCTGTCAGCTGCTGCCTTGGCTCCGGCTTGTTCGTCGTCTTCACTGATTCTTCCTCTGTTTCAGTTATGGGGTTTGAGGTTTCACCGCAATTTGTGTCCTTATTGACCAAGTTGTCTTCAACTGGTCTAGAATCAATTTCAATGCCATCTTCTAGTGAGGCTTCAAACTGCTCTGAGACAATGTGATCAACATAATCCAGCAGACTTTCATTAGGCAAGGCTTTTACTGATGTACAGTTTTTTTCCTTGTTCCTATACTCATCAGTAAGCTCATCAAATACCACATGACATGTTACTTCCACAGTCAGTGTTCTCTTGTTGAATACTCTGTAAGCTTGTGAATAAGAGACATTATAGCCGAGAAAGATCCCCTCATCAGTTTTGGCACTGAAGGCTTTCAACTGGGATTTTTCATTGTTGTGGATGTAACATTTGCAGCCAAATATATTAATGTAAGAGATAGAAGACTTACGACCCTTGAACAACTCATAGGGTGTTTTGTCATGTGTGATGACTATGGCACTTCTGTTCTATGTATGGCAGGTTGTGTTAACTGCCTCTGCCCAATAGCATTCAACTATGTTGGCATCTTCTATCATTGCTCTAGCTGCCTCCTTTAGCGTGCGATTTCTCCTTTCAGCTACGTCGTTCTGTTGAGGAGTTCTTGCAGCTAAGTGTTCGTGAGTAATTCCCAGTTCACTCAGGAAGTTGATCATTTGCTGATTGACAAACTCAGTACCATTGTCGGATCTTATCCTTTGAACCGATTTTCTCTTGTCAGTCTGCAGTCTTTTGATCAATGTTGATAGCTTATCAAAAGTCTCATCCTTACTTCTCAGGAACTCCACCCAAGTATATCTTGAGTAGTCATCTACTACTACAAGAGTAAACTTTTTACCTCTGGGGGTTGGTGGCTTTACTGGTCCAAACAGGTCCATGTGTAGCAACTGAAGAATGTCAGTTGTTCCTTGAGGATGACTTTTATTTTTGAATGATGATCTCACTTGCTTCCCTTTCTGGCATGGTCCACAGACGCCAGTTTTCTTGTAGATTTCTTTAGGAAGCCCATCAACTAGCTCTTTCTTGGCTAGGTAGTTGATAGTTTTGTAGTTGAGATAGTTCAGTCGTCGATGCCACAACCAGCTTGCTTCAGTTGATCCTTTGGAGAGAAAGCAAGCTTCTGAATAGCTAGTTGACCAGTCAGCAACGTATATGTTGCCTTTTCTTACTCCAGTCAGGAGTATGGCTCCAGTTGACTTGTCTCTTATGTCACACGAGCTGTTGCTGAAGTTGACTGAGTACCCATTGTCACAAAGCTGGCTGATGCTTAGTAGCTTGTGCTTCAGTCCTTCAACATGTGACACGCCATTCACAACAACTTTTTCCTTGACCACGAACCCTTCTCCAATGGTTCGGCTCTTTGAGTTGTCTCCAAAGGTGATTAGTGGTCCCTTAATCTCTTTGTAACCATCGAGATTGTTCTTGTCTCCGGTCATATGTTTTGAGCACCCGCTATCCAGATACCAAGTATCTTTGACCTTTTTCTTAGATAGGATGCTCTTTCCCTGCAAAATAAAGATCAGGTTTTACGTACCCACATAATATCGGGTACTGGGAGGTTAATTAAATATGTGGAATTCACATTCACCACACTTTTAGCTTGTCTTGATTAAAAGATCCTTCAGAATTAGATCTCCTGATCAATCTTGGACTTCTTGTAACTCTTCGACTGAGAGTTGAGTCCGTTGATCTGTACCTCCAATGAGTGTTAGGATAAAAGACTTCAACTAATATCCTCTCATCCTGTGACTTTGTTGCTCTTTGTCTTGGCCAGTTTTGATAGGTCTTTGACTTAGAGCTTTATGGCCTTTGTGAGATGACCCCTTTTCAAACTAGTTATGATTGGGATTGACTGTTGGTTGATCCATTGAGTTTAAGTACTCATCATACTGGGTTGCAAAGTCACTTGGAGTAAATTCTTCCAGAGAGATTGGTTTATGCTGTCGAGCAAAGTACAATCTCGTGTGCACATTTCTCTTGGGCTTTGAGGTACTCCCAGGTTGATGCATAGCTGGCCTTTGAGGATAGGTTTGTCTGGAAGAGGATTTAGCTCTTTGCTGAGCTGCTGATGGCATGTTTTGAACTAATGGCCTTCTCTAATGGAATGGCCTTAAGTAGGCTTCATGTCTCGGTTGAGTTGAAGACTTGGAGTGAGCTGGAGGCCTTTGTTAAAAGTTTGGCTTTGAACGAGCTTTTGATCGAGCAGCAGATCTGGGCTGATTAGCTGATCTGTGTTGAATTGGTGACTTTGACTGAGCACCAAGCCTTTGAAAGACTAACTGTCTTCTAGTTGCCCTACTCGACTGATCAGTCTGATTTCTGGGCTGAGCTTATGGAGTTTCCAAGATACCCTTATCTTTGGATTCATCAACTGGGGGGAATGAGCTGGTCTTATGAACCCTTTTAGGATTCCAGATTCACAGCTCTGAGCTACTGTCTTGCCCTTTTCGGTAGCAGTGTACTTGCTATATCCCAGCCCTTGACTCCCAACTTCGACTCTCTGATGACTCAGAATTTTATCTAGAGTTTGGGATCCCTTCTTGAATTTGAGGGTTAATTCCTCTTTTTCAAGAATTCTTAGCTTGAGCTGCTCATTCTCAGCTTCCAGTTCAGCATTTCTCAGCTTCAGCTGATCCATTTCAGTTGACTGAGCTTCGAGACTTTTCAGTTTCTCATTTTCAACACTTAGCTCATCAACTATACTTCTTAGCTCATCATTCTCACTTTTCAGTTCAATATGCATGCTTGATACATAAGCTAGCTGATCTTCTAGGATTCTTAACTGTTCATCCAGTTCATTCCTAGAGATCGAAGTTTCATGTATGTGATAGAAAGAGGTTATTGAATCAGACATACTAACATTTTCATCTTTGTCGGCCATGAGGCAAAGTAGGGCTTCATCGTCTGAGCTACATCCGTCTGAGTTGATTCCAGATGGGTAGTCTGAGTCATCAAGGACGGCATTTTCAGAGTTAGCAATCATAGCTTTCCTTCTCACTTTGGCCTTCTTTAGCAGCATCGTCAGCTTGGGGTTGAGCTGATTGTTGATCTCTGACCTTCCTCAGCTTTTCCAGCAATCTTGTCATTGACTGGATTTGCTCGTTTATGTCCTCAATCAGGATCTCCTTTTTATCGGTTAACTCTCTTCTTCAATCAGTCACCGATTCCCCTGGATTTTCTTTGGCAGGTGAGCCTCTTGGTCGGAAATTGTTTCTTCTGTGGGCTTCTTTGAACCGATTTCTTTCAGCATAGAAAGAAGCATCGTGAGAAGAGGAAGTGGATGCTTCTCTCTTTCGGTTCAGGCTGTATTCATGAGCCTTGAGAGATCCAAACAACTCTCTGGAAGTAATGCTATTTAAGTCTCTTAACTCTTTGATAGCGATTTCTTTCATATCCCATTCATCTGTGAGATTGTCAAGAACTTTTGAGTTCATCTCACTATTGGGATAGTTTCTTCCCAAGTTGTTCATCTCGCTTAATATGCCAAGAAATCTTGTTTCTAGGCTCGAGATGCTTTCTTCCGGCTACATTTTGAAAGACTCATATTTGTGGACTGCGAGTTGGAGCTTATTTCCTTTGATAGCCTTGGACTCTTTGCACAGATCTGCAAGAAAGTCCCAAATCTCTTTCGCTATTCTGCAGTTCTTTGTATCTTTCATGCGATCCTCATCTAGAGTTTGGAAAAGTGCTGCTTGAGCAACAAACTCCAGATTCTTCAACTTCTTCTCTTTACCCGTTAGAAGATGTGTTGATTTTGGGATCCTGGCAGGTTGGTTGACGTCCATGATATGGGCTTTATTGTCTATCATAATGATGATTGGACCGTCTTCAATCACCTCCCACATAATCTCATGGATGGAGCATAGATGAGCTTTCATCCTTCTACTCCAGTTGTCATAATTCCTAACTAAAAAGAGAGGTAGCTTATGGTTTCTCGTAGCTTGGAACGTTAGCACAGATAAACAGATCTGATTCAAATGATCTGTAGAAATGGCTGATCCTTAGAATCAACCGCTCTGATACCACTTGTTGTTCCCGGTGCGAGTCTATGTTAGTTTAGGGGACAAAAACTTAAACTGATTGCGGAATGTTAAGGGCCCTGACTTGCTTTCGATATATTATCTGTGCACTATTCAGATGAGAGAAAGAGGTTGACTTAGAGCTTAGCTGATGAGCTGATCAGTTAGAACTGATAGCTTGAGAAGATAGCTTAGCTTATCAGTGCAACTTGTGTGCTAGAGTGTGCAGTTGAAGAACATGCAAAGCTTAAAGCAATAAGTACAGCACACACAAGACTTATAGAGCTTCGAAGCTTCCTGCTTCTACGTCCTCTCTTCCTTCAGCAGAAGGGCAATCCACTATGCAAGAGTAAAGTTTCTTTATTAAAATTACACAGTGAAGAAATTCTGTTGGACCTGAAAACAGCACCCTTCAAATCGAGCGCGGCCTCCTTTCTAACTGTTGCTGTCCCGGAAGAATGGACCTGTCGGTACACGCTCCTCCTCAGCCAGTTTTTGGGTCGACAGCTCACACTTACTAGTCCCAACTGCTCACTGAGACTTTAGGTGCTATTGCCCATCTTTTCACGATTTTAGATCTCGCTCGATCTTCAAGAGTACAGTCTTGAAACTGGTATCAACTGAAATGCTCCTTTACGCGTCTGCGTCTGAGCTGTGTAGTTGATCTTTGAAGGACTGAACTGAGAAGTTTTGCTCTGGCTAGAATTCTTCGTCAGCTAGCTGCTTGCTTGAGGCTTAAAGCACGCCTTCTCAGTTGGGACTTTTCGCAATTAAGAGGTTTAAGCTTTGAGCTGTGGGGAGGGAGAAAGAAGAGCTCAATATCTGCAAGATAGCAAAAGTTAGATTGGTAAAAGTCTTGATCAAAATTGTGTTCACTCTCTTTTTATAGATGAGTGACATTTTAACCATTGTGATTGGTGAATCTGTTGAATCCACCGACGGCAGTTTAATGCCTGTAGCCATTTGAAGCTTTAAATGAACTAGCCGTTTGACTTTAATGACTTCTGCTCAAAGATCATCAGGATCTTTTCAAGATTTCTTGTCAAGATCTTCATTGACTGCTTGTCAAAGAGAGCAGGTATTTCGGCTATCGGTTTTGAACATTCAGCTGATGAGCTTTTAGCTATCTCGGATTTCAGCTCTGAGATTGTCCAGTTGGCAGTTCCTTAGCTGCCTTAAGCTTCAGTTCTGGATCAGTCCAGTAAAGCTGCATTGGCAACTTAGCTTCAAAAGCTTTCAGTTTTGGACTACCAGTCGGCTGATCGTTTGAGCTTCTCTTTCATTGAATTGAGCATTGGTCAGTTCAGTATTTGGTCAAAACTTCTTTGAGCTTTCTCCTAATCAAACTGATCTTTGATTAGTTTTAGGATTGTCTGACTGATTCTTGATCAGTTTAGCTTCAGCTTTTTAAGCTAGCTCTGCTCTCATCAGTCTTTCTTGGCTTTCAGCTAGACTAATGGTTACTCATCTGTGGATGCCTTCCAGTCTCCAGAGTTCTCTTTCCTCTCTAGCTCTTTAAGCTTTGAAGAGTTGACTCTGACTGGTCTGATCAAGGCAACCTTTAAGCTGGTTGATCATGCTTCAGTACAACTGACTCTCTTTTCAGCTTGACTTTGTCTGAAGTCTTACTTGATCATTACCCCAGATTTCCAGCTTTAAATAACCTGCAGTTTTTCATAAGATCATCAAATATGTTTTGACATTTCATCAAAACCATCAGTTGGATCTTTCCAATAATTTTCCCAACAATGAATATATTTTGAGAGGTTAATGTTTAATGAAATCCGAGTTAATTAAACTACATGTCTATCTCATCAATATATTAATTTAAAAAATGTAATAGTCACCATCTACTTAATTTATAATGAGGACACATATATTACTTCTACTTAATGCATGACACGTAGGGAATAAGTTATCTTCTTTTAAATTTTATTTATTTTTATTACAATATATATGTATGAATAATTAAATTTGTAAATAAATAATATAGATATACATATAATGTATGTGTATATTTGTGTGAAATAAAGCTCACACTAAAATGATTTGCACTCGATAAATCAACTCCAATTAATCAAACTAAGTTCATATCTAGAGTTCCGAATAAAAATATAAGATGGTCTCGGGTATGTCTAACACACTCAATGGGCACACTTCTCCTAAAACTAGGGCCTACAAGGGTCTATTTTTCTTTCCTAGATTATCCTTAAGGTTAGCATAGGCTACCCTTTTTAATACTAAAAAGTTTTTGATATTACACTTATTTTAACTATTAGATTTATATTCCTAATTACATTCAGATACTAAAATTTTGGGGTATTACATATAGATATAAAATCTGCAGCTCCTCCATTATTCATGTCATCCACTCCATGATCTTCTGTTGTATATCCCAACCTCGATCCAGACATCGTGTGGGCGACGATCCTCTAGACCTTGTAGAAGCATGGAGATGAATAACCTGAATCTCATGATGATCGAAAATATTCAGATCTTTTGTCTCCCTTCATAAGGTATATATAGGGCTACAACAGGGATCTAGAAGAAAAATTAGGGTTGGGTCTCCAACAGGCCTTAAGTTCTCCATGTCCGGCCCGAACATAACTTAAGCCCATTAATATGAATTCAGTCCACTAAAGAATTAATATTGCGCTACCGCCCCAATTCCATAATTACGAATATGGCTCCTTCAACTCAATTAATTCCCCATGTTTAAGATATCGAATGTCTATTAATTAAATCGAGTATACTGTCAACTCAATTTAATTAATTGTGTAACCATGAGTTGTACCACTCAACCTTTATTATCATGTCAGATTAAAAATCCACTTGCAAGATTTAACATGATAATCATTTTTGAGCTCCTCAGGGAACATCATCAACTCGGCGCACCGAGATATGAATTCCTTACATAAATAGTAACCCATCATATATAGAAATGCCACTACCCTATCTATCGGGCTTATTGATTCTTTAAATTTAATCAGGCCCATTGATAGGTTAAAGTAATATACATTAAAATATACATGTCTACTGTTATACAAGAATTAAGAATTATGAGTATCTGAGATTTATATTGCAATGTTCTGCCAGTCCATTAGAATTATCTCACTGCGATCCAGTTCAATACACTACAAAAGTGCACTAGTATGATTCGATAGCTAAGATAGACTAATTCCAAATTGCTCTACAATTATACCGATGCTTCATCTAACTCTATCTAGGTTGTGAACTCTTTTCATAATCTATAATATGATCTTCTGTGTGCATTCCACACACCATATTATCTACAATATTAAGTATAGGACGGTTTGCATTATTTATTACATAAAACTAGCATTTCGCCCGTGCGATGCACGGATAAGAATATGAGATCCATATAATTATTATTTTTTCTATTAAAATAGCATACTTGAAATTAAAAGAGTTAATCATCAAACTAAATATCAGAACAAAATGTGAAAACACATGATGTTCGCTCACAACATTAAATTTTAGTACTCTAGCTAAATAATTGTGAGGTAGAGAAGATATAAAATTAAAAGATAAACTTGTGTGAAACTGTCTTACAGGTCAAAATTTATAAGACGGGTGAAAATTTGAATTCAAACTCACATTGAATGACATATTTATAATTTTGTTGGAGTTTATCGCGTGCATTTGAATCTCGGTATTGAACATCTAACAGATTTTAACACGATCTCACACAAGACTTCCGTAATTAAAATCATTAATGTAAATTAGAAACAAAATATAATTAAAGAAAATGGTCAATCTTGCTCTCTTTCTTATTTGCGCATGATTTTTTAGCCAATATTTACATTATTGGTCTACATTGATATCTTAACTACGTTAAAGATTTTAACTTGATTGTTTTTTTTTTCACATTTAATTGATAGAGGGATATGAAAGTTTACAACACAAATTAAAATACCCATTGTCGGACTCTGGCAAAGACTACGGGACTTCTACATACCCATATTTTGTAAAACCCCTTAATGAAAAATCTGGGCACTAATTTCATGAATTTTTTGAATAGATTTGAGTTCTCATATTTTGTTTACCAAGTTAAAATATTTTTTTTAATTTCTTAAATAAAAACTGATATAATACATAGTTAGTTCATTTTGAATGGAACAACTTCAATTATAAAATTTTATTTCCTCAAAGTATGAAAAATCTCTTTATATCCAAATTAATTATATAGTTTGATAATTAAATTAGCAATGCATAATAAAAGTTTACAGATTCTACTAACCATATATTTTAACATGCATATTTGCTTTTTGTATAGGAAAAGAAAGATTAAAAAACTTGATTTTCTTGACGTATAAGTTTATTAAATGGTATATTCAATATGCACAATTAATATAAATATACAATTTGTTCGTGTAGTATATTAAATATGCACAACTTATCAAAGCTATGAAAAATAATTATCAAACTACAGTTTTATAACATAATACAAAAAATTAAATAAAAAATAAAGATATCAATAAAAAAAACTCATGATCCCACCAACGTTGTTGCTAATCATGAACATAATTAAATTTAATATAATTTTCTTGGTGTGAATCAATATTATCCGAATGAATTAAATAATGTAATTATTAGTTTATTTGAAATCAAACTATAAAGTTCTCCTATCAAATTATATAATGACAAATTAATAAAAATTACATATCAATACATTCAAATCTATTTAATTTGTTACCGAAAATTACCTAGTACGAATCCTAAATAATTGGTTTGTTGCTTCAAAATAATTGCTTCTAATTCTAAATTATTCAAGCTAAAGGAATATGGGTCGATATATAAGCCAAACCAATTAATTTCGACAACGGCCCCAGATCAAAGGGTGCAAGTTATATATTAATTGGTCTCTTAATATAGAAAAATAATACAACAAATATCACAAATAAATATTAAAATAAATGTTATTTACTCGGCGTCTCAAATATATGCATCCACCAACTTTGCAGGACGACCGTTTAGCATCATTTCTCGCTCATCAAAAACTCTTTCGATTTTGCCTATAATATTTGTTAAAATAAAATAAAATTTGTTAATAAACATTTAGAGTAGAATATAATAAAATGGAATTGCATGAATTAAAAATATATTTACCAAATAACATGCTTTCATCCACTTGTGCGGGATTCATTAGTGCAAAGAAAGGACGAAAATCAAACATATAGGATGGAAATGGAAAAGTTGAATCATCGGTAAGATGGACTACTCGGGATATCGAGTGACGAAGAGAATTTAAACACACAGGGTGTTGTTTGATACTGCATCGTATTGTTTTGCACGTCGAAATATATAAACGCATACATTCACCTTCTTTGAAGTCCATCTTTATGTGTGGAAGGTCTTCTCTGTGAATGCTCCTGTGGATCCGATCGCCTTGGCGATCATGAAAAACCAATTTCATAAGTTGAATTGTTTTTGAATCTTCCATAGCCATGTTGTTCATATACACGAACAACCCGTAGCTTCAAAATCAAATCTGCTCTGGAAGGCCCTGTCTCTTCAATACGATTAATCAAACTGTAAACTGGAGCTATGAGAAGAAAAAATAGAACTGGAGCCATGAGAAGAAAAAATAGAATGGAATAGTTCACAATTTTGATATATTTCAGCGTTGATAAATAAAAAAACACGATGTGATTTATGCTTCACCTCTATGTAATAATATATAGATGTAATATGCTAGGGTTAGAAGAAATACTTTTAATTATGGAAAAAGGAAAATTGATTAATTAAAAATCACAAAATAAATTGTTACACCTACAATCAATTATGATTATTATCGCAATCAAGAAGAAAATTATATATATTCATAAGATCAATATATATATATATATATGTGTGTGTATGTAAAAAATATATATTTATTTTATTTTATTCCATAATAATGTGTACCCGAATGTGTATAAAATACATACAATTATAATGCCTTTTCGAGAATAATGCAAAAATATAATGCCTTTTAATATAGTAATTTAACCGTATATTGAGTATACAATTGTTAGATATTACAATTCATATCAATATTTAGATTAATGGACTTATAATTTAAATTTGACTATGTATAGAAAAAGATGTATACTCATGGATTTTCATCGACTATAGAAACAAATATATATTAATTATGGTATAAAATAAATATGTATTTTATACACATGATATAGATATATATTATACAAATATATATATAATATCTATCCTTTTAAGATATGTAATTTCCATCTTGGTTGCATGATGTATTATTCATAGGCACTTTTTTTTTTTGAATATTCATCAGCCCTTGGAAAGTTTAATTATTTTAATAAAATTATGTAATATGTTTTCGCTTTCTTTTTCTTTTTTTTTAGGCAAGATCCTTTTTCGTTTTCAATGTGATGTAATTTCGTGAATTTTTGGTTACTCATCTGTACACTTTGAAAGCTTATTTTAATCAAAATTCTCTAATCATTTTTCATTTTCAATTTCATAAAAAACACGATGGATTTAATGTGATCCGAATATATATATATATATATATATGGGATTTAATGGTATATCATCAATCATCAATCTATTATATAATGCAATCACACAGTGGGTGGTATATCATCAATCTATCATATAATGCAATTGCACAGTGGATTGAAATCTATATATAATAATACGATCAATATTATATATAGTTGTCTAATACATATATATCTCTATGTGTATAAAATTAAATACTTTATAGCATAATTAATGTGTAATTGTTATTATTATATTAGATGCAAATAATGATTTCATATTTTTTTATATAGTTAGATTTTAAGTCGGTTCCATTAATTCAAATATTGATAGATATTTTAATATCTAGCAATTGTATACTCCATATACAGTTAAAAGGAATACTATATTGAAAATAAAGTATTATATCATAGATTGCTAATTGCGGAAATAGCATTTAGGCGGGAAAACAAACTTTTTCTAATTGCGGTCACGGTTTCGTTATTATATATTATATAGATAAATGCAAAATATGTGAATGTTATTCTCATTTATAATTAAGGGAAATAATTATATATATAAAATACATGCTTTTAGTATACAATTCCAACAATCTCCCACTTATACTCAAAGCATTACTTTTAAGTATACCACTGTCTATCAATTCTCCCACTTATACTTAAAGCTTTGCGTTGCTTTCCAAGTATCCGACTTCCGTTTCCTCATCTGCTCGAATAATATGAATATGTAGCCCACAATTCATTTATTCTATGAGAAAATTGACCTGACAATCATACTTGAAGCCTATCTTGTTTTACCATGCATTCACCTCCCACTACCTCAATAATCCAAATGACATGGATATGCAACCCACTCATTTTATGAGGATTTCTACACCAAGTGGCCCTCTAATCCAGAAGGAAGATGATATTCCTTTGAGCACAAGGATGAAAGTTCTAGCAGCTGCAAAAGGAAAGAAGAAGGTCATTAAAAGATCCTTGGTTTCTGATCCAGAAGAGGAAGTATGAGCACAAAGTTCTTCCTCATAGTCTACTGCAAAGACTCCTATTCAACCTTAAGAGAAATTGATGGCAAGTACACAGTATGAGGTTGATTTGTTTTCGGCTTGATCACATGTCAAGAAGAAGACTCCTGAGAAAAGGTCTTCTACTGAGGTTGTTAAAATTGTTCCAGGAACTCCTATCACAAGAAGCAGAGCGTATGCTACTCCACCATCCACAACTCCAACAAAGAAAAGAAGAAAGAAATCACCATTGTTGATCCATCAAAGAAGGCCAAAAAGACTATTCATAACAAGCATGTACCAGAAGATGTTCACTCAGAGTCCAGTGAATATGAAACTGATCATCACAAGCAGATTATTCATCTACCAAGTATTTCTAAACATGCTTTCTTTCGTTCAATGAAACATGTTGAATTATGGGATAAGGTAAAGAAGAGATCTTTGATTTCTGATAAGAAGGTAGATAAGGATACCTTGCTTGCTATTGGGATCTATTCACTGTTAGAGGATGCTGGTCTGCTAGGAATTGTACAGAGGGTGCACGAATTTGTTCATTTGGTTGTTTCTGAATTTTATTGCAATCTGACTAAGGAGGTAGATAATCCTGACTCAGAAGACATTCATAAAGTCTTTATCAGAGAAGAGATGTTGGATTTCTCACCAGAACTCATTAATGAGTTTCTGGATTGCTCGACTAAGAGGGAGTTAGAAGAGATAGATAATTGGGGGATGGTTGCAGAAGAATTGACCCAAGGCATCTATACCAAATGGCCCTCTAATCCTCAGACTATACCTTCATCAAAGCTTTCACATAAATATGGTGCTTTATTTTCTATTATGATCCATAATTGGATGCTAACCAAGCACAGGGCTGCAATTACACAAGCTCAAGGGAGGTTTCTATATCTGAAGAAGAATCTGAATCTGAAGAAGAATCTGAAGAAGAAGAAGAAGAAGAAGAAGAAGAAGAAGAAAACAAGCATCTGACAAATCCAAATAGTTCTCTATTACTCCTTTACCTTTCTCGGTGGCAAATAGGGGGGTAATGTTTCTGAAAAATTTATCTTTTTCAAATCTATTCTTGCACCATGATTTTGCAAGATCTTTTGCTTTTGCTATATAATATCAATGCTTTGATATTATATCTTCTCAATAGATATTTTTATCTGCAAGTTTTTAAGATCCTTATGCCTACTAAAAAATTAAGCTGCTGATAAAAAGAATATGATAAAAAATTAACTACCGTAGTGTAGAAAAATATGCTGATAAGAGAGTTCAAAACAGCAGGATCATATGATGTTAACAGGGACATTCAAGAATGTTTTAAGGTACACGATCCTTCAGCTGAAGATTGTGTTCTTTAAAAACATGGAGCTGATTTGCCAACAGATAAAGATAAAGGGGGAGATTGTTAGTGCCATATTCGCTTAAGTCCTAAGTGTTTTGAGATTGTCATGATATTTATGGCAATTCAAAGAACACAAAAGGTTTTAGTTTTTCATCAAGTTTTCAAGATCTTGTTTTGGACATTATGATATGAACATTCCGCTCCTAATCTGATTAAAGATCGAAGAATGTACTTGAGCATGTTCTTGAACATGATCATGTATATGGTTGTCTAGAGAGTTTCCAAGAGAAGTGCCAAGCTGGATTCAAGGAGTTGAAGTTTCCTTTTGAAGATGGACGTTTCAGAATAGAAGATGCCTTGTTCAAGATGGAAGACGATAAGTTCTATTCAAGGAAGGACTCTAGCAAGAGAAGTCCGAATCAAATTAGGAAAGTTTCCTTATTAGAGTTTGATTCAAATTAGGACTTATCTGATTATCTTATTTAGGCTAAATCTTGTTCTTATAAACAGTCTAGGAATCAGAATAGTTTGGTGTAGAGGTTTTACGTATACACAAGAGCTAGAGAGTCTAAAAAGACTTTAAGTTTGAAGTATATAGTATACAGATAGACTAGGTTTGATCCTTGTGATCATTGTGTGTCTAATCTGTGTTTGAAATTCTTTCATACACACTTAGAGGAGTCTTGGGAGAGATTTTCTATGGGAACTAGAGAGAGTCTAGGTTGTGAGGGGATCTCACAATTTAGTCCATCAAAAGAGGTGGTAGAGTATAGGAAAGGGGTCGAGTGACGGGAGGTCATCGTGTAATAACCTTAGTAACCTTGAAATGAAGTAGTGGATTGTTTCTCACGTACTTGTGAAGTCCCCCTGATGTAGATCAGTTGATCGAACAAGGTTATCAACCTCGTTCCATTCACTTGCTTTATATTTAGCATTCTGACATTACGTGTTCATCATAATATTCATATACATGATTGTGAACATGATTCTATCTACATGGTTTATGTAACTTTATATGTATCAATGGGTGAGATTCTAATTATAGAATCAATAAGCCCGATAGATTGGATAATGACATTTCTATATATGATAGGTTACTATTTATATAAGGAAAACATGTCTCGGTTCTCCGAGTTGATGATATTCTCTGAAGATCTCAAAAAGGATTATCATGTTAAATCTTGCAAGTTGATTATTTTTAATCCAATATGATAATAAAGGTTGAGTGCTACGGCTCATGGATAAGTAATTAATTAAATTGAGTTGTCAGTATACTTGATTTAATTAATCAACATTCAATATCTTAAACATGGGAAATGAATTGAGTTGAATTAATATTAATGGGCGTAAGTTATGTCTGGGCTAGACATGGGAACTTAAGGCCTGTTGGAGGCCTAACCCTAATTTTCTTCTAGATCCCTGTTGTAGCCCTATATATATCTTATGAAGGGAGACAAAAAACACTAGCCACTAAGGTATAAATTTTGAAATTCCTCTCCCCGAAAGAAAGAAATTATCGAAAATTCTATTGTGAGGGTTCTTCGTCTCCAAGCTTCTACAAGGTCTAGAGGATTGTCACCCACACAGTGTCTGGATCGAGGTTAGGCCATACAACAGAACATCATGGAGTGGATTACATGAAGATCAAAGGAAGTGTAGGTTTAACCATGTACATCTCAACGTTTTTATCCAATTGCAAGGTAACCAGGTAATCACTTTTTTCTGCTGTGCATGAGATTTAGATTCAGTTTTAGCATGCAATGGGATGTAAGATCATTTTGATCAAAATATTTTATTCAATCAACACATATACAAAGGATCCTGAGTTCCATCACCAACTTCTTTTCAGATTTGAAGGCGGTTTACTCCTCTATAAATTGAGGCAATCAAGACAAGTTTAAAGGGGTGTCGATCAAAGTGTTTTTGTGGAGAAACATCTTCAGTGCTCTACGTGTTTTAAGTTTAAGTTTTTTTTTATTATAGCTAGAGTTTTTTACTTTAGTATTCAACTTTGGTTTGAGCATAAGTGATTTGATGTTCTGTCATACACTTAGATTTTTGAGTGATTCTTTAGAAATAGCTCAGGAGAATTTACTTGTGAGAACTAAAGAGAGTCTAGGGTGTAAGGAGATCTTACACGTCAATTTAGGAAAAATGATACAAATGAGAGGAATGGCAACGTGTGAAGGAAGTTCTACATGTAAACACCTAAGTTCTCACTGGTTAAGTCCCCCCATAGTAGGTTATCACTCTTTGTGTTCTTCACTGCTATATATTTTGAACTATTATTCATACTGTTGTTCATATTTTGTGCTAACACTAATATGAACACAAGCAAAGAACACCACCGAACAATGCACTAATTTAGCAATTTCAATCTATATATTCTTGTAACTATGCAGTTGAGGTTAATGCTTTAGTAAAACTTTTCTTCTTTGATCTTGTGTTTTTATCTTCATACGTACGCTACCAACATATTAGTGATACTAGGACGAATTGAATTAAGTGTGGGAGTGATATTTTTTAACAAATTTAAATTTTTTGGTTTAGTTTAATTTTACAATTAGTATTTTGAGTTTATAATTATTTTTCAGAATTTAATATGAGCATGGAATTGTTTGGTGATCTTAACTTTATCTATACTATTTATACAGGCCACCTAATAATATTTCAAAATTCAATCCTATAAAGTCAGTGATTTATTGTGATTTATTTCTATAAGTTAAATAGGTTTATATATATCTTTGGAAGATAAATATGACGCTCTAGTCACATTAATTACCACAAGAATTTATAATGTTACATTTATGAATTTGAGTTATAATTAGGTGCAAGGGCTTACCATGTTCTAAAGCAATTCTGACACATATTGTCTATATCTTTTGTTATTTAATTAGTTGTCCTCTTTTATCTAGCCAACATTTTTTTAAGCAAATAAGTACTATTTTATCATAGTTTACATTAATTGCTAAATTAATGATATAAAATTTCTTGGAATCATGTTGTCATAAATAAATTACAAATATCATAGTCAGTTGGGTGGTAGGTGATACCCTATTTTCTAACAATAAAATCACGTTAAGTGAACGGAGATATTGCATATAGTTGGCACATGAGAGTATTGTATTCTCAAAGATTATTTACACACACATATATACACATCTCTTTTTAAAAAATTATTATCCTACTTCAAAGCTCTAATTTTGGCTCCTAATTATTTGGATTGTGTTTGATTTTGTAGCTCCCCGGTCCGGAAAGACCGTGGAAATGGATGCAACGGGGGTCGGAATTAAGAAGCGGGAAAGAAAGAGAGTAATTTAATTAACGAAACCTCAACAGAAGACTCAAAACAACCAAATGTTTAGAAAATATTTGGATTGAGTACTAATGCACTCAGTGGGCAAATTCACAATTTAAGTTGTGCAAATCATTTTCTAAAAGTAATCTATCTGTGTCTATGTAGGTAGTGAAACTTAGGAGGTTTTAGATTTGAAAGCATCCTAAGTTCATCAAAATATTTTATCGTGAAGCGCTTAAGAGTATAACCAGTCACTAACGGCAACCCCTCTACATCACTAACGCGTAAAGTTTATGAGTATAACCAATGAGTGTAACCATTCATTTTAGTCTTTTGATAAGGAATAGGGCATGACGAATAACGCATGCATACTGTAGCTACTCACAATGACACAGCGCTGGTTTATGAGACTCCGACAACATACAATAGCATGAAAATATTTAACACAGATAATCACATATGCAATTTTAACAAAGCAGAACTTAATAACTCAAAAGATACAATTTGCAAAGGTATAGTAGCCCACCTAGTAATCTGATCTGAAATAGCTAGATCTAGATTCTGATTCTAGTCTTAACTAGAGGTCTCCTTCTTCTTAGCCTACAAGATTATACGGCAACTTAATTTCAATAAAAGACTATCATTACATCAAAATCTAACATTTCTTAGCTATGACGTAAATATTATAATATCTATTATCTTAATATGCCACACCTGGGTCATCAAAATATTTTTACTCTTAAGGAAACTTTACTCAGGGCATTTTTATAAAGAAAAACTCTTTAGGGAATTTTGGCATACATGGTGGTCAAACCTGTTGGGGTTTTTACGAATTAAACCACCGCAAGATCATTTAGTTGTTCATTAATCCATGTTCATGCAAATCAAAATTTTATGTCACATGCATGTATATCACAGTCTAATCAAAAAGTATGCAAAGCAGATTCGAATTTAATAAAGCGAAAGACAGAAAATGAATCTACTTACAAATTGATAGACGGTCTGTGGACAAGATTAAAGATCTAATCTTGCTGTTGAATGAATACAGGAGTGGCGCCACCTAGCTCAAAATTCGACCACCACAATTCTACTCCAAGATCTTCTGTTGTATTCCCGGACTGTATCTAGATTCAGAGTGGGCTGAAATCTACTAGATAGGGTTGTGGAATCTGTGGATAACTTTGAGAGACAAAGAGGGGCTGATTTCTTATGTGTCAAATTTTCGCCCCCCCCTTCCCCTATTTATAGGGAGGGGGCGAAATTTTCATCTCCAAACCCTATTGGGTTTGGGCCTCTATCTCAAGTTCAATATCCAGTCCACTATCAGTCAATTGGGCTACAACAGGGATCTAGAAGAATATTAAATTGGCCCACTAATTTATTTAATATCCAATATCCAATAAACTTAGGATATAATTAAATAAATTAAGTTTTACTTTTATTCCACTAAAGAAGTAAAACTGACCTACCAATTTAATACATATTTACGAATATGCTTTCTCCTTTAGTCCAGCCATTCCCCGTGTTTAAGATATAATGTTCATTAATTAATTATGTCAGCCTCTGACAGCTATAATTAATTAACATCTAAAACCTTGAGTAGTACCACACAAGCTTTACTCATATATGGAATAAATTCCACCTGCAAGGTTTTAACATGAACTTGTATTTCCTCAAGAGAACATCATCAACCTGGCGCACCAGGACACGGTGCTCATGCATACTGCTCGAGACATCATGTATACATTGTTATTACCCAAGATATCGAATTCGATCTACGAAAAGATCTCACTCATTGATAAATCAAAGTAATAAACAACGCACACATATGCTCGCCAATATCACATGAGTTCAGAACCCGAACTCTGTGGATCTTTATTCTCTCAGTAACTGGGTCAGAGACAGAGAATAGTATCCTATCGTGATCCTCCTCAATACACTAATGAGTGTACTAGAATAATCAGTTAGTCAAGATAAACTAACTTATCAGATTATTCTACGGTGTACCGATGGTGTGTTTAGGACCATCTAAGCCGTGAGCTCTTTAATACATTACAAGGTTCTAATGATATGATCTTTCCGTGTGACTCCCCACACCATATCATCTACAATGTAAGTATATGGAACATTGCATAAAACAATTATAGAACATAATCTAAATGCGAACAGTGACTGCAATAACTTTCATTTCATATCATCATATCATCAGAAAAGTATACAAAGACGAGTCTTTCAGTATACAAAACTAACAATCTCCCACTTATACTTGAAGCATGTCTTTCAAGCATAATAACTAACTGGCTAACTATCCAATCTAAAACTATCAACTCAAACTGCGCTACCAGGTCTGCATATCACTCCCATTTTCTCCACATGACCATCAAAGGTCTTAGCCACCAGGCTCTTCGTGAATGGATCAGTCAGGTTGTCCTCCGATGTAATTTTGACCACCGTCACGTCTCCTCTCTTAAGGATTTCTCGTATAAGATGGTACTTTCTCTCTATGTGTTTACTTGCCTTGTGGGCTCTGGGTTCCTTCGAATTTGCCACTGCACCAGAGTTATCACAGTATATCGTGATAGTCTTAGGCAAATTAGAAACCACGCCTAAGCCCACTAGGAACCTGCGGAGCCAGACAACCTCTTTTGCAGCCTCAGAGGCAGCTACATACTCAGCTTCCATGGTGGAATCCGCAATGCATTTCTGCTTAATGCTCCTCCATGCGATGGCTCCATCTCCTAGTGTAAACACATAGCCCGAGGTAGACTTACTCTGATCTTTGTCGGATTGAAAATCTGAGTCCGTGTAACCCAAAGGTACTAGCCTATCAGAGCGGAAAACCAACATGTAATCCTGAGTCCTTTTAAGGTACTTGAGAATGTTATTGACCGCAGTCTAGTGACCTTGTCCAGGGTTAGACTGATATCTGCTTACCATGCCAACGACATAGTATATATCAGGCCTAGTGCATAGCATAGTATACATCAAACTTCCTACAGCTGACGCATATCGTACTTTCTTCATTTCCTCTATCTCAGACTGTGTTTGGGGACACATTTCCTTGGATAGATGAATTCCATGCCTGTAAGGTATAAAACATTTCTTGGAAATCTTGCATGCTAAACCTAGCTAGCACTGTGTCGATATAAGTCGCTTGGGACAGACATAACATCCTTTTCTGGCGATGTCGAATGATCTTGATCCCAAGGACATGTCCGGCTTCACCCAGATCCTTCATATCGAACTGCTCGGACAGCCACACCCTAATGTTTGACAACGCCTTCTTACTGTTTCTAATAAGCAAGATGTCATCAACATAAAGTACGAGGAATGCTACCACGTTTCCGTCATATTTCTTGTACACACAGCTCTCATCCGGACTTTGGACGAATCCATATGACTGGATAACCTCGTCAAATCAGATGTTCCAAGATCTCGAAGCCTGCTTAAGTCTATAAATGGATCTCTTAAGCTTACACACCAAGTGCTCTTGGCCTTTAGCAATGAATCCCTCTGGTTGCGTCATGTGGATGTTCTCTTCAAGACTTCCATTTAGGAAAGCTGTCTTGATCTCATAATCCAAATGTTCTCTTCAAGACTTCCATCTGGCAGATCTCATAATCCAAATAAGCGGCAATAGATAAGAGAATCCGGATTGACTTAAGCATGGCTACCGGTGAAAAGGTTTTCTCATAATCGATCCCTTCTTTCTGAGTATACCCTTTTGCCACCAATCTTGCCTTGAAGGTTTCAACCTTGCCGTCAGATCCTCTCTTGGGCTTGTAGACCCACTTACAGCCAATGGGTTTTACCCCATCTTGTGGTTCTACAAGTTCCCAGACTTGATTGTGATCCATAGATCCAATATCAGACTCCATTGTAGTTTTCCAAGAATCCGCATCTTTATCTTGAATTGCCTCGTCAGAGGTCCTAGGATCCAATTCATTGAGACCCTCTGGGAAATTTGAAGCCTCTCCCAGACCAATGAATATATCAGGTTGGCGTACAACCCTCCCACTGCAACGAGGCAGTTCCTATACTTCTGTGACACGTTGTGCAGTGTTTGGTGGTTCCTCTTCTTGTACAACTGGTGTAAGATTCGATCCCCCTCTTAACTCCTCAAGGATGATTTGACTCCTTGGTTTGTGGTTTATGACATAGTCTTCCTCTAAGAATTGAGCATTGGTGCTAACAATGATCTTCTGATTCTTAGGACTATAAAATAAACCACCTTTCATTCCTCTAGGATATCCAACGAACAGCCTTACATCAGTACAGGGAGCCAGCTTATCAGCTTCTTTGTCCAACATGTGTGCTGGGCTACCCCAAATTCGAATATGGTTCAAATTGGGCTTTCGTCCAGTCCATAGTTCTGTGGGTGTAGCAGGAACTGATTTCGATGGAACCAAGTTAAGAATATAGGCTGCCGTTTCCAGGGCATATCCCCAGAATGAAATGGGCAACTCAGAATAACTCATCATCGATCTAACTATCTCTAACAGTGTATGATTCCTTCTTTCCGCCACGCCATTCTGCTGTGGCATTCTAGGCGCAGTCAACTGGGATGTAATCCCATTCTCTAACATATAATCCCTAAATTCGCTTGAGAGATACTCGCCACCACGATCAGAACGCAGTGACTTGATACTTCTGCCTGTTCGTTTCTCCGCTTCTGACTTAAACTCTTTGAATTTCTCAAAGCATTTAGACTTGTGACGTAACAGGTAGATATAACCGTATCTAGAGTAATCATCAATGAGAGTGATGAAGTACTCGAACCCTCCTCGAGCTTGAACTGACATAGAGCCGCACAGGTCAGAGTGAATCAAATCTAATAGCCCTTCGGATCTATTTCCTTTTGACTGGAAAGGACGCTTGGTCATTTTACCTTCCAAACAGGATTCACACAAAGGAAACGATTCCAGTACCAAAGAAGATAATGGTCCATCATTTACAAGCCTTTGTATCCTCTTAAGGTTAATATGACCTAGCCTTAGATGCCAAAGATAGGTTTGATTCAATTCCGATGGTTCTTTTCTCTTGTTAGGGTTTATGATCGATGTATTCAACAGTTGTCTTTGCGTAGTGTTTTCAGTTGGTTTAAGAAAGTATAAGTGTCCATCCAATGTGCTAGAGCAGATAAAATGTTTACCACTAAAGATAACTACTTTGTTATCAAAAGAAACATAATATCCATCCATAATCAATTTAGAAACTGAAATTAAGTTTCGCCTAAAACCAGGCACATAAAGACAATCTTTCAAAACCAAAGTTCTATCACTACTGAAAGGTAAAACAACGTCTCCCACTACAACATCTGCCACTCTCATAGCATTGCCCATGTAGACGGTGATCTCCTCCTCACTCAGCTGTCTTTTTACCAGGAACCCCTGTAAGACACGCAAACATGATCAGTAGCTCCAGTATCTACTACCCATGACTAGGTAGAACAAGTTGCTAAACATGTTTCCACAACCAGAGTGTGAGATGTACCTCTCTTCTTCTTCTTGTTAGGACACGCCGCCTTCCAGTGACCTGGTTAGCCGCACTTGAAGCACTTAGTCTTCGACTTGAAATCCTCGGGAGGAATCTTTACCTTTGGCTTCTTCGCCTTAGGCGCCTCATTTGCAGCCTTCTTAGGTGCGTTTCTCTTCTTCCTTTTTCCTCCAGAAGAAGACGCTCCTTTTTCAGCTATGTGGGCCTGAGGATCGCTCTTTTGGAGCAATTCAGCCGCTTGAAGATCTATGAGCAATTCAGTCAGGCCGACATCCCTTTTAATCATGTTAAAATTCAGCCTGAACTGCTCAAACTTCGAGGACAAGCTATGAAGAACAATGTCGATTTGAGAATCGCCATCTAGCTCTCCACACAAGGTCTCGATCTCAGATAAATACCCCATCATTATAAGAACGTGATCCCTAACAGGTGTGGAGTCAGACATTCTCGCATCCATTAGTTTCTTCATGGCCAAATGGCGTGCCGAGCGGTTCTGATGACTGAATAGCTGCCTAAGGTTGTACATGATATCATAAGCGGTTTTTATAGGCTCATGCTGATGTTGAAACACACTTGACATAGATGCCAAGATGAAACAGCGCGCTATCTCATTAGACCTAACCCACTTATCATATGCAACCTTTTGGGCTTCGTCAGAACCCTCATCTGGCGTTTGAGGACAAACCTCTTCAAGTACAAACTTGTGTCCCTCAGCAACAAGAACTAAGTTAAGGTTACGAAGCCAGTCATTGTAGTTTTCACCGACAAGTTTGTTTTCTTTGAGGATTGAGGACAGATTGGAGAGTGCCATTGATGATATGAAATAACTGAAATTAAAACATGCAGTACAGTCACAAAACACGTTTAGGATAAACAATATATAATCGAAAACCTCATAAAAATTATATACTTTTCCACCGACACTTTAAAAACATTTTCTATAAGCCACGATAGTGTGCACGTTTATAAAATTCATTTTTAAATAGATTAAACCTTTAATTTGACTCCAGTTGAGTTTCCTTACAACAAGCAAATTAATAGCCGGATAATAAATACGGTCATGTAATCGTCTAACTGATAAGCCACGATAGTGTGGACGTTTATCAATAAATTACATCTAAGTGTGCACACCATTATCTTTACACCAAGAGCACCATTCGAATTTAACTGCTCCAGATGGAGGAGTCAGTTAGTTCTAATAGTGTTCTACAGCTATCCATTTAGGAGATTTAATTTCTAGAGAAATCTGTGATATGACACATCCGATATGGAGGAAGACCGATGTCAACGCGCATGCCCATCACTTCTCAATTAAACCAGATTTTAATGGAGACCGTATGAGATTTTCTACATACTTTGGTATGAATGTCTCCCACTTAGTTATTTATGTTTGAGGTTTCATTTTATCTCATTATCTAACATGCAAACATCACATAAAATGATAAACATCCATTGCATGCTTCAACATAATAAGCAACAGTAATATTCCAACTATCATGGCTTATATCTCATGTAGATTGATGAGATAAAACTGGAAAGTCAGCTCCGGAACAGACTTGGCTGCCGCCCCTTGTTAGTTTTGTATACTAGAAGACTTGTCTTTGTATACTTTTTTGATGATATGATGATATGAAATGAAAGTTATTGCAGTTACTGTTTGCATTTAGATTATGTTCTATAATTATTTTATGCAATGTTCCATATACTTACATTGTAGATGATGTGGTGTGGGGAGTCACACGATAAGATTATATCATTAGAACCTTGTAATGTATTAAAGAGCTCACGGCTTAGATGGTCCTGAACACACCATCGGTACACCGTAGAATAATCTGATAAGTTAGTTTATCTTGACTAACTGATTATTCTACTACACTCATTAGTGTATTGAGGAGGATCACGATAGGATACTATTCTCTATCTCTGACCCAGTTACTGAGAGAATAAAGATCCACATAGTTCGGGTTCTGAACTCATGTGATATTGGCGAGCATATGTGTCCATTGTTTGTTACTTTGATTTATCAATGGGTGAGATCTTTTTGTAGATCGAATTCGATATCTTGGGTAATAACAATGTATACATGATGTCTCGAGCAGTATGCATGAGCACCGTGTCCTGGTGTGCCAGGTTGATGATGTTCTCTTGAGGAAACACAAGTTCATGTTGAAACCCTGCAGGTGGAATTTATTCCGTACATGAATAAAGCTTGTGTGGTACTACTCAAGGTTTTAGATGTTAATTAATTATAGCTGTCAGAGGCTGACATAATTAATTAATGAACATTATATCTTAAACACGGGGAATGGCTGGACTAAAGGAGATAGCATATTCGTTAATATGTATTAAATTGGTAGGTCAGTTTTACTTCTTTAGTGGAATAAAAGTAAAACTTAATTTATTTAATTATATCCTAGGTTTATTGGATATTGGATATTAAATAAATTAGTGGGCCAATTTAATATTCTTCTAGATCCCTGTTGTAGCCCAATTGACTGATAGTGAACTGGATATTGAACTTGAGATAGAGGCCCAGCCCAATAGAGCTGGAACATGAAATTTTCGCCCCTCCCTATATATAAGGGGAGGGGGGCACGAAAATTTAAGCATAATAATCATAAGAAATCAGCCCCTCTTTGTCTCTCAAAGTTATCCATAGATTTCACAATTCTATCTAGTAGATTTCAGCCCACTCTGAATCTAGATACAGTCCGGGAATACAACAGAAGATCTTGGAGTGGAATACTGTGGTGCACGATTTTGAGGTCATAGGTGGCGCCATTACTGTGCTCATTCAACAGCAAGATTAGATCTTTAATCTTGTCCACAGACCGTTTATCGATTTGTAAGTAGATTCGTTTCTATGTCTTCCGCTTTATTAGATTCGAATCTACTTACAAATTGATAGACGGTCTGTGGACAAGATTAAAGATCTAATCTTGCTGTTGAATGAATACAGGAGTGGCACCACCTAGCTCAAAATTCGACCACCACAATTCTACTCCAAGATCTTCTGTTGTATTCCCGGACTGTATCTAGATTCAGAGTGGGCTGAAATCTACTAGATAGGGTTGTGGAATCTGTGGATAACTTTGAGAGACAAAGAGGGGCTGATTTCTTATGTGTCAAATTTTCACCCCCCCTTCCCCTATTTATAGGGAGGGGGCGAAATTTTCATCTCCAAACCCTACTGGGTTTGGGCCTCTATCTCAAGTTCAATATCCAGTCCACTATCAGTCAATTGGGCTACAACAGGGATCTAGAAGAATATTAAATTGGTCCACTAATTTATTTAATATCCAATATCCAATAAACTTAGGATATAATTAAATAAATTAAGTTTTACTTTTATTCCACTAAAGAAGTCAAACTGACCTACCAATTTAATACATATTTACGAATATGCTTTCTCCTTTAGTCCAGCCATTCCCCATGTTTAAGATATAATGTTCATTAATTAATTATGTCAGCCTCTGATAGCTATAATTAATTAACATCTAAAACCTTGAGTAGTACCCCACAAGCTTTACTCATGTATGGAATAAATTCCACCCACAGGGTTTCAACATGAACTTGTGTTTCCTCAAGAGAACATCATCAACCTGGCGCACCAGGACACGGTGCTCATGCATACTGCTCGAGACATCATGTATACATTGTTATTACCCAAGATATCGAATTCGATCTACGAAAAGATCTCACTCATTGATAAATCAAAGTAATAAACAACGCACACATATGCTCGCCAATATCACATGAGTTCAGAACCCGAACTCTGTGGATCTTTATTCTCTCAGTAACTGGGTCAGAGACAGAGAATAGTATCATATCGTGATCCTCCTCAATACACTAATGAGTGTACTAGAATAATCAGTTAGTCAAGATAAACTAACTTATCAGATTATTCTACGGTGTACCGATGGTGTGTTCAGGACCATCTAAGCCGTGAGCTCTTTAATACATTATAAGGTTCTAATGATATGATCTTACCGTGTGACTCCCCACACCATATCATCTACAATGTAAGTATATGAAACATTGCATAAAATAATTATAGAACATAATCTAAATGTAAACAGTGACTGCAATAACTTTCATTTCATATCATCATATCATCAGAAAAGTATACAAAGACGAGTCTTTCAGTATACAAAACTAACAAAACTCGTATCCTAAAATTAACTCGGTACAAATAAATGCATACCGCAAGATCTGCCTACTGAAAAAATATGAAACTTTAATAAAAATACTATATTTTGACATGGAACAACTTTTGAACTTAAAAGTACAATCGGGCTATCCATGAAGGATAGATCTGAAAAAGACTACAATTTAATATTCGAATACCCAAAATATACCCAAAATTAAAAAGTGACAACATGAAAAATGTATACAAATATATATAGAACATAAAACCTTAAAGGCACAGTTTGATCTGGCGACCCGAAAGAGATCACCGGTTTAAGGCAATTGTGAGGCGATGGTGATTGATTGAATTGATGATGATGAATGGGCGGTGGTGTTGGTGGTCTTGTGATTGTTGGCTTAAGGTGGTCGGGGTGATTGTTGGTTGATGGCTGGCGGTGGTGGGGTGATTTGGTGTTGATGGTGGTGTCAGGTGAGGTAAGGTGGTGGCGATGGTGATGTTCTTTGACAGTGGTCATGATGATTTTTCATCGCGATTGTCCATCAAATCATCTTTTCAATCATGTATTCGTGATCTACACATTGATACCTTCAAAATGACTATTTCAGAATTGAAATAGGAAACTAGAGACGTACCTTCTCTAGAAGCTGTTCGGTATTTCGATTTTGAAAATGAATGAAAAATGAAACCTTAGGCTCCTATTTATAGAGGAAAAGTAAATTGGTTAATAACGAATAAAAGAAAGAGGATAATGATGGAAAAAAAATAGGATAATTATGGAAAAGGATTATGTTTTGAAAAAGAAATTGGATAATGACGAATGTGCCTTAGTTATCTTAATCTATTTCCTTTCAGCTTAAAATTGTGCCAAATGTTCATTTGAACTCGAAATTAGAAAATTGAAAGTTTGGCACAATCCTTGAAACCTCTTCTATTAACCCGATAAATCAAAATGTATTTTTAAAGCAATTTTTGACCAAAATAAAATTTAATAGATTTTTCTGCCCGCGATTTCCTTCATTTGAGTCCTACAAGGGCCCAACTTCTTTTCTAGATTACCCTCAGGTAACATATGTTGAATAAAACCTTCTAAAATATTTTGGGGTATTACATTCTACCCTCCTTAAAAGAATTTCATCCTGAAATTAACATACTTTAGAACATCTCAGGATATTGCTGCCTCACCTTGTTTTCAAGTTTCCATGTTGCTTCTATTCGATCATGATGATTTCATTGCACAAGAACTAATGGAATTTGTTTGCTTCTTAGGACTTGAACTTTTGTATCAAGAATCTCATGGGGTTTTTCCTCGTACGTCATATCAGAACGTAGAACTAACTCACTCTTTTTTTTGACAGCGTGTTTTGTGTTAAACACATATTTCCTGAGTATTGAAACATGACATATAACATGAACTTGTGATAAGTCAGGTGGTAGAGCTAATCGGTAAGCAATCTCACCAATTCTTTTTAGTGTCTCGAATGGCCCAATAAATCTTGATTTCAACTTGTCCCATTTTCTGAATCTCACAACACTGCGTGTTGGAGATACCTTTAAGAAAACTTTTTCACTGACTTAGAATTGTAGGTCCGTTCTACGCTTGTCTGCATAAGCCTTTTGTTTGCTTTGTGCTTCTTTCATTCTCGCTCGAATTACGTCGATTATCTCGACAGTGGTCTGCACAATCTCTAGACCCAATATTTTTCTTTCTCCAACCTTGTCCCAATATAGGGGTGATCTGTATTGGTGACCATACAATGCTTCATATGGTGCCATCTTTATAGTTAATTGATAACTGTTGTTATATGCAGACTCTACCAATGGTAAAATGTCTTCCCCGCTGGTATTTCCATCCAACACAACTCCAGAAAGCATGTCCTCCAAACTTTGTATTGTTCTCTCTCTAACTGGCCACCTGTTTGGGCATGGAAAGCGGTACTAAAGCTTAGCTTCATTCTAATTGCTTCCTGGAAACTCCTCCAAAACCTTGATGTAAAATGAGTATCACGATCCAACGTGATAGTAACTGGAATTCCATGCAAGTGAACAATTTCTTTTACATAAGTCTGTGCTAATTTGCTTAACTCCGTCGTTGTTTTGATCGGCACGAAGTTTGCTGATTTGGTTAAACGATCTACGATGACCCACACGATTGAGTTTTCTTTCACTGATCGCAATAAGCCTACCACAGAATCCATCATTATATGCTCTTATTTCCACTCTAGAATTTCCAATGGTTGCAATAATCCTGAAGGCCGTTGATGTATGACTTTCACTTGTTGGCATGTTAAACATCTCTCTACAAAAGCTGCTATCCATCTTTTCATATTATTCTACTAGAAATATTGGTTCAATTCTTTGTATAGCTTCATACTACCTGAATGCGCAATGTATGGAGTATTATGAGCCTCTCTCATAATTTCTTGCTTTAGTGTGTCGTCACTGAGAACGCACAGTATATCACGGAACATTAAAGCTCTGTCATTAATTTTCCTAAATTCTTTCGGTTCACTCACTTTGACTCTCTATCTTATCTTTTCCAATTGTTCATCTTTTGCCTGAGCTTCTACGATTCTCGACCATAATTCTAATTTAGCTACCACTGCAGCTATCACACTTGTTGTAGAGCTTGGTGCAAACACCAACTCTAATTCCATCTTTTCCATTTCTCTTGCAAGTTCCTTCTTATCCGTGAGAAGATATTCCAGCACTCATTGTTTATTTCTGCTCAATGCATCAACTATTATATTTACTTTCCCAGGATGATAGTGTATCGTGCAGTCATAATCTTTCACTCACTCCAACCATTGCATTTGACTCATGTTCAACTCTTTATATGTAAAGAAATATTTTAAATTTTTGTGGTCAGTAGACATCAAACCGCTCTCTATACAAGTAATGACTCAAAATCTTAAGTGCGAATACCACTACAGTCAGATCTAAATCACGTATTTAATAGTTCTTCTCATATTCTTTTAACTTTTTGGATGTGTATTCTATTACTCAACCATTTGGCATCAATATACACCCTAAACCATTTTTTGAAGCATCACTATATACCACGAAACCTTCAGTGTCTGTTGAAATTGAGAGAATTGGTGTCATTTTCAACTTCTTCTTCAACTCTTGAAATCTCTATTCACTAGCTTATGTACACTTAAAGACCACAGCCTTCCTAAATAGTTGTATCATAGGAGAGGCTATCTTTGAGAATTCTTTAACAAATCTAGGATTTGTTAGGTCGGGAAACTATGTACTTCTAAAGGATTTGTTGGTTGAGACCAATTATTAATGGCTTCGACTTTGTTTGGTATAATAACCCAATCCTAAAAAAGAGGCAATAAATGAGGGATAGGGTGTTAATTAAAAAGTGAAATGAATTCAGGG
Organism: Perilla frutescens; assembly: GCA_026008535.1. NCBI lineage: Eukaryota > Viridiplantae > Streptophyta > Magnoliopsida > Lamiales > Lamiaceae > Perilla > Perilla frutescens. The sequence continues at coordinate 23,945,287 of BRKX01000005.1, forward strand.
ACATAAATCAATGGAAAGGTGTCCAGAATAGTATGATAGAAAGCCTGTAGATCCAAGAGTAGTTTATGCCTTTCAGAAAATCAAGCGGCATAAATTCTGTAGCTAGAGCAAATCTCCGTCTAATAATGGCTTATAAAAAGGAAATGAAACCTAGAATGAATCAAGATGCTCATTCATAGACGAAGAAAGAAGTAAACTGATATCAACAAGAAAATAGACCTCTTCATAGGTCAAAAGAAAATCAAACAAGTCCTCTTCATCAGACGAAAAGAACAAATAACAACTAGACCCCATCATAGGTCGATTGAAAGTAAATAGAAATGAAGAGATAAACAAATAAGACACATCCATAGATCGAGACTTAAGGTAATGGAAAATAGCTCAAAAGAAGCGGGGATTCATCCCTTAACTAGTAAAGGAACAAAGAGTAATCAAAATACTCAATCGAAGTGTGTGCAGAGTTACACAGAAGCTAGGTAAACAAGATTAAAAAAAAATTATTAAGCTTAGAGCACCTATCAGAATGACTTATATCATGAAAGTCTTACGTCAACCCATAGCATCAACATCATCACACCTTATTTCCACTGTGCTTTTCTCATCGCAGATAGATAATTGTAGGACATCCTTCTAGCTTGTGTTCTTATCAAAGAAAACTTCTTGAAGCATGTATTCCTTATTTTGTATCATTCGTTTGATTTCAACATTCGTTTGCGTGTGAAGTTCAATTGCGTATTCATAGATTTCTGACAGAATGTCAATGTGAATCACTCTTCTTGATTTGACGTGATCGAGATAATAATTCCACATAGATGCACCATAACTTGTACGTATAGCTATGCTAGCTTGTTCGACTCCATCTCTATCTTGATTGGTATGATATATTGTTGGCCATGAAAATCTCTTATTCCACTATAAAATATTCAAGTATTTCTTGCCCTTTTTCTACTCATAGCACCTGCTATCTCGTTAGCTCCCCATGGTGGTAGATTTTGATATTTTCTCGCACATGACATTGGGATAGACTTATCAAAAGAAGACAACATTCTAGATCCACAAAAGGTGCCAAGTTGATCTAACAAAAAATTGTCAAACTTGACCCAACAACATCGCACAATCGTCTATGGACATCATACGTTCAACATCGTCCATCTCCTTATTGCTCAGTGGCTACCAACGATAAAGTTCAAACACAACGCATACAAAACGCATCAACATCAACATCAAATGATGGTGCCAAAGTCCATGAACTCGTTATCACTATTGAGTAAACTTTATAAACTCATCTTCATAGGTAGGTATAAAAGATGGTGATCGATTTATCTCAATATTTTGCTCACGTGACAATTCTGATGTTGAACCTTGTTTGTAGCGGCCATTATCGTCTACAATATCTACCCACGAAAATTCCCAGTCTCCACATAGAATGTTGAGATAAGTTTATTTTTTTTTAATATTTTGTTGCTTAATGTATCCATCTTTCTAGCACCACGGAAAACTCTTGGTTAACTTTAACACAGCCTCAATTTCAAAAACTTCTTCTAACCAGATGTTGACCCCGTAGAGTAATTTATTTTCTGAATGAACTCGAGCATCGAATCGATCCCTTTCTTGGTATACGTACGAAATCTCGTAATCCGCTCAACGATCGTGATATACATGTGGTAGTTCTTATAAGCCATAAGTTTATGTTTAATCATCAAAATCAAATGTTTCCTCAATCAAACTATGTTCATAGTGATCTCATAAGTGTTTACAAGTTCAGCCTAAGTTCAGCAACTATAGGCTAATTTAATTTTTCGTCATCAAACTTTCAACTTCTCGTACTCATTCTAGAGTATATACAACAAACACTTTCCTACTATCACAGTTTTCAGTATGCATTCTGCATATTCTAAACATCACAAGTATGCACAAGGCATAGATAAACAAGTTCATACATATATGTGATCAACATAGTTTTTAGACATAAACCAGTATGCTCATAGACATATTTCAACACCAGTATGCTTTCAACATAGCAACCGAGTACGCAATCAACGTAGTTTGTCAAAGTATGCAATCAGCATAAAAATCAATCTTTCGAGGATTTCCAGCCAACACAGTGAATCCTATCTTCCATTTTCAGACAAACTTAACATTTCAACAGTTAATGCAAACTTTTAAAAACTAATAACCGTATAAAAACATGCGTACCTTTTAGCTGTTGCGCGAGTGACGAGCTGAGGGCTTATATAATATCACACATAAATTTAGTGAAAAATTAAATAAGACCCAGCAGGTCTGTAGAGTTGTAAACCTACTCTGATACCACTCTGTAGCGCCCTAGTCCTGAAAGACCGTGGAAATGGATGCCACGGGGGTTGGAATTAAGAAGCGGGAAAGAAAGGGGGTAATTTAATTAACGAAACCTCAACAGAAGACTCAGAACAACCAAACATGCTTTAAAATAAATAATACTTATCCATAATACCAAGATCAGAGCTCTTAGCATTTAGCAAAAGAATATTATAAGTGCGGAAGCTCAATTCTTAACAGAATAATAATAAAAGAGATAATGAAAAACACGTAAATAACAAAGCCCATTTCTCAACATTGTCACATCCACATGCCAGCCTACTGATATGAAAATGTTTAGAAAATATTTGGGCTGAGTACTAATGCACTCAGTGGGTAAATATACAATTTATGTTCTGTAAATAATTTTCTAAAAGTAATCTATATGTTGGTCCCAGGGCGAGTCTGAATCAGTTTAGAGGGGGTGAATAAACTGATCCAGAAACGTAACAATAATTGCAGAATAGTTATGGCCCATTTGACTCGCAAAGTTATCTGTGCTATTGGTGATCAGTTGAGATGATCAGCTAGCTCGGCGTGCTGTGTGTGCTTGAAGTGTGCAGTTTAGAACATGCAACTGAAAACTGAAAAAGATAGAGCAGAGCACACAACAATTTTATAGAGGTTCGAAGCTCAACTTCTACGTCCTCTCTTCCTTTCGCAGAAGGGCAATTCACTATGCAAGTGTAAAGTTTCTTTATTACAGTTACACAGTGAAGACAAGTGTTGGACCTGGCTGTCGGTGACTTTACGAGTCACGAATTCCTTTCCAACTATTGCTGTCCCGGAAGCGATGAACCAACATAAGTAGCCTCCTCAGCCGATTTCTGGTCGACAACTCACACTTACCGATCTCAACTGCTCGCTGAGACTTTAGGTGCTATTGCAGTCTTTAAAAGGTTTTAGATCTCTTTTGATATTCAAGAAAACAGTCTTGAAACTGGTATCAACTGATGTGCTCCTTTGCGCGTCTTTGGCTTGAGCTGGGTAGTTGATCTTTGTAGAACAGAACTGAGAGAGTTGCTTTGGCTGGAATTCTTCAACAGCTAGCTTGATGAGCGGTCTGGCTCCTTCTCTTCAGTTGGACTTTTTCTTTTGCTGAGTTTTAGCGTGAGGCTTTAGAGCTTTGGTGATCATTTTCGCTGAAAGTCTATGCAGAAATTCTGAGCAAAAGTTCTCTTCAAGAGTCAAAAGTCACGGTCATCTTCTGGGTTGCTCATCTTCTATAGAGGAGTGGTTGGTGACCGTTGATGATCACTGTTGTGATCATAAATGATAAAGCCGTTGAGAGCTTTTCATTTAAAGAGCCGTTGAGTAGCCTTTGTTCTTCTGACATGCTTTTGTTCTAAGATCTTGGTTGCATTAAATTCAAGATCTTCTTGTTGGCTATTCTGAAATTTGAATTTCAGTTTCGGCTTTTGTCTTGATCTTCAGTTCTGGGCTTTTGCTGTCAGTTGGAATCTTCAGTTCTTCAGCTGTCAGTTCTGCGCGTCTTTGGCAGTTTTGTAAGCTCCAGTTTAGATCATCTTCAGCTGCCGGTTCTGGACTCTGGCTTGATGCTTTCTGAGCTCCAGTTGGATTTGCTTCAGCTGGCAGTTTTGAACCAGTGTTCTTCAGCTGGTATTTTGGACGGATGTCCCTTCAGCTGGAACTTTTGGTCTTCAGTTCGGGTACCGGCGCTTCTTCAGTTGAACTTCTGAACTGATGCGTCTTCAGCTGGTATTCTCCGAACTGGTACTTCTTCAGCTGGAACTTCATTTTTCAGCTGGAACTTTCTTGAGCTAGTATATCCGTCAGCTCTTGCCTTGGACTGGTACACTCTTTGGCTGGCATGCTTGTTCAGCTGGTACAGGTCCTCTATTCTTCAGCTGGTATAGGTTCTCTCCTGTTTAGCTGGAATTGGTCTTCTCTTCAGCTGGTACTTTCTTTCAGCTGGAATCCTCTTGAGCTGGTATATTCTTCAGTTTGGACTTGGTCTTCTCTACAGCTGGTATTCTTCAGCTGGAGTCCTCTTGAGCTGGCATGTCCTTCAGCTCGTACTTGGTCTTCTCTACAGCTGGTATTCTTCTTCAGCTGGGAACTGTCTTCAGCTAGAACTTTACTTCAGCTGGAACTTGGGCACTTCTGAACTGGTGCTGGTATTTTTCTTCAGTTCATAACTGTAGACTGATGGCATCTGGTACTTCGATTGATGGTACCTGCATTTTTCAGTTTATCTTGCTAACTGATCTAGCAAGCTACAGTTTTTCAAACAGCTCTTGTGGCTGGATTTTTTCTTTTCTCTCTTTTTTCTTTTCTCAGCTCTTGGCTGATTTCATTCTTTTTTTTTCTTTTCTCTCTTTTCTTTTCTCTCTTTTCTTTTTCTTTCCTCACATGGATTGATCATTTTCAGGCTTTGATAGCTCAAATTTTTTATATGATCATCCTTGGTTTTCTACTTGATTCCTTTTCAGTTTTTCAAGGCTCTTTGAATATTTTGACATATTTTGACATCTCATCAAAACCCCAGTCAGGAAAACCCTTGATAGTTTTTCTTAACACTATATGTGTCCATGCAGGTAGTGAAATTTAGGAGGTTTTAAATTTGAAAGCAACCTAAGTTCACCAAAATATTTTATCGTGAAGCGCTTAAGAGTATAACCAGTTACTGCTGGTAACCCCTCTACATCACCAATGCGTAAAGTTTATGAATATGACCAATGAGTGTAACCGTTCATTTTAGTCTTTCGACAAGGAATAGGGCATGATGAATAACGCTTGCATATTGTAGCTACTCACATTGACACAGCGCTGGTCTATGAGACTCCGACAACATACAGTAGCATGAAAATATTTAACACAGATAATCACATATGCAATTTTAACAAAGCAAAGCTTAATAACTAGAAAGATACAATTTGCAAAGGTAGAGTAGCCCAACTGGTAATCTAATCTGAAATAGCTAGATCTAGATTCTGATTCTAGTCTCAACTAGAGGTCTCCTTCTTCTGAGCGTAAAAGATTATATGCAACTTAATTTCGATAAAATACTATTATTAGATCAAAATCTAGCATTTCTTAGCTATGACGTAAATATTATAATATCTACTATCTTAATACGCATCACCCGGGTCATCAAAATATTTTGACTCTTAAGGAAACTTTACTCAGGGCATTTTTATAAAGAAAAACTCTTTAGGGAGTTTTGGCATACGGGGTGGTCAAACCCATATCCTAAAATTAACTCGGTACAAATAAATTCATACCGCAAGATCCGCCTATTGAAAAAATATGAAACTTTAATAAAAATATTATATTTTGCCACAGAACAACTCTTGAACTTAAAAGTACAATCGGGCTAGCCGTGAAGGATAGATCTGAAAAAGACTACAATTTAATATTCGGATATCCAAAATATACCCAAAATTAAAAAGTGACAACAAGAAAAATGTATACAATGATATATAGAACATAAAACCCTAAATGCACAGTTTGATCCGGTGACACGAAAGAGATCGCCGGTTTAAGGCGATTGTGAGGCGGTGGTGATTGATTGAATTGATGATGGTGAATGGGCGGTGGTGTTGGTGGTCTTGTGATTGTTGGCGTGAGGTGGTAGGGGTGATTTGGGGTTGATGGCTGGCGGTGGTCGGGTGATTTGGTGTTGATGGAGGCATGAGGTGAGGTAAGGTGGTGGCGATGGTGATGTTCTTTGACGGCGGTCATGATGATTTTTCATCGCAATCATCCGTCAAATCATCTTTTCAATCACATATTCGTGATCTACGCATTGATACTTTCAAAATGACTATTTCAGAATTGAAATAGGAAACTAGAGATGTATCTTCTCTAGAAGCTGCTCGGTGTTTCAATTTTGAAAATGAATGAAAAATCAAACCTTAAGCTCGTATTTATAGAGAAAATGTAAATAGGATAATAACGAATAAAAGAAAGAGGATAATGATGGAATATGATAATGATGGAAAAAGAAAATGAACGTCGGGTTGAGGACAAGATTAAAGGTCTAATCTTGCTGTTGTGTATGATGTAAACGGTGCCTCCCACTGTGCTATTCGACTTCTCGATCTTCTGCTGTATTCCCAGACTGTATCTAGATTCAGAGTGGGCTGATATCTACTAGATCAGTATAAAAACTATGGAGATAAAGAGAATACGAGAGGGCTGATGCTTAATATAACAGCCCGGTCCCGAGACATGGATTAACGAATGGGGACGGGGTGTTATTAAGGGATTAATGAATAAAGATGGAAGATTAACAAAGAAGTTTTAAGAATTAAGATGTACTTTTGAAAGATAGGCGACGATACTCGGGTTTACTTGATTAAGAAGGAAACATGCTTTAGCGAAATAAAATGACTAACTAATCAGATACCAACAAACATAGACCCATTCACAGGTCAAAGCGGATAAATAGATACCAACATGCACAAGCCTCATCATAGGCGAAGGGAAAATATACTCGAGAAGCAGGAATAAAACTTATAATGTATCTTCATATATAGATAACCATGTCTGGAGAAATATTTATAGAATTTCAATAATCATGATAAAACTTGAGCGAAATTTGGAAAGAGTGAATCAGAGTAGCAGAACACATAATGGGACTTCAAAAGAAACTTATACAATAGCAAAACAATCTTGGCAGCCAACCCACATCCACAGCCACCATCATCCTCGGCATCTCAACCTGAAAATATTTGAAAAAGAGGGCGTGAGCACTAATGTACTCAGTGGGTTTTAATAAAAGCTTTTCTAATAACTCGAGAAATATTCAATAATAAACTGGCAGTATATGGAGAGCAAAACGCAAAAGCCCTCTCCATATCCGCAAAACCTTTTCTTTACTTTTGGGCCCAACCTTGACTCAAACCTAATGTTAACTGCACCCTTAGGCATGCCATAGGATAGAAGAGGGGTTACCTCAAATATCCCAAACGAGTTTGTGAGGGAATTAACCCAGCAGTGACTCACTTTAATGATCAAAGATCATGAATTCTGAGCTCAATCCTGGTTAAAAAAAAAGCTATATTCTTGCTATCTTAACTTAGCCTTCCTTTCTTGACCTTAATCCTTAATTCCTTAGCTTCCTTAACCTTACTAAAATTATCGAGCTTAGAGCAACGTCTAAGGCTAATCCTTTACTTAAGCATGACTTTGGCCTATAAGGGATTTATCACTACCCTAAAAGGCAATGCTTAATTAGCTAAATAGACTTTGGCAAAATCCAACATTCAGATACGAGGAAATGAATGTACATAAATATGAATTGCAACTAAAGACAATTCTAAATATCTCATGCTAAGCATAAACAATACTTTAACATTTCTAGCATTTATAAACATGCTCGAGAGCTCAATCAACATATAATATCTTTCCTTTCCTTTCTTCCTTGTACAGAGATCAATCAGGCAGAGCAAAATATTTTATTGGATATCTCATTTGCCCTATATGCTTCTATAAGTATAGATTCACCCACCTCGACTACTGGAAAGAAGGTAAAGCAATGAGCTGACGATCCTTCTCCGGATTTTCATGGGGCTCACTTCCTCCTACAAAAGTCGAATCATCGACTTAGCGACCTCTTTTGAAGAAATCGAACCTCTAGAACGAGAAATAGCAATAACTAATCCAGAGACCTTAATCTAAGACTTAAATACAGATTGCACGACTTAATGACTTAATAAAATTCGAGAAGAATTTACTTGGAGAAATCATATTTTGATACTCGAATTTTAGACGAAAATAACTTGAAAAGTTTATTTGAAATAAATCGGAAATAACTTGAAAATCTTCTTAAATTAAACTTGGAAATAACTCGAGGTTAGTTTGGAAAAACGCAACTCGAAAGCTCAAAAAGAGGGTACGAAAATAGCCGGAAGAATCGGCGTGGAACGACATGGGGGGCACCGCCGCGGCGCACACTGGCACCGGCGGGCAGCCCCCGCCTCGGCGCACCCCTGCACCGGCGCCCCCTTGCGCCGGCGGGCAGGCTTTGGCCGCGGGGGGTGTTGTGCGACAGCGCACCCCCCCGCCTCAGCGGCCTCTCTCTTTCTCTCTCTTCCGCCCAATTTCTGGGCAAACTTCCTTTCTTTTGGGTTTCTTCGGTGTTTGTCGATTCCTTCGACGAACACGAAGAACACGAAGAACACTTATAAAATATTTAAAAACATGTTTCAATAATTTAAATTAACATGAAACACCATATTTTAACTTTAAAAGAAATCGGCATTATAACGGCATAAACACGATAATTCTCTTTAAACATTTAGAATAACGATGAAATCTTTAAATATAACTCGAACGGGACTTAAACAGAATAAACGACACTAAGTACAAGAATTAATAATGAGAATCATAACGACAGGAATAAAGCGGGCAATATAATATAATTGTTATTAACTTGGAACTTCAATAAAAATCAAAATACTAACTTTAGACGGCGATAAATGAATAATAACGAAGAACATGAAGAACGCGATGAACATGAAGAACGCGATGAACATGCGGAATTGAAAGACGGAAAAGAAATGGAAATCAAGACCGACGAACAAGAATGGACGGGGTTAGGTGCGTCGAAGGAAGGTGGCTAGCTCGGTGTCTCATCGAGTTGCAAAGGCGGCAGAGCCACCCGCTACAACCTAATGGCACCCCTAGCACCTTCCCTCACCGCATCTCTTCCACGCCACTCCCTTCGTCATGTTGTAGAACACTCACGAAGAACACCTTTTTACTTCGACAAAACTTTCTCGGCTCTTAAAGCTTTCTCACTCTCTCAACTTGGAAGTGAATGAATTGGAAATGGGTAAAATGAATGGAGGGGTGGCCTTGTATTTATAGAAAAAGCTTTGTCTTCCAAGGAAAGCCACTTCAGTGCAAGAATACTGCAAAAGTTACCCCGGGTTCGGTTAAAAGCTGCTTTATTTGATGTCGACGTCCAAATGACCTCAGACACGAAATCTAAAAATACCAGGAGACTCGTTGGCTCGAATACTAGTGAATCAACTTGATTCGTGAAGAAGACGGGGTCGTCAGAAGAAAGACGAGCAAAGATTCCCTTTTTGGAATTACTTTTTACTATTCACTCAGACTGACAGATTTTGCTCCCGAACGTTCGATTGACCTCAGAATGGAAATCCGTGAACGCCAACGGAATCCTTGAGTCATTTCCCATAAGAGGGGCCTGACAGAACTCTTAGAGAATAATATTAATTGTACCCGTTTGAATAGATAATAGAATAAGTCAAGTTGGTACAATAAAATTTCGAGGATGAAATTTTTATAAGAAGAGGAGAATGTAATACCCATGCCTTTCACTACTAAATTGTAATTTTTATATAATTTATATATAATTATTATGTTCATATTTTCATGCCAATTGTATTTACATAGATATATGTGTCAATGTGACTATATCTATTCATTTATAAAAGTGAATTTATGTAATAAATAGGATACACACCCCCACACAAATATAGATATGTCCAAGTTTAGATAATAATAATATTATAAAGGATAACATTATATAATATTGATACATTAACACATGTAAGAATTAGATTAGATAAAAAAAAAAAGAAACAAAACAATTCCTTGAGCTTACACGTAATCTTAATTGTGTGATAGGTGTAAGGAGTTTGGGATCAATTCATGAGACTTTGGTATATGTCTTTATATATATATCCATATTTATATACAACTATACATATAATCTCACAAGTCTTGTAAGAAATGTTGAGATAAAAATAAAAGAAGGAAGCATTGCGAAAAACTCAATTACTAAAGGTACAAATTACCCATATGTATATAATCGCAGCTTTAATTAATTCTTTTCGTAGCATGATAAAATAATTAGTACTAGATATTAAAATGATCTAATTCTTCAAATATTGTTAATTATAATTTAATACAAACAGCACGAATTGTTAGTTATATGGTTATTTATTTTTGATGCTGATTATTTTCATAATAATTAATTATAGGTGGAACATGATGTCAATTAGAAATATGTATGGTTATTTCAGATTTATTTGTGGCATGAAATTACAATAAAATAAGAATGATTAAGTATTTAAAATTGGATAATTTAATTAACCAGTTAACCTCGTCACTTCACTTTGGTAGGTTACTTAATTGCTAATATATTTGAATATATGGAAATTCTAATTTATCCAATTATGAATGGATAATAATTATTTGAAGTTTACAGTTAGCAAGATCCTTTCTCACTAAAGCGTGACTTATATGAATACCATTTCATTAATTAGTGATGTTTTAAATAGTAAATAATATAACTAGTTGGACAAAATAAATTCATCTTTGTTTCACCGACTAATGACATCTAGATATAGTAATATGCTAGTAAAATAATAAATCAATGAAATTATGTTTGGAGCATCTAAATATATTTATTTTTATATATAAATATATATTTAATATCAAAATAAGTAGAGTAGGAGAGATATGGCTCAAAGATATATGGTTTATGTATTAATGAATTAAGTTTTGTATGTATTAAATGCACTCGATTGTATTACTATATGTGAATGTGCAATTAAGATAAGAGGTGATCATGAACAAGGAGTTTTACTGAATTCAGAGAGTAAATTTCATTACTTTAGAATAAGTGCTTAATTAGTAATTATAATATTGTTAGTTATCAGTTACACAATGTTGACGAAGCACCTGATCTAAGATCCCAAATACTGTAAGTCGGGACTCAAGGTAAGTAGAAATCCATCCTCAACTACAATGCATGAACATAGTATTATTTGACTATATGTGTTTATTATTTATTATGATTGTGTTATATTTTATGATTGTGTGATGCAATATACTTGTGGTATTGTATTTCTTTGTATTCAATATCTTGTATATGAGCACGAGCATATGCATGCACGTCAGGTAGATATTGTCGAGGTTTCATGCATAAAATGGTTTTGAGAGAGAGAAAATATTTTGTTTGGGATTGGTCACCACCAGCCCGTGTTGTGCTGTGTTGATATTTGTGCCTCGAGTGGGATGATTTCCATGCGGGATCAAAGGGAACAGGCAGGGGGCGTGTCCCTTAGGGTCCAGGGAGGATGGTCCACTTCGACTGCACCTTTGAGGTGATGAGTGGCTGATGTGGGATGACTTTCATGTGGGATCAAAGGGAACAGGAAGGGGGCGTGTCCCTTGGAGTTTAGGAAGGATGAGCCACATGAGTGCACTAATCACATTCTGGCCAAGTGATATTGATTATATTATGAGCTCATGACTCATGTTCGTGTCTGGTGAAGGGAGCCAAGTTCCTAAACGATGAAAATGCTTTCGAGATGGCATAAATGGTTTTATTCACGAGCATTTGACATTTGTGGTGGTGTTGCATATTGCATATGCGTTGTGAGTGTCAGTGGACATGCATGAGCATGATTTCTGCTTACTGAGCTTTAGCTCATGTAGTTCATGCATTGTAGGTGAAAGTGATGACGTGTGGTGCATCGATGCATGAATGTTTAAAGCTCTGACAAGTCCTGAGAAGTGTATACATGGATGATGACCTGTGAGGAGGGTGATGTGACCCGGACAATGTATCCAAGACACGAATGAAACGCAGGCGGAAGACTTTAAGGACTCGAACAACGTCAGCTAAAGAAGGATTCAAACCGACTCGAATTAAACGGTAAAACTTACTAGAACGACGATGAGGACACTTGGAACACTTGAAGATGGCTGGAATTATGGTGATGGTGGCGGCGGAAGGCTTTGGTGTAGATGGACTTGGCGGCGGCGATGGTAGTGTTGTGGATTGGTTAGATTCGGCGAACCCGTGTTGAATAACCCGAACGCGCACGTCTAGCTTCTCCGGATAGCAATTCTCCCAAGTACTTAATTATACCCTGAAGAACTTAAATAAGACTATTGATTTGCTAGAACAATAGAATTGTAGATAAAAGTTTGATCAACCGAAGGATCGTGAGACAGATTGAGAATAACTCTTTATTTCTTGCAATTGTCTGAATTATGAATGTCACATGGTGCTCCTATTTATAGGAGTGAATATGGATGAAAATTAGAGTCCTAATACTAGAAGAATTCGAAATAAACTAGTTCTAATCTATCTAGGATTGTTACCTTATCCAAAATCTGGTTTTAAGGTAAGAATCAAAAGATACCAAAAATAAAGATAACAAAAATCTAACTAAATCTAACTAGATAAGGATAAATCCCAATGGACTTGGGCTTCATTATTCTCGCCTATTTGGACTTAATTAATCACAACAATGGGCTGAATTAAGTGATTAAATTCGTGGCCCATGACATAATTAATCTTGCCACCTTTGCATGAAAAACAGCATCTCCCGATTTCCCATGCAAACGCGTATAACTCTTCATGCACACGTCCAAATGGCTTCGTTCTTCTTCTCACGTCTTCATGCTTCCTTCTTCATCATCAAATGATAGCATTTTGACCAATCTCGGGCTGAATATTTGATCTTCATGGGCTGCCCAAAATATCTGAATATTTTCATGCACTTGTGTTCTTCAAATCTTGATCTCCAATCTTTAATCTTGAACAACATGATTATCTTTGAAGCTCTCAATGGCATTCTTGGATTTGATTCTTTTATGCTTTTCGGGTTCGTATCATTCCCCTCCTCTTGAAAAGAATTCGTCCTCGAATTCAAATCTCCAGGATCAAAGACGAACGTGAATGGATCATCAATCTTTCTTTGCACAAACCCAACTTTCAATGGAATAACTTCAACAACCTGTAAGATATAGATAGCACAAGAAAATGGTTGACAAATGATGTTAGAATTCGGCAGCTCCTCCATGCTTGCTTGATCGAATTCTTTGTGATCTTCAACCATTGCTCCACTGATGTCAATCTCCTTTTTAGAACATAGTTGTAATTCCTCCAACTTTTCATTTACTTGAACTTCCTCAACTGCAACATTGATCTCCATTTCTTCTATAGGTGCATCAACTGAAATTGTTACCTCAAAAGTAGAATCTTCTTTGATGGCAACGATCTCAGATGGTAACTCAACGTGGATCTCCTCTTGAATGTTGCTGGCTTGGCTTGGCATATCCATGACCAGCTGAACTGGTGATGCAGGCCGTGTAGGTGGTACATAGGTACGTAGAAACTCCTCGAATGACTCAGTTTCGCTCCAACAAAACGGGGCTGTTTGGCGATGAGCTCTAGGTGACAACTCTACATTTGACTCTACTTGAACCACTTCATTTTGCAGACTCTCCAACCACTTCTCTATCTCAATGGCATATTGCACCATGTCTTTCAACTTGTCGAAGTGATACATTGCTACCTTTTCTCAAATTTCCCTTCATAGACCAGCTAGAAATCTATCCATGGTATCTTTTGGATATTCTTCTACATCAGCTCGTCTCATAGCTTCAATCATTTTGTTGTAGTAGGCATTTACACTTCGATCTCTTTGCTTAAGCTTGTATAGCTTCTCCTCCAACTCCCATTGGTAGTGGTCTGGAATGAAGCGTTTCCGCATCAAATCTTTCAACTTACGCCATGTGTCGATAGGTGGAAGGTGATCTCGGCGGCATCGATTTTGTTGGAATTCCCACCATGTTGCTGCGTAGTCTTTAAACTCCAAGGAAACTAGTGCACTTTCTTTGGCTCGGGGAAGTAGTAGCGCTCAAAGAACTTATCAACTCTGCGTTCCCAATCTAGGTACGCTTCTGGATCGTATAGACCCTCAAACTTTGGGATGGTTATCTTATTGCGGTGTAGACCATCGGCATCTCTGAATCGATTCGGGCAGACTCGGACCGGATCCATCTAACTTGATGATGTGGGGTTGTTGTATAGATGGTGTAGGTAAACCTGCTGATTGGTGTATGTAGACCACGGGTGTATGGTGTACGGGTGTATGGGTGTATGGGTGTATGGACTATGTGGTGTATAAGGTGAACCGGGTGTATATGGAAAAGATGAAAATTTCGAACCCCTTTAGTGTGTAGGATCGAAAATATTGTGGATAAGGGTGGAAGATTTGATTAGATATGGATGAGGATGGAAAGATCTTGAATAGATGTAGTCTAAGATGAAATCTATCTAAACAAGGTAAGAAATCTAATGGATAAGGAAATAAGGATTTTGGATGTGTGAACACAATCTAAGAATCCCTAAATATATGGAACAAATCTAAAAACAAGGAATTAAAATCAAAATCAAGTAGAACAAATCTGAATTTTCGTTTTTTTTTTTTTAATCGGCGATTTTTTTTTTTTTCGTTTTTTTTTTTTGCCGAATACTCTTTTTTTTTTTTCAATGAATAGAAATCAGATTACAAGACTCGAAACAAAATGAAAATTAAATGACACGTATGATAGAAAACTGACACGTATTTGACACGTCGGATTGAACCACGACCAGCAGAGCTGATGTGGCTCTGATGCCAAATTTATGATGTGACCCGGACAATGTATCCAAGACACGAATGAAACACAGGCGGAAGACTTTAAGGACTCGAACAACGTCAGCTAAAGAAGGATTCAAACCGACTCGAATTAAACGGTAAAACTTACTAGAACGACGATGAGGACACTTGGAACACTTGAAGATGGCTGGAATTATGGTGATGGTGGCGGCGGAAGGCTTTGGTGTAGATGGACTTGGCGGCGGCGATGGTAGTGTTGTGGATTGGTTAGATTCGGCGAACCCGTGTTGAATAACCCGAACGCGCACGTCTAGCTTCTCCGGATAGCAATTCTCCCAAGTACTTAATTATACCCTGAAGAACTTAAATAAGACTATTGATTTGCTAGAACAATAGAATTGTAGATAAAAGTTTGATCAACCGAAGGATCGTGAGACAGATTGAGAATAACTCTTTATTTCTTGCAATTGTCTGAATTATGAATGTCACATGGTGCTCCTATTTATAGGAGTGAATATGGACGAAAATTAGAGTCCTAATACTAGAAGAATTCGAAATAAACTAGTTCTAATCTATCTAGGATTGTTACCTTATCCAAAATCTGGTTTTAAGGTAAGAATCAAAAGATACCAAAAATAAAGATAACAAAAATCTAACTAAATCTAACTAGATAAGGATAAATCCCAATGGACTTGGGCTTCATTATTCTCGCCTATTTGGACTTAATTAATCACAACAATGGGCTGAATTAAGTGATTAAATTCGTGGCCCATGACATAATTAATCTTGCCACCTTTGCATGAAAAACAGCATCTCCCGATTTCCCATGCAAACGCGTATAACTCTTCATACACACGTCCAAATGACTTCGTTCTTCTTCTCACGTCTTCATGCTTCCTTCTTCATCATCAAATGATAGCATTTTGACCAATCTCGGGCTGAATATTTGATCTTCATGGGCTGCCCAAAATATCTGAATATTTTCATGCACTTGTGTTCTTCAAATCTTGATCTCCAATCTTTAATCTTGAACAACATGATTATCTTTGAAGCTCTCAATGGCATTCTTGGATTTGATTCTTTTATGCTTTTCGGGTTCGTATCAGAGGGCAAATGCTTATTTTATTATATTTTTCCTCTTAGATGTTATAGGTTTGTATTCAAATTTATCTGGATATTCTTAGAATATTTCTACAAAGAAAGTAATAATTTCTTTACGCTCTTTAGTAAATTATATTTTATAATTATTAATCATTTTAAATGCACCACATGTTAATCTAAATTTTTAATATTTAACACTTTTTAATAGAAAAGTACATACTTATATTTTACAAGATGAATACCCACATTTTTACATTACTTTTCATTTTACATTTATTTTATTGGGGCGGGTGTTACATGATGGTTCCAGATCATCTTTGCAAGATTGATCTCCTTGTTCCTTAACTTCTGGATCTTTTGATCCACAATGGCCTAGGGCTTCTCTTCGCATGCTAAGTCCTCATCCAGGACTATCTCTTCCTTATTTAGCACGTGTTCTGGATCAAACACGTACTTTCTCAACTTTGAGACATGAAAGACGTAATGAACGTCAC
Source organism: Perilla frutescens (assembly GCA_026008535.1). Taxonomy (NCBI): domain Eukaryota; kingdom Viridiplantae; phylum Streptophyta; class Magnoliopsida; order Lamiales; family Lamiaceae; genus Perilla; species Perilla frutescens. The sequence continues at coordinate 23,961,620 of BRKX01000005.1, forward strand.
TCAGGTTGGGTGGTAAGGCCAACCTGTAGGCTACTTCATTCACCTTCTCAAGAATTTCAAAAGGTCCAATAAATTTGGGCCTTAATTTGTTTTGTTTTCCAAAATGAACCACTCATCTGACGGAGACACCTTCAAGAATACTTTATCTCTAACGCCGAAACTGAGTTCCGTTCTTCTTTGATTTGTATAAGCCTTCTATCTGTCTTGAGCCTCCTTGATTTGCTGACGAATAAGCTCGATCTTCTGGACAACTTCCTAGACCATTTCAGATCCAACTATCCTCCTCTCTCTAACTTCGTCCCAATACAGGGGTGATCTACACTTCCTTCCGTACAGGGCTTCATAAGGGGCCATGCTAATCGATGACTGGTAGCTGTTGTTGTACGCAACCTTTACCAATTGCAGTAGCTCCTCTCAGCTGCTTCTTTGATCGATGACTACTCCTCCAAGCATGTCTTCTAGAATCTGGATAGTCCTTTCGGACTGGCCATCCATTTGAGGACGAAAGGCCGTGCTGAAATTGAGCTTTGATCCCATGGCTTCTTGTAGGCTCCTCCAGAGTTTGACATAAATCTCACATCACGATCTGATAGATTCGAGACCGGCACTTCGTGCAATCGCACAAATTCCCTAACATACATCTGGGCTAATTGATCTAGCCCATCTGTCATAATAACAGCAATGAAATGTGCTGCTTTCGATAATCGATTCACGATTACCCAAATAGCGGTATTCCACCGGTTAGACTTTGGTGGTAATCCTACCACAAAGTCCATATTACTATGATCCTACTTCCATTTAGGAATTTCTATGGGTTGGAGCAACCAGAAGGTTTTTGATGCAAATCTTTTTCTTGCTGACAGTTTAAACACCTTTCCACGAAGGCGGCTATCTCTCTCTTCATGTTGTTCAACCAGAAGTTCCTCTTGAGGTCTTGATACATCTTGGTGCTTCCGGGATGTGCTGTATATGGCGTGTCATGTGCTTCGCACATAATTTCCTCCTTTAGTTCTTCCTTGCTCGGCACACAAAGCCTTCCTTTGAATAAGAGCGCGTTATTGGCGGCTTCCGTAAAATCTTACGAGCTATCTGATCGTGCTTCTAGTCTTTTCTTTTTGAGAAACTCGTCTCTTCCCTGGGCTTCAATTGTCTTTTCTAAGCCTTAACTATCCTTTGCCTCAGGTCGGGATGAGCGACTATCACGGCGATTTGTGTTTAAATGATTTCAGGTGGTATTAGCACCTCGATCCTTAACTTCTTGAATTTCTATCGAAGCTCCTTCTTAACTTGAACGAGTCCTAACTCTACCTTCTCCTTCCTACTTATGGCATCAGCTACCACATTTGCATTACCTGGGTAGTAGTGAGTCGTGCAGTTTTAATCCTTTACGAGTTCTAGCCATCTTCTCTGCCTCATGCTAAGATCCTTTTGCTTGAAGGAATACTTTAGGCTCTTGTGATCTTGAGAAGATTCTCACACTTGGCTCCATAGAGATAGTGCCTCCAGATCTTCAGCGCATAAACAACGTCTGCTAGCTCTAGATCATTCGTGGGATAGTTCTGCTCATGATTCTTAAGCTGCCTCGAAGCATAAGTAATCACCTTTCCTCTCTTCATCAGCACGCATCCTAATCCTTTTCTTGACGCATCAGTGTAAACTACAAAATCTTCATTTTCTCCCTGAATGGCCCACACCGGGGCTGTGGTTACATCTTCTTTAAGGTTTGGAAACTTTCCTAGCACTCGGGCGTCCACCTAACTTGAAGTCCTTCTTCAACAATCGCGTCACAGCCTTAGATTTTGACGAGAATCCTTCGATGAATCTACGATAGTATCCCGCGAGTCCTAGAAAACTTCTTATCTCATTCATGTTCCTCGGAGACTTCCAGTTGCTTGCAGCTTCAATCTTGGTTGGATCTACCTTGATTCCTTCTACTGAAACTATATGACCTGGAAGCATAACTTCCTTGAGCCAAAACTCACACTTATTAAACTTAGCGTAAAGCCTTTCTCTTCTTTAATTTCTCCAGCACCACCCTTAGGTGCTCTTGATGCTCCTCTCTATCCTTCGAATAGATGAGGATATCATCTTTGAAAACTAGCACAAACTTATCTAGATACGGGTGAAAAATCCGGTTCATTAAATCCATGAGCACTGTTGGGCATTGGTCAATCCAAATGGCATTACTACAAACTCGTAACGTCTATAGCGAGTTCTAAAAGCAGTTTTAGGAATATCTTCTTTTCGGATCTTCAGTTGATGATACCAAGATCTTAAGTCTATCTTTGAGAAGACACTTGCTCCCTTAAGCTTTGATCAAAGAGATCATCTATTCTTGGGAGATGGTATTGATTCTTGATGGTCAGCTCATAAAGCTCTCTATATTCGATGCACATTCTCAATGTGTCATCCTTTTTCATCACGAACAAGATTGGAGCTTCCCAAGGCGACACACTAGGTTGGATAAAACCTAGGTCTAATAACTCTTGCAGTTGAACCTTGAGTTCTTGCAACTCCTTAGGCACCATTCTGTAAGGGGCTTTCGAACTGGTGCAGCTCCTGGTTCTAAACCGATAGCGAATTCCACTTGCCTATATGGTGGTAGTTCTGATACCTCCTTTGGAAATACGTCTTGGAAATTTTCTTGTGCCTGAAACGCCTTTTATTGCAAACTCTCCTTCCTCTTTCTTCGTCGCAGCCGCTTTTCGACGGCATTCTGACTTTATAGCTTCTGCTGGAGGTCACCATCATTTGCAGGCATAAAGATCGCATGACTGGACCTTGAACGTAAGCTCAGAACTTATCTGCCGTCATTCCTTAGATTGCCTCTTAAACTTAACGAGCTGAAAAATTACCTAGAGATGCGCGTCCTACTAGGAGGACACTAACTAACATTACTTGGATTCTACTTCCTATTGGGACTACTTCCTCTTATTCTTGCAATAATGACTAAAAGGAATATTACTTTATACTCTTTGCTGTATTCAAAGCTCCACACTCGAGCTCTATGAGTGGGAGCAAAACAAAATGAATGCCTCTGAGTGAGGACTTTATCTTGATCAATAATTCTTTAACAAGTTCCAAAAGCTGGAAGAGATATAACACTTGGTTATTTATACTAAAAACATTACCTTTTTAGAGGACTTATAACTCAAAAGGGGGTTCTTTCATGATGCAAAGGTATGGAAGATAATCAATGATTAGCAACTGAGAACCGTACTGAATATTTGCAAAGGCGTCAGCATATCCTAACAAGGGAATGCTATCAATAATTCTGGATGATCAAAGAAGTATCATCAGAAGATTACAATTTGTCCAAAAGGATATAATATTAAAGAAATTCAAATAATATAAATGAAAAATTTCAATTAATATGGAGCTGTTGAAAGATGATTGATTCAATTGACACGAGAATGAATGATTAGACTCATCAAAACTTCCTATCTTACTGAAACTTTTAATCTACCAATTCTAGGTCTATCTGCTTAACGACCTTCTTCGGGTTCTCTCTTTCTTTCTTTAGGTATCCCGCATCTTCTTCTTTACTAGATTGCTATGAAATACCATGAGTCGGTTGTACTTCAATTAGCTACACCTGGCCAGAAAAGCGACATCTGGGGATCACTTTCACCTATTGGAAAAGATATGACAAAGCGACCTAATCTATACGCGCCTTCTTCCTATCTGAAACCACAATGTGGAGCATGCCTTGATAACCGGTTGAACTCTTGATCGTACTTTGACACATCCTCTTTTCTTTCTTCAAGTTCCAGATCACCCTCTCCTTTGCCTTACGATAGCAATCCGGGATATACTTCTGATATAACTCGTATTTGACATCTTCCTAACCATACTCCATTCGTTGCTGCAAGGTTATCGTCCTTCGAACGGACTCTCCAACAGTAGTCCGTATCATCCGTGTGCATAAAAGAGCACAACCTAATTCCTCATCTTCCGAACAGACTATAAAATCAAAAATTCACTTCTTAAGGAATAAATTCTTTTCTCCACTCCCATCGGGTCTCTTAAATTGTTTAATGATGGAGGGTTATGATTGAGAAACACACTCTTAGCTCTCGAGCCATGGTTTAGGACTTGCTTGACGTGGCCTCATTCTCTCTTTCGATCTCGGCTTGACGTCTTCTTGACGGCATTCTAAAGAATCTTAAGTATTAGCAACGCTCGCTCGAATTTGCACAAAGCAAAATGAAATGCCTTTCGATAAGGTCTTTAGATTACGCAGGATAGATCAAACAAAGCTGGAAAACTGCCTCATAAGAGGACTTTTGGCATTAAGAGGTTCTTGGTTACATCTGATAATAGGGCAGCCTTTTAGAGAATTACTGCCGCTATCAAAATCTAAGGGTTGATTAATACATTTTCAGAATAAGTTCTGGATTAAAGCGGACAGACAGATCAGCAAGGTGTTCTAACAACACCTCCTTTACCTACTTCTAAAGCTTAACTATATGATGGACCCTTTCCTTTTCTTTTGCATGACGATTCCACCTCTTTCTCGCTTTCCTTCTCTGGGTCCTCTTCTTCCTCATCTTCATCTGTCTCTGGTACCTCGAACTTGAATTTCCTCATGCTTCCTTCGGGGAACTGATGGGGCATACACTGTCCCAGACTCTGAGAGGTAAACGTTTGATAGACAGGGGCCTGCTGGTGCATTATGAAGGACAAAGACTCGGTGTGCTTCACGACCCGGACGTTCAAGGATCCCTCTCTTAAGGTTCCTTCAGCACGGGGGCGCGGTGCTTGAAATCCAGGGGGACTGTTGAGAGTCACCCTTAGCAGTTCTGGTTCCACTACGGAGGAGGGATTTTGCTCGGCTAGAGCATTCATGTGGCGATACTTTGACTCCCAAAGAGCCATCAAAGCTGAGGAAAATTCTGTCAGATTCCCGATTATAGCATACGTCTCGGGATCACGGGTGATTGTGCTTTGTAGGATGCGATATATTACTGGCCTTTCAGTGGGCGGTGCTTTCTCACACATGAGGATGCATGTTTCCAAGTCGGATAAATTTCCTGGCGTTCCTCCAAAGTCGTTCATTTCTTGAACAGGGCGGAAAAGAGGCACATTATTCCTAGCAGTCGAACGACACTTAACCATCTAGAAACATGAAGCTTAATCAGTCTAGCTCATAAAAGGGAGACCTAAAGTTCTCCTGAGATTATGCTATCGTCTAGATTCAGACTATTTATCTTGCATGCATAGATCCTTTTAGCAGTTGAGTTTTACAAAAATTTTGGTGCCCAAAGCCTTTAATCATAAATTTTACCTTTTTCCTTTAACACAAAAATTTTAAAAGGAATCAACCCTTTTCTTTTAAATCGAAAACTCTTCTTCAAAACTTTTATCTTTTTCTTTAAGACATAGGTTTAAAAAAAAAATTAAACACTTTTCTTTGTGATCAAGAACTTCTTTCACAAACTTTCTTCCTCAGAAAATCATTTTACCCGAATAATTTTTACTTGGAATTTCATTCTCAAGATTTTCCCCTTATCCATAAAAGAGGCATTCTTGCTCAAATCTTTTCATTTCCAGTATTCAAAAATTATGAATTCAAAATCCAAAATCTCTATACTATCATACCTTGATTTTAGTTGAAGATACGATGGTGATGGCGAGCCGTGGGTTGCTGCTGTGACTTATCACGAAGCAATTCATATGCACATAAGAACTTAGCTTAACTTAAACAAAGAGACAGGTCTGCAGAGTTGCAAGCCTGCTCTGATACCATCTGTAACAGCCCGGTCCCGAGATAGGAATTAACAAATGGGGACGGGGTGTTATTAAGGGATTAATGAATAAAGACGGAAGATTAACAAAGAAGTTTTAAGAATTAAGATGTACTTTTGAAAGATAGGCGACGATACTCGGGTTTACTTGATTAAGAAAGAAACATGCTTTAGCGGAATAAAACGGCTAACTAATAAGATACCAACAAGCATAGACCTATTCAGAGGTCAAAGCGGATAAATAGATACCAACATGCACAAGCCACTTCATAGGCGAAGGAAAAATATGCTCGAGAAGCAGGAATAAAACTTATAGTGTATCTTCATATATAGATAACCATGTCTGGGGAAATATTCATAGAATTTCAATAATCATGATAGAACTTGAGCGGAATTTGGAAAGAGTGAATCAGAGTAGCAGAACACATAATGGGACTTCAAAAGAAACTTATACAATAGCAAAACAATCTTGGCAGCCAACCCACATCCACAACCACCATCATCCTCGGCATCTCAACCTGAAAATATTTGAAAAAGAGGGCGTGAGCACTAATATACTCAGTGGGTTTTAATAAAAGCTTTTCTAATAACTCGAGAAATATCCAATAATAAACTGGCGGTATATGCAGAGCAAAACGCAAAAGCCCTCTCCATATCCGCAAAACCTTTTCTTTACTTTTGGGCCCAACCTTGACTCAAACCTGATGGCAACTGCACCCTTAGGCATGCCATAGGATAGAAGAGGGGTTACCTCAAATATCCCAAACGAGTTTGTGAGGGAATTAACCCAGCAGTGACTCACTTTAATGATCAAAGATCATGAATTCTGAGCTCAATCCTGGTTAAAAAAAAGCTATATTCTTCCTATCTTAACTTAGCCTTCCTTTCTTGACCTTAATCCTTAATTCCTTAGCTTCCTTAACCTTACTAAAATTATCGAGCTTAGAGCAACGTCTAAGGCTAATCCTTTACTTAAGCATGACTTTGGCCTATAAGGGATTTATCACTACCCTAAAAGGCAATGCTTAATTAGCTAAATAAACTTTAGCAAAATCCAACATTCAGATACGAGGAAATGAACGTACATAAATACGAATTGCAACTAAAGATAATTCCAAATATCTCATGCTAAGCATAAACAATACTTTAACATTTCTAGCATTTCTAAACATGCTCGAGAGCTCAATCAACATATAATATCTTTCCTTTCCTTCCTTCCTTGTACAGAGATCAATCAGGCAGAGCAAAATATTTTATTGGATATCTCATTTGCCCTATATGCTTCTAGAGCTTAATAGCTCAAACTTTAGATGAGTATAGATTCACCCACCTCGACTACTGGAAAGAAGGTAAAGCAATGAGCTGACGATCCTTCTCCGAATTTTCATGGGGCTCACTTCCTCCTACAAAAGTCGAATAATCGACTTAGCGACCTCTTTTGAAGAAATTGAACCTCTAGAACGAGAAATAGCAATAACTAATCTAGAGATCTTAATCTAAGACTTAAATACAGATTGCGCGACTTAATAACTTAATAAAATTCGTGAAGAATTTACTTCGAGAAATCATATTTTGATACTCCAATTTTAGACAAAAATAACTTGAAAAGTTTATTTGAAATAACTCGGAAATAACTTGAAAATATTTTTAAATTAAACTTGGAAATAACTCGAGGTTAGTTTGGAAAAATACAACTTGAAAGCTCGAAAAGAGGGTACGATAATAGACAGAAGAATCGGCGTGGAACGACACGGGGAGGCACCGCCGCGGCGCACCCCCCCCCCCCCCCCGCCGCGGCGCCCCCTTGCGCCGGCGGGCAGGCTTTGGCCGCGGGGGGTGTTGTGCGGCGGCGTATCCCCCCGCCTCGGCGGCCTCTCTCTTTCTCTCTCTTCCGCCCAATTTCTGGGCAAACTTCCTTTCTTCTGGGTTTCTTCGGTGTTTGTCGATTCCTTCGACGAACACGAAGAACACTTATAAAAAATCGACATTACAACGGCATAAACACGATAATCCTCTTTAAACATTTAGAATAATGATGAAATCTTTAAATATAACTCGAACGAGACTTAAACGGAATAAATGAGACTAAGTACAAGAATTAATAACGAGAATCATAACGACAGGAATAAAACGGGCAATATAACGTAAACGTTACTAACTTGGAACTTCAATAAAAATCGAAATACTAACTTTAGACGGAGATAAATGAATAATAACGAAGAACATGAAGAACGTGAAGAACATGAAGAACGGAAAGTAAATGCGGAATTGAAAGATGGAAAAGAAATGGAAATTAAATCGAGACCGACGAACAAGAATGGACGGGATTAGGTGCGTCGAAGGAAGGTGGCTAGCTTGGCGTCTCGTCGAGTTGCAATGGCGGCAGAGCCGCCCGCTACAACCCAACGGCACCCCTAGCACCTTCCCTCACCGCATCCCTTCCACGCCACTCCGCTCGTCGTCTTGCAGAACACTCACGAAGAACACCTTTTTACTTCGACAGAACTTTCTCGGCTCTCAAAGCTTTCTCACTCTCTCAACTTGGAAGTGAATGAATTGGAAATGAGAAAAATGAATGGAGGGGTGGCCTTGTATTTATAGGAAAAGCTTTGGCTTCCAAGGGAAGCCACTTCAGTGCAAGAATACTGCAAAAGTTACCCCGGGTTCGGTTAAAAGCTGCTTTATTTGATGTCGAGGTCCAAATGACCTCAGACACGAAATCTAAAAATACCGGGAGACTCGTTGGCTCGAATACTAGTGAACCAACTTGATTCGTGAAGAAGACGGGGTCATCAGAAGAAAGACGAGCAAAGAATCCCTTTTTGGAATTACTTTTTACTATTCACTCAGACTGACAGATTTTGCTCCCGAACGTTCGATTGACCTCAGAATGGAAATCCGTGAACGCCAACGGAATCCTTGAGTCATTTCCCATAAAAGGGGCCTGACATAACTAGACTCGGATCAACGAGGAGGATTTCTTAAATTTCTCAAAATACGAACGTACGCAAAAGTTACTATTCATTCATCCTGTAAATACGTTTTTCATCACCGGGAACTCAAATGACTTCAGAATTAAAATCCGAAAACACCAGCATACTCCTTGAGTTAAAACCTTTCTAAAAAGATAAAAATCGGCCATAACAGAGTTAAGATCAAATTTTCCGAAAAGACGATTTTCACGAAAACTGACCCCTAAAGTCGTGACTGACATCTGACCTTAATTAACCTTAATTAAATTTCTTCCTTAACTTCTTAATTATCATTAAGAATCCTCTAAATCTTAATCGAAAATCTGGGGTGTTACACTTAACTTGTAAAATTTCGTCCCCCACCCTCTTATTTAGAAGGGGGTGGGCGAAATTCAGTGTCCCAACCCTAATGGGCTTGAGCCTCTATCCCTTTTTCCATCTCCAGTCCATTAAAGTCATATTGGGCTACAAAAGGGATCTAGAAGAATATTAAATTGCCTGCTAATTTATTTAATTCCCAATATCTAATAAACTTAGGATATTATTAAATAAATTAAGTATTACTTTTATTCCACTAAAGAAGTAATACTGACCTACCAATTTAAGACATATTTCTAAATATGCTTTCTCCTTTAGTTCAGCCATTCCCCATGTTTAAGATCTAATGTTCATTAATTAATTATGTAAGCCTCTGACAACTATAATTAATTAACATCTAAAACCTTGAGTAGTACCACACAAGATTTATTCATGTACGGAATAAATTCCACCTGCAGGGTTTCAACATGAACTTGTGTTTCCTCAAGGGAACAACATCAACCTGGCGCATCAGGACACGGTGCTTATATATATTGCACGACACATCATATATGCAAATGCTATTACCCAAGATATCGAGTTTATTGATTCTATCAAAGAATCTCACCCACTGATAAATCAAAGCAATCAACAAAGCATATATATGTTCGCCAATAAATATAAGTTAAGAACCTAAACTCTGTGGATCTTTGTTCTCTCACTAATACGGTCAGAGTAGAGAACAGTATCCTATCGTGATCCTCCTCAATACACTAGCACGTGTATTAGAATAATCAATTAGTCAAGACAAACTAATTATCAAATTATTCTATGGTGTACCGATGGTGTATTCAGGACCATCTAAATCGTGAGCCTTTTAATACAATACAAGGATCTGATGATATTATCTTTCTGTGTGTTCACCCACACCATATCATCTACAATGTAACTATATGGAATATGCATAAACAATAATGTAAATGCAAACAGTGACTGTAATAAGATTCAATCTATATCATCATATCATCAGAAAAGTATACAAAGACAAGTCTTCCAGTATACAAAACTAACAATCAACGCATAGAGTTTATGAGTATAACCAATGAGTATAACCGTTCATTTTAGTCTTTCAACAAGGAATATGGCATGATGAATAATGGACACAATACTGTAGCTACTCACACTGATACAGCGCTGGTTTAAGAGACTCCGACAACATACAGTTCCATCACCAACTTCCTTTCAGATTTGAAGGCGGTTTACTCCTCTATAAATTGAGGCGATCAAGATAAGTTTAAAGGGATGTCGATCAAAGTATTTTTGTGGAGAAAAATCTTCAGTGCTCTACGTGTTTTGAGTTTAAGTTTTTTTTATTATAGCTAGAGTTTTTTACTTTAGTATTCAACTTTGGTTTGAGCATAAGTGATTTGATGTTCTGTCATACACTTAGGTTTTTGAGTGATTCTTTAGAAATAGCTCAGGAGAATTTACTTATGAGAACTAAAGAGAGTCTAGGGTGTGAGGAGATCTTACACGTCAATTTAGGAAAAATGATATAAATGAGAGGAATGGCAATGTGTGAAGGAAGTTCTACATGTAAACACCTAAGTTCTCACTGGTTAAATCCTCCCATAGTAGGTTATCACTCTTTGTGTTCTTCACTGCTATATATTTTGAACTATTATTCATACTGTTGTTCATATTTTGTGCTAACACTAATTTGAACACAAGTAAAGAACACCATTGAACAACGCACTAATTTAGCAATTTCAATCTATATATTCTTTTTTTTTTTGTCGAAGGTAACCCGCAGCTGCTATCGAGGTGCATACTGGGTAAACCCCGCCCCTGTGTAATAGCCTGCAAACCACACAGGGGAGGTAAACCACACTTAGCAAGGCAGGTGTGACAGGCTCACGCCTAGTGGTGTTGGTGCGATTCGAACTTGAGACCTTTGGCCTCAAGATATCATCACTCCACCACTAGGCCATCCCCAAGAGGACACAATCTATATATTCTTGTAACTATGCAGTTGAGGTTAATGCTTTAGTAAAAATTTTCTTCTTTGATATTGTGTTTTTATCTTCATACTTACGCTACCAACACATTAGTGATACTAGGACGAATTGAGTTAAGTGTGGGAGTGATATTTTTTAACAAATTTAAATTTTTTGGTTTAGTTTAATTTTACAATTAGTATTTTGAGTTTATAATTATTTTTCATAATTTAATATGAGCATGGAATTGTCTGGTGATCTTAACTTAATCTATACTATTTATACAAGCCACCTAATAATATTTCAAAATTCAAGCCTATAAAGTCAGTGATTTATTGTGATTTATTTCTATAAGTTAAATAGGTTTATATATATCATTGGAAGCTAATTAAATATGACGCTCTAGTCACATTACCACAAGAATTTATAATGTTACATTTATGAATTTGAGTTATAAATAGGTACAAGGGCTTACCATGTTCTGAAGCAATTCTGACACATATTGTCTATATCTTGTGTTATTTAATTAGTTGTCCTTTTTTATCTAGCCAACATTTTTTTAAGCAAATAAGTACTATTTTGTCATAGTTTACATTAATTGCTAAATTAATGATATAAAATTTATTGGAATCATGTTGTCGTAAATAAATTACAAATATCATAGTCAGTTTGATGGTAAGTGATACCCTATTTTCTAACAATAAAATCACGTTAAGTGAACGGAGATATTGCATATAGTTGGCACACGAGAGTATTGTATTCTCTAAGATCATTTACACACACATATATATACACACCTCTTTTTAAAAAATTGTTATCCTACTTCAAAGCTCTAATTTTGACTCACAATTATTTGGATTGTCTTTGATTTTGTAGCACCCCGGTCCCGAAAGACCATGGAAATGGACGCCATTGGGGTTGGAATTAAGAAGCGGGAAAGAAAGGGGGTAATTTAATTAATGAGACCTGAACAAAAGACTCAGAACAACCAAATATGCTTTATAATAAATTATACTTATTCATAAGTGTTGGTGGTCTTATGATTGTTGGCGTGAGGTGGTGGGGGTGATTGTTGGTTGATTGCTGGCGGTGGTGGGGTGATTTGGTGTTGATGGTGGCGTGAGGTGAGGTAAGGTGGTGGCGGTGGTGATGTTCTTTGACGGCATTCATGACGATTTTTCATCGCAATTGTCCGTCAAATCATCTTTTCAATCACGTATTCATGATCTACGCATTGATACCTTCAAAATGACAATTTCAGAATTGAAATAGGAAACTAGAGATGTACCTTCTATAGAAGCTGCTCGGTGTTTTGACTTTGAGAATGAATGAAACATGAAACCTTAGGCTCCTATTTATAAAGGAAAAGTAAATAGGATAATAACGAATAAAAGAAAGAGGATAATGATGGAATAGGATAATGATGGAAAAATAATAGGATAATTATGGAAAAGGATAATGTTTTGAAAAAGAAATTGAATAATGACGGATGTGCCTTAGTTATCCAAATCTATTCCCTTTCAGCTTAAAATTGTGCCATGTGTTCATTTGAACTTGAAATTAGAAAATTCAAAGTTTGGCACGATCCTTGAAACCATTTCTATCAACCCAACAAATCAAAACATAATTTTTAAAGCAATTTTTTACCAAAACAAAATTTAACAGATTTTCCTGCCTGCGATTTCCTTCATTTGAGTCCTACAAGGACCTAACTTCTTTTCTAGATTACCCTCAGGTTACATATGATGAATAAAACCTTGTAAAATATTTTGGGGTATTACATTCTACCCTCCTTAAAAGAATTTCGTCCCGAAATTCACATACTTTAGAACATCTTAGGATATTACTACCTCACCTTGTTTTCAAGTTTCCACGTTGCTTCTATTCGATCATGATGATTCCATTGTACAAGAACTAATGGAATTTGTTTGCTTCTTAGGACTTGAACTTTTGTATCAAGAATCTCGTGGGGTTTTTCCTCGTACGTCATATCAGAACGTAGAGCTAACTCACTCTTTTTTTTGACAACGTGTTTTGGGTCAAATACACATTTCCTGAGTATTGAAACATGACATACATCATGAACTTGTGATAGGTCAGGTGGTAGAGCTAATCGGTAAGCAATCTCACCAATTCTTTCTAGTGTCTCGAATGGCCCAATAAATCTTGGTTTCAACTTGCCCCATTTTCCGAATCTCACAACACTTCGTGTTGGAGATACCTTTAAGAAGACTTTTTCATTGACTTAGAATTGTAGGTCCATTCTACGCTTGTTTGCATACGCCTTCTGTCTGCTTTGTGCTTTTTTCATTCTCGCTCGAATTACGTCGATTATCTCGACAGTGGTCTGCACAATCTCTAGACCCAATATTTTTCTTTCTCCAACCTTGTCCCAATATAAGAGTGATCTGCATTTGTGACCATATAATGCTTCATATGGTGCCATCTTTATAGTTGATTGATAACTGTTGTTATATGCAGACTCTACCAAGGGTAAAATGTCTTCCCCGCTGGTATTTCCATCCAACACAACTCCACGAAGCATGTCCTCCAAAATTTGTATTGTTCTCTCTCTAACTGGCCATCTGTTTGGGGATGAAAAGCGGTACTGAAGCTTAGCTTCGTTCTAATTACTTCCTGGAAACTCCTACAGAACCTTGATGTAAAATGAGTATCACAATCCAACATGATAGTAACTGGAATTCCATGCAAGTGAATAATTTCTTTTACATAAGTCTGTGCTAATTTTCTTAACTCCGTTGTTGTTTTGATCGGCACGAAGTTTGCTAATTTGGTTAATCGATCTACGATGACCCATACTGTTGAGTTTCCTTTCACTAATCGCAATAAGCCTACCACAGAATCCATCATTATATGCTCTCATTTCCACTCTAGAATTTCCAATGGTTGCAATAATCCTGAAGGCCGTTGATGTACGACTTTCACTCTAGAATCTCTCTACAATAGCTGCTATCAATCTTTTCATATTATTCTACTAGAAATATTGGTTCTATTCTTTGTATAGCTTCATACTACCTGGATGCGCAACGTATGGAGTATTATGAGCCTCTCTCATAATTTCTTGCTTTAGTGTGTCGTCACTGAGAATGCATAGTATATCACGGAACATTAAAGCTCTGTCGTTAATTTTTCTAAATTCTTTCGGTTCACTCGCTTTGACTCTCTATCTTATCTTTTCCAATTGTTCATCTTTTGGCTGAGCTTCTACGATTCTCGACCGTAATTCTAATTTAGCTACCACTGTAGCTATCACACTTGTTGTAGAGCTTGGTGGAAAAAACCAACTTTAATTCCATCTTTTCCATTTCTCTTGCAAGTTCCTTCTTATCCGTAAGAAGATATTCCAGCACTCATTGTTTATTTCTGCTCAATGCATCAGCTATTACATTTACTTTTCCAGGATGATAGTGTATCGTGCAGTCATAATCTTTCACTCACTCAAACCATTACCTTTGTCTCATGTTCAACTCTTTATATATAAAGAAATATTTTAAATTTTTATAGTCAGTAGATATCACACCGCTCTCTATACAAGTAATGACTCAAAATCTTAAGTGCGACTACCACTACAGTCATATCTAAATCATGTATTGAATAGTTCTTCTCATATTCTTTTAACTTTTTGGATGTGTATTCGATTACTCAACCATTTGGCATCAATGTACACCCTAAACCATTCTTCGAAGCATCACTATATACTACGAATTGGTGTCATTGTCATTGTTAACTTCTTCTTGAAATTGAGAGAATTGGTGTCATTGTCTGTTAGTTTTGTATACTGGAAGACTTGTCTTTGTATACTTTTCTGATGATATGATGATATGAAATGAAAGTTATTGCAGTCACTGTTTGCATTTAGATTATGTTCTATAATTGTTCTATGCAATGTTCCATATACTTACATTGTAGATGATGTAGTGTGGGGAGTCACACGGTAAGATCATATCATTAGAACCTTGTAATGTATTAAAGAGCTCACGGCTTAGATGGTCCTGAACACACCATCGGTACACCGTAGAATAATCTGATAAGTTAGTTTATCTTGACTAACTGATTATTCTAGTACACTCGTTAGTGTATTGAGGAGGATCACGATAGGATACTATTCTCTGTCTCTGACCCAATTACTGAGAGAATAAAGATCCACAGAGTTCGGGTTCTGAACTCATGTGATATTGGCGAGCATATGTGTGGATTATTTATTGCTTTGATTTATCAATGAGTGAGATCTTTTCGTAGATCAAACTCGATATCTTAGGTAATAACAATGTATACATGATGTCTTGAGTAGTATGCATGAGCACCATGTCCTCGTGCGCCCGGTTGATGATGTTCTCTTGAGGAAACACAAGTTCATGTTGAAACCCTGCAGGTGGAATTTATTCCGTACATGAGTAAAGCTTGTGTGGTAGTACTCAAGGTTTTAGATGTTAATTAATTATAGCTGTCAGAGGCTGACATAATTAATTAATGAATATTATATCTTAAACACGTGGAATGGCTGAACTAAAGGAAAAAACATATTCGTAAATATGTGTTAAATTGGTAGGTCAGTTTTACTTCTTCAGTGGAATAAAAGTAAAACTTAATTTATTTAATTATATCCTAAGTTTATTGGATATTGGATATTAAATAAATTAGTGGGCCAATTTAATATTCTTGTAGATCCCTATTGTAGCCCAATTGACTGATAGTAGATTGGATATTGAACTTGAGATAGAGGCCCAAATCCAGTATGGTTTGAGAAGCAAATTTTCGCCCACCTCTCTATTTAATAGAGAGGGGGGATGAAAATTTGGCACTTGGAAATCAGCCCATCTTTGTCTCTCAAAGTTATCCACATATTTCACAACTCTATCTAGTAGATTTCAGCCCACTCTGAATCTAGATACAGTCCGGGAATACAACAGAAGATCTTGGAGTAGAATACTATGTTGGTCGAATTTTGAGGTGTAGGTGGCGCCAGTATTGCATTCATTCAACAGTAAGATTAGATCTTTAATCTTGTCCTCAGACCATCTGACAATTGTAAGTAATTCGAATCTATGTATTCCGCTTCGTTAGATTTGTTTTGCATGGTTTTGTGCTTGACGTGATAAACATGCATGTGACATAAAATTATGAATTGGATGAACATGGATTAATGAACAATCAAATGATCCTGCGGTGGTTTAATTCGAAAAAACCCAACAACTGGTATCAGAGTAGGTTTTGGCACTGTTCTAGGATTAATCCGAGCATGAATTCGATATATATATATATTTAAATTTGATGTTAAATTTATAGTTCTTAAATTTTCAGATTTAAATATGGATGTATGTCGATTTTATGGTATTCAAAACTTGGAAGAATTTTTTAATTAAATTCAAAATTTTAGTTTTGAATTGTGAAGTATTTTCGATAGTCATAAGATTAAATTTGGAATGATATTTGATGTTCTTCAAATTTTCAGATTTGTTTTATGATGGTGTTCGAAAATATTGGTCTTCAATTTTCGAAAAATTGAAGTTAAAAAATTCCCTAATTTTCTCTTGAAATTTTCGAACACTATAAATTAAATTTGGATGGATTTTTGATAAAGATCAAAATTTTCAGATTTAATTTAGGTAGGTTTCGAAAATTGAGTGATTAGAAAAAGATTAGGTAATCTTTGATGTATATCTTAAGTTACCTATTTCTAATCTAGATAAGCTTGAAAATAGAATTTTAAATTTGGAAGATTTTGAAGTGGATCAAATTTCCAGATTTTTTATTCTTGTTATTTTCGAAACTTGTGATTTTTTATTTGGAATAGTTTTTTATGAATGTCAAAATTTCCAAATATGTTATTTTTTGTGTAATTTTCGATTTCAATGAACTAATTTGGAGAAGATTTTGATGAAAATCAAATTTCCAGATTTATTTATTGAATGGATCGAAAATTATAGGGATTGGGTTAAGATTTGATATTATTTGATGTATATCTTAATTTACCTAATTTTAATCTAGATAGATTTGAAAATAGAATTTTAAATTTGGAAGAATTTGAAGTGGATCAAATTTTCAGATTTATTATTTGGATATTTTCGAAAATCTATGTAATTAAAATTGGATAAGGTGATTTTGGATATATACAAATAATTATCAAAATCCAATTGTGATAAGAATTTAATTTTGGATTGGTTTTGGAAGATTTTGAAGTGGATCAAATCTTCAAACCTTATCCTTAAAGATTTAGATTCTTATGGATAATATTTGGATTAGATTTTTGATTTATATCAAGATATCCAATTATGTAATGACCCATTTTTCAAAATTTCATTTTTAATAAAGTCTTTTGATCTTGTCGTTATAATTGATTTAATATTTGATATATTATATATATTTTAGTCGTTCCACCTGCAGAGAAAAATAAATAAATTAATTAAACGACAATATTAAGAATTTAAAATGTTATTAAAAGTATGAAAGTACAATAAATTATGTTTCCAAATTCAATAGCAAATCCAATATCCATGAGCGAACTAAAGTAATTAATAATAATAATAATAATAATAATAATAATAATAATAATAATATTTATCAAAGAATAATTAGATTTGCACGTTCAATAAAACCGCAAAAGCAGTTCATTTCTTCATGTCAAAACTCATCTAAATTGATTTCGTTCTATTCAGATTGTTTTGTTCAAATAATGATGCCTTTCCTTTCTCACCATTTTTCTATTCAAAACTACTTTTTATTCATTTTTAAAGATAGAAGAAAAGACTTACCAATTTGTATAAGAAACTGGACGAACGGAAATCAGGAATTCCGAACTATGGTTCGAAGTCAATATTCTGGAATCAAGGTATACATTCAACGGAATTTCTTGTTTATTTCTTAGGGAATCACATTTGCTTAACACATCTATTTTGTGTCTTTCCTAGAATTGATAATTGAAATAGGCAAATTCGAAAAGAAACTTTCTTCCACTTAAATTTAATTTTCGTTTTAAGAAATATGTAGTTTAAGGTTTGGATATGAGTATTAGATTATATAAAAAGAAAGAACCTGCAGTATATCAAAATCCTATTTCTTGTGATGATTTAGTTATTCTCGTTTATCTAATTATTTTAACTATAAACGAATCTCTCTTTCCAAAAGTTTGGACAGAACCGAGACTTGTGGATTGATAAAACCTTTGTTTTTGTTGTTAAATTATCATCATTGCATTTGAGAATATTTTAATGCTATTATAATTAATTTCGGTTTTCTCCAAGTCATCTCAAAATCTATTTAAGTTGTTTAAAGAAATGGCTAATGTTTATTAATATTTTTTTTGGTAAACCACACTTATTAAAATATATAGAGATTCAATAACAATCCACACTCTAATTACGTAAAATACATAACTCAGCCCTTTAAAATTTATAAATTCTTATAAAAGTATAAATTACTAATAAATTACTAAAATAATTAATTATATTCTCTGCTAGGTGAAGGCGAGTTAGTTCCAACAAGTCTTTAACATTTTACGTTGAAAAGTCGAGTCAAAGGTCTTCAAAGTAAAGGTGGAGAATTTTATACGCACGTGATTATTTATTATCCATTATATATTATGCTTGTGATTTATTGTTCGACTGAGTGTTTATGTGAAAGTGAAAGTTAAAGTATGCCAGGGACCGGTCATAGGTCCAGGACCGTAAAAGTTGTCCTTGGGTCGCCCACTGTGCATGTGTATATGAATATATTTGTTCAGAGACCGTTAATGGGTCTGAGGCCGTGATAAGTTGCCTTTGGGCTGACTCCCCACTGTTCAAATAATTATTATTATGTGACATGGCATGAATATCTGAATATGAGTTACTTGTTTAATATGTTTTGGATAATGCGTATTCTCCACTGAGTGTATTCGTTATACTCATCCCCTTATTATAACATTTCAGATTGAGGAGTTCGGTGATGGCAAAGAGGACATGGATATGATATGAGTTTTTATTTTAATATTTAAGTTATTAAAACTCGTTTGACTACTAAACTTTTAGTTGATATTTCTGTTTGGATTATTATGTGTTTCTAACTGGAGATGGATGATAATTAAGTTTTATTTAAATATTTAAGCTACTAAACTTAAGTTGATATTTCAGTTGGACTATGTGATTTTAATTTTAAACATGCTTAGATGTTTGAACTTATTAAAAATGCTTCCGCACTATATTATATGAATTATATATTATGTAAGTTTATTAAATAGAAGTTTATTTATATATTACTATGATTTTCTAGTATTAGTTTTATTCCATATTTGAGAAATGTTTTAAATTCTCTTTCATGCATTATTTTATATGTTAGTTTTTATAAAATGAATAGCATTATAGGTTTATAAAATTAGGGTGTTACATAATGGTATCAGAGCAAGTTTACGTTTCTGTAGACTTGTAAAATTATAAATTTTATTTACATTTTTGTTGATTTCTAAAATTATAAAATTTTATTTACATTTCTGTAGACTTGTAAAATCATAAATTTTTATTTACGTTTCCGTTGACTTGTAAAATTATTAATTTATATTTATTTATTTATTTGGAAAGAAAATTTTTAAAGTCAAGTATTTGAGTTAAATGTATGAAATTTGCATTAAATGTAAAATATTTGAATGAAACATCCTCTCCGCCACACCTCGCCGACTCCAAGGTAAAAAAATATTTGATATTTTCTCATTGAAAGTTCAAAGTTTATTTATTCGAATATTTTAAGTAATGCTTTGACTGCATCTATATGAAGTTTACTGAAAGTTACAAAGTTGAAGTTGAAGTTTATGCAAAGTATATGTTGATGCAGTTACTCATTATAAATTATATTCTATCAAAGTTCAAAAGTTATTTTACTTATATTATATGTATTGATGCTATTATTAAAGAAATGTCATTTTTTTTTATAAAAAAAAATCAGTCCTCGAAATTAGAGTGCTTATTTAGAATCTCTTTACTAAGTAGAAGAAATAGTTTGCTTCCTTATGATAAGTTGATATCTTGATGTTGATGTCGAGGAAGACCTGCAAGCAATGTCAATTAAAGTCAACCCAACGCTACAGTTGATGATAGTATAAGTAAGAATGTGTCATCTAACGACAATGACAAACATAATACCACTGCGAACATGACTCATGAACAATCTAATGAGGCACTCGAAATTAGTATTTCCTTAGGGAAAGCACTTAGAACTGATCGTATGATTAAAAATGTAAAGTTGGACATTAGTGGCAAGAACAACGATGTTGAATTTTATCACCTTGAGATTAAAGACTTTGATGTAATTCTGGTAATAGATTAGCTTATTTAGAATTATGCTATGATTAAGTGCCTAGAAATCGAAGTAATCTTTTAAAGACATGGAGTTGAACACCTTTTATTATGGACCAATGATAAGATCAATGCCTTTGATTGTATCTTCTATGAAAATGATGAAAATGTTAAAGCAAGGAGATTGTCGAGGTTATCTAGTCAACTTATTAAGTTTCTAATTATTTGATGATGTATTTCTGGAGGATTTGCTGAGGATAGCGTCGAATCGACAAGTTGAATTGGGAACTGATTTGGTATTTGGAGTAGCTCGAGTATCCAAGGAACTATATAGAATGTCATCGAAAGAACTACAGGAATTGTGCGTGCAATTGCTAAAGTTTTTGGGATAAAGATTTTATTCAGGCCAATATCTCATCTCGGGGAGCATTGGATTCTTTTGTGAAAAAAAGTGATGGGTCTATGAGAGTGTGTATAGATTATTAGGAGTTGAACTGATTGTGAATTAAAAATCAAGAATAAGTATATCATTCTGAGAATAGAAGACTTATTTTGATTAACTAAAAGGCTTATGTGTGTTCACAAAGATCGATTTAAGATATGATATATATTATCATCAATTGGATGTTAAGGAAGGAAATAGATCGAAACCAATATTTAGAACTTGTTATGGAAATTATGAGTTCATAGTGATGTCTTTTAGGTTATCAAATGGGCTAGTAGTTTTTATGGACATGATGAATCTCACGTTTCATCTATTCTTAGATAAATTTATGATCGTTGCTATCAATAACATATTAATTTTTTTTCTTTTTCCAAATAAGAAGCAACATGAAGGACATTTGAGAGTTGTCTTAAAGATACTTAAATAGGAGAAACTTTATACAAACTTGAAGGAATGTAAGTTTTGGATAGATTGAGTTGTCTTCTTGGGACACGTAGTTATTACACAATGGATATAAGTAGATCCTGCTAAATTTGAAGTAACAAATTATAGTAGGTCAGTGAAAGTGAATGAAATGATAAGTTCTAATTACTTTGGGATTAGCCAGTAACTATTGAAGTTTTTTTAAAATATTTCTGGACCAATGACACTATTAATTAGAAAAGAGCAAAGTTTGAATGGTATGATAAGTGTGGAAATAACTTTTCTATAGTTAAAGTATCGAATAATTTTAGCACAAGGTCTTTCTATTCCTAAAAGTTTGGCAGATTTTATAGTTTAAAGTGGTGCATCGAAACTTGGACTTGGTTATGTTTAAATGCAATGTGGTAAGGTGATTATTTATGCTTCAAAGGAATTGAAGAGATATAAGTTGAACTACCCTACACAAGATTTGGAGTAAGTTGTTCTAGTTTATGCTCTAAAGATACGGAGACAAAACATTTATGATGATGAATGTGATATATAGATACAGACCGTAAAAGCTTAAAGTGTTTCTTCACTAGAAGGAGTTGAATATGAGGCATAGAAGATTGTTGGAACTGATAAAAGATTGTGATAGTACCATTCACTACCATCATGGAAAGATAAATGCAGTTATTGACGCTTTGAGTCGGCAGAATAATTGTCAATTAGTAGCCTTACGAACAAACAAATAACAAATACTCAAAGATTTCACTAAATTAAGGACTGAGATAGTGGTTCCACCAAGCAAACACAGCAATAGTGTTGGCAACATTAGTGATTAAACATATTTTGAGAGAAAGGAACGGATAAAGCAAACTCAAATGAGTGATAAGTTCTTGGAAAATATGTGGGAGTAGAGTTCTTGTTGGAGATATTAAAGAGTTTGCATTAACTAATGATGATATCTTAGTGTTAGAAGCAAGGTTATGTGTGCCGAAAGAGAAAATTCTTAGAAGAGAAATTCTCGATAAAACTTACACTGTTCACCTAAGAAATACAAAGATGTACCAAGATTTACAAAAGATAGATTAGTGGAGAAATATGATAACACCTATTATAGTTTTCGTTGAAAGGTGGAGTTATATTTGGAAAGAGAAGAAAGTTGAGAGCAAAATATACTGGACCATTTGAGATATATGAGAAGATTGATACTGTAGCCTATAGTTTGGTCTCACCACCAGAATCAGCAGAGGTACACAATGTATTTCATATATCTAGGATGAGGTAGCACACTCATGATTGAAGACACGTAGTCAGCTACAAGACTCTAGATATTAACCAAAATTTTTAGTACAAGAAAATTTATGTAGTTGCGTTCGAAAGAAAGGTCTATACCCTACGAATTTGGGTAGTTCTCATTATCAAAGTTCAAAAAGATTAGACATTGAAGAGACGGGAAACATAGGAAAAACTAGATAAAGTGCTTGTAAGTTAATTTCGAGGACGAAATTTATTTAAGTGGGGGAGTTTTGTAACGACCCATTTTTCAAAATTTCATTTTTAATAAAGTCTTTTGATCTTGTCGTTATGATTGATTTAATATTTGATATATTATATATATTTTAGTCGTTCCACCTGCAGAGAAAAATAAATAAATTAATTAAACGACAATGTTAAGAATTTAAAATGTTATTAAAAGTATGAAAATACCATAACTTATGTTTCCAAATTCAATAGCAAATCCAACATCCATGAGCGAGCCAAAGTAATTAATAATAATAATAATAGTAATAATAATAATAATAATAATAATAATAATAATATTTATCAAAGAATAATTAGATTTGCACGTTCAATAAAACCGCAAAAGCAGTTCATTTCTTCATGTCAAAACTCATCTAAATTGATTTCGTTCTATTCAGATTGTTTTGTTCAAATAATGATGCCTTTCCTTTCTCACCATTTTTCTATTCAAAACTACTTTTTATTCATTTTTAAAGATAGAAGAAAACACTTACCAATTTGTATAAGAAACTGGACGAACGGATATCAGGAATTCTGAACTATGGTTCGAAGTCAATATTCTGGAATCAAGGTATACATTCAACGAAATTTCTTGTTTATTTCTCAGGGAATCACATTTGCTTAACACATCTATTTTGTCTCTTTCCTAGAATTGATAATTGAAATAGGCAAATTTGAAAAGAAACTTTCTTCCACTTAAATTTAATTTTCGTTTTAAGAAATATGTAGTTTAAGGTTTGGATATGAGTATTAGATTATATAAAAAGAAAGAACCTGCAGTATATCAAAATCCTATTTCTTGTGATGATTTAGTTATTCTCGTTTATCTAATTATTTTAACTATAAACGAATCTCTCTTTCCAAAAGTTTGGACAGAACCGAGACTTGTGGATTGATAAAACCTTTGTTTTTGTTGTTAAATTATCATCATTGCATTTGAGAATATTTTAATGCTATTATAATTAATTTCGGGTTTCTCCAAGTCATCTCAAAATCTATTTAAATTGTTTAAAGAACTGGCTAATGTTTATTAATATTTTTTTGGTAAACCACACTTATTAAAATATATAGAGATTCAATAACAATCCACACTCTAATTACGTAAAATACATAACTCAGCCCTTTAAAATTTATAAATTCTTATAAAAGTATAAATTACTAAAATAATTAATTATATCTCTGCTAGGTGAAGGCGAGTTAGCTCCAACAAGTCTTTAACATTTTACGTTGAAATGTCGAGTCAAAGGTCTTCAAAGTAAAGGTGGGGAATTTTATACGCACGTGATTATTTATTATCCATTATATATTATGCTTGTGATTTATTGTTCGACTGAGTGTTTATGTGAAAGTGAAAGTTAAAGTATGCCAGGGACCGTTCATAGGTCTAGGACCGTAAAAGTTGTTCTTGGGTCGCCCACCGTGCATGTGTATATGCATATATTTGTTCAGAGACCGTTAATAGGTCTGAGGCCGTGATAAGTTGCCTTTGGGCTGACTCCCCACTGTTCAAATAATTATTATTATGTGACATGGCATGAATGTCTGAATATGAGTTACTTGTTTAATATGTTTTGGATAATGCGTATTCTCCACTGAGTGTATTCGTTATACTCATCCCCTTATTATAACATTTCAGATTGAGGAGTTCGATGATGGCAAAGAGGAGATGGATGTGATATAAGTTTTTATTTTAATATTTAAGTTATTAAAACTCGTTTGACTACTAAACTTTTAGTTGATATTTCTGTTTGGATTATTATGTGTTTCTAACTGGAGATGGATGATAATTAAGTTTTATTTAAATATTTAAGCTACTAAACTTAAGTTGATATTTCAGTTGGACTATGTGATTTTAATTTTAAATATGCTTAGATGTTTGAACTTATTAAAAACGCTTCCGCACTATGTTATATGAATTATATATTATGTAAGTTTATTAAATAGAAGTTTATTTATATATTACTATGATTTTCTAGTATTAGTTTTATTCCATATTTGAGAAATGTTTAAAATTCTCTTTCATGCATTATTTTATATGTTAGTTTTTATAAAATAAATAGCATTATAGGTTTATAAAATTAGGGTGTTACAAATTATTATTTAATTAGGGTGGTTTGAAAATATTAAATAAATTTGGTGGATAATTATTATTAATTTTCAGATTTATTTTAAGATATATTTTCGAAAACTTTCAAGATTTAAATTGGTGGATAATTATTTTAATTTTCAATTTTTATCTTGTGGATAATATCGAGTTAATTAACTTAATTAATTGAAAAATTCGAATATTATTTAATATTCATGCATAGATATCATATGTTATTTTATGTGGATCATATTATACATGATTGTTGGATTTGTAGACTGTGTTTGTTTGCAGGTTTACCAACTATCATGGTTCATTTATTTTATGTGATGTATGTTTATGTGGAATGAATGTTGGCCGTATGCCGGTTTGGCTACGTGATTTTAATCCATGAGAAAATCCATGGATTAGGTCTAGGTTTTATTTTACATTGTTTTAATGTAATAGATATAAAGCTGTTAGACCGAGTTTTTGAGTTGTAATTTTTATTCTAGCAATATTAGATTTTTCCTTTTGGAATAGATAGTCTGTATTGAATAAAGATCGGAGATCAACTCAAAGAAGGAAAGTGGTTCAGCACCAAGAAGGAAGGTTCACCGGTTCACGTCCCGAAATCCTAAATGGAGCTAGGATTTTCAGCGAGGCGCGGTGAAGGGGGCGGCGGCCATAGCCCTGTTTCCGGAGCTGACTTTCCAGTTTTATCTCATCAATCAACATGAGATATAAGCCATGATAGTTGGAATATTACTGTTGCTTATTATGTAGAAGCATGCAATGGATGTTTATCATTTTATGTGATGTTTGGATGTTCAATAATGGGATAAAATGAAACCTCAAACGTAAATAACTAAGTGGGAGAGATTCATACCAAAGTATGTAGAAATCTCATACGGTCTCCATTAAAATCTGGTTTAATTATGAAGTGATGGGCATGCGCGTTGACATCGGTCTTCCTCCATATCGGATGTGTCATATCACAGATTTCTCTAGAAATTAAATCTCCTAAATGGATAGCTGTAGAACACTGTTAGAACTAACTGACTCCTCCATCTAGAGAATTTAAATTCGAATAGTGCTCTTGGTGCGAAGATAATGGTGTGCACACTTAGATATAATTTATTGATAAACGTCCACACGATCGTGGCTTATCAGTTAGACGATTACATCACCGTGTTTATTATCTGGCTATTAATTTGTTTGTTGTAAGGAAACTTAACTGGAGGCAAATTAAAGGTTTAACCTATTTAAAAATGAATTTTATAAACGTCCACACTATCGTGGCTTATGAAAGATATTTTTAAAGTGTTGGTGGAAAAATATATAATTTTTATGAGGCTTTCGATTATATACTGTTTATCCTAAACATGTTTTGTGACTGTAACACATGTTTTAATTTCAGTTATTTCATATCATCAATGGCACTCTCCAATCTGACCTCAATCCTCAAAGAAAACAAACTTGTCGGTGAAAACTACAATGACTGGCTTCGTAACCTTAACTTAGTTCTTGTTGCTGAGGGACACAAGTTTGTGCTTGATGAGGTTTGTCCTCCACAGCTAGATGAGGGTTCTGACAAAGCCCAAAAGATTGCATATGATAAGTGGGTTAGGTCTAATGAGATAGCGCGCTGTTACATCTTGGCATCTATGTCAAGTATGTTGCAACATCAGCATGAGCCTATGAAAACCGCTTATGATATCATGTACAACCTTAGGCAGCTATTCGATCATCAGAACCGCTCGGCACGCCATTTGGCAATGAAGAAGCTAATGGATGCGAGAATGTCTGACTCCGCACCTGTTTGGGATCACGTTCTCATGATGATGGGGTATTTATCTGAGATTGAAACCTTGGGTGGAGAGCTAGATGGCGATTCTCAAATCGACATTGTTCTTCATAGCTTGTCCTCGAAGTTTGAGCAGTTCAGGCTGAATTTTAACATGATTAAAAGGGATGTCAGCCTGACTGAACTGCTCATAGATCTTCAGGTGGTTGAATTGCTCCAAAAGAGCAATTCTGAGGCCCACATAGCTGAAAAAGGAGCGTCTTCTTCTGGTGGAAAAAGGAAGAGGAGAAACGCACCTAAGAAGGCTACAGATGAGGCGCCTAAGGTAAAAAAGCCAAAGGCAAAGATTCCTCCTGAGGAATTTAAATCGAAGACTAAGTACTTCAAGTGCGGCTAACCAGATCACTGAAAGGCAGCGTGTCCTAACAAGAAGAAGAAGAGAGGTACATCTCACACTCTGGTTGTAGAAACATGTTTAGCAACTTGTTCTACCCAGTCATGGGTAGTAAATGCTGGAGCTACTGATCATGTTTGCATGTCTTTACAGGGGTTCCTGGTAAAAAGGCAGTTGCGTGAGGATGAGATCACCGTCTACATGGGCAATGCTACGAGAGTGGCGGCTGTTGCAGTGGGAGACGTTGTTTTACCTTTCAGTAGTGATAGAACTTTGATTTTGAAAGATTGTCTTTATTTGCCTGGTTTTAGGCGAAACTTGGTTTCAGTTTCTAAATTGATTATGGATGGATATTCTGTTTGTTTTGATAACAAAGTAGTTATCTTTAGTGGGAAACATTTTATCTGTTCTGGCACATTGGATGGACACTTATACTTTCTTAAACCAATTGAAAATACTACGCAAAGACAACTATTGAATACATCGATCATAAACTCTAACAAGAGAAAAGAACCTTCAGACTTGAATCAAACCTATCTTTGGCATCTAAGGCTAGGTCATATTAAACTTAAGAGGATACAAAGGCTTGTAAACGATGGACCATTGTCTTCTTTGGTACTGGAATCGTTTCCTTTGTGTGAATCCTATTTGGAAGGTAAAATGACCAAGTGTCCTTTCCAGTCAAAAGAAAATAGATCCGAAGGGCTATTAGATTTGATTCACTCTGACCTGTGCGGCCCTATGTCAGTTCAAGCTCGATGAAGGTTCGAGTATTTCATCACTCTCATTGAGGATTACTCTAGATACGGTTATATCTACCTGTTGCATCACAAGTCTGAATGCTTTGAGAAATTCAAAGAGTTTAAGGCAGAAGTGGAGAAACGAATAGGTAGAAGTATCAAGTCACTACATTCTAATCGTGGCGGAGAGTACCTCTCAAGTGAATTTAAGGATTACATGGCAGAGAATGGGATTACATCCCAGTTGACTGCGCCTGGAACGCCACAACAGAATGACGTGGTGAAAAGAAAGAATCGTACACTGTTAGAGATGGTTAGATTGATTGTTAGCACCAATGCTCGATTCTTAGAGGAAGACTATGTCATAAACCACAAACCAAGGAGTCAAATCATCATTGAGGAGTTAAGGGGAGGATCGAATCCTACACCGGTTGTACAAGAAGAGGAACCACCAAACATTGCACAACGTGTCACAGAAGTACAGGAACTGCCTCGTGCAGTGGGAGGGTTGTACGCCAACCTGATAGATTCATTGGTCTGGGAGAGGCTTCAGATTTCCCAGAGGGTCTCAATGAATTGGATCCCAGGACCTATGATGAGGCAATTCGAGATAAAGATGCGGATTCTTGGAAAACTACAATGGAGTCTGAGATTGGATCTATGGATCGCAATCAAGTCTGGGAACTTGTAGAACCACAAGATGGGGTAAAACCCATTGGCTGTAAGTGGGTCTACAAGTGCAAGAGAGGATCTGACAGGAAGGTTGAAACCTTCAAGGCAAGATTGGTGGTAAAAGGGTATACTCAGAAAGAAGGGATCGATTATGAGGAAACCTTTTCACCGGTAGCCATGCTTAAGTCAATCCGGATTCTCTTGTCTATTGACGCTCATTTGGATTATGAGATTTGGCAGATGGATATCAAGACAGCTTTCCTAAATGGAAGTCTTGAGGAAAACATCCACATAAAGCAACCAGAGGGATTCATTGCTAACGGCCAAGAGCACTTGGTGTATTAGCTTAAGAGATCCATTTATGGACTTAAGCAGGCATCGAGATCTTGGAACACCCGATTTGATGAGGTTATCCAGTCATATGGATTCGTGCAAAGTCCGGATGAGAGCTGTGTGTACAAGAAATGTGACGGAAACGTGGTTGCATTTCTCATACTTTATGTTGATGACATCTTGCTTATTGGAAACAGTAAGAAGGCGTTGTCAAACATTAGGGTGTGGTTGTCCGAGCAGTTCGATATGAAGGATCTGGGTGAAGCCAGACATGTCCTTAGCATCAAGATCATTCGAGATCACCAGAAAAGGATATTATGTCTGTCCCAGGTGACTTATATCGATACAGTGCTAGCTAGATTTGGCATGCAAGATTTCAAGAAAGGTTTTATACCTTACAGGCATGGAATTCATCTATCCAAGGAAATGTGTCCCCACACACAGTCTGAGATAGAGGAAATGAAGAAAGTACCATATGCTTCGGCTGTGGGAAGTTTGATGTATGCTATGCTATGCACTAGGCCTGATATATGCGATGCCGTTGGCATGGTAAGCAGATATCAGTGTAACCCTGGACAAGGTCACTGGACTGCGGTCAAAAACATTCTCAAGTACCTTAAAAGGACTTGAGATTACATGTTTGTTTTTCGCTATGGTAGTCTAGTGCCTTTGAGTTACACGGACTCAGATTTTCAATCCGACAAAGATCAGAGTAAGTCTACCTCGGGCTATGTGTTTACATTAGAAGGTTGAGCCATCGCATGAAAGAGCATTAAGTAGAAATGCATTGCGGATTCCACTATGGAAGCCGAGTATGTAGCTGCCTCTGAGGCTGCAAAAGAGGCTGTCTGGCTCCGCGGGTTCCTAGTGGGCTTGGGCATGGTTTCTGATTTGCCTAAGACTATCACAATATACTGTGATAACTCTGGTGCAGTGGTAAATTTGAAGGAACCCAGAGCCCACAAGCCAAGTAAACACATAGAAAGAAAGTACCATCTTATACGAGAAATCGTTAAGAAAGGAGACGTGGCGGTGGTTAAGATTGCATCGGAGGACAACCTGGCTGATCCATTCACGAAGAGCCTGCCTGCTAAGACCTTCGATGGTCATGTGGAGAAAATGGGAGTGAGATGCAGACCTGGTGGCGCAGTTTGAGTTGATAATTTTGATTGGAGAGTTAGCCAGTTAGTTATTATGCTTGAAAGACATGCTTCAAGTATAAGTGGGAGATTGCTAGTTTTGTATACTGGAAGACTTGTCTTTGCATACTTTTTTGATGATATGATGATATGAAATGAAAGTTATTGCAGTCACTGTTTGCATTTAGATTATGTTATATAATTGTTCTATGCAATGTTTTATATACTTACATTGTCGATGATGTGGTGTGGGGAGTCACACGGTAAGATCATATCATTAGAACCTTGTAATGTATTAAAGAGCTCACGGCTTAGATGGTCCTGAACACACCATCAGTACACCGTAGAATAATCTGATAAGTTAGTTTATCTTGACTAACTGATTATTCTAGTACACTCGTTAGTGTATTGAGGAGGATCACGATAGGATACTATTCTCTATCTCTGACCCAGTTACTAAGAGAATAAAGATCCACAGAGTTCGGGTTCTGAACTCATTTGATATTGGCGAGCATATGTGTGCATTGTTTGTTGCTTTTATTTATCAATGAGTGAGATCTTTTCATAGATCAAACTCGATATCTTGGACAATAACAATGTATACAAGATGTCTCGAGCAGTATGTATGAGCATCGTATCCTGGTGCGCCAAGTTGATGATGTTCTCTTGAGGAAACACAAGTTCATGTTGAGACCCTGCAGGTGGAATTTATTCCGTACATAAGTAAAGCTTGTGTGGTATTACTCAAAGTTTTAGATGTTAATTAATTATAGTTGTCAGAGGCTGACATAATTAATTAATGAACTTTATATCTTAAACACGGGGAATGGCTGGACTAAAGGAGAAAGCATATTCGTAAATATGTATTAAATTGGTAGGTCAGTTTTACTTCTTTAGTGGAATAAAAGTAAAACTTAATTTATTTAATTATATCGTAAGTTTATTGGATATTGGATATTAAATAAATTAATGGGCCAATTTAATATTCTTGTAGATCCCTGTTGTAGCCCAATTGACTGATAGTAGATTGGATATTGAACTTGAGATAGAGGCCCAAATCCAGTATGGTTTGAGAAGTAAATTTTCGCCCACCTCTCTATTTAATAGAGAGGGGGGACGAAAATTTGGCAATTGGAAATCAGCCCCTCTTTGTCTCTCAAAGTTATCCACATATTTCACAACTCTTTCTACTAGATTTCAGCCCACTCTGAATCTAGATACAGTTCGGGAATACAACAGAAGATCTTGGAGTAGAATACTATGTTGGTTGAATTTTGAGGTGTAGGTGGCATCAGTATTGCATTCATTCAACAGCAAGATTAGATCTTTAATCTTGTCCTCAGACCGACTGACAATTGTAAGTAATTTTGATCTATGTATTCCGCTTCGTTAGATTCATTTTGCATGGTTTTGTGCTTGATGTGATAAACATGCATGTGACATAAAATTATGATTTGCATGAACATGGATTAATGAACAACCAAATGATACTGCGTTGGTTTAATTCGAAAAAACCCCAACATTGTCAACTTCTTCTTCAACTCTTGAAATCTCTATTCACTAGCTTATGTACACTTAAAGACCACACCCTTCCTGTAATACCCCAAAATATTTTAGAAGATTTTATTCGACTTATGTTACCTGAGGGTAATCTAAGAAATAATTTGGGTCCTTAAAGGAGTCAAATAAAGGAAAAATCGCAGCCAGGGAAATCTGTTAAAATTTAATTTGGTCAAAATTTGCTTTAAAAATTTGTTGTGATATTTTTCTCGGGTTGATAGAAAAAGTTCCAAGGATCGTGCCAAACTTTGAATTTTTCAATTTCGAGTTCAAATGAACTCTTGGCAAAACTTTGAATAAAAAGGGCACATCCGTCATTATCCAATTTCTTTTTTTGAAATATTATCCTATTCGTAATTATCCTATTCTTTTTCCATCATTATCCTATTCCATCATTATCCTCTTTCTTTTATTCGTTATTATCCTATTTATTTTTCTTCTATAAATAGGAGGTTAAGGTTTCATTTTTCATTCATTTTCAAAATCGAAACGCCGAGCAGCTTCTAGAGAAGGTACGTCTCTAGTTTCCTATTTCAATTCTGAAATAGTCATTTTGAAGGTGTCAATACGTAGATCACGAATACGTGATTGAAATGATGACACGACGGACGATCACGATGGAAAATCATCGTGACCGCCGCCAAAAGTTGCCACCACCCCTCAAATCCGTGACTCTTTCGGATCGCCGGATCAAAAGATGTCTTTAGGATTTCATGTTCTATGTATATTTATATACATTTTCCATGTTGTGACTTTTTAATTTCGGGTATATTTTGGGTATCCGAATATTAAATTGTAGTCTTTTTCAGATCTATCCTTCATGGACAGCCCTATCGTATTTTTAGTGTCAAAAGTTGTTCCGTCTCAAAATATAGTATTTTTATTTAAAGTTTCGTATTTTTCCAATGGGTGAATCTTGCGGTATGAATTTATTTGTACCGAATTAATTTTAGGATACGGGTTTGACCACCCCGTATGCTAGAACTTCCAAAAGGGTTTTTCTTTATAAAAATGTCCTGAGTAAAGTTCCCTTAAGAGTCAAAATATTTTGATGACCCGGGTGTTGCGTATTAAGATAGTAGATTTTATAAGATTTACTTTATAGCTAAGAAAGGTTAGATTTTGACCTAATGATAGTCTTTTATTGAAACTAAGTTGCCGGATAATCTTGTAGGCTCAGAAGAAGGAGACTTCTAGTTGAGACCAGAATCAGAATCTAAATCTAGCTATCCGAATCAGATTGCCAGGTGGGTTTTTATTATATAAAAATGTATTTCGGGTTATTAAGCCCTGATATTTTCAAAAATGAATGTGATTGAATATCCAACTCATGACTGTATTTGATGTGCTCTCCTGACTCATGTAAGTCTTACTACTGTTTTGGTGACGAAACTACAATGGTTCACGATATCGAGCCCCAAGCAAACAGGGCAGTGTCCAACCTTAAGCAGCCGGGTTGTGTACACGAACCGACTCACCGTAAGCGTTATAGGGGAGAGTGGCGCGCAATGATGGAACTAAAATGATTTAGTATACATGGAATTCCCAAATTTTCTGTTTTGAAAGCTTTCCATGATATGCTTAAAATATGATTGGATATTCTGTTTTAGAAAATGATTGTGAAGGTTTTTCTCAAAAGTACCCACTGAGTGCATTAGTACTCACGCCCAAAAATCTTTTCAAATATTTTCAGGATGAGCTGCGGGATGGTGGACGACTGTGCTAAGGCTGAAGGGCTATCGTTTGATGTATATGTTTCCTTTTCCGCTATGGAGTCTAACTGAGAACATGCTTCCTTTTGAGTCTGAATAAATGCACTGCGTTCTTTTCCGCTTACTCTGATTACTGTTACGGAGTGTTCGGTTCTCCGAATCCCGTTTTCTTTATGGAGTGTTCGGTTCTCCGAATCCCATTTTCTTTACCGCTACGGAGTGTTCGGTTCTCCGAATCCCGTTTTCTTTACTGTTGTGGAGTGTTCGGTTCTCCGAATCCCATTTTCTTTACTGTTACGGAGTGTTCGGTTCTCCGAATCCCGTTTTCTTTACTGTTATGGAGTGTTCGGTTCTCCGAATCCCATTTTCTTTACTGTTTAGGAGTGTTCGGTTCTCCGAATTCTATTTTGTTTACTATTATGGAGTGTTCGGTTCTATGAATCCCATTTTCTTTACTGTTATGGAGTGTTCGGTTCTTCGAATCCCGTTTTCTTTAATGTTATGGAGTGTTCGCTTCTCCGAATCCTATTTTCTTTATTGTTACGGAGTGTTCGGTTCTCCGAATCCCGTTTACTTTCTATTCCTGACAGGCAAAAGCCTGGCATTTATTTACTTTCCTTATTCGAACAGGCGCAAGCCTAGCTTTACATTGCTTTCCATGTTAAGGCAAAAGCCTGGCTCTTTATTGCTTTCACGACAGGCGAGAGCCTGGCATCTCTTTACTTCATGTATTTGGACAGACATCAGTCTGGCCTTTTTAATGCCTAACCTATTAACAGTTAACCTTTGAACTGTTATTATTCACATTGAAGTTTGCCTTGGTTATTCTTTCTTAGGTTTATCCTAAGAGTCATGGTATATGGTTTGAGTCATTTTATACGCTTAAAAAGCGTGGATTTATCCATTTATAAAGGTTATGCTGCTCAAATATTTGGGGCACTAATCCAGGTTCTTTGATTACTTCTGTTCAACAACCCCTTCCCCCTTCCCCCAAGTAGCGCACCGGTCCCCTGCCCTCCTCCCGGGACCGGGGCGTTACAGAGTGGTATCAGAGCCTGGCTACAACTCTGCAGGTCTGTCATATTATTGATTGAGTCAAGTTCTCAATGTAGTCTCTTAATTGATTGTCTGATAGTCCTAGCACGTCGCCTACACCGCACTCATCTGCTTCAAAAAGAAAGGTACGCGAGTTAAAATGTATTTTGAAATTCAATGATATTTACTAAATTCAAAAAGGAATGTGGATAAGGAAAATTCTCCACATTGATGGTATTTATGAAAAGTCGCGCCAATGACGATTTTGAAAGGATAATGGTATCATTTTGGGACTATGTGCCCATATGATGATGGTTATGAATGAAAGGGACTTATATCCATGATGGTAAAATTGTGGGACTTTGTGCCCAGATGGTATTGAATGATTATTTTAAATGGGACTATATGTCCATTATGTTTGAAATGAAATGTGATGTTTTGAATGTGAATATATGTCCATGATATGTTCCGAAAGAAAGTGTGATGATAGTAATCAATGCCCTATGATTAGAAATGTTATTATGTGTAAGTGATTGGAAATGTGATGATGTTAAAGTGTTAGGAAACCCAGAACGCTTATGCAGATGGAATGTGAATATAGAAAGATTTGATTGAGAATGTAGATGAACATTGCTAGTTGTGACTTATGCACATAGATTGAATTTTAAGTTGATGATTGTTAAGATTCTGATGGAGCATAGATTGATTAAGTGTTTTTTTCCACATTTAAGATTATGAGCCCACATGGATTGGTTCCACTGAAATGTGTCAATTTTTTATGATGTGAAATTTCAAAAGAATGTGTTATGTCATGTTTGGATTGAATCCTACATGAAAAAGGGTTCATGGCAAGGCCATGGTTCGCCTATGGTTTTAATGGGATGTTTGGGACATCTGGATTCCGGTTCAACCGAGAATCTGATGAATGATTATAAAGAACAGATTGACTAAGAAGGTGGGAACAATTATGTAATGTCTTGTAGGCTTGAACGTAGGAAGAACTTAGAATAGATAGGTATATTCTTTTAGATGGCTTAAGTTATGTGGATTTCTAGGAAATGCGGCTCGCGTGTATACGTATTTGAGGAGCATGTTGGGAGAATTTCGAATGTTTATGAAGAATTGCGATAGAAAGATCCGTTCTCGCTACTCCCGTCTCTATACATTTGTGATCGAGGAGTAAGGACAAGTTCGAGACTGGATGTCTTAACTTCCGGGTGACATATGCGATGATCGAGATGATATGCTTTGATTCAGGTGGATCGATATCTATTTTCTCTCTCTCTCTCTCTTTTCTCGACTCAAAGGATGATGTTAAATAATATTCGAAGAAAGTTGCAGAGAAGAACGTATGAAGAGTTATGCACATCAAGTTAAAGTTGACCAAGATAGAGTATACGTCTTAGTAAGATTTACGACTCGAGATAAATAGAGTTTTAGCTATGAATGATGAGGTAGCTTATAAACTAGTCATATTGCTGATTCTAGCTAAGATTTATAAGGTAATTGGTGTCTCAATGTTGAGAAAGTACATGTTTGATCCTAAACACGTTATAAAGAATGAGGAGATAGTCCCGAACCAGGATTTATCTAATGAGGAAAGACCAGAGGCTATTCTTGACCGACGGGTCCAAGAATTACCGAACAAACAGATATGACTGGTGAAAGTCCTATGGAATAACCATGGGAAAGAGGAAACTACCTGGGAGCTCGAAAGCAGAATTAAGGAGTTGCACCCTCATTTACCCTACAGAGGTATGCAAATTTCGGGATGAAATTTTTATTAAGGAGGGTAGAATGTAATACCCCGAAATATTATAGAAGATTTTATTCGACTTATGTTACCTGAGGGTAATCTAAGAAATAAGTTGGGTCCTTAAAGGACTCAAATAAAGGAAAAATCGCAGCCAGGGAAATCTGTTAAAATTTAATTTGGTCAAAAATTGCTTTAAAAATATGTTGTGATATTTTTCTCGGGTTGATAGAAAAAGTTCCAAGGATCATGCCAAACTTTGAATTTTTCATTTTCGAGTTCAAATGAACTCTTGGCAAAACTTTGAATAAAAAGGGCACATCCGTCATTATCCAATTTCTTTTTTTGAAATATTATCCTATTCGTAATTATCCTATTCTTTTTCCATCATTATCCTCTTTCTTTTATTCGTTATTATCCTATTTATTTTTCTTCTATAAATAGGAGGTTAAGGTTTCATTTTTCATTCATTTTCAAAATCGAAACGCTGAGCAGCTTTTAGAGAAGGTACGTCTCTAGTTTTCTATTTCAATTCTGAAGGTGTCAATACGTAGATCACGAATACGTGATCGAAATGATGACACGACGGACGATCACGATGGAAAATCGTCGTGACCGCCGCCAAAAGTTGCCACCACCCCTCAAATCCGTGACTCTTTCGGGTCGCCGGATCAAAAGATGTCTTTAGGATTTCATGTTCTATGTATATTTATATACATTTTCCATGTTGTCACTTTTTAATTTTGGGTATATTTTGGGTATCCGAATATTAAATTGTAGTCTTTTTCAGATCTATCCTTCATGGACAGTCCTATCGTATTTTTAGTCTCAAAAGTTGTTCCGTCTCAAAATATAGTATTTTTATTTAAAGTTTCGTATTTTTCCAATGGGCGGATCTTGCGGTATGAATTTATTTGTACCGAATTAATTTTAGGATACGGGTTTGACCACCCCGTATGCTAGAACTTCCAAAAGGGTTTTTCTTTATAAAAATGCCCTGAGTAAAGTTCCCTTAAGAGTCAAAATATTTTGATGACCCGGGTGTTGCGTATTAAGATAGTAGATTTTATAAGATTTACTTTATAGCTAAGAAAGGTTAGATTTTGACCTAATGATAGTCTTTTATTGAAACTAAGTTGCCGGATAATCTTGTAGGCTCAGAAGAAGGAGACTTCTAGTTGAGACCAGAATCAGAATCTTGATCTAGCTATCCGAATCAGATTGCCAGGTGGGTTTTTATTATATAAAAATGTATTTCGGGTTATTAAACCCTGATATTTTCAAAAATGAATGTGATTGAATATCTAACTGTATTTGATGTGCTCTCCTGACTCATGTAAGTCTTACTACTGTTTTGGTGACGAAACTACAATGGTTCACGATATCGAGCCCCAAGCAAACAGGGCAGTGTCCAACCTTAAGCAGCCGGGTTGTGTACACGAACCGACTCACCGTAAGCGTTATAGGGGAGAGTGGCGCGCAATGATGGAACTAAAATGATTTAGTATACATGGAATTCCCAAATTTTCTGTTTTGAAAGCTTTACATGATATGCTTAAAATATGATTGGATATTCTGTTTTATAAAATGATTGTGAAGGTTTTTCTCAAAAGTACCCACTGAGTGCATTAGTACTCACGCCCAAAAATCTTTTCAAATATTTTCAGGATGAGCTGCGGGATGGTGGACAACTGTGCTAAGGCTGAAGGGCTATCGTTTGATGTATATGTTTCCTTTTCCGCTATGGAGTCTAACTGAGAACATGCTTCCTTTTGAGTCTGAATAAATGCACTGCGTTCTTTTCCGCTTACTCTGATTACTGTTACGGAGTGTTCGGTTCTCCGAATCCCGTTTTCTTTATGGAGTGTTCGGTTCTCCGAATCCCATTTTCTTTACCGCTACGGAGTGTTCGGTTCTCCGAATCCCATTTTCTTTACTGTTACGGAGTGTTCGGTTCTCCGAATCCCGTTTTCTTTACTGTTATGGAGTGTTCGGTTCTCCGAATCCCATTTTCTTTACTGTTACGTAGTGTTCGGTTCTCCGAATCCCGTTTTCTTTACGGTTATGGAGTGTTCGGTTCTCCGAATCCCATTTTCTTTACTGTTAAGGAGTGTTCGGTTCTCCGAATCCCATTTTGTTTACTGTTATGGAGTGTTCGGTTCTATGAATCCCATTTTCTTTACTGTTATGGAGTGTTCGGTTCTCCGAATCCCGTTTTCTTTAATGTTATGGAGTGTTCGCTTCTCCGAATCCTATTTTCTTTATTGTTACGGAGTGTTCGGTTCTCCGAATCCCGTTTACTTTCTGTTCCTGACAGGCAAAAGCCTGGCATTTATTTACTTTCCTTATTCGAACAGGCGCAAGCCTAGCCTTACATTGCTTTCCATGTTAAGGCAAAAGCCTGGCTCTTTATTGCTTTCACGACAGGCGAGAGCCTGACATCTCTTTACTTCATGTATTTGGACAGACATCAGTCTGGCCTTTTTAATGCCTAACCTATTAACAGTTAACCTTTGAATTGTTATTATTCACATTGAAGTTTGCCTTGGTTATTCTTTCTTGGGTTTATCCTAAGAGTCATGGTATCTGGTTTGAGTCATTTTATACGCTTAAAAAGCGTGGATTTATCCATTTATAAAGGTTATGCTGCTCAAATATTTGGGGCACTAATCCAGGTTCTTTGATTACTTCTGTTCAACAACCCCTTCCCCCTTCCCCCAAGTAGCGCACCGGTCCCCTGCCCTCCTCCCGGGACCGGGGCGTTACACTTCCTAAATAGTTGTATCATAGGAGAGGCTATCTTTGAGAATTCTTCAACAAATCTACGATAGTATCCTGTAAGGTCGGGAAAACTATGTACTTCTAAAGGATTTGTTGGTTGAGACCAATTATTAATGGCTTTGACTTTGTTTGGTGTAATTACCTAATCCCGAAAAAGAGATAATAAACGAGGGATAGGGTGTTAATTAAAAAGAGAAATGAATTCAGGGACAAATTAATGGAAAGACATCAAGAATAGTATGATAGAAAGTCTATAGATCCAAGAGTAGGTTATGCCTTTCGGAAAATCAAGCAGCATAAATTTTGTAGCTATAGCAAATCTCCATCTAATAATGGCTTATAAGAAGGAAATGAAACCTAGAATGAATCAAGATGCTCATTCATAGACGAAGAAAGAAGTAAACTGATATCAACAAGAAAATAGACCTCTTCATAGGCCAAAAGAAAATCAACTAAGTCATCTTCATAGGACGGAACAAACAAATAACAACTAGACCCCTTTATAGATCGATTGAAAGTAAATAGAAATGAATAGATAAACAAATAAGACTCATCCATAGATCGAGACTTAAGGTAATGGGAAATAGCTCAAAAGGAACAAAGGAACAAAGGAACAATCAAAATACTCGATCGAAGTGTGTGCAGAGTTGCACAGAAGCTAGGTAAACAAGATTAAAAAAATTAATAAGCTTAGAGCACCTATCAGAATGACTTATATCATGAAAGTCTTACGTCAACCCATAGCATCAAGACATCATCACACCTTGTTTCCACTGTGCTTTTCTCATCGCAGATAGATAATTGTAGGACAACCTTCCAGCTTGAGTTCTTATCAAAGAAAACTTCTTGAAGCATGTATCCTTTATTTTGTATCGTTCGTTTGATTTGGCCATTCGTTTACATGTGAAGTTCAATTTCATATTCATAGCTTTCTGATAGAATGTCGATGTGAATCACGCTTCTTAATTTGATGTGATCGAGATAATAATTCCACATAGATGCACCATAACTTGTACGTATAGCTATGCTAGCTTGTTCGACTCCATCTCTATCTTGATTGGTACGATATGTTGTTGCCCACGAAAATCTCTTATTCCACTATAAAATATTCGAGTATTTCTTGCCCTTTTTCTACTCATAGCACCTGATATCTCGTTAGCTCACCATGGTGGTAGATTTTGATATTTTCTCGCACGTGACATTGGAACAGACTTATCAAAAGAAGACAACATTCTAGATCTACAAAAGGTGCCAAGTTGATCTAACAACAAATTGTCAAACTTGACCCAACAACATTGCACAATCGTCTATGGCCATCATATGTTCAGCATCGTCCATCTGCTCATTGCTCAGCGGCTTCCAACGATAAAGTTTAAACACAACGCATGCAAAATGCATCAACATCAAATTCAAATGATGGTGCCAAAGTCCATGAACTCGTTATAGTTGTTGAGTAAACTTTATAAACTCATCTTCATAGGTAGGTATAAAACATGGTGATCGATTTATCTCAATATTTTGCTCACGTGACAATTCTGATGTTGAACCTTGTTTGTAGCGGCCATCATCATCTACAATATCTACCAACGAAAATTCCCAGTCTCCATATAGAATGTTGAGTTAAGTTTATTTTTTTAAAAAAATATTTTGTTTCTTAATGTGTCCATCTTTCTAGCACCACGGAAAACTCTTAGTTAACTTTAACACAGCCTTAATTTCAAAAATTTCTTCTAACCAGATGTTGCCCCGTAGAGTAATTTATTTTCCCAACGAACTCGAGCACCGAATCGATACCTTTCTTGGTATATGTATGAAATCTCGTAATCCGCTCATCGATCGTGATATACATGTGGTAGTTCTTATGAGCCATAAGTTTATGTTTAATCATCAAAATGAAATGTTTCCTCAGTCAAACTATGTTCTTTGTAATCTCATAAGTGTTTACAAGTTAAGTCTAAGTTCAACAACTATAGGCCAATTTAATTTTTTGTCATCAAACTTTCAACTTCTCGTACTCATTCTAGAGTATATACAACAAACACTTTCCGGCTATCACAGTTTTCAGTATGCATTCTGCATATTATAAACATCACAAGTATGCACAAGGCATAGATAAACAAGTTCATACATATATATGATCAACATAGTTTTTAGACATAAACCAGTATGCTCACAGACATATTTCAAAACCAGTATGCTTTCAACAAAGCAACCGAGTATGCAATCAGTACAATTTGTCAGAGTATGCAATCAGCATAAAAATCAATCTTTCGAGGAATTCCAGCCAACATAGCGAATCATAATCTTCCATTTTCAGACAAACTTAACATTTCTACAGTTAATGTAAACTTTTAAAAACTAAAAACCGCATAAAAACATGCGTACCTTTTAGCTATTGCATGAGTGACGAGCTGAGGGCTTATATAATATCACACAGAAATTTAGTGAAAAATGAAATAAGACCCAACAAGTCTTCAGAGTTGCAAACCTACTCTGATACCACTCTGTAGCGCCCTGGTCCCGAAATACCGTGGAAATGGACGCCACGGGGGTTGGAATTAAGAAGCGGGAAAGAAAGGGGGTAATTTAATTAACGAAACCTGAACAGAAGACTCAGAAAAACCAAACATGCTTTATAAAAAATTATACTTATCCATAATACCAAGATCAGAGCTCTTAGCATTTAGCAAAAGAATATCATAAGTGCGGAAGCTCAATTCTTAACAGAATACTAATAAAAGAGACAATGAAAAACACTTAAATAACAAAGCCCGTTTCTGAGCATTGTCACGTCCACACGATAGCCTACTGACCTGAAAATGTTTAGCAAATATTTGGGCTGATTACTAATGCACTCGGTGGGCAAATTCACAATTTAAGTTGTGCAAATCATTTTCTAAAAGTAATCTATCTGTATTCATGTAGGTAGTGA
Source organism: Perilla frutescens (assembly GCA_026008535.1). Classification (NCBI taxonomy): domain Eukaryota; kingdom Viridiplantae; phylum Streptophyta; class Magnoliopsida; order Lamiales; family Lamiaceae; genus Perilla; species Perilla frutescens. The sequence goes on from BRKX01000005.1 coordinate 24,003,214, forward strand.
AACTTAGGAGGTTTTAAATTTGAAAGCAACCTAAGTTCATGAAAATATTTTATCGTGAAGCGCTGAAGGGTATAACCAGTCACTGCCGGAAACCCCTCTACATCACCAACACGTAAAGTTTATGAGTATAGCCAATGAGTGATGTGACGACCTACTTTTACGTAATTTGAATTATTTTAATTACTTGAAATTGAATTTTAATTTATTTGATGATGCTTGATAGAATTAGACGGACTTGAGGAAGACCGATATTGCGCCCCTAGTATAGAAAAGAAATTTTAGAACTCAAACTTGGGTCTTAGAATTATTAAATGGGATTGTTAAACATATTCGACACATTTCTTATATGCTCTTAAAATAAAAAGAATTTAGTTTATTTTAAGGATAAATATGATATTATAATAAAAATATTATTTATATTGTTATATTTATCCTTATTCTTAAAATAAATATTATAGTTAAAGTTTATCCTAAAATTTAGACTTTTCGTATGATTTTATTCTCATCGTGATCATCCAGAAGTTTCTCGCTCCTATATATAGTAAAATGGCATGATACACTCTCCTTCAAAACTCACAAAATTCATAGCTTTCAGTACCTTTATTTTTTAAAAGAATTTCGACTCCTCACTCAAGCAAGGTTTCAAAACAAAATTCAGGTACCTTCTCACATATTTAATTTGAATGATGATGAGTTTGATAAATTCATTTTCACATCTAACATGCCATCTAGCATCTGATTCCAATCTCCTTAAGAAATTTAGAATAAAGTATAAGAAAACAAGAAAGCATGATTTTGTTTAAATTCATTGGTCACATATCAACAAACAAAATTCAATTACCTCATGCTCTTAAATACACACAATCACAATGATTTCCAACTCCTTAAACTAGTCCCCTGACTCACATTTTTAACAACCAAACCAAGATCAAATTATCATTTATTTTTGTTGCACACCATGTCAAAAAGATTCATACACATGCTCATATATTTATGCCAATTACCGAAGTCTAATTACAAAATTTACATCTCTATATACTTCCTAATTTCCACATAACAATTCACCAACACAAAAATACCAAAACATGTGTTGGTCCCGGGCGAGTCGATATCAGTTTAGAGGGGGGGTGAATAAATTGATTGAAAACTTTTCACTTTAAATGCGGAATAGTAGGGCCCTTTGACTCGCTTTAGAGAAACTTATCTATGCATAAACTGGTTGATCAGTTATGACTGCTTGATGCAGATTGTGTGAACTTGTGTACAGTTTAAAGATATGCAATAGTCAAAATAATACAGCACACAAGTGATTTATAGAGGTTCGAAGTCTCAAACTTCTACGTCCTCTCTTCCTTCCGCAGAAGGGCAACTTCACTATATAACTTGATTTTCTTTACAAATTACACAATGAAGGACAATTGCCTGAACCTGATAACTGCTTGCTACCTCAGCAGGTCGACGGCTCACACTTGAAGTCCCTAACTGCTGGCTAGGAAGGTAGGTGCTATTATCGTCTTTACAAGGTTTTAGATCTCTTTCGATCTTCAAGAGGTTAGTCTTGAATAGGGGGCATTAACTGATGTGCTCCTTCAATTGAGCTGGGTAGTTGATCGTTGTATAGCTGAAACTGAGAAGGCTGCCCTGGCTGAATCGTCAACAGCTGGCTGAATATCTCGACTCTTTGAATTCTTCTTCTCAGTTGGACTCTCGCAGTTTTTATCAAATGCTGAACTTGAGCTAATTGGGAGGCAGAAAGAAAAGCTCTTGCTTGAATATTTCAAGAATGTATATGCGAAAGTTGTAGAGGCGAAGAGTGTTTAAAACTTTGATTCACTCGTCTTTTATAGAGGAGTGATTTTATGACCGTTGAGTTCCATTGATCGGTGGCTCTGTTGGCTCATCAATGGCAGATGGTCTTTATTGACCGCTGGAGCTTTTGGTTAAAGTAGCCGTTACTTTGCCAATTGATCTTCATTGGATATTTAATTCCAGGATCTTCGTTGAAGCATTTATTCCAAGATTCGCCGGTTTGAGCAATAACTCCAGGGTTCTCTGGCTTCAATTTTTCTAGCAGTTTTGAGTTCCAGTTAGCAGTTCTGAACTTGTCTGTTCAGTTCGGCCATTGCTCCAGTTGGCAGTTTTGAGCTTGTCAGCTCAGTTTGGCCATTGCTCAAGTTGGCAGTTTTGAGCTTGTCAGCTCAGTTTGGCCATTGCTCCAGTTAACAGTTTTGAGCTTTGTTTCTCCAGTTCGACTGATCCCAAGTTCTTGGCTAGCTTGTCAGCTTGACTGATTTCTCTTGAACTTTCTTGTCAGCTTGACTAATCATAAGCTGGCTGACTTCAGTCCTGGCCTTTAGCTGATCTGTCTTGTTTACTTCAGTTTGGCCATCAGTTGGATACTTCCAGTCCTTAGTTTAAACTGATCTCTTATCAGTTCCTTCAGTCTTAGTCGACTCTTTTCTCCCCCAGCTCAGCTGACTTAGTTGTCAGTTTGTTTCGACTGGTTTGACTTTTGACTCCTTAGTTGAGTTGAATTCTGACTGGATGACGTATCCTTCAGCTTGCAGACCATACTCCAGATTGGTTGACTTTGACTTTACTTGAGTTCCTTTTTGATGCTCTGGATTGATCAGCTCAGATCTACAACTTGAATTTTAGTTAGTTTTTCATAGATAGTTTTGACATCTCATCAAAACCTTTTCTAGAGGTTCCTTGATAGTTTTTCCTAACAATTTTCTCCTTTTTGATGATGTCAAAACCTTGTCAATGATGATGGAAAAACTGTAAAAGTTCGTTTGATAGACATGTTGTAGTTTGCTTAGGCAAATTCTTGAAATCAGAGCATGTTAGAACATTAAATTCAAGTATCAGAGCATTCGAAATATATTTTCATTTTAGTCATGCTTTCAGTCATGCTTTTATTTTGAGTAATTAGTGTATGATTGTCCGAGTATCATAGCATTCAAAATTCATGTATTTAGAGTTTATTCTCATTTAGGCATGTAATAGAGCAAGTATAAAGTATGGATCAAAATCATATCAAATAATCTTTTGAAAGCAAGTTTAGAACTACTTCTCTTCTTTGAATGCTTCATCTCTTCCTGCTTGATTCTCCTCTTTCTTGAGAATCTTTTGAAAGCAAGTTTAGAACTACTTCTCTTCTTTGAATGCTTCATCTCTTCCTGCTTGATTCTCCTCTTTCTTGAGCTCCAAATTTTCTCCAACCTTCCCCCTGAAGCTGAGCTGCTTCCCCCTCATGATGTATTTCTCTTTAGATTTGATCCCAAAGAGTTAAGCTTTCATCATCATACTTTCCATCTTCTCCCTTTTTAGCATTATCCAAAAGCTGAGGTGGATCGCACGATGGTATGGCGAGATTTGGCAAAAATGTGAAGGCAGTTGCCAAATTATCATCATGGAGTAAGGGAACTGATGGAATGGGCATGGGCGAGGAGAACCATGCATAGGCTTCTTCAGTTGTCATGAACTTACCATGATCAGTGTGATGAGAGAGTTCTTGCTCGCTGAAGTCCATGGAGGCTAAGCTGGTGAAGATCTCATCGGTTGTAGCGATTGGAAGATCTTCGAGGAATGGAGTGCAGGAGGAGTTGGCTGGGTCGTTGTCAGGAAGAGGAGCGTCAGCTGGTACACTTAGCTGGATTCTTTTGATCATTGAATCCATTATCTCTGATTGCGTTGGCGGTGAGGAGAGTGAATGATTCATCCATTGTCTACTCCATTCTCCTTCGTTGATCCAGAAGATGGATCCATGAGTGCTGATGAGGTGGAACATTGTGGCCTCATCGAGTTGGAATCGCCAGATGTGGTACTAGAGGTACCGTTTCAGTTGCTCAAATAGGGAGGGATCAGTGCCCTCAATGAGACCGAAGCAGCTTCTTAGCTGATGGTCTAGAACTACCTCAAACTCAACCTCAATTGAGTCACGATGGACTAAGGGTAGAGGTTGTGAGGTGGCTGGTATTGTAGACTGATCACTTAGTCTAGAGAGGGGCTCATTCTCAATCATCAGCTGCCGTTCTTCTGAGGAGCTGGCATGGTCGACCACCGGTTGCTTTCCACGACTTGAGTCGGGAGTTCCTAGTTGGTGGGATCTCTTTGGAATTGGATGGCAGTAGATGGTAGGGAGCATGTCTCTTCGTTTGATCTGTTCACCAGTTGAAATGATCTCATCAAACTGGCTTTGAATGATGTGGCTTAGGCGACTCATAAACCCAACTTTTTCTCGGAACAAGCCAGTTGATGGATCATATTCTTCTCACTCGACATTTGCTCGTAGTTGAGCAAGAATAAAGGAGGCCCGGTCAGCTTTAGACCCGAAGTAGAGAGCGGCCATTAGACGGGCTTTGACGTCCGAGAATTGGACTGTCTCAAAGTTCTCATGCAGGATATGACCGGTGATATCCAGAAGTTGGATGATCTCATTGGGCAGGCTTTCTTTCAGCCTGTGTGAGCAGTCATGATGGTGAATGTGAGGATGTTTCCAAAGACCCCACAGTGCATATTTGCACGGTAGTGCCAGTTCCATCACGTCTGGGCCGTCACCGGGGAGAAGAAGCGTAGACATCATTGTTGCTTTTGTCACCGTGATCTCTTTGTTCTGGACGGTGGAGATGATGTTGTCGTCGGAGATGGTTACGTTGTAGTAGAACTCCGCAACATGGGAAGGTATATTCTTAAGTAGCACGATTATCAAGAATGGTAGCAGTCCAGTTTCCTCCAATGACCTATAAATTCTTTGAAAGTTTTCGGAGCCGAGGCGTGCGTTAAGATACTCCAGATTAAGAGTCTTATCTTTCTTTAGCTTCTTAATAAGCAGATTGGCATCTACCATCTGAAATGAAGGCTTCATTTCTGCAAAAGATGGTGTTGTTAGATATGCAAGTGTGTAGAGAGAGTTTGCAAGTGATCAAAGCAAGGAGGAGATTGAGTTTGCAGATGATCGGAGTCTCCATCTCCTTGCATAAATATATTCAGTATAGCATGCATTGATCGAGGACACTTGAGTGCTTCTCTTAGCTGATCAGCTGTCCGATTTGATGGATGATTAGCTGAATTAATAATGCATGCATCCCAGCCGTTCGATTGTGATGCAGCTTTATGATCATGCGGCTGAGATGGAGTTATTTTGAAAATGGGGTAGTTGCCATAAATAGCCAAATATTTTCTGCAGATTTTGCTATTTATATCTCATTAGAAAAATGTATTTCTGTTTGTTTCTTTGAATAGCTTACTTAATAGCGATGAAGAGATATTAATGGCAACTTGTGAGAGAGAAGTCTAGTTTCAAATTATAGTCGTTGAATATAATATATGAAATTTTATAATCACAATGGTAACAATTTAATTATGATAAGCTTGAGAGGATTAGAAAAACTTATCCGGAGTCAGTTGGGATACAGTCCAAATGATTGGTTTGACGACTCAGCAGTTGGATGATCAGTTTCATCTTGGTGTCAGTTGTTGCTGATGAGCTAACTGAATCTCTAACTGATCTGAACTGATCAGTTCGTTTGGTCAGCTGCTTGACTTGCTTGAGTTAGTTTTCTCTTTTTGAAAGGCCGCGCTGGACTAGTTCCACTGCTTCCTTTCGAGCAGTTTGATCACTTTGACGTAGATATAGATCCATTTCTGTTCTTTGACGGCGAGAGCCTGGCTGTTCTCCAGGCTTGGTGAAACTGCTGAATGGCAACTGATGAGTTTTTCATTCTTTGGTGGAGGGATTGTGAAGTTCCCTTTGGTGACGATCTGAACTGATCATTCTTCATAATCAACTGCACGCCTTTTGAGTTTGATGTGAGTAGGGAAGTGACATAGCTCTTGGATAGAAGACTTGGTGATGTGGCAGTATCCTCATCATCACTGTCACTCTCTTCAAGCCTTGGATTCTTCTGAGGAGCCACGACTTCAGTATTTGATAGATGTGGCTCTATCCTTGCTGTGGCAGTTGGAGTTCGTCGTGATGGCTCAGCTGACTGACTTGATAAATTATCAAAGTTCAGTTTACGGCAAAGCGAGCCAATTGGGCAGTTAACTGATTGATTTGCAACCACAGCTCCTTGAGGCATGATGCTGGTCTTAAGTTTAGCTAACAAGGCGGGTGCTGGAATCTTGTTGACAAGCCGGTGATTCATGATGTGCTGGACTTGCACAATAGTTGGAGGAAATGGATTTGACGATCCAATCCATTTAATGCTCCAAGTTTCTTCACGTTGCCACTAGCTCATGCCATGAAAGGAAGTTAGCAAGAAATGAGACTGGATGGATATGGAATGTCTCCAGTTGTACCAATAGAAATACCGGTGGAGTTGTTTGAACAACTCTTAGTCACGTTGTACAACGAAAGCAAAGTGAGTGAGAAGTAGATTGGTCACTTCCTTTTGTGCACCTTTGACTGCATATTCACCACTATAGAAAGTGCGAATATTTTCTTCAATCAGCTGGAGAGGAGGGCATGTGCTTCTGAAATAGTTCGCTCCATAGTTCGAATGAGGGATTCCAATGAATGGAATAAGCTCATCTGGATCAGAGCAAATCTGGAAATCAACTGGTGATCCATTCTTTTATTTTGGAGAATGAACGGCATTGGCAGTTGAGTTGCTTGAGGTGTTGTTGCTTGGCCTGGCCTTAGTTCGTCGTTTGTTTCTTAGTGACTGAAGGTGAGCAGTTCCCTTTTTGGGAATCCAGTCAGAAATAAGAACTGGTAGTGATTCATCATTTGGAAGCATCAGCAGATCTTCTAGCATTTTACTCATTCTTAGAACAAGTCCTACTTTGGACTTAAATTTACCAGAGTTCTTTGAGTCAGAGGCCTTGATGACTTGATGCTTGAATTGTGGGAAGACAAATTCTGCCCAGTTTGTTTGTCGCCCTTCAGCAAGGTGAATCATAACTTTGTATCTCTCTTGGGTGAGTTGACTCAGGCTTCCAATAGCTCCGAACATCATCTTGTTCGTTATATCGAGTAGAACTCCATACTCGGGCTTTAGATCAGTTTTAGCAGTTGTAAAACTGAATTGCTTGTTGCAGGTTGAAGCTTTCCATTCTCTCTAGTATGACTCTGCAGATTCCTTTAGTTTTTGAACCAATGAGCCTTCTTGTGGAAGCTCGAACACTTCTGCAAGTGTTCTTTCAGTGATGTGGAGTAGCCGTCCTTGAATCGCTGATGATACTATCTTCCCATCTATAGACAAGTGTGCTTGCAGCAAAAATTCACTCACCAACTCTTGTCTAAAGAACTTTGGTGGTGTTTCCAAGTAGTAAAGAATTCCTGTCTTGTGAAGATTTGGCAGAAGGATTGGATTGTTTGATTCACTCTCCTTAAGCTTTGGATTCTTCTGAGGAGCCATGACTTCAGTATTTGATAGATGTGGCTCTATCCTTGCTGTGGCAGTTGGAGTTCGTCGTGATGGCTCAACTGACTGACTTGATAAATTATCAAAGTTCAGTTTACGCCAAAGCGAGCCAGTTGGGCAGTTAACTGATTGATTTGCAACCACAGCTCCTTGAGGCATGATGCTGGTCTTAAGTTCAGCTAACAAGGTAGGTGCTGGAATTTTGTTGACAAGCCGGTGATTCATGATGTGCTGGACTTGCACAATAGTTGGAGGAAATGGATTTGACGATCCAATCCATTTAATGCTCCAAGTTTCATCACGTTGCCAGTAGCTCATGCCATGAAAGGAAGTTAGCAAGAAATGAGACTGGATGGATATGGAATGTCTCCAGTTGTACCAATAGAAATACCGGTGGAGTTATTTGAACAACTCTTAGTCACGTTGTGCAACGAAAGCAAAGTGAGTGAGAAGTAGATTGGTCACTTCCTTTTGTGCACCTTTGACTGCATATTCACCACTATAGAAAGTGCGAATATTTTCTTCAGTCAGCTGGAGAGGAGGGCATGTGCTTCTGAAATAGTTCGCTCCATAGTTCGAATGAGGGATTCCAATGAATGGAATAAGCTCATCTGGATCAGAGCAAATCTGGAAATCAACTAGTGATCCGTTCTTTGATTTTGGAGAATGAACGGCATTGGCAGTTGAGTTGCTTGAGGTGTTGTTGCTTGGCCTGGCCTTAGTTCGTCGTTTGTTGCTTAGTGACTGAAGGTGAGCAGTTCCCTTTTTGGGAATCCAGTCAGAAATAAGAACTGGTAGTGATTCATCATTTGGAAGCTTCAGCAGGTCTTCTAGCATTTTACTCATTCTTAGAACAAGTCCTACTTTGGACTCAAATTTACCAGAGTTCTTTGAGTCAGAGGCCTTGATGACTTGATGCTTGAATTGTTGGAAGATAAATTCTGCCCAGTTTGTTTGTCGCCCTTCAGCAAGGTGAATCATAACTTTGTATCTCTCTTGGGTGAGTTGACTCAGGCTTCCAATAGCTCCAAACATCATCTTGTTCGTTATATCGAGTAGAACTCCATACTCGGTCTTTAGATCAGTTTTAGCAGTTGTAAAACTGAATTGCTTGTTGCAGGTTAAAGCTTTCCATTCTCTCCAGTATGACTCTGCAGATTCCTTTAGTTTTTGAACCAATGAGCCTTCTTGTGGAAGCTCGAACACTTCTGCAAGTGTTCTTTCAGTGATGTGGAGTAGCCGTCCTTGAATCGCTGATGATACTATCTTCCCATCTATAGACAAGTGTGCTTGCAGCAAAAATTCACTCACCAACTCTTGTCTAAAGAACTTTGGTGGTGTTTCCAGGTAGTAAAGAATTCCTGTCTTGTGAAGGTTTGGCAGAAGGATTGGATTGTTTGATTCATCTAGAATCAATTGAAATTTCTTCCTATCAAGGAATTTATCTCTCATAAGTTGCTCTTTGAAGGAATTTGAGGATCTGGATAATTCGGCCATCTTTGGGGTTGGCTGAGATTTTGGGAATTTCAAGATCTTTGAGAGAGAGAGTGTTTTTTTTTTGATATTGTAGGAGGAGGAGGCTTTTTGAGAGGCTTGAAAGGGGGGACTTTTTATGAGTGTTTGGATAGGCTCATAGATCTGATGGTTGGAATGGTACTAGCCTCTGGCCTCTTTTGGTCGTTGGCATTTAATGACTATAACACGTGTCATTATCTTGCAACGGTCAAAATTTTCAAAAATAAATGTGAAGCTCGACATTTATTTGAAATCAAAAAGATAATCTTTTTATATATATATATCAATTAATAATTACAAACTGAATAACAAGAAGTAAACTTAGGGCTTTCTAATCAGTTTCAACTTGATCAGCCACTTAGTCCTTCTTGTGATCAGTTTTCCTCCTTTTGGCAAGCGGTTCAGTGATGCCCTTTTCCTCATCCTCATCGTTGCTTGATGACTCAGTTTCAGCTGACTGGAGTCTTGGATGAGCTTGCAACTGCTGGATCTGCTCAGTGTGCAGTTTAACCTGTTGCTGCAGGGTGTGGATTAATTCCACATAATAAGCAGGGAGCTGAATTATTGAACTGCTTGGTTGAGCATCGAACTGAACTGCTCTTGAGTCAGCTTCCTCTCCTGCTTCAATTCCAATCAGTTCCTCACATGGAATTGTGTGGGATTGTATAGCTTTCTCCATACTAATTGATTCATCATAGCTCGGCTCTGGTGGAGTTTCCGGTGCAACAGCTTGGGCTTCAGCTTGAAGAGCCCTTTGACCTGGATCAAAGTACATAGTTAGTGCTATTGTACCGTGATAGGCAGGTTGATCATTGACTTGAGCTGTCTGTACAGCTGGCTGGTCAGACTCAGCTGTCCCTGGAGTTGACTCTTGGGGAGGAGAAATTTTGGATTCAGTTGGCTCCTCAAACAATCGAGCCTTCTCTGCTGACCTCTCTGACTCTTCATCACTTGGAAGAACTAGTGGAATAGGAGATTTGAGTATTTCTTCAAACTCCAGATCGCTGGCTGTTCGCTCGTCAACAGCTTGCACCTTAGGGGAATCATCAAGGAGATCAATGATGATGTGATCTGGTTGAGGGGATTCTTCGAATGTTAACTGCCTAGCCACAGATGCTATGACAGTTTGCCTTGTGCTGTAAACTGCAGCAGTTTCAGCCCCTTGTTGACTGCTTTGAGCTTCTTTGTTAAACTGGTTCTTCACCTGCCAAACCTGTTGCTGTCTGAGGTTAAGCATTTCCTTGAGCAACCAATGCTGTTGAATTTGAGGATTTTTCCAGTGTTGCTGTTTAGCTTGAGTTTGTAGAGGTGGCAGTCTGATGTTGGCCCAGTTGAGTAAATCATTCATCACGTCCAATAAAGTTTGTTGTTCTGGGTGTGGGTGGTTCCTTCGAATGGCAAGCATTCTCTTCAAGGTAATGATTGGATTTTGCTCAGGAGTCTCCTGTATAGCCCATTGCATGCTCCACCTCTCTTTCCTTCTCCAGAAGCTCATCCCATGTGGAGCAGTTAGGAGAAAATGGGCTTTGGAGTTGAAGCAGTGTCTCCAAAGGTACCAGTAGACGTACCTTGATAGAGCTGTATACAGAGCAGCCGTGCCAATCACATCTTCAATAAAGTTTTCAGCTATGAACTTCTGCACTTGTTCATCAGCCCAGCTCTTGACGATTTCAGCTCTTGATAGAGATCTTTTGTTCTCTTCAGTCTCTCCCATCGGGGGGCATGCAGTTCTGAAAAAGTCGGCTCCTGTGCCCTTTGGTGGAACTCCCCTGTCAGGCACAATGTCATCTCCTTCAACTGGTGCCACATCAAACACCTTGATGTTATAAGGAGGCAGTTTTGGAGGGGGTGGAGGTCCTGATTTCTTCTTCTTCCCTTTTGGTTAGACTGCTGCGGGCTTCTTCTTTGATCTGCCAGTTCTTTCCTTGGCCTGATCTGGCCTGGTAAAGATCTCTTCTTCAGGTGAATCAATAGTTGATCCACATCGAACTTGTCGCAGAGGCTTAGCTTTGATTGAGGTTCCAATCATTTGACTTATTGGAACATTGTCGTCCGAGTCGGAGTCCTCTTGAGGTATTTTAGTTGCAATCTCCTTGCCTTTTCTTTTTGCAGGCTCCTCTGCTCTCTTTGAGAAGGCAGCAGTTGGCTGACTGCTTTTGATTTTTATAGACTTTGCAGCTGGTTGCCTTCTGCTAGTTGCTGGTATAAAATCCAGCTTATCGATCATCAACGTGTCAGTTTCTTCTGACATGGAGTTAAGAATGGTCTCCAATATGCTACTTATCCTGCAGGGGTAGCACATCTTCTGATGGAACTCAGTTACTGTCCAGTGTTTTTCAACAATGTCGACATACTTCTTTATTTGCTTAAAGAAGTATTGAGCCCAGTTTACGTTGATGCTTCTGATGATTGCTGCACAGACTTTATACTTGTGCTCCGACATCTCTGAATGGCTCCTAGTCATCCCAGTAATTATTCTAGCTGCAACTGATGCTAGAACTCTGTATTCTTCTTGGAAGCAGGACATGAGTGTACTGCTTTTATAAGGATCTACGCATTCCACTCGCTTCCATTGATAGTAGGCTTCCTCTTGATCAACTTCTACATCTTGTAATCGTGTTCCAGTAGTGGGAAGTTTAAATAATCTTCCGAGCAGTTCTGGAGTTATTATTAGTTCAACTCCACGAACTTTAGTTACTATTCTGTCGTCGTAACCTTTTGAGTTTAAGTAGAACTTAACTACGGCTTCTGGGTAGATCTTTGATGGATAATCTTCCGTGAAACTCTTCAATCCATTTTGCTCTATCTTCATCATCAGTGAGTTGCAGAGAGAAGAATCTGAGCACCTTTCTCTATAAGCAACTAGATCTAGGAACTTGTCTCTGTACAGATTCGTTTGGAATTTTTGTGAAGATTCACCAGTTCTCTTGAAATCGAACTTTCGTCGAACAGTTGGTGTGCGTCTATCAGCCATGGAGTTCTTTAGATGAATGGTTCACAAAGGACAATCTGGTTTTGACTGAATTTCAGAACTGAATTTTTTCTTTCGTAATTTTGCAGAACAGTTTCAAGAGATGAAGAAAGAGAAAGGCTTTAATCTTTACTGAACTTTGGATCGGTAAAAGTGAAAATGAGAATTCAGCAATCCCTTTTATAGGAGATGATGAAGTTCATCCAACGGTTGTGTCGCTTCGTATGCCCAAGTTCAATGGTCGGATTAATTCAATCGACCTGTCGATTGGCCTTTCATTTCTATCCGTTGGGGATAAATGAGGAGAGAGAGAAAGTTTAATGGTAATATTTGAGTGACATGTGTTTTTACCATTCCTACTATTGAAAGCTTTGAACTTATCTGTTTCTCTCTTGTGGCTTCCTCTTGGCTTGAAACTGATTACGTCATCAGTTGACTTCGACTGTAGCTGATGATCTCCATGTTGATCAGTTCCAACTTAGATGTTTGCTTATCAGTTCTTCACTTCCTCAACTGCTTGAACTCTTGATTCAGCTGTTTCTCAGTTCAGCTGATTCTTTAGTTCTGCTGCTTTCCTTCAGTTGGTTCTTGAACTGATGTTTCCTTGTTGAGTTGAAGCCAGTTCCTTTCATTTCTCCATCAGTTTGATGATTTTGCAACTGGTATGCTTTGCTTGACTGACTGGATCATCAGTTGAGACCATTTGACTAACTCTGCCTTGCTCCTTGCCTCAGTTTGAGCAAATGAACTGATGATTCAGTTGAGCTGATTGGGTAGGCTGATCAGCTTCAGTTTTCTTTCTTTGCACAGCTTCTTGCTTCTTTTCAAATTGATAGCTTATTTGTCCAACTGATCAGTTTCACGACTTTTTCAGTTATGAGTTGCTTGTTCTGATGAGTTGAAGCTTTTCAGTTCAATTCCTCTCTTCAGCTGAAATGATTCCTTGGCCCTTTTTCTTTCAGTTGGTTGTCTTCATCCTTTGTAGCTAGCTCAAGTAGCCCGAGTTGTATGCATAGCTCCATAAATCTAGCCTCAGGCAATGGTTTGGTGAAGATGTCAGCTATCTGCTTCTCCGTGTTGACATATTTGATGTATATGTCCTTCTTTTCGATATGATCTCTGATGAAGTGATGTCTTATGTCAATGTGCTTAGTTCTTGAATGTAGAACTGGATTCTGAGATATTGCAATTACACTATTCTTGTCACAGAATATAGGTACTTCTTCAGTTTCGACTTTGTAGTCCTTCAACTGTTGCTTCATCTAGAGTATCTGAGCACAGCAGCTTCTCGCAGCTACATATTCTGCTTCAGTTGTTGACGTGGCAACTGAGTGCTGCTTCTTGCTAAACCAGGATATCAGTTTGCTTCCAAGAAACTGACATGTTCCGCTGGTGCTTTTTCTGTCGATCTTGCATCCACCAAAGTCTGAATCTGAATAACCAATTAGACTCAAACTGTCATCTCTAGGATACCATATTCCAAGATTTATGGTTCCTTTGAGATATTTGATAATCCTTTTTGCTGCTTCAAGGTGACTTTTCTTTGGGTTGACTTGAAACCGTGCGCATAGACCGATTGAGTAGGAGATGTCTGGTCGGCTAGCTGTTAGATAAAGTAGCGACCTAATAATTCCTCTGTAATATGTTTGACTAACTGATTCTCCTTCTTTATCAAGAGTTAGCTGAACTGATGTATTCATAGGAATCTTGAAAGTTTTTCCTTTATTAACTCCAAACTTCTTGACTAGCTCCTTGGTGTATTTGGCCTGGCTGATAAAGATCCCATCTTTCAGCTGCTTTACGTGGAGTCCTAGGAAGAATGTCATTTCTCCCATCATGCTCATCTCAAATTCACTTTGCATTAGTTGAGCGAATCGTGTGCATAGATCTTTACTTTTTGATCCAAAAATTATGTCATCCACATAAATTTGAACCATTAAGATCTCGGTTGATCGTTCTATTCGGAATAGAGTTCGATCAATGACTCCCTTATGAAACCCATTTTTCAGCAAGAATGTTGTGAGAGTTTCATACCATGCTCTAGGAGCTTGTTTCAATCCATAGAGGGCTTTCTTCAGCTTGAAGACTTGATCCCCAATTTCAAATCCTGGTGGTTGCTCGACATACACGTCTTCCTTGAGCATTCCTTGAAGAAAAGCACTCTTGACATCCATTTGATAAACTGTGAAGTTGAAGTGAGCTGCATAGGCTAGGAACAGTCTGATGGCTTCCAATCTTGCAATTGGTGCAAATGTCTCATCAAAGTCGATCCCTTCACTTTGTGAGTTTCCTTTGGCTACCAGTCTTACCTTGTTTCTTGTGATCACACCTTGTTCATCAAGTTTGTTGCGAAAAACCCATTTCGTGCCAATAACCTTCTGAGTTTTTGGTCTATCGACAAGAAACCATACGTCATTTCTTGTGAACTAATTCAGTTCTTCTTGCATGGCCATGATCCAGTCTGAATCTTCTAAGGCTTCTTTAACGTTTGCTGGTTTTGTTTGAGATATGAAGCACGTGAATAATGCATGCTCAGTTAAACTTCTGGTTTGAACTCGATTTCTTAGATCACCAACTATCTTGTCAGTTGGATGGCTTCGGAGCCATTTGGGCAAGATAGCTTCAGCTGGTTCCACTGTGGTAACGTCACCAGTCATCCTTTCATCAGTTGGTTCGGCATCTTCATCAGTTCTTCCCCCTGTTTCAGTTGTGGAGTTTCTGGTCTCAGCACCATTTGTGTCTTCATTGACCATATTGTTCTCACCTAGTTTAGTACCAGTTTCATTGCCTTCTTCTAGTGAAACTTCAAACCGCTCTGGAACAGTGTGATCCACATAGTCCTGTGAGTTCTCAGTTTCACTAGGTAGTGCTTGAACTGATGTGTCTATTGTTTCTTTGTTCCTGTACTCATTAGCAAATTCATCAAATACCACATGACATGTTATTTCCACAACAAGAGTTCGTTTATTAAATACTCTGTAAGCTTGTGCATGAGGTGAATTATACCCAAGGAATATTCCCTCATCAGCTTTAGCACTGAAAGCTTTCAATTGAGTCTTGCCATTGTTGTGAATATAACATTTACAGCCAAATACTTTAAAATATGTGATGGAAGGCTTACGACCCTTATACAGCTCATAGGGTATTTTGTCATGTGCGGCGATGATTGCACTTTGATTTTGAGTGTGGCATGCTGTGTTGACTGCTTCAGCCCAATATCCTTCAGCTATCTTGGCATCAGCTATCATTGCTCGAGCTGCTTCTTTAAGCGTTCGGTTTCGCCGTTCAGCTACACCATTTTGTTGTGGAGTTCTTGCAGCTGAGTGTTCATGAGTGATTCCAAGTTGGTTGAGAAAGCTGATCATTTGTTGATTCACGAATTCAGTTCCATTGTCAGAGCGAATCCTTTGAACTGATCTTTCTTTTTCAGTTTGTAGCCTTCTGATCAACGCCGTTAGCTTGTCGTAAGTTTCATCTTTACTTCTCAAGAATTCGACCCACGTATATCTTGAGAAATCATCCACTACTACAAGAGTGAATCTTTTGCCTTTTGGTGTCTGTGGTCTAACTGGACCAAACAGATCCATATGTAGCAGTTGGAGGCAATCAGTTGTGCCTGGTGGATGACTCCTATTCTTGAAGGATGACTTCACTTGCTTCCCTTTTTGGCATGGTACACATACACCTGTTTTCTTATATATCTCCTTGGTAAGTCCCTCAACTAGCTCTTTCTTGGCTAGGTAGTTGATTGTTTTGAAGTTGAGGTGGTTCAGTCATCGATGCCATAGCCAGCTTGCCTCAGCTGATCGTTTTGAAAGAAATCAAGCTTCTGAGTAGCCGGTTGACCAGTCAACAATATACATGTTTCCTCTTCTTATGCCAGTGAGAAGAATTACTCTAGTTGACTTGTCTCTTATGCTGCAGGAGTCTTTAGTGAAGTCAACTGAGTAGCCACTGTCGCACAGCTGACTGATGCTGAGTAGTTTGTGTTTTAGTCCATCCACGTGGGAGACTCCATTTACTACAATTTTTCCATTGACCACGAACCCTTCTCCAATGGTTCGACTTTTGGAGTTGTCTCTAAATGTGATAAGTGGACCTTTGACTTTTTCATAACCGTCGAGATCTTTTCGGTCTCCGGTCATGTGCTTGGAGCATCCGCTATCTAGATACCAAATGTCTTTAGCTTTCTTCATAGATAGGATGCTCTTATCCTGCAAAAACAAGGATTAGCATTTAGGGACCCGTTTCATATCGGGTCCTTATTGATACATCAAGCTTTTTAGAATCCAAACTTGCCAAACTTTCGGCTTTTTATCATTCAGAGATCCAACTGACTTGGATCGCCTGATCAGTTTAGATTTTTCTCTCAACTCTTTTATTCTGATTTGAATCAGTTGAGTGATACCTGTGTTGAGAGTTAGTTGGATAAAACAATTCAACTAATATGCTTTGGTCTTGAGACCTTTGAGTTCTGTGATCAGACCAGTGCTTTGTATGTTTCCAGTTTATTGGATTGAACCTTTTTGGTTCATTTCTGGAATCCAGATACTCGTTATAGTGATGGTAAGGTTCAAACGAGTTTCTTTGATCTCTCCTATAGGTGTTCTGATTGAACTTCTTGGTAGGATAGGCTTGAGATCTAAACTGATTTTTCTTCCTAAAGAAAGCTGATCTATCAGTTTGCCTTGGGGGCATTCTTTGTTGAGCTAGTGGTCTTTGTTGAACTGGAGGCTTTGAACGAGTGAATTGATTTGATTGAACTGATGGTCTTGGCTGGAAGTTGGGCTTCAGTTGGCCTGGTGTTTTTGTTTGGTAGAACTGACCAAATTGTCTGGGCTGAGTTTGAGGATTTTTCAATATTCCTTTGCCTTTGGTTGGCTCAGCTAGCTGATCATGAGATCTAGTGAATCCTTTTAGGATTCCTTTATCACTGGGTTGAGCAATTGCTTTTGCTTTCTCTAGGGCGGTGAACTTGCTATATCCTAGCCCTGAGCTACTAGTTCCAGTTCTTTGATGATTTAATATCTCATCTAGAGTTTGAGATCCCTTTTTGAACTTAAGAGTTACTTTTTCTCTCTCATGGATCTCTTGCTTGAGTTTTTTATTCTCGGCTTCTAGGTCAACAGTTCTTAGTTTCAACTTTTCAAATTCCACAAACTAAGACTCAAGATAATTCATCCTTTCATGATCAATGCTCAGTTTTCTAACTCTATTTCTCAGTTCATCATTTTCATCTTTCAGTTCAACATGCAAGCAAGATATTGAAGCTAATTGATCTTCTAGCATCATAAGTTTCATATCAAGTTCATTGCTAGAAACAGTTGCTTCATTAATATGATAGAAGGAGGTTTGAGAATCAGCTGTACTAACCTCTTCATCATTGTCAGCCATGAGGCAAAATAGCGCTTCATCATCTGAGTTGTAGCCGTCAGAATCAATTCCAGATGGATAGTCTGAATCGTCTAGCACGGCATTCTCGTAATTTGCAACCATTACTTTTCTTTTGAAGAAGCTTCTCCTCACTTTGGCTTTCATATCTTCAGGGAGTTCTGGACATTCATATCTGTAATGTCCTTGTTTCTGGCAGTGAAAACACTCTCCTTGATTTCGGTTGCCACTCCTGAATGGTTCAGCTGACCGTTCAGCTGGTTGTTGAGTTCTCTCATCTTTTGGGATTTCATCAGTTTGAGGTGGAACTGATTGTTTATCCCGAACTCTCTTCAACTTCTCTAGCAACCTGGTAACTGATTGGATTTGATCATTGATGTCTTCAGTTAGATTCTCCTTCTTTCAGTTGTTTCTCTTTTTCATTCAGATGAAGATCCGCCTTGATTTTCTCTGGCTGGTGAGCTCCTAGGTCGGAAGTTGTTCCTTCCCCGAGTGTCTCTAAACTGGTTCCTTTCACCATAGAAAGTTGTATCTTGAGCTGACGATGTTGATGCTTCCTTCTTTCGGTTTAGACTGTACTCATGAGCTTTGACAGAGCAAAACAATTCTCTGGGAGTGATGCTATTTAGATTTCTTGATTCTTTTGTAGCTATCACTTTCATGTCCCATTCTTCAGTGAGATTATCCAAAACTTTGGAATTCATCTCAGAATTGGGATAACTTCTCCCTAGGTTGGTCATCTCACTGATGATGCCTAGAAATCTAGTTTCAATGCTTGAGATGGACTCTTCTGGCTGCATTTTGAAGGACTCGTATCTGTCGACTGCCAGTTGGAGCTTGTTTCCTTTGATGGCTTCGGACTCTTGGCATAGATCTGCTAATAAGTCCCATATCTCCTTGGCAGTTGTACAATTCTTTGTGTCCTTCATTCTGTCTTCATCTAGAGTTTGAAATAGTGCAGCTTGAGCCGCAAACTCTAGATTCTTCAACTTCTTCTCTTTGCTGGTGAGAAGATTAGTTGGCTTTAGGATCCTTGCTGGTTGATTGATATCAACTATGTGAGCATCATTGTCCATCATGATGATGATTGGACCATCTTCAATAACTTTCCACATATTCTCATGGATCAAGCAGAGATGCACCTTCATTCGCCTGCTCCAATTATCATAATTCTTAACTGAAAATAAAGGTAGCTTATGGTTTCCCATAGCTGAAAATGTTAGCACAGATAAGTAGATCTGATTCAGTTGATCTGCAGAAACGGCTGATCCTTAGAATCAACCACTCTGATAACACTTGTTGGTCCCGGGCGAGTCGATATCAGTTTGGAGGGGGGGTAAATAAACTGATTGAAAACTTTTCACTTTAAATGCGGAATAGTAGGGCCCTTTGACTCGCTTTAGAGAAACTTATCTATGCATAAACTGGTTGATCAGTTATGACTGCTTGATGCAGATTGTGTGAACTTGTGTACAGTTTAAAGATATGTAATAGTCAAAACAATACAACACACAAGTGATTAATAGAGGTTCGAAGTCTCAAACTTCTACGTCCTCTCTTCTTTCCGCAGAAGGGAAACTTCACTATATAACTTGAGTTTCTTTACAAATTACACAATGAAGGACAGTTGGCTGAACCTGGTAACTGCTCGTTACCTCAGCGGGTCGACGGCTCACACTTGAAGTCCCTAACTGCTCGCTAGGAAGGTAGGTGCTATTGTCATCTTTACAAGGTTTTAGATCTCTTTCGATCTTCAAGAGGATAGTCTTGAACAAGGGGTATCAACTGATATGCTTCTTCAATTGAGCTAGGTAGTTGATCGTTGTATAGCTGAAACTGAGAAAGCTGCCCTGGCTGAATTGTCAACAACTGGCTGAATATCTCGACTCTTTGAATTCTTCTTCTCAGTTGGACTCTCGCAGTTTTTATCAAATGCTGAACTTGAGCTAATTGGGAGGGAGAAAGAAAAGCTCTTGCTTGAATATTTCAAGAATGTATATGCGAAAGTTGTGGAGGCGAAGAGTGTTTAAAACTTTGATTCACTCGTCTTTTATAGAGGAGTGATTTTATGACCGTTGAGTTCCATTGATCGGTGTCTCTGTTCGCTCATTAATGGCAGATGGTCTTTATTGATCGCTGGAGCTTTTGGTTGAAGTAGCCGTTACTTTGCCAATCGATCTTCATTGGATATTTAATTCCAGGATCATCGTTGAAGCATTTATTCCAAGATTTGCCGGTTTGAGCAATAACTCCAGGGTTCTCTGGCTTCAATTTTTCTAGCAGTTTTGAGTTCTAGTTAGCAGTTCTGAACTTGTCTGTTCAGTTCGGCCATTGCTCCAGTTGGCAGTTTTGAGCTTGTCAGCTCAGTTTGGCCATTGCTCAAGTTGGCAGTTTTGAGCTTGTCAGCTCAGTTTGGCCATTGCTCCAGTTAACAGTTTTGAGCTTTGTTTCTCCAGTTCGACTGATCCCAAGTTCTTGGCTAGCTTGTCAGCTTGACTGATTTCTCTTGAGCTTTCTTGTCAGCTTGACTAATCATAAGCTGGCTGACTTCAGTCCTGGCCTTTAGCTGATCTGTCTTGTTTACTTCAGTTTGGCCATCAGTTGGATATTTCCAGTCTTTAGTTTAAACTGATCTCTTATCAGTTTCTTCAGTCTTAGTCGACTCTTTTCTCCCTCAGCTCAGCTGACTTAGTTGTCAGTTTGTTTCGACTGGTTTGACTTTTGACTCCTTAGTTGAGTTGAATTCTGACTGGATGATGTATCCTTCAGCTTGCAGAACATACTCCAGATTGGTTGACTTTGGCTTTACTTGAGTTCCTTTTTGATGTTCTGGATTGATCAGCTCAGATCTACAACTTGAATTTTAGTGAGTTTTTCATAGATAGTTTTGACATCTCATCAAAACCTTTTCTAGAGGTTCCTTGATAGTTTTTCCTAACAACATGACTCATCATTGAATTTCATCTCACACACCCACGACTCTGCATCTAAGAACATGTAGAAATTAAACTAACATTTCAGAAAATATAGCTAGAAATTAAGAAATTAAAGAAATAGGTAGAGAGAGAGATCGTCGGGCTGGGTTGGTGTAGGATTCACTTTGCTCGATAGAGTTCGAGTCACAACATCAGTCGGACTAGGAGCAGAGTCACGTCTCATCGTTGGGGGCCGGCTGGTGTGAGTGTGTGTGTGTGTGGCTTTGAGTCATGGGTCTAGGTTATCGACGTAGGAGAGAGTGGTGTTGTTGAGCTTGGGCTGAGGTGAGTCATCGATGAATCACTGTTGCGACTGAACTTGCGTCATGTCGTCGCTAATTTGGTTGGGTCTGTGTTGTCGATGTAGGGGAGTCGAGTTCGTTGAGTTGTGTCTAGTCTGCTTCAGAGCTGGAGATGTTGGTCTGAATCGCAGCAAGTGCAGCTGCAGGTCTGGTCAAGGTATTCCCGACGTTAGTCGGCGACAGGTGTTTGTCGGAGATGAGGTAGAAGAAGAGAGGATTTAGAGTTAGGGATTTCTGATTTTTCAAATTGGGGATCTCTTCTTATTTGGAATCTGCCGTGAATTTGAGGAAATGAAGAAAAGAATTTAACTTCAAACTAAGTTAATTGCATTATGGCCCATTATTATTAACTTTCAAAAATTAGAAAAAGGCCCTTTAAAATTTATGAATTCCATAACAGCTCATAGTTGTCTAAAAATACATTTTTACCCCATAAACTTTCAGAAATTAATATCTAGCTCACAACTTCATAAATTGATTATATAAGCCCATAGGTTTCTTATTTTCAGATTTATTTATTAAAATTAGAATTTGGCCCAAATTATTTAATTATGATTATTTGGATACTAGGTGCGGCGCAATTAGGACCCTCATCCACTCTGTGAATTTTTCCAGCTTGGTTACTACGTGCTCTCTTTTATCAGGTGGGTAAAATTATTATTTTCGGAATAAAAGTATATGATATATTCTTTTTGAGACAAAAATATTTTTAATGCAACTTGAATTATCGTGGATGGAATTTGGATAAGAATTGTGTTTCGTACGTATCAGAATAGTGTAACGCACGTACCTAGAGCGTGGCTTACACAACAGAGAGAATATGTATTGTGCATAGTTCAAGATGTATTCTAGATCAGAAGAAGAGTACCCTAAATCCATTATTTCTGTGATTCAAATTCAATTGGATAAATAGAAAGAAATGTGCATGATCCCCCACCACTGAGTACGTTTTAAGAGTACTCACCCCCATATTTTTAATGTTTTCAGGTCAGTGAGCTTGGAGTATCATGAAGGAAATGGGGTGGACATTCTTTTTATACTTAGGTTGATTAATTTGATCTTTTGACCATGTTACCTGAAGTTAGTTATTTTGAACCAAATATTTTATGACGATTGACTTTAAATTAACCCAAGTTAATAGTCAAAAATTATGAATTTATCTATGACTTGAATATAAGTTTTATATTGTAAATTATAAGTTCTTTCTTTGAAAGGAACTATGATCTTTGTTGGAAACTATCTTTGAAATACAAGTATTTTTTAACTAAGTATGTATTTTAAATATTACATTACTGATTATTTTCCTACAAAAATTCAAGAATAAATATTTTGAATGCTTAAAAAAAATCACGCAAATTATTATTATTGATAATTATTTTTCACTTTAAAGAATAGAAAGAGTAACATTTTAAATTATAGAATTTAGGGTGTTACATTTAGTGGTATCAGAGCAGGTCTACTTTCCTGTAGACTTAGTGTGTTTGAAAGAGTTTATATTATTTGATTTTATGGTACGCCACCCATTTCTGCCATGTGATCCTGCTCCAAGGTACGTTTGTTTGATTAATTTATTTTGCAAAATTGTTTAAGTGGTGGACATGGAGAAAGAATAAAAAATGTTGAGAAAAGATTTATGCAAAGAAAGAATGTGAAACGATTTATGCAAAGAAAGAATGAGATGTTGAGAAATGATTTATGCAAATCAATTCTATTATTTTGAAATGCATGATGAATGACAAAGAAGTTACTTAGTCCTCGAAATTTAGAAGAACATAGAAGCTTCCTCCACAGATGTTTCCTTATTTAGATTCAAGGTATTTAGAGATTTATTAGTTAACTTGAACCTAGTAGTATACACTTCATCAATTACCCGCGCGCGTCACGTGAAATATGAGATAAGGCCGATCAAGCGTCGAATGTGAAAAGAAATAACTTCATGCCATATCTAATTAGAGCACTTTAGGGATTCGTCCAACATCCAAATGCAGAGCGCGATGAATCAACAAAATGCAGCGCCCAATGCACCTGCTCCGCCAACTATTAGTCAGGAGATCGAGCAATTTCATCGCTACACTCCACCTAGATTCAATGGTAGCAGTGAACCTCTCATTTCCGAAGAATGGCATGACTGAAGAAGAGCATCGAGGCTTAACTTGGGACAAGTTTAAAGAGATCATTATGGATAAGTACTTCTCTCGCACTTTTTGCATGCAAAAACAAATCGAATTCTGGAGCTGGGATAAGGAAATTTTTCCGTGAGAGAGTACGAGTGAAAGTTTAATCAACTCTCACAATATGCAGCACGCGTAATCGACACAGAAGACCATGAAGACCAGAAGACCGACTGGTTTATGAGAGGCTTTTGACCAAAGATATGTGGAATTCTCGCAGCTCAACGGATCACAGAGTATAGTCAAGTAGTTAGGAAAGCTCACGAAGTAGTTACTGGACTAGAAATAGGTGGAAAACTTAGCCCCGTCATTAGAATCCCTTCTAGAAAGACCTTGATAATCGATAGAATTGCTAGAAATATTAGATTAGACTTTGAATGGAAGGAACTTGTGGCTGGCTTGTATGCTCTTGAAATGTAAGAATTTGATTTAATCTTGGGAATGGACTGGTTAAGCAAAAGTTTTGCGCTGATACACTGCCATGATCGAGAAGTAGCATTTCAGAAATCCAATAAGGAAGAGTTTATATTCCATGGAGCTAAGTTAGGTAGACGACCCAGAATAATATCAGTAATAAAAGCTTTGAAGATGTTGGGGAATGGTGAATGTCAAGGATTCTTAGCGAATGTGATCGAGACGACATCAACAGAACTGACATTGGATAGCGTGCTAATAGTTAGAGATTTCATGGACGTGTTCCCTAAAGAGATAACCAGATTACCGCCAAATAGATAAATCGAGTTTACGATCGATATGGTGCCAGGAGCAGCACCCGTGTCCAAAGTGCCATACCGAATGGCACCATCGAAATTACAAGAGTTGAAGATATAACTTCAAGAACTTCTAGACAAGGGATATATTCGACTGAGCGTTTCACCGTGGGAGCACCGATCTTGTTTGTGAAGACGAAAGATAGTAGTATGAGAATGGGTATAGATTATCGAGATTTAAATTGCCTCACCATGAAGAATAAATATCCCTCACCAAGAATTGAAGATTTATTCGATCAACTAGAGAAGCAAGCGTGTTTTCAAAAATAGACCTAAAGTTTGGTTATCATCAATTGGAGGCAATTCCACTCGCTATTTGGAGTTGGCTGCTGTTGTACATACATTGAAGATTTGGAGATACTATATCTACAGAGGTAAGTGTGAGATTTATACGGACCGTAAGAGTTTAAAATATTTCTTCACTCAAAGGGGTTGAACATAATGCAAGGAAGGTAGTTGAAATTAGTCAAATATTATGATTGCACAATCAGGTATCATCTCGGAAAGGCCAACGTTGTCACGGACGTATTCAGTAGGAAGAAGGTGAATCCCACGAAGGGAATCACGCAACAAGAGGAGTTGATCAAGGATTTGAAAAAGTTGAGTTTAAAGATTGTATCCACGCCAGAAGAAGCTAATGCTATAATTGCAACAATATTAGTTCAATCGATGCTTCAAGATCGACTTAGAATCATACAAAGGGAAGATGATTTTCTACAAAAGATGCGAGCAAGAGAAGTGTTAGACAATTCTAAGGGATTCACGATATCATCATATGGGACTCTACTTTTTAAAGGATGAATTTGTGTGCCAAACAACGACACAATGAGAAAAATCCTGGACGAGGCACATCGAACGCCTTACACGGCACATCCTAGATATACTAGGATATATCAAGATTTAAAAATAAGTTTCTGGTGGTATGGCATGAAGAGGTCAATTGTAGATTATGTTGCTCGATGTTTAGCTTGCCAACAAGTAAAGATAGCACCAAAGACCGTCAGGATTGTTGAATCCTTTGGAGATACTAGAATGGAAATGAGAGCATATTACAATAGACTTCGTGGTTAGATTTCCCAAGACCGTGAAGAATAATGATGCGATTTGGGTTATAGTGGATCAATTGACGAAATCAACTCACTTTTTACCTATAAGAATGACATTTACCATGGATTATTTTACTCAACTATACATTCGAGAAGTAGTCTGACTGCATGGAGTCCCAGTCTTCATAAAATCATATCGAGATCCCCGTTTTACATCAAAATTCTGAAAGAGCTTACATGCAGCTTTGGGCACAAAGCCAAAGTCTTCGATAGCATATCATCCTTAGACAGATGGCCAATCGAAAAGAACTATACAGACGTTGAAAGATATGTTACGGACTTGCATCATAGATTTATGAGGTAGCTGGGCGGCACGTTTACCATTAGTGGAATTTGCTTATAACAATAGTTTCTACTCTAGTGTCGACATGTCTCCATATGAAGAGCTGTATGGACAAACGTGTAGATCACCAGCATATTAGGATGAGTTGGAGAGATAAAAATTTTAGGTCTCGAAATAATTGAAAGAATGGTGGAAGTAGTGGAGAAGATTCGGGATAACATTAAAGTTGCTCAAGATCGACAAAGATCGTATGCCAACAAAAGAAAAAAAGGTTTGCATTTTGAGGTAGGTGACAAAGTGTTTTTGAAGGTCGCTCCTATGAAGGGGGTGTTGAGATTCGGGAAGAAAGGAAAGTTGAGACCTCATTTTATCGAACCTTTCGAAATTTTAGAATGAATTGATGAGGTGGCTTCTCATCTAGCTCTACCATTCGGGTTGTCGTTAGTGTACAATATCTTTCATATTTCTATGCTGAGAAAGTATTTGTATAAACCAAGTAACATCATCAACCATGAGGAGATACAACTCGATAAAGATTTGACTTGTGAAAAGAAACATGTCGCTATTCTCAATAGGAAGACTCACGGGTTGAGGAATCGACAAGTCTCGCTAATTAGAGTACAGTGGAGTAGGCACAGGAAGGAAGAAACAACTTGGGAATGAAAAGAGGAGATCCTAGCTAAATATCCATCCTTAGGACAACCTGGTAAGATAAATTTTGAGGACGAAATTTTTTTTAAGTGGGTAGGGTTGTGACGACCTACTTTTATGTAATTTGAATTATTTTAATTGCTTGAAATTGAATTTTAATTTATTTGATGATGCTTGATAGAATTAGACGAACTTGAGGAAGACCGATATTGCGCCCCTAGTATAGAAAAGAAATTTTAGAACTCAAACTTGGGTCTTAGAATTATTAAATGGGCTTGTTAAACATATTCGACACATTTCTTATGTTCTCTTAAAATAAAAAGAATTTAGTTTATTTTAAGGATAAATATGATATTATAATAAAAATATTATTTATATTCTTATATTTATCCCTATTCTTAAAATAAATATTATAGTTAAAGTTTATCCTAAAATTTAGACTTTTCGTATGATTTTATTCTCATCGTGATCATCCAGAAGTTTCTCGCTCCTATATATAGTAAAATGGCATGATACACTCTCCTTCAAAACTCACAAAATTCATAGCTTTCAGTACCTTAATTTTTTAAAAGAATTTCGACTCCTCACTCAAGCAAGGTTTCAAAACAAAATTCAGGTACCTTCTCGCATATTTAATTTGAATGATGATGAGTTTGATAAATTTATTTTCACAGCTAACATGCCATCTAGCATCTGATTCCAATCTCCTTCAGAAATTTAGAATAAAGTATAAGAAAACAAGAAAGCATGATTTTGTTTAAATTCATTGGTCACATATCAACAAACAAAATTCAATTACCTCATGCTCTTAAATACACACAATCACCATGATTTCCAACTCCTTAAACTAGTCCCCTGACTCACGTTTTTAACAACCAAACCAAGATCAAATTATCATTTATTTTTTATTGCACACCATGTCAAAAAGATTCATACACATGCTCATATATTTCTGCCAATTACCATAGTCTAATTACAAAATTCACATCTCTATATACTTCCTAATTTCCACATCACAATTCACCAACACAAAAATACCAAAACATGACTCATCATTAAATTTCATCTCACACACCGACGACTCTGCATCTAAGAACATGTAGAAATTAAACTAACATTTCAGAAAATATAGCTAGAAATTAAGAAATTAAAGAAATAGATAGAGAGAGAGATCGTCGGGCCGGGTTGGTGTAGGATTCACTTTGCTCAGTAGAGTTCGAGTCACAGCATCAATCGGACTAGGAGCAGAGTCACGTCTCATCGTTGGGTGTCGACTGGTGTAAGTGTGTGTGTGTGTGGCTTCGAGTCGTAGGTCTAGGTTGTTGACGTAGGAGAGAATGGTGTTGTTGAGCTGGGGCTGAGGCAAGTCGTCAGTGAATCACTGTTGCGACTGAACTTGCGTCATGTCATCGCTAAGTTTGGTTGGGTCTGTGCTGTCGATGGAGGGGAGTCGAGTTCGTTGAGTTGTGTCTAGTCTGCTTCAGAGCTGGAGATGTTGGTCTGAATCGCAGCAAGTGCAGCTGCAGGTCTGGTTCAAGGTCTTCCCGATGTTAGTCGGCGACAGGTGTTTGTCGGAGATGAGGTAGAAGAAGAGAGGATTTAAAGTTAGGGATTTCTGATTTTTCAAATTGGGGATCTCTTCTTATTTGGAATCTGCCGTGAATTTGAGGAAATGAAGAAAAGAATTTAATTGCAAACTAAGTTAATTGCATTATGGCCCATTATTATTAACTTTCAAAAATTAGAAAAAGGCCCTATAAAATTTATGAATTCCATAACAGCTCATAGTTGTCTAAAAATACATTTTTACCCCATAAACTTTCAGAAATTAATATCTAGCTCAGAACTTCATAAATTGATTATATAAGCCCATAGGTTTCTTATTTTCAGATTTATTTATTAAAATTAGAATTTGGCCCAAATTATTTAATTATGATTATTTGGATACTAGGTGCGGCGCAATTAGGACCCTCGTCCACTCTGTGAATTTTTCCGGCTTGGTTACTACGTGCTCTCTTTTATTAGGTGGGTAAAATTATTATTTTCTTAATAAAAGTATATGATATATGCTTTTTGAGACAAAAATATTATTAATCCAACTTGAATTACCGTGGATGGAATTTGGATAAGAATTGTGTTTCGTACGCATCAGAATAGTGTAACGCACGTACCGAGAGCGTGGCTTACACAACAGAGAGAATATGTCATGTGCACAGTTCAAGATGTATTCGAAGAGTAGCCTAAATCCATTATTCCTGCGATTCAAATTCAATTGGATAAATAGAAAGAAATGTGCATGATCCCCCACCACTGAGTACGTTTTAAGAGTACTCACCCCCATATTTTTAATGTTTTCAGGTCAGTGAGCTTGGAGTATCGTGAAGGAAATGGGGTGGACATTCTTTTTATACTTGGGTTGATTAATTTGATCTTTTGACCATGTTACCTGAAGTTAGTTATTTTGAACCAAATATTTTATGACGATTGACTTTAAATTAACCCAAGTTAATAGTCAAAAATTATGAATTTATCTATGACTTGAATATAAGTTTTATATTGTAAATTATAAGTTCTTTCTTTGAAAGGAACTATGATCTTTGTTGGAAACTATCTTTGAAATACAAGTATTTTTGAACTAAGTATGTATTTTAAATATTACATTATTGATTATTTTCCTACAAAAATTCAAGAATAAATATTTTGAATGCTTAAAAAAAAATCATGCAAATTATTATTATTGATAATTATTTTTCACTTTAAAGAATAGAAAGAGTAACATTTTAAATTATAGAATTTAGGGTGTTACAAGTGCTGTAGCACCCCAAACTACTCCGTTTGGCCACGTCACTTAACATACAATTTACTTACTTATAATTGTGTTTCTTATATTTAATTGAGCGGAAGCTAAGGTCAATTAGCATGATAAGGCACAATATCATAATTCTCCATGTAAATTTTTTTCGCAATTATAACATACAACCTATCGGATCTACATTGTCACACAACATATTATCAAACGGAAGCATTGCATAAGCCCATCCACATCAACCATGCAATCGTCTAACCTATCGGGCTCATAGGTTTACACAACCCGCCCGTCTAGCACCCTAAATTAACAAATATAATATAGGGTTCAACAACGTACTTCACACATAGAAGGCTCCAAGGTCGAATGACCCGCCTTTAAAAAGGTATACATAATATATCAAGTTAACATAGCGTACCTACAAAAGATCGGGCTATTCCCATTAACAATAATCATTGATCATAAAGCAAAAAGAATGATCAATGTAATAATAATGATTTGAGTATTTCAAAAGAAGAGCATGCAAAATAAACACAAGCTTGTGGGGGTTCTCTTGTGTTCACAACGCTCCTACTCGGGCCCCAACTCCTCAACCTGAAATTCATTAAATGAATGGGGTGAGTATTTAACAACATACTCAGTGGGGAACACTGCAAACAGTTATAACCAATTGCACAAGTGAAGATATAACATATGGATACTTCTTTACTTTTGTGGAGACTAGCCTCAACCTCGTAGGGTCCAAACATCATGATGCCCCCGTTAATGAACGTCTTTATCCCTGTAGGGATGCCCACAAGCTTATTATCCCTCAGGGAGGACATTAATGAGTCTATTATCGACCCCGAAGGATCTCTTTGTCGACCACGAAGGGTCTCTTTCATTTCACCGGTCCGAAGACCCTTCATACCTATACAATCAAAGCACAACAATAACTATAACTTTACACGTGTTCATAGTTTAGAGTTACCCCACCTTATGAGACGCTTTCACAATTACTCAACCTCTGAAATACACCTTAGCCGTGCACAAGTCGTCCACCTCGAACCCCAATACGTCACCTAGCACCTTTTAATTCTCTTTTCATTTTAGATGTCGAGTTATTCAATTAAATCATAATTTGACCAAACTCATGCTATACTTTGCTTTAAGGTCTTCAAACATATCCATACACACAATAATGGATATACCAACACATAATATGATTTTGGACTCAAAATACACATTAGATCTCTTTGAAGCATTTAATCGAGAACATTACGTGCACCCATTTAAACCATATGATCAAGACTCAATTTAAATCCTTTACACCCAACATTTCAAATACAAACACCTTCATCCTTGAGCTCTAACATTCATGGAAATCAACCCCAAACAACCATCACAACACCTCCAACCAACAATCAACATATCAAGGGAAAATTAGGGCAAAATCCAAACCTAGCAAAAAAGAACCATGGAGATTTCAATTTAATGACACATATAGCTTCAATGAAGTAATTAAACCATATGTTTGATATATCAAAGCAAGAAGATCAATAAAATCGAAAAACCCTAATTTTTGGATAACAAACCATAGGTTTGATTCAACAAGAAATGGGTGTGTAATCCCCAAGAAGAGGAGGTATAGAGGTTACCTTAGTTGATGGATGATGATGGTAGAATCCACTCCCAAAAGGTGAAGAATTGTTTGAGAGGAAGGAGAGCAAAATCGCCCAAGAGGAAAGAAATGAGGGAAATGACTAAGTGTTGTGTTTTAAAAGAAATCCGGAAGGAAAATTCCCAGCCCCGCGCGACTGCGCGCGACCCCGCGACCGCGCACATGTGCTCTCGGCCAACACTCCCTGCGAGCGCGCAGCCCTGCGCCGGCGTGCGCCTCTCGTCCACCCCATGGGCGCGCAACCTCCCGCGGCCGCGCACGGCCCCGCGGGCGCGCACCTCCCCCGCGGGCGCGCGGCATGCCAAAATCAACCCTCAAACTAAAAATCGACTCTCGGACATTTTCAGCGAGACCCCCGATCAACTCAGCGTTAGGGTGTTCGAGGCATGACAAAACAAAATTAAACGCAATTACATTCATTCTTTAACACATAACTCTACACTTTAGTATTTAAAATTCAAACTGTATCATACACTCAGTATAATACCACTATGTGCTAAGACATATCGGTTCGAGTAAGACAACCTGCAATAAAACAACGGCATAATACAAACATATTATCATAATTAATATTCAAACAATATTAATTCAACATCATTTTACTAAAATCATAATTTATAATTTAGCAAAAGGATCGGGGTATCACAATCTCCCCAACTTTTAAAAATTTCGTCCTCGAAATTAGCCTAACATTTCTGTTACATTTGGATATCGAGCTAAGATATCAACTTCTTTCTCCCAAGTGGCCTCATCAGGACCATGTCGACTCCATTGCACTTTTATCAATGGAACCTCATGGGTTCGAAGAGTGTGAACTCTTCTATCTAACACAGCAACTGGGACTTCTTCATACGACAAGTCTTGAGAAACTTGTACCGTGTCATATGAAATGACATGACTAGGGTAAGATACATATCGTCTAAGCAACGACACATGGCAAACATCGTGCACACCCGCCAAATCCGGAGGTAGTGCTAGGCGATAGGCAACATCACCTATTTTATCTAGAATCTCGAACGGTCCCACATAACGTGGCTGCAACTTACCCTTCTTCCCAAATCTAACCACTCCTCTCATTGGCGCAATCTTCAAGAATACCTTGTCACCAATCTCAAAGCTCACATCTTTTCTCTTTACGTCGGCATAAGATTTCTGGCGATCTTGAGCTATCTTGATTCTTTTTCTTATCTTCTCAATTACTTCCACCGTCTTCTCAACGATCTCAGGACCTAAGAATCGACGCTCTCCCACTTCATGCCAATGAATAGGAGATCTGCACTTTCTCCCGTACAATGCCTCATACGGGGCCATTCCAATCAACGCTTGGAAACTATTATTATAAGCAAACTCCACAAGTGGCAAGTGGCTCTCCCAACTTCCACCAAAATCAAGAACACATACACGAAGCATGTCCTCCAACGTCTGGATGGTCCGCTCAGATTGACCATCGGATTGAGGATGGTACGCCGTGCTAAACCACAACTGTGTTCCCATAGCTTCTTTCAGACTTCGCCAAAATTTGGACGTAAACCTTGTGTCACGATCTCACACTATCGACACAGGAATGCCGTGAAGACGTACTATTTCATCAATATAAATCTGAGCTAATCGATCCATGCTAAACGTCATTTTCACCGGAAGAAAATGAGCAGACTTGGTCAACCTATCGACAACAACCCAGATTGCATGATGACCTTTAACTGACCGAGGTAATCCTACCACGAAGTCCATTGAAATGTGCTCCCACTTCCACTCGGGAATCTCGAGTAGATTTAACAATCCAGAAGGGCGTTGATGCTCGGCTTTCACTTGTTGACAAGTGATACACTTCGATACGAATTGGCCAATTGACCTCTTCATATTTCTCCACCATGAAACCATCTTCAAGTCCTTGAACATCTTCGTGCCTCCTGGGTGCACAGAATACGGGGTATTATGTGCTTCTTCAAGAATCTCCCTTCTGAGCTCTTCATTCTTCGGCACACACAACCTTCCCTCAAAGAATAGTGTGCCATCAAGTGCAATGGCAAATCCTTGAACAGAACCCTCCAATGCTCTCTTCTTCATTTTGCATAAGAAAGGATCGTCGACTTGTGCTTCACGAACTCGATCACGAATTAGTGGTCGAACCACTAGGGCTGCTAAAATCCCTTGAGTGGTGTTGGAAGGATCCACCACCTCTAAATTCATCTTCTCAAACTCCTTGATCAACTGCTCTTGCTTGGTTGGAAGATAGAACTTCCGGCTTAAGGCATCAGCTACAACATTCTCCTTTCCAGGATGATATAGGATCGTACAATCGTAATCCTTTACCAACTCTAACCATCTTCTTTGACGCAAATTTAACTCCTTCTGGGTGAAGAAGTACTTCAAGCTCTTGTGGTCGGTGTAGATCTCGCACTTACTTCCATAGAGATAATGCCTCCAGATCTTCAATGCATAAACCACGGCTGCTAACTCGAGATCATGCATTGGATAATTATGCTCGTGCACCTTCAACTGTCTCAATATGTACACCAATACCTTTCCATGTTGCATCAAAACGCAACCAAGTCCTTGCTTCGAGGCATCGTGTAGATGACAAAGCCCTCAGTCCCATCAGGAATGGTCAACACTGGGACAGACACGAGACATCGCTTTAATTCTTGAAAGCTCTGCTCACACTTCTCACTCCATTGGAACTTCTCATTCTTCCTCGTCAATCTCGTCAAAGGACCCGATATCTTGGAAAACCCCTCGATGAATCTTCTATAGTAACCCGCTAGTCCTAGAAAGCTTCGGACTTCATTAACATTCGATGGTGTCTTCCAATTGCTAACAGCTTCCACCTTTGACGGATCTACCTCGATTCCATTTGATGTCACCACATAGCCAAGAAATGCCACTCGCTCCAACCAGAACTCGCATTTTGAAAATTTTGCATACAACTCTTCTTTCCTTAGCGTCTCCAATACGATTCTAAGATGCTCAGAGTGCTGCTCATTGCTTCTGGAATAAATCAAAATGTCGTCGATGAAGACTATCATGAATTGGTTGAGGTACGGATGGAACACTCGATTCATTAAGTCCATGAAGACTCCCGGTGCATTGGATAATCCAAAGGGCACCACCGTGAACTCATAATGACCGTAATGCGTTCTAAATGCCGTCTTTGGGATGTCACTCTCCTTGATCTTCAGTTGATGATAGCCGGATCTCAAATCCATCTTCAAAAACACACCGACTCCCTTCAGTTGATCGAACTCACACATCTCCACCGACTCTCTTGGTCGGATTAACTTGTTGTCAAGCAACTCCTGAAGTTGAACCTTGAGCTCTTGCAACTCCTTTGGTGCCATTCTATACGGAGCTTCAGATATTGGTGCCGCACCTGGTACTAGATCGATGATGAACTCGATCTGACGGTCAGGAGGAATCCCTGGCAACTTGTCTGAAAATACGTCGGGAAACTCATTCACCACTGGCACGTCTAACACCTGGACTTCAGTAGACTTTGACTCCACGATGCTAACGAGAAATCCCTGACACCCTTTCTTCTTCAATAACTTCATTGCCTTCATTGCGGTAATGATTATCTGAGTTGATCTCATTCTTGCACCATTGAAGATTAGCTTAGGCTCACCCAGAAAATCAAATTCGACCTCACGATCACGACATCGAATCGTGGCATGATTCCCACTCAACCAATCCATACCTAGGATTACGTCGAAATCACACATCTCCAAGACGTGGAGATGTGCTCTCAGCACTCTATTATTGATTTCTAGCTTCAGGCCATACGCCATCTTGCTAGAAGAAACTTTCTTTCCTGAAGGAATATTGATCTCTAACAATTCACCACTATCTTTGCATGAAATACCAAGCTTGGAACAGAAACTTGCAGATATGAAGGAATGCGATGCACCCGAATCGAATAACACTAAAGCTGGAATATCTGATACTCGAAGAATACCTGACATAGTATCCTCACCTGAATTTGGGTTCTTTTCCTCGCTCTCCAAATCAAACAGTCGGGGCTTCACCTTTCTTTCTTGCTCCTTCTTCTTCTTCGGGCAGCCATAGGACAGGTGGCTCGGGTCCCCACATGTAAAGCAAGTCGTCTGCCCCGCATGGCACTCTCCTAGATGGAACTTTTGGAATTTAGGGCAATGAGCCCTATCATTGTTTCCTCTCTGTGGGACAGGCCTCTGCTGCCATGGCTTGTTTTGCATAGGAGCTTTTCCCTTTTCTTTGTCCTGCGGCTCCTATTTCCTCTTGCCAAAGGCCTCACGCTGCCTTTTGTCCTTCAAGTCCAGCTGGAGCCCATGAGAGATGGCTTGGGCCCTCTCAATTACTTCGCCATAGGTTCTCAACCTTTGGCCTAACAGAATTCCCGCAATTTCGGGATGCAAACCACGCTGAAAACTTCGAGCCTTCTTTTCATCCGTATCCATGATGTACGGAGCATAGCGGGAGAGACGGTTGAACCACCTTCCATATTCGATCACAGTCATTCCTCCTTGCCTTAAGTTGAGGAATTCAGTCACCATCTTAGTCTTGAAAGACTCGGGAAAATATCGGGTGAGTATCAACTCCTTCAAGTCGGTCCACACCAAAGCTTGGCGTTGCTCGGGGGATAGAGTTCGGGAATGGGTTTCCCACCAGAAGCTCACCTCTTATGCAAACTGGAAGATAGCGCAAGAGGCTTTCTGCTCCTCTGTGCACTGGATGTGCTCAAAGATCAGCTCTATTTCCCGGATCCATTTCTCAGTCGCTTCTGGACCTTCACTTCCTTTGAGCCTAGATGGCCCCATCCTTCTAAACTGTTCGACTAAGTCGAACGCTTCTTTTTGGAGCCTAGCTCCTTCAGCTATTCCTCCCCGTCCCATCTACTGGGCCATGTGACCCTGGAACGTCTCAAGAAAACCTCGGGCAAAGTCGGGCCCGTTCTCTCGTGGTGGGGGATCATGGAGACCACCCCCTTCATAACTTGATTCCTCCGCCTCAGGCGGAGCAGGAGCACGATGCGGAGGCATCCTAAAGCCTTTTTTGGCACACATGCTCGTTAGGTCTATGTCATTTAAAGCTAATTCGAAGACTACTAAAGCACTTTTCATCATTTCATAATCAAGAAAGCACACAACTTCCAAGATTTCATTTCTTTAAAGCGTGTACCAGGAATTTAAAACATCATAGTTGATCGTGACAACAGATACATTTCATTCATCTATATTGTCTAACTTCGGACCATTCATTCTTTTCTTTTGTCCAACTTCGGACCATTCTTTTCTTCTTTATCATGCTATCACGATTTAATCAACTCTTAAACTTCTTTAACTTCTTTAACTTCTTTCCCGACACACTCTATTTATACACCCCCATTTCATATTACTCATACTTGAAAACCTTTAAAAGCACATACCTTAGGATCGGAGTCAAGCCGAGTAGCCGTCGTGAACAACCACCCACATTTCTCATTCATAAATCAAACACATACAGAAACGAGTCTACAAGAGCGTAGACCCGCTCTGATACCAATTTATAGCGCCCCAAACTACTCCGTTTGGCCACGTCACTTCACATACAATTTACTTACTTATAATTGTGTTTCTTATATTTAATTGAGCGGAAGCTAAGGTCAATTAGCATGATAAGGCACAATATCATAATTCTCCATGTAAATTTTTTTCGCAATTATAACATACAACCTATCAGATCTACATTGTCACACAACATATTATCAAACGGAAGAATTGCATAAGCCCATCCACATCAACCATGCAATCGTCTAAACTGTCGGGCTCATAGGTTTACACAACCCGCCCGTCTAGCACCCTAAATTAACAAACATAATATAGGGTTCAACAACGTACTTCACACATAGAAGGCTCCAAGGTTGAATGACCCGCCTTTAAAAAGGTATACATAATATATCAAGTTAACATAGCGTACCTACAAAAGATGGGGCTATTCCCATCCCCAATAATCATTGATCATAAAGCAAAAAGAATGATCAATGTAATAATAATGATTTTAGTATTTCAAAAGAAGAGCATGCAAAATAAACACAAGCTTGTGGGGGTTCTCTTGTGTTCACAACGCTCCTACTCGGGCCCCAACTCCTCAACCTGAAATTCATTAAATGAATGGGGTGAGTATTTAACAACATACTCAGTGGGGAACACTGCAAACAGTTATAGCCAATTGCACAAGTGAAGATATAACATACGGATGCTTCTTTACTTTTGTGGAGACTAACCTCAACCCCGTAGGGTTCAAACATCATGATGCCCCCGTTAATGAACGTCTTTATCCCTGTAGGGATGCCCACAGGCTTATTATCCCCCAGGAAGGACATTAACGAGCCTATTATCGACCCCGAAGGATCTCTTTGTGGACCACGAAGGGTCTCTTTCATTTCACCGGTCCGAAGACCCTTCATACTTATACATTCAAAGCACAACAATAACTATAACTTTACACGTGTTCACAGTTTAGAGTTACCCCACCTTATGAGACGCTTTCACAATTTCTCAACCTTTGAAATACTCCTTAGCCGTGCACAAGTCTTCCACCTCGAACCCCAATACGTCACCTAGCACCTTTTAATTCTCTTTTCATTTTAGATGTCGAGTTATTCAATTAAATCATAATTTGACCAAACTCATGCTATACTTTGCTTTAAGGTCTTCAAACATATCCATACACACAATCATGGATATACCAACACATAATATGATTTTGGACTCAAAATACACATTAGATCTCTTTGAAGCATTTAATCGAGCACATTACGTGCACCCATTTAAACCACATGATCAAGACTCAATTTAAATCCTTTAAACCCAACATTTCAAATACAAAAACCTTCATCCTAGGTCTCTAACATTCATGGAAATCAACCCCAAACAACCATCACAACACCTCCAACCAACAATCAACATATCAAGGAAAAATTAGGGCAAAATCCAAACCCTAGCAATAAAGAACCATGGAGATTTCAATTTAACGACACATATAGCTTCAATGAAGTAATTGAACTATATGTTTGAGATATCAAAGCATGAAGATCAACAAAATCGAAAAACCCTAATTTTTGGATAACAAACCCTAGGTTTGATTCAACAAGAAATGGGTGTTTAATCCCCAAGAAGAAGAGGTATAGAGGTTACCTTAGTTGATGGATGATGATGGTAGAATCCACTCCCAAAAGTTGAAGAATTGTTTGAGAGGAAGGAGAGCAAAATCGCCCAAGAGGAAAGAAATTCGGAAGGAAAATTCCCAGCCCCGCGCGACCGCGCACACCCCCGCGATCGCGCACATGTGCTCTCGGCCAACACTCCCCACGAGCGCGCAGCCCTGCGCCTGCGCGCGCCTCTCGCCTGTCCT
The DNA here is from genome assembly GCA_026008535.1 of Perilla frutescens. Lineage (NCBI taxonomy): Eukaryota > Viridiplantae > Streptophyta > Magnoliopsida > Lamiales > Lamiaceae > Perilla > Perilla frutescens. The sequence continues at coordinate 24,040,556 of BRKX01000005.1, forward strand.
GCGGGCGCGCAGCCTCCTTCGGCCGCACACGGCCCCGCGGGCGCGCGGCATGCCAAAATCAACCCTCAAACTAAAAATCGACTCTCGGACATTTTCAGCGAGACCCCCGATCAACTCAGCGTTAGGGTGTTCGAGGCATGACAAAACAAAATTAAACGCAATTACATTCATTCTTTAACACATAACTCGACACTTTAGTATTTAAAATTCAAACTGTATCATACACTCAGTATAATACCACTATGCGCTAAGACGTATCGGTTCGAGTAAGACAACCTGCAATAAAACAACGGCATAATACAAACATATTATCATAATTAATATTCAAACAATATTAATTCAACATCATTTTACTAAAATCATAATTTATAATTTAGCAAAAGGATCGGGGTATCACAATCTCCCCAACTTTTAAAAATTTCATCCTCGAAATTAGCCTAACATTTATGTTACATTGGGATATTGAGCTAAGATATCAACCTCTTTCTCCCAAGTGGCCTCATCAGGACTATGTCAACTCCATTGCACTTTTATCAAAGGAACCTCACGGGTTCGAAGAGTGTGAACTCTTCTATCTAACACAGCAACTGGGACTTTTTCATACGACAAGTCTTGAGAAACTTGTACCGTGTCATATGAAATGACATAACTAGGGTCATACACATATCGTCTAAGCAACGACACATGGAAAACATCGTGCACACCCGCCAAATCTGGAGGTAGTGCTAGGCGATAAGCAACATCACCTATTTTCTCTAGAATCTCGAACGGTCCCATATAATATGGCTGCCACTTACCCTTCTTCCCAAATCTAACCACTCATCTCATTGGCGCAATCTTCAAGAATACCTTGTCACCAATCTCAAAGCTCACATCATTTCTCTTTACGTCGGCATAAGATTTCTGGCGATCTTGAGCTATCTTGATTCATTTTCTTATCTTCTCAATTACTTCCACCGTCTTCTCAACGATCTCGGGACATAAGAATCGACGCTCTCCCATTTCATCCCAATGAATAGAAGATCTGCACTTTCTCCCGTACAATGCCTCATACGGGGCCATTCCAATCGACGCTTGGAAACTATTATTATAAGCAAACTCCACAAGTGGCAAGTGGCTCTCCCAACTTCCACCAAAATCAATAACACATGCACGAAGCATGTCCTCCAACGTCTGGATGGTCCGCTCAGATTGACCATCAGATTGAGGATGGTACGCCGTGCTAAACTCAATTGTGTTCCCATAGCTTCTTGCAGGCTTCGCCAAACTTTGGACGTAAACCTTGTGTCACGATCTGACACTATCGACACAAGAATGCCGTGAAGACGTACTATTTCATCAATATAAATCTGAGCTAATCGATCCACGCTAAACGTCATTTTCACCGGAAGAAAATGAGCAGACTTGGTCAACCTATCGACAACAACCCAGATTGCATGATGACCTTTAACTGACCGAGGTAATTCTACCACGAAGTCCATTGAAATGTGCTCCCACTTCCACTCGGGAATCTCGAATGGATTTAACAATCCAGAAGAGCGTTGATGCTCGGCTTTCACTTGTTGACAAGTGATACACTTCGATACGAATTGGCCAATTGACCTCTTCATATTTCTCCACCAGAAAACCATCTTCAAGTCCTTCAACATCTTCGTGCCTCCTGGGTGCACAGAATACGGGGCATTATGTGCTTCTTCAAGAATCTCCCTTCTGAGCTCTTCATTCTTCGGCACACACAACCTTCCCTCGAAGAATAGTGTGTCATCACGTGCAATGGCAAATCCTTGAATAGAACCCTCTAATGCTCTCTTCTTAATTTTGCATAAGAAAGGATCGTCGACTTGTGCTTCACGAACTCAATCACGAATTAGTGGTCGAACCACTAGGGCTGCTAAAATCCCTTTAGTGGTGTTGGAAGTATCCACCACCTCTAAATTCATCTTCTCAAACTCCTTGATCAATTGCTCTTGCTTGGTTGGAAGATAGATCTTCCGGCTTAAGGCATCAGCTACAACATTCGCCTTTCCAGGATGATATAAGATCGTACAATCGTAATCCTTTACCAACTCTTACCATCTTCTTTGACGCAAATTTAACTCCTTCTGGGTGAAGAAGTACTTCAAGCTCTTGTGGTCGGTGTAGATCTCGCACTTACTTCCATAGAGGTAATGCCTCCAGATCTTCAATGCATAAACCACGACTGCTAACTCGAGATCATACGTCAGATAATTATGCTCGTGCACCTTCTACTGTCTTGATTCGTACGTCACTACCTTTCTATATTGCATCAAAACGCAACCAAGTCCTTGCTTCGAGGCATCGCTGTAGATGACAAAGCCCTCAGTCCCATTAGGAATGGTCAACACTGGGGTAGACATGAGACGTCACTTTAATTCTTGAAAGCTCTGCTCACACTTCTCACTCCATTGGAACTTCTCATTCTTCCTCATCAATCTCGTCAAAGGACCCGATATCTTGGAAAACCCTACGATGAATCTTCTATAGTAACCCGCTAGTTCTAGAAAGCTTCGGACTTCATTAACATTCGATGGCGTCTTCCAATTGCTAACAACTTTCACCTTTGACGGATCTACCTCGATTCCATTTGATATCACCACATGGCCAAGAAATGCCACTCGCTCCAACCAGAACTCGCATTTTGAAAATTTTGCATACAACTCTTCTTTCCTTAGCGTCTCCAATACGATTCTAAGATGCTCAGCGTGCTGCTCCTTGCTTCTGGAATAAATCAAAATGTCGTCGATGAAGACTATCATGAATTGGTCGAGGTACGGATGGAACACTCGATTCATTAAGTCCATGAAGACTCCCGGTGCATTAGACAATCCAAAGGGCACCACCGTGAACTCATAATGACCGTAACGCGTTCTAAATACCGTCTTTGGGATGTCACTCTCCTTGATATTCAGTTGATGATAGCCGGATCTCAAATCGATCTTCGAAAACATACCGGCTCCCTTCAGTTGATCGAACAAATCTTCAATTCTTGGCAGTGGATACTTGTTCTTGATCGTTAACCGGTTCAATTCCCTATAATCAATGCACATCCACATCGATCCATCTTTTTTCTTCACAAATAACACAGGTGCTCCCCATGGTGAAACACTTGGTCGGATTAACTTGTTGTCAAGCAACTCCTGAAGTTGAACCTTGAGCTCTTGCAACTCCTTTGGTGCCATTCTATACGGAGCTTTAGATATTGGTGCCGCACCTGGTACTAGGTCGATGGTGAACTCGATCTGACGGTCAGGAGGAATCCCTGGCAACTCGTCTGAAAATACGTCGGAAAACTTGTTCACCACTAGCACATCTAACACCTGGACTTCAGTAGACTTTGACTCCACGATGCTAATGAGAAATCCTTGACACCCTTTCTTCTTCAATAACTTCATTGCCTTCATTGCGGTAATGATTATCTGAGTTGATCTCGTTCTTGCACCATTGAAGATTAGCTTAGGCTCACCCAGAAAATCAAATTCGACCTCACGATCACGACATCGAATCGTGGCATGATTCCCACTCAACCAATCCATACCTAGGATTATGTCGAAATCACGTATCTCCAAGACGTGGAGATCTGCTCTCAGCACTCTATTATTGATTTCTAGCTTCAGGCCATACGCCATCTTGCTAGAAGAAACTTTCTTTCCTGAAGGAATATTGATCTCTAACAATTCACCACTATCTTTGCATGAAATACCAAGCTTGGAACAGAAACTTGCAGATATGAAGGAATGCGATGCACCCGAATCGAATAACACTAAAGCTGGAATATCTGATACTCGAAGAATACCTGACATAGTATCCTCACCTGAATTTGGGTTCTTTTCCTCACTCTCCAAAGCAAACAGTCGGGGCTTCACCTTTCTTTCTTGCTCCTTTTTCTTCTTCGGGCAGTCATAGGACAGGTGGCTCGGGTCTTCACATGTAAAGCAAACCCTCTGCTCCGCACGACACTCTCCTAGATGGAACTATTAGCAATTAGGGCAATGAGCCCAATCATTGTTTCCTCTCTGTGGGACAGGCCTCTGCTGCCATGGCTTGTTTTGCATAGGAGCTTTTCCCTTTCCTTTGTCCTGCGGCTCCCATTTCCACTTGCCAAATGCCTCACGCTACCTTTGGTCCTTCAAGTCCAGCTGGAGCCCATGAGAGATGGCTTGGGCCCTCTCAATTACTTCGCCATAGGTTCTCAACCTTTGGCCTAACAGAATTCCCGCAATTTCGGGATGCAATCCACGCTCAAAACGTCGAGCCTTCTTTTCATCCGTATCCACGATGTACGGAGCATAGCAGGAGAGATGGTTGAACCACCTTCCATATTCGATCACAGTCATTCCTCCTTACCTTAAGTTGAGGAATTCAGTCTCCATCTTAGTCTTGAAAGACTCGGGAAAATATCGGGTGAGGATCAACTCTTTCAAGTCGGTCCACACCAAAGCTTGGCGTTGCTTGGGTGATAGAGTTCGAGAATGGGTTTCCCACCAGAAGCTCGCCTCTTCTGCAAACTGGAAGATAGCGCAAGAGGCTTTCTGCACCTCTTCTTTTTGGAGCCTAGCTCCTTCAGCTATTCCTCCCCGCCCCATCTGCTGGGCCATGAGACCCTGGAGCGTCTCAAGGAAACCTCGGGCAAAGTCGGGCCCGTTCTCTCGTGGTGGGGGATCATGGAGACCACCCCCTTCATTACTTGATTCCTCCGCCTCAGGCGGAGCAGGAGCACGACGCGGCGGTATCCTAAAGCCTTTTTTGGCACACAAGCTCGTTAGGTCTATGTCATTTAAAGCTAATTCGAGGACTACTAAATCACTTTTTATCATTTCATAATCAAGAAAGCACACAACTTCCAAGATTTCATTTCTTTAAAGCGTGTACCGGGAATTTAAAACATCATAGTTGATCATGACAACAGATACATTTCATTCATCTATATTGTCCAACTTTGGACCATTCATTCTTTTCTTTTGTCCAACTTCGGACCATTCTTTTCTTCTTTATCATGTTATCACGATTTAATCAACTCTTAAACTTCTTTAACTTCTTTCCCGACACACTCTATTTATACACCCCCATTTCATATTACTCATACTTGAAAACCTTTAAAAGCACATACCTTAGGATCGGAGTCAAGCCGAGTAGCCGTCGTGAACAACCACCCACATTTCTCATTCATAAATCAAACACATACAGAAACGAGTCTACAGGAGCGTAGACCCGCTCTGATACCAATTTGTAGCGCCCCAAACTACTCCGTTTGGCCACGTCACTTAACATACAATTTACTTACTTATAATTGTGTTTCTTATATTTAATTGAGCGGAAGCTAAGGTCAATTAGCATGATAAGGCACAATATCATAATTCTCCATGTAAATTTTTTTCGCAATTATAACATACAACCTATCAGATCTACATTGTCACACAACATATTATCAAACGGAAGCATTGCATAAGCCCATCCACAACAACCATGCAATCGTCTAACCTGTCGGGCTCATAGATTTACACAACCCGCCCGTCTAGCACCCTAAATTAACAAACATAATATAGGGTTCAACAACGTACTTCACACATAGAAGGCTCCAAGGTCGAATGACCCGCCTTTAAAAAGATATACATAATATATCAAGTTAACATAGCGTACCTACAAAAGATGGGGCTATTCCCATCTCCAATAATCATTGATCATAAAGTAAAAAGAATGATCAATGTAATAATAATGATTTGCGTATTTCAAAAGAAGAGCATGCAAAATAAACACAAGCTTGTGGGGGTTCTCTTGTGTTCACAACGCTCCTACTCGGGCCCCAACTCCTCAACCTGAAATTCATTAAATGAATGGGGTGAGTATTTAACAACATACTCAGTGGGGAACACTGCAAACAGTTATAGCCAATTGCACAAGTGAAGATATAACATATGGATACTTCTTTACTTTTGTGGAGACTAGCCTCAACCCCGTAGGGTCCAAACATCATGATGCCCCCGTTAATGAACGTCTTTATCCCTGTAGTGATGCCCACAGGCTTATTGTTTAGTGTCTATTTGTACCATTTTATTATAATAATTTTGTTATGATTAATAATTTATTGCGTTAAGTTTTATATCGTTATGTGCTGATTTTATGTGTTTATTTGTGTTTATTGCTCTAACGGTGAATTATGCCAAGTATTGCAAAGCTTAAGCTTTTAATCATAAAAGTAGGTATTTTACGGCAATTAGGTGGCAAGTGCAAATCGAATAATTGAGCTGGATTGTTAAAGGAAGATCAAGATTTTAAAAGGAATTGAGAAAAAAGCACTCGCGCGGGCGGGCTAGGGAGCGTGCACGCCCGGCCCCGCGGTGCCTGCCCCCACGGCGCCCGCCGCCCCCGCCGCGCCCGCTGCCCCCGCCGCGCGCTGTGTGCCCCGCGGCGCTCATGCAGCCCGCCGGCGCGCGGGCTGCTCCCTTTCCTTCTCAGGTCCAGTTCTCCCCGCAATTCCGCTCCTTTTCACTCCAATTCCAACTGATTTTATTTAAATCAGTTCAAGGACTCTGTTGAGCCATTTTTAATTCCTAGGATTTGTAGCTTATTATTACCTAAACCTCTAGAGTGGACTTTTTGGCACCAAATCTTCCACAAAATCCCCTTCATTAATGGATCCCTTACCATCAGCTCCCATCACCTTTTCTCTTTCCTCTCTCTCTCTCTCTCTCTCTCTCTCTCTCTCTCTCTCTTTCGTATCTCTCTTCTCTCTCATATCTATTAGAGATTTTGGGGATTCATTACCTGCCATCATTCACCATTCCACCCATCATCTCAATTTCCATTCCCCCTCACCACTTCATCTCATACCATTCTCTCCATTCTCTACACACACTAAATCTCTACACCATTTTCTCACCATTTTCACACCGTCACCTTCACCTAAGAGAAGAGGAGAAAAGGAAGAGCAAGGGGATCGAACCAAGGAGACGGAGAAGAGACGAGACGGACCAACGACGGGCCATCCGCGGAAGCTAAGCTCGGAGGAGGTTTATATTGTGTTTTTCTTTACATTTCTTGGATGTATTTGTGGAGGTTGTTCCAAACTCTTGAAAGACACTTAATATTATAGAAGTTCGAGTTATTTGCATTTGATTTATGGGATGACTTTCTTCTATAGTATATGTGTTGTTTTAAGCATGTTTAGTGGCTAATCTCTCTATTAGGAGGTAGAGGATCGATGTGGTTTTGATCTATGCTTATTCTTGTTGATTGTTGTTGTTGGAATCGTGCTTTTCCATGTTTAGGTACTTGATCACTACTTGAGCATTGATAGGATTTAGAGGAGTCTTGATTGTGAATCTAAATCCAGAAATTGGTTCCTTCGACGTTAGGTGGATGGGGTTCCTAATCCTAATATGTCAATCTTGCTTGTACGATATAGCTAAGTGAGGTTTAACGGATAGACGGTGACAGTAATTGAAGTTAAACTAATTGGAAGGGACTATCGTATTTGTGAGAGTAGCATTATCAACTTGAATAAAGCATAGTGATAAAACCATTGAGAGAATCTACACCCTAATACCTTAATCCAACTTATGAGAGACTTTGCTTGTCCCGTGATTTGGGCGTCGACTTCTTGCATAATTCTTGGTGAAGCCGCAAGGAACTACGAGTTGAAGAACATTCATTTTAGTCAACTTCCCTCATTCTACGGGATGCCGGCCGAAGATGCTTTGAACTTCATCCGGGAGTTCTATGCCGTTGTTCAAACCTTTCCTCTACAAGGTTTGAACGAAGATCAATTGAAGATGAGGTGTTTTCCTTATACTTTGAATGATCGAGCCAAGACATGGTTCATGGCACTCCCGGCCAACTCATTGGCCAATTGGAATGCCGTCTACAAGAAGTTCATGGCCAAGTACTACGCAAATCAAAAGACCCAAGATTTGAGAGCTCAAATTGTCACCTTTACCCAATCTCCGAATGAAGCATTTCATGAAGCTTGGGATCGATTTAGAGGTCTCCAACAACAATGCCCGCACCACCACCTCGCACCCGAGTTGCTCAACCAATTCTTCTACGACGAGCTTTCTCAAAACTTTCAATATATGGTGGATAATGCCGCAGGAGGAGATATAGGTGCTTGAACCGCTGAAGAGGTCTCTAACATTTATGAGATCATGGCCACAACTTCTCAACAAAAGAGTGCTAGGGGGAAGAGAGCTTTCGTCAATGAAGCCAACCCTAGTTATGATGTGACGAAACAACTTGCCGAGTTGACAAGGCAAGTAGAGATGCTTCGAACCTCCGAGAAACCACCCCAACAAGTGATGACCGTTGAGACTTGTGGGAGTTGTGGAGAGTATGGCCATGGAGCCAACTTGTGCCAAAGGTCGATCGAGCCGAAATTAAGCGAAGAGGCTCATTTTCATGCTCTTCAAGAGCAAGTGCATGCCCTTCAAGGATTCCAACCTCGCCAACCTTTCAACCCATACTCTCAATCATACAATCCGGGGTGGAGAAACCACCCAAATTTCTCTTGGAGGCAACCTCAAAAACAACCACCTCAACCACCACAACAACCACCTCCACCTCAACAAGCCGGAGATAGCCAAGCTCCACCTTATCCGAGGCCGCAACAATATCCGGCCCAACCCAATCATCCGCCTAGGCCGACATTGCAAGACACATTGCAATCCTTCATTCAAGCCACACAACAAATATTTGAATCCGTTGAGGCTTCCGTGAAGAGAATTGAGACTCAAGTAGGCCAAATAGCCGGGACCGTTGGAGAGTTGGCCAAGCAAGCCAATCCGGGCCAGTTGCCAAGCCAACCGGAGCAAGCTCAAGCCATTACCGTGCTCAGGGGAGGCAAGGTGATCGATAACAAGGTGGGAGACTCAAGCCCAATCGAGGAGGTTGAGAAAGAAGAGGAGGCTCCTTCACAACAACAAAAGGAGTCCAAGAAAGAAAGAGAAGAAGTGAAGAAGCCCACACTCCACAAGGCTACCAATGCTTACAACCCTCCAATTCCATTTCCAAGCCGGTTGAGGAATGAGAAACAAGACACTCAATTCCAAGAGTTCTACAAACTCCTATCCAAGGTGAATGTCAATCTTCCACTCCTTGATGTCATCCAAAATGTACCGGCCTATGTCAAGTTCTTCAAGGAACTTGCTTCAAAGAAGAGGAAGTTTGGAGAGGATGAGAAGATAGAGGTATCCGAAGTGGCTAGTGCAATCCTACAACATCAACTACCACCCAAGCTCCGTGATCCAGGTAGTTTTACTCTTAAAATTGCTTTGGGAAATGGCAAAGAAGCGTGTGGTATGCTAGATCTAGAAGCCGGAATTAATTTGATGCCTTGCTCTATTTATAAACAATTAGAGTTAGGTGAATTGAAACCAACTAGAATGTGTCTACAATTGGCAGATAGGTCCGTGAGATATCCTAAGGGAATAATAGAGGACATTCTAGTTAAGGTTGGTGGATTGATCATACCGGTTGATTTTGTTGTATTGGATGTGGGTGATGTGAAAGAAACGGGTAAAGAACACACTCTTCTCCTAGGTAGAACTTTTATGGCTACAACAAACACCTTGATTGATGTTAAAAATGGAACCTTAAAAATGTCGGTGTTAGGAGAAACAATGTCTTTTTCCGTACATGAAATCAAGGCTATTCCCGTCTTCTCATTTGAGGAAAATTGTTCTTACATAGATGCTATTGATGTCTTGGCCGAGGAGGTTTTCTTGCAGGAAATAGGCGCTCCTTAGAGGAGTGAAACCTCGCCCGAGGAACTTGCTATGGATGAAGCCTACCTCAAGTATGGGGGAGACGAGTTGAATGCCGAAGAGATGGGGATCTTGCTAGGAGAAGGCATAAGTCTCATGGAAGTCATGGCCTCGACCGAAGAGGAAGTGAAGCCTACTCCCGAGCTTGAGCTCAAGGAGCTCCCATCTCATCTCAAATAAGTCTTCCTTGACGATGAAGAGAAGAAGCCCGTGATCATCTTTGCCGGGCTAGAAAAAGATGAAGAAGATCTCTTAGTAGCCGTACTAAAGAGGAACAAGCAAGCTATAGGATGGAATCTTTCCTACATCAAAGGCATTAGCCCTTCTACGTGTATGCATCGCATCATTCTTGAGGAAGGGGCTAAGCCGGTTCGTGAAGGGCAAAGGAGACTCAACCCCGTGCTAATGGAAGTCGTAAAGAAGGAGATTCTCAAACTCCTAGCAGAAGGGATCATTTATCCCATAGCCGATAGTGAATGGGTGAGCCCGGTCCATGTGGTGCCAAAAAATGAGGAATAACGGTCGTAGAGAACGACAAAAGAGAATATGTGGCTACTCGAACCACCACTGGGTGGAGAATGTGCATTGACTACCGAAAGCTCAATGCCGCCACTAGAAAAGAGCATTTTCCCCTTCCTTTCATTGATGAAATACTTGATAAACTTGCCGGGCATAGTTTTTATTGCTTTCTTGACGGTTTATTGGGGTATTTTCAGGTTGCCATTGTTGGGGTTTTTTCGAATTAAACCACCACAGGATCATTTGGTTGTTCATTAATCCGTGTTCATGCAAATCATAATTTTATGTAACGTGCATGTTTATCACAGTCTAATCAAAAGGCATGCAAAGCAGATTCGAATCTAATAAAGCGGAAGACATAGAAACGAATCTACTTACAAATCGATAGACGGTCTGTGGACAAGATTAAAGATCTAATCTTGCTGTTGAATGAACTGTAAATGGCGCCACCTAGCACTCAAAATTTCGACCACCACTGTATTCCACTCCAAGATCTTCTGTTGTATTCCCGGACTGTATCTAGATTCAGAGTGGGCTGAAATCTATTAGATAGGGTTGTGGAATCTGTGGATAACTTTGAGAGACAAAGAGGGGCTGATTTCTAATGAATATTATCATCAAAATTTCGTGCCCCCCCTCCCCTTATATATAGGGAGGGGCAAAATTTCATGTTCCAGCCCTACTGGGCTGGGTCTCTATCTCAAGTTCAATATCCAGTCCACTATCAGTCAATTGGGCTACAACAGGGATCTAGAGGAATATTAAATTGGCCCACTAATTTATTTAATATCCAATATCCAATAAGCCTAGAATATAATTAAATAAATTAAGTTTTACTTTTATTCCACTAAAGAAGTAAAACTGACCTACCAATTTAATACATATTTACGAATATGCTTTCTCCTTTAGTCCAGCCATTCCCCGTGTTTAGGATATAATGTTCATTAATTAATTATGTCAGCCTCTGACAGCTATAATTAATTAACATCTATAACCTTGAGTAGTACCACACAAGCTTTATTCATGTACGGAATAAATTCCACCTGCAGGGTTTCAACATGAACTTGTGTTTCCTCAAGAGAACATCATCAACCTGGCACACCAGGACACGGTGCTCATGCATACTGCTCGAGACATCATGTATACATTGTTATTACCCAAGATATCGAATTTGATCTACGAAAAGATCTCACCCATTGATAAATCAAAGTAACAGACAACGCACACATATGCTCGCCAATATCACATGAGTTCAGAACCCGAACTCTGTGGATCTTTATTCTCTCAGTAACTGGGTCAGAGATAGAGAAGAGTATCCTATCGTGATCCTCCTCAATACACTAACGAGTGTACTAGAATAATCAGTTAGTCAAGATAAACTAACTTATCAGATTATTCTACGGTGTACCGATGGTATGTTCAGGACCATCTAAGCCGTGAGCTCTTTAATACATTACAAGGTTCTAATGATATGATCTTACCGCGTGACTCCCCACACCATATCATCTACAATGTAAGTATATGGAACATTGCATAAAACAATTATAGAACATAATCTAAATGCAAACAGTGACTGCAAATACTTTCATTTCATATAATCATATCATCAGAAAAGTATACAAAGACAAGTCTTCCAGTATACAAAACTAACAATCTCCCACTTATACTTAAAGCATGTCTTTCAAGCATAATAACTAACTGGCTAACTCTCCAATCAAAACTATCAACTCAAACTGCGCCCTTAGGTCTGCATCTCACTCCCATTTTCTCCACGTGACCATTAAAGGTCTTAGCCGCTAGGCTCTTCGTGAATGGATCAGCCAGGTTGTCCTCCGATGCAATCTTGACCACCACCACGTCTCCTCTCTTAACGATTTCTCGTATAAGATGGTACTTTCTCTCTATGTGTTTACTTGCCTTGTGGGCTCTGGGTTCCTTCGAATTTGCCACTGCACCAGAGTTATCACAGTATATCGTGATAGTCTTAGGCAAATCAGAAACCACGCCCAAGCCCACTAGGAACCCGTGGAGCCAGACAGCCTCTTTTGCAGCCTCAGAGGCAGCTACATACTCAGCTTCCATGGTAGAATCCGCAATGCATTTCTGCTTAATGCTCCTCCATGCGATGGCTCCACCTCCTAATGTAAACACATAGCCCGAGGTAGACTTACTCTGATCTTTGTCGGATTGAAAATCTGAGTCCGTGTAACCCAAAGGTACTAGACTATCAGAGCGGAAAACCAACATGTAATCTGGAGTCCGTTTAAGGTACTTGAGAATGTTTTTGACCGCAGTCCAGTGACCTTGTCCAGGGTTGGATTGATATCTGCTTACCATGCCCACGGCATAGCATATATCAGGCCTAGTGCATAGCATAGCATACATCAAACTTCCCACAGCCGAAGCATATGGTACTTTCTTCATTTCATCTATCTCAGACTGTGTTTGGGGACACATTTCCTTGGATAGATGAATTCCATGCCTGTAAGGTATAAAACCTTTCTTGGAATCTTGCATGCCAAATCTAGCTAGCACTGTATCGATATAAGTCACCTGGGACAGACATAACATCCTTTTCTGGTGATCACGAATGATCTTGATGCCAAGGACATGTCTGGCTTCACCCAGATTCTTCATGTCGAACTGCTCGGACAGCCACACCCTAATGTTTGACAATGCCTTCTTACTGTTTCCAATAAGCAAGATGTCATCAACATAAAGTACGAGGAATACCACCACGTTTCCGTCACATTTCTTGTACACACAGCTCTCATCCGGACTTTGCACGAATCGATATGACTGGATAACCTCGTCAAATCGGATGTTCCAAGATCTTGATGCCTGCTTAAGTCCATAAATAGATCTCTTAAGCTTACACACCAAGTGCTCTTGGCCTTTAGCAATGAATCCCTCTGGTTGCTTCATGTGAATGTTTTCCTCAAGACTTCCATTTAGGAAAGCTGTCTTGACATCCATCTGCCAGATCTCATAATCCAAATGAGCGGCAATAGACAAGAGAATCCGAATTGACTTAAGCATGGCTACCGGTGAAAAGGTTTCCTCATAATCGATCCCTTCTTTCTGAGTATACCCTTTTGCCACCAATCTAGCTTTGAAGGTTTCAACCTTCCCATCAGATCCTCTCTTGCGCTTGTAGACCCACTTATAGCCAATGGGTTTTATCCCATCTTATGGTTCTACAAGTTTCCAGACTTGATTGTGATCCATAGATCCAATCTCAGACTCTATTGCAGTTTTCCAAGAATCTGCATCTTTATCTCGAATTGCCTCGTCATAGGTCCTGGGATCCAATTCATTGAGACCCTCTGGGAAATCTGAAGCCTCTCCCAGACCAATGAATCTATCAGGTTGGCGTACAACCCTCCCACTGCGACGAGGCAGTTCCTATACTTCTGTGACACGTTGTGCAGTGTTTGGTGGTTCCTCTTCTTGTACAACCGGTGTAGGATTCGATCCTCCCCTTAACTCCTCAAGGATGATATGACTCCTTGGTTCGTGGTTTATAACATAGTCTTCTTCTAAGAATGGAGCATTGGTGCTAACAATGATCTTCTGATCCTTAGGACTATAAAACAAACCACCTTTTGTTCCTCTAGGATATCCAACAAACAGCCTTACATCAGTATGGGGCGTCAGCTTATCAGCTTCCTTGTCCAACACCTGTGCTGGGCTATCCCAAATCCGAACATGGTTCAAACTGGGCTTTCGTCCAGTCCATAGTTCTGTGGGTGTAGCAGGAACTGATTTCGTTGGAACCAAGTTAAAAATGTAGGCTGCTGTTTCGAGAGCATATCCCCAGAACGAAATGGGCAACTCAGAATAACTCATCATCGATCTAACCATCTCTAACAGTGTACGATTCCTACTTTCCGCCACGCCATTCTGCTGTGGCGTTCCAGGCGCAGTCAACTGGGATGTAATCCCACTCTCTGCCATGTAATCCCTAAATTCGCTTGAGAGGTACTCACCACCATGATCAGAACGTAGTGATTTGATACTTCTGCCTGTTCATTTCTCCGCTTCCGCCTTAAACTCTTTGAATTTCTCAAAGCATTCAGACTTGCGACGTAATAGGTAGATATAACCGTATCTAGAGTAATCATCAATGAGAGTGATGAAATACTCGAACCCTCCTCGAGCTTGAACTGACATAGGGTCGCACAGGTCAGAGTGAATCAAATCTAATAGCCCTTCAGATCTATTTCCTTTTGACTGGAAAGGACGCTTGGTCATTTTATCTTCCAAACAGGATTCACACAAAGGAAACGATTCCAGTACCAAAGAAGACAGTGGTCCATCGTTTACAAGCCTTTGTATCCTCTTAAGGTTAATATGACCTAGCCTTAGATGCCAAAGATAGTTTGATTCAATTCCGAAGGTTCTTTTCTCTTGTTAGGGTTTATGATCGATGTATTCAACAGTTGTCTATGCGTAGTGTTTTCAGTTGGTTTAAGAAAGTATAAGTGTCCATCCAATGTGCTAGAACAGATAAAATGTTAACCACTAAAGATAACTACTTTGTTATCAAAAGAAACAGAATATCCATCCATAATCAATTTAGAAACTGAAATCAAGTTTTGCCTAAAACCAGGCACATAAAGACAATCTTTCAAAACCAAAGTTCTATCACTACTGAAAGGTAAAACAACGTCTCCCACTGCAACAGCTGCCACTCTCGTAGCATTGCCTATGTAGACGGTGATCTCGTCCTCACTGAGCTGTCTTTTTACCAGGAACCCCTGTAAAGACATGCAAACATGATCAGTAGCTCCAGTATCTACTACCCATGACTGGGTAGAACAAGTTGCTAAACATGTTTCCACAACCAGAGTGTGAGATGTACCTCTCTTCTTCTTCTTGTTAGGACACGCCGCCTTCCAGTGACCTGGTTGGCCGCACTTGAAGCACTTAGTCTTCGACTTGAACTCCTCAGGAGGAAACTTTGTCTTTGGCTTCTTTGCCTTAGGCGCCTCATCTACAGCCTTCTTAGGTGCGTTTCTCTTCTTCCTTTTTCCACCAGAAGAAGACGCTCCTTTTTCAGCTATGTGGGCCTGAGGATCGCTCTTTTGGAGCAATTCAGCAGCCTGAAGATCTATGAGCAGTTCAGTCAGGCTGACATCCCTTTTAATCATGTTAAAATTCAGCCTGAACTGCTCAAACTTCGAGGACAAGCTATGAAGAACAATGTCGATTTGAGAATCACCATCTAGCTCTCCACCCAAGGTCTCGATCTCAGATAAATACCCCATCATCATGAGAACGTGATCCCTAACAGGTGTGGAGTCAGACATTCTCACATCCATTAGCTTCTTCATTGCCAAATGGCGTGCCGAGCGGTTCTGATAACCGAATAGTTGCCTAAGGTTGTACATGATATCATAAGCGGTTTTCATAGGCTCATGCTGATGTTGCAACACACTTGACATAGAAGCCAAGATGTAACAGCGCGCTATCTCATTAGACCTAACCCACTTATCATATGCAACCTTTTGGGCTTCGTCAGAACCCTCATCTGGCGTCTAAGGACAAACCTCTTCAAGTACAAACTTGTGTCCCTCAGCAACAAGAACTAAGTTAAGATTACGAATCCAGTCATTGTAGTTTTCACCGACAAGTTTGTTTTCTTTGAGGATTCAGGACAGATTGGAGAGTGCCATAGATGATATGAAATAACTGAAATTAAAACATGCAGTACAGTCACAAAATACGTTTAGGATAAACAGTATATAATCGAAAGCCTCACAAAAATTATATACTTTTCCACCGACACTTTAAAAACGTCTTTTATAAGCCACAATAGTGTGGACGTTTATAAAATTCATTTTTAAATAGGTTAAACCTTTAATTTGCCTCCAGTTGAGTTTCCTTACAACAAGCAAATTAATAGCCGGATAATAAACATGGTCATGTAATCGTCTAACTGATAAGCCACGATCGTGTGGACGTTTATCAATAAATTACATCTAAGTGTGCACACCATTATCTTTGCACCAAGATCACTACTCGAATTTAACCGCTCCAGATGGAGGAGTCAGTTAGTTCTAATAGTGTTCTACAGCTATCCATTTAGGAGATTTAATTTCTAGAGAAATCTGTGATATGACACATCCGATATGGAGGAAGACCGATGTCAACGCGCATGCCCATCACTTCTCAATTAAACCAGATTTTAATGGAGACCGTATGAGATTTCTACATACTTTGGTATGAATCTCTCCCACTTAGTTATTTATATTTGAGATTTCATTTTATCCCATTATCGAACATGCAAACATCACATAAAATGATAAACATCCATTGCATGCTTCAACATAATAAGCAACAGTAATATTCCAACTATCATGGCTTATATCTCATGTTGATTGATGAGATAAAACTGGAAAGTCAGCTCCGGAAACAGGCTAGGAACCGCCGCCCCCTTCACCGCGCCTCGCCGAAAAATCCTAGCTCCATTTAAGGTTTTCGGGACGTAAACCAGTGAACCTTCCTTTTTGGTGCTGAACCACTTTCCTCCTTTGAGTTGATCTCCGATCTTTATTCAATACAGGCTATCTATTCCAAGAGGAAAAATCTAATATTGCTAGAATAAAAATTACAACTCAAAAACTCGGTCTAACAGCTTTATATCTATTACATTAAAACAACGTAAAATAAAACCTAGACCTAATCCATTGATTTTCTCATGGATTAAAATCACGTAGCCAAACTGGCATACGGCCAAACATCCATTCAACATAAACATACATCACATAAAATAAAGGAGCCATGATAGTTGGTAAACTTGCAAATAAACACAGTCTACAAAACCAACAATCATGTATTATATGATCCACATAAAATAACATATGATATATATGCATGAATATTAAATAATAGTCAAATTTTACAATTAAATAAATTAATTAATTCGATATTATCCACAAGATAAAAATTGGAAATTAAAATAATTATCCACCAATTTAAATCTTGTATATTTTCGAAAATATCATCAAAATAAATCTGGAAATTATTTATAATTATCCACCAAATTTATTTAATATTTTCTAACCACCCTAATTAAATAATAATTGGATATATTGATATAAATCAAAAATCTAATCCAAATATTATCCATAAGAATCTAAATCTTTAAGGATAAGGTTTTGAAGATTTGATCCACTTCAAAATCTTCCAAAACCTATCCAAAATTAAATTCTTATCACAATTGGATTTTGATAATTATTTGTATATATCCAAAATCACCTTATCCAATTTAAATCACATAGATTTCGAAAATATCCAAATAATAAATCTGGAAATTTGATCCACTTCAAATTCTTCCAAATTTAAAATTCTATTTTCAAATCCATCTAGATTAAAATTAGGAAAATTAAGATATACATCAAATAATATCAAATCTTAATCCAATATCATAATTTTCGATCCCCATTAATAAATAAATCTGGAAATTTGATTTTGATCAAAATCTATTCCAAATTAATTTAATAATTTTTGAAAATTACATAAAATAACATATTTGGAAATTTTGACATTAATCAAAAAACTATTCCAAATAAAATGCATAAGTTTCGAAAATAGCTACAATAATAAATCTGGAAATTTTGATCCACTTCAAAAATTACCAAATTTAAAATTCTATTTTCAAACTTATCTAGATTAGAAATAGGTAACTTAAGATATACATCAAAGATTACCTAATCCTTTTCTAATCAACAAAATTTTCGAAACATATCCAAATCAAATCTGGAAATTTTGATCTTGATCAAAAATCCATCCAAATTTGATTCTAGTTCATCAAAAATTTAAACACAAAATTAGGGATTTAATTATCCTCAATTTTTGAAAAATTGAGCTCCAATTTTTGAACACCACCATGAAATAAATCTGAAAATTTGAAGAACATCAAATATCATTCCAAATTTAATTTCATGATTATCGAAAATTACATAGACTTCCAAAACTAGAATTTTCGAATTCAATCAAAAATTGTTCCAAGTTTTGAATACCTTAAAAAATCGAAATACATGGCAATTAAATCTGAAAATTTAAACACCATAAATTTATCATCAAATTTAATATGTAGTTCGAAATTTATGCAAAAATTAATTCTAGAACAGTGCCAAAACCTGCTCTGATACCAGTTGTTGGGGTTTTTTCGAATTAAACCACCGCAGGATCATTTGGTTGTTCATTAATCCGTGTTCATGCAAATCATAATTTTATGTAACGTGCATGTTTATCACAGTCTAATCAAAAGGCATGCAAAGCAGATTCGAATCTAATAAAGCGGAAGACATAGAAACGAATCTACTTACAAATCGATAGACGGTCTGTGGACAAGATTAAAGATCTAATCTTGCTGTTGAATGAACTGTAAATGGCGCCACCTAGCACTCAAAATTTCGACCACCACTGTATTCCACTCCAAGATCTTCTGTTGTATTCCCGGACTGTATCTAGATTCAGAGTGGGCTGAAATCTATTAGATAGGGTTGTGGAATCTGTGGATAACTTTGAGAGATAAAGAGGGGCTGATTTCTAATGAATATTATCATCAAAATTTCGTGCCCCCACTCCCCTTATATATAGGGAGGGGCAAAATTTCATGTTCCAGCCCTACTGGGCTGGCCCTCTATCTCAAGTTCAATATCCAGTCCACTATCAGTCAATTGGGCTACAACAGGGATCTAGAAGAATATTAAATTGGCCCACTAATTTATTTAATATCCAATATCCAATAAGCCTATGATATAATTAAATAAATTAAGTTTTACTTTTATTCCACTAAAGAAGTAAAACTGACCTACCAATTTAATACATATTTACGAATATATTTTCTCCTTTAGTCCAGCCATTCCCCGTGTTTAGGATATAATGTTCATTAATTAATTATGTCAGCCTCTGACAGCTATAATTAATTAACATCTAAAACCTTGAGTAGTACCACACAAGCTTTATTCATGTACGGAATAAATTCCACCTGCAGGGTTTCAACATGAACTTGTGTTTCCTCAAGAGAACATCATCAACTTGGCGCACCAGGACACGGTGCTCATGCATACTGTTCGAGACATCATGTATACATTGTTATTACCCAAGATATCGAATTCGATCTACGAAAAGATCTCACCCGAACTCTATGGATCTTTATTCTCTCAGTAATTGGGTCAGAGACAGAGAATAGTATCCTATCGTGATCCTCCTCAATACACTAACAAGTGTACTAGAATAATCAGTTAGTCAAGATAAACTAACTTATCAGATTATTCTACGGTGTACCGATGGTGTGTTCAGGACCATCTAAGCCGTGAGCTCTTTAATACATTACAAGGTTCTAATGATATGATCTTTCCGTGTGACTCCCCACACCATATCATCTACAATGTAAGTATATGGAACATTGCATAAAACAATTATAGAACATAATCTAAATGCAAACAGTGACTGCAAATACTTTCATTTCATATCATCATATCATCAGAAAAGTATACAATGACAAGTCTTCCAGTATACAAAACTAACAGCCATAGCACCGGAGGACCAAGCCAAGACCGTATTTACGTGCCCCTTTGGCGCATTTGCGTGTAGAAGGATGCCATTTGGACTATGCAATGCACCGGGCACTTTCCAAAGGTGTATGTTCTCCATCTTCTCCGAAATGATTGGAGACTTCATTGAGGTATTCATGTATGATTTTTCGGTCTTTGGATCCTCATTTTCTGATTGTTTAGAGAAGTTAGAACTTGTCTTGAAAAGATGCATAGAAAGTAGTTTAACTCTTAGTTGGGAAAAAAGTCATTTTATGGTCACTAGTGGCATAGTCCTTGGTCATGTTGTGTCTAAGGAAGGGATGAGTGTAGATAAGGCTAAGGTAGATGTAATTGAAAAATTTCCTCCACCCGTTAATGTTAAAGGAATTAGAAGCTTTCTAGGCCATGCCGGTTTTTACCATCGGTTTATTAAAGACTTCTCAAAACTTAGCCAACCTCTATGCCATTTACTTGCTCAAGATGTTCCTTTTGAGTTTGATGAAAAATGCTTGCATTCTTTTAATACTCTTAAGGAGAAATTGATCACCGCACCCATTGTTGTTTCCCCTAATTGGTCTTTACCTTTTGAGATTATGTGTGATGCATCAAATTCCACCGTGGGCGCCGTTTTGGGTCAACGTATTGATAAAATTCTTCGTGTAATTTACTATGCTAGCCTTATCTTGAATAGTGCTCAAGTAAATTACACCACAACCGAAAAAGAATTGCTTGCCGTTGTGTTTTCATTGGATAAATTTAGATCCTACATCTTAGGTTCTAAAGTAATTGTGCATAGTGATCATGCGGCTTTAAGGCATTTGTTGACCAAACCACAAGCTAAACCTAGACTCATTAGGTGGATTTTGCTTGTGCAAGAATTTGATGTTGAGATTAAGGATAGAAAGGGGTGTGAAAACGTGGTAGTGGACCATTTATCTTGCCTCCCTGTTGATGAAAATTTCAATCTGTTCCATGAAAAAGGAGTTGATTGTGATGCATTTCCATATGAGCATGCTCTTTAGCTTAATTCCTCTCCTTGGTATGCCGATATTGTCAATTATGTTGCTTGTGATAAAATAAGACCTAACCTTTCTTTTCAAGAAAAGAAAAGATTTTTGGCAATGTGTAGGTATTACTTTTGGGACGATCCATACCTTTTCCATTTGGGAAAAGACGAGATAATTTGAAGATGTGTCCCGGAAGAGGAGCAAACCGATCTTCTAGCCTTTTGCCACTCGTCTCATTGTGGTGGTCATTTTGGAGGGTGAAAGACGGCTAGAAAGATCCTACAATCCGATTTGTATTGGCCTTCAATTTTTAAAGATGCTTATGCTTACTCGATTTTATGTGATAAATGCCAAAGGCTTGGTAATATTGGGAGAAGAAATGAAATGCCTCTAAATATCAATCTAGTTGTTGACATTTTTGATGTTTGGGGTATTGATTTTATGGGACCATTCCCTAACTCTTTTGGTTTCGAGTATATCCTGTTAGCGGTCGACTATGTGTCAAAGTGGGTTGAAGCAATCCCCACTAGGTCTTGTGACGCTAATGTGGTTATCAAGTTTGTGCAGGAGCACATTTTGAGTAGGTTTGGATTCTCTAGAGCAATCATACGTGACGGTGGAACTCACTTCACCAATAAGCTTTTTGCAAAATTGCTAAAGAAAAATGGAGTGACTCACAAGGTGGCGACTCCATATCATCCTCAAACTTCCGGTCAAGTTGAGACGAGCAACAAACAAATCCAAACCATCTTGAAGAAGACCGTGAATGTGACGAGGAAGGATTGGTCACAAAGGCTAACGGATGCTCTTTGGGCGTACCGGACGGCCTACAAAACCATCCTAGGGATGAGCCCATACCGCCTCATTTATGGAAAAGCATGCCATCTCCCCGTTGAGATCGAGCACCGAGCCTATTGGGCTATAAAAGTGGTAAATTGTGACCTAACAAGTGCGGGAGAGGAGCGAGCTTTGCAATTTTCCGAGCTCGACGAATTGAGAAACGAAGCCTATGACAATGCCAGGATTTACAAAGACAAAGTGATGAGGCTACACGATAGGCGAATTGTCAAGAAAGAGCTCACTCCGGGCATGAAAGTTCTCCTATTCAACACTAGATTGCGGCTCTTCCCCGGAAAACTCAAATCACGTTGGAGCGGACTGTTTATCATTGAAGAAGTGTTCCCCTACGGAGTGGTCACATTGAAAAATCCGGTGATGAATGTTACATTTCAAGTGAACGGGCACCGAGTCAAGCCATACTATGAAGGGTTTTCACACGAAGCCGATGTGGAGGAATTGAAACTTATCAATTCCGATTGAATCTTCCAAAAACTTCATCTAGCTCGAGACATTAAAATGAGCGCTGCATGGGAGGCAACCCATGATTTTTATTGTTCGATTTTATTTTCTCTTGTCTTAATTTTAATTTGTTCATGGTATTTTGTGGTGTGGAAATTTTTTTTTTTTAATTGGGGAAATAATTTTGCAGGGGTGGAGAGGAGGAAGAAAATTGGAGAAAGAAGTGCAAATTGCGAGATGTTAAAAAACACTGCCCGGGCGGGCATCGCAGCACGGGCGGGGCGTGAAAATGACGAGACACCCTCGCCCCCGCCGCGCCCTTGTGCCCCCGCCACGGCCCCTCTCGCCCAGCACGCCCCCGCGGTGCTAATGCCCCCCGCGAAGCTCCCTCCCGCGCGCTCCGCCGCGCAACCCACCCCCGCGGGGCTCCTCCTCCATGCCCCGCGGGGCTCTCTCTCTTGCTCTCATCCTCTCTTGCTCCCTCTAACCGACACCTTCCCCCCCGGGGCCCACCTCTTTTAACACTTGTGGTCACCATTCACCACTTGTACTCTCCCTCTGGACACTTGTACTCGCCCTCTTCAACAATTATTCACCTAACTCCTTCACTCCCTATCTCATTCTACGCACCTCTTCCATTTCTCCCAAATTCCACTCCCAATTCTGCTCCAATTTATAGCAAACATACCAGTAATATTTTCCCAAATTCTTCCTCTCTCTCCCTTAGCCCCGCCGCTCCGTCCAGCCCTCACCGCGCTACACCGCCCCGCCGGGCTGTTTTCTTGTGCTCCACCTCCATCTCCACATTGTTGCTGCACTTTCTCTCTCTGCACATCTTCAATTTCCACAAAATGGGCCCAAAAATGATGTTGCCCAAAATTTTGGGAGGAAAGGGAAAAGCAAAAAGTGGCAATACTAGCAAAGGACAAGAAGGCACGAGCTCCCCGCCAATGGTATCGGACCTCTGCTAACAATATGGAGCTCCATTCCTCATCACCACACTAAATGAAGGTAACCGTTACCTTACTCTCCGTAGCCATGAGATATCTTGTCCTCGCTACATTGATTGGAAGTTGATGCGGGAGTTGAATTTAGAAAAGCAAATTATGGAGTATCTTAAGGTGTTAAATTTGCAGACCTTTGCTAGGATGCAATATTATACTTATGATAATGTCGTGCTTGAATTTTTGGTGTCGTTTCATCATGATGAGGAGGAGGGAAAGAGTTGTACCTTTAGGATGTTTGATTTGCAATATAACATCACCTTGGCTGAATTGTGGGATTACTTTGATTTCCCAACTGTGGGGATCAAAAGCATGCCATCTGATTTCAATGCTGCGGATGCATGGTATGAAATTTCGGGATTCCGGAATTGGAATACAAAGGGCATTCTGAGCAAATTCATTGAAGATCCCGCCTTGTCCGTTGTTCACAAGTTCTTGGCATACAACATTTCGGGCAAAGAGCAAGCCAACAAGATGAACTCAACGGAGGTCTTTCTTCTTTGGTGTGCCAAGAAAGGTAGGAAAGTGTGTCCATCCACCTTCATTTTGACCACTATCAAGGACGCAATCATGCGGAAAAACCAGCACCCTTCCTTCTGTGCATTCATCTCCGCCCTTTGTGTCAAAATTGGAGCGCTTGATGAGGATGCCCCAGCTCCCACTGGCTACAGAAGGCTCGACGCCCCCACAATTGATAAAGGGGAGCTCAAGCGAGCTGAAGTGATTTACAATGAGCGACAGGTGCGACCTCATGCAAAGAGAACTTGCGTCTGCACCTTGAAGTAAATCCAGCGCAGCACCATGGAGCTAACAGGAGGGTCCTCGTCGGCACCACAAGAGCCCAATGAGGAGGGTGACGATGAAGGGCATGACACCGGCAGGCAACAAGAAGGACATGCAGCCCATCACGGGTACCACATGTCTGTTAATGACTAGGGGTCGTTCCAAGGGTACATGGACTCTCGACTGGACCACTTCCAGCACTCTATTGCCGACACCATGAGCACCTTTGGGGATCAAATCCGGGATTCTATGTCGACCTCTTGGCAAGAGCATAATGCCCGCATGTTGCAACAACAAGAGCGTTGGGATACCTCTTTTGCACTAATGCATGATGCAATTGGGGCCGTGCACCAAGATGTTCAAGGCATCAACACTCACCTAGACACGCATGATGAGCAAATTTGAGCCCTCCAATCGAGCTGGGATGCATGGACTCTTGCCTCTTCATTTCCACCACCACCACCAAATGAGCAGTGAAGTATTTAGTGTTTTGTCTTATTCGTGTGAGTTGTTTTTCTTGTAGTTTGTCGTATTTTCTTTCCGTTTTTGTGTTTCCTTGTGTTGTTGTGTAGGAGCTCGCGCACGTTGCCAGTTTTCTACAAAATGGTGACGTTCTCTACTCCCTTCTATCTTTTACTTGCACTCGTTTTTCATACATTGAGGACAATGCATGTTTTAAGTGTGGGGGAGTTATAAGCTTGTTAGTGTAATATGTTTTTTTTTTAGAGTTGGTTTTGTATACTAGAAGACCTGTCTTTTGTATACATTATTGATGATGGTTTTATGATGATATAGAATAAATACAATTGCAGTCACTGTTTGCATTTAAATTGTTATATTTACATGCATGTTCACTATACTTACATTGTAGATGATATGGTGTGGGTAAACACATGGTTAGATCATATCATCGGTTCCTTGTAATGTATTAAACGGCTCATGGTCTAGATAGCACTGAACCTGCTATCGGAACGCCGTAGAATAATCTGATAGTTAGTTTGTCTTGACTAACTGATTATTCTAATACACGGGCAAGTGTATTGAGGAGGATCTACTTAGGATTCTATTCTCTATTCTGACCTTAAATGAGAGAATAAGAATCCACAGAGAATAAAATCCTAAGGGATAGAAGCCCAAACCCAGTAGGGTTGGGACACTGAAATTTCACCCATCCCCTTATAAATAAGGAGGTGGGGGATGAAATTTTGGAGAAATAGATCAGCTCCTCTTGTGTTCTCTTTATCTCCACAGATTCCATACCGATCTAGTAGATTTCAGCCTACCCTGAAACTAGATTCAGTCCGGGAATACAACAGAAGATTAAGGAGTGGAATATCACAGTGGGCGCCGATCATCATCATACACAACAACAAGATTAGACCTTTAATCTTGTCCTCCACCCGTCGTTTGATTTGTAAGTCATTTTTCAATTCTATGTTTCCGCTTTAGTAGAATCGTTTAAACAGGATTTGCATGTTTTTTGAACTCGGTTAATTAAAACATATGAGATGCACGAATTTATGATCTACATGACATTAGGATTAATGAACATCCAATTAGATCCTGCGGTGGTTCAATTCGAAAAAACCCCAACAACTGGTATCAGAGCAGGTTTTGGCACTGTTCTAGATTTAATCCTAGGATTAATTCGAAATATATGTATAAATTTGATGAAATATTTATGTTACTTAAATTTTCCGATTTATATGTTGATGTATTTCGAATGGTTGTGTTCAAAATTTGGATGAATTTTTTATGTGGTTCGAAAATTCTAGTTTTGAGGTTTGCTGTAATTTTCGATTATATTAAAATTGGATTTGGAATAGATTTTTGATAAAGTCAAAATTTCCAGATTTATTTTAATAAGGTTGTCGAAAATTGGAAGTCAAAATTTTCGAATTTTGATGTAATTAAATTCCCTAATTTGTTATTTAAAATTTTCGACACTATGTATTGAATTTCGATGGATTTTTAATCAACATTAAAATTTCCAGATTTAATTCTAGTGTGGTTCGAAAATCATGGTGATTAGAATTGGATTTGGTAATTTTTGATGTATATCAAAAGGTATCTAATTCTAATCCAGATAGGTTTGAAATTAGAATTTTTAAATTTGGTAATTTTTGAAGTCGATCAAAATTTCCAGATTTTTAATTCTAGAAAATTTCGAAACCTAGGTATATAATTTGGAATAGTTTTTTGATTAATGTCAAAATTTCCAAATGTGAAATATAGTATAATTTTCGAAATTTTAATAAATTAATTTGGATAAGATTTTGATGAAAATCAAATTTCCA
The DNA here is from genome assembly GCA_026008535.1 of Perilla frutescens. Taxonomy (NCBI): domain Eukaryota; kingdom Viridiplantae; phylum Streptophyta; class Magnoliopsida; order Lamiales; family Lamiaceae; genus Perilla; species Perilla frutescens. The sequence goes on from BRKX01000005.1 coordinate 24,066,792, forward strand.
GATTTATTTATTAAGGTTGGTCGAAAATTTGGTGCTTGGATTAAGATTTGATATTATTTGATGTATATCTTAATTTACCTAATTTTAATCTAGATAGATTTGAAAATAGAATTTTAGATTTGGAAGAATTTGAAGTGGATCAAATTTCCAGATTTATTATTCTTGTAATTTTCGAATTTTATGGATTAAAATTGGATAAGGTGATTTTGGATATACATAAATAATTATCAAAATCCAATTGTGGTAAGAATTTAATTTTGGATAGATTTTGGAAGATTTTGAAGTGGATCAAATCTTTAAACCTTATCCTTAAAGATTTGGATTCTTATGGATAATATTTGGATTAGAATTTTGATTTATATCAATATATCCAATTATTATTTAATTAGGGTGGTTAGAAAATATTAAATAAATTTGGTGGATAATTATAAATAATTTCCAAATTTATTTTGATGATATTTTCGAAATTTAACAAGATTTAAATTGGTGGATAATTATTTTAATCTCCAATTTTTATCTTGTGGATAATATCGAATTAAATAATTTTATTAATTGAAAAATTCGAATATTATTTAATAATGTCATGTGTGGATATCATATGTTATTTTATGCTAATCATGTAATTATGATTGTTGGATTTGTAGACTAACTTGTTTGCAGGGTTACCGACTATCATGGCTCCTTAATTATGTGATGTATGTTTTAATTTATGTTGGATGTATGATGGGCCGTATGCCGGTTTGGCTACGTGGTTTTTAATCCATGAGAAAATCCATGGATTAGGTCTAGGTTTTATTTTATGTTGTTTTAATGTAATAGAAATAAAACTGTTAGACGAAGTTATTGAGTTGTAATTTTATTCTAAATATATTAGTTTTTTCCTTTAAGGAATAGATATTATATATTGAATAAAGTTTGAAGATCAACTCAAAGAAGGAGAGTAGTACAGCTCAAGAAAGGAAGTATCACTGATTCACGTCCCGAAATCCTAATTGGAGCTAGGATTTTCGGCGAGGCGCAGTGATGAGGGCGGCGGCCATGCCCAAGGTTCCGGAGCTGACTTTCCAGTTTTATCTCATTCAGCAACATGAGATATAAGCCATGATAGTTGGTTTTTATTATTATTGCTTATTATGTTGTTTGAAGCATGCAATGGTGTTTTATCATTTTATATGATGTTTACATGTTTTACAATGGGATAAAATGAAACCTCAATCTTAAATAACTAAGTGGGAGAGATTCATACCAAAGTATGTAGAAATCTCAAACGGTCTCCATTAATCTGGTTTAATTGAGATGTGATAGACATGCGAGTTGACAATAGGTCTTCCTCCATAACGAATGTGTCATGTCACTGTTATCTCTAGAAATTAAACTTCTTTATCAAGATAGTTGTAGAACACTACTAGAACAAACTGACTCCTCCAACTGGAGCAGGGAGTTCAAAATAGTGGACTTGGTGCTAAGATGATGGTGTTCACACTTAGGTGTAATTTATTAATAAATGTCCACACTAACGTGGCTTATTAATTGGAAGGCTATATGATCGTGGTTATTTTCGACTATTAATTTACTTGTCATAAGGAAATTTGACTGGAGGTAAATTAAAGGTGGTTTTACCTATTTAAGAATGAATTTTATAAACGTCCACACTAACGTGGCTTATAAGAAACATTTTTAAAATGTCGGTGGATTACATATAATTTTTTGAGGTATACGATTATATGTGAGTATCCTAAAGTTTGTGACTGTACTGCATATTTACTTTTCAGTTATTCTGTATCATCATGGCACTCTCCAACCTGTCCTCTATTCTCAAAGAAAACAAGCTAATCGGTGAAAATTACAATGAATGGATTCGAAACCTTAATCTTGTTCTCACTGCGGAAGGACACAAATTCGTACTTGAAGAGGTATGTCCTCAAAAGCCAGATGAGGGTTCTGACGAAGCCCAAAAGGTTGCATATGATAAGTGGGTTAGGTCTAATGAGATAGCGCGCTGTTACATTCTGGCATCCATGTCGAATGTGTTGCAACATCAACATGATCCTATGAAAACCGCTTATGATATCATGTACAACCTTAGGCAGCTCTTCGGTCATCAGAACCGCTCGGCACGCCATTTGGCAATGAAGCAGTTAATGGATGCGAGAATGTCTGACTCCACACCTGTTAAGGATCACGTTCTCATGATGATGGGGTATTTATCTGAGATCGAGACCTTGGGTGGAGAGCTTGGACGCCGATTCTCAAATCGACATTGTTCTTCATAGTTTGTCCTCGAAGTTTGAGTAGTTCAGGCTGAACTTTAACATGATTAAAAGGGATGTCAGCCTGACTGAACTGCTCATGGATCTTCAGGCGGCTGAGTTACTTCAAAAAGGAAATCCGGAGGCACACCTAGCTGAAAATAGGGCGTCTTCTTCCGGTACTAAAAGGAAGAAGAAGAACGCACCCAAGAAAGCTGCAGAGAGGGCGCCTAAGGTGAAGAAGTCTAAGACTAAGATTCCTCCCGAGGAATTTAAGTCGAAGACAAAGTGTTTCAAGTGCGGCCAGCCAGGTCACTGGAAGGCGGATTGTCCTAACAAGAAGAAGAAAAAGGGTACGTCTCAATCTCTCATCGTTGAAACATGTTTAGCTACTTTTTCTACTCAGTCATGGGTAGTAGATACTGGAGCTACTGATCATGTTTGCATGTCTTTACAGGGGTTCCTGGCAAAAAGACAACTGAGTGATGGAGAGATTTCTGTGAACATGGGCAATGCTACGAAAGTGGCGGCAGTTGCAGTGGGAGACGTAACCTTATCTTTTAGTAGTGATAGGATTTTAGTTTTAAAGGATTGTCTTTATGTGCCTAGTTTTAGGCAAAAGTTGATTTCAGTTTCTAAACTTTTTATGGATGGATATTCTGTTTCTTTTGATAACAAGGTTGTTATCTTTAGTGATAAATGTTTTATCTGTTCTGGCACATTGGATGGGCATCTTTATTTACTTAATCCTATGCAAAACACTACGCAAATGCATTTACTGAATACATCGGTCATAAACCCTAATAAATGAAAAGAACCTTCGGAAATGAATCAAACCTATCTTTGGCATCTTAGGCTCGGCCATATTAACCTCAAACGGATACAAAGACTAGTAAACGATGGGCCCTTGTCTTCATTGGTCCTAGAATCGTTCCCTTTGTGTGAATCCTGTTTGGAAGGTAAAATGACCAAGTGACCCTTTAAGGACAAAGGGAATAGATCTGAAGAGGTACTAGATTTGATTCACTCTGACTTATGTAGCCCTATGTCAGTTCAGGCTCGAGGAGGATACGAGTATTTCATCACGTTCATTGATGATTACTAAAGGTATGGATACATATACCTGTTACGCCGCAAGTCAGAATCCTTTGAGACTTTCAAAGAATTCAGAGCAAAAGTGCAAAAAGGTATAGGTAAAAGTATCAAATCACTACGGTCTGATCATGGTGGTGAGTACCTCTCGAATGAATTTAGGGACTACTTAGCAGAGAATACGATTACGTCCCAGTTGACTGCGCCGGGAATGCCACAGCAGAATGGCGTAGCGGAGAGAAGGAACAGAACATTGTTAGAGATGGTTAGATCGATGATGAGCTATTCAGATCTGCCTATTTTGTTCTGGGGATATGCCCTAGAAACGGCAGCCTACATTCTTAATGTGGTTCCATCAAAATCAGTCCCATCTATACCGACAGAACGTTGGACTGGACGAAAGCCCAGTCTTGGACATTTTCGGATTTGGGCTAGTCCAGCACATGTGCTGGATAAGGAAGCTGATAAGCTGGCACCATATACGGATGTTAGACTGTTTGTTGGATATCCCAAAGGAACGAAATGTGGTTTATTTTATAGTCCTCAGGATCGGAAGATCATTGTGAGTACCAATGCTCGATTCTTAGAGGAAGACTATGTAATAAATCACAAGCCAAGAAGTGAGATAGTACTCGAGGAACTTAGAGGGGAAAATTCGAATCTGCCACCAACAGTACAAGAAGAGGAACCACAATTTACTGCACAACGTGTCATAGAAATACAAGAACTGCCTCGTCGCAGTGGGAGAGTTGTACGCCAACCTGACAGATTCATTGGTTTGAGTGAATCTTCAGATTTTCCTGAAGGACTAAATGAATTGGATCCCAGGACCTACGACGAAGCGATTCAAGATAAAGATGCAGATTCTTGGAAAATTGCAATGGAGTCTGAGATTGGATCTATGGATCACAATCAAGTCTGGGAGCTTGTAGAACCACAAGATGGGGTAAAACCCATTGGGTGTAAGTGGGTTTACAAACACAAGAGAGGAGCTGACGGGAATGTTGAAACCTTCAAGGCAAGATTGGTGGCGAAAGGGTACACTCAGAAAGAAGGGATCGATTATGAGGAAACCTTTTCACCGGTAGCCATGCTTAAGTCAATCCGAATTCTCTTGTCTATTGCTCCTCATTTGGATTATGAGATTTGGCAGATGGATGTCAAGACAGCTTTCCTGAATGGAAGTGTTGAGGAAAACATCCACATGAATCAACCAGAGGGTTTCATTGCTAAAGGTCAAGAGCACTTAGTGTGCAAGCTTAAGAGATCCATTTATGGACTTAAGCAGGCCTCAAGGTCTTGGAGCATCCGATTTGACGAGGTTATCCAGTCATATGGATTCGTGCAATGTCCGGATGAGAGCTGTGTGTACAAGAAGAGTGACGGAAACGTGGTGGCTTTCCTCGTGCTATATGTTGATGATATCTTACTTATTGGAAACAGTAAGAAAGTATTATCTAACATAAGGGTGTGGTTGTCCAAGCAGTTCGATATGAAAGATCTAGGAGAAGCGGGACACGTCCTTGGCATCAAGATAATTCGAGATCGCCAGAAAAGAATGTTGTGCTTATCCTAGGCGACATATATCGACACAGTGCTAGCTAGGTTTAACATGCAGGATTCCAAGAAAGGTTTTATACCTTTTAGACATGGAATTCATCTATCCAAGGATATGTGTCCCCACACACAGGCTGAGATAGATGAGATGAAGGGCGTTCCATATGCTTCGGCTGTGGGAAGTCTTATGTATGCTATGCTATGCACTAGACCTGATATATGCTATGCAGTCGGCATGGTAAGCAGATATCAGTCTAACCCTGGACAAGGTCACTGGACTGCGGTTAAGAATATACTCAAGTACCTGAAAAGGACTCGAGATTATATGCTAGTATACCGCTCTGATAGTCTAGTGCCTTTGGGTTACACGGACTCAGATTTTCAATCCGATAAAGATCAGAGTAAATCTACCTCAGGCTATGTGTTTACCTTGGGAGGTGGAGCCATTGTATGGAGGAGCATAAAGCAGAAATGCATTGCGGATTCCACCATGGAGGCCGAATATGTAGCTGCCTCTGAGGCTGCAAAAGAGACCGTCTGGCTCAAGAGCTTCTTGTTGGACTTGAGCGTGGTTCCTGATTTGCCTAAGAGTATCACGGTGTATTGTGATAACTTGGGTGCAGTGACAAATTCGAAGGAACCCAGAGCCCATAAGGCAAGTAAACACATAGAGAGAAAGTACCATCTTATACGAGAAATCATTAAGAGAGGAGATGTGGCAGTGGTCAAGATTGCATCGGAGGACAATTTAGCTGATCCATTCACGAAGAGCCTTCCAGCTAAGACCTTCTACGGTCATGTGGAGAAAATGGGAGTGAGATGCAGACCCGGGTTTGCCGTTTGAGATTTTAGTTAGAGTTGGAGAGTTAGCCAGTTTGTTTTATATTTGAAAGACATGCTTCAAGTATAAGTGGGAGATTGTTGGTTTTGTATACTAGAAGACCTGTCTTTTGTATACATTATTGATGATGGTTTTATGATGATATAGAATGAATACAATTGCAGTCACTGTTTGCATTTAAATTGTTATATTTACATGCATGTTCACTATACTTACATTGTAGATGATATGGTGTGGGTAAACACATGGTTAGATCATATCATCAGTTCCTTGTAATGTATTAAAAGGCTCATGGTCTAGATAGCACTGAACCTGCTATCGGAACGCCGTAGAATAATCTGATAGTTAGTTTGTCTTGACTAACTGATTATTCTAATACACGGGCAAGTGTATTGAGGAGTATCTACTTAGGATTCTATTCTCTATTCTGACCTTAAATGAGAGAATAAGAATCCACAGAGTTCGGGTTCTTAACCCCTATATGTTGGCGGACATATACGTGTAGTGTTTGCAGCTTTGATTTATCAAAGGATGAGATTCTTTCATAGGATCAATAATCTTGATATCTTGGGTTGTGACATTTACACTTATGATGGTTCGTGCAATATGTAGGGGCACCGTGTCCTGGTGCGCCAGGTTGATGGTGTCCCCTTGAGGAAATGCAAGTTCATGCTGTAACCCTACAGGTGGAATTTATTCCGTGCATGAGTAAAGCTTGTGTGGTACTACTCAAGGATAAGATATTAATTAATTATAGCTGTTAGAAGCTTACATAATTAATTAATGGGCATTATGTCTTAAACACGGGGAATGGCTGGACTAAAGGAGAAAGCATATTCAGAAATATGTATTAAATTGGTAGGTCAGTATTACTTCTTTAGTGGAATAAAAATAATACTTAATTTATTTAATAATATCCTAAGTTTATTGGATATTGGAAATTAAATAAATTAGCAGGCCAATTTAATATTCTTCTAGATCCCTGTTGTAGCCCAATATGACTTTAATGGACTGGAGATAGAAAAAGGGATAGAGGCCCAAACCCAGTAGGGTTGGGACACTGAAATTTCACCCACCCCCTTATAAATAAGGAGGTGGGGGATGAAATTTTGGAGAAATAGATCAGCTCCTCTTGTGTTCTCTTTATCTCCACAGATTCCATACCGATCTAGTAGATTTCAGCCCACCCTGAAACTAGATTCAGTCCGAGAATACAACAGAAGATCAAGGAGTGGAATATCACAGTGGGTGCCGATTATCATCATACACAACAACAATATTAGACCTTTAATCTTGTCCTCCACCTGTCGTTTGATTTGTAAGTCGTTTTTCGATTCTATATTTCCGCTTTAGTAGAATCGTTTAAACCGGATTTGCATGTTTTTTGAACTCGGTTAATTAAAACATATGAGATGCATGAATTTATGATTTACATGACATTAGGATTAATGAACATCCAATTAGATCCTGCGGTGGTTCAATTCGAAAAAACCCCAACATTTAGTTATGTTGGTTTTGTATTGTTGGATTATGTTTTTAGTTGTTGGTTCTTGTTGTATTACGTTGCATTTGTTTTTATTGTTTTGTGTTCATTTTTATCGTCTTGTTCATGTTTGGTTTTGTGTTACTCCCTTGCTTAGCATGATGTTTTGTCCAATTGTCAAACTTGGAATTTGGAAGATGAATCTTCAAGGAACCATTTTTGAATCAATCATGAGAAATGAATTGTATCGTGGGTATCGTGGATTCACTTGTGAGCATGAATAGTCTTTGAAAGTGTTCACAATTGATAAATTTTGTTAAGAGTCTTGGCCTTGAAAGACTAAGAAGCATTGTTAGCATTGTTCTTGATAATTATCCCCATATCTTCTTTCCTCATGTATATTTATTCGTATATATATGATATAAAAAAAAAGGGAAAGAAAAAGGGGCAATAAGGATCTCTACTCCTCTAGTTGATTTATTCAACTACGAGTATGGGAAACCACACAAGGACACTAGGGATTTTCTCCCTATGGTTTTCACCTTGTGAATGTTGATCCACACCCCAAAAATTTATATAAATAATTGGGATTGCCTTCCGGATTCTACTCCTCTCATGTGTGGCAAATTCTTTTCATATTTTGCATGATGAGTATGGGAAACCACATTAGGAAGCTCGATTAATTTCGATGATTAAACCTAATGAACCTTGTCCTATGATTGCAATCCCTTATTTTGTTGAAAATATTTTGCTTTCTTGTGAATAAATTTGGAAGTGATTTGTGGGGATATAATTGGATAGACCAAGTCTAAATGTGATTTCCTTAATCGTGATAGGTCGGGCATCTTGCATTATTGGATTTTGTGCTCATTTTCTCGGTTAATGAATGCTTTTGTGGGAACCATAAATCGTGATCAAATATATGATTGAGTTGCAAGTTTTTCCTTCTTGATTCATGTTTTAAATTCTTGTTTGCTTGAGGACAAGCAAAAGGCTAAGTGTGGGGGAGTTGTTTAGTGTCTATTTGTATCATTTTATTATAATAATTTTGTTATGATTAATAATTTATTGCGTTAAGTTTTATATCGTTATATGCTGATTTGATGTGTTTATTTGTGTTTATTGCTCTAACGGTGAATTATGCCAAGTATTGAAAAGCTTGAGCTTTTAATCATAAAAGCAGGTATTTTACGGCAATTAGGTGGCAAGTGCAAATCGAATAATTGAGCTGGATTGTTTAAAATAGGAAGATCAAGATTTTAAAAGGAATTGAGAAAAAAGCACTCGCGCGGGCGGGCTAGGGAGCGCGGGTGGGCATCAAAATACCGAGAGCCCCGCACCCCCGCCGCGCTCATGCGCCCCCGCGGCGCACGTCCGGCCCCGCGGCGCCTGCCCCCGCGGCACCCACCGCGCCTGCCCCCGTGGCGTCCGCCGCCCCCGCCGCGCGCTGTGTGCCCCGTGGTACCCATGCAGCCCCCCGGCGCGCGGGCTGCTCCCTTTTCTTCTCGGGTCCAGTTCTCCCCGCAATTCCGCTCCTTTTCACTCCAATTCCAACTGATTTTATTTAAATCAGTTCAAGGACTCTGTTGAGCCATTTTAATTCCTAGGATTTGTAGCTTATTATTACCTAAACCTCTAGAGTGGACTTTTTGGCACCAAATCTTCCACAAAATCCCCTTCATTAATGGATCCCTTACCATCAGCTCCCATCACCTTTTCTCTTTTCTCTCTCTCTCTCTCTCTCTCTCTCTCTCTCTCTCTCTCTCTCTCTCCCTGTCTTTTGTATCTCTCTTCTCTCTCATATCTATTAGAGATTTTGGGGATTCATTACCTGCCATCATTCACCATTCCACCCATCATCTCAATTTCCATTCCCCCTCACCACTTCATCTCATACAATTCTCTCCATTCTCTACACACACACACTACACACACTAAATCTCTACACCATTTTCTCACCATTTTCACACCATCACCTTCACCTAAGAGAAGAGGAGAAAAGGAAGAGCAAGGGGATCGAACCAAGGAGATGGAGAAGAGACGAGACGGACCGACGACGGGCCATCCCCGGAAGCTAAGCTCGGAGGAGGTTTATCTTGTGTTTTTCTTTACATTTCTTGGATGTATTTGTGGAGGTTGTTCCAAACTCTTGAAAGACACTTAATATTGTAGAAGTTCGAGTTATTTGCATTTGATTTATGGGATGACTTTCTTCTATAGTATATGTGTTGTTTTAAGCATGTTTAGTGGCTAATCTCTCTATTAGGGGGTAGAGGATCGATGTGGTTTTGATCTATGCTTGTTCTTGTTGATTGTTGTTGTTGGAATCGTGCTTTTCCATGTTTAGGTACTTGATCACTACTTGAGCATTGATAGGATTTAGAGGAGTCTTGATTGTGAATCTAAATCCGGAAATTAGTTCCTTCTACGTTAGGTGGATGGGGTTCCTAATCCTAATATGTCAATCTTGCTTGTACGATATAGCTAAGAGAGGTTTAACGGATAGACGGTGACAGTAATTGAAGTTAAACTAATTGGAAGGGACTATCGTATTTGTGAGAGTAGCATTATCAACTTGAATAAAGCATAGTGATAAAACCATTGAGAGAATCTACACCCTAATACCTTAATCCAACTTATTTCCTCTAATCTTGATTTAATTTGTGTAATTGCATTTAATTGTCTTGCTTAATTGTCTATTTTGAATTCCTAGAATAATCATCATCAAAACCCCCTTATTAGAATGTTTAGATTTTATTTTAGTTGTTTAGTTGAAAGCATGTGTAGCCTTTAGATAATTCTTCACAAGAAGTCTTCCTTGAGAGATCAACTCGGGTTAAGCTTATTGCTTCTACAATTGACCCCGTCCAATTGCGGGTGTGGTCCTAAGTAGTTGTCTCGTGAGCATAAACCGGAAATATAAGTGTAAATTTGGACCCAATCACTTATTATCCCCCAGGGAGGATATTAACGAGTCTATTATCGACCCCGAAGGATCTCTTTGTCGACCACGAAGGGTCTCTTTCATTTCACCGGTCCGAAGACCCTTCATACTTATACAATCAAAGCACAACAATAACTATAACTTTACACGTGTTCACAGTTTAGAGTTACCCCACCTTATGAGACGCTTTCACAATTTCTCAACCTTTGAAATACTCCTTAGCCGTGCACAAGTCGTCCACCTCGAACCCCAATACGTCACCTAGCACCTTTTAATTCTCTTTTCATTTTAGATGTCGAGTTATTCAATTAAATCATAATTTGACCAAACTCATGCTATACTTTGCTTTAAGGTCTTCAAACATATCCATAGACACAATCATGGATATACCAACACATAATATGATTTTGGATTCAAAATACACATTAGATCTCTTTGAAGCATTTAATCGAGCAAATTACATGCACCCATTTAAACCACATGATCAAGACTCAATTTAAATCCTTTAAACCCAACATTTCAAATACAAACACCTTCATCCTAGCGCTCTAACATTCATGGAAATTAACCCCAAACAACCATCACAACACCTCCAACCAACAATCAACATATCAAGGGAAAATTAAGGCAAAATCCAAACCCTAGCAATAAAGAACCATGGAGATTTCAATTTAACGACACATATAGCTTCAATGAAGTAATTAAACCATATGTTTGAGATATCAAAGCAAGAAGATCAACAAAATCGAAAAACCTTAATTCTTGGATAACAAACCCTAGGTTTGATTCAACAAGAAATAGGTGTTTAATCCCCAAGAAGAAGAGGTATAGAGGTTACCTTAGTTGATGGATGATGATGATAGAATCCACTCCCAAAAGTTGAAGAATTGTTTGAGAGGAAGGAGAGCAAAATCGCCCAAGAGGAAAGAAATGAGGGAAATGACTAAGTGTTGTGTTTTTAAAGAAATCCGGAAGGAAAATTCCCAGCCCCGCGCGACCGCGTGCACCCCCGCGACCGCGCACATGTGCTCTCGGCCAACACTCCCCGCGGGCTCGCAGCCTCCCACCGCCGCGCACGGCCCCGCGGGCGCGTACCTCCCCCGCGGGCGCGCGGCATGCCAAAATCAACCCTCAAACTAAAAATTGACTCTGGGACATTTTCAGCGAGACCCCCGAACAACTCAGCGTTAGGGTGTTCGAGGCATGACAAAACAAAATTAAATACAATTACATTCATTCATTAACACATAACTCAACACTTTAGTATTTAAAATTCAAACTGTATCATACACTCAGTATAATACCACTATGTTTTAAGACGTATCGGTTCGAGTAAGACAACCTGCAATAAAACAACGGCATAATACAAACATATTATCATAATTAATATTCAAACAATATTAATTCAACATCATTTTACTAAAATCATAATTTATAATTTAGCAAAAGGATCGGGGTATCACAGTTGAGATCTTAATGGTCCAAATTTATGTGGATGACATAATCTTTGGATCAAAGAGTAAAGATCTCTGCACTCGATTCGCTCAACAGATGCAAAGCGAATTCGAGATGAGCATGATGGAAGAAATGACTTTCTTCCTAGGACTCCAAGTGAAGCAGCTGGAAGACAGAATCTTCATCAGTCAAGCTAAGTATACCAAAGAACTTGTCAAGAAGTTTGGAACCGATAAGGGAAAAACTCTCAAGATTCTAATGAACACATAAGTGCAGCTGACCCTCGATGAGGAAGGAGAATCAGTCAGCCAGATGCACTACAGAGGAATCATTGGATCCCTTCTCTACTTAACTGCCAGCTGACCAGACATCTCCTATTCAATAGGACTGTGTGCAAGGTTCCAGGCCAATCTGTAGAAAATCCATTTCAAAGCAGCAAAGAGGATCATGAAGTACCTCAAAGGAACCATAAATCTTGGGTTATGGTATCTCAGAGATGATAGCTTGAGTCTAATCGGCTATTCAGACTCAGATTTCGGAGGATGCAAGATCGACAGAAAAAGCACCAGTGGAACATGTTAGTTTCTTAGGAACAAAATGATATCCTGGTTTAACAAGAAGCATCATTCAGTTGCCACGTCAACAACTGAAGCCGAGTATGTAGTTGTTGGAAGCTGTTATGCACAGATCCTTTGGATGAAGCAACATCTGAGGGATTATAAGGTGGAGACTAAAGAAGTGTCAATCTACTGTGATAACAATAGTGCTATTGCAATATCTTAAAGTGCAGTATTGCATTCAAGGACGAAACACACTGATATCAGGCATGACTTCATCAGAGATCACATCGAGAAGAAAGACATATGCATCAAATATGTCAACACAGAGAAGCAGATAGCTGACATCTTCACCAAGCCATTGCCAGAAGCTAGATTTGTGGAGTTGTGCATCCAATTGGGATTGCTAGAACTAGCTTCAAAGGAGGATGATGATCAGCCAAGAGAAGGAGTGAAAATGAAAACTCCAGCTGAAGATGAAAACTTAATCAAAATGGCATCAGTTCGCTAAGCTATGAAGCTTAAACTGATAAGCCCAAATCAGTTCTGAAGAAACGACAAAGGCCAAATGGAATCTGAGAAAAGAAGATAAGTAAATTGATCACAGTAGGCATCAGTTTGCAAACAGTGATGTTCAACTGATGGGAGCAGTTGAATCTAAAACTGACTGAAGAGAAAAAGCTTCAGCTGAAGGAAGCAGCTGAAAAAGCTTTGGCGGAGAAAAGCTGAGAGGACAGCTCAAGCTGACAAAAAGATAGGAGTCAAAGCTGAAGGGACTCCAGCTGGAATTGATCAATCCAAGCAGAGGAGAACATCAGTCGTCAATAGACGAGGCCAACTGATGACGTCAGCAGCTCAACGCCACTCGAAGACTAAAGGAGAGCTATGATCAGATAAGTTCAAATTGAATTTATTACTAAAACGGTAAAATGACGTGTCATCTCAATATTACCGTTGGACCCACCCCTTCTCACTCTCTCTCTCTTCATTTAACTTCAATGGATAAATTTGAACTTAAATTGACGGATTAATCGGAACCATTCGATTTTGGTTTAACTTAAATTCTTTTTACCGTTCGATGCATCATCTACTTGAGTCTATAAATAGATCAGCTGTTTTTCTCAAATCACCCACACAGCTGATCAAGAACTCAAGTGCTCAGACTCTTTCTCTCAAAATTCCACTCGGAATTCTTCATTCCTTTTTCCTTCCAAAACTCCCCAAATTTCTCTTCAATGGCCCAACACTCCGCCAATCCTCATCAAAGAAAGTATAACTTCAAACTCTCTGGTGAAGACTCAGTAGTCTTCTGCAAAGACCTGTGTCACGACAAGATGTTGAGTCGAGCTAATTGCAGACAATTCACCAACCACTCACAAATGGGTGAATTGATTCTTGACCTGATTGAGTTGGCGAAACTGAAGACCTTCACAAAAAGTTCCCCCACGAAGGTATATCCAAAGGCTGTGGCAGAGTTCTTTCTCAACCCATACAGTGACAAGGACTCTTGGATGATCATCAGTGAAGTAAGGGATACTGAAATCTTGATCACCCCTTCAGTCTTAAAGAATATATATGGGCTACAAGAAGAAGGAGACAACCTTGAAGAAATGGAAGTAAATGCCAGATTCTGCTTCAACAGTTGGGCGACTAATCTAGCTGCAGAAAACTTCCGTATTAATCAGCAGATGTCCAAATTTCGAAAGGAATTTCAGGTGTTATCAGCCGTGGCCACGCAAATGATGGTAGGATCGTGCGAAGGCCATGATGAAATGTCAGGAATCAAATATAAGATCTGCAATGCCATCTAGGAGACGAGAGGGATAGACTGGTCTCTATTTCTCCTCAAACAATTGAAGAACTTTGTAGACATTGTGGAAGACAAGATTAAATGCACCTTATGTTTCCCTCAAAAGCTGATTCTTGATCTGATGGTGGAAAAGACAAATCATCAGCCAGTTGATCCTGATTATTTCATTCCCTAGGTGAAAGAAGGAGCACTGCCTCCATTAACAATCAGATAGGCACCACGACTAAGGCAGAAGCTGATCCCATCCACTCTAGTAACAAGGGGGAAAGGAAAAGCCAAGATGACGGAGTCTGTAGTTTAATCAAACACAGACTCTGATGATGTCCTCCTTGCTGTTTAGAGATATAAATCCTCAGGAGAAGGGGATGATGGCAGAAAGGACTCCAGGAAGAGTCCAACTGAACAGAGAGATGCGTCTCCAACTAAGTCTGAAACAGTTGAAAAGTCAACTGATGATCATCAGACTGGAGAGCATCAGCTGAAAACTGATCACAAGACTGGAGAGCATCAGCTGACTATAGAAGAGACTCAACTACAAGCTCAACAAGCTAAAAGGCAGCGGTCAGTCATGTCCTCAAATCGAATCGAAGCACTGATCAAGTGCATGAAGGTTTAGGTAAAGATGCTCTCTGACTCAATCATGAAACTTGAAGCGTACTCTGGAAATGAAAACTCAGAGGAAGACTCTTCAAGTGAAAGCACTCCAGACAACTCCAGAAAATCAAAGAAAAAGAGAACTGAACGTATGAAGAACTGAGGGCTTGAGAAGTCAGCTGACTAGATTGCCTTAGACCACTTCTTGTAATTCAGTTTATTTCTTGATATTTTAATAAAAAAAATCTTTTGGCTAACATAAATGCTTTTGTCATTATTTATTATGAGTTTTTGACCATTGGTCCAAAGCACAAAATCAATAACCAAAAGAAACCGACAAGGGGCATTAAATTCTTTCAACTAACACATTTATGAGTCTCTTTTCTCACTCATAAAAACCCCCTTGCTCCAACTTTCTCAACATCTCTCAAGAGAATACTTGTGCAAAAACACACATACTCTTTCAAGAGAATACTTTCACAAGACCGGAATTCTGCATTACCTTGAAACCCCACCAAGATTCTTCAGACAAGACTTGGTGAGTGAGTTCTTGCTTCAAGCAAAGGTAACTGCAGATGGGAAGGTGATATCTTCAGTGGTTTAAGGGCACAAACTTCAAATCACTGAAAGAAACATTGCATAAATCTTTCAACTTCCCAGAAAGGGTTCCAAGGTTCAAGATCTGAAAGATTCAGCTGAACCATATTGGAAAGAATGGCGAGCTTCAACTTGCGATAAGAAATTCAGTTTTACCACAATTAAAACTGACCTGAAGCCCGAGCATGGAGTCATACTCGATATCACGAACAAAATTATGTTCGGCACCATTGGAAGCTTGAGTCAATTAACTCAAGAAAGATACAAGGTAATGATACACCTTGTTGAAGGATTGGAAGCAAATTGGGTAGAATTTGTATTCTCCCAATTCAAGCATCAAGTCATCAAAGTTGCTGACTCAAAGAAGACTGGGAAATTTGAGTCCAAAGTGGGACTTGTTCTAAGAATGAGCAAGCTCCTGGAAGATATGCTGAAGCTTCCAAATGATGATGCACTACCAGTCCTCATCTCCGACTGGATTCCCAAGAAAGGGAGAGCACATATTCAGTTACTAAAGAAGAAGAGGAGATCCAAAGCTAAAGTTGATAATACAACTTCAAGCAGCTCCGCTGTCAATGAAGTTCCTTCTCCACACTTCAAAAATGGATCATCAGTCGACTTCAAGCCCTGTTATGATCCAGATGAGCTCATTCCATTCATTGGAATCCCTCATCCAAATTACGGAGCTGAATATTTCAGGAGAACTTGCCCTCCTCTCCAGCTGACTGAAGACAATATTCCCACTTATTACAGTGGCGAATATGTACTCAAGAATGCATAAAAGGATGTAACAAATCTCCTTCTCACTCACTTCATCTATGTTGCTAAGCAAGATAATCAGCTGTTCAAACAACTGCACCGGTACTTCTACTGGTACAACTGGAGACATTCCATGTCAATCCAATCACATTTCTTACTAACTGCCTTTCATGGCATGAGCTTTTGGCAATGTGAAGAGACTTGGAGCATTAAATGGATTGGAGCTTCAAATCCATTTTCTCCAACCATTGTGCAAGTCCAGCGGATCGTGAAACATCGACTTGATAACAACATTCCAGCTAAGGCCATGCTAGCTGATGTTCAAGCCAGCTTGAGATCGCAAGAAGTTGCAACTGTAAATCAGTTTGTCAACAATCAACTCGATCGACATTGCCAAAAACTGAATTTTGATAATAATTCAATTCAGTCAGAAGAGGCATCATTACAAGCTAAAGCTGCCACTGAAAAGATAGATCAAAATCTATCTCATACTCAACTTGTGACGACCCCGAGGAGTCAAAAGCGTGGACATAAGGGAGCAAAAGACGTTGAGGATACTGCCATGTCACCAGATCTCCTGTCCCAGAGCTATGTCACTCCTCTTATCAAGTCATGCTCAAGAGCTGCAAAATTGATTATCAATCAGTCCAGCTCCCTCTGCAGAGGAATTTTAGAGCTGACCACCTTGAAGCTGCCCAACTCAGCAGTTGCTCTTAAGCAACTTCAGCAAGCTGAGAATAAAGTCAGAACTGATCCTTCCAAGGATATCTCAAGTTCAGCTTCAAAGAGAAAAATGTCAAATAGCTCTAGAGAAAGTGAAGAAGCTAGCCCAATCCACCGCTTAAGAAGAGGAAACTGACAAAAGAGTTAATCAGCAGCTGATCAACAAAACTGATCAAATCAGTTTAAAAGGTGAAATCATCAGTTCAGCAGGAAACTGACGCCTAGAGCTCTAACTATCTCAACAGCTGCATGACCAGTCCTCTTCGATAAGCTTCTCTACTCTCTATTCCTCAAGCTTATTTTTGAACAGTTATCGTTAACATTTCAAATAAGCTTACTGTTCATTTGAGTTGCCATTAAAGTCGCTATGCCAAGCATTAAAGTCAAAAGAGACGAACTTCTAAGGGATATAAATAGCAAATCTTCTAGAAAATATTTTGCTATTTATGGCAACTACCCAAATTTTGAAAACCCTCAGATCTCAACCGCTTGATCAAAAAGTGAAAGTCCAGGTGGACGGCTGAGATACATGCATCATTTATTCACCCGATTTGCCATCAAATCACATAGCTGATCAGCCAGAAGCACTCGATTACTATGGTTAAATGCATGCAAAATTACTACTTTATAAGTAACGGAGAAGATGGAATGCTTAACTCAATTCTCAAACACATTCCTTCTCCTTGTCTTCTCATACTTATCCAAGCTCCTTTCTTATCTCATATTTCATCAAAAAAATGGCACTCCCATTCCATTCGATGAATATCAAGTTTCTTTAAAGAAGCTCAGAAAGGATAAGTATCTCGACCGAGAGCTCCTTCAAGCTCGATTAGGTCCGGAGAAGACCAGCATGAACTTTCACTTGTTGAAGACATACTGTTGGTCTCGGGGTGAGTCAGAATTAGTTTAGAGAGGGGGTGAATAAACTGATTACAAACCTAAACTTAGATGCGGAATATTCAGGGTCCATTTAGACTCACAAATATTATCCGTGCTATATAGAGATCAGTTGAGAAGATCTTCTAGCTCGGAGTGCTGTGTGTGCTTATAGTGTGTAGTTAAAAAATGCAACTGAACTGAAATTTAAAGCAGAGCACACAAGCAGTTTATAAAGGTTCGAAGCTTAAGCTTCGATCACTTAGGCACGGTGACTGAGAGAACAGCTC
Source organism: Perilla frutescens (assembly GCA_026008535.1). NCBI lineage: Eukaryota > Viridiplantae > Streptophyta > Magnoliopsida > Lamiales > Lamiaceae > Perilla > Perilla frutescens. The sequence continues at coordinate 24,084,619 of BRKX01000005.1, forward strand.
TGGCTGTAAATCTTCAACAGTTAGCTCGAAGAGCGTTAAGGCTCATTCTCATCAGTTGGAACTTTTGATTTTCTGAGTTCTTTAAGTGCGAGGCTTTAGTGCTTCGGCGAACGTCTTCGCGGAAAGACTTAACTAAAGTGCTCTCCAAATTCTCAAAAGTCCCACGGTCTTCTCTGGAGTAGCTCACCTTTTAAAGATAGGTGAGTTGGTGACCGCTAGTGATCACTGTTGGGTTGCCATTGCTCTTCTAACGAGCTTTTGCTTCAAGATCTCGGTTGCATTAACTTCAAGATCTTCTTTGGCTTATCTGAATTTCAGTTGCGGCTCCCTTCTTGATCTTCAGTTCTGAGCTTTGTCTGGCCGCTGGAATATTCAGTTCCTTTGTCTGTCAGTTCTGCATGTCCCTTGGCAGTTTGGAAAGCTTCAGTTGAGATCATCTTCAGCTGGCGTTTCTGGGCTTGGGCTTGATGCCTTCTGAGCTCCAGTTTGCTTCTGCTTCAGCTGGCAGTTTGAACCAGTGTTCTTTAGCTGGTATTTTGGACTTGTGTCCCTTCAGCTTGAACTTTTATGGACTGGTCTTCAGCTGGAACATCATTCTTCAGCTGGTATTTTCCATCAGCTTGTACCTTAGTCTTCTCTTCAGTTGGTATGTTCCTTCAACTAGAATATCCTAAGCTGGTATTTCCTTCAGCATGGATCTTTAGACTAGGTACATTTCTTCAGCTGGAATAGCTTGAGCTGTTATTTTCTTCAGCTCATGATTGTCCTCCCTTCGGCTGCAGTTTTCATCAGTTGATGTCATCGTGGACAGGCATGTTCATCAGTTCAAACTGATGTGCTCTTCAACTGGTATTTCTTCAGTCGGGAATGATCTAGAACTGGTATGTCCCTCAGTTCTTCTCTTTCAGCTGGTATTCCCTTCAGCTAGGATCTTCCTTTGACTGGAACATATCTTCAGTCGGTATTGGACTAGAACTGGTATGTGCTTCAGTTCTTTTCAGTTAGGACTTCCTTTCAGCTGATGGCGGCCTAGAACTGGTATGTGCTTCAGTTCTCTTCAGCTGGAACATCTCTTCAGCTGGTGGCTGCCTAGAACTGGTACGTGTTTCAGTTCTCTTCAGCTGGAACATCTCTTTAGCTGGTGGCTACCTAGAACTGGTATGTGCTTCAGTTCATCACTTCAGCTGGAACATCTCTTCAGCTGGTGTCGGTCTTGAACTGGTATGTCCATCAGTTCATCACTTCAGTTGGAACATCTCTTCAGCTGGTGTCAGCCTTGAACTGGTATGTCCATCCGTTCATCACTTCAGCTGGAATATCTATTCAGCTGGTGTTGGCCTTGAACTGATATGTTCATCAGTTCATCACTTCAGCTGGAACATCTCTTCAGCTGGTGTCGGCCTTGAACTGGTATGTCCATTAGTTCATCACTGTAGACTAGTGGCAGTTGGTACCTTCTCTCTCGGGTACCTGCAACTTCCAGTTTGCCTTGCTAATTATTCTAGCAAGCTACAGTCTTCTTTTTCTCTCTATTTTTCTCTCCTCTTTCACACGAATTGATCATATCTGTTGGCTTTGACAGCTTTGACTCTGTATGATCATCATTAGTTTTCTGCTTGATTTTTTTCAGTTCTTTCAAGGCTCTTTTCATATTTTGACATATTTTTACATCTCATCAAAACCCCTTGTAAGAAAAACCTTGATAGTTTTTCCTAACAATTTCTCTCTTTTTGATGATGTCTAAAACGTGGCAAAATTGAGCAATGTTGGAAGAACTGATTAAGCTGTGTAGCAAGAACACAATCAAGTAAGAAATCTTGTAGCTAAGAAATTGCTTATGTAAACTGATTAGATATCTTTCAATCTACAACACTTTGTTTTTCTTTTCTTTTTCTTTGAGTTTCTAGCTCTTCAGCTGCTGCGCTTCTTCAGCTGGTATCTCATCTCCTTCTTCATCTATTCCACCAATTTCTAGGCTCTCATCTTTCTCTGGCACTAGCATTTCTCCAGACTTCTCCCCAGACTTCCCCCTGAGACAAATGTCCCTGGACAGCTCCCCAATCTTCCCCTGAGGCTGATGCCTCTCTTCTCGAGTAGTTCCTACAGTCCTCACTACTTCCTTCTGGGGCTGTACTTTCTCTTGAAACTGCGAGGGTTCCCTTTGAATCTCATCGCAGAGACTCAAAAACTATCTTCCATCATTTTTCTCCTCAATCTCTCCAGTCTCTTCCCCCTTTTTCACATCATCCAAAAGAGTGTGCATGTGTAGATCAAAGGATGGAATGGGAACATGTGGTAACAAGCTGAAGGTTGTAGCTAAGTTACCTTCAAATAGAGAAGGGAATGACTGTTCTTTTAGTGCGAAGGGTAGCCAGTTTGAGGCTTCTTCAATTGGCATGAACTGCCGTAGATCTGGCAGTGGAGGCTGAACTTGATGTTCAGTTGTCGTCATGGCTAACCTTGGGAGTAGTTCTTTAGTTGGAGATGGGTGGTTGAACATCATAGGTGTGGAGGACGAGTTTGATGGCTCTGCAAACGGTAGTGGAGCTATGGTAGGTACTCCATTTCTGATTTTGTTGATCATTAAATCCATAATCTCTGGGAGAGTGGGAGTGGTCGTCGATGGATGATTCATCCAGTTTCTGCTCCAATGTCCTTCTTGACTCCAGAAAAATCATTCATTCCTGTCAAGCAGTGTAAACATAACTTCTTCATCAACATGATATCTCCAGAGTGACCATCTGAGATATCTTCTCAGTTGATTGAAGAGATCGGAGTCTTATCTCTCGATAAGTTGAAAACTGCTGAGCATATCACCGAGAGTGTTGTTAAAGCTTTCTTCAAGACCATCCATGCAGCTGGTTTCAACTAGTGTAGACTCAACTGGCGCAGTTGATTCTGTTGTCATGTCTTCATCTGACATGAGCTGCTTTCTTCGATTATTTGAAGTCGGTTTAGTCAGAGTGGAGGGGCCTTCTTCTGCAGTGCGCTGCCTCGTTGATTGCAAGCTAAAAGGTTTGATATTCTTTCTCATTTTGACAAAGATTGTGGGGAGATAATCTCTCATGTCCAGAAACTCACCTCTCTGGTTGAGAAATTGGATCTGATCAGTGATGATCATGTTGATCCTGTTGAGAAACCCAGTTTCTCGGTGAATGTTCCAGTTTGATGGTCAAACTTAACCCTGCGAACATTTTGGCCTAGTTGTGATAGCACATACGATACCAGTCAACTCTGCATCGATTGTAAATGAGTGCCATCAGATGAGCATTGTCTGCGCTGAAGCGAGTATAGTCCAGATTGTCTTTCAGGCAATGGATAACTATATCTTGGAGTTGAATGAACTCCGGTGGAAGACTGTCCTTCAGTCTGTGAGAGTAGTCATTATGCTCAACTCTTAGATTCATCCATTGACGCCATAATTTTGCATGGTTTGGCGTGACTATTGTGTCTGCCTGTTCAACTATTCCAGGAAGATGGAGTGACTCCATCACAACTTTCTTGGTGATCGCGATCGGATTTTCTCTGACTGTTGAGATTATGTTGCCATCTTCTGCTATGTCAGAGAAGATATAGAATTCGGCAACTGCCTCAGGAAAGTATCGTCCAAATCTTGGACCTCGTGTGAGAAACTGAAAGAGTCTAGTTTCCTCCATTGCTAAGATTAGGTGATGGAACAAATCAGGCTTAAGTCTCTCAATCATGTAGTCTAGTTCTATGAACTTGTCTCTTTTGAGATTGAGAGCAAGTCTAGCTGGGTCAATGCATTGAGCGGGCAGTTTAATTCTTTGATACAATGTTTGAGAGAGAATGAATGGAGTAGAGAGAAAGATACAAAGCAAATGTAGTGAGGGTTTGAGTTTAATCTGAAGCTTGGATCAATATCCCCTTGGCATTTAAAGAAGCTTTGCATGCATGTACATCGAATTATATTCGAGTACGTATCAGCTGATCAGTTTAAATAGATTTGACTGATTTACAGCTGGCATAAATGAGATGATCATCTCAGCCGTCAACAAGTTTAGCTTCAACTTGTAGATCAGCGGTTGAGATTTCATCCATTTGGAAATGGGGTAGTTGCCATAAATAACAAATATTTTGTGCAGGATTTTGCTATTTATATCCCTCAGGCTATCAACTCACTTTCCACTTAAGTGATTGATTTTGCTCAGTAGCATTAAAGACTTGCTATCTTGAGAGAACTCCCATTTGAAAATAATGCCCGTTAGATCACGATGGCATTAATGTGATGAGGAACAAGTTTAAAGATTTTAATCAATTTAAACTTTTCCTTGGCAGTTAGGCTACCCCGTCCAACTGATGACTTTTTGGTGAACTGATGATGTGGCAACTGATCGATCAGTTCTAGTCATATCTTTTTCTTGGCCCTTGGGACTGATTCATCACTGAACTGATGGGATCAGTTGTTAAACTGCTGGATCATATCTCAGTCAGTTTTCTCTTATTGAGGGGCCGAACTGGATACTCTTCACTGCTCTCGTCAGGGCAATTTGACCTCTTTGTCTTGGAGGCAGATCCAGCTCCTTCAGCAGGCTTCTCTGGTGCTTAGCTTCAGCAGATGTGACCCTTTGCCTTCTGTTCAAGTTCCTTCTTGAGGATGACTTGTGCTGAACTTCCTGCAGGTTCAGTTGGGTGGCTATCTTGTGGCTTGAAGCAATCAATGGTGTGACATATCTCTTTGATAAGAGATTGGGTAATGTGGCAGTGTCTTTAACATCACATAGTCGACTCACTGCAACTGGGATGAGAGGTGACTCTCACTGCTTCTGTGCAGTTGCAGGTTCAGTTGGTCGATTAGGCTCAGCTAACTAATTTGGCACACTTCTAAAATTTAGTTTTCTGCGGGCAGGGCTGATTGTGCAGGTCTCTTGCTGCTTGGCTCCTGCTTCTTCATGAGCCTTGATGTCACTTCCCAATTCGGCAAGTAGGGCAGTTGGAGGAATTTTCTTGGTCAATCTATGACTCATAATCCTTTGTACTTGCACGATAGTTGGAGGGAATGGATTTTCAGAAACTATCCATTTCAAACTCCAAACTTCTTCTCTTTGCCAAAAACTCATACCGTGATAAGCAGTGATCAAGAAATGAGACTGGATGGACATTGAGTGTCTCCAGTTGTACCAGTAGAAGTACCGGTTTTGCAGCTTAAAAAGCTCTTGATCTTGCTTGGCCACAAATGCAAATTGAGTAAGAAGTAAATTTGTTACCTCTTTTTGTGCATTCTTTGCTGCATATTCACCACTATAGAAAGTGCGAATATCTTTTTCCGTTAATTGGAGAGGGGGACAAGTTCTCCTGAAGTAGTTAGCTCCATAGTTTGAATGAGGAATTCTGATTAATGGAATAAGCTCATCTGGATCAGAACAGTCTTGGAATTCCGTTGTTGATCCATTCTTGGAGACTGATGACGGGATGGCATTGGCAGTTGAGGTATTTGAGGCTGTGACATTTGTATTGCCAATTCCTAGCCTTTTCTTCTTGAGTGAGTGCATATGAATGCTTCCTCTCTTGGGAATCCAGTTTGAGATGAGGACTGGTAACGCATCATCATTTGGCAGCTTCAAGATGTCTTCAATCATCTTGCTCATTCTGAGAACAAGTCCTACCATGGACTCAAACTTTCGTGTTCTCTTTGAGTTGAAAGCCTTGAGAACTTGATGCTTGAGTTGTGAGAATACAAACTGTGCCTAGTTTGTCTCGTGTCCTTCAACTAGGTGTATCATCACCTTGTACCTTTCCTGGGTAAGCTGGCTTAGGCTTCCAATTGCTCCAAACATCATCTTGTTTGTGACGTCGAGCAGAACTCCATACTCTGGTCTTAGATCAGTTTTAGCTGTGGAAAAACTGAATGCCTTTCTGCAGGTGGGGGTCTTCCACCTTCTCCAGTATGGTTCATCTGCTTCACTCAACTCTTAAACGGTTGCACCTTGCCTTGGAAGTTGAAAAACTTCAGCAATTATTCTTTCAGTTATGTTGATTGGTCGGCCGTGGATAACTGATGTAATCTCCTTGCCATCAGCACTGATTTGTGCTTGGAGAAGAAATTCACACACCTGACTTTGTCTGAAGAATCTGGGTGGTGTTTCCAGGTAGTGAAGAATCCCTGTCTTGTGAAGAGAAACAAGCAGGTTTTGGCCGTTTGAATTTTGAAGAATATCCTGGAATTTCTTCTTTTCAAGGAATTTATCTCTCATCATTTGTTTCTTGAAAGAGTTGGGGAAACTAAGTAATTCTGCCATTGAAGAAAATTTGGCTAGAATTCTTGAGAGAGATGAGAGAGAGAGAGAGAGACTCTTTGAAAGAGAATGGGAAATGAGTATGTCTCTTCTCTTTTTGCAAGGGAGGGGGACTAGATCTGAATTGATTTATGAGTAATGAATGAATACTCATATATCTAGGAAAAATTTGTGTCCCTTACTTTTGTTGTTTGTTTAAAATGTCTTTGTCAGATTTTCAACGGTAAGAATTCAAGTGATTTTGCTGACGTGGCATTTTTATCAATAAAATATTTATTTTATTGATCAAAAAGAGTTACAGAGCTTAATTACAAGAAGAACACTTAGAGGTTCTAATCAGCGAAGCTTGATCAGTCTCTAATCCTTCTTGTGCTCTATCTTCTACTTTTTAGCAGGTGGCTCACCAATTTTGTCGTGGCTGGATGGTGTGGCTGCAACTTATTGAGCATTCAGTCGATCTTGTAGCTGCTGGATGAGCTCTGAGTGAAGCTTTAGCTGCTCCTGAATGCTGCGAAACTGCTCTTCATGCTGATTTGTGCACTGAGCAATGGAGCTTTCTAGTTGCTCCTGGAGTTGTATTTCTGCTGCTCTGATTTCATGGAGGATGAGACCTTCAAGTGGTAGTTCATCATATTTTGATATGGCTTCATCTCCATCTTCTGTTTCACTTAGCTCATCACAAGGGATTGTCCTGGTCTGTTCAGGATTTCCCAAGCTCTCTGTTTCACCATGGCTTTTCTCTGTTGGTGGCAGCACGATTTCTGATGTCTGCTGGTTTGGATCTCTGTACACACCATCGCCAGTGAGCATGTATAGCCTTGAGGCTGTTCTTCAATCAACTGATCAATCAGATTTTCCAAATCTGGCACCTCATCAACATGATCAGTTATTGTTTCTTCAGGAATAGGTTTATGAGTTGCTTCATCAAGAGGTATTTGAACTGTAGAATTATACTGAGAGATTAGCTCGGCTTGATCTGCAAACAGTAGTTGGCAATCTGTTTCATTCTCAGTTTCTTTAGTTAATTGAGCTTCTTGAACTAGCTCTGCAGTAGAAGCATCTTGAGATTCCTCTTGGTTCTTTTCAGACACAGTTGGCCTTTCAGTTGGCCCTTCAGTTTGACCCTCTTCTGGTCTAACTGGTGAATTTAACAACTCTTCAAACTCCAAGTCAGTGATGTACTTGTGAGTTTCTTCAGTGGAAGGTACTCTGTGCTCTGGAGAGTCTGCAATGATGTTGATATTGACCTCTTTTGGATAGCGTAGATCTCCTAGCACTTCTTCTATGAGATCATCTAAGGACACCTCTTTTTTTCCTGTTGATATAGTTTCAGGCTGTGATCCTGATTGACCTTTGATTACTTTGTCATGGAACCATTTTTGTAGACTTAACCATATTTTGCTCTCCTTTTCAACAGAGAAAGTGGGTGTCTTGATTCCATTTCTATCACAGATCTCGCTGAAGATATTTTCCATTGATCCCCTGGATGGATTGCCACATATCTTCTTGAGACTTAGTTGCCTCTTCAGATCTTTGCTTTTTGTGGCTCTGGCATTTTTGCTGCTCGTCCACCACGTACTCCATTCTTCTTCCCTTTTCCAGAAACTCATTCCATGGAAAGCTAACAGAAATAGGAATTGATCGATTTGATAAACATGTCTCCATAGATACCAGTAAAGATACCTGGTAAGAGTTTTGTACAGCTCTTCATGTCCTGCGAGTTCGGGAGCATAGTGCTGTGCCGCATATTGCTGAGTCGTCTCCTCTGCCCATTTCTTGATGTCTTCTCCTTTTGAGAAAGCCCTAATGTTTTCAGCCGTTTAGGGCATCGGTGGGCAGGTATGCCTGAAGTACTCCGCTTCTGCTTCCTCATGAGGTATTCCTCTTTCAGGAAGTAAGTCCATTGGATTTGCATATGGGGTGACGTCTTCTACTGAGAAGTTTGGTGCAATTGTTGGATGCTGATCTTTTACCGAATTATCCTCTCTTTTCTTGATTGCCCTTATACTTCTTTTCTTCTTTTGATGGGCTGGTTTCTTTCTCAGAGCTAGTCTGGCAATTGGTATCTCTTCATCCTCTATATTTGACTCAATCAAGATTTTTCTTGGGTGGTCAGTTGAGACTCTTGCTCTGGAAGATGTGCTACTTCCAGCTCCAGTCGTAGCTGCTCGAGCTTCTGCTCCAGCTATTTGATCCAAGTCCATAAAATACTCATTAGAATCTGAGGAGTCATCCCTTGCTGTTTTACTTGCCAATTGTTTTCCTCTTTCCTCTGCATCTGCAATCTTTTTCTTGCAATGTATTGGCTCAGCTTCTTCAATTTTGAAAGATAGAGTTGGCGTTGGAATGAAGTCCCCTCTATTCATTGGTGAGTAGTTTGTTTCTTCAAACATCAACTCTGGAAACCTTCTTTCTAGGAACAGGCTGACTCTGTTGAGATAACAGATGCTTTGTGGGAATACGTTCTGTAACACCCCAGATTTTCGATTAAGGTTTAGAAGATTCTTAATGATAAATAAGAAGTTAAGGAAGAAATTTAATTAAGGTTAATTAAGGTCAGATGTCAGTCACGACTTTATAGGTCAGTTTTCGTGAAATCGTCATTTCAGAAATTTTGATCTTAACTCGGTTATGGCCGATTTTGGTCTTTTTAGAAAGATTTTAACTCAAGGAGTATGCCGGTATTTTCGGATTTTAATTCTGAAGTCATTTGAGTTCCCGGTGATGAAAAACGTATTTAAAGGATGATTGAATAGTAACTTTTGTGTGCGTTCGCGTTTTGAGAAATTTACGAAATCCTCCTCATTGATCCGAGTCTAGTTCTGTCAGGCCCTTCTTATGGGAAATGACTCAAGGATTCCGTTGGCATTCACGGATTTCCATTCTGAGGTCAATCGAACGCTCGGGAGCAAAATCTGTCAGTCTGAGTGAATAGTAAAAAGTAATTCCAAAAAGAGAATCTTTGCTCGTCTTTCTTCTGACAACCCCGTCTTCTTCACGAATCAATTTGGTTCACTAGTATTCAAGCCAACGAGTCTCCCGGTAATTTTAGATTTCGTGTCTGAGGTCATTTGACCCTCGACATCTAATAAAACAACTTTTAACCGAACCCGGGGTAACTTTTGCAGTATTCTTGCACTAAAGTGGCTTCCCTTGGAAGACAAAGCTTTTCCTATAAATACAAGGCCACCCTTAACCTTTCATTTGCTCATTTACCATCCAAACTCACTTCCAAGAGAGTGGGAAAGCTTTGAGAGCCGAGAAAGTTCTGTCGAAGTAAAAAGGTGTTCTTTGTGAGTGTTCTGCAAGACGACGAGCGGAGTGGCGTGGAAGGGATGTGGTGAGGGAAGGTGCTAGGGGTGCCGTTGAGTTGTAGCGGACGGCTCTGCCGCTGTTGCAACTCGACGAGACGCCGAGCTAGCCACCTTCCTTCGACGCACCTAACCCCGTCCATTCTTGTTCATCAGTCTCAATTTCCATTTCTTTTTCCGTCTTTCAATTCCGCATTTACTTTCCGTTCTTCATGTTCTTCGCGTTCTTCATGTTCTTCGTTATTATTCATTTATTTCCGTCTAAAGTTAGTATTTCGATTCTTATTGAAGTTCCAAGTTAATAACGTTACGTTATATTGCTCGTTATTATTCCATTACTATTTTTGTCATTAATTCTCGTAATTAGTCTCGTTATTCCGTTTAAATTCTATTCAAGATTATACTTAAGATTTCATCGTTATTCTAAATGTTTAAAGAGGATTGTCGTGTTTATGCCGTTATAATGCCGATTTCTTTTAAAGTTAAAACATGCCATTTCATGTTAATTTAAATTATTGAAGCATGTTTTAAAATTTTTATAAAGTGTTCTTCGTGTTCGTCGAAGGAATCAATGAACACCGAAGAAACCCAGAAGAAAAGAAGATCGCCCAGAATTGGGCGGAAGAGAGAGAAAGAGAAGGCCACCGCCGCGGGGGGGTGCACCGCCGCGCCACACCCACCTCGGCCCAGCAAGCCCCGCCGGTGCAGGGGTGCGCCGCGGTGGGGGGGGTGCCCGCTGGCGCCCACTAGCGCCGCGGTGGGGGTGCCCGCTGGCGCAGGGGTGCGCCGCGGAGGTGCCCTCCCCCCGTGTTGTTTTGTGCCAATTTTTCTGGCTATGTCTGTACCCTCTTTTCGAGCCTTTCGAGTTGTGTTTTTCCAAACTAATCCCGAGTTATTTCCAAGTTTAATTTAAGAAGATTTTCAAGTTATTTCCGAGTTATTTCAAATAGACTTTTCAAGTTATTTCCGTCTAAAATTCGAGTATCAAAATATAATTTTTCCAAGTAAATTCTTCTCGAATTTTATTAAGTCATTAAGTCGTGCAATCTGTATTTAAGTCTTAGATTAAGGTCTCTGGGTTAGTTATTGCTATTCCTCGTTCTAGATGTTCAAATTCTTCGAAAGAGGTCGCTAAGTCGATGATTCGACTTTTGTAGGAGGAAGTGAGCCCCGTGAAAATTCGGAGAAGGATCATCAGCTCATTGCTTTACCTTCTTTCCAGTAGTCGAGGTGGGTAAATCTATACTCATCTAAAGTTTGAGCTAATAAGCTCTAGAAGCATATAGGGCAAATGAGATATCCAATAAAATATTTTGCTCTGCCTGATTGATCTCTGTACAAGGAAGGAAGGAAAGGAAAAATATTATATGTTGATTGAGCTCTCGAGCATGTTTAGAAATGCTAGAAATATTATAGTATTGTTTATGCTTAGCATGAGATACTTGGAATTGTCTTTAGTTGCAATTCGTATTTATGTACGTTCATTTCCTCGTATCTGAATGTTGGATTTTGCTAAAGTTTATTTAGCTAATTAAGCATTGCCTTTTAGGGTAGTGATAAATCCCTTATAGGCCGAAGTCATGCTTAAGTAAAGGATTAGCCTTAGACGTTGCTTTAAGCTCGATAATTCTAGTAAGGTTAAGGAAGCTAAGGAATTAAGGATTAAGGTTGAGAAAGGAAGGCTAAGTTAAGAAAGGAAGAATATAGTTTTTATAACCAGGATTGAACTCAGAATTCATGATCTATGATCATTAAAGTGAGTCACTGCTGGGTTAATTCCCTCGCAAACTCGTTTAGATATTTGAGGTAACCCCTCTTCTATCCTATGGCATGCCTAAGGGTGTAGTTGACATCAGGTTTGAGCCAAGGTTGGGCCCAAAAGTAAAGAAAAGGTTTTGCGGATATGGAGAGGGCTTTTGCATTTTACTCTCCATATACCGCCAGTTTACTATTAGATACTTCTCGAGTTATTAAAGAAGCTTTTATTAAAACCCACTGAGTACATTAGTGTTCACGCCCTCTTTTTCAAATATTTTCAGGTTGAGATGCTGAGGATGATGGTGGCTGTGGATGTGGGTTGGCTGCCAAGACTGTTTTGCTATTATCTAAGTTTCTTTTGAAATCCCATTGTGTTCTGTTACTCTGATATACTCTTTCTAATTCCGTTCAAGTTCTATTATGATTATCGAGATTCTATGAATATTTCCCCAGACATGGTTATATATATAAAGATACATTATAAGTTTTATTCGTACTTCTCGAGTATATTTTCCTCTCGCCTATAAAGAGGCTTGTTCATGTTGGTATCTGTTTATCCGCTTTGACCTGTGAATGGGTCTATTCTTGTTGGTATCTGATTAGTTAGCTATTTTATTCCGCTAAAGCATGTTTCCTTTTTAATCAAGTAAACCCAAGTATCATCGTCTATTCTTCAAAAGTATATCTTTACTCATAAACCCTCTTCATTAATCTCCCGTCTTTATTCGTTAATCCCTTAATAACACCCCGTCCCCATTCGTTAATCCCTAACTCGGGACCGGGCCGGTATACGTTCTCACTCTTTTTTTTCTGAACAAGTAGAACGAATTTCTTGATTTGATTGAAGACATTTTGAGCCCAGTTAATGTCCAGTTGATCATCAATAGCAGTACAGGCCTTGTATTTTGGCTTGGACATCTCTGAGTGACTGCCTGTAGTTCCAAGAATCATTCTGACAACGATTGAGGCCAGTATTTGATATGCATCCTTAAATCTTGAGATGAAGTGGCTGTTCTTGTAGACTTCTCTTAAGCCTTGTCTCCTCCACAGTTGGTATGTGTTCCTCATATCAACCTTGTTGTCATCAAGAATTAGCCCCGTGGTAGGTAATTCAAACACTTCTCCATGATTTTCAGCAGTGCGAGTGAATCGTCATCCTCGGACCACAGTTGAGATTTAACTCGACTCCTTTGAACTTCTGGCATAGAGGTAGATTTTGGAAACTGCCTCTGGATATACCTTCTTAGGATGAGCCTCTATGAAGGTCTTCAGATTTGATTGATATAGCTTTGAGATAATCTCGCCACTGAGTGCTGAGTTTTTACAGTTGCGAACAAACATAGTTGGTTTGAAGAATTTATCTTTCTAGAGCTTGTTGTAGAATGTCGATGAATCCTCTCCAGTTAATCTGAAGTTGTAGATCTTTTGAGGAGTTCGATCAGAAGCTGTAATAGCCCGGTCCCGAGAAAGGGATTAACAAGTGGGGACAGGGTGTTATTAAGGGATTATTACGGATTAAACGGGGTTACTTGACTACGAAAGAAATATGATCGAAGAATACGAATAACAAGGGCTTCAATTAACACGAATATGTATGCTCATCCGGAGCTTAATCAATTAAACAAACACCAACATATAAGAGGGAATATAACTAGATATGCATCATTGTAATAATACGATCAATTCGGGACATTTTGTTCATAGAATTTGAAATAGAGAATATGTTCGGAATTTAGATGACATATATCAGAGTAGCAGGATTATAGTGGGATTCGTAAGCACTTAAACTATAGCAAAAACTTGGCAGCCAACGCACATCCACAGCCACCAATGACCTCAACATCGCAACCTGAAAACATTTGAAAAAGAGGGTGTGAGCACTAATGTACTCAGTGGGTTTTTACAAAAAGCTTTTAAACAACTTTGAGAAATATCCACTAATCAAATGACGGAATATAGAGAGCAAAATTCAAAAGCCCTCTCTATACCCGTAAAACCTTTTCTTTTCTTTTGGGCCTAATCTTGGCTCAAACCTGATGTCAGCTGTACTCTCAGGCATGCCGTAGGATAGAAGAGGGGTTACCTCAAATATCCCAATAAGTTTGTGAGGGAATTAACCCAGCAGTGACTCACTTCAAATGATCAAAGATCACAACTTCTGAGCTCGAGTCCTGGTTATAGCAAGACTATGTTCTTCTTTAACTTCCTTAACTTAAACTTAACTTTCCTTACTTGACTTACTTGAATTATCAAACCTAGAGCAATCATCTAAGCTAATTCTTAACTTAGCGGGATCTTGGCCTATAAGGGATTTTCTAACATCCGAAAAGGCAACCCTAAGTTACCATAGACTTAGCAAAATCCAACACTCAAATACGAGGAAATGGATGCGTATAAACATCGATTGCAATTAAAGAAATTCTAACATCTCATGCTAGCATAAATTATACTTAACAATCTTATCATGAACAAATCATGCTGGAGAGCTCGATAACTTTCTTTCTTTACTTTCTTTGCACAGAGACCAATCAGGCAGAGCAAAAATATTCTATTGGATATCTCATTTGCCCTAACATGCTTCTAGAGCTCATTAGCTCAAACTTTTAGAAAAAGTATAGATTTACCCACCTCGATCACTGAGCAGAGGATGAGGCAAAAATGCTTACAATCCTTCTCCGAGTTCTCACTGGGTGCACTTTCTCCTACAAAAGTCGAACTATCGACTTAGCGGCCTCCTTCGAAGAAATTGAACATCTAAAATGAGAAATAGCAACAACTAACCCAAAGTCCTTAATCTAAGACTTAAATACAGATTGCACAACTTAATGACTTTATAAAATTCGAGAATAATTTTCTTGGAGAAATCACATTTTGATAGTCGAATTTTAGACGAAAATAACTTGAAAAGTGTACTTGAAATAACTCGGAAATAACTTGAAAATCTTCTTAAACTAAACTTGGAAATAACTCGGGATTAGTTTGGAAAAACACAACTCGTAAGGCTCGAAAAGAGGGCACGAACATAGCCGGAAAAATCAGCGTCGGAATAACATGGGGGTACCGCGCGCCAGCGGCACCCCGCGCGCCCGAGGGGGGTGTTGCGCGGCGGCGGGCCCCCCATGGTTGCGCCACCTGCTCCACCCAAATACTGGGCATTCTTCTTCTTCTGGGTTTCTTCAGTGTTCATCGATTCTTTCGACGAACACGAAGAACACGAAGAACACTTTTAACAATTTTAAAATGAACATGCTTCAATAACTTAAATCAACATGAAACGGCATGCATAGATTTAACTATAACAAAAATTGAAACATTAATCTAGGCGGAATTGAAGAAAATAAGAGAAATTTCTATGAAGAACGCGAAGAACACGAAGAACATGAAGAACACGAAAATAAAAGTGAGAAAATAAAAACGAAAATGAAAAGAGCTTGAATCCTCGTCGACAATATAGAATGGACGAAGTCGAGTGCGCCGAAGGAAGGTGGCTAGCCTGACATCTCATCGAGTCATAGCTACGGCAAAGCTGACCCACTACGTCCCGACGGCACCCCTAGCACCTTCTCCCAGAGCATATCTTCCTCGCCACTCTGCTCGTCGAATTGGAGGTGAACTCACGAAGAGACTCCTCGACTTTCTTGACTTTCAAGAAGTCGGGTTGAAGAAGTGAAAATGAGCAAATGAAAGTGAATGGGTGGTGCTCTATTTATAGGAGAAAGATTGGCTTCTCCATGAAGCTTCTGCAGTGCAAGGATACTGCAAAAGTTACTCCGGGTTCGGTTAAAAGCTGCTTTATTCGATGTCGAGGTCCAAATGACCTCAGACATGAAATCTGAAAATATCGGAAGACTCGTTGGCTCAAATACTAGTGGACCAACTTGATTCATGATGAAGACGGGGTCTTCAGAAGAAAGATGAGCAAGGATTTCTTTTTTGGAATTACTTTTTACTATTCACTCAGACTGACAGATTTTGCTCTCGAGCGTTCGATTGACCTCAGAATTGAAATCCGTGAACGCCAACAGATTCCTTGAAACAATTCCCATAAGAGAGGCCTGACAGAACAAGACTCGGATCAATGAGAAGGATTTCGTAAATTTCTCAAAACACGAACGCACGCAGAAGTTACTATTCATTCATCCTCTAAATACGTTTTTCATCACCGGGAACTCAAACGACTTCAGATTTAAAATCCGAAAACACCAGCATATTCCTTGAGTTAAAACCTTTCTAGCAAGACCAAAATTGGCCATAACTGAGTTAAGATCAAATTTTCAAAAAAGATGACTTTACGAAAAATGACCCCTAAAGTCGTGACTAACATCTGACCTCACTTAATCCTTAACTAAACTTCTTGCTTAACTTCTTAATTACTCTTAATAATTCTCTAAACCTTATCTGAAAATCTGGGGTGTTACATCCTATCCCCCTTAAAGAAATTTCATCTTGAAATTTACTAACCATGATAAACGATATCAGGGTACTTCTTGAGTAGCTCGAATTCGAGCTCCCAGGTTGCTTCCTCTGAACCATGATGGTTCCAGATCACCTTTACAAGACTGATCTCCTTGTTCCTTAACTTCTGGATCTTTTGATCCACAATGGCCTGGGGATTTTCTTCACATGATAAGTCCTCATTCAGGACTATCTCTTCCTTACTAATCACGTGCTTTGGATCAAACACGTACTTTCTTAATATCGAGACATGAGTTATGTCACGAACATCACTCAGGTTGGGTGGTAAGGCCAACCTGTAGGCTACTTCATTCACCTTCTCTAACATCTCAAAAGGTCCAATAAATCTAGGCCGTAACTTGTTTCGTTTGTCAAAACGAACCACTCCTCTTGACAGAGACACCTTCAAGAACATTTTATCTCCAATGTCGAAACTGAGTTCCGTTCTTCTTTCGTCTGCGTAAGCCTTCTGTCTATCTTGAGCCTCCTTGATCTGTTGGCGAATTAACTCGATCTCTGGACCGCTTCCTTGACCATCTCAAGTTCAAGTATCCTTCAGTCTCCATCTTCATCCCAACACAGGGGCGATCTACTCTTTTTTTTGTACCAGGCTCAAAAGGGGTCATGCCGATTGATGATTGGTAGCTGTTGTGGTGCGCAAACTCTACCAATGGCAGTAGCTCCTCCCAGCTGCTTCTTTGATCGATGACTACTCCTCTAAGCATGACCTCTAGAATCTGGATAGTCCTTTCGGACTGGCCATCCATTTGAGGATGAAAGGCCGTGCTGAAATTGAGCTTTGATCCCAGGCTTCTTGTAGGCTCCTATAGAATTTGACATAAATATTGTATCATGATCCGATATAATCGAGACCGGCACTTCGTGCAATCGCATAAATTCCCTAACATACATCTGGGCTAATTGATCTAGCCCATCTATCATTATAACAACAATGAAATGTGCTGCTTTTGATAATCGATTCACGATTACCCAAATAGCGGTATTCCACCACTTATACTTTGGTAAACCTACCATAAAGTCCATACTACTATGATCCTACTTCTATTCAGGAATTTCTATGGGTTGGAGCAAACCAGAAGGTTTTGATTGAAGGTTTTCACCTGCTGACAGTTCAAACACCTTTCTACGAAGGCGGCTACCTCTCTCTTCATACCACTCTACTAGAAGTTCCTCTAGAGGTCTTGATACATCTTGGTGCTTCCGGGATATGCTGTATATGGTGTGTCATGTGCTTCGCACATGATTTTCTCCTCTAGTTCTTCCTTACTTAGCACACATAGCCTTCCTTTGAATAAGAGCGCATTATTGGCGGCTTCTGCAAAACCTTGCGAGCTATTCAACTGTGCTTCAAGTCTTTTCTTTTTGAAAAACTCGTATTCTCTCTGGGCTTCAACTTGTTAGTTTTGTATACTGGAAGACTTGTCTTTGTATACTTTTCTGATGATATGATGATATGAAATGAAAGTTATTGCAGTCACTGTTTGCATTTAGATTATGTTCTATAATTGTTCTATGCAATGTTCCATATACTTACATTGTAGATAATATGGTGTGGGGAGTCACACGGTAAGATCATATCATTAGAACCTTATAATGTATTAAAGAGCTCACGACTTAGATGGTCCTGAACACACCATCGGTACACCGTAGAATAATCTGATAAGTTAGTTTATCTTGACTAACTGATTATTCTAGTACACTTGTTAGTGTATTGAGGAGGATCACGATAGGATACTATTCTCTGTCTCTGACCCAGTTACTGAGAGAATAAAGATCCACAGAGTTCGGGTTCTGAACTCATGTGATATTGGCGAGCATATGTGTGCGTTGTTTATTACTTTGATTTATCAATGGGTGAGATCTTTTCGTAGATTGAATTCGATATCTTGGGTAATAACAATGTATACATGATGTCTCGAACAGTATGCATGAGCACCGTGTGGAATTTATTCCTTACATGATAAAGCTTGTGTGGTACTACTCAAGGTTTTAGATGTTAATTAATTATAGCTGTCAGAGGCTGACATAATTAATTAATGAACATTATATCTTAAACACGAGGAATGGCTGGACTAAAGGAGAAAGCATATTCGTAAATATATATTAAATTGGTAGGTCAGTTTTACTTCTTTAGTTGTTTTACTTCTTTAGTGGAATAAAAGTAAAACTTAATTTATTTAATTATATCCTAAGTTTATTGAATATTGGATATTAAATAAATTAGTGAGCCAATTTAATATTCTTCTAGATTCCTGTTGTAGCCCAATTGACTGATAGTGGACTGGATATTAAACTTGAGATAGACGCCCAAACCTAGTAAGGTTTGAGAAGTAAATTTTCGCCCACCTCTCTATTTAATAGAGAAGGGGGGACGAAAATTTAGCACTAGGAAATCAGCCCCTCTTTGTCTCTCAAAGTTATCCACAGATTTCACAAACCTATCTAGTAGATTTCATCCCACTCTGAATCTAGATACAGTCCGGGAATACAACAGAAGATCTTGGAGTGGAATTATGTGTGGCCAATTTTTGAGGTGTAGGTGGCGCCTGTCATTGTTCATTCAACAGCAAGATTAGATCTTTAATCTTGTCCTCAGACCGTCTGACAATTGTAAGTAATTCGGATCTATGTCTTCCATTTTATTAGATTCATTTTACATGGTTTTGTGCGTGACGTGATAAACATGCATATGACATAAAAATATGATTTGCATGAACACAGATTAATGAACAACCAAATGATCCTTCGGTGGTTTAATTCGAAAAAACTCCAACAACTGGTATCAAAGCGGGTTTTGGCACTGTTCTAGGATTAATCCGAGCATGAAATTCGAACTACATATTAAATTTGATGATAAATTTATGGTGTTTAAATTTTCAAATTTAATTATGCATGTATTTCGGTTTTTGTAGTATTCAAAACATGGATGAATTTTTGATGTACTTTGAAAATTCTAGTTTTGGATTGTGGAAATTTTCGGCCATCTATAGATTTCTATTTGGATTGATATTTGATGATTATCAAATTTCCAGATTTAATCTAGGATGGGTCGAAAATTTGAAGTTCAAAATTTCAATTTTGATGGGTTAAAAAAATTTCCTAATTTTGTTCTTTAATTTTCGGCACTTTTGGAATTAAGCTAGGATGGTTTTTTTATCTATATCAAAATTTCCAGATTTATTTTCTAGCGTGGTTCGAAAATTATGAAGATTTGAAAAGGAATAGGTATTTTTTGATGTATATCTTAATTTACCTAATTCTAATCTATATAGGTTTGAAATTAGAATTTTAAATTTGGTAATTTTTGAAGTGGATCAAAATTTCCAGATTTTTAATTCTTGCAATTTTCGAAACCTAGCTATATTATTTGGAATAGTTTTTTTATTAATGTCAAAATTTCCAAATGTGAAATATAGTGTAATTTTCGACATTATTAAATTAAATTTGGATGAAATTTTAATGAAAATTAAAATTCCAGATTTAATTAATAGTGGTGATCGAAAAGTTTGATTATTGGATGAGGATTTGATATTATTTGATATATATCTTAATTTACCTAATTTTAATCTAGATAGATTTGAAAATAGAATTTTAAATTTGGAAGATTTTGAAGTGGATAAAATTTCCAGATTTATCATTTGGTTATTTTCGAAAATCTAGTTATAAAAATAGGATAAGGTGATTTTTGGATATATACAAATAATTATCAATATCCAATTGTGATAAGAATTTAATTTTGGATAGGTTTTGGAAGATTTTGAAGTGGATCAAATCTTCAAACCTTATCCTTAAAGATTTAGATTCTTATGCATAATATTTGGATTAGATTTTTGATTTATATCAATATATCCAATTATTATTTAATTAGGGTGGCTTGAAAATATTAAATAAATTTGGTGGATAATTTTAAATAATTTTCAGATTTATTTTGGAATTATTTTCGAAAACAACAAGTATAAAATTGGTGGATAATTTTTTTAATTTCCAATTTTTATCTTGTGGATAATATCGAATTAATTAATTTAATTAATTGAAAAATTCGATTATTATTTAATATTCATGCATAAATATCATATGTTATTTTATGTGGATCATATAATACATGATTGTTGGATTTGTAGATTGTGTTTGTTTGCATGTTTACCAATTATCATGGCTCCTTTATTTTATGTGATGTATGTTTATGTTGAATGAATGTTGGCCGTATGCCGGTTTGGCTACGTGATTTTAATTCATGAGAAAATCCATGGATTAGGTCTAAGTTTTATTTTACGTTGTTTTAATGTAATAGATATAAAGCTGATAGACCAAGTTTTTGAGTTGTAATTTTTATTCTAGCAATATTAGATTTTTCCTTTTAGAATAGATAGTTTGTATTGAATAAAGATCGGAGATCAACTCAAAGAAGGAAAGTGGTTCAGCACCAAGAAGGAAGGTTCACCTGTTCACGTCCCGAAACCCTAAATGGAGCTAGGATTTTCGGCGAGGCGTGGTGAAGCGGGCGGCGGCCATAGCCCTCTTTTCGGAGCTGACTTTCCAGTTTTATCTCATCAATCAACATGAGATATAAGCCATGATAGTTGGAATATTACCGTTGCTTATTATGTTGAAGCATGCAATGGTTGTTTATCATTTTATGTGATGTTTGCATGTTCAATAATGGGATAAAATGAAACCTCAAACATAAATAACTAAGTGGGAGAGATTCATACCAAAGTATGTAGAAATCTCATACGGTCTCCATTAAATCTTGTTTAATTGAGAAGTGGTGGGCATGCGCATTGACATAGGTCTTCCTCGATATCGGATGTGTCATATCACAGATTTCTCTAGAAATTAAATCTCCTAAAAGGATAGCTGTAGAACACTATTAGAACTAACTGACTCCTCCATCTGGAGCAGTTAAATTCGAATAGTTCTCTTGGTGCGAAGATAATGGTGTGCACACTTAGATGTAATTTATTGATAAACGTCCATACGATCGTGGCTTATCAGTTAGACGATTACATGACCGTGTTTATTATCCGGCTATTAATTTGCTTGTTGTAAGGATTGTAAACATTTTACCTCATCCTCTGCCCAGTGATCGAGGTGGGTAAACCTATACTTTTTCCTAAAAGTTTGAGCTAATGAGCTCTAGAAGCATGTTAGGGCAAATGAGATATCTAATAGAACATTTTTGCTCTGCCTGATTGATCTCTGTGCAAAGAAAGTAAAGAAAGAAAGTTATCTAGCTCTCAAGCATGATTTATTCATGATAAGATTGTTAAGTAAAATTTATGCTAGCATGAGATGTTAGAATTTCTTTAATTGCAATTGATGTTTATACGCATCTATTTCTTCATATTTGAGTGTTGGATTTTGCTAAGTCTATAGTACTTAGGGTTGCCTTTTCGGATGATAGAAAATCCCTTGTAGGCCAAAATCCTGTTCAGTTGAGAATTAGCCTAGATGATTGCTCTAGGTTTGATAATTCAAGTAAGTTAAGTGAAGAAAGTTAAGTTTAAGTTAAGGAAGTTAAAAAAGAACATAGTCTTGCTATAATTAGGACTCGAGCTCAGAAGTTGTGATCTTTGATCATTTTCAGTGAGTCACTGCTGGGTTAATTCCCTCGCAAACTCGTTGGGAAATTTGAGGCAACCCCTCTTCTATCCTACGGCATGCCCGAGAGTACAATTGACATCAGGTTTGAGCCAAGATTGGGCCCAAAAGAAAAGAAAAGGTTTAACGGGTATAGAGAAGGCATTTGCGTTTTTCTCTCTATATTCCATCATTTGATTATTGGATATTCTTAAAGTTGTTGAAGAGTTTTTGTAAAAACCCACTGAGTACACTAGTGCTCACACCCTCTTAATCAATCCAAGAATCTAGATGATAATAATAATTATAATAATAATAATAATAATAATAATAATAATAATAATAATAATAATAATAATAATAATAATAATTTATCCAACCTAAACCTACTCAACCCACGTTTCTTATTAACTGCAAAATCACCCATCAGTTTTTGCTATCCATTAATGCCAAAAGAACCGTATGCATTCATTTGAGCCAATTACTAAAGAAACGTATCCCATTCATGATTAAGCATGGGCTCATTCATTCACTTTTGAAGCAAGAGAACCTCCTGCTATAGTCTGTATAAGGAAAACAATTCAAGTTTGAAAATTCAATGAAAAGCTTCGTACTAATTATTACACACTAATAATCGTTTTTCTTTCCGTATCATCTCTTATAACAGTTTTTACCAGCAATAAATTGGAAACTCTAACTTGAAATTCGAATCCAGGTATATTATTTCCTATCGAAATCTTAATTTGTGAATATTGCAACTATTTGAATTAATAGTAATTTTTCTAAATTCTTTACGATCACATTATATGGAAAATGGATTAAAAGAAAAATAGGCGTCGTTGTAAATTGAAGTTAACCAAGAATTTGCTAAAATAAGATTTGGAATTTTAGCCATGAATTTAGTTCATCCGTGCCTTGATGATATTCTTTATTGATTGAATTTTTCATTTAATTCTTTCTCTTCCACATTTTGATTTGAACATTTTAACTTGTTCTTTTTCCCCTTTTCTTAAACCACATCAATTAGCCGAATCGAAGTTGACCGCCAATAATTAAAATAATTAATAATTAGAGAAGAATAAGAATAGTTGATAATTTTTTTTCGTGTTTCTCACTTTCCAAATCTTTTAGGTGCATGCATGCCTAAGTTAAGTGGCAGCTATGGAAATGTTATAGAATTTAGGATAAGTTAATAAGTTAATTTGAGTTTTAATTGGGAATGAGATATGATTTTTATCACTAATAACTTGTTTGCAAATCTTAAGAAATTTAACCTTCCAGAACCTCATCAAATCGTTAAAAAAAGGTTAGTCACACTTGTAAATTTTTTTTGTCTAACCAATAATACTAAATACACAAAACTTACCACAAATACAAATTAGAATAAGTAGAGAACCAATTATTAAACTCCTTAAAATTTATAATACTTAAACTTACTAAATTACTATAAATACTATCTCTGCTAGGTGAAGGCGAGTTAGATCCTGCAAGTCTTTAACAGTTTGCATTGAAAAGTCGAGTCAAAGGTCTTCAAAGTAAAGGTGGAGAATTTTATACGCACGTGATATTTATTATCCATTATATATTAAGCTTGTGATTTATTATTCGACTGAGTGTTTATGTGAAAGTGAAAGTTAAAGTATGCCAGGGACCGTTCACAGGTCCGGGACCGTAAAAGTTGTCCTTGGGTCGCCCACCGTGTATGTGTATATGCATATACTTGTTCAGAGACCGTTAATAGGTCTGAGGCCGTGATAAGTTGCCTTTGGGCTAACTCCCCACTGTTCAAACAATTATTATTATGTGACATGGCATGAATGTCTGAATATGAGTTACTTGTTTAATATATTTTGGATAATGTGTATTCTCCACTGAGTTTATTTGTTATACTCATCCCTATATTACAACATTTTAGATTGAGGAGTTCGGTAATGGCAGTGAGGAGATGGATCATAGTTAAGTTTTTATTTAAATATTTAAGTTACTAAACTCATTTGACTACTAAATTTTAGTTGAAATTTCAGTTGGACTATGTGATTCTAATATTAAATATGCTTAGATGTTTAAACTTAATAAAAAGGCTTCCGCACTATGTTATTTGAATTATTATGGTATTATGGTATTTTCCTAAATAGAAGTTTATTTATGCATTTTATGCTTTTCTAGTATTAGTTTATTACATTTTTGAGAAAATATTTTAAATTCTCTTTCATGCATTATTTTATATGTTAGTTTTTTATAAAATAAATAGTATTCTAGGTTTATAAAATTAGGGTGTTACATAATGGTATCAGAGCAGGTCTACGTTTCTGTAGACTTGTAAAATTATAAATTTTTATTTACATTTCTGTAGATTTGTAAAATTAAAAATTTTTATTTATATTTTTTGTTGATTTCTAAAATTAAAAATTTTTATTTACATTTCTGTAAACTTGTAAAATTATAAATTTTTATTCACGTTTCTATTGACTTGTAAAACTATAAAATTTTATTTATTTATTTATTTGAAAATAAAAGTTTTAAAGTTAGATATTTGAGTTAAGTTTATGAAAATTGCATTCAATGTAAAATATTTAAGTGAAACATCCTCTCTGCCGCGCCTCGCCTACTCCATGGTTAGAAAATGTATTTAATACTTTATTTTTGAAAGTTCAAAGTTTAATTTTGAATATTTTGAGTAATGTTTTGACTGCATCTATATGAAGTTTATTGAAAGTTATAAAGTTAAAGTTAAAGTATATGCACACTATATGTTGATGCAGTTACTCATTATAAATTGTATTCTATTAGAGTTCAAAAGTTATTTTACTTACAGTATATGTATTGATGCTATTATTCGAGAAATTTCATTTTTATGTATATAAAAAAAAAACAGTCCTCGAAATTAGAGTGCTTATTTAGAATCCCTTTATTAAGTAGATGAAATAGTTTGTTGCCTTAGAATAAATTGATATCTTGATGATGATGTCGAGGAAGACCGGCAAGGAATGCCAATTAAAGTTAACCCGAAAGCTACAGTTGATGATATTATAAGTTGAAATGTGTCAACTAACGATAATGACGAACATAATACCACTACAAACGCGACTCCAGAACAATATTCTGAGGCTCTTAAAAATTAGTATTTACTCTGGTGGAACACTTAGATTTGATCGTATGACTAAGAATGTAAAAGTTGGACATTAGTGGAAAGAACATAGATGCTGATTTGTATCTCCTAGAGATGGAAGACTTTGATGTAATTCTAGGAATGGACTAGCTTATTGAGAATTATGCTACGATTAAGTGTCGAGAAAGAGAAGTGACTTTTCAAAGACTTGGAGAGAAACCATTTTCATTTTACGGAACAAGGATAAGATCAATGTCTCGAGTAGTTTCTACTATGAAGATGTTGATTATAATGTTGAAAGAAAGGAGAATGTCGAGGTTATATGGTCAACTTGTTAAGCTTCTAATTATTTGAAACTATAATTGCTGATGTGTAAATTGTACGAGAATAATCTGATGTATTTCTGGAGGATTTGCTGAGGACAGCGTCGAATTGACAAGTTGAATTGAGAATTAATTTGGTATTTAGAGTAGCTCGAGTATCCAATGAACTATATAGAATGTCATCGAAAGAACTACAAGAATTGTAGGTGCAATTGCTAAGGTTTTTGGGATAAAGATTTTATTCAGGCTAGTATCTCATCTCGGGGAGCACTGGTTCCTTTTGTGAAAAAGAAAGATGGGTCTATGAGAGTGTGTATAGATTGTTAGGAGTTGAATTGATTGTTGAAAATCAAGAATAAGTATATAATTTTGAGAACAGAAGACTTATTTTAATCAATAAAAAGGCTTATGTATGTTCTCAAAGATCGATTTAGGATAGGATATATTATCACCAATTGGATGTTAAGGAAGATAATAGATCGAAACCAATATTTAGAACTCGTTATGGAAATCATGAGTTCATAGTAATGTCTTTTAGGTTATCAAAAGGGCCTAGCAGTTTTTATGGACATGCTGAATCTCACGTTTAATCTATACTTAGATAAATTTATGATCATTGTTATCAATGAGATACTAATTTTCTTTTTCCAAATAAGAAGTAAAATGAAGGACATTTGAGAGTTGTCTTAAAGATACTTAGATAGGAGAAACTTTATACAAAATTGAAGGAATGGAAGTTTTGGATAGATCGAGTTGTCTTCTTAGGACATGTAGTTATTACACAATGGATATAAATGGATCCTGCTAAATTTGAAGTAACAAATTGTAGTAGATCAGTGAATATGAATGAAATGATAAGTTCTAGTTACTTTGGGATTAGCCAGAAGGTTTTTCAAAGATTTCTGGACCAATGACACCATTAATTAGAAAAGAGCAAAGTTTGAATGGTATAATAAGTGTGGAAATAGCTTTTCTATAGTTAAAGTATCAAATAATTTTAGCACAAGGTCTTGCTATTTCTGAAAGTTTGGAAGATTTTGTAGTCTATAGTGATGAATCGAAACTTAGACTTAGTTATATTTAAATGCAACGTGGTTAGGTGTTTGCTTATGCTTCAAAGGAATTGAAGAGATATAAGTTGAACTACCCTACACAAGAATTGGAGTAAGTTGTTCTAATTTATGCTCTAAAGATACGGAGACGCAACATTTATAATGATGAATGTGATATCTATATCGATCATAAAAATTTAGAGTATCATTTCACCTAGAAAAGTGGAATATGAGACATAGAAGAAAGTTGGAACTCATAAAGGATTATGATAGTACCATTTATTACCACCATGGAAGGACATATGCAATTATTGAAGTTTTCGAGTAAAAAAAAAATTATCAATTAGCAGCCTTACAAATGAATCAAGAATAAATGATCGAATATTTGACTAAACTAAGGATTGAGATAGTGGTTCCTCCAAGTAACACAACATCACATCAGTGTTAGCAACATTAGTAGTTAACCCTACTTTGAGAGAAAGGATAAAGCAAATTCAAATAAGTGATAAGTTCTTCGAAAAGATGAGGAGTGGAGTTCTTGCTGGAGATATTAAACAGTTTGCTTTAACTGATTACATGTTTGAATAAACGTTATGTATGCCAAAAGATAGATTAGTGGAGAAATATGATAGGACCTATGATAGTTTTCTTTGAAAGGTATAGTTATATTCGGAAAGAGAGGAAAATGAAGACCAATATTTATTTGAATTATTTGAGATGGTTGAGAAGTTTGATAATGTAGCCTATAGACTGCCTTACCGCCAGAAAATGTGCACAATGTATTTCATGTTTATATGGTGAGAAAGTACATTCATGATCCAGTTCACGTAGTCAATTATAAGACTCTAGATGTTAACCAAAATCACTCATAAGGAGACAATCCTATAGTGGTGCCAGAAAGAAATGCCCTTTGTCAAAGAAATCGAATAATTCTTCTGATTAAAGTTTAATGGAGTAGACATGGGAGAGATTGGGCAACACAGGAAATAGAAGTTGAATTGCTTGCTAAGTATCCTGAATTTTTTTTTCTAGTCAAGTAAGTTAATTTCGAGGACGAAATTTATTTAAGTTGGGGAGTTTTGTAACGACCCATTTTTCAAAAATTTAATTTTTAAATATAGTCTTTTGATCTCGTCGTTATGAGTAATTTAATATTTGATATATTATATTTATTTTAGTCCTTCCACCTGCAGAGAAAATTAAAAGATAATATCAAGAGCTCATAATATGAATAAAAGTATTAAAATACCATAATTTATAATCCCAATTTCCTTAATCAATCCAAGAATCTAGATAATAATAATAATAATAATAATAATAATAATAATAATAATAATAATTTATCCAACCTAAACCTCCTCAACCCAGGTTTCTTATTAACTGCAAAATCAACCATCAGTTTTTGCTCTCAATTAATGCCAAAAGAACCGTATGCATTCATTTGAGCCAATTACTAAAGAAAGGTATCCCATTCATGATTAAGCATGGACTCATTCATTCACTTTTGAAGCAAGAGAACCTCCTGCTATAGTCTGTTTAAGGAAAACAATTCAAGTTTGAAAATTTAATGAAAAGCTTCGTACTAATTATTACACATTAATAATCGTTTTTCTTTCCGTATCATCTCTTATAACAGTTTTTACCAGCAATAAATTGGAAACTCTAACTTGAAATTTGAATCCAGGTATTTTATTTCCTATCGAAATCTTAATTTGTGAATATTGCAACTATTTAAATTAATAGTAATTTTTCTAAATTCTTTACGATCACATTATATGGAAAATGGATTAAAAGAAAAATAGGCGTTGTTGTAAATTGAAGTTAACCAAGAATTTGCTAAAATAAGATTTGGAATTTTAGCCATGAATTTAGTTCATCCGTGCCTTGATGATATTCTTTATTGATTGAATTTTTCATTTAATTCTTTCTCTTCCACATTTTGATTTGAACATTTTAACTTGTTCTTTTTCCCCTTTTCTTAAACCACATCAATTAGCCGAATCGAAGTTGACCGCCAATAATTAAAATAATTAATAATTAGAGAAGAATAAGAATAGTTGATAATTTTTTTCGTGTTTCTCACTTTCCAAATCTTTTAGGTGCATGCATGCCTAAGTTAGGTGGCAGCTATGGAAATGTTATAGAATTTAGGATAAGTTAATAAGTTAATTTGAGTTTTAATTGGGAATGAGATATGATTTTTATCACTAATAAGTTGTTTGTAAATCTTAAAAAATTTAACCTTCTAGAACCTCATCAAATCGTTAAAAAAAGGTTAGTCACACTTGTAAATTTTTTTTGTCTAACCAATAATACTAAATACATAAAACTTACCACAAATACAAATTAGAATAAATAGAGAACCAATTATTAAACTCCTTAAAATTTATAATACTTAAACTTACTAAATTACTATAAATACTATCTCTGCTAGGTGAAGGCGAGTTAGCTCCTGCAAGTCTTTAACAGTTTGCATTGAAAAGTCGAGTCAAAGGTCTTCAAAGTAAAGGTGGGGAATTTTATACGCACGTGATATTTATTATCCATTATATATTATGCTTGTGATTTATTGTTCGACTAAGTGTTTATGTGAAAGTGAAAGTTAAAGTATGCCAGGGACCGTTCATAGGTTCGGGACCGTAAAAGTTGTCCTTGGTTCACCCACCATGCATGTGTATATGCATATACTTGTTCAGAGACCGTTAATAGGTCTGAGGCCGTGATAAGTTGCCTTTGGGCTGACTGCCCG
This sequence comes from Perilla frutescens, assembly GCA_026008535.1. Taxonomy (NCBI): domain Eukaryota; kingdom Viridiplantae; phylum Streptophyta; class Magnoliopsida; order Lamiales; family Lamiaceae; genus Perilla; species Perilla frutescens. The sequence goes on from BRKX01000005.1 coordinate 24,113,234, forward strand.
CTGTTCAAACAATTATTATTATGTGACATGGCATAATGTCTGAATATGAGTTACTTGTTTAATATGTTTTGGATAATGCGTATTCTCCACTGAGTGTATTTGTTATACTCATCCCTATATTACAACATTTTAGATTGAGGAGTTCGGTAATGGCAGTGAGGAGATGGATCATAGTTAAGTTTTTATTTAAATATTTAAGTTACTAAACTCGTTTGACTACTAAATTTTAGTTGAAATTTCAGTTGGACTATGTGATTCTATTATAAATATGCTTAGATGTTTAAACTTATTAAAAACGCTTCCGCTCTATGTTATTTGAATTATTATGGTATTATTGTATTTTCCTAAATAGAAGTTTATTTATGCATTTTATGCTTTTCTAGTATTAGTTTATTACATTTTTGAGAAAATATTTTAAATTCTCTTTCATGCATTATTTTATATGTTAGTTTTTTATAAAATAAATAGCATTCTAGGTTTATAAAATTAGGGTGTTACAGCGCTCTTCGTGAGCGCACCCCCGAGGGCGACGAGTAAGGTGGCGAGGAAGGAGTGCGGCGAGGGAATGTGCTAGGATGCCATCGGGGTGAAGTGGGCGGCTCTGCCGTAGCTACAACTCGACGAGTCATCGAACTAGTCACCTTTCTTCGACGCTCCCGACCCCGTGCATTTTATATCATCAACCTCAAATCATTTCATTTTCGCTTTATTTTCCGCTTTTATTTCGTGTTCTTCGCATCTATTTCCTCGTATTTGAGACTTGGATTTTGCTAAGTCTATAGTACTTAGGGTTGCCTTTTCGGATGATAGAAAATCCCTTGTAGGCCAAAATCCTGTTCAGTTGAGAATTAACCTAGATGATTGCTCTAGGTTTGATAATTCAAGTAAGTTAAGTGAAGAAAGTTAAGTTTAAGTGAAGGAAGTTAAAAAAGAACATAGTCTTCCTATAATTAAGACTCGAGCTCAGAAGTTGTGATCTTTGATCATTTTCAGTGAGTCACTGCTGGGTTAATTCCCTCACAAACTCATTGGGATATTTGAGGCAACCCCTCTTCTATCCTACGGCATGCCCGAGAGTACAGTTGACATCAGGTTTGAGCTAAGATTGGGCCCAAAAGAAAAGAAAAGGTTTAACGGGTATAGAGAGAGCTTTTGCATTTTGCTCTCTATATTCCGTCATTTGATTATTGGATATTCTCAAAGTTGTTGAAGAGTTTTTGTAAAAACCCACTGAGTACACTAGTGCTCACATCCTATTTTTCAAATATTTTCAGGTTGAGATGCTGAGGTCGTTGGTGGCTGTGGATGTGGGTTGGCTGCCAAGTTTTTACTGTTGTTTAAGTGTTTATAAATCCCACTATAATTCTGCTACTCTGATATATGTCATCTAAATTCCGAACATATTCTCTATTTCAATTTCTATGAATAAAATGTCCCAAATAGATCTTATTAATACAATGATGCATATCTAGCTATATTCCCCTTATATGTTGGTGTCTGTTTAATTGATTAAGCACCGAATGAGCATACATATTCGTGTTAGTTGAAGCCCTTGCTATTCATATTCTTCAATCGTTTTTCTTTCATAGTCAAGTAACCCCGTTTAATCCGTAATAATCCTTTAATAACACCCCGTCCCCATTCATTAAACCCTATCTCGGGACCGGACTGTTACACATAGCCTTTAAACTCTAACGAAACTAGCTATACCTTCTTTGGCTCAGGAAAGTCATAGCGCTCAAAGACCTTATCTACTTTCCGTTCCCAATCTAGCTAAGCATCAGGATCGTGTAGACCTTTGAACTCGGGGATGATCATTTTGTTGTTGGTGTAGAGATTGCGAGAATTTTGTGTATATGGTGTACGGGTGTACGGAGTATGAGTGGTGTATGGTGTATGAACCGGATGGTGCATGGGTGTATGGTCCGGATGGTGTATATGGTTGTAGATAAGCGGTGTAGGTGAACTAGGGCAGATTTTCGAACCCTTTAAGTGTGATGGGTGAAACTTATGGGTATGGGGGAGTATATGGAAGGTTTGAAAGGATTGGAATGGAAGAAAGCAAGATAAGGAACGAATTAGTGTATTTTTGAAGTCCCAAATAGATTAGGAGATCCAAAAATAAACCCAAAATGATGGAAGGTAAGAATTAGAAAAGAAAAGGAAATAAGAAGATAAGAAGGAAAGAAGGTGATTTGGATTTATGTACCACTAGTGTGACACAATTTAAATAACTTAATTAGACTAAACTCTAGATAGAAAGAACCAAAAATAAATTACAACTCAAAAGGAAATTACCAACTAAAGAATCTATACTAGAAGGAAAGTTCCAAAAATAAAACAAGACTCAAAAAGTAACAACCAACTATAGAGTAGTACTAAAAGCAAAGTACTAAAAATAAAATAGAACTTAAAACGCAATTCAAGAATCAAATTGGATTTTCTCTCTTTTTTTTTGTCGAATTTGCTTTTTTTTTTGTTCGGTCTTTCTTTTTTTTTTTGAGCTTTCGGTCTTTCTCTTTTTTTTTCTTGACCCCGTTTTTTTTTATCCGATTTTTTTTCAATGAACAGTAATCTATTACAACTCGATTGACACGATGACTGACACGTAAGAAATAAATTGACACGTAGGATTGAACCACGACCAGCAGAGCTGACGTGGCTCTGATGCTAAATTTATGATGTAATCCAGACAATTTGTACAGGGTACGAGAACGCACGAAAGATTTCTAGGAAAGAACACGTCAACTTTGAAGGACTCAATCCTACTCTAAAGACTTAATAAGCAGAAATAAACTGAATTAATAAACAAAAGACTCGAAAATAATAATAAGGAAGAACTAGACCTAATTACGATACTTAGACGATGACACAAAACAATACACAAAATCCAATCAAGAGGGGCTGAATTAGAATGGTGGTTTGAAGGATGAATGTGGCACGGTTAGGGTGTGTTTAATGGGTTTAGAAGGGCTTGAGTAGATAGGATATGTTAAGGCTAGGATGTACTTACAGTATAGATGAAGAACACGATGAATTGAACTCGAATGGAACTGAACCCTTGATGATCGACACACGATCAGGTCTTGGTGGGTTAAATTGATCACGAACGTTGATGAAGGGTGGAGGACGTCATTTGATGAAGGTCGAAGGTGGTAGTGTTGTGAATTACAACCCGATTAATCCTCGGCGTATCTTGTATGATGAAAATGAATCTCTAAGTTGTTCTTCAGTAGCGAGTTCACCCTAATTCCTCGTGTGCATTAGAACGTTCCCTTGAAATAAGACTTGAAATTTCTAGCTTCAAGAATGAATATTTTCGAGTAAAAATAATTCAAAAGACTTGGATATTTGAAACATAATTGTATGCAAAGGCAAATTTAATTCAATAATGTCTAAAATATCCATGTAACATGGTTCCCCTATTTATAGTGCTAAGGGGGGACGAAACTTGATGCTAAAAAGGCCTAAAAACTGATCCAAAAAGGATCTCTAACTATACTAGGAAATTTCCTAAACTAGAATTCTATTCAAGGTAGGAAATTACCTTAAATACAATTCTAGGCAAACCTATTCTATAATGAACGAATATTAACATAAAAATTAAATAAAATCTGATCTAAACTATAGTCTAAATTAATTAAATAAATACTACAGTCTAAATAAAATTCAACCCCTAATTAAATTAATTAAAGGGTCGAAATCAGCTCCATGCACACACGTGATTTACGTCGCCATCTTCATGTTAGTTTTGTATACTGGAAGACTTGTCTTTGTATACGGTTCTGATGATATGATGATATGAAATGAAAGTTATTGCAGTCACTGTTTGCATTTAGATTATGTTCTATAATTGTTCTATGCAATGTTCCATATACTTACATTGTAGATGTGATGTGGTGTGGGGAGTCACACGGTAAGATCATATCATTAGAACCTTGTAATGTATTAAAGAGCTCACGGCTTAGATGGTCCTGAACACACCATCTGTACACCGTAGAATAATCTGATAAGTTAGTTTATCTTGACTAACTGATTATTCTAGTACACTCGTTAGTGTATTGAGGATTATCACGATAGGATACTATTCTCTGTCTCTAACCCAGTTACTGAGAGAATAAAGATCCACAGAGTTCGGATTCTGAACTCATGTGATATTGGTGAGCATATGTGTGCGTTGTTTATTACTTTGATTTATCAATGGGTGAGATCTTTTCGTAGATTGAATTGGATATCTTGGGTAATAACAATGTATACATGATGTCTCGAGCAGTATGCATGAGCACCGTGTCCTGGTGCGCCAGGTTGATGATGTTCTCTTGAGGAAACGCAAGTTCATGTTGAAACCATGCAGGTGGAATTTATTCCGTACATGAGTAAAGCTTGTGTGGTACTACTCAAGGTTTTAGATGTTAATTAATTATAGCTGTCAGAGGCTGACATAATTAATTAATGAACATTATATCTTAAACACGGGGAATGGCTGGACTAAAAGAGAAAGCATATTCGTAAATATGTATTAAATTGGTAGGTCAGTTTTACTTCTTTAGTGAAATAAAAGTAAAACTTAATTTATTTAATTATATCCTAAGTTTATTGGATATTGGATATTAAATAAATTAGTGGGCAAATTTAATATTCTTCTAGATCCCTGTTGTAGCCCAATTGACTGATAGTGGACTGGATATTGAACTTGAGATAGAGGCTCAAACCCAGTAGGGTTAGGAGACCAATTTTCAGCCACCTCTCCTATATATAGAGGAGGTGGGTTCGAAAATTTCAAGCATTATAATTCAGCCCCTCTTTGTCTCTCAAAGTTATCTACATATTTCACAACTCTATCCAGTAGATTTCAGCCCACTCTGAATCTAGATACAGTCCGGGAATACAACATAAGATCTTGGAGTAGAATCTGCAGTGGACGATTTTGACATAAGTGGCGCCAATTACTGTGTTCATTCAACAGCAAGATTATATCTTTAATCTTGTCCACAGACCGTCTATCGATTTGTAAGTAGATCCGTTTCTATGTTTCCGCTTTATTAGATTCGAATCTGCTATGCATGTTTTTTCTGTTAGAATGTGATAAACATGCATGTGATGTAAAAATATGATTTGCATGAACATGGATTAATGGACAACCAAATGATCCTGCGGTGGTTTAATTCGAAAAAACCCCAACAACTGGTATCAGAGCGGGTTTTGGCACTGTTCTAGGATTAATCCGGGCATGATTTCAAATTACATGATTAAATTTGATGATAAATTTATGGTGTTTAAATTTTCAGATTTAATTGGCTATGTATTTCGATTTTATGGTATTCAAAACTTGGAAGAATTTGAGATGTAAAAATCGAGAATTCTAATTTTGAGGTACAAGAATTTTCGGCCATCATGGATTGAGATTTGGAATGATATTTGATGTCCTTCAGATTTCCAGATTTTATTTGACGGGGGTTCGAAAATTTGGAATCAAATTTTTCGAAATTTGATGTTAAAATATTCCCTAATTTTTGTTTGAAATTGTCGGACCTTTTTTAATTAAAGTATAGATGATGTTTTGATCAAGATCAAATTTTCAGCTTTAATTTGGAGTAGGTCGAAAATGTGAAGTGATTAAAATTGGATTTGGTGATTTTTGATGTATATCAAAAGTTGCCTAATTCTAATCTAGATAAGTTTGAAATTAGAATTTTAAATTTGGTAATTTTTGAAGTGGATCAAAATTTCCAGATTTATTTTTCTAGAAAATTTCGAAACCTATGTTATTTATTTGGAATAGTTTTTTGATTAATATCAAATTTCCAAATGTGTTAATTTAATGTAATTTTCGATTTTGATAATTTAATTTGGAGAAGATTTTGATAAAAAATCAAATTTCCAGATTTATTTATTAAGGTTGGTCGAAAATTAGGAGGATTGGGTTAAGATTTGATATTATTTCATGTATATCTTAATTTACCTAATTTTAATCTAGATAGATTTGAAAATAGAATTTTAAATTTGGAAGAATTTGAAGTGGATTAAATTTTCAGATTTCTTAGTTGGATATTTTCAAAAATCTATGTAATTAAAATTGGATAAGGTGATTTTGGATATATATAAATAATTATCAAAATCCAATTGTGATAAGAATTTAATTTTGGATAGGTTTTGGAAGATTTTGAAGTGGATCAAATCTTCAAACCTTATCCTTAAAGATTTAGATTCTTATGGATAATATTTGGATCAGATTTTTGATTTATATCAAGATATCCAATTATTATTTAATTAGGGTGGTTTGAAAATATTAAATAAATTTGGTGGATAATTATTATTAATTTCCAGATTTATTTTAAGATATATTTTTGAAAACTTTCAAGATTTAAATTGGTGGATAATTATTTTAATTTCTAATTTTTATCTTGTGGATAATATCGAGTTAATTAATTTAATTAATTGAAAAATTTGAATTTTATTTAATATTCATGCATAGATATCATATGTTATTTTATGTGGATCATATAATATATGATTGTTGGATTTGTAGACTGTGTTTGTTTGCAGGTTTACCAACTATCATGGCACCTTTATTTTATCTGATGTATGTTTATGTTGAATGAATGTTGGCCGTATGCCGGTTGGCTACGTGATTCTAATCCATGAGAAAATCTATGGATTAGGTCTATGTTTTATTTTACGTTGTTCTAATGTAATAGACATAAAGTTGTTAGACCTAGTTTTTGAGTTGTAATTTTTATTCTAGCAATATTAAATTTTTCCTTTTGGAATAGATAATATGTATTGAATAAAGATATGAGATCAACTCAAAGAAGGAAAGTGGTTCAGCACCAAGAAGGAAGGTTCACCGGTTCACGTCCCGAAACCCTAAATGGAGCTAGGATTTTCGGCGAGGCGCGGCGAAGGGGGCGGCGGCCATAGCCCTGTGTCCGGAGCTGACTTTCCAGTTTTATCTCATCAATCAACATGAGATATAAGCCATGATAGTTGGAATATTACTGTTGCTTATTATGTTGAAGCATGCAATGGATGTTTATCATTTTATGTGATGTTTGCATGTTCGATAATGGGATAAAATGAAACCTCAAATATAAATAACTAAGTGGGAGAGATTCATACCAAAGTATGTAGAAATCTCATACGGTCTCCATTAAAATCTGGTTTAATTGAGAAGTGATGGGCATGCGCGTTGATATCGGTCTTCCTCTATATCGGATGTGTCATATAACAGATTTCTCTAGAAATTAAATCTCCTAAATGGATAGTTGTAGAACACTGTTAGAACTAACTGACTCCTTCATCTGGAGCAGTTAAATTTGAATTGTGCTCTTGGTGTGAAGATAATGGTGTGCACACTTAGATGTAATTTATTGATAAACATCCACACGATCGTGGTTTATCAGTTAGACGATTACATTACCATGTTTATTATCCGGCTATTAATTTACTTGTTGTAAGGAAACTCAACTGGAGGCAAATTAAAGGTTTAACCTATTTAAAAATGAATTTTATAAACGTCCACACTATCGTGGCTTATGAAAGACATTTTTAAAGTGTCGGTGGAAAAGTATAAAATTTTTATGAGTCTTTCAATTATATACTTTTTATCGTAAATGTATTTTGTGACTGTACTGCATGTTTTAATTTCAGTTATTTCATATCATCAATGGCACTCTCCAATCTGTCCTCAATCCTCAAAGAAAACAAACTTGTCGGTGAAAACTACAATGACTGGCTTCGTAACCTTAACTTAGTTCTTGTTGCTGAGGGACACAAGTTTGGGCGTGATGAGGTTTGTCCTCCACAGCCAGATGAAGGTTCTGACGAAGCCCAAAAGGTTGCATATGATAAGTGGGTTAGGTCTAATGAGATAGCGCGTTGTTACATCTTGACATCTATGTCAAGTGTGTTGCAACATTAGCATGAGCCTATGAAAACCGCTTATGATATCATGTACAATCTTAGGCAGCTATTCGGTCATGAGAATCGCTCGGCACGCCATTTAGCAATGAAGAAGCTAATGGATGCGATAATGTCTGACTCCACACCTGTTAGGGATCACGTTCTCACGATGATGGGGTATTTATCTGAGATCGAGACCTTGGGTGGAGAGCTAGATGGCGATTCTCAAATCGACATTGTTCTTCATAGCTTGTCCTCCAAGTTTGAGCAGTTCAGGGTGAATTTTAACATGATTAAAAGGGATGTCAGCCTGACTGAACTGCTCATAGATCTTCAGGCTGCTGAATTGCTCCAAAAGAGCAATCCTGAGGCCCACATAGCTGAAAAAGAAGCGTCTTCTTTTGGTGGAAAAAGGAAGAGGAGAAACGCACTTAAGAAGGCTGCAGATGAGGTGCCTAAGGCAAAGAAGCCAAAGGCAAAGATTCCTCCTGAGGAATTCAAATCCAAGACTAAGTGCTTCAAGTGCGGCCAACATGGTCACTGGAAGGTGGCGTGTCCTAACAAGAAGAAGAAGAGAGGTACATCTCACACTCTGGTTGTAGAAACATGTTTAGCAACTTGTTCTATCCAGTCATGGGTAGTAGATACTGGAGCTACTGATCATGTTTGCATGTCTTTACAGGGGTTCCTGGTAAAAAGACAGCTGAGTGAGGATGAGATCACCGTCTACATGGGCAATGCTACGAGAGTGGCGGCTGTTGCAGTGGGAGACGTTGTTTTACCTTTCAGTAGTGATAGAACTTTGGTTTTGAAAGATTGTCTTTATGTGCCTGGTTTTAAGCGAAACTTGGTTTCAGTTTCTAAATTGATTATGGATGGATATTCTGTTTCTTTTGATAACAAAGTAGTTATCTTTAGTGGTAAACATTTTATCTGTTCTGGCACATTGGATGGACACTTATACTTTCTTAAACCAATTGAAAACACTACGCAAAGACAACTATTGAATACATCGATCATAAACCCTAACAAGAGAAAAGAACCTTCGGACTTGAATCAAACCTATCTTTGGCATCTAAGGCTAGGTCATATTAACCTTAAGAGGATACAAAGGCTTGTAAACGATGGACCATTGTCTTCTTTTCTACTGGAATCGTTTCCTTTGTGTGAATCCTGTTTGGAAGGTAAAATGACCAAGTGTCCTTTCCAGTCAAAAGGAAATAGATCCGAAGGGCCATTAGATTTGATTCACTCTGACCTATGCAGCCCTATGTCAGTTCAAGCTCGAGGAGGGTTTGAGTATTTCATCACTCTCATTGATGATTACTCTAGATACGGTTAAATCTACCTGTTGCGTCGCATGTCTGAATGCTTTGAGAAATTCAAAGAGTTTAAGGCGGAAGCGGAGAAACGAACAGGTAGAAGTATCAAGTCACTACATTCTAATCGTGGTGGCGAGTACCTCTCAAGCGAATTTAGGGATTACATGGCAGAGAATGGGATTACATCCCAGTTGACTGCGCCTGGAACGCCACAGCAGGATGGCGTGGCGGAAAGAAGAAATCGTACATTGTTAGAGATGGTTAGATCGATGATGAGTTATTCTGAGTTGCCCCTTTCATTCTTGGGATATGCTCTGGAAACGGCAGCCTATATTCTTAACTTGGTTCCATCGAAATCAGTTCCTGCTACACCCACAGAACTATGGACTGGACAGAAGCCCAGTTTGAACCATATTCGGATTTGGGGTAGCCCAGCACACGTGTTGGACAAGGAAGCTGATAAGCTGGCTCCTCGTACGGACGTAAGGCTGTTCGTTGGATATCCTAGAGGAACGAAATGTGGTTTATTTTATAGTCCTAAGGATCAGAAGATCACTGTTAGCACCAATGCTCGATTCTTAGAGGAAGACTATGTTATAAACCACAAACCAAGGAGTCAAATCATCCTTGAGGAGTTAAGGGGAGGATCGAAGCCTACACCGGTTGTACAAGAAGAGGAACCACCAAACACTGCACAACGTGTCACAGAAGTACATGAACTTCCTCATCGCAGTGGGAGGGTTGTACGCCAACCTGATAGATTCATTGGTCTGGGAGAGGCTTCAGATTTCCCAGAGGGTCTCAATGAATTGGATCCCAGGACCTATGATGAGGCAATTCGAGATAAAGATGCGGATTCTTCAGATTACACCCTCAAGGCTCCATCTTCCCCAGACTTTCCACAAAGTCATGCGAAATCGGAGGATACACCGTAACTCGGAATGCTAGGCTAATAGTGAACACTTGGTCCATACATAGGGATCCCAAATACTCTACTCATCCTGAAACATTTCAACCAGAGTGGTTTCAAGATCAACAGTACTCCTTCGATACTATAGGAAACAATTTTCGCTACCTGCTGTTTAGGGGTGGGAAAAGAATATGCCCGGAAATAACGTATGGTTTGGCTATTGTTGTGCTCACTTTAGCTCAACGTCTTTATAGTTTCAACTGGAAACTCCCTGATGGTATTGATGCCCAAACCCTAAACAAGATCGAACTTACAACTTCCAGAAAAGAAGAACTTATTGTTGGTGCCACTCCGTTTAAACCGTCACCGTCACTTAATATTGCCCAAATTTAATATTGTAATATTTAAAACTTAATAATCGTTCGAATTTCATAGAATAAAATATTGTATCGGATAACTAATACTTATATGCTTACAGTGTTAGTTTTGTATATTGGAAAGATTCGACTGTTACTCCTTCGTGTAGTGTATTAGGGTTCTTACACATACAGGACTCCCTCCTTATGTCGCCCGTTCTTCTCCATGAACTCTTTCGCTAGCCGAAAGCTGTAAGATCCCCTTACAACCGTGACACTAGACTCCCTCTAGCTACTCACGACTACAACTTACAATCTCTCCCGAGATTGCATACAAAACGGATAAATAAACCCCTCACATGTTTCACTCGTAAACACTCAAAACTAGTCTATCATGTTGAACTGTTTAAGGAACAACTACTAGTTACAAACGACCACAAACTTATTCTAACACTAGAATCTAAACAAAATATCAGTGGCACCGATTGCTGCACAAATCGGTCTTCATATATAGTCTTCACTTCAGCTTGGCGTCAATATCTTGCTTTCCGCCAACTAGGTATGTGGTTTGTGGCCTTCCAAACGTGTATAGATACTTCCCAAGTGTAGGAGGGTTAATTCAGCACCGGATCTACACCATAAGGCAGTCGGACGAATTAATCTTAACCTTCCAAACAAGTTTGGTGCAAGATCTTTCCAACAAGGAAACTACCTAAAATAGAGTGTCCCTTGTTCTGTCTGGGACATAATCTGGAATAGTTCACCAACAGTTCTTCTTTACTTGCACAGCGGAAAACAAAACTTCGTGGGACATACCCAGACACACTTTGTCGAACATATCTCGCCAATTCAACAACACAAATACTTAGTGCATGATGGTGGCACTAACAATCTCCCTCTTAGGCGTTTATGGTCGACAATTATCATCACGATCTGTACACCACTCGAACAAACTTTCGCAGATCAAAATATATCAAAAGAGTGATATATTAAAAAACTGTCTGAGACAGTTACAAGCACACTCCCCCTGAATCTGAACTAGGAGTGCCTTCAACACGATCAGAGCATTGTTTTGCAGTGTAGAACTGCATCGTCAGCTGATCAAAAATATAGTACAGACCAACAAAATCAATTGGGGAAACATAATTCTCAAAATAAAACAAACAAAGAGCACACAATCTCTTATCAGTAGTAGCAGCGGACACACAGCAGACAGCAGCAGAGGGGTTTGACCTTCACTTCCCCTAACTTCCCCTTTCTTCTTCTCCCCCTTAATTGTTGCCAAAAACGGCAAAAGTTGTCAATGCGGGGAGACATTATCATCATCATCTGCATCATCAGCAGGAGCAACATCAGCATGGGCAGCAGCTGCATCGAATGAAGAGGTAAGGCCAAGTGCCCGAGCTCGAAGATCAACCAGGAGAGACTCCAATTCCTGTTCTCGAGTTTTGAAAGTCCTGATGGACTTCTTCAGCATCTGCACTTCGCGCTCCAGAGACTTTATGTGTCTGTCAAAGAAAACAGAAGTGACAGACAAAGCAGGAGCAGTTCTGTGAGGGACAGAAGGTGGCACAGTTCCAGCACCACTAGCTTCTTCTCTGGCAGGAATATCCTGGGCATGATGGGATGAGAACAACTTCTGATTGATAACAAGAGGCTGCACCTCAGGCTCATAAACATCTTCCGCACACACCACATTGTGGACATCCATGATCAAACTGAAAATCATCCATGGGAATCCAATAGGCTGTTGAACCCGTGATGAATCGGCATGAGCCACAACATGCTCGAAGATGAGCTGAGCAAGGTTGAACTCCACTTGAGTTCCAATCTTAAACATCAACAACCCCAGGGGCTTCCCAATCGTGGAGTTATGAGTGTTGGGAATCTAATTTCGAACAACAATCTTGTAAAGGATAGAATACTTCACGTTCAAATCCGATGCTATCAAAGAGCGGCCCGATAGCCAAGCACAATGACTGCCTCCAGTCAACTCGGCAGCAACCTCATCCAACTCTAACACAGAAGCAGGGACAACCACATGCTCACGACCCAAAGCATGTTCAATGACCCCGCAAAAACACAACAAAAGCATGTTCAGATGATGCATCTTGAATGGATTTAGATAAATTGGCATAAAACTCATGCACAACAGCAGCAACAAAGGCGGTGCAGTATAGGTAGACTTCTCTAACATCAAGTCATGCAAAAATTCAATAACTCCAGTGCCCTCAACATCAGCCTTAATCAACTTGCGCTCAGACACAAGAGAGTGACCAACAACCAACTTATACTGACTTTGGTGAAAGACAGAGAAAAAATTACTCAAATCATGGGCTATAGATTCGGAATCAGATCTGTCCAGGACAGACTCAGTGACATCCTCTGCTTCATCATCAGAGGGGGAAGGAGCTCTGGCTTGCTTCATCAGCAGGCGACGATGACCCGACATCAACCCCATCCTCTGCTCAGATAAACTCCGTGTAACACGGCTAGCAGGAACAACAGCAGGCTTCTTTGCCGAAGCCCCTTTTTTTTATTTTTTTACCAGCGGACTTCACCGATTTGGGGGCTTTGGACGAAGACCCTTTCTTAGCAGCAACTTTCTTCGATTTGGGGTTTAGAAGAAGGGCCCCTTCTACATAGTAACTTTCGCCAGTACTTTAGATGTGAGATTGGCGATAGGCGTGTCATCTTCATCAGCAGACACCGGTGGGGTGACTGGAATATCTCCCAACTCCAACTTGCGTTTGGTCCCGCGAGTCTTGGAGGAGGTAGCCTTTCGACTTGGTTAAGGTAGGACAGAAAAAACCTCAAGAACAGGAGAATCATCATCCAGGAAGGAGATGTCAACATCTTCTTCGCCTTCCCCTTGGACAAGGGTTTCAACAGCAACAGGGGGTGAACTTTCACCTAGCGGTACTTGAATGGTGACTACAGGTGAGTCACTAATCAACAGAGCGACAGTGAGAACATACGGTTCTTGCACAAACTTCAGAGCATCAATTGATGCTGCAAACTCCTGAATTAAGGCAGATACATCGTCTACGGCGGAGGTGATCAAGGCTTCAACCGTTTCAGCATTCTCCAGAGGCGGCGAGGGAGGATCCACAGAAACCCTTCAAGCGGTAGGAACCACAGAATCTGTCTCAGACACAGATCCAACAACAGCTTCAACAGATGGTGCCACAGAAAGAAGCACAGAAGCAGGGACATCAGGAACAGCTTCAAATGGCTGTTCTGAGGTAGGGGTAGAGGTTCCAAAGGGAGCAAACACCAACAGTTTTGATAGCTCACCTAATTTCCACCACAACTCTTGTGTAGAGATTTTAGGCTTCTTGAATAGAGAGGGCTTCGAAGACTCAGATATTTTCACCATTGATTTTAGAAAAGGAAGAGTCTTGATAGTAGAGAATTCAAGAGAAAGGCTAGAGGGGAATTTTGAAAAATTCCGTTGCCTTAAAAATTTGAACAGTGGACTTAGCCCTTAATTAGAGAATTTTAAAGAGGAAATTCCCATAACTGTCACATTCCATAAACAGCACTCTCTGTTCGTTCTTAGGAAGTAGAACCGAACTCAGCGCGGGAAATAAGGATCCACTGGCCGTTGAGAAAAATCATTCAAACTGTCCCAACATCTGTCTGAGATACACTTCAGCACACACACTGCATCGACCACACCAACTTGGTCATTTTTACTCTCTGTACATACATCACTGACCAAGACCGTACAGAGAAGCTTCTCACAGAGGAGAAGTTCAGAAAACACATAGATCCAGAGAGGATCTAAGTGTTTCAAATCTTACACTATCAAGTGCCTTCTTAAAGATATCCGCAAGTTGGGCTTCAGTTCCCACATATTCAATCACAAGTGAACCATCTTCAACAAGTTCACGGATGAAGTGGTGATGAATATCTATGTGTTTTGTGCGTGAGTGCTGTATAGGATTCTTCGAAATATTTATTGCACTCATGTTATCACAGTATATGATAAGGACAGATTGTGGCACACCATAGTCAAGCAACATTTGCTTCATCCAAAGATGTTGAGTACAACAACTTCCAGCCACAATATATTCGGCTTCAGCAGTAGATAAAAAGATCGAATTCTCTTTCTTACTAAACCACGAAACCATGTTGTTTCCAAGGAAAAAATATCCTCCTGAAGTACTCTTCCGATCTTCAATACAACCAGCCCAATCTGCATCGTAAAACCCCACCAAACTAGGGTTTATATCATAGGAAAACCAAAGTCCTAACTCAGCAGTACCCTTTATGTACTTGATTATGTTCTTGACAGATTTCAGATGACTTTCTTTGGGATCAGATTGGTACCGAGCACAAACTCCCACACTGTAGCAAATGTCTGGCCTACTTGCTGTAAGATAGAGCAGGCTGCCAATCATACTCCGGTACAAGGTTTTCTCAATTGACACACCAGCTTCATCTTTTGACATCTTTAAAGATGTTCCTATCGGTGTTCTTTTCGGGCTGCAACTATTCATGCCAAACTTGCTAATCAAGTTCCTTGCATACTTTGTTTGAGACACAAAGATTCCATCATCTTTTTGCTTCACTTGAAGCCCCAGAAAGTAGGTTAGTTCACCTACAAGACTCATCTCGAATTCTGAAGTCATGTCCTCCACAAATTCGTCCACCATTCTATTTGAGACAGATCCAACGACAGTATCATCGACATAAATCTAGATGATGATTACATCAGATTTTTCTCTCTTGATGAAGAGAGTTTGATCAGCTCCACCACGAACATATCCTTTCTCCAGAAGGAACTTGGTTAGCCATTCGTACCAAGCTCGAAGAGCTTGTTTGAGGCCGTAGAGGGCCTTCTTCAGTTTGTACACATACTCCGGATAGTGGGGGTCTTCAAAGCCTTTGGATTGGCTAACAAAAACATCTCCAGATGAGTACCCATTCAAGAAAGCACTCTTCACGTCCATTTGGAATAATTTGAACTTCATCCAAGCAGCCATGGCAAGGAGCAAACGCACCGATTCAAGAAGAGTAACTGGAGTAAAAGTCTTGTCAAAATCCACACCTTCAATTCTTTCAAATTGTAAGAGTTCTTCTTGCATGGCCTGAATCCATCGGTCATCTTGCAATTCCTCCTTAACATTCTTGTGCTCCATAGTTGAGGTGTAACACACATTGGCTATCAATTCATGATAGTTATTTTGAACACCTCTTGTTCGAACTCCTTCACTCATATCACCGATGATATCTGATGTAGAGTGGTTCTTTTGAACACCTTTTGAAGGATTGTAAACATCCAGTTTCTCACTTCTTACTTCTGTACGAACATTGTGTTCCGAACTGTCTGGAACAGATGCTGGAACATGGACAGTAGCATCAACGCTTTCTTCATCAATCTGGGCAGCAAATTCTTCCAGATCATCAACAATAATATTAATGGACTCCAACACAGTCTTAGTCCTTTTGTTGAAAACATGATAGGCCCGACTATTCCTCGAGTACCCAAGAAACACACATTCATCTCCTTTGGCATCAAACTTACCAAGCTGTTCTTGGTCTCGCAACATGTAACAAGTACTCCTAAAGATATGAAAGTACTTTAAGTTGGGCGTTTTCCCTTTCCACAACTCATAGGGAGTAACTCTCATCTTAGGTCTGAAGTATACCTGATTAATAACATGACAGGCTGTATTCATCGCTTCAGCCCAGAGGTTGTCAGGGACAGATTTCGCCTTCATCATGACTCGACTCATTTCTTGAGGCGTCCGAATTTTCTTCTCAACAATACTCAATTTTGGAACACCAATGACAGCTTCAGTTTTCATGAGTCTTTGAACGTTTCGAAAACTGATATGGCCAATCTTTTCATGCCATAAATTTGCTTCACCAATCTGAGATCTGAAGCAAGTCCCTTTCACATTAAGAAGATAATAGTTGCCCCTCGATCTGTCCCCATCCATCAGAAGAACACTTTCTTTGTTCTTCACAAGGTATTTATCTCGAGTGAAATGCACCAAGAGACCTTGGTCACACAACTGACTAATGCTAATTAAATTAGCTTCTTGTCCTTCTACAAGCAGCACGTCCTCCAGGTTGGGCATCCCATGCACATTTAGGCATCCACGGCTAAGAACTCTACCTTTAACACCATCTCCAAAGGTAACAAATTGATATGAGCAATCTTTTTGAATGTTGCTCAGCATGCTAGCATCTCCGGTCATATGCCGAGAGCATCCGCTGTCAAAGTACCAGCTACTTTTTGCATGAATATTGAGTGCAGTGTGAACCACATAATTTTTGTGATTGTTCCTGGATCTGTTGCGGAAATTTCTTTTGGGAAACTGATCAGATTCTGCAAAACCCCTTCTTTTCATCCTTCGGAGGTCATCGATCAAGTTTCTGCAATGTGGTCGAATGTGACCAAGTTTCTCACAGTAATGACATACAGCACGTGTCTTTTGAGGAGACTTCCTTCACTGCTGCTTGTTCTTTGGCTCAGCTCTCAACTCTGGAGCTGTTGAATCTTTTGTTCCAGATGATTGTCCTTGACAGAATATGTCATAAGTATGAGCGCCATTGTATCCGAGCCCAGAATGATCTTGAGGAATCTTTCCTTTGGAAAGAATTTCATCCAGTTGAGATGATCCGGAGTTCATCATTTTGACAAGCTTCTTTAGGTATTGGAGTTCACCATTCAGTGCTTGAGTACTATTTCTGGACTACAACAATTCATTCTGCACCTCATTAAGGTGAGTAGAGAGAGATTATCTCTTTCTTTCAAGAGATTGGAATTCTCTTTTAACAGGTCTTCATTGACCTTAACCACAATGATCCAACTGGAATGAAACTTCTTATACGCCTCCATAGTTGATTCCACAGAGAATTCTTCATCTTTTTCATCATCGCTGCATTTTGAAATTTTCTTGACCATACTGTCAGGAACAGATACAGGCACAGACTTTTTGATAGAGTGTGTCATGAAAGCAATATGATTGCTTACACCTTCTTCATCACTTTTACTATCATCAAGATCATCACTTTCACTGAAGGTAGAACAATATGACTTGTTCTTTTTTAGAGTGTTAGCACACTCGACTTGATAGTGACCATAACCACCACATTCTCGACACTTTTCTTCTTTATGTTTCTCTTCATTGGAATCACCATCCTTCATTTTTTGAGGTTTAGAGAACCTGTTCTTGGCAGAATAATTTTGAGATGATTTCTCAAATTGTCTGGTAAACCTGGAAAAATTCTTTGAGAGTAAAGCGATTGATTCTGCAAGGTCGGAACTGTCAGGAACATTACTTGGCACATCAGTACTGGAACCTGCCTGAAAAGCTACGCTTTTCTTCTGCACTGTTTCTTTATCTGCCAGCCCTATTTCAAATGTTCGCAAGGACCCCATCAGCTCCTGTAATTTCATCTTGCTCACGTCTTTGGCCTCTTCAATGGCCGTGACTTTATAAGCGAATCTTCTAGGCAGAGATCGCAAAACATTTCGCACAAGTTTCTCTTCAGAGATCGCATCTCCGAGCGCAAAGCTTTCATTAGCGATGTCACAAATCTTGGCATTGAAATCAGAAAATTTTTTACCTTCATCCATACGAAGGTTCTCAAATCTAGTGGTAAGCAGTTGCATTCGAGAGGCACGAACACTGCTAGTTCCTTCAAACGTGGTCTACAAGATATCCCACACATCCTTGGCTTTGTCACATGTGGATATGAGCTTGAAGACATTCATGTCAACAGCAGAGAAGATAGCATTCATGGCTTTAGCATTTAGCTCCATGACATGGAAGTCGGCATCCTCCCATTCTTCTTCCGGCTTCAGCATCACTTTGCCTTTTTCATCATTCTTGGTGGGAGGCTTCCAGCCTTCAGTCACCATCTTCCAGGCTCGTTCATCAATCGAACGTATGAAAGCTGTCATTCTAGCTTTCCAATAAGCATAATTGTTGCCATCGAGGAGCGGAGGTCGCACCGTCGAGGCTCCTTCTTTCATTGTGTCCATCTCGGCAAAACAACACAAAATACACGGATTAAAAACCCACGATCACACCTTAAGAAAGGTGACCTGCTCTGGTGCCAATTGAAAAATGATAATACGTGCTCTTAACATGTTAAATCAATACTGCTTGTAAACTGTTCTACGATATGTGTTGGACAGATGTAAGAACATAAAAAATAAAGCAGTAAAATACGCACGAGATTGATAACCCAGTTCGGTTAACCAACCTACTCTGGGGGGACTACGCCCAAACTTGAAGATTCAACTATTACTCCTTAGTGTAGTGTATTAGGGTTCTTACACATACAGGACTCCCTCCTTATGTCGCCCGTTCTTCTCCATGAAGTCTTTCGCTAGCCGAAAGCTGTAAGATCCCCTTACAACCGTAACACTAGACTCCCTCTAGCTACCCACGACTTCAACTTACAATCTCTCCCGAGATTGTGTACAAAATGGATAAATAAACCCCTCACGTGTTTCACTCGTAAACACTCAAAACTAGTCTATCACGTTGAACTGTTTAAGGAACAACTACTAGTTACAAACGACCACAAACTGATTCTAACACTAGAATCTAAACAAAATATCAGTGGCACCGATTGCTGCATAAATCGGTCTTCATATATAGTCTTCACTTCAGCTTGGCGTCAATCTCTTGCTTTCCGCCAACTAGATAAGTGGTTTGTGGCCTTCCAAATGTGTGTAGATACTTTCCAAGTATAAGAGGGTTAATTCAGCACCGGATCTACACCATGAGGCAGTCAGACGAATTAATCTTGACCTTCCAAACAAGTTTGGCGCAAGATCTTTCCAACAAGAAAACTGCCAAAAATAGAGTGTCCCTGGTTCTGTCTGGGACATAATCTGGAACAGTTCACCAACTGTTCTTCTTTTCTTGCACAGCGGAAAACAAAACTTCGTGGGACATACCCAGGCACACTTTGTCGAACATATCTCGCCAATTCAACAACACAAATACTTATTGCATGATGGTGGCACTAACATTATTAATTAGGGTGTGTCGAAAATATTAAATAAATTTGGTGGATAATTTTAATAAATTTCCAGATTTATTTTGGGTCATTTTCGAAAAGGATAAGATTTAAATTGGTGGATAATTATTTTAATTTTCAATTTTTATCTTGTGGATAATTTCGAATTTATTAATTTTATTTAATTGGAATATTCAAAAATTATAATTCATGCAGAGATATCATATGTTATTTTATGTGTATCATATAAATATGATTGTTGGATATGTAGACTGTGTTTGTGTGCAGGTTTACCAACTATCATGGCTCCATTTATTTATGTGATGATGTTTATGTTGAATGAATGATTGGCTGTATGCCGGTTTGGCTACGTGAATTTTAATCCATAAGAAAATCCATGGATTAGGTCTAGGTTTTATGTTATGTTATTTTAATGTAATAGAAATAAAACTGTTAGACCAAGTCTTTGATTTGTAATTTTTATTCTAGAAATAGTAGATTTTTCCTTTTGGAATAGATAGTCTGTATTGAATAAAGATCGGAGATCAACTCAAAGAAGGAAAGTAGTACAGCACTAAGAAGGAAGGTTCACCGATTCACGTCCCAAAACCCAAATTGGAGATAGGGTTCCGGCGAGGAGCGGTGAAGAGGAGCGCGGCCAAGCCCTATTCCGGAGCTGACTTTCCAGTTTTATCTCATCAATCAACATGAGATATAAGCCATGATAGTTGCAATATTACTGTTGCTTATTATGTTGTTGTGAAGCATGCAATGTATGTTTATCATTTTATGTGATGTTAGCATGTTCTTAAAATGGGATAAAATGAAACCTCAATCATAAATCACTAAGTGGGAGAGATTCATACCAAAATATGTAGAAATCTCATACGGTCTCCATTAAATCTGATTTAATTGAGAAGTGATGGGCATGCGCGTTGACATCGGTCTTCCTCCATATCGGATGTGTCATATCATAGATTTCTCTAGATTTCTCTAAAAGGATAGCTGTAGGACACTATTAGAACTAACTGACTCCTCCATCTGGAGCAGTTAAATTTGAAATAGTGATCTTGGTGCGAAGATAATGGTGTTCACACTTAGATGTAATTTATTGATAAATGTCCACACGATCGTGGCTTATCAGTTAGATGATTACATGACCATCTTTATTATCCGGCTATTAATTTGCTTGTTGTAAGAAAATTCAACTGGAGGCAAATTAAAGGTTTAATAACCTATTTAAAAATGGATTTTATAAACGTCCACACTATCGTGGCTTGTAGGAAATATTTTTAAAGTGTCGGTGGAAAAGTATATAATTTTTATGTGGTTTTCAATTATATACTGTTTATCCTAAAGTTTGTGATTGTACTGCATGTTTTAAATTTCAGTTATTCCATATCATCAATGGCACTCTCCAATATGTCATCAATCCTCAAAGAAAACAAACTCGTCGGTGAAAACTACAATGATTAGATTCGTAACCTTAACCTCGTTCTAGTTACCGAGGGACACAAGTTCGTACTTGAAGAGGTATGTCCAAAGAAGCTAGATGAGGGTTCTGACGAAGCCCAAAAGGCTGCATATAATAAGTGGGTTAAGTCTGATGAGATAGCGCGTTGTTACATTCTGGCATCCATGTCAAGTCTGTTGCAACATCAGCATCAGCCTATGAAGACCGCTTATGATATCATGTTCAACCTTAAGGAGCTCTTCGGTTATCAAAACCGCTCGGTACGCCATTTGGCAATGAAGAAGTTGATAGATGCGAGAATGGCTGACTCCACACCTGTTAGGGATCACGTTCTCATGATGATGGAGTATCTGGCTGAGATCGAGACCTTGGGTGGAGAGCTGGACGCGGATTCTCAAATCGACATCGTTCTTCATAGCTTGTCCTCGAAGTTTGAGCAGTTCAGGCTGAACTTCAACATGATCAAGAAAGGTGTTACCTTGACTGTATTGCTTCTAGACCTTCAGGCGGCTGAATGGCTCCAAAAGAGCAATCCTGAGGCCTACATAGCTGAGAAAGGTGCGTCTTCTTCTAGTGTGAAAAAGAAGAAGAGATACGCACCTAAGAAGGCTGCAGATACGGCGCCTAAAGTGAAAAAGCCAAAGGTAAAGATTCTTCCGGAGGAGTTCAAGTTGAAGACTAAGTGCTTCAAGTGCGGCCAACTAGGTCACTAGAAGGCAGTGTGCCCTAACAAGAAGAAGAAGAGAGGCATATCTCATACTCTTATTGTAAAAACATGTTTAGCAAATTGTTCTACCCAGTCATGGGTAGTAGATACTGGAGCTACTGATCATGTTTGTATGTCTTTGCAGGGGTTCCTGGTAAAAAGAAAGTTGAGTGAGAATGAGATCACCATCTATATGGGCAATGCTACGAGAGTGGTGGTTGTTGCAGTGGGAGACGTGGTTTTACCTTTCAGTAGTGATAGAACTTTGGTTTTGAAAGATTGTCTTTATGTGTCTGGTTTTAAGCGAAACTTAATTTCAGTTTCTAAATTGATTATGGATGGATATTCTGTTTCTTTTGATAACAAAGTAGTTATTTTCAGTAGTAAACATTTTATATGTTCTAGCACATTGGATGGACACCTATACTTTCTTAAACTAATTGAAAACACTACACAAAGACAACTTCTGAATACATCGATTATTAACCCTAACAAGAGAAAAGAACCTTCAGAACTCAATTAAACCTATCTTTGGCATCTAAGGCTAGGTCACATCAATCTCAAGAGGATACAAATGCTTGTAAATGATGAACCATTGTCTTCTTTGGTACTGGAATCGTTTTCTTTGTGTGAATCCTATTTGGAAGGTAAGATGACCAAGCATCCTTTCCAGTCAAAAGGAAATCGATCCGAAGGGGTATTAGATTTGATTCACTTTGACCTATGTGGCCCTATGTCAGTTCAAACTCGAGGAGGGTTCGAGTATTTCATCACTCTGATTGATGATTACTCTAGATACGGATATATCTACCTATTACGTCACAAGTCTGAATGCTTTGAGAAATTCAAAGAGTTTAAGGTGGAAGCGGAGAAACGAATATGTAGAAGTATCAAGTCACTGCGCTCTGATCATGGTGGCGAGTACCTCTCAAGCTAATTTAGGGATTACATGGCAGAGAATGGGATTACATCCCAGTTGACTGCGCCAGGAACGCCATAGGAGAATGGCGTGGTGGAAAGAAGAAATAGAACTATGTTGGAGATGGTCAGATCAATGATGAGCTATTCTGAGTTGCCTATTTCATTCTGGGGATATGCCCTAGAAACAACAGCCTATATTCTTAACTTGGTTCCATCAAAATCAGTTCCTTGTACACCCACAAAACTATGGATTGGATGAAAGCCCAGTTTGAACCATATTCGGATTTGGGGTAGCCCAACACACATATTGGATAAGGAAGCTGATAAGTTATCTCCTCGTATTGATATAAGGCTGTTCGTTGGAAATCCTAGAGGAACGAAAGATGGTTTATTTTATAGTCCTAAGGATCAGAAGATCATTGTCAGTACCAATGCTCGATTCTTAGAGAAAGATTATGTCATAAACCACAAACCAAGGAGTCAAATCATCCTTGAGGAATTAAGAGGGGAAGGATTGAATCCTACACCAGTTGTACATGAAGAGGTACCACCAGACACTGCACAACATGTCACAGAAGTACGGGAACTACCTCATCACAGTGGGAGGGTTGTACGCCAACCTGATAGATTCATTGGTCTGGAAGAGGCTTCAGATTTCCCTGAGGGACTAAATGATTTGGATCCCAGAACCTATGATGAGGCAATTCAAGATAAAGATGCAGATTCTTGGAAAACTGCAATGGAATCTGAGATTGGATCTATGGATCACAATTAAGTCTGAGAGCTCGTAGAACCACTTGATGGGGTAAAACTCATAGGCTATAAGTGGGTCTATAAGCGCAAGAGAGGACCTGACGGGAAGGTTGAAACCTTTAAGGCAAGATTGGTGGTGAAAGGGTACACTCAGAAAGAAGGGATTAATTATGAGGAAACTTTTTCACCGGTAGCCATGCTTAAGTCAATTTGGATTCTCTTGTCAATTGCCGCTTATTTGGATTATGAGATCTGGGAAATGGATGTCAAGACAGCTTTCCTAAATGGAAGTCTTGAAGAAAACATCCACATGAAACAACCAGAGGGATTCATTGCTAAGGGTTAAGAGCACTTGGTGTGCAAGCTTAAGAGATCTATTTATGGACTTAAGCAGGTATCGATATCTTGGAACATCCAATTTGACGAGGTTATCCAATCATATGGATTCGTGCGAAGCCCGGATGAGAGTTGTGTGTACAAGAAATATGACGGAAATGTGGTGGTATTTCTCGTACTTTATGTTGATGACATCTTGCTTATTAGAAACAGTAAGAAGGCGTTGTTGAACATTAGGGTGTGGTTGTCTGAGCAGTTCGATATAAAGGATCTGGATGAAGCCGGACATGTCCTTGGCATCAAGATCATTCGAGATCGCCAAAAAAGGATGTTATGTCTGTCCCAGGTAACTTATATCGATACACTGCTAGCTAGGTTTGGCATGCAAGATTCCAAGAAAGGTTTTATACCTTACATGCATGGAATTCATCTATCCAAGGAAATGTGTCCCCAAACACAGTCTGAGATAGAAGAAATGAAGAAAGTACCATATGCTTCGGCTGTAGGAAGTTTAATGTATGCCATGCTATGCACTAGGCCTGATATATGCTATGTTGTTGGCATGGTAAGCAGATATCAGTCTAACCCTGGACAACGTCACTGGACTGCGGTCAAAAACATTCTCAAATACCTTAAAAGGGCTCGAGATTACATGTTAGTATTCCGCTCTGATAGTCTAGTGCCATTGGGTTATACGGACTCAAATTTTCAATCCGACAAAGTTCAGAGTAAATCTACCTCGGGCTATGTGTTTATATTACGAGGCGGGGCCATTGCATGGATGAGTATAAAGCAGAAATGCATTGCTGATTCCACCATGGAAGTCGAATATGTAGTTGTCTCTGAGGCTGCAAAAGAGGTTGTCTGGTTCCATAATTTCCTGTTGGGTTTGAGCGTCGTTCCTGAGTTGTCTAAGACTAACACGATATACTGTGATAATTCTGGTGCAGTGGCAAACTCGAACGAACCCAAAGCCCACAAAGCAAGTAAACACAAAGAGAAAAAGTACCATCTTATATGAGAAATCGTTAAGAGAGGAGATGTGGCGGTGGTCAAGATTGCATCAAAGGACAACCTGACTGATCCATTCACGAAGAGCCTACTGGCTAAGACCTTTGATGGTCACATAGAGAAAATGGGAGTGAGATGCAGACCTGGTGGCGCAGTTTGAGTCTATAGCTTAGACTGGAGAGTTAGCCAGTTAGTTTTTATGCTTGAAAGACATGCTTCAAGTATAAGTGGAAGATTGTTAGTTTTGTATACTGGAAAGACATGTCTTTGTATACTTTTCTGATGATATGATGATATGGATAGAAAGTTATTGCAGTCACTGTTTGCATTTAGATTATTTTATATAATTGTTTTATGCAATGTTCATTATACTTACATTGTAGATGATATGATGTGGGGAGACACACGGTAAGATCATATCATTAGAACCTTGTATTGTATTAAAGAGCTCACGGCTTAGATGGTCCTGAACACACCATCGGTAAACCGTAGAATATTCTGATAAGTTAGTTTATCTTGACTAACTGATTATTCTAGTACACTTGTTAGTGTATTGAGGAGGATCACGATAGGATACTATTCTCTATTCTGACCTTGATAGTGAGAGAATAAAGATCCACAGAGTTCGGGTTCTGAACTCATGTTTGTTGGCGAGTATATGTGTACATTACTTATTGCTTTAACTTATCAATGGGTGAGATCCTATCATGGATCAATAAACTCAATATCTTGGGTAATGATAGTGTATATATGTTGTATCGTGCAATATGCATGAGCACCGTGTCCTGGTGCGCCAGGTTGATGATGTTCTCTTGAGGAAACACAAGTTCATGTTGAAACCCTATTGGTGGAATTTGTTCCGTACATGATAAAGCTCGTGTGGTACTACTCAAGGTTCTAGATGTTAATTAATTATAGCTGTCAGAGGCTGACATAATTAATTAACGAACATTATATCTTAAACACGGGGGATGGCTGAACTAAAGGAGAAAACATATTCGCAAATATGTATTAAATTGGTAGGTCAGTATTACTTCTTTACTGGAATAAAAGTAATACTTAATTTATTTAATTATATCCTAGGTTTATTGGATATTGAAAATTAAATAAATTAGTGGGCCAATTTAATATTCTTCTAGATCCCTGTTGTAGCCCAAATAGACTATTAGTGGACTGGATATGGAACTTGAGAAAGAGGCCCAAACCCAGTGGGATTCGGTAGTGGATTTTCGGCCACCTTCCTATTTAAACATAGGGAGGGTTCGAAAATCACACACACATACATTCAACCCCTCTTTCTCACTCAAGATATCCACAGATTTCACAACTCTATCAGTAGTATACAGCCCACTCTGTATCTGATACTCAGTCCAGGAATACAATAGAAGATCTCAGAGTAGAATACAGTGGTGCGGACTACCGATCCGATGGAGAGAAAGGGGCGCCAGTTTCATCTTCATTCAACAGCAAGATTAGATCTGTAATCTTGTCACCATCTTCAACTAGAGTATATGTGGCTGTCAACGTTGCCGTCTAGAGTCTCTGTCGCCTTCATTGTTGCCGTTGCCGTCTAAAGTCATCCTCAGAAAGACGAATATCCATTTGGTCATCGTTGCCGTTGCCCTAGCCGTATTCAGAAATAAAAACACAAAACATATATCGTACAAATAAGTAAATTGGATTAATGTTTGTTCATTTGTCCTTATCATTTTTCACTAATGTTTGGCAGCAGCTTTTATTTTTATACTTTCAATAATTTCCCAAATTGACAGCGTTTCACTAGGATTTTGTTATTTGTTAGTTTTGTAAACAAATAGGATGTATGTGGATTAGATCATTTGTGTTAATCTGTGTTATATTTCTCGTGTCACAATTAATTTTTTTTCTTAATTTTTTTGTAATATACTCTAATTGGAAAATAATGAACCCTAAATAAAAATTTAATATTAAATTAAATCATAATAGATTAAAATGAAAAAATGAAAAAAAAGTTTAGCACAAAGATTAATGTAATAGAGGCTGTGACGCGCGGTCGTTTCGCGGTCAGAATAATTCTCAATAAAGAGTTATCCTTATGCCCACTGCAAGGCGTAGCAAGCTAACGTGAGTAAGGGTCGATCCCACGAGGAGCTGCGAATTCTATCTTCCAATGTCACTTTTCCAAAAGGGTTGAGGTTTGTTGTGATATCCGAATACTTGTATTTAAAGACTGTAAACTAAAATAACAAAACAAAACAAAACAAGACAGGAAAATATTAGTAGTAATGTATTCCGGATTAGAACTCAGATTTCGAACTTAACAAACATTGGACCGATCATGGGCACGCTGATTACTTATGTGAATCTAATTACCTGGTTATAGGCAACGGATCTCTCACACTTACCTAATCTATCCTTTCAGTTTAGCTTAGAGGTGATCTCTCGTCCCCTAAACCCTAACTTGTTACCCAACCCCGATCTCTCATATGATTGTAAGCAACAAAGCAGCATTATGATAAAAAGAAATAAATGATAACATAAATTAAACGAAAAACTTACTTATATTAAATTGTAAAAAGAATCTAACACCAACGCTGGATTTAAGAACATAAACTGGAAATCCTAAGTGTCTGCGGGCATAAGGCCCAAGACCTATTGCAGCAAAGTAAAATAAACTAAAATAAAATATAAGTGTTTTTTGCGTAAAAGAGGTGTTTGTTTTCTGCCATGAAATCTACTTATATAGGAGTACAAATACACAGGGTAAACTCCCCGACAGGCCGGGGATCTTCAGCCCAATTCGCAGCCGTCATGCCCAAAGCTTTCCATATCTGGCAGATTCTTTCCTTATTTAGAAGATCCTGAATCGCAGATTCTGTACTCGTCGTGCCCTAGCAGTGCCGACATGCAACTTTCCTTGTAGAGCCGATAACCTTCTGGAAGCGTCAACTTGCCTTCTGCGGCTCCTCTTTCCTTCGACGGCTAGGGTGCATTGCTCCTGCTGTAGCTATCATTTGTTTCCCTTGTGCCCAGTCTCCTTTACTTCTCCTCTCAATCACTTTGGGGTTGTTGTGGGCACGATCACGAACTTCTCCTTCAGCTTCTGCTGGAATGGTGGGCGATTTCCGCCAGGCTTGAGAGAGAGCTTTCCGCTGAGAAGTTATTGCCCATCTTGGTATCATTGGCATCATAATACCCTCCAAAAGTGATTCTCCTGCCTGCTACCTACCCTTGTGCCCATTCTGGCTCTTTCCGACTCAAAAAACACAAAAAACAAAGGACATAGAACGAGAAAAAGACACAAAAACACGAGAGAATTTGGACTTATCAGGCTACCACAGAGGATCTGAAATCGAATGTATCCTTTTATAAAAAGAAGATATTCCAAGGTGAAGAGGCACCACCTACTCCTTCCAAATTCTAAAAAAAGGATGTATGATTTCAAAATTTATATAATATTTTTAAAAACACCAAGTCTTCTGTACATTACACAAGGCCCAATATGGCCCATACATCCATCAGACGAGTTGCGGTTCACACGGTCCATCAGACGGGTTGGGATCAACATGGGTCAACCCGTGTTGACCAACGTTGACCCGTAAAAAAACATTCTGACAAAAATTAGTATTAATCCTAACACTAAAAAGTATCACTCATATATGAGTTTATTTAGTTCAAATTGTGAATTTTTCCATTCCAAGTAATGTTTAGAATTTAGGAATTTAGGGTGTTTTTTAGGATTCATGGTTTTTTTAGGTTTTTTTTAGTATTTTTAGAATTTTTTAGATTCTTTAATGATTTATTTTGTGTTTTTTAGGGTTCATGTTTTTTTAAGTTTATTAATCTTAGTTAGGGATTATATGTATTTTAAAAAAAAGATTCACTTTAATTTTAGGATTCACTAATTCCATTTTAGGCTATATATTTATTTTCAAATTTAGGTTTTTAAATTTCAATTATAATTTACATTTGTTTTGAAAAATTTAATTATCGAGCACAATGCACAACCCCGCGCGTTAGCATCGGGCGAGTGCATTGTTCGAGTCGTCAGATTTCAAAAAAATTAAATTCATTCACTTTAATTTTAGTTTCATTAATTTCATTTTAGGGTATATATTTATATTTATTTCAAATAAATTAATTCAATTCATTTTAATTTTAGGGTTCACTAATTATATTTTAGGGTATATAATTTCGAGAAAAATAAAAAAAAATTAAAAAAAAAATAATTAGGCACATGTACCCCACGCGTGCACGCCTACGACATGGGCCCTCTCTTTTATAGTTAATTATTAATGGGCCTGGGCCAGTTTGATGGACTCAGGCCTATACACCGCATGTATAGAAGACTATTTTTTTTTTAAATTATTAGAATGAAAAACCTTAAAGAAATTACGGGCTTTGAAATTGAATATTATTGTCACAACCCCACATTAATATCTGATTAATACGATGTGTAACTGGCACGACTCGATCCCAAGGAAGGGTGGATCTAGGTTCGAACCGGATAATAATTTAAATAAAGGAATAGCTGCTAACTTCAGGATTGAAAGATTTGGTCTAGGAACTCGAATTGTGAACTGACTTTCATTTCTGAAAATATAACTGAATAAATATATTCCTCAGAATAAAATAAAGCATCTGCGAGTTCAAGACATACTGAAGACTTGACTCGGTTACACTTAATTAGCGGAAGCAATATAACATAACAAAATACAAGAATTTTCTGAGTCCTGTACAAAACAACTTTCTTTCTCAGCACATCAGCCTGCACCATTAGCACTCAACCTGCACATTTAAAAATAAACACGCAGGGCTGAGTACAAATATACTCAGTGAACACATTGCCAAAAATATCATAATATATATATCTGATATTATGAACATTTACTAAAACTGGTTTTGTCATGCATCTGAGTAAACACACTGGGGTTTTATCTTAAAAGGCCCTATGTTTTACTAAATCACTTTCTGTCTTTACACGCATGTTTTTATATTGTATGATCTTCCATATCTGAACTGAAATACCGGGGAAGTTGATCACCTTCCACGCACACTTATCATTATCAATGTATAGTCAGGAAAGCTCTCGCAGCCCTATCCTTCTTCCTAATAACACCAACTTCCGTGTACACTAACCTCAGTCACCCTATGGCTAGCCCGAGATCCGATCGATTTAAAAGCTAGAAAGCTCGTTGCGAGCTAACTAAATACATATAGGATATCATACTAAAATGGAACATTTTATGCATGAAAACTTATTTTATTTTGCATCAGAAATAAATAAACTGCTGATGAGTAAAACTCAAATATTTCTTTGGACTAAGAGTCCATTGTAAAAGAAAACTCCACCTTTCACCAATGTCTCAAAATTGAACTGCTGCAAAATGTTCCTCCTTGCCCTTTATCTCGTATTGGACGGCTTGCCTTCATAGACATAAACATGAAACTGAGTATGTTGAACCAAAGAACACTGTTTGGACTCAACATGAAATTGAAGGCCTATTAGGGTCTAGTATCCGTTCTAAATTTTTCTTAGCTTAAGGATTAATCTGGACCCTAGCTCTTAAACATCTTAAGACATACATCACCATCATTTAAGGTATCAAAAATACCTTAACATCCATCATAACCCGATTCTAGAAACAAGGTCAACATTAAGCTCATAGACTAATCAACGTTCTGCACAACGTCCATCTTTGTAGAATTTTTTGCTTTGACTCACTAAGGTGCAGGGAACGTACCATATACCGTTGGAAAGCCACAGAAGTGTAGAATTTTACAAAATTTACAGTGACTCCAAAAGATAACTAATGAAAAAGTTATAACCAATTAAGATGTCGGGTATTACAATTATAAAAGCATTTATAAACCGTAGACGTAGAGTAAGTGTACTAATGTTTAAACTGTCGACCAACCCCAACAAGAAAAGGAAAATAGGAGTAGGGTTTCTTGAATGTGCCCCTAGAAATTCCATGAAATTAAGGGGTTAATTAGTGTTCGACAAAATATTGACTACCCGTAAGTGCACGGTGTAGCTGTGTACAATGATGAGTAAGGTTAGTATTCCACAGAGACTAATGATTAATTTATGCGTGAGTATTGCAACGTCAACTTCCTAACACTATTTAAGCTACACATCAAAAGATTTGGATTTAATTAACTAATTAAACAAAAAATTAAATAAAGCAAAAAAAAAGATGAATGGATGGGACTCGGGTCTAAATTCGTTGATTTCGTTGATTTATCCATACAATGTCAATTCAATTATATAATTTATCCACGATTCGACTATTATTAGGACAATCACTCATTTAGTTCAAACCTTCTCTCGAAGTGCTTAAATCGTAGATTACATGCTAGAATTAATGCGTCCATTCAATTACTAACATGCAACTCCTAAAAGTTCCCAGGATTTATTGTTCTCACAATTAACCTCATCAAATCTCTTGATTGTTATTGATTAATGTGCTTTGTGTTCTTGTGTTCAAGTGTTAAAACTCCTCTCACGATTTATGAATTAATACAATGCTATCTTTGTGATCAATCAATCAAGCAAACAAGGCGAAGAACACAAAGAATAAAAGAAGAATAAAAAATTATATAATTAAATATCCATCGTACCTCAAAATCAACTACTATCAAACCCTAAAATGGCCAGATATAGATGGCCTTTAATCATGTTCAAGTCTTTAGCACACTAATGTAGTCTCAAGAAAGACAACCAAGCAAGTTCTAGAGATTAACAAGTACAAATGATTACCACAAAAGAAAGAAATAATATTGTAAAACAAAGCAATCTTTTAGGCTCAAAAGCTCACATGGGTAAAATATCAAAATCAAGAGGCAAAAATTACAGAATTTATCAAGATAAAAATCAACAAATCATATCATGCTCTCATGTAAAATTTCCAGTACCAAACAACTTATTCATAGGCACATAATTGATCCATACTCCACAATTTTCGAAAGTTAAGACCAATCAAGACCAAAACCACTTCCGACTAAACCTAATAAAGCAATAAACATGCAAAAATCCTGTTGTCCTCTTCATTATCTTCACTTGTCGATCACCGGTCTATTGGTAGCTGTTTGTAGCCATGTCTTCAATGATTGACACAGCTTGATCGTGTCCTTTGTTCAACAGTGAGCCACCCGCAGAGGCATCCAGAAACCTTTTAATCACCATGTCGCATCCATTATAGAAGATACAAACTTGGTGATCTACCCTGAATCCATGGTTGGGACACTTCCTCAGCATGTTCCAAAATCGCTCCCAAGCCTCATACAAAGTTTCATCCTCGTACTGACGAAACTGTGTAATTTCACCTTTAAGCTTGAGAGTTATACCAGGGGAAAGAATTTGTGTAGGAACTTGTGTGCTAATCTTTCCCAACTCTCAATGGATCTGGTATCTAGATATTGATACCATAGCTTAGCCATATCCCGTAGAGAGAATGAGATTAGGCGTAAGTGAATGGCATCATCGGAAACTCCATTCATCTTTACAGTGCTGCATATCTCCAAAAATTACGTCAGATGCGCATCCGGATCTTTAATGGCCCGTCCTCCATATTAGTTTTGCTGAACCATGGAGACCAACCCCGATTTCAACTCGTAGTTATTCGCATTGATCTTTGGGCCAGGAATGTCTCCGTGGTTGAGTACTGGAACAAAGAGCTCATTAATTGGAGGGGGCTCTACAGCTCTAGCGTCTCTCGATCTTTGACCCTTTTTTCCACTGCATCAAGCTGTTGTTGGAGTCGAAGAATCACGACATTGTTATCCTCTACATCAGCCATTATTCTTTCCTCGGCATTGTTTCGACGACAGGTAGCTTCTAATTCAGGATTAATAGGATCTAGAGGGGCTCTCTTAGAACGTGTAAGCATACACTACCTATACACACCAAGAAAAAGTGAGAAACAAAAATTAAAACTGAAAATAAAATCAATTGAAAATAAAAAATGAAAATTAAAATTAAAATAAAAATTAAAGCCTAAATTAGCACCGAAAATATTATCACAATATCACAAATTAATTCAATTAATCCCCAGCAATGGCGCCAAAAACTTGTTCGAAAAATATTGACTACCCGCAAGTGCACGGTATAGCTGTGAACAATGATGAGTAAGGTCGTATTCCACAGATATTAATGATTAATTTATTCGTGAGTATTGCAATGTTAACTTCAACTTCCTAACACTATTTAGGCAACACATCAAAAGATTTGAATTTAATTAACTAATTAAACAAGAAATTAAATAAAGCAAATAAAAGATGAACATATGGGACTCGGGTCTAAATTCAGAGGGAAATAAATATTCTAGGATTTTGATTTCATTGATTTATCTATACAATGTCAATTCAATTATAGAATTTATCCATGATTCGACTTTTATTAGGACAATCACTCATTTAGTTCAAACCTTCTCTCGAAGTGCTTAAATCGTAGATTACATGCTAGAATTAATGTGTCCATTCAATTACTAACATGCAACTCCTAAAAGTTCCTAGGATTTATTGTCCTCACAATTAACCTCAAATATCTCAATTGGTATTGATTAATGTGCTTTGTGTTCTTGTGTTCAAGTGTTAAAACTCCTCTCTCGATTTATGAATTAACATAACAAATGATGTTATCATGGTGATCAATTAATCAAGCAAACAAGACGAAGAACATAAAGAATAAAAGAGGAATAAAAAATCATATAATTAAATATGCATCGTACTTCAAAATTAACTATTATCAAACCCTAGAATACTAGAGAATTAGTTACTCATAATTAAATAAATAGCTAAAAATAATCCAAGAGAAAACATTGTTTGGAATAAAAAACACGATATAACCCGGAGGATGAATCTTGATCTTGATCTTCAACTTGTTCTTCTCTTGCTCTTCAATTTCTATCTTTTGGAGAGGAATATGGTGTGTGTTGTTGTGGTTTTTGATGTTATGGTAGGGTTTATGATGCCTAATTTTCGTGCTTGAGAATATATATATAGTTTAGGAAGTATCCCAGTCGAAAAAGGAAAGAAAACGGGCCAAAATAGGCCAAAATCGGATCCCAGGGCTCGATTCACGACCTCGCCCCCGATCGGGTCGGTCGCGGGTCCATCTCGGGTCATTTTCTGCACACTCACGATAGAGAGGGGGGGTCCAGAGAACAAAATTCGCGACCCCAGTCGCGAATAATCCAACTAGTCGCGGGTCCACGTGGCAGTTCGGCAAACTTTCACTGTTTTGCTTCGTTCTCACTCGTTTCTCATCCGATTGACCCAATTCTTTTTGCAACGCGTTCCTAACTTGATTCCCTATCTTTATAGGGTCTTCCTAAGCTCATTTGAAGTTCACACAAAAATTATCATTAATTCCCTTCACAACGAACAAACACGTGACATTGCACAAAACATAGAAAACTATGCAAAACTTATCCCTTCATGCATGCATTGCCCATCAAATACCACTTAAATGAACCTCAAAACACATGCAAAATATAAGGTTATCAACTAGCTAGAGAGAGAGAGAGAGAGCAACCAAGGCCGATAACACCACTGAAGGAGTCATAACGTGCAAATGTATGTGATTTCATTTCATCCATAAAAAAATTCATAAATTTTGAATACAGGTCTCAACCTAAGTGTAGCTGTGATAATTAAATTTTTGTTGCAGTAATTGTGGCATGGAACACGTTTGAGCCTCAGAAGTCGGAAGAAATTTGAGTCGAACCACCAAAATTGACTGAAGTTAGGATCAATTTGTTGTATGCCAGCATGTGCCATACAGATTTCATATTTTGGACAGGAAAACTTCATGTAAGAAAATTGGTTTTTGTAATAATACAAGTTTGTTTGATTGTTGTTTTTATTTACAAGCAAGTAATAATGACACAAGGTTTGTATAAGTGGAACTGCTGTTTTATGTCTCCCTCTTCTTCATCAATCATCTCATTTTTGTTTCTCGTGTCATGTTCGTGTTTTAGAATTTGTTCCCTCTCGGATAGTTCACTACAAAAAAACGTGTTCTAGCGACGGAGTCCGTCGTTAATCCAAGACGATCTGCCAACCGTTACCAGTTTGAGGAATAAACTATGGCGGGAATGGTTTGCACCTTAATTTTACGATGGACTTACGGCGGTTCTGTAGTCCCTGGATTTAGTCATTTAACGACGGAAAATATCCTTCGTTAATTCTTAATTAATTTAATTAGTTAACGACGGACACCAATCCGTCATTAATGAGTTACGACGGACGTACGATGGATATTATATCTACAAGAATTTTGGTTATAGACAACACATTATAGGCGACGTGTATTGATTCAGTAGTTATCTATTACAGCATAGACGACGTGCATACACAAAACCGCTGTCTATCACTGCTTTTCTTAATTTATTTTTTATTTTTTAATGTTGCATAGCGTTCTCTATTGGGATATAGACAACGTGCATAGTGATCATGTTCCAAAAACTTGTTCGGTATTTATTTTCACCTAAACTGCAAGTGTACAGCGAGGCTTATAGGATAGCGGTGAACAAGGTCGTATCCACAGAGATTTAATATTTAACTAACTAAGTACTAGAACTTAACTCCTAAATGCTATCTAGACAAATGAATAAAGTGATTGAACAAATTAACTTACTTAAACATATAATACAAATAGAAACACAGAGAGGAAAGAGTAAAGAAGAAACAACGGAGAAAGACGAATTCTAGAGTTGGAGAATCCTTATCTAATCCATTTATTTAATTGTTTCATCATACACCTATATAGGGACTTAAATCTAGCTAGAACAACCACAATTATACTTTAAACCTTCTCTCGAAGTGCCTAAAGCGTGGATCACACAACTAGTATTAACGTCTCCGTTCAATGCCTAGCATGTAACTCCTAATGGCTCTCAGGGTCTATTGTTCTCTCAATTAACCTTAACCCTCTCGAGTGCTATTGATTAATGAGTTAATTACTCCAGATCACATGTTAAAACTCCTCTCTCGATTTATGAATTAACAAATCAAATTGTATCATTTAGTGATCAGTTAAACAATACAGATAAAATCAAGAGTAATCAAAGATAAAGATAAAGTCATAGGAAATATGATAAAACTAATAAAATAAACTTCATAAATAATTCATCATCCAACCCTAGAAAACTAGGGTTTAGCTATCCATATAAATATAGAAAACTAAAATCCAACAAGAAACCATGTCTCACATAAATAAAGATAAATAAAACCCGGAAGTAATTATTCTGACTCTATTCTTGCTTGGCTTGAATCTCTTGGTCTTGCTCTTCGTGTTCTTCTCTACAGCAAACCTCTGCTGGCAACTTTTGGGTAGGTGGAATTGTGTGTATTTTCGTGCATCAAAACCCTTAAATACCAAGTTAAGAAAAACCCAAAAATAGGTCAAAAATCGGACAGGCCCGCTGCATTAGCGACCTCGCTCACGACCCAATCACCCGCGACTCGGGTCGCGAGTCCATGTGGCATTGACGTGGCCAAAATTCGCGACCAGATGCCCAAATTCACGACCGGGTCACGGGTATTTCAAAGGAGAACCCCCTCTCTATCGCGAGTGTACAGAAAAATGGGAAAAGTGTGATTCGCGACCAGATTCGCGACCCCCCGGGTCGCGAGTCCAGTCGCGGGTATTTTCCAGCATTGGCAGCCTCTCACTGTTTTGCTTCGTTCTCACTTGTTTCTCGTCTGATTGACCCGATTCTTTTTGCAACGCGTTCCTAACTTGATTTTCTATCTTTCTAGGGTCTTCCCACACTCATTTGAGGTCCACATAAAAAAATGGCATTAATTCCCTTCACAATGAACAAACACGTGACATTGCACAAAACATAGAAAACTATGCAAAACTCAACACTTCATGCATGCAATGCCCATCAAATACCACTCAAATGTACCTCAAAATACATGCAAAATATGAGGTTATCATCTATCATCACTCCTTATTAAAACGACATCATTTCCATTTAGGATATCACCTCTCTAAGCACGGGAGTTGGAAAAACTCCAATCTTCTTCTAACCTTAATCAAGCGCCGCTTTCATCACCGCTTCAACCCTTTCCTCACCGTTGCCCTTCCCTTCATTGTCGATGCCTCTCACCGTCGTTGCCCCTTCAACGTTCCACACTGGAGAATTGAAAATTAACTGGGCAAATTTTGAAATTATGGTATGCATTTATATTATTTGTTCTATCCTTAATTTTTGGATTCCATAATTGAGAGGTATCAGTGTAAAAAGAGAACAATACAAAAATAAGAAAAACAGATTTTGGAAGACAACAATTTTTTAAGTTATATTCAGCCACAGTTGTTTTATGAAACAAAACTTGAAATGTACTTTTTGAATCTAGTTTTTTTTATACTTGTATCTGACGATCAATTTTTATTTAAAGGTAGTTCACTACTATAAAATTTTAAACTGTTATGCACCAGTATCTGACTTGGAGGTGTTAGGGTGAATCTTCAAGCTGCTGATACAGTGATAGTTTTTTTATACAAATAAGAATCCCCATATTATATCAAATTCTTTTTTTCCTATGTAGTGACACTTCTAAACTTTAAGTTTAAAATGAAGTCTTATTCAATAATGTTTATGTTTGTTCAGGCTGATTTGGAAGCACAGGCTAGGGCTCATAGGATTGGACAAAAGAAAGTTGCCCTTGTTCTTCGTTTGGAAACTGTAAATACTTCAATTCCTAAACTCAAGTAACTTTTTGGTTATTTCTTCTCTTAATAAGTTGTATATTGTCATAGAGACTAAATTTTCTTACTGGTAACTGAGATAAACTTAATAGTATTTGCTAATCAATCTCATTCTTTTCAGCTTTAAAGTATTTGATTTTTTTCAATTTTATTTTGATTCCATTATAGATATACTGTAAATCAGGAATATAGTTTAATTTTATTTAGAATTTATTGCAGACTACTCTCTATCACTCTCTCACAAAGAATTTATGGCGACATAAGTTGTCATCTGCTCTTCTGCTATGCATGGTTGCATGATTTAAGCTTAAAATATTTGTTCAACTATATTGGGAGTGTACATGAAACCTGGGACAAAAGTAATGATAGTTAAATTAGAGATTGATCCACAACAATTGTCTTTATTATTCATTTAACCATTTAAATGACCACCCTATATCAGAGTTTAAGCTATTATGATGAGAATCATTTAATATCTATTAACTTTAACAATTATCCTTTTTTTCATTGTATTTGTATATGACTGTGATGTTATATAGTCTTTGTAATGCAGTTAAATTTTTTAGAGTGCTTGTGATGCGGCCAATCAATATGCGGAAGCTAAGGAAAGAACACACTACAACTATATGGTTTATTCAATCCAAACACAACTGAAAATATGGAGATTAATATGATAAACAAACTGACCTAAAACCCCAAATAAATTCGAACAAGAATTAAACACAAAACACAACTCGAAAACTATCGATTTAACCCCAAATTGACTCAATCAGAAACCTGAGCAATCCAACTCGGATTAAGCTTATATTTTAACACAAGGTACAATCTGAAGTCATGAAAAACGTATATGGTGGTCAATTTTCGGACTGTCTAGGGTTTATAAATGGATCTAAGGCTTGTATGGAGGGTTTCTGGACTTGGGAACCTATGTGGACGAATATGGTGATGCTAGGGTGGATATGGAACGTGTATAATGGCTGTGGAGGTGAGAATAGGCGTGGTGATAATAAAAACGAAATTAGAGGTATGAATCTTACCTGAAACGAACCCCAAATCGACAAGAATCTGAAACGCGTCTATGGAGTAAGCTTTGTGGCTGCCTAACCCGGATACTATTGGATATCCGAACGAGAAAAAAGATTTCAAGCTTGGAGATGCAAATCAACAAACTCTATCGAAGAACCGATTTGTTGTGTGAGACAAGAGAATAGCGTAAAAGCTGTTTTCATTCATTCAAGTCTGCATAAACAACGTCTGGAATAATCCTAAATACCTAAGGGGCGAAATTATCAAGTGTTGGACTGGATAGTTTCAAAAATAAAATAAATAACTAAAGGCCCAATTTTCCTAACAATAATTTGGGCTTCTAATTAAATTAAAATACTGGATCCAATTAAATAAAACAACTTAACAATTAATAAAAACTACACGGCCAAACTAAAAATAAATAAATAAATTCGAACATGGCCGCGGCTTCTTCATTCCTCAATGCTCGTCAAATTCACCAACTTGTGCTGTCGGAATTCAGCCCCATCATCTTCCAATTTCTTTCCAACATAGCACTGTAAATATCCTTGCAGCTTCTTGGCACGTAAGCGCGTCACTGGAACTCTCAGCTGCAACTTCGGGTTTAGTTCCTCAGTACTCATCCCGGTCTCATCAGCTTGCTAGAATTGTCTTAATTTTTCTAATTCTTTTATCAGAATTTTATAGAGTGGGAGTACATATTTCATGTAGTGGGACTTGTTTCAGCTCTGCCTTCTTTTATAAGGACAATGACATAGACTTTAACATATTTTCATTTCGTATTGTTAATTTGTATAACATTTTTTCCTCTTAGTCTTTTCCAGATAGATAGCAGCTTGTGTTGGAAAGATTATTATTAGGTAAAAGTAAGTAATTTATTGCTAAACTAATTCACCATATAACATTTATATGAACAATCATCTCTTTAATATGCTTTCATTTGTTTATGTGAGATTCTATATGAGACTATGCAATAAGAATTCTGGTTACATGCATGGCATTATCAAATGATGCGTGATGGAAGATTACAGAAAAATTCCTTAAAATTGAGTAGAATAAATTATTAGCTTGTTCCAAAAATGAACGTATGAACTAATGTGCTTGTGCTAACTTATGTTTTGTTTTACTTTATTCTTTTAGCTTGTAAACTAATGTGGTAGCTTATGTTTTGTTTTACTTTATTTTTTTCATTCATGATTCTTCGCAACTAATGACATTATGATTCAGACTAAGTGTTTTTCTTTCCACTACTAGTGTACATCAACCAAAACTGAGCATGAACTTCATTGCATAAATTTTCACATATGGAAATCTATGGCAGCATGTCTATATGTGTACTTATTAGTTTTGTATTTTTTTTATTTTTATTTTTTGTAGGCACGAACTTAGAGACCACTTGGTGAAATTTTAGATGGTGTTTGCTTATGTGTCTAGTTGCTTACAAAGAGGATATAATGAGCTTGTTGATATATATATATATATATATGCGTTCAGTTTGTACTTGCCGGAGTTAGCTAGTAACCCTTGAGTATCAATACATTGAATGTGTCATTTTCCTTTTGATGAAATTCATTTTGTTATATACTTGTTTAATTTGTGAAAGTTTCAGCATTTAGGTGAAATCTTGATGGAAGTTGGGTGGTTGATTTTGTTAGGATGGTGATGCTTAAAGTACGTATCGACCCAATTGATGAACGAACTTGAAGAATAGAGATGAAGTCTATGAAATTTTGGAGGAGTTGCATGTAGTTTGTAATTTTTAATCTTAATATTTGTTACTTGGACGAATTAATTTGATAGAACTTTTCTTTATTAATATACTTGTTGCTTGGATAAGTTTATGGTTTATGTATACATTGTAATTTATATGATTAAATATAATTTATTATAGATATTTTATATTTTTGTTATTTTTTGAAATATGCTAAGTTTGCTGTAACAATATAAACAAAATAGGAAGAAATAAATAAAATTAAAATAGTTGAAAAATGACAACGGTTCAAAAACTGTTGTCTATTAATGATCAGACGATTTTTCTGCGTGGTCTTTAACCACATTATAGTTCTCTATAACATGATAGACAACACAATTTCAACGTTGTCTATAGCCATATGACCGTTGTCTATAATATGATGATAGACAACGCAGTTTTCGTGTCGTCTTTAACTGGACAACCGTTGTCTATAACTTAATAGACAACGCATTTTCCGCGTTGTCTTTAACCTCGTCCTTATAGACAACACTGTTGTAGACAACACTCGATTTTCTAAAACACAACGTGAATTCTGTGTCATCTATTACTATTTTTCTTGTATTTACGTCGCTAAGACTAACAACGGAATGGAATCCATTGTTATTTTTTTAATTATTCATTTTTTATTTAATTAATACAATTAATGACGGATGTATTCGTCGTAAGTTCATCATTAAATTTTTTTAAAAGGGAATCTCTAACTCTCTTTCTTCTCTCTATGCTTACAACCCTAATTATGAAAATCGCTATCCCTCCCTATTGCTCCCCGCCGCCTGATCCTTCCCCTCCCCGTCCCCACCACACCTCTCTCCCTCTCAATCTCTCTCTTTCACGCAAGCCTCCCTGCTCGCCGCCGCGGTGCAGACGCCTTCGCCTCTGAAGATAAGCCCCCGCCGTCCCATGGCCATTGCGCAGCTCTCCGTCTCCCTCTCTTAATTTAAAAAAAAAATTGAGGGGGTCCATGGCCCTTCTTAGCCCTTACATGGGTCTGCCTCTATGCGGAATGATCCTAAATCTAGTGTACTGTAAAGTGGGCTAGATTGGCTCAGGCGTGACTTAGTTTTCTTAAAAAACATGAGCGATGTCCGACCCATGGGCCCATTTAGCTCGTATAAACCCGAACCTAAAGCCCTTGTTTTTCGTGGGGTGAGTTCAATCCAGCTTGACCCATTTCACAATACGTATTTTCAAAACTTGAATTGGTAACTATCTTCCAAAAAATCGCTTTATGAAGAAAGAATACAAATTGCATTAATTAATTTTACTATCGTTTGAGGACCATAACCATAATAGATGTGTATGTGTATGTGTGATTTTTAATTCGATTCCTCAACAAAACTAAATTCTTTTTATGATAGCTACACATTATTTTCATAATTATCTTATTTGATACTTTAAATAGTTGAAAATTAAACATAATAAACCACTTTAATTGGATTTCTATTAAATAGTTATGCACATTTTATTTATGCATATAAGATCTCATACGTGGAATTTTTATCCTACACTTCAAAGGCGAACAAAAAGATCAAAGCATATATGAACATGTGCACATTCTGAAAATGGCAGTGTGATTGAAAGTGTTGGAGATAAAGTGAAAGGCCTCAAGGTAGGAGACACTGTGATGACACTATATGTGGGAGAATGTATAGAATGCTCAAATTGCAGGTTGGGAAAGTCTAACTTATGCTCCATGTATCCAACGCAATTAATTGGCCTAATGTATGATGACTCATCAAGAATGTCTGTTAAGGGCCTAAAATCTACCACACCTTTAGCTGTTCAACATGGTCTGAATACACGGTTGTAGAATCGAACCTCATGGTTAAGGTAGATCAGAGGATGTCTCTTCCCTGTACCAGTTTTCTTTCTTGTGGTTTTACAACAGGATATGGAGCAGTCCGGAAAGAGTTCAAAGTTGAAAAAGGGATCAACTGTTGCTGTAATAGGACTTGGGGTAAACACACTAATTGAATTGGATCCTCTATTTTACTCTATTTCCCCTTTCTCACAGCATTGCTACAAGCTTATGTCAAATGAGGCTAACTTGTTTTGCATGTTGGCATACGAGCAGGGAGGAAGGGAGGTAGTCTTGGTCAGTGCAGGAGTTCAGACGACGGTGGAGCTCAACTACGTTAACCCGTCGGTGGGGAGGACCATTAAGGGTACAACCTTTGGTGGTATAAGAATTCATTCGGATCTTCCTCAAATTGTTGAGAAATGTATCAACAAGGTATATACACTATCTCGAATCATTATATTCTCAAGATTTTCGATTATTGTAACATGTTATGTAAGAAGAATTATGCTGGTTTTTTTCCCCCGTAGGAAATCGATCTTGATAAGCTCATAACTCATGAGGTTTCACTTGCTGATGTTAACAAAAGATTCATAAAAACTTACAAAATTAGAAAAAAAAAAATTCCCCATATGATGGCCTAGTGGTGGATTAAATAAAAGCAAAAACCCAAAAATACAAAAAACATATATACTAATTATTCAACCACCAACATCTAATCAGAAAACATAAGCTATCAATAAAAATATCATATTTGAAGAAAGAACACATAAAAAATATAAAAGAAGTTCAAAAATATATATTACAGAGAACTCTCAAATCTTATAAAATATATCTGTTGAATCCATAAAATCCACCAAAAATGAAACACTAAAAACCGACAGTATACGCAGAGATGAATAAAAAAAATATCAAATTGATCGGGATTACGTGAGAGGATCTAATAAAAAAACTACAGCTCTAGACAAGCTTAATCGTCAATGTTTTTCCTCATATTCAGATCTTCATCGTCGTTACCATTGTTGGATTTCTTCCTATGGGTGGAAGGGCGGTAATAGCGAGAGAGAGAGAGAGAGAGAGAGAGAGAGAGAGAGAGAGAGAGATCTACTTACTGATGAATGGAGAATGAGAAAGAAAATGAGAGCAAATTATTATATTACATAAATAACCATGCCTCCATAAAATTACCAAAATATTAAAAAAAATACCACCTTAATTTGTATATCATTTGGACCACTCATTTTTTCTAGATGGGTGGTGGGAGATTGGTTTATAGTTTACACATTAGGGAATGATTTACATTTGATACATTCCATATATATATATATATATATATATATATATATATGGGCGGGTTCAAATATGAATCAATTCTCATTTGGAAACTCAGGAACCAATCAAATTCGCTCATCTTGATGACATAGAGGATAAAAAAGTGGTGACATACTTGTAAATATGATAAATTCGAAAAACAAGGGGTATTTCCAGATTTAAAAAAAAAAGTGATGCCATCACCTTTTCAAAATTTCTTAAAAACTTTAAATAATCATAACTTTCTCAAAAAATATATCAAATTAAAGATTTTTCCATGCTCTTTTATTTAAGATCAATATTGCATATGTCTGCTTTAACAAAAAATGATGAAAAATAAAAAAAAAAACCAATTTTCACTCATATATAAGCTATAACTATCAGACATTGTTAATATAATATCACAATATTGCTCATATCTTATATTTATATTGCTAATATATATATTTTTTAAATTTTTATATGATATATGACTTTGAACGTCAAGTTGATTTCATGGGAAAATAATTAAAATATGGTCCCGTTTGGTTGGCACAAAAGTAAAGTTGTTGAGAAATATGATTTCTAAGAATGTGATTATCATGAGGAAAATGAAATCTAGCAGATTTTGTTTATCCTGTGTTTGGAACATAACAAATAAATTGTCAAGATTCTCATTTTAGTATTTGATTCAAATTAAACAAGTAGAAAACGAAATACCTTAAATGTCTCTTATCATTTTTGTGTCAAATTTTTTTTATAATTTTTGAGATATGAACATTATAGTTTATAACTCTACATACAAAAATAATTATATCTATATGTAACACCCCAAATCCAATAATAGAGGCCCAATAAATTTTTTTAGAGCCCAAATATTTAAGTTGTATT
Source organism: Perilla frutescens (assembly GCA_026008535.1). Lineage (NCBI taxonomy): Eukaryota > Viridiplantae > Streptophyta > Magnoliopsida > Lamiales > Lamiaceae > Perilla > Perilla frutescens. The sequence goes on from BRKX01000005.1 coordinate 24,157,380, forward strand.
CAATTTTAATAAAAGGCCCAAATAATAGGCTTTCTAGCCCAATTATGATTTTAAATATTTACGGCCCAATTATTGTCGAAATGAGACGAACGAATACATTAGATAATAGGGCTTATCGATACGAATACATAGAACTTGGTCTCACTAATATAGGAATTCAATTGACCAAGATATGATTTTTTCTCTAATTTAAATTCTAATTACTGTTTATTTAGGAGGGGGTATAAATACCCCCAATACCACTTTGAGCCTCATTTTCTACCATTTCAAACATCATTCAAAGGGGAACAGGCCCCTTCCCCTCCCTTCTCTCCCCTCTCACCTCTTTCCTCCTTCACCGGATCTATTATCGGAGCTACCACCGTCGTTGCCGAAATTTTTCCGGCAACCTCTTTTTCGACATGAAATACCATTTTTAGATTCCCCTTTCTTCCCTCTTTCTATTTCTTTGATTATTTTTAAAAGATTTTGAGGTTTAGGCATCCAATTTTCCGATGTAAGAGTGGGTTAAACCCTAGCCTTTTAAAATCTTATTTCTTTCTTTATTTTTCGATTTCTATTTCGAGTTTTATGGTAATAGATGTGGATTTGTGGGATGTTTTGGTTGCCCATTTTAAAGGATATTTTTATCTAATGTTCTTATTATTTTGATGTTCTTGAACACATTAAAAGTGGAATGGGTGAAAGATGAGAAGAGAAACTATGATTGTTCATTGTTAGTGTTGGTGGAAATGTTATTGAAATTAATAGAATTTTCGCAATTTATGTATATGTTTGTATGCGTGAACAGTGTGTGTGTTGTGGGTGTGGTTGTGTGTGTGCGTGAGTTTTAATTTTTATTTTCTTTTATTTATTTAATTATTTCATATTTTATGCTATTATAATATAGATAAGTATAACTTAAAAGCTTAAAAATACTTATCAAAAATTGATCTTAATCTAATGAATAAATCTCTATCAATTAAATTACAAGGGCTATGGATTAAACTTTGTTAGTAACATTTTATTTTTTTTATTAAGGCATATGTTTTTTACATATATTAATTATAAATCTTGGTAAATATTTCAAAGTTCAATTATAGCTTAATGTATAATTATTTAATTTTATGTGCAAATGTCTAAGGTTCAAATATACTTGAAGTAGATTATTATTTTAATTAATTCATGTATTTTCTAAGTTATTAAATTTAAAACTTGTTGTAATTTTCAAAAATCATATCTTGTTTAATGGTTGGAGTCTTGATTTAATAATGATAGGTCTAATGTTCGAATCTTATGAAATACATTTTTAAGACCCATTTTTAATGTTATACAACCTTATTTAATTAAAAGCATGCTTTATTTTTTGAAAATTAGCATTGGCCTAATGGTTGAGGTACACAAATTAATATGAGAGGTCTATAGTTTAATTCCCATTGGAGCAGTTTATTTTTTTTTAATTAATTATTGGTATTTATAACTTTATTTAATTAAAAGTTACAATAATTTTTGAAAACCATAGGTGGTGTAATGGTTGAGTTCTAGATTAATTAATGAATTTTCAAGCGTTCAAATCTCTTTATAAATATTTTATTTATGGATTTTATTTTCAATATGATTATGCACTATACATAAATAAAAATCTGTTATCATTTTCGAAAATGGCCTTTGGCCTAATGGTTATATTCTGCATCTTATTATAATAGGTCAAAGGTTCAAAATCATTAAAATGCATTTTATTTATTTTTATTCCAAGATAATTATGAACTTTATTTAATTAAAACCACTAAACAATTTTCAAAAATATTATTTAGTCTAATGGTGATAGTTTAGTTTTTATGCTAGAGGTCTAAGGTTCAATCCACTTTGATGCATTTTTTAATCCTATTTTTACTCAAACATTTTATGAGTGTATTTAATTAAAGTAGTTTAATTAATGTTACATAAATTCTTCTAGTCTAGTGGTTAAGTGCTTATTATTTCACTTATGCTTTTGGTCAAGTGTTCAAGCCCTCTTGACTACATAATCATATTATATTTTTACCTTATTTTTATTTGGTCTATTTTGCTTAATTTAGATTAAATTTGAAATTAAGCGTATGATATAATAAATCAATATTTCCATATTTATATTCTATGATCCTTTAAATCTTGAATTAAGTTTTATAATTTCCCCCTATGAATTTAAGGCATCTATTTGTACGATCGAGGACTGCAATATATTTTAAGCTAGGATCTCGTTCGACCTTCAAACGACGCCAGGTTACGCTCTTATTTTATTGACTCGTTTCCTAGAGCCTTATTCACGTTATAGTATATGTTTAGAAGATTTATTATGTTATTAAGATATAGTTTTGATGTATAGGTCATAACCCAAGACCCGTTTAGGACGACGATTAAGGCTATTCCTATATTTAAGCATAAGGTCTTAATCAGATAGCTGGCTTCGGATAAGAAGTCGTGAATAAAGCCTCAGCTAATTTAGCTATAAGGTGGGTTTACTTATCAAAATACTTTCGAAATTATATTTAAACTTTCGTCCACTATGAAAAATGATTTATGCTTATGTTGCTCAATGTGGATTGATGCAAGTCATATGAGGATTTCTGAATATGGCACTCCGATGCAATTACTTATGAATATGTTCATGTTATGAATATATTATACTTTGTATGTGATCACATTAGGGTCGGTCTCCACTATATCTATTGAGCGTATGATTTATGATATGTCAAATATTGATTTATTGATATTCTTATTGCAAATTATTGAACGAATGTATGAGTATTCTGACAGAGTGTTTTTTGGCACTCAGTCCCACTATTTAAAAATATTTTCAGGTAATTGATGACGGCAGGTAGGGGACGTTGACTAATGTGGACATTTTGTATGGTTGACCATATTTTAATTTTTGAAATATTGACTCGATTTAGTTTTTGGTCAACAAATATGATTATCTATGCTTCCGCTGTATGTTTATGGATTATTTAAATATTTTATGGACATGTGATCGTTGTTGCCTTGCTGACATATTTTTAATGTTGGATAATGGATTGTTGACTAGTCAAGGTTGAACATGGTTTTGATTGGTTGATCGAAATGTGTGGTTTTAAAAGGATAGATTGGTTGAAAAGTCTTATCTTGTATGATTGGTTGTTGAATGGTAAACGCCTATGAGCATGTAATTTATTAATATTTTAAACGAAGTGTTGTCCGAATTTTTATAATTAGAGAGAATGATTTATGTTAGTTTCGAAAAATTTTATTGTGATTTTCTATTATCGTGTGTGTTCGCGTTAGCGCACTGGGCCTCCGGGTTCGGGGCGCTACATATGGTATCAAAGCGAGTCTACAAATCTGTAGGCCTGCGGAGTGATTTTTGAAATGTTTTCAAAATATTGTTTACAAGAAATGGTTACTTACCTATAGTCCCATGTCCATGCCACGCCTCGCCCAATCAGGTACAAATTTTATGAAATTAAATCTTTGTTAAACAAAGTATATTTTAGGCAAACATATACTATGCTTGAAAAATTATGATAAATAAACTGTTTGATTACAATGTATTTCAAGCCTAAGTTATTGAAAATCTATTGGTTTGCCTTTTTATGAAAATATTTTGTCCAAATACTTATGATATGATCCCACCATAGGATGAACCTAGATGGACTTGGGCATAATTAAATTGCCTGTAAGTTTTCACTTGCTTAGTGAACTATGCTTGGACTACTTATCCGTTACACGATATATTTTGAGAACTATAGCTATGACTAAGAATCGAACAACCTTTACTATATTCAAGTGACCGAGATAATTTAACGAGCTAGAGAATGACACCAATGAAGATGCTCCTACAAGATGAAAAGTTCAACTTGAGCTATCGATGACCTTACTCTATTCTATCGATAGTTACTTACATGATATGAGTACTTTGATTAGATGCGAGTACATAGTAAAATAGGTGAACTATGCAACTCCTGATGATAAATATTGACCTAGTATGAAGCACATGATGTAAAGACAACTATGATGATGCCATGTGCGATATATGAACAGTTGCACATAAGTTGCGATGCAATTTCTTACGATTATGAAATTCCCCTTTTATGAGGTACCGATTGAGAACTATACGTAGTCTCACTATGTTTTACAGACTAATTATATTTTGTCAAGACGTGCGCATAATGCATTTGCCCACTAAGTATCTTGGATCGAATTTAGAAACGACTATGATAGGAAATTTCATGGTAGTTAATTCTTATGAAATACGAAAGAGTTATTCTCTCCAGGAGCAAATAAAGAAGTATGAGTTCAACTCTACACGATGCTGACCAGAATCGATCTTGATGAATTCAATGTTTCATGATCTGTGTTAAGTGCTAAGAACTACATTAATAGCTATTAGCTCAAATAATATGAATTCAAGCGAAGTAACATATATCGAACTCTTAGTCATACGTTATAAGTTAGACCAACAAATGATTTCAATGATACTGTCGTTACTACTCCACAATCATGGCGAACCTGAAGAAGAAGAGGTACCATTAAGAAGGATGTAGTATGATATGTATTGGAATAAACTTAATTTTTGAAGATAGTTATCTTAACACAAATGTGCATGTGATAGAATTAATTGAATGCTTTGGGGTTGCTCTGAGGATGGATTGACTTAAAGATAATCGCAAAACAGTATGATGCCATGAGACAGAAGTAATGCTCCAACCACCGGAAGGAGAAGAATTCACATTTTATGAATCAAAAATAGGTGCTATGATACTCAATATATCATCTATGAATGCAATGAAGACAATCAAGAATAAAGAATGTCAAATTTTGATAGCAACTTTGACAGATAACATGATGAATGAAAGAGTTAATCATCGAAGTAGTTTTGTAATGAATAATAAGGCTGAAGCAATCAATATGATAGTGATTATGGGAAGTTCACCTCGACAAATGAATATTTCTCCATGAACTGGCAGCTAATTTTGTTCATCGAAAGAAAGAGAATATGTCAATAGCTAATATGAATGAAAATCAGAAAAATATTATAATTTTTGTATCCGCAAGATACAAATAAGAAAAAGTATATTTCATTCATAAGGAATTATTGGGAAAAACTATCAAGGTAGCCCAACTAATGGTTTTGATAAAATGTCAAAACATATGGAAAAGTTATATGAAAAACTGTAGGTTATTCAGGCTGGAAGTCGGGAGTAATGACCAAGTAAGACTTCAAATCTCAGCTCAGCTGAAGCGAAAAGTCAATCGTCTTGAAGCATGGTCAACTAGCTGAAAAGGATATCTCAACCAGACCAATCAAAGTCTACTCTTCAAAGATTAAGTAAAGCTATACTGAGAAGAGAATATTGTAGACTGAATAGCTAAAGGGGGAAGAAAATGCTAAAGACTGGAAGACATCCACAGATGAGTAAGGCATCAGTCTAGCTGAAAGCCAAGAAAGACTGATGAAGAGAAGAGCCAACTTGAAAGCTCAAGACCAAACTGAACTGATCAAAGATCAATCAGTTGGGAGAAAAAAGGCTTAAATGAAAGCCGGCTGGAATCCAGAACTGAAAGCTAAGCTGCCAAAGATCTAGAGCTGAAGATCAAGGCAGCTGAACTGGATCATTCCAGGACTGAAGTTTCAGGCAGCTGAGGAACTGCCAACTGGATGATCTCAGAGCTGAAAGCTGAGACAGCTGAGACCCCATCAACTGAAGTCCAAAACTGATAGCCGAAGTAACTGCTCTCTGGCAAGTAGTAATTGAAGATCCTGACAAGAAATCATGGGAAAATCTTGACGATCTTGGAGCAGAAGCCATTAAATTCAATGACTAATGCATTCAAGCTTCAACGGCTACAAGCATTAAACTGCCATTAGTGGAATCAATCGAACCACTAATCAGCAGATCCTAACGGTTACTGAGATCACTCATCTATATAAAGGGAGTGAATCTCATTCTGAAAAAGAGACTTTTACACAAGACTTTCGCCAAAACTAACCTTTTCTATATCTTGCAGAGTGAGCTCTTCTTTCTTCCTCCCCACAGTTCAAAGCTTAAATCTCTTAAGTACGAAAAGTCCCAACTGAGAAGGCGTGCTTCAAGTTCCAAGCAAGCAGCTAGCTGACGGAGAATTCCAGCCAGAGCAAAGCTTCTCAGTTCAAGCTCTTCAAAGATCAACCATTGAGCTCAGTCCTAGGAGCATTTCAGGTTGATAACAGATTCAAGACTGCCTTCTTGAAGATCGAGAGAGATCTAAAATCTTGTAAAGATGGGCAATAGCACCTAAAGTCTCAGTGAGCAGTTGGGACCGGTAAGTGTGAGCTGTCGACCAGAAACAGGCTGAGGAAAGGCGTACTGACGGGTCCATTCTTCTGGGACAGCAACAGCTGGAAAGGAGGCCATGCTCGGTTTGAAGGATATCATTTTCAGGTCCAACAGAATTCTTCGCTGTGTAACTGTAAGAAAGAAACTTTACACTTGCATAGTGGATTGTTTTTGGAAAATTGTTGGGAAAAACTATCGGAGTAGCCCAACTGATGGCTTTCATGAAATGTCAAAGCATATGCAATAGTTTTATGAAAAACTGTAGGTTATTCAAAGCTGGAAGTCGGGGGTAATGACCAAGTAAGACTTCAAACCTCAGCTTAGCTGAAGCGAAAGTCAGCTATTTTGAAGCTTGGTCAACCAGCTTAAAAATATGTCTCAATCAAGCCAGTCAGAATCAACTCTTCAAAGCTTAAGAAAAGCTAAAGGAGGAAGAGAGCCTTGAAGACTGGCAGGCATCCATTGATGAGTAATCATCAGTTTAGCTAAAGGCGAAGAAAGACTGATGAGAGAAGAGCCAGCTTGAAAGCTTAAAACTGAACTGATCAAAGATCAATCAGTTAAACTCTAAACTGATTAAAGATCAGTTAGTCGGGAGAAAAACTCAAGTAACTTCGAGCCAACTCTGAACTGATCCAAGATCAGTTCAACGGGAGAAAAAGCTCAACAGTGAAGCCGACTTGAAGTCCAGAACTGAAAGCTTGTAAAGCTAAGCAGCCAAAGATCAAGGCAGCTGAACTGGATTATCCGAAGACTGAAGTTTGAGGCAGCTAAGGAACTGCTAACTGGACAATCTCAGATCTGAAAGCCGAGATAGCTGAGAGCCCATCAGCTGAAAGTCCAAAACTGATAGCTGAAAGCTCTCTCTAACAAACAATCAATGAAGATCCTGACTATAAATCTTGGAAAGATCTTGACGATCTTAGAGCAGAAGTCATTAAGTTCAACGTCTAGCTCATTCAAAGCTTCAAACAACTACATGCATTAAAACTGCCGCTAGTGAAATCAACTTAATCACCAATCTAAACGGTCACTATGATCACTCTTCTATATAAGAAAGTGAATCTCATTCATGTGTAAGACTTTTCACGCACAAGACTTTCGCAAAACTAACTTTTGCTATTTTGCAGAATGAGCTTTTTTTTCTCCCTCCCCACAGCTCAAAGATTAAATCTCTTAAGTGTGAAAAGTCCCAACTGAGAAGGCGTGCTTCAAGTTCCAAGCAAGTAGCTAGCTGACGCAGAATTCCAGCCAGAGCAAAGCTTGTCAGTTCAGTTCTTCAAATATCAACCATTCAGCTCAAGTTGAAGGAGCATTCCAGGTTGATAACAGATTCAAGACTGCCTTCTTGAAGATCGAAAGAGAACTAAAATCTTGTAAAGACGGGCAATAGCACCTAAAGTCTCAGTGAGCAGTTGGGACCGGTAAGTATGAGCTGTCGACCCAGAAACTGGCTGAGGAGGGGTGTATACTGATAGGTCCATTCTTCTGGGACAGCAACAGTTGGAAAAGAGGTCGCGCTCGGTTTGAAGGGTGTCATTTTCAGGTCCAATAGAATTCTTCATTGTGTAACTGTAATAAAGAAAATTTACACTTGCATAGTTGATTGCCCTTCTGCAGAAGGAAGATAGGACGTAGAAGCAGGAAGCTTCGAACCTCTATAAGTCTTGTGTGTGATGTACTTTATGCTCTAAGCTTTTGTATGTTCTTAAACTGCACACTATAAGCACACAAGCTGCACTAGCAAGCTAAGTCTTCAAGCTATCAGTCTTAACTGATCAACTCACAAGCTAAGCTCTCGTCAAGCTGTCTTACTCAACTGATTGGTGCATAGATAAATTGTCTAAAGCGAGTCAGGGCCCTATATATTCCGCAATCAGTTTAAAGTTTTTTGAGTCAGTTTATTGACCCCCCCTCTAAACTGACATATACTCACATCGGGACCAAAAAGTGGTATCAGAGCGGTTGGTTCTAAGGATCAGCTGTTTATGCAGATCATTTGAATCAGATCTGTTTATCTGTGCTAACGTTTCAAGCTATGGGAAACCATAAGCTACCTCTTTTTTCAGTTGAGAATTATGATAATTGGAGCAGAAGGATGAAAGCTCTTCTGTGCTCAATCCACGAGAACATGTGGGAAGTTATTGAAGACGGTCCAATCATTATAATGATGGACAATGAAGCCCATGTCGTGGATGTCAACCAACCGGCCAGGATCCCAAAACCAACTCATCTTCTCACGGGTGAAGAGAAGAAGTTGAAGAATGTAGAGTTTGTTGCTCAAGCAGCATTATTCTAAACTCCAGATGAGGATCGCATAAAGGATACAAAGAACTGCAGAACCGCTAAGGAGATTTGGGACTTACTTGTAGATCTATGCAAAGAGTCCGATGCTATTAAAGGAAACAAGCTCCAGCTCGCGGTTGACAGATATGAATCCTTGAAGATGCAACCGGAAGAGACCATCTCAAGCCTTGAAACAAGATTTCTAGGCATAATTAGTGAGATGAATAATCTGGGAAGAAGCTATCCCAATTGTGAGATGAATTCGAAGATTCTCGATAATCTCACAGAAGAATGAGATATGAAAGTAATTGCTATCAAGGAGTCGAGAGACTTGAATAGCATTACACCCAGAGAAATGTTTGGATCTCTCAAAGCTCATGAATATAGCCTGAACCGAAAGAGAGAAGCATCCACTTCTTCATCTCATGATGCTTCTTTCTACGCTAAAAGAAATCGGTTCAGAGAAGCCCGTGGAAGAAACAACTTCCGTCTAAGAGGCTCACCTGCAAGAGAGAATCCAGGGGGATCGGTGACTGATCGAAGAAGAGAGTCAGCTGATAAGAAAGAGATCCTGACTGAGGATATAAACGAGCAAATCTAGTCAATGATAAAATTAATGGAGAAACTGAGAAAGGTCAAAGATCAACAATCAGCTCAACCCCAAGCTGATGATACTGCTAAATGAGAAAGAAGCCAGGAGCCAGCTGAATGACCAGCTGAACAATTCAGGGTGGCTAACCGAAATATAGAAGAATGTTTCCACTGCCACAAGCAAGGGCACTACAAATGTGAGTGTCCCGAGCTCCTTGAAGACAGAAAGGCCAAAGTGAGGAGAAGTTTCTACAAAAGGAAAGCAATGATTGCTAACTCTGAAAATGCCGTGCTAGATGATTCAGACTACCCATCAAGAATCGACTCAGACGGATACGGCTCAAATGATCAAGCTGTGTTTTACCTCATGGCCAACAAGGATGAAGAGGTTAGTACAACTGACTCCATAACCTCTTTCTATCATATACATGAAGCTTCAATCTATAGGAATGAACTGGATGAACAGTTAAAAATCCTAGAAGATCAGTTAGCTTATGTATCGAGCATGCATGTTGAACTGAATGGTGAGAATGATGAGCTAAGGAGGAAAGTTGAAGAACTAAGCGGTGAAAATGAAAGATTGAAAAGTCTTGAAGCTCAGTCAACTGAAATGGATCAGTTGGGGCTGAGAAATGCTGAACTGGAAGCTGAGAATGAGCAGCTTAAGCTAGAAATCCTTGAAAAGGAGGAATTAACTCTCAAATTCAAAAATTTTGAGTCATCAGAGAGTCGAAGCTAGGAGTCCAGGGCTGTGGTATAGCAAGTACAGTGCTGCAGAGAAGGGCAAGGCAGTTGTTCAGAGCTGTGAATCTAGAATCCTAAAAGGATTCATAAGACCAGCTCATTCACCCCCAGTTAAGGAATCAAAAGATAAGGGTATCTTAGAGACTCCTCAAACTCAGCCCAGAGATCAGACTGATCAGTCGAGAAAGTCGACTCGAAGGTAATCAGTCTTTCAAAGGCTTGCTGCTCAACCAAAGCCACGAGTTCAACATAGACCAGCCTATCAGCCTAGATCCTCAGCTCGATCAAAATCGAAAGCTCATTCAAGGCCAACCTTTTAACAAAGGCCTCCATTCTACTCTAGGTCATCAACTCAATCGAGATCTGAAGTTCACCCAAGGTGAGCCTATCAGAAAAGGCCATCAGTTCAAAATAGATCTTCAGCTCAACAAAGAGCTGCAACTTCCTCAAGTCAGGCCTACCATCAAAGGCCAACTGTGCATCAACCTAGGAGTTCCACTAATCCTAAGAGAAATGTGCACACAAGATTGTATTGTGCACAATAGCATAATCCAATCTCTCTAGAAGACTTCACTCCAAGTGACCTTGCAACCCAGTATGATGAATATTTAAACTCAAGGGATGAACCAAAAATCAATCCTAATTATAACTGGCTTGGAAAACGGCCATTTCACAAAGGCCAAAAAGCTCAAAGTCACAGGCCCATAAAAAACTGGCCAAGATAAGAAGCAACAAGATAACAAGATGAGAGGATATTAGTTGAAGTCTTTTATCCTAACACTCATCGGAGGTACATATCAATGGACCCAACTCTCAATTGAAGAGTTACAAGGAGTCCAAAATTGATCAGGAGATCAAACTCTGAAGGATCTCTTAATCCTGGAAAGCCAAAAGTGTGGAAAAGAGCATCCTATCCAAGAAAAAAAAGCAAAGATACTTGATATCTGGATAGCTAGTGCTCCAAGCATATGACCAGAGATAAGAATGATCTCGACGGTTATACAGAGGTTAAGGGACGGACCACTAGTCACTTTTAGAGATAACTCAAAGAGTCAAACCATCGGAGAAGGGTTCATTGTTAAAGAAAAAGTTGTTGTCAATGGAGTGTCACATGTTGAAGGAATGAAGCACAAGCTGCTAAGCATTAGCCAGCTTTGTGATAATGGGTATTCAGTCGACTACAGTAACAGCTCGTGTGACATCAGAGACAAGTCAATTGGAGCCATACTCCTGACTAGAGTAAGAAAGGACAACATGTATATTGTTGACTGGTTAACCGGTAATTCAGAAGCTTGGTTTCTCTCCAAAGAATCAACTGAAGCAAGCTGGCTACGGCATCGATTACTGAATAATCTCAACTTCAAAATGATTAACTACTTGGCCAAGAAAGAGTTGGTTGAGGGGCTTCCCATGGAGATCTACAAGAAAGATGGAGTCTGCGAACCATGCCAGAGAGGGAAGCAAGTAAAGTCATCATTCAAGAACAAAATCCATCATAAAGGAACAACTGACAATCTCCAGTTGCTACACATGGACCTGTTCCGACCAGTGAAGCCACTAATCCCCAGAGGCAAGAAATTTACTCTTGTAGTAGTAGATGACTACTCAAGATATACCTGGGTAGAGTTCCTGAGAAGTAAGGATTAGACTTTTGAAAAGCTATCAACGTTGATCAGAAGGTTGCAAACTGGCAAAGGAAAATCAGTTCAAATGATAAGATCCGACAATGTAACTGAGTTCGTCAACCAGCAGATGATCAATTTTCTGAGTGAACTAGGAATCACTCATGAGCACTCAGCTGCAAGAACTCCTCAACAGAATGGCGTAGCTGAAAGGAGAAATCAAATGCTCAAAGAGGCAGCTCGAGCAATGGTAGCAGATGCCAACATAGCTGAAAGCTATTGGGCTGAGGCAATCAATATAGCCTGCCATACCCGAAATAGAAGTGCCATCGTCACCATCCATGACAAAATGCTCTACGAGCTGTATAAGGGTCGTAAGCCTTCTATCTCTTATTTTAAGGTATTTGGCTGCAAATGTTACATTCACAACAATAGCAAAACTCAACCGAAAGCCTTCAGTGCAAAAGCTGATGAGGGGATATTTCTCGGCTATAATGCCCCTCATTCACAAGCTTACAGAGTGTTCAACAAACGAACACTAGTTATGGAAGTAACATGTCATGTGGTATTTGATGAGCTTGTTGATAAGTACAAGAATAAGGAAAAGAACTGTACATCAGTACAAGCATTGCCTAGTGAATCTGAGAACTCGCAGGACTATGTTGATCACATTATTCCAGAGCGGTTCGAAGCTTCACTAGAAGATGGCATTGAAACTGATTCCAGACCAGTTGAAGATAACTTAGTCAATGAGGACACAAATTGTGCTGAGACCTCAAACTCCATAACTGAAACAGGGGGAAGAATCAGTGAAGTTGACAAGCAAACCGGAGCCAAGGCAGCAGCTGATAGAGCAGCTGAAGAACTAGTTGATGGAGCAGCTGAAGGACCAGTTGAAGGAGCAACTGAAGAACCAGCTGAAGGCACAGCAGAAGCCACCATACCCAAATGGCTCCGAAGCCATCCAGTCGACAAAATTGTTGGCAACCCAAGAAACAGAGTCCAAACCAGAGGATCAACTAAGCATGCTCTCTTCACATGTGTTATCTCGCAAATGGAACCAGCCAACATCAAGGAATCTGTAGTGGTAGTTACAGGTTTTTATGTGATTTTCTGGAAAATAATGACTATAATAGAAAGTAGAAAATTGTAGAAGAACTTGGGGAGGAAGTTAGAAGAAAAAATGGAGGAAATTTAGATATTTCATTGGTTAACCAAAAAGTGATCCCATTATGAGCTTATATATGCTGCATATTCGCTCCCACATTACAAACCCTAGTGACATTATATTATAACTGGACACAAACTATACTATAAACATATTACAAGCATATTAATTCATCCACTATTTTCGGCCCAAATATCTGCCAAGCCCATCTCAGAGTGGGTTCCTTCCTCTGAACGATGACCCGCTTCTAATCTTTCTTCTTGAATCGGGTCGCCCATGTCCAAATTAATTGAACAAATTTGCCCTAATTCCTCCAAGATCCCATTTTTTTCGACTGCTCCCTTCTCTCCATCTTCCTCCATAAATTCTCCACAAATTGATGCCTGATTCTTGACAATACCCCCCGAATGAAACGATTCTCATCTCCAAGAATCAAAAGTGCAGAACTTGCACTTAAGAAAAGCATCGTCCTCCTAAGAAGTGAAATCTGGGGTAGCGTGGTGCCAGAGAACCAAAGTTTGTGGAATGAAGCTCCCATGGTGAGGAATGATCCTGTATGACAGAGCTTGCAAAGGCATGATAGTGAAATTACCTTCATCATCCGCGTCGGGTAAGTCTGACTGATGTACAATTTACTTTCCAATGCACTTTTTGAGCAAGAAAACGTGGAAAATGGGATGGATCTTCGACTCAGGTGGAAGATCAAGCCTGTAAGTTACTTTTCCATTTTTTTCGAGGATAGCACAGGGCCCGTAACACTTGAGAGAAAGTTTGAGATTTCTTCGGAGTGCTACGGACGACTGTCTATAGGGTTGTAGTTTAAGGTAGACTAGCTCGCCAACCTTAAAGGTCCTATCCTGTCATTTGCGATCAGCAAACCATTTAATCCTTGACTAGGCCTGAGTGAGGTTTTCTCGTAGTGTTTGTATCATTTGCTGTCTCTGGTTAAAGAGTTCTGTGGCATCAATGTGGGTAGAGTCCAAATAGGAAGTGATTGAAAATGTGGAAGGAAGAACCCCGTATAAAGCCTGATAAGGGGTACATTTTAGGCTAGTATGGTAGTTAGTATTATACCAGAATTCAGCCAAAGAAAGCCATTGTAACCACCGTGTAGGAAAAGAGCTAACCATGCATCTGAGATAATTCTCAAGGCACTGGTTTAACCGCTCAGTCTGCCCATCAGATTGGAGGTGATATGCCGAGGCCATATCCAATCTGACTCCCATAAGCTTGAATAGCTCCTTCCAAAATGAACTTGTGAAAACCGGGTCTCTATCCGTGACAATAATCACAGGTTGGCCATGCAATTTATAGACATTGTCTAAGAAAAGCCTTGCAACAGTTTCAACTGTGTAGGGATGAGATAATGCAATAAAATGGCCAAATTTTGTGAACCTGTCAAGCACCACCAAGATGACACTCTTTCCTCCAGACTTAGGTAGACCTTCTATGAAGTCCATAGATATGTGCGTCCAAGATTGGTTAGGAATGGGCAGTGGTTGTAGGAGCCCCAGATAGAAGCCATGATCAGATTTGTTTCTTTGGTACACATCACAATCTTGCACACATTTCAGTACATCGGCTTTCATCTTAGGCCAATAGAATACACCCTTTAGCCTCATATAAGTACCACTTACACCTTAATTCCATCCAAATGATGAGTTGTGTAAAGCAGACAAGAGGGTAGCTTTAAGTTCCTGGTTGTCTCCAATTGCCAACCTCCCTTAATACCTCAACAGACCATCAGTTAAGTTGAACTCAGGGTAGGAAGCACTGTTAATGAGTTTGGCCCCCAAGACCTTGGAGAAGTAGGGATCTTGCTGGTAACTATGGGTGACCTTCTGAATGTAACTAGGTGTCACAGTTGTTATGGCCAGACAGTCAGGTTGTGGAGCCTCTCTTCTGGACAAAGCATCTGCCACCTTGTTTTTATTGCCCTTCTTATAGTGGATTTCATAGTTAATCCCCAACAGCTTAGTTAACCCCTTTTGTTGCATTAGATTAAGCACATTCTGGTCTAGCAAAAGTTTCAGAGCTTGCTGATCTGTTTTAATAATGAATTTGTGCCCCTGCAAGTACACTCTCCACTTTTGTACTGCCATTAAAACAGCCAAAAATTCTCTTTCATAGATGGAAAGAGCTTGGTTCTTGGGACATAGGGCTTTGCTAAGGTAAGCAATAGGTCTGCCCTCTTGTATTAGAACATCTCGAACACCAAAACCACTGGCATCAGTCTCCAGAGTGAAAGGCTTGGTGAAGTTGCGCAGAGCAAGGACTGGAGTTGTAGTCATAGCTACCTTTAGTTTATGGAAAGCTTGCTCTGCACTCTCGTCCCAATGGAAACTATCCTTCCTGAGCAAGTTTGTGAGGGGCTTGCTAATTAACCCATAGTCCTTCATAAACTTTATGTAGTAGCCTGTGAGGCCTAAGAAACCTCTCAATTGCTTGATATTTCTTGGGATTGGCCACTTGATCATACAGTCTATTTTCTGAGGGTCAGTAGACACCCCTTCTAGAGTAATGATATGCCCCAGATATTCTACCTTAGTAGTGCCAAAGCTGCACTTACTCCTTTTTGCAAACAATTTATTATCCCTGAGTAGTTGTAACACTACCCTTAAGTGGGTCATATGGTCTTCCCATGTAGATCTGTACACTAGGATATCATCAAAAAAGACCAGCACAAACATCCTCAATTGCTCTCTGAATGTCTGGTTCATGAGGGATTGAAAGGTGGCTGGTGCATTGCACGACCCAAAGGGCATAACCACAAATTCAAAATGCCCATGACGGGTATTAAAGGCAGTAAGATATTTGTCCTTTGGCCTCACCAATATCTGGAAGTAACCTGACCTCAGGTCAATTTTGGAGAAGAATTTAGCTCCATGAAGCTCATCTAGCAATTCATCAATGATAGAAATAGGGTACTCATGCTTCACAGTGAGGGAATTGAGATATCTATAGTCCACACACATCCTCCAGGTTTGGTCTTTTTTCTTAACTAGTATAACTGGAGCAGCAAAAGAGCTTTTGCTGTGCTGGATTAGGCCTGCCTCTAAGAGTTCCCTGGTAATTCTCTCTATCTCATCCTTGTGGCTATGGGGAGTCCTATAAGGATGCTGCTGCTTGGGAATGTTGTTAGGTTTAAGAGTAATATGATGCTCAACTCCCCTGCTAGGTGGTAGATCAATAGGTTCTTCAAATACATCACTGTACTCCTCTAGTAAATTCCTAATATCAGGACTATCTGTACCTTCCATAGCTTGCAGCCTTATAAAAAAGACATCCTCTATCTCATTCCTGCAGCTTGAGTGGAAAAATTTATACAAACTGTGCCTAGATATAAATTGGCACTCTGCCTGAGATTTGCAAGCCTGAATTTTAACCCTTCTCCCATGCTGATTGACAGTAAATGTCATGTTGTTGTAATCCAGCTCAATAGGAGTGCAGGATTTCAACCAATCCCCACCAAGAATTAGATCATAACCTTCAGTCTTCAAGACCCTGGGGTGTAAACAAACTGATGTCCCTGAATAGTCCAAGCAAATTCCTTAGCATGAGAATTGCTGAGTAGTTTCTGCCCATTAGCCACCCTAACCAGCAGAGGATTGGCCTGTTCAAGGGAACAACCAAGTTTTTGTGCTGTGGCCTCCTGGATAAAACTAAGTGTGCTGCCTGTATCTATTAGTATCTGCAGCTCATGCTCACCTACCCTTCCCACCACTCTCAGAGTTGTTAAACCTTCAGAGCCAGAAATGGCATTGATGGATATCAAACGTCCTTCCAATAATGGTTCCCCTGGGTCAGGTGGGGGAATTTCTTATATAGGCAAGGGGGAATCTTGTAGGTAGGCCAATTCTTCTTGCTCACTCATTATCATAAAGTGAATCCTATTTTTACACCTATGCCCAAAGACATAAGGCTCATCACAATTGTAGCATAATCCCTTTTCCCTCCTAGCAGCCATGTCAACAGCAGTAAGTAGCTTAAAAGGGCATTTCAATGGTGATGAGGGTGGCTTAAAAGGTGTGTTTGATCTTCTAAACCCAGAGGGTTGGGGAAAATGGGGCTTCATGGTTCCCTTCAACCTCTTTGTTATACCTTCTAAGGTCTGTAACTGATTCCTGCCCAACTCAATACATTGGTATAGGGAATGGGGTTGAAACATGTTAATGGCAGCGTGAAGATCTTCACTTAGCCCACTCAAGAAGCTTGCCATAAAATATCCCTCAGAGTAGTCACTGTAACTAAACAGTAGCATGCAAGACTTCAATTCTTCAAACTTTTCCACATATTCTTTATAAGAACCTTGGTGTTTAAGTTTATTAAACTCCATAATTATTTTAGTTTCCTTCAAATCCTCAAATCGGGCAGAGACAACCTCTAAAAATTGCCCCCAACTTGAGCCCTTAATATTGTGACTGTAGTTCTGAAACCATAATTCCGCTCTTGGAATCTTGCATGCCTGTAAGGTATGAAACCTCTCTTGGAATCTTGCATGCCAAACCTAGCTAGCACTGTATCGATATAAGTCGCCTGGGACAGACATACCATCCTTTTCTGGCGATCTCGAATGATCTTGATGCCAAGGACATGCCCGGCTTCACCCAGATCCTTCATATCGAACTGCTCGGACAACCACACCCTTATGTTTGACAACGCCTTCTTACTATTTCCAATAAGCAAGATGTCATCAACATAAAGTACGAGGAATGCCACCACGTTTTCGTCACATTTCTTGTACACACAGCTCTCATCCGGACTTTGAACGAATCCATATGACTGGATAACCTCGTCAAATCGGATGTTCCAAGATCTCGATGCCTGCTTAAGTCCATAAATGGATCTCTTAAGTTTACACACCAAGTACTCTTGGCCATTAGCAATGAATCCCTCTGGTTGTTTCATGTGAATGTTTTCCTCAAGACTTCCGTTTAGGAAAGCTGTCTTGACATCCATCTGCTAGATCTCATAATCCAAATGAGCGGCAATAGATAAGAGAATCCGGATTGACATAAGCATGGCTACCGGCGAAAAGGTTTCCTCATAATCGATCCATTCTTTCTGAGTATACCCTTTTGCCACCAATCTAGCTTTGAAGGTTTCAACCTTCCCATCAGATCCTCTCTTGCGCTTGTAGACCCACTTACAGCCAATGGGTTTTACCCCATCTTGTGGTTCTACAAGTTCCCAGACTTGATTGTGATCCATAGATCAAATCTCAGACTCCATTGCAGTTTTCCAAGAATCTGCATCTTTATCTCGAATTACCTCATCATAGGTCCTGGGATCCAATTCATTGAGACCCTCTGGGAAATCTGAAGCCTCTCCCATACCAATGAATCTATCAGGTTGGCATACAACCCTCCCACTACGACGAGGCAGTTCCTGTACTTCTGTGACACGTTGTGCAGTGTTTGGTGGTTCCTCTTCTTGTACAACCGGTGTAGGATTCGATCCTTCCCTTAACTCCTCAAGGATGATATGACTCCTTGGTTTGTGGTTTATAACATAGTCTTCTTCTAAGAATTGAGCATTGGTGCTAACAATGATCTTCTGATCCTTAGCACTATAAAACAAACCACCTTTCGTTCCTCTAGGATATCAAACAAACAGCCTTACATCAGTACGGGGCGCCAGCTTATCAGCTTCCTTGTCCAACACGTGTGCTGGGCTACCCCAAATCTGAATATGGTTCAAACTGGGCTTTCGTCCAGTCCATAGTTCTGTGGGTGTAGCAGGAACTGATTTCGATGGAACCAAGTTAAGAATGTAGGCTGCTGTTTCCAGAGCATATCCCCAGTTCATCAACTTGGCGCAGCAGGACACGGTTCTCATGCATACTGCTTGAGACATCATGTATACATTGTTATTACCCAAGATATCGAATTTGATCTACGAAAAGATCTCACCCATTGATAAATCAAAGTAACAAACAATGCACACATATGCTCGCCAATATCACATGAGTTCAGAACCCGAACTCTGTGGATCTTTATTCTCTCAGTAACTGGGTCAGAGACAGAGAATAGTATCCTATCGTGATCCTCCTCAATACACTAACGAGTGTACTAGAATAATCAGTTAGTCAAGATAAACTAACTTATCAGATTATTCTACGGTGTACCGATGGTGTGTTCAGGACCATCTAAGCCGTGAGCTATTTAATACATTACAAGGTTCTAATGATATGATCTTACCATGTGACTCCCCACACCATATCATCTACAATGTAAGTATATGGAACATTGCATAAAACAATTATAGAACATAATCTAAATGCAAATAGTGACTGCAATAACTTTCATTTCATATCATCATATCATTAGAAAAGTATACAAAGACAAGACTTCCAGTATACAAAACTAACAATATGAGCTTATATATGCTGCATATTCGATCCCACATTACAAACCCTAGTGATATTATATTATAACCGGACACAAACTATACTATAAACATATTACAAGCATATTAATTCAGCCACTATTTTCAGGCCAAATATCGACCAAGCCCATCTCAGAGTGGGCTCCTTCCCCTGAACGATGACCCGCTTCTAGTCCTTCTTCTTGAATCGGGTCGCCCATGTCCAAATTAATTGAACAATTTTGCCCTAATTCCTCCAAGATCCCATTTTTCTCGACTACTCCCTTCTCTCCATCTTCCTCCACAAATTCTCCATAGATTGATTCCAGATCCGTGACAGAAGCTCTTGAAGATTTAGAATGGATTATTGTGATGCAAGAGGAGCTGAACCAGTTCACAAGAAATGACATATGGTTTCTTGTCGATAGGCCGAAAACCCAAAAGGTCATTGGAACTAAGTGGGTCTTTCGTGACAAACTGGATGAACAAGGCGTGATCACAAGGAACAAGGCCAGACTGGTAGCCAAAGGGTACTCACAAAGTGAAAGAATCGACTTTGATGAGACATTCACACCAGTTGCAAGATTGGAGGCCATCAGATTATTTCTCATCTATGCATCTCACAACAATTTCACAGTCTATGAAATGGGCGTGAAAAGTGCATTCTTGCAAGGGATGCTCAAAGAGGATGTTTATGTCGAACAACCTCCAGGCTTAGAAATTGGAGATGAAGTCTACAAGCTGAGAAAGGCACTATATGGCTTGAAGCAGGCGCCAAAAGCATGGTATGAAACCCTCACAATATTCTTACTAAAGAATGGGTTTCAGAAAGGAGTCATCGATCGTACTCTATTCAGAATAGAATGATCATCTAAGATCTTAATGGTCCAAATTTATGCGGATGACATAATGTAACAGCCCGGTCCCGAGATAGGGATTAACAAATGGGGAAGTGGTGTTATTAAGGGATTAATGAATAAAGACGGGAGATTAACAAAGAGAGTTTACGAATCAAGATATGCTTTCGAAGAATAGACGATGATACACCGGTATACTTGATTTAAAATGGAAACATGCTTAAGTGGAATAAAACGGCTAACTAATCAGATACCAACAAACATAGACCCATTCATGGGTCAAAGTGAATAAACAGATCTTAATGTGAATAAGCCTCTTCGTAGGTGAAAGGAAAATATACTCGAGAAGTGGAAATAAAACTTAATATGCATTTTATATATATATAATCATGTCTGGGGAAATATTCATAGCGTCTTGATAATCATAATAGAACTTAAACGGAATTCAGAAAGAGTGTATCAGACTAGCAGAACACATAATGGGATTTCAAAAGAAACTTAGATAATAGCAAAATAATCTTGGCAGCCAACCCACATCCACAGCCACCAATATCCTCAGCATCTCAACCTAAACACATTTGAAAAAGAGGGGGCATGAGCACTAATGTACTCAGTGGGTTTTAACAAAAACACTTTAATAACCTCGAGATATCCAACAATTAACTGACGGTATATGGATAGCAAAACGCAAAAGCCCTCTCTATATCCGTAAAACCTTTTCTTTTCTTTTGGGCCCAACATGGCTCAAATCTGATGTTAACTGCACCCTTAGGCATGCCGTAGGATAGAAGAGGGGTTACCTCAAATATCCAAACGAGTTTGCGAGGGAATTAACCCAGCAGTGACTCCCTTAAAAGTTCTAAGCTCAAATCCTGCTTAAGCGAAATGCTAAGTACCTTTCTTCCTTAATCTTGCTAGCAAAACCAATCTTAGAGCAACGTCTAAGGGCTAATCCTTTGATATAGCATGATCTTGGCCTATAAGGGATTTAATGCTACCTTAACAAGACAATCCTTAATTCTTAACTAGACGAGCTTTAAACAAAGCATAAACATTCAAATACAAGGAGATGAACGTAAATAAATACGAATTGTAACTAAAGACAATTCTAAACATCTCATGCTAAGCATAAACAATACTTTAATATTTCTAGAATTTCTAAACATGCTCAAGAGCTCAATTATAACACAATATCTTCCTTTCCTTCCTTCCTTCTACAGAGATCAATCAGGCAGAGTAAAAATGCTTTATTGGATATCTTATTTGCCCTATATGCTTCTAGAGCTTATTAGCTCAAACTTTAGATGAGTATAGATTTACCCACCTCGATCATGGAGCAGAAGATGAGGCAACGAGTTGATGATCCTTCCTCAAATGCCCACGAGGCTCACTTCCTCCTACAAAAGTCGAATTATCGACTTAGCGGCCTACTTAGAAGATTTCTAACTGTTAACATGAAATTAAATAATACCCATCATAAATACCCTTAATTAGGACTTAAACATGGATAGCACGACTTTACAACTTAATATGGTTTCGAGTAGGATTTATTTGATGAACATCACATCTTGATTTCTTAAGTTCTAGACGGAAAACAACTTGAAAAATTTACTTAAAATAAATTGGAAACAACTTGAATGTTTTTTCTAAAATTAATCTTGGAAATAACTCGGAAATAACACGACTCGAAAAGCTCGAAAACACGAAAAGAGGGTACGAAAGATAGCCAGAAAAATCAGCGAGAAACAACACGGGGGAGGGGGAGCGCCGCAGCGCACATCGGCGCCGGCGGGCACCCCCCCCGCCGCGGCGCCCCCTAGCTCCGGCGGGCGCTTGCTGGGCCGAGGGGGGTGTGGCACGGCGGCGCACCCCCCCCGCGGCGGGGCTCCTTCATTCTCTCTCTTCCGCCCAGTTTCTGGGCAATTTTCATCTGGGTTCTTCGTGTTCGTTGATTCCTTCGACGAACACGAAGAACACTTTACCAAATTTTTTTTTAAAACATGCTTTGACAATTTAAATTAACACGAAACGACATGCTTTAACTTAAAAAGAAATTTGGCATTAAAACGGCATAAACTCGATAATCCTTCTTAATATTTAGAATAACGACGAAATCTTTAAATATAGCTTGAACGGAATTTAAACGGAATAACGAGACTTAAATACACGAAATAATGATGAGGATTATAACGACAGGAATAAAGTGAGCAGTATAACGTAAACGTTATTAACTTGGAACTTCAATAAGAATCGAAATACAACTTAGACGGAAGGTAAATGAGCAATAATGAAGAACACGAAGAACATGAAGAACGAAAAGTAAATGCGGAATTAAAAGATGGAAAAAGAAATGGAATCGAGATCAACGAACAAGAATGGACGGGGTTAGGTGCGTCGAAGGAAGGTGGCTAGCTCGGCCTCGAGTCGAGTCGCAACGGCGGCAGAGCCGCCTGCTACGACCCAACGGTGCCCTTAGCACATTCCCTCACCGCATCCCTTCCACGCCACTCCGCTCGTCGTCTTGCAGAATACTCACGAAGAACGCTTTTTACTTCGACAGAACTTTCTCGGCTCTCAAAGCTTTCTCACTCTCTTGACTTAGAAGTGAATGGATGGTAAATGAGCAAGTGAAAGGTAAAGGAGTGGTCCCCTATTTATAGGAGGGAGTTTGGCTTCCTTGAGAAGCCATTCCAGTGTGAAAACACTGTAAAAGTTACCCCGGGTTCGGTTAAAAGCTGCTTTATTCAACGTCGAGGTCCAAATGACCTCAGACAGGAAATCTAAAAATACCGAGAGACTCATTGGCTCAAATACTAGTGAACCAACTTGATTCGTGAAGAAGACGGGGTCCTCAGAAGAAAGACGAGCAAAGATTCCCTTTTGGAATTACTTTTTACTATTCACTCAGACTGACAGATTTTGCTCCCGAGCGTTCGATTGACCTCAGAATGGAAATCCGTGAACGCCAATGGAATCCTTGAGTCATTTCCCATAAGAGGGGCCTGACAGAACTAGACTCGGATCAACAAGGAGGATTTCGTAAATTTCTCAAAACACGAACGCACGCCAAAGTTACTATTCATTCACCTCTTAAATACGTTTTTCATCACCGGGAACTCAAATGACCTCAGAATTAAAATCTGAAAACACCAGCATACTCCTTGAGTTAAAACCTTTCTAACGAGACCACGAATGGCCATAAAAGAGTTGAGATCACATTTTCCAAAAATACGATTTTTACGAAAAACTGACCCTTAAAGTCGTGACTGACATCCGACTTCAATTCACTTTATTTAAATTTCTTCCATAACTAATTAATTAACATTAACAATTCTCTAAACTTTATCCGAAAATTTGGGGTGTTACATCCTACCCCCCTTAAAGAAATTTCGTCTCGAAATTTACTAACTATGATAAGCGATATCAGGGTACTTCTTGAGCAGCTCGGATTCAAGCTCCCAGATTGCCTCCTCTGAACCATGATGGTTCCAGAATACTTTCACGAGATTGATCTCCTTGTTCCTTAACTTCTTGATCTTTCGATCCACAATGGCCTGGAGCTTTTCTTCATAGGCAAAGTCCTCATTCAGGACTATCGCTTCCTTGTTAATCATGTGCTTTGGATCAAAAACGTACTTTCTCAACATTGAGACATGAAAGACGTCATGAACGTCACTCAGGTTGGGTAGTAAGGCCAACCTGTAGGTTACTTCATTCACCTTCTCTAAAATCTCAAAAGGTCCAATATATCTGGGCCTTAACTTGCTTCGTTTGCCAAAACGAACTACTCCTCTTGATGGAGACACCTTCAAGAACACTTTATCTCCAACATTGAAACTGAGCTCCAATCTTCTCTCATCCGCATAAGCCTTCTGTCTATCTTAAGCCTCCTTGATTCCTTGACGAATAAGCTCGATCTTCTGGACAGCTTCCTGGACCATTTCAGGCCCAAGTATCCTTCTCTCTCCAACTTCATCCCAATACAAGGGAGATCTACACTTCCTTCCGTACAGGGCTTCATAAGGGGCCATGCCGATCGATGACTGGTAGCTTTTGTTATACGCAAACTCTACCAAAGGCAGTAATTCCTCCTAACTACTTCCTTGATCGATGACTACTCCTCTAAGCATGTCTTCTAGAATTTGGATAGTCCTTTCGGACTGGCCATCCATTTGAGGATGAAATGCCGTGCTGAAATTAAGCTTTGATCCCATTGCTTCTTGTAGGCTCCTCCAAAATCTTGATGTAAATCTAGTATCACGATCCGATGTAATCGAGACTGGCACTCCGTGCAAATGCACAACTTCCTTAACATACAACTGGGCTAATTAATCTAGCCCATCCGTCATTTTAACAGCAACAAAATGTGCCGATTCAGATAATCGATCAACGATTACCCAAATAGCGGTATTCCCTCGCTTAGACTTTGGCAAACCTATGACAAAGTCCATATTGATATGATCCCACTTCCATTCAGGAATTTCTAGGGATTGGAGCAAACCAGAAGTTTTTTTATGCAAAGCTTTTACTTGCTGACAGTTCAAACACCTTTCCACGAAGGTGGCTATCTCTCTCTTCATGTTATTCCACCAGAAGTTCCTTTTGAGGTCTTGGTACATCTTGGTGCTTCCAGGATGTGCTGTATATGGCGTGTCATGTGCTTCGCACATCATTTCATCCTTTAGCTCTTCCTTGCTTGGCACACAAAGCCTTCCTTTGAATAAGAGCGCGTTATCGGCGGCATCCGCGAAATCTTACGAGCTATCAGATCGTGCTTCTAGTCTTTTCTTTTTGAGAAACTTGTCTCCTCTCTGGGCTTCAATTATCTATTGCCTTAGGTCGGGCTGAGCGACTATCGTGACAACTTGAGCTTGAATGGTCTCGGGTGGTGTTAGAACCTCGATTCTTAACTTCTCGAACTCCTTGCGAAGATTTTCCTGGACTGAAATGAGTCCTAACTCTGCCCTCTCCTTCCTACTTAGGGCATCTACTACCACATTCGCCTTGCCTGGGTGGTAGTGAATTGTGCAGTCGTAATCCTTTACAAGTTCTAGCCATCTTCTCTGCCTCATGTTAAAATCCTTTTGCTCGAAGAAATACTTCAAGCTCTTGTGATCTGAGAAGATCTCACACTTAGCTCCGTAGAGATAGTGCCTCCAGATCTTCAACGCATGAAAGACTGCTGCTAGCTCTAAGTCATACGTAGGGTAGTTCTACTCATGATTCTTACGCTGCCTTGAAGCATAAGCAATCACTTTTCCTATCTGCATCAGCACGCAGCCTAATCCTTTCTTCGATGCATCTACGTAAACCACAAAATCTTCATTCCCTTCCGGAATGGCCAACACTGGGGCCGTGGTTAGCATCTTTTTCAAAGTTTGGAAACTTTCCTCGCACTCAGGTGTCCACTTGAACTTGGAGTCTTTCTTTAACAGTCGCGTCATTGGCTTAGATATGGTTGAGAATCCTTCGATGAATCGACGATAATACCCCGCGAGTCCTAGAAAACTTCTTATCTCGTTCATGCTCCTTGGAGACTTCCAGTTGCTTACAGCTTCAATCTTAGCTGGATCCACCTTGATTCCTTCTATTGAAACTGTATAACCTTAAAACATAACTTCCTTGAGCCAAAACTCACACTTGCTGAACTTAGCATAAAGCCTCTCTCTTCTTAACGTCTCTAGCACCACTCTGAGATGCTCTTGATGCTCCTATTCGCCCTTGGAATAGATGAGAATATCATCTATAAAAACTAGAACAAACTTATCTAGATACGGGTGAAAAACCCGGTTCATTAAATCCATGAACACCACTGGGGTGTTGGTCAATCCGAATGGCATTACCTCAAACTCGTAATGTCCATAGGGAGTTCTAAAAGCAATCTTGGGGATATCCTCCTTTCGGATCTTCAGCTGATGATACCCAGATCTTAAGTCTATCTTGGAGAAGACACTTGCTCCCTTAAGCTGATCAAAGAGATCGTCTATTCTTGGGAGAGGATATCGATTCTTGATGGTTAGCTTATTAAGCTCTCTATAGTCGATGCACATTCTCAATGTGCCATCTTTCTTCTTTACGAACAAAATTGGAGCTCCCCAAGGCGACACACTAGGTTGGATAAAACCTAGGTCTAATAACTCTTGCAGTTGAACCTTGAGTTCTTGCAACTCCTTAGGCGCCATTCTGTTGGGGGCTTTCAAAACTGGGGCGGCCCCTGGTTCCAACTTGATGGCGAACTCCACTTGCCTGTCTGGAGGCAGTCCTAGCAGCTCCTTTGGGAATATGTCGGGGTATTCTCTTACGACTGGAACGTCTTCGATTGAAAGCTCTCCTTCCTCTTTCTTTACTAGGTTAACTAAAAATGCTTGGCAGCTATTCTTCCTCATCATCTTGGTGGCCTTCAGGGCGGATATCACTGGGACTTTGGTTCCCAGCCTTGATCCATAGATCATCACCTCGGGTTTCCCGGGTGGTCGAAACACTACTTCCCTCTCAGGACAGCTTATGGAGCCATAAACTGAGGCTAACTAATCAATTCCTAGGATCATCTCGAAGTCCTGAATCTTTATTACATAAAGATTTAACTTAAAGGTTTCCCCTTCTATGTTCAATTCTAGGTTAGAGCAGACCTTCCTAGACATCATTCTCTTTCCAGAGGGAATACTTATCTTAAGAGCATTCTCAGCATTCTCGGGTTTTATCTTCAATTTCTTACAAACAGACTCAGCAATAAACGAATGCGATGCTCCAGTATCGAAGAGAGCTAAAATCGGCGTCTCGAAGAGGGTAATCATACCTGCCAGATTACCTGGGGCCTTAGTAGCTTGCTGCTGATTGAGAGCATAAGTACAAGCTGGCTGAGGCGGCCTTTGTCCTGGATCAGACCTTTGATCTCGTCCTTGGTTCTGTCTTGGATTCATTCCCGGCCTTTGACCCTGAGGTCCTCCTTGCTGCAGCCTTGGCTGATTTCCAGGAAATTGTTGAAGCGGCTGCGGGTACCGTGGTTGTTGTGGTGCTTAGGATCATCTGGTATTTCCTTTCGGACACTCCCTCTTGAAGTGCCCCTCTTCACCACAGTTGTAGCACCCATTTTGATCTGCTCGGCAAGCTCCAAGATGCGTCCTTCTGCACTTTTGACACGGCCCAAGGCTAGGGATGTTGTCAGGCTAACTGCGAGGCACTCCTGATTCTCAGCTTTGCCAGTGGGGTGTCTTTCCCCTGTCATCTTTTCTTCCTCCTTCCCACTTTATTTTTCCCTTTGGATCATTCGATGGCTGAGGGGGTTGAACTTTCTCTCGAGGGAGAATGGCTTCTATGCTTAAGGCTTTGGCTAAGGTTCGAGCATAAGACATGTCTTCTTGCCCAGCGAGGGCTATGCCAATCTCAGATCTAAGTCACTTCTTAAACTTGCGTGCTTTCTTCCCATCTGTGTCCACTAGATGTGGATCATGCCTGAACAATTGATTGAACTCCCTGTCGTATTCCGACACTATCTTATTTCCTTGCTTTAGGTTCCAGAACTCCATCTCCTTTGTCTCTCGATAACAATCCGGGATATACTTCTGATATAAGTCGTGCTTGAAATCTTCCCAACTATAGTCCTCCCATTGCTCTGGGGTTATGGTCCTTCGAACGGACTCCCACCAGTAGTCTGCATCGTACGTCAGCATAAAAAGAGCGCAACTTAACTTCTCCTCTTCTGAACAAGCTATGAAATCGAAAATTCACTCTAAGTAGCGAACCCATTTCTCGGCATCCATTGGATCTCCTAAACCATTAAACGATAGAGGGTTATGCTTGAGAAACACACTTTCGGCTCTTGGATCGAGGTTTGGGACTTGCTCGGGTTCGTTCTCATCTTCGTTCTCAGCTTGACGTCTTCGAGGCGGCATCCTAAAGAACTAGATATAAGCGACGCTTGATTGAATTCGCACAAAGCAAGGATGCCTTTCGATATGGTCTTTAATTTACGCAAGATAAATCAAACAAGGCGGAAATTTAAACGTCATTCAAGCATGATGGGGAAAATTGGCTCATTAAGAGGACTTTGGCATCTATATCATAGAATAAGTTAAGGGTTACAAATGGAATAGGGCAGTCTTTTGGAAAATTCACTGCCACTATTAGAGTTTAGAAAGTTAACGAATATATTACATATTAGGATCTTGGGTAAAGCGGATTAAACGGACATCAGATAGATCAGACAGACGGATCAGCCAACTAGGTGTTCTAACAGCAACACCTCCTACTCTCCCTACTAACGCTTAAACATAAGTCGGGCCCTTCCCTTTCTCCTTGCATGGAGACCCCACTTCCTTTTCGCCCTCCTCCGGGTCCTCTTCTTCTTCTTCTTCTTCTTCATCTTCTTCCTCATCTTCAACTTCAACTGTCTCTGGGATGCTGAACTTGAACGTCCTCATGCGGATGCTCCCTTCGGGATACTGATGGGGCATACACTGTCCCAGACCCTGAGAAGCGGACGCAGGGGTCCACTGGTTCACTTGAGGAGTGCAGGAAAATAGGGACTCGGTGTGATTCATGATCTAGACATTTGAGGGTCCCGCTCCTGAGGTTCTTTCATCGTGAGGGCATAGCGCTTGAAATCTAGGGGGACTGTTGAGAGTCGCCATTTGCAGTTCTAACTCTACCACGAGGGAGGGGTTTTGCTCGTCTGCTTGCTGCTCGGCTAAGGCGTGCACGTGGCCATACTCCGACACCCAACGAGCCATCAAGGCTGATGAGAACTCCATCAGATTCCCGATCTCGGCGTACATCTCGGGATCACGGGGTGATCGTGCTTTGCAGGATATGGTACATCGTATGCCTCCAAGCCGGTGGCGCGCGCTCACATATGCGGATGTACGTTTCCAAGTCGGATACACTTCGGGGCTCTCCTCCGTAGCCATTCGCCCAAGCCCACCTTTCAAGGTACCTCGCCATATAGGACAACAACTGCTCGTTGCCATTCCAGGTTTTCCTTCTGAACCTCTTGACCCTTTCTCGCACAGGGTGAAAAAGAGGCACGCTTTTCCTAGCTATCGAACGACGCTTAACCATCTAGATGAGAATAACTTAATCAGTCTAGATTATAAAAAGGAGACGTAAGGTCCTCCTGAGATCATACTAATTTCTAGATTATATCTTGCATGCATAGCTCCTTCTTAATAAGCAGTTGACAATTTTTATAAAAATTTTGGTGCCCAAAGTCTTTAAACATACATGTTTACCTTTTCTTTGAGTCAAAAATTTCGAAAAATGAATTTAAGCCTTTTTGGGATCGAAAAATCTTTTCACAAACTTTCCATCTTGGAAATCATCTTACCCGGACACCTTTTACTTGGAATTTCATTCTCACGGTTATTCTCTAATCCATAAAATAGCTATGCTTGCTCAAATCTTTTCCTTTCCTGTATTCCAAAAATCATGAATCCAACATCCAAAATTTCTATACTATCATACCTTGATTTTTGATTGAGGATACGAGGGTGATGGCGAGCTGTGGGTTGCTGCTTTAACTTATCACGAAGCAATTCATATGCACATAAACACTTAGCTTAACTTAAACAAAGAGACAGGTCTGCAGAGTTGCAAGCCTGCTCTGATACCATCTGTAATAGCCCGGTCCTGAGATAGAGGGATTAACGAATAGGGACGGGGTGTTATTAAGGGATTCATGAATAAAGACGGAAGACTAACAAAGAGAGTTTACGAATCAAGATATGCTTTTGAAGAATAGACGATGATACACGGGTATACTTGATTTAAAATGAAAACATGCTTAAGCGGAATAAAACAACTAACTAATCAGATACCAACAAGCATAGACCCATTCATGGGTCAAAGTGAATAAACAGATTTTAATGTGAATAAGCCTCTTCGTAGGTGAAAGGAAAATATACTCGAGAAGTGGAAATAAAACTTAATATGCATCTTATATATATATAATCATGTCTGGGGAAATATTCATAGCGTCTTGATAATCATAATAGAACTTAAACGGAATTCAGAAAAAGTGTATCAGAGTAGCAGAACACATAATGGGATTTCAAAAGAAACTTAGATAATAGCAAAATAATCTTGGCAGCCAACCCACATCCACAACCACCAACATCCTCAGCATCTCAACCTGAAAACATTTGAAAAAGAGGGGGCATGAGCAATAATGTACACAGTGGGTTTTAACAAAAACACTTTAATAACCTCGAGATATCCAACAATTAACTGACGATATATGGAGAGCAAAACGCAAAAGCCCACTCTATATCCGTAAAACCTTTCCTTTTCTTTTGGGCCCAACCTGGCTCAAACCTGATGTCAACTGCACCCTTAGGCATGCCATAGGATAGAAGAGGAGTTACCTCAAATATCCAAATGAGTTTGTGAGGGAATTAACCCAACAGTGACTCCCTTAAAAGTTCTGAGCTCAAATCCTGCTTAAGCGAAATGCTAAGTTCCTTCCTTCCTTAATCTTGCTAGCAAAACCAATCTTAGAGCAACGTCTAAGGGCTAATCCTTTGATATAGCATGATCTCGGCCTATAAGGGATTTAATGCTACCTTAACAAGGCAATCCTTAATTCTTAACTATACGAGCTTTAAACAAAGCATAAACATTCAAATACAAGGAGATGAACGTAAATAAATACGAATTGTAACTAAAGACAATTCTAAACATCTCATCCTAAGCATAAACAATACTTTAATATTTCTAGCATTTCTAAACATGCTCAAGAGCTCAATTATAACACAATATCTTCCTTTCCTTTCTTCCTTCTACAGAGATCAATCAGGCAGAGCAAAAATGCTTTATTGGATATCTCATTTGCCCTATATGCTTCTAGAGCTTATTAGATCAAACTTTAGATGAGTATAGATTTACCCACCTCGATCACGGAGCAGAAGATGAGGCAACGAGTTGATGATCCTTCCTCGAATTCCCACGAGGTTAACTTCCTCCTACAAAAGTCAAATTATCGACTTAGCGGCCTACTTCGAAGATTTCTAACTATTAACATGAAATTAAATAATACCCATCATAAATACCCTTAATTAGGACTTAAACATGGATAGCACGACTTTACGACTTAATAAGGTTTCGAGTAGGATTTATTTGATGAACATCACATCTTGAGTTCTCAAGTTCTAGACGGAAAACAACTTGAAAAATTTACTCGAAATAAATTGGAAACAACTTGAATGTTTTTTCTAAAATTAATCTTGGAAATAACTCGGAAATAACACGACTCAAAAAGCTCGAAAACACGAAAAGAGGGTACGAAAGATAGCCGGAAAAATCAGCATGAAACAACATGGGGGAGGGGGGGTGCCGCAGCGCACACCGGCGCCAACGGGCAGCCCCCCGCCACGGCGCAGGGGTGCGCCGGCGGGCACCCCCCCGCCGTGGCGCTCCCTAGCGCTGGCGGGCGCTTGCTGGGCCGAGGGGGGTATGGCGCGGCGGTGCACCCCCCCACGGCGGGGCTCCTTCTTTCTCTCTCTTTCGCCCAGTTTCTGGGCAATCTTCATCTGGGTTCTTCGTGTTTGTTGATTCCTTCGACGAACACAAAGAACACGAAGAACACTTTACCAAATTTTTGTTTGAAACATGCTTCTGAATGACAATTTAAATTAACACGAAATGGCATGCTTTAACTTAAAAAGAAATTTGGCATTAAAACGACATAAACTCGATAATCCTTCTGAATATTTAGAATAACGATGAAATCTTTAAGTATAGCTTGAACGGAATTTAAACGGAATAACGAGACTTAAATACACGAAATAATGATGAGGATTATAACGACAGGAATAAAGTGAGCAGTATAACCTAAACGTTATTAACTTGGAACTTCAATAAAAATCGAAATACAACTTAGACAGAAGGTAAACGAGAAATAATAATGAACACGAAGAACATGAAGAACGAAAAGTAAATACGAAATTAAAAGATGGAAAAAGAAATGGAATCGAGACCGATGAACAAGAATGGACGGGGTTAGGTACGTCGAAGGAAGGTGGCTAGCTCGGTGTCTCGTCGAGTCACAATGGTGGCAAAGCCGCCTGCTACGACCCAACGGCGCCCCTAGCACATTCCCTCACCGCATCCCTTCTACGCCACTCCACTCATCATCTTGTAGAACACTCACGAAGAACGCTTTTTACTTCGACAGAACTTTCTCGGCTCTCAAAGCTTTCTCACTCTCTCGACTTGGAAGTGAATGG
Source organism: Perilla frutescens (assembly GCA_026008535.1). NCBI lineage: Eukaryota > Viridiplantae > Streptophyta > Magnoliopsida > Lamiales > Lamiaceae > Perilla > Perilla frutescens. The sequence continues at coordinate 24,189,543 of BRKX01000005.1, forward strand.
ATGGTAAATGAGCAAGTGAAAGGTAAAGGGGTGGTCCCCTATTTATAGGAGGGAGTTTGGCTTCCGTGAGAAGCCATTCCAGTGCGGAAATACTGTAAAAGTTACCCCGGGTTCCGTTAAAAGCTGTTTTATTCGATGTCGAGGTCCAAATGACCTCAAACACGAAATCTAAAAATACCGAGAGACTCGTTGGCTCAAATACTAGTGAACCAACTTGATTCATGAAGAAGACGGGGTTGTCAAAAGAAAGACGAGCAACGATTGCCTTTTGGAATTACTTTTTACTATTCACTCAGACTGACAGATTTTGCTCCCGAGCGTTCGATTGACCTCAGAATGGAAATCCGTGAACGCCAACGGAATCCTTGAGTCATTTTCCATAAGAGGGGCCTGACAGAACTAGACTCGGATCAACGAGGAGGATTTCATAAATTTCTCAAAACACGAACGCACGCCAAAGTTACTATTCATTCACCTCTTAAATACGTTTTTCATCACTGGGAACTCAAATGACTTCAGAATTAAAATCTGAAAACACCGGCATAATCCTTGAGTTAAAACCTTTCTAACGAGACCACGAATGGCCATAAAAGAGTTGACATCACATTTTTCAAAAATATGATTTTTACGAAAAACTGACTCTTAAAGTCGTGACTGACATCCGACTTCAATTCACTTTATTTAAATTTCTTCCATAACTAATTAATTAACATTAACATTTCTCTAAACTTTATCTGAAAATCTGGGGTGTTACACATAATGTTTGGATCAAAAAGTAAAGATTTCTGCACTCGATTCGCTCAACAGATGCAAAGCGAATTCGAGATGAGCATGATGGAAGAAATGACTTTCTTCCTAGGACTCCAAGTGAAGCAGCTGGAAGACGGAATCTTCATCATTCAAGTTAAGTATACCAAAGAACTTGTCAAGAAGTTTGGAACCGATAAGGGAAAAACTCTCAAGATTCTAATGAACACATCAGTGCAGCTGACCCTCGATGAGGAAGGAGAATCAGTCAGCCAGATGCACTACAGAGAAATCATTGGATCCCTTCTCTACTTAACTGCCAGCCGACCAGACATCTCCTATTCAATAGAACTATGTGCCAGGTTCCAGGCCAATCCGAAGAAAATCAATCTCAAAGCAGCAAAGAGGATCATGAAGTACCTCAAAGGAACCATAAATCTTGGGTTATGGTATCTCAGAGATGATAGCTTGAGTCTAACCGGCTATTCAGACTCAGACTTTGAAGGATGCAAGATCGACAGAAAAAGCACCAGTAGAACATGTTAGTTTCTTGGGAACAAACTGATATCCTGGTTTAACAAGAAGCAGCATTCAGTTGCCACGTCAACAACTGAAGCCGAGTATGTAGTTGTTGGAAGCTGTTATGCACAGATCCTTTGGATGAAGCAACATCTAAGGGATTATAAGGTGGAGACTGAAGAAGTGCCAATCTACTGTGATAACAATAGTGCTATTGCAATATATCAAAATCCAGTATTGCATTGAAGGACGAAGCACACTGATATCAGGCACCACTTTATCAGAGATCACATCGAGAAGAAAGACATATGCATCAAATATGTCAACACGGAGAAGCAGATAGCTGACATCTCCACCAAGCCATTGCCAGAAGCTAGATTTGTGGAGTTGTGTATCCAATTGAGATTGCTAGAACTAGCTTCAAAGGAGGATGATGATCAGCCAAGAGAAGGAGTGAAGATGAATACTCTAGCTGAAGATGAAAACTGAATCAAAATGGCATCAGTTCGCTATGCTATGAAGTTTAAACTGATAAGCCCAAATCAGTTCTGAAGAAACGACAAAGGCCAAATGGAAGCTGAGAAAAGAAGATGAGTAAACTGATCACAGTAGGCATCAGTTCGCAACCAGTCATGTTCAACTGAGCAGTTGAATCTAAAACTGACGGAAGAAAAAAAGCTTCAGCTGAAGGAAGCAGCTGAAAAAGCTTTGGCAGAGCAAAGGTGAGAGGACAGCTCAAGCTGACAAAAAGATAGGAGTCAAAGCTGAAGGGACTCCAACTGGAACTGATCAATCCAAGCAAAGGAGAACATCAGTCATCAATAGACGAGGCCAACTGATGACATCAGCAGCTCAACGCCACTCGAAGACTGAAGGAGAGCTATGATCAGATAAGTTCAAATTGAATTTATTAGTAAAATGGTAAAATGACGTGTCATCTCAATATTACCATTGGAACCACCCCTTCTCACTCTCTCTTTCTTCATTTAACTTCAATGGATAAATTTGAACTTAAATTGACAGATTAATCGGAACCATTCGATTTTGGTTTAACTCAAATTCTTTTTACCGTTGGATGCATCATCTACTTGAGTCTATAAATAGATCATCTGTTTTCCTCAAATCACCCACACAACTGATCAAGAACTTAAGTGCTCAGACTCTCTCTCTCTCAAAATTCCACTCAGAATTCTTTATTCCTTTTTCCTTCCAAAACTCCCCAAATTTCTCTTCAATGGCCCAATACTCCGCCAATCCTCATCAAATAAAGCATAACTTCAAACTCTCTGGTGAAGACTCAGCAGTCTTCTGCAAAGACCTGTGTCATGACAAGATGCTGAGTCGAGCTAATTGCAGACAATTCACCAACCACTCACAAATGGGTGAATTGATTCTTGACCTGATTGAGTTGGCGAAACTGAAGACCTTCACAGAAAGTGCCCCTACAAAGGTATATCCAAAGGCCGTGGCAGAGTTCTTTCTCAACTCATACAGTAAGAAGGACTCTTGTATGATCATCAGTGAAGTAAGGGGTACTGAAATCTTGATCACCCCTTCAGTCTTAAAGAATATATATGGGCTACCAGAAGAAGGAGACAACCTTGAAGAAATGGAAGTAAATGCCAGATTCTGCTTCAACAGTTGGGCTACTAATCCAGCTGCAGAAAACTTTCGTATTAATCAGCAGATGTCCAAATTCCGAAAGGAATTTCAGGTGTTATCAGCCGTGGCCACGCAGATGATGGTAGGATCGTGCGAAGGCCATGATGAAATGTCAGAGATCAAATATAAGATCTGCAATGCCATCTAGGACATGATAGGGATAGACTGGTCTCTATTTCTCCTCAAACAACTGAAGAAGTTTGTAGACATCGTGGAAGACAAGACTAAATGCACCTTGTGTTTCCCTCAAAAGATGTACATCATTAACAGAGTCAGCTTCATTCTAGAAAAGTTGATTCCTGATCTGATGGTGGAAAAGACAAATCATCAGCCAGTTGATCCTGATGATTTCGTTCCCAAGGTGAAAGAAGGAGCACTGCCTCCATTAACAATCAGATAGGCACCACGACTGAGGCAGAAGCTGATCCTATCCACTCAGTAACAAGGGGGAAAGGAAAAGCTAAGATGACGGAGTCTATAGTTTAATAAAACACAGACTCTGATGATGTCCTCCTTACTGTTTAGAGATATAAATCCTCAGGAGAAGGGGATGATGGCAGAAAGGACTCCAGGAAGAGTCCAACTGAACAGAGAGATGCGTCTCCAACTAAGTCTGAAACAGGTGAAAAGTCAACTGATGATCATCAGACTGGAGAGCATCAGCTGAAAACTGATCACAAGACTGGAGAGCATCAGCTGACTATAGAAGAGACTTAACTACGAGCTCAACAAGCTAAAAGGCAGCGGTCAGTCATGTCCTCAAATCGAATCGAAGCACTGATCAAGTGCATGAAGGTTCAGGTAAAGATGCTCTCTGACTCAATCATGAAACTTGAAGCGTACTCTGGAAAAGAAAACTCAGAGGAAGACTCTTCAAGTGAAAGCACTCCAGACAACTCCAGAAAATCAAAGAAAAAGAAAACTGAACGTAAGAAAAACTGAGGGCTTGAGAAGTCAGCTGACTAGATTGCCTTAGACCACTTCTTGTAATTCAGTTTATTTCTTGATATTTTAATAAAAAAAAATCTTTTGGCTAACATAAATGCTTTTGTCATTATTTATTATGAGTTTTTGACCATTGGTCCAAAGCACAAAATCAACAGCCAAAAGAAACCAACAAGGGGCATTAAATTCTTTCAACTAACACATTTATGAGTCTCTTTTCTCACTCATAAAAACCCCCTTGCTCCAACTTTCTCAACATCTCTCAAGAGAATACTTGTGCAAAAACACACATAATCTTTCAAGAGAATACTTTCACAAAGACCAGAATTCTGCATTACCTTGAAACCCCACCAAGATTCTTCAGACAAGACTTGGTGAGTGAGTTCTTGCTTCAAGCAATGGTATCTGCAGATGGGAAGGTGATATCTTCAGTGGTTTAAGGGCACAAACTTCAAATCACTGAAAGAAACATAGCATAAATCTTTTAACTTCCCAGAAAGGGTTCCAAGGTTCAAGATCTGAAAGATTCAGCTGAACCATATTGGAAAGAATGGCGAGCTTCAACTTGCGATAAGAAATTCAGTTTTACCACAACTAAAACTGACCTGAAGCTCGAGCATGGAGTCATACTCGATATCACGAACAAAATTATGTTCGGCACCATTGGAAGCTTGAGTCAATTAACTCAAGAAAGATACAAGGTAATGATACACCTTGTTGAAGGATTGGAAGCAAATTGGGCAGAATTTGTATTCTCCCAATTCAAGCATCAAGTCATCAAAGTTGCTGACTCAAAGAAGACTAGGAAATTTGAGTCCAAAGTGGGACTTGTTCTAAGAATGAGCAAGCTCCTGGAAGATATGCTGAAGCTTCCAAATGATGATGCACTACTAGTCCTCATCTCCGACTGGATTCCCGAGAAAGGGAGAGAACATATTCAGTCACTAAAGAAGAAGAGGAGATCCAAAGCTAAAGTCGATAATACAACTTCAAGCAGCTCCGCTGTCAATGAAGTTCCTTCTCCACACTTCAAAAATGGATCATCAGTCGACTTCAAGCCCTGTTATGATGTAGATGAGCTCATTCCTTTCATTGGAATCCCTCATCCAAATTACGGAGCTGAATATTTCAGGAGAACCTGCCCTCCTCTCCAACTGACTGAAGACAATATTCGCACTTATTACAGTGGCGAATATGCAGTCAAGAGTGCATAGAAGGATGTAACAAATCTCCTTCTCACTTACTTCACCTATGTTGCCAAGCAAGATAATCAGCTGTTCAAACAACTGCACCGGTACTTCTACTGGTACAACTGGAGACATTCCATGTCAATCCAATCATATTTCTTACTAACTGCCTTTCATGGCATGAGCTTTTGGCAATGTGAAGAGACTTGGAGCATTAAATGGATTGGAGCTTCAAATCTATTTCCTCCAACCATTGTACAAGTCCAGTGGATCGTGAAGCATCGACTTGATAACAGCATTCCAGCTAAGGCCATGCTAGCTGATGTTCAAGCCAGCTTGAGATCGCAAGTAGTTGCAACTGTAAATCAGTTTGTCAACAATCAAGTCGATCGACATTGCCAAAAACTGAATTTTGATAATAATTCAATTCAGTCAGAAGAGGCATCATTACAAGCTAAAGCTGCCACTGAAAAGATAGATCAAAATCTATCTCATACTCAACTTGTGATGACCCCGAGGAGTCAAAAGCGTGGACATAAGGGAGCAAAAGACGTTGAGGATACTGCCATGTCACCAGATCTCCTGTCCCAGAGCTATGTCACTCCTCTTATCAAGTCATGCTCAAGAGCTGCAAAATTGATTATCAATCAGTCCAGCTCCCCCTGCAGAGGAATTTTAGAGCTGACCACCTTGAAGCTGCCCAACTCAGCAGTTGCTCTTAAGCAACTTCAGCAAGCTGAGAATAAAGTCAGAACTGATCCTTCCAAGGATATCTCAACTTCAGCTTCAAAGAGAAAAATGTCAAATAGCTCTAGAGAAAGTGAAGAAGCTAGCCCAATCCACCGCTCAAGAAGAGGAAACTGACAAAAGAGTTAATCAGCAGCTGATCAACAAAACTGATCAAATCAGTTTAAAAGGTGAAATCATCAGTTCAGCAGGAAACTGACGCCTAGAGCTCAAACTATCTCAACAGCTGCATGACCAGTCCTCTTCGATAAGCTTCTCTACTCTCTATTCCTCAAGCTTATTTTTGAACAGTTATCGTTAACATTTCAAATAAGCTTACTGTTTATTTGAGTTGCCATTAAAGTCGCTATGCCAAGCATTAAACTCAAAAGAGACGAACTTCTAAGGGATATAAATAGCAAATCTTCTCGCAAATATTTTGCTATTTATGGCAACTACCTAAATTTATAAAACCCTCAGATCTCAACTGCTTGATCAAAAAGTGAAAGTTCGGGTAAACGGCTGAGATGCATGCATCATTTATTCACCCGATTTGCCATCAAATCACATAGCTGATCAGCCAGGCGCACTCGATTGCTATGGTTAAATGCATGCAAAATTACTACTTTATAAGCAACGGAGAAGATGGAATGCTTAACTCAATTCTCAAACACATTCCTTCTCCTTGTCTTCTCATACTTATCCAAGCTCCTTTCTTATCTCATATTTCATCACAAAAATGGCACTCCCATTTCATTCGATGAACATCAAGCTTCTTTTAAAGAAGCTCAGAAAGGATAAGTATCTCGACCGAGAGCTCCTTCAAGCTCGATTAGGTCCAGAGAAGACCAGCATGATCTTTCACTTGTTAAAGACATACTGTTGGTCTCGGGGTGAGTCAGAATCAGTTTAGAGAGGGGGTGAATAAACTGATTACAAAACTAAACATAGATGCGGAATATTCAGGGTCTGTTTTGACTCACAAATATTATCTGTGCTATGTAGAGATCAGTTGAGAAGATCTGCTAGCTCGGAGTGCTGTGTGTGCTTATAGTGTGCAGTTAAAAACATGCAACTGAACTGAAATTTAAAGCAGAGCACACAAGCAGTTTATAGAGGTTCGAAGCTTAACTTCTACGTCTTCTCTTCCTTCCGCAGAAGGGTAATTCACTACGCAAGTGTAAAGTTCCTTTATTATAGTTATACAGTGAAGATAGTTGCTGTCCCGGAAGCTGCACTCTCAACTTCCTCAGCCGGTAGGTCGACAACTCACACTTGCGATCCCCAACTACTCGTTGGAGAGATAAGGTGCTATTTTCCATCTTTTCACAATTTTAGATCTCGCTCGATCTTCAAGAGTACAGTCTTGAATCTGGTATCAACTGGGTTGCTCCTTTGTGCATCTACATCTGAGCTGGGGTAGTTGATCACTTAGGCACGGTGACTGAGAGAACAACTCTGGCTGGAAATCTTCAACAGCTAGCTCGAAGAGCGTTAAGGATCATTCTCATCAGTTAGAACTTTTGATTTTCTGAGTTCTTTGAGTGCGAGGCTTTAGTGCTTCGGCGAATGTCTTCGTGGAAAGACTTAACTAAAGTGCTCTCCAAAATCTCAAAAGTCCCACGGTCTTCTCTGGGGTAGCTCACCTTTTAAAGATAGGTGAGTTGGTGACCACTGGTGATCACTGTTGGATCATAAATGTTAAAGCCAGTTGCAAGGCTTTCATTTAATGGGGTCGTTGGGTTGCCATTACTCTTGTGACGAGCTTTTGCATTAAGATCTCGGTTGCATTAACTTCAAGATCTTCTTTGGCTTATCTGAATTTCAGTTGCGGCTCCCTTCTTGATCTTCAGTTCTGAACTTTGTCTGGCAGCTGGAATCTTCAGTTCCTTTGTCTGTCAGTTCTGTGTGTCCCTTGGCAGTTTGGAAAGCTTCAGTTGAGATAATCTTCAGCTAGCGTTTCTGGGCTTGGGCTTGATGCCTTCTGAGCTCCAGTTTGCTTCTGCTTCAGCTGGCAGTTTGAACCAGTGTTCTTTAGCTGGTATTTTGGACTTGTGTCTCTTCAACTTGAACTTTCATGGACTGGTCTTCAGTTCGGTTGCTGGCGCTTTATCAGTTGGACTTCAAAACTGATGCGTCTTCAGCAGGGGTTCTTCGAACTGGTGCTTCATCAGCTGGAACATCATTCTTCAGCTGGTATTTTCCATCAGCTTGTACCTTAGTCTTCTCTTCAGTTGGTATGTTCCTTCAACTGGAATATCCTAAGCTGGTATTTCCTTCAGCATGGATCTTTAGACTAGGTACATTTCTTCAGCTGGTATTTTCTTCAGATGGAATATCTTGAGCTGTTATTTTCTTCAGCTCATGATTGTCTTTCCTTCGGCTGGCAGTCTTCATCAGTTGATGTCATCGTGGACAGGCATGTTCATCAGTTCAAACTGATGTGCTCTTCAACTAGTATTTCTTCAGTCGGGAATGATCTAGAACTGGTATATCCCTCAGTTCTTCTCTTTCAGCTGGTATTCCCTTCAGCTAGGATCTTCCTTTAACTGGAACATTTCTTCAGCCGGTATTGGACTAGAACTGGTATGTGCTTTAGTTCTCTTCAGTTGGGACTTCCCTTCAGCTGGTGGCGGCCTAGAACTGGTATGTACTTCAGTTCTCTTCAGCTGAAACATCTCTTCAGCTGGTGGCTGTCTAGAACAGGTTTGTGCTTCAGTTCTCTTCAGCTAGAACATCTCTTCAGCTGGTGGCTGCCTAGAACTGGTATGTGCTTCAGTTCTCTTCAGCTGGAACATCTCTTCAGCTGGTGGCTACCTAGAATTGGTACGTGCTTCAGTTCTCTTCAGCTGGAACATCTCTTCAGCTGGTGGCTACCTAGAACTGGTATGTGCTTCAGTTCATCGCTTCAGCTGGAACATCTCTTCAGCTAGTGTCGGTCTTGAACTGGTATGTCCATCAATTCATCACTTCAGTTGGAACATCTCTTCAGCTGGTGTCGGCCTTGAACTGGTATGTCCATCAGTTCCAGATCTCTTCAGCTTGTGTCGGCCTTGAACTGGTATGTTCATCAGTTCATTACTTCAGCTGGAACATCTCTTCAGCTGGTGTCGGCCTTTAACTGGTATGTCTATTAGTTCATCACTGTAGACTGGTGGCAGTTGGTACCTTCTCTCTCGGGTACCTGCAACTTCCAGTTTGCCTTGCTAATTATTCTAGCAAGCTACAGTCTTCTTTTTCTCTCTATTCTTCTCTCCTCTTTCACACGAATTGATCATATCTGTTGGCTTTGACAGTTTTAACTCTGTATAATCATCTTTAGTTTTCTGCTTGATTTTTTTTTCAGTTCTTTCAAGGCTCTTTTCATATTTTGACATATTTTGACATCTCATCAAAACCCCTTGTAAGAAAAATCTTGATAGTTTTTCCTAACAATTTCTCCCTATTTGATGATGTCCAAAACGTGGCAAAATTGAGCATTGATGGAAGAACTGATTGAGCTGTGTAGCAAGAACACAATCAAGTAAGAAAACTTGTAGCTAAGAAATTGCTTATGTAAACGGATTAGATATCTTTCAATCTACAATACTTTGTTTTTCTTTTCTTTTTCTTTGAGTTTCTAGCTCTTCAGCTGCTGCTTCTTCAGCTGATATCTCATCTCCTTCTTCGCCTATTCCACCAATTGCTAGGCTCTCCTCTTTCAATGGCACTAGCATTTCTCCAGACTTCTCTCCAGACTTCCCCCTGAGACAAATGTCCCTGGACAGCTCCCCAATCTTTCCCCTAATGCTGATGCCTCTCTTCTCGAGCAGTTCCTACAGTCCTCACTACTTCCTCCTGGGGCTGTACTTTCTCTTTAAACTGCGAGGGTTCCCTTTGAATCTCATCCTAGAGACTCAAAAACTGTCTTCCATCATTTTTCTCCTCAAACGCTCCAGTCTCTTCCCCCTTTTTCACATCATCCAAAAGGGTGTGCATGTGTAGATCAAAGGATGGAATGGGAACATGTGGTAACAAGCTGAAGGTTGTAGCTAAGTTATCTTCAAATAGAGAAGGGAAGGATTGTTCTCTTGGTGGTGAAGGTAGCCAGTTTGAGGCTTCTTTAGTTGGAATAAACTGCCGTAGATCTGGCAGTGGAGGCTGAACTTGATGTTCAGTTGTCGTCATAGCTAACCTTGGAAGTAGTTCTTCAGTTGGAGATGGGTGGTTGAACATAATAGGTGTAGAGGACGAGTTTGATGGCTCTGCAAACGGCATTGGAGCTACGACAGGTACACCATTTTGAATTTTGTTGATCATTAAATCCATAATCTCTGAGAAAGTGGAACTGGCCGTCGATGAATGATTCATCCAGTTTCTACTCCAATGTCCTTTTTGACTCCAAAAAAATCATTCCTTCCTGTCAAGCAGTGTAAACATAACTTCTTCATCAACATGATATCTCCAGAGTGACCATCTGAGATATCTTCTCAGTTGATTGAAGAGATCAGAGTCGTATCTCTCGATAAGTTGAAAACTACTGAGCATATCAGCGAGATTGTTGTTGAAGCTTTCTTCAACACCACCCATGCAGTTGGTTTCAGCTGGTGTAGACTCAGCTAGCGCAGTTGATTCTGTTTTCATGTCTTCATCTCACATGAGCTGCTTTCCTCGATTATTTGAAGTCGGTTCAGTCGGAGTGGAGGGGCCTTCTTCTGCAGTGCGCTGCCTTGTTGATCGCAAGCTAAAAGGTTTGATATTCTTTCTCCTTTTGACAAAGATTGTGGGGAGATAATCTCTCATGTCCAGAAACTCACCTCTCTGGTTGAGAAATTGGATCTGATCAATGATGATCATGCTGATCTTGTTGAGAAACCCAGTTTCTCGGTGAATGTTCCAGTTTGATGGTCAAACATGACCCTGCGAACATTTTGGCCTAGTTGTGATAGCACATACGATGCCCAGTCAACTCTGCATCGGTTGTAAATGAGTGCCTTCAGGTAAGCATTGTCGGCGCTGAAGCGAGTATAGTCCAGATTGCCTTTCAGGCAATGGATAACTATATCTTGGAGTTGAATGAACTCTGGCCGAAGACTGTCCTTCAGTCTGTGAGAGTAGTCATTATGCTCGACTCCTGGATTCATCCATTGATGCCACAATTCTGCATGGTTTGGCGTGACTATTGCGTCTGCCTATTCACCTGTTCCAGAAAGATGGAGTGACTCTATCACAACTTCCTTGGTGATCGCTATCGGATTTTCTCTGACTGTTGAGATTATGTTGCCATCTTCTGCTATGTCGGAGAAGATATAGAACTCGGCAACTGCCTCAGGAAAGCATAATCCAAATCTTAGACCTCGTGTGAGAAACTGAAAAGAGTCTAGTTTCCTCCACTGCTGAGATTAGGTTATGGAACAAATCAGGCTTAAGTCTCTCCATCATGTAGTCTAGTTCTATGAACATGTCTCTTTTGAGGTTGAGAGCAAGTCTAGCCGGGTCAATGTATTGAGCGGGCAGTTCCATTCTTTGATAGAATGTTTGAGAGATAATGAATGGAGTAGAGAGAAAGATGCAAAGCAAATGCAGTGAGGGTTTGAGTTTGATCTGAAGCTTGGATCAATATTCCCTTGGCATTTAAAGAAGCTTTGCATGCATGTACTTTGAATTATACTCGAGTACGCATCAGCTGATCAGTTTAAATAGATTTGACTGATTTGCAGCTGGCATAAATAAGATGATCATCTCAGCCGTCAACAAGTTTAGCTTCAACTTGTAGATCAGCGGTTGAGATTTCATCCATTTGGAAATGGGGTAGTTGCCATAAATAACAAATATTTTGTGCAGGATTTTGCTATTTATATCCCTCAGGCTATCAACTCACTTTCCACTTCAGTGATTGATTTTGCTCAGTAGCATGAAAGACTTGCTATCTTGAGAGATCTCCTATTTGAAAATAATGCCCATTAGATCATGATGGCATTAATGTGATGAGGAACAAGTTTAAAGATTTTAATCAATTTAAACTTTTCCTTGGCAGTTGGGCTACCCCGTCCAACTGATGACTTTTTGGTGAACTGATGATGTGGCAACTGATCGATCAGTTCTAGACATATCTTTTTCTTGGCCCTTGGGACTGATTCATCACTGAACAGATGAGATCAGTTGTTGAACTGCTGGATTATATCTCAGTCAGTTTTCTCTTATTGAGGGGCCGAACTGGATACTCTTCACTGCTCTCGTCAGGGCAATTTGATCTCTTTTTCTTGGAGGCGGATCCAGCTCCTTCAGCAGGCTTGTCTGGCCTTTCTTTATTGACGGATTGACTCCGGTGCTTAGCTTCAGCAGATGTGACCCTTCGTCTTCTGTTCAAGTTTCTTCTTGAGGATGACTTGTCCTGAACTTCCTACAGGTTCAGTTGGGCGGCTATTTTGTGGCTTGAAGCAATCAATGGGGTGACATATCTCTTTGATAAGAGATTGGGTAATGTGGCAGTGTCTTCAACATCACATAGTCGACTCACTGCAACTGGGGTGAGAGGTGACTCTCGCTGTTCCTGTGCAGTTGCAGGTTCAGTTGGTCGATTAGGCTCAGCTAACTGATTTGGCACACTTCCAAAATTCAGTTTTCTGCGGGCAGAGCTGATTGTGCAGGTCTCTTGCTGCTTGGCTCCTACTTCTTTAGGAGCCTTGATGTCACTTCCCAATTCGGCAAGTAGAGCAGTTGGAGGCATTTTCTTGGTCAATCTATGACTCATAATCCTCTGTACTTGCACGATAGTTGGAGGGAATGGATTTGCAGACACTATCCATTTCAAACTCCAAACTTCTTCTCTTAGCCAAAAACTCATGCCGTGATAAACAGTGATCAAAAAATGAGCCTGGATGGACATTGAATGTCTCCAGTTGTACTAGTAGAAGTACCGGTTTAGCAGCTTAAAAAGCTCTTGATCTTGCTTGGCCACAAATGCAAATTGAGTAAGAAGTAAATTTGTTACCTCTTTTTGTGCATTCTTTGCTGCATATTCACCACTATAGAAAGTGTGAATATCTTCTTCCATCAATTGGAGAGGGGGACAAGTTCTCCTGAAGTAGTTAGCTCCATAGTTTGAATAAGGAATTCTGATGAATGGAATAAGCTCATCTGGATAAGAATAGTCTTGGAATTTCGCTGTTGATCCATTCTTGGAGACTGATGACAGGATGGCATTGGCAGTTGAGGTATTTGAGGCTGTGACATTTGTATTGCCAATTCCTAGCCTTTTCTTCTTGAGTGAGTGCAGATGAATGATTCCTCTCTTAGGAATCCAGTCTGAGATGAGGACTGGTAACGCATCATCATTTAGCAGCTTCAAGATGTCTTCAATCATCTTGCTCATTCTGAGAACAAGTCCTACCATGGACTCAAACTTTCGTGTTCTCTTTGAATTGAAAGCCTTGAGAACTTGACACTTGAGTTGTGAGAATACAAACTCTGCCCAGTTTGTCTCGCGTCCTTCAGCTAGGTGTATCATCACCTTGTATGTTTCCTGGGTAAGCTGGCTTAGGCTTCCAATTGCTCCAAACATCATCTTGTTTGTGATGTCGAGCAGAACTCCATACTCTGGTCGTAGATCAGTTTTAGCTGTGGAAAAACTGAATGCCTTTCTGCAGGTGGGGGTCTTTCACCTTCTCCAGTATGGTTCAGCTGCTTCACTCAACTCTTAAACAGTTGCACCTTGCCTTGGAAGTTGAAAAACTTCAGCAATTGTTCTCTCAGTTATCTTGATTGGTCGGCAGTGAATAACTGATGTAATCTCCTTGCCATCAGCACTGATTTGTGCTTGGAGAAGAAATTCACACACCTGACTTTGTCTGAAGAATCTCGGTGGTGTTTTCAGGTAGTGAAGAATCCCTATCTTGTGAAGAGAAACAAGAAGGTTTTGGCCGTTTGAATTTTGAAGAATATCTTGGAATTTCTTCTTTTCAAAGAATTTGTCTCTCATCATTTATTTCTTGAAAGAGCTGTGGGAACTAAGTAATTCTGCCACTGAAGAAAATTTGGCTAGAATTCTTGAGAGAGATGAGAGAGAGAGAGATTCTTTGAAAGAGATTGGGAAATGAGTATGTCTGTTCTCTTTTTGCAAGGGAGGGGGACTAGATCTGAATTGATCTATGAGTAATGAAAGAATACTCATATATCTTGGAAAAATTTATGTCCCTTACTTTTATTGTTTGTTTTAAATGCCTTTGTTAGATTTTCAACGGTAAGAATTCAAGTGATTTTGCTGACGTGCCATTTTTATCAATAAAATATTTATTTTATTGATCAAAAAGAGTTACAGAGCTTAATTACAAGAAGAACACTTAGAGGTTCTAATCAGCAAAGCTTGATCAGTCTCTAATTCTTCTTGTGCTCTATCTTCTGCTTTTTAGCAGGTGCCTCACCAGTTTTGTCGTGGCTGGATGGTGTGGCTGCAACTTGTTGAGCATTCAGTCGATCTCGTAGCTGCTGGATGAGCTCTGAGTGAAACTTTAGCTGCTCCTGAATACTGCGAAACTACTCTTCATGCTGATTTGTGCACTGAGCAATGGAGCTTTCTGGTTGCTCCTGGAGCTGTATTTCTGCTGCTCTGATTTTATGGAGGATGAGACCTTCAAGTGGTAGTTCATCATATTTTGATATGGCTTCATCTCCATCTTCTATTTCACTTAGCTCATCACAGGGGATTGCCTGGTCTGATCAGGATTTCCCAAGCTCTCTGTTTCGCCATGGCTTTTCTCTGATGGTGGCAACGCAATTTCTGATGTCTGCTGGTTTGGATCTCTGTACACCACCATCGCCAGTGAGCATGTATAGCCTTGAGGTTGTTCTTCAATCAACTGATCAGTCAGATTTTCCAAATCTGGCACCTCATCAACATGATCAGTTATTGTTTCTTTAGGAATAGGTTTATGAGTTGCTTCATCATGAGGTATTTGAACTGTAGAATTATACTGAGAGATTGGCTCGGCTTGATCTGCAAACAGTAGTTGGCAATCTGTTTCATTCTCAGTTTCTTTAGTTAATTAAGCTTCTTGAACTGGCTCTGCAGTAGAAGCATCTTGAGATTCCTCTTGGTTCTTTTCAGACTCAGTTGGCCCTTCAGTTTGACCCTCTTCTGGTCTAACTATGGAATTTAGCAACTCTTTAAACTCCAAGTCAGTGATGTACTTGTGAGTTTCTTCAGTGGAAGGTACTCTGTGCTCTGGAGAGTCTGCAATGATGTTGATATTGACCTCTTTTGGATAGCGTAGATCTCCCAGCACTTCTTCTATGAGATCATCTAAGGACACCTCTTTTTTTCCCGTTGATATAGTTTCAGGCTGTGATCCTGATTAACCTTTGATTAGTTTGTCATGGAACCATTTTTGTAGACTTAACCATATTTTGCTCTCCTTTTCAACAGAGAAAGTGGGTGTCTTGATTTCATTTCTATCACAGATCTCGCTAAAGATATTTTCCATTGATCCCCTGGATGGATTGCCACATATCTTCCTGAGACTTAGTTGCCTCTTCAGATCTTTGCTTTTTGTGGCTCCGGCATTTTTGCTGCTCGTCCACCACGTACTCCATTCTTCTTCCCTCTTCCAGAAACTCATTCCATGGAAAGCTAACAGAAACAGGAATTGATCGATTTGATAAACATGTCTCCATAGATACCAGTAAAGATACCTGGTAAGAGTTTTGTATAGCTCTTCATGTCCTGCGAGTTCGGGAGCATAGTGTTGTGCCGCATATTGCTGAGTCGTCTCCTCTGCCCATTTCTTGATGTCTTCTCCTTTTGAGAAGGCCCTGATGTTTTCAGCCGTTTGGGGCATCGGTGGGCAGGTATGCCTGAAGTACTCCGCTTGTGCTTCCTCATGAGGCATTCCTCTTTCAGGAAGTAAGTCCATTGGATTTGCATATGGGGTGACGTCTTCTGCTGAGAGGTTTGGTGCAATTGTTGGATGCTGATCTTTTACCGAATTATCCTCTCTTTTCTTGATTGCCCTTATACTTCTTTTCCTCTTTTGATGGGCTGGTTTCTTTCTCAGAGCTAGTCTGGCAATTGGTATCTCTTCATCCTCTATATTTGACTCAATCAAGACTGTTCTTGGGTGG
The DNA here is from genome assembly GCA_026008535.1 of Perilla frutescens. NCBI lineage: Eukaryota > Viridiplantae > Streptophyta > Magnoliopsida > Lamiales > Lamiaceae > Perilla > Perilla frutescens. Next base: position 24,205,427 of record BRKX01000005.1, read on the forward strand.
TCAGTTGAGACTCTTGCTCTAGAAGATGTGCTAGTTCCAGCTCCAGTCGTAGCTGCTCGAGCTTCTACTTCAGCTATTTGATCCAAGTCCATAAAATACTCATTAGAATCTGAGGAGTCATCCCTTGCTGTTTTACTTTCCAATTATTTTCCTCTTTCCTCTGGATCTGCAATCTTTTTCTTGCGATGTATTGGCTCAGCTTCTTCAATTTTGACAGATAGAGTTCGCGTTGGAATGAAGTCCCCTCTATTCATTGGTGAGTAGTTTGTTTCTTCAAACATCAGCTCTGGAAACCTTCTTTCTAGGAATAGGCTGACTCTGTTGAGATAACAGATGCTTTGTGGGAATACGTTCTCACTCTTTTTTTCCTGAACAAGTAAAATGAATTTCTTGATTTGACTGAAGACATGTTGAGCCCAGTTAATGTCCAGTTGATCATCAATAGCAGTACAGGCCTTGTATTTTGGCTTGGACATCTCTGAGTGACTGCCTGTAGTTCCAAGAATCATTCTGACAACGATCGAGGCCAGTATTTGATATGCATCCTTAAATCTTGAGATAAAGTGGCTGTTCTTGTAGACCTCTCTTAAGCCTTATCTCTTCCACAGTTGGTATGCGTTCCTCATATCAACCTTGGTGTCATAAAGAATTAGCCCCATGGTAGGTAATTGAAACACTTCTCCAAGATTTTCAACAGTGAGAGTGAATCGTCATCCTCGGACCACAGTTCAGATTTCATTCGACTCCTTTGAACTTCTGGCATTGAGGTAGAATTCCGCAACTGCCTCTGGATATACCTTCTTAGGATGAGCCTCTATGAAGGTCCTCAGATTTTATTGATATAGCTTTGAGATAATCTCGCCACTGAGTGCTGAGTTTTTATAGTTGCGAACAAACAAAGTTGGTTCGAAGAATTTATCTTTATAGAGCTTGCTGCAGAATGTCGATGAATCCTCTCCAGTTAATCTGAAGTTGTAGATCTTTTGAGGAGTTTGATCAGAAGCTGTAACAGCCCGGTCCCGAGAAAGGGATTAACAAGTGGGAACAGGGTGTTATTAAGGGATTATTACGAATTAAACGGGGTTACTTGACTACAAAAGAAATATGATCGAAGAATACGAATAACAAGGGCTTCAATTAACACGAATATGTATACTCATCCGGAGCTTAATCAATTAAACAAACACCAACATATAAGAGGGAATATAACTAGATATGCATCATTGTATTAATACGATCAATTCGGGACATTTTGTTCATATAATTTGAAATAGAGAATATGTTCGGAATTTAGATGACATATATCAGAGTAGCAGGATTATAGTGGGATTCATAAGCACTTAAACTACAGCAAAAACTTGGCAGCCAACGCACATCCACAGCCACCAATGACCTCAGCATCTCAACCTGAAAACATTTGAAAAAGAGGGTGTGAGCACTAATGTACTCAGTGGGTTTTTACAAAAAGCTCTTAAACAACTTTGAGAAATATCCAATAATCAAATGACGGAATATAGAGAGCAAAATGCAAAAGCCCTTTCTATACCCGTAAAACCTTTTCTTTTCTTTTGGGCCCAATCTTGGCTCAAACCTGATGTCAGCTGTACTCTCGGGCATGACGTAGGATAGAAGAGGGGTTACCTCAAGTATCCCAACGAGTTTGTGAGGGAATTAACCCAGCAGTGACTCACTTCAAATAATCAAAGATCACAACTTCTGAGCTCGAGTCCTCGTTATAGCAAGACTATGTTCTTCTTTAACTTACTTAACTTAAATTTATCTTTCCTTACTTGACTTACTTGAATTATCAAACCTAGAGCAATCATCTAGGCTAATTCATAACTTAGCGGGATCTTGGCCTATAAGGGATTTTCTAACATCCGAAAAGGCAACCCTAAGTTACCATAGACTTAACAAAATCCAACACTCAAATATGAGGAAATAGATGCATATAAACATCAATTGCAATTAAAGCATATCTAACATCTCATGCTAGCTTAAATTATACTTAACAATCTTATCATGAATAAATCATGCTTGAGAGCTCGATAACTTTCTTTCTTTACTTTCTTTGCACAGAGACCAATTAGACAGAGCAAAAATATTCTATTGGATATCTCATTTGCCCTAACATGCTTCTAGAGCTCATTAGCTCAAACTTTTAGAAAAAGTATAGATTTACCCACCTCGATCACTGAGCAGAGGATAAGGCAAAAATGCTTACAATCCTTCTCCGAGTTCTCACTGGGTGCACTTCCTCCTACAAAAGTTGAACTATCGACTTAGCGGCCTCCTTCGAAGAAATTGAACATCTAAAATGAGAAATAGCAACAACTAACCCAAAGTCCTTAATCTAAGACTTAAATACAGATTGCACGACTTAATGACTTTATAAAATTCGAGAAGAATTTTCTTGGAGAAATCACATTTTGATACTTGAATTTTAGATGAAAATAACTTGAAAAGTGTACTTGAAATAACTCGGAAATAACTTGAAAATCTTCTTAAACTAAACTTGGAAATAACTCGGGATTAGTTTGTTGGGGTTTTTTCGAATTAAACAGATTCGAATCTAATAAAGCGGAAGACATAGAAACGAATCTACTTACAAATCGATAGACGGTCTGTGGACAAGATTAAAGATCTAATCTTGCTGTTGAATTAACTGTAGTTGGCGCCACCTAGCACTCAAAATTTCGACCACCACTGTATTCCACTCCAAGATCTTCTGTTGTATTCCCGGACTGTATCTAGATTCAGAGTGGGCTGAAATCTACTAGATAGAGTTGTGAAATCTATGGATAACTTTGAGAGACTAAGAGGGGCTGATTTCCTATGAATAATATCCTCAAAATTTCGTGCCCCCCTCCCCTTATATATAGGGAGGGGCGAAATTTTATGTTCCAGCCCTATTGGGTTGGGCCTCTATCTCAAGTTCAATATCCAGTTCACTTTCAGTCAATTGGGCTACAACAGGGATCTAGAAGAATATTAAATTGGTCCACTAATTTATTTAATATCCAATATCCAATAAACCTAGGATATAATTAAATAAATTAAGTTTTACTTTTATTCCACTAAAGAAGTAAAACTGACCTACCAATTTAATACATATTTACGAATATGCTTTCTCCTTTAGTCCAGCCATTCCCCGTGTTTAAGATATAATGTTTATTAATTAATTATGTAAGCCTCTGACAGCTATAATTAATCAACATCTAAAACCTTGAGTAGTACCACACAAGCTTTATTCATGTACGGAATAAATTCCACCTGCAGGGTTTCAACATGAACTTGTGCTTCCTCAAGAGAACATCATCAACCTGGCGCACCAGGACACAGTGCTCATGCATACTGCTCGAGACATCATGTATACATTGCTATTACCCAAGATATCAAATTCGATCTATGGAAAGATCTCACCCATTGATAAATCAAAGTAATAAACAACGCACACATATGCTCGCCAATATCACATGAGTTCAGAACCCGAACTCTGTGGATCTTTATTCTCTCAGTAACTGGATCAGAGACAGAGAATAGTATCCTATCGCGATCCTCCTCAATACACTAACGAGTGTACTAGAATAATCAGTTAGTCAAGATAAACTAACTTATCATATTATTCTATGGTGTACCGATGGTGTGTTCAGGACCATCTAAGCCGTGAGCTCTTTAATACATTACAAGGTTCTAATGATATGATCTTACTATGTGACTCCCCACACCATATCATCTACAATGTAAGTATATGGAACATTGCATAGAACAATTATAGAACATAATCTAAATGCAAACAGTGACTGCAATAACTTTCATTTCATATCATTATATCATCAGAAAAGTATACAAAGACAAGTCTTCCAGTATACAAAACTAACAATCTCCCACTTATACTTGAAGCATGTCTTTCAAGCATAATAACTAACTGGCAAACTCTCCAATCTAAAACTATCAACTCAAACTGCGCTACCGGGTCTGCATCTCACTCCCATTTTCTCCACGTGACCATCAAAGGTCTTAGCCGCCAGGCTCTTCGTGAATGGATCAGCCAGGTTGTCCTCAGATGCAATCTTAACCACCGCCACGTCTCCTCTCTTAACGATTTCTCGTATAAGATGGTACTTTCTCTCTATGTGTTTACTTGCCTTGTGGGCTCTGGGTTCCTTCGAATTTGCCACTGCACCAGAGTTATCACAGTATATCGTGATAGACTTAGGCAAATCAGAAACCACGCCCAAGCCCACTAGGAACCCGCGGAGCCAGACAGCCTCTTTTGCAGCCACAGAGACAGCTACATACTCAGCTTCCATGGTGGAATCCGCAATGCATTTCTGCTTAATGCTCCTCCATGCGATGGCTCCACCTCCTAGTGTAAACACATAGCCCGAGGTAGACTTACTCTGATCTTTATCGGATTGAAAATCTGAGTCCGTGTAACCCAAAGGTACTAGACTATCAGAGCGGAAAACCAACATATAATCTCGAGTCCTTTTAAGGTACTTAAGAATGTTTTTGACCGCAGTCCAGTGACCTTGTCCAGGGTTAGACTGATATCTGCTTACCATGCCAACGACATATCATATATCAGGCCTAGTGCATAGCATTGTATACATCCAACTTCCCACAGCCGAAGCATATGGTACTTTCTTCATTTCCTCTATCTCAGACTGTGTTTGGGGACACATTTCCTTGGATAGATGAATTCCATGCCTGTAAGGTAAAAAACCTTTCTTGGAATCTTGCATGCCAAATCTAGCTAGCACTGTATCGATATAAGTCGCCTGGGACAGACATAACATCCTTTTCTGGCGATCTCGAATGATCTTGATGCCAAGGACATGTCCGGCTTCACCCAGATCCTTCATATCGAACTGCTCGGACAGCCACACCCTAATGTTTGACAACGCCTTCTTACTGTTTCCAATAAGCAAGATGTCATCAACATAAAGTACGAGGAATGCCACTACGTTTCCGTCACATTTCTTGTACACACAGCTCTCATCCGGACTTTGCACGAATCCATATGATTGGATAACCTCGTCAAATCAGATGTTCCAAGACCTCGATGCCTGCTTAAGTCCATAAATGGATCTCTTAAGCTTACACACCAAGTGCTCTTGGCCCTTAGCAATGAATCCCTCTGGTTGTTTCATGTGAATGTTTTCCTCAAGACTTCCATTTAGGAAAGCTGTCTTGACATCCATCTGCCAGATCTCATAATCCAAATTAGCGGCAATAGACAAGAGAATCCGGATTGACTTAAGCATGGCTACCGGCGAAAAGGTTTCCTCATAATCGATCCCTTCTTTCTGAGTATACCCTTTTGCCACCAATCTAGCTTTGAAGGTTTCAACCTTCCCATCAGATCCTCTCATGCACTTGTAGACCCACTTACAGCCAATGGGTTTTACCCCATCTAGTAGTTCTACAAGTTCCCAGACTTGATTGTGATCCATAGATCAAATCTCAGACTCCATTGCAGTTTTCCAAGAATCTGCATCTTTATCTCGAATTGCCTCGTCATAGGTCCTGGGATCCAATTCATTGAGACCCTCTGGGAAATCTGAAGCCTCTCCCAGACCAATGAATCTATCAGGTTGGCGTACAACCCTCCCACTGCGACGAGGCAGTTCCTGTACTTCTGTGACACGTTGTGCAGTGTTTGGTGGTTCCTCTTCTTGTACAACCGGTGTAGGATTCGATCCTCCCCTTAACTCCTCAAGGATAATGTTACTCCTTGGTTTGTGGTTTATGACATAGTCTTCCTCTAAGAATCGAGCATTGGTGCTAACAATGATCTTCTGATCCTTAGGACTATAAAATAAACCACCTTTCGTTCCTCTAGGATATCCAACGAACAGCCTTACATCAGTATGAGGAGCCAGCTTATCAGCTTCCTTGTCCAACACGTGTGCTGGGCTACCCCAAATCCGAATATGGTTCAAACTGGGCTTTCGTCCAGTCCATAGTTCTGTAGGTGTAGCAGGAACTGATTTCGATGGAACCAAGTTAAGAATATAGGCTGCCGTTTCCAGGGCATATCCCCAGAATGAAATGGGCAACTCAGAATAACTCATCATCGATCTAACCATCTCTAACAATGTACGATTCCTTCTTTCCGCCATGCCATTCTGCTGTGGCGTTCCAGGTGCAGTCAACTGGGATGTAATCCCACTCTCTGCCATGTAATCCCTAAATTCGCTTGAGTGGTACTCGCCACCACGATCAGAACGTAGTGACTTGATACTTCTGCCTATTCGTTTCTCCGCTTCCGCCTTAAACTCTTTGAATGTCTCAAAGCATTCAGACTTGCGACGTAACAGGTAGATATAACCGTATCTAGAGTAATCATCAATGAGAGTGATGAAATACTCGAACCCTCCTCGAGCTTGAACTGACATAGGGCCGCATAGGTCAGAGTGAATCAAATCTAATAGCCCTTCGGATCTATTTCCTTTTGACTGGAAATGACGCTTGGTCATTTTACCTTCCAAACAGGATTCACACAAAGGAAACGATTCCAGTACCAAAGAAGACAATGGTCCATTGTTTACAAGCCCAGGATTCACACAAAGGAAACGATTCCAGTACCAAAGAAGACAATGGTCCATTGTTTACAAGCCTTTGTATCCTCTTAAGGTTAATATGACCTAGCCTTAGATGCCAAAGATAGGTTTGATTCAATTCCGAAGGTTCTTTTCTTTTGTTAGGGTTTATGATCGATGTATTCAACAGTTGTCTTTGCGTAGTGTTTTCAGTTGGTTTAAGAAAGTATAAGTGTCCATCCAATGTGCCAGAATAGATAAAATGTTTACCACTAAAGATAACTACTTTGTTATCAAAAGAAACAGAATATCCATCCATAATCAATTTAGAAACTGAAATCAAGTTTCGCCTAAAACCAGGCACATAAAGACAATCTTTCAAAACCAAAGTTCTATCACTACTGAAAGGTAAAACAACGTCTCCCACTGCAACAGCCGCCACTCTTGTAGCATTGCCCATGTAGACGGTGATCTCGTCCTCACTCAGCTGTCTTTTTACCAGGAACCCCTGTAAAGACATGCAAACATGATCAGTAGCTCCAGTATCTACTACCCATGACTGGGTAGAACAAGTTGCTAAACATGTTTCCACAACCAGAGTGTGAGATGTACCTCTCTTCTTCCTCTTGTTAGGACACGCCGCCTTCCAGTGACCTGGTTGGCCGCACTTGAAGCACTTAGTCTTCGACTTGAATTCCTCGGGTGGAATCTTTGCCTTTGGCTTCTTCACCTTAGGCACCTCATCTGCAGCCTTCTTAGGTGCGTTTCTCTTCTTCCTTTTTCCACCAGAAGAAGACGCTCCTTTTTCAGCTATGTGGGCCTCTGGATTGCTCTTTTGGAGCAATTCAGCTGCCTGAAGGTCTATGAGCAGTTCAGTCAGGCTGACATCCCTTTTAATCATGTTAAAATTCAGCTTGAACTACTCAAACTTCGAAGACAAGCTATGAAGAACAATGTCGATTTGAGAATCGCCATCTAGCTCTCCATCGAAGGTCTCGATCTCAGATAAATACCCGATCATCATGAGAACGTGATCCCTAACAGGTGTGGAGTCAGACATTCTCGCATCCATTAGCTTCTTCATTGCCAAATGGCATGTCGAGCGGTTTTGATAACCGAATAGCTGCCTAAGGTTGTACATGATATCATAAGCGGTTTTCATAGGCTCATGCTAATGTTGCAACACACTTGACATAGATGCCAAGATGTAACAGCGCGCTATCTCATTAGACCTAAGCCACTTATCATATGCAACCTTTTGGGCTTCATCAGAACCCTCATCTGGCGTCTGAGGACAAACCTCTTCAAGTACAAACTTGTGTCCCTCAGCAACAAGAACTAAGTTAAGGTTACGAATCCAGTCATTGTAGTTTTCACCGACAAGTTTGTTTTCTTTGAGGATTGAGGACAGATTGGAGAGTGCCATTGATGATATGAAATAACTGAAATTAAACATGCAGTACAGTCACATAACACGTTTAGGATAAACAGTATATAATCGAAAGCCTCATAAAAAATTATATACTTTTCCACCGACACTTTAAAAACGTCTTTTATAAGCCACGATAGTGTGGACGTTTATAAAATCCATTCTTAAATAGGTTAAACCTTTAATTTGCCTCCAGTTGAGTTTCCTTACAACAAGTAAATTAATAGCCGGATTAAACACGGTCATGTAATCGTCTAACTGATAAGCCACGATCGTGTGAACGTTTATCAATAAATTACATCTAAGTGTGCACACCATTTTCTTCGCACCAAGAGCACTATTCGAATTTAACCGCTCCAGATGGAGGAGTTAGTTAGTCCTAATAGTGTTCTACAGCTATCCATTTAGGAGATTTAATTTCTAGAGAAATCTGTGATATGACACATCCGATATGGAGGAAGACCGATGTCAACGCGCATGCCCATCACTTCTCAATTAAATCAGATTTTAATGGAGACCGAATGAGATTTCTACATACTTTGGTATGAATCTCTCCCACTTAGTTATTTATGTTTGAGGTTTCATTCTATCCCATTATCGAACATGCAAACATCACATAAAATGATAAACATCCATTGCATGCTTCAACATAATAAGCAACATTAATATTCCAACTATCATGGCTTATATCTCATGTTGATTGATGAGATAAAACTGGAAAGTCAGCTCCGGAAACAGGGCTTGGAACCGCTGCCCCTTCACCGCGCCTCGCCGAAAATCCTAGCTCCATTTAGGGTTTCGGGACGTGAACCGGTGAACCTTCCTTTTGGTGCCGAACCACTTTCCTTCTTTTGAGTTGATCTCCGATCTTTATTCAATACAGACTATCTATTCCGAAAGGAAAAATCTAATATTGCTAGAATAAAAATTACAACTCAAAAACTCGGTCTAACAGCTTTATATCTATTACATTAAACCAACGTAAAATAAAACCTAGACCTAATCCATGGATTTTCTCATGGATTAAAATCACGTAGCCTAACCGGCATACGGCCAACATCCATTCAACATAAACATACATCACATAAAATAAAGGAGCCATGATAGTTGGTAAACCTGCAAACAAACACAGTCTACAAAACCAACAATCATGTATTATATGATCCACATAAAATAACATATGATATCTATGCATGAATATTAAAAAATAATCGAATTTTACAATTAATTAAATTAATTAATTCGATATTATCCACAAGATAAAAATTGGAAATTAAAATAATTATCCACCAATTTTAATCTTGTATATTCCGAAAATATCATCAAAATAAATCTGGAAATTATTAATAATTATCCACCAAATTTATTTAATATTTTCTAACCACCCTAATTAAATAATAATTGGATATATTGATATAAATCAAAAATCTAATCCAAATATTATCCATAAGAATCTAAATCTTTAAGGATAAAGTTTTGAGATTTGATTCCAATCCAAAATCTTCCAAAACTTATCCAAAATTAAATTCTTATCACAATTGGATTTTGATAATTATTTGTATATATCCAAAAACCACCTTATCCAATTTTAATTACATAGATTTCGAAAATATCCAAATAATAAATCTGGAAATTTGATCCACTTCAAATTCTTCCAAATTTAATATTCTATTTTCAAATCTATCTAGATTAAAATTAGGTAAATTAAGATATACATCAAATAACATCAAATCTTTAATCCAACAACCAAATTTTCGATCCACATTAATTGATAAATCTGGAAATATGATTTTCATCAAAATCTTCTCCAAATTAATTTATTAAAAATGGAAAATTACACTATATTTCACATTTGGAAATTTTGACATTAATCAAAAAACTATTCCAAATTATATAGCTATAGGTTTCGAAATTTTCAAGAATAAAAATCTGGAAATTTTGATCCACTTCAAAAATTACCAAATTTAAAATTCTAATTTCAAACCTATCTAGATTAGAATTAGGTAATCTTTGATATACATCAATAATCACCAAATCCAATTCTAATCATCATAATTTTCGAACACACTAGGAAATAAATCTAGAAATTTGATCTTGATCAAAACATCATCCAAACTTAATTCCAAAAGTGCCGAAAATTACTACACCAAATTAGGGAATTTTATACACATAAAAAATCGAAATTTTTGACATCTAAATTTTCGAACCATGTGAAATAAAATCTGGAAATTTGAAGATCATCAAATATCATCCCAAATCTTTATTCCACAGTGGCCGAAAATTCATATACCTCAAAACTAGAATTTTCGATTTTTACATCTCAAATTCTTCCAAGTTTTGAATACCATAAAATCGAAGCACATGCAATTTAAATCTGAAAATTTAAACACCATAAATTTATCATCAAATTTAATATGCAATTCAAAGTTATGCCCGGATTAATCCTAGAACCGTGCCAAAACCCGCTCTGATCCCAGTTGTTGGGGTTTTTTCGAATTAAACCACCGCAGGACCATTTGGTTGTTCATTAATCCGTGTTCATGCAAATCATAATTTTATGTAACATGCATGTTTATCACAGTCTAATAAAAAAGCATGCAAAGCAGATTCGAATCTAATAAAGCGGAAGACATAGAAACGAATCTAATTACAAATCGATAGACGGTCTGTGGACAAGATTAAAGATCTAATCTTGCTGTTGAATGAACTATAGTTGGCGCCACCTAGCACTCAAAATTTCGACCACCACTGTATTCCACTCCAAGATCTTCTGTTGTATTCCCGGACTGTATCTAGATTCAGAGTGGGCTGAAATCTACTAGATAGAGTTGTGAAATCTACGGATAACTTTTAGAGACTAAGAGGGGCTGATTTCCTATGAATAATATCCTCAAAATTTCGTGCCCCCCTCCCCTTATATATAAGGAGGGGCGAAATTTCATGTTCCAGCCCTATTGGGCTGGGCCTCTATCTCAAGTTCAATATCCAGTTCACTTTCAGTCAATTGGGCTACAACAGAGATCTAGAAAAATATTAAATTGGCCCACTAATTTATTTAATATCCAATATCCAATAAACCTAGGATATAATTAAATAAATTAAGTTTTACTTTTATTCCACTAAAGAAGTAAAACTGACCTACCAATTTAATACATATTTACGAATATGCTTTCTCCTTTAGTCCAGCCATTCCCCGTGTTTAAGATATAATGTTTATTAATTAATTATGTAAGCCTCTGACAGCTATAATTAATCAACATCTAAAACCTTGAGTAGTACCACACAAGCTTTATTCATGTACGGAATAAATTCCACCTGCAGGGTTTCAACATGAACTTGTGCTTCCTCAAGAGAACATCATCAACCTGGCGCACCAGGACACAGTGCTCATGCATACTGCTCGAGACATCATGTATACATTGCTATTACCCAAGATATCGAATTCGATCTACGAAAAGATCTCACCCATTGATAAATCAAAGTAATAAACAACGCACACATATGCTCGCCAATATCACATGAGTTCAGAACCCGAACTCTATGGATCTTTATTCTCTCAGTAACTGGGTCAGAGACAGAGAATAGTATCCTATCGCGATCCTCCTCAATACACTAACGAGTGTACTAGAATAATCAGTTAGTCAAGATAAACTAACTTATCATATTATTCTACGGTGTACCGATGGTGTGTTCAGGACCATCTAATCCGTGAGCTCTTTAATACATTACAAGGTTCTAATGATATGATCTTACTATGTGACTCCCCACACCATATCATCTACAATGTAAGTATATGGAACACCCCTCTCGCGCAGGTGGTTGGCCGAGAGGGGTGTTGCGCGGCGGTGGCCCCCCCACGGTCGCGCCACCTGCTCCGCCCAAATACTAGGCATTCTTCTTCTTCTGGGTTTCTTCAGTGTTCGTCGATTCTTTTGACGAACACGAAGAACATGAAGAACACTTTTAATAATTTTAAAACAAACATGCTTCAATAACTTGAATCAATATGAAACGGCATGCATAGATTTAACTATAACAAAAATTGAAACATTAATCTAGGCGGAATTGAAGAAAATAAGAGCAATTTCTACGAAGAACGCGAAGAACACGAAGAACATGAAGAACACGAAAATAAAAGCGAGAAAATAAAAATGAAAATGAAAAGAGCTTGAATCCTCATCGACAATATAGAATGGACGAAGTCGAGTGCGCTGAAGGAAGGTGGCTAGCCCGACGTCTCATGGAGTCATAGCTACGGCAGAGCTGACCCACTACGTCCCGACGGCACCTCTAGCACCTTCCCCCGAAGCATATCTTCCTCGCCACTCCGCTCGTCGAATTGGAGGTGAACTCACGAAGAGACTCCTCGACTTTCTCGACTTTCAAGAAGTGGGGTTGAAGAAGTGAAAATGAGCAAATGAAAGTGAATGGGTGGTGCTCTATTTATAGGAGAAAGTTTGGCTTCTCCATGAAGCTTCTGCAGTGCAAGGATACTGCAAAAGTTACTCCGGGTTCGGTTAAAAGCTGTTTTATTCGATGTCGAGGTCCAAATGACCTCAGACACGAAATGTGAAAATACCGGGAGACTCGTTAGCTGGAATACTAGTGAACCAACCTGATTCATGATGAAGACGGGGTCGTCAGAAGAAAGACGAGCAAAGATTTCTTTTTTGGAATTACTTTTTACTATTCACTCAGACTGACAAATTTTGCTCTTGAGCGTTCCATTGACCTCAGAATTGAAATCCGTGAACGCCAACAGATTCCTTGAAATATTTCCCATAAGAGGGGCCTGACAGAATAAGACTCGGATCAATGAGACGGATTTCATAAATTTCTCAAAACACGAACGCACGCAGAAGTTACTATTCATTCATCCTTTAAATACGTTTTTCATCACCGGGAACTCAAACGACTTCAGATTTAAAATCCGAAAACACTAGCATACTCCCTGAGTTAAAACCCTTCTAGCAAGACCAAAATTGGCCATAACTGAGTTAAGATCAAATTTTCAAAAAAGATGACTTTACGAAAAATGACCCCTAAAGTCGGGACTGACATCTTACCACACTTAATCCTTAACTAAACTTCTTTCTTAACTTCTCAATTACTGTTAATAATTCTCTAAACCTTATCTAAAAATCTGGGGTGTTACATCCTACCCCCCTTAAAGAAATTTCATCTTGAAATTTACTAACCATAATAAACGATATCAGGGTACTTCTTGAATAGCTCGAATTCGAGCTCCCAGGTTGCTTCCTCTGAACCATGATGGTTCCAGATCACCTTTACAAGACTGATCTCCTTGTTCATTAACTTCTGGATATTTTGATCCACAATGGCCTGGGGCTTTTCTTCATATGATAAGTCCTCATTCAGGACTATCTCTTCCTTGCTAATCACGTGCTTTGGATCAAACACGTACTTTCTTAATATCAAGACATGAGTTACGTCACGAACATTACTCAGGTTGGGTGGTAAGGCCAACCTGTAGGCTACTTCATTCACCTTTTTAACATCTCAAAAGGTCCAATAAATCTGGGCTTTAACTTATTTCGTTTGTCAAAACGAACCACTCCTCTTGACGGAGACACCTTCAAGAACATTTTATCTCCAATGTCAAAACTGAGTTCCGTTCTTCTTTCGTCTGCGTAAGCCTTCTGTCTATCTTGACCCTTCTTGATCTGTTGGTGAATTAACTCGATCTTTGGACCGCTTCCTTGACCATCTCAAGTTCAAGTATCCTTCAGTCTCCATCTTCATCCCAACACAGGGGCGATCTACTCTTTTTTTTATATCGGGCTCCAAAGGGGTCATGCCGATCGATGATTGGTAGCTGTTGTGGTGCGCAAACTCTACTAATGGCAGTAGCTCCTCCCAGCTGCTTCTTTGATCGATGACTACTCCTCTAAGCATGACCTCTAGAATCTGGATAGTCCTTTCGGACTGGCCATCCATTTGAGGATGAAAGGCCGTGCTGAAATTGAGCTTTGATCCCAGGCTTCTTGTTGGCTCCTACAGAATTTGACATAAATATCATATCATGATCCGATATAATCGAGATCGGTACTTCGTGCAATCGCACAAATTCCCTAACATACATCTGGGCTAATTGATCTAGCCCATCTGTCATTATAAAAACAATAAAATGTGCTGCTTTTGATAATCAATTCACGATTACCCAAATAGCGGTATTCTACCACTTAGACTTTGGTAAACCTACTATAAAGTCCATACTACTATGATCCTACTTCTATTCAGGAATTTCTATGGGTTGGAGCAAACCAGAAGGTTTTGATTGAAGGCTTTCACCTGCTGACAGTTCAAACACCTTTCTACGAAGGCGGCTACCTCTCTCTTCATACCACTCTACTAGAAGTTCTTCTTGAGGTCTTGATACATCTTGGTGCTTCCGGGATGTGCTGTATATGGTGTGTCATGTGCTTCGCACATGATTTTCTCCTCCAATTCTTCATTACTTGGCACACATACTCTTCCTTTGAATAAGAGCGCGTTATTGATGGCTTCTGTGAAATCTTGCGATATATTCAACTGTGCTTCAAGTCTTTTCTTTTCAAGAAACTCGTATTCTCTCTGGGCTTCAACTTGTTAGTTTTGTATACTGGAAGACTTGTCTTTGTATACTTTTCTGATGATATGATGATATGAAATGAAAGTTATTGCAGTCACTGTTTGCATTTAGATTATGTTCTATAATTGTTCTATGCAATGTTCCATATACTTACATTGTAGATGATATGGTGTGGGGTGTCACACAGTAAGATCATATCATTAGAACCTTGTAATGTATTAAAGAGCTCACGGCTTAGATGGTCCTGAACACACCATCGGTACACCGTAGAATAATCTGATAAGTTAGTTTATCTTGACTAACTGATTATTCTAGTACACTTGTTAGTGTATTGAGGAGGATCACGATAGGATACTATTCTCTGTCTCTGACCCAGTTACTGAGAGAACAAAGATCCACAGAGTTCGGGTTCTAAACTCATGTGATATTGGCGAGCATATGTGTGTGTTGTTTATTACTTTGATTTATCAATGGGTGAGATCTTTTCGTAGATCAAATTTGATATCTTGGGTAATAACAATGTATACATGATGTCTCGAGCAGTATGCATGAGCACCGTGTCCTGGTGCGCCAGGTTGATGATGTTCTCTTGAGGAAACACAAGTTCATGTTGAAACCCTGCAGGTGGAATTTATTCCTTACATGATAAAGCTTGTGTGGTACTACTCAAGGTTTTAGATGTTAATTAATTATAGCTGTCAGAGGCTAACATAATTAATTAATGAACATTATATCTTAAACACAGGGAATGGCTGGACTAAAGGAGAAAGCATATTCGTAAATATATATTAAATTGTTAGGTCAGTTTTACTTCTTTAGTGGAATAAAAGTAAAACTTAATTTATTTAATTATATCCTAAGCTTATTGAATATTGGATATTAAATAAATTAGTGGGCCAATTTAATATTCTTCTAGATCCCTGTTGTAGCCCAATTGACTGATAGTGGACTGGATATTGAACTTGAGATAGAGGTCCAAACCCAGTAGGGTTTGAGAAGCAAATTTTCGCCCACGTCTCTATTTAATAGAGAGAGGGGAACGAAAATTTAGCACTAGGAAATCAGCCCCTCTTTGTCTCTCAAAGTTATCCACAGATTTAACAAACCTATCTAGTAGATTTCAGCCCACTCTGAATCTAGATACAGTCCGGGAATACAACAGAAGATCTTGGAGTGGAATTGTGTGTGGCCAATTTTTGAGGTGTAGGTGGCGCCCGTCATTGTTCATTCAACAGCAAGATTAGATCTTTAATCTTGTCCTCAGACCGTCTGACAATTGTAAGTAATTCGAATCTTTGTCTTCCGCTTTATTAGATTCATTTTACATGGTTTTGTGCGTGACGTGATAAACATGCATATGACATAAAAATATGATTTGCATGAACACAGATTAATGAACAACCAAATGATCCTGCGGTGGTTTAATTTGAAAAAACCCCAACAACTGGTATCAAAGCGGGTTTTGGCACTGTTCTAGGATTAATCCGAGCATGAAATTCGAACTACATATTAAATTTGATGATAAATTTATGGTGTTTAAATTTTCAGATTTAATTATGCATGTAGTTCGGTTTTTGTGGTATTCAAAACTTGGATGAATTTTCGATGTACTTTGAAAATTCTAGTTTTGGATTGTGGAAATTTTCGGCCATATATAGATTTCTATTTGGATTGATATTTGATGATTATAAAATTTCCAGATTTAATCTAGGATGGTTCGAAAATTTGAAGTTCAAAATTTCGATTTTGATGTGTTAAAAAAATTCCCTAATTTTGTTCTTTAATTTTCGGCACTTTTGGAATTAAGCTACGATGGTTTTTTGATCTATATCAAAATTTCCAGATTTATTTCCTAGCGTGGTTCGAAAATTATGAAGATTAGAAAAGGAATAGGTATTTTTTTATGTATATCTTAATTTACCTAATTCTAATCTAGATAGGTTAGAAATTAGAATTTTAAATTTGGTAATTTTTGAAGTGGATCAAAATTTCCAGATTTTTAATTCTTGCAATTTTCGAAACCTAGCTATATTATTTGGAATAGTTTTTTGATTAATGTAAAAATTTCCAAATGTGAAATATAGTGTAATTTTCGACATTATTAAATTACAGTTGGATGAAATTTTAATGAAAATTAAAATTCCAGAATTAATTAATAGTGGTGATCGAAAATTTTGATTATTGGATTAAGATTTCATATTATTTGATATATATCTTAATTTACCTAATTTTAATCTAGATAGATTTGAAAATAGAATTTTAAATTTGGAAGATTTTGAAGTGGATCAAATTTCCAGATTTATCATTTGGTTATTTTCGAAAATCTAGTGATAAAACTTGGATAAGGTGATTTTTGGATATATACAAATAATTATCAATATCCAATTGTGATAAGAATTTAATTTTGGATAGGTTTTGGAAGATTTTGAAGTGGATCAAATCTTCAAACGTTATCCTTAAAGATTTAGATTTTTATGGATAATATTTGGATTAGATTTTTTATTTATATAAATATATCCAATTATTATTTAATTAGGGTGGCTTGAAAATATTAAATAAATTTGGTGGATAATTTTAAATAATTTTCAGATTTATTTTGTAATTATTTTCAAAAACAACAAGTATAAAATTGGTGGATAATTATTTTAATTCCCAATTTTTATCTTGTGGATAATATCGAATTAATTAATTTAACTAATTGGAAAATTCGATTATTATTTAATATTCATGCATAAATATCAGATGTTATTTTATGTGGATCATATAATACATGATTGTTGGATTTGTAGACTGTGTTTGTTTGCAGGTTTACCAACTATCATGGCTCCTTTATTTTATGTAATGTATGTTTATGTAATGTATTTAGGGTTCACGTCCCGAAACCCTAAATGGAGCTAGGATTTTCAACGAGGCGCGGTGAAGGGGGCTGCGGCCATAACCCTATTTTCGGAGCTGACTTTCCAGTTTTATCTCATCAATCAACATGAGATATAAGCCATGATAGTTGGAATATTACCGTTGCTTATTATGTTGAAGCATGCAATGGTTGTTTATCATTTTATGTGATGTTTGCATGTTCGATAGTGGGATAAAATGAAACCTCAAACATAAATAACTAAGTGGGAGAGATTCATACCAAAGTATGTATAAATCTCATACGGTCTCCATTAATTCTGGTTTAATTGAGAAGTGATGGGCATGCGCGTTGACATCGGTCTTCCTCCATATCGGATGTGTCATATCACAGATTTCTCTGGAAATTAAATCTCCTAAAAGGATAGTTGTAGAACACTATTAGAACTAACTGACTCATCCATCTGGAGCAGTTAAATTCGAATAGTGCTCTTGGTGCGAAGATAATGGTGTGCACACTTAGATGTAATTTATTGATAAACGTCCACACGATCGTGGCTTATCAATTAGACGATTACATGACCGTGTTTATTATCCGGCTATTAATTTGCTTGTTGTAAGGATTGTAAACCTTTTACCTCATCCTCTGCCCAGTGATCGAGGTGGGTAAACTTATACTTTTTCCTAAAAGTTTGAGCTAATGAGCTCTAGAAGCATGTTAGGGCAAATGAGATATCCAATAGAACATTTTAGCTTTACCTGATTGATCTCTGTGCAAAGAAAGTAAAGAAAGAAAGTTATCGAGCTCTCAAGCATGATTTATTCATGATAAGATTGTTAAGTAAAATTTATGCTAGCATGAGATGTTAGAATTGCTTTAATTGCAATTGATGTTTATATGCATCTATTTCCTCATATTTGAGTGTTAGATTCTGCTAAGTCTATAGTACTTAGGGTTGCCTTTTCGGATGACAGAAAATCCCTTGTAGGCCAAAATCCTGTTCAGTTGAGAATTAGCCTAGATGATTGCTCTAGGTTTGATAATTCAAGTAAGTTAAGTGATGAAAGTTAAGTTTAAGTTAAGGAAGTTAAAAAAGAACATAGTCTTGCTATAATCAGGACTCGAGCTCAGAAGTTATGATCTTTGATCATTTTCAGTGAGTCACTGTTGGGTTAATTCCCTCGCAAACTCGTTGGGATATTTGAGGCAACCCCTCTTCTATCCTACGGCATGCATGAGAGTACAGTTGACATCAGATTTGAGCCAAGATTAGGCCCAAAAGAAAAGAAAAGGTTTAACGGGTATAGAGAAGGCTTTTATATTTTGCTCTCTATATTTCGTCATTTGATTATTGGATATTCTCAAAGTTCTTGAAGAGTTTTTGTAAAAACCCACTGAGTACACTAGTGCTCACAACCTCTTTTTCAAATGTTTTCAGGTTGAGATGCTGAGGTCATTGGTGGTTGTGGATGTGGGTTAGCTGCCAAGTTTTTGCTGTTGTTTAAGTGTTTACAAATCCCACTATAATTCTGCTATTCTGATATATGTCATCTAAATTCCGAACATATTCTCTATTTCAATTTATATGAACAAAATGTCCCAAATAGATCTTATTAATACAATGATGCATATCTAGCTATATTTCCCTTATATGTTGGTGTCTGTTTAATTGATTAAGCACCGAATGAGCATACATATTTGTGTTAGTTGAAGCCCTTGCTATTCATATTCTTCAATCATTTTTCTTTCATAGTCAAGTAACCCTGTTTAATCCGTAATAATTCCTTAATAACACCCCATCCCCATTCATTAATCCCTATCTCGGGATCGGGCTGTTACAGATAGTATCAGAGCAGTCTGCAACTCTGTAGACCTGTTTCTTTGTTAAAAATAAGTGTTTATGTGCATATGAATTGCTTTATGATACAGCAGCAACCCATAGCTCGCCATCACCGTTGCATCTTCAACAAAAATGAGGTATGGTAGTATAGAGGATTTGGATTTTGGATTCATGGTTTTTGAAATACAGGAAAGGAAAAGATTTGAGCAGGTGTACCTCTTTATGGATAAAGGGAAAACCGTGAGAATGAAATTCCAAGTAAAAAGTATTCAGGTAAGACGATTTACTGATACGAAAGGTTTTTGAAAAAGGATTCTAAATCAGAAAGAAAGTTTAAAACCATTCTCAAATATTGTCTAAAAAGGTAGACTTTCTATTTAAAGACTTTGGGCACCAAATTTTTAATAAATGTCATCTGCTTAAAGGATAAATGCATGCAAGAGAAATAGTTTGAATCTAGACGATAGTATGATCTCAGGAGGACCTTAGGTCTCCCTCTTAATTTAGACTGATTAAGTCTACTTTTCTAGATGGCTAAGTGTCGGTGGACTGCTAGAAAGAGTGTGCCCCTTTTCCGTCCAGCTCAAGAAAGAGTTGATAGATTCAGAAGGGAAACCTGGAATGGTAATGAGCAATTACTGTCATATATGGCGTGTTACTTGGAGAGGTGGGCTTGGACGAATGGTTATGGAGGATCACCTAGAACTGTGTCCGATTTGGAAGCCTTTGTCCGCATGTGTGAGCATGCACCATCCACTTGGAGGCCAAAGATGTACCGTATTCTGCAAAGCACGGTTACCCGAGATCCCGACACGTATGCTGAAGTTGGGAATCTAACAGTATTTTCTTCGGCCCTGATGGCCCGATGGGTGTCAGAATATGGTCACATAGCCACTTTAGCCGAGCAGCAAGCCGCTGATCAGAACCCCTCCCTCTTGGTGGAGTTGGAGCTGCAGAAGGCAACCTTCAACGGTTCTCCAGGATTTCAGATGCCTTATCCCCATACAGAAGGAACTGCAGGACCCTCTAACGCCAGAGTCATGAACCATACTGAATCTCTATTCTCCAACTCTCCACAGATGCACTAGTGGGCCCCTGTCTATCAGTCGGTCAACTCCCAGGGTTTGGGGCAGTGTATGTCCCATCAGTTTTATCAAAGAAATATCAGGATGAAGACCTTTAAGTTTGAGGTGCCAGAAGATGACGAGGTCGAGGAAGAGGAGAAAGAAGAGGAAGAGGAAGGCGAAGATGCGGTGGGGCCATCATACCAAGACAAGGGGAAGGGTCCGGCTTATGATTAAGCTGTAGAACAAGAGGAAAGAGGTGTTGCTATTAAAACACCTAGCTAGTAGTCTTCTGTCTGTCAACTTGTTTGCTTCAATCTAAACCATAATATGTATTTATGTTTAACCTTAGACTTCTATAGCGCCATAATTTTCCATAATACTGTTCTATTTTCGGCTGTAACCTAGAATTCTAATATTATTGATGCCAAAAGTCCTCTTAATGAGGCAATTTTCTCATTATTCTGTTGTCGTTAAAATTCTTATTTCTCGTGCTTTTATCTTGCATATTTAAAGACCTTAATCGAAAGGCATTCCGTTTCGAATCATGCGAATGCAATCGAGCGTCGCTAACGCCTAGATTCTTTTAGAATGCCACCAAGAAGAAGACAACCTAAGAAGGAAGACGAGAACGAGCCCGCTAACGAGCAAGTCCCTAATCCTGGTCCAAGAGCTGAAAGTGTTTTCTTAAAGCAAAACCCTCCATCCTTCAATGGTCTAGGAGACCCAATGGAGGCTGAAAAATGGGTTCGCTCCTGAGAGAAAATTTTTGATTTCATCGCTTGTTCAGAAAAGGAAAAGCTGAGTTGCGCCCTCTTTATGCTGGCGGATGACGGGGACTACTCGTGGGAGTCTGTTCGAAGGACAATAACTCCAGAGCTATGGAAAGATTATGAATGGGAAGATTTCAAGCACGAACTATACCAGAAGTATATCCCGGACTGCGATCGGGAAGCTAAGAAGACAGAATTCTGGAACTTGAAATAAGGAAAGAAGACGGTATCAGAATACGACTGAGAATTCAATCAACTTTCGAGGCACGCTCCACATCTGTTGGATACGGATTGGAAGAAGGCACGGAAGTTTAAGAAAGGACTGAGATCCGAGATAGGCATAGCCCTCGCTGGGAAAGAAGATATGTCCTATGCCCGAACCCTGGCTAAGGCTTTAAGCATCGAAGCTATTCTCCCTCAGGAAAAGGTGCAGCCCCCTCCTCCAGCTAGTGATCCAAATGGAAAGAGAAAGTGGGACGAAAAGAGAAGGGATGACAGAGAAAAGAAACCCCACTGGCAGAATTGAGAGTCGGGAGTGTCTTAGCGACAGATCGACCTCACTCCAAGTCAGAAACCATGTCAGAAGTGCGGAAGGACGCACCCAGAGGCTTGTCGAGTCAATCAGACAGGGTGCTACAACTGCGGAGAAGAGGGACACTATAAGAGGGATTGCCCTAAAGGAGATAATAGACAATCCCAGACACCGCAGCAACCTCTGTACCCACAACCGCTTCAGCAATATCCTGGAAATCAGTCGAGGCTACAGCAAGGGGGATCTCAAGGACAAAGGCCGGGAATGAATCCCAGGCTGAACCAAGGGCGTGATCAAAGGCCTAGTCAAGGACAGAAGCCACCCCAACCAGCTCGAACTTACGCTCTAAATCAGCAACAGGCTGCTAAGGCCTCAGGTAATCTAGCAGGTATAATTACCCTTTTAGACACGCCTGTTTTATCTCACTTCGATACTGGAGCATCGTATTCGTTTATAGCTGAGTCTGCTTGTAAGAAATTAAGGATAAAACCTAAGACTGCTGAAGATGCTCTTGAGATAAGTATCCCCTCTGGAAAGAGAATGATATCTAGGAAGGTTCTCTCTAACCTAGAATTGAACATAGAAGGGGAAACTTTTAAGTCAAATCGTTACGTAATAAAGATTCAGGACTTCGATATAATCCTAGGAATATACTGGTTAGCCTCAGTTTATGCCTCCATAAGCTGTCCTGAGAGGGAAGTAATTTTCCGACCGCCCGGAAAACCAGAAGTAAAGATCTACGGATCAAGGCTGGGAACTAAAGTCCCAGTGATATCCGCCATGAAGGCCGCCAAAATGCTGAAGAAGAATGGCTGTCAAGCATTTTTGGTTAACCTGACAAGGAGAGGAGAAGAAGAGCTATCGATAGAAGACGTATCAGTGGTAAAGAAATTTCCAGACGTATTCCCGAAAGAGTTACCAGGATTGTCCCTGGATAGGCAAGTAGAGTTCATCATCAATTTGGAACTAGGAGCAGCACCAATATCGAAAGCCCCGTACAGAATGGCACCTAAGGAATTGCAAGAACTCAAGGTTCAACTGCAAGAGTTGTTAGACCTAGGTTTCATTCAACCTAGCGTATCGCCGTAGGGAACTCCAATCCTATTCGTAAAGAAGAAGGACGGTAAATTAAGAATGTGCATAGACTATAGAGAACTAAATAAGTTGACCATCAAGAATCAATACCCCCTCCCAAAAATAGATGATCTCTTTGATCAGCTTAAGGGAGCAAGAGTATTCTCGAAGATAGACTTAAGGTTTGGGTATCATCAACATGAAATACGAAAAGAGGATATCCCTTAGACAGCATTTAGAACTCGTTATGGTCACTACAATTTTGTGGTAATGTCATTCGGGTTGACTAATACACCAGCATTGTTTATAGCTCTAATAAATCGGGTGTTTCACCCGTATCTGGACAATTTTGTGTTGGTCTTCATAGATGATATTCTCATCTATTCGAAAAATAATGATGAGCACCAAGAACACCTAAGAGTGGTGTTGGAAACGTTAAGGAGAGAAAGGCTCTATGCCAAATTCAGTAAATGTGAGTTTTGGCTCAAGGAAGTCATGTTTCTAGGATATATAGTATCAGCAGAAGGGATCAAAGTAGATCCGGCTAAGATTGAAGCTGTGAGCAATTGGAAGTCCCCAAGAAGTGTGAATGAGATAAGAAGTTTCCTAGGACTTGCAGGATATTATCGCCGTTTTATCGAAGGGTTCTCGACAATATCTAAGCCCATGACGAGATTGCTAAAGAAGGGTTCCAAGTTCAGTGGACGCCTGAGTGCGAGGAAAGTTTCCAGATCTTAACAAAGATACTAACCACAGCCCCAGTGTTGGCCATTCCGGAAGGGAATGAGGATTTAGTGATTTACGCCGATGCGTCGAGAAAGGGATTAGGATGTGTGCTGATGCAAAGAGGAAAAGTGATTGCTTATGCTTCGAGGCAACTTAAAGATCACGAGCAGAACTATCCCACGCATGATTTAGAGCTTGCAGCAGTTGTTCATGCGTTAAAAATCTGGAGGCACTACCTCTACGGAGCTAAGTGCAAAATCTTTTCAGACCATAAGAGCCTGAAGTATTTCTTCGAGCAGAAGGATTTGAACATGACATAAAGGAGATGATTAGAACTCCTAAAGGATTATGACTGCACCATTCACTACCATCCAGGCAAAGAAAATGTGGTAGCCGATGCTCTAAGTAGAAAGGAAAAGGCAGAATTAGGATTCGTTCAAGTCAAGGAAAAGCTTCGCAGGGAATTCGAGAAGATGAGAATCGAGGTGTTGACACCACCCGAGACGATTCAAGCCCAGATCGCAGCAATAGTGGCGCAACCCGACTTAAGACAAAGGATAGTTGAAGCGCAAAGAGGAGATGAGTTTCTCGAGAAGAAAAGGATGGAAGTAAGGACTGATAGTTCTCAAGATTTCACGGAAGCCGCCGACAATGTGCTTTTATTCAAAGGAAGGCTCTGTGTGCCAAGCAAGGAAGAACTGAAGGAAGAAATCATGTTTGAAGCACATGAAACGCCCTGCACAGCACATCCTGAAAGCACCAAGATGTACAAAGATCTCAAGAGGAACTTTTGGTGGAACAACATGAAGAGAGAAGTAGCCGCCTTCGTGGAAAGGTGTTTGAACTGACAGCAAGTCAATGCTCTTTATCAAAAACCGTCCGGTATGCTCCAACCATTATAAATCCCTGAGTGAAAGTGGGATCAGATCAATATGGACTTTGTGGTTGGGTTACCAAAGTCTAAGCGGGGTAATACCGCTATTTGGGTAATCGTCGACCGATTATCGAAAGCTGCGCATTTCATAGCTATCAAAATGACAGATGGGCTAGATCAATTAGCCATGCTATATGTTAGAGAAATTGTTTGATTGTACGGCGTGCTAGTCTCGATCATGTCTGATCGTGACACGAGGTTGACATCGAGATTTTGGAAAAGTCTACAAGAAGCCATGGGATCAAAGCTCCAATTCAGCACCGCCTTTCATCCTCAGACAGATGGCCAGTCTGAAAGGACTATTCAGATTTTGGAAGACATGCTTAGGGGAGTAGTCATTGATCAAGGAAGTAGTTGGTAAGAGTTGCTGCCTTTGGTAGAGTTCACATACAACAACAGCTACCAAACATCGCTCGGCATGGCCCCTTATGAGGCCTTATATGGAAGAAAGTGTAGATCGCCCTTGTATTGGGATTAAGTTGGAGAGAGAAGAATGCTTGGACCTGAAATGGTCCAAGAAGCAGTCCAAGTGATTAAGCTAATTTGCCATCGACTCAAGGAGGCTCAAGATAGACAAAAGGCGTACACAGATCAAAGAAGGACGGAGCTCATTTTCAGCGTAGGAGATAAAGTATTCTTGAAGGTATCTCCTTCAAAACGGAATAGTCCGTTTCGACAAACCTTTGTGATGTTCACGATGTCTTCCATATCTCGATGTTGAGAAAATACGTGTTTGATCCAAAACACGTGATTGGAAAGGAAGAAATAGTCCTGAATGAGGGCTTGGCGTACGAGGAAAAGCCCCAGGCCATTGTAGATCGAAAGATCCAAAAGTTATGGAATAAGGAGATCAGTATGGTGAAAGTGATCTGGAACCATCATGGTTTGGAAAAAGCAACGTGGGAGCTAGAGTCCGAGTTGATCAAGAAATATCCCGATATCCCTTTCCAAAGTTTGTAAATTTCGGGATGAAATTTCTTTAAGGGGGGTAGGATGTAACACCCCAGATTTTCAGATAAGGTTTAGAGGATTATTAAAAGTAATTAGGAAGCTAAGGAAGAAGTTTAATTAGAGGATATGTAAAGTCAGATGTCAGTCACGACTTTAGGAGTCTTTTTGCATGAAATCGTCTTTTTCAAAAATTTAATCTTAACTCAGTTTTGGTCGATTTTAACCTTTTGGGAAAGGTTTAAACTCAAGGAGTATGCCGGTGTTTTTGAATTTTAAATTTGATGTCATTTGAGTTCCCGGTGATTTAAAACGCGTTTAAAAAAGCTATGAATAGTAATTTTTGTAAGCGTTCGTGATTTGAGAAATTTACGAAATCTTCCTTATTGATCAGAGTCTTATTCTTTCAAGCCCCTCTTATGTATTTCGACTCAAGGAATCCGTTCACGTTCATGGATTTTCATTCTGAGGTCAATTGCTCAATCGGGAATTTTATTTGTCAATTGAGATGAATAGTAAAGTCATTTTTTGGAAGGAATCTTGGCTCGTCTTTTTTCTTATGACCTCGTCTTCACCCTGAAACAAGTTGGTGCAATAGTACTCGAGCCAACGAACCTCCCGGTATTTTTAGATTTCATGTCTGAGGTCATTTGGACCTCGACATCGAATAAAACAGCTTTTAACCGAACCCGAGGTAACTTTTACAGTATTCTTGCACTGCAATGGCTTCCTCCGGAAGCCAAGATTTACTCCTATAAATAGGAGGCCCTCCCTTTCACTTTTTCACACCTCTCATATTCCATTTTCACTCCCGAGAAAAGGTAGAAGCTCGTGTTGGGGAGCGCTCTTCGTGAGCGCACCCCCGAGGGCGACGAGTAAGGTGGCGAGGAAGGAGTGCGTCGAGGGAATGTGCTAGGATGCCATCGGGGCACAGTGGGCGTCTCTGCCGCAGCTGCAACTCAACGAGTCATTGAACTAGTCACCCGACCCCGTGTATTTTATATCGTCAACCTCAAATCATTTCATTTTCGCTTTATTTTCCGCTTTTATTTCGTGTTCTTCACGTTCTTCGTAGAAATTGCTTTTATTTCCTTAAATTCCGCCTAGATTAATGTTTCAATTTTTGTTATAGTTAAATCTATGCATGCCAACCCATGTTGATTTAAATTATTGAAGCATGTTTGTTTTAAATTTTCTAAGTGTTCTTCGTGTTTTTCGTTTTCGTCAAAAGAGTCGAAGAACATCGAAGAACCTAGTTGAAGATTGCCCAGAAATCTAGGCAAAAGTGGGAAGGCCGTGACTGCGAGGGTGCCGCCGCCGCGCAGCAACCCCTTCAGCCAAATACCCCGCGCGAGCGCGCCGTAGGGCGCGGAGACGGGGATGCCGCGGCCATAGAGCGCGAGCACGCGGGGTGCCATCGGCACGCGGTCACCCCCTCCCCCCCCCCCCCCCCCGTGTTGTTCCACGCCGATTTTTCCGGCTATATTCGTACCCTATTTTCGAGCCTTTCGAGTTGTGTTTTTCCAAACTAATCTCGAGTTATTTCCAAGTTTAATTTAAGAAGATTTTCAATATTATTCCGCGTTATTTTCGTCTAAAATTCGAGTATCAAAATGTGATTTCTCCAAGTAAATTCTTCTCGAATTTTATAAAGTCATTAAGTCGTGCAATCTGTATTTAAGTTTTAGATTAGGGCCTTTGGGTTAGTTGTCGCTATTTCTCGTTCTAGATGTTCGATTTCTTCGAAGGAGGTCACTAAGTCGATGGTTCGACTTTTGTAGGAGGAATTGCGCCCAGTGAGAAACCGGAGAAGGATTGTAAGCCTTTTGCCTCATCCTCTGCCCAGTGATCGAGGTGGGTAAACCTATACTTTTTCCTAAAAGTTTGAGCTAATGAGCTCTAGAAGCATGTTAGGGCAAATGAGATATCCAATAGAATATTTTTACTCTGCCTGATTGATCTCTGTGCAAAGAAAGTAAAGAAAGAAAGTTATCGAGCTCTCAAGCATGATTTATTCATGATAAAATTGTTAAGTACAATTTATGCTAGCATGAGTTGTTAGAATTGCTTTAATTGCAATCGATGTTTATACGCATCTATTTCCTCATATTTGAGTGTTGGATTTTGCTAAGTCTATAGTACTTAGGGTTGCCTTTTCGGATGATAGAAAATCCCTTGTAGGCCAAAATCCTGTTCAGTTGAGAATTAGCCTAGATGATTGCTCTAGGTTTGATAATTCAAGTAAGTTAAGTGAAGAAAGTTAAGTTTAAGTTAAGGAAGTTAAAAAAGAACATAGTCTTGCTATAATCAGGACTCGAGCTCAGAAGCTATGATCTTTGATCATTTTCAGTGAGTCACTGCTGGGTTAATTCCCTCGCAAACTCGTTGGGATATTTGAGGCAACCGCTCTTCTATCCTACGGCATGCATGAGAGTACAGTTGACATCAGGTTTGAGCCAAGATTGGGCCCAAAAGAAAAGAAAAGGTTCAACGGGTATAGAGAGGGATTTTGCATTTTGGTCTCTATATTCCGTCATTTGATTATTGGATATTCTCAAAGTTGTTGAAGAGTTTTTGTAAAAACCCACTGAGTACACTAGTGCTCACACCCTCTTTTTCAAATGTTTTCAGGTTGAGATGCTGAGGTCGTTGGTGGCTGTGGATGTGGGTTGGCTGCCAAGTTTTTGCTGTTGTTTAAGTGTTTACAAATCCCACTATAATTCTGCTACTCTGATATATGTCATCTAAATTCCGAACATATTCTCTATTTCAATTTCTATGAACAAAATGTCCCAAATAGATCTTATTAATACAATGATGCATATCTAGCTATATTCCCCTTATATGTTGGTGTCTGTTTAATTGATTAAGCACCGAATGAGCATACATATTCGTGTTAGTTGAAGCCCTTGCTATTCATATTCTTCAATCATTTTTCTTTCACAGTCAAGTAACCCCGTTTAATCCGTAATAATCCTTTAATAACACCCCGTCCCCATTCATTAATCCCTATCTTGGGACCGAGCTGCTACAAGTAGCCTTTAAACTCCAACGAAACTAGATGTACTTATTTTGGCTCAGGAAAGTCATAGCGCTCAAAGACCTTATCTACTTTCCGTTCCCAATCTAGGTAAGCATCAGGATCGTGTAGACCTTCGAACTCGGGGATGATCGTTTTTGTTGTTAGTGTAGAGATTGTGAGAATTTGGTGTATATGGTGTACGGGTGTACGGAGTATGAGTGGTGTATAAGAACACAACTAAATAAAACACAACAAGACAAAGCACGCAAGCGACAAGAACGCAACACACGTCGGTAATGTAAGGATTCAACCAACAATTAAAACATGACTATAACTATCAAAGTAATGTGAAAATTAACGACTATAAGACTCGATGATTATGCTGAATAGACTTGATTAATTAGACTCTTAGATTACTTAGAATTATGACACAAATAAATAAAACACAATACCAAAATAAACACAAGAAAATGGACGGCTAGGCAAATTTTGTGATGAACGAATTATGGCCTGAAATAGGCTATGAATTAAGGAGGATTGGAATGATTGTTATGTGAATGAATTATGGAGATGGCTTGGTGAGTTGATGATGATCGGACGATGAGGATAGGAGATCGGCAGCGGCAGATTTGATGATGGATGAACGGTGATGATGTGTTGATGTTGAAGTAGGACTTACTCGAACCCCGTCATTTGATTGACGAAACGTGATATCTCGAACTACTCCAGATTGGTTAGCACGCCCCCTAGAACTCGATGGCACTAGAAAAAGCTTTGATAGGACTAATGATTTGCTAGATCAATAGAACTTATAATTGGGTGATCAACCAAAGGATCGTGAGACAAAGAGAAATAAAAAGTTCAATTTTCAATCAATGTCTAAAGTTTAATGTTCACAATGATCTCCTATTTATACTATAGGGATCGAAATATTCAAGGCCTTCAAAAGTCTAAGTGGCCGAAAATAGAGAGAGAATCCTAGTCTAGTTAGGATTCCTACCTTAATTAAAATTCTATTTAAGGTAAATCCAAAAATACCAAAAATAAAGATAATAAAAATCTAATCTGGATAAAATAAATCCCAATTAGACTTGGGCCTTCCAATTGGCGAATTGGACCTCCAATATGGGCTGATCCACACGCCATCTTCAAGCTTTAATCCTCTTGGGCTTGATCTTCAATTGTCAACACAGTGACAATTCTCGGGCTGCATTTATCTTCTTGTTCTCCAACTTTGAACTTTCTTCTAATTAATAATTGTAAATATTGTTGAAGCTTCTTAGCACGAAGTCGGGTAATTGGTCCCTTTAATTACAGCTCCACGTCTTCTTCATCATTGTTGCTTGGACCGTGCTAATCAGAGATCTACTTACTCATGAATGGAGAACGAGAAAGAAAATGAGAGCATATTATTATATTACAAAATAACCATGCCTCCATAAAAATAAATTAACTCAAAAAATTTAAATATATATTTGTAAAAAAAATGAAAAAAATTAAAAAGTGAAAAAAAAGCAAAAAAAAAAAAGAGGGATAGAGAGGGGAAGGGGGACCACTAAAAATGAAAAATAAAAAATAAAAAGAAAAAGAAGAGAAAACCACCTCATGGGTCAAATAGATATCCGTCTAACATAAGAGATCCGTTAAACGATCTCACACAAGTGTGCCACATTTATGAACTTACCTAAGGTATTTGAAAGTGTGCGTACGTGATTTATAAATTCCATGAATTTAAAAGCTGTATTGACTTTTGAGTGCGGTCTACCGTCTACGGTTTGTAGATGGGGTGTTTTTTCCTTAAATAAAGTAAATTTTTCCCAACAATATTGGTTAATTAATATCCAACATGAAATTAAAGTGTACTTGAATGCTATACTTTTGAAATATTTGGCGTGTTGTGCGTTTCCTAATAAAAAACTAATAATCACGTACAATTTTAAATGTGGGATTGAATGTATATATACAAGGGTGAGTTCAAATAAGAATCAATACCCACGTGAGAACCTAGGAACCAATCAAATTCATTCATCTTGATGACATGGAGAATAAAAAGGAGGTGACATAAAGAAATTTTTAAAAAAGGCTATTCCCAGATTTTTTTAAAATAGTAATGTCGTTATGTTTATAAAATTTCTTAAAACTTTAAACAATTATATATATATATATATTCGTAGTTTAATCCCCTACATATCGTCGGTTCAAATTTCCTGTTGCATTTGTTGGAATTTCACTCCATGTTTCACTATCAAATTCATGATTTGAATAATATTTAAGTATAACATAAATAATCATAGTGAACATTTATCAACAAAAAAATGAATTTTGAAAATTATAAAATTTAATTTTACTAATATTTAATTTATTAATCATTAATTGAAGTAAATAATAATAATAATATTATTACTTAAATATATTATTATATATATGTGAGTATGGGTAGGGTGGGTACTAAGGTACCCGAACCTGTTCCCATGAATAATTGTGGATAATTTTCCTTGCCCATATATGTCCGTACCCATACCCAAAACGTAGATAATTACTACTAACCGTGGGTAATTTTTGTGGTACTCATAGCTAGAGTCCATCACTCATTGTTGTTCCTAACTTTACAAGGGGAGAAAATTTTCATTATTTAGTTTTGATCAAATTTTTGTGCAAAGTCTTGGGTGAATTAATTTATAATGACAAAAATTATATGAGACTGTCTAACGGGTCATTTACGTTAGACGGATCAAATAGGATCCAAACCCGTCCAAATAGAGATCTGTGTAACGTAAGAGATCCGTTAGACGATCTCACACAAGTGTGCCTCATTTATGATTTTATTTAAGGTGTTTGAAAGTGTGTGTACCTGATTTATAAATTCCACGAATTTAAAAGCTATATTGACTTTTGAGTGTGGTCTTTGGGTTTGGAGGTGGGATGTTTTTTCCTTAAATAACGTAAACTTTTCCCAACAATATTGGTTAATTAATATCCAACATGAAATTAAAGTGTGCTTGAATGCTATACTTTTGAAATATTTGGCCAGTTGTGCGTTTTCTAATAAAAAACTAATAAGCACGATTTTAAATGTGGGATTGAATATATATATACAAGAGTGAGTTCAAATAAGAATCAATACCCACGTGAAAACCGAGGAACCAATCAAATTCATCCATTTTGATGGCATGTAGAATAAAAAGGAGGTGACATAAATAAATTTAAAAAATAAGACTATTTCCAGATATTTTTTAAAATAGTAATGTCGTCATGTTTATAAAATTTCTTAAAAACTTTAAACAATTATAACTCATTTGTTTTAAATCCAATTGACATGAATAATGTATCATATTAAAGTTTTTTTTCATGCTCTTTCATTTAAGATGCATATTGTATATGTTTGTTTGAATGAAAATTGATGAAAAATACAAAAACTCATTTTTCATTTGTGTGTGTGTGTGTGTGTGTCTTCCTAGTTAAATCCCCTACACACCGTCGGTTCAAATTTCCCGTTGCATTTGTTGGTGTTTCACTCCATGTTTGACTATCAAATTCATGATTTGAATTAAGTATAACACAAATAATCATAGTGAACATTTATCAATAAAAAATGAATTTAAAAAATTACAAAATTTAATTTTGAAATAATCAACCATAATAATGAATTATTTATTGAAAACTGAAAAAAAAATACTAAAAAATAATTATAAATCCTAATTTGGTGGGGTACTAAACCCTAATAAACAATCGTAATTTGAAAATGTCACACGTAGTGTAACACAGAGAGTGCAACATGAAATCTCATGTGACACACCACACGATGTGTTTCGTGGATTAAGTCCCATAACTAATCCTTGCTGATTCAATTACTACGAATATTGACAAACATGCAAATTAAATCACAATATAAATAGTAAGCTAATTATAAGCATTTATGATTGTTTAAGAGAAGAAAGAAAATGAGGTTGCATGCATGCAGAAATATTTGTGTAGACAGGATGAATTGTAGTTGTAGCTAGCCAGCGTCTAGGGAATTATATTAAAGAAGGAACAAATTTTCAAATAATTAATTCAATTGTGAATTAAGCATACATTTGCAACTAAGTTTTTGTTGTTGTTTTTTCATGTATAAATAGGAGTGAATATATATGGACTTAATTAGTAAGAGAGTGTATGTGAACAAAATTATACAATACAAAATATATATATATATATATTGTAGTGTATCAAAATTTAAAAGTGGATTAGCTAGCAGGCAAACTCAAAGGTAATTAATTACGTAATAATTAAGTCATAATTTTGATATTGTTGTGTTTAATTAATTATAAATTCCATATGCTGCTTGTTGCAATTATTATAGTTCCTGTTATAATGTTGTGGTTGATAAGTAAATGGAACAAATGGAATGATGGGGCGGCTGACCAAATTAATCTGCCTCCAGTCCCTAAACAACTATGAATATATAATCGGAAACCTGCACCACATTTCTGATTCTCCCTTCCGTTCTTTCACAGATCTATCGAAACAATACGGCCCATTAATGCACCTAAAGCTAGGTGAATTCGACACGATCGTGGTGTCGTCGATGGAAATAGCGAAAGAAGTATTCAAGGAAAAGGAATCCATTTTCCTCAACATGCCGGAAGCATTGCCATAGAGGTCTGCTGGTACAATTACATTGACATAGTATTCTCATCGCGCAGTGATTACTAGAGACTGATGAGGAAGATAAGCATTCTGGAACTCCTCAGCCCAAAAAGTGTGCGTTCCAGCACTCCCATCAGAAAGAATGAGGTTTCTCATCTCGTTGAATCCATTAACCACTCCGCTGGAAGCTAAAACCCCACCGTCAATCTTACTGAGAAGGTCTTTACTATGATTAGCACCATCACCTGTAGATCTGCGTTTGGCGAGGTGTGCAAGGATAAAACCTGCAATGATCAGGCTAGTGCAGGACACAATGGGATTGGTCACTGGCTTTTCATTTGTCGATATGTATCCATCTTTCCCGATAGCTGCTCCCATTGGGTTATCAAGCAGAGGCTGCTGAGGATGCGATGTAAGTTCAACTTCATTCTTGATGATGTCATCAGCCACCTCCAAAATAATACCAAAGCTAATGGCGCGAGCTCGGTAGAGAAGATTTGGTTAATGTTTTGCTTAGGGTTAAGCAAAGTGGATAGATCCAGTTTCCAATTGCCAATAACAATTATATATATATATATAAAATGCAGGACATGTTCAGAGCTGGAACGGATACATCATCGTCAACTATAGAGTGGGCAATGACTGAACTGTTGAGGTATCCCCGAGTATATCAGGATCAGTGTAGTAGTTGGGATCCCTATGTATGGCCCAGACGTTCACTACTACCCTAACATTTCGAGGTATATGTGGTGTATCCCCTGATTTTGGATGACTCTGTGGAAAGTCTGGGGATTATGGAACCTTGAGGGTGCAATCGAAGAGTTTCCATGATCACAAGCTTTAAGTAGTTCAAATTCGGAATGACTTGGTCATCGATGATGATATTACTAGTGATCACTTATCTTACTTCAGCTTGTGCTTTGGCCAACACTCGGGGATACCTCAACAGTTTAGTCATTGCCCACACTATATATATAATGAAGGACATGTTCGCAACTGGAACTGATACAATGAATGAACTGTTGAGGTATCCGCGAGTGTTGGCCAAAGCACAAGCTGAAGTAAAACAAGTGATCAGTAGTAATAGCATCATGGATGAAGAAGTCATTCCGAATTTGAACTACTTAAATCTTCTAATCATGGAAACTCTTCGATTGCACCCTCAAGGCTCCATCATCCCCAGACTTTCCACAAAGTTGTGCGAAATCGGAGGATACACCGTACCTCGGAATGCTGGGCTAATAGTGAACACTTGGTCCATACATAGGGATCCCAACTACTGCACTTATCCTGAAACATTTCAACTAGAGTGGTTTCAAGATCAACAGTACTCCTTCGATACTATAGAAAACAATTTTCGCTATCTGCTGTTTAGGGGTGGGAAAAGAATATGCCAGGAAATAACGTATGGTTTGGCTATTGTTGTGCTCACTTTAGCTCAACTTCTTTATAGTTTCAACTGGAAGCTCCCTGATGGTATTGATTCCCAAATCCTAAACATGATCAAAAACACTGGTCTTACAACTTCCAGAAAAGAAGAACTTATTGTTGGTGCCACTCCGTTTGAACCGTCACCGTCACTTAATATTGCCCAAATTTAATATTGTAATATTTAAAACTTAATAATCGTTCGAATTTCATAGAATAAAATATTGTATCGGATAACTAATACTTATATGCTTACAGTGTTAGTTTTGTATATTGGAAAGACATGTCTTTGTATACTTTTCTGATGATATGATTATATGGATTGAAAGTTATTGCAGTCACTATTTGCATTTAGATTATACAATTGTTTTATGCAATGTTCAATATACTTACATTGTAGATGATATGGTGTGGGGAGACACACGGTAAGATCATATCATTAGAACCTTGTATTATATTAAAGAGCTCACGGCTTAGATGGTCCTGAACACACCATCGGTAAATCATAGAATAATCTGATAAGTTAGTTTATCTTGACTAACTGATTATTCTAGTACACTTGTTAGTGTATTGAGGAGGATCACGATATGATATTATTCTCTACTCTGACCTTGATAGTGAGAGAATAAAGATCCACAGAGTTCGGGTTCTAAACTCATGTTTGTTGGCGAGCATATGTGTACATTACTTATTGCTTTGACTTATCAATGGGTGAGATCCTTTCGTGGATTAATAAACTCGATATCTTGGGTAATGATAGTGTATACATGTTGTATCATGCAATATGCATGAGCACCGTGTCCTGGTGCGCCAGGTTGATGATGTTCTCTTGAGGAAACACAAGTTCATGTTGAAACCCTACAGGTGGAATTTATTCCGTACATGGTAAAGCTTGTGTGGTACTACTCAAGGTTCTAGATGTTAATTAATTATAGCTGTCAGAGACTGACATAATTAATTAACGAACATTATATCTTAAACACGGGGGATGGCTGAACTAAAGGAGAAAATATATTCGCAAATATGTATTAAATTGGTAGGTTAATATTACTTCTTTAGTGGAATAAAAGTAATACATAATTTATTTAATTATATCCTAAGTTTATTGGATATTGGAAATTAAATAAATTAGTGGGTCAATTTAATATTCTTTTAGATCCCTGTTGTTGCCCAAATAGACTGTTAGTGGACTGGATATGGAACTTGAAAAAGAGGCTCAAACCTAGTAGGGTTGGGTAGTGGATTTTCGGCCACCTCCCTATTTAAACATAGGGAGGGTTTGAAAATCACACACACATATATTCAGCCCCTCTTTGTCTCTCAAGATATCCACAAATTTGACAACTCTATCAGTAGTATACAGCCCACTCTGTATCTGATACTCAGTCCGGGAATACAACAGAAGATCTCGG
Source organism: Perilla frutescens (assembly GCA_026008535.1). NCBI lineage: Eukaryota > Viridiplantae > Streptophyta > Magnoliopsida > Lamiales > Lamiaceae > Perilla > Perilla frutescens. The sequence continues at coordinate 24,241,232 of BRKX01000005.1, forward strand.
AGTAGACTATAGTGGTGTGGACCGCCGATCCAGTGGAGAGAAAGGGGCACCGGTTTCATCTTCATTCAACAGCAAGATTAGATCTGCAATCTTGTCCTCAGACCGTCTACCAATTTGTAAGTAATTCATTTCTATGTGTTCCGCTTTATTAGATTCATTTTGCTCTGCATGTTTATTGTGCTAGATATGTGATAAACATACATGAAACATAAAAATATGATTTGCATGAACATGGATTAATGAACATCCAAATGATCATGCGGTGGTTTAATTTCAAAAAACCCCAACATACAGCATATATGCGATGATATTAAATAAATATGGGATATATTGATTGTACTTTCAAAGATAATGTAGACGATGAATTTACTATTAAAAGTTCTTTTTCCTGTTCCTCTCTTAGAGATATGGGTTGGTGAATTATTCGAAACAATAACCTTAAACAAAAATAGTTATTTTAAACTTAAATTATACGTCCCACCATTATGTAAATAAAACGGTTAACCATTTTTCCATTTTAATTTTTAGTTAATAAATGTTTATTAAAGTTAATTGTTTCATATTTGAGAAAATTAAAAATGCACGGATAACCAGTTACGAATGTTATAACTCAATGCAAGAAAGATAAATATTTAACGTGTTCCACTACTACTATGCTAGATACATCTATGGATAAAAAAAAGACGATGTTTTTATTTTGTTCAGAATAAGAGTAATGTTTAAACATTATATTTGTTCTCATTGTGAAATTTGTGTCCAAAATGTATATATGCAAGTTGATTAACTTATGACCAACATAAGGTAGTTAATTAGTTGGATAAAACAGTTTTAGGAAGAATATATCACAACAAGAAAAACACTCATACACCACACTTTTTTAACCACGATTTTGGCAAGAAACCATGGTAATTTAGCTAATAACCACGGTTTTCATGAAAACCGTGGTATATGAGCGCATTTTTCCCGAAAAAAACACTCATACACCACACTTATTTTTATTCTCCAACGGTGGTGTATGTATATATTTTTATTGACTATGGTTATTTAATTGGGTGGTGTTTGTATGCTCTAGTAAAATTAAATGTAAGAAAGAAAGAAAAAGATATAAGGGGGAATTTAAAAAATCAAATCTCTAAAATTTATCAAATAGGATGTATGTGGATTAGATCATTTGTGTCAATCTGTGTTATATTTCTCCTGTCACAATTAATTTTTTTTCTTAATTTTTTTGTAATATACTCTAATTGGAAAATAATGAACCCTAAATAAAAAATTAATATTAAATTAAATCATAACAGATTAAAATGAAAAAATGAAAAAAAAGTTTAGCACAAAGATTAATGTAATAGAGGTTGTGATGCGCGGTCGTTTCGCGGTCAGAATAATTCTCAAGAAAGAGTTATCCTTATGCCCACTGCAAGGCGTAGCAAGCTAACGTGATTAAGGGTCGATCCCACGAGGAGCTGCGAATTCTATCTTCCAATGTCACTTTTCCAAAAGGGTTGAGGTTTGTTGTGATCTCCGAATACTTGTATTTAAAGACTGTAAACTAAAATAACAAAACAAAACAAAACAAGACAGGTAAATATTAGTAGTAACGTATTCCGGATTAGAACTCAGATTTTGAACTTAACAAATATTGGACCGATCATGGGCACGCTGATTACTTATGTGAATCTAATTACCTGGTTATAGGCAACGGATCTCTCACACTTACCCAATCTATCCTTTCAGTTTAGCTTAGAGGTGATCTCTCATCCCCTAAACCCTAACTTGTTACTGAACCCTGATCTCTCATATGATTGTAAGCAACAAAGCAGCATTATGATCTAGACAGACCCAGATTTACCTAGACAAAGATCTCTCTTATGCCCTCAGTACCCGTGATGTATCCCATCCCTTTATGACCAACACACAGCTACGATTCATTGACCATTTATAGAGGTAGTGAACACAATTATAATTAAAGAGTGATCAGCCACAATTAACTAGCTTAACCCACTGTATAATGCAACAAAGAAAACGATTACACGACGGAACCAAATACACACAGTTTATTCCCATAAGCCTCACGGTTCTTACGTCTTCATTAAGTTCTTATCTTTATTCAATCCGGAATAACGAGTCTAGCCGTTCATGCTAGACTTAGAACAATAATAATAAATAAAAGAAATAAAAGATAACATAAATTAAATGAAAAACTTACTTATATTAAATTGTAAAAAGAATCTAACACCAACGCTGGATTTAAGAACATAAACTGGAAATCCTAAGTGTCTGCGGGCATAAGGCCTGAGACCTATTGCAGCAAAGTAAAATAAACTAAAATAAAATATAAGTGTTTTGTGCGTAAAAGAGGTGTTTGTTTTCTGCCATGAAATCTACATATATAGGAGTACAAAGACACAGGGTAAACACCCCGACAGGCCGGGATCTTCAGCCCAATTCACAGCCGCCATGCCCAAAGCTTTCCATATCTGGCAGATTCTTTCCTTATTTAGAAGATCCTGAATCGCAGATTCTGTACTCGTCGTGCCCTAGCAGCGCCGACATGCAACTTTCCTTGTAGAGCTGATAACCTTTTGGAAGCGTCAACTTGTCTTCCGCGGCACCTCTTTCCTTCGGCAGCTAGGGTGCATTGCTCCTGCTGTAGCTGTCATTTGCTCCTGCCTGTTGCCTACCCTTGTGCCCATTCTGGCTCTTTTCGACTCAAAAAACACAAAAAACAAAGGACATAGAACGAGAAAAAGACATAAAAACACGAGAGAATTTGGACTTATCAGGCTGCCACAGAGGATCTGAAATCGAATGTATCCTTTTATAAAAAGAAGATATTCCAAGGTGAAGAGGCACCACCTCCTCCTTCCAAATTCTAAAAAAAAGGATGTATGATTTTAAAATTTATATAATATTTTTAAAAACACCAAGTCTTCTGTACATCACACAAGGCCCAATAAGGCCCATACATCCATCAGACGGGTCGGGGTTCACACGGTCCATCAGACGGGTTGGGATCAACATGGGTCAACCCGTGTTGACCAACGTTGACCCGTAAAAAATCATTCTGACAAAAATTAGTATTAATCCTAACACTAAAAAGTATCACTCATATACGAGTTTATTTAGTTCAAATTGTGATTTTTTCCATTCCAAGTATTGTTTAGAATTTAGGAATTTAGGGTGTTTTTTAGGGTTCATGGTTTTTTTAGGTTTTTTTTAGTATTTTTAGAATTTTTTAGATTCTTTAATGATTTATTTTGTGTTTTTTAGGGTTCATGTTTTTTTAAGTTTATTAATCTTAGTTAGGGATTATATGTATTTAAAACAAAAGATTCACTTTAATTTTAGGGTTCACTAATTCCATTTTAAGCTATATATTTAGTTTCAAATTTAGGTTTTTAAATTTCAATTATAATTTACATTTGTTTTGAAAAAATCAATTATCGAGCACAATACACGAGCCCGCGCGTTAGCATCGGACGAGTGCATTGTGCGAGTCGTCAGATTTCAAAAAAATTAAATTCGTTCACTTTAATTTTAGTTTCATTAATTTCATTTTAGGGTATATATTTAAATTTATTTCAAATAAATTAATTCAATTCATTTTAATTTTAGGGTTCTCTAATTATATTTTAGGGTATATAATTTTGGAGAAAAAAAAAATTAAAAAAAAAAAATTAAAAAAAATAATTAGACACATGTACCCCACGCGTGCACGCCCACGACATGGGCCCTTTCTTTTATAGTTAATTATTAATGGGCCTGGGCCAGTTTGATGGACTCAGGCCTATACACCGCATGTATAGAAGACTTTTTTTTTTAAATTATTAGAATGAAAAACCTTAAAGAAATTGCGGGCTTTGAAATTGAATATTATTGTCATGACCCCACATTAATATCTGATTAATGCGATGTGTGACTGGCACGACTCGATCCTAAGGAAGGGTGGATCAAGGTTCAAACCAGATAATAATTTAAATAAAGGAATAGCTGCTAACTTTAGGATCAAAAGATTTGGTCTAGGAACTCGAATTGTGAACTGACTTTCATTTCTCAAAATATAACTGAATAAATATATTCTTCAGAATAAAAAAAAGCATTTGCGAGTTCAAGACATACTGAAGACTTGATCGGTTACACTTAATTAGCGGTAGCAAAATAACATAACAAAATATAGGAATTTTCTAAGTCCTGTACAAAACAACTTTCTTTCTCAGCACATCACCATGCACCATCAACACTCAACCTGCACATTTAAAAATAAACACGCAGGGCTGAGTACAAATATACTCAGTGAACACATTTCCAAAAATATCATAATATATATATCTGATATTATGAATATTTACTAAAACTGGTTTTGTCATGCATCTGAGTAAACACACAGGGGTTTTATCTTAAAAGGCTCTATGTTTTACTAAATCACTTTCTGTCTTTACACGCATGTTTTTATATTGTATGATCTTCCACATCTCAACTGAAATACCGAGGAAGTTGATCACCTTCTACGCACGCTTATCATTATCGATGTATAGTCAGGAAAGCTCTCGCAGCCCTATCCTTCTTCCCAATAACACCGACTTCCGTGTACACTAACCTCAGTCACCCTATGTTCAAGTGTTAAAACTCCTCTCACGATTTATGAATTAACACAATGCTATCTTGGTGATCAATCAATCAAGCAAACAAGGCGAAGAACACAAAGAATAAAAGAAGAATAAAAAATTATATAATTAAATATCCATCGTACTTCAAAATCAACTACTATCAAACCCTAAAATGGCCAGATATAGATGGCCTTTAATCATTTTCAAGTCTTTAGCACACTAATGTAGTATCAAGAAAGACAACCAAGCAAGTTTTAGAGATTAACAAGTACAAATGATTACCACACAAGAAAGAAATGATATTGTAAAACAAAACAATCTTTTAGGCTCAAAAGCTCACATGGGTAAAATATCAAAATCAAGAGGCAAAAATTACAGAATTTATCAAGATAAAAATCAATAAATCATATCATGCTCTCATGTAAAATTTCCAGTACCAAACAACTTATCATAGGCACATAATTGATCCATACTCCACAATTTTCGAAAGTTAAAACCAATCAAGACCAAAACCACTTCCGACTAAACCTAATAAAGCAATAAACATGCAAAAATCCTATAAAAATAAAAATAAAAAATTTGACCAAAAATTTTAAGAAAAAAAATCTAATGCAAATGCAACACAAAAATCCAAGGTAACGGCACTTCCCTCCCCCCAAACTTATTCAAAATCATGTAAGAATATGTTGAAAAGAAGAAAGTGGTCTACCTTGGATGAACTCACAGATGGCTACGGTAGATCCGTTGGCACTTGATGCCACACTTGTTGCCCTTTCATCAACTTCTTAGCTCCAATTCCAGCTGCAAAATTAGGATCAAAAATCCTATAATAATTATCTGGTGGTTCCTCTTGTTGCTGGATTTCATGATGGCTCCACACATCCATTGATAGCATAGATAATGTTCGACATTCTTCTAAGCTCTTTTGTCGGCCTTCCACGTGAACATCTCCCCCATCATGGATGGAAAATTTTATGCTCTCTTCATGAACTCGTAGAGTGAGTTCACAACTATCCATTTCCACCAAAGGTCTTGTAGTTTTCATAAATGGACATCCCATGATCAATAGTACACGTGCATCCTTCTGCATATCAAGCACAATAAAATCAACAGGAAAAACAAAATCTCATACCTTAACCAAGACGTCCTCTACAATCCCCTTAGGATATGTAACTGATTGATCTTCCATGTGAAGAGAAATGAAAGTTGGCTGGAGTGTCCCAATGGCTAGCTTTTTGAAGATAGAATATGTTATCAAATTGATGCTAGCTCCAAGGTCACATAAAACTCTTCCATAAAATTTCTTTCTAATTTCACACGGGATGGTGAATCTTCCCGGATCTTTGAGCTTTGCAGGCAACTTCCTTTGAATGATGGCACTGGATTCTTCAGTAAGATACACAGTCTCAAACTCCCCCAATTTCCTCTTCTTAGACACCATGTCTTTGAGGAATTTTTCATAATTGGTCATCATTTGCAAAACTTCCACAATAGGCAAATTGATGTTGACCTTGTTGGGGTTTTTTCGAATTGAACCACCGCAGGATCTAATTGGATGTTCATTAATTCTAATGTCATGTAGATCATAAATTCATGCATCTCATATGTTTTAATTAACTGAGTTTAATTAACATGCATAGCCGGTTTTCGATTCTACTAAAGCGGAAACATAGAATACTGAAAAATGACTTACAAATTAAACGACGGGTTGAGGACAAGATTAAAGGTCTAATCTTGTTGTTGTATGAATGATAATAGGTGCCCCTTGATGCTATTCCACTCCTTGATCTTTTGTTGTATTCCCGGACTGAATCTAGTTTCAGGGAGGGCTGAAATCTACTAGATCGGTATGGAATCTGTGTAGACCAAGAGAACACGAGAGGGCTGATATATTATGATATAAATTTCGTGCCTCCACCCTTTTATTTATAAGGGGATGGACGAAATTGGTGTCCTAGTTGGACTGGAATTCTATCTCTATCTCTTGTTTTCTCTCCAATTCAATCCAGTCTCTTTTTGGGCTACAACAGGGATCTACCAATTTAATACATATTTCTGAATATGCTTTCTCCTTTAGTCCAGCCATTCCCTATGTTTAAGATATAATGTCCATTAATTAATTATGTAAGCTTCTGAAAACTATAATTAATTAATATCTTTTCCTTGAGTAGTACCACACAAGCTTTACTCATGCACGGAATAAATTCCACCTGCAGGGTTTCAGCATGAACTTGCATTTTCTCAAGGGGACACCATCAACCTGGCGCACCAGGACACGGTGCCCCTACATATTGAACGACCCATCATAAGTGTAAATGCCACAAACCAAGATATCAAGATTATTGATCCTATGAAAGAATCTCACCCTTTGATAAATCAAAGCTGCAAACACTACACGTATATGTCTGCCAACATATAGGGGTTAAGAACCCAAACTCTGTGGATTCTTATTCTCTCATTTAAGGTCAGAATAGAGAATAGAATCCTAAGTAGATCCTCCTCAATACACTTGCCCGTGTATTAGAATAATCAGTTAGTCAAGACAAACTAACTATCAGATTATTCTACGGCGTACCGATAGCAGGTTCAGTGCTATCTAGACCGTGAGCCTTTTAATACATTACAAGGAACCGATGATATGATCTAACCATGTGTTTACCCACACCATATCATCTACAATGTAAGTATACTGAACATGCATGTAAATATAACAATTTAAATGCAAATAGTGACTGCAATTTTATTCATTCTATATCATCATAAAACCATCATTAATAATGTATACAAAAGACAGGTCTTCTAGTATACAAAACCAACAATACCTTCCGTAAGATTTCCCAATACTTGGAAAACTGCTCATCTAGCTTTGTCTTCTGAAATTTCAAAGATTTAGTTTAAACCTTCTCTCGAAGTGCTTAAATCGTAGATTACATGCTAGAATTAATATGTCTATTCAATTACTAACATGCAACTCATAAAAGTTCCCAGGATTTATTGTCCTCACAATTAACCTCAAATCTCTCGATTGTTATTGATTAATGTGCTTTGTGTTCTTGTGTTCAAGTGTTAAAACTTGTCTCTCGATTTATGAATTAACACAACAAATCATGCTATCATTGTAATGAATCAATCAAGCAAATAAGAAGAAAAACACAAAGAATAAAAGAAGAATAAAAAATTATATAATTAAATATCCATCGCACTTCAAAATCAACTACTATCAAACTCTAGAATACTACAGAATTAGTTACTCATAATTAAATAAATAGCTAAAAACAATCCAAGAGAACACATTGTTTGGAATTAAAAACACGATAAAACCCAGAGGATGAATCTTGATATTGATCTTCAACTTGTTCTTCTCTTGCTCTTCAATCTTTGTCTTTTGGAGAGGAATATGGTGTGTGTTGTTGTGGTTTTTGATGTTATGGTAGGGTTTGTGATGCCTAATTTTCGTTCTTGAGAAGATATATATAGTTTAGGAAGTATCCCAGTCGAAAAAGGAGAAAACAGGCCAAAATGGGCCAAAATCGGACCCCCAAAGCTCGATTCACGACCTCACCCACGACCGGGTCGGTCGCGGGTCCATCTCCGGTCATTTTCTGCACACTCACGACAGAGAGAGGGGTCCAGAGAACAAAATTTGCTACCTCGGTCGTGAATAATCCAACCGGTCGTGGGTCCATATGGCAGTTCTATAGACTTTCACTGTTTCACTTCGTTCTCACTCGTTTCTCGTCCGATTGACCGGATTCTTTTTGCAACACATTTCTAACTTGATTCTCTATCTTTCTAGGGTCTTCCCAATCTCATTTGAAGTTCACACAAAAAATGGCATTAATTCCCTTCACAAAGAACAAACACGTGACGTTGCACAAAACATAGAAAACTATACAAAACTTATCACTTCATGCATGCAATGCCCATCAAACACCACTCAAATGAACCTCCAAACACATGCAAAATTCAAGGTTATCAACTCCCCCAAACTTAAAACATTGTTTGTCCCCAAACAAAGAGAAAGAAAACAAGACTTAAAAGCAAAGCATGAACCAATATCAAATATCAAAGCATCAATTTAATCTAAATAAATTCATAAATTGAAACCTCTAGAAAATGAACCTCACAAAGATTGAAGATCACTCATCACTCAAGTGTTTAAGGCTAAATGTATAATGTTAGTGCTACCATTATGCACTAAGTGTTCGTGTGTGTTGTTGACGAGATATGTTCGACAATGTGTGCTTGGGTATGTCTCCGAAGCCATTTATTGCGCTGTACAAGAAAAGAAGAACAGTTGGTGAACTGTTCCCTCTAATGTCGTAGACATACCCAGGGATACTTCTATATGGCAGTTTCTATAAATACAAGATTTTGCGCGGATCCGTTCGTGGAAGGAAAGATATGTTCGATTGACTGCCTTGTGGAGTAGATACCAAGCATCAAATAAACGTCTTGTCCAAGGAGAGTATCTATACACGTTTGGGAAGATCACAAACCATAATCTACTTATCATATTGATGGCGATGAAGATCGGCGATAATTGTGAAGTTAAGATTATAAGAAGGCCGATTCTTTTTGCAATCGGTACCACTTACACTTGTTTAGATTCTCTTAGAAGATTATTTGAGAGTCATTTCATTTGTGGTCTTTGTATTAGCTAGTAATTGTTCCATGGTATGTTCTAGCATTTGAGTGTTTTGAGTGAAACACGTGAGGGGTTTATTAATCTGTTTTGTACGCAATCTCGAGAGAGATTGTAAGTTGAAGTCGTGGATAGCTAGAGGGAGTCTAGTGTCACGGTTGTAAGGGGATCTTACAGCTTTCGTTTAGTGAAAGAGCTCGTGGAGAAGAACGGGCAACATAAGGAGGGAGTCCTGTATATGTAAGAATCCAAATACATTTCATGAAGGAATAACAAATGAATCTTCAAGTTTGGGCGAAGTCCTCCCAGAGTAGGTTGATTCACCGAACTGGGTTACCAATCTTGTGCGTATTTTATTGCTTTATTTTTTATGTTCTTACATCTGTCTTACACATATCATAGAACATTTGTTAGCAGTACTTATTAAACACTTATGAGCACGGATTATCATTTTTCATATACACTTAAAATCATTCAAAACAAATAATCCACCATAAGCTTGCAAGATATCTATTCTCTCCACCACTTAAAAATGCTTTAGACAAGAATAAAAAAGGTCTTTCAAGGTTGTAATGAAGGCTCTTTGGTAAAGGTAGGAACATTAAGGCTAAGTGACTAATTCAAAAAAATTTCATCCCAAAACCCACTTCTTCAATTCACAACAAGTAAGACAACAAAAATCTTCTTCCACCTTTTAAAACATCACAACACCACATCAATTATGTTTTTCTCACCACCCTTTTATGCTCTCTTTTTTTTTATATGAACTTTGTTCATTTTTTTTTCAATACTTGGACTCTTTAAGTAACTTTTTCTCTCTGTTTTTTTTAGAGTTTATAAGGGTATCTAGCATATTCAACACAAAACTAACATAATTATGCCACCATCCAAACTCCAACTTCAACAATCATTCTCAATCACTTTTAATTCTCCAACCCAAGGTATAACAAAGAAAATCAAGTCTCAAGGCTCAATTGGGCAAACAAAGGATTAAGAATTTATGAAAAAATTAAATCAATGATAGAATAGCTAGATAAAGATGGCATTTAATCATGTTCAAGTCTTTAGCACACTAATGTAGTCTCAAGAAAGGCAACCAAGCAAGTTTTAGAGATTGACAAGTACAAATGATTAACACACAAGAAAGAAATAATATTGTAAAACAAAGCAATCTTTTAGGCTCAAAAGCTCACATGGGTAAAATATCAAAATCAAGAGGCAAAAATTACAGAATTTATCAAGATAAAAATCAACAAATCATATCATGCTCTCATGTAGAATTTCCAGTACTAAACAACTTATCATAGGCACATAATTGATCTATACTCCACAATTTTCGAAAGTTAAGACCAATCAAGACCAAAACCACTTCCGACTAAACCTAATAAAGCAATAAACATGCAAAAAACCTATAAAAATAAAAAATAAAAAATTTGACCAAAAATTTTAAGAAAAAAAAATCTAATGCAAATGCAACACAAAAATCCAAGGTAACGACACTTCCATTCCCCCAAACTTATTCAAAATCATGTAAGAATATGTTGAAAAGAAGAAAGTGGTCTACCTTGGATGAACTCACAGATGGCTACGGTAGGTCCGTTGGCACTCGATGCCACACTTGTTTCACTTTCATAAACCTCTTAGCTCCAATTTCAGCTACAAAATTAGGATAAAAAATCCTATAATAATTATCTGGTGGTTCCTCTTGTTGCTGGATTTCATGATGGCTCCACACATCCATTGATAGCATAGATAATGCTCGACATTCTTCTAAGCTCTTTTGTCGGCCTTCCACGTGAACATCTCCCCCATCATGGATGGAAAATTTTAAGCTCTCCTCATGAACTCGTTGAGTGAGTTCACAACTATCCATGTCCACCAAAGCTCTTGCAGTTTTCATAAATAGACATCCCATGATCAACAGTACACGTGCATCCTTCTGCATATCAAGCACAACAAAATCAACAAGAAAAACAAAATCTTATACCTTAACCAAGACGTCCTCCACAATCCCCTTAGGATATGTAACTGATTGATCTGCCATGTGAAGAGAAATGGAAGTTGGCTGGAGTGTCCCAATGGCTAGCTTTTTGAAGATAGAATATGTTATCAAATTGATGCTAGCTCCAAGGTCACATAAAACTCTTCCATAAAATTTCTTTCTAATTTCACACGGGATGGCGAATCTTCCCGGATCTTTGAGCTTTGCAGGAAACTTCCTTTGAATGAGGGCATTGGATTCTTCTGTAAGATACGCAGTCTCAAACTCCCCCAATTTTCCCTTCTTGGACACCATGTCTTTGAGGAATTTTGCATAATTGGTCATCATTTGCAAAACTTCCACAAGAGGCAAATTGATGTTGACCTTTCGTAAGATTTCCCAGAACTTGGAAAACTGCTCATCTAGCTTTGTCTTCTGAAATTTCAAAGATTTAGTTTAAACCTTCTCTCGAAGTGCTTAAATCGTAGATCACATGCTAGAATTAATGTGTCTATTCAATTACTAACATGCAACTCCTAAAAGTTCCTAGGATTTATTGTCCTCACAATTAACCTCAAATCTCTCGATCGTTATTGATTAATGTGCTTTGTGTTCTTGTGTTCAAGTGTTAAAACTCATCTCTCGATTTATGAATTAACACAACAAATTATGCTATCATGGTAATCAATCAATCAAGCAAACAAGAAGAACAACACAAAGAATTAAAGAAGAATAAAAAATCATATAATTAAATATCCATCGTACTTCAAAATCAACTACTATCAAACCCTAGAATACTACATAATTAGTTACTCATAATTAAATAAATAGCTAAAAACAATCCAAGAGAACACATTGTTTGGAATAAAAAACATGATAAAACCTGGAGGATAAATATTGATCTTGATCTTCAATTTGTTCTTCTCTTGCTCTTCAACCTCTGTCTTTTGGAGAGGAATATGGTGTGTGTTGTTGTGGTTTTTGAGGTTATGGTAGGGTTTATGATGCCTAATTTTCATTCTTGAGAAGATATATATAGTTTAGGAAGTATCCCAGTCGAAAAAGGAGAAAACAGGACAAAATAGGCCAAAGTCGGACCCCCAGGGCTCGATTCGAGACCTCGTCCATGACCGGGTCGGTCCCGGGTCCATCTCGGGTCATTTTCTGCACACTCGCGACAGAGAGGGGGGTCTAGAGAATAAAATTCGTGACCCCGGTCGTGAATAATCCAACTGGTCGTGGGTCCACGTGGCAGTTCGATAGATTTTGACTGTTTTACTTCGTTCTCACTCATTTCTCATCTGATTGACCCGATTCTTTTTACAACGCGTTTCTAACTTGATTCTCTATCTTTCTAGGGTCTTCCCAATCTCATTTGAAGTTCACACAAAAAATGGCATTAATTCCCTTCACAAAAAACAAACATGTGACATTGCACAAAACAAAGAAAACTATGCAAAACTTATCACTTCATGCATGCAATGCCCATCAAATACCACTCAAATGAACCTCAAAACACATGAAAAATACAAGGTTATCAACTCTCCCAAACTTAAAACATTGTTTGTCCCCAAACGAAGAGAAAGAAAACAAGAGTTAAAAGCAAAGCATGAACCAATATCAAATATCAAACCATCAATTTAATCTAAATAAATTCATAAATTGAAACCTCTAGAAAATGAACCTCACAAAGATTGAAGATCACTCATCACTCAAGTGTTTAAGGCTAAATGTATACTGTTAGTGGTACCATTATACACTAAGTGTTCGTGTTGTGTTGTTGGCGAGATATGTTCGACAATGTGTGCTTGGGTATGTCCCCGAAGCCATTTATTCCGCAGTGCGAGAAAAGAAGAACAGTTGGTGAACTGTTCCCTCTGATGTCGCAGACATACCCAGGGATACTTTTATATGGCAGTTTCCATAAATACAAGATCTTGCTCGGATCCGTTCGTGCAAGGAAAGATATGTTCGATTGACTGCCTTGTGGAGTAGATACCAAGCTGCAAATAACCCTCCTATCCAAGAAAAGTATCTACACACGTTTGGAAAGATCACAAACCATAATCTACTTACCATATTGACAGCGATGAAGATCAGTGATAATTGTGAAGTTAAGATTATAAGAAGGCCGATTCTTTTTGCAATCGGTACCACTTACACTTGTTTAGATTCTCTTAGAAGATTATTTGAAAGTCATTTCGTTTGTGGTCTTTGTATTAGCTAGTAACTATTCCACAGTATGTTCTATCATTTGAGTGTTTTGAGTGAAACACGTGAGGGGTTTATTAATCCGTTTTGTACGCAATCTCGAGAGAGATTGTAAGTTGAAGTTGTGGGTAGCTAGATGGAGTCTAGTGTCACGATTGTAAGGAGATCTTACAGCTTTCGTTTAGCGAAAGAGTTCGTGGAGAAGAACGGGCGACATAATGAGGGAGTTATGTATATGTAAGAATCCAAATGCACTTCATGAAGGAGTAACAAACGAATCTTCAAGTTTAGGCGAAGTCCTCCCAGAGTAGGTTGATTAACCGAACTGGGTTAGCAATCTCGTGCGTATTTTACTGCTTTATTTTTTATGTTCTTACATCTGTCCTACACATATCATAGAACATTTGTTAGCAGTTCTTATTAAACACTTGTGAGCGTGGATTATCATTTTTCATATACACTTAAAATCATTTAAAAAAAGTAATCCACCATAAGCTTACAACATATCTATTCTCTCCACCACTTAAAAATGCTTCTGACAAGAATCAATAAGGTCTTTCAAGGTTGTAATGAAGGCTCTTTGGTAAAGGTAGGAACATTAAGGCTAAGTGACTAATTCAAAAGAATTTCATCCCAAAAACCCACTTCTTCAATTCACAACAAGTAAGACAACAAAAATCTTCTTCCACCTTTTAAAACTTCACAACACCACATCAATTATGTTTTTCTCACCACCCTTTTATACTCTCTTTTTTTTATATGAACTTTGTTCATTTTTTTTTCAATACTTGGACTCTTTGAGTAACTTTTTCTCTCTGTTTTTTTTAGAGTTTATAAGGGTATGTAACATATTCAACACAAAACTAACATAATTATGCCACCATCCAAACTCCAACTTCAACAATCATTCTCAATCACTTTTAATTCCCCAACCCAATGTATAACAAAGAAAATCAAGTCTCAAGGCTCAATTGGGCAAACAAAGGATTAAGAATTTATGGAAAAATTAAATCAATGATAGAATAGCTAGATAAACATGGCATTTAATCATGTTCAAGTCTTTAGCACACTAATGTAGTCTCAAGAAAGGCAACCAAGCGAGTTCTAGAGATTAACAACTACAAATGATTACCACACAGGAAAGAAATAATATTGTAAAACAAAGCAATCTTTTAGGCTCAAAAGCTCACATGGATAAAATATAAAAATCAAGAGGCAAAAATTACAAAATTTATCAAGATTAAAATCAACAAATCATATCATGCTCTCATGTAAAATTTCCAATACCAAATAACTTATCATAGGCACATAATTGATCCATACTATACAATTTTCGAAAGTTAAGACCAATCAAGACCAAAACCACTTCCGACTAAACCTAATAAAGAAATAAACATGAAAAAATCCTATAAAAATAAAAAATAAAAAATTTGATCAAAAATTTAAAGTAAAAAAATTCTAATGCAAATGCAACACAAAAATCCAAGATAACCAGACTTCCCTCCACCCAAACTTATTCAAAATCATGTAAGAATAAGTTGAAAAGAAGAAAGTGGTCTACCTTGGATGAACTCACAGATGGCTAAGGTAGATCTGTTGGCACTCGATGCCACAGTTGTTGCCCTTTCTTCAACTTCTTAGCTCCAATTCTAGCTGCAAAATTAGGATAAAAAATCCTATAATCATTATCTGGTGGTTCCTCTTGTTGCTGGATTTCATGATGGCTCCTCACATCCATTGATAGCATAGATAATGCTGGACATTCTTCTAAGCTCTTTTGTCGGCATTCCACGTGAACATCTCCCTCATCATGGATGGAAAATTTTATGCTCTCTTCATGAACTCGTAGAGTGAGTTCACAACTATTCATGTCCACCACAACTCTTGCAGTTTTCATAAATGCACTTCCCATGATCAACAGTACACTTGCATCCTCCTGCATATCAAGCACAACAAAATCAACAGAAATAAAAAAATCTCGTACCTTAACCAAGACGTCCTCCACAATCCCCTTAGGATATGTAACTGATCGATCTGCCATGTGAAAAGAAATAGAAGTTGGCTGGAGTGTTCCAATGGCGAGCTTCTTGAAGATAGAATATGTCATCAAATTGATGCTAGCTCCAAGGTCACATAAAGCTCTTCCATAAAATTTCTTTCCAATTTCACACGGGATGGCGAATCTTCCCGGATCTTTGAGCTTTGCAGGCAACTTCCTTTGAATGAGGGTACTGGATTCTTCAGTAAGATACACAGTCTCAAACTCCTCCAATTTCCTATTCTTGGACACCATGTCTTTGAGCAATTTTGCATAATTGGGCATCATTTCCAAAACTTCCACAAGAGGCAAATTGATGCTGACCTTCCATAAGTTTTCTCAGAACTTGGAAAACTGCTCATCTAGCTTTGTCTTCTGAAATCTCTGAGGAAAAGGCATGGAAACAGTGGGAGGAAAAGTAGATGCAAAAGATGGCTTACTTGGTGAGTTCTTGATTTCTTTAGGCACCTCTTTCTTTGGCAGCTGCTTTTCCAATGGAATCTATTCATTTTCAAGACTTGTTAGATCATCCATAGGAACTTTCGGCTCTTCATAAGACCTCCCACTTCTCAAAGAAATGGCATTGCACTGCTCCTTGGGATTCACTGTGGTGTTGCTAGAAAATTGTCCCGATTGGTGTTGATTTCCTACAACTGCAGTCAGTTCTCCCAACTGCTTCTCGAACATCTTCCTTTGTACACTCATAGGACCCACAGTATTTTCCAACTTCTCCACTCTAGCTTGCAACTCCCCCATGAACTTGTCAGTCTTTCCTATAAATGCCATCAACAAGTCATCCATCTTCGACTTATTCTCTTGGTAGAACTGATTTCCCCCTCGGTGATTGTTGTTCTCATAGCCGCCTCTCTAGTTGATATAGTTGACATCTTCCACTACTTGGTTCATGGGAGGATTCGCAGTCTGCTGAGACATGGCATCAAATCTACTATTGATAGTAGCATTCAGAGTAGACAGCTGGGCTGCAAGCTTGGAAATAGGATCATTGTCACCAACAGCTGTTGACCTCTTCATTATCTTCACTTGTCGATCACCGATCTATTGGTAGCTGTTTGTAGCCATGTCTTCAATGATTGACACAGCTTGATCGTGTCCTTTGTTTAACAGTGAGCCACCCGCAGAGACATCCAGAAGTCTTTTAATCTCCATGTCGCATCCATTGTAGAAGATACAAACTTGGTGATCCACCCTGAATCCATGATTGGGACACTTCCTCAGCATGTTCCAAAATCGCTCCCTAGCCTCATACAAAGTTTCATCCTCGTACTAACGAAACTGTGTAATTTCACCTTTAAGCTTGAGAGTTATACCAGGGGAAAGAATTTGTGTAGGAACTTGTGTGCTAATCTTTCCCAACTCTCAATGGATCTGGTATCTAGAGATTGATACCATAGCTTAGCCGTATCCCGTAGAGAGAATGAGATTAGGCGTAAGTGAATGGCATCATCGGGGACTCCATTCATCTTTACAGTGCTGCATATCTCTAAAAATTACGTCAGATGCGCATCCGGATCTTCAATGGCCTGTCCTCCATATTAGTTTTGCTGAACCATGGAGACCAACCCCGATTTCAACTCGTAGTTATTCGCATTGATCTTTGGGCCAGGAATGTCTCCGTGGTTGAGTACTGGAACAAAGAGTTCATTTTTTTTTCAATACTTGGACTCTTTGAGTAACTTTTTCTCTCTGTTTTTTTTAGAGTTTATAAGGGTATGTAACATATTCAACACAAAACTAACATAATTATGCCACCATCCAAACTCCAACTTCAACAATCATTCTCAATCACTTTTAATTCCCCAACCCAATGTATAACAAAGAAAATCAAGTCTCAAGGCTCAATTGGGCAAACAAAGGATTAAGAATTTATGGAAAAATTAAATCAATGATAGAATAGCTAGATAAACATGGCATTTAATCATGTTCAAGTCTTTAGCACACTAATGTAGTCTCAAGAAAGGCAACCAAGCGAGTTCTAGAGATTAACAACTACAAATGATTACCACACAGGAAAGAAATAATATTGTAAAACAAAGCAATCTTTTAGGCTCAAAAGCTCACATGGATAAAATATAAAAATCAAGAGGCAAAAATTACAAAATTTATCAAGATTAAAATCAACAAATCATATCATGCTCTCATGTAAAATTTCCAATACCAAATAACTTATCATAGGCACATAATTGATCCATACTATACAATTTTCGAAAGTTAAGACCAATCAAGACCAAAACCACTTCCGACTAAACCTAATAAAGAAATAAACATGCAAAAATCCTATAAAAATAAAAAATAAAAAATTTTATCAAAAATTTAAAGTAAAAAAATTCTAATGCAAATGCAACACAAAAATCCAAGATAACCGGACTTCCCTCCACCCAAACTTATTCAAAATCATGTAAGAATAAGTTGAAAAGAAGAAAGTGGTCTACCTTGGATGAACTCACAGATGGCTAAGGTAGATCTGTTGGCACTCGATGCCACAGTTGTTGCCCTTTCTTCAACTTCTTAGCTCCAATTCTAGCTGCAAAATTAGGATAAAAAATCCTATAATCATTATCTGGTGGTTCCTCTTGTTGCTGGATTTCATGATGGCTCCTCACATCCATTGATAGCATAGATAATGCTGGACATTCTTCTAAGCTCTTTTGTCGGCATTCCACGTGAACATCTCCCTCATCATGGATGGAAAATTTTATGCTCTCTTCATGAACTCGTAGAGTGAGTTCACAACTATTCATGTCCACCACAACTCTTGCAGTTTTCATAAATGCACTTCCCATGATCAACAGTACACTTGCATCCTCCTGCATATCAAGCACAACAAAATCAACAGAAATAACAAAATCTCGTACCTTAACCAAGACGTCCTCCACAATCCCCTTAGGATATGTAACTGATCGATCTGCCATGTGAAAAGAAATAGAAGTTGGCTGGAGTGTTCCAATGGCGAGCTTCTTGAAGATAGAATATGTCATCAAATTGATGCTAGCTCCAAGGTCACATAAAGCTCTTCCATAAAATTTCTTTCCAATTTCACACGGGATGGCGAATCTTCCCGGATCTTTGAGCTTTGCAGGCAACTTCCTTTGAATGAGGGTACTGGATTCTTCAGTAAGATACACAGTCTCAAACTCCCCCAATTTCCTCTTCTTGGACACCATGTCTTTGAGCAATTTTGCATAATTGGGCATCATTTCCAAAACTTCCACAAGAGGCAAATTGATGCTGACCTTCCATAAGTTTTCTCAGAACTTGGAAAACTGCTCATCTAGCTTTGTCTTCTGAAATCTCTGAGGAAAAGGCATGGAAATAGTGGGAGGAAAAGTAGATGCAAAAGATGGCTTACTTGGTGAGTTCTTGATTTCTTTAGGCACCTCTTTCTTTGGCAGCTGCTTTTCTAATGGAATCTATTCATTTTCAAGACTTATTAGATCATCCATAGGAACCTTCGGCTCTTCATAAGACCTCCCACTTCTCAAAGAAATGGCATTGCACTGCTCCTTGGGATTCACTGTGGTGTTGCTAGAAAATTGTCCCGATTGGTGTTGATTTCCTACAACTGCAGCCAGTTCTCCCAACTTCTTCTCGAACATCTTCCTTTGTACACTCATAGGACCCACAGTATTCTCCAACTTCTCCACTCTAGCTTGCAACTCCCCCATGAACTTGTCAGTCTTTCCTATAAATGCCATCAACAAGTCATCCATCTTCGACTTATTCTCTTGGTAGAACTGATTTCCCCCTCGGTGATTGTTGTTCTCATAGCCGCCTCTCTAGTTGATATAGTTGACATCTTCCACTACTTGGTTCATGGGAGGATTCGCAGTCTGCTGAGACATGGCATCAAATCTACTATTGATAGTAGCATTCAGAGTAGACAGCTGGGCTGCAAGCTTGGAAATAGGATCATTGTCACCAACAGCTGTTGACCTCTTCATTATCTTCACTTGTCGATCACCGATCTATTGGTAGCTGTTTGTAGCCATGTCTTCAATGATTGACACAGCTTGATCGTGTCCTTTGTTTAACAGTGAGCCACCCGCAGAGACATCCAGAAGTCTTTTAATCTCCATGTCGCATCCATTGTAGAAGATACAAACTTGGTGATCCACCCTGAATCCATGATTGGGACACTTCCTCAGCATGTTCCAAAATCGCTCCCTAGCCTCATACAAAGTTTCATCCTCGTACTAACGAAACTGTGTAATTTCACCTTTAAGCTTGAGAGTTATACCAGGGGAAAGAATTTGTGTAGGAACTTGTGTGCTAATCTTTCCCAACTCTCAATGGATCTGGTATCTAGAGATTGATACCATAGCTTAGCCGTATCCCGTAGAGAGAATGAGATTAGGCGTAAGTGAATGGCATCATCGGGGACTCCATTCATCTTTACAGTGCTGCATATCTCTAAAAATTACGTCAGATGCGCATCCGGATCTTCAATGGCCTGTCCTCCATATTAGTTTTGCTGAACCATGGAGACCAACCCCGATTTCAACTCGTAGTTATTCGCATTGATCTTTGGGCCAGGAATGTCTCCGTGGTTGAGTACTGGAACAAAGAGTTCATTTTTTTTTCAATACTTGGACTCTTTGAGTAACTTTTTCTCTCTGTTTTTTTTAGAGTTTATAAGGGTATGTAACATATTCAACACAAAACTAACATAATTATGCCACCATCCAAACTCCAACTTCAACAATCATTCTCAATCACTTTTAATTCCCCAACCCAATGTATAACAAAGAAAATCAAGTCTCAAGGCTCAATTGGGCAAACAAAGGATTAAGAATTTATGGAAAAATTAAATCAATGATAGAATAGCTAGATAAACATGGCATTTAATCATGTTCAAGTCTTTAGCACACTAATGTAGTCTCAAGAAAGGCAACCAAGCGAGTTCTAGAGATTAACAACTACAAATGATTACCACACAGGAAAGAAATAATATTGTAAAACAAAGCAATCTTTTAGGCTCAAAAGCTCACATGGATAAAATATAAAAATCAAGAGGCAAAAATTACAAAATTTATCAAGATTAAAATCAACAAATCATATCATGCTCTCATGTAAAATTTCCAATACCAAATAACTTATCATAGGCACATAATTGATCCATACTATACAATTTTCGAAAGTTAAGACCAATCAAGACCAAAACCACTTCCGACTAAACCTAATAAAGAAATAAACATGCAAAAATCCTATAAAAATAAAAAATAAAAAATTTTATCAAAAATTTAAAGTAAAAAAATTCTAATGCAAATGCAACACAAAAATCCAAGATAACCGGACTTCCCTCCACCCAAACTTATTCAAAATCATGTAAGAATAAGTTGAAAAGAAGAAAGTGGTCTACCTTGGATGAACTCACAGATGGCTAAGGTAGATCTGTTGGCACTCGATGCCACAGTTGTTGCCCTTTCTTCAACTTCTTAGCTCCAATTCTAGCTGCAAAATTAGGATAAAAAATCCTATAATCATTATCTGGTGGTTCCTCTTGTTGCTGGATTTCATGATGGCTCCTCACATCCATTGATAGCATAGATAATGCTGGACATTCTTCTAAGCTCTTTTGTCGGCATTCCACGTGAACATCTCCCTCATCATGGATGGAAAATTTTATGCTCTCTTCATGAACTCGTAGAGTGAGTTCACAACTATTCATGTCCACCACAACTCTTGCAGTTTTCATAAATGCACTTCCCATGATCAACAGTACACTTGCATCCTCCTGCATATCAAGCACAACAAAATCAACAGAAATAACAAAATCTCGTACCTTAACCAAGACGTCCTCCACAATCCCCTTAGGATATGTAACTGATCGATCTGCCATGTGAAAAGAAATAGAAGTTGGCTGGAGTGTTCCAATGGCGAGCTTCTTGAAGATAGAATATGTCATCAAATTGATGCTAGCTCCAAGGTCACATAAAGCTCTTCCATAAAATTTCTTTCCAATTTCACACGGGATGGCGAATCTTCCCGGATCTTTGAGCTTTGCAGGCAACTTCCTTTGAATGAGGGTACTGGATTCTTCAGTAAGATACACAGTCTCAAACTCCTCCAATTTCCTCTTCTTGGACACCATGTCTTTGAGCAATTTTGCATAATTGGGCATCATTTCCAAAACTTCCACAAGAGGCAAATTGATGCTGACCTTCCATAAGTTTTCTCAGAACTTGGAAAACTGCTCATCTAGCTTTGTCTTCTGAAATCTCTGAGGAAAAGGCATGGAAATAGTGGGAGGAAAAGTAGATGCAAAAGATGGCTTACTTGGTGAGTTCTTGATTTCTTTAGGCACCTCTTTCTTTGGCAGCTGCTTTTCTAATGGAATCTATTCATTTTCAAGACTTATTAGATCATCCATAGGAACCTTCGGCTCTTCATAAGACCTCCCACTTCTCAAAGAAATGGCATTGCACTGCTCCTTGGGATTCACTGTGGTGTTGCTAGAAAATTGTCCCGATTGGTGTTGATTTCCTACAACTGCAGCCAGTTCTCCCAACTTCTTCTCGAACATCTTCCTTTGTACACTCATAGGACCCACAGTATTCTCCAACTTCTCTACTCTAGCTTGCAACTCCCCCATGAACTTGTCAGTCTTTCCTATAAATGCCATCAACAAGTCATCCATCTTCGACTTATTCTCTTGGTAGAACTGATTTCCCCCTCGGTGATTGTTGTTCTCATAGCCGCCTCTCTAGTTGATATAGTTGACATCTTCCACTACTTGGTTCATGGGAGGATTCGCAGTCTGCTGAGACATGGCATCAAATCTACTATTGATAGTAGCATTCAGAGTAGACAGCTGGGCTGCAATCTTGGAAATAGGATCATTGTCACCAACAGCTGTTGACCTCTTCATTATCTTCACTTGTCGATCACCGATCTATTGGTAGCTGTTTGTAGCCATGTCTTCAATGATTGACACAGCTTGATCGTGTCCTTTGTTTAACAGTGAGCCACCCGCAGAGACATCCAGAAGTCTTTTAATCTCCATGTCGCATCCATTGTAGAAGATACAAACTTGGTGATCCACCCTGAATCCATGATTGGGACACTTCCTCAGCATGTTCCAAAATCGCTCCCTAGCCTCATACAAAGTTTCATCCTCGTACTAACGAAACTGTGTAATTTCACCTTTAAGCTTGAGAGTTATACCAGGGGAAAGAATTTGTGTAGGAACTTGTGTGCTAATCTTTCCCAACTCTCAATGGATCTGGTATCTAGAGATTGATACCATAGCTTAGCCGTATCCCGTAGAGAGAATGAGATTAGGCGTAAGTGAATGGCATCATCGGGGACTCCATTCATCTTTACAGTGCTGCATATCTCTAAAAATTACGTCAGATGCGCATCCGGATCTTCAATGGCCTGTCCTCCATATTAGTTTTGCTGAACCATGGAGACCAACCCCGATTTCAACTCGTAGTTATTCGCATTGATCTTTGGGCCAGGAATGTCTCCGTGGTTGAGTACTGGAACAAAGAGCTCATTAATTGGAGAGGGCTCTACAGCTCTAGCGTCTCTCGATCTTTGACCCTTTTTTCCACTGCATCAAGCTATTGTTGGAGTCGAAGAATCACGACATTATTATCCTCTACATCAGCCATTCTTCTTTTCTCGGCGTTGTTTCGACGACATGTAGCTTTTAATTCAGGATTAATAGGATCTAAAGAGGCTCTCTGAGAACGTGTAAGCATACACTACCTGCACACACCAAGAAAAAGTGAGAAACAAAAATTAAAACTGAAAATAAAATCAAATAAAAATAAAAAACAAAAATTAAAATAAAAATAAAAATTAAAGCCTAAATTAGAACCGAAAATATTATCACAATATCAAAAATTAATTCAATTAATCCCCAGCAACGGCGACAAAAACTTGTTCGACAAAATATTGACTACCCGCAAGTGCACGGTGTAGCTGTGTACAATGATGAGTAAGGTCGTATTCCACAGAGGCTAATGATTAATATATGCGTGAGTATTGCAACGTCAACTTCAACTTCCTAACACTATTTAGGCAACACATCAAAAGATTTTAATTTAATTAACTAATTAAACAAAAAATTAAATAAAGCAAATAAAAGATGAACAGATGGGACTCGGGTCTAAATTCAGAGGGAAATAAATATTCTAGGATTTTGATTTCATTGATTTATACATACAATGTCAATTCAATTATAGAATTTATCCACGATTCGACTTTTATTAGGACAATCACTCATTTAGTTTAAACCTTCTCTCAAAGTGCTTAAATCGTAGATTACATGCTAGAATTAATGTGTCCATTCAATTACTAACATGCAACTCCTAAAAGTTCCCAGGATTTATTGTCCTCACAATTAACCTCAAATATCTCGATTGGTATTGATTAATGTGCTTTGTGGTCTTGTGTTCAAGTGTTAAAACTCCTCTCTCGATTTATGAATTAACATAACAAATGATGCTATCATGGTGATCAATTAATCAAGCAAACAAGACGAAGAACACGAAGAATAAAAGAGGAATAAAAAATCATATAATTAAATATCCATCGTACTTCAAAATTAACTACTATCAAACCCTAGAATACTAGAGAATTAGTTACTCATAATTAAATAAATAGCTAAAATCAATCCAAGAGAACATATTGTTTGGAATAAAAAACAAGATATAACCCGGAGGATAAATCTTGATCTTGATCTTCAACTTGTTCTTCTCTTACTCTTCAATTTTTATCTTTTGGAGAGGAATATGGTGTGTGTTGTTGTGGTTTTTGATGTTATGGTAGGGTTTGTGATGCTAATTTTCGTGCTTGAGAAGATATATATAGTTTAGGAAGTATCCCAGTCGAAAAAGGAAAGAA
Source organism: Perilla frutescens (assembly GCA_026008535.1). Classification (NCBI taxonomy): domain Eukaryota; kingdom Viridiplantae; phylum Streptophyta; class Magnoliopsida; order Lamiales; family Lamiaceae; genus Perilla; species Perilla frutescens. The sequence continues at coordinate 24,265,585 of BRKX01000005.1, forward strand.
AACAGGCCAAAATCGGATCCCAGGGCTCGATTCGCGACCTCGCTCCCGATCGGGTCGGTCGCGGGTCCATCTCGGGTCATTTTCTACACACTCGCGACAGAGAGGGAGGTCCAGAGAACAAAATTCGCGACCCCAGTCGTGAATAATCCAACTAGTCGCGGGTCCACGTGGCAGTTCGGCAAACTTTCACTGTTTTGCTTCGTTCTCACTCGTTTCTCATCCGATTGACCCAATTCTTTTTGCAACGTGTTCCTAACTTGATTCCCTATCTTTATAGGGTCTTCCTAAGCTCATTTGAAGTTCACACAAAAATTTTCATTAATTCCCTTCACAACGAACAAACACGTGACATTGCACGAAACATAGAAAACTATGCAAAACTTATCCCTTCATACATATATTGTCCATCAAATACCACTCAAACGAACCTCAAAACACATGCAAAATATAAGGTTATCAACTAGCTAGAGAGAGAGAGAGAGAGAGCAACCATGGCCAATAACACCACTGAAGGAGTCATAACGTGCAAATGTATGTGATTTCATTTCATCCATAAAAAAATTCATAAATTTTGAATACAGGTCTCAACCTAAGTGTAGCTGTGATAATTAAATTTTTGTTGCAGCAATTGTAGCATGGACCGCGTTTGAGCCACAGAAGTCGGAAGAAATTCGAGTCGAACCACAAAAATTGACTGAAGTTAGGATCAATTTGTTGTATGCCAACATGTGCCATATAGATTTCATATTTTGGACAGGAAAACTTCATGTAAGAAAATTAGTTTTTGTAATAATACAAGTTTGTTTGATTGTTGTTTTTATTTACAAGGAAGTAATAATGACGCAAGGTTTGTTTAAGTGCAACTGCTGTTTTATGTCTCCCTGTTCTTCATCAATCATCTCATTTTTGTTTCTTGTGTCATGTTCGTGTTTTAGAATTTGTTCCCTCTCGGATAGTTCATAACAAAAAAACGTGTTCTAGCGACGGAGTCCATCGTTAATCCATGACGATCTGCCCACCGTTATTAGTTTGAGGAATAAACTATAGCGGGAATGGTTCGTACCTTAATTTTATGATGGACTTACGGCGGTTCTATAGTCCGTGGATTTAGTCATTTAATGACGTAAAATATCCTTCGTTAATTATTAATTAACTTAATTAGTTAACAACGGACACCAATCCGTCATTAATGAGTTACGACGGACTTACGATGGTTATTATATCTACAAGATTTTTTGTTTATAGACAACACATTATAGGCGACGTGTATTGATTCAGTAGTTGTCTATTACAGCATAGACGACGTGCATACACAAAACCGTTGTCTATCACTACTTTTCTTAATTTATTTTTTATTTTTTAATGTTGCATAGCATTCTCTATTGGGATATAGACAACGTTCATAGTGATCATGTTGTCTATTGCCGCTCCTTATTAAAACGACATCATTTCCATTTAGGATATCACCTCTCTAAACACAAGAGTTGGAAAAACTCCAATCTTCTTCTAACCCTAATCAAGCGCCGCTTTCATCACCGCTTCAACCCTTTCCTCATCGTTGCCCTTCCCTTCATTATCGTTGCCTCTCACCGTCGTTGCCCCTTCACCGTTCCACACTGGAGAATTGAAAATTAACTGGGCAAATTGATTTAATGGAACTATTAGAGAATGGAGATCTCATATGTGTGGGCCGCCCCCAAGAAATCTTCCATTACCGTCTCCAAGCATTTTGAAATTATGGTATGCATTTATATTATTTGTTCTATCCTTAATTTTTGGATTCCATAATTGAGAGGTATCAGTGTGAAAAGAGAACAATACAAAAATAAGAAAAGCAGATCGTGGAAGACAACAATTTTTTAAGTTATATTCAACCAAAGTTCTTTTATGAAACAAAACTTGAAATGTACTTTTTGAATCTAGTTTTTTTTTTTATGCTTGTATCTGACGGTCAATTTTTATTTAAAGGTAGTTCACTGCTATAAAATTTTAAAATGTTATGCACCAATATGTGAGTTGGAGGTGTTGGGGTGAATCTTCAAGCTGCTAATACAGTGATAATTTTTTTTTATACAAATAGGAATCCCCAGATTATATCAAATTCTTTTTTCCTTTGTAGTGACACTTCTAAACTTTAAGTTTAAAATGAAGTCTTATTCTATAATGTTTATGTTTGTTCAGGCTGATTTGCAAGCACAGGCTAGGGCTCATAGGATTGGACAAAAGAAAGTTGCCCTTGTTCTTCGTATGGAAACTGTAAATACTTCAATTCCTAAACTCAAGTAACTTTTTAGTTATTTCTTCTGTTAATTAGTTGTATTGTCATAGAGACTAAATTTTCTTACTGGTAATTGAGATAAACTTAATAGTATTTGCTAATCAATCTCATTCTTTTCAGCTTTTAAGTATTTGATTATTTTCAATTTTATTTTGATTCCATTATCGATATACTGAAAATCGGGAATATAGTTTAACCCCAAATTATCGATTTAACCCCAAATTGACTCGATCAGAAACCTGAGCAATTCAACTCGGATTAAGCTTAAATTTTAACACAAGGTACAATCTGAAGTCATGAAAAACATATCCAAAAATCAGCAAATTCGCACGAGTAGATTTGGATTTTGCACGGTGGTCAATTTTCAGACTGTCTAGGGTTTATAAATGGATCCAAGGCTTGTATGGAGGGTTTCTGGACTTGGGAACCTATGTGGATGAATATGGTGATGCTAGGGTGGATATGGAACGTGTATAATGGCTGTGGAGGTGAGGAAAGGCGTGGTGATGATAAAAACGAAATTAGAGTTATGAATCTTACCAGAAACGAATCCCAGATCGACAAGAATCCGAAACGCGTCTATGGAGTAAGCTTTGCGGCTGCCTACTACTAGATATCCGAATGCGATAAAAGATTTCAAGCTTGGAGATGCCAATCAACAAACTCTACCGAAGAACCGATTTGTTGTGTGAGACAAGAGAATAGCGTAAAAGCTATTTTCATTCATTCAAGTCTGCGTAAACAACGTCTGGAATAATCATAAATACCTAAGGGGCGAAATTATCAAGTATTGGGCTGGATAATTTCAAAAATAAAATAAATAACTAAAGGCCCAATTTTTCTAACCATAATTTGGGCATCTAATTAAATTAAAATACTGGATCCAATTAAAGAAAACAACTTAACAATTAATAAAAACTACACGGCCAAACTAAAAATAAATAAATAAATTCGAACATGGCCGGGGCTTCTTCACTCCTCAATGCTCGTCAAATTTACCAACTTGTGCTGTCGGAATTCAGCTCCATCATCTTCCAATTTCTTTCCAACATAGCACTGTAAATATCCTTGCAGCTTCTTGGAACGTAAGCGCGTCACTGGAACTATCAGCTGCAACTCCGGGTTTAGTTCCTCAATACTCATCCCCGTCTCATCAGCTTGCTAGAATTGTCTTAATTTTTCTAATTCTTTTATCAGAATTTTATAGAGTGAGAGTACATATTTCATGTACTGGGACTTGTTTCAGCTCTGCCTTCTTTTATAAGGACAATGATATAGACTTTAACATATTTTCATTTCGTATTGTTAATTTGTATAACATTTTTTCCTCTTAGTCTTTTCCAGACAGATAGCAGCTTGTGTTGGAAAGATTATTATTAGGTAAAAGTAAGTAATTTATTGCTAAACTAATTCACCATATAACATTTATATAAACAATCATCTCTTTAATATGCTTTCATTTGTTTATGTGAGATTCTATATGAGACTATGCAATAAGAATTCTGGTCACATGCATAGCATTATCAAATGATGTGTGATGGAAGATTACAGAAAAATTCCTTAAAATTGAGTAGAATAAATTATTAGCTTGTGCCAAAAATGAACGTATGAACTAATGTGCTTGTGCTAACTTATGTTTTGTTTTACTTTATTCTTTTAGCATGTAAACTAATGTGGTAGCTTATGTTTTGTTTTACTTTATTTTTTTCATTCATGATTCTTCGCAACTAATGACATTATGATTTAGACTAAGTATTTTTCTTTCCACTACTAGTGTACATCAACCAAAACTGAGCATGAACTTCATTGCATAAATTTTCACATATGGAAATCTATGGCAGTATGTCTATATGTGTACTCATTAGTTTTGTATTTTTTTTATTTTTATTTTTTGTAGGCACAAACTTAGAGACCACTTGGTGAAATTTTAGATGGTGTTTGCTTATGTCTCTAGTTGCTTACAAAGAGGATATAATGAGCTTGTTGATATATATATATATATATATATATGCATTCAGTTTGTGCTTGCCAGAGTTAATTAGCTAGTGACCCTTGAGTATCAATACATTGAATGTGTCATTTTCCTTTTGATGAAATTCATTTTGTTATGTATTTGTTTAATTTGTGAAAGTTTCAGCATTTAGGTGAAATCTTGATGGAAGTTGGGTGGTTGATTTTGCTAGGATGGTGATGCTTAAAGTACGTATCGACCCAATTGACGAACGAACTTGAAGAATGGAGATGAAGTCTATGAAATTTTGGAGGAGTTGCATGTAGTTTGTAATTTTTAATCTTAATATTTGTTACTTGGACGAATTAATTTGATAGAACTTTTCCTTATTAATATACTTGTTGCTTGGATAAGTTTATGGTTTATGTATACATTGTAATTTATATGATTAAATATAATTTATTAGAGATATTTTATATTTTTGTTATTTTTTGAAATATTCTAAGTTTGTTGTAACAATATAAACAAAATAGGAATAAATAAATAAAATTAAAATAGTTGAAAAATGACAACGGTTCAAAAACTGTTGTCTATTAATGATCAGACAATGATTTTTCTGCGTTGTATTTAACCACATTATAGTTGTCTATAACATGATAGACAACGCAATTTCAACGTTGTCTATAGCCATATGACCGTTGTCTATAATATGATGATAGACAACGCAGTTTGCGTGTCGTCTTTAACTGTACAACCGTTGTCTATAACTTAATAGACAACGCGTTTTCCGCGTTATCTTTAACCTTGTCCTTATAGACAACACTATTGTAGACAACGCTCGATTTTCTAAAAGACAACGCGAATTCCGTGTCATCTATTACTATTTTTCTTGTATTTACATCGCTAAGACTAACAACAGAATGGAATCCATTGTTATTTGTTTATTTATTCATTTTTTATTTAATTAATATAATTAATAACAAATGTATTCGTCGTAAGTCCATCGTTAAATTTTTTTAAAAGGGAATCCCTAACTCTCTTTCTTCCCTCTATGCTCACAACCCTAATTACGAAACTCGTTGTCCCTCCCTATTGCTCCCCACCGCCTGCTCCTTCCCCTCCCCGTCCCCACCGCACGTCTCTCCCTCTGTATCTCTCTCTCTCACGCAAGCCTCACTGCTCCCCGCCGCGGCGCAGACGCCTTTACCTCTGAAGATAAGCCCCCGCCGCCCTATGGCCGTTGCGCAGCTCTCCGTCTCCCTCTCTTAATTTAAAAAAAGAATTTGAGGGGGTCCATGGCACTTTTGTTGGGGTTTTTTCGAATTGAACCACCGCAGGATCTAATTGGATGTTCATTAATCTTAATGTCATGTAGATCATAAATTCATGCATCTCATATGTTTTAATTAACCGAGTTCAATTAACATGCAAATCCGGTTTAAACGATTCTACTAAAGCGGAAACTTAGAAATCGAAAAATGACTTACAAATCAAACGACAGGTGGAGGACAAGATTAAAGGTCTAATCTTGTTGTTGTGTATGATGATGATCGGCGCCCACTAATGCTATTCCACTCCTTGATCTTCTGTTGTATTCCCGGACTGAATCTAGTTTCAGGGTGGGCTGAAATCTACTAGATCGGTATGGAATCTGTGGAGACAAAGAGAACATAAGAGGAGCTGATCTGTTACCCCAAAATTTCATCCCCCACCCTCTTATATATAAGGGGTTGGGCAAAATTTCAGTGTCCTAACCCTACTGGGTTTGAGCCTCTATCTCTTTTTCCATCTCCAGTCCATTAAAGTCATATTGGGCTACAACAGGGATCTAGAAGAATATTAAATTGGCCTGCTAATTTATTTAATTTCCAATATCCAATAAACTTAGGATATTATTAAATAAATTAAGTACTATTTTTATTCCACTAAAGAAATAATACTGACCTACGAATTTAATACATATTTCTGAATATGCTTTCTCCTTTAGTCCAGCCATTCCCCGTGTTTAAGATATAATGCCCATTAATTAATTATGTAAGCTTCTGACAGCTATAATTAATTAATATCTTATCCTTGAGTAGTACCACACAAGCTTTACTCATGCACGGAATAAACTCCACCTGCAGGGTTTCAGTATGAACTTGCATTTCCTTAAAGGGACACCATCAACCTGGCGCACCAGGACACGGTGCCCCTACATATTGCACGACCCATCATAAGTGTAAATGTCACAACCCAAGATATCGAGATTATTGATCCTTTGAAATAATCTCACCCTTTGATAAATCAAAGCTGCAAACACTACACGTATATGTCCGTCAACATATAGGGGTTAAGAACCCGAACTCTGTGGATTCTTATTCTCTCATTTAAGGTCAGAATAGAGAATAGAATCCTAAGTAGATCCTCCTCAATACACTTGACCGTGTATTAGAATAATCAGTTAGTCAAGACAAACTAACTATCAGATTATTCTACGGTGTACCGATAGCAGGTTTAGTGCCATCTAGACCGTGAGCCTTTTAATATATTACAAGGAACCGATGATATGATCTAACCGTGTGTTTACCCACACCATATCATCTACAACGCAAATATAGTGAACATGCATGTAAAATATAACAATTTAAATGCAAACAGTGACTACAATTGTATTCATTCTATATCATCATCAAACCATTATCAATAAAGTATACAAAAGACAGGTCTTCTAGTATACAAAACCAACAATCTCCCACTTATACTTGAAGCATGTCTTTCAAATATAAAATAAACTGGCTAACTCTCCAACTCTAACTAAAATCTCAAACGGCAACCTCGGGTCTGCATCTCACTCCCATTTTCTCCACGTGACCGTAGAAGGTCTTAGCTTGAAGGCTCTTCATGAATGGATCAACTAAATTGTACTTCGATGCAATCTTGACCACTTCCGCATCTCGTCTCTTAACGATTTCTCGTATAAGATGGTACTTTCTCTCTATGTGTTTACTTACCTTATGGGCTCTGGGTTCCTTCGAATTTGCCACTGCACCCCAATTATCACAATATACTGTGATACTCTTAGGCAAATCTGGAACCACGCTCAAGTCCAACAAGAAGCTCTTCAGCCAGACGGCCTCTTTTGCAGCCTCAGAGGCAACTACATATTCGGCCTTCATGGTGGAATCCGCAATGCATTTCTGCTTTATGCTCCACCATGCAATGGCTCCGCCTCCCAAGGTAAACACATAGCCTGAGGTAGATTTACTCTAATCTTTATCGGATTGAAAATTTGAGTCCGTGTAACCCAAAGGCACTAGACTATCAAAACGGTATACCAACATATAATCTCGAGTCCTTTTCAGGTACTTGAGTATATTCATAACCGCAGTCCAGTGACCTTGTCCAGGGTGAGACTGATATCTGCTTACCATGCCGACTGCATAGCATATATCAGGTCTAGTGCATAGCATAGCATAGCATACATAAGACTTCCCACAGCCGAAGCATATGGAACGCCCTTCATCTCATCTATCTCAGCCTGTGTGTGGGGACACATATCCTTGGATAGATGAATTCCATGCCTGAAAGGTATAAAACCTTTCTTGGAATCCTGCATGTTAAACCTAGCTAGCACTATGTCGATATATGTCGCCTGGGATAAGCACAACATCCTTTTCTGGCGATCTCGAATTATCTTGATGCCAAGGATGTGTCCGGCTTCTCCTAGATCTTTCATATCGAACTGCTTGGACAACCACACCCTTATGTTAGATAATACTTTCTTACTGTTTCCAATAAGTAAGATATCATCAACATATAGCACGAGGAAAGCCACCACATTTCTGTCACTCTTCTTGTACACACAGCTCTCATCCGGACATTGCACGAATCCATATGACTGGATAACCTCGTCAAATCGGATGTTCTAAGACCTTGACGCCTGCTTAAGTCCATAAATGGATCTCTTAAGCTTGCACACTAAGTGCTCTTGGCCTTTAGCAATGAAACCTTCTGGTTGCTTCATGGGGATGTTTTCCTCAAGACTTCCATTCAGGAAAGCTGTCTTGACATCCATCTACCAAATCTCATAATCCAAATGAGCGGCTATAGATAAGAGAATCCGGATTGACTTAAGCATGGCTACCGTCGAAAAGGTTTCCTCATAATCGATCCCTTCTTTCTGAGTGTACCCTTTCGCCACCAATCTTGCCTTGAAGGTTTCAACCTTCCCGTCAGCTCCTCTCTTGCGTTTGTAAACCCACTTACACCCAATGGGTTTTACCCCATCTTGTGGTTCTACAAGCTCCCAGACTTGATTGTGATCCATAGATCCAATCTCAGACTCCATTGCAACTTTCCAAGTATCTGCATCTTTGTCTTGGATCGCTTCATCGTAGGTCCTGGGATCCAATTCATTTAGTCCTTCAGGGAAATCTGAAGATTCACCCAAACCAATGAATCTGTCAGGTTGGCGTACAACCCTCCCACTGCGACGAGGCAATTCTTGTACTTCTGTGACACGTTGTGCAGTAATTTATGGTTCCTCTTCTTGTATTGTTGGTGTCAGATTCGAATTTTCCCCTCGAAGTTCCTCGAGTACTATCTCACTTCTTGGCTTGTGATTTATTACATAGTCTTCCTCTAAGAATCGAGCATTGGTACTCACAATGATCTTCTGATCCTTAGGACTATAAAATAATCCACCTTTCGTTCCTTTGCGATATCCAACAAACAGTCTAACATCCGTACGTGGTGCCAGCTTATCAGCTTTCTTATCCAGCACATATGCTGGACTACCCCAAATCTGAAAATGTGCAAGACTGGGCTTTCGTCCAGTCCAAAGTTTTGTGGGTATAGATGGGACTGATTTTGATGGAACCACGTTAAGAATATAGGCTGCCGTTTCTAAGGCATATCGCCAAAACGAAATGGGCAGATCTGAATAGCTCATCATCGATCTAACCATCTCTAACAATGTTCTGTTCCTTCTCTCCGCCACGCCATTTTGCTGTGGCGTTCCTGGCGCAGTCAACTAGGATGTAATCCCATTCTCTACTAAGTAGAACCTAAATTCATTCGAGAGGTACTCACCACCACGATCAGACCGTAGTGATTTGATACTTTTACCTGTACATTTTTCCACTTCCGCTCTGAACTCTTTGAAAGTCTTAAATGATTCTGACTTGCGGCGTAACAGGTATATGTATCCATTCCTTGAGTAATCATCAATGAACGTGATGAAATACTCGTACCCTCCTCGAGCCTGAACTGACATAGGGCCACATAAATTAGAGTGAATCAAATCTAATACCTCTTCAGATCTATTCCCTTTATCCTTAAAGGGTCGCTTGGTCATCTTACATTCCAAACAGGATTCACACAAAGGGAACGATTCTAGGACCAATGAAGATAAGGGCCCATCGTTTACTAGTCTTTGTATCTGCTTAAGGTTAATATGGCCGAGCCTAAGATGCCAAAGATAGGTTTGATTCATTTCTGAAGGTTCTTTTCGTTTGTTAGGGTTTATGACCGATGTATTCAGTAAAAGCATTTGCGTAGTGTTTTACATAGGATTAAGTAAATAAAGATACCCATCCAATGTGCCAGAACAGATAAAACGTTTATCACTAAAGATAACAACCTTGTTTATCAATAGAAATAGAATATCCATCCATAAAAAGTTTAGAAACTGAAATCAAGTTTCGCCTAAAACCAGGCACATAAAGGCAATCCTTTAAAACTAAAATCCTATCACTACTAAAAGATAAGGTTATGTCTCCCACTGCAACTGCCGCCACTTTCATAGCATTGCCCATGTAGACTGAAATCTCTCCATCACTCAGCTGTCTTTTTGCTAGGAACCCCTGTAAAGACATGCAAACATGATCAGTAGCTCCAGTATCTACTACCCATGACTGAGTAGAACAAGTAGCTAAACATGTTTCAACAACAAGAGATTGAGAGGTACCCTTTTTCTTTTTCTTGTTAGCATAATCTGCTTTCCAGTGACCTGGTTGGCCGCACTTGAAACACTTTGTCTTTGACTTAAATTACTCGGGAGGAATCTTAGTCTTGGACTTCTTTACCTTGGGCGCCCCCTCTGCAGCTTTCTTGGGTGCGTTCTTCTTCTTCCTTTTAGTACCGGAAGAAGATGCCCTATTTTCAGCTAAGTGTGCCTCCGGATTTCCTTTTTGAAGTAACTCAGCCGCCTGAAGATCCATGAGCAGTTCAGTCAGGCTGACATCCCTTTTAATCATGTTAAAGTTCAGCCTAAACTGCTCAAACCTCGAGGACAAGCTATGAAGAACAATGTCGATTTGGGAATCGCCATCCAGCTCTCCACCCAAAGTCTCGATCTCAGCCAGATGCCCCATCATCGTGAGAGCGTGATCCCTTATAGGTGTGGAGTCAGACATCCTCGCATCCATTAGCTTCTTCATTGCCAAATAGCGTGCCGAGCGGTTCTGATGACCGAAGAGCTGCCTAAGGTTGTACGTGATATCATAAGCAGTTTTCATAGGTTCATGTTGATGTTGCAACATATTCGACATGGATGCCAGAATGTAACAGTGCGCTATCTCATTAGACCTAACCCACTTATCATATGCAACCTTTTGGGCTTCGTCAGAACCCTCATCTGTCTTTTGAGGACATACCTCTTCAAGATTTAATTTGGAAATTAAAATAATTATCCACCAAATTTAATCTTGATAAATCTCGAAAATCCCTTAAGAATAAATCTGGAAATTTGTTATAATTATCCACCAAATTTATTTCCTAATTTTCGGATAACACCCTAATTAATTAATATTTGAAAATCTTGATATAGATCAAAAATCTATTCCAAATATTAGGATAGGATAGGATCGAAAATTACAAAGATAAAATTTGGAAATTTGATCCACTTTAAATTCCATCCAAATTTAAATCTTATCTTCAATCCTATCTAGATTAGAATTAAGTAATTTATGATATACACCAAAAAATTACTTTTCCAATTCTTATCTACAAGATTTTCGAAAATTTCAAGATATTAAATCTGGAAATTTGATCCACTTCAAACTTTCCAAATTTAAAATCCATTTTCAAATCTTTTTGGATTAGAATTAGATAACTATTGATATATATAAAAAATTACCTTATCCAATTCAAATCTTTGTAGATTTCGAAAATCACAAGAAGATTAAATCTGGAAATTTGATCCACTTCAAATTCTATCCAAATCTAATATTCTATTTTCAAATCTATCTAGATTAGAATTAGGTAACTTTAAGATAAACATCAAAAATACCAAATCTAATTTTAATACACATTATTATCGAAAACCACCTATTAAATAAATCTGGAAATTTGATTTACATCAAAATCTTCTCCAAATTTATCTATAGGATCGAAAATAACACAGAACAAATTAGGGAATTTAATACATCAAAATTTCGAAAATTTTGATCCAATAATTTTCGAATACCCATTAAAATAAATCTGGAAATTTTGAACTCATCAAAAATCTATTCCAAATCCAATTTTAATATAATCGAAAATTACAGCAAACCTCAAAACTAGAATTTTCGAACTACATCAAAAATTCATTCAAGTTTTGAATACTACCATTCGAAATACATTAGCATATAAATCTGAAAATTTAAGCCACATAAATATTTCATCAAATTTATACATATATTTCGAATTAATCCTAGGATTAAATCTAGAACAGTGCCAAAACCCGCTCTGATACCAGTTGTTGGGGTTTTTTCGAATTGAACCACCGCAGGATCTAATTGGATGTTCATTAATCCTAATGTCATGTAGATCATAAATTCATGCATCTCATATGTTTTAATTAACCGAGTTCAGTTAACATGCAAATCCGGTTTAAACGATTCTACTAAAGCGGAAACATAGAAATCGAAAAATGACTTACAAATCAAACGACGGGTGGAGGACAAGATTGAAGGTCTAATCTTGTTGTTGTGTATGATGATGATCGGCGCCCACTAATGCTATTCCACTCCTTGATCTTCTGTTGTATTTCCGGACTGAATCTAGTTTCAAGGTGGGCTGAAATCTACTAGATCGGTATGGAATCTGTGGAGATAAAGAGAACATAAGAGGAGCTGATCTGTTATCCCAAAATTTCATCCCCCACCCTCTTATATATAAGGGGTTGGGCTAAATTTCAGTGTCCTAACCCTACTGGGTTTGGGCCTCTATCTCTTTTTCCATCTCCAGTCCATTAAAGTCATATTGGGCTACAACGGGGATCTTGAAGAATATTAAATTGGCCTGCTAATTTATTTAATTTCCAATATCCAATAAACTTAGGATATTATTAAATAAATTAAGTACTATTTTTATTCCACTAAAGAAATAATACTGACCTACCAATTTAATACATATTTCTGAATATGCTTTCTCCTTTAGTCTAGCCATTCCCCGTGTTTAAGATATAACGCCCATTAATTAATTATGTAAGCTTCTGACAGCAATAATTAATTAATATCTTATCCTTGAGTAGTACCACACAAGCTTTACTCATGCACGGAATAAATTCCACCTGCAGGGTTTCAGTATGAACATACATTTCCTCAAAGGGACACCATCAACCTGGCGCACCAGGACACGGTGCCCCTACATATTGCACGACCCATCATAAATGTAAATGTCACAACCCAAGATATCGAGATTATTAATCCTTTGAAAGAATCTCACCCTTTGATAAATCAAAGCTGCAAACACTACACGTATATGTCCGCCAACATATAGGGGTTAAGAACCCGAACTCTGTGGATTCTTATTCTTTCATTTAAGGTCAGAATAGAGAATAGAATCCTAAGTAGATCCTCCTCAATACACTTGACCGTGTATTAGAATAATCAGTTAGTCAAGACAAACTAACTATCAGATTATTTTATGGCGTACCGATAGCAGGTTCAGTGCCATCTAGACCGTGAGCCTTTTAATTCATTACAAGGAACCGATGATATGATCTAACCGTGTGTTTACGCACACCATATCATCTACAACGCAAGTATAGTGAACATGCATGTAAAATATAACAATTTAAATGCAAACAGTGACTGCAATTGTATTCATTCTATATCATCATAAAACCATTATCAATAAAGTATACAAAAGACAGGTCTTCTAGTATACAAAACCAACACCTTCTTGGCCCTTACATGGGTCTGCCTCCATACGGAATGATCCTAAATCTAGTGTACTGTAAAGTGGGCTAGCTTGGCTCAAGCGTGACTTAGTTTTCTTAAAAAACATGAGCTAAGTCCGACCCATGGGCCCATTTAGCTCGTATAAACCTGAATCTAAAGCCGTTGTTTTTCATGGGGTGGGTTCAATCCAGCTTGACCCATTTCACAATACGTATTTTCAAAACTTGAATTGGTAACGATCTTCCAAAAAATCGCTTTATGAAGAAATAATACAAATTGCATTAATTAATTTTACTATCATTTGAGGACCATAACCATAATAGATATGTATGTGTATGTGTGATTTTTAATTCGATTCCTCAACAAAACTAAATTCTTTTTATGATAGCTACACATTATTTTCATAATTATCTTATTTGATACTTTAAATAGTCGAAAATGAAACATAATAAACCACTTTAATTGGATTTCTATTAAATAGTTATGCACATTTTATTTATACATGTAAGATCTCATACGTTGAATTTTTATCCTACACTTCAAAGGCGAACAAAAAGATCAAAGCATATTTGAACATGTGCACATTCTGAAAATGGCAGTGTGATTGAAAGTGTTGGAGATAAAGTGAAAGGCCTCAAGGTAGGAGACACTGTGATGACACTCTATGTGGGAGAATGTGTAGAATGCTCAAATTGCAGGTTGGGGAAGTCTAACTTATGCTCCATGTATCCAGCGCATTTAACTGGCCCAATGTATGATGACTCATCAAGAATGTCTGTTAAGGGCCTAAAATCTACCACGCGTTTAGCTGTTCAACTTTGTCTGAATACACGGTTGTAGAATCGAACCTCGTGGTTAAGGTAGATCAGAGGATGTCTCTTCCCTATACCAGTTTTCTTTCTTGTGGTTTTACAACAGGATATGCAGCAGCCCGGAAAGAGTTCAAAGTTGAAAAAGGGATCAACTGTTGCTGTAATAGGACTTGGGGTAAACACACTAATTGAATTGGATCCTCTGTTTTACTCTATTTCCCCCTTCTCGCAGCATTGCTACAAGCTTATGTCAAATGAGGCTAACTTGTTTTTTCATGTTGGCATACGATCAGGGAGGAAGGGAGGTAGTCTTGGTCAGTGCAGGAGTTCAGACGACGGTGGAGCTCAACTACGTTAACCCGTCGGAGGGGAGGACCGTTAAGAGTACAACCTTTGGTGGTATAAGAATTCATTCGGATCTTCCTCAAATTGTTGAGAAATGTATCAACAAGGTATATACACTGTCTCGAATCATTATATTCTCAAGATTTTCGATTGTTGTAACATTTCATGTAAGAAGAATTATGCTGGTTTTTTTCCCCCCGTAGGAAATCGATCTTGACAAGCTCATAACTCATGAGGTTTCACTTGCTGATGTTAACAAAAGATTCATAAAAAATTACAAAATTAGAAAAAAAAAATTCCCCATATGATGGCATAGTGGTGGATTAAATAAAAGCAAAAACCTAAAAATACAAAAAACATATATCCTAATTATTCAACCACCAACATCTAATCAGAAAACATAAACTATCAATAAAAATATCATCTTTGAAGAAAGAACACATAAAAAAGACAAAAGAAGTTCAAAAATATATTGCAGAGAACTCTCAAATCTTATAAAATATATCTGTTAGAACCATAAAATCCACCAAAAATGAAACACTAAAAACCGACAGTATACGCAGAGATGAATAAAAAAAATATCAAATTGATCGTGATTACGTGAGAGGATCTAATAAAAAAAACTACAGCTCTAGACAAGCTTCAATCGTCAATGTTTTTCCTCATATTCAGATCTTCATCGTCGTTACCATTGTTGGATTTCATCCTATGGGTGGAAGGGCGGTATAGCAAAAGAGAGTGAGAAAGAGAGAGAGAGAGAGAGAGAGAGAGAGAGAGAAAGGGCGAGAGAGATCTACTTACTGATGAATGGAGAATGAGAAAGAAAATGAGAGCAGATTATTATATTACATAAATAACCATGCCTCCATAAAATTAGCTAAATATTAAAAAAATACCACCTTAATTTGTATATCATTTGGACCACTCATTTTTTCTAGATGGGTGGTGGGAGATTAGTTTATAGTTTACACATTAGGGAATGATTTACATTTGATACATTCCATATATATATATATATATATATATATGGGTGGGTTCAAATATGAATTAATTCTCATTTGGAAACTCAGGAACCAATCAAATTCGCTCATCTTGATGACATAGAGGATAAAAAAGTAGTGATGTAACCAATACGATGCAGAAGCTTAGAATCGAACACACGGCAACTAAAGGAAGGATTCAATCTAAATACAACTGAACAATAACAAATTAATAACCTCAATATACTGTACTAAATCAAGGAATTCGAATTCAACATGAATTAAACACAAAACAACCCAAATAACCTGTAAAACCCTAAATTAAAGACACGAACAGAAACCTATGCAAACGACCTCGGATTGAGCTCATATTTTAACACAAGGAACAATCTGTAGAGATTCAAAACATATCCAAAATTCAGCTAATTTGGCCAAGTGATTTAAGAGATCGAATGGTAGGAAGTTTCTGACCTGATTTAGGATTTTTAGACCTAAATCGATGAATCCGGGTTTTGATCTGAAGTGGGATGATTTTGACGGTGTTGATGATGATATGGGAGTGTTATGGACGTGGGTGGTGGCTGTGATGATGGTGGAAGGATCGATGATGAAGAAAAATGAAAAGGATAGGTGAAACTTACTCGAAACGAACCCCGAATCGATGAGAACTCGGAACGCGCCTATGGAGCAACCTTCAATGGCTGTCTAACCCAGTTACTACAAGACATCACGAACGAGACAATAGATTTCAAGTCTGGAATCGCTAGAACCAAACTCTACCAGAAGAACCGATGTTGTGTGAGACAAGAGAATAGCGTAAAAGCGCTGTTTTTCATTCAATCGAGTGTAACCAACAATAATGTCGATAATTATCTTAAATACTAACCTAGGGCACAAAATTCACAAGTCTTTGCGCTTGTAATTTCGAACTTATACTTAAAAATAAAATAAATAAATCCCTTGGCCCAATAACACCTAAACAAGTTGTGAAAATTGGGCTTCTAATTAAATTAAATTAAATAAACTATACTAAAGGATAAATAATTAAATCAAGCTGATTTAATTATGTAATGCACGTCCATGCATGGCCACGACCTCTCATCTACAATTCCAGGTTTAATTCCTCAGTGCTCATCCCGGTCTCATCATTCCCCTCTTCTTGAAAAGAATTCGTCCTCGAATTCGAACCACCTGGATCAAAGACGAACAGGAACTGACCATCAAAGTCTCTTGGAATAATTCGCACCAGGCACATTTTTAAAATCTTGAACTTGAACTTCCAGCTGGTGTCGAACACTTGCCACTTGAATTCCACGGCATACTCTAACTTGAAAACCCAAATTAAATCGGGTGACACATTGATTACCGATGGAACCTCTTCAACAACCTGTAAAATAAAAACATCATAAGAAATTGGTTGGAAAATAACATTAGAACTCGGCAACTCCTCCATGCTTGTTTGTTCGAGTTCTTTATCACCCACAACCAGTGCTCCATGGATGTCATTCTTTTCTTTATAACAAGGGTGGATCTCCATTAACTCTTCAACTATATTGGCATCCTTAATTGCGACAGTGATCCCCATTTCGGCTTCCTCAACTTCGGCTACTCTCTCCTCAGATGTAGCGTCGGTTAAGGGCTGTTCTAACTCGTCTTCACGGGTTTGACATATATGGCATTGTACGTCACAGGATGGACTCGGTGCGATAATGGGAGGCTGAAATGGTAGTGGTGTAGACTGTGCAACAATGGCCGACTGAACGGGTGGTGTAGACTGTGTAGGTAGTGTCAGTGTAGCAACGGGCGGCCGAATTATTGGTGGTGGTGGTGCATATACGGGTCTTGCAACGGGAGGCCTATAGCTGGACTGGGGAAGGTTTTGCGTGTAGTGCTGCACGATCTGATCTACTAACTTGACCATTAAATCCAGCTTGTCAAATATGGACTATGTACGGGATCCCATGCTTGAGTTCATAGTAACCTGCAAAGCAAAACAACAAAAGAAAACAAGAAACGAACCTCACAACCTCACTTTTCTCTCAATTGTTTTCACTCTTTTT
Source organism: Perilla frutescens (assembly GCA_026008535.1). Classification (NCBI taxonomy): domain Eukaryota; kingdom Viridiplantae; phylum Streptophyta; class Magnoliopsida; order Lamiales; family Lamiaceae; genus Perilla; species Perilla frutescens. The sequence continues at coordinate 24,283,160 of BRKX01000005.1, forward strand.
TCTTTTTCCTCTCGTGTATCACTCAAGTATGTATTGGTGCTTAGTGTGTGGAACCTGTGTGTATATGGTGGTCGGAACACTATCTTAGATGCAGCTCCTTTCGGCCGTCTCAAAAACTCGGACTAGTCGAACAAGAACATGCGATTTCACCTTGAAGATGATATAATTTGGCCAAAAGTACACGTAGGTCACAATAAAGGTGTGAGTCTTGTTCAGAACGTCATTCCACTTCCGGAATGGTATTATGAAGGAAAATCAGAGTTCTGGAATAAAATTGGTAGGGAAAACAAAATTGGCCGGAACTAGGAAGAAAATTAGGTGAATTTTCGTGGCTAGGCTAGATGAATGGGAATCGGCGAAATTATAGGGTATGAAGTGCTAAGAATTTGGATGAATATTGTACCAAAATAAGAGCAATAATTCAACAAGGAAACAAATCAAACCCAACTAGGAAACTACCAAACCAATCCCAAATCAACTAGGAAAGTACCAAAACCAATCCTAAATTAACTAGGACACAAATTTTGACCCTCTTCCCTACTAATACAGCTGATGCACGAAAATTTAGAGACTCCAACAAGCATGAACTCGATGCAATATGTCGTCCCCAATCGCTATTCGACGAAGAACCGCAAATCGCGACACAACAAAAGAAAAAGAAGAACAAAACTACCCAAACTCAACAAGACTAATCAAGAACTACCAAGAACTTCAAGAATGAATCAAGATACTCAAGAAACACGGTGAACACAATAGGGCTCGATCAACTTCTTTTTTTCCCTTTTTTTTTTCTTTTTTTTATCGAATTTTTTTTTTCTGCTGTTTTCTTTTTTTTTTTATACGATTTTTTTTCAATGGGATTGACTACTTTTTCCCCTACTGTGCCTCACACGGATTTGGATTGAACCATGACCAATGGAAGTTGACGTGGCTCTGATACCAAAAAGTATGATGTAACCAATACAATGCGGAAGCTTAGAATCGAACACACGGCAAATAAAGGAAGGATTCAATCTAAATACAACTGTACAATAACAAATTAATAACCTCAATATACTTTACTAAATCAAGGAATTCGAATTCAACAAGAATTAAACACAAAACAACCCAAATAACCCGTAAAACCCTAAATTAAAGACACGAACAGAAACCTATGAAAATGACCTCGGATTGAGCTCATATTTTAACACAAGGCACAATCTGTAGAGATGCAAAACATATCCAAAATTAAGCTAATTTGGCCAAGTGGTTTAATAGATCGAATGGTTGGAAGTTTCTGACCCGATTTAGGATTTTTAGACCTAAATCGATGAATCCGGGTTTCGATCTGAAGTGGGATGATTTTGAGGGTGTTTATGATGATATGGGAGTGTTATGGACGTGGGTGGTGGTTGTGAGGATGGTGGAAGGATAGATGATGAAGAAAAATGAAAAGGATAGGTGAAACTTACCCGAAACGAACCCCGAATTGACGAGAACTCGGAACGCGCCTATGGAGCAACCTTCAATGGCTGTCTAACCCGGATACTACAAGATATCATGAAAAAGACAATAGTTTTCAAGTCTGGAATCGCCAGAACCAAACTCTACCAGAAGAACCGATGTTGTGTGAGACAAGAGAATAGCGTAAAAGCGCTGTTTTTCATTCAATTGAGTCTAACCAACAATAATGTCGATAATTATCTTAAATAGTAACCTAGGGCACGAAATTTACAAGTCTTTGGGCTTGTAATTTCGAACTTATACTTAAAAATAAAATAAATAAATCCCTTGACCCAATAACACCTAAACAAGTTATGAAAATTGGGCTTCTAATTAAATTAAATTAAATTAAATAAACTATACTAAAGGATAAATAATTAAATCAAGCTGATTTAATTATGTAATGCACGTCCATGCATGGCCACGACCTCTCATCTGCAATTCCGGGTTTAATTCCTCAGTGCTCATCCCGGTCTCATCAAGTGGTGACATACTTGTAAATATGATAATTTTGAAAAACAAGGGGTATTTCCATATTTAAAAAAAAAAACGTGATGCCATCACCTTTTTAAAAATTCTTAAAAACTTTAAATAATCATAACTTTCTCAAAAAATATATCAAATTAAAGATTTTTCCATGCTCTTTTATTTAAGATCAATATTGCATATGTCTGCTTTAACAAAAAATGATGAAAAATACAAAAAACCAATTTTCACTCATATATAAGCTACAACTATCAGACATTGTTAATATAATATCACAATATTGCTCATATCTTATATTTATGTTGCTAATATATATATTTTTTTAATTTTTATACGAGATATGACTTTGAACGTCAAGTTGATTTCATAGGAAAATAATTAAAATATGGTCCCGTTTGGTTGGCACAAAAGTAAAGTTGTTGAGAAATATGATTTCTAAGAATGTGATTATCATGAGGAAAATGAAATCTAGCAGATTTTTTTTATCCTGTGTTTGGAACATAACAAATAAATTATCAAGATTCTCATTTTAGTATTTGATTCAAATTAAACAAGTAGAAAACGAAATACCTTAAATATCTCTTATCATTTTTGTGTCAAATTTTTTTATAATTTTTGAGATATGAACATTATAGTTTATAACTCTACATACAAAAATAATTATATATATATGTAACACCCCAAATCCAATAATAGAGGCCCAATAAATTTTTTAGAGCCCAAATGTTTAAGTTGTATTCATTTTTAATAAAAGGCCCAAATAATAGGCTTTCTAGCCCAATTATGATTTTAATTATTTACGGCCTAATTATTATCGAAATGAGATGAACGAATACATTAGATGATAGAGCTTATCGATACGAATACATAGAACTTGGTCTCACTAATATAGGAATTCAATTGACCGAGATATGATTTTTTCTCTAATTTAAATTCTAATTACGGTTTATTTAGGAGGGGGTATAAATACCCCCAATACCACTTTGAGCCTCATTTTCTACCATTTCAAACATCATTAAAAGGGGAACAGCCCCCTTCCCCTCCCTTCTCTCCCCTCTCACCTCTTTCCTCCTTCGCCGGATCTATTGTCGGAGCTACCACCGTCGACGCTAAAATTTTTCTGGAAACCTCTTTTTCGACATGCAATACCATTTTTAGATTCCCCTTTCTTCCCTCTTTCCATTTCTTTGATTATTTTTAAAATATTTTGAGGTTTAGGCATTCAATTTTCCGATGTAAGAGTGGGTTAAACCCTAGTCTTTTAAAATCTTATTTCTTTCTTTATTTTTGGATTTCTATTTCGAGTTTTATGCTAATAGATGTGGATTTGTGGGATGTTTTGGTTGCCCATTTTAAAGGATATTTTTATCTAATGTTCTTATTATTTTGATGTTCTTGAACACATTAAAAGTGGAATGGGTGAAAGATGAGAAGAGAAACTATGAATGTTCATTGTTAGTGTTGGTGGAAATGTTATTGAAATTAATAGAATTTTCACAATTTATGTATATGTTTGTGTGCGTGAACAGTGTGTGTGTTGTGGGTGTGGTTGTGTGTGCGCATGAGTTTTAATTTTTATTTTCTTTTATTTATTTAATTATTTTATATTTTATGCTATTATAATATAGATAAGTATAACTTAAAAGCTTAGAAATACTTATCAAAAATTGATCTTAATCTAATGAATAAATCTCTATCAATTAAATTACAAGGGCTATGGATTAATCTTTGTTAGTAACATTTTATTTTTTTTATTAAGGCATATGTTTTTTACATATATTAATTATAAATCTTGGTAAATATTTCAAAGTTCAATTATAGCTTAATGTATAATTATTTAATTTTATGTGCAAATGTCTAAGGTTCAAATATACTTGAAGTAGATTATTATTTTAATTAATTCATGTATTTTCTAAGTTATTAAATTTAAAACTTGTTGTAATTTTCAAAAATCATATCTTGTTTAATGGTTGGAGTCTTGATTTAATAATGATAGGTCTAATGTTCGAATCTTATGAAATGCATTTTTAAGACCCATTTTTAATGTTATACAACCTTATTTAATTAAAAGCATGTTTTATTTTTTGAAAATTAGCATTGGCCTAATGGTTGAGGTACACAAATTAATATGGGAGGTCTATAGTTTAATTCCCATTGGAGCAGTTTATTTTTTTTAATTAATTATTGGTATTTATAACTTTATTTAATTAAAAGTTACAATAATTTTTGAAAACCATGGGTGGTGTAATGGTTGAGTTCTAGATTAATTAATGAATTTTCAAGCGTTCAAATCTCTTTATAAATATTTTATTTATGGATTTTATTTTCAATATGATTCTGCACTATACATAAATAAAAATCTGTTATCATTTTCGAAAATGGCCTTTGGCCTAATGGTTATATTCTGCATCTTATTATAATAGGTCAAAGGTTTGAAATCTTTAAAATGCATTTTATTTATTTTTATTCCAAGATAATTATGAACTTTATTTAATTAAAACAATTAAACAATTTTAAAAAATATTATTTAGTCTAATGGTGATTGTTTAGTTTTTATGCTAGAGGTCTAAGGTTCAATCCACTTTGATGCATTTTTTAATCCTATTTTTACTCAAACATTTTATGAGTGTATTTAATTAAAGTAGTTTAATTAATGTTACATAAATTCTTCTAGTCTAGTGGTTAAGTCCTTATTATTTCACTACATAATCATATTATATTTTTACCTTATTTTTATTTAGTCTATTTTGCTTAATTTAGATTAAATTCGAAATTAAGCGTATGATATAATAAATCAATATTTCCATATTTATATTCTATGATCCTTTAAATCTTGAATTAAGTTTTATAATTTCCCCTATGAATTTAAGGCATCTATTTGTACAATCGATGACTCCAATATATTTTAAGCTAGGATCTCGTTCGACCTTCAAACGACGCTAGGTTACGCTCTTATTTTATGGACTCATTCCCTAGAGCCTTATTCACGTTATAGTATATGTTTAGAAGATTAATATGTTATTAAGATATAGTTTTTGATGGACTCATTCCCTAGAAGATTAATATGTTATTTTATGGACTCATTTCCTAGAGCCTTATTTACTTACCAAAATACTTTCGAAATTATATTTAAACTTTCGTCCACTATGAAAAATGATTTATGCTTATGTTGCTCAATGTGGATTAATGCGACTCATATGAGGATTTCTGAATATGGCACTCCGGTGCAATTACTTATGAATATGTTCATGTTATGAATATATTATAGTTTGTATGTGATCACATTAGGGTCGGTCTCCACTATATCTATTGAGCGTATGATTTATGATATGTCAAATATGGATTTATTGATATTCTTATTGCAAATTATTGGACGAATGTATGAGTATTCTGACAGAGTTTTTTTGGCACTCAGTCCCACTATTTAAAAATATTATCAGGTAATTGATGACAGCAGGTGGGGGACGTTGACTAATGTGGACATTTTGTATGGTTTACCATATTTTAATTTTTGAAATATTGACTCGATTTAGTTTTTGGTCAACAAATATGATTATCTATGCTTCCGCTATATGTTCATGGATTATTTAAATATTTTATGGACATGTGATCGTTGTTGCCTTGCTGGCATATTTTCAATGTTGGATAATGGATTGTTGACTAGTCAAGGTTGAACATGGTTTTGATTGGTTCATCGAAATGTGTGATTTTAAAAGGATAGATTGGTTGAAAAGTCTTATCTTGTATGATTGGTTGTTGAATGGTAAACGCCTATGAGCATGTAATTTATTAATATTTTAAACGAAGTGTTGTCTGAATTTTTATAATTAGAGAAAATGATTTATGTTAGTTTGCAAAAATTTTATTGTGATTTTCTATTGTCGTGTGTGTTCGCGTTAGCACACTGGGCCTCCGGGTTCGGGGCGCTACATATGGTATCAGAGCGAGTCTACGAATTTGTAGACATGCAGAGTGATTTTTGAAATGTTTTCGAAATATTGTTTACAAGAAATGGTTACTTACCTATGGTCCCATGTCCACGCCACGCCTCGCCCAATCAAGTAAAAATTTTATGAAATTAAATCTTTGTTAAACAAAGTATATTTTAGGCAAACATATACTATGCTTGAAAAATTATGATAAATAAACTTTTTTATTACAATGTATTTCAAGCCTAAGTTATAGGAAATCTATTGGTTTGCCTTTTTATGAAAATGTTTTGTCCAAATACTTATGATATGATCCCACCATAGGATGAACCTAGATGGACTTGGGCATAATTAAATTACCTGTAAGTTTTCACTTGCTTAGTGAACTATGCTTGGACTACTTATGTGTTACACGATATATTTTGTGAACTATAGCTATGACTAAGAATCGAACAATCTTTACTATATTCAAGTGACCGAGATAATTAGACGAGCTAGAGAATGACACCAATGAAGATGCTCCTACAAGATGAAAAGTTCAACTTGAGCTATTGATGACCTTACTCTATTCTATCGATAGTTAATTACATGATATGAGTACTTTGATTAGATGCGAGTACATAGTAAAATAGGTGAACTATGCAACTCCTGATGATAAATATTGACCTAGTATGAAGCACATGATGTAAAGACAACTATGATGACTCCATGTGCGATATATGAACAGTTGCACATAAGTTGCGATGCAATTTCTTATGATTATTAAATTCCCCTTTTATGAGGTACCGATTGAGAACTATACGTAGTCTCACTATGTTTTACAGACTAATTATATTTTGTCAAGACGTACGCATAATGCATTTGCCCACTAAGTATCCTGGATCGAATTTAGAAATGACTAAGATAGGAAATTTCATGGTAGTTAATTCTTATGAAATACGAAAGAGTTATTCTCTCCAGACGCAAATAAAGAAGTATGAGTTCAACTCTACACGATGCTGACCAGAATCAATATTGATGAATTCAATGTTTCATGATCTGTGTTAAGTGCTAAGAACTACGTTAATGGCTATTAGCTCAAATAATATGAATTCAAGCGAAGTAACATATATTGAACTCTTAGTCATACGTTATAAGTTAGACCAACAAATGATTTCAACGATACTGTCGTTACTACTCCACAATCATGGCGAACCTGAAGAAGAAGATGTACCGTTAAGAAGGATGTAGTATGATATATGTTGGAATAAACTTAATTTTTGAAGATAGTTATCTTAACACAAATGTGCATGTGATAGAATTAATTGAATGCTTTGGGGTTGCTCTGAGGATGGATTGACCTAAAGATAATCGCGAAACAATATGATGCCATGATACAGAAGTAATGCTCCAAACACCGGAAGGAGAAGAATTCACATTTTATGAATCAAAAATAGGTGCTATGATACTCAATATATCATCTATGAATGCAATGAAGACAATCAAGAATAAAGAATGTCAAATTTTGATAGCAAGTTTGACAGACAACATGATGAATGAAAGAGTTAATCATCGAAGTAGTTTTGTAATAAATAATAAGGCCGAAGCAATCAATATGATAGTGATTATGGGAAGTTCACCTCGACAAATGAATATTTCTCCGCAAACTCGCAGACAATTTTGTTCATCGAAAGAAAGAGAATATGTCAATGGCTAATATGAATGAAAATAGGAAAAATATTATAATTTTTGTATCCGCAAGATACAAATAAGAAAAACTATATTTTAGTCATAAGGAATTATTGGGAAAAACTATCAAGGTAGCCCAACTAATGGTTTTGATAAAATGTCAAAACATATGGAAAAGTTATATGAAAAACTGCAGGTTATTTAGGCTGGAAGTCGGGAGTAATGACCAAGTAAGACTTCAAATCTCAGCTCAGCTGAAGCAAAAAGTCAATCGCCTTGAAGCATGGTCAACTAGCTGAAAAGGATATCTCAACCAGACCAGTCAAAGTCTACTCTTCAAAGATGAAATAAAGCTATACCGGGTAGAGAATATTGTAGACTGAATAGCTAAAGGGAGAAGAAAATGCTAAAGACTGGAAGACATCCACAGATAAGTAAGGCATCAGTCTAGTTGAAAGCCAAGAAAGACTGATGAAGAGTAGAGCCAACTTGAAAGCTCAAGACCAAACTGAACTGATCAAAGATCAATTAGTTGGGAGAAAAAAGGCTCAAATGAAAGCCGACTGGAATCCAGAACTATATACCTTGCAGGTGCAGGGCAGAGAAAAACATACGTGGTTTCGGACGGTCACGATCCAATTGATTCAACTTCTACTTTCACCACTCGGGCAGAGAACATTATTGTCAAGGGCATAAGCTTCAACGTAAGACAAAAAAATACAAAAACTTATGTGAAACTGTATGATCACGGATATTGCTTCTCATTACATGCAATTTTTTTTTCGTTAATATCAGAATTCATACAATGTACCCAGCTCCTCCATTTAGAGCTGCTGCAACCACTGATATCACACATCTATATAAAGGGAGTGAATCTCATTCTGAAAAATAGACTTTTACGCAAGACTTTGGCCAAAACTAACCTTTTCTATATCTTGCAGAGCGAGCTCTTCTTTCTCCCTCCCCACAGCTCAAAGCTTAAATCTCTTAAGTACGAAAAGTCCTAACTGAGAAGGTGTGCTTCAAGTTCCAAGCAAGCAGCTAGCTGACGGAGAATTCCAGCCAGAGCAAAGCTTCTCAGTTCAAGCTCTTCAAAGATCAACCACTGAGCTCAGTCCTAGGAGCATTTCAGGTTGGTAACAGATTTAAGACTGCCTTTTTGAAGATCGAGAGAGATCTAAAATCTTGTAAAGACGGGCAATAGCACCTAAAGTCTTAGCGAGCAGTTGGGACCGGTAAGTGTAAGCTGTCGACCAGAAACCAGCTGAGGAAGGGCGTACTGATGGGTCCGTTCTTCTGGGACAGCAACAACTGGAAAGGAGGCCACGCTCGGTTTGAAGGGTGCTGTTTTCAGGTCCAACATAATTCTTCACTGTGTAACTGTAATAAAGAAACTTTACACTTGCATAGTGGATTGTTTTGGGAAAATTGTTCGGAAAAACTATCAGAGTAGCCCAACTGATGGCTTTCATGAAATGTCAAAGCATATGCAATAGTTTCATGAAAAACTGCAGGTTATTCAAAGTTGGAAGTCGGGGGTAATGACCAAGTAAGACTTCAAACCTCAGCTTAGCTGAAGTGAGAGTCAGTTGTTTTGAAGCATGGTCAACCAGCTTAAAAAGATGTCTCAATCAAGCCAGTCAGAATCAACTCTTCAAAGCTTCAGAAAAGCTAAAGGAGGAAGAGAACCTTGAAGACTGGTAGGCATCTATAGATGAGTAATCATCAGTCTAGCTAAAGGCGAAGAAAGACTGATGAGAGAAGAGCCAGCTTGAAAGCTTAAAACTGAACTGATCAAAGATCAGTCAGTTAAACTCTAAACTGATTAAAGATCAGTTAGTCGGGAGAAAAGCTCAATTAAGTTCGAGACAACTCTGAACTGATTAAAGATCAGTTCAACGGGAGAAAAAGCTCAACAGGAAGTCGACTGGAAGTCCAGAACTGAAAGCTTGTAAAGCTAAGCAGCCAAAGATCAAGGCAGCTGAACTGGATTATCCGAAGACTAAAGTTTGAGGCAGCTAAGGAACTGCTAACTGGACAATCTCAGATCTGAAAGCCGAGACAACTGAGAGCCCATCAGCTGAAAGTCCAAAACTGATAGCCGAAAGCTCTCTCTGACAAGCAATCAATAAAGATCCTGACAGAACATCTTGGAAAGATCCTGACGATCTTAGAGCAGAAGTCATTAAGTTCAACGTCTAGCTCATTCAAAGCTTCAAACTGAGAAATCGATGAGTATTGTTAATTAAGGTTCAATGGAGTCGTCATGGAAAAGAAGAAGCAACATGGAAACGTGAAGAGGAAATCTTAGCAAAATATCCACCTTTTGGAAAGAATGGTAAGATTTAACTTCGAGGACGAAATTTCTTTTAAGAGGGTAGGGTTGTAACAACCCACTTTTAGTATTATAAATTAAGAGATATTAATAATAAATATATAGTTTAATAAATATAATGTGAATAATTATATTTTAGTCTGAATTAAATAAATTATTAGTATTAGTATTGGAATCAAGGGAATTTAGGAAAAAAATTATGATTTGATTTTGTCTGACAAGAGGTTATGATGAAATATGGTATTAAACTATTTATTATTTATTAAAAAGCCAAGGGGAATGATTTTAATTATAGGATATAGTGATTAGGATTGTTTTTTTTTAATATTATTTTATTAGGTGTTTTGATTTTGCCCTACTATTTATAAAAAAAAATGCAGATTTGATTCTTTTCAATTCAGTTTTGCGGTTTCACAGATTTCAGATTAAAATGCCATTTTACTCGGTTTTCTATCCATGACTTCTAGTAAGTTATAACTTCCCCATCGGTTCCTAAGAAATACGGTATCCACTAAAGATTTTTCATAGAGTTGTATTTAAATCTTCCCAAAATCCTCAAAGTTCTTCACACTTTCAAAAGAGAAACCTGAAATATTCTTCAAGCAAGTTTTCTTCGCAGATTTGCAAGTTAAGTTTGGTAAGTGTTCGTAAAATAGCAGTTTCAATCCTCAAATGATTTATTTTTCATTTTTCTTTTAAGTGCTTCAAAGACTCTAGAAATTTTTATTTTATATCGTAATGACGTTTATAAATTATTCAGATGAGCCTTTTGTGATTTTAAGCATTTAAAAGAGGGAAAAATACCGTTGTGATAAGTTATGATTTTCATTTATGGAAAATTGTTATTTTCAATTTCGTCTTTACAAAAAATCGGTAAAACAGACATTTAGGAATATTTTAGATTTTATTAGTTAATTATCAAAAATTCTCGTTTTCAAACAATAGGTAAATAGGATTTTAGACCTTTTTGTCATAGTTATTATTTTAAGCAAAATTTCAAATATTGAATATGATAGCATTTAATTTTCGTAATGATGATGTTCTTTTCCCAAAAGCTTTTTGGGTTGAGTGTGTAGTCCTGATGTGAAATTTAGTTTAGATATATATATATATATATATATATATATATAAGTATTAGTCAGAATCTGATTTAATATATATGTTTCCGACCAAAGTTAAGAATTTATTTTTGTGTATTAATTAAGAATCATATTTCGGCAGATTATTAGAAGATTAGTTCAGTTTGTTTGGAGTTTTATTTAGGTTGTGTGTTAGCCGTATTTATTTAAAGTTTAGGGATTTTGATCTCTATGTTTATTTAATTCATTATTTAGGAGCAGATCAGTTAGGATCCTCATCCACCGATTAAAGTATTTCGGGAAATTCAGTCAAGTCGAGGTAGGGAAAAATACTTCCTCTCAAGTTATATTTCAAAATAAAATATGTTTTCAAAGTCCATCGTGATTACGTGATATATGTGATTTATGGATGAATGTTATGAGCATGCTAATGTATGCACTATGATCCTGTATACAGTTGAAGGAATATTGTCCCATGATTCTTATATGGAAATGTTCATATGATGAAATTATGGCTGAATGTTATCCCGTTTATCATGTGTTTGATACTCGGTTGAAGGTTATGATTCCATGTATGCATATATGTTTATGTTATCACGTTTGGACAAAGATATGAAATGTTTCCTAATTCCCACCTACTGAGTATGTTTTAATATACTCACCCCTATGATTTCAAATATTTTTCAGGAGAAGAGTTGGAAGACGTATGACGGAAGTGTGGTGTGATTAATGGTTTAAGTATTAATAGGATTTATTTTAACTAAAGAATTAATATCTAAGTATTGATCTTTTATGTCTACTGGATTAAATATTGGGATTTATGACTCTTACTTTTATTATTTGATGTTTAGTAGTTTAACAACTTAATAGTTGGTAAGATAATATGACAAATTAAATTCAGTTTTTATTATTTTGTGTGCAAAACCAGTTTTATACTTTTGTTATAATTTTTAGAGTAGTTGTCATCTTTTGTTTAAGTCATTTTGTATGCCAGTTAAGTTTTATTTTTTTGATTTACGTGGATTAATTTAGGGATTTATATTTTATTAAATGAATCATTAGAGTACATATTTTATCATTTTATTTGTGTAAATCAAAATAGGTGTCGATTGATTTTGTAAAGGAAGCCCTGAGTTAATTACATTCTTAAAATATCTTATTATGTTGATTAAAAGTATTTTAGTTGTAAAAAATATTCATCATGTATTTTAAATTTATAAAGAAAAAAAATATTAATTATTTTTCCGCAAATTAAAGTTTATATTTAACATTATAATTCTATTAAATATTAGGGTGTTACATTTAGTGGTATCAGAGCGGGTCTACTTTCCTGTAGACTCTTATTTTATATAAATGTTAAAATGTATTAAGATATTACACCCATTTCCGGCATGCGCTCCTACTCTGAGGTAAAAAGTTTTGCTTTCAACCTTTATTTTTTTTATTTGACTTATGTTCAATATTTAAGAATTAAATTTTAGTAAAAAGCGAGTTATACTATGAATGTATCTGTACAGTAATGCTAAGAATGTATAAAAAAAAATTATGGTTATTTTTATGATAGATGGCAGGAAGAAATGTACACGGATTACATCAAATTAGCGTTAATAAGTTTTTCGCGCACACGTGGAGAACAAATTTGGGATTTGAGGCAAATCTTCTCAAACTTCTCGATTTATAGAGAAAAACAGGAGTTCACGGACCGCGAGTCCATGATCTGGAAGCTAGTGGAAAAATCTTAAGAGTTTTACCGGAAAACAATTATCTCTCAGCATACTATCTTCATGAATCAATGGTAGTGAGACATAATCCTCCACGTTTTAATACCTTGGATATCGAACTTTTTGTTAGAAGACTCATCCGTCAGAGTAAGGATGATTTCTATGGAGTGACTATAATAGCTGACGATGGTAATGTGGTAGAGATAGAGGACTCTGATTCAGACGAAGAACCTTTTGAAGAGTATGATGAAGATAATAGAGATTGAGGTTTTAGAAATTCCTTTTTGAATAAATAATGATAGATTGTTTCAGTAGAAAGTTATGTTCTATATTAGATGTTTTACGTGAGTTAAAAATTTTGTATTGATGTTGAAAATGCCGTGTTGGCTAGTATTAATAATAAAGGAAACATGTTTTAGATATTTAATGTTTGAAATTTTATGAATAAATATAATAATAAATTTTATAAATTAAGTTTATTTTAATTAAGTATTTTTAATAAATTAATAGGAAATGAGACGTGGACGTCGACCCGCGCAGCATAACCAATCAAATGAAGAGGGTAATCGAGTAAAGAATTTAAATGAAGGAAATTTAATACCTGTTTTGATCACAGCACTGCAAGGATTCGTGCAGCAAGCTCAAAACGTACCAAATCAGGCACGTGAGATACTTGTTTAGCTTAACTCTAGTAAAACGATTAAGCTGTTTCGACACTACTCTCCACCAAGATTTAATGGTAGGAGTGGACCACTTGAGTTAGAAGAGTGGCTACGGGAGCTCGAGAGAATATTCAAGCACATTGAGTGTGCTGACGCACAAAAGGTGTCATGTGCGGTCTTTCAATTTACAGAAGACGCAGACCATTGATGGGAATCTTATAAGCAAAGCATGACAGTTGAGGCACGTCAAGGGTTGACGTGGAATAGATTCAAAGAGATTGTTATGGATAAGTTCTTTCCTCGTTCCTTTCGAAATCAAAAGCAAAGGGAGTTTTTGGACCTTAAGCAAGGAAACATGTCTGTCACTGATTATGAGCGAAAGTTTAATCAGTTGTCCCGTTATGCTACTAGATTGCTGGATAATGAAGAAGAAAAAGCTGACTGGTTTATAAGGGGAGTTCGACCTGAGATTCGTGGAATACTTGCAGTCCAAAGAATTGTTGACTATGGTCAAGCTGTCAAGCATGCACATGAGGTGGCAACTGGATTAGAGGCTGATAAAGTGCCCCCAAGAAATATGGACAACAATGGAAAGAGAAAGTGGGACAACCAAAACAGAGGCAAGGGAACTCTGCAGGATAAGAGGGGGAGAGTTGAACCACAATCAATGAACAAACCATCAATGGATCGACCTTTGTGCCCAACATGTAACAAGCCACATACTGGAGAGTGCTTTTGGGGAAAAGGGGTTTGCTACTCATGCCATGAACCAGGTCACAATTCTTATGATTGTCCGAAAAAGAGAAGAACCGAGCCACAGAAAGGAGGCAATGCTCGACTTTTTGCGTTCACCAAGCAAGATATAGGAGAAAAGAGTGGAACTATGTCAGGTATGATATCTATTTTGGGAATACCTGCTTTGGCTTTATTTGATTCTGGTGCATCACATTCATTTATATCTGCTAAAATATGCTCTAAGATAGGATTGTTAAGAGAAGTAGATGATGTAGACTTGGTGGTTAGAATTCCTTCATGATAAACTTTGAGAACTGACTTGATATCTAAGGGTGTTAGAATCGATTTAGGTGGTGAAGAATTTACAGCCGATTTGTTTTCTTTAGAGATACAAGATTTTGATGTAATCTTAGGTATGGATTGGCTAAGTAGCAATCATGCAACAATTCGGTGCCATGAAAGGGAGGTGGTATTTCAAAAACCAAGAGAGACGGAAATTATTTTCCATGGATCTAAGATAGGTGGAGTTCCGAGAATTATTTCTGCAATGAAGGCAGTAAAGATGTTGAAGAAGGGTAGTTGTCAAGGATTTCTGGTAAACATTGTAGGATCAAATCCAGAAGATTTGACAATTGATAAGGTACCAATAGTTAAGGAATTTGTGGATATATTTCCGTAGGAAATACTAGGACTACCTCCTGATAGACAAGTAGAGTTCACAATTGATTTAGTACCGGGAGCAACACCAGTGTCCAAGGCACCTTACTGAATGGCACCAAAGGAATTGGCAGAGTTGAAAGTATAATTACAAGAATTGTTGGATAAAAAGTACATTCAACCTAGTATCTCGCCTTGGGGGGCACCGGTGTTGTTTGTAAAAAAGAAACATGGCAGCATGAGGATGTGAATTGATTATCGTGAGATAAATCGACTCACGATAAAGAATAAATATCCATTACCAAGGATAGAAGATCTTTTTGATCAGTTGAATGGAGCAAGCGTGTTTTTGAAAATTGATTTAAGATCGGGATACCATCAGTTGAAGGTGAAACAAGATGATGTTTCGAAAACAGCTTTTAGAACAAGATATGGTCACTATGAGTTTGTAGTGATGCCATTTAGATTGTCTAATGCACCCGCAATGTTTATGGATATGATGAATCGAGTTTTTCATCCCTATTTAGATCAATTGGTTATTGTTTTTATTGATGACATTTTGGTGTATTCAAGGGACAAAGACCAACATGAAGAACATTTGAGAATTGTGTTGGAAACTTTGAGAAAAGAGAAATTGTATGCCAAATTCAAGAAGTGTGAATTTTGGCTTGATAGAGTTGCATTTCTCAGACATGTGGTAACAGGAAAAGGAATCGAAGTAGAT
Organism: Perilla frutescens; assembly: GCA_026008535.1. Lineage (NCBI taxonomy): Eukaryota > Viridiplantae > Streptophyta > Magnoliopsida > Lamiales > Lamiaceae > Perilla > Perilla frutescens. The sequence continues at coordinate 24,298,638 of BRKX01000005.1, forward strand.
CTGATGAAAGTGGAAGCAGTGAGTAATTGGTGTACACCATTAAATGCTGGAGAAATAAGGAGTTTTCTGGGTTTGGCTGGATATTACCGAAGATTTATAGAAAGATTTTCTAAGATTGCTGGACCACTCACACAGTTAACACGAAAGGGAGTTAAATTTCAATGGTCGGAAAAGTGTGAGCAAAGTTTCCAAGAATTGAAGCGAAAGCTGACAATTGCTCCAGTGTTGACAATTCCAGATGGTACAAGAAGTTTTGTAATATATACTGATGCTTCAAAACAAGGATTGCGATGCGTTTTGATGCAAGAGGGTAAAGTAATTGCTTACGCTTCCAGACAATTGAAAGTGCATGAGTGAAATTATCCTACTCATGATTTGGAGCTGGCTGCTGTGGTCCATGCACTAAAGATATGGAGACACTATCTCTACAGAGGAAAGTGTGAGATTTACACGGATCACAAGAGTTTGAAATATTTTTTCACTCAAAAGGAGTTGAACATGCGGCAAAGAAGGTGGTTGGAGTTAGTAAAGGATTACGATTGTACAATTTTATATCATCCTGGAAAGGCTAATGTTGTAGCTGACGCACTCAGTAGGAAAAGAGAAATAGAGAAAGTGATGCCTTTGACACAACAAGAAGAGATGATAAAGGATTTTGCTAAGATGGGACTTGAAGTTGTAGTGTCTTCTCAAGAGGCAGATGATGTGATTGCATCTTTGGTAATTACACCAACACTTAGAGATAGAATTAGAGATGCTCAAAAAGATGATGAATTTCTGAAGAAGATGCGAGCTAGAGAAAAATCTAATGATATCCATGGATTTTCGGTGTCATCAGATGGAATGCTCATGTTTGAAGGAAGATTTTGTGTGCCGAAACATGAAGAAATAAAAAAGGAAATTTTGGATGAGGCACATAGAACCTTATATACTGCACATCCTGGAAGTACAAAGATGTATCAAGATCTTAGGATGAGATTTTGGTGGTGAGGGATGAAAAGGTCTATAGCAAAATATGTGGAATGTTGTATGGCTTGTCAGCAAGTAAAGGCGGAACATCAGAGACCTTCCGGATTACTTCATCCATTAGAAATACCAGAGTGGAAATGGGAGCATATCAATATGGATTTTGTGATTGGATTGCCCAAGACACTAAGAAATCATGATGCAATATGGGTGATAGTTGATAGATTAACCAAGTCTGCACATTTTCTACCAATAAGAATGACGTATACTATGGATCAATTAGCACAGATTTACATTAGGGAAATAGTTTGTTTACATGGAGTACCAGTGTCAATTGTGTCTGATCGAGATCCACATTTTACTTCAAGATTTTGGAAGAGTTTGCATGCAGCTTTGGGTACCAAGCTTAGATTCTCTACAGCTTATCATCCTCAAACAGACGGTCAGTCTGAAAGGACAATTCAGACCTTGGAAGATATGCTACGATCATGTGTTTTGGATATTGGAGGAGTCTGGGAAACTCATCTACCGCTAGTTGAATTTGCCTATAACAACAGTTACCACTCTAGTATTGGTGTAGCCCCATATGAAGTACTGTATGGACGCAAGTATAGGTCACCTGCTCATTAGGATGAAGTGGGTGAAAGAAAAATTTTGGGGCCAAAAATAATTGAAAAGACGGTGGAAGTGGTAGAGAAGATTCGTGAAAGAATAAAGACAGCTCAAGACCGTCAAAAGTCATATGCCAACAAGAGAAGAAGGGATCTACATTTTGATGTTGGTGAAAAGGTATTTTTGAAGGTAGCTCCTATGAAAGGAGTCTTGAGGTTTGGTAAAAAGGGAAAGCTGAGACCACGATATATTGGACCATTTGAGATTCTTGATAGAATTGGTGATGTGGCATATCGGTTAGCTTTACCGCCGGAGTTGTCATTAGTACACAATGTTTTTCATGTGTCTATGTTGCGAAAGTATTTATATGATTCGAGTCATGTGGTTTCTCAAGAGGAGATACAACTCAATAAGGATCTAACTTATGAAGAAGAGCCTATAGCCATACTCGATAGAAAGATACACGAACTGAGAAATCGATGAGTATCGTTAATTAAGGTTCAATGGAGTCGTCATGGAAAAGAAGAAGCAACATGGGAACGTGAAGAGGAAATCTTAGCAAAATATCCACCTTTTGGAAAGAATGGTAAAATTTAATTTCGAGGACGAAATTTCTTTTAAGAGGGTAGGGTTGTAACAACCCGCTTTTAGTATTATAAATTAAGAGATATTAATAATAAATATATAGTTTAATAAATATAATGTGGTTAATTATATTTTAGTCTGAATTAAATAAATTATTAGTATTAGTACTGGAATCAAAGGAATTTAGGAAAAAAATTATGATTTGATTTTGTCTGACAAGAGGTTATGATGAAATATGGTATTAAACTATTTATTATTTATTAAAAAGCCAAGGGGAACCATTTTAATTATAGGATATAGTGATTAGGATTGTTTTTTTTAATATTATTTTATTAGGTGTTTTGATTTTTCCCTACTATTTATAAAAAAAAATGCAGATTTGATTCTTTTCAATTCAGTTTTGCGGTTTCACAGATTTTAGATTAAAATGCCATTTTACTCGGTTTTCTATCCATGACTTCTAGGAAGTTATAACTTCCCCGTCGGTTCCTAAGAAATACGGTATCCACTAAAGATTTTTCATAGAGTTGTATTTAAATCTTCCCAAAAGCCTCAAAGTTCTTCACACTTTCAAAAGAGAAATCTGAAATATTCTTCAGGCAAGTTTTCTGCGCAGATTTACAAGTTAAGTTTCGTAAGTGTTCGTAAAATAGCAGTTTCAATCCTCAAATGATTTATTTTTATTTTTCTTTTAAGTGCTTCAAAGACTCTAGAAATTTTTATTTTATATCGTAATGATGTTTATAAATTATTCTGATGAGCCTTTTGTGATTTTAAGCATTTAAAAGAAGGAAAAATACCGTTGTGATAAGTTATGATTTTCATTTATGGAAAATTGTTATTTTCAACTTCGTCTTTACAAAAAATCGGTAAAACAGAGGTTTAAGAATATTTTAAATTTTATTAGTTAATTATCAAAAATTCTCGTTTTCAAACAATAGGTAAATAGGATTTTAGACCTTTTGTCATAGTTATTATTTTAAGCAAAATTTCAAATATTGAATATGATAGCATTTAATTTTCGTAATGATGATGTTCTTTTACCAAACGCTTTTTGGGTTAAGTGTGTAGTTCTGATGTGAAATTTAGTGTAGATATATATATATAAGTATTAGTCAGAATCTGATTTAATATATATGTTTCCGACCAGAGTTAAGAATTTATTTTTGTGTATAAATTAAGAATCATATTTCAGCAGATTATTAGAAGATTAGTTCAGTTTGTTTGGAGTTTTATTTAGGCTGTGTGTTAGCCGTATTTATTTAAAGTTTAGGGATTTTGATCTCTATATTTATTTAATTCATTATTTAGGAGCAGATCAGTTAGGATCCTGATTGGGCTATATTTACATACATATTTTGGGCCATTTTTGGTATTATTTTGATATGTTAATTGTCTCACGATCGTGTTTTGTGGAAGAAAATGTGTTTTGAGAATGATTGCAGGTGATTAACACATATATGAAGGAATTGGCCAAGATTTGAGAATAATTGGTGAAGTGTCTTCCTGATTATCGAGAAACTAAGGAGAAATTAGGCTGCGTCAGTAAGTGTCTTCGGTGGCTATAACTGGTTTGCATGTGTTAATTGGAATTATCTTTGCATCGAGGATCGGTATAGTTAAGCTAGGGTGGAGTTAATTGGAAACCAGAATACCTTTTATAATCTGTTAATCGTTAAATCTCTGTTTTTATTATTTATTTTCGTTCTTTACTTTACAACAACAAGTTTTGTTAGGAAAGTGTGATTTCTACAGATTGGAAGTATAGAGTAATTCTTGCCGATCCTTTGGGAGACGATCTCGCTCATCGCTATACACGTGCAATAAGGGCATACCGACTGCTGTCGGGTTATTTATTTTTGGTGTAAAACGACGCACCAAATTTGGGCGCCATTGCTGGGGATCGGTTCTAAAGCAGTAATTACTCTCATATTTTCAGTTTGTTATTTTTTGTTTTTTGGTTTTATTTTTCCAGTGCATGACTCGGTCCTCACACGAAGAAAAGCTAGAGTTCGATCCAGAGCCAGAAAGCATCTTGCATAAGCTGAGGAGAGCTGCCAGGAAGTCTAAGGAGGCTTCTGTATCTGATCCAGGAACACTTGATATTGATCGGATTTTTGAAAAAGACATGGCCAACGCGGGAGAGTTAGTTCTTAACCGCGAACCTGAACATGAGCCTCTTATCCGGGAGCTCGGCCGCCATAGAAGTAACAGGCCCATCTGCATCGTGTTGCCTACCATCGCAAACAATTCAGAGATACGACCTGATTTCATACAGGTTCTGCCCAAGTTCAGTGACTTGCCTGGCGAAAGTGCGCACAAGCACTTATCTGAGTTCGACCTAGTCTGCTCCACCTTACGGCCTCCAGGATTTTCTACTAGTTATCTGAGATTGCTGACTTTCTCTCACACCTTGCGAGGCAAAGCTAGGGATTGGCTATTTGATCTTCCATCTGGGTCGATCACTACCTGGAATGAGCTAGAGGAACAATTCCTACGCAAGTTCTTTCATGAATCAAGAGCTGCAAACTTAAGGTTGGCGATCAGCAGCATCAAACAGAAGCAGAACAAGAGCTTAGCCGAGTACTGGGAAAGATTCCAACAATTGTGCCGCAAGTTCCCAGACCACGGATTCTCTGAATATCAATTGCTAACCAATTACTTCTACCGTGGCATGTCTACCTTTGACAGGAAGATTGTTGATGCTGCTAGCGGAGGATCTCTGACCAATAAGACACTAGCCGAGGCAAAACAATTCATCATCGACATGGTCTATAGAGGTCAACAATATGAAGAAGAGGACGATGACTGGTATAGACCTGTGAAGAGGATTGAGCGAGTTGAGAGCTCCGGTGTCAATGAAAAGATCAATGCTCTGACTTCTCTGGTTCGAGGTTTAGCTATGGCACAAACGCAAAATGTCCGCTGTGGAGTTCGCTTAGAAAATGGCCACTTTACTGATGCTTGCCCAACTTTGCAAGATCCGTTAACTGAGCAAACCTACTATGGGTATGGTGATGCACAATTTGATGCCCAAAGACAGAGGGATTCTGATCCGTACTCATACACATATAACCCTGGCTGGAGGGATCATCCTAATTCCAGTTGGATGCAGCCGCAGGGTGGCCCGTATGGGCATACTGACAAACCTGTACCGAGCATGAGCGAGATTATGAAGTGTTTGGAGCAAAGCAGTGCTCTGGTGAATAGCTTAGCACAGAGTCAGAAGGCTTTCCAGCAGGAGACGCAAGCCGCTCTAGGCAGTATGGGCACACAGATCACTCAGCTTGCTACTCAAATGAACAAAATACAGGCGAATCAAGGCAAACTCCCCTCCCAAACTAAAATGAATCCAAGAGCGCATGTTTGCGCTATCACTTTGAGAAGTGCGGAGGAGTTGGATGACATGGAAGCTAAGAAGAACCCGCAGTATGGGCATACTGCACAGACTGAAAACAAATCCAGTGTAGAAGAAGAACAATCAGCTGCCGAGTCTGCCCTTACTGAGGTGAAATCTGAATCCAAAATTTCTAACCCTCTGGTTGCTGCACCTTTTCCATCCAGGTTGATTCGAAACAAGAAAGAGGATGATGAGAAAGAGATCATCGAGCTGTTCAAGAAGGTACTCTTTCGTGGGCTGACTGAAACCGTTGCAATAACAGATGAAGATGAGGAGATTCGAGATATCATAATGCAGCTGTACCCCACTAATGAATTTCCAACTCGAAGTCTGACAGGCTGTATGCCCATACCGACTAACTCAGAACCGATGTTACCATCTCATATGAAATCCCTCGTACTGGAGTTGAAGGGGCAAGAAGCAAGGTTGGTCGAGCTTTTGAAGAAACATAAAGGTGCGGGGATGGAGACGATTCCTTTCGACAGGGGTAGATCTGCTACCCCTGAAATTGTCTCATGATCGAGTTCTACTTGTGTCGAGCCTCGGACATTAAATAAGGGCGCTTCTCGGGAGGCAACCCGAGCTTTTATCACTTTTCTTGCTTTATTTCATTTTTCTTATTTCAGTTAGTTGCTCACTTGTTCTGCAAAAAAAAAAAATCTAGTCCAGCTTTTTCGTGCAGATACCTCTTCTAGAGCTGCCCCTACCCTTGCCCAGCTCATGAAGTTGTTTGACCATTACACACCAAGCTGAGCTACTACACCTGAGCGTCGTCTTTATGCCTTACTGACTGTCTCTCCCCTTGATTGCCAGTTTGCCCTCTCTATCCCTTTGTTTTTATTTTATTTTTTTCATTCATGTTGTGTCCGTTTTGTTGGCTCTCTTCTCTGCACAGTGAGGACACTGTGTTGTCTAAGTATGGGGGGGAGGAAGTTGTTGTTTTTTATTCTGGTTCTTTTCTAAATAGAACAAAAAACTTTTATGTTTTACTTATTTTTGCTGAGTATTAACTGCTTGAGATTGAACAATACAAGGAGGAAGGGTTATAGCACGGATTATCTTGGTTTGTTTGATTGATTCTCTTGTGATTGAATTATGCTATTGCTCGTATGTATTCTTGAACGATGAAATGTGCAACTTGATCAAATTTTGATGAGCTTCGTAATTGTGAGATTTGAGCCTGTTGAGCATGTCATATATATATAGAAAGCTCAATTTCATTCTTTTGATGAGTGTGTTGGACTTGAATGCTGAATTTCTGATTTGCCTTGTTGCCATGATCATACTGAATAAATTATCCATACCCGACACTACCCCGTAGTGAGCTCGTTTGTGCCTGAATCTCTTTCTTGTTAACAGCTACTAAATAATTCAGCCTTAGCCTGTTTTGGCCTGCTCTTTTCCCTGAAAACATGTAAGTGATATGGTATTGTTGTTGAGCTAAGTTCGGACTCTGGTTGAAGACAGTTAGTGCTGGAAGATTGAAGAAAAAAAAATGTAAACTCCTGTCCTATTCCATAAAAAAGAAGAGAAATGAAAACAAAAGAAAAAGAAAAAAAATGGTTCGTATGCTCATACTGGACGTGGAGGAAATAGGGCTGTACCCGATTGAAATTAAATTTTGTTGCCCTGTATAGCTTTGAAGACCAGCACTTAACTTAGAGTTCGTGGGATATTTGAGAAGTTGCAGCCGAACTTGATTAATGAGTTCTGATATGCTTACATGCTTTCATCCTATTTAAGCCACTTATCCAAATTATCCTACCTAAGCACCCTAGCCCCATTACAACCCATTGAAAAGACCTTTTGATTTGTGCATAGTTCTTACTTGCTTGGTAGTGATTTTGACATATGGGCAAATCTATGTTTGAAGGTATCAAATCATGACTTGTGTGAACTAAACAAATCTGTCCTTACTTTTTGAGAGAAATTGAGCGAACCTTGGTAAGGCAGGATTGAGTTGCACACTTTTGACTTGAATGAAGAGCATGTGTACATTTCATGAAACAAGAGAAGGGTTAGTGGATTGTGGTTGGTTGTGCTGTAATCCTAACTTTGAGTGTTTCTCGTTTGAGGCAGCCAGTGCTTGACGTGTCATTTTCTATTTTTATTTTAGAGTCCGTCCTTTGTTTACATATGCTCGAGGACGAGCATTGTCTAAGTGTGGGGGGATTTGATTGGTCTATATTTACATACATATTTTGGGCCATTTTTGGTATTATTTTGATATGTTAATTGCCTCACGATCGTGTTTTGTGGAAGAAAATGTGTTTTGAGAATGATTGCAGGTGATTAACACATATATGAAGGAATTGGCCAAGATTGTGGAGAGTTTGCAGTCGAGAAAAGTGAAGTAAATCTGGAGAGTCTGGAAAGCATGCCGTATGGGCATACTGCCTGGAAGCCAGGCCGTATGGGCATACTGCCTGGGTGAGGTACCGATATGATAGATTCTGGGCCTGTGCGCGCGGAATTGGGCTGGAGCACGGATTTATTGAGCCTTTGGGCCTGGACGCGAGTTATTAGAGTTTTACAGCTTTTGGACTCTATATTTATCTCTTTCCTTATTAGATTAGATCTAGGATTCTATTTCCTTAATTAAACTATTGTATTTAAGGATAATATAGATAGACTAGGAAGGATTCCAATTCGATATTAACGCCGCAAGGCAGCAGCAGAGAAACGCAGCAGAGCAGAGACGTAATTCTCTGCAGATTAATTTGTTCTTCTTTTTCATTTTTTTCATCATTATTATTCAGAATATTTTGTAGTTCGAATTCATAATTGAATTCGAGCTAGACTCGTTTTTATTCCGGTGAAGATTAACGAAGCCCCAGCGCAATTATACTGTGAGATCTAATTGTTCTTTTTATTTTGATTAATTGCATGTATCTGTTGTTCTCGGTAATTCGAGTCGTTAATTATTTCGATATTGCTAGATAGGTGCACATATTTAGTAGATCGGAATTAATTAGTAGCCAATTAAACCGGCCATCCGTAATTGTGGTTTAAGTTTAATTAGTGGTAAAACGGTTCTTCAGAACTAGGGGAATAACAGTCTTAATTTAACGGTCCTGTGTCAGACTTTGTTAATTATGAATCGGGTTTCTCTAGTTCTTAATGTTGTTGGCTCATTAAATCTATAGAGTGTCTCTTACGGTTGTCAGTCGATTAGGAAAATAATTAGTGAAGTGTCTTCCTGATTATCGAGAAACTAAGGAGATATTAGGCTGCGTCAGTAAGTGTCTTCGGTGGCTATAACTGGTTTGCATGTGTTAATTGGAATTATCTTTGCATCGAGGATCGGTATAGTTAAGCTAGGGTGGAGTTAATTGGAAACCGGAATACCTTTTATAATCTGTTAATCGTTAAATCTCTGTTATTATTATTTATTTTCGTTCTTTACTTTACAACAACAAATTTTGTTTGGAAAGTGTGATTTCTACAGATTGGAAGTATAGAGTAATTCTCGCCGATCCTTTGGGAGACGATCTCGTTCATCGCTGTACACGTGCAGTAAGGGCATACCGACTGCTGTCGGGTTATTTATTTTTGGTGTAAAATGACGCACCAGATCCTCATCCACCGATTAAAGTATTTCGGGCAATTCAGTCAAGTCGAGGTAGGGAAAAATACTTCCTCTCAAGTTATATTTCAAAATAAAATATGTTTTCAAAGTCCATCGTGATTACGTGATATATGTGATTTATGGATGAATGTTATGAGCATGCGAATGTATGCACTATGATCCTATATACAGTTGAAGGAATATTATCCCATGATTCTTATATGGAAATGTTCATATGATGAAATTATGGTTGAATGTTATCCCGTTTATCATGTGTTTGATACTCGGTTGAAGGTTATGATTCCATGTATGCATATATTTATGTTATCACGTTTGGACAAAGATATGAAATGTTTCCTAATTCCCACCTACTGAGTATGTTTTAATATACTCACCCCTATGATTTCAAATATTTTTCAGGAGAAGAGTTGGAAGACGTATGACGGAAGTGTGGTGTGATTAATTGTTTTAGTATTAATAGGATTTATTTTAACTAAAGAATTAATATCTAAGTATTGATCTTTTATGTCTACTGGATTAAATATTGGGATTTATGACTCTTACTTTTATTATTTGATGTTTAGTAGTTTAACAACTTAATAGTTGGTATGATAATATGACAAATTAAATTCAGTTTTTATTATTTTGTGTGCAAAACCAGTTTTATACTTTTGTTAAAATTTTTAGAGTAATTGTCATATTTTGTTTAAGTCATTTTGTATGCCAGTTAAGTTTTTTTTTTGATTTACGTGGATTAATTTAGGAATTTATATTTTATTAAATGAATCATTAGAGTACATATTTTATCATTTTATTTGTGTAAATCAAAATAGGTGTCGATTGATTTTGTAAAGGAAGCCGTGAGTTAATTACATTCTTAAAATATCTTATTATGTTGATTAAAAGTATTTTAGTTGTAAACAATATTCATCATGTATTTTAAATTTATAAAGAAAAAAAAATATTAATTATTTTTCCGCAAATTAAAGTTTATATTTAACATTATAATTCTATTAAATATTAGGGTGTTACATTTAGTGGTATCAGAGCGGGTCTACTTTCCTGTAGACTCTTATTTTATATAAATGTTAAAATGTATTAAGATATTACACCCATTTCCGGCATGCGCTCCTACTCTGAGGTAAAAAGTTTTGCTTTCAACCTTTATTTTTTTTATTTGACTTATGTTGAATATTTAAGAATTAAATTTTAGTAAAAAGCGAGTTATACTATATATGTATCTGTACAGTAGTGCTAAGGATGTATAAAAAAAAATTATGGTTATTTTTATGATAGATGGCAGGAAGAAATGTACACGGGTTACATCAAATTAGCATTAATAAGTTTTTCGAGCGCACGTGGAGAACAAATTTGGGATTTGAGGCAAATCTTCTCAAACTTCTCGATTTATAGAGAAAAACAGGAGTTCACGGACTACGAGTCCATGATCTTGAAGCTAGTGGAAAAATCTTAAGAGTTTTTACCGGAAAACAGTTATCACTCAGCATACTATCATCATGAATCAATGGTAGTGAGACATAATCCTCCACATTTTAATACCTTGGATATCGAACTTTTTGTTAGAAGACTCATCCGTCAGAGTAAGGATGATTTCTATGGAGTGACTATAATAGCTGACGATGGTAATGTGGTAGAGATAGAGGACTCTGATTCAGACGAAGAACCTTTTGAAGAGTATGATGAAGATAATAGAGATTGAGGTTTTAGAAATTCCTTTTTGAATAAATAATGATAGATTATTTCGGTAGAAAGTTATGTTCTATATTAGATGTTTTACGTGAGTTAAAAATTTTGTATTGATGTTGAAAATGCCGTGTTGGCTAGTATTAATAATAAAGGAAACATGTTTTAGATATTTAATGTTTGAAATTTTATGAATAAATATAATAATAAATTTCATAAATTAAGTTTATTTTAATTAAGTATTTTTAATAAATTAATAGGAAATGAGACGTGGACGTCGACCCGCGCAGCATAACCAATCGAATGAAGAGGGTAATCGAGCATAGAATTCAAATAAAGGAAATTTAATACCTGTTTTGATCACAGCACTGCAAGGATTCGTGCAACAAGCTCAAAACGTACCAAATCAGGCACGTGAGATACCTGTTCAGCTTAACTCTAGTCAAACGATTAAGCTGTTTCGACACTACTCTCCACCAAGATTTAATGGTAGGAGTGGAGCACTTGAGTTAGAAGAGTGGCTACGGGAGCTCGAGAGAATATTCGAGCACATTGAGTGTGCTGACGCACATAAGGTGTCATGTGCGGTCTTTCAATTTACAGAAGACGCAGACCATTGGTGGTAATCTTATAAGCAAAGCATGACAGTTGAGGCACGTCAAGGGCTGACGTGGAATAGATTCAAAGAGATTGTTATAGATAAGTTCTTTCCTCATTCCTTTCGAAATCAAAAGCAAAGGGAGTTTTTGGACCTTAAGCAAGGGAACATTTCTGAGGATTCACAAGACCAACTCATTCACCCCCAATTGAGAAATCAAAAGATAAGGGTATCTTAGAGACTCCTCAAACTCAGCCCAAAGATCAGACTGATCAGTCAAGAAAGTCAACTCGAAAGTAATCAGTCTTTCAAAGGCTTGCTGCTCAACCAATACCACGAGTTCAACATAGACCAGCCTATCAGCCTAGATCCTCAGCTCGATCAAAATCGAAAGCTCATTCAAGGCCAACCTTTCAACAAAGGCCTCCATTACACTCTAGGTCATCAACTCAACCGAGACCTGAAGTTCACCCAAGGCCAGCCTATCAGAAAAGGCAATCAGTTCAAAATAGATCTTCAACTCAACAAAGAGCTGCAACTTCCTCAAGTCAGGCCTACCATCAAAGGCCAACTGTGCATCAACCTGGGAGTTCCACTAATCCTAAGAGAAATGTGCACACAAGATTGTATTGTGCACAACAGCATAATCTAATCTCTCTGGAAGACTTTACTCCAAGTGACCTTGCAACCCATTATGATGAGTATTTAAACTCAAGGGATGAACCAAAAATCAATCCCAATTATAACTGGCTTGGAAAACGGCCATTTCACAAAGGCCAAAAAGCTCAAAGTCACAGGCCCATCAAAAACTGGCCAAGACAAGGAGCAACAAGGTAACAAGATGAGAGGATATTAGTTGAAGTCTTTTATCCTAACACTCATCGGAGGTACATATCAATGGACCCAACTCTCAATCGAAGAGTTACAAGAAGTCCAAAATTGATCAAGAGATCAAACTCTGAAGGATCTCTTCATCATGGAAAGCCAAAAGTGTGGCGTATGTGGATTTCTAAGAATTTGATTAACCTCTCAGGACCCGATATTATACGGGTACCTAAAAACTAATTTTTGTTTTGTCGGAAAAGAGCATCTTATCCAAGAAAAAAGGCAAAGATACTTGATATCTGGATAGCGGGTGCTCCAAGCATATGATCGGAGACAAGAATGATCTCGACGGTTATACAGAGGTTAAGGGACGGACCACTAGTCACTTTTGGAGATAACTCAAAGAGTCGAACCATCGAAGAAGGGTTCGTTGTTAAAGGAAAAGTTGTTGTCAATGGAGTGTCACATGTTGAAGGACTGAAGCACAAGCTGCTAAGCATCAGCCAGCTTTGTGATAATAGGTATTCAGTCGACTTCAGCAACAGCTTGTGTGACATCAGAGACAAGTTAACTGGAGCTATGGTCCTGACTGGAGTAAGAAAGGGCAACATTTATATTGTTGACTGGTTAACCGGCAATTCAGAAGCTTAGTTTCTCTCCAAAGGATCAACTGAAGCAAGCTGGCTATGGCATCGATGACTGAATAATCTCAACTTCAAAATGATCAACTACTTGGCCAAGAAAGAGTTGGTTGAGGGGCTTCCCATGCAGATCTACAAGAAAGCTGGAGTCTGTGGACCATGCCAGAAAGGGAAGCAAGTAAAGTCATCATTCAAGAACAAAATCCATCCTAAAGGAACAACTAACATTCTCGAGTTGCTACACATGGACCTGTTCCGACCAGTGAAGCCACCAACCCCCAGAGGTAAGAAATTTACTCTTGTAGTAGTAGATGACTACTCAAGATATACCTGGGTGGAGTTCCTAAGAAGTAAGGATGAGACTTTTGAAAAGCTATCAACGTTGATCAGAAAGTTTCAAACTGGCAAAGGAAAATCAGTTCAAATGATAAGATCCGACAATGGAACTGAGTTTGTCAACCAGCAGATGATCAATTTTCTGAGTCAATAGGAATCACTCATGAGCACTCAGCTGTAAGAACTCCTCAATAGAATGGCGTAGCTGAAAGGAGAAATCGAACGCTCAATGAGGCAGCTCGAGCAATGGTAGCAGATGCCAACATAGCTGAAAGCTATTGGGCCGAGGCAATCAATACAGCCTGCCATACCCGGAATAGAAGTGCCATCGTCACCATCCATGACAAAATACCCTACGAGCTATATGGGTCGTAAGCCTTCTATCTCTTATTTTAAGGTATTTGGCTGCAAATGTTACATTCACAACAATGGCAAAACTCAACTGAAAGCCTTCAGTGCCAAAGCTGATGAGGGAATATTTCTCGGCTATAATGCCCCTCATTCACAAGCTTACAGAGTGTTCAACAAACGAACACTAGTTGTGGAAGTAACATGTCATGTGGTATTTGATGAGCTTGTTGATAAGTACAAGAATAAGGAAAAGAACTGTATGTAATGCCCCAAACTACTCCATTTGGCCACGTCACTTATCATACTTGTAACGCCCCAAACTACTCCATTTGGCCACGTCACTTAACAAACAATTTATTTACTTACATTTGCATTCTCTTAAAAGATTGAGCGGAAGCTAAGGTCAAAATTACATAATATGGTACGACGTCATAATTCTGAATATAAATTTTTCTTCACGATTATAACATGCAACCTATCAAAATCTACCCTATCACGCAACATAGTGTTTATCGGAAGCATAGAATCCACATCATTCATTGAATCATTTATCATATCAGGCTCATAGGTCTTAGACAACCCGCCCGTCTAGAACCCTAAATTAACAACATAGCATAGGAATTCAACAACATATATATACACAACGTAGGCTCCTAGGTCAATCGACCCGCCTTTAAAACATTGACTTGCTATATCAAGTTAAATACAATCACAAACTATAAAAATCAGGCTAATCCCATTCCCAATAATCATTAATCATAAGGTAAATAGAACGATCAATGGAATTATAATGGTGCGCATATTCAAAGACATGTAAAAGTAAACACAATCGTGTGGGGGTTCTCTTGTGTTCACAACGCTCCTACTCGGTCCCCGACTCCTCAACCTGAAATTCATTGAATGAATGGGGTGAGTATATAACAACATACTTAGTGGGGAACACTGCAAACAGTTATAGCTAATTGCACAAGTGAAAATATAACATATGGACTTTTCTTTACTTTGTGGAGACTAGTCTCAACCCCGTAGGGTCCAAACATCATGATGCCCCCGTTAATGAACATCTTACCCCTGTAGGGATGCCCACAGACATACTACCCCTCAGGAAGGACATTAACGAGTCTATTATCGACCCCGAAGGATCTCTTTGTCGATCCCGAAGGACCTCTGTATGCCCCGAAGGGTCTCATTCTTTTCTCTTGGTCTGAAGACCCTTCATACTCATACAATCAAAGCACAACAATAACTATAACTTTACACGTGTTCACAGTTTAGAGTAACCGCACCTTACGAGACGCTTTCACAATTTCTCAACCTTTGAAATACTTCTTGGCCGTGCACAAGTTGTCCTCCTCAAACCACAACACGTCACCTAGCACCTTTTAACCCTCTTTTCATTTTAGATGTCGAGTTATACAATTAAATCATATTTTGACCAAACACATGCTATACTTTGCTTTAAGGATTTCATACATCTTCATATACACAATCATGGATATACAAACTCATATCATGATTTTGGACTCAAAATACACATTAAAACTCTTTGAAGCATTTAATCGAGCACATTACGTGCATTCATTTAAACCACAAGAACATGACTCAATTTAAATCCTTTGAATCCAACATTTCAAATGCAAACACCTTTATCCTAGGGCTCTAACATCCATGAAAATCAACCCCAAACAACCATCACAACACCTCCAACCAACAATCAACATGTCAAGGGAAAATTAGGGCAAAATCTAAACCCTAGCAATAATGAACCATGGAGATTTCAATTTAACGACACATATAGCTTCAATGGAGTAAATAAACCATATGTTCAAGGCAAGAAGACCAACAAGATCGAAAAACCCTAATTTGGATAACAAACCCTAGGTTTGATTCAACAAGAAATGAGTGTTTAATCTCCAAGAAGAAGAGGTGTAGAGGTTACCTTAGTCGATGGATGATGATGGTGGAATTCACTCCAAAAGATGAAGAATTTCTTGAGAGAAATGAGAGAAAATCGCCCAAATGGAAGAGAAATGAGGAGGAAATGAATAAGTGTTGTATTTAAAGGTAGGAATCCGGAAGGAAAACTCCCCGGACCCGCGCGACCGCACAACCCCCGCGACCGCGCAACCCAGCTCTCGGCCAACGCTCCCCGCGAGCGCGCAGCCCCGCGCCGGCGCGCGCCTCTCGCCCGCCCGGCAGGCGCGCAGTCTCCCGCGGCCGCGCACGGCCCCGCGGCCGCGCACGGCCCCGCGGGCGCGCGGCATGCCAAAATCATCCCTCAAACTTAAATCGACTCCCGGACATTTTCAACTCCATTTAACTTTAAATTTTTCAAAACACTTTTAATACATAATTAGGGTGCTAAGACCCCCGTCCGGCTCAGCGTTAGGGTGCTCAAGGTATGGCAATCATAAAATTAAACGCAATTACAGTCATCCTTTAACACATAACTCGACACTTTAGTATTTAAAATTTAAACTGTATTATACACTCAGTACAATATCACTGTGTGCTAAGATGTATCGGTTCGAGTAGAACAACCTGCAACATAACCACGACATAATACAACCATACTCACATGATTAATATTTAAACAATATCAACTTAAAATCATTTACCAAAATTATAATTTATAATTTAGCAAAAAGGATCGGGGTATCACCACTACAAGAAAAAAGGTCATACACAACACTAAATAGACAACGGTAATTTTGAATTACCGTTAAGTATGTAAAAAACATAACGGTTTTTGAAAAAACCATTACGTATGTGCGTGCGCCAACTCATAAACATAACGGTAGCAAATACACCATTGTATATACATTAACTATACGTAACAGTCTAAAATTTACCGTTATATTTTAGAATATTTTTTCAGAATATTAAAAAAAATTACACTACAATTATTAAACTTGAAAATTTTGGAGAGTTTATCACTTTTCTATCCTGCGCATGCTCAATTCTAGAAAATTCTCAAAAAAAATGGCGCTCATTCTCCTCTACTCACGAAGCTTCTCCCCGATCGTCGAGTCATTCACCGGTGGTTTTGCTGATTGGCAGTGTTCTCATCCTCTTCTCTCACTCCCTAACCCTGCTCCATCTCTTGTATGTGCACCCAATCGAAAAAAAATTAGCCCTAATTCTCTTCTACCCATGAATCTTCTCGCCGCTCGTCAACTCAGTCACCGGCGATTTCACCGGTCAGCAGTGTTCTTCTCATCTTCTCTTGCTCAACCCTAACCCTTTCTCTTGCTCCATCCCCTATATGCACACCCAGCCGACGGAGGTCTCACGCTTACGCCATTACTATGGCCTTCCCGTTCATTCCTACATCATTTGTTGTGGCTATTGTAAAGGTAAATTTCTTTATTATTTTGTGTAGAAAGTGAAAATGCCTTTATGTAAATTTAAGGTGAAAATTTTATTTTCAATGCTTACTTTTATTTGACATAGTGATTGACATTTCCAAAAACACATCATCAATCCACTGAGGGGGTTAGAAAATGTGGTATATGAAAATCCCTAAATAGTCTCCATCTAAATTTGGATAATATTAGGATTGACCTAAGTGGAAATTAAAAGCTGGTTAGGAACTTTCATCTCCCATGTTTCCTTCTCGGCACTAATAAAAAAGTTTTTCAAAGATTTTTCTTTTGGGTGATAATAGACTGAAAATTTATTACATAGAAAATGAATTTTTTTTTTGCCGAAAGTTGTTTTTTAGTTTGTTGGTGATCTCATGTATTCTGAAATGGAGTGTGGGTGGGACTTAAAAAGGTTATTTCTTACTTATCCTTTAGTGTTTCTAATCTTATTTATATTGACTTACACATGGAGACATGGTCCCTTTGTGTGTAAATTGTGTGTTTTATTCCCTATACTACTGTGATGCACATATAATTACAATGTTAGTGTTGTGGGCTTAAAATTCCCTCATCACCTTTGCTGCAATATTTGAAGCTATAGGAAAGCATTCTAATAACATGTTCATACATTACCATATAGTGTTATGTTAGGAAAATGTGGTCCTACTCTTTCTATTTCTTAATGTGATCTTCAGTGATATCTTCTTGATGCAGGAACATGAAGTAAAAGTTAAGCATCAACAACTTATCAGTGTGGTATGATTATTTGCTTTAGAAATTTTAGCTTTAGTTATTTCACAGCTATTTGAGTTGGCAGACAAATTGCTAATTCTCAACACACACACAAAAAAAAGTCTGATCTGAATTATTTCGATCAATTTCACTTATAAATGGGTTTCCCTAAGATTACCTTTTTCTCTTTCACATCATTTTTTATTCAACCTCATTTATGGAATTTCACCAATTACCCTCTATTTTTGCCAAATTCACATTATTAATTTTGGAGTTTCTGTTTGTCATAGAACTGTTATCTTATAAGGATCCAGTAGCTGCTGCAGCGAGAAGAAATAAACCAATTCAATCTGCTGTTCCTGGAACTACTTTAGGTCCAATACAAATTGAAAACTTCCTAGGTGGAGGGGTAAGTACTATCTAATCTACGTTCTTGAATGGGTGGTGATCTTAATTGCATCTTCTATGTTTCCTATCCTTGTATCAGAGAAGATATAAGAGAAATTAGAAATAATTATTAATTCTCTAGAGCAGATTGAGCAGAAGATATCAGAGAATATTTAGCCTGTGCCATATCTAAAGCAAGAGGTTACTGTTTATGGTTTCTGTTAAAGTTTCTGAATGCAAAATTAGAACAGAGGCACTTATACTCTTGTACTACATAATTTTAGGATAATGAAATTGGTCTGTCTAAATAGACTAAGCAGCAGTCTGTCTAAATAGACTAAGTAGTAGTAGTGTTGGGGTTTTTTCGAATTAAACCACCGCAGGACCATTTGGTTGTTCATTAATCCGTGTTCATGCAAATCATAATTTTATGTAACATGCATGTTTATCACAGTCTAATCAAAAAGCATGCAAAGCAGATTCGAATCTAATAAAGCGGAAGACATAGAAACGAATCTACTTACAAATCGATAGACGGTCTGTGGACAAGATTAAAGATCTAATCTTGCTGTTGAATGAACTGTAGTTGGCGCCACCTAGCACTCAAAATTTCGACCACCACTGTATTCCACTCCAAGATCTTCTGTTGTATTCCCGGACTGTATCTAGATTCAGAGTGGGCTGAAATCTACTAGATAGAGTTGTGAAATCTATGGATAACTTTGACAGACTAAGAGGGGCTGATTTCCTATGAATAATATCCTCAAAATTTCGTGCCCCCCTCCCCTTATATATAGGGAGGGGCGAAATTTCATGTTCCAGCCCTATTGGGCTGGGCCTCTATCTCAAGTTCAATATCCAGTTCACTTTCAGTCAATTGGGCTACAACAGGGATCTAGAAGAATATTAAATTGGCCCACTAATTTATTTAATATCCAATATCCAATAAACCTAGGATATAATTAAATAAATTAAGTTTTACTTTTATTCCACTAAAGAAGTAAAACTGACCTACCAATTTAATACATATTTACGAATATGCTTTCTCCTTTAGTCCAGCCATTCCCCTTGTTTAAGATATAATGTTCATTAATTAATTATGTAAGCCTCTGACAGCTATAATTAATCAACATCTAAAACCTTGAGTAGTACCACACAAGCTTTATTCATGTACGGAATAAATTCCACCTGCAGGGTTTCAACATGAACTTGTGCTTCCTCAAGAGAACATCATCAACCTGGCGCACCAGGACACAGTGTTCATGCATACTACTCGAGACATCATGTATACATTGCTATTACCCAAGATATCGAATTCGATCTACGAAAAGATATCACCCATTGATAAATCAAAGTAATAAACAACGCACACATATGCTCGCCAATATCACATGAGTTCAGAACCCGAACTCTGTGGATCTTTATTCTCTCAGTAACTGGGTCAGAGACAGAGAATAGTATCTTATCGCGATCCTCCTCAATACACTAATGAGTGTACTAGAATAATCAGTTAGTCAAGATAAACTAACTTATCATATTATTCTACGGTGTACCGATGGTGTGTTCAGGACCATCTAAGCCGTGAGCTCTTTAATACATTACAAGGTTCTAATGATATGATCTTACTATGTGACTCCCTACACCATATCATCTACAATGTAAGTATATGGAACATTGCATAGAACAATTATAGAACATAATCTAAATGCAAACAGTGACTGCAATAACTTTCATTTCATATCATTATATCTTCAGAAAAGTATACAAAGACAAGTCTTCCAGTATACAAAACTAACAAGTAGCTACTGTAACGGGATGTTGGGTCACTACTATCTAAGTGTTTATGTTAATGATTCTCTAAATTGAAAGAATATTGTCCCTTTTGTTGTAGAAAGTATATGATACACCTGGAGTCCATCTTCACCATAGGCTAGCTGTTGTGATCAATTCAGAAGATCTTCCTGCTCTTGCACCCCAAAGTCGTCTCCGAGGTCAATCATTCCCAGTATGTTTCCCTTCTCTATCTTCTTCTCTACACTACTTACATTTAAGATATATTTAGTCCCCCCTTCCCTTGTGGTGTAAAACAGAACACTTCTCTGATGTTGGATAACCCGTTAATGGACCGAATCAGATCAAGTGGCTTGGCTAGATACTCAATCTTTTAGGGAGGTCTTGTCCGAATCGATCATGAAGGTGTTTGATCTTATAAACCAATCTCATTTTTTCAATAAAATAGGTTGAAGCACACGGTGAAATTGAGGCGGTGATGAATTTAATTGTGGATTTTACTTCCTTGAGGATTTTTTTCCTAAATCTATAACGTATTGTTTGATTTACTAGTGCTCGGTAGGATAAGCTAGTTATTTGGATACATTGGTTTTTTTAATTTTATAGACATGTAGGCTAGTCTTGAGTTGTATCTGACTAAGTCCGATCTTGTATTGGTTGCAACTGTTTGTTGAATGCTTAATCAGGTTGTAACTCATAACATAGAACTCACACCTATTTTCTTTTTATTTTTTTAATCATCAAGCTTTGGAACCAAATGTTGAATATATAGTTTTTATTAATTTTTGTTCTTTTATTCTGCCATTGATCTCGTTGGCTCTTTCTATTTTTATAATCTTTATCTGATCCTTGTTGACATTCTTGTTTCTTCATAAAAATAATGATAGGTGCTCCTGATACAGCATCAAAGTCTGACTCAGATTCAGAAGAGAGAGAATAAGATACACAGCAGAAAAAAGATTGCTGATAGTCCTAATACTGATTACTCTTACTCTCTTGCATCTTCACCGTTGAATGAATATTACTGAATTGAAGCAGATATGTACAAGACCTGATGTTTTTGAGGTACAAATCAACATTCTTATTTGATTTCTATAACATGTATCTGCAACGAACAATATATTCATGGTGCAATTACAGGTACTGTAGATAATTTAAGCAATGTTTGTCTTGTTGTAATTGTTGCCTGTTGCTCTTAATCCTTCAAGTATGAAATAAATGTTATCTGCAGTCTCAATAAGCCTTTCTTTGCACTTAAATTTCATGGTTGAATGTCGTGACAGTGTGTGATCATGTGTTATTGAATGCTTGATTAAGCCCTCCTACGCTGCTATTAGGAAAAACTATCGAGGAACCCCTAGATCAGGTTTTGATGTGATGTCAAAATTATTTGTGAAAAACTGACCAAAGCTCAAGCTGCAGATCGAAGCTGACCAGCCCAGGTGGGCATCATCAAAGAAGAACTCTAGAAGAGTCCATATCAACCGATATGAAGGATGACCCAAATTGAAAGACACGTCATCCAGTTTGAAGTTCAACTTGGCTGAGGAATCATACCAGTCAAAGCAAAGCTGACAACCGAGTCAGCTGAACTGAGGGAGAAAGGAGTTGACCAAAGACTGAAGAAACTGATAGAATGTCAGTATTATGCCAGAGACTAGCAGTATCCAACTGGAGCAATGGCCAATCTCAGCTGACAAGCCCAGAACTGCCAACTGGAGCAATGGCCAATCTCAGCTGACAAGCCCAGAACTGCCAACTGGAGCAATGGCCAATCTCAGCTGACAAGCCCAGAACTGCCAACTGGAGCAATAGCCAATCTCAGCTGACAAGCCCAGAACTGCCAACTGAAGCAATGGCCAATCTCAGCTGACAAGCCCAGAACTGTCAACTGGAGCAATGGCCAATCTCAACTGACAAGCCCAAAACTGCCAACTGGAGCAATGGCCAATCTTAACTGACAAAGCTCAGAACTGCCAGCTGAGACGATAATGTTACTAAGTCGAGAAATCCAAAACTGCCAGCTGAAATTCTGAACTGCCAAGAGAGCTGAAGCCAGAAGACTCCTGGAGTATATTGCTTAAATCAGCGTAGCTTGGAATAAATGTTCCTTCAAGGATCTTGGAATTTAATGAAGATCGAGTGGCAGAGTAACGGATACTTCAACCAAATGATCCAAGCGATCATTAATGACCACCTGCCATTGATGAGCCAACAGAGCCTCTGATCAAATGGACAATGGAGCTCAACAGTCATAAAATCACTCCTCTATAAAAGATGGGTGAATCAGAGTTCTAAATACTTTTCGCACACTTTTTGAATACTCTTCGCAACTATAACCTCTTGCCATCCTTCGAGCTTTTCTTTCTCCCTCCCACTCAAGCTCAAGTGCAACATTTGATAGAAACTGCGAAAGTCAAACTGAGAAGAAGAATTCACTGAATCAAGACATCCAGCCAGCTGTTGATGATCCAGCCAGGGCAACCTTCTTAGTTCTAGCTATTCAACGATCAACTACTCAGCTCAATCAAAGGAGCACATCAGTTGATACCCCCTTGTTCAAGACTAACCTCTTGAAGATCAAAAGAGATCTAAAACCTTGTAAAGACGAAAATAGCACCTACCTTCCTAGCGAGCAGTTAGGGACTTCAAGTGTGAGCCGTCGACCAGCTGAGGTAGCGAGCAGTTACCAGGTTCAGCCAACTGTCCTTCATTGTATAATTTGTAAAGAAACTCAAGTTATATAGTGAAGTTTCCCTTCTGCGGAAGGAAGAGAGGACGTAGAAGTTTGAGACTTCGAACCTCTATAAATCTCTTGTGTGCTGTACTATATTGTTCATTGCATATCTAACTACATACAACATCACACAAGCTGCACTTAAACTGTCTCAACTGACTATCAAAGTTGTGCATAAATAAGTTTCATCAAGCGAGTCATAGGGCCCTGTTTTCCGCATCTAAAGTAAAAGTTTTTGTATCAGTTTATTCACCCCCCCTCTAAACTGATATCGACTCGCCCGGGACCAACAAGTGGTATCAGAGCGGTTGATTCTAAGGATCAGCCATTTCTGCAGATCAACTGAATCAGATCTACTTATCTGTGCTAATATTCCAGCTATGGGAAACCATAAGCTACCTATATTTTCAGTTGAGAACTATGATAATTGGAGCAGGAGAATGAAGGCGCATCTCTGCTCAATTCATGAGAATATGTGGGAAGTCATTGAAGAAGGTCCAATCATCATAATGATGGACAATGATGCTCACATAGTTGATATCAATCAACCGGCAAGGATCCCGAAGCCAACTAATCTTCTCACCAGTGAAGAGAAAAAGTTGAAGAATGTAGAGTTCATTGCTCAAGCTACATTATTCCAAACTCTAGATGAAGATCATATGAAGGATACCAAGAATTGCACAACTGCCAAAGAGATATGGGACCTACTAGCAGATCTTTGCAGAGAGTCCGAAGACATAAAAGGAAACAAGCTCCAATTGGCAGTTGACAGGTATGAATCCTTCAAAATGCAGGCAGAAGAGTCCATCTCAAGCCTTAAAACTAGATTTCTAGGCATCATCAGTGAGATGAACAACATCGGAAGAAGTTATCCCAATTCAGAGATGAATTCCAAAATACTGGATAATCTCACCGATGAATGGGATATGAAAGTGATCGCTACTAAGGAGTCAAGAAACCTAAACAGCATCACTCCAAGGGAATTATTTGGTTCTCTTAAAGCTCATGAGTACAGTCTAAACCGAAGAAGAGAAGCGTCCACTTCGTCAGCTCAAGACACAGCTTTTTATGGCGAAAGGACCAGGTTTAGAGACGCTCGAGGAAGAAACAACTTCCGACCAAGGAGCTCACTAACCAAAGAAAACCAAGGTAGATCTTCAACTGAAAAGAAGGAGAATCTAACTGATGACATCAATGATCATATCCAATCAGTTACAAAGTTGTTAGAAAAGTTGAAGAGAGCTCGGGATAAACAATCAGTTTCACCTCAAACTGATGAAGTCCCAAAAGTTGAAAAAACCTACCACCCAGCTGAACGGCCAGCTGAACCATTCAGGAGTGGCAATCGCAATCTTGGAGAGTGTTTTCATTGTCATAAACAAGGACATTACAGGTTTGAATGTCCAGAACTTCCTGAAGACAAGAAAGCCAAGGTGAGGAGAAGCTACTTCAAAAGAAAAGAAATGGTTGCAAATCTTGAGAATGCCGTGCTGGACGATTCAGACTACCCATCCGGAATCGATTCTGACGGCTACAGCTCTGATGATGAAGCACTATTCTGCCTCATGGCCGACAATGATAAAGAGGTTAGTACAGCTGATTCTCAAACCTCCTTTTATCATATAAATGAAGCAACTGTCTCTAGTAATGAACTTGATATGAAACTCATGATGCTAGAAGACCAATTAGCTTCAATCTTCTATTTGCATGTTGAACTGAGAGATGAAAATAATGAACTGAGGAACAAAGTCAGGAAACTGAGAATTGATCATTAAAGATTAAATTATCTTGAATCTCAGCTTAAAGAATTTGAGAAATTGAAACTGAGAACTGCTGATCTAGAGGAAGAAAATCAAAAACTCAAGCAAGAGATCCTTGAAAAAGAAAAGGTAAACCTAAAGTTCAAAAAGGGATCTCAAACTCTAGATGAAATACTCAGTCATCAAAGAACTGGAACTGGCAGCTCAGGGCTAGGATATAGCAAGTTCACTGCCCTAGAAAAGGGAAAAGCAGTTGCTCAACCTAGTGACAAGGGTATCCTAAAAGGGTTCACGAGATCTCAGGATCAGCCAACTGAGTCAAATAAAGGAAAGGGAATATTGAAAAATCCCCAGACCCAGCCTAAAAAGTTTGGTCAGTTCTACCAATCTAAAACACTCGGTCAGCTAAAGCCTAGTTTCCAGTTAAGACCTTCAGTTCACTCAAGTCAATCCACTCGTCCAAAGCCTCCAGTCCAACAAAGGCCACCAGTTCAGTATAAAATGCCCTCAAGGCAAACTGACAGATCAGTTCACTATGAAAAGAAAGACCAGTTTAGATCTCAAGCCTACCCTGCTAAGAAGTTCAATCAGAACACCTATAGAAGAGATCAAATAAACAAATTTGAGCCTTATCATCATTATAATGATTATCTAGATTCCAGAAATGAGCCAAAAAGGTTCATTCCAATAAACTGGAAACACACAAGGCATTGGCCTGATAGAAGAGCCCAAAAATCTCAAAATAATTGTGTGCTAGTTGAATTGTTTTATCCCACTAACTTTCAACGCAGGTACCATTCAACCGACTCAAGGAGAGTTGAAAGAGAGTCAAAACTGATGAAACGATCCAAATCAGTTGACTCCTTGAGTGATAAGAAGCCAAAAGTTTGGCAAATCTGGATTCCAAAAGACTTAATGTATCAAAAAGGACCCGATATGAAACGGGTCCCTAAATGCTAATCCTTTTCTCTGTAGGACAAGAGCATCCTATCTATGAAGAAAACCAAAGACATTTGGTATCTAGATAGCGGGTGCTCCAAGCACATGACCGGAGATAGAGAAGATCTCGACGGTTATGAAGAAATCAAAGGTCCACTCATCACATTTGGAGACAATTCCAAAAGTCGAACCATTGGAGAAGGGTTCGTTGTCAAAGGAAAAGTAGTGGTGAATGGAGTCTCCCACTTGGATGGACTGAAGCACAAATTACTCAGCATCAGCCAGTTGTGCGATAATGGCTACTCAGTTGACTTCACTAAAAACTCCTGCAACATAAGAGACAAGTCAACTGGAGTAATCTTGCTAACCGGCATCAGGAGAGGCAACATGTACATTGTTGACTGGTCAACCGGCTACTCAGAAACATGCTTTCTCTCAAAAGGATCAACTGAAGCAAGCTGGCTATGGCATCGATGACTGAACCACCTCAACTTCAAAACAATCAACTACTTAGCAAAGAAAGAGCTAGTTGAGGGACTTCCCAAGGAGATTTACAAGAAAACAGGTGTATGCGGACCATGTCAAAAAGGGAAGCAAGTGAAGTCATCCTTCAAGAATAAGAGTCATCCACCAGGAACAACTGACTGTCTTCAACTGCTACACATGGATTTGTTTGGTCCAGTCAGACCTTAAACTCCAAAAGGTAAAAGATTCACACTTGTAGTAGTTGATGATTACTCAAGATATACATGGGTGGAATTTTTGAGGAGCAAAGATGAAACATATGACAAGCTCACGTCGCTGATCAGAAGACTACAAACTGAAAATGAAAGATCAGTTCAAAGGATTCGCTCTGACAATGGAACTGAATTTGTGAATCAACACATGATCAGCTTCCTTAACCAGCTTGGGATTACTCATGAACATTCAGCTGCAAGAACTCCACAACAAAACGATGTAGCTGAAAGGCGCAACCGAACACTAAAGGAAGCAGCTCGAGCGATGATAGCTGATGCCAACATAGCTGAAGGGTACTGGGCTAAAGCAGTCAACACAGCTTGCCATACTCAAAATCGAAGTGCCATTGTAGCAGCCCATGACAAAACACCTTATGAACTGTACAAGGGTCGTAATTCTTTTATCTCATATCTTAAAATATTTGGCTGTAAATGTTATATTCACAACAATGGCAAGACTCAATTGAAAGCTTTTAGTGCTAAAGCTGATGAGGGTATATTTCTTGGGTATAACTCTCCTCATGCACAAGCTTATAGAGTGTTCAATAAACGAACTCTTGTTGTGGAAATAACATGTCATGTGGTATTTGATGAATTTGCTAATGAGTACAGGAACAAAGAAACTATCGACACATCAGTTCAAATACTACCTAGTGAAACTGAAAATTAGCAGGACTATGTAGATCACATTGTTCCAGAACGATTTGAAGTTTCATTAGAAGAAGGCAATGAAACTGGTACCAAGCCAGTTGAGAACAACTTGGTCAATGAAGACACAAATCGTGCTGAGACTGCAAATCCCACAAATGAAGCAGGGGGAAGAAGTTATGAGATTGCTGAACCTACTGATGAACAAGCAACTGACGACATCATCACAGAAGAGCCAGCAGGAGACTCAGCTGAAGCCATGCTACCCAAGTGGCTCCGAAGCCATCCAACTGACAAGATAGTTGGTGATCCAAGAAGTCGTGTTCAAACCAGAGGATCAACCGAGCATGCCTTATTCACATGCTTCATCTCTCAAACTGAACCAGCAAACGTCAAGGAAGCCTTAGAAGATTCAGACTGGATCATGGCTATGCAGGAAGAACTGAACCAGTTCACACGAAATGACGTATGGTTTCTTGTTGACAGGCCGAAAACCCAGAAGGTCATTAGCACAAAATGGGTTTTTCGCAACAAGCTGGATGAACAAGGAGTGATCACAAGGAACAAGGCTAGACTGGTAGCAAAAGGTTACTCACAAAGTGAAGGGATCGTCTTTGATGAGACATTTGCGCCAATTGCAAGATTGGAAGCCATCAGACTGTTCCTAGCCTATGCAGCTCACTTTAACTTCACAGTCTACCAAATGGACGTCAAGAGTACTTTTCTTCAAGGAATGCTCAAGGAGGACGTATATGTCGAGCAACCTCCAGGCTTTGAAATTGGTGATCAAGTCTTCAAACTGAAAAAGGCTCTCTACGGACTGAAGCAAGCTCCAAGAGCGTGGTATGAAACTCTAACAACATTCTTGCTGAAAAATGGGTTTCAAAAAGGAGTCATTCATCAAACTCTATTCAGAATAGAACGATCAACTGAGATCTTAATGGTTCAAATTTATGTGGATGACATAATCTTTGGATCAAAGAGCAAAGATCTATGCACACGGTTTGCTCAACTGATGCAAAGTGAATTCGAGATGAGCATGATGGGAGAAATGACATTCTTCCTAGGACTCCAAGTGAAGCAGCTAAAAGATGGAATTCATATCAGCCAGGCGAAGTACACCAAGGAACTAGTCAAGAAGTTTGGAGTAAGTAAAGGAAAAACTCTCAAGGTTCCAATGAACACATCAGTTCAGCTAACTCTTGATGCAGAAGGAGAATCAGTTAGCCAAACTTACTACAGACAAATCATTGGGTCCTTACTTTACTTAATAGCCAGCCGGCCAGACATCTCATATTCAGTCGGTCTATGTGCACGGTTTCAAGCAAATCCAAAGAAAAGTCATCTTGAAGCAGCTAAGAGAATCATCAAATATCTCAAAGGAACCATAAATCTTGGATTATGGTATCCCAGAGATGACAGTTTGAGTTTAATTGGGTATTCAGACTCAGACTTTGGTGGATGCAAGATTGACAAAAAAAGCATCAGTGGAACATATCAGTTTCTTGGAAGCAAACTGATATCCTGGTTTAGCAAGAATCAGCACTCAATTGCTACGTCAACAACTGAAGCAGAGTATGTAGCTGCTGGAAGCTGCTGTGTTCAAATACTCTGGATGATGCAACAGTTGAAGGATTACAAAGTTGAAACTAAAGAAGTGCCTATCTACTGTGACAACAATAGTGCAATCGCGATATCTCAGAATCCAGTTCTACATTCAAGAACTAAGCACACTGACATAAGGCACCACTTCATCAGAGATCACATCGAGAAGAAAGACATATGCATCCAATATGTCAATACTGAGAAGCAGATAGCCGACATCTTCACCAAACCGTTACCTGAAGCAAGGTTTATGGAGCTATGCATATAGTCGGGACTGCTGGAGCTAGCATCACAGGATGAAGATGATGAACTGGAAGAAAAAGGCCAAGGAACCATTCCAGCTGAAGAGAGAAACTGAGTCAAAAAGATGAAAAACTGATCAGTTCGCCACATAATCCATCAGTTTGAAGTAGATGCAAGAAGCTGCTGAGAAATAAGCAAACTGAAAATGATCAGTTTACCCCTTCAGTTCAACTGAATCATCAGTTCAGTCGCTCAGACTAATGATCCTGTCAGTTATGCAGAACTTACAAGTTGCAAATTGATCAAACTGACGAAGAGGTCATAGGAACTGAAGTAAACTCAAAAGGAGATATCAGTTCAAGGACCAGCTGAAGGAGAACAGCTGAACTAAGAAGCAGCTGAATGAAGATCTGAGCAGTTAAGATCAGTCAGGAACTGATGAGAAGATATCTCAGTTGGAACTGATCAACAGAAAAACCATCAGTTACGGTCATACCCAACTGATGACGTAATCAGTTTTCAAACCAAGGAGAAACTGCTGAAGAGAAGAGATAAGTTCAAAAATCTCATGAATGGAAACGGTAAAAACATGTGTCATCCAAATGTTACCGTTGAATCGTCTTTCTCTCTCCTCTTCACTCCCCAACGGATAGAATTGAAAAGCCAATCGACGAGTTGATTAATCTAATCCGACCGTTGAAATTAGGGAGACCAAGCGTCACAACCATTGGATGAATCCTAATTTTTCTATATAAAGAAGGCAGCTGAATTCTCAAGATAAGCTTTCCGATTTTTACTGAAAATCTATCCTTTTCTATCCATATATCATCTCCTTCCAGAGCTCAAAGCCTTCCAGATTATCCTCCCACCCCCAAAATCACATCTTCATAAATCATGACTTTTATCTCAAACAACCATCATCGAAGGAAGTTCAATTCAAAATCACCAGAGAAGACTCAACGATATTCTGCAAAGATCTATATCATGATAAGATACTCAGCAGAGACAATTTCAGAAAATTCTCCAACATTCCCAGCTATTGTGAAGGAATCATTCAGTCAATTGAAAACTCGGGGCTGAAGACATTCACTCAGACATACCCGGAGGCAGTTGCCGAGTTCTTCCTCAACTTAACGAGCACAGAGAACTCTCTGGAATTTAAAACAGAGGTTCGAGGGTGAGAAATCACAATCACTCCATCAGTGTTAAAAAGGGTATTTGACCTCCCAGATGAAGGAGATAAAGTTGAAGAAATAGAAGTTGATGCGAAAGACTGCTACGACAGATGGGCAACAATTCAGTTTGAAGGAAGATATTACATCAACCATTTTGTGTTCAACTTTGGAAAAGAATTTCAAGTACTAGCGGCAGTGGCGGCGAGGATGATGATAGCATCATGTGAAGATCAATCCAGCATGTCAGAAATAAAGTACAGAATCAGCAATGCAATCTGGGAAGAAAAGAAAGTCAACTGGTCTCTATACTTCTTTCAACAGTTAAAGGAGCTTGTAGACACTGTGGAAACTGAAACCAGAGGCTCAGGGCGCTTTCCACAAAAGATGAACTTTCTCAACAGAGTGAGCTCCATCCTGGAGCATCTTCTTCCTGATGAGATGATTAAGGAGACCCATCCTCAACAGATTGATCCTGACGACTTTATCCCCAGAATAAATACAATTGCTCTTCCTCCACTAACAATCAGGGAATCACAACCAAAATTGAGGAAGAAGCTGATACCATCTACTCCAATGACAAGGGGTAAAGGAAAAGCTACAATGGTGGAGTCAGAAGTTCAATTAAACTCCGACTCAGATGATATCTTCCGCATGATTCAGGGATACAAGTCATCAACTGAAGGAGATAATAAAAAGGACTCTAGAAAGGGTCAAACTGAGCAGAAAGCAGCTTCACCAACTAAATCTGAAACAGTTGATAAACCAGCTGCTTATTATCAAAAGATTGGATAGCATCAGCTGAATGAAGATCAAGAGATTGGAGAGCATCAGCTGAATGCAGATCAAGAGATTGGAGAGCATCAGCTGGATGCAGATCAAGAGATTGGAGAGCAATAGCTGAATGCAGATCAAGAGATTGGAGAGCATCAGCTAAAGGCAGAAAAGAGTCAACGAAGTGTCAAACAAACAAGGAAGATACAGCAATCAAGCAAGGCATCAAAACAATTCAAGAAAGTGATTGAAAACATGAAAGCCCAGGTAAAACTGCTCTCTGAATCAATCCTACAGCTGGAAGCACACACTGGAATGGAAAGCTCAGAGGAAGTTTCCTCCAATGAGGACATGCCAGACAAATCCAGAATGGCAAAGAAAAGGAAAACTGATCACAAGAAGGACTAAGTGGCTGATCAAGTTAAAACCTGATTAGAAAAGCCCTAAGTGTACTTCTTGTTAATCAGTTTGTAATTATATCTCTTGATATATTTATAACAGTTCTTTTTATTTCAAATAAATGTTAAGCCTCACATTTATTTTGAAATTTTGACCGTTGCAAAACAATGACACGTGTCAAGGTCATTAATTGCCAACGACCAAAAGAAATCAGAGGCTAGTACCATTCCAACGATCATATCTATGAGCCTGTCCCAACACTCATAAAAGCATCTCATTCTTTCAAACCTCTCAAAACAAAAGCCTCCTCCTCCAAAAAGATCTTAAAATCTCTCTCTCTCTCACACAATCTTGAATTGTAAAAAATATTCAGCCAACCTCAAAGATGGCCGAATTATCCAGATCTTCAAACCTCTTCAAAAACCAACTTATGAGAGATAAATTCCTTGACAGACAGAAATTTCAATTGATTCTTGATGAATCAAAGAATCCAACCCTTCTGTCCAATCTTCACAAAACAGGAGTTCTTCACTACCTGGAAACACCACCAAAATTCTTTAAACAAAATTTGGTGAGTGAGTTTTTGCTTCAAGCAAAATTATCTGCAGATGGAAAGATGATATCTTCAGTGGCTCAAGGAAGGATGTTACACATCACTGAGAAATCAATTGCTGAAGTATTCCAACTCCCACAAGAAGGCATAATCCGTTCAAGATCTAAAGGAGTCTGCAGAATCGCACTGGAGAACCTGGAAAGCCTCCACCTGCAACAAGCAATTTAGTTTTACCACCGCGAAAACTGATCTCAAGCCTGAGTATGGAGTTCTACTTGACATAACGAACAAGATGATGTTCGGAGCAATTGGAAGTCTAAGCCAACTCACCTAAGAGAGATACAAAGTCATGATTCACCTTGCTGAAGGAAGACAAACAAACTGGGCAGAATTTGTCTTTCAACAATTCAAGCATCAAGTCATCAAGGCTGCAGACTCAAAGAAGTCTGGCAAATTTGAGTCCAAGGTCGGACTTGTTCTAAGGATGAGCAAAATGCTTGAAGACCTGCTGAAGCTCACAAGTGATGAATCACTACCAGTTCTGATCTCCGACTGGATCCCTAAGAAAGGAACTGCTCATCTACAGTCTCTGAAGAGGAAGACAAAAGAAAAGGCCAAGATGAGCAACCAAAGTTCGAGCAACTTAACTGCCAATGCCGTTCACTCTCCAAAATCAAAGAACGGATCACCAGTTGATTTCCAGGTTTGCTTTGATCCAGATGAGCTTATTCCATTCATTAGAATACCCCATCGAAACTATAGAACAGACTACTTCAGAGGCACATGCCCTCCGCTCCAGCTGACTGAAGAGAATATTCGCACTTTCTACAGTGGTGAATATGCCGTCAAAAGTGCACAAAAGGAAGCGACCAATCTCCTTCTCACGCACTTTACAGTTGTTGCACAACGAGATCAAGAGTTGTACAAACAACTTCACCGATATTTTTATTGGTACAACTGGAGACATTCTATGTCTATCCAGTCTCACTTCTTGCTAACTGCCTTTCATGGTATGAGCTTCTGGCAAAGAGAAGAAATCTGGAGCATCAAATGGATAGGATCATGAAATCCATTCCCTCCAACCATTGTGCAAGTTCAGCACACTATGAATCACCGGATGGTGAACAAGATTCCAGCAACCGCCTTACGGGCCGAATTTACATCCAGATTCATGTTTCAAGCAGTTGGAACTGCAGGTCATCCAGTCAACTGCCCAACTAACTCACTTTGTCGACAGCTGAACTTTGATAATCTATCAAGTTAGTCAGCTGAGCCATCTCGACGAACTCCACACCCGCTGTTGAAAGGATAGAACCCCACCTATCCCACAATGCAGTCATAGCTTCTCAAGGGAAAACAAGGCATAATGATGCAAGAGACAGTGACGATGAAGATACTGCCACGTCACCAAATCTCCTATCCAAAGGCTATGTGACTCCACTGCTCACGTCAGGCTCAAAAGATGCGCAGTTGACCAAGAAACATGATCAGTCTCGGTCATCACCAAAGGGAATCCCACACTCCCTTAGTCAAAGGATGAAGACCTCGTCAGTTGAGATCCAGCTCCATCTTCACAAAGCCAAGAAGACGGAAAGGCCTGGTCCATCAAAACATGAAACTGCATCTAAAGCAAGCAATGCAGCCAGTCCAGCTAGGCCATTCAAAAAGTGAAAACTGTCTACAGAAAAGCCGAGCGACTAAACCAAAAGGCTGATCAATTCAGTTGCAGCCTCGACATCAGCCAGCTCAGCCATGACAAATGAGTGTCCAAACTCAACTGCTCAACCAACCGCCACGTCATCAATCAGTTGGACTGTATCCCAACTGACTCAGGATAAGTCTTCATTTTCTTCAAAAGCTTATCTCAATTATATTGTTACCGTTATGATTATGAAATATCTTATATAATATGTCAACGGCTACAATTTAAAAATCGGGCTCTATATCTCAAAGTTGTCATTAATATCTCTGCATGGATCTTAAAATCTACTCTTCAAACAGACGAAGAAAATATAGTTTATTACGCTATTAATAGAAAGATCTGCAGAAAATATTTCGCTATTTATGGCAACTACCCCATTTTCAAAATGATCTCAGCTCAGCCATACGATCATAAAGTCATTTACCGATAATCGGCTGAGATTCATACATCATTAATTCAGCTAATCAACCATCAAATCGGATGGCTGATCAGCCAAGAAAAGCAATCGAGTTCTCTCGATTCTTGCATGCACAAGATGCATAAATATGAGTACAGAGATGAAGGCTCTGATCATCTGAAAATCTCTCTTTATTATTTGATCTTTTCCTAAGCCTTTTCTCACTCATCAAAATTCTTGCATTTCTAAACTAAATTTCATATCTTTGCAGAAATGAAGCCTCCATTTTCCCAGGTGGATATTGAAGCTCTTACACGCAAAATGAGAAAGGACAAGTCTCTAAATCTAGAGAAGCTAAATGCACGTCTTGCCCCGAATGTCTTTCAACAGATATATCGACCATTGGCAGCGACTGGACTGCTTCCTTTCTTGACACAGTTGCCGGTCAAGAACATACCTGACTATGTCGCCGAGTTCTACTACAATGCAACTATCAGCGGCGACAACATCATCTCCACTGTAAAGAATCAAGTGATCATAGTCACCAAGGACATGATGATGTGCACTTTACACCTTCCCGGCAGCGGTCCAAACGTGATGAACCTAAATCTGCCATCCAAACATGAGTTATAGAAAATCTGGAAGCTTCCTCATGTGCACCACAATGACAGTTCGCACAGATTAAAGGAGAGCTTGCCAAGTGATATCATCCAACTTCTGGATATCACCAGCCATATTGTCCATGGCAACTTCGAAATCATTCATCTCTCCGAGATCAAGGTTCATATCACAGCCGCCCTCTACTTTGGATGTCAAGCCGACTGGGCTTCCTACATCCTGGCGCAACTGAGAGCCAACGTCGAGCGAGCGACGTTTGATCCGTCAACTGGCACATTCTGAGAAAAAATTGGCTTTATGAACCGACTAAGCCACATCATACAAAGCCAGTTTGATGAGATCATACAAACTGGCGAACTACTTGGAAGAAGGGACATGATCCCTACAATATACTGCCATCCGACCTCAAAGTGTACACACCCACAAGGGCCCTCCAACTCAGATAAAGGAAAGGCGCCTTTGGAGGCCACCGTCAGCTCCACTAACGAAAGAGAGCTGCTGCTGGAGAATGCATCTCTTTTACGGCTGAGTGATCAGCCCACAATATCAGCCAGCTCCCAATCTCCACCTCTAGTCCAAAGCGACTATATTGAGATTGACTTTGAAGCGGTTCTAGACCAACAGCTCCGAAGCTGCTTTGGTCTCATCGAGGACACCGACTCCTCCCTCTTCAAGCAACTGCGGCGGTACTTGCAGTACTATATCTGGCGCTTCTAACTGGATGAGACAACTATGTTTCACTTCATCCATACCCGTGGCTCAGCCTTCTGGATCAGCGAGGGCACATAGAGTCGAAACTGAATGAATCATCCACTCTCATCACCTCCAACTCTCTCGAAGATCATGGATTCAATGATCAAGCGACTCCAGCTTGGTATATCCGCTGATGCCCCTCTCCCCGACAATGAACCAGCCAACTCCTCCTGCGCACCCTTCGTTGGTGATCCACCACTTCCTTCAGCTGATGAGATCTTCACTAGCTTGGGCCCCATGAGCTTCAGAGAGCAAGACATCTCTGATCCAGGTCAGTTCATGTCAACTGAAGATGCCTATGCATGGCTTTCTATGCCCATGCAAATCCTTTCAGTTCCTACAGCTCATAATGACAATTTGGCAACCGCCTTCACTTTTCTGCCAAATTGGTCATTACCCTTATGCGATCCTCTTCACCTTTTGGATGATGCCAAAAAGGGAGAAGATGGACAGAATGATGAGAATGATGATGAACGGTATAATGGATGCATGACTCTTTGGGATCAAATTCAAAGAGAAACTCATCATGAGGGGGAAGATCAGCTTCAGGGGGAAGCATGGACACTACAAGGAGTCCAAAAAGAAGGAGAATCGAGCAGAAGGAAAAAGAGTAGTCGAAGCAACATTCAGGAAGTAGACTAGTAGTCTTAACTACTAACTCTTGAATCTCTTGAAATCATGCCAATAAAATGAATATATAATACAAGTCTTGATCATGATTTTACTTCATGCTTAAATGCCTTGACATAATTCTTCATGCTCTAATACCCTAGCCATGTTCTGATATTTAAGCATGAATAAGCCCAAAAATGCTCTTAAAATTGACATGCTCTGATATATGAATAATAAGCATGATTGAAAATTGCTCTAATAATTGAATGAAAATCATGAGTCAATGTGTCACAATATGCTATGAATATGACATGCTCTGATATTTGAAAGTTAAGCATGAATGACAAATGCTCTAATAACTGAGTGAAAATCATGAGCCAATTTGTCTCAATATGCTACGAATGTGCACTGACTGAAAGACTCTATTTAAAGCATTTGCTACTTGCAGTTTTTCCATCATTATCATCAACAAAGTTTTGACATCATCAAAAAGGGGGAAATTGTTAGGAAAAACTATCGAGGAACCCCTAGATCAGGTTTTGATGTAATGTCAAAATTATTTGTGAAAAACTGACCAAAGCTCAAGCTGCAGATCGAAGCTGACCAGCCCAGGTGGGCATCATCAAAGAAGAACTCTAGAAGAGTCAATGTCAACCGATCTGAAGGATGACCCAAATTGAAAGACACGTCATCCAGTTTGAAGTTCAACTTGGCTGAGGAATCATACCAGTCAAAGCAAAGCTGACAACCGAGTCAGCTGAACTGAGGGAGAAAGGAGTTGACCAAAGACTGAAGAAACTGATGGAATATCAGTATTATGCCAGAGACTAGCAGTATCCAACTGGAGCAATGGCCAATCTCAGTTGACAAGCCCAGAACTGCCAACTGGAGAAATGACCACTCTCAGCTGACAAGCCCAGAACTGCCAACTGGAGCAATGGCCAATCTCAGCTGACAAGCCCAGAACTGCCAACTGGAGCAATAGCCAATCTCAGCTGACAAGCCCAGAACTGCCAACTGAAGCAATGGCCAATCTCAGCTGACAAGTCCAGAACTGCCAACTGGAGCAATGGCCAATCTCAGCTGACAAGCCCAAAACTGCCAACTGGAGCAATGGCCAATCTTAACTGACAAAGCTCAGAACTGCCAGTTGGGACGATAATGTTACTGAGCCGAGAAATCCAAAACTGCCAGCTGAAATTCCGAACTGCCAAGAGAGCTGAAGCCAGAAGACTCCTAGAGTATATTGCTTAAATCAGCGTATCTTGGAATAAATGCTCTTTCAAGGATCCTGGAATTTAATGAAGATCGAGTGGCTGAGTAACGGCTACTTCAACCAAATGATCCAAGCGATCATTAATGACCACCTGCCATTGATGAGCCAACAGAGCCTCTGATCAAATGGACAATGGAGCTCAACGGCCATAAAATCACTCCTCTATAAAAGATGGGTGAATCAGAGTTCTAAATACTTTTCGCACACTTTTCGAATACTCTTCGCAACTATAACCTCTTGCCATCCTTCGAGCTTTTCTTTCTCCCTCCCACTCAAGCTCAAGTGCAACGTTTGATAGAAACTGCGAAAGTCAAACTGAGAAGAAGAATTCACTGAATCAAGACATCCAGCCAGCTGTTGACGACCCAGCCAGGGCAACCTTCTCAGTTCCAACTATTCAACGATCAACTACTCAGCTCAATCAAAGGAGCACATCAGTTGATACCCCCTTGTTCAAGACTAACCTCTTGAAGATCGAAAGAGATCTAAAACCTTGTAAAGACGACAATAGCACCTACCTTCCTAGTGAGCAGTTAGGGACTTCAAGTGTGAGCCGTCGATCAACTGAGGTAGCGAGCAGTTACCAGGTTCAGCCAACTATTCTTCATTGTATAATTTGTAAAGAAACTCAAGTTATATAGTGAAGTTGCCCTTCTGCGGAAGGAAGAGAGGACGTAGAAGTTTCAGACTTCGAACCTCTATAAATCTCTTGTGTGCTGTACTATATTGTTCATTGCATATCTAACTGCACACAACATCACACAAGCTGCACTTAAACTGTCTCAACTGACTATCAAAGTTGTGCATAAATAAGTTTCATCAAGCGAGTCATAGGGCCCTGTTTTCCGCATCTAAAGTAAAAGTTTTTGTATCAGTTTATTCACCTCCCCCCCCTCTAAACTGATATTGACTTGCCCGGGACCAACAGCTGCTGTGGACTAAACTCATGTTTATGTTATATATGTTGTGAAGGATTTGAGTCTCTATAAAAGTGCCTTGCTATTGTTCTTCTCATGAGGATGCTAATTTGTTGTTAATGTATTATCAACATGATACTACTGGCATGTTTGAATGCATGATTGTTTGCTCTTAATTGAGTTTCTGCTGCTTAGAATAGATGATGTTTTAATAGAGTTATAACTATATATCGCAGCTGCTCTTGTGAAGTGTTAGCTGCTCTGAAATGTTTTGAATGCTAGAAACATTTAATGTGATCTGCTGCTATTACTAGTTGTTTTATAATTTAAACATGAGAAATCTTGAACCATACCTGCTCTTGACTAAACTTATTGCTTCTTAAGAGTTCTTCATGAATACTTCTGCAAAATTGCTCTTTCAAAAAGTATGTTAAACTGCATAAGTTCTTTAAAATGGGGTACATATGCAGTCTCTCCTACTGTGACAAATGTGTCCTTGAGGTTTCTATCTTAGTGCATTAATAATTAAAATTGAGTAAAAATAACTTAGTAGAGTTACTCGGTTTATGTGTTCTTGATTGCTTACCTCTATGTACTTCCTTTATTACATGGCAGCTAGCATAACACCTTATGCTTAGTTTCAGAAAAGGCGATATTCTAAAGATGAGATCAATGAAGTTCGGATAGGATGGACAAATTCTGTGAGCGATCATTTATAGGATCAAGGTATCTTGAATTTCTATCTACAAGTAGCAGTATTGGAGGAGATTGGATGCATTGCAATTACTTGCAATAATCATTTTTTGGATTTTGTTTATAACTCTTCTAGAGCTAGTTTCTTTATACTAGATATTAGAGAAGACTTTGAATTTTAATGTTTTATGTCATCTTAACATATTTTTGGATAATATTTCATCATATTGTATTTTTGGATGATCTGTGAATATATTGTATTTTTGGATAATATTTAGTCATGTTTTGGATTATTCTTGATTATAATTTTAATTATTATATTATGATGCACAGCTGGCAAAAAAAAACCATGAAAAATAATATACAATGGTATATTATGTGAACACGATGGTAGTTACCGTTGTGTATGATTGTATTATACAACGGTAATAATAGAACCAATCGTTATATATAGTGATTGTATACAACGGTAATGAAAAAAACTGTTAC
The DNA here is from genome assembly GCA_026008535.1 of Perilla frutescens. Classification (NCBI taxonomy): domain Eukaryota; kingdom Viridiplantae; phylum Streptophyta; class Magnoliopsida; order Lamiales; family Lamiaceae; genus Perilla; species Perilla frutescens. The sequence goes on from BRKX01000005.1 coordinate 24,337,523, forward strand.
ATATACTATTAATATACAACGGTAAATTTCATGTTTACAACGGCAAATACTGTTGTATATGATGATTTTATACAATAGTAAAATAAATTATACTGTTATCTAAAGTATATATAAACAACGGTAATATAAGAAACTGTTATGTATAATGCAAATATATAACGGTAAATTTCATGTTTATAATGGCAAATACCGTTGTATATGATGATTTTAGACAACGGTAAAAGAAATTATACCGTTATCTAAACTATATATACACAACGGTAATATAAAAAACCGTTACATATATTGCTCATATACAACGGTAATAATGAAATACACAACGGTATATTACCGTTGTGTATCATTAGAATACACAACGGTGATTCTCCGTCGTATAAAGCGGGAGTATAGACAACACCACTATATACGACGGTAGAGAAAATGAATAGACAACGGAGATTCTCCGTGGTGTATGACATTTTTTCTTGTAGTGCACACTGTATATTAGTACAAGCATTGCCGAGTGAATCTTAGAACTCGCAGGACTATGTTGATCACATTATTCCAGAGCGGTTCGAAGCTTCACTAGAAGATGGCATTGAAACAGATTCCAGACCAGTTGAAGATAACTTGGTCAATGAGGACACAAATTGTGTTGAGACCTCAAACCCCATAGCTGAAATAGGGGGAAGAATCAGTGAAATTGTTAAGCAAACTGGAGCCAAGGCAGCAGCTGAAGAACTAGCTGTTGGAGCAGCTGAAGGACCAGTTGAAGGAGCAACTGAAGAACCAGCTAAAGGCACAGCAGAAGCCACCATGCCCAAATGGCTCTGAAGCCATCCAGTCGACAAAATTGTTGGCAACCCAAGAAGCAGAGTCCAAACCAGAGGATCAACTGAACATGCTCTCTTCACATGTTTTATCTCGCAAATGGAACCAGCCAACATCAAGGAAGCTGTAGTGGTAGCTACGGGTTTTTATGTGATTTTCTGGAAAATAATGACTGTAATAGAAAGTAGGAAATTGTAGAAAAACTTGGGGAGGAAGTTAGAAGAAAAGAGGGAGGAAATTTAGATATTTCATTACTTAACCAAAAAGTGATCCCAATATGAGCTTATATATGCTGCATATTCGCTCCCACATTACAAACCCTAGTGACATTATATTATAACTGGACACAAACTATACTATAAACATATTACAAGCATATTAATCCAGCCACTATTTTCGGCCCAAATATCTTCCAAGTCCATCTCAGAGTGGGCTCCTTCCCCTGAACGATGACCCGCTTCTAATCCTTCTTCTTGAATCGGGTCGCCCATGTCCAAATTAATTGAATAATTTTACCCTAATTCCTCCAAGATCCCATTTTTCTCGACTGCTCCATTCTCTCCATCTTCCTCCATAAATTCTCCATAGATTGATGCCTGATCCGTGACAATACCCCCTGGACGAACCGATTCTCATCTTCAAGAATCAAAAGTGTGGAACTTGCATTTAAGAAAAGCATTGTCCTCCCAAGAAGTGAAATCTGGGGTAGCGCGGTGCCAGAGAACCAAAGTTTATGGAATGAAGCTCCCATGGTGAGGAATGATCCTGTGTGACAGAGCTTGCAAAGGCATGATAGTGAAATTACCTTCATCATCCGCGTCGGGTAAGTCTGACTGAGGTACAATTTGCTTTCAATGCACTTTTTGAGCAAGAAAATGTGGAAAACGGGATGGATCTTCGACTCAGGTGGAAGATCAAGCCTGTAAGCAACTTTCTCAATTTTTTCGAGGATAGCACAGTGCCCGTAATACTTGGGAGAAAGTTTCAGATTTCTTCGGAGTGCTACGGACGACTGTCTATAGGGTTGTAGTTTAAGATAGACTAGCTCGCTAACCTTAATGGTCTTATCTTGTCGTTTGCGATCAGCAAACCATTTAATCCTTGACTGGGCCTGAGTGAGGTTTTCTCGTAGTGTTTGCATCATTTACTGTCTCTGGTTAAAGAGTTATGTGGCATCAGTGTGGGTAGAGCCCAAGTAGGAAGTGACTGAAAGTGTGGGAGGAGGAACCCCGTAGAGAGCCTGATAAGGGGTACATTTTAGGCTGGTATGGTAGTTAGTATAATACCAAAATTTAGCCAAAGAAAGCCATTGTAACCACTGTGTAGGAGAAGAGCTGACCATGCATCTGAGATAATTCTCAAGGCACTGGTTTAACCGCTCAGTCTGCCCATCAGATTGGGGGTATATGCCGAGGCCATATCCAATCTGACTTCCATAAGCTTGAATAGATCCTTCCAAAATGAGCTTTTGAAAACTGGGTCTCTATCCATGACAATACTCATAGGTTGGCCATGCAATTCATAGACATTGTCTAAGAAAAGCCTTGCAACAGTTTCAGCTGTGTAGGGTTGAGATAATGCAATAAAATGGCCAAATTTTGTGAACCTGTCAACCACCACCAAGATGACACTCTTCCCTCCTGACTTAGGTAGACCTTCTACGAAGTCCATAGATATGTGCGTCCAAGATTGGTTAGGAATAGACAGTGGTTGTAGGAGCCCCAGATAGAAGCCATGATCAGATTTGTTTCTTTGGCACACATCACAATCTTGCAACCATTTCAGTACATCAGCTTTCATCTTAGGCCAATAGAATACACCCTTAAGCCTCATAGAAGTACCACTTATACTTGAATGTCCTCCAAATGATGAGTTGTGTAAAGCAGACAAGAGGGTAGCTTTAAGTTCCTGGTTGTCTCCAATTGCCAATCTCCCTTGATACCTCAACAGACCATCAGTTAAGTTGAACTCAGGGTAGGAAGCACTGTTAATGAGTTTGGCCCCCAAGACATTGGAGAAGTAGGGATCTTGTTGGTAACTATGGGTGACCTTCTGAATCCAACTAGGTGTCACAGTTGTTATGGCCAGACAGTCAGGTTGTGGAGCCTCTCTTCTGGACAAGGCATCTGCCACCTTGTTTTCATTGCCCTTCTTATAGTGGATCTCATAGTTAATCCCCAACAGCTTACTTAACCCCTTTTTTTGCATAGGATTAAGCACCTTCTGGTCTAGCAAATGTTTCAGAGCTTGCTGATCTGTTTTAATAATGAAGTTGTGCCCCTGCAAGTACAGTCTGCACTTCTGTACTGCCATTAAAACAGCTAAAAATTCTCTTTCATAGATGGAAAGAGCTTGGTTCTTGGGACAGAGGGCTTTGCTAAGGTAAATAATAGGTTTGCCCTCTTGCATTAGAACAGCTCCAACTCCAAAGCCACTGGCATCAGTCTCTAGGGTGAAAGGCTTGGCAAAGTTAGGCAGAGTAAGGACTGGAGTTGTAGTCATAGCTAACTTTAGTTTATGGAAAGCTTGCTCTGCACTCTGGTCCCAATGGAAACTATCTTTCCTGAGCAAGTTAGTGAGGGGCTTGCTAATTAACCCATAGTCCTTCACAAACTTCCTGTAGTAGCCTGTGAGGCCTAAGAAACCTCTCAATTGCTTGATATTTCTTGGGGTTGGCCACTTGATCATACAGTCTATTTTCTGAGGGTCAGTAGACACCCCTTCTGGAGTAATGATATGCCCCAGATATTCTACCTTAGTAGTGCCAATGTTGCACTTGCTCCTTTTTGCAAACAATTTATTATCCCTGAGTAGTTGTAACACTACCCTTAAATGGGTCATATGGTCTTCCCATGTAGAGCTGTAGACTAGGATATCATCAAAAAAGACTAGCACAAACTTCCTCAATTTCTCTCTGAATGTCTGGTTCATGAGGGATTGGAAGGTGGCTGGTGCATTGCACAGCCCAAAGGGCATAACCACAAATTTAAAATGCCCATGATGGGTGTTAAAGGCAGTAAGATATTTGTCCTTTGGCCTCACCAATATCTGGAAGTTACCTGACCTCAGGTCAATTTTGGAGAAGATTTTTCCTCCATGAAACTCATCTAGCAATTCATCAATGATAGGAATAGGGTAGTCATGCTTCACAGTGAGGGAATTGAGATATCTATAGTCCACACACATCCTCCAGGTTTGGTCTTTTTTCTTGACTAGTATAACTGGAGCAGCAAAAGAGCTTTTACTGTGCTGGATTAGGCCTGCCTCTAAGAGTTCCCTGAAAATTCTCTCTATCTCATCCTTGTGGCTATGGGAAGTCCTATAAGGATGCTGATGCTTGGGAATGCTGTTAGGTTTAAGAGTAATATGATGCTCAACTCCCCTGCTAGGTGGTAGATCAGTAGGTTCTTCAAATACATCACTGAACTGCTCCAGTAAATTTCCAATATCAGGACTATCTGTACCCTCCATAGCTTGTAGCCTTATAAACAAGACTTCCTCTATCTCATTCCTGCAGCTTGAGTGGCACTATTTATACAAACTGTTCCCAGATATAAATTGGCACTCTGCCTGAGATTTGCAAGTCTGAATTTTAACCCTTCTCCCATGCTGATTGACAGTAAGTGTCATGTTGTTGTAATCCAGCTTAATAGGAGTGCAGGATTTCAACCAATCCCCACCCAGAATTAGATCATAAACTTCAGTCTTCAAGACCCTGGGGTGTAAACAAACTGATGTCCCTGAATAGTCGAAGGAAATTCCTTAGCATGAGAATTGCTGAGTAGTTTCTGCCCATTAGCCACCCTAACCAGCAGAGGATTGGCCCGTTCAAGAGAACAACCCAGTTTTTGTGCTGTGGCCTCCTGGATAAAACTAAGTGTGCTGCATGTATCTATTAGTATCTGCAGTTCATGCTCACCTACCTTTCCCACCACTCTCAGAGTTGTTAAACCTTCAGAGCCAGAAATGACATTGATGGATATCAAACATCTTTCCAATAATGGTTCCCCTGGGTCAGGTGGAGGAATTTCTTATATAGGCAAGGGGGAATCTTGTAGATAGGCCAATTCTTCTTGCTCACTCACTATCATATAGTGAATCCTATTTTTACACCTATGCCCAAAGACATAGGGCTCATCACAATTGTTGCATAATCCCTTTTCCCTCATAGCAGCCATTTCAGCAGCAGTAAGTAGCTTGAAAGGGGGTTTCAATGGTGATGAGGGTGGCTTGGAAGGAGGAGGATTGGTGTTGGGTGTGTCTGATCTTCTGAACCTAGAGGGTTGGGGAAAATGGGGCTTCATGGTTCCCTTCAACCTCTTTGTTATACCTTCCAAGGTCTGTAACTGATTCCTACCCAACTCAATACATTGGTAAAGGGAATGGGGTTGAAATATGTTAATGGCAGCTTGAAGATCTTCACTTAGCCCACTCAAGAAGCTTGCCATAAAATATCCCTTAGAGTAGTCACTGTGACTAAACAGTAGCATGCAAGACTTCAATTCTTCAAACTTTTCCACATATTCTTCATAAGAACCCTGGTGCCTAAGTTTATTAAACTCCATAATTATTTTAGTTTCCTTCAAATCCTCAAAATGGGTAGAGACCACCTCTAAAAATTGCCCCCAACTTGAGCCCTTAAAATTGTGACTGTAGTTCTGAAACCATAATTCCGCTTTTCCTTCGAAATGTAGAGAGGCTAACACCATTTTTTGAGAGTCAGGTACATTTTGTACTAATTGGAAATACTGATTACATTTCAGGATCCAAGATCTGGGTTGGCTTCCATCGAATCTGGGAAATTCAATCATAGGAATGGGATTTTTTACCTGCATACGTGAGGGATCCATTACAGCATTGGTTCCAGAATCAGCTGGGTATTGACTGTGAGATCCACTCTCAGCCACCAAGGGAGATGGTGGGGCTCCCAAAATAGATTGTTCATCCTGCGTACCCTTACCTTTTGATAGATTCGACAGCTGCAATTGTATATTGGTGAGTGTGTGAGTGAGGTGCTCATGTTTGGAATTAACACCTTTAAACTGATCATGCATCTCTGTAGTGATTGCCCCTAATTTCTCTTGCAGTTTCAACTCAGCAACTTCTCTTTTTGTTGACTCGTTTAACAGAACTTGATCTATCCTCTTTTATGCTTCTTGTAGGTCCTTCAAACAAGTACCATCGGCCATGGCATCAAGAAGTTGGCTCTGGGATACCAAATGTAGTGGTAGCTATGGGTTTTTATGTGATTTTCTGGAAAATAATGACTGTAATAGAGAGTAGGAAATTGTAGAAGAACTTGGGGGAGGAAGTTAGAAGAAAAGAGGGAGGAAATTTAGATATTTCATTGTTTAACCAAAAAGTGATCCCAATATCAACTTATATATGCTGCATATTCGGTTCCACATTACAAACCCTAGTGACATTATATTATAACTGGACACAAACAATACTATAAACATATTACAAGCATATTTATTCAGCCACTATTTTCGGCCCAAATATCGGCCAAGCCCTGAACGATGACCCGCTTCTAATCCTTCTTCTTGAATCGGGTCGCCCATGTCCAAATTAATTGAACAATTTTGCCCTAATTCCTCCAAGATCCCATTTTTCTAGACTACTCCCTTCTCTCCATCTTCCTCCACAAATTCTCCACAGATTGATTCCAGATCCTTGACAGAAGCTCTTGAAGAGTCAGACTGGATTATTGTGATGCAAGAGGAGCTGAACCAGTTCACAAGAAATGACATATGGTTTCTTGTCGATAGGCCGAAAACCCAAAAGGTCATTGGAACTAAGTGGGTCTTTCGCAACAAACTGGATGAACAAGGTGTGATCACAAGGAACAAGGCCAGACTGGTAGCCAAAGCGTACTCACAAAGTGAAAGAATCGACTTTGATGAGACATTCGCACCAGTTGCAAGATTGGAGGCCATCAGATTATTTCTCGTCTATGCATCTCACAACAATTTCACAGTCTATCAAATGGACGTGAAAAGCGCATTCTTGCAAGGGATGCTCAAAGAGCATGTTTATGTCGAACAACCTCCAGGCTTTGAAATTGGAGATCAAGTCTACAAACTGATAAAGGCTCTATATGGCTTGAAGCAGGTATGAAACCCTCACAACATTCTTACTAAAGAATGGGTTTCAGAAAGGAGTCATCGATCGTACTCTATTCAGAATAGAATGATCAGCTGAGATCTTAATGGTCTAAATTTATGTGGATGACATAATCTTTGGATCAAAGAGTAAATATCTCTGCACTCGATTCGCTCAACAGATGCAAAGCGAATTCGAGATGAGCATGATGGAAGAAATGACTTTCTTCCTAGGACTCCAAGTGAAGCAGCTGGAAGACGGAATCTTCATCAGTCAAGCTAAGTATACCAAAGAACTTGTCAAGAAGTTTGGAACCGATAATGGAAAAACTCTCAAGATTCTAATGAACACATCAGTGCAGCTGACCCTCGATGAGGAAAGAGAATCAGTCAGCCAGATGCACTACAGAGGAATCATTGGATCCCTTCTATACTTAACTGCCAGCCGACCAGACATCTCCTATTCAATAGGACTGTGTGCAAGGTTCCAGGCCAATCCGAATAAAATCCATCTCAAAGAAGCAAAGAGGATCATGAAGTACCTCAAAGGAACCATAAATCTTGGGTTATGGTATCTCAGAGATGATAGCTTGAGTCTGACCGGCTATTCAGACTCAGACTTCGGAGGATGCAAGATCGACAGAAAAAGCACCAGTGGAACATGTTAGTTTCTTGGGAACAAACTGATATCCTGGTTTAGCAAGAAGCAGCATTCAGTTGCCACGTCAACAACTAAAGCCGAGTATGTAGTTGTTGGAAGCTGTTATGCACAGATCCTTTGGATGAAGCAACATCTGAGGGATTATAAGGTGGAGACTGAAGAAGTGCCAATCTACTGTGATAACAATAGTGCTATTGCAATATCTCAAAATCCAGTATTGCATTCAAGGACGAAGCACACTGATATCAGGCACCACTTCATCAGAGATCACATCGAGAAGAAAGACATATACATCAAATATGTCAACACGGAGAAGCAGATAGCTGACATCTTCACCAAGCCATTGCCAGAAGCTAGATTTGTGGAGTTGTGCATCCAATTGGGATTGCTAGAACTAGCTTCAAAGGAGGATGATGATCAGCCAAGAGAAGGAGTGAAGATGAACACTCCAGCTGAAGAGAAAAACTGAATCAAAATGGCATCAGTTCGCTAAGGTATGAAGCTTAAATGGAAGAAACGACAAAGGTCAGATGGAAGCTGAGAAAAGAAGATGAGTAAACTGATTGTTAGGAAAAACTATCAAGGAACCCCTAGATAAGGTTTTGATGAGATGTCAAAACTATTCCTGAAAAACTAATCAAGATCCAAGCTATAGATCTGAGCTAACCAATCCAGAGCCTCAAGAAGGAACTCAACTGAAGCCAGAGTCAACCCAACTGGAGCATGGTCAACAAGTTGGAAGGATACGCCAACCAGTCAGAACTCAATCCAACTGAGGGTTAAAGGAGTCGAGCCAATCAAAACAAACTGACAGCTAAGTCAGCTGACCTGAGAGAAAAGTGAAAAAGACTGAAGAAACTGATAAGGGATCAGTTTGACTGAAGATTGGAAGTATCCAACTGATGGACAAATTTAACTTCAGCCGAACTGAAGTAGACAGATGAATCAATCAAAGGCCAAAACTGAAGTCAGCCTGCTTGTAGGAGAAAACAAGCAAACAGCTTACAAGAAAGCTCAAGAAAGACCAGTCGAACTGACAAGCTGTTCAACAGCTTGTGATCAGTCGAACTGGAAGAAGAAGCTTAGAACTGCCAAACTGGAGTAATAGCCGAACTAAGCAGACAAGCTCAGAACTGCCAACTGGAGTGATAGCCGAACTAAGCAGACAAGCTCAGAACTGCTAACTGGAACTCAAACTTGCTAAACTGGAGCTTAGAACTGCCAGCCAGAGAGTCCCGGAGTTAATGCTCAAATGAAGATCTTGGAATAAATGCTCCAGCAGAGATCCTCGAATTAAATATCCAACAGAGATCGATTGGCAGAGGAACGGCTACTGGAATTGAACATCCAACAGAGATCGATTGGCAAAGCAACGACTACTTCAACCAAAAGCTCCAACGATCATAAAGACCATCTGCCATTGATGAGCCAACAGAGCCACCGATCAATGGAACTCAACGGTCACAAAATCACTCCTCTATAAAAGACGAGTGAATCAAAGTTTTCAAATGACTTTTCGCGAATTTCATTCTTGAAACCTTCATTCAAGTTACTTACGACTGAGCTTTCTTTCTCCCTCTCACACAGCTCAAGTTCAGCATTTGCTAAATCTGCGAGAGTCCAACTGAGAAGAAGAATCCACAGAATCAAAGCATTCAGCTAGCTGTTGATAATCCAGCCAGAGCAACCTTCTTAGTTCCAGCAATACATCGATCAACTACCCAGCTTAATTAAAGGAGCACATCAGTTGATATCCTCTGTTCAAGACTAATCTCTTGAAGATCTAAAGAGATCTAAAACCTTGTAAAGACGTCAATAGCACCTACTTCCCTAGTGAGCAGTTAGGGACTGCAAGTGTGAGCCATCGACCCACTGAGGTAGTGAGCAGTTGCCAGGTTCAGCCAAACTGTCTTTCATTGTATAATTTATAAAGAAACTCAAGTTATATAGTGGAGTTGCCCTTCTGCAGAAGGAAGAGAGGACGTAGAAGTTTGAGATTTCGAACCTCTATAAATCATTTGTGTGTTGTACTATTTTGCTTATACACGCATATCTTTGAACTGTACACAAGCTCACACAATCTGCACTCAAGCTGTCTAAAAGTGCTCAACTGATCTATGCATAGATAAGTTGCTAAGCGAGTCAAGGGCCCTTATCATTCCGTATTTGAAGTAAAGTTTTTGTATCAGTTTATTCACCCCCCCTCTAAACTGACATCGACTCGCCAGGGACCAACACTGATCACAGTAGGCATCAGTTCGCAACCAGTCATGTTCAACTGATGGGAGCAGTTGAATCTAAAACTGACAGAAGAGAAAAAGCTTTAGCTGAAGGAAGCAGCTGAAAAAGCTTTGGCGGAGCAAAGCTGAGAGGACAGCTCAAGCTGACAAAAAGATAGGAGTCAAAGCTGAAGGGAATCCAGCTGGAACTGATCAATCCAAGCAGAGGAGAACATCAGTCGTCAATAGACGAGGCCAACTGATGACATCAGCAGCTCAACGCCACTCGAAGACTGAAGGAGAGCTATGATCAGATAAGTTCAAATTGAATTTATTACTAAAATGCTAAAATGATGTGTCATCTCAATATTACCATTGGACCCACCCCTTCTCACTCTCCATCTCTTCATTTAACTTTAATGGATAAATTTGAACTTAAATTGACGGATTAATCAGAACCATTCTATTTTGGTTTAACTCAAATTCTTTTTACCGTTGCATGCATCATCTACTTGAGTCTATAAATAGATCAGCTGTTTTCCTCAAATCACCCACAGCTGATCAAGAACTCAAGTGCTCAGACTCTCTCTCTCAAAATTCCACTCGGAATTCTTCATTCCTTTTTCCTTCCAAAACTCCCCAAATTTCTCTCTAATGGCCCAATACTCCGCCAATCCTCATCAAAGAAAGCATAACTTCAAACTCTCTGGTAAAGACTCAGCAGTCTTCTGCAAAGACCTATGTCACGAAAAGATGCTGAGTCGAGCTAATTGCAGATAATTCACCAACCACTCACAAATAGGTAAATTAATTCTTGACCTGATTGAGTTGGCGAAACTGAAGACCTTCACAGAAAGTGCCCCCACGAAGGTATATCCAGAGGCCGTGGCAGAGTTCTTTCTCAACTCATACAGTGAGAAGGACTCTTGGATGATCATCAGTGAAGTAAAGGGTACTGAAATCTTGATCACCCCTTCAGTCTTAAAGAATATATATGGGCTACCAGAAGAAGGAGACAACGTTGAAGAAATGGAAGTAAATGCCAGATTCTGCTTCAACAGTTGGGCGACTAATCCAGCTGTAGAAAACTTCCGTATTAATCAGCAGATGTCCAAATTCCGAAAGGAATTTCATGTGTTATCAGCCGTGGCCACGCAGATGATGGTAGGATCATGCCAAGGCCACGATAAAATGTCAGAGATCAAATATAAGATCTGCAATGCCATCTAGGAGACGAGAGGGATAGACTGGTCTCTATTTCTCCTCAAACAACTGAAGAAGTTTGTAGACATCGTGGAAGACAAGACTAAATGCACCTTGTGTTTCCTTTAAAAGATGTACTACATTAACAGAGTCAGCTTCATTCTAGAAAAGCTGATTCCTGATCTGTTGGTGGGAAAGACAAATCATCAGCCAGTTGATCCTGATGATTTCATTCCCAAGGTAAAAGAAGGAGCACTGTCTCCATTAACAATCAGAGAGGCACCACGACTGAGGCAGAAGCTGATCCCATCCACTCCAGTAACAAGGGGGAAAGGAAAAGCCAAGATGACGGAGTCTGTAGTTTAATCAAACACAGACTCTGATGATGTCCTCCTTGCTGTTTAGAGATATAAATCCTCAGGAGAAGGGGATGATGGCAGAAAGGACTCCAGGAAGAGTCCAACTGAACAGAGAGATGCGTCTCCAACTAAGTCTGTAATAGTTGAAAAGTCAACTAATGATCATCAGACTGGAGAGCATCAGCTGAAAACTGATCACAAGACTGGAGAGCATCAGCTGACTATAGAAGAGACTCAACTACGAGCTCAACAAGCTAAAAGGTAGCAGTCAGGCATGTCTTCAAATCGAATCGAAGCACTGATCAAGTGCATGAAGGTTCAGGTAAAGATGCTCTCTGACTCAATCATGAAACTTGAAGCGTACTCTGGAAATGAAAACTCAGAGGAAGACTCTTCAAGTGAAAGCACTCCAGACAACTCCAGAAAATCAAAGAAAAAGAAAACTGAACGTAAGAAGAACTGAGGGCTTGAGAAGTCAGCTGACTAGATTGCCTTAGACCACTTCTTATAATTCAGTTTATTTCTTGATATTTTAATAAAAAAAATCTTTTGGCTAACATAAATGCTTTTGTCATTATTTATTATGAGTTTTTGACCATTGGTCCAAAGCACAAAATCAACAGCCAAAAAAAACCGACAAGGGGCATTAAATTCTTTCAACTAACACATTTATGAGTCTCTTTTCTCACTCATAAAAACCCCCTTGCTCCAACTTTCTCAACATCTCTCAAGAGAATACTTGTGCAAAAACACACATACTCTTTCAAAATCATCTTCCAAAGACAGTATTCTCTCTCTTAAAAAAACAAAGCAGCTTCAACTCAAATTTAGCCAAAAATTTCAAAATGGCCGAATCATCCAAAGCTCTTACTTCCTTCAAAGAGCAAATGATGAGAGATAAATTTCTGGAGAGATAGAAATTTCAATCGATTATGAAGGGATCAAACAACCCATTTCTTCTGGTTAATCTTCACAAGACCGGAATTCTGCATTACCTTGAAACCCAACCAAGATTCTTCAGACAATACTTGGTGAGTGAGTTCTTGCATTAAGCAAAGGTATCTGCAGATGGGAAGGTGATATCTTCAGTGGTTTAAGGGCACAAACTTCAAATCACTGAAAGTAACATAGCATAAATCTTTCAACTTCCTAGAAAGGGTTCCAAGGTTCAAGATCTGAAAGATTCAGCTGGTCCATATTGGAAAGAATGGCGAGCTTCAACTTGCGATAAGAAATTCAGTTTCACCACAACTAAAACTGACCTGAATCCCAAGTATGGAGTCATACTCGATATCACGAACAAAATGATGTTCGGCGCCATTGGAAGCTTGAGTCAATTAACTCAAGAAAGATACAAGGTAATGATACACCTTGTTGAAGGATTGGAAGCAAATTGGGCAGAATTTGTAATCTCCCAATTCAAGCATCAAGTCATCAAAGTTGCTGACTCAAAGAAGACTGGGAAATTTGAGTCCAAAGTAGGACTTGTTCTAAGAATGTGCAAGCTCCTGCAAGATATGCTGAAGCTTCCAAATGATGATGCACTACCAGTCCTCATCTCCGACTGGATTCCCGAGAAAGGGAGAGCACATATTTAGTCACTAAAGAAGAAGAGGAGATCCAAAGCTAAAGTCGATAATACAACTTCAAGCAACTCCGCTGTCAATGAAGTTCCTTCTCCACACATCAAAAATGGATCATCAGTCGACTTCAAGCCCTGCTCTGATCCAGATGAGCTCATTCCATTCATTAGAATCCCTCATCCAAATTACGGAGCTGAATATTTCAGGAGAACCTGCCCTCCTCTCCAGCTAGCTGAAGACAATATTTGCACTTATTACAGTGGTGAATATACAGTCAAGAGTGCACAAAAGGATGTAACAAATCTCCTTCTCACTCACTTCACCTATGTTTCCAAGCAAGATAATCAGCTGTTCAAACAACTGCACCGGTACTTCTACTGGTACAACTGGAGACATTCCATGTCAATCCAGTCACATTTCTTGCTAAATGCCTTTCATGGCATGAGCTATTGGCAATGTGAAGAGACTTGGAGCATTAAATGGATTGGAGCTTCAAATCCATTTCCTCCAACCATTGTGCAAGTCCAGCGGATCGTGAAACATCGACTTGATAACAACATTCCAGCTAAGGCCGTGCTAGCTGATGTTCAAGCCAGCTTGAGATCGCAAGAATTTGCAACTGTAAATCAGTTTGTCAACAATCAAGTCGATCGACATTGCCAAAAACTGAATTTTGAAAATAATTCAATTCAGTCAGAAGAGGCATCATTACAAGCTGAAGCTGCCACTGAAAAGATAGATCAAAATCTATCTCATACTCAACTTGTGGCGACCCCAAGGAGTCAAAATTGTGGACATAAGGGAGCAAAAGACGTTGAGGATACTGCCACGTCACCAGATCTCCTGTCCCAGAGCTATGTCACTCCTCTTCTCAAGTCATGCTCAAGAGCTACAAAATTGATTATCAATCAGTCCAGCTCCCCCTGCAGAGGAATTTTAGAGCTGACCACCTTGAAGCTGCCCAACTCAGCAGTTGCTCTTAAGCAACTTCAGCAAGCTGAGAATAAAGTCAGAACTGATCCTTCCAAGGATATCTCAAGTTCAGCTTCAAAGAGAAAAATGTCAAATAGCTCTAGAGAAAGTGAAAAAGCTAGCCCAATCCACCGCTCAAGAAGAGGAAACTGACAAAAGAGTCAATCAGCAGTTAATCAACAAAACTGATCAAATCAGTTTAAATGCTGAAATCATCAGTTCTGCAGGAAACTAACGCCTAAAGCTCAAACTATCTCAACAGCTGCATGACCAGTCCTCTTCGATAAGCTTCTCTACTCTCTATTCCTCAAGCTTATTTTTGAACAGTTATCGTTAACATTTCAAATAAGCTTACTGTTTATTTGAGTTGCCATTAAAGTCGCTATGCCAAGCATTAAAGTCAAAAGAGACGAACTTCTAAGGGATATAAATAGCAAATCTTCTAGCAAATATTTTGCTATTTATGGCAACTACCCACATTTTGAAAACCCTCAGATCCCAACCGCTTGATCAAAAAGTGAAAGTCTAGGTGGACGGCTGAGATGTATGCATCATTTATTCACCCGATTTGCCATCAAATCACATAGCTGATCAGCCAGAAGCACTCGATTGCTATGGTTAATTGCATGCAAAATTACTGCTTTATAAACAATGAAGAAGATGGAATGTTTAACTCAATTCTCAAACACATTCCTTTTCCTTGTCTTCTCATACTTATCCAAGCTCCTTTCTTATCTCATATTTCAACAAAAAAATGGCACTCCCATTCCATTCGATGAACATCAAGCTTCTTTTAAAGAAGCTCAGAAAGGATAAGTATCTCGACTGAGAGCTCCTTCATGCTCGATTAGGTTCAGAGAAGACTAGCATGATCTTTCACTTGTTGAAGACATACTGTTGGTCTCGGGGTGAGTCAGAATCAGTTTAGAGAGGGGGTGAATAAACTGATTACAAAACTAAACTTAGATGCGGAATATTTAGGGCCCGTTTTGACTCGCAAATATTATCCGTGCTATGTAGAGATCAGTTTAGAAGATCTGCTAGCTCGGAGTGCTGTGTGTGCTTATAGTGTGCAGTTAAAAACATGCAACTGAACTGAAATTTAAAGCAGAGCACACAAGCAGTTTATAGAGGGTCGAAGCTTAAGTTCTATGTCCGGTCTTCCTTCCGCAGAAGGGTAATTCACTATGCAAGTGTAAAGTTCCTTTATTACAGTTACACAGTGAAGACAGTTGCTGTCCCGGAAGCTGTACTCTCAACTTCCTCAGTCGGTAGGTCGACAGCTCACACTTGCGATCCCCAACTACTCGTTGTAGAGATAAGGTGCTATTGCCCATCTTTTCACAATTTTAGATCTCGCTCGATCTTCAAGAATACAGTCTTGAATCTGGTATCAACTGGGTTGCTCCTTTGCGCGTCTGGATCTGAGCTAGGGTAGTTGATCACTTAGGCACGGTGATTTAGAGAACAACTCTGGCTGGAAATCTTCAACAGCTAGCTCGAAGAGCATTAAATCTCATTCTCATCAGTTGTAACTTTTGATTTTCTGAGTTCTTTGAGTGCGAGGCTTTAGTGCTTCGGCGAACGTCTTCGCGGAAAGACTTAACTAAAGTGCTCTCCAAATTCTCAAAAGTCCCACGGTCTTCTCTGGGGCAGCTCACCTTTTAAAGATAGGTGAGTTGGTGACCACTAGTGATCACTGTTGGATCATAAATGATAAAGTCAGTTGCAAGGCTTTCATTTAATGGGGTTGTTGGGTTGCCATTGCTCTTCTGACGAGCTTTTGCATCAAGATCTCGGTTGCATTAACTTCAAGATCTTCTTTGGCTTATCTGAATTTCAGTTGCGGCTCCCTTCTTGATCTTCAGTTCTGAGCTTTGTCTGGCAGCTGGAATCTTCAGTTACTTTGTCTGTCAGTTCTGCGTGTCCCTTGGCATTTTGGAAAGCTTCAGTTGAGATCATCTTCAGCTGGCGTTTCTGGGCTTGGGCTTGATGCCTTCTGAGCTCCAGTTTGCTTCTGCTTCAGCTGGCAGTTTGAACCAGTGTTCTTTAGCTGGTATTTTGGACTTGTGTCCCTTCAGCTTGAACTTTCATGGACTGGTCTTCAGTCCGGTTGCTGGCGCTTTATCAGTTGGACTTCAAAACTGATGCGTCTTCAGCAGGGGGTTTTTCGAACTGGTGCTTCATCAGCTGGAACATCATTCTTCAGCTGGTATTTCCATCAGCTTGTACCTTAGTCTTCTCTTCAGTTGACATGTTCCTTCAACTGGAATATCCTAAGCTGGTATTTCCTTCAACATGGATCTTTAGACGAGGTACATTTCTTCAGCTGGTATTTTCTTCAGCTGGAATATCTTGAGCGGTTATTTTCTTCAGCTCATGATTGTCCTCCCTTCGGCTGGCATTCTTCATCAGTTGATGTCATCATGGACAGACATGTTCATCAGTTCAAACTGATGTGCTCTTCAACAAGTATTTCTTCAGTCGGGAATGATCTAGAACTGGTATGTCCCTCAGTTCTTCTCTTTCAGCTGGTATTCCCTTCAGCTAGGATCTTCCTTTGACTGGAACATTTCTTCAGCCGGTATTCGACTAGAACTGTTATGTGCTTCAGTTCTCTTCAGTTGGGACTTTCCTTCAGCTGGTAGCGGCCTAGAACTGGTATGTGCTTCAGTTCTCTTCAGCTGGTGGCTGCCTAGAACTGGTATGTGCTTCAGTTCTCTTCAGCTAGAACATCTCTTCAGCTAGTGACTGCCTAGAACTGGTATGTGCTTCAGTTCTCTTCAGCTGGAACATCTCTTCAGCTGGTGGCTGCCTAGAACTGGTACGTGCTTTAGTTCTCTTCAGTTGGAACATCTCTTCAGCTGGTGGCTGCCTACAACTGGTATGTGCTTCAGTTCATCACTTCAGTTGGAACATGTCTTCAGCTAGTGTCGGTCTTAAACTGGTATGTCCATTAGTTCATCACTTCAGTTGGAACATCTCTTCATCTGGTGTCGGCCTTGAACTAGTATGTCCATCAGTTCATCACTTCAGCTAGAACATCTCTTCAACTGGTGTCGGCCTTGAACTGGTATGTTGATCAGTTCATCACTTCAGCTGGAACATCTCTTTAGCTGGTGTCGGCCTTGAACTGGTATTTCCATTAGTTCATCACTGTAGACTGGTGGCAGTTGGTACCTTCTCTCTCGAGTACCTGCAACTTCCAGTTTGCCTTGCTAATTATTCTAGCAAGCTACAGTCTTCTTTTTTCTCTATTCTTCTCTCCTCTTTCACACGAATTGATCATATCTGTTGGCTTTGACAGCTTTGACTCTGTATGATCATCTTTAGTTTTCTGCTTGATTTCTTTTCAGTTCTTTCAAGGCTCTTTTCATATTTTGACATATTTTGACATCTCATCAAAACCCCTTGTAAGAAAAACCTTGATAGTTTTTCCTAACAATTTCTCCTGTTTTGATGATGTCCAAAACGTGGCAAAATTGAGCAATGATGGAAGAACTGATTGAGAAATTTTTGAGCTGTGTAGCAAGAACACAATCAAGCAAGAAAACTTGTAGCTAAGAAACTGCTTATGTAAACTGATTAGATATCTTTCAATCTACAACACTTTGTTTTTCTTTTCTTTTTCTTTGAGTTTCTAGCTCTTCAGCTGCTGCGTTTCTTCAGCTGGTATCTCATCTCCTTCTTTCTCTGGCACTAGCATTTCTCCAAACATCTCCCCAGACTTCCCCCTGAGACAAATGTCCCTGGACAGCTCCCCAATCTTCCCCCTGAGGCTGATGCCTCTCTTCTCGAGCAGTTCCTACAGTCCTCACTACTTCCTCCTGGGGCTGTACTTTCTCTTGAAACTGCGAGGGTTCCCTTTCAATCTCATCCCAGAAACTCAAAAACTGTCTTTCATCATTTTTCTCCTCAATCTCTCCAGTCTCTTCCCCCTTTTTCACATTATCTGAAAGGGTGTGCATGTGTAGATCAAAGGATGGAATGGGAAGATGTGGTAACAAGCTGAAGGTTGTAGCTAAGTTACCTTCAAATAGAGAAGGGAATGACTGTTCTCTTGGTGGTGAGGGTAGCCAGTTTGAGGCTTCTTCAGTTGGCATGAACTGCCGTAGATCTGGCAGTGGAGGATGAACTTGATGTTCAGTTGTCGTCATGGCCAACCTTGGGAGTAGTTCTTCAGTTTGAGGTGGGTGGTTGAACATCATAGGTGTGGAGGATGAGTTGGATGGCTCTATAAATGGCAGTGGAGCTACGGCAGGTACTCCATTTTGGATTTTGTTGATCATTGAATCCATAATCTCCGAGAGAGTTGGAGTGGCCGTCGATGGAAGATTCATCCAGTTTCTGCTTCAATGTCCTTCTTGACTCCAGAAAAATCGTTCCTTCCTGTCAAGCAGTGTAAACATAACTGCTTCATCAACATGATATTTCCAGAGTGATCATCTAAGAAGTTGATTGAAGATATCGGAGTCGTATCTCTCGATAAGTTGAAAACTGCTGAGCATATCAGCGAGAGTGTTGTTGAAGCTTTCTTCAACACCATCCATGTAGTTAGTTTCAGCTGGTGTAGACTTAGCTGGCGCAGTTGATTCTGTTGTCATGTCTTCATCTGACATGAGCTACTTTCCTCGATTATTTGAAGTCAGTTCAGTCGGAGTGGAGGGGCCTTCTTCTGCAGTGCGCTGCCTCATTGATCACGGACCAAAAGGTTTGATATTCTTTCTTCTTTTGACAAAGATTGTGGGGAGATAATCTCTCCTGTCCAGAAACTCACCTCTCTGGTTGAGAAATTGGATCTGATCAGTGTTGAACATGTTGATCCTGTTGAGAAACCCAGTTTCTCTGTGAATGTTCCAGTTTGATGGTCAAACTTGACCCTGCGAACATTTTGGCCTAGTTGTAATAGCACATACGATGCCCAGTCAACTCTGCATCGGTTGTAAATGAGTGCCAACAGGTGAGCATTATTGGCGCTGAAGCGAGTATAGTCCAGATTGCCTTTCAGGCAATGGATGACTATATCTTGGAGTTGAATAAACTCCGGCCGAAGACTGTCCTTCAGTCTGTAAGAGTAGGCATTATGCTCGACTCCTGGATTCATCCATTGACTCCACAATTTTGCATGGTTTGGCGTGACTATTGCATCTGCCTGTTCACCTATTCCAGAAAGATACAGTGACTCCATCACAACTTACTTGGTGATCGCGATCAGATTTTCTCTGACTATTGAGATTATGTTGCCATCTTCTGCTGTGTCGGTGAAGATATAGAATTTGACAACTGTCTCAGGAAAGCATCATCCAAATCTTGGACCTCATGTGAGAAACTGAAAGAGTTTAGTTTCCTCCGCTGCTGAGATTAGGCGATGGAACAAATCAGGCTTAAGTCTCTCCATCATGTAGTCTAGTTCTATGAACTTGTGTCTTTTGAGGTTGAGAGCAAGTCTAGCTGGGTCGATGTATTGAGCGAGCAGTTCCATTCTTTTATAGAATGTTTGAGAGAGAATGGATGCAGTAGAGAGAAAGATGCAAAGTAAATGCAGTGAGGGTTTGAGTTTGAGCTGAAGCTTGGATCAATATCCCCTTGGCATTTAAAGAAGCTTTGCATGCATGTACTTCGAATTATACTCGAGTACGCATCAGCTGATCAGTTTAAATAGATTTGACTGATTTGCAGCTGGCATAAATGAGATGATCATCTCAGCCGTCAACAAGTTTATCTTCAACTTGTAGATCAGCGGTTGAGATTTCATCCATTCGAAAATGGGGTAATTGCCATAAATAACAAATATTTTGTGCAGGATTTTGCTACTTATATCCCTCAGGCTATCATCTCACTTTCCACTTAAGTGATTGATTTTGCTCAGTAGCATTAAAGACTTGCTATTTTGAGAGATCTCCTATTTGAAAATAATGCCCGTTAGATCACGATGGCATTAATGTGATGAGGAACAATTTTAAAGATTTTAATCAATTTAAACTTTTCCTTGGCAGTTGGGCTACCCTGTCCGACTGATGACTTTTTGGTGAACTGATGATGTGGCAACTGATCGATCAGTTCTAGTCATATCTTTTTCTTGGTCCTTGGGATTGATTCATCAATGAACTGATGAGATCAGTTGTTGAACTACTGGATTATATCTCCGTCAGTTTTCTCTTCTTGAGGGGCCGAACTGGATACTCCTCACTGCTCTCGTCAGGGCAATTTAACTTCTTTATCTTGGAGGTGGATCCAGCTCCTTCAGCAGGCTTCTCTGGCCTTGCTTACTTCACGGATTGACTCCGGTGCTTAGCTTCAGCAGATGTGACCCTTCGCCTTCTGTTCAAGTTCCTTCTGAGGATGACTTGTGCTGAACTTCCTGCAGGTTCAGTTGGGCGGCTGTCTTGTGGCTTGAAGCAATCAATGGGGTGACATATCTCTTTGATAAGAGATTGGGTAATATGGCAGTGTCTTCAACATCATATAGTCAACTCACTGCAACTGGGGTCAGAGGTGACTCTCGCTGCTCCTGTGCAGTTGCAGGTTCAGTTGGTCGATTAGGCTCAGCTAACTGATTTGGCACACTTCCAAAATTCAGTTTTTTGCGGGCAGGGCTGATTGTGCAGGTCTCTTGCTGCTTGGCTCCTGCTTCTTCATGAGCCTTGATGTCACTTCTCAATTCGGCAAGTAGGGCAGTTGGAGGAATTTTCTTGGTCAATCTATAACTCATAATCCTCTGTACTTGCACGATATTTGGAGAGAATGGATTTGCAGACACTATCCATTTCAAACTCCAAACTTCTTCTCTTTGCCAAAAACTCATGCCGTGATAAGCAGTGATCAACAAATGAGACTGGATGGACATTGAGTGACTCCAGTTGTACCAGTAGAAGTACCAGTTTAGCAGCTTAAAAAGCTCTTGATCTTGCTTGGCCACAAATGCAAATTGAGTAAGAAGTAAATTTGTTACCTCCTTTTGTGCATTCTTTGATGCATATTCACCACTATAGAAAGTGCGAATATCTTTTCCGTCAATTAGAGAGGGGGACAAGTTCTCCTGAAGTAGTTAGCTCCATAGTTTGAATGAGGAATTCTGATGAATGGAATAAGCTTATCTATATCAGAACAGTCTTGGAATTCCACTATTGATCCATTCTTGGAGACTGATGACGGGATAGCATTGGCAGTTGAGGTATTTGAGGCTGTGACATTTGTATTGCTAATTCCTAACTTTTTCTTCTTAAATGAGTGCAGATGAATGCTTCCTCTCTTGGGAGTCCAGTCTAAGATGAGGACTGGTAACGCATCATCATTTGGCAGCTTCAAGATGTCTTCAATCATCTTGCTCATTCTGAGAACAAGTCCTACCATAGACTCAAACTTTCGTGTTCTCTTTGAGTTGAAAGCCTTGAGAACTTGACGCTTGAGTTGTGAGAATACAAACTCTGCCCAATTTGTCTCGCATCCTTCAGCTAGGTGTATCATCACCTTGTACATTTTCTGGATAAGCTGGCTTAGGCTTCCAATTACTCCAAACATCATCTTGTTTGTGATGTCGAGCAGAACTTCAAACTCTGGTCTTAGATCAGTTTTAGCTGTGGAAAAACTGAATGTCTTTCTGCAGGTGGGGGTCTTCCACCTTCTCCAGTATGGTTCAGCTGCTTCACTCAACTCTTAAACGGTTGCACCTTGCCTTGGAAGTTGAAAAACTTTTGCAATTGTTCTTTCAGTTATCTTGATTGGTCGGTCGTGGATAACTGATGTAATCTCCTTGCCATCAGCACTGATTTGTGCTTGGAGAAGAAATTCACACACCTGACTTTGTCTGAAGAATCTGGGTGGTGTTTCCATATAGTGAAGAATCTCTGTCTTGTGAAGAGAAACAAGCAGGTTTTGGCCGTTTGAATTTTGAAGAATATCCTGGAATTTCTTCTTTTCAAGGAATTTGTCTCTCATCATTTGTTTCTTGAAAGAGCTGGGGGAACTAAGTAATTCTGCCATTGAAGAAAATTTGGCTAGAATTCTTGAGAGAGATGAGAGAGAAAGAGAGCTGGGGGAACTAAGTAATTCTCCGTTATGAAATATACCACATGGATTAATACATAACGTTTGTTTCTAGTTTAGATAATGCTTTTTTACGTTATGTATGTTTTGATACATAAAAGATTTTTACCGTTCTTAAATATTTTAGTTTTCGTTATCTTTAAGTCTTATACATAACGGTCTTTTAGTTTTACTGCCGTTATGTATGTTTCCAATAAGTACCGTTATGTATGCCTGCTACAAATTTTTTTATAGATTTTCAGCAATTAAAATAATTACAAAACAATAAAAATAACTGAAATTCCCATAAATCATCGTATATCTAATACATAAAATGTATACTAAATACATAATACAACATATAAGTTCTCTAAAATAACATGATCAAATCTGAAATAAACTAATATTAAATATTTTGCATTCAACATGCGCATAAGTTCATTAGTTCAAGAAGTAAGAAAAAGAAGTTCAACTTTTATAGCCTTCTGCTCCTTCCCTTGCCTCACTAAGCTATATTTATAAATTCTGCATTTCATCCAATCTCCATAAAGAAATGACAGCAACCAACCTTCAGGGAGAATGACAACAACCAACCTTTAGGATCTTGAGGAGTTTCAGTAGCCTATGAAAGCAAGTTCAAACCTGCAGTGAAAAGATTAGGTGGGAAGAATGACCACATAGTTTGGTAGGTCTTCAAGAAATCCTGACTATATGGAAATCCAAATGTTGTGACAAGCTAGAAAAGAATTGAAAGATCTCTGTTATCAAGGGTAATTACAATGTCTCTAGTAATTTCCAAGTAAAAACTTCTGATTATAGTTACAAACCTAAGTCAAGAAACCAATAATAAAGATAAAGTAGCCCACAGTTGTGGATGCAAATGACTTGTTAATAAAGGCAGACAACATAAAAGCAAAAGCAACCTGGCAAATAATTATAAAATAATAAATAGTTCTAGCAATCAGAATCTCCCCCATGCATTTGCATCAGTCAAAACTTTGAAACAGATAAGAGCATTGCAAGTATCATGTTGGGATGAGGAAACCTACCATACACAATTGGAAAAGGAAAAACAAATGACCTTCTTACTGTATGCATCTAACAGAGTGTGTAAGAAGCTGATTCATGAGATAGAAAATACAGAATCATTATCACAAGAATAATGATATATACCTTTCCAAAAATGTCCTGTTTACTTTCAATATACCCAAAAATATCTTTGCAGTTCCTCATTGTAGACATTTCGGTCAAATCTTCCAAAAGCTGGAAAATCATGCCACCTTCAACATGTTCTTTCTCACAGAGGTACAATACAATGTCTGCAGGGAAGAAAACAATAAGAACTGCAACAATAAATTGTAGGCATACCAAACACCATTTTAAGCTTTCCGGGTCCTTTAACTAGATAATCAGTTGCTCGGTATTGATCTCCAAAAGCATGCCTTCCAATGCATATAGGCTTTGTCCACCCTAAAGCAAACAATACATATACATATATTAGCACAACTAAATCATAAACTAAAGAACTGCTGAAAAACATAACTAAAAGATTTAATAGATGTACCTGGGATAAGTTGAGGAACATTTTTGCAAAGAATTGGCTCTCTATAGACCGTGCCTGTGAGATGGGCCAATTAAAAATGGTCAAAGTCCCAGAAAAAGCATTGTAAAAAAAAAATTCCAAGGGCCAACGTACTCACCATTCAAAATATTCCTAATGGTACCATTTAGACTCTTCCACATCTGCTTTAAGCCAAACTCCTTAACACGAGCTTCATCTGCAAACATCACACTTGGTATTTGATTAATTTATCAGATCCAGAAAAAAGGATATATATAATTTCAAGCCTGCTTGCCTGGAGTGATCGTTGCACACTTAATCGCCACATTATACCTCTTTGATCCAGTGCAGCAGCTGCAACTTCCCTCAAATATCTTAAAGGTCGATCCAGTGATGTACAAAGAATCAAAGAACTTATAGGGACCTGGGATGTGATAAATAAGTGATAGTAAGAAGTCATAAAATAAAGAAGCAAATAGGAATCGGAAGATGGAATATTTGAAATGATTGCAACTTCAGACTACAAGAACTGAAATTTGAGGAATTTAGTCTGCCTAGACAGCTGGGTAAAAGGAACTTAACAAAGTTATAGCAATAACAAGAACAGGTCAAGACAAGAGGAACGAGTTCAGAATACAGTCCAATCTATTACATTTTTCTAATATGACGCAATCTCCTAAAAATCATGACATTATTTTTCTTATACCCCAGAAAATAATACTAATAAAAATGAAAAATAAATAAATAGTTTTAGTTACATATGGACAAGTTTTCTACCTATATCTCATAGTTTTTTTAGTGTGATTTAATTGGTAGTTTTGCATAAAAAGGCATCAATATTTGAAAGTTCTCTAATATTGAAAGCATCTGCTTCTGTTTTGATTATATACTTGCACTAACTTGCTACTAGTTGCACCTCAAGACTATTAATAGGCAATACACCAAATGCTTAAGTATATATTCCAAACTCAATTCCATTTATCATCCAAAAAACCTACTTACAGTAACTTTATGTATATTTTCATTAAAGATGGAGACAAAATTCACTTTGGACAAGATTGATTATAGTCAAAATATAATAATAAATCAAATTATTGCATTTTCGATGTAATTAGCTCCTTCATCTAAATGCACCATATGTAGTCTTCGAATATATATGTTATAAATAGTTTACTAATCTCTTATATTGTTTTTCATATACAAGGATATATTATTGTACTTATAATGGTGTGAGAAATTAAATATTAAGCAAAAATACAGTAATGCACAGAGAAAGCATAACGAATGAGCTAAAACTAATACGCTATATATGCACTTTTTCAACAGTTTTTTTTAAGTTGTAAATCAATTATTTAAAGTGTAAAAGAACACTAGTGCATATAAATCAAATATATTATCAATGGCCAGACAAGAGCTGTCATAGATACAAAAACATTTAACATATAAAGAGATGTCATCACCTATCATGTAAATTGCAGTTTCAGTGTGTTATCAATCCAACATAGTTACCAAACGCTAATGAATTACAGTCAGTGATCACATACATTGTTTCTTCTGTTTTACAAATCTACTCTTTATATCAAACTTAGATCCCAAAAAAAAATCATTACAATATATCATCTATATATCACCCTAGCTAGCTAGGCTCTTTCCCAATCACCAATTTCTTCATCAATTCTTTTTTTTATAAAAAAAAATAATGGTTTCTCTAGTCGAAGAAAACACAATATTTCAACCACATATAATGGAACTGCTATTGTAAGCTCTTCTTCTACACCACCTTGTCTATCTCTTACATCACGAAGCAAGGGACGCCTAAATTCACGAGACAAATATCAAAATTAGAAGAAAAAAAATTCAGAATTCAAATATGCAAGAAGATTCTAGAATTCTACAGTAAACCAGTTAACTAAAACAGAAACACTCAAAATCAACAATTCAAATCGAGAAACAAAAGAGCACGTACGCAGGTGGATTTTTTATGACCCAACAGTATATCTTCTTCACACACTTGCATCTCTTCTGGTAATTCTTCTTTTTGTGACAATAACACATGAATAAAATTAAAAAGAAGATGGAGAATTACCAAAAGGTTATGGAAATTGGGGAAAATCACACCTCTGTACCCCTTTTGTACTTTGCCGGCGCTCACCAGTCACCAAGCCCTAGCTCTCCCTTTCTCTCTCATCCCCGAGATTTCTCCTTCACCTCTGAATTTTATCGATTTCAATCCAACAGGTAAGAATTGACCGATTTCAACCCTTCGCTAAAGCGCTCTCTCTCTCTCTCTATTCCCCTTTTTGAAGCTGATTATTGATCGATCCTTTATTTTGCTTCTGATTTTAGCTGAATTTGGGAGAAGGGAACAAATATGAGGGTTTTTCTTTTGCCTTTTTGTTACAATTTTTTCTAATAAAAATATAAATTAAGTTTGAGGTTTTCTTTTAAAAGGTAAAGTAAAAAAATAATTTCTTATTTTTATGAAATATTGACTAATGATTTGGTGGGAAATATGGACGGTAAAATTTTTACTAAATAATGGTGGGAGGAAGAGTAGCGAAAAGTTATAAAATTTTCAGTTTATCTTATTTAATTTTGAATTAAAAAATAATAATTAACACATATACATAACGGATATTCATAACGATCAAAGTTACCGTTATATAATGTGTTTAAACATAACACGACGCATAACAGTACCAAATGAGCGTTATATTTGTGAACAATATGTAACACTCACAGATAACGCAAGACTCGAAAATGTTATATATGATAGGAGATAACACTTCTCTCGTAATGAATTTTTGAAATATGCGTTATCTATACCAAAAATGTGCTCATACATAACGGATATTTTAAATATCCGTTATGTATGAAGTGTTATGTATGAGGGTCTTTTTTGGTAGTGTTATTATTATACCAGAATTCAGGCGAAGAAAGCCATTGTAACCACCGTATAGGAGAAGAGCTGACCATGCATCTGAGATAATTCTCAAGGCACTGGTTTAACCACTCAGTCTGCCCATCAGATTGGGGGTGATATGCCGAGGCCATATCCAATCTGACTCCCATAAGCTTGAATAGCTCCTTCCAAAATGAGCTTGTGAAAACCGGGTCTCTATCCATGACAATACTCACAGGTTGGCCGTGCAATTTATAGACATTGTCTAAGAAAAGCCTTGCAACAGTTTCAGCTGTGTAGGGATGAGATAATGCAATAAAATGGCCAAATTTTGTGAACCTGTCAACCACCACTAAGATGACACTCTTCCCTCCTGACTTAGGTAGACCTTCTGATTTGTGAACCTGTCAACCACCACTAAGATGACACCACTAAGATGTCAACCTCCTGTCAACCTGTCAACGAAGTCCATAGATATGTGCATCCAAGATTGGTTAGGAATGGGCAGTGGTTGTAGGAGCCCCAGATAGAAGCCATGATCAGATTTGTTTCTTTGGCACACATCACAATCTTGCACCCATTTCAGTACATCAGCTTTCATCTTAGGCCAATAGAATACATCCTTAAGCCTCATATAAGTACCACTTATACCTGAATGCCCTCCAAATGATAAGTTGTGTAAAGCAGACAAGAGGGTAGCTTTAAGTTCCTGGTTGTCTCCAATTGCCAACCTCCCTTGATACCTCAACAGACCATCAGTTAAGTTGAACTCAGGGTAGGAAGCACTGTTAATGAGTTTGGCCCCCAAGACCTTGGAGAAGTAGGGATCTTGCTAGTAACTATGGGTGACCTTCTGAATCCAACTAGGTGTCACAGTTGTTATGGCTAGACAGTCAAGTTGTGGAGCCTCTCTTCTGGACAAGGCATCTGCCACCTTGTTTTCATTGCCCTTCTTATAGTGGATCTCATAGTTAAGCCCCAACAGCTTAGTTAACCCTTTTTGTTGCATAGGATTAAGCACCTTCTGGTCTAGCAAATGTTTCAGAGCTTGCTGATCTGTTTAAATAATGAATTTGTGCCCCTGCAAGTACACTCTCCACTTCTGTACTGCCATTAAAATAGCCAAAAATTCTCTTTCATAGATGGAACGAGCTTGGTTCTTGGGACAGAGGGCTTTGCTAAAGTAAGCAATAGGTCTGCCCTCTTGCATTAGAACAGCTCCAACTCCAAAGCCACTGGCATCAGTCTCTAGGGTGAAAGGCTTGGTGAAGTTGGGCAGAGCAAGGACTGGAGTTGTAGTCATAGCTACTTTTAGTTTATGGAAAGCTTGCTCTGCACTCTGGTCCCAATGGAAACTATCCTTCCTGAGCAAGTTAGTGAGGGGCTTGCTAATTAACCCATAGTCCTTCACAAACTTCCTGTAGTAGCCTGTGAGGCCTAAGAAACCTCTTAATTGCTTGATATTTCTTGGGGTTGGCCACTTGATCATACAGTCTATTTTCTGAGGGTCAGTAGACACCCCTTCTAGAGTAATGATATGCCCCAGATATTCTACCTTAGTAGTGCCAAAGCTGCACTTGCTCCTTTTTGCAAACAATTTATTATCCCTGAGTAGTTGTAACACTACCCTTAAGTGGGTCATATGGTCTTCCCATGTAGAGCTGTAGACTAGGATATCATCAAAAAAGACCAGCACAAAATTCCTCAATTGCTCTCTGAATGTCTGGTTCATGAGGGATTGGAAGGTGGCTGGTGCATTGCACAGCCCAAAGGGCATAACCACAAATTCAAAATGCCCGTGATGGGTGTTAAAGGCAGTAACCTAACCTCAGGTCAATTTTGGAGAAGAATTTGGCTCCATGAAGCTCATTTAGCAATTCATCAGTGATAGGAATAGGGTACTCATGCTTCACAGTGAGGGAATTGAGATATCTATAGTCTACACACATCCTCCAGGTTTGGTCTTTTTTCTTGACTAGTATAACTGGAGCAGCAAAAGAGCTTTTGCTATGCTGGATTAGGCTTGCCTCTAAGAGTTCCCTGATAATTATCTCTATCTCATCCTTGTGGCTGTGGGAAGTCCTATAAGGATGCTGCTGCTTGGGAATGTTGTTAGGTTTAAGAGTAATATGATGCTCAACTCCCCTGCTAGGTGGTAGATCAGTAGGTTCTTCAAATACATCACTAAACTCCTCCAGTAAATTCCCAATATCAGGACTATCTGTACCCTCCATAGCTTGCAGCCTTATAAAAAAGACTTCCTCTATCTCATTCTTGCAGCTTCAGTGGCACAATTTATACAAATTGTGCCTAGATATAAATTGGCAATCTGCCTGAGATTTGAAGGCCTGAATTTTAACCCTTCTCCCATGATGATTGACAGTAAATGTCATGTTGTTGTAATCCAGCTCAATAGGAGTGCAGGATTTCAACAAATCCCTACCCAGAATTAGATCATAACCTTCTGTCTTCAAGACCCTGGGGGTGTAGACAAACTGATGTCCCTGAATAGTCCAAGCAAATTCCTTAGCATGAGAATTGCTGAGTAGTTTCTGCCCATTAGCCACCCTAACCAGCAGAGGATTGGCCTGTTCAAGGAAACAACCCAGTTTTTGTGTTGTGGCCTCCTGGATAAAACTAAGCATGCTACCTATATCTATTAGTATCTGCAGCTCATGCTCACCTACCCTTCCCACCATTCTCAGAGTTGTTAAACCTTCAGAGCCAGAAATGGCATTGATGGATATCAAACATCCTTCCAATAATGGTTTCCCTGGGTCAGGTGGGGGAATTTCTTATATTGACAAGGGGGAATCTTGTAGGTAGGCCAATTCTTCTTACTCACTCATTATCATATAGTGAATCCTATTTTTACAACTATGCCCAAAGAGATAGGGCTCATCACAATTGTAGCATAATCTCTTTTCCCTCCTAGCAGCCATTTCAGCAGCAGTAAGTAGCTTGAAAGAGGGTTTCAATGGTGATGAGGGTGGCTTGGAAAGAAGAGGATTGGTGCTGGGTGTGTCTGATCTTCTGAACCTAGAGGGTTGGAGAAAATGGGGCTTCATGGTTCCCTTCAACCTCTTTGTTATACCTTCCAAGGTCTGTAACTGATTCCTACCCAACTCAATACATTGGTATAGGGAATGGGGTTGAAACATGTTAATGGCAGCTTGAAGATCTTCACTTAGCCCACTCAAGAAGCTTGCCATAAAATATCCCTCAGAGTAGTCACTGTGACTAAACAGTAGCATGCAAGACTTCAATTCTTCAAACTTTTCCACATATATTTTCATAAGAACCCTGGTGCCTAAGTTTATTAAACTCCATAATTATTTTAGTTTCCTTCAAATCCTCAAACCGGGCAGAGACCACCTCTAAAAACTACCCCCAACTTGAGCCCTTAAAATTATGACTGTAGTTCTGAAACCATATTCCCGCTTTTCCTTCAAAATGTAGAGAGGCTAACACAATTTTTTGAGAGTCCGGAACATTTTGCACAAATTGGAAATACTGATTACATTTCAGGATCCAAGATCTGGGTTGGCTTCCATCGAATCTGGGAAATTCAATCTTAGGAATGGGAGTTTTTACCTGCATTTGTGAGGGATCCATTACAGCCTTGGTTCCAGAATCAGCTGGGTATTGACTGTGAGATCCACTCTCAGCCACCAAAGAAGATGGTGGGGCTCCCAAAATAGATTGTTCATCCTGCGTACCCTTTCCTTTTGATAGATTCGACAGCTGCAATTGTATATTGGTGAGTGTGTGAGTGAGGTGATCATATTTGGAATTAACACCTTTAAACTGATCATGCATCTCTGTAGTGATTGCCCCTAATTTCTCTTGCAGTTTCAACTCAGCAGCTTCTCTTTTTGTTGACTCTGTTAACAGAACTTGATCCATCCTCTTTTGTGCTTCTTGCAGGTCCTTCAAACGAGTACCATCGGTCATGGCATCAAGAAGCTGGCTCTGGGATACCAAATGTAGTGGTAGCTATGGGTTTTTTTGTGATTTTCTGGAAAATAATGACTGTAACAGAAAGTAGGAAATTGTAGAAGAACTTGGGGAGGAAGTTAGAAGAAAAGAGGGAGGAAATTTAGATATTTCATTGCTTAACCAAAAAGTGATCCCAATATGAGCTTATATATGCTGCATATTCTGTCCCACATTACAAACCCTAGTGACATTATATTATACCTGGACACAAACTATACTATAAATATATTACAAGCATATTAATTCAGCCACTATTTTCAGCCCAAATATCGGCCAAGCCCATCTCAGAGTGGGCTTCTTCCCCTGAACGATGACCCACTTCTAATCCTTCTTCTTGAATCGGGTCGCCCATGTCCAAATTAATTGAACAATTTTACTCTAATTCCTCCAAGATCCCATTTTTCTCGACTACTCCCTTCTCTCCATTTTCCTCCACAAATTCTCCACAGATGGATTCCAGATCCGTGACAGAAGCTCTTGAAGATTCAGACTGGATTATTATGATGCAAGAGGAGCTGAACCAGAGCACAAGAAATGACATATGGTTTCTTGTCGATAGGCCGAAAACCCAAAAGGTCATTGGAACTAAGTGGGTCTTTCGCAACAAACTAGATGAACAAGGCGTGATCACAAGGAACAAGGCTAGACTGGTAGCCAAAGGGTACTCACAAAGTGAAAGAATCGACTTTGATGAGACATTCGCACCAGTTGCAAGATTGGAGGCCATCAGATTATTTCTCGTCTATGCATCTCACAATAATTTCACAGTCTATCAAATGGACGTGAAAAGCGCATTCTTGCGTGGGATGCTCAAAGAAGATGTTTTTGTCGAACAACCTCTAGGCTTTGAAATTGGAGATCAAGTCTACAAACTGAGAAAGGCTCTATATTGCTTGAAGCAGGCGCCAAGAGCTTGGTATGAAACCCTCACAACATTCTTACTAAAGAATGGGTTTCAGAAAGGAGTCATCGATTGTACTCTATTCAGAATAGAACGATCAGCTGAGATCTTAATGGTCCAAATTTATGTGGATGACATAATCTTTGGATCAAAGAGTATAGATCTCTGCACTCGATTCGCTCAACAGATGCAAAGTGAATTCGAGATGAGCATGATGGAAGAAATGACTTTCTTCCTAGGACTCCAAGTGAAGCAGCTGGAAGACGGAATCTTCATCAGTCAAGCTAAGTATACCAAAGAACTTGTCAAGATGTTTGGAACCGATAAGGGAAAAACTCTCAAGATTCTAATGAGCACATCAGTGCAGCTGACCCTCGATGAGGAAAGAGAATCAATCAGACAGATACACTACAGAGGAATCATTGGATCCCTTCTCTACTTAACTGCCAGCTGACCAGACATCTCCTATTCAATAGGACTGTGTGCAAGGTTCCAGGCCAATCCGAAGAAAATCTTGGGTTATGGTATCTCAGAGATGATAGCTTGAGTCTGACTGGCTATTCAGACTCAGACTTCGGAGGATGCAAGATCGACAGAAAAAGCACCAGTGGAACATGTTAGTTTCTTGGGAACAAACTGATATTCTGGTTTAGCAAGAAGCATCAATCAGTTGCCACGTCAATAACTGAAGCCGAGTATGTAGTTGTTGGAAGCTGTTATGCACAGATCCTTTGGATGAAGCAATATCTGAGGGATTATAAGGTGGAGACTGAAGAAGTGCCAATCTACTGTGATAACAATAGTGCTATTGCAATATCTCAAAATCCAGTATTGCATTCAAGGATGAAGCACACTGATATCAGGCACCACTTCATCAGAGATCACATCAAGAAGAAAGACATATGTATCAAATATGTCAACACGGAGAAGCAGATAGCTGACATCTTCACCAAGCCATTGCCAAAAGCTAGATTTATGGAGTTGTGCATTCAATTGGGATTGCTAGAACTAGCTTCAAAGGAGGATGATGATCCGCCAAGAGAAGGAGTGAAGATGAACACTCCAGCTGAAGACTAAAACTTAATCAAAATAGCATCAGTTCGCTAAGCTATGAAGCTTAAACTGATAAGCCCAAATTAGTTCTGAAGAAACGACAAAGGCCAAATAGAAGCTGAGAAAAGAAGATGAGTAAACTGATCACAGTAGGCATCAGTTCACAACCAGTCATGTTCAACTGATGGGAGCAATTGAATCTAAAACTGACTGAAGAGAAAAAGCTTCAGCTGAAAAAGCTTTGGCGGAGCAAAGCTGAGAGGACAGCTCAAGCTGACAAAAAGATAGGAGTCAAAGCTGAAGGGACTCCAGCTGGAACTGATCAATTCAAGCAGAGGAGAACATCAGTCATCAATAGACGAGGCCAACTGATGATGTCAGCAGCTCAATGCCACTCGAAGACCGAAGGAGAGCTATGATCAGATAAGTTCAAATTGAATTTATTACTGAAACGGTAAAATGACGTGTCATCTCAATATTACCGTTGGACCCACCCCTTCTCACTCTCTCTCTCTCTTCATTTAACTTCAATGGATAAATTTGAACTTAAATTGACGGATTAATCTGAACCATTCAATTTTGGTTTAACTCAAATTCTTTTTACCGTTGGATGCATCATCTACTTGAGTCTATAAATAGATCAGCTCTTTTCCTCAAATCACACACACAACTGATCAAGAACTCAAGTGCTCAGACTCTCTCTCTCAAAATTCCACTCGGAATTCTTCATTCCTTTTTCCTTCCAAAACTCTCCAAATTTCTCTTCAGTGGCCCAATACTCCGCCAATTCTCATCGAAGAAAGCATAACTTCAAACTCTCTGGTGAAGACTCAGCAGTCTTCTGCAAAGACCTGTGTCACGACAAGATGCTGAGTTGAGCTAATTGCAAACAATTCACCAACCACTCACAGAAAGTGTCCCTACGAAGGTATATCCAGAGAGTGGCGAAACTGAAGACCTTTACAAAAAGTGCCCCCACGAAGGTATATCCAGAGGCCGTGGTAGAGTTCTTTCTCAACTCATACAGTGAGAAGGACTCTTGGATGATCATTAGTGAAGTAAGGGGTACTGAAATCTTGATCACCCCTTCAGTGTTAAAGAATATATATGGGCTACCAGAAGAAGGAGACAACCTTGAAGAAATGGAAGTAAATGCCAGATTCTGCTTCAACAGTTGGGCGACTAATCCAGCTGTAGAAAACTTCCGTATTAATCAGCAGATGTCCAAATTCCGAAATGAATTTCAGGTGTTATCAGCCCTGGGGACGCAGATGATGATAGGATCGTGTGAAGGCCACGATGAAATGTCAGAGATCAAATATAAGATCTGCAATGCTATCTAGGAGACGAGAGGGATAGACTGGTCTCTATTTCTCCTCAAACAACTGAAGAAGTTTGTATACATCGTGGAAGACAAGACTAAATGCACCTTGTGTTTCCCTCAAAAGATGTACTACATTAACAGAGTCAGCTTCATTCTAGAAAAACTGATTCTTGATCTGATGGTGGAAAAGACAAATCATCAACCAGTTGATCCTGATGATTTCGTTCCCAAGGTGAAAGAAGGAGCACTGTCTCCATTAACAATCAGAGAGGCACCACGACTGAGGCAGAAGCTGATCCCATCCACTCCAGTAACAAGGGGGAAAGGAAAAGCCAAGATGACGGAGTCTGTAGTTTAATCAAACACAGACTCTGATGATGTCCTCCTTGCTGTTTAGAGATATAAATCCTCAGGAGAAGGGGATGATGGCAGAAAGGACTCTAAGAAGAGTCCTACTAAACAAAGAGATGCGTCTCCAACTAAGTTTGAAACAGTTGAAAAGTTAACTGATGATCATCAGACTGGGCTCATCAGCTGAAAACTGATCACAAGACTGGAGAGCATCAGTTGACTATAGAAGAGACTCAACTATGAGCTCAACAAGCTAAAAGGCAGTGGTCAGGCATATCCTCAAATTGAATCGAAGCACTGATCAAGTGCATGAAGGTTCAGGTAAAGATGGTCTCTGACTCAATCATGAAACTTGAAGCGTACTCTGGAAATGAAAACTTAGAGGAAGACTCTTTAAGTGAAAGCACTCCAGACAACTCCAGAAAATCAAAGAAAAAGAAAACTGAACGCAAGAAGAACTGAGGGCTGGAGAAGTTAGCTAACTAGATTGCCTTAGAAGACTTCTTGTAATTCAGTTTATTTCTTGATATTTTAATAAAAAAAATCTTTTGGCTAACATAAATGCTTTTGTCATTATTTATTATGAGTTTTTCACCATTGGTCCAAAGCACAAAATCAACAGCCAAAAGAAACCGACAAGGGGCATTAAATTCTTTCAACTAACACATTTATGAGTCTTTTTTCTCACTCATAAAAACGTATTTGCTCCGACTTTCTCAACATCTCTCAAGAGAATACTTGTGCAAAAACACACATACTCTTTCAAAATCATCTTTCAAAGAGAGTATTCTCTCTCTTAAAAAAACAAAGGAGCTTCAACTCAAATTTAGCCAAAAATTTCAAAATGGCCGAATCATCCAAAGCTCTTACTTCCTTCAAAGACCAAATGATGAGAGATAAATTTCTGGAGAGATAGAAATTTCAATCGATTATGAAGGAATCAAACAACCCATTTCTTCTAGTTAATCTTCACAAGACCGGAATTCTGCATTACCTTGAAACCCCACCAAGATTCTTCAGACAAGACTTGGTGAGTGAGTTCTTGCTTCAAGCAAAGGTATCTGTAGATGGGAAGGTGATATCTTCAGTAGTTTAAGGGCACAAACTTCAAATCACTGAAGGTGATATCTTCAAGGTTCAAGATCTGAAAGATTCAGCTGAACCATATTGGAAAGAATGGCGAGCTTCAACTTGCGATAAGAAATTCAATTTTACCACAACTAAAACTGACCTGAAGCCCGAGTATGGAGTCATACTCGATATCACGAACAAAATGATGTTCAGCGCCATTGGAAGCTTGAGTCAATTAACTCAAGAAAGATACAAGGTACTGATACACCTTGTTGAAGGATTGGAAGCAAATTGGGCTGAATTTGTATTCTCCCAATTCAAGCATCAAGTCATCAAAGTTGCTGACTCAAAGAAGACTAGAAAATTTGAGTCCAAAGTAGGACTTGTTCTAAGAATGAGCAAGCTCCTGGAAGATATGCTGAAGCTTCCAAATGATGATGCACTACCAGTCCTCATCTCCGACTGGATTTTCGAGAAAGGGAGAGCACATATTCAGTCACTAAAGAAGAAGAGGAGATCCAAAGCTAAAGTCGATAATACAACTTCAAGCAGCTCCGCTGTCAATGAAGTTCCTTCTCCACACTTCAAAAATGGATCATCAATCGACTTCAAGCCTTGCTCTGATCCAGATGAGCTCATTCAATTCATTGGAATCCCACATCCAAATTACGGAGCTGAATATTTCAGGAGAACCTGCCCTTCTCTCCAGCTGACTAAAGACAATATTCACACTTATTACAGTGGCGAATATGCAGTCAAGAGTGCAGAGAAGGATGTAACAAATCTCCTTCTCACTCACTTCACCTATGTTGCCAAACAAGATAATCAGCTGTTCAAACAACTGCACCGGTACTTCTACTGGTACAACTGGAGACATTCCATGTCAATCCAGTCACTTTTTTTGCTAACTGCCTTTCATGGCATGAGCTTTTGGCAATGTGAAGAGACTTGGAGCATTAAATGGATTGGAGCTTCAAATCCATTTCCTCCAACCATTGTGCAAGTCCAGCGGATCGTGAAGCATCGACTTGATAACAACAATCCAGCTAAGGCCATGCTAGCTGATGTTCAAGCCAGCTTGAGATCGCAAGAAGTTGCAACTGTAAATCAGTTTGTCAACAATCAAGTCGATCGACATTGCCGAAAACTGAATTTTGATAATAATTCAATTCAGTCAGAAGAGGCATCATTACAAGCTGAAGCTGGCACTGAAAAGATAGATCAAAATCTATCTCATAATCAACTTGTGGCGACCCCAAGGAGTCAAAAGCGTGGACATAAGGGAGCAAAAGACGTTGAGAATACTGCCACGTCACCAGATCTCCTATTCCAGAGCTATGTCACTCCTCTTATCAAGTCATGCTCAAGAGCTGCAAAATTGATTATCAATCAGTCCAGCTGCCCCTGCAGAGGAATTTTAGAGCTGACCACCTTGAAGCTGCCCAATTCAGCAGTTGCTCTTAAGCAACTTCAACAAGCTGAGAATAAAGTCAGAACTGATCCTTCCAAGGATATCTCAAGTTCAGCTTCAAAGAGAAAAATATCAAATAGCTCTAGAGAAAGTGAAGAAGCTAGCCCAATCCACCACTCAAGAAGAAGAAACTGATAAAAGAGTCAATCAGCAGCTGATCAACAAAACTGATCAAATCAGTTTAAAAGGTGAAATCATAAGTTCAGCAGGAAACTGACGCCTAGAGCTCAAACTATCTCAACAGCTGCATGACCAGTCATCTTCGATAAGCTTCTCTACTCTCTATTTCTCAAGCTTATTTTTGAACAGTTATCGTTAACATTTCAAATAAGCTTACAAAACTAAACTTAGATGCGGAATATTCAGGGCCTGTTTTGACTCACAAATATTATCCGTGCTATGTAGAGATCAGTTGAGAAGATCTGCTAGCTCGGAGTGCTGTGTGTGCTTATAGTGTGCAGTTAAAAACATGCAACTGAACTGAAATTTAAAGCAGAGCACACAAGCAGTTTATAGAGGTTCGAAGCATAACTTCTACGTCCTCTCTTCCTTCCGCAGAAGGGTAATTCACTATGCAAGTGTAAAGTTCCTTTATTACAGTTACACAGTGAAGACAGTTGCTGTCCTGGAAGCTGCACTCTCAACTTTCTCAGCCGGTAGGTCGACAGCTCACACTTGCGATCCCCAACTACTCGTTGGAGAGATAAGGTGCTATTTTCCATCTTTTCACAATTTTAGATCTCGCTCGATCTTCAAGAGTATAGTCTTCAATCTGGTATCAACTGGGTTGCTCCTTTGCGCATTTGCATCTGAGCTGGGGTAGTTGATCACTTAGGCACGGTGACTGAGAGAACATCTCTGGCTGGAAATCTTCAATAGCTAGCTCGAAGGGCGTTAAAGCTCATTCTCATCAGTTGGAACTTTTGATTTTCTGTGTTCTTTGAGTGCGAGGCTTTAGTGCTTCGGCGAATGTCTTCGCGGAAAGACTTAACTAAAGTGCTATCCAAATTCTCAAAAGTCCCACGGTTGTCTCTGGGGTAGCTCACCGTTTAAAGATAGGTGAGTTGGTGACCGCTGGTGATCACTGTTGGATCATAAATGATAAAGCCAGTTGTAAGGCTTTCATTTAATGGGGTCATTGGGTTGCCATTGCTCTTCGGACGAGCTTTTTCTTCAAGATCTTTGTTACATTAACTTCAAGATCTTCTTTGGCTTATTTGAATTTCAGTTGCGGCTCCCTTCTTGATCTTCAGTTCTGAGCTTTGTCTAGCAGCTGGAATCTTGAGTTCCTTTGTCTGTCACTTCTGCGTGTCCCTTGGCACTTTGGAAAGCTTCAGTTGAGATCATCTTCAGCTGGCGTTTCTGAGCTTGGGCTTGATGTCTTCTGAGCTCCAGTTTCCTTCTGCTTCAGCTGGCAGTTTGAACCAGTGTTCTTTAGCTGGTATTTTGGACTTGTGTCCCTTCAGCTTGAACTTTCATGGACTGGTCTTCAGTTCGGTTGCTGGCGCTTTATCTGTTGGACTTCAAAACTGTTGCGTCTTCAGCAGGGGTTCTTCGAACTGGTGCTTCATCAGCTGGAACATCATTCTTCAGCTGGTAATTTCCATCAGCTTGTACCTTAGTCTTCTCTTCAGTTGGTATGTTCCTTCAACTGGAATATCCTAAGCTGGTATTTCCTTCAGCATGGATCTTTAGACTAGGTACATTTCTTCAGCTGGTATTTTCTTCAGCTGGAATATCTTGAGCTGTTATTTTCTTCAGCTCATGATTGTCATCCTTTCGGCTGGCAGTCTTCATCAGTTGATGTCATCGTGGACAAGCATGTTCATCAGTTTAAACTGATGTGCTCTTCAACTGGTATTTATTCAGTCAGGAATGATCTAGAACTGGTATGTCCCTCAGTTCTTCTCTTTTAGCTGGTATTCCCTTCAGCTAGGATCTTCCTTTGACTGGAACATTTTTTCAGCTGTTATTCGACTAGAACTGGTATGTGCTTCAGTTCTCTTTAGTTGGGACTTCCCTTCAGCTGGTGGTGGCCTAGAACTGGTATGTGCTTCAGTTCTCTTCAGCTGGTGGTTGCCTAGAACTGGTATGTGCTTCAGTTCTCTTCAGCTGGAACATCTCTTCAGCTGGTGGCTGCCTAGAACTGGTACATGCTTCAGTTCTCTTCAGCTGGAACATCTCTTCAGCTGGTGGCTGCCTAGAACTGGTATGTGCTTCAGTTCATCACTTCAGCTGGAACATCTCTTCAGCTGGTGTCGGTCTTAAACTGGTATGTCCATCAGTTTATCACTTCAGTTAGAACATCTCTTCAGCTGGTGTCGGCCTTGAACTGGTATGTCCATCAGTTCATCACTTCAGCTGGAACATCTCTTCAGCTGGTGTCGGCCTTGAACTAGTATGTTCATCAGTTAATCACTTCAGCTGGAACATCTCTTCAGTTGGGCGGCTATCTTATGGCTTGAAGCAATCAATGGGGTGACATATCTCTTTGATAAGAGATTGGGTAATGTGGCAGTGTCTTCAACATCACATAGTTAACTCACTACAACTGGGGTGAGAGGTGACTCTCGCTGCTCCTGTGCAGTTGCAGGTTCAGTTGGTTGATTAGGCTCAACTAACTGATTTGGCACACTTCCAAAATTCAGTTTTCTGCTGGCAGGGCTGATTGTACAGGTCTCTTGCTGCTTGGCTCCTGCTTTGTCATGAGCCTTGATATCACTTCCTAATTCAGTAAGTAGGGCAGTTGGAGGAATTTTCTTGGTCAATCTATGACTCATAATCCTCCGTACTTGCACGATAGTTTGAGGGAATGGATTTGCAGACACTATCCATTTCAAACTCCAAACTTCTTCTCTTTGCCAAAAACTCATGTCGTGATAAACAGTGATCAAGAAATGAGACTGGATGGACATTGAGTGTCTCCAGTTGTACCAGTAGAAGTACCGGTTTAGCAGCTTAAAAAGCTCTTAATCTTGCTTGGCCACAAATGCAAATTGAGTAAGAAGTAAATTTGTTACCTCTTTTTGTGCATTCTTTGCTGCATATTCACCACTATAGAAAGTGCGAATATGTTCTTCCATCAATTGGAGAGGGGGACGAGTTCTCCTGAAGTAGTTAGCTCCATAGTTTGAATGAGGAATTCTGATGAATGAAATAAGCTCATCTAGATCAGAACAGTCTTGGAATTCCGCTGTTGATCCATTCTTCGAGACTGATGACGGGATGGCATTGGCAGTTGAGGTATTTGAGGCTGTGACATTTGTATTGCCAATTCCTAGCCTTTTCTTCTTGAGTGAGTGCAGATGAATGCTTCCTCTCTTAGGAATCCAGTCTAAGATGAGGATTGGTAACGCATCATCATTTGGCAGCTTCAAGATGTCTTCAATCATCTTGGTCATTCTGAGAACAAGTCCTACCATGGACTCAAACTTTCGTGTTCTCTTTCAGTTGAAACCCTTGAGAACTTGACGCTTGAGTTGTGAGAATACAAACTCTACCCAGTTTGTCTCGCGTCCTTCAGCTAGGTGTATCATCACCTTGTGCCTTTCCTGGGTAAGCTGGCTTATGCTTCCAATTGCTCCAAACATCATCTTGTTTGTGATGTCGAGTAGAACTCCATACTCTGGTCTTAGATCAGTTTTAGCTGTGGAAAAACTGAATGCCTTTCTGCAGGTAGGGGTCTTCCTCCTTCTCCAGTATGGTTCAGCTGCTTCACTCAACTCTTAAACGGTTGCACCTTGCCTTGGATGTTTAAAAACTTCAGCAATTGTTCTTTCAGTTATCCTGATTGGTCAGCCGTGGATAACTGTTGTAATCTCCTTGCCCTCATCACTGATTTGTGCTTGGAGAAGAAATTCACACACCTGACTTTGTCTGAAGAATCTGGGTGGTGTTTCCAGGTAGTGAAGAATCCCTGTCTTGTGAAGAGAAACAAACAGGTTTTGGCCGTTTGAATTTTGAAGAATATCCTGGAATTTCTTCTTTTCAAAGAATTTGTCTCTCATCATTTGTTTCTTGAAAGAGCTGGGGGAACTAAGTAATTCTACCATTGAAGAAAATTTGGCTAGAATTCTTGAGAGAGATGAGAGAGAGAGAGAGAGACTCTTTGAAAGAGATTGGGAAATAAGTATGTCTCTTCTCTTTTTGCAAGGGAGGGAGACTAGATCTGAATTGATTTATCAGTAATGAATGAATACTCATATATCTTGGAAAAATTTGTGTCCATTGCTTTTGTTGTTTGTTTTAAATGCCTTTGTCAGATTTTCAACAGTAAGAATTCAAGTGATTTTGCTGACGTGGCATTTTTATCAATAAAATATTTATTTTATTGATAAAAAAGAGTTACAGAGCTTAATTACAAGAAGAACACTTAGAGTTACAGCGAAGCTTGATCAGTCTCTAATCCTTCTTGTGCTCTGTCTTCTAATCAGTCACTAGTTTTGTCATGGCTAGATGGTGTGGCTGCAACTTGTTGAGCATTCAGTCAATCTTGTAGCTGTTGGATGAGCTCTGAGTTAAGCTTTAGCTGCTCCTGAATGCTGTGGAACTGCTCTTCATGCTGATTTATGCACTGAGCAATGGAGCTTTCTGGTTGCTCCTGGAGCTGTATTTCTGCTGCTCTGATTTCATGGAGGATGAGACCTTCAAGTGGTAGTTCATCATATTTTGATATGGCTTCATCTCCATCTTCTATTTCACTTAGCTCATCACAGAGGATTGTCCTGGTTTGTTCAGGATTTCCCAAGCTCTCGATCTGTTTCGCCATGGCTTTTCTCTGTTGGTGGCAACACGATTTCTGATGTCTGCTGGTTTGGATCTCTGTACACCACCATAGCTAGTGAGCATTTGTAGCCTTGAGGCTGTTCTTTAATCAACTGATCAGTCAGATTTTCCAAATCTGGCACCTCATCAACATGATCAGTTATTGTTTCTTTAGGAATAGGTTTATGAGTTGCTTTATCAAGAGGTATTTGAACTGTAGAATTATACTGAGAGATTGACTCGGCTTGATCTGCAAACAGTAGTTGGCAATCTGTTTCATTCTCAGTTTCTTTAGTTAATTGAGCTTCTTGAACAGGCTCTACAGTAGAAGCATCTTGAGATTCCTCTTGGTTCTTTTCAGACTCAGTTGGCCTTTCAGTTGGCCCATCAGTTTGACCCTCTTCTGGTCTAACTGGTGAATTTAGCAACTCTTCAACCTCCAAGTTAGTGATGTACTTGTGAGTTTCTTCAGTGGAAGGTACTTTGTGCTCTGGAGAGTCTGCAATGATGTTGATATTGACCTATTTTGGATAGCGTAGATCTCCCAGCACTTCTTCTATGAGATACTCTAAGGACACCTCTTTTTTTCCTGTTGATATAGTTTCAGGCTATGATCCTGATTGACCTTTGATTACTTTGTCATGGAGCCATTTTTGTAGACTTAACCATATTTTGCTCTCCATTTCAACAGAGAAAGTGGGTGTCTTGATTCCATTTCTATCACAAATCTCGCTGAAGATATTTTCCATTAATCCCTTGGATGGATTGCCATATATCTTCCTGAGACTTAGTTGCCTCTTCGGATCTTTGCTCTTTGTGGCTCCGGTATTTTTGCTGCTCGTCCACCACGCACTCAATTCTTCTTTCCCCTTCCAGAAACTCATTCCATGGAAAGCTAACAGAAACAGGAATTGATCGATTTGATAAACATGTCTCCATAGATATCAGTAAACAAACCTGGTAAGAGTTTTGTACAGCTCTTTATGTCCTGCGAGTTCGGGAGCATAGTGCTATGCCACATATTACTGAGTCGTCTCCTCTGCCCATTTCTTGATGTCTTCTCCTTTTGAGAAGGCCCTGATGTTTTTAGTCGTTTGGGGCATCGGTGGGTAGGTATGCCTGAAGTACTCCGCTTGTGCTTCCTCATGAGGTATTCCTCTTTCAGGAAGTAAGTCCATTGGATTTGCATATGGGGTGACGTCTTCTGCTGAGAGATTTGGTGCAATTGTTGGATGCTAATCTTTTACCAAATTATCCTCTCTTTTCTTGATTGCCCTTATATTTCTTTTCTTCTTTTGATGGGCTCGTTTCTTTCTCAGAGCTAGTCTGGCAATTTGTATCTCTTCATCCTCTATATTTGACTCAATCAAGACTGTTATTGGGTGGTCAGTTGAGACTCTTGCTCTGGAAGATGTGCTAGTTCCAGCTCCAGTCGTAGCTGCTCGAGCTTCTGCTTCAGCTATTTGATCCAAGTCCATAAAATACTCATTAGAATCTGAGGAGTCATCCATTGCTGTTTTACTTGCCAATTGTTTTCCTCTTTCCTCTGCATCTGCAATCCTTTTCTTGCGATGTATTAGCTCAGCTTCTTCAATTTTGACAGATAGAGTTGGCGTTGGAATGAAGTCCCCTCTATTCGTTGGTGAGTAGTTTGTTTCTTCAAACATCAGCACTGAAAACCTTCTTTCTAGGAACAGGCTGACTCTGTTGAGATAACAGATGCTTTGTGGGAATAAATTCTCACTCTTTTTTTCCTGAACAAGTAGAACGAATTTCTTGATTTGACTGAAGACATGTTGAGCCCAGTTAATGTCCAGTTGATCATCAATAGCAGTACATGCCTTGTATTTTGGCTTGGACATCTCTAAGTGACTGCCTGTAGTTCCAAGAATCATTCTGACAACGATTGAGGCTAGCATTTGGTGTGCATCCTTAAATCTTGAGATGAAGTGGTTGTTCTTGTAGACTTCTCTTAAGCCTTGTCTCCTCCATAGTTGGTATGCGTTCCTCAAATCAACCTTGGTGTCATCAAGAATTAGCCCCCTGGTAGGTAATTCAAACACTTCTCCAAGATTTTCAGCAGTGCGAGTGAATCGTCGTCCTCGGACCACAGTTGAGATTTCACTCGACTCCTTTGAACTTCTGGCATTGAGGTAGAATTCCACAACTGCCTCTAGATATACCTTCTTAGGATGAGCCTCTATGAAGGTCTTCAGATTTGAGTGATATAGCTTTGAGATAATCTCGCCACTGAGTGCTGAGTTTTTACAGTTGCGAACAAACACAGTTGGTTCGAAGAATTTATCTTTATAGAGCTTGCTGTAGAATGTCAATGAATCCTCTCCAGTTAATCTGAAGTTGTAGATCTTTTGAGGAGTTCGATCAGAAGCCGTAACAGCCCGGTCCTGAGAAAGGGATTAACAAGTCGGGACAGGGTGTTATTAAGGGATTATTACGGATTAAATGGGATTACTTGACTACGAAAGAAATATGATCGAAGAATACGAATAACAAGGGCTTCAATTAAAACGAATATGTATGCTCATCTGGAGCTTAATCAATTAAACAAACACCAACATATAAGAGGGAATATAACTACATATGCATCATTATAATAATAAGATCAATTCGGGACATTTTGTTCATAGAATTTGAAATAAAGAATATGTTCGGAATTTAAATGACATATATCAGAGTAGCAGGATTATAGTGGGATTCGTAAGCACTTAATCTACAGCAAAAACTTGGCAGCCAACGCACATCCACAGCCACCAATGAGCTCAGCATCTCAACCTGAAAACATTTGAAAAAGAGGGTGTGAGCACTAATGTACTCAGTGGGTTTTTACAAAAAGCTCTTAAACAACTTTGAGAA
The DNA here is from genome assembly GCA_026008535.1 of Perilla frutescens. Lineage (NCBI taxonomy): Eukaryota > Viridiplantae > Streptophyta > Magnoliopsida > Lamiales > Lamiaceae > Perilla > Perilla frutescens. Next base: position 24,381,730 of record BRKX01000005.1, read on the forward strand.
ATATCAAATAATCAAATGATGGAATATAGAGATCAAAATGTAAAAGCCCTCTCTATACCCGTAAAACCTTTTCTTTTCTTTTGGGCCCAATCTGGGCTCAAACCTGATGTCAGCTGTACTCTCGGGTATGCCGTAGGATAGAAGAGGGGTTACCTCAAATATCCCAACGAGTTTGTGAGGGAATTAACCCAGCAGTGACTCACTTCAAATGATCAAAGATCACAACTTCTGAGCTCGAGTCCTGGTTATAGCAAGACTATGTTTTTCTTTAACTTTCTTAACTTAAACGTAACTTTCCTTACTTGACTTACTTGAATTATCAAACCTAGACAAATCATCTAGGCTAATTCTTAACTTAGCGGGATCTTGGCCTATAAGGGATTTTCTAACATCCGAAAAGGCAACCCTAAGTTACCATAGACTTAGCAAAATCCAACACTCAAATACGAGAAAATGGATTCGTATAAACATCGATTGCAATTAAAGCAATTCTAACATCTCATGCTAGCATAAATTATACTTAACAATCTTATCATGAATAAATCATGCTTGAGAGCTCGATAACTTTCTTTCTTTACTTTCTTTGCACAGAGACCAATCAGGCAGAGCAAAAATATTCTATTGGATATCTCATTTGCCCTAATATGCTTCTAGAGCTCATTAGCTCAAACTTTTAGAAAAAGTATAGATTTACCCACCTCGATCACTGAGCAGAGGATGAGGTAAAAATCCTTACAATCCTTCTCCGGGTTCTCACTGGGTGCACTTCCTCCTACAAAAGTCGAACCATCAACTTGGCGGCCTCCTTCGAAGAAATTGAACATCTAAAATGAGAAATAGCAACAAATAACCCAAAGTCCTTAATCTAAGACTTAAATACAGATTTCACGACTTAATGACTTTATAAAATTCGAGAAGAATTTTCTTGGAGAAATCATGTTAGGAAAAACTATCAAGGAACCCCTAGATTAGGTTTTGATGAGATGTTAAAATTATTTATGAAAAACTGACTAAAATTCAAGTTGTAGATCGGAGCTGACCAATCCAGGGCATCAAAAAGGAACTCAAGTAAAGTGAAAGTCAACCAATCTGAAGTATGGTCTACAAGCTGAAGGATACGTCATCCAGTCTAAATTCAACTCAACTAAGAAGTCGAACCAGTCGAAACAAACTGACATCTAAGTCAGTTGAGCTGAGGGAGAAAAGAATTGACTAAAGACTGAAGAAATTGATAAAACATCAGTTTAAGCAAGAGACTGGAAGTACCCAACTGATGGCAAAACTGAAGTAAACAAGACAGATCAGTTGAAGGCCAGAACTGTAGTCAGCCAGCTTGTGATTAGTCAAGCTGACAAGAAAGCTCAAAAGAAATCAGTCAAGCTGACAAGATAGCCAAGAACTTGAGATCAGTCGAACTGGAGAAATACGAGCTCAAAACTGTCAACTGGAGCAATAGCAAAACTCAGCTGACAAGCTCAGCTGACGAGCTCAGAACTGCCAACTGGAGCAATAGTCAAACTCAGCTGACAAGCTCAGCTGACGAGCTCAGAATGGCCAACTGGAGCAATAGTCAAACTCAGCTGACAAACTAAGAACTGCCAACTGGAGCAATAGTCAAACTCAGCTGACAAGCTCAGAACTGCCACCTAGAGCAATATCTAAACTGAGCTGACAAGTCCAGAACTGTCAACTGGAATTCAAAACGGCCAAGAAAGCTGAAGCCAGAGAACCCTGGAGTTTATTGCTCAAATCGCCGAATCTTGGAGTAAATGCTTCAACAAAGATCCTGGAATTAAATATCCAATAAAGATCGATGGGCAGAGTAACTGTTACTTCAACCAGAAGCTCCAAGCGATCATTAAAGACCATCTTCCATTAATGTGCCAATAGAGTCACCGATCAATGGACAATGGAACTCAACGGTCATAAAATCACTCCTCTATAAAAGACGAGTGAATCAGAGTTTAAAAACACTCTGAGCCAAAAAGAATCCATTGCCTATACAACTTTCGCATATACAAGCAAGACCTTTTCTTTCTCCCTCCCAAGCTCAAGTTCAGCATTTGATAGAAACTGCGAGAGTCCAACTGAGAAGAAGAAATTCACAGAGTCAAGATAATCAGCCAGCTGTTGACAATCCAGCCAGGGCAGTCTTCTCAGTTTCAGCAATACAATGATCAACTACTCAACTCAATTAAAGGAGCACACCAGTTGATAACCCCTGTTCAAGACTCACCTCTTGAAGATCGAAAGAGATCTAAAACCTTGTAAAGACGACAATAGCACCTACCTTCCTAGCGAGCAGTTAGGAACTTCAAGTGTGAGCCGTCGACCAGTTGAGGTAGCGATTAGTTACCAGGTTCAGCCAACTGTCCTTCATTGTGTAATTTGTAAAGAAACTCAAGTTATATAGTGAAGTTGCCCTTCTACGGAAGGAAGAGAGGACGTAGAAGTTTGAGACTTCGAAACTCTATAAATCGCTTGTGTGCTGTACTATTTTGGTTATTGCATATCTTTGAATTGCACATAACATCACACAAGCTGCACTCAAACTGTCTTAACTGATCAATAAGCTTGTGTATAGATAAGTTTTACTAAGCGAGTCAAAGGGCCCTGTTATTCCGCATTTGAAGTAAAAAGTTTTAATCAGTTTATTCACCCCCTCTCTAAACTGATATCGACTCGCCCAGGACCAACAAGTGGTATCAAAGTGATTGATTCTAAGGATCAGCCGTTTCTGCAGATCAACTGAATCAGATCTACTTATCTGTGCTAACATTTCAGCTATGGGAAACCATAAGCTACCTTTGTTTTCAGTTGAGAATTATGATAACTGGAGCAGGAGAATGAAGGTTCATCTCTGCTCAATTCATGAGAATATGTGGGAAGTCATCGAAGATGGTCCAATCATCATCATGATGGATAATGATGCTCACATAGTTGATATCAATCAACCGGCAAGGATTCCAAAACCAACTAATCTTCTCACCAGTGAAGAGAAGAAGCTAAAAAATCTAGAGTTCGTTGCTCAAGCCGCATTATTCCAAACTCTAGATGAAGACAGAATGAAGGACACAAAGAACTGCACAACTGCCAAGGAGATATGGGACCTACTAGCCAATCTATGCAAAGAGTCCGAAGCCATCAAAGGAAACAAGCTCCAACTGGCAGTCGACAGATATGAATCCTTCAAAATGCAGCCAGAGGAGTCCATCTCAAGCCTTGAAACCAGATTTCTGGGCATCATCAGTGAGATGAACAACCTCGGGAGGAGTTATCCCAATTCTGAGATGAATTCCAAGATATTGGATAATCTTACTGAAGAATGGGATATGAAAGTGATAGCTACAAAGGAATCAAGAAATCTAAATAGCATCACTCCAAGGGAACTATTTGGTTCTCTCAAAGCTCATGAGTACAGTCTAAACCGAAAGAAGGAAGCATCAACATCGTCAGCTCAAAATGCAGCTTTCTACGGTGGAAGAAACCGGTTTAGAGACACTCGAGGAAGGAACAACTTCCGACCTAGGAGCTCACCAGCCAAAGAAAATCAAGGCAGATCTTCAACTGAACGAAAAAGAGAAGCAACTGAAAAGAAGGAGAATCTAACTGATGACAACAATAATCAAATCCAATCAGTTACCAGGTTGCTAGAAAAGTTGAAGAGAGTTCGGCATGAGCAATCAGTTCCACTTCATACTGATGAAATCCCAAAAGATGAGAGAACTCATCAACTAGCTGAACGGCTAGCTGAACCATTCAAGGGTGGCAACCGAAATCTTGGAGAATGCTTTCACTGCCACAAACCAGGACATTATAGATTTGAATGTCCAGAACTCCCTGAAGACAAGAAAGCCAAGGTGAGGAGAAGCTTCTTCAAAAGGAAAGCAATGGTTGCAAATTATGAAAATGCCGTGCTAGACGATTCAGACCATTCATCTTGCATTGATTCTGACGGCTACAGCTCAGACGATGAAGCGCTATTCTGCCTCATGGCTGACAATGATGAAGAGGTTAGTACAGCTGAGTCTCAAACCTCTTTTTATCATATAAATGAAGCAACTGTCTCTAGTAATGAACTTGATATGAAACTTATGATGCTAGAAGACCAATTAGCTTCAATATCCTGCTTGTATGTTGAACTGAAAGATGAAAATATTGAACTGAGAAATAAGGTTAGGAAACTGAGCATTGATCATGAAAGATTGAATTATCTTGAGTCTCAGTTTATAGAATTTGAGAAATTGAAATTGAGAACTGCTGATCTAGAGGCTGAAAATCAAAAACTCAAGTAAGAGATCCATGAAAGAGAAAAAGTAACTCTGAAGTTCAAAAAGGGATCTCAAACTTTAGATGAGATATTAAATCATCAAAGAACTGGAACTGGCAGCTTAGGGCTAGGATATAGCAAGTTCACTGCCTTAGAGAAAGGAAAAGCAGTTGCTTAACCCAGTGATAAAGGAATTCTAAAAGGATTCACTAGATCTCATGATCAGCTAGCTGAGTCAACCAAAGGAAAAGGAATATTGAAAAATCCTCAAACTCAGCCTAGACAATTTGGTCAGTTCTACTAAACAAAAACACCAGGTCAACTGAAGCCCAATTTCCAGCCAAGACCATCAGTTCACTCAAGTCAATCCACTCGTTCAAAGCCTCCAGTTCAATAAAGACCTCCATCTCATCAAAGAATGCCCCCAAGGCAAACTGATAGATCAGCTTTCTTTAGAAAGAAAAATCAGTTTGGATCTCAAGCCTATCCTACCAAGAAGTTCAATCAGAACACCTATAGGAGAGATCAACTAAACTCATTTGAACCCTACCATCAATATAATGAGTACCTGGATTCCAGAAATGAGCCAAAAAGGTTCAATCTAATAAACTGGAAACATACAAAGCACTGGTCTGATCACAGAACTCAAAAGTCTTAAGACCAAAGCATTTTAGTTGAATTGTTTTATCCAACTAACTCTCAACGCAGGTATCACTTAACTGATTCAAATCAGAATAGAAGAGTTGAGAGAAAATCTAAACTGATCAGGCGATCCAAGTCAGTTGGATCTCTGAATGATAAGAAGCCAAAAGTTTAGCAAGTTTGGATTCCAAAGAACTTGATGTATCAACAAGGACCCGATATGAAACAGGTCCCTAAAAACTAATCCTTGTTTTTGCAGGTCAAGAGCATCCTATCTATGAAGAAAGCCAAAGATATTTGGTATCTAGATAGCGGGTGCTCCAAGCACATGACCGGAGATAGAGAAGATCTCGACGGTTATGAAAAAGTCAAAGGTCCACTTGTCACATTTGGAGACAACTCCAAAAGTCAAACCATTGGAGAAGGGTTCGTGGTCAAGGGAAAAGTTGTAGTAAACGGAGTCTCCCACGTGGATGGACTAAAACACAAACTACTCAGCATCAGTCAATTGTACGACAATGGCTACTCAGTTGACTTCACCAAAGACTCCTGCAGTATAAGAGATAAGTCAACTGGAGTAATTCTTCTCACTGGCATAAGAAGAGGCAACATGTACATTGTTGACTGGTCAACCGGCAACTCAGAAGCTTGCTTTCTTTCAAAAGGATCAACTGAAGCAAGCTGGCTATGGCATCGACGACTGAACCACCTCAACTTCAAAACAATTAACTACCTAGCCAAGAAAGAATTAGTTGAGGGGCTTCCCAAGGAAATATACAAGAAAACAGGCGAATGTGGGCCATGCCAAAAAGGGAAGCAGATGAAATCACCATTCAAGAATAGGAGTCATCCACCAGGAACAACTGACTGCCTCCAACTGCTACATATGGATTTGTTTGGTCCAGTTAAACCACAAACCCCAAAAGGTAAAAGATTCACTCTGGTAGTAGTTGATGATTTCTCAAGATATACATGGGTGGAATTCTTGAGGAGCAAAGATGAAACTTATAACAAGCTAACGGCACTGATCAGAAGGCTACAAACTGAAAAGGAAAGATCAGTTCAAAGGATTCGCTCCGACAATAGAACTGAATTTGTAAATCAGCAAATGATCAGCTTCCTCAACCAGCTTGGAATCACTCATGAACACTCAGCTGCAAGAACTCCATAACAAAATGGTGTAGCCGAATGGCGTAACCGGACACTCAAAGAAGCAGCTCGAGCAATGATAGCTGATGCCAACATAGCTGAAGTGTACTGGGCTAAAGCAGTCAACACAGCTTGCCATACTCAAAATCGAAGTGCTATTGTAGCAGCCCATGACAAAACACCCTATGAGCTGTATAAGGGTCGTAAGCCTTCTATCTCATATTTTAAAATATTTGGCTGTAAATGTTATATTCACAACAATGGCAAGACTCAATTGAAAGCTTTTAGTGCTAAAGCTGATGAGGGAATATTTCTTGGATATAACTCTCCTCATGCACAAGCTTACAGAGTGTTCAATAAATGAACTCTTGTTGTGGAAATAACATGTCATGTGGTATTTGATGAATTTGCTAATGAGTACAGGAACAAAGAAAGAATAGACACATCAGTTCAAGAACTACCTAGTGAAACTGAGAACTCGCAGGACTATGTGGATCACATTGTTCCAGAGTGGCTTGAAGTTTCACTAGAAGAAGGCAATGAAACTGGTACTAAACCAGTTGAGAACAATTTGGTCAATGAAGACACAAATCGTGCTGAGACCATAAACCACACAATTGAAACAGGGGGAAGAACTGATGAAAATGGCGAACCAATTGATGAAAGGGCGACTGATGACGTCACCACAGAAGAGCTAGCTGAAGATCCAGCTGAAGTTATCATGCCCAAATGGCTCCGAAGCCATCCAACTGACAAGATAGTTGGTGATCCAAGAAGTCGAGTCCAAACCAGAAGTTCAACTGAGCATGCATTATTCACATACTTCATATCTCAAACTGAACCAGCAAACGTCAAAGAAGCCTTAGAAGATTCAGACTGGATCATGGCCATACAAGAAGAACTGAATAAATTCACAAGGAATGACGTATGGTTTCTTGTTGATAGACCAAAAACCCAGAAGGTCATTGGTACAAAATGGGTTTTTCGCAACAAACTGGATGAACAAGGAGTAATCACAAGGAACAAGGCTCGACTGGTAGCCAAAGGATACTCACAAAGTGAAGGGATCAACTTTGATGAGACATTCGCACCAGTTGCAAGATTAGAAGCCACCAGACTGTTCCTAGCCTATGCAGCCCACTTCAATTTTACAGTCTACCAAATGGATGTTAAGAGTGCTTTTCTTCAAGGAATGCTCAAGGAGGACGTGTATGTCGATCAACCGCCAGGCTTTGAGATTGGTGATCAAGTCTTCAAACTGAAGAAAGCCCTCTATGGATTGAAACAAGCTCCTAGAGCATGGTATGAAACTCTCACAACATTTTTGCTGAAAAATGGGTTTCAAAAGGGAGTCATTGATCGAACTCTATTCCGAATAGAACGATCAACCGAGATCTTAATGGTTCAAATTTATGTAGATGACATAATTTTTGGATCAAAAAGTAAAGATCTATGCACACGATTCGCTCAACTGATGCAAAGCGAATTTGAGATGAGCATGATGGGAGAAATGACATTCTTCCTAGGACTCCAAGTGAAGCAGCTGAAAGATGGGATCTTTATCAGCCAGGCAAAGTACACCAAGGAGCTAGTCAAGAAGTTTGGAGTAAGCAAAGGAAAAACTCTCAAGATTCCTATGAACACATCAGTTCAGCTAACTCTCGACGAAGAAGGAGAATCAGTTAGCCAAACATATTACAGAGGAATCATTGGATCGCTACTTTACTTAACAACTAGCCGGCCAGACATCTCTTATTCAGTCGGTCTATGCGCACGGTTTCAAGCTAACCCAAAGAAAAGTCATCTTGAAGTAGCTAAGAGGATTATCAAATATCTCAAAGGAACCATAAATCTTGGACTATGGTATCCCAGAGATGACAGTTTGAGTCTAATTGGATATTCAGACTCAGACTTTGGTGGATGCAAGATCGACAGAAAAAGCACCAGTGGAACATGTCAGTTTCTTGGAAGCAAATTGATATCCTGGTTTAGCAAGAAGCAGCACTCAGTTGCCACGTCAACAACTGAAGCAGAATATGTAGCTGCGGGAAGCTGCTATGCTCAGATACTCTGGATGAAGCAGCAGTTGAAGGACTACAAAGTTGAAACTGAAGAAGTCCCTATCTTCTGTGACAACAACAGCGCAATTGCAATATCTCAAAATCCAGTTCTACATTCAAGAACCAAGCACATTGATATAAGACATCACTTCATCAGAGATCACATCGAGAAGAAGGACATATGCATCAAATATGTCAACACGGAGAAGCAAATAGCTGACATATTCACCAAACCATTGCCTGAAGCAAGGTTTATGGAGCTATGCATACAATTGGGATTACTTGAGCTAGCATCACCGGATGAAGATGGTCAACTGGAAGAAAAAGGTCATAAATCCATTCCAGCTGAAGAGAGGAACTGAACCAAAAAGGCGAGAAACTGATCAGTTGGACACATGAGCCATCAGTTTGAAGTAAAAGCAAGAAGCTGTGGAGAGAAAAGTAAACTGGAGATGATCAGTTTACCCCATGAGCTCAACTAAATCATCAGTTCATTTGCTCAAACTGATGATCCAGTCAGCTGTGCAGAACATACCAGCTGCAAATTAATCAAACTGATGAAGGAATCATAGGAACTGGAATCAACTAAAAAGGAGATATCAGTTCAAAAGACCAGCTGAACTGAGAAGCAGCTGAATGAAGGTCCATGCAGTCAAGACCAGTTCGGAACTGATGAGAAGACATCTCAGTTGGAACTGATCAATAAAAAGATCATCAGTTATAGTCGAAGCCAACTGATGACGTAATCGGTTTCAAGCCAAGGAGAAGCTGCTAGAGAGAAAAGATAAGTTCAAAAAGGTTTCAATAGTGAAAACGGTAAAAACACGTGTCACCCAAATATTACCGTTGAACTTTCTCTCTCCTCCTTCAATTTATCCCCAACGGATAGAAATGAAAAGCCAATCGACGGGTCGATTGAATTAATTCGACCATTGAATTTGGGCATATGAAGCGACACAACCGTTGGATGAGCCCAATCTCTCTATATAAATAAGGTGGCTGAATACTCGAGATAAGCTTCCCGATTTTTAATGAAGATTTATCTTTTTCTATCTATCTCTCGTAAAAAAAAAAAAACTCTTCAGCCCTAAAAGATCAATTCCTCAGCCTCTCAAATTAATCTCTCTTTGAAGAATTATGGCTCAAAACCCAACTCGCAGAAGATTCAATTTCCGTCAGTCTGGAGAAGATTCTACAGTATTTTGTGAAAAACTCGACTGAGACAAGTTTTTCAATCTAGCCCGATTCCTTTAAGCATGTAAAGCTTCCCCTCTCAGCAGAATGATCATCGAAAAGCTTTCTCAGGCCATGGTGAAGAAGTTCCTGGAGGTATTTCCAGAACGGATTTACACAGAACCAGTTGCTGAATTTTACTTAAATTCAAATGGATCTTCAAATCCCAAAGAAATCAGATCGGAAGTAAGAGGACAAGTTATTATCGTGACAGCTGAGTCTCTGAGCAACATGTTCGATCTACCCAACAACGGACTCAAGCTGGAAGACGTTCATGTCAATTTCCAGGAAGCTTATGATTTCTGGAAAAAGGAAGGCGAAACTCAACCATATAAGAGCAATCATCTCATCTCAAAACTGCAAAATGAATTTCAGGTGCTCGCTGCCATCACCTCAAAGATAATGGTAGGAACAACTGGCAGTCAGTCTGAAATGTCAGCAACAAAGTACAAAATCTGCACCGCCATCTACAACCGAATGGAGATCAACTGGGCACAATACTTCTTTGAACAACTGAAGAGATATGTTGATATCATTGAGAGAAGCTGGGATAACAAGAAATTCCCTTAACGAATTGGATATATCAGTCGGGTCAGCATCATTTTGGAGAAGCAGTTTCCTTGGATATCTGAGGAAACAGAGTTCAAAACTATAGTCAGTAATGACTTCATTTCAAAACCTCTCAAAATTATGGAGATTGATCCTGGACAAACTAACCAGCCAAAGAGAAAGAAGCCTGCAGCTGAAGGCAAGGTAAAGAAGCCAGTTACTGATGACTCTGATGATGACATCCCTATAGCTCAGAGATTTAGGCAACAAAGCTCAGTTGCCACCAAAACTGACATCATCGGACAATCAGCTAGGCAAGCAGCTGTCAGATCAGCTCCAAAGAAGAAGCAAGCTGGTCAACCAAAAAGGAGAAGAATCTTACTCTCTGAATCAAAAAAGAGAAAGGAATCAAGCCCTATACAAGAGCCAACAATCCCACCAAATTTAACTGTTGAAGATAAAGCTCCGTGCGAAAATCCAGAAGATATCATCCCTGCAAGAGGAATTCCCCATAATGGAGCTAGAGCTGATTACTTCCAAATGACGTGCCCACCAATGGCTCAAGTTGAAGGAAATATAAGAGCCTATTCACAAGGAGAGTCCGTGAAGAAATGGGCTGATGAAACCACACAAAAGCACATGGCTCAACACTTGCCCAGGAATTAACTGGCTATGAGGAGCTCTCCCACACCTTGACCAGGTACATATACTAGTTTTTTTGGAGACACGTATATCAGTCAGAGGCTTTTCTCTCATTGCTCGCATTCCATGAAATGAGCTTCTGGAGGCGAGAAGAAGAATGGAGCCTATGGTGGACGGACAGTGAGAATGCCAGTATCACTAAGGGCAAACACCTTATGAGGCAGCTACAGCTGAGGAAAGAGTGCTCAAACCTAGCTAAAGGATCGATGAAAGACGTGTTTGATGAACTGTGCAAGATTCAAAGCTTAACATTGCCACTCATCACTACAGAAATGGAACAAGAAAGATGGTCGCACCCCCATGTTCAAAACAAATGGCTATTCAATCAATTAATGAAGAAATCACAAAGCCATCAGTCTGGACAGCCATCAACTGCCGTGAGCGATCAAATATACAACCCAGTGGATGATATCATTGATGAGGTGATAAGAGAACTACACTCTGAGAAATCTCCTCACGAAGCTGAAGTTGAAATCAACATTATTCCTGAAGAGTCAGAAGAATCGGCTGAGAAGACTCATCAGTTTGAGAAGACAGCTGAGACCCAGACAGCTACCTCACAAGATCCAACTACTGAGAAAGGAATCACATCATCCATTCCTCCAGCTGATCCAGAGCCAGCTCATACAGACAAGTTAGCTGATCAGTCAAGTCAAAGAAATGATCAACTTGTCTACCAAACAAGTGTGAAAGCAAACGAGATATCCCACACAGTTCTTTTCGAGGAACTTGTTGGAACTGAAGCAGGAGATGAAGCGGACTCTAGAGCAGTTCAGTTCAATGCTCAGCCAAGCAGTTCAATAGTCCAGCTCCCTCCTTATTATGAAGAGCTGATTCAATCCCTACAGCAACAGGTTAAACTGCACACTGAGCAGATCAAGCAGCTGCAAGCTCATCCAAGGCTCCAGTCAGCTGAAACTTAGTCAGCAAGCAGCGATGAGGATGAAGAAGAGGACCTCACTTAACCGCTGGCCAAGAGAAGGAAAACTGATCACAAGAAGGACTAAGTGGCTGATCAAGTTAAACCTGATTAGAAAAGCCCTAAGTGTACTTCTTGTTAATCAGTTTGTGATTATCTTTTGATATATTTATAAAAGTTTATCTTTTTTATTTGAAATAAATGTCAAGCTTCACATTTATTTTGAAATTTTGACCGTTGTAAAACAATGACACGTGTCAAAGTCATTAATTGCCAATGACCAAAAGAGACCAGAGGCTAGTACCATTCCAACCATCAGATCTATGAGCCTGTCCAAACACTCATAAAAAGACCATCTCTTTCAAACCTCTCAAAGAGCCTCCTCCTCCTATAATCTCAAAAACTCTCTCTCTGAAAAGATCTTAAAAATTCCCAAAATCTCAGCCAACCTCAAAGAATGAATCACCGGCTTGTCAACAAGATTCCAGCCACCGCCTTATTAGCAGAGTTCAAGACCAGCATCGTGCCTCAAGCAGTTGGGACTGCAGATCAACCAGTCAACTGCCCAACTGGCTCGCTTTGTCGAAAACTGAACTTTGATAATCTATCAAGTCAGTCAGCTGAGCCATCACGACAAACTCCCACTGTCACCAAAAGGACAAAACCACATCTATCACACACTGAAGCTGTGGCTACTCAGAAGAATCCAAGGCGTGCTGACGAAAGCAGTAGTGATGATGAAGACACTGCCACATCACCAAGCCTCCTATCCAAGAGCTATGTCACTCCACTGCTCACATCTAGCTTAAAAGGCATGCAATTGCTTTTAAAGAATGATCAGTTTCGGTCATCGCCAAAGGGAACCTCACAGTCCCTCAGTCAACGAATGAAAAAATCTTCAGTTGCCATCCAGCTTCACCTTCACCAAGCTAGGAGGACAGCAAAGCCCGAACTGCCACCTAACAAAACTGCATCCCAAGGAAGCAGTGCAGCCAGTCCAGCTAGGCCTTTCAAGAAGAGAAAACTGTCTACTGAAAGTCAAGCAAACTGATCAAGTCAACTGATCAGTTAGGTTCAGTTACAGCTTCAGCTTTAGCCAGCTCATCAGGAACAACTGAGAACCGAGACTCAACTGATCATCCAATCGCCGAGCAGTCAATCAGTTGGACTGTATCCCAACTGAATCCGGATAAGTTTTTTTTTAATTTTTCAAAGCTTATCATAATTACATTTTTACCGTTGCGATTATGAAATTTCTTATATTATACTCAACGGTTACAATTTGAAAATAGGGTTCTATCTCATAATGTTGCAATTAATATCTCTGCGTTGATATTAAATCAACTCTTCAAAATTGAAAAAGAAAATATTATTTTTTTACTGAGATATAAATAGCAAGATCTGCAGAAAATATTTTGCTATTTATGGCAACTACCCCATTTTAAAAATCGCTACTTCTCAGCCACAAGATCATAAAGTTACTTCACCATCAAACGGCTGAGATGCAAGCATCATTAATTCAGCTAATCATCCATCAAATCGGATGGCTGATTAGCTAAGAAAAGAAATCGAGTGCCCTCGATTCCTGCATGAAAAGCTGAATAAATATGTGCAAAGAGATGATGGCTCCGATCATCTGCACACTCTTTCTCTCTCTTGCTTTGATCATCTGCTAGCCTTCTCTCTCTCCTCAAAAACACTTGCATATCTAAACTAAAACAACATCTTTTTGCAGATATGAAGCCCTCATTCCAGATGGTAGATACCAATCTGCTTATTAAGAAGCTGAAGAAGGATAAGACTCTAAGTCTAGAGTATCTTAACGCACGTCTCGGCTTCGAAAACTTTCAAAGGATTTATAGGCCATTGGAGGCAACTGGCCTGCTACCATTTTTGACGATCGTGCCACTCAAGAATTTACCTTCTCATGTTGCGGAGTTCTACTACAATGCAACCATCTCCGGCGACAACATCATCTCCACCATCTAGACCAAAGAGATCACGGTGACAAAAGCAACAATGATGTCTACGCTTCTTCTTCCCAGAGACGGCCCAGACGTGATGGAACTAAAACTGCCATGCAAATATGCACTGTGGGATGCTTGGAAGCTTCCTCACGTACGCCACCATGACTGTTCCCACAAGCGGAAGGAGAGTATGCCCAATGATATCCTCCAACTCCTAGATATCACCGGCCATATTCTACATGGCAACTTTGAGACAGTCCAATTCTTGGACATCAAAGCCCGTCTCACAGCTGCTCTATACTTCGGATATAAAGCCGACTGGGCCTCTTTCATCCTTGCTCAACTGTGAGCTAATGTAGAGCGAGCGGCATATGACCCATCCACTGGCTCATTTCGTGAGAAGATCGGGTTTATGAGTCGCATCAGCCATATCATTCAAAGCCAGTTTGATGAGGTCATCCCAATTGGTGAACAACTCAAAAGAAAGGACATGCTCCCAACTATCTACTGCCATCTGATTCCGAAACATTCACGTACACAAGGGCCTTCCAACTCAGGTCGAGGAAAGGCACCTTTGGAGGCACCCGTCAGCTCATCTGAAGAAAAAGAGCTGATGATTGAGAGCGAACCTCTTTCAAGGCTGAGTGATCGGCCTACAATATCAGCCACCTCCCAACCTCTACCATTAGTCCAACGTGACTCCATTGAGGTTGAGTTTGAAGCAGTTCTAGACCATCAGCTGAGAAGCTGCTTCGGTCTCATTGAGGACACAGACTCCTCTCTATTCGACCAACTGCAGCGGTACCTGTAGTACCACATATGGCAATTCCAACTGGATGAGTCAACAATGTTCCACCTCATCCGCACCCGTGGCTCCACCTTCTGGATCAACGAAGGAACATGGAGTAGAAACTGGATGAATCATCCGCTCTCCTCGCCACCAACGCTTTTAGAGATAATGGATTCGATGATCAAGCGAATCCAGCTGAGTATACCAGCCGATGCTCCTCTCCCCAACAACGAATCGGCCAACTCCTCATGAACACCTTTCGTTGATGATCCACCCATCCCTTCAACCGATGAGATCTTCAACAACATGGCCTCGATGAACTTCAGAGAGCAAGAAGTCTCTCTCATCTCTGCTCAAGGTCAGTTCATGACAACTGAAGAAGCCTATGCATGGCTCTCCTCACCTATGCAAATTCCTTCAGTTCCCTCAGTTCATGATGACAATTTGGCAACTGCCTTCACCTTCCTGCCAAACTTGTCACTACCATCATGCGATCCATTGCACCTTTTAGATGATGCCAAAAAGGGGGAAGATAGACAGAAAGAAGATGATGGATGCTTAACTCTTTGGGATCAGATTAAAAGAGAAATTCATCATGAGGGGGAAGATCAGCTTCAGGGGGAAGCATGGAGAATACAAGAAGTCCAAGAAAGAGGAGAATCGAGCATAAAGAAAAGGAGCAATTTTCAGGAAGTAGATTAGTAGTTTTAACTACTCTTGAAAATATAATATGCTTTAAAGTGAATATATAATACACACTTTGATCATGCTTATAATGCTCATGCTCTGATACTTCAAGTTTGATCATGCTTATAATGCTCATGCTCTGATACTTCAAGTTTGATCAAGTTGAATGCTCTGATACTTGAATGAAAAATACTCTAATACTGGAATGAAAGCATGCCCAAAGTGAAAGAATGAAAGAATGCTCTGAAACTTGAAGTCTAATTGCTCTAATACTTGAATTTCATGCATATCTTGAATGCTTTAATACTTGAATGATAGCATGAATGACAAATGCTCTGATACTTGAATGAAAATCATGAATCAAATTTTCTCTCAAACTTGCTCTGAATTTGCTCTGATTTTAAGAATCTACTTAAGCAAACTTGCTACACTTGCAGTTTTTCCATCATCATTGACAAAGTTTTGACATCATCAAAAAGGGAGAAATTGTTAGGAAAAACTATCAAGGAACCCCTAGATTAGGTTTTGATGAGATGTCAAAATTATTTATGAAAAACTGACTAAAATTCAAGTTATAGATCGGAGCTGACCAATCCAGGGCATCAAAAAGGAACTCAAGTAAAGTCAAAGTCAACCAATCTAAAGTATGGTCTACAAGCTGAAGGATACGTCATCCAGTTTAAATTCAACTCAACTGAGAAGTCGAACCAGTCGAAACAAACTGACATCTAAGTCAGTTGAGCTGAGGGAGAAAAGAATTGACTAAAGACTGAAGAAACTGATAAAACATCAGTTTAAGCAAGAGACTAGAAGTACCCAACTGATGGCCAAACTGAAGTAAACAAGACAGATCAGCTGAAGGCCAGAACTGTAGTCAGCCAGCTTATGATTAGTCAACCTGACAAGAAAGCTCAAAAGAAATCAGTCAAGCTGACAAGATAGCCAAGAACTTGAGATCAGTCGAACTGGAGAAATACGAGTTCAAAACTGTCAACTGGAGCAATAGCCAAACTCAGCTGACGAGCTCAGAACTGCCAACTTGAGCAATAGTCAAACTCAACTGACAAGCTCAGCTGATGAGCTCAGAACGGCCAACTGGAGCAATAGTCAAACTCAGCTGACAAGCTAAGAACTGCCAACTGGAGCAATAGTCAAACTCAGCCGACAAGCTCAGAACTGCCAACTGGAGCAATATCTAAGCTGAGCTGACAAGTCCAGAACTGTGAACTGGAACTCAAAACTGCTAAGAAAGCTGAAGCCAGAGAACCCTGGAGTTTATTGCTCAAACCGCCGAATCTTGGAGTAAATGTTTCAACAAAGATCCTGGAATTAAATATCCAATAAAGATCGATTGGTAGAGTAACGGCTACTTCAACCAAAAGCTCCAAGCGATCATTAAAGACCATCTTCCATTAATGAGCCAACAACTGAGCCAAAAACACTCTGAGCCAAAAAGAATCCTTAGCCTACACAACTTTCGCATATACAAGCAAGAGCTTTTCTTTCTCCCTCCCAAGCTCAAGTTCAGCATTTGATAGAAACTGCGAGAGTCCAACTGAGAAAAAGAAATTCACAGAGTCAAGATAATCAGCCAGCTGTTGACAATCCAGCCAGGGCAGTCTTCTTAGTTTCAGCAATACAACGATCAACTACTCAGCTCAATTGAAGGAGCACATCAGTAGATAACCCCTGTTCAAGACTCACCTCCTGAAGATCGAAAGAGATCTAAAACCTTGTAAAGACGACAATAGCACCTACCTTCCTAGCAAGCAGTTAGGAACTTCAAGTGTGAGCCGTCGACCAGCTGAGGTAGCGAGCAATTACCAGGTTCAGCCAACTGTCCTTCATTGTATAATTTGTAAAGAAACTCAAGTTATATAGTGAAGTTACCCTTCTGCGGAAGGAAGAGAGGACGTAGAAGTTTGAGACTTCAAACCTCTATAAATCGCTTGTGTGCTGTACTATTTTGGTTATTGCATATCTTTGAACTGCACACAACATCACACAAGCTGCACTCAAACTGTCTTAACTGATCAATAAGTTTGTGCATAGATAAGTTTTACTAAGCGAGTCAAAGGGCCCTGTTATTCCGCATTTGAAGTAAAAAGTTTTAATCAGTGTATTCACCCCCCCTCTAAACTGATATCGACTCGCCCGGGACCAACAAATCACATTTTGATACTCGAATTTTAGATGAAAATAACTTCAAAAGTGTACTTGAAATAACTCGGAAATAACTTGAAAATCTTCTTAAACTAAACTTGGAAATAACTTGGGATTAGTTTGGAAAAACACAACTCGTAAGGCTCAAAAAGAGGGCATGAACATAGCCGAAAAAATCAGCGTCGAAACATACGGTGGTACCACGCGCCAGCGGCACCCTGCGCGCCCGCGCCACCCCCGCGCCGGCTCCCTATGGCGCGCTCGCGCGGGTGGTTGGCCGAGGGGGGTGTTGTATGGCGGCAGCCCCCCCACGGTCACGCCACCTGCTCCGCCTAAATACTGGGCATTCTTCTTCTTCTAGGTTTTTTCAGTGTTCGTCGATTCTTTCGACGAACACGAAGAACAATTTTAACAATTTTAAAACGAACATGCTTCAATAACTTAAATCAACATGAAACGGCATGCATAGATTTAACTATAACAAAAATTGAAACATTAATCTAGGCGGAATTGAAGAAAATAAGAGCAATTTCTACGAAGAACGTGAAGAACACGAAGAACATGAAGAACACAAAAATAAAAGTGAGAAAATAAAAATGAAAATGAACAGAGCTTGAATCCTCATCGACAATATAGAATGGACGAAGTCGAGTGCGGTGAAGGAAGGTGGCTAGCCCGGCGTCTTATCGAGTCATAGCTACGGCAAAGCTTACCCACTACGTCCCGACGGCACCCCTAGTACCTTTCCCCGGAGCATAACTTCCTCGCCACTCCGCTCGTCGAATTGGAGGTGAACTCACGAAGAGACTCCTAAACTTTCTTGACTTTCAAGAAGTGGAGTTGAAGAAGTGAAAATGAGCAAATGAAAGTGAATGGGTGGTGCTCTATTTATAGGAGAAAGTTTGGCTTCTCCATGAAGCTTCTGCAGTGCAAGGATACTGCAAAAGTTACTTCGGGTTCGGTTAAAAGCTGCTTTATTCGATATCGAGGTCCAAATGACCTCACACATAAAATCTGAAAATACCGAGAGACTCGTTGGCTCGAATACTAGTGAACCAACTTGATTTATGATGAAGACGGGGTCATCAGAAGAAAGACGAGCAAAGATTCCTTTTTTGGAATTACTTTTTACTATTCACTCAGATTGACAGATTTTGCTCTTGAGCGTTCGATTGACCTTAGAATTGAAATCCGTGAATGCCAACAGATTCCTTGAAACATTTCCCATAAGAGGGGGCTGACAGAACAAGACTCGGATCAATGAGAAGGATTTCGTAAATTTCTCAAAACACGAACGCACGCAGAAGTCACTAATCATTCATCCTTTAAATACGTTTTTCATCACCGGGAACTCAAACGACTTCAGATTTAAAATCCAAAAACACCGGCATACTCCTTAAGTTAAAACCTTTCTAGAAAGACCAAAATTGGCCATAACTGAGTTAAGATCAAATTTTCAAAAAAGACGACTTTACGAAAAATGACCCCTAAAGTCGTGACTGACATCTGACCTCACTTAATCCTTAACTAAACTTCTTCCTTAACTTCTTAATTACTCTTAATAATTCTCTAAACTTTATTTGAAAATCTGGGGTGTTACATCCTACCCCCCTTAAAGAAATTTCATCTTGAAATTTACTAACCATGATAAACGATATCAGGGTACTTCTTGAATAGCTCGAATTCGAGCTCCCAGGTTGCTTCCTCTGATCCTTGATGGTTCCAGATCACCTTTACAAGACTGATCTCCTTGTTCCTTAACTTCTGGATCTTTTGATCCACAATGGCCTGGGCTTTTCTTCATATGATAAGTCCTCATTCAGGACTATCTCTTCCTTGCTAATCACGTGCTTTGGATCAAACACATACTTTCTTAATATCGAGAGATGAGTTACGTCACGAACATCACTCAGGTTGGGTGGTAAGGCCAACCTGTAGGCTACTTCATTCACCTTCTCTAACATCACTCAGGTTGGCGGTTTCTGCGAAATCTTGCGAGCTATTCGACTGTGCTTCAAGTCTTTTCTTTTCGAGAAACTCGTATTCTCTCTGGGCTTCAACTTGTTAGTTTTGAATACAGGAAGACTTGTCTTTGTATACTTTTCTGATGATATGATGGGATGAAATGAAAGTTATTGCAGTCACTGTTTGCATTTAGATTATGTTCTATAATTGTTCTATGTAATGTTCCATATACTTACATTGTAGATGATATGGTGTGGGGAGTCACACGGTAAGATCTTATCATTAGAACCTTGTAATGTATTAAAGAGCTCACGGCTTAGATGGTCCTGAACACACCATCGGTACACCGTAGAATAATCTGATAAGTTAGTTTATCTTGACTAACTGATTATTCTGGTACACTTGTTAGTGTATTGAGGAGGATCACGATAGGATACTATTCTCTGTCTCTGACCCAGTTACTGAGAGAATAAAGATCCACAGAGTTCGGGTTCTGAACTCATGTGATATTGGCGAGCATATGTGTGTGTTGTTTATTACTTTGATTTATCAATGGGTGAGATCTTTTCGTAGATCGAATTCGATATCTTGGGTAATAACAATGTTTACATGATGTCTCGAGCAGTATGCATGAGCACCATGTTCTGGTGCGCCAGGTTGATGATGTTCTCTTGAGGAAACACAAGTTCATGTTGAAACCCTACAGGTGGAATTTATTCCTTACATGATAAAGCTTGTGTGGTACTACTCAAGGTTTTAGATGTTAATTAATTATAGCTGTCAGAGGCTGACATAATTAATTAATGAACATTATATCTTAAACACGGGGAATGGCTGGACTAAAGGAGAGAGCATATTCGTAAATATATATTAAATTGGTAGGTCAGTTTTACTTCTTCAGTGGAATAAAAGTAAAACTTAATTTATTTAATTATATCCTAAGTTTATTGGATATTAAATAAATTAGTGGGCCAATTTAATATTCTTCTAGATCCCTGTTGTAGCCCAATTGACTGATAGTGGACTGGATATTGAACTTGAGATAGAGGTCCAAACCCAGTAGGCTTTGAGAAGTAAATTTTCACCCGCCTCTCTATTTAATAGAGAGGGGGGGACGAAAATTTAGCACTAGGAAATCAGCCCCTCTTTGTCTCTCAAAGTTATCCACAGATTTCACAAACCTATCTAGTAGATTTCAGCCCACTCTGAATCTAGATACAGTCCGGGAATACAACAGAAGATCTTGGAGTGGAATTGTGTGTGGCCGATTTTTGAGATGTAGGTGGCGCCTGTCATTGTTCATCCAACAGCAAGATTAGATCTTTAATCTTATCCTCAGACCGTCTGACAATTGTAAGTAATTCGGATCTATGCATTCCGCTTTATTAGATTCATTTTACATGGTTTTGTGCGTGACGTGATAAACATGCATATGACATAAAAATATGATTTGCATGAACACGGATTAATGAACAACCAAATGATCCTGCGGTGGTTTAATTCGAAAAAACCCCAACAACTGGTGATCGGGCCATTTCTACTTAATATTTTGGGAAAATTTGGTGTGAATTATTAGTGTTAATTGCCGTATAATGATGCCATTTTGGAAGAATGTGGTACTTTAAGAGTTTTCCAGGTCATTAATACAAAGATGGAGGAAGTAGCATGCTTTTGATGAGAAAACAAGTTGTGCAAAGGAAGCTGGAACTATAAATTCGGAAAGCCATGCCGTATGGGCATACGGCAGGATAATATGAGTGGATACTTCAGAAACTGGGCCTGAGCGTGCGTTTATGGGCTAGAACACGGGATTTACTAAAACCCAAGGTCTAGACGTGATGGTGAAGAGTTCCACCGCCTCAAGAGCCCTTCTTTTGTTAATTACCTAGTTTAGAATAGAATAGGATGTTAATTTCCATGTGGATACTATCTTAATTAAGGATATTATATATAGATTAGGACTTATCTCTATGATAAGAGATTCACGATATTCACGCAAGAACAAGAACAAAAGGACGATCTCTCGCTGGAGCAGAATTGATTTTCATCTTCTTCGATTATTTCATGGTATTTGTTTCTTTGTTATTTTTTATGTCAATTTTAATATGAGTTCTAGCTAATTTCTTCTTATTCCGGTGACAACTAACAAAGCCCTGGCCTAGCTAAACTGTGAGATCTAATCATTTTCATCGTTCAATTACTTGCATGCATTTGTTATTCTTTGTATTTCGAGTCGTTAATTGTTTCGATATTGCTAGATAGTTGCAAATATTTAGTGAGTCGGAATTAATTAGTAGTCAATTAAACCGGCCATCTGTAATTGTGGTTTATGTTTAATTAGTGGCGAAACGGTTCTTCAGAACCAGGGAGAATAACAATCTTAATTCACGGTTCTGCGTCAGAGTCTGTAAATTATGAATCGGGTTTCTCTAGACTTTAAGGCTGTCGGCTCATTAAACCTATAGAGCGTTTCTTACGGTTGTCAGTCGATTAGGGAAATAATTAGTGAAGCGTCTTCCTGATTATCGAGAAACTACGGAGGAATTAGGCTGCGTCAGTAAGCGTCTTCGGTAGCTATAACTGGTTTGTATGTGTTAATTGAATTCATCTTTGCGTCGAGGATCGGTTTAGGTAAGCTAGGGTGGAGTTAATTGGAATCCGGAATACTTCTTTTCATATTTTAAAATCGTTCGCTATATTCACTCGTGCATTTGTTTTCTAGTTATTATTTTAATTTCGTTTATTTTACTATAATCACAAAACCCCTTTGAAAGTTTGGTCCTACAGATTGGAAGTATAGAGTAGTTCTCGCCGGTCCCTTGGGAGACGATCTTGCTCATCGCTGTACACGTGCAGTAAGGGCATACCAACTGCTGTCGGGAAATTTATTTTTGGTGTAAAACGACGCACCAAATTTTGGCGCCGTTGCCGGGGATCGGTTCTAAAGCAGTAATGACTCTCATATTTTCAGTTTGTTATTTTTCTTATTTTTGGTTTTTTTTTCTTTCTAGTGTATGACCCGTTCCTTGTAAAAGGAAGAATTGGTGTTCGATCCAGAGCCAGAAAGAACTCTACATCAGTTGAGGAGGGCTGCTAAGGAAGCTAAGGGAAGTTCTACATCTGAAATAAGAACGTTTGATCTTCATCAATTGATCGACGAGGACATGGCTCATGACAACAACAATGAGAATCGAGCCCTTGCCAATCCTGCTGAACCTGCTCCTCTGATTCGAGAGCTGGGTCGCCACCGGAACAACCGGCCTATCTACATTGTGTTACCTACTATTGCAAATAATGCAGAGATACGGCCCGGATTCATCCAAGTTATACCAAAGTTCAGTGACTAGCCTGGAGAGAGTGCACATACGCATCTAGCAGAATTCGATCTAGTCTGCTCCACCTTGCGCCCGCAAGGATTCTCTGCGAACAACTTGCGCCTACTGACTTTTTCACACACGCTGCAAGGTCGAGCCAGGGAGTGGCTCTTTGATTTACCATCGGGCTCAATCACTTCATGGGAAGAGCTAGAGGAGCAGTTCTTGCGCAAATTCTTTCCGGAATCCCGAGCTGTGAATCTGAGGAGGGCCATTAGCAGCATCAAGCAAAAGCAAAATGAAAGCTTGGCCGACTACTGGGCGAGATTCTAGCAACTATGCCCCAAATGCCCAGACCACGGCTTCTCCGATTATCAGTTGTTCACTAATTACTTTTACCGGGGCATGTCTTCTTTTGACAGAAAAATTGTAGACGCGGCCAGTGGAGGATCTCTCATCAATAAGACTTTAGATGAAGCCAAACAGCTCATAATCAACATGGTTTCTGGAGGACAACAATATGAGGATGAGGATATCGATCGTTACAGACCAGTGAAAGGGATTTATCGAGTTGAGAATTCTGGGATGAATGAAAAGATTGATGCGCTGATTTCTCTAGTTAGAGGCCTAGCAGTGGCGCAGACAAAGCATTCACGCTGTGGAGTGTGTTCAGAGAGTGGGCACTTTACCGATGAGTGCCCAACTTTGCAAGACCCTTCCACTGAGCAAGCTTGCTATGGGTCGGGAGATGCACAAGAAGATGCCTTCCGAAGGAAGCGGAATTATGATCCTTACTCCAACTCTTACAATCCAGGTTGGAGGAACCATCCCAATTTCCATTGGAAATAGCCGGGAGATCAGAGACCACCTGGAGATTTACCTCAGAGGCCACTGCAAGACGGGCCGTATGCCCATACGGACAAACCTGCACCGAGCATGAGTGAGATCATGAAGTGTTTGGAACAAAGCAATGCTCTGGTGAATAGTTTGGCACAAAATCAGAAGGCATTCCAGCAAGAAACACAAGCTGCCCTCGGGAGTATGGGCACACAGATCACTCAGCTTGCCACTCAAATGAACAATATGCAAGGGCATACTGGGAAGCTACCCTCCCAAGTTGAGCAAAACCTCAGGGGCAATGTAAGTGCCGTGACTCTTAGAAGTGGGAAGGAACTGGTTGAAGTGGAGGCAAAGGCAGAGAAGAATGTGCCGTATGGGCATACTGCGCAGACTAAAGACGAATCTAGTCCAAAAGAAGAACAGCCTTCTGCGTCTGCCCAGTCTTCCCCTACTGAGGTACAAGTTGATTCCAAAAATTCTAACTCTATTGTTGCAGCTCCTTTCCCTTCCAGGTTAATTCGAAACAAGAAAGAAGATAACGAAAAGGAAATCTTTGAGTTGTTCAAGAAAGTTGAAATCAACTTACCTCTGATTGATTCCATCAAGCAAGTGCCCAGATATGCGAAATTCTTGAAGGTGTTGTGTGCCAAAAAGATCAGATATGGGAAGGATGCCAGAATTAAGGTTGGTGAGAATGTTTCCGCAGTAATTCAGCGGAAATTGCCACAAAAATGCAGGGATCCAAGTATGTTCACTATCCCTTGCATCATCGGGAGTAAGAAGGTCGAGAAAGTCATGTTAGATTTAGGCGCATCCATAAATGTTAAGCCTTTATCTATGTACAAAGATTTACAATTAGGCCATATGAAAGAGACTCGAATCATCATTCAGTTAGCTGATAGGTCTAATGCATATCCTCAGGGTGTAGTAGAAGATGTTCTTATCAAGGTTAATGAATTAATTTTTCCTGTGGATTTCTAAATTGTTGACATGGATGATTCTTTTCCTGCACATAGATCATTGATTCTGTTAGGACGTCCATTTATGAAAATCGCAAGAACCAAGATTGATGTTGATAAAGGCATGCTTAGTTTTGAATTTGATGGTGACATTGTTACATTTAATATATTTGAAGCTATGAAGCATGTTGAGGATCCTGAGGCTCTTTATACGGTTGATATTGTTGATACTCTAGTTGACGAGTTTGTTGAGCATAATTTCAGGGATGATCCATTAGAACAGGTCCTTTTCAGTAGCGTGACTGAAACAACTGCAAATTCAGAGGAAGAAACCGCCATAAGGGAGATAATACAGCAGCTATATGCCACCAGTGAGTTTCTGACTAGGAATCTGACAGGCCGTATGCCCTTACCGATGGACACTGAACCAATTCTACCGTCTCATGTGAAGGCTCCCGTTCTGGAACTGAAAGTCCTCCCTGAACATCTAAAATATGCCTACCTGGGGGAGCACGATACGCTGCCCGTCATCATTAGGAAGGATCTCTCTCCAGACCAGGAAGGCCGACTGATAAGGGTTTTGAAGAAACACAAAGGAGCTATAGGGTGGACCTTGGCAGATATCAAAGGAATCAGTCCAGATATCTGCATGCATCGAATCTTTCTGGAGCCAGATTGCAAGTCGTCTAGAGATCCACAGAGGAAATTGAACCCGATGATAAAGGAGGTGGTTCTCAAAGAAATCCTCAAGCTACTCTAGCTAGGGATTATCTACCCAATCTCCGACAGTGAATGGGTCAGTCCAGTGCACGTGGTCCCTAAGAAATCTGGTTTTCAGCTTGTGAAGAATGAGAATAACGAGTTGATTCCAATGCGGTTGCAGATAGGTTGGCGCATGTGCATCGATTTTCGGAAACTAAATGATGCCACACATAAAGACCACTTCCCTTTGCCGTTCATTGATGAGATACTTGAGCGCTTGGCGGGAAAGTCTTTCTTCTGCTTCCTCGATGGATACTCGGGCTATTTTCAGATTTTTGTAGCCCAAGAAGACCAAGAGAAGACAACTTTCACATGCCCGTTTGGAACGTTTGCCTGCCGGAAGATGCCATTTGGATTGTGTAACGCCCCTGGCACCTTCCAATGGTGTATGATGAGTATCTTCTCCGACTTGATTGAGAGCTGCATCGAAATTTTTATGGATGATTTTACAGTGCATGGGGACTCGTTTGAGCAATGTATGGAGCATTTGGACAAGGTACTCCAAAGATGTGTTGAGACCGACTTGGTGTTGAATTTTGAAAAATGCCACTTTATGGTGCAACAAGGCATTGTACGCGGGCATGTCATCTCTGCAAAGGGAATTGAAGTTGATAGAGCAAAAGTGGATTTGATCGTGAAGCTGCCTTATCCCTCAAATGAGAAGGAAATTCGAGCTTTCTTAGGCCACGCCGGTTTCTACCTGTGCTTTATTCAAGATTTCTCAAAAATTGCTCAACCCATGACCAAGTTGCTGCAGAAAGATGCTCCTTTCGATTTTGATGATAAATGTAAGGAAGCATTTGATATATTGAAGGCCAAACTCACTTCCGCACCTATTATTCAGCCGCCACAATGAGGCCTTCCTTTCGAGCTCATGTGCGACGCTAGTGACTTTGCGGTTGGAGCTGTACTCGGACAAAAGAGTGGGAAGCATAGCCATGTTATATATTATGCTTCCAAGACCCTTAACCCAGCTCAGTGCAATTACACGACAACTGAGAAAGAGCTCTTGGTTGTGGTGTTCGCTTGTGAGAAGTTTAGATCCTACATTGTTGGCTCAAAAGTAGTGGTGTTCACAGACCACGCCGCTCTGAAATACTTACTCTCCAAGAAGGAATCCAAGCCTCGTCTCATCCGCTGGGTTTTGCTACTGCAAGAGTTCGATTTGGAGATTAAAGACAAAAAGGGAGCCGAGAATAATGTTGCCGATCACTTGAGCAGGCTGTTGACAGAGTCCGACGGTATGCCCATACCGGACGATTTCCCAGATGAACTTTTACTCGCAGCTGCGGGTACAGCTCCTTGGTATGCTGATTTGGTGAATTTCCTCACCACTGGAATGTTCCCAAAAGGTACTGAAACTGCCAAGAAGAACAAGTTAAGGAGCCAAGCCAAATACTTCATATGGGACGATCCCTATTTTTGGAAAACTTGTGCCGACCAAGTGTTTCGTCGATGTATTCCCAGTGATAAAATTCAGTCCATTCTGACTTTTTTCCATGCTCATGCCTGTGGAGGCCATTTTGGGCCAAGGAGAACAGCCCGGAAGATTCTCGATTGTGGTTTTTATTGGGAAATGATTTTTAAGGATGCTTACTACTTTTGCAAGAATTGTGACCGCTGCCAACGACTTTGTAACATCTCTTCAAGAAATGAGATGCCTCAAGTACCTATATTGGTGTGCGAAATATTTGATGTGTGGGGCATGGATTTCATGGGCCCCTTTCCGAGCTCATTCGGAAATTCTTACATCTTATTAGCCATCGACTACGTTTCCAAGTGGGTCGAGGTTAAAGCCACACCGACCAATGATTCCAAGGTGATTGGTAAGTTTCTCAAGTCTCAGATTTTCCAGCGATTTGGTGTCCCTCGAGCTATGATTAGCGACCAAGGCACGCACTTTTGCAATCGCACGTTGGAGGCCTTGTTCAAGAAATATGGTGTTCAACATCGCATTGCCACTGCCTATCACCCGCAGTCCAATGGGCAGGCCGAAGTCTCGAATCGGGAGATCAAGAATATTCTGGAGAAGACCGTATGCCCAAACCGCAAGGACTGGAGTCTGCGCCTGGACGATGCTGTATGGGCATACCGCACAACATTCAAAACACCTATCGGGATGTCCCCTTATAGGTTGATATTTGGAAAGCAATGCCACTTTTCGGTCGAGTTGGAGCATCGAACCTTTTGAGCTGTCAAGCAATGTAATTTCGACCCTCGACTAGCTGGTCATGAGAGGCGTTATCAGTTGCAAGAGCTGGAGAAAATTCGGGTGGAAGCTTATGACAGTACAAGTGCGTACAAGGACCGAACCAAGTTTTTACATGACAAATATATCAGGCGGAAGACTTTTGAGGTTGGCCAAAAGGTGTTGCTTTTTAATGCTCGCCTTCGGCTCATGCCAGGTAAATTGAAGTCTCGTTGGATCGGACCATTTGAGGTTGTACATGTCAGTCCACACAGCGCTGTGGAAATTCGCAGTCTCACTACTCAGAAGCTGTTGCACGTCAATGGCCAATTGCTCAAGCCTTATTGTGCCGTGACTGACTGGTCCAGTTTTGATGGGGTCGATTTGGCGGCCCCGATGCCCACAGCTTAATCCTGCTTCCTTCGTCGAGCCTCCGACGTTAAATAAGAGCGCTTATCGGGAGGCAACCCGATTTCTTTCCCTCTTCTTTTTACTATTTTTGCTTTGCTTTCCCTTTATATATTTCTGTTGTTCTATTTCCCGTCCACAGATAAAAAAAAAAAACAACATACTTAAGCCCTAATTACAGGGTCACATTCTAAGTGTGGGGGGGACTTTCACACATTCTGAGATGCTCAAGGACTATTCTGCAATTATGCTTAGTTTAATTTTGGGGATTTTCCTTCAACCCTAATTTCATGCCCAATTTAAACCCCCCTCCCCTTAGTCAATTTTTTTTCACCGCTCTTTCTTACTCTCTTGTGTGACTTTTCAGATTTTCACTGTCTCTCTACCTCCCACGCTTTCATCACCCTCCGACCACCGCTGCAACCCGCGGCACCACCATGGGCAAGAAACGTAGTGCTAAGAAGAAAGCCGTCCGAGGAGCCGCCATCTCCGCTGACCGCTCCACACCACCAGCCGTTTCTTCCCCACCGCCCAACTCACCGGTGGCCATCTCTCTGCATTTCATGGTGGATTTTCCGGTGACTACCCCAGCTCCTTCACCTCCGCCGGAGCCCTCACCGCCAACGTCAACTCCTGCCACCCTCCCTGAATTAAATCAACTGCCGCCGTTCCTGCGCCGCTCCCGACGCCATTCTGAGAGCATGACCACCGCCTCCCCGTCCGTCCATAAAAGATGCCGGACCAGGCCACCGCTTTTCGTAGATCTCGCCGCCGGCGACACCAGCGCCGCCTCCCCCATACCTTCAGCGGCGACCGTCCCCACTCCACCAGGATCTCCATCGTAATGGGTGCCTTCACCCACCCCCCCTCCATCTCCAGTCCATGGTCCCTCTGCTGTCATCGCGCCACTTCCTCTCCGGTGCCGGATTCGGTTGAAATCTACTGCGCCCGGACCCCATGCTCCGCCGACGTCTCCCGAGGACTCCGCCCCTGATTCTTTCTCCCGCCGTCGCAGCCCAATCCTACAACCACCGTTCTGACAGCCTGATCAGGTACACTCCCGTGCCGAGAGAAACGCCAAGCGCGCTCTGCTCGGTGCTCGTATTTTTGACTGGGGCGATATTGCTATTTTAGGAGTAAATGATCAGATTCATGCCCATTTTCATCGTGTCGGTTGGTCCCCTTTTTAGATGTTTCAGCCCCGGTCTATAGGGAGATCTATCTAGAGTTCTTATCCTCTTATGCTTTTGATTATTCGCGGGCTCTTAATGATCGACATGCTGTCGTGTTTTCTTTACGGGGTAGGAATTTTCATATGTCTATTAACGGCTTGAATGTGGTTTTGGGATTTGAATCTGATGAGTCTCTTGGTGATGAGTTGTATGAGTCGGCATGTTGTGATGTGCCTGAGGCGTTTTCCGCCCTCACCCCCGAGCGTTGGCGTTTGTTGAGCATTGACTCTGATTTTGTTGCCCGCTCATCTCGTAGTGCGTGTATTCGTGATGACGCTCTCTGTCTTTGTCATAGGTTCTTGGTGGCCAACTTGTTTTGTCATATTGATATGATGAATGTGGTGACGGTGCAAGAGTTGTTCATTCTGGATTGCATGATTCTTGATTACAGCCACTATACATGAAGCCATAAGCCTTGTTTAGCCTTCTTTTGACCGTGAGAATATGCAAGTTCTTTCCTAACTAATTGAGCTGCGATAATGGTAAAGGATGCTGGAAAGTGAGGAGCGCAGATTTTATGCGCCTGTTATAAAAAAAAAGAGAGAAAGCAGAAAGAGAAGCAAAGCTTCGAAAAAAAAAGGAAAAAAAAACAAAAAAAAAGAGAAAAAAAAGAATGGAACAGCAAGGAGGGATTAAAGAAAGAAAGTAAACAAAAACATCCCTGTGTTTATATGAATTGAGGAACTCCAGCTTTGAATTGTAAATGTGTGCAGCTGGGTGTGAGATTTTTGTGTTGGAATGCTTGCATATTTTCCTTTTGAGCTACTAAATCCAAAAGAATCTTACCTCTAAACCTAAGCCCCATTACAACCTTGGAAGAAAGACCTTTTGATTCATGATTGATCTTGTTTGTCGGTGTTTTCAGTGACATATAGGCAAAGCTATGTTGAGAGTAACGAATCACGACATGTGTGAATCCCCATATATCCCTACTCTTTGAGAGATCTCGAGTGAATCATAGTGAGGCTGGATCAATGTGCACTCTTTGGACTTGAATGAGAAGCTTTGGTCTATGCATTAAAACAGAATAGGCTAGTGGTTGTAGTTGGATGAGTCATGATTCCTACTCCGAGTACCCTTTAGTTCAAGGCAGTTGATGCTTTTTGTGTTTTCCTTTGGATGTTTCTGTTTCTTTTTGTGTGTTTAGATATGCTCGAGGACGAGCATTGTCTAAGTATGGGGGGATTTGATCGGGCCATTTCTACTTAATATTTTGGGCAAATTTGGTGTGAATTATTAGTGTTAATTGCCGTATAATGATGCCATTTTGGAAGAATGTGGTACACTAAGAGTTTTCAGGTCATTAATACAAAGATGGAGGAAGTAGCATGCTTTTGATGAGAAAACAAGCTGTGCAAAGGAAGCTGGAACTAGAAATTCGGAAAGCCATGCCGTATGGGCATACGGCAGGATAATATGAGTGGATACTTCAGAAACTGGGCCTGAGCGTGCGTTTATGGGCTGGAACACGGGATTTACTAAAACCCAAGGTCTGGATGCGACTGTGAAGAGTTCCACCACCTCAAGAGCCCTTCTTTTGTTAATTACCTAGTTTAGAATAGAATAGGATGTTAATTTCCATGTGGATACTATCTTAATTAAGGATATTATATATAGATTAGGACTTATCTCTATGATAAGGGATTCACGATATTCACGCAAGAACAAGAACAAAAGGACGATCTCTCGCTGGAGCAGAATTGATTTTCATCTTCTTCGATTATTTCATGGTATTCGTTTCTTTGTTATTTTTTATGTCAATTTTAATATGAGTTCTAGCTAATTTCTTCTTATTCCAGTGACAACTAACAAAGCTCTGGCCTAGCTAAACTGTGAGATCTAATCGTTTTCATCGTTCAATTACTTGCATGCATTTGTTATTCTTTGTATTTCGAGTCATTAATTGTTTCGATATTGCTGGATAGTTGCAAATATTTAGCGAGTCGGAATTAATTAGAAGTCAATTAAACCGGTCATCCGTAATTGTGGTTTAAGTTTAATTAGTGGTGAAAGGGTTCTTCAGAACCAGGAAGAATAACAATCTTAATTCACGGTTCTGCGTCAGAGTCTGTAAATTATGAATCTGGTTCCTCTAGACTTTAAGGCTGTCGGCTCATTAAACCTATAGAGCGTCTCTTACGGTTGTCAGTCGATTAGGGAAATAATTAGTGAAGCGTCTTCCTGATTATCGAGAAACTACGGAGGAATTAGGCTGCGTCAGTAAGCGTCTTCGGTAGCTATAACTGGTTTGTATGTGTTAATTAAATTCATCTTTGCGTCGAGGATCGGTTTAGGTAAGCTAGGGTGGAGTTAATTGGAATCCAGAATACTTCTTTTCATATTTTAAAACCGTTCGGTATATTCACTCGTGCATTTGTTTTCTAGTTATTATTTTAATTTCGTTTATTTTACTATAATCACAAAACCCCTTTGAAAGTTTGGTCCTACAGATTGGAAGTATAGAGTAGTTCTCGCCGGTCCCTTGGGAGACGATCTTGTTCATCGCTGTACACGTGCAGTAAGGGCATACCGACTACTGTCGGGAAATTTATTTTTGGTGTAAAACGACGCACCAATTGGTATCAAAACGGGTTTTGGCACTATTCTAGGATTAATCCGAGCATGACATTCGAACTACATATTAAATTTGATGATAAATTCATGGTGTTTAAATTTTCAGATTTAATTATGCATGTATTTCGGTTTTTGTGGTATTCAAAACTTGGATGAATTTTTGATGTACTTTGAAAATTCTAGTTTTGGATTGTGGAAATTTTCGGCCATCTATAGATTTCTATTTGGATTGATATTTGATGATTATCAAATTTCCAGATTTAATCTAGGATGGGTCGAAAATTTGAAGTTCAAAATTTCGATTTTGATGTGTTGAAAAAATTGCCTAATTTTGTTCTTTAATTTTTGGCACTTTTGGAATTAAGCTAGGATCGTTTTTTGATCTATATCAAAATTTTCAGATTTATTTCCTAGTGTGGTTCGAAAATTATGAAGATTAGAAAAGGAATAGGCATTTTTTGAAATTAGAATTTTAAATTTGGTAATTTTTGAAGTGGATCAAAATTTTCAGATTTTTAATTCTTGCAATTTTCGAAACCTAGCTATATTATTTGGAATAGTTTTTTGATTAATGTCAAAATTTTCAAATGTTAAATATAGTGTAATTTTCGACATTATTAAATTAAATTTGGATGAAATTTTAATGAAAATTAAAAATTCCAGATATCATTAATAGTGGTGATCGAAAATTTTGATTATTGGATTAAGATTTGATATTACTTGATATATATCTTAATTTACCTAATTTTAATCTAGATAGATTTGAAAATATAATTTTAAATTTGAAAGATTTTGAAGTGGATCAAATTTTCAGATTTATCATTTGGTTATTTTCGAAAATCTAGTGATTAAAATTGGATAAGGTGATTTTTTGATATATACAAATAATTATCAATATCCAATTCTGATAAGAATATAAGTTTGGATAGGTTTTGGAAGATTTTGAAGTGGATCAAATCTTCAAACCTTATCCTTAAAGATTTATATTCTTATGGAAAATATTTGGATTAGATTTTTGATTTATATCAATATATCCAATTATTATTTATTTAGGGTGACTTGAAAATATTAAATAAATTTGGTGGATAATTTTAAATAATTTCCAGATTTTATTTTGTAATTATTTTCGAAAACAACAAGTATAAAATTGGTGGATAATTATTTTAATTTCTAATTTTTATCTTGTGGATTATATCGAATTAATTAATTTAATTAATTGGAAAATTTGATTATTATTTAATATTCATGCATAGATATCATATGTTATTTTATGTGGATCTTATAATACATAATTGTTGGATTTGTAGACTGTGTTTGTTTGCAGGTTTACCAACTATCATGGCTCCTTTATTTTATGTGATGTATGTTTATGTTGAATGAATGTTGGTTGTATGCCGGTTTGGCTACGTGATTTTAATCCATGAGAAAATCCATGGATTAGGTCTAGGTTTTATTTTACGTTGTTTTAATGTAAAATATATAAAGCTGTTAGACCAAGTTTTTGAGTTGTAATTTTTATACTAGCAATATTAGATTTTTCCTTTTGGAATAGATAGCCTGTATTGAATAAAAGTCAGAGATCAACTCAAAGAAGAAAAGTGGTTCAGCACCAAGAAGGAAGGTTCACCGGTTCACGTCCCAAAACCCTAAATGGAGCTAGGATTTTCGGCGAAGCGCGGTGAAGGGGGTGGCGGCCATAGCCCTATTTCCAGAGCTGACTTTCCAGTTTTATCTCATCAATCAACATGAGATATAAGCCATGATAGTTGGAATATTACTGTTGCTTATTATGTTGAAGCATGCAGTGGTTGTTTATCATTTTATGTGATGTTTGCATGTTCGATAATGGGATAAAATGAAACCTCAAACATAAATAACTAAGTGGGAGAGATTCATACCAAAGTATGTAGAAATCTCATACGGTCTCCATTAAATCTGGTTTAATTAAGAAATGATGGGCATGCGCGTTGACATCGGTCTTCCTCCATATCGGATGTGTCATATCACAGATTTCTCTAGAAATTAAATCTCCTAAAAGGATAGCTATAGAACACTATTAGAACTAACTGACTCCTCCATCTGGAGCAGTTAAATTCGAATAGTGCTCTTGGTGCGAAGATAATAGTGTGCACACTTAGATGTAATTTATTGATAAACGTCCACACGATCGTGGCTTATCAGTTAGACGATTACATGACCATGTTTATTATCCGGCTATTAATTTGCTTGTTGTAAGGATTGTAAGCCTTTTACCTCATCCTCTGCCTAGTGATCGAGGTGGGTAAACCTATACTTTTTCCTAAAAGTTTGAGCTAATGAGCTCTAGAAGCATGTTAGGGCAAATGAGATATCCAATAGAACATTTTTGCTCTGCCTGATTGATCTCTGTCCAAAGAAAGTAAAGAAAGAAAGTTATCGAGCTCTCAAGCATGATTTATTCATGATAAGATTGTTAAGTAAAATTTATGCTAGCATGAGATGTTAGAATTGCTTTAATTACAATTGATGTTTATACACATCTATTTCCTCGTATTTGAGTGTTGGATTATGCTAAGTCTATAGTACTCAGGGTTGCCTTTTCGGATGATAGAAAATCCCTTGTAGGCCAAAATCCTGTTGAGTTGAGAATTAACCTAGATGATTGCTCTAGGTTTGATAATTCAAGTAAGTTAAGTGAAGAAAGTTAAGTTTAAGTTAAGAAAGTTAAAAAAGAACATAGTCCTGCTATAATCAGGACTAGAGCTCAGAAGTTGTGATCTTTGATTGTTTTCAGTGAGTCACTGCTGGGTTAATTCCCTCGCAAACTCGTTGGGATATTTGAGGCAACCCCTCTTCTATCCTACGGCATGCCCGAGAGTACAGTTGACATCAGGTTTGAGCCAAGATTGGGCCCAAAAGAAAAGAAAAGGTTTAACGGGTATAGAGAAGGCTTTTGCGTTTTGCTCTCTATATTCCGTCATTTGATTATTGGATATTCTCAAAGTTGTTGAAGAGTTTTTGTAAAAACCCACTGAGTACACTAGTGCTCACACCCTCTTTTTCAAATGTTTTCAGGTTGAGATGCTGAGGTCGTTGGTGGTTGTGGATGTGGGTTGGCTGCCAAGATTTTGCTGTTGTTTAAGTGTTTACAAATCCCTCTATAATTCTTCTATTCTGATATATGTCATCTAAATTCCGAACATATTCTCTATTTCAATTTCTATGAACAAAATGTCCCAAATAGATCTTATTAATACAATGATGCATATCTATCTATATTCCCCTTATATGTTGGTGTCTGTTTAATTGATTAAGCACCGAATGAGCATACATATTTGTGTTAGTTGAAGCCCCTGCTATTCATATTCTTCGATCGTTTTTCTTTCGTAGTCAAGTAACCCCGTTTAATCCGTAATAATCCCTTAATAACACCCCATCCACATTCATTAATCCCTATCTTGGGACCGGGCTGTTACAGATGGTATCAGAGCAGGCTGCAACTCTGTAAACCTGTTTCTTTGTTAAAAATAAGTGTTTATGTGCATATGAATTGCTTTATGATATGGCAGCAACCCACAACTCGCCATCACCGTTGCATCTTCAACAAAAATGAGATATGGTAGTATAGAAGATTTGGATTTTGGATTCATGGTTTTTGGAATACAGGAAAGGAAAATATTTGAGCAAGCGTACCTCTTTATGGATAAAGGGAAAACCGTGAGAATGAAATTCCAAGTAAAAAGTATTCGGGTAAGACGATTTACTGATACGAAAGGTTTTTGAAAAAAGATTCTAAATCAGAAAGAAATTTTAAAACCATTCTCAAATATTGTCTAAAAAGGTAAACTTTCTATTTAAAGACTTTGGGCACCAAATTTTTAATAAATATCATCTGCTTAAAGGATAAATACATGCGAGAGAAATAGCTTGAATCTAGACGATAGTATGATCTCAGGAGGACCTTAGGTCTCCCTCTTAATTTAGACTGATTAAGTCTCATTTTCAAGATGGCTAAGCGTCGGTTGACTGCTAGAAAGAATGTGCCCCTTTTCCGTCTAGCTCAAGAAAGAGTTGATAGATTCAGAAGGGAAACCTGGAATGGTAATGAGCAATTACTGTCATATATGGCGTGTTACTTGGAGAGGTGGGCTTGGATAAATGGTTATGGAGGATCAGCCGGAACTGTGTCCGATTTGGAAGCCTGTGTCTGCATGTGTGAGCATGCGTCGTCCACTTGGAAGCCAACAATGTACCGTATTCTGCAAAGTACGGTTATCCGAGACCCCGACACGTATGCTGAAGTTGGGAATCTAACAGCATTTTCTTCAGCCCTGATGGCCCGATGGGTGTCAGAATATGGTCACATGGCCACTTTATCCGATTAGCAAGCCGCTGATTAGAACCCCTCCCTCTTGGTGGAGCTGGAGCTGCAGAAGGCAAGCTTCAACGGTTCTCCAAGATTTCAGATGCCTTATCCCCATACAAAAGGAACTGCGGGACCCTCTAATGCCAGAGTCGTGAACCATACTGAATCTCTATTCTCCAACTCTCCGCAGATGCACCAGTGGGCCCCCGTCTATCAGTCGATCGCCTCCCAGGGTCTGGGGCAGTATATGTCCCATCAGTTTTCTCAAAGAAATATCAGCATGAAGTGCTTTAAGTTTGAGGTGCCAGAAGACGATGAGGTCGAGGAAGAGGAGGAAGAAGAGGAAGAAGAAGGCGAAGAGGCGGTGGGGCCATCATGCCAAGATAAGGGGAAGGGTCCGGCTTATGATTAAGCTCTAGAAGAAGGGGAAAGAGGTGTTCCTGTTAAAACACCTAGCTAGTAGTCTTCTATCTGTCAACTTGTTTGCTTCAATCTAAACCTTAATATGTATTTATGTTTAACCTTAGACTTCTATAGGGCCATAATTTTCCATAATACTGTTCTATTTTTGGTTGTAACCTAAAATTCTAATATTACTGATGCCAAAAGTCCTCTTAATGAGGTAATTTTCTCATTATACATGATGTCTCGAGCAGTATGCATGAGCATCGTGTCCTGGTGCGCCAGGTTGATGATGTTCTCTTGAGGAAACGCAAGTTCATGTTGTAACCCTGCAGGTGGAATTAATTCCGTACATGAGTAAAGCTTGTGTGGTACTACTCAAGGTTTTAGATGTTAATTAATTAAAGCTGTCAGAGGCTGACATAATTAACTAATGAACATTATATCTTAAACACGGGGAATGGCTGGACTAAAGGAGAAAGCATATTCGTAAATATGTATTAAATTGGTAGGTCAGTTTTACTTCTTTAGTGGAATAAAAGTAAAACTTAATTTATTTAATTATATCCTAAGTTTATTTGATATTGGATATTAAATAAATTAGTGGGCCAATTTAATATTCTTCTAGATCCATGTTGTAGCCCAATTGACTGATAGTGGACTGGATATTGAACTTGAGAGAGAGGCCTAAACCCAGTAGGGTTGGGAGACCAATTTTCGGCCACCTCCCCTATATATAGAGGAGGTGGGTTCGAAAATTTCAAGCATTATAATTCAGCCCCTCTTTGTCTCTCAAAGTTATCCACAGATTTCACAACTCTATCTAGTAGATTTCAGCCCACTCTGAATCTAGATACAGTCCGAGAATACAACAGAAGATCTTGGAGTAGAATCTGCAGTGGATGATTTTGACATAAGTGGCGCCAATTACTATGTTCATTCATCAGCAAGATTAGATCTTTAATCTTGTCCAAAGACCGTCTATTGATTTGTAAGTAGATCCATTTCTATGTTTTCACTTTATTAAATTCGAATATGCTATGCATTCTTTTTGTGTTAGACTGTGATAAACATGCATGTGACGTAAAAATATGATTTGCATTAACATAGATTAATGGACAACCAAATGATCCTGCAGTGGTTTAATTCGAAAAAACCCCAACAACTGGTATCAGAGCGGGTTTTGACACCGTTCTAGGATTAATCCGGGCATGATTTCGAATTACATGATTAAATTTGATGATAAATTTATGGTGTTTAAATTTTCAGATTTAATTGGCTATGTATTTCGATTTTATGGTATTCAAAACTTGGAAGAATTTGAGATGTAAAAATCGAGAATTCTAGTTTTGAGGTACAAGAATTTTCCGCCATCATGGATTAAGATTTGGAATGATATTTGATGTCCTTCAAATTTCCAAATTTTATTTGATGGCGGTTCGAAAATTTGGAATCAAATTTTTCGAAATTTGATGTTAAAATATTCCCTAATTTTTGTTTGAAATTTTCGGTCCTTTTTTAATTAAAGTATGGATGATGTTTTGATCAAGATCAAATTTTCAGCTTTAATTTGGAGTAGGTCGAAAATTTGAAGTGATTAGAATTGGACTTGGTGATTTTTTATGTATATCAAAAGTTGTCTAATTCTAATCTAGACATGTTTGAAATTGGAATTTTAAATTTGGTAATTTTTTAAGTGGATCAAAATTTTCAGATTTATTTTCTAGAAAATTTCGAAACCTATGTTATTTATTTGGAATAGTTTTTTTATTAATGTCAAATTTCCAAATGTGTTAATTTAATATAATTTTCGATTTTAATAATTTAATTTGGAGAAGATTTTGATAAAAATCAAATTTCCAGATTTATTTATTAAGGTTGGTCGAAAATTAGGAGGATTGGGTTAAGATTTGATATTATTTGATGTATATCTAAATTTACCTAATTTTAATCTAGATAGATTTGAAAATAGAATTTTAAATTTGGAAGAATTTGAAGTGGATCGAATTTTCAGATTCATTATTTGGATATTTTCGAAAATCTATGTAATTAAAATTGGATAAGGTGATTTTGGATATATACAAATAATTATCAAAATTCAATTGTGATAAAAATTTAATTTTGGATAGGTTTTGGAAGATTTTGAAGTGGATCAAATTTTCAAACCTTATCCTTAAAGATTTAGATTCTTATGGATAATATTTGGATTAGATTTTTGATTTATATCAAGATATCCAATTAGTATTTAATTAGGGTGGTTTGAAAATATTAAATAAATTTGGTGGATAATTATTATTAATTTCCAGATTTATTTTAAGACATATTTTCGAAAACTTTCAAGATTTAAATTGGTGGATAATTATTTTAATTGCCAATTTTTATCTTGTGGATAATATCGAGTTAATTAATTTAATTAATTGAAAAATTTGAATATTATTTAATATTCATGCATAGATATCATATGTTATTTTATGTGGATCATATAATATATGATTGTTGGATTTGTAGACTGTGTTTGTTTGCAGGTTTACCAACTATCATGGCTCCTTTATTTTATGTGATGTATGTTTTTGTTGAATGAATGTTGGCCGTATGCCGGTTTGGCTACGTGATTTTAATCCATGAGAAAATCCATGGATTAGGTCTAGGTTTTATTTTACGTTGTTTTAATGTAATAGATATAAAGTTGTTAGACCGAATATTTGAGTTGTAATTTTTATTCTAGCAATATTAGATTTTTCCTTTTGGAATACATAGTCTGTATTGAATAAAGATAGGAGATCAACTCAAAGAAGGAAAGTGGTTCAACACCAAGAAGGAAGGTTCACCGGTTCACGTCCCAAAACCCTAAATGGAGCTAGGATTTTCGGCGAGGCGCGGTGAAGGGGGCGACGGCCATAGCCCTATTTCCGGAGCTGACTTTCCAGTTTTATCTCATCAATCAACATGAGATATAAGCCAAGATAGTTGGAATATTACTGTTGCTTATTATGTTGAAGCATACAATGGATGTTTATCATTTTATGTGATGTTTGCATGTTCGATAATGGGATAAAATGAAACCTCAAACATAAATAACTAAGTGGGAGAGATTCATACCAAAGTATGTAGAAATCTCATACGGTCTCCATTAAAATCTGGTTTAATTGAGATGTGATGGGCATGCGGGTTGACATCGGTCTTCCTCCATATCGGATGTGTCATATAACAGATTTCTCTAGAAATTAAATCTCCTAAATGGAGAGCTGTAGAACACTATTAGAACTAACTAACTCCTCCATCTGGAGCAGTTAAATTCGAATAGTGCTCTTGGTGCGAAGATAATGGTGTGCACACTAAGATGTAATTTATTGATAAACGTCCACACGATCATGGCTTATCAGTTAGACGATTACATGACCGTGTTTATTATCCGGCTATTAATTTGCTTGTTGTAAGGAAACTCAACTGGAGGCAAATTAAAGGTTTAACCTATTTAAAAATGAATTTTATAAACGTCCACACTATTGTGGCTTATGAAAGACATTTTTAAAGTGTCGGTGGAAAAGTATATAATTTTTATGAGGCTTTCAATTATATACTGTTTATCCTAAATGTGTTTTGTGACTGTACTGCATGTTTTAATTTCAGTTATTCATATCATGAATGGCACTCTCCAATTTGTCCTCAATCCTCAAAGAAAACAAACTTGTCGGTGAAAACCACAATGACTGGCTTCGTAACCTTAACTTAGTTCTTGTTGCTGAGGGACACAAGTTTGTGCTTGATGAGGTTTGTCCTCCACAGCCAGATGAGGGTTCTAACGAAGCCCAAAAGGTTGCATATGATAAGTGGGTTAGGTCTAATGAGATAGCGCGCTGTTAAATCTTGGCATCTATGTCAAGTGTGTTGCAACATCAGCATGAGCCTATGAAAACCGCTTATGATATCATGTACAACCTTAGGCAGCTATTCGGTCATCAGAACCGCTCGGAATGCCATTTGACAATGAAGAAGCTAATGGATGCGAGAATGTCTGACTCCACACTTGTTAGGGATCACGTTCTCATGATGATGGGGTATTTATCTGAGAACGAGACATTGGGTGGAGAGCTAGATGGCGATTCTCAAATCGACATTGTTCTTCATAGCTTGTCCTCAAAGTTTGAGCAGTTGATGCTGAATTTTAACAAGATTAAAAGGGATGTCAGCTTGACTGAACTGCTCATAGATCTTCAGGCGGCTGTATTGCTCCAAAAGAGCAATCCTGAGGCCCACATAGCTGAAAAAGGAGCGTCTTCTTTTGGTGGAAAAAGGAAGAGGAGAAACGCACCTAAGAAGGCTGCAGATACGGTGCCTAAGGCAAAGAAGCTAAAGGTAAAGATTCCTCCTGAGGAATTCAAATCGAAGACTAAGTGCTTCAAGTGCGGCCAACTAGGTCACTGGAAGGTGGCGTGTCCTAACAAGAAGAAGAAGAGAGGTACATCTCACACTCTGGTTGTAGAAACATGTTTAGCAACTTGTTCTATCCAGTTATGGGTAGTAGATACTGGAGCTACAGATCATGTTTGCATGTCTTTACAGGGGTTCCTGGTAAAAAGACAGCTGAGTGAGGATGAGATCACCGTCTACATGGGCAATGCTACGAGAGTGGTGGCTGTTGCAGTGGGAGACGTTTTTTTACCTTTCAGTAGTGATAGAACTTTTGTTTTGAAAGATTGTCTTTATGTGCCTGGTTTTAGGCTAAACTTGGTTTCAGTTTCTAAATTGATTATGGATGGATATTCTGTTTCTTTTGATAACAAAGTAGTTATCTTTAGTGGTAAACATTTTATCTATTCTGGCACATTGGATGGACACTTATACTTTCTTAAACCAATTAAAAACACTACGCAAAGACAACTATTAAATACATCGATCATAAACCCTAACAAGAGAAAAGAACCTTCGGACTTGAATCAAAGCTATCTTTGGCATCTAAGGCTAGGTCATATTAACCTTAAGAGGATACAAAGGCTTGTAAATGATGAACCATTGCCTTCTTTGGTACTGGAATCATTTCCTTTGTGTGAATCCTGTTTGGAAGGTAAAATGACCAAGGGTCCTTTCCAGTCAAAAGGAAATAGATCCGAAGGGCTATTAGATTTGATTCACTCTGACCTATGCGGCCCTATGTCAGTTCAAGCTTGAGGAGGGTTCGAGTATTTCACCACTCTCATTGATAATTACTCTAGATACGGTTATATCTACCTGTTGTGTCGCATGTCTGAATGCTTTGAGAAATTCAAAGAGTTTAAGGCGGAAGCGGAGAAATGAACAGGTAGAAGTATCAAGTCACTACATTCTGATTGTGGTGGCGAGTACCTCTCAAACGAATTTAGGGATTACATGGCAGAGAATGGGATTACATCCCAGTTGACTGCGCATGGAACGCCACAGCAGAATGGCGTGGCGGAAAGAACGAATCGTACACTGTTAGAGATGGTTAGATCGATGATGACTTATTCTGAGTTGCCCCTTTCATTCTGGGGATATGCTCTGAAAACGGCAGCCTATATTCTTAACTTGGTTCCATCGAAATCAATTCCTGCTACACCCACAGAACTATAGACTAGACGGAAGCCCAGTTTGAACCATATTCGGATTTGGGGTAGCCCAGCACACGTGTTGGACAAGGAAGCTGATAAACTGGCTCCTCGTACGGAGGTAAGGCTGTTCGTTGGATATCCTAGAGGAATGAAAGGTGGTTTATTTTATAGTCCTAAGGATCAGAAGATCATTGTTAGCACCAATGCTCGATTCTTAGAGGAAGACTATGTCATAAACCACAAACCAAGGAGTCAAATCATCCTTGAGGAGTTAAGGGGAGGATTAAATCCTACACCGGTTGTACAAGAAGAGGAACCACCAAACACTGCACAATGTGTCACAGAAGTATAGGAACTACCTCGTCGCAGTGGGAGGGTTGTACGCCAATCTGATAGATTCATTGGTCTGGGAGAGGCTTCAGATTTCCCAGAGGGTCTCAATGAATTGGATCCCAGGACCTATGATGAGGTAATTCGAGATAAAGATGTGGGTTCTTGGAAAACTACAATGGAGTCTGAGATTGGATCTATTGTAACGCCCCGATCCCGGGAGAAGGACAGGGGACCGGTGCGCTACTTGGGGGAAGGGGGAAGGGGTTGTTGAATAGAAGCAATCAAAAAAATAAGGTTAGTGCCCTAAAAATTTGGACAGCATAACCTCTATAAATGGATCAATCCACGCTTTTAAAGCGTATGAAATGACTCAAACCAGATACCATGACTCTTAGGATGAACCCAAAAAAGAATAACAAAGGCAAACTTTAATGTAAATAATAACAGTTCAAAGGTTAACTGTTAATAGATTAGGCATAAAACAGGCCAGACTGATGTCTGTCCAAATACTTGAAGTAAGGAGATGCCAGGCTCCCGCCTATCGTGAAAGCAATATAAAGCCAGGCTTTTGCCTTGACATGGAAAGTAATGTAAAGCCAGACTTGCGCCTGTCTGAATAAGGAAAGTAAATAAATGCCAAGCTTTCGCCTGTCAGGAACAGAAAGTAAACGGGATTCGGAGAACCGAACACTCCGTAACAATAAAGAAAATGGGATTCGGAGAATCGAACACTCCATAACAGTAAAGAAAACTGGATTCAGAGAACCGAACACTCCATAGCAGTAAAGAAAATGGGATTCGGAGAACCGAACACTCCATAACAGTAAAGAAAATGGGATTCAGAGAACCGAACACTCCGTAGCAATAATCAGAGTAAGCGGAAAGAACGTAGCGCATTTATTCAGACTCAAAAGGAAGCATGTTCTCAGTTAGACTCCATAGCGGAAAAGGAAACATATACATCAAATTATAGCCCTTCAGCCTTAGCACAGCCGTCCACCATCCCGCAGCTCATCCTGAAAATATTTGAAATGATTTTGGGCATGAGTACTAATGCACTCAGTGGGTACTTTTGAGAAAAACCTTCACAATCATTTTATAAAACAAAATATCCAATCATATTTTAAGCATATCATGGAAAGCTTTTAAAATAGAAAATTTGTGAATTCCATGTATACTAAATCATTTTAGTTCCATCATTGCGCGCCACTCTCCCCTAGAACGCTTACGGTGAGTCGGTTCGTGTACACAACCCGACTGCTTAAGGTTGGACACTGCCCTGTTTGCTTGGGGCTCGATATCGTGAACCATTGTAGTTTCGTCACCAAAAACAGTAGTAAGACTTACATGAGTCAGGAGAGCACATCAAATACAGTCATGAGTTGGATATTCAATCACGTTCATTTTATAAATATCAGGGTTTAATAATCCGAAATATATATTTTTAT
The DNA here is from genome assembly GCA_026008535.1 of Perilla frutescens. Lineage (NCBI taxonomy): Eukaryota > Viridiplantae > Streptophyta > Magnoliopsida > Lamiales > Lamiaceae > Perilla > Perilla frutescens. Next base: position 24,425,198 of record BRKX01000005.1, read on the forward strand.
ATAATAAAAACCCACCTGATAATCAGATCTGAAATAGCTAGATCTAGATTCTGGTCTCAACTAGAAGTCTCCTTCTTCTGCGCCTACAAGATTATCCGACAACTTAGTTTCGATAAAATACTATCATTAGGTCAACATCTAACCTTTCTTAGCTATGAAGCAAATATTATAAAATCTACTATCTTAATACGCAGCACCCGGGTCTTCAAAATATTTTGACTCTTAAGGGAACTTTACTCAGGGCATTTTTATATAGAAAAACCCTTTTGGGAGTTTTGGCATACGGGGTGGTCAAACCCGTATCCTAAAATTAATTCGGTACAAATAAATTCATACCGCAAGATCCGCCCATTGGAAAAATATGAAACTTTAAATAAAAATACTATATTTTGACACGGAACAACTTTTGAGCTTAAAAATACGATATAGCTATCCACGAAGGATAGATCTGAAAAAGACTACAATTTAATAATCGGACACTCAAAATATACCCGAAATTAAAAAGTGACAACATGGAAAATGTATAAAAATATACATAGAACATGAAACCCTAAAGACACTTTTTGATCCGGCGACCCGAAAGAGTCACCGATTTGAGAGGGTGGTTGCGACTTTTGGCGGTAGTCACGACGATTTTCCATCGTGATCGTCCGTCGTGTCATCATTTCGATCACGTATTCGTGATCTACGTGTTGACACCTTCAAAATGACTATTTCGGAAATGAAATAGGAAACTAGAGTCGTACCTTCTCTAGAAGCTGCTCGGCGTTTCGATTTTGAAAATGAATGAAAAATGAAACCTTAACCTCCTATTTATAGAAGAAAAATAAATAGGATAATAACGAATAAAAGAAAGAGGATAATGATGGAATAGGATAATGATGGAAAAAGAATAGGATAATTACGAATAGGATAATATTTCGAAAAAGAAATTGGATAATGACGGATGTGCCTTAGTTATCCAAATCTATTACCTTTCACCCTAAAATTGTGCCAAGTGTTCATTTGAACTCGAAATTGGAAAATTCAAAGTTTGGCACGATGCTTGAAAATTTTTCTATCAACCCGAGAAAAATATCAGAACATATTTTTAAAGCAATTTTTGACCAAATTAAATTTTAATAGATGTCCCTGGCTGCGATTTTCCTTTATTTGAATCCTTTAAGGACCCAACTTATTTTCTAACTTACCAGAGGGTAACATAAATTGAATAAAACCTTCTAAAATATTTCGGGGTATTACATCTATGGATCGCAATCAAGTCTGGGAACTTGTAGAACCACAAGATGGGGTAAAACTCATTGGCTGTAAGTGGGTCTACAAGCGCAAGAGAGGATTTGATGGGAAGGTTGAAACCTTCAAGGCAAGATTGGTGGCAAAAGGGTATACTCAGAAAGAAGGGATCGATTATGAGGAAACCTTTTCACCGGTAGCCATGCTTAAGTCAATTCGGATTCTCTTATCTATTGTCGCTCATTTGGATTATGAGATTTGGTAGATGGATGTCAAGACAGCTTTCCTAAACGGAAGTCTTGAGGAAAACATCCACATGAAGCAACCAGAGCGATTCATTGCTATGGGCTAAGAGCACCTGGTGTGTAAGCTTAAGAGATTCATTTATGGACTTAAGCAGGCATCGAGATCTTGGAACATCCGATTTGATGAGGTTATCTAGTCACATGGATTCGTGCAAAGTTCGGATGAGAGCTGTGTGTACAAGAAATGTGACAGAAATGTGGTGGCATTCCCCGTACTTTATGTTGATGACATCTTGCTTATTGAAAATAGTAAGAAGGCGTTGTCAAACATTAGGGTGTGGTTGTCCGAGCAGTTCGATATGAAAGATCTAGGTGAAACCGGGCATGTCCTTGGCAACAAGATAATTCGAGATCGCCAGAAAGGGATGTTATGTTTGTCCCAGGCGACTTATATCGATACAGTGCTATCTAGATTTGGCATGCAAGATTCCAAGAAAGGTTTTATACCTTACAGGCATCGAATTCATCTATCCAAGGAAATGTGTCCCCAAACACAGTCTGAGATAGAGGAAATGAAGAAAGTACCATATGCTTCGGCTGTGGGAAGTTTGATGTATGATATGCTATGCACTAGGCCTGATATATGCTAGGCCATTGGCATGGTACGCAGATATCAGTCTAACCCTGGACAAGGTCACTGGACTGCGGTCAAAAACATTCTAAAGTACCTTAAAAGGACTCGAGATTACATGTTGGTTTTCCGCTTTGATAGTCTAGTGCCTTTGGGTTACATGGACTCAGATTTTCAATCCGACAAAGATCAGAGTAAGTCTACCTCGGGCTATGTGTTTACATTAGGAGGTGGAGCCATTGCATGGAGGAGCATTAAGCAGAAATGTATTGCAGATTCGACCATGGAAGCCGAGTATGTCGCTGCCTCTGAGGCTACAAAAGAGGCTGTCTGGCTCCGCAGGTTCCTAGTGGGCTTGGGCGTGGTTTTTGATTTACCTAAAACTATCACGATATACTGTAATAACTTTGGTGCAGTGGCAAATTCGAAGGAACCCAGAGCCCACAAGGTAAGTAAACACATAGAGAGAAAGTACCATCTTATACGAGAAATCGTTAAGTGAGGAGACATGGCGGTGGTCAAGATTGCATCGGAGGACAACCTGGCTGATCCATTTATGAAGAGCCTGCCGGGTAAGACCTTTGATGGTCACGTGGAGAGAATGGGAGTGAGATGCAGACCTGGTGGCGCAGTTTGAGTTGATAGTTTTGATTGGACAGTTAGCCAGTTAGTTATTATGCTTGAAAGACATGCTTCAAGTATATGTGGGAGATTGTTAGTTTTGTATACTGGAAGACTTGTCTTTGTATACTTTTCTGATGATATGATGATATGAAATGAAAGTTATTGCAGTCACTGTTTGCATTTAGATTATGTTCTATAATTGTTCTATGCAATGTTCCATATACTTACATTGTAGATGATGTGGTGTGGGGAGTCACACGGTAAGATCATATCATTAGAACCATGTAATGTATTAAAGAGCTCACGGCTTAGATGGTCCTGAACACACCATCGGTACACCGTAGAATAATCTGATAAGTTAGTTTATCTTAACTAACTGATTATTCTAGTACACTCGTTAGTGTATTGAGGAGGATCACGATAGGATACTATTCTCTGTCTCTGACCCAGTTACTGAGAGAATAAAGATCCACAGATTTCGGGTTCTGAACTCATGTGATATTGGCGAGCATATGGGTGCGTTGTTTATTACTTTGATTTATCAATGGATGAGATCTTTTCGTAGATCGAATTCGATATCTTGGGTAATAACAATGTATACATGATGTTTCGAGCAGAATGCATGAGCACCGTGTCCTGGTGCGCCAGGTTGATGATGTTCTCTTGAGGAAATGCAAGTTCATGTTGAAACCCTGCAGGTGGAATTTATTCCGTACATGAATAAAGCTTGTGTGGTACTACTCAAGGTTTTAGATGTTAATTAATTATAGCTGTCAGAGGCTGACATAATTAATTAATGAACATTATATCTTAAACATGGGGAATGGTTGTACTAAAGGAGAAAGCATATTCGTAAATATGTATTAAATTGGTAGGTCAGTTTTACTTCTTTAGTGGAATAAAAGTAAAACTTAATTTATTTAATTATATCCTAAGTTTATTGGATATTGGATATTAAATAAATTAGTGGGCCAATTTAATATTCTTCTAGATCCCTGTTGTAGCCCAATTGATTGATAGTGGACTGGATATTGAACTTGAGATAGAGGCCCAAACCGAGTAGGGTTGGGAGACCAATTTTCGGCCACCTCCCCTATATATAGAGGAGGTGGGTTCGAAAATTTCAAGCATTATCATTCAGCCCCTCTTTGTCTCTTAAAGTTATCCACAGATTTCACAACTCTATCTAGTAGATTTAAGCCCACTCTGAATCTAGATACAGTCCGGGAATACAATAGTAGATCTTGGAGTAGAATCTGCAGTGGACGATTTTGATATAAGTGACGCCAATTACTGTGTTCATTCAACAGCAAGATTAGATCTTTAATCTTGTCCACAGACCGTCTATCGATTTGTAAGTAGATTCATTTCTATGTTTCTGCTTTATTAGATTCGAATCTGCTATGCATGTTTTTTCTGTTAGACTGTTATAAACATGCATGTGACGTAAAAATATGATTTGCAGGAACATGGATTAATGGACAACCAAATGATCCTGCGGTGGTTTAATTCGAAAAAACCCCAACACTTCATGCATGCGACGTGCATGTGCATGCTTGTTCTTCATCTTCTCTTCTTCAAACCTTGATCTCCAATCTTTAATTGTTAACAAAGTAATAATTTTTGGGCTGCTCTCAACTCCTTTGTCATCTTCGAACTTCTTACATGCAAATGCTTGGAAATATCATTGCCATTGTATTGCTCGAAGTCGTGTAATTGGGCCATGTATTTGCAGCTCCGGGTTAAGTTCTTTAAGGCTTGTCATGGACGTATCAATTAATTAATTAAATCTATTAAGGGTTCTTGCGGGTTGTTAATTAATAAGATTTTAGATAATAATGGTTCTTTCGTTCAATGATTCGTAAGAAGGAAAAAAGAATATATCAGGGGTTCCGGTATTCTATAATTGATTTATAAGAATTGTGAATTAAAATCAATGCACCGATGAACGATATGATCATATCTCTTTTTATTTACAATCTCATCCGGTTTTTATTAATCTGATTTGTCTCCTCTGTTTTGTTTCATTAGTTAATTAAACTCTCTGAAAACCTCAAAAGTTACCTTTGAAAGAAGAATACACTGTTCCCTGTGGATTCGACCAGTATTTTCCACCTACTACACCCTTGTTGGGCATTTGGAAGAGCAGTTATTTTGAGCACGTGACGGCCGCATATCAGCCACTATCAATAATCATAGAACACATCTTATCCTTGATCGTTGCACAGGTGTAGAAGATATTCTCCCGCTGATGATCGTGTTCCTCAGTTCGATTGATGTTTAGACTCCAGATTATCACAAGGTTGACAATTGGCGCATCCGCGTTAACCTCCTCTGGCTCAGCATCATCGATCTGTGCTCCTTCATTAGTGGCATCGCCTGTTGGCTGCTCTAACTCATCCTCACTGGCTGACTCGAGTTCATTTTATTCTGAAAGGAATAGAACTCATCGGTTTGGATATTGGGCTTGAAAATGGCCCCATCCTTGGCATTTGTAACACTGGATGACACAAGCTCATGTAGGGGCTGCTGTAGGAGGCGGTGCTGACTGGTTGGGCCATCTATATGGCAGCCTGGACTGTGTAGACAGCATAGACTTGGGTCTACGACTTGTCTATGGTGCAGTGAAATCAAAACATCGAACGGGCTGTTCTGGAGGACCTTTCAAACGTGTAGCTTCAGTTAGCATTGAACTGGATGCATTGTGGCTCCAAAGCTGTCGTGTAGGGGCTGCATTGTGCATTGATCATCGTCGGCCATCTCTCAGCTGTCATTCAATGATTGACGCATAGTGCACCATCTGCTTGATGCTTGAGAAATCTCTCAGTTCGACCTCACAGGCTGTATCCAGATTCATGCCCTCGATATACTGGATAATAGTGGCATCGAGTGTCTCCTCCTTTCCAACTCAATTTAATGTTGTCTCGAATTTCTTGTGATACTCCTCAATCGAGTGGGTGCCTTGTTTAATTCGATTCAACTTCTTCTCAAGCTCCCGCTCATAGTGCACTGGTATAAAATTTCCTCACATGACATCTTTCATTTCTTACCATGTATCGATAGGAGGATATTTATCATGGCGCCTCTTTTCTTGTTGATTCTCCCACCAGATGGCGGCTTACCCCTTAAATTCAAGGGATGCGAGTTGTACCTTTTTCAGTTCAGGGAAATCATAACATTCGAAAATGTTGTTGACTTTCCTCTCCCAATTAAGGTACATATCAGGATCATGTAATCCCTCAAACTCCAGGATGGTGGTCTTGATGTTGTTCTCTATAGAGTCGGCATTTTTAAATCTTGGCCTTTCAACGCGGAATGCACGTCGATATGGTGCTCAGGGTTGATCTTGGTGATTTTTCCTTTTTTGTGGTATGAAATCAGCTTCGTACTCACTAGCTGCATCAGACTCGTGTCCTGCATCCTCTTCTGCGTGTGCTTGAGGCTCAGGTTGCCTCACTGCGGCTCTTTGAGATTGATCTTGCTTTGGTGCGCCTCCTTGAGGCTTGACTGGTCTCTCTGCAGCTCCTTGGATAACTTGGGACTCGATCGGCCGAGTCTGAAGCTGTGCAAGCTACTCTGTTAACTTGGTTAATTGGCTACTAAGTTCATCCTTCAGTAGGCGATTCTGACACTCAAAATATTGAGCCATAGCATCAAAGTGATACTTAGCGTCCCACACTATATGAGATGAGTATGACGGATCTTCTAGGGTATTTGGTGACTTCAGGTCATCGTGGGGTAGAATAGACGACTCTGGTTTGGTACCTTTCTTCATAGTACCTGCAAAACAAACAAACGTGAAAGAAACAAGGATTGGACCTCACAACCTCACGATCTCTCATTTGTTTTCACTCAGATTTTTCCCCTCGTGCATGTCACTCAAGATAAGTGCTCGTGTGTGTGGTGGTGATGGTGGTGTTGATCGAATTCAAGTGTCTTTGATCAGCTCCTCTCGGTCTTCTCGTAAGCTCAATTTAGTAGGTCAAGAACCATGGTGGATGCTGTATTAAATGAAGTATGGAATTAGTAAGATGGTGTATATGAACCGGCTGTTCGGTATAGGTAGACCAGCTGGAATGGGTGTATATAGTTGGTGTATGGTGTAGGGTGCATTTCGTGTACGGGTGTATGGGCCGGATGGTGTACGGATGGTGTATGGTGCACACAGTGGTGTAGGATGATTTAGGGCAGAAGTTCAATCCCCTTGATGGTGATAGGGTCGAAAATATGGGCTATGGAAAAGGATAAAGGTGGTGGAGAAAGATTAGAGTGAAAGGAAACTAGATAAGGATAGAACAAGAATAGATAACGTAGTATCTATTTGGATATGCTTCACCTAGATGGACACAATCTAAATAGTCTAAGATATCTATTATCGAATGAAAGAGTCTAAAATAACTAGAGTAGAACAAGGAAATGAAATAAATAATGCATTTTTTTTCACGAAACTTTTATTTTTAACTGCAATACTACTCTAATTCAACTAGAATAGCAACAATAGAACACTAGGAAGATAAACACGAACTGAATCCAAAGAAAAACAAATCAGATCTTTTTTTTAAACTTCGGCGCCTTTTTTTTTGCTTCAGCCGATGGTTTTTTTTATCTTTTTTTTTCAATGAGTATACGTGTTACAACTTGATAGACTAAACGAACAAGATAAACAAAAATAAAATGGACGACCAGACCCGGTATTGAACCACGAACATCAATATGCCGATGTGGCTTTGATACCACTTTTATGATGTGATCCCATGATGAATAAGAACACAACAAGACAAAGCACGCAAGCGACAAGAATGCAACACACGTCGGTAATGTAAAGATTTAATACCAACAATTAAAACATGACTATAACTATCAAAGTAATGTAAAAATTAACGACTATAAGACTCGATGATTATGCTGAATAGACTCGATTAATTAGACTCTTAGATTACTTACAATTATGACACAACTAAATACAACACAATACCAAAATAAACACAAGAAAAGGGACGGCTAGGCAAATTTTGTGATGAACGAATTATGGGCTGAAATAGGCTATGAATTAAGGAGGATTGGAATGATTGTTATGTGAATGAATTATGGAGATGGCTTGGTGAGTTGATGATGATCGGACGATGAGGATAGGATATCGACGGCTGCAGATTTGTTGATGGACGAACGGTGATGATGTGTTGATGTTGAAGTAGGACTTACTCGAACCCCATCATTTGATTGACGAAACGCGATATCTCGAACTACTCCGGATTGGTTAGCACTCCCCCTGGAACTCGATGGCACTAGAAAAAGCTTTGATAGGACTAATGATTTGCTAGATCAATAGAACTTATAATTGGGTGATCAACCAAAGGATCGTGAGACAAAAAGAAATAAAAACTTCAATTTTCAATCAATGTCTAAAGTTTAATGTTCACAATGATCTCCTATTTATAAAATAGGGATCGAAATATTCAAGGCCTTCAAAAGTCTAAGTGGCCGAAAATAAAGAGAGAATCCTAGTATAGTTAGGATTCCTACCTTAATTAAAATTCTGTTTAAGGTAAATCCAAAAATACCAAAAATAAAGATAATAAAAATCTAATCTAAATAAAATAAATCCCAATTAGACTTGGGCCTTCCAATTGGCGAATTGGACCTCCAATATGGGCTGATCCACATGCCATCTTCAAGCTTTAATCCTCTTGGGCTTGATCTTCAATTGTCAACACAGTGACAATTCTCGGGCTGCATTTATCTTCTTGTTCTCCAACTTTGAACTTTCTTCTAATTAATAATTGTAAATATTGTTAAAGCTTCTTAGGTCGATCACTACTTAGAATGATAAGCCCATTTGCATGGTACTACCCTGCATTGAAAACAACTCGGAGATCAGACCCGGATTGATACAAGTGTTGCCAAAGTTCAGTGATCTGCCAGGAGAGAGTGCGCATAAGCACTTGTCCGAATTTGACCTCGTCTGCTCCACCCTGCGTCCGCAAGGTTTTACAGCTGATAATATGAGGTTACTAACTTTCTCTCATACCTTGCAGGGCAGAGCTAGGGATTGGTTATTTGATCTTCCATCTAGGTCGATCACTACTTAGAATGAGCTAGAGGGACAATTCCTACGTAAGTTCTTCCCGGAGTCCCGAGCTGCAAACCTGAGGATGGCAATTAGTAGCATCAAATAGAAGCAGAATGAGAGCTTAGCCGAGTACTGGGAGCGGTTCCAGCAGCTATATCGCAAGTGCCCAGACCACGGGTTCACGGATTATCAACTACTAACCAATTATTTTTACCGTGGCATGTCTACTTTTGACAGGAAGATCGTTGATGCTGCCGGTGGAGGATCTCTCACCAACAAGACACTGGCCGATGCTAAGCAGCTGATAATTGACATGGTTTCTGGAGGTCAACAGTATGAAGATGAAGATGATGATCGCTATAGACCTGTGAAGGGGATTGAGCGAATTGAGAGCTCCAGTGTGAATGAGAAGATCGATGCTCTAACTTCTCTGGTTCGAGGTTAAGCTGTGGCATAGACGCAGAACATCCGCTATGGAGTCTGCTCGGAGAATGGCCATTTCACTGATGCTTGTCCTACCTTGCAAGAGTCTCCAACCGGGCAAACCTACTATGGGTACAGTGATGCACAATACGATGCCCAAAGACGGAGGAATTATGATCCATACTCGAACACATACAACCCAGGCTGGAGGGACCACCCAAATTTCAGCTGGAGACAACCCGATCAAAAGACACCCAGAGTTTTCCCTCAGAGGCCGCCGGCCCGTATGGGCATACTGACAAGCCTGCGCCCAGCATGAGTGAAATTATGAAGTGTCTAGAGCAGAGCAGTGCCCTTGTCAACAGCTTGGCACACAGTCAGGAGGCTTTCCAGCAAGAGACGCAAGCCGCCCTAGGCAGTATGGGCACACAGATCACTCAGCTTTCCACTCAAATGAACAAGATGCAGGCGAATCAAGGCAAACTCCCATCCCAAACTGAAATGAATCCAAGAGCGCATGTTTGCGCTGTCACTTTGAGAAGTGCGGAGGAGTTAACCGAGTTGGAGGCTAAGAAGAAAGAAAAGGGGCCGGAAGGGCATACGGAAAGGCCGAAAAAAGAAGCTGGCGCAAGGAATGAACAATCTGCTACGTCTCTTCCCTCTCAAACCAAGCTGAATCCAAAAGTGAACGTTAGTGCTGTGACCCTTCGCAGTGGAAAAGAGTTGGATGACGTGGAGGCTAAGAAGGAAAAGATCCCGCAGTATGGGCATACTGTACAGACTGAAAACAAATCCAGTCCAGAAGAAGAACAGCCAACTGCCGAGTCTGCCCCTACTGAGGTGAAATCTGAATCTAAAATTTTTAACCCTCTGGTTGCAGTACCTTTTCCATCCAAGTTGATTCGAAATAAGAAAGAGGATGATGAGAAAGAGATCATCGAGCTGTTCAAGAAAGTACTCTTTCATGGGATGACTGAAACTGCTGCAATAACAGATGAAGATGAGGAGAATCGAGATGTCATCATGCAGCTGTACACCACCAATGAATTTCCAACTCGGAACCTGACAGGCCGTATGCCCTTACTGACCAACTCGGAGCCGTTTTTACCATCTTATGTAAAGACCCCAGTGTTGGAGCTGAAAGGGCAAGAAGCAAGGATGGTTGAATTTTTGAGGAAGCATAAAGGTGTGAGGATGGAGACAATTCCTTTCGACAGGGGTAGATCTGCTACCCCTGAAATTGTCTCATGATCGAGTTCTACTTGTGTCAAGCCTCGGACGTTAAATAAGGGTGCTTCTCGGGAGGTAACCCGAGCTTTTCTTGCTTTATTTCATTTTTCTTATTTCAGTTAGTTGCTCACTTGTTCATCAAAAAAAAACATCTAGTCCAGCTTTTTCATGCAGGTACCTCTTCTAGCGCTGCCCCTACCCTTGCCAAGCTCATGGAGCTGTTTGACCATCACCAAGCTGGGCTACTGCACTTGAGCGTCATCTGTATGCCCTTACTGACCGTCTCTCCCCTTGCTTGCGAGTTTGCCCTCTCTATCCCTTTGTTTTTATTCTCTTTCCTTCATTTTGTGTCCGTTTTGTTAGCTCTCTTCCCTGCACAGTGAGAACACTGTGTTGTCTAAGTATGGGGGGGAGGAAGTTTCTGTTTTTGTGTCTGGTTCTTTTCTAATTCGAAAAAAAAAACTTTTGTGTTTTGCTTGTTTTTGTTGAGTATTGGTTGCCTGAGATTGAAATATACAAAGAGAAAGAGTTATAACATGGATTATCTGGGTTTGTTTGATTGATTCTCTTGTGATTGAATTGTGCTAATGCTCGTATGTATTCTTAAACGATGAAATGTGCAACTTGATCAACTTTTGATGAGCTTATAAACGTGAGATTTGAGCCTCTTGAGCATGTCATATATATATAGAAAGCTCAATTTCATTCTTTTGATGAGTGTGTCGGACTTGATGCTGAATTTCTGATTTGCCTTGTTGCCATGGTCATACTGCTTGTGAGTTTTCTTTTGCATGAAAATGATAAAGGCATATAGGACTAACCATTGCTTTGGCATGAATAAATTATCCATACCTCACACTATCCCTTAGTGAGCTCATTTGTGCCTGAATCCTTTCTTTCTTGATTAATAGCCACTAAATGATTAAGCCTTAGCCCTTTTTGGCCTGCTCTTGTCCCTTGAAAGCATGTGAGTTATATTGGATTGTGTTGAAATGAGTTCAAAGTTTACTTGAAAGAATAGTTGGTGCTGGAAAATAAAGAAAACTTGTGAAAAACTCCTATCCTATTACTAGAAAAAAAAAGAGAGAGAGAAAGAAGCAAAGCTTCAGAAAAAAAATGGTTCGTATGCCCATACTGAAGTAGGAAGGACATGGAGGAAAGAAGGGGTTGTACTTAGTTAATTTTTCTTTTGGTGCCCTGTACTGTTGAAGATTAGCACACAACTTGGGAAATATTGCAATATCTGAAGAAGTAGATGAAGAACTCTGTGATCGAGTTATAATATGCTTACATGTGTTTCACTTATTTGAGCCATTTTATCCAAATTATCCTACCTAAGCACCCTAGCCCCATTACAACCCATTTTAAAGACCTTTTGATTTGTGCATAGTTCTTACTTTCTTGGTAGTGGTTTTGACATATGAGCAAATTTATGTTTGAAGGCATCAAATCACGACTTGTGTGAATTAAACAAATCTGCCCTTATCTACTTTTGAGAGAAATTGAGTGAACCTTGGTGAGGCAGGATCGAGTTGCACGTTTTTGACTTGAATGAATAGCATGTGTACTGTTTCATGAAATAAGAGAAGGGTTAGTGGATTGTGGTTGGTTATGTTGTAATTCTGACTCCGAGTGTTTTCAGTTTAGGGCAGCCGATGCTTTTTCTGTTTTCATTTTAGAGTCTATTCTTTGTTTAGATATGCTCGAGGATGGCATTGTTTAAGTGTGGGGGGATTTGATCGGGCCAATTCTACTTAATATTTTGGGCCATTTTGGTATGATTTAATTGTGTTGATTGCCGTGTTATGATGTTGTTTTGGGAGAATGTTATGCCTTGAGGGTTTTGCAGGTAATCTACACAAAGTTAGGGAAAATGGCATGCTTTTGGTGAGAAAATTGGCTGTGCAAGGAAAGCTGAAATTGGAAGATCTGGAAAATCATGCCGTATGGGCATACGGCAGGATAACATGGCCGAGAACCTGAAGACTGGGCCTGAGCGCGCGGATTTGGGCTGGAGTGCGGAATTTACTGAAGCCCAAGGCCTGGACGCGCCTCACAGCTGCTCCACCGCCTCAAGAGTCCCTCTTTTGCTAATTACCTAGTTGGGATTAGATTAGGATGTTAATTTCCATGTGGATACTATCTTAATTAAGGATATTATATATAGATTAGGATTTATCTCTAATACCATTCATTCACGATTTCACACAAGAACACAGAGCAGGGAGACGTTTTCTCTGGAGCAGAATATTCATCTTCTTCGATATTTCATGGTGCTCGTTTCTTTAATATTTTTGCTATTCGATTTTTATATGTGTTCAAGCTAAATTCTTCTTATTCCGGAAACAACTAACGAAGCCCTGGCCTAGCTAAACTGTGAGATCTAATTGATCTTTCTCATTTAATTAATTGCATGCATTTGTTATTCTCTGTATTTCGAGTCGTTAATTGTTTTGATATTGCAGAACCAGGGAGAATAGCAATCTTAATTCACGGTCCTGCGTCAGAGTCTGTTAATTATGAATCGGGTTCCTCTAGACTTTAAGGCTGTTGGCTCATTAAACCTATAGAGCGTCTCTTACGGTTGTCAGTCGATTAGGGAAATAATTAGTGAAGCATCTTCCTGATTATCGAGAAACTACGGAGGAATTAGGCTGCGTCAGTAAGCATCTTCGGTAGCTATAACTGATTTGTATGTGTTAATTGAATTTATCTTTGCGTCAAGGATCGGTTTAGGTAAGCTAGGGTGGAGTTAATTGGAATCCGAAATATTTCTTCTAATGTTTTAAATCCGTTCATTTTGTTCAATTGTGCATCTCTCTAGTTATTTATTTAATTTCGTTTATTTTGTTAAAATCACAAAAATCCCTTGAAAGTTTGGTCCTACAGATTGGAAGTATAGAGTAATTCTCACTGATCCTTTGGGAGACGATCTCGCTCATCGCTGTACACATGCAGTAAGGGCATACCGACTACTGTCGGGTTATTTATTTTTGGTGTAAAATGACGCACCAGTGCCACTCCGTTTGAGCCGTCACCGTCACTTAATATTGCCTAAATTTAATATTGTAATATTTAAAACTTAATAATCATTCGAATTTCATAGAATAAAATATTGTATCGGATAACTAATACTTATATGCTTACAGTGTTAGTTTTATATATTGGAAATACATGTCTTTGTATACTTTTCTGATGATATGATGATATGGATTGAAAATTATTGCAGTCACTGTTTGCATTTAGATTATTTTATAAAATTGTTTTATGCAATGTTCAATATACTTACATTGTAGATGATATGGTGTGGGGAGACACACGGTAAGATCATATCATTAGAACCTTGTATTATATTAAAGAGCTCACGGCTTAGATGGTCCTGAACACACCATCGGTAAACCTTAGAATAATCTGATAAGTTAGTTTATCTTGACTAACTGATTATTCTAGTACACTTGTGAGTGTATTGAGGAGGATCACGATAGGATACTATTCTCTACTCTGACCTTGATAGTGAGAGAATAAAGATCCACAGAGTTCGGGTTCTAAACTCATGTTTATTGGCGAGCATATGTGTACATTACTTATTGCTTTGACTTATCAATGGATGAGATCCTTTCATGGATCAATAAACTTGATATCTTGGGTAATGATAGTGTATACATGTTGTATCGTGCAATATGCATGAGCACCGTGTCCTGGTGCGCCAGGTTGATGATGTTCTCTTGAGAAAACACAAGTTCATGTTGAAACCCTACAGGTGGAATTTATTCCGTACATGATAAAGCTTGTGTGGTACTACTCAAGGTTCTAAATATTAATTAATTATAGTTGTCAGAGGCTGACATAATTAATTAACGAACATTATATATTAAATACGGGGGATGGCTGAACTAAAGGAGAAAATATATTTGCAAATATGTATTAAATTGATAGGTCAATATTACTTCTTTAGTGTAATAAAAGTAATACATAATTTATTTAATTATATCCTAAGTTTATTGGATATTGGAAATTAAATAAATTAGTGGGCCAATTTAATATTCTTTTAGATCCCTGTTGTAGCCCAAATAGACTGTTAGTGGACTGGATATGGAACTTGAGAAAGAGGCTCAAACCCAGTAGGGTTGGGTGGTGGATTTTCGGCCACCTCCCTATTTAAACATAGGGAGGGTTCAAAAATCACACACACATATATTCAGCCCCTCTTTATCTCTCAAGATATCAACAAATTTCACAACTCTATCAGTAGTATTCAGCCCACTCTGTATCTGATACTCAGTCCGGAAATACAACAGAAGATCTCGGAGTAGAATATAATGGTGTGGACCACCGATTCAGTGGAGAGAAAGGGGCGCCGGTTTCATCTTCATCCAACAGCAAGATTAGATCTCTAATCTTGTCCTCAGACCGTGTACCAATTTGTAAGTAACTCATTTCTATGTGTTCCGCTTTATTAGATTCATTTTGCTCTGCATGTTTATTGTGCTAGACTTGTGATAAACATACATAAAACATAAAAATATGATTTGCATGAATGAAGATGCTATGAAACATAAAAATGTGATAAACTCATTTCTAGTTTTGGGGTCTATGGAATTTGATGATAAATTTATTATGTTTAACTTGGAAGAATTTTTTTATTGAATTCCAAATATGAAATATAGTGTTAATTTTCATTTTTAATAAATTAATTTGGAGAAGATTTTGATGAAAATTAAATTTCAAGATTTATTTTATTAAGGGGGTCAAAAATTATGAATATTGGATTGAGATTTGATGTTATTTTATGTATATCTTGATTTACCTAATTTTAATCTAGATAGATTTGAAAATAGAATTTTAAATCTTGGAATAGTTTGAAGTGGATCAAATTTCTAGATTTATTATTTGGTAAATTTTCGAAATCTATAGTTTAAAATTGGATAAGGTAATTTTTTGATATAGATAAATAATTATCAAAGTCCAATTGTGATAATGATTTAAATTAGAATATAATTTGGAAGAATTTGAAGTGGATCAAATTTTCAAATTTTATCCTTAAGATTTTCGGTCCTTATGTGTTATATTTGGATTAGATTTTTGATTTATATCAAGATATCCCAATATTATTAATTAGGGTGTGTCGAAAATATTAAATAAATTTGGTGGATAATTTTAATTAATTTCCAGATTTATTTTGGGTCATTTTCGAAAAGCATAAGATTTAAATTGGTGGATAATTATTTTATTTTTCAATTTTTATCTTGTGGATAATTTCGAATTTATTAATTTTATTTAATTGGAATATTCAAAAATTAAAATTCATGCAAAGATATCATATGTTATTTTATGTGTATTATATAAATATGATTGTTGGATATGTAGACTGTGTTTGTTTGCAGATTTACCAACTATCATGGTTCCATTTATTTATGTGATGATGTTTATGTTGAATGAATGATTGGCCGTATGCCGGTTTGGCTACGTGAATTTTAATCCATGAGAAAATCCATGGATTAGGTCTAGATTTTATGTTATGTTGTTTTAATGTAATAGAAATAAAACCGTTAGACCAAGTTTTTGAGTTGTAATTTTTATTCTAGAAATAGTAGATTTTTCCTTTTGGAATAGATAGTCTGTATTGAATAAAGATCGGAGATCAACTCAAAGAAGGAAAGTAGTACAGCACTAAGGAGGAAGGTTCACCGATTCACGTCCCGAAACCCTAATTAGAGCTAGGGTTCCGGCGAGGAGCGGTGAAGAGGGGCACGGCCAAGCCCTATTCCGGAGCTGACTTTTCTGTTTTATCTCATCAATCAACATAAGATATAAGCCATGATAGTTGGAATATTACTGTTGCTTATTATGTTGTTGTGAAGCATGCAATGTATGTTTATCATTTTATGTGATGTTTGCATGTTCTTAAATGGGATAAAATTAAACCTCAAGCATAAATAACTAAGTGGGAGAGATTCATACCAAAGTATGTAGAAATCTCATACGGTCTCTATTAAATCTGATTTAATTGAGAAGTGATGGGCATGCGCGTTGACATTGGTCTTCCTCCATATCGGATGTGTCATATCATAGATTTCTCTAGAAATTAAATCTCCTAAAAGGATAGCTGTAGGACACTATTAGAACTAACTGACTCCTCCATCTGGAGCAGTTAAATTTGAAATAGTGATCTTGGTGCGAAGATAATGGTGTTCACACGATCGTGGCTTATCAGTTAGATGATTACATGGCCGTGTTTATTATTCGGCTATTAATTTGCTTGTTATAAGAAAATTCAACTGGAGGCAAATTAAAAGTTTAATAACGTATTTAAAAATGGATTTTATAAACGTCCACACTATCGTGGCTTATAGGAAACGTTTTTAAAGTGTTGGTGGAAAAGTATATAATTTTAATGTGGTTTTCGATTATATACTATTTATCCTAAAGTTTGTGACTGTACTGCATGTTTTAAATTTCAGTTATTCCATATCATCAATGGCACTCTCCAATCTGTCCTCAATCCTCAAAGAAAACAAACTCGTAGGTGAAAATTACAATGATTAGATTCGTAACCTTAACCTCCTTCTAGTTGCTGAGGGACACAATGTTGGTCCCGGGCGAGTCGATATCAGTTTAGAGGGGGGTGAATAAACTGATTAAAAACTTTTACTTCAAATTGCGGAATAATTAGGGCCCTTGACTCACTTAGTGACTTATCTATGCACAATGTGGTTGTGCTCTTTTGACAGCTTGAGTGCGGATTGTGTGAGCTTGTGTACAGTTCATAAATATGCAAGTAATCAAAACAGTACAGCACACAAATGATTTATAGAGGTTCGAAGTCTCAAACTTCTACGTCCCCTCTTTCTTCCGCAGAAGGGCAACTTCACTATATAACTTGAGTTTCTTTACAAATTACACAATGAAGGATAGTTGGCTGAACCTGGTAACTGCTCGCTACCTCAGCGGGTCGACGGCTCACACTTGAAGTCCCTAACAGCTCGCTAGGAAGGTAGGTGCTATTGACGTCTTTACAAGATTTTAGATCTCTTTCGATCTTCAAGAGGTTAGTCTTGAACAAGGGGTATCAACTGATGTGCTCCTTCAATTGAGCTGGATAGTTGATCGTTGTATTGCTGAAACTGAGAAGGTTGCCCTGGCTGGTTTATCAACTGCTGGCTGAATGTTTTGACTCTGTGAATTCTTCTTCTCAGTTGGACTCTCGCAGTTTTTAGCAAATGCTGAACTTGAGCTATGTGGGAGGGAGAAAGAAAGCTCTGCTTGAATGAAGGCTTCAAGAATAAGTATTGCGAAAAGTCTCGGAGGCAAGAGTGTTTAAAACTTTGATTCACTCGTCTTTTATAGAGGAGTGATTTTATGACCGTTGAGTTCCATTGATCGGTGGCTCTATTGGTTCATCAATGGCAGATGGTCTTTATTGATCACTGGAGCTTTTGATTGAAGTAGCCATTGCTTTGCCAATCAATCTCCATTGGATATTTAATTCCAGGATCTCCGTTGAAGCATTTATTCCAAGATTCATCGGTTGGGCAATAACTCCAGGGTTCTCTGGCTGGTAGTTCTGAGCCTCAGTTTTAGCAACTTTGAGTTCCAGTTGGCAGTTCTGAACTTGTCTGTTCAGTTCGGCTATTACTCCAGCTGGCAGTTCTAAGCTTGTCTGCTCAGTTTGGTTGTTACTCCAGTTGGCAGTTTTGAGCTTGTTCGCTCAGTTTGGTTGTTACTCCAGTTGGCAGTTCTGAACTTGTCTGCTCAGTTCGGTTGTTACTCCAATTGGCAGTTCTGAACTTGTCTGCTCAGTTCGGTTGTTGCTCCAGCTGGCAGTACTGAGCTTGTTTGCTCAGTTTGGTTGTTACTCCAGTTGGCATGATCTCAAGTTTTTTAGCTAGCTTGTCAGTTTGACTAATCATTCTCAAGCTTTCTTGTCAGCTTGACTATTCACAAGCTGTTGACTAGCTTGTCAGTTTGACTGCTTTCTCTTGAGCTTTCTTGTCAGCTTGACTAATCACAAGCTGGCTGACTTCAGTTCTGACCTTTAGCTGGTTTGTCTATTCACTTCAGTTTAGCCATCAGTTGGATACTTCTAGTCTTTCAGTTTAAACTGATCTCGTATCAGTTTCTTCAGTCTAGTCGATTCTTTTCTCCCTCAGCTCAGCTGACTTAGCTGTCAGTTTGTTTCGACTGGTTCATCTCTTCGAATCCTCAGTTGAATTGAGTTCTGACTGGTTGGCATATCCTCCCAGCTGGTAGACCATACTCCAGTTTGGTTGACTTCAGCTTTGATTGAGTTCCTCTTTGATGCTCTGGATTGGTCAGCTCAGATGTACAGCTTGAATTTTAGTCAGTTTTTCATAAATAGTTTTGACATCTCATCAAAACCTTATCTAGAGGTTCCTTGATAGTTTTTCCTAACAATTTCTCCCTTTTTGATGATGTCAAAACCTTGTCAATGATGATAGAAAAAATGCAAATGTTCGTTTAATAGACATGCTTTAGTTTGCTTAGGCAAATTCTTGAAATCAGAGCACGTTAGAGCATGAAATTCAAGTATCAGAGTATTCAAAATCCAAGTATCAGAGCATTCAAGGCATACTTTCATTTTGGGCATGCTTTTATTTTATTAGAGCATGATTATCTAAATATCAGAGCAAAGCTTATATGCATGGTTATCAGAGTATCAACGAATGTTTATAAGCATGATCAAGGCTTGATATGTAGTTTAAGCATGATATTTGAATAATTGAAGTATGTATTATATATTCAATCAAAGCATATTATATCAGCTTTCGATTCTCAATAGTAGTTAAAACTACTAATTTACTTCCTTAGCTGCTCCTTCTCTTCCTGCTTGATTCTCATCTTTCTTGGACTCTTTGTGTTCTCTAAGCTTCCCCCTGAAGTTGAGCTTCCCCCTCATGATGTATTTCTCTTTGGATCTGATCCCAAAGAGTTAAGTTTTCATCATCATACTTTCCAGCTTCCCCCTTTTTGGCATCATCCAAAAGCTGGGGTGGATCGCATGATGGTATTGATAGGTTTGGTAAGAAGGTGAAGGCAGTTGCCAAATTGTCATCATGGACTGAGGGAACTGAAGAAATGGGCATGGGCGAGGAGAACCATGCATAGACCTCTTCAGTTGTCATGAATTGACCACGATGAGTGGTGAGAGAGACTTCTTGCTCTCTGAAGTCCATGGAGGCCAAGCTCGTGAAGATCTCATTGGGTGAAGCGATTGGTAGATCATCGAGGAATGGGGTGCAAGAAGAGTTGGCTGGTTCGTTGTCGGGAAGAGGAGCGTCGGCTGGTATACTGAGCTGGATTCGTTTGATCATCGAATCCATTATCTTCGAGAGCGTTGGCGGTGAGCAGAGTGGATGATTCATCTAATGTTTACTCCATTTTCCTTCATTGATCTAGAAGAGGGATCCACGAGTGTGGATGAGGTGGAACATTATGGCCTCATCGAGTTGGAATCGCCAGATATGGTACTGGAGGTACCGTTTCAGTTGCTCGAATAAGGAGGGATTGGTGCCCTGAATGAGACCGAAGCAGCTTCTTAGCTGATGGTCTAGAACTGCCTCAAACTCAACCTCAGTTGAGTCGCGATGGACTAATGTTAGAGGTTGTGAGTTGGCTGGTATTGTAAACTGATCACTCAGTCTAGAGAGGGGCTCATTCTCAATCATCAGCTGCCTTTCTTCTGAGGAGCTGGCATGGGCGACCACCGGTTGCTTTCCACGACTTGAGTCGGGAGTTCCTGGTTGGCGGGATCTCTTCAGGATCGGATGGCAATAGATGGTCGGGAGCATATCCCTTCGTCTGATCAGTTTACCAGTTGGAATGATCTCATCAAACTGGCTTAGAATGATGTGGCTTATGCGACCCATAAACCCAACATTCTCTCGGAACGAGCCAGTTGATGGATCATATTCTGCTCGCTAGACATTTGCTCGTAGTTGAGCAAGAATAAAGGAGGCCCAGTCGGCTTTACACCCGAAGTATAGAGCGGCCATTAGATGGGCTTTGAGTTCCGAGAATTGGATTGTCTGAAAGTTCCCATGCAGGATATGGCCAGTGATATACAGGAGTTGGATGATCTCGCTGGGCAGGCTTTCCTTCAGCCTATGTGAGCAGTTATGATGGTGCACGTGAGGATGTTTCCAAAGACCCCACAGTGCATATTTGAACGGTAGTTCCAGTTCCATCACGTCTGGGCCTTCGCCGGGAAGGAGAGTGTAGACATCATTATGTCTTTTGTCACCGTGATTACTTTGTTCTGGACGGTTGAGATGATGTTGTTGTCGGAGATGGTTGCGTTGTGGTAGAACTCCGCAACATGGGAAGGTATATTCTTGACTGGCATGATTGTCAAGAATGGCAGCAATCCAGTCTCCTCCAATGGCCGATAAATTCTTTGAAAGTTGTCTGGGCCAAGACGTGCGTTAAGAAGCTCTAGATTAAGAGTCTTATCTTTCTTCATTTTGTTCATGAGCGAGTTGACATCTACCATCTGAAATGAAGGCTTCATTTCTGCAAAGAGATGGTGTTGTTAGACATGCAAGTGTGTTGAGAGAGAGAGAGTTTGCAGGTGATCAAAGCAAGGATGAGAGAGAGTTTGCAGATGATTGGAGACTGCATATTCTTGCATATATATATATATTCAGTTTTGCATGCATTGATCGAGGACACTCGATTGCTTCTCTTAGCTGATCAGCTATCCGATCTGATGGATGATTAGCTGAATTAATGATGCATGCTTCGCAGCCGTTCGATAGTGAAACAACTTTATGATCATGTGGCTGAGATGGAGTTATTTTGAAAATGGGGTAGTTGCTATAAATAGCAATATATTTTCTGCAGATTTTGCTATTTATATCGCATCAGAAAAATATATTTCCCTTTTCTTCTTTGAAGAATTGATTTAATATCGATGCAGAGATATTAATGGCAACTTGTGAGAGAGAACCTTATTTTCAAATTGTAGCCGTTGAATATAATATAAGAAATTTTATAATCACAACGATAATAACTAAGTTATGATAATCATGAGGATTATGAGAAACTTATCCGGAGTCAGTTGGGATACAGTCCAATTGATTGGTTTGACGATTCAGCAGTTGGATGATCAGTTTCATCATGTTTTCAGTCATCGCTGATGAGCTGACTGAAGCTCTAACTGATCTGAACTGATCAGTTCGTTTGGTCAGCTGCTTCACTTTCTTGAGTAAGTTTCCTCTTTTTGAAAGGCCGAGCTGGACAAGTTCCACTGCTTCCTTTCGAGCAGTTTGATCGCTTTGACATTGATACAGATCCAGTTCTATTCTTTGGCAGTGCGGGCCTTGCTGTCTTCCGGGCTTGGTGGAACTGCTGAATAGCAACTGATGAGTTTTTCATCCTTTGGTTGAAGGATTGTGAAGTTCCCTTTGGCGACGATCTGAACTGATCTTTTTTCATAATCAACTGCACGCCTTTTGAGTTGGATATGAGTAGGGGAGTGACATAGCTCTTGGATAGGAGACTTGGTGATGTGGCAGTATCCTCATCATCATTGTTGCTCTCATCATGCCTTGTATTCTTCTGAGGAGCCACGACTTCAGTATGTGATAGATGTGGTTTTATCCTCTCTGGGGCAGTTGGAGTTCATCGTGGTGGCTCAGCTGACTGGCTTGATAAATTATCAAAGTTCAGTGTTCGGCAAAGCGAGCCAGTTGGGCAGTTGACTGATTGATTTGCAACCACAGCTCCTTGAGGCATGATGCTGGTTTTGAATTCAGCTAACAAGGCGGTTGGTGGAATTTTGTTGACAAACCAGTGATTCATGATGTACTGGACTTGTACAATGGTTGGCGGGAATGGATTTGACGATCCTATCCATTTAATGCTCCAAGTTTCTTCACGTTGCCAGTAGCTCAAGCCATGAAAGACATTTAGCAGAAAATAAGACTGGATGGACATGGAATGTCTCCAGTTATACCAATAGAAATATCAGTGGAGTTGTTTGAACAACTCTTGGTCATGTTGTGCAACAAAAGCAAAGTGTGTGAGAAGGAGATTAGTCGCTTCCTTTTGTGCGCTTTTGACTGTATATTCACCACTATAGAAAGTGCGAATATTTTCTTCAGTCAGCTGGAGAGGAGGGCATGTGCTTCTGAAATAGTCCGCTCCATAGTTTGGATGAGGGATTCCAATGAATGGAATAAGCTCATCTGGATCAGAGCAAACCTGGAAGTCAATTGGCGATCCGTTCTTTAATTTTGGACAATGAACGACGTTGGCAGTTGAGTTGCTCGAAGTATTGTTGCTTGTCTTTGCCTTGGCTTTTCTTTTCTTTCTTAGTGACTGAAGATGGGCAGTTCCCTTCTTAGGAATCCAATCAGAGATGAGAACGGGTAGTGCTTCAGCACTTGGGAGCTTCAGCAGGTCTTCAAGCATTTTGCTCATTCTTAGAACAAGTCCTACCTTGGACTCAAATTTACCAGATTTCTTTGAGTCAGAGGCCTTGATGACTTGATGCTTGAATTGTTGGAAAACGAATTCTGCCCAGTTTGTTTGTCGCCCTTCAGCAAGGTGAATCATGACTTTGTATCTCTCTTGGGTGAGTTCACTCAGGCTTACAATGGCCCCGAACATCATCTTGTTTATTATATCGAGTAGGACGCCATACTCGGGCTTCAGATCAGTTTTAGCTGTCGTAAAACTGAATTGCTTGTTGTAGGTGGAAGCTTTCCATTCTCTCCAGTATAATTCTGCAGATTCCTTTAGTTCTTGAATGGATAAACCTTCTTGAGGAAGCTCGAACACTTCTGCAATTATTCTTTCAGTGATTTCGAGTAGCCGTCCTTGAATCACTGATGATACTGTCTTTCCATCTGCAGACAATGTTGCTTGAAGCAAAAATTCACTCACTAAATTTTGTCTAAAGAAATTTGGTGGTGTTTCCAGGTACTGAAGAATTCCTGTCTTGTGAAGATTTGACAGAAGGATTGGATTGTTCGATTCATTTAGAATCATTTGAAATTTCTTCCTATCAAGGAATTTGTCTCTCATAAGTTGCTCTTTGAAGGAATTTAGAGATCTGGATAATTCGGCCATCTTTGGGATTGGCTGAGATTTTGAGGAATTTCAAGAGCTTTGAGAGAGAGAATTGTTGAGAGCGAAGGAGGAGTATTTCTAAGAGGCTTGAAAGAGAGGGCTTTTTATGAGTGTTTGGGCAGGCTCATAGATCTAATGGTTGGAATGAGACTAGCCTCTGGCCTCTTTTGGTCGTTGGCATTTAATAACTTTGAGACGTGTCATTGTTTTGCAACGGTCAAAATATTTAAATAAATGCGAAGTTCGACATTTATTTGAAAATAAAAAGATAATATTTTTATATATCAAAAATAAATAATGACAAACTGAATTACAAGAAGTAGACTAAGGGCTTTCTAATCAGTTTGAACTTGATCAGCCACTAGTCCTTCTTGTGATCAGTTTTCCTCCTCTTGGCAAGCGGTTCTGTGACGTCACCTTCCTCATCTTTATCGCTGCTTGATGACTCAGTTTCAGCTGACTGGAGTCTTGGATGACCTTGCAACTGCTGGATTTGCTCCATGTGCAGTTTAACCTGTTGCTGCAGGCTGTGGATCAGTTCCACAGAGTAAGCAGGGAGCTGAACTGTAGAACTGCTTGGTTGAGCATTGAACTGAAATGCTCTTGAGTCAGCTTCTTCGCCTACTTCAGTTCCAATCAGTTCCTCACAAGGAACTGTATGGGTTAGCTCGTCCGTCTCCATGATGATGGTCTCATCATAACTTGACTCTGATGAAATCCCCGGTGCAGCATCTTGAGCAGCAGCTTGAAGAGCTCTTTGAATTAGATCAAAGTACACAGTTATTGCTAGTGTACCTTGATAGGCAGGTTGATCATTGACTTGAGCTGTCTGTTCAGCTGGCTAATCAGACTCAGCTGTCCCTGGAGTTGACTCTTGGGGAGGAGCAGTTTCGGGTTCAGTTGGCTCCTCAACCAATCGAGCCTTTTCAGCTGACTTCTCTGACTCTTCATCACTTGGAAGAACTGGTGGAATAGGAGATTTGAGCATTTCTTCGAACTCCAGATCACTGGCAGTTCGCTCATCAACTGCTTGCACCTCTGGAGAATCATCAAGGAGATTGATGATGATGTCATTTGGTCGAGGGGATTCTTCGAAAGTTAACTGCCTAGCAACAGATGCTATGACAGTTTGCCTTGAGCTGTAAACTTCCGCAGTTTCAGCACCTTGTTGACTGCTCTGGGCTTCTCTGTTGAACAGAGTCTGTCCCTGCTGATGCTGTTGTTGTCTGAGTTCCCTAAGCAACCAATGCTGTTGAACTTGGGGATTCTTCCAATGTTGCTGTTCAGCCTCAGTTTGTAGAGGTGGCAGTCGGATGTTGGCCCAGATGAGTAGATCATTCATCACTTTCATCAATATTTGTTGTTCTGGGTGAGAGTGGTTCCTTCGAATGGCAAGCATTCTCTTCAG
This sequence comes from Perilla frutescens, assembly GCA_026008535.1. NCBI lineage: Eukaryota > Viridiplantae > Streptophyta > Magnoliopsida > Lamiales > Lamiaceae > Perilla > Perilla frutescens. The sequence goes on from BRKX01000005.1 coordinate 24,450,154, forward strand.
TGTGATAACTGGATTTTGTTCAGGAGTCTCTTGTCCAGCCCATTGCATGCTCCATCTCTCTTCTCTTCTCCAGAAGCTCATCCCATGAAGGGTGTTTAGGAGAAAGTGGGCTTCAGAGTTGAAGCAGTGTCTCCATAGGTACCAGTATACGTACCTTGAGAGAGCTTTATACAGAGTAGCCATGCCAATCACATCTTCAACAATGTTTTCAGCAATGAACTTGGTCACTTGTTCATCAGCCCAGCTCTTGATGACTTCAGCTTTTGATAGAGCTTTTATATTCTCTTCAGTCTCTGCCATCGGGGGGCACGCAGTTCTGAAGAAGTCAGCTCCTGTGTCCCATGGTGGAACTCCCCTGAGAGGCACAATGTCATCTCCTTTAACTGGTGCCATATCAAACACCTTGATGTTAAAAGGAGGTAGTTTTGGAGGGGGTGGAGGCCCTGATTGCTTCTTCTTCCCTTTTGGTTGAGATGCTGCGGGCTTCTTCTTTGATCTGCCAGTTCCTTCCTTGGCTTGAACTGGCCTGGTAGAGGTCTCTTCTTCAGGTGAATCAACCGTTGATCCACATCGAACTTGTCGCAGAAGCTTGACTCTGATTGTGGTTCCCAACATTTGGCTTATTGGGACATTGTCTTCTGAGTCAGAGTCCTCTTGATGTATCTCTGTAGCGATCTCTTTGTCTTTTCTCTTAGCAGATTCCTCTGCTTTCTTTGAGGGGGCATCAGTTTGGCGACTGCTTTTGATGCTTATGGACTTTGAAGCTGGTTGTCTTCTGCCAGTTGAGGGTATGAAATCCAGCTTATCAATCATCAACGTGTCAGTTTCTTCTGCCATGGAGTTAAGTGTGCTCTCCAGTATGCTGTTGATCCTGCAGGCATAGCACATCTTCTGATGGAACTCAGTTTCTTTCCAATGTTTTTCAACAACATCGACATACTTCTTGATTTGTTCAAAGAAGTACTGAGCCCAGTTTACTCTGACGCTTCTGGTGATTGCTTCACAGGCTTTATATTTGTGCTCTGACATCTCTGAGTGACTCCCAGTTGTGCCAACAATCATTCTAGCTGCAACTGATGCTAGAATTCTGTATTCTTCTTGGAAGCAGGACATGAGTGTACTGCTTTTGTAGGGATCTTCGCAGTTCGCTCTCTTCCAGAGATGGTAGGCCTGTTCTTGATCCATTTCCATGTCTTGCAATCTTATCCCATCAGTGGGCAGTTGAAATATCCTTTCAAGCAGTTCTGGAGTTATTATCAGTTCAACTCCACGAACTTCAGTTATGATCCTGTCGTCGTATCCTTTTGAGTTCAAATAGAACTCAACTACTGCTTCAGGATAGATCTTTGATTGATAGACTTCAGTGAATTGCTTTAGTCCTGACTTATCGATCTTTGAGATCAATGAGTTGTAGAGTGGAGAATTTGAGCATTTTTCTCTGTATGCAATTTGATCTAGGAACTTATCTCTGTATAGATTCACTTGGAATTTTCTTGAGGATTCACCAGTTCTTCTGAAGTTGAACTTTCGTCGAATAGTTGGTGCGCTCCTTTCAGCCATGGAGTTTTTAGTGAAGTTTGACGAATGATTTGGAGAAACAAATAAATTCGTTTTGACTGTATTTGGGACTGGATCTTTAACTTTCTTAACTATTTTTGCAGAGCAGTTTGAGAAAATGAAGGAAGAGAAAGGCTTTAATTCTTTACTGAGTTTTGGATCGGTAAAAGTGAAATTAGAATTCAGCCATCCTTTTTATAGGAGGAGATGGGGTTCATCCAACGGTTGGGATGTTTCGTATGCCTTGATTTCAACGGTCGGATTAATTCAATAGACACGTAGATTGGCTTTTCAATTCTATCCGTTGGAGATGAATGAAGAGAGAAAGAGAGAGAGAGTTCAACGGTAATATTTGAGTGACACGTGTTTTTACCGTTTCCACTATTTAAAATTTTGAACTTATCTTTTCTCTCTAGCTGTTTCTTCTTGGCTTGAAACTAATTACGTCATGAGTTGGCTTCGACTGTAGCTGATGATCTCCATGTTGATCAGTTCCAACTGAGATATTTTCTCATCAGTTCCTCACTTCCTCAACTGCTTGAACTTTTAATTCAGCTGTTTCTCAGTACAGCTGATCCTTCAGTTCTGCTGCTTTCCTTCAGCTGGTTCTTGAACTGATGTCTCCTTATTGAGTTGAAGCCAGTTCCTTTAATTTCTCCATCAGTTTGATGATTTTGCAGCTGGTATGTTTTGCTTGACTAACAGGATCATTAGTTGAGACCATTTGACCAACTCTGCCTTGCTCCTTTCCTCAGTTTGAGCAAATGAACTGATGATTCAGTTGAGCTGATGAGTTAGGCTGATCAGCTTCTGTTTACTTTCTTTGCACAGCTTCTTGCTTCATTTCAAACTGATAGCTTATGTGTCCAACTGATCAGTTTAACGACTTTTTCAGTTATGAACTACTCATTTGGATGAGTTGAAGCCTTTCGGTTCAGTTCTTCTCTTCAGCTGGAATGGTTTCTTGGCCTTTTTCATCCAGTTGACCATCTTCATCTTTTGATGCTAGCTCAAGTAGCCGTAGTTGTATGCATAGCTCCATAAACCTTGCTTCAGGCAATGGTTTGGTGAAGATGTCAGCTATTTGCTTCTCAGTGTTGACATATTTGATGCATATGTCCTTCTTCTCGATGTGATCTCTGATGAAGTGATGTCTTATGTCAATGTGCTTAGTTCTTGAATGCATAACTGGATTTTGAGATATTGCAATTGCACTATTGTTGTCGCAGAATATAGGTACTTCTTCAGTTTCGACTTTATAGTCCTTCAACTGTTGCTTCATCCAGAGTATCTGAGCACAGCAGCTTCCCGCAGCTACATATTCTGCTTTAGTTGTTGACGTGGCAACTGAGTGCTGCTTCTTGCTAAACCATGATATCAGTTTACTTCCAAGAAACTGACATGTTCCACTGGTGCTTTTTCTGTCGATCTTGCATCCGAATAACCAATTAGACTCAAACTATCATCTCTGGGATACCATAGTCCAAGATTTATGGTTCCTTTGAGGTATTTGATAATCCTCTTTGCTGCTTCAAGATGACTTTTCTTTGGGTTGGCTTGGAACCGTGCGCATAGACCGACTGAATAAGAGATGACTTTTCTTTGGGTTTTTCTTTCTAAAGTGGACTGATCTATCAGTTTGCCTTGGGGACATTCTATGTTGAGCTGGTGGTCCCTGTTGAGCTGAAGGCTTTGAATGAATGGATTGGTTTGAGTGAACTGATGGTCTTGGCTGGAATTTTGGCTTCAGTTGACCTGGTGTTTTTGGTTGGGAGAACTGACTGAATTGTCTGGGCTGAGTTTGAGGATTTCTCAATATTCCTTTGCCCTTAGTTGGGTCGGCTAGCTGATCATGAGTTGATCTGGTGAATCCTTTTAGGGTTCTTTTATCACTGGGTTGAGCAACTGCCTTTCCTTTCTCTAAGGCAGTGAACTTGCTATAGCCTAGTCCTGTGCTACTGGTTCCAGTTCTCTGATGATTTAATATCTCATCTAGAGTTTGAGATCCCTTTTTGAACTTAAGAGTTACTTTTTCTCTCACATGGATCTCTTGCTTGAGTTTTTTATTCTCAGCTTCTAGGTCAGCAGTTCTTAGTTTCAACTTTTCAAATTCCACAAACTGAGACTCAAGGTAATTCATTCTTTCATGATCAATGCTCAGTTTTCTAACTCTATTTCTTAGTTCATCATTTTCATCTTTCAGTTCAACATGCAAGCAGGATATTGAATCTAATTGATTTTCTAGCATTATAAGTTTCATATCAAGTTCATTGCTAGAAACAGTTGCTTCATTAATATGATAGAAGGAGGTTTCAGAATCAGCTGTACTAACCTCTTCATCATTGCCAGCCATGAGGCAAAATAGTTCTTCATCATCTGAGCTGTAGCCGTCAAAATCAATTCCAGATGGATAGTCTGAATCGTCTAGCACGGCATTCTCGTAGTTTGCAACCATTGCTTTCCTTTTGAAGATGCTCCTCCTCACTTTGGCTTTCTTGTCTTCAGGGAGTTCTGGACATTCATATCTGTAATGTCCTTGTTTGTGGCAGTGAAAACATTCTCCTAGATTTCGATTGCCACCCCTGAACGGTTCAGCTGATCGTTTAGCTGGTTGATGAGTTCTCTCATCTTTTGGGATCTCATTAGTTTGAGGTGGAACTGATTGTTTATCCCGGACTCTCTTCAGTTTTTCTAACAACCTGGTAACTGACTGAATTTGATCATTGATGTCTTCAGTCAAGTTTTCTTTCTTTTCGGTTGTTTCTCTTTTTCGTTCGCAGGAAGATCCGCCTTGATTTTCTCTGGCTGGTGAGCTCCTAGGCCGGAAGTTGTTCATTCCTCGAGTGTCTCTAAACCGGTTCCTTTCACCATAAAAGGCTGCATCTTGAGCTGATGATGTTGATGCTTCCTTCTTCCGGTTTAGACTGTACTCATAAGCTTTGAGAGAACCAAACAGTTCTCTGGGAGTGATGCTGTTGAGATTTCTTGATTCTTTTGTAGCTATCACTTTCATATCCCATTCTTCGGTGAGATTGTCCAATATTTTGGAATTCATCTCAGAATTGGGATAACTTCTCCCTAGGTTGGTCATCTCACTGATGATGCCTAGAAATCTGGTTTCAAGGCTTGAGATGGGCTCTTCTGGCTGCATTTTGAAGGATTCATATCTGTCGACTGCTAGCTGGAGCTTGTTTCCTTTGATGGCTTCAGATTCTTGGCATAGATCAGCTAGTAAATCCCATATCTCCTTGGCAGTTGTGCAGTTCTTTGTGTCCTTCATTCTGTCCTCATCTAGAGTTCGAAATAGTGCAGCTTGAGCAACAAACTCTAGATTCTTCAACTTCTTCTCTTCACTGGTGAGAAGATTAGTTGGCTTTGGGATCCTTGCTGGTTGATTGATATCAACTACGTGAGCATCATTGTCCATCATGATGATGATTGGACCATCTTCATTAACTTCCCACATATTCTCATGGATCGAGCAAAGATGCGCCTTTATTCTCCTGCTCCAATTATCATAATTTTCAACTGAAAACAAAGGTAGCTTATGGTTTCCCATAGCTGGAAATGTTAGCACAGATAAGTAGATCTGATTCAGTTGATCTGCAGAAATGGCTGATCCTTAGAATCAACCGCTCTGATACCACTTGTTGGTCCCGGACGAGTTGATATCAGTTTAGAGAGGGGGGGTGAATAAACTGATTAAAAACTTTTACTTCAAATTACGGAATAATTAGGGCCCTTTACTCGCTTAGTGACTTATCTATGCACAATGTGGTTGAGCTCTTTTGACAGCTTGAGTGCGGATTGTGTGAGCTTGTGTACAGTTCATAAATATGCAAGTAATGAAAACAGTATAACACACAAATGATTTATAGAGGTTCGAAGTCTCAAACTTCTACGTCCTCTGTTCCTTCCCTAGAAGGGCAACTTCACTATATAACTTGAGTTTCTTTACAAATTACATAATGAAGGACAGTTGGCTGAACCTGGTAACTGCTCGCTACCTCAGCGGGTCGACAGCTCACACTTGAAGTCCCTAACTGCTAGCTAGGAAGGTAGGTGCTATTGACGTCTTTACAAGATTTTAGATCTCTTTCGATCTTCAAGAGGTTAGTCTTGAACAAGGGGTATCAACTGATGTGCTCCTTCAATTGAGCTGGATAGTCGATCGTTGTATTGCTGTAACTGAGAAGGCTGCCCTGGCTGGTTTATCAACAGCTGGCTGAATGTTTTGACTCTGTGAATTCTTCTTCTCAGTTGGACTCTCGCAGTTTTTAGCAAATGCTGAACTTGAGCTATGTGGGAGGGAGAAAGAAAGCTCTGCTTGAATGAAGGCTTCAAGAATAAGTATTGCGAAAAGTCTCGGAGGCAAGAGTGTTTAAAACTTTGATTCACTCGTCTTTTATAGAGGAGTGATTTTATGACCATTGAGTTCCATTGATCGGTGGCTCTGTTGGTTCATCAATGGAAGATGGTCTTTATTGATCGCTGGAGCTTTTGAATGAAGTAGTCGTTGCTTTGCCAATCAATCTCCATTGGATATTTAATTCCAGGATCTCCGTTGAAACATTTATTCCAAGATTCGTCGGTTGGGCAATAACTCCAGGGTTCTCTGGCTGACAGTTCTGAGCCTCAGTTTTAGCAACTTTGAGTTCCAGTTGGCAGTTCTGAACTTGTCTGTTCAGTTCGGCTACTACTCCAGCTGGCAGTTCAAAGCTTGTCTGCTCAGTTTGGTTGTTACTCCAGTTGGCAGTTCTGAACTTGTCTACTCAGTTCGGCTATTGCTCCAGCTGGCAGTTCTGAGCTTGTCTGCTCAGTTTGGTTGTTACTCTAGTTGGTAGTTCTAACCTTGTCTGCTCAGTTCGGCTATTGCTCCAGCTGGCAGTTCTGAGCTTGTTCGCTCGGTTTGGTTGTTACTCCAGTTGGCAGTTCTGAACTTGTCTGCTCAGTTCAGTTGTTACTCCAATTGGCAGTTCTGAACTTGTCTGCTCAATTCGGCTATTGCGCCAGCTGGTAGTTCTGAGCTTGTTTGCTCAGTTTGGCAAGGTCTCAAGTTTTTTGGCTAGCTTGTCCGTTTGACTAATCATTCTCAAGCTTTCTTGTCTGCTTGACTATTCACAAGCTGTTGACTAGCTTGTCAGTTTGACTGCTTTCTCTTGAGCTTTCTTGTCAGCTTGACAAATCACAAGCTGGCTGACTTCAATTCTGACCTTTAGCTAGTTTGTCTATTCACTTCAGTTTGGCCATCAGTTGGATACTTCCAGTCTTTCAGTTTAAACTGATCTCGTATCAGTTTCTTCAGTCTAGTCGATTCTTTTCTCCCTCAGCTCAGCTGACTTAGCTGTCAGTTTGTTTCGACTGGTTCGTCTCTTCGAATCCTCAGTTGAATTGAGTTCTGACTGGTTGGTGTATCCTCCCAGCTGTAGACCATACTCCAGTTTGGTTGACTTCAGTTTTGATTGAGTTCCTCTTTGATGCTCTGGATTGGTCAGCTCAGATCTACAGCTTGAATTTTAGTCAGTTTTTCATAAATAGTTTTGACATCTCATCAAAACCTTATCTAGAGGTTCCTTAATAGTTTTTCCTACCACATAAGTTCGTACTTGAAGAGATATGTCCTGAGAAGCCAGATGAGGGTTCTGACGAAGCCCAAAATGCTGCATATAATAAGTGGGTTAAGTCTGATGAGATAATGCGCTGTTACATTCTGGCATCCATGTCAAGTGTGTTGCAACATCAGCATCAGCCTATGAAGACCGCTTATGATATCATGTTCAACCTTAAGGAGCTCTTTGGTTATCAAAATCGCTCGGCACGCTATTTAGCAATGAAGAAGTTGATGGATGTGAGAATGGCTGACTCCACACCTATTAGGGATCACGTTCTCACGATAATGGAGTATCTGGTTGAGATCGAGACCTTGGGTGGAGAGCTAGACGCTGATTCTCAAATCAACATCGTTCTTCATAGCTTGTCCTCGAAGTTTGAGTAGTTCAGGCTGAACTTCAACATGATCAAGAAAGATGTTACCTTGACTGAATTGCTCATAGACCTTCAAGCGGCTGAATTGCTCGAAAAGAGTAATCCTGAGGCCCACATAGCTGAGAAAAGGGCGTCTTCTTCTGGTGTGAAAAGGAAGAAGAGATAGGCACCTAAGAAGGCTGCAGATACGGCGCCTAAGGTGAAAAAGCCAAAGGGGAAGATTCTTCCTGAGGAGTTCAAGTTGAAGACTAAGTGCTTCAAGTGCGGCCAACCAGGTCACTAGAAGGCGGTGTGCCCTAACAAGAAGAAGAAGATGTTGGGATTTTTTCGAATTAAACCACCGCAGGATCATTTGGTTGTTCATTAATCCGTGTTCATGCAACTCATAATTTTATGTAACATGCATGTTTATCACAGTCTAATCAAAAAGCATGCAAAGCATATGCGAATCTAATAAAGCGGAAGACATAGAAACAAATCTACTTACAAATCGATAGACGGTCTGTGGACAAGATTAAAGATCTAATCTTGCTGTTGAATGAATACAGGAATGGCGCCACCTAGCTCAAAATTCGACCACCACAATTCTACTCCAAGATCTTCTGTTGTATTCCCGGACTGTATCTAGATTTAGAGTGGGCTAAAATCTACTAGATAGGGTTGTGGAATCTGTGGATAACTTTGAGAGACAAAGAGGGGCTGATTATTATTATTCAAATTTTCGCCCCCCCTTCCCCTATTTATAGGGAAGGGGCCAAATTTTCATGTCCAAACCCTACTGGGTTTGGGCCTCTATCTCAAGTTCAATATCCAATCCACTATCAGTTAATTGGGCTACAACAGGGATCTAGAAGAATATTAAATTGGCCCACTAATTTATTTAATATCCAATATCCAATAAACTTAGGATATAATTAAATAAATTAAGTTTTACTTTTATTCCACTAAAGAAGTAAAACTGACCTACCAATTTAATACATATTTACGAATATGCTTTCTCCTTTAGTCCAGCCATTCCCCGTATTTAAGATATAATGTTCATTAATTAATTATGTCAGCCTCTGACAGCTATAATTAATTAACATCTAAAACCTTGAGTAGTACCACACAAGCTTTATTCATGTACGAAATAAATTCCACCTGCAGGGTTTCAACATGAACTTATGTTTCCTCAAGAGAACATCATCAACCTGGCGCACCAGGACACGGTGCTCATGCATACTACTCGAAACATCATGCATACATTGTTATTACCCAAGATATCGAATTCCATCTACGAAAAGATCTCACCCATTGATAAATCAAAGTAACAAACAATAGACACATATGCTCGCCAATATCACATGAGTTCAGAACCCGAACTCTGTGGATCTTTATTCTCTCAGTAACTGGGTCAGAGACAGAGAATAGTATCCTATCATGATCCTCCTCAATACACTAATGAGTGTACTAGAATAATCAGTTAGTCAAGATAAACTAACTTATCAGATTATTCTACGGTGTACCGATGGTGTGTTCAGGACCATCTAAGCCGTGAGCTATTTAATACATTACAAGGTTCTAATGATATGATCTTACCGTGTGACTCCCCACACCATATCATCTACAATGTAAGTATATGGAACATTGCATAAAACAATTATAGAACATAATCTAAATGCAAACAGTGACTGCAATAACTTTCATTTCATATCATCATATCATCAGAAAAGTATACAAAGACAAGTCTTCCAGTATACAAAACTAACAGAAGAGAGGTATATCTCATACTCTTATTGTAAAAACATGTTTAGCAACTTGTTCTACCTAGTCATGGGTAGTAGATACTGGAGTTACTGATCATATTTACATGTCTTTGCAGGGGTTCCTGGTAAAAAGATAGTTGAGTGAGAATGAGATCACCATCTACATGGGCAATGCTACGAGAGTGGTGGCTGTTGCAGTAGGAGACGTGGTTTTACCTTTTAGTAGTGATAGAACTTTGATTTTGAAAGATTGTCTTTATGTGCCTGGTTTTAAGCGAAACTTAATTTCAGTTTCTAAATTGATTATGGATGAATATTCTGTTTCTTTTGATAACAAAGTAGTTATTTTCAGTGGTAAACATTTTATCTGTTCTAGCACATTGGATGGACACCTATACTTTCTTAAACCAATTGAAAACACTACACAAAGACAACTTCTGAATACATCGATTATTAACCCTAACAAGAGAAAAGAACCTTCAGAACTGAATTAAACCTATCTTTGGCATCTAAGGCTAGGTCACATCAATCTCAAGAGGATACAAAGGCTTGTAAATGATGGACCATTGTCTTCTTTGGTACTGGAATCGTTTCCTTTGTGTGAATCCTGTTTGGAAGGTAAGATGACCAAGCGTTCTTTCTAGTCAAAAGGAAATCGATCCGAAGGGGTATTAGATTTGATTCACTTTGACCTATGTGGCTCTATGTCAGTTCAAGCTCGAGGAGGGTTCGAGTATTTCGTCACTCTGATTGATGATTACTCTAGATACGGATATATCTACCTATTACGTCACAAGTCTGAATGCTTTGAGAAATTCAAAGAGTTTAAGGCGAAAGCGGAGAAACGAATAGGTAGAAGTATCAAGTCACTGCGCTCTGATCATGGTGGCGAGTACCTCTCAAGCTAATTATTAGGAAAAATTATCAAGGAACCTCTAGATAAGGTTTTAATGAGATGTCAAAACTATTTATGAAAAACTGACTAAAATTCAAGATGTAGATCTGAGCTGACCATTCCAGAGTATCAAAGAGGAACTCAATCAAAGCTAAAGTCAACCAAACTGGAGTATGGTCTACCAGCTGGGCGGATACGTCAACTAGTCAAAACTCAATTCAACTGAGGAATCGAAGAGATGAACCAGTCGAAACAAACTGACAGCTAAGTTAGCTGAGCTGAGGGAGAAAAGAATCGACTAGACTGAAGAAACTGATAAGAGATCAGTTTAAACTGAAGAGTGGAAGTATCCAACTGATGGCCAAACTGAAGTGAACAGACAAACCAGCTAAAGCCTGTGAATAGTCAAGCTGACAAGAGAGCTTGAGAATGATTAGTCAAACTGACAAGCTAGCCAAAAAACTTTAGATCAGCCGAACTGGAGGAACAAGCTCAGAACTGCCAGCTGGAGCAATAGCTGAACTGAGCAGACAAGTTCAGAACTGCCAACTGGAGTAACAATCAAACTGAGCAAACAAGCTCAGAACTGCCAGCTTGAGCAATAGCCGAACTGAGCAGACAAGTTCAGAACTGCCAACTGGAGCAACAACCAAACTGAGCAAACAAGATTAGAACTACCTGCTGGAGTAAGAGCCGAACTGAACAGACAAGTTCAGAACTGACAGCCAGAGAACCCTGGAGTTATTGCCCAACCGACGAATCTTGGAATAAATGCTTCAACGGAGATATTGGAATTAAATATCCAATGGAGATCGATTGGCGAAGCAACGACTACTTCAATCAAAAGCTCCAGGGATCAATAAAGACCATCTGCCATTGATGAACCAACAGAGCCACCGATCAATGGAACTCAACGGTCATAAAATCACTCCACTATAAAAGACGAGTGAATCAAAGTTTTAAACACTCTTACCTCCGAGACTTTTAGCAATACTTATTCTTGAAGCCTTCATTCAAGCAGAGATTTCTTTCTCCCTCCCACATAGCTCAAGTTCAGCATTTGCTAAAAACTGCGAGAGTCCAACTGAGAAGAAGAATTCACAGAGTCAAAACATTCAGCCAGCTGTTGATAAACCAGCCAGGGCAGCCTTCTCAGTTTCAGCAATACAACGATCAACTATTCAGCTCAATTGAAGGAGCACATCAGTTGATACCCCTTGTTCAAGACTAACCTCTTAAAGATCGAAAGAGATCTAAAATCTTGTAAAGACGTCAATAGCACCTACCTTCCTAGCGAGCAGTTAGGGACTTTAAGTGTGAGCCGTCGACCCGCTGAGGTAGCGAGCAGTTACCAGGTTCAGCCAACTGTCCTTCATTGTGTAATTTGTAAAGAAACTCAAGTTATATAGTGAAGTTGCCCTTCTGCGGAAGGAAAAGAGGACGTAGAAGTTTGAGACTTCGAACCTCTATAAATCATTTATGTGCTGTACTATTTTGATTACCTACATATTTATGAATTGTACACAAGCTCACATAATCCGCACTCAAGCTGTCAAAAGAGCTCAACCACATTGTGCATAGATGAGTCACTAAGCGAGTCAAGGGCCCTTATTATTCCGTAATTTGAAGTAAAAGTTTTTAATCAGTTTATTCACCCCCCCTCTAAACTGATATCGACTCGCCCGGGACCAACAAGTGGTATCAGAGCGGTTGATTCTAAGGATCAGCCGTTTCTGCAGATCAACTGAATCAGATCTACTTATCTGTGCTAACATTTCTAGCTCTGGGAAACCATAAGCTACCTTTGTTTTCAGTTGAAAATTATGATAATTGGAGCAGGACAATGAAGGCGCATCTTTGCTTAATCCATGAGAATATGTGGGAAGTTATTGAAGATGGTCCAATCATCATCATGATGGACAATGATGCTCACGTAGTTGATATCAATCAACCAGCAAGGATCCCAAAGCCAACTAATCTTCTCACAAGTGAAGAGAAAAAGTTGAAGAATCTAGAGTTCGTTGCTCAAGCTGCACTATTTCAAACTCTAGATGAGGACAGAATGAAGGACACAAAGAACTGCACAGCTGCCAAGGAGATATGGGATTTACTAGCTGATCTATGCCAAGACTCCGAAGCCATCAAAGGAAACAAGCTCCAGCTAGCAGTCGACAGATATGAATCCTTCAAAATGCAGCCAGAAGAGCCCATCTCAAGCCTTGAAACCGGATTTATAGGCATCATCAGTGAGATGACCAACTTAGGGAGAAGTTATCCCAATTCTGAGATGAATTCCAAAATATTGGACAATCTCACCGAAGAATGGGATATGAAAATGATAGCTACAAAAGAATCAAGAAATCTCAACAGCATCACTCCCAGAGAACTGTTTGGTTCTCTCAAAGCTCATGAGTACAGTCTAAACCGGAAGAAGAAAGCATCAACATCATCAGCTCAAGATGCAGCCTTTTATGGTGAAAGGAACCGGTTTAGATACACTCAAGGAAGGAACAAATTGTGCCCAGGAGCTCACCATCCAGAGAAAATCAAGGCGGATCTTCATCCGAACGAAAAAGAGAAACAACCGAAAAGAAGGAAAACTTGACTGAAGACATCAATGATCAAATTTAGTCAGTTACCAGGTTGTTAGAAAAACTGAAGAGAGTCCGGGATAAACAATCAGTTCAACCTCAAACTGATGAGATCCCAAAAGATGAGAGAACTCATCAACCAGCTGAACGATCAGCTGAACCGTTCAGGGGTGGCAATCGAAATCTAGGAGAATGTTTTCACTGCCACAAACAAGGACATTACAGATATGAATGTCCAGAACTCCCTGAAGACAAGAAAGCCAAAGTGAGGAGGAGCTTCTTCAAAAGGAAAGCAATGGTTGCAAACTACGAGAATGCCGTGCTAGACGATTCAGACTATCTATCTGGAATTGATTCTGACAGCTACAGCTCAGATGATGAAGCACTATTTTGCCTCATGACTGACAATGATGAAGAGGTTAGTACAGCTGATTCTCAAACCTCCTTCTATCATATTAATGAAGCAACTGTTTCTAGCAATGAACTTGATATGAAACTTATAATGCTAGAAAATCAATTAGATTCAATATCCTGCTTGCATGTTGAACTGAAAGATGAAAATGATGAACTGAGAAATAGAGTTAGAAAACTGAGCATTGATCATTAAAGAATGAATTATCTTGAGTCTCAGTTTATGGAATTTGAAAAGTTGAAACTAAGAACTGTTGACCTAGAAGCTGACAATCAAAAACTCAAGCAAGAGATCCATGAGAGAGAAAAAGTAACTCTTAAGTTCAAAAAGGGATCTCAAACTCTAGATGAGATATTAAATCATCAGAGAACTGGAACCAGTAGCACAGGACTAGGCTATAGCAAGTTCACTGCCTTAGAGAAAGGAAAGGCAGTTGCTCAACCCAGTGATAAAGGAACCCTAAAAAGATTCACCAGATCAACTCATGATCAGCTAGCTGAGCCAACTAAGGGCAAAGGAATATTGAGAAATCCTCAAACTCAGCCCAGACAATTCAGTCAGTTCTCCCAACCAAAAACACCAGGTCAACTGAAGCTAAAATTCCAGCCAAGACTATCAGTTCACTCAAACCAATCCATTCATTCAAAGCCTTCAGCTCAACAGGGACCACCAGCTCAACATAGAATGTCCCCAAGGCAAACTGATAGATCAGTCCACTTTAGAAAGAAAAACCAGTTTAGATCTCAAGCCTATCCTACCAAGAAGTTCAATCAGAACACCTATAGGAGAGATCAAATAAACTCGTTTGAACCCTACCATCACTATAACGAGTACCTGGATTCCAAAAATGAACCAAAAGGGTTCAATCCAGTAAACTGGAAACATACAAGGCACTGACATGATCAAAGAGCTCAAAGGTCTCAAGACCAAATCAGGCGATCCAAACTACCTAAACTGATCAGGCGATCCAAACTACCTAAACTGATCCATTCAACTGATTCAACTCAAAATAGAAGAGTTGAAAGAAAATCTAAACTGATCAGGCGATCCAAATCAGTTGGATCTCTGAATGATAAAAAGCCGAAAGTTTGGCAAGTTTGGATTCCAAAGAGCTTGATGTATCATCAATAAGAACCCGATATGAAACGGGTGCCTAAATGCTAATCCTTATTTTTGCAGGATAAGAGCATCCTATCTATGAAGAAAACAAAAGATATCTGGTATCTAGATAGCGGGTGCTCCAAGCACATGACCGGAGACAGAGAAGATCTCGACGGTTATGAAGAAGTCAAAGGTCCACTTGTCACATTTGGAGACAACTCCAAAAGCCGAACAATTGGAGAAGGGTTCGTGGTCAAGGGAAAAGTTGTAGTAAATAGAGTCTCCCATGTGGATGGACTAAAACACAAACTGCTCAGCATCAGCCAGCTGTGCGACAATGGCCATTCAGTTGACTTCACCAAAAACTCCTGCAACATAAGAGACAAGTCAACTGGAGTAATTCTTCTTACTGGCATAAGGAGAGGCAACATGTATATTGTTGACTGGTCAACCGGCTACTCAAAAGCTTGCTTTCTTTCAAAGGGATCAACTGAAGCAAGCTGGCTATGGCATCGACGACTGAACTACCTCAACTTCAAAATAATCAACTACCTAGCCAAGAAAGAGCTAGTTGAGGGGCTTCCCAAGGAGATATATAAGAAAACAGGTGTGTGTGGACCATGCCAAAAAGGGAAGCAAGTGAAGTCATCCTTCAAGAATAGGAGTCATCCACCAGGAACAACTGATTGCCTCCAACTGCTACATATGGATCTGTTTGGTCCAGTCAGACCACAGACCCTAAAAGACAAAAGATTCACTCTTGTAGTAGTTGATGATTTCTCAAGATATACGTGGGTGGAATTCTTGAGGAGGAAAGATGAAACTTACGACAAGCTAACGGTGCTGATCAGAAGGCTACAAATTGAAAAAGAGAGATCAGTTCAAAGGATCCACTCCGACAATGGAACTGAATTTGTGAATCAACAAATGATCAGTTTTCTCAGCCAACTTGGAATCACTCATGAACACTCAGCTGGAAGAACTCCACAACAAAACGGTGTAGCTGAATGGCGAAACCGGACACTTAAAGAAGCAGCTCGAGCAATGATAGCTGATGCCAACATAGCTGAAGGTTATTGTGCTAAAGCAGTCAACACAGCCTGCCACACTCAAAATCGAAGTGCCATCATCATCGCACATGACAAAACACCTTATGAACTGTATAAGGGTCGTAAACCTTCCATCTCATACTTTAAAATATTTGGCTGTAAATGTTATATTCACAACAATGGCAAGACTCAACTGAAAGCTTTCAGTGCTAAAACTGATGAGGGAATATTTCTTGGGTATAATTCGCCTCACGCACAAGCTTACAGAGTGTTCAATAAATGAACTCTTGTTGTGGAAATAACATGTCATGTGGTATTTGATGAATTTGCCAATGAGTACATGAACAAAGAAATAATAGACACATCAGTTCGAGTACTACCTAGTGAAACTGAGAACTCGCAGGACTATGTGGATCATATTGTTCCAGAACGGCTTGAGGTTTCACTTGAAGAAGGCGATAAAACTGGTACTAAACCAGTTGAGAACAATCTGGTCAATGTAGACACAAATCGTACTGAGATAACAAACCCCACAACTGAAACAGGGGGAAGAACTGATGGAGATGCTGAACTAACTAATGAAAGGGTGACTGATGACATCACCACAGTAGAACCCGCAGAAGACCCAGCTGAAGCTATCTTGCCCAAATGGCTCCGAAGCCATCCAACTGACAAGATAGTTGGTGATCCAAGAAGTCGAGTCCAAACCAGAAGTTCAACTGAGCATGCATTATTCACATGCTTCATATCTCAAACGGAACCAGCAAACGTCAAAGAAGCTTTTGAAGATTCAGACTGGATCATGGCCATGCAAGAAGAACTGAATCAGTTCACAAGAAATGACGTATGGTTTCTTGTCGATAGACCAAAAACCCAGAAGGTCATTAGTACAAAATGGGTTTTTCGCAACAAGCTGGATGAACAAGGTGTGATCACAAGGAACAAGGCAAGACTTGTAGCCAAAGGATACTCACAAAGTGAAGGGATCGACTTTGATGAGACATTCGCACCAGTTGCAAGATTAGAAGCCATCGAACTGTTCCTAGCCTATGCAGCTCACTTCAACTTCACAGTCTATCAAATGGATGTCAAGAGTGCTTTTCTTCAAGGAATGCTCAAGGAGGACGTGTATGTCGAGCAACTGCCAGGATTTGAAATTAGGGATCAAGTCTTCAAGCTGAAGTAAGCCCTCTACGGACTAAAACAAGCTCCTAGAGCATGGTATGAAACTCTCACAACATTCTTGCTAAAAAATGGGTTTCAAAAGGGAGTCATTGATCGAACTCTATTCCAAATAGAACGATCAACTGAGATCTTAATGGTTCAAATTTATGTGGATAACATAATTTTTGAATCAAAAAGCAAAGATCTATGCATACGATTCGCTCAACTGATGCAAAGCGAATTCGAGATGAGCATGATGGGAGAAATGACATTCTTCCTAGGACTCCAAGTGAAGCTGCTGAAAGATGGGATCTTTATCAGCCAGGCCAAGTACACTAAGGAGCTAGTCAAGAAGTTTGGAACTGATAATGGAAAAACTCTCAAGATTCCTATGAATACATCAGTTCAGCTAACTCTTGATGAAGAAGGAGAATCAGTTAGCCAAACATATTACAGAGCAATCATTGGGTCGGTACTTTACCTAACAGCTAGCCGACCAGACATCTCCTATTCAGTCGGTCTATGCACACGGTTCCAAGCCAACCCAAAGAAAAGTCATCTTGAAGCAGCAAAGAGGATTATCAAATACCTCAAAGGAACCATAAATCTTGGACTATGGTATCCTAGAGATGACAGTTTAAGTCTAATTGGTTATTCAGATTCAGACTTTGGGGGATGCAAGATCGATAGAATAAGCACCAGTGGAACATGTCAGTTTCTTAGAAGCAAACTGATATCCTGGTTTAGCAAGAAGCAGCACTCAGTTGCCACGTCAACAACTGAAGCAGAATATGTAGCTGCGGGAAGCTGCTGTGCTCAGATACTCTGGATGAAGCAACAGTTGAAGGACTACAAAGTCGAAACTGAAGAAGTACTTATATTCTGCGACAACAATAGTGCAATTGCAATATCTCAAAATCCAGTTCTGCATTCAAGAACTAAGCATATTGACATAAGACATCACTTCATCAGAGATCACATCGAGAAAAAGGATATATGCATCAAATATGTTAACACTGAGAAGCAGATAGCTGACATCTTCACCAAACCATTGCCTGAAGCAAGGTTTATGGAGCTATGCATACAACTAGGGCTACTTGAGCTAGCATCAAAGGATGAAGACGGTCAATTGGAAGAAAAAGGCCAAGAAACCATTCCAGCTGAAAAGAAGAACTGAACCGAAAGGCTTCAACTCATCCGAATGAGTAGTTCATAACTGAAAAATTCGTTAAACTGATCAGTTGGACACATAAGCTATCAGTTTGAAATGAAGCGAGAAGCTGTGCAAAGAAAGTAAACTGAAGCTGATCAGTCTACCCCATCAGCTCAACTGAATCATTAGTTCATTTGCTCAAACTGAGACAAGGAGCAAGGCAGAGTTGGTCAAATGGTCTCAACTGATGATCCAGTAAGTCAAGCAGAACGTACCAGCAGCAAAATATTCAAACTGATGAAGACGTCAAGGGAACTGAAATCAACTCAACAAAAGACATCAGTTCAAGAACCAGTTGAAGGAAAGCAGCAAAACTGATGAACAGCTGAACTGAGAAACAGCTGAATTAAAATTCTAGCAGTCAAGACCAGTAAGGAACTGATGAGAAAATATCTCAGTTGAAACTGATCAACATGGAGATCATCAGCTACAGTCGAAGCCAACTGATGACGTAATCAGGTTTAAGCCAAGAAGAAACAGCTAGAGAGAAAAGATAAGTTCAAAATTTTCAATAGAGGAAACGGTAAAAACACGTGTCACTCAAATATTACCGTTGAACTCTCTCTATCTCTCTTCATTCATCGCCAACGGATAGAATGGAAAAGCCAATCGACGTGTCGATTGAAATAATCTGACCATTGAAATCAAGGCATACGAAACGTCCCAACTGTTGGATGAGCCTCATCTCTCTATATAAATAAGACGGCTGAATACTCGAGATAAGCTTCTCACTTTTACTGCCGACTTATCTCTTTCTCTCTCTCTCCCTTCTCTGAGCTAAAGCAAAACTCTTCAGCCTTCAAAGATCAATTGGTCAGCCTTACAAATTAATCTCTCATCGAAGCATTATGGCTCAAAACCCAACTCGTAGGAGATTCAATTTCCGTCAGTCTGGAGAAGACTCCGAAGTATTTTGTGAAAAACTCGACAGAGATAAATTTTTCAACCCAGTTGGATTCATTCAAGCCTGCAATGCTTCCCCTCTAAGTGGAATCATCATTGAAAAGCTTTCTCAGGCAAAGCTGAAGACATTTGTGGAAGAGTTTCCAGAACGTATTTATCCGGAACCAGTTGCTGAATTCTTCCTAAATTCAAATGGTTCCTCAGATCCCAAGGAAATTAGATCTGAAGTGAGAGGACAAGAGATCATCGTAACAGCTGGATCTCTAAGCAACATGTTCAAACTACCCAACAAAGGACTCAAGTTGGAAGAAGTTCAAATCAGCTTTCAGGAGGCTTATGACTTTTGGAAGAAGAAAGGCGAAACTCAACCGTATAAAAGCAATCACCTCATATCAAGATTTCAAGATGAATATCAGGTGCTAGCTGCCATTGCCTCAAAAATAATGGTAGGAACAACTGGCAGTCAGTCTGAAATGTCAGAAACTAAATACAAGATCTGCGCCGCCATCTACAACCGAATGGAGATCAACTGGGCACAATACTTTTTTGATCAATTGAAGAGATATGTTGATATCATTGAGAGCCGCTGGGATGATAAAAAATTCCCACAAAGAATTGGGTACGTCAGTCGGGTCAGCATAATTCTGGAGAAGCAGTTTTCTTGGATGACTGAGGAAACAGAGTTTTAAAGCATAGTCAGCAATGACTTTATTTCAAAACCACTTAAGATCGTGGAAATTGACCATGACCAAGCTGATCAGCCTAAGAAGAAAAAGCCTGCAACTGAAGGCAAGGGAAAGTAACAGACCACAGGCACTTCCCAGAACAGCTCTGATGATGACATCCCTATAGCCTAGAGATACAGAAAACAAAGCTTAGTTGCCACCAGAGCTGACATCATTGGACAATCAGCCAGACAAGTAGCTGCCAGATCAGCTCCAAAGAAGAAGCAAGCTGGTCAAACAAAAAGGAAAATGATCTTACTTCCTCAAACCAAGAAGAGAAAGGAATCAAGCCCTATTCCAGATCCAACAGTTCCGCCAAATCTAACTGTTGAAGATATGGCTCCATGTGAGAACCCAGAAGACATTATCCCTGCAAGAGGAATTCCTCACGACGGAGCTGGGGCAGACTATTTTCAAATGACATGCCCCCCCAATGGCTCAAGTTGAAGGAAACATAAGAGCCTACTCACAGGGAGAGTCCGTGAAAAAATGGGCTGATGAGACAACACAAAAACATATGGCTCAACACTACGCCCAGGAACTAACTGGCCATGAAGAACTCTTCCACACTTTGACCAGGTACATCTACTAGTTTTTGTGGAGACATGTGTATTCGTCAGAACCCTTTCTCTCATTGCTCGCGTTCCACGGAATGAGCTTCTGGAGGCGAGAAGAAGAATGGAGCCTATGGTGGACGGACAGTGAGAATGCCGGAATCACTAAGGGCAAACATCTTTTGAGGCAGCTACAGCTGAGAAAAGAATGCTCAAATCCATCAGAAGGCTCGATGAAAGATGTTTTTAATGAAATGTGCAAGCTTAAAGGCTTAAAACTACCCAACATCACTACAGAAAAGGAACGAGAAAGATGGACACATTCTCATGTTCAACACAAATGGCTATTCAATGAATTGACGAAGAAATCACAAAGCCATCAGTCTGGACAGCCATCAACTGTAGAAAGAGATCAAACATTCACTCCAGTGGATGATCTCATTGATGAAGTAATGAGAGAACTTCACTCTGAGAGATCTCCTCACTCAGCTGAAGTTGAAATCAACCACTACAAGAAAAATGGTCATACTCAACACTAAATAGACAACGGTAATTTTGAATTACCGTTGCGTATGTGAAAAACATAACGGTTTTTGAGATTACCGTTACGTATCTGCGTGCTCCCACTAATAAACATAACGGTAACAAGTATACCGTTGTCTATACACTGGCTATATGTAAGAGTACGAAATTTACCGTTGTATAAACAAATTAAAATAAAAATTGAAAAATAATTTAATTATACGAGTAATAAGACTTGAAAATATTGAACAGTTCATTTCTCCCTTCTCCCGCTCGCTCTCACTTCTCCCGCTCGCTCAATTTCACAATTCCTCAAATTCACGCTCAAAACTCACTACCCATCAGCTGCCGAACCTTCTCGCCGGTAGCCCAACCAGTCACCGGCGCTTTCACCGATCGGCGTCTTCTCCTCATCTTCACTTGCTCAACCCTAATTCTTTCTGCCTCTAGCTCTTTCTCCCGCTAAATCCCTTTGTGCGCGCCCTAGATGAACTTAGCCGCTATTACGTAGCTGAGCCAATCAATGGAGGTCTCATCGATATCTTACCCAATCGTCTTCTCTCTCGTCGGTATCTTTTTGGCATAGGGTTCTCTTCCCTGTTCTCAGCAGTAAAGGTTTTATCCTTTGACCTCCCGATTCTGAAAGAAATGAAAATAAAGAAGAAATCGGAAAGCTGTTCGGGAACTCTGCTTCGGTCTCTTCTTCGAAACTCAAATCTTCTCGTTTTTCTATCAGGTATCAACCATGAACCTGGAAAAAAAAAGATGAATTTTTCTTTCGTTTGTGATTTAATTCGTGCCTTTTCCTGTTTTGGAATACTATATGATCTTTTTTTCTTATGTGGAATCATTGTTTTTTTTTCATTTTTGGTGATTCAATGAATGCGATTAAGGTGACATTTCCCCATAGATTCATTGATATGAAATGAGTAGTATTGGCGTTGTCGAGTTTTTTCGATTCAGATTCGAAAATTTAGAAGGTTTTTGTATTGTTTATATGGAAATATAATGTTATTTGTCGTAATTTGTTGATTGGGAACTAGTCGTGATTGGTTTAGCATGCAAGATTTATGAGGAAATGATTTATGTTATTATTGGAATAAAATACGATATATGTTTGTTTTTTTTCTCCTGATGTTTGGTCAAATATGGCATTAATATTATCATTTTCATTATTGAGTGTTAAATAAAGTACTCAAGTACGTATATATTTGTGTAGAAATTAAATTATATAGTTGCCTACTGTAAATGACTCACAAAATTGAAAGATTTTTGTAAAAAATAAAATAAAAAAATACACCTGACAACAACTATTATTGGAATTTGGAGATAGAACATCATTTTTGGAGTAGAGAATCTTGTTTGCAGGCTTGCAGCAAAAGAATACCAAAGGTATTTGTATCTTAAAGCTATTAATGGTTTTACTTAAAAAATCTGTGGTTTAGGAGTACTTTTTTCCATGTTTTTGAATAATTAGGCCTTCACATTAATTTGCATTTGAATGTTGAGGCAATATACTGATTTGGTTGCAGATGTGAGCTCCATGAACTTCACTAATCTACTATGCTTTGCTACATTACAATTACTCCTGTGGTGAATATGTGTAGAGCTGCTGTAAAGGTTGCTAAGAGTTGCTGAATACCAGCTGTATGAATTCAGTGGCAAAAAGGGCTCCACATACTATCTGCTCTGCTATTCTAAGTTGAACTTGACATATAAAGATAGTTTGTTAATCTTAAACTCTTACAAGTCTGCTCCTAATTGAGTTTTTTACAAATTCCTGCTTGAAATGATATCAATATTGAAAATGTATATACCCTGCTACATTTTATATTCAAGCATATAAGTGTGGTCAAGCATGTAAATGAGTTGTTTAATCGCCCTCATCTGCTTTGAAATGTTGTTTGTGTGTTCAGAGTTGGTCTTAGTTCTAAGCATGCACCTGCTTTCTACTCTTGTCATTTGCTTGTATGGTTGCAGCTTATTGCTATGTCTTTATGGTTTAAATACCTGTCTGCTTATGTTATAATGTGTAATAAAAAACAGAGAAAAAGAAAATGCTCTTAAGTGAAAAAGAAAATTAGCCCTGCCATACAATATAGCCGATCTTAAGTGAAAAAGAAAATAGAAATTATTTACACAATACCAATGCAGTACTATGATCTCTATTTTGCATTTCTGACACATTTTATTAGTCATTACCTTGAAACCAACTTTATTAAATATCCAGTCACAAGTGCCGGTCAGATTTCATATCCTAATTGCATCTTCTTGAGTTGTGGATTTAATCTGCTCCACAAACTTTTCTGGCTAAAGCATGACAATTTGTATGATTATTGCCTTTTAGAGTTGAGGTCTGCATCAATAATGTACCACCTTTCCCCTTTTGATGTCGTGTCTGCTCCTATGATTGGGTTCCTGGATTTCATAGTTTTTGGGTAAATCATCTGAAAACTAAGTAATTCATGTTGTTGCTTGTCATCTGATACACAAGTCTTGGGCACTTTGTTATTAGCATGCTAACTGCTATGTTTGAGTAGCTTAATCTCCATGCTTATTCAATATGTTTCTTCATCATCAAATATTTATAAAATAAATATAACAGCCTTGACAGCATAATCTAAAATCATTTCCACGTAATAGATGATTGCAGAGCATCATATAACCATGAAAATCTTTCCACACGTTAGAAATTTGAGGAATTAATCACATTGTATATTTTTGTCGTTAGAGGGGAAGAATCATGTCTCAATCTGTTGCATTCTTGATTTATTTGTATGTTTGTTTATCTACTCTTGGTTGCTGGAAACTTGATTCCAATCCAAAAAAATGATCTTTTATCTTTATTTACCACCAAAAAATGATCTCGCTGATATCCACCAAGTCGGCAATAGTTCTCGCTGATATCGACCCACTTTTCTACTTTTAGTAAGAGTTATTTCTAATCAAAGTTATTTATTTTTGAGATTATTCTATCTTTTGTCAAGTGATGCAAGGTCTTGTAAAGTCAATAGCTTGGGATAGCGAAGGAGCAACATGCTTCATTGAGGTTTGCATCTTTTTCCAAAATAATAATTCCATCTGTTCCAAAACTCTTTTCTGTTTTACAAATATAGTATATAAAAATGGGTATTCGGCTATGAAAATAAACTCATCTCTACTTGACAATTTTGAAGAATTTGGAACATGTCTGCATCACGAGACATCAGCAATATGAATATATAATTCTTATTTAGCTTTTTTTTTATTGAAGCAAACTATCAAATAGATAGGCAAATAATCATTAAAGGCTTTGGATCAATAATATATAATGCCCACCTAATATTTTTCATGGGGAGATCTAAAGTGCTATAGATAGCTTCACCTAATTAAATTGAATGTGATTTTCAGGTCCAAGTATCAGGAGCAGGCACAGAAGCTGAAGCAGCAAAAATCGCACGATCTGTGGCATCTTCTTCACTAACAAAGGCATGATACAATATTTATCAATATTATCTGCTAAGTAGTTATGATGTTATTATACATTATCTATGTAGTAAGCTGCAGTATATGGTAGAGATCCAAACTAGGAGCGTATAGCTTGTGCTGCTGGTTATGCTGGAATTCCTTTCAATCAAAATAAACTTTGAATATCACTTGGTGATATACAATTGATGGACAAGGGCTAGCCACTGTTATTTGATTGGTAAACGTTGAATTACTTAAAATGAGATAGACATATTATTCAATTAGCATGTCTAGGATCCACCTCTTCTATATATAATTTGAGACCTTATAATTTATACCTTTAATTATTTTTATTTAATGGCATTACTGCTTTGATATTAAAGCATGCCCAATTTTCAGTTTTGTTTTCTGCAAGAAATTTATCGATTTTTCACTATCTTCTTTGAACTAAAATGTATAACAACTTAATATTTTCACTAATGGATACTTAATTCAGCTCATTGATTCCTTACATATTTTAGCAGCAAAGTTAAATCTTCATTCTACAGGCCAAGCTCCTGAAAGCATGTGGAACGTTATTGGAGACTCTCATTGAAATTCGAAAAGCCTCTAGTAAATGGGTGGATAAATCAGCTCACTATGAACTCAAGTCATTGACCACCAGTGCATTCATCGATAAACTGAAACTAAATGAGCCAATTGTTGAATCCTCAACACCTGTTAAAACTTTTTGAGAATGGGTAACTAGAGCAGGTTTTCTGGTGGGCAGTCTGAGCAGGTATAACTTATGCATAAGATATTAAAACCATTGTTTAGCTCAGGTTCTGACTAATGAGAACCAAGCAACTATCTGCTTTCATCATGTAGTTTTTTTGCATTTCATAATGTACTATACTTGTATGAAAATCCCTCCATCTTATGC
Source organism: Perilla frutescens (assembly GCA_026008535.1). Taxonomy (NCBI): domain Eukaryota; kingdom Viridiplantae; phylum Streptophyta; class Magnoliopsida; order Lamiales; family Lamiaceae; genus Perilla; species Perilla frutescens. Next base: position 24,474,939 of record BRKX01000005.1, read on the forward strand.
CCATTGAGTGGTAATATGAAGTTGTGTACTGCTACTACCAAGCATAAAAGTCCCTTCTATATGGCTGGAGTTATGTGCTTAAGTGGTATGATTTATCTCTCAATTTGCTCGAACAGCAGCCTTGGGTTGTTTAACTATTGAAAATGCATTCTTAAAGGTGTTATAAACAGAGCTGCATCCCTCCTCTACTGAAGGTTCGTTAAAATTTTGAATTTTTGATGTCCGTGTTGTTATGTGAAGTTAATCCCATTTCTCTCTTGTTCAAGTATGCTTGCCAAACAGCAAGTATATGCATTAAAAATAGAGTTCACTATATTATTAAGTACTATTCCCCTAAGATTGAAATCTAATATTAATGTGCATGTATTTTTTTAAATGAATGTTAACTTAGAATGAAACTATGATGTTAATTATTTTATATTTGTCAGCTTTATGTTTTTCTTTTTGGTTTGTGCATCATGTTAGTAGCCGGAAAATAGATGAACAATTTCAGATGTTATTTGAATTTAATAATAAATTGCCTATATAGTATCAATGCACTTCCCCGCTAATGTCTCTGTTTTAACTCTTGATTTTGTAAGGTTGGTTTGCTAAGAGGTCAGAAATCTGATAAAGTTGATGTCACATTAGAGCCAGAGGAATTGGAGATGATATCAATGAAGTTCGGATGGAATAAGGAATGGGCGAATTATGTGAGCAATTATTTTTAGGATCAAGGTATTTTGGATAACTATCTACAACTAATTCTGTTGGAGTAGATATTACAATTATTTGCTATTGTCATTTTTTAGATTTTGATTATAGCTCTTTTACAACTAGCTTCTTTTGTATTAGATATTAGTAATGACTTTGAATGTTAATGTTTTAGGTCATGTTAACAGGTTTTTGGATAATATTTCATCATGTTGTATTCTTGGATGATCTATGAATATATTGTATTTTTGGACAATATTTAGTCATGTTTGGATTATTCTCTATTATAATTTTAATTATTAAATAATATACAATGGTATATTATGTGAACACGATGGTAGTTACCGTTGTGTATGATTGTATTATACAATGGTAATAATAGAATCAACCGTTATATATAATGATTGTATACAATGGTAATGAAAAAAATTGTTACGTATACTATTAATATACAACGGTAAATTTCATGTTTACAACGGCAAATACCGTTGTATATGATGATTTTATACAACGGTAAAAGAAATTATACCGTTACCTAAAGTATATATACACAACGGTAATAATAAAAACTGTTACGTATAATATAAATATATAACGGTAAATTTCATGTTTATAACAGCAAATACCGTTGTATATGATGATTTTAGACAACGGTAAAAGAAATTATACCGTTATCTAAAGTATATATATACAACAGTAATATAAAAAATTGTTACCTATATTGCTCATATACAACGGCAATAATGAAATACACAACAGTATATTACCGTTGTGTATCATGAGAATACACAACGGTGATTCTCCGTCGTATAAAGTGGGAGTATAGACAACACCACTATATACGACGGTAGCGAAAATGAATAGACAACGGATATTCTCCGTGGTGTATAACGTTTTTTCTTGTAGTGAACATAATTCCCGAAGAGTCAGAAGAGTCAGCTGAGAAAACTCAACAGTCTGAGAAACCAGCTGAACCCCAAACCGCTCCTTTCCAAGAGCCAACTGCTGACAAAGGAGCCACTTCATCTATTCCTCCAGCTGATCCAGAGCCAGCTGAGACAGATCAGTCAGCTCAAAAGGATGATCAACTTGCCTACCATCATCATGGAGACGGACGAGCTAACCCACACAGTTCCTTGTGAGGAACTGATTGGAACTGAAGCAGGCAAAGAAGCTGACTCAAGAGCATTTCTGTTCAATGCTCAACCAAGCAGTTCTACAGTTCAGCTCCCTGCTTACTATGTGAAACTGATCCACAGCCTCCAGCAACAGGTTAAACTGCACACGGAGCAAATCCAGCGGTTGCAAGCTCATCCAAGACTCCAGTCAGCTGAAACTGAGTCATCAAGCAGCGATGAAGATGAGGAAGGTGACGTCACAGAACCGCTTGCCAAGAGGAGGAAAACTGATCACAAGAAGGACCAGTGGCTGATCAAGGTCAAACTGATTAGAAAGCCCTTAGTCTACTTCTTGTAATTCAGTTTGTCATTATTTATTTTTTGATATATAAAAAGATTATCTTTTTATTTTCAAATAAATGTCGAACTTCGCATTTATTTAAATATTTTAACCGTTGCAAAACAATGACACGTCTCAAAGTCATTAAATGCCAACGACCAAAAGAGGCCAGAGGCTAGTCTCATTCCAACCATTAGATCTATGAGCCTGCCTAAACACTCATAAAAATCCCTCTCTTTCAAGCCTCTTAGAAATACTCCTCCTTCACTCTCAAAAAATTCTCTCTCTCTCAAAGCTCTTGAAATTCCTCAAAATCTCAGCCAATCCCAAAGATGGCCGAATTATCCAGATCTCTAAATTCCTTCAAAGAGCTAATTATGAGAGACAAATTCCTTGATAGGAAGAAATTTCAAATGATTCTAAATGAATCGAACAATCCAATCCTTCTGTCAAATCTTCACAAGACAGGAATTCTTCACTACATGGAAACACCACCAAAGTTCTTTAGACAAAATTTGGTGAGTGAATTTTTGCTTCAAGCAAAATTATCTACAGATGGAAAGAGAGTATCATCAGTGATTCAAGGACGGCTACTCGAAATCACTGAAAGAACAATTGCAGAAGTGTTCGAGCTTCCATAAGAAGGTTCATCCGTTCAAGAACTAAAGGAGTCTGCAGAACTATACTGGATAGAATGGAAAGCTTCCACCTGCAACAAGCAATTCAGCTTTACGACAGCTAAAACTGATCTGAAGCCCGAGTATGGCGTCCTACTCGATATAACAAACAAGATGATGTTCGGGGCCATTGGAAGCCTGAGTCAACTCACCCAAGAGAGATACAAAGTCATGATTCACCTTGCTGAAGGGCGACAAACAAACTGGGCATAATTTATTTTCCAACAATTCAAGCATCAAGTCATCAAGGCCTCTGACTCAAAGAAATCTGGTAAATTTGAGTCCAAGGTAGGACTTGTTCTAAGAATGAGCAAAATGCTTGAAGACCTGCTGAAACTCCAAAGTGATGAAGCACTACCAGTTCTCATCTCTGATTGGATTCCTAAGAAGGAAACTGCCCATCTTCAGTCACTAAGAAAGAAAAGAAAAGCCAAGGCAAAGACAAGCAACAACACTTCGAGCAACTCAACTGCCAACGCCGTTCATTCTCCAAAATCAAAGAACGGATCGCCAGTTGACTTCCAGGTTTGCTCTGATCCAGATGAGCTTATTCCATTCATTGGAATCCCTCATCCAAACTATGGAGCGGACTATTTCAGAAGCACATGCCCTCCTCTCCAGCTGACTGAAGAAAATATTCGCACTTTCTATAGTGGTGAATATACAGTCAAAAGTGCACAAACGGAAGTGACTAATCTCCTTCTCATACACTTTGCTTTTGTTGCACAACGTGACCAAGAATTGTTCAAACAACTCCACCGATATTTCTATTGGTATAACTAGAGACATTCCATGTCCATCCAGTCTCATTTTCTGCTAACTGCCTTTCATAGCATGAGCTACTGGCAATGTGAAGAAACTTGGAGCATTAAATGGATAGGATCGTCAAATCCATTCCCTCCAACCATTGTACAAGTCCAGCACATCATGAATCACCGGATTGTCAACAAAATTCCAGCAATCGCCTTGTTAGCTAAATTCAAAACCAGCATCATGCCTTAAGGAGCTGTGGTTGCAAATCAATCAGTCAACTGCCCAACTGGCTCACTTTGCCGAAAAATGAACTTTGATAATTTATCAAGCCAGTCAGCTGAGCCACCACGACGAACTCCAACTGTCACAGAGAGGATAAAACCACATCTATCACATACTGAAGTCGTGGCTCCTCAGAAGAATCCAAGGGATGATGAGAGCAACAGTGATGATGAGGATACTGCCACATCACCAAGTCTTCTATCCAAGAGCTATGTCACTCCCCTACTCACATCCAACTCAAAAGGCGTGCAGTTGATTATAAAAAAAGATCAGTTCAGATCGTCGCCAAAGGGAACTTCACAATCCCTCAACCAAAGGATGCAAACTCATCAGTTGCTATTCAGCAGTTTCATCAAGCCCGGAAGACGGCAAGGCCCGCACTGCCAAAGAACAGAACTGGATCTGTATCAACGTCAAAGCTATCAAACTGCTTGAAAGGTAGCAGTGGAACTAGTCCAGCTCGGCCTTTCAAAAAGAGGAAACTGACTTAAGAAATTCAAGCAGCTGACCAAACGAACTGATCAGTTCAGATCAGTTAGAGCTTCAGTCAGCTCATCAGCGATGACTGGAAACATGACGAAACTGATCATCCAACTGCTGATTCGTCAAACCAATCAGTTGGACTGTATCCCAACTGACTCTGGATAAGTTCCTCCTAATCCTCATGATTATCATAACTTAATCGTTACCGTTGTGATTATAAAATTTCTTATATTATATTCAACGGCTACAATTTGAAAATAAGGTTCTCTCTCACAAGTTGCCATTAATATCTCTGTATTGATATTAAGTAATCTCTTCAAAAGAGAAAAGAGAAATATATTTTTCTAATGAGATATAAATAGCAAAATCTGCAGAAAATATTTTGCTATTAATGGCAACTACCCCATTTTCAAAAATTGCTTCCTCTCAGCCACATGATCATAAAGCTACTTTACAATCGAACGGCTGAGATGCATGAATCATTAATTCAGCTAATCATCCATCAAATCGGACAGCTGATCAGCTAAGAGAAGCAATCGAGTGTCCTCGATCAATGCATGCAAAGCTAAATATATTTATGCAAGGAGATGAAAGCTCCAATCATCTGCAAATTCTCTCTCATCCTTGCGTTGATCACCTGCAAACCCTCTCTCTCTCAACACACTTGCATATCTAACAATACCATCTCTTTGCAGAAATGAAGCCTTCATTTCAGATGGTAGATGTCAAATTACTTAAAAAAAATCTGAGGAGAGATAAGACTCTTAATCTAGAGCTTCTTACCGCACGTCTCGGCCCAGACAACTTTCAAAGAATTTATCGGCCATTGGAGGAAACTGGATTGCTGCCATTCTTGACAATCATGCCAGTTAAGAATATACCTTCCCATGTTGCGGAGTTCTACCACAACGCAACCATCTCCGGCAACAACATCATCTCCATCGTCCAGAACACAGTAATCACGGTGACAAAAGATACAATGATGTCTACACTTCTCCTACCCGGTGAAGGCCCAGACGTGATGGAACTGGAACTACCATGCAAATATGCACTTTGGGGTCTTTGGAAACATCCTCACGTACACCATCATGACTACTTACACAGGCTGAAGGAAATCCTGCCCAGCGAGATCATCCAACTCCTGGATATCACCGGCCATATCCTGCATGGGAACTTTGAGACAGTCCAATTCTCGGAACTCAAAGCCCATCTAATGGCCGCTCTATACTTCGGGTGTAAAGCCGACTGGGCCTCATTTATTCTTGCTCAACTATGAGCAAATGTCGAGCATGCAGAATATGATCCATCAACTGGCTCGTTCCGAGAGAATGTTGGGTTTATGGGTCGCATAAGCCACATCATTCTAAGCCAGTTTGATGAGATCATTCCAACTGGTGAACCGATCAGACGAAGGGACATGCTCCCGACCATCTACTGCCATCCGATCCTGAAGAGATCCCGCCAACCAGGAACTCCCGACTCAAGTCGTGGAAAGCAACCGGTGGTCGCCCATGCCAGCTCCTCAGAAGAAAGGCAGCTGATGATTGAGAATGAGCCCCTCTCTAGACTGAGTGATCAGTTTACAATACCAGCCAGCTCACAACCTCTAACATTAGTCCATCGCGACTCAACTGAGGTTGAATTTGAGGCAGTTCTAGACCATCAGCTAAGAAGCTGCTTCGGTCTCATTGAGGGCACCGATCCCTCCTTATTCGAGCAATTGAAACGGTACCTCCAGTACCACATCTGGCGATTCCAACTTGATGAGGCCACAATGTTCCACATCATCCACACTCGTGGATCCCTCTTCTGGATCAACGAAGGAAAATGGAGTAGACATTGGATGAATCATCCACTCTGCTCACCGCCAACGCTCTCGGAGATAATGGATTCGATGATCAAATGAATCCAGCTCAGTATACCAGCCGACGCTCCTTTTCCCGACAACGAACCAGCCAACTCCTCCTGCACCCCATTCCTCGAAGATCCACCAATCGCTTCACCCAATGAGATCTTCACCAGCTTGGCCTCCATGGACTTCAGAGAACAAGAAGTCTCTCTCACCACTGATCGTGGTCAATTCATGACAACTGAAGAGGCCTATGCATGGTTCTCCTCTCCCATGCCCATTCCTTCAGTTCCTTCAGTCCATGATGATAATTTGGCAACTGCCTTCACCTTCTTGCCAAACCTATCAATACCATCATGCGATCCACCCCAGCTTTTGGATGATGCGAAAAAGGGGAAAGATGGAAAGTATGATGATGAAAACTTAACTCTTTGGGATCAGATCCAAAGAGAAATACATCATGAGGGGGAAGCTCAGCTTCAGGGGGAAGCTTGGAGAACACAAAGAGTCCAAGAAAGAGGAGAATCGAGCAGGAAGAGAAGGAGCAGCTAAGGAAGTAAATTAGTAGTTTTAACTACTATTGAGAATCGAAAGCTGATATAATATGCTTTGATTGAATTATTCAAATATCATTCTTTGATTGAATATATAATACATACTTCAAATATTCAAATATCATGCTTAAACTTCATATCAAGCCTTGATCATGCTTATAAACATTCGCTGATATTCTGATAACCATGCATATAAGCTTTGCTATGATATTTAGATAATAATGCTCTAAATTAAAGCATGCCCAAAATGAAAGTATGCCTTGAATGCTCTGATACTTGGATTTTGAATGCTCTGATACTTGAATTTCATGCTCTAACTTGCTCTGATTTCAAGAAATTGCCTAAGCAAACTACAGCATGTCTATCAAACGAACATTTGCAGTTTTTCCATCATCATTGACAAGGTTTTGACATCATCAAAAAGGGAGAAATTGTTAGGAAAAACTATCAAGGAACCTCTAGATAAGGTTTTGATGAGATGTCAAAACTATTTATGAAAAACTGACTAAAATTCAAGATGTAGATCTGAGCTGACCAATCCAGAGCATCAAAGAGGAACTTAATGAAAGCTGAAGTCAACCAATCTGGAGTATGGTCTACCAGCTGGGAGGATACGTCAACCAGTCAGAACTCAATTCAACTAAGGATTAGAAGAGACGAACCAGTCGAAACAAACTGACAGCTAAGTCAGCTGAGCTGAGGGAGAAAAGAATCGACTAGACTGAAGAAACTGATAAGAGATCAGTTTAAACTGAAGACTGGAAGTATCCAACTGATGGCCAAACTGAAGTGAACAGACAAACCAGCTAAAGCCTGTGAATAGTCAAGCTGACAAGAGAGCTTGAGAATGATTAGTTAAACTGACAAGCTAGCCAAAAAACTTGTGATCAGCCGAACTGGAGGAACAAGCTCAGAACTGCCAGCTGGAGCAATAGCCGAACTGAGCAGACAAGTTCAGGACTGCCAACTGGAGTAACAACCAAACTGAGCAGACAAGATTAGAACTACCAGCTACCAGCTGGAGTAATAGCTGAACTGAACAGACAAGTTCAGAACTGCCAGCCAGAGAACCCTGGAGTTATTTCCCAACCGACGAATCTTGGAATAAATGCTTCAACGGAGATCCTGGAATTAAATATCCAATGGAGATCGATTGTCAAAGCAACGACTACTTCAATAAAAAGCTCCAGCGATCAATAAAGACCATTTGCCATTGATGAACCAACAGATCCACCGATCAATGGAACTCAACGGTCATAAAATCACTCCTCTATAAAAGACGAGTGAATCAAAGTTTTAAACACTCTTACCTCTGAGACTTTTAGCAATACTTATTCTTGAAGCCTTCATTCAAGCAGAGCTTTCTTTCTCCCTCCCACATAGCTCAAGTTCAACATTTTCTAAAAACTGCGAGAGTCCAACAGAGAAGAAGAATTTACAGAGTCAAAACATTCAGCCAGCTGTTGATAAACCAGCCAGGGCAGCCTTCTCAGTTTCAGCAATACAACGATCAACTATTCAGCTCAATTGAAGGAGCACATCAGTTGATACCCCTTGTTCAAGATTAACCTCTTGAAGATCGAAAGAGATCTAAAATCTTGTAAAGACGTCAATAGCACCTACCTTCCTAGCGAGCAGTTAGGGACTTCAAGTGTGAGTCGTCGACCCGCTGAGGTAGCTAGCAGTTACCAGGTTTAGCCAACTGTCCTTCATTGTGTAATTTGTAAAGAAACTCAATTTATATAGTGAAGTTGCCCTTCTGCGGAAGGAAGAGAGTACGTAGAAGTTTGAGACTTTGAACCTCTATAAATCATTTGTGTGTTATACTGTTTTGATTACTTGCATATTTATGAACTGTACACAAGCTTACACAATCCGCACTCAAGCTGTCAAAAGAGCTCAACCACATTGTGCATAGATAAGTCACTAAGCGAGTCAAGGGCCCTTATTATTCCGCAATTTGAACTAAAAGTTTTTAATCAGTTTATTCACCCCCCCTCTAAACTGATATCGAGTCGCCCGGGACCAACACGATCTTTAAGAAGACAGTCTTGAAACTGGTATCAAGATTATTTTATATAATTATTTTATGCAATGTTCAATATACTGACATTGTAGATGACATGGTGTGGGGAGACACACGGTAAGATCATATCATTAGAACCTTGTATTGTATTAAAGAGCTCACGGCTTAGATGGTCCTGAACACACCATCTGTAAACCGTAGAATAATCTGATAAGTTAGTTTATCTTGACTAACTGATTATTCTAGTACACTTGTTAGTGTATTGAGGAGGATCACGATAGGATACCATTCTCTACTCTGACCTTGATAGTGAGAGAATAAAGATCCACAGAGTTCGGGTTCTGAACTCATGTTTGTTGGCGAGCATATGTGTACATTACTTATTGCTTTAACTTATCAGTGGGTGAGATCCTTTCATGGATCAATAAACTCAATATCTTAGGTAATGATAGTGTATACATGTTGTATCATGCAATATGCATGAGCACCGTGTCTTGGTGCGCCAGGTTGATGATGTTCTCTTGAGGAAACACAAGTTCATGTTGAAACCCTATTGGTGGAATTTATTCCGTACATGATAAAGCTTGTGTGGTACCACTCAAGGTTATAGATGTTAATTAATTATAGCTGTCAGAGGCTGACATAATTAATTAACGAACATTATATCTTAAACACGGGGGATGGCTGAACTAAAGGAGAAAATATATTCGCAAATATGTATTAAATTGGTAGGTCAGTATTACTTCTTTAGTGGAATAAAAGTAATACTTAATTTATTTAATTATATCCTAGGTTTATTGGATATTGGAAATTAAATAAATTAGTGGGCCAATTTAATATTCCTCTAGATCCCTGTTGTAGCCCAAATAGACTGTTAGTGGACTGGATATGGAACTTGAGAAAGAGGCCCAAACCCAGTAGGGTTGGGTAGTGGATTTTCGGCCACCTCCCTATTTAAACATAGGGAGGGTTCGAAAATCACACACAGATACATTGAGCCTCTCTTTCTCTCTCAAGATATCCACAGATTTCACAACTCTATCAGTAGTATACTGCCCACTCTGTATCTGATACTCGGTCCAGGAATACAACAGAAGATCTCGGAGTAGAATACAGTTGTGTGGACTGCCGATCCAGTGGAGAGAAAGGGGCGCCGGTTTCATCTTCATTCAACAGCAAGATTAGATCTGTAATGTTGTCCTCAGAGGCTCAGACTGTCTACCAATTTGCAAGTAATTCGTTTCTATGTGTTCTGCTTTATTAGATTCGTTTTGCTCCGCATGTTTATTGTGCTAGATGTGTGATAAACATACATGAAACATAAAAATATGATTTGCATGAACATGGATTACTGAACATCCAAATGATCCTACGGTGGTTTAATTCGAAAAAACCCCAACATACAGCATATATGCGATGATATTAAATAAATATGGGATATATTGATTGTACTTTCAAAGATAATGTAGACGATGAATTTACTATTAAAAGTTCTTTTTTCTGTTCCTCTCTTAGAGAGATGGGTTGGTGAATTATTCGAAACAATAACCTTAAACAAAAATAGTTGTTTTAAACTTAAATTATACGTCCCACCATTATGTAAATAAAATGGTTAACCATTTTTCCATTTTAATTTTTAGTTAATAAATGTTTGTTAAAGTTGATTGTTTCATATTTGAGAAAATTAAAAATGCACATATAACCAGTTACGAATGTTATAACTCAATGCAAGAAAGATAAATATTTAACGTGTTTCACTACTACTGTGCTAGATACATCTATGGATCAAAAAAAGACGATGTTTTTATTTTGTTCAGAATAAGAGTAATGTTTAAACATTATATTTGTTCTCATTGTGAAATTTGTGTCCAAAATGTATATATGCAAGTTGATTAACTTATGACCAACATAAGGTAGTTAATTAGTTGGATAAAACAGTTATAGGAAGAATATATCACAACAAGAAAAACACTCATACACCACACTTGTTTAACCACGATTTTGGCAAGAAACCGTGGTAATTTAGCTAATAACCACGGTTTTAATGAAAACCGTTGTATATGAGTGCATTTTTCCCAAAAAACACTCATACACCACACTTATTTTTATTCTCCAACGGTGGTGTATGTATATATTTTTATTGACTACGGTTATTTAATCGGGTGTTGTTTGTATGTTCTAGTAAAATTAAATGTAAGAAAGAAAGAAAAAGATTTAAGGGGGAATTTAAAAAATCAAATCTCTAAAATTTATCAACACCCGCTGTTCTCTCCTCTATCTCACTTCAACCAATTTGAAATTTCCCCTCACCCTAAAGTCATCGTTGTTGTCGCCGTCACAGTCTTCAACTAGAGTATATGTGGCTGTCATCGTTGCCGTCCAGAGTCTCTGTCGCCTTTATTGTTGCCGTTGCCGTCTAAAGTCATCCTCAGAAAGATGAATATCCATTTGGTCATTGTTGCCGTTGCCATAGCAGTATTCAGAAATAAAATCACAAAACGTGTATCGTACAAATAAGTAAATTGGATTAATGTTTGTTCATTTGTCCTTATCATTTTTCACCAATGTTTGGCAGCAGCTTTTATTTTTATACTTTCAATAATTTCCCAAATTGACAGCATTTCACTAGGATTTTTTTATTTGTTAGTTTTGTAAACAAATAGGATGTATGTGGATTAGATCATTTGTGTTAATCTGTGTTATATTTCTCGTGTCACAATTAATTTTTTTTCTTAATTTTTTTGTAATATACTCTAATTGGAAAATAATGAACCCTAAATAAAAATTTAATATTAAATTAAATCATAACAGATTAAAATGAAAAAATGAAAAAAAAGTTTAGCACAAAGATTAATGTAATAGAGGTTGTGACGCGCGGTCGTTTCGCGGTCAGAATAATTCTCAAGAAAGAGTTATCCTTATGCCCACTGCAAGGCGTAGCAAGCTAACGTGAGTAAGGGTCGATCCCACGAGGAGCTGCGAATTCTATCTTCCAATATCACTTTTCCAAAAGGGTTGAGGTTTGTTGTGATCTCCGAATACTTGTATTTAAAGACTGTAAACTAAAATAACAAAACAAAACAAAACAAGACAGGAAAATATTAGTAGTAACGTATTCCGGATTAGAACTCAGATTTCGAACTTAACAAACATTGGACCGATCATGGGCACGCTGATTACTTACGTGAATCTAATTACCTGGTTATAGGCAACGGATCTCTCACACTTACCCAATCTATCCTTTCAGTTTAGCTTAGAGGTGATCTCTCGTCCCCTAAATCCTAAATTGTTACCCAACTCCGATCTCTCATATGATTGTAAGCAACAAAGCAGCATTATGATCTAGACAGACCCAGATTTATCTAGACAAAGATCTCTCTTATGCCCTCAGTACCCGTGATGTATCCCATCCCTTTATGACTAACACACAACTATGATTCATTGACCATTTATAGAGGTAGTGAACACAATTATAATTAAAGAGTGATCAGCCACAATTAACTAGCTTAACCCAATGTATAATGCAACAAAGAAAATGATTACATGACGGAACCAAATACATACAGTTTATGCCCATAAGCTTCACAGTTCTTACGTGTTCATTAAGTTCTTATCTTTATTCAATCCGGAATAACGAGTCTAGCCGCTCATGCTAGACTTAGAACAATAATAATAAATAAAAGAAATAAAAGATAACATAAATTAAACGAAAAACTTATATTAAATTGTAAAAAGAATCCAACATCAACGCTGGATTTAAGAACATAAACTGGAAATCCTAAGTGTCTGCGGGCATAAGGCCCGAGACCTATTGCAACAAAGTAAAATAAACTAAAATAAAATATAAGTGTTTTGTGCGTAAAAGAGGTGTTTGTTTTCTGCCATGAAATCTAATTATATAGGAGTACAAAGACACAGGATAAACTCCCCGATAGGCCGGGGATCTTCAGCGCAATTCACAGCCGCCATGCCCAAAGCTTTCCATATCTGGTAGATTCTTTCCTTATTTAGAAGATCCTGAATCGCAGATTTTGTACTCGTCGTGCCCTAGCAGCGCCGACATGCAACTTTCCTTGTAGAGCCGATAACCTTCTGGAAGCGTCAACTTGCCTTCCGCGGCTCCTCTTTCCTTCGGCGGCTAGGGTGCATTGCTCCTGCTGTAGCCGTCATTTGTTTTCCTTGTGCCCAGTCTCCTTTCCTTCTCCTCTCAATCACTTTGGGGTTGTTGTGGGCACGATCACGAACTTCTCCTTCAACTTCTGCTGGAATGGTGGGCGATTTCCGCCAGGCTCGAGAGAGAGCTTTCCGCCGAGAAGTTGTTGCCCATCTTGGTATCATTGGCATCGTAATACCCTCCAGAAGTGATTCTCCTGTCTGCTGCCTACCCTTGTGCCCATTCTGGCTCTTTCCGACTCAAAAAACACAAAAAACAAAAGACATAGAACGAGAAAAAGACACAAAAACACGAGAGAATTTGGACTTATGAGGCTGCCACAGAGGATCTGAAATCGAATGTATCCTTTTATAAAAAAAAGATATTCCAAGGTGAAGAGGCACCACCTCCTCCTTCCAAATTCTAAAAAAAAGGATGTATGATTTCAAAATTTATATAATATTTTTAAAAACACCAAGTCTTCTGTACATCACACAAGGCCCAATAAGGCCCATACATCCATCAGACGGGTCGGGGTTCACACGGTCCATCAGACGGGTTGGGATCAACATGGGTCAACCCGTGTTGACCAACGTTGACCCGTAAAAAAACATTCTGACAATAATTAGTATTAATCCTAAGACTAAAAAGTATCACTCATATACGAGTTTATTTAGTTCAAATTGTGATTTTTTCCATTCCAAGTAATGTTTAGAGTTTAGGAATTTAGGGTGTTTTTTAGGGTTCATGGTTTTTTTAGGTTTTTTTTAGTATTTTTAATATTTTTCAGATTCTTTAATGATTTATTTTGTGTTTTTAAGGGTTCATATTTTTTTAAGTTTATTAATCTTAGTTAGGGATTATATGTATTTAAAAAAAAAAGATTCACTTTAATTTTAGGGTTCACTAATTCCATTTTAGGCTATATATTTATTTTCAAATTTAGGTTTTTAAATTTCAATTATAATTTACATTTGTTTTGAAAAAATTAATTATTGAGCACAATGCACGAGCCCGCGCGTTAGCATTGGGCGAGTGCATTGTGCGAGTCGTCAGATTTCAAAAAAATTAAATTCATTCACTTTAATTTTAGTTTGATTAATTTTATTTTGGGGTATATACTTATATTTATTTCAAATAAATTAATTCAATTCATTTTAATTTTAGGGTTCACTAATTATATTTTAGGGTATATAATTTTGGATAAAAATAAAAAAAAATTAAAAAAAAATAATTAGGCACATGTACCCCACGCGTGCACGCCCACAACATGGGCCCTTTCTTTTATAGTTAATTATTAATGGGCCTGGGCCAGTTTGATGGACTCAGGCCTATACACCGCATGTATAGAAGACTATTTTTTTTTTAAATTATTAGAATGAAAAACCTTAAAGAAATTGCGGGCTTTGAAATTGAATATTATTGTCACGACCCCACATTAATATCTGATTAATGCGATGTGTGACTGGCACGACTCGATCCCAAGGAAGGGTGGATCAAGGTTCGAACCGGATAATAATTTAAATAAAGGAATAGTTGCTAACTTCAGGATCGAAAGATTTGGTCTAGGAACTCGAATTGTGAACTGACTTTCATTTCTCAAAATATAACTGAATAAATATATTCCTCAGAATAAAAAAAAACATCTGCGAGTTCAACACATACTGAAGACTTGACTCGGTTACACTTAATTAGCGGAAGCAAAATAACATAACAAAATATAGGAATTTTCTGAGTCCTGTACAAAACAACTTTCTTTCTCAGCACATCACCCTGCACTATCAGCACTCAACCTGCACATTTAAAAATAAACTCGCAGGGCTGAGTACAAATATACTCAGTGAACACATTGCCAAAAATATCATAATATATATATCTGATATTATGAACATTTACTAAAACTGGTTTTGTCATGCATCTGAGTAAACACACAGGGGTTTTATCTTAAAAGGCCCTATGTTTTACTAAATCACTTTCTGTCTTTACACGCATGTTTTTATATTGTATGATCTTCCACATCTGAACTGAAATACCGGGGAAGTTGATCACCTTCCACGCACGCTTATCATTATCGATGTATAGTTAGGAAAGCTCTCACAGCCCTATCCTTCTTCCCAATAACACCGACTTTCGTGTACACTAACCTCAGTCACCCTATGGCTAGCCCGAGATCCGATCGATTTAAAAGCTAGAAATCTCCTTGCGAGCTAACTAAATACAGATAGGATATCATACTAAAATGGAACATTTTATGCATGAAAACTTATTTTATTTTGCATCAGAAATAAATAAACTGCTGATGAGTAAAACTCAAATATTTCTTTGGACTAAGAGTCCATTGTAAAAGAAAAGTCCACCTTTCACCAATGTCTCAAAACTGAACTGCTGCAAAATGTTCCTCCTTGCCCTTTATCTCGCACTGGACGGCTTTCCTTCATAGACATAAACATGAAACTGAGTATGTTGAACCAAAGAACACTGTTTGGACTCAACATGAAATTGAAGGCCTATTAGGGTCTAGTATCCGTTCTAAATTTTTCTTAGCTTAAGGGTTAATCTGGACCCTAGCTCTTAAACATCTTAAGACATACATCACCATCATTTAAGGTATCAAAAATACCTTAACATCCATCATAACCCGATTCTAGAAACAAGGTCAACATTAAGCTCATAGACTAATCAACGTTCTGCACAACGTCCATCTTTGTAAAATTTTTTGCTTTGACTCACTAAGGTGCAGGGAACGTACCATATACCGTTGGAAAGCCACAGAAGTGTAGAATTTTACAAAATTTATAGTGACTCCAAGTGATAACTAACGAAAAAGTTATAACTAATTAAGATGTCGGGTATTACAATTATAAAAGCATTTATAAATCGTAGACATAGAGTAAGTGTACTGACGTTTAAACTGTCGACCAACCCTAACAAGAGAAGGAAAATAGGAGTAGAGTTTCTTGAATGTGCCCCTAGAAATTCCATGAAATTAAGGGGTTAATTAGTGTTCGACAAAATATTGACTACCCGTAAGTGCACGGTGTAGCCGTGTACAATGATGAGTAAGGTTAGTATTCCACATAGACTAATGATTAATTTATGTGTGAGTATTGCAACGTCAACTTCCTAACACTATTTAGGCAACACATCAAAAGATTTGGATTTAATTAACTAATTAAACAAAAAATTAAATAAAGCAAAAAAAAAGATGAATGGATGGGACTCGGGTCTAAATTCGTTGATTTCGTTGATTTATCCATACAATGTCAATTCAATTATATAATTTATTCACGATTCGACTATTATTAGGAAAATCACTCATTTAGTTCAAACCTTCTCTCGAAGTGCTTAAATCGTAGATTACATGCTAGAATTAATGTGTCCATTCAATTACTAACATGCAACTCCTAAAAGTTCCCAGGATTTATTGTCCTCACAATTAACCTCCTCAAATCTCTTGATTGTTATTGATTAATGTGCTTTGTGTTCTTGTGTTCAAGTGTTAAAACTCCTCTCACGATTTATGAATTAACACAATGCTATCTTGGTGATCAATCAATCAATCAAACAAGGCGAAGAACACAAAGAATAAACGAAGAATAAAAAATTATATAATTAAATATCCATCGTACTTCAAAATCAACTACTATCAAATCCTAAAATGGCCAGATATAGATGGCCTTTAATCATGTTCAAGTCTTTAGCACACTAATGTAGTCTCAAGAAAGACAACCAAGCAAGTTCTATTGATTAACAAGTACAAATGATTACCACACAAGAAAGAAATAATATTGTAAAACAAAGCAATCTTTTAGGCTCAAAAGCTCACATGGGTAAAATATCAAAATCAAGAGGCAAAAATTACAGAATTTATCAAGATAAAAATCAACAAATCATATCATGCTCTCATGTAAAATTTCCAGTACCAAACAACTTATCATAGGCACATAATTGATCCATACTCCACAATTTTTGAAAGTTAAGACCAATCAAGACCAAAACCACTTCCGAATAAACCTAATAAAGCAATAAACATGCAAAAATCCTATAAAAATAAAAAATAAAAAATTTGACCAAAAATTTTAAGCAAAAAAATCTAATGTAAATGCAACACAAAAATCCAAGGTAACGGCACTTCCCTCACACCAAACTTATTCAAAATCATGTAGAATATGTTGAAAAGAAGAAAGTGGTCTACCTTGGATGAACTCACAGATGGCTACGGTAGATCCGTTGGCACTCGATGCCACACTTGTTGCCCTTTCATCAACTTCTTAGCTCCAATTCCAGCTGCAAAATTAGGATCAAAAATCCTAAAATAATTATCTAGTGGTTCCTCTTGTTGTTGGATTTCATGATGGCTCCACACATCCATTGATAGCATAGATAATGCTCGACATTCTTCTAAGCTCTTTTGTCGGCCTTCCACATGAACATCTCCCCCATCATGGATGGAAAATTTTATGCTCTCTTCATGAACTCGTAGAGTGAGTTCACAACTATCCATGTCCACCAAAGCTCTTGCAGTTTTCATAAATGGACATCCCATGATCAATAGTACACGTGCATCTTTCTGCATATCAAGCACAACAAAATCAACAGGAAAAATAAAATCTCATACCTTAACCAAGACGTCCTCCACAATCCCCTTAGGATATGTAACTGATTGATCTGCCATGTGAAGAGAAATGAAAGTTGGCTGGAGTGTTCCAATGGCTAGCTTTTCGAAGATAGAATATGTTATCAAATTGATGCTAGCTCCAAGGTCACATAAAACTCTTCCATAAAATTTCTTTCTAATTTCACACGGGATGGTGAATCTTCCTGGATCTTTGAGCTTTGCAGGCAACTTCCTTTGAATGAGGGCACTGGATTCTTCAGTAAGATACACAGTCTCAAACTCCCCCGATTTCCTCTTCTTGGACACCATGTCTTTGAGGAATTTTGCATAATTGGTCATCATTTGCAAAACTTCCACAAGAGACAAATTGATGTTGAGGGGCAGACTCTCATTCTTGCACCGAGGCTTCTTCCTCGGATTGTTCTTTATACATTTGTGCTTCCTCTTGCTCTTCCTCAACTCTTATTCATCACGGGCTCTCCTTCGGTTTCCACGCCTCCCTCTTGCCATTATTTTTGCAGAATTTTGAGGAGCAAACGCTCAAGTACCTTGCAAACACAATGAGGGTTGTAATTTTAACACAACCAAAAAGAGACAAAAAGGGTCCATGGGCATAGGATATTAACAAAATCACATAAGCATTGGATCTTAAGCCTTTCAACAATCCAACATCATCTTTTTTATACTTCTACACATCTCTCACAATATCAACCAAAGGGCACTCCATTACCAAAAATCCCACATCTACCAACGTCAACACTTATAAATAAAGGAGTCCCATTCAAATAACCATGAGCATGCATAAAGAGAGAAGGGTCGGCTTATATAAATCAAAATAATAAAAAATGGGGCATGAGAAACAATGCACACTCATTAATACCACAATTTCCTTATGAAGCATAGAAATCCCCTAAAATAAAGCTCAACCTTCCTCATTCTTCCAAACACTCTCCAACATGCTAAACTCAAACAAAATTTTCCAATTCAAGACACCAAAACACCTAAAACACCTAAACAAAAATAAGAAAAACATAACAAAAACCAAATAACATGAAATAAAATTGAAACACACCAAAACTAACTAAAATAAATGAAATGAAGACAAGAAATTGGGTTGCCTCCCAATAAGCGCTAAGTTTAACGTCGCTAGCTCGACGGGATATCACAGGTCAATTTATCAACCAATGAGATATGGTGGCTTCCTTCTCCACACCAAAGCTCTCTTTTGAGTTCTCCGAGGTATTTCACCCAAGTTCGGGTCGAAGATTCTAAAGTACTCCTTGGGAATGTCTTCTTCACTCTTCTTTTGACAAATCCTCTTGCTTGATTTGATTTCTCGAATCACCTTACACTCCTCTAGGTCTCTGGGCCCATCTTCTTTGGGAACTTCTCTTCTCTTCTTTATATGGTACACAACCGACAACTCATGAACTCTAAGAGTGAGTTCACCCTTTTTCATATCGATTAAAGCCCTTGCGGTATTCAAGAATGGTCTTCCAAGGAGGAGAGGTGTCTCTTCATTCTCTTCCATGTCCAATACAAAAAAATCAACTGGAAAAATGAATTTACCAACTTGCACAAGAACGTTCTCAAGGATCCCCTTAGGGTGAGTAACGGTATGGTCCGCCAATTGCAAGCTAACATTTGTTGGCTTCAAATTCCCAATTTTTAGCCTATGAAAGAAAGACAGGGGCATAAGATTCACACTTGCACCCAGATCACATAGTGCTTCTCCAATTAAGTTTCCGCCAATATCCCATGGAATAACAAAACTCCCAGGGTCTTCTAACTTTTGTGGCAACTTCTGTTGAAGAAAGACACTACCCTCCTCTGTAAGGCTTAGTACTTCGTACTCCTCCCACTTTTTATTCTTTGAAAACATCTCCCTAAAAACTTTTGCATAATTCGGCATTCTTTGCAATAAATTCACAAAAGGGAGGTTAATGTGGATTCTCTGAAACACCTCCAAGAATTTCTTATATTGCTCATCTTGCTCATTCTTTTGCATCATTTCAGGATATGGAATAGCAATAGAGATGGGAGACAAGGAAGCTAGTAATAACTTACTTAACGTTTTCTCTTTCGGTTTCTTCTCAACTCCCAAGTCACCATCTTTGGTTTTCAATCCAACTTCAACTTCTCTTTCATCGAGATTTACACGGGGGACCTCCGAATTTTCCTTTAACCCACTCAACACGTGTATAGCCTTACATTGCTCCTTTGGATTAATGGTTGAAGTACTTGGAAATTTTCTTTGTTGGTGTTGATTCCCTACGTATGTAGCAAGCTGGCTCATTTGTTTCTCTAGTATATTCACCTGGCTACCTATGAGTCCCACTTGATCTTCCAATTTCTCAAAACGAGTTTGTGACTCCCCCATGTATTTTTCTGTTTTGTTCAATAAAGCGATGAGAAGTTCTTCTATTTTCAGCTTCTTTTCCTCATCAATTACCCCATTTGTAACCGAGAAGTCCGGTGGTGGTTGAAGGGTATTGTTTGGATTCCCATAGGATAGATTTGGATGTGGTGGTTGGTGTTGATATTGATTACCCGATCCACCATGTTGACCTTGGAAATGTGGCTTGAACCCTTGGTTGTATGGCCTTTGGTTATTCCCATAACCACTTTGGTTGACATAATTAGCTTCTGCAAGATGAGGTAGAGTAGAAGCTTCGGTCCTTTGCATCGCCATAGCTTCGATCTTGGAATTCAATGTCGGCGTTTTGGCAGCTAGAAGGGCTATTGAATCCGTGCTTGCATTAGTGTCCACCGTCTTCAACATTTGAATCCCTTCTCTTTCACTCGGCCATTGGTAGGCGTTGGAAACCATCTCATCAATGATAGCCAATGCTTCTTCCAACCCCCTTCCTAGTAGAGATGCACTGGCGGCGGCATCTAGGATTCTCCTCACCTCGGGTGTTGATCCGGAGTAAAAAAGACATACTTGATGGTCCGTGCCAAAGCCATGGCCCAGGCACTTCCTCAACATCTCACGGAATCGCTCCCAAGCTTCATACATAGACTCATCTTCCCTTTGCCTAAATTTGGTGATCTCCCCTTTGAGCTTGAGTGTCTTTCCCGGTGGAAAGAACTTTTGTAGAAACTTGGAGATCATGGTGTTCCAAAACTCAAACATCGATGGGGGTTGGTTCGACCACCATGCCCTAGCTCGGTCACAGAGGGAAAAATAGAATAGCCTAAGTCTCACGGCTTCCTCCGGTACTCCATTCATTTTCACCGTCCGGCATATCTCAAGGAATTGGTTGACGTGCTCATGAGGATCTTCAATTGCGGAACCCCCAAATTGATTTTGGGGAACCATTGCTATCAATCCCGGCTTGAGCTCAAAATTATTAGCATGAATAGCCGGTCCATTCCTTGCTCCTTCAGTAATTTTGAGCCTCCTCTTGAGCTCAAAAATTATTCATGCTCCTTGAGCTCAAGCCTCCTCTTAGGCTCTTGCTTCCTCTTGGGCCCTCAATTGTGCCCTCAACTCCTCCATTTGTGCTTGCATTTCAAGGAGCAAGGGGTCTTGAATTGGAGGATTAGGAGAATGAATTGGGGGGTTGGGAATTTGGTTGTTGTTATACCCCATTATCCTTCGTCGCCTAGCTGCGTTGAGATGACGAAGTGTAGCTTCTATTTCGGGGTCGACTTCAAACAAAGGCTCTCCACACGACCTTGTTCGCATACAACACCTAACAAAAGCACAAGGTAAGTTTGGAACTTAAAAGAATATTACACGTTTAATCTAGCAAAGCAATTCTTGAAATGATATTGCAAAAACTCAAATAAACAAATTAACTCCCCGGCAACGGCGCTAAAAACTTGATGAGATTTTTCTTTCACAATGATTTAATCAACACAAGCTTTAATTAACCAAATCTCAATTATGCAAGTGAACATACGGAGCATAGGAGACCGGGTCGAACACGGAGAATTAATTGCATAAACGAGTCTACAAGTACCATCACATCGAACATTTTCACTAGTCAAACCATTCAGAATTTGGTTGGAGAATTAACTAGAAAAATAAGATTCGAAATAATAAACAAAGATAGCAAAACAAGAGGAATAAAAGAGAATAAAAACCTAATAAAAATCACAATGAGGAAAAATGGCTCTAGGGCATTGTTCATTAGTGAAAACTTATTCATTAAACAATGAATTTATACAATATCTCCTCAAACAACAATTGATACCAAATTTAGTGGAAGCCCTCTCTCGAGCAACTAAGACCTTTCAACTAAACTCAATTCCCCTATCTCTAGGGCTAAATTGTAATTTAATCTAATCAAGAACAATCAATCAACAAACATCAATTAAACATTAATCTCTCGATCTAATGCAAAATTGAAACCATAAATCATTTACCCATGTACAATTGATTCTCTCGAACTCAATTATACACCAAATTCTATCCTAACATGGCCAATCAAAGAATAGAATCAATCAAACCATGATTTATGAGAAAGAAGGAAAAGATTAAGCAATAACCCATGTTTAATTCACAAACCCATCACCAAATCACAA
Organism: Perilla frutescens; assembly: GCA_026008535.1. Taxonomy (NCBI): domain Eukaryota; kingdom Viridiplantae; phylum Streptophyta; class Magnoliopsida; order Lamiales; family Lamiaceae; genus Perilla; species Perilla frutescens. The sequence goes on from BRKX01000005.1 coordinate 24,497,018, forward strand.
CACCCTAGATACCAAGAAATTTAGCTATCCATACTCAAAATAACAAACAAAACAACACAAAATAGAAGCATAGATCAAGGTAAGAAGAAACCCGAAAACTTGTATTAAAATCTCCAAAATAGCTCTTGCTCCACAAGCTCCAAAGCTCTGAAGCATAAACACTCTTTCTCTCTCAAAAAATGGAAAAATAAGAAGTTGGATCCTCATTTTTGAGCTAAGGTATCTATATATACAAGGTGTGGGAAGATAGGGTGAAAAATAAAGCGAAAATCAAAAATCCTGAAAATGTGACACAGGGGCGCGACACGGGGCCGGTCGCGCCCTGCGGCTCGCGTCGGGGCTGGGAGGTGCGACCCGGGCAGAGGATGTTGGCTCGGGTCGCGTTGCAGGTGGTGGAAAATCAGCCGCGGACACGGAGCGGCGGTCGCGGTGCTGGGCTAGCTCGGGTCGCGCCTACAGCCCTGCTCCGATACCTTTCACGGTTTTGCTTCGTTCTCTCTTGTTTCTTGTCCGATTGAGGTGATTCAACTTGCACCATGCTCCCAATTCGATCCTCTATCTTTCCATGACATTGAATCACTAAAAAATTCATTTATTCATCCACAATGTTCTGCAAAACTCAAACAAGAAAGAAAACTCTCAAGTAGGAAGGTTAAGAGCACAATTTGGATTAAAACACATGCAATACTCTTCAATTCACTTCATTTAAACCTCAAAATATTGTACCAAAATACCACTCATCATTTTCTAAATTAACGGTGTTAGCAACACTTATTTTAAAAACCAACTAATATTACCCTAAACGATTATCAAACATACTAAAACATGATAAAAACATACAAAATAATGCTCGGATTAGGAATAAAATACGAGTATGTCACTGACTTTCCAGTTTTATCTCATCAATCAACATGAGATATAAGCCGTGATGGTAGGAATATTACTGTTGCTTATTATGTTGAAGCATGCAATGGATGTTTATCATTTTATGTGATGTTTGCATGTTAGATAATGGGATAAAATGAAACCTCAAACATAAATAACTAAGTGGAAGAGATTCATACCAAAGTATGTAGAAAATCTCATACGGTCTCCATTAAAATCTGGTTTAATTGAGAAGTGATGGGCATGCGCGTTGACATCGGTCTTCCTCCATATCGGACGTGTCATATCACAGATTTCTCTAGAAATTAAATCTCCTAAATGGATAGCTGTAGAACACTATTAGAACTAACTGACTCCTCCATTTGGAGCTGTTAAATTCGAATGGTGCTCTTGGTGCAAAGATAATGGTGTGCACACTTAGATGTAATTTATTGATAAACGTCCACACGATCGTGGCTTATCAGTTAGATGATTACATGATCGTGTTTATTATCCGGCTATTAATTTGCTTGTTGTAAGGAAACTCAACTGGAGGCAAATTAAAGGTTTAACCTATTTAAAAATAAATTTTATAAACGTCCACACTATCGTGGCTTATAGAAAACATTTTTAAAGTGTCGGTGGAAAAGTATATAATTTTTATGAGGTTTTCGATTATATACCGTTTATCCTAAACGTGTTTTGTGACTGTACTGCATGTTTTAATTTCAGTTATTTCATATCATCAATGGCACTCTCCAATTTGTCCTCAATCCTCAAAGAAAACAAACTTGTCGGTGAAAACTACAATGACTGGCTTCGTAACCTTAACTTAGTTCTTGTTGCTGAGGGACACAAGTTTGTACTTGAAGAGGTTTGTCCTCAAATGCCAGATGAGGGTTATGACGAAGCCCAAAAGGTTGCATATGATAAGTGGGTTAGGTCTAATGAGATAGCGCGCTGTTACATCTTGGTATCTATGTCAAGTGTGTTGCAACATCAGCATGAGCCTATGAAAACCGCTTATGATATCATGTACAATCTTAGGCAGCTATTCGGTCATCAGAACCGCTCGGCATACCATTTGGCCATGAAGAAACTAATGGATGCGAGAATGTCTGACTCCACACCTGTTAGGGATCACGTTCTCATGATGATGGGGTATTTATCTGAGATCGAGACCTTGGGTGAAGAGCTAGATGGCGATTCTCAAATCGACATTGTTCTTCATAGCTTGTCCTCGAAGTTTGAGCAGTTCAGGCTGAATTTTGACATGATTAAAAGGGATGTCGGCCTAACTGAATTGCTCATAGATCTTCAGGCGGCTGAATTGCTCCAAAAGAGCGATCCTCAGGCCCACATAGCTGAAAAGGAGCGTCTTCTTTTGGAGGAAAAAGGAAGAAGAGAAACGCACCTAAAAGGGCTGCAAATGAGGTGCCTAAGGCGAAGAAGACAAAGGCAAATATTCCTCCCGAGGAGTTCAAGTCGAAGACTAATTGCTTCAAGTGCGGCCAACCAGGTCACTGGAAGGCGGCGTGTCCTAACAAGAAGAAGAAGAGAGGTACATCTCACACTCTAGTTGTGGAAACATGTTTAGCAACTTGTTCTACCCAGTCATGGGTAGTAGATACTGGAGCTACTGATCATGTTTGCGTGTCTTTACAGGGGTTCCTGGTAAAAAGACAGCTGAGTGAGGATGAGATCACCGTCTACATGGGCAATGCTACGAGAGTGGCAGCTGTTGCAGTGGGAGACGTTGTTTTACCTTTTAGTAGTGATAGAACTTTGGTTTTGAAAGATTGTCTTTATGTGTCTGGTTTTAGGCGAAACTTAATTTCAGTTTCTAAATTGATTATGGATGGATATTCTGTTTCTTTTGATAACAAAGTAGTTATCTTTAGTGGTAAACATTTTATCTGTTCTAGCACATTAGATGGACACTTATTAGGGTATGGCTGTCCGAGCAGTTCGATATGAAGGATCTGGGTGAAGCCGGGCATGTCCTTGGGATCAAGATCATTCGAGATCGCCAGAAAAGGATGTTATGTCTGTCCCAGGCGACTTATATCGACACAGTGCTAGCTAGGTTTGGCATGTAAGATTCTAAAAAAGGTTTTATACCTTATAGACATGGAATTCATCTATCCAAGGAAATGTGTCCCCAAACAGAGTCTGAGATAGAGGAAATGAAGAAAGTACCATATGCTTCGGCTGTGGGAAGTTTGATGTATGCTATGCTATGCACTAGGCCTGATATATGCTATGCCGTTGTCATGGTAAGCAGATATCAGTCTAACCCTGGACAAGGTCACTGGACTGCGGTCAAAAACATTCTCAAGTACCTTAAAAGGACTCGGGATTACATGTTGGTTTTTCGCTCTGATAGTCTAGTACCTTTGGGTTACACGGACTCAGATTTTCAATCTGACAAAGATCAGATTAAGTCTACCTCGGGCTATGTGTTTACACTAGGAGGTGGAGCCATCGCATGGAGGAGCATTAAGCAGAAATGCATTACGGATTCCACCATGGAAGCTGAGTATGTAGCTGCCTTTGAGGCTGCAAAAGAGGCTGTCTGCCTCCGCGGGTTCCTAGTGGGCTTGGGCGTGGTTTCTGATTTGCCTAAGACTATCACGATATACTGTGATAACTCTGGTGCAGTGGCAAATTCGAAGGAACCCAGAGCCCACAAGGCAAGTAAACACATAGAGAGAAAGTACCATCTTATACGAGAAATCGTTAAGAGAGGAGACGTGGCGGTAGTCAAGATTGCATCGGAGGACAACCTGGCTGATCCATTCATGAAGAGCCTGGTGGCTAAGACCTTTGATGGTCACATGGAGAAAATGGGAGTGAGATGCAGACCTGGTAGCGCAGTTTGAGTTGATAGTTTTAGATTGGAGAGTTAGCCGGTTAGTTATTATGCTTGAAAGACATGCTTCAAGTATAAGTGGGAGATTGTTAGTTTTGTATACTGGAAGACTCGTCTTTGTATACTTTTCTGATGATATGATGATATGAAATGAAAGTTATTGCAGTCACTGTTTGCATTTAGATTATGTTCTATAATTGTTTTATGCAATGTTCCATATACTTACATTGTAGATGATATCATTAGAACCTTGTAAAGTATTAAAGAGTTCACGGCTTAGATCGTCCTGAACACACCATCGGTACACCGTAGAATAATCTGATAAGTTAGTTTATCTTGACTAACTGATTATTCTAGTACACTTGTTAGTGTATTGAGGAGGATCACGATAGGATACTATTCTCTGTCTCTGACCCAGTTACTGAGAGAATAAAGATCCACAGAGTTCGGGTTCTGAACTCATGTGATATTGGCGAGCATATGTGTGCGTTGTTTATTACTTTGATTTATCAATGAGTGACATCTTTTCGTAGATTGAATTCGATATCTTGGGTAATAACAATGTATACATGATGTCTCGAGCAGTATGCATGAGCACCGTATCCTGGTGTGCCAGGTTGATGATGTTCTCTTGAGGAAACACAAGTTCATGTTGAAACCCTGCAGGTGGAATTTATTCCATACATGAGTAAAGCTTGTGTGGTACTACTCAAGGTTTTATATGTTAATTAATTATAGCTGTCAGAGGCTGACATAATTAACTAATGAACATTATATCTTAAACACGGGGAATGGCTGGACTAAATGAGAAAGAATATTCGTAAATATGTATTAAATTGGTAGGTCAGTTTTACTTCTTTAGTGGAATAAAAGTAAAACTTACTTTATTTAATTATATCTTAAGTTTATTGGATATTGGATATTAAATAAATTAGTGGGCCAATTTAATATTCTTCTAGATCCCTATTGTAGCCCAATTGACTGATAGTGGACTGGATATTGAACTTGAGATAGAGGCCCAAACCCAGTAGGGTTTGGAGATGAAAATTTCGCCTCCCTCCCTATAAATAGAGGAAGGGGGGGGGTGAAAATTTGACACATAAGAAATCAGCCCCTCTTTGTCTCTCAAAGTTATCCACAGATTCCACAACCCTATCTAGTAGATTTCAGCCCACTCTGAATCTAGATACAGTCCGGGAATACAACAGAAGATCTTGGAGTAGAATTGTGGTGGTCGAATTTTGAGCTAGGTGGCGCCACTCCTATATTCATTCAACAGCAAGATTAGATCTTTAATCTTGTCCACAGACCGTCTATCAATTTGTAAGTAGATTCGTTTTCTATGTCTTCCGCTTTATTAGATTCGAATCTGCTTTGCATGCTTTTTTATTAGACTGTGATAAACATGCATGTGACATAAAATTATGATTTGCATGAACACGGATTAATGAACAACCAAATGACCCTGCGATGGTTTAATTCGTAAAAAACCCCAACAGAAACGACAAAGGCCAAATGGAAGATGAGAAAAGAAGATGAGTAAACTGATCACAGTAGGCATCAGTTCGCAACCAGTCATGTTCAACTGATGCGAGCAGTTGAATCTAAAACTGACTGAAGAGAAAAAGCTTCAGCTGAAGGAAGCAGTGGAAAAAGCTTTGGCGGAGCAAGTTGAGAGGACAGCTCAAGCTGACAAAAAGATAGGAGTCAAAGCTGAAGGGACTCCAGCTGGAACTGATAATTCCAAGCAGAGGAGAACATCAGTTGTCAACAGACGAGGCCAACTGATGACGTCAGCAGCTCAATGCCACTTGAAGACTGAAGGAGAGCTATGATCAGATAAGTTCAAATTGAATTTATTACTGAAACGGTAAAATGACGTGTCATCTCAATATTACCGTTAGACCCACCCCTTCTCACTCTCTCTCTCTTCATTTAACTTCAATGGATAAATTTGAACTTAAATTGACGGATCAATCGGAACCATTCGATTTTGGTTTAACTCAAATTCTTTTTACCGTTGGATGCATCATCTACTTGAGTCTATAAATAGATCAGCTATTTTCCTCAAACCACCCACACAACTGATCAAGAACTCAAGTGCTCAGACTCTCTCTCTCAAAATTCCACTCAGAATTCTTCATTCCATTTTCCTTCCAAAACTCCCCAAATTTTTCTTCAATGGCCCAATACTCCGCCAATCCTCATAGAAGAAAGCATAACTTCAAACGCTCTGGTGAAAACTCTGCAGTCTTCTGCAAAGACCTGTGTCACGACAAGATGCTGAGTCGAGCTAATTGCAGACAATTCACCAACCACTCACAAATGGGTGAATTGATTCTTGATCTGATTGAGTTGGTGAAACTGAAGACCTTCACAGAAAGTGCCCCCACGAAGTTATATCCAGAAGCCGTGGCAGAGTTCTTTCTCAACTCATATGGTGAGAAGGACTCTTGGATGATCATCAGTGAAGTAAGGGGTACTGAAATCTTGATCACCCCTTCAGTCTTAAAGAATATATATGGGCTACCAGAAGAATGAGACAACCTTGAAGCAATGGAAGTAAATGCCAGATTCTGCTTCAACAGTTGGGTGACTAATCCAGCTGCAGAAAACTTCCGTATTAATCAGCAGATGTCCAAATTCTGAAAGGAATTTTAGGTGTTATCAGCCGTGGCCACGCAGATGATGGTAGGATCATGCGAAGGCCACGATGAAATGTCAGAGATCAAATATAAGATCTGCAATGCCATCTAGGAGATGAGAGGGATAGACTGGTCTCTATTTCTCCTCAAACAACTGAAGAAGTTTGTAGACATCTTGGAAGACAAGACTAAATGCACCTTGTGTTTTCCTCAAAAGATGTACTACATTAACAGAGTCAGCTTCATTCTAGAAAGGCTGATTCCTGATCTGATGGTGGAAAAGACAAATCATCAGCCAGTTGATCCTGATGATTTCATTCCCAAGGTAAAAGAAGGAGCACTGCCTCCATTAACAATCAGAGAGCACCACGACTGAGGCAGAAGCTGATCCCATCCACTCCAGTAACAAGGTGGAAAGGAAAAGCTAAGATGACAGAGTCTGTAGTTTAATCAAACACAGACTCTGATGATGTCTTCCTTGCTGTTTAGAGATATAAATCCTCAGGAGAAGGGGATGATGGCAGAAAGGACTCCAGGAAGAGTCCAACTGAACAGAGAGATGCGTCTCCAACTAAGTCTGAAACAGTTGAAAAGTCAATTGATGATCATCAGACTGGAGAGCATCAACTGAAAACTGATCACAAGACTGGAGAGCATCAGCTGACTATAGAAGAGACTCAACTACGAGCTCAACAAGCTAAAAGGCAGCGGTCAGGCATGTCCTCAAATCGAATCGAAGCACTGATCAAGTGCATAAAGGTTCAGGTAAAGATGCTCTCTGACTCAATCATGAAAGTTGAAGCGTACTCTGGAAATGAAAACTCAGAGGAAGACTCTTCGAGTGAAAGCACTCCAGACAACTCCAAAAAATCAAAGAAAAAGAAAACTGAACGTAAGAAGAACTGAGGGCTTGAGAAGTCAGCTGACTAGATTGCCTTAGACCACTTCTTGTAATTCAGTTTATTTCTTGATATTTTAATAAAAAAAATCTTTTGGCTAACATAAATGCTTTTGTCATTATTTATTATGAGTTTTTGACCATTGGTCCAAAGCACAAAATCAACAGCCAAAAGAAACCGACAAGGGGCATTAAATTCTTTCAACTAACACATTTATGAGTCTCTTTTCTCACTCATAAAAACCCCCTTGCTCCAACTTTCTCAACATCTCTCAAGAAAATACTTGTGCAAAAACACACATACTCTTTCAAAATCATCTTCCAAAGAGAGTATTCTCTCTCTTAAAAAAACAAAGGAGCTTCAACTCAAATTTAGCCAAAAATTTCAAAATGGCCGAATCATCCAAAGCTCTTACTTCCTTCAAAGAGCAAATGATGAGAGATAAATTTCTGGAGAGATAGAAATTTCAATCGATTATGAAGGAATCAAACAACCCATTTCTTCTGGTTAATCTTCACAAGACCGGAATTCTGCAATTACCTTGAAACCGCACCAAGATTCTTCAGACAAGACTTGGTGAGTGAGTTCTTGCTTCAAGCAAAGGTATCTGCAGATGGGAAGGTGATATCTTCAGCAGTTTAAGGGCACAAACTACAAATCACTGAAAGAAACATAGCATAAATCTTTCAACTTCCAAGAAAGGGTTCCAAGGTTCAAGATCTGAAAGATTCTGCTGAACCATATTGGAAAGAATGGCGAGCTTCAACTTGCGATAAAAATTCAGTTTTACCACAACTAAAACTGATCTGAAGCCCGAGTATGGAGTCATACTCGATATCACGAACAAAATGATGTTCAGCACCATTGGAAACTTGAGTCAATTAACTCAAGAAAGATACAAGGTAATGATACACCTTGTTGAATGATTGGAAGCAAATTGGGCAGAATTTGTATCCTCCCAATTCAAGCATCAAGTTATCAAAGTTGTTGACTCAAAGAAGACTGGGAAATTTGAGTCCAAAGTAGGACTTGTTCTAAGAATGAGCAAGCTCCTGGAAGAAATGTTGAAGCTTCCAAATGATGATGCACTATCAGTCCTCATCTCCGACTGGATTCTCGAGAAAGGGAGAGCACATATTCAGTCACTAAAGAAGAAGAAGAGATCCAAAGCTAAAGTCGATAATACAACTTCAAGCAGCTCCGCTGTCAATGAAGTTCCTTCTCCACACTTCAAAAATGGATCATCAGTCGACTTCAAGCCCTGCTCTGATCTAGATGAGCTCATTCCATTCATTGGAATCCCTCATCCAAATTACGGAGCTGAATATTTCAGGAGAACCTGCCCTCCTCTCCAGCTGACTGAAGAAAATATTCGCACTTATTACAGTGGCGAAAATGCATTCAAGGGTGCACAGAAGGATGTAACAAATCTCCTTCGCACTCACTTCACCTATGTTGCCAAGCAAGATAATCAGCTGTTTAAACAACTGCACTGGTACTTCTACTGGTACAACTGGAGACATTCCATGTCAATCTAGTCACATTTCTTGCTAACTGCCTTTCATGGCATGAGCTTTTGGCAATGTGAAGAGACTTGGAGCATTAAATTGATTGGAGCTTCAAATCCATTTCCTCCAACCATTATACAAGTCCAGCGGATCGTGAAGCATCAACTTGATAACAACATTCCAGCTAAGGCCATGTTAGCTGATGTTCAAGCCAGCTTGAGATCGCAAGAAGTTGCAACTGTAAATCAGTTTGTCAACAATCAAGTTGATCGACATTGCCGAAAACTGAATTTTGATAATAATTCAATTCAGTCAGAAGAGGCACCATTACAAGCTGAAGATGCCACTAAAAAGATAGATCAAAATATATCTCATACTCAACTTGTGGCGACCCTGAGGAGTCAAAAGCGTGGACATAAGGGAACAAAAGCCGTTGAGGATACTGCCACGTCACCAGATCTCCTATCCCAGAGCTATGTCACTCCTCTTATCAAGTCATGCTCAAGAGCTGCAAAATTGATTATCAATCAGTCCAGCTCCTCCTGCAGAGGAATTTTAGAGCTGACCACCTTGAAGCTGCCCAACTCAGCAGTTGCTCTTAAGTAACTTCAGCAAGCTGAGAATAAAGTAAGAAATGATCCTTCTAAGGATATCTCAAGTTCAGCTTCAAAGAGTAAAATGTCAAATAGCTCTAGAGAAAGTGAAGAAGCTAGCCCAATCCACCGACTTCATCATGCAATCAAAAATATAGTCTCCGAGATTGAAGGGGATTTTTGTGCCAAGTTTAAAGAGCAAGATGGCTGGATCAACAGTGAGGACTGAAGTGTTGGTGGTGGGCAACCAATTACACACAATCAATTTGTGTAAAAACAGAGTAGAAAAATGTGAGCTTAGAAGTGGAAAGTTTGTTTGTCCACTTAGTCACCAAACCACCAGTAACAGTTCCTACAATATCATCAATTAAATCTAGGCTAATAACATCAGAATCATTACCCAGACCCAAAAAATTGTTGATCAGCTTGGGGTTAAAAGCATAGATTTTGTCTCGCAGATAAACCTCCCCAAATTTGCTCTTAGACTTATCACACATCTCAGGAGACACATTTGCATAAAACTCAGCAATAACATCAGGCTCAAAAGAAGACAAGGCAGTGACAGATTTCCAAAGACCCCTCTCTTTCAAGAAAACATCCATTCCATACTTCTTAAAACTAAGCACATCAATTTGTTTTTTGACTCGCATAGGGCGAAGAATAATAGTTTTATAAATTGTTTTAGCATGCTGAGAGTAGAATGTCTTACTGAATGCAGAAGACACATCATGAGGGGAACCTGGGGGATATACGGGTTCAGAGTCAGCAGAATCAGTATCATCTTTGACATCGGCTGAATGAGTGGGAGATGGAGAGACTATCTCCTTGGCTGTGCCAGAAGAGACCATCTCTTGTGAGGATGCTGGCTTTTCAGGAACATTGACTTCTGGAATTGCAGAGATAGGCTTCTCTTGCTGTACAACATTGACTTCCACATCACTAACAACATTATCGAGAGAGGTATCAGGGGGATTCTCTTCATCATCAGACTCATCCTTCAGGGATCTTTCGAGTTTCTCCTCCATCTTCAGAGTTCTCCTTGTCTTTTTGCTTGAACCCTTACCGCCCTCTTCCTTGACCGACCCTTGTTGGCCGTGAAGTCATTTAGACTTGCGGGTAGGGCAGCTTTTCTTTTTCTCGGCTAAAGCTCTAGTGTGTAACCCTAGATCTGGATCAGTAGGGTTTCTTCTTCACCTAGACTGACTTGTTGGAACGGAGTGGGGTTTAGCACCAGAGTAAAGACAGGAGCTTCAACTTCATTCATGGCAGTGTCTGCATGTTCCGTTGGAGGAGATGAGGGTTTGTCGGACTCCGATTTAGGTCCTTCTAGAGTGAGTTCGGCTGTTGCGGTGACTGTAGGAGTTGATGTGGCGGAGAGCGTGATAGCTGATGTTCCAGCAGGACCAGAGGCAGAGGATGGAGTGCCCATAGTCTTCTCAAACATTTGTTTCATCATCTCGAACATGGCAGAGAGATCCTTGGGTTCAGCCATTAATATTCTGCAAAAAGCCTGAAGAAACGAGAAACTAAGAGTGGGAGATGAAGAGGCTTCGAGAGAGAGAGAGTGAGAGTAATAAAAAATATTTTCAAAAATGAGTTGATATAACTCTCACCCTCAAAAATAGGAACAACCTCCTGTCACATCACCCACTTTTTTTATTTTCCTTATCAAAGAAAATATTTAAATAAAACAGAATTAGTGGATAGGGATACACCAGATCAAAATGTGTATTTATCACAAAAATTCAAAAAGTGAATCTTTATGGGCCCCAAAATATTTTTTTTATATATATATAAAAGAATAAAAAGACGGAATCCACATACATAAAAAATATACTTATAGGCATATATTTTCTGAAGAAAATGGTTTCTCTGCAATCTTGCCCACAACATCAGCTACAACATTTACAAACAATGAATGAAATAAACCCAAAATTTTTATAGTTTACCTTTTTAAGGTCACGGGCATTTCATTCACAAACACAGATACATAATTTCAAGTAGCTGATTTTGTTAAATTACGAGCAGATCAACCATGATTTCATTAAATAAACCTTGAACTTTACTAAAAAGAAAAAGATAAAAAAAACTAACAAGATAAACAACTGATGTTGATAAAAACAAACTCACATCGACTTCAATATCAGTAAACAGAAGGATCAAATTAAACAGAGCACATTCCAAAAGACTTTCTCAAAGCAGAAAATATCTCGAAATCAAGGGACTTGGTAAAAATATCTGCTGTTTGATTCTCAGTGGTTATATATTTGATGTTTATGATCTCCTTTTCCACCAAGTCTCTGATAAAGTGATGGCGAATGTCGATGTGCTTAGTGCGTGAATGTTGAACAGGGCTTAGAAATTTCAATAGCGCTGGCATTATCACATAGCAAGGTAAGTGATGAGCTTGTCATGCCATAGTCCTTCATCATTTGGTTCAACCACACCAACTGAGCACAACAAATAGCAGCTGCAACGTATTCGGATTCAGCTGTTGACAAGGAGATGCAATTTTTTTTCTTGCTTGACCAAGAAACCATATTGCTCCCCAAAAAGAAGAAACCACCACTTGTGCTCTTTCTATCATCAACATCGCCTGCCCAGTCTGAATCACTGTAACCAATAAGGCTGGTATTTGTATCTTTACAATACCTGATTCCAAAGTCGACTTTAACAGCAACATATCGAATTATTCTTTTGACAGCTTTCAGGTGAGACTCCTTGGGTTGAGCTTGGTATCTAGCACATACTCCAACACTGAACATGATATCAGGTCTCCTGGCAGTTAAGTAGAGCAAGCTTCCAATCATTCCTCTATACATTGTTGGGTCAACATTGACTCCAACATCGTCTTTGCTCAGTTTTTCAGAGGATCCCATTGGTGTCTTCATAGGCTTTGCAGCTTCAAGTCCAAAGCGCTTGGTCAGATTTTTGGCATACTTGCTTTGGGATATAAAAATTCCATCTTTATCTTGCTTGATTTGGAGACCAAGAAAGTAGGCCAATTCACCGACCATGCTCATCTCAAATGTGCTGCACATTGCATTAACAAACTCACTGAGGAGGTTAGAACAAGTGGATCCAAACACAATAATATCAACATAGATTTGTGCAACAGTGATGTGTTTGTGAATCTTTTTGATAAACAATATTTTATCAACCACGCCTCTTGAAAAGCCAAAGTCAATTAAAAACTCCGTAAGGCGAGCATACCAAGCTCTAGGAGCTTGTTTAAGCCCATACAAAGCCTTGTGTAGTTTCAGCACATGGTTTGGTTTTTCATGACATTCAAAGCCTTTTGGTTGTTCAACATAGGCTTCCTCATTAAAAATGCCATTCAGAAAGGCGCTTTTGACATCCATTTGATGCAATGTAAACCCAATGTGGCAAGCAATGGCAAGTAGGAGACAGATAGACTCTATTCTAGCAACAGGAGCGAATGTTTCATCATAGTCTATTCCTTCTACTTGTGTATAACCTTGTGCCACTAGCCTGGCTTTGTTTCTAACCACATTCATAGACTTATCAGTCTTGTTCTTAAAAATCTATTTAGTTCCAATTACATTTTTATTTTCAGGCCTTGGAACCAATTCCCACACATTATTTCAAACAAACTGAATCATCTCATCATGCATTGCTTCTACCCAGAATTTAAATTTTAATGCTTCTTTGACATTTTTAGGTTCAACACTGGATAGAAAGCATGAAATGGACACAAGGTTAATAACTGATGACATGCAAACCTATTTGACCAATTCAGCAACATCGGCTGAGCTCTTTATTCTAGTTTTGACTCCTTGAGATCCATCACCGATGATTTGGGAATTTGGGTAATCTCTTTTGATTCTCCTTGGAGGATCACGTCTTGGTTGATACTGAGCCAGTGGAAGTTGGTCATCATCGCTTTCAGAGGAAGAGTCTGAGTCTGGTGTCCGAGGTGATGTTGATTCCTTTGCTGAGGGAGAGGAAGCATTAGATTTGACATCAGGACTTCTCGTAGGACTTTTGGCAGTTCCACTAGGCTCCTTATCAGCAACGTCTGGTTCATGGAGGAGAAATGACACATCATCTTCCTCAGATCTAGTTGCCAGGCCTGCAAGATCATCAAATACAACATTGATAGATTCTTGCACAGCTTTGGTTCTTAAGTTAAGAACACAATATGCTCTGCTGTTTTGAGCATATCCCAAGAACAATCCTTTGACACTCTTGGAGTCAAACTTTCCAAGACAGTCTCTGTCATTCAGGATATAGCAGACACATCCAAACACATGAAAATATTTGAGATTTGGCTTTCTTTCTCTTAGAAGCTCATACGAAGTCTCCTTTCTTCCTGGTCGAAGATAGACTCTGTTCCCGATGTGATAAGCTGTGTTAACAGCTTCATCCCACAGCTTCTTTGAAAGCCCTTTAGTCTGTAACATTGCACATGGCATTTCTTGCAGAGTTCGATTCTTTCTCTCCACTACTCCATTTTGTTCTGAAGTTTTGGGAGCTGAATACTCATGGAGTATTCCTTTCCTTTCACAAAAATGATCGAATGCAACATTCACAAATTCTCTTCTATAATCTGTTCTGACGCATGCAATGTTGGTGTCAAATTGCAAACACATTGTGCGACAGAATCTTTTGAAGACTTTGAATGTTTCAGATTTTTCCTGCTGAAATTCAACCCAAGTATACCTTTAAAAATCATCAACAATGACAAGGATGAAACTTTTACCACTCATACTCTTTGTATCGACTGGTCCCATGATGTCCATGTGTAGGAGTTGAAAATATCTTGTTGTTTGGCAACCACCCAGGCTTTTGTGAGGAATTCTGGTTTGTTTTCCTTTTTGGCAGGCACCACATACAACATCGTGATCAATATCCAGCTTTGCTAGGCCACGAACAGCTTCCGAAACAATCAGTTTTTTCAAATTTACCATGCTCATATGACCGAGTTTTTGATGAATCAACTTTGTTTCATCATTTACAGTCATGTTACAGGTTTCATCTTTATCAGCATGGTAGCAATTGTCAGATGCACGGCTTCCAAACATTATGCATTTGTCATGTTTGTCAAACACTTCACAAGTATTTTTATCAAACTTGACATGCATACCATCGTCACATAGCTGACTAATACTAATCAAATTGGCCGTCAATCCCTCAACATGTAGGATATTTTGGAGCTTAGGAAAATGTTTGACATTCAAGGTACCTTTTCCGACAATGTTTCCTTGAGCTCCTCCTCCGTAGCTGACCTTGCCTTTGTTGGTAGTGGTGTATTCTTCAAGAAATTCCTTATTGCCGGTCATGTGTCGAGAACATCCACTGTCAAAGTACCATGTTCCGGAAATGTTAGCCTTCAAGGATGTGTACACAACATTGCAGGTGTACTTCATCTTTTTGGACTTCTTAGTATTTCGGTTCTTTGATGTGGTCCCTGATGTCGTTCTCCCAGTTGTAACATCATCATGAAATTTGAAGCAATGTGGTTTGATATGTCCAGGCTCATGACAGTAATGACAAACATACTTCCGCACCTTTGAGTCTTTGCATTGCTTCTGACCATCATCTTCAACATTGTTTTTTGTCGTCGTGCTTGAGTTGTTACCTTTCACAAACTGAACAACATTGTTGTTTGAGAAAGACATGGAAGATTTATTTGAGAATCCCAGTCCAGCTCTGTCTGTCTGTCCCAATGTTAAGACTTTATTTAGGACATTTGTTCCTTGATTCCACTTCTGAAATGTTCTTGAGTTGTCCTCTACTTCCTTCTTTAGTTTGCTGATTTCAGCATTACTCCTGGTAAGTCTAATTTCCAGACTTACAACCTTTCCTCTTAGAAACTGATTTTCTTCCATGAGAAATATCAGCTCTTTTAATTGAGTTGTCCACTGAGTGCAGACTTCATTCACAACATTGTTGAGTTCTTGGAGTGAGGCAGTAGGTTGTTCTTCATATGGATCATGTTTTCTGATTTCAGAAGCCTGATTAAATTCATCCAGAAGAGTCATTTCATACCAATTCATTGTATTGGGTGAAATCTCAGTAGCTTCTGCTTCGACATCTGGAAGAACTTCATCTTCAACTTTACATTTTTCAATGTCAAGTTCATCAAGTTCATCAATATCATTCAGAGCATCAATAATTTGATCATCTTCTTCCATGACATTGATGAACAACACTCTCTGATCTGAATCATTTTCAGCATCAGAATCATCACTGAGAACAACATTAAAATTATTTCTTTGTCTTCTTCGTGCTATTGGACATTCGTTTGAATAATGTCTATATCCAGAGCAAGCTCTACATTGAACTGAATCAATGTCTTTCCCAGTGTCAGCAATTTCCTTCTTGACATTTGATCTTCCAGAATTTGATGTTGATGAGGATGGAGAGTCAAACAGCCGTCGAGGTTTGATATTTGGGGGGCTTTTCTTCATGGAATGAACCAGTGAGTTGAACTTCTTTGTCAAGAGTGCAACACTTAGATTCTCTTCCTTATTGATTTCCTGAAGACTGTCAATATCATCATGAATATCAGATGACACAGTTGTTGTCTGGAGAGCAAATCCCCTTGAAGTTGAGTTTGCTTTCTGATTTTGTAGGTTTATCTCAAACGTTAGTAAGATGCTGACCGCTTCACTCATACTCATGGTTCCTACATCATGTGTTTCTTCAATTGCAGAAATTTTCATATTGAATCTTTCTGGGAGAGTTCGAAGCAACTTGCTAACCATGTTCTCATTAGAGATTGGAAACCCAAGGGCGGTCGATTGATTTGAGATCTCACATAATTTTTCAGCGTAAGATGAATTAGTTTCATCTTCTACCATGCGCAAATTTTCAAATTTTGATACGAGTAACCTCAGTTTGGTCTTCCTTACACTGGAAGACCCTTCACAATGTTTCTGAAGAATGGTCCATGCTTGATATGCAGTAACATAATTGCAAATCATCTTGAAGCATGGAACATCGACTGAAACAAAAATCGCATTCAGAGCGCGAGCATTAAAATTTGAGATTATTCTCTCATTATTTGTCCATTGAGATTCTGGAGTTAACACAAAATCTCCATTCGGACCTTCCATCCTAGGAGGGCTCCATTCTTCAATAACCGCCATCCATGCTCTTTCATCGATAGATTTGATGTATATCTTCATTCGAGATTTCCACATAACATAGTTATTACCATTGCTATCTAGAGCAGGAGGACGACATTGATTAATCTGAATATCCATCACAGATTTCAAGCAACACCGGATCGAGTACTTAGTGTGTCAAGTACCGGCTCTGATACCACTTGTTAGAATTGTTGCCTGAAACAATGTGAATTACGGATGTAAATTGCAAAGTTAAATGTAATGTTGAAGCTAGTGTTACCACATTGCCTTCAACATGCAGCGGAAATGTAAACAGAACTTTGCACAAAATAAGTTTTAAATCACACTCCTTACGGTGTGTGATTGCCTCAAGGCGAAATTCACTATCATAAGTGATAAACAAAAACAATGCTGATGTTGTCTTGGTTCACTCCCTTGAAAACACTGTATAAAACATACAGAGGACTATCCTAGCTTCACTCACTCGAATAATCACTCAAAACAAACCTATCTAAACACATAGATAGATTACAATCAGTCACTCTAAATCCTAGACTTCTCAAAGTTGACTATCTAACCTACACACACAACTGGAATGAAAGTCTCCAGCTGATTGGGACGCTAGGCAGATGTCGAAGAAGATGTCTTGGATTTCAGAGATGACACTAGATGCAAGATTCAGAGCTTCTCACAAACCACGGTGATAACCTGCTTGCATAAATGATTTTAAGGTCTAAGAAGACCTTAAATACTTCCTCCATCTTGTATTGGCAGTTGCTTCACGATCCTAGATGACTTCGACTTGAATCAACCGCCTTCCACTACCCATTGCTGAAGTGGACTTGAGATAACCATCTTCTACATTGCGTGACACACGTTCTTCAACATCGTGCAATAGTAGCGGTTACTCCAGTGACCTATGATCTCCTGCAACAGTTAGTGTCCACGAAGGAGTGGGAACATTACGTCCCCAAAAAATCCGGAACAGATTTTGAACAAGTCAAAATCAAACATTATCCACGTTTTAATACAAAATAAAATATCTAATAAATCCCTAAAAACATAGAAAATCATATGTGACAAAAATCACAATTTATTCAGATTAATTTAAAATAAATTAATCCAAAATACTAGCAAAGGATAAGATTAATGTTCCGAGTGTTATACTCGATGTGACGAGAATGATGGAACAACATTAGATACGACATTGATTGCGATGTTATCAAACGAAGTGATAACATCATCTGGAACACGTCATACTCAACAAGAAATATCCTGGTATTTCTTCTTTTTAAGGAATTTGTCTCTCATAATTTGTTTCTTGAAAGAGCTGGGGGAACTAAGTAATTCTGCCATTAAAGAAAATTTGGCTAGAATTCTTGAGAGAGATGAGAGAGAGAGAGACTCTTTGAAAGAGATTGGGAAATGAGTATGTCTCTTCTCTTTTTGCAAGGGAGGTGGACTAGATCTGAATTGATTTATGAGTAATGAATGGATACTCATATATCTTGGAAAAATTTGTGTCCCTTGCTTTTGTTGTTTATTTTAAATGCCTTTGTCAGATTTTCAACGTTAAGAATTCAAGTGATTTTGCTGACGTGGTATTTTTATCAATAAAATATTTATTTTATTGATAAAAAAGAGTTACAGAGTTTAATTACAAGAAGAACACTTAGAGGTTCTAATCAGCGAAGCTTGATCAGTCTCTAATCCTTCTTGTTCTCTGTCTTCTACTTTTTAGCAGGTGGCTCACCAGTTTTGTCATGGCTAGATGGTGTGGCTGCAACTTGTTGAGCATTCAGTCGATCTTGTAGCTGCTGGATGAGCTCCGAGTGAAGCTTTAGCTGCTCATGAATGCTGCAAAACTGCTCTTCATGCTGATTTGTGCACTGAGCAATGGAGCTTTCTGGTTGCTCCTGGAGCTATATTTCTGCTGCTCTGATTTCATGGAGGATGAGACCTTCAAGTGGTAGTTCATCATAATTTGATATGGCTTCATCTCCATCTTCTGTTTTACTTAGCTCATCACAGGGGATTGTCCTGGTATGTTCAGGATTTCCCAAGCTCTCGATCTGTTTCGCCATGGCTTTTCTCTGTTGGTGGCAGCACGATTTCTGATATCTGCTGGTTTGGATCTCTGTACACCACCATAGCCAGTCAGCATGTATAGCCTTGAGGCTGTTCTTCAATCAACTGATCAGTCAGATTTTCCAAATCTGGCACCTCATCAACATGATCAGTTATTGTTTCTTCAGGAATAGGTTTATGAGTTGCTTCATCAAGAGGTATTTGAACTGTAGAATTATACTGAGAGATTGGCTCGGCTTGATCTGCAAACAGTAGTTGGCAATCTATTTCATTCTCAGTTTCTTTAGTTAATTGAGCTTCTTGAACTGGCTCTGCAGTAGAAGCATCTTGAGATTCCTCTTGGTTCTTTTCAGACTCAGTTGGCCTTTCAGTTGGCCCTTCAGTTTGACCCTCTTCTGGTCTAACTGGTGAATTTAGCAACTGTTCAACCTCCAAGTCAGTGATGTACTTGTGAGTTTCTTCAGTGGAAGGTACTCTGTGCTCTGGAGAGTCTGCAATGATGTTGATATTGACCTCTTTTGGATAGCGTAGATCTCTCAGCACTTCTTCTATGAGATCATCTAAGGACACCTCTTTTTTTCCTGTTGATATAGTTTCAGGCTGTGATCCTGATTGACCTTTGATTACTTTGTCATGGAGCCATTTTTGTAGACTTAACTATATTTTGATCTCCTTTTCAACAGAGAAAGTGGGTGTCTTGATTCCATTTCTATCACAGATCTCGCTGAAGATATTTTCCATTGATCTCCTGGATGGATTGCCACATATCTTAGTTGCCTCTTCAGATCTTTGCTTTTTGTGGCTCCGGCATTTTTTCTGCTCGTCCACCACGTACTCCATTCTTCTTCCCTCTTCCAGAAACTCATTCCATGGAAAGCTAACAGAAATAGGAATTGATCGATTTGATAAACATGTCTCCATAGATACCAGTAAAGATACCTGGTAAGAGTTTGGTATAGCTCTTCATGTCCTGCGAGTTCAGGAGCATAGTGCTGTGCCGCATATTGCTGAGTCATCTCCTCTGCCCATTTCTTGATGTCTTCTCCTTTTGAGAAGGCCCTGATGTTTTCAGCCGTTCGGGGCATCGGTGGGCAGGTATGCCTGAAGTACTCCACCTGTGCTTCCTCATGAGGTATTCCTCTTTCAGGAAGTAAGTCCATTGGATTTGCATATGGGGTGACGTCTTCTGCTGAGAGGTTTGGTGCAATTGTTGGATGCTGATCTTTTACCGAATTATCCTCTCTTTTCTTGATTGCCCTTATACTTCTTTTCTTCTTTTGATGGGCTGGTTTCTTTCTCAGAGCTAGTCAGGCAATTGGTATCTCTTCACCCTCTATATTTGACTCAATCAAGACTGTTCTTGGGTGGTCAGTTGAGACTCTTACTCTGGAAGATGTGCTAGTTCCAGCTCCAGTCGTAGCTGCTCGAGCTTCTGCTTCAGCTATTTGATCAAAGTCCATAAAATACTCATTAGAATCTGAGGAGTCATCCCTTGTTGTTTTACTTGCCAATTGTTTTCCTCTTTCCTCTGCATCTGCAATCTTTTTCTTGCGATGTATTGGCTCAGCTTCTTCAATTTTTACAGATAGAGTTGGCATTGGAATGAAGTCCCCTATATTCATTGGTGAGTAGTTTGTTTCTTCAAACATCAGCTCTAGAAACCTTCTTTCTAGGAAAAGGCTGACTCTGTTGAGATAACAAATGCTTTGTGGGAATACCTTCTCACTCTTTTTTTCCTGAACAAGTAGAACGAATTTCTTGATTTGACTGAAGACATGTTGAGCCCAATTAATGTCCAGTTGATCATCAATAGCAGTACAGGCCTTGTATTTTGGCTTGGACATCTCTGAGTGACTGCCTGTAGTTCCAAGAATCATTCTGACAACGATCGAGGCCAGCATTTGATATGCATCCTTAAATCTTGAGATAAAGTGGCTGTTCTTGTAGACTTCTCTTAAGCCTTGTCTCCTCCACAGTTGGTATCATCAAGAAATTGCCCCCTGGTAGGTAATTCAAACACTTTTCCAAGATTTTCAGCAGTAAGAGTGAATCGTCGTCCTCGGACCACAGTTGAGATTTCACTCGAGTCCTTTAAACTTCTAGCATTGAGGTAGAATTCCGCAACTGCCTCTGGATATACCTTCTTAGGATGAGCCTCTATGAAGGTATTCAGATTTGATTGATATAACTTTGAGATAATCTCACCACTGAGTGCTGAATTTTTACAGTTGCGAACAATCACAGTTGGTTCGAAGAATTTATCTTTATAGAGCTTGCTGCAGAATGTCGATGAATCCTCTCTAGTTAATCTGAAGTTGTAGATCTTTTGAGGAGTTCGATCAGAAGTTGTAACAGCCCGGTCCCGAGAAAGGGATTAACAAGTGGGGACAGGGTGTTATTAAGGGATTATTACGGATTAAACGGGGTTACTTGACTACGAAAGAAATATGATCGAAGAATACGAATAGCAATGGCTTCAATTAACACGAATATGTATGCTCATCCGGAGCTTAATCAATTAAACAAACACCAACATATAAGAGGGAATATAACTAGATATGCATCATTGTATTAATAAGATCAATTCGGGACATTTTATTCATAGAATTTGAAATAGAGAATATGTTCGGAATTTAGATGACATATATCAGAGTAACATGATTATAGTGGGATTCGTAAGCACTTAAACTACAGCAAAAACTTGGCAGCCAACGCACATCCACAGCCACCAATGACCTCAGCATCTCAACCTGAAAACATTTGAAAAAGAGGGTGTGAGCACTAATGTACTCAGTAGATTTTTACAAAAAGCTCTTAAACAACTTTGAGAAATATCCAATAATCAAATGACGGAATATAGAGAGTAAAATGCAAAAGCCCTCTCTATACCCGTAAAACCTTTTCTTTTCTTTTGGGCCCAATCTTGGCTTAAACCTGATGTCAGCTGTACTCTCGGGCATGCCGTAGGATAGAAGAGGGGTTACCTCAAATATCCCAACGAGTTTGTGAGGGAATTAACCCAGCAGTGACTCACTTCAAATGATCAAAGATCACAACTTCTGAGCTCGAGTCCTGGTTATAGCAAGACTATGTTCTTCTTTAACTTCCTTAACTTAAACTTAACTTTCCTTACTTGACTTACTTGAATTATCAAACCTAGAGCAATCATCTAGGCTAATTCTTAACTTAGCGGGATCTTGGCATATAAGGGATTTTCTAACATCCGAAAAGGCAACCCTAAGTTACCATTGACTTAACAAAGTCCAACACTCAAATACGAGGAAATGGATGCGTATAAACATCAATTGCAATTAAAGCAATTCTAACATCTCATGCTAGCATAAATTATACTTAACAATCTTATCATGAATAAATCATGCTTGAGAGCTCGATAACTTTCTTTCTTTACTTTCTTTGCACAGAGACCAATCAGGCAGAGCAAAAATATTCTATTGGATATCTCATTTGCCCTAACATGCTTCTAGAGCTCATTAGCTCAAACTTTTAGAAAAAGTATAGATTTACCCACCTCGATCACTGAGCAGAGGATGAGGTAAAAATGCTTACAATCCTTCTCTGAGTTCTCACTGGGTGCACTTCCTCCTACAAAAGTCGAACCATCGACTTAGCGGCCTCCTTCGAAGAAATTGAACATCTAAAATGAGAAATAGAAACAACTAACCCAAAGTCCTTAATCTAAGACTTAAATACAGACTGCACGACTTAATGACTTTATAAAATTCATGAAGAATTTTCTTGGAGAAATCACATTTTGATACTCGAATTTTAGACGAAAATAACTTGAAAAGTGTACTTGAAATAACTCGAAAATAACTTGAAAATCTTCTTAAACTAAACTTGGAAATAACTCGGGATTAGTTTTGAAAAACACAACTCGTAAGGCTCGAAAAGAGGGCACGAACATAGCCAGAAAAATCAGCGTCAGAACAATACGGAGGTACCGCGCACCAGCGGCACCCTGCGCGCCCGCGCCACCCTCGCGCCGGCGCCCTATGGCGCACTCGCGCGGGTGATTAGCCAAGGGGGGTGTTGCACGGCGGCGGCCCCCCCACGGTCGCGCCACCTCCTCCGCCTAAATACTGGGCATTCTTCTTCTTCTGGGTTTCTTCAGTGTTCGTCGATTCTTTCGACGAACATGAAGAACAATTTTAACAATTTTAAAATGAACATGCTTCAATAACTTAAATCAACATGAAACGACATGCATAGATTTAACTATAACAAAAATTGAAACATTAATCTAGGCGGAATTGAAGAAAATAAGAGCAATTTTTACGAAGAATGCGAAGAACACGAAGAACATAAAGAACACGAAAATAAAAGCGAGAAAATAAAAATGAA
This sequence comes from Perilla frutescens, assembly GCA_026008535.1. Taxonomy (NCBI): domain Eukaryota; kingdom Viridiplantae; phylum Streptophyta; class Magnoliopsida; order Lamiales; family Lamiaceae; genus Perilla; species Perilla frutescens. Next base: position 24,519,943 of record BRKX01000005.1, read on the forward strand.
AATGAAAAGAGCTTGAATCCTCGTCGACAATATAGAATGGACGAAGTCGAGTGTGCCGAAAGAAGGTGGCTAGCCCGGTATCCCATCAAGTCAAAGCTACGGTAGAGCTGACCCACTACGTCCCGACGGCACCCCTAGCACCTTCCTCTGGAGCATATCTTCCTCGCCACTCCGCTCGTCGAATTGGAGGTGAACTCACGAAGAGACTTCTCGACTTTCTTGACTTTCAAGAAGTGGGGTTGAAGAAGTGAAAATGAGCAAATGAAAATAAATGGGTGGTGCTCTATTTATAGGAGAAAGTTTGGCTTCTCCATGAAGCTTCTGCAGTGCAAGGATACTGCAAAAGTTACTCCGGGTTCAGTTAAAAGCTGTTTTATTTGATGTCGAGGTCCAAATGAGCTCAGACACGAAATCTGAAAATACCGGGAGACTCATTGGCTCGAATACTAGTGAACCAACCTGATTCATGATGAAGACGGGGTCGTCAGAAGAAAGAGGAGCAAAGATTCCTTTTTTGGAATTACTTTTTACTATTCACTCAGACTGGCAGATTTTGCTCTTGAGCGTTCGATTGACCTCAGAATTGAAATCCGTGAACGCCAACAGATTCCTTGAAACATTTCCCATAAGAGGGGCCTGACAGAATAAGACTTGGATCAATGAGAAGGATTTTGTAAATTTCTCAAAACACGAACGCACGCAGAAGTTACTATTCATTCATCCTTTAAATACGTTTTTCATCACCGGGAACTCAAACAACTTCAGATTTAAAATCTGAAAACACCGGCATACTCCTTGACTTAAAATCTTTCTAGCAAGACCAAAATTGGCCATAACCGAGTTAAGATCAAATTTTTAAAAAAGACGACTTTACGAAAAATGACCCCTATAGTCGTGACTGACATCTGACCTCACTTAATCCTTAACTAAACTTCTTCCTTAACTTCTTAATTACTCTTAATAATTCTCTAAACCTTATCTGAAAATTTGGGGTGTTACATCCTAACCCCCTTAAAGAAATTTCATCTTGAAATTTACTAACCAAGATAAACGATATCAGGGTACTTGTTGGTCCCGGACGAGTAGATATCAGTTTAGAGGGGGGGGTGAATAAATTGATTAAAAACTTTTACTTCAAATTGCGGAAGAGTCGATATCAGTTACTTCTACAGTTCATAAATATGCAAGTAATCAAAATAGTACAACACACAAATGATTTATAGAGGTTCGAAGTCTCAAACTTCTACGTCCTCTCTTCCTTCCGCAGAAGGGCAACTTCACTATATAACTTGAGTTTCTTTACAAATTATACAATGAAGGACAGTTTGCTGAACCTGGTAACTGCTCGCTACCTCAGCGGGTCGACGGCTCACACTTGAAGTCCCTAACTGCTCGCTAGGAAGGTAGGTGCTATTGACGTCTTTACAAGATTTTAGATCTCTTTTGATCTTCAAGAGGTTAGTCTTGAACAAGGGGTATCAACTGATGTGCTCCTTCAATTGAGCTGGATAGTTGATCGTTGTATTGCTGAAACTAAGAAGGCTGCCCTGGCTGGTTTATCAACAGCTGGCTGAATGTTTTGACTCTGTGAATTCTTCTTCTCAGTTGGACTCTAGCAGTTTTTAGCAAATGCTGAACTTGAGCTATGTGGGAGGGAGAAAGAAAGCTCTACTTGAATGAACGCTTCAAGAATAAGTATTGCTAAAAGTCTCGGAGGCAAGAGTGTTTAAAACTTTGATTCACTCATCTTTTATAGAGGAGTGATTTTATGACCGTTGAGTTCCATTGATCGGTGGCTCTGTTGGTTCATCAATGGCAGATGGTCTTTATTGATCGCTGGAGCTTTTGATTGAAGTAGCCGTTGCTTTGCCAATCGATCTCCATTGGATATTTAATTCCAGGATCTCCGTTGAAGCATTTATTCCAAGATTCGTCAGTTGGGCAATAACTCCAGGGTTCTCTGGCTGGCAATTCTGAGCCTTAGTTTTAGCAACTTTGAGTTCCAGTTGAAAGTTCTGAACTTGTCTGTTCAGTTCAGCTATTACTCCAGCTGGCAGTTCTAAGCTTGTCTGCTCAGTTTGGTGGTTACTCCAGTTGGCAGTTCTGAACTTGTCTGCTCAGTTCGGCTATTACTCCAGCTGGCAGTTCTAAGCTTGTTCCTCAGTTTGGTTGTTTACTCTAGTTGGCAGTTCTGAACTTGTCTGCTCAGTTCGGCTATTGCTCCAGCTGGCAGTTCTGACCTTGTTCCTCCAGTTCGGCTGATCTCAAGTTTTTGGCTAGCTTGTCAGTTTAACTAATCATTCTCAAGCTCTCTTGTAACGCCCCGGTCCCGAAAGACCGTGGAAATGAGCGCCACGGGGGTGGGGATTTAGAAGAGGGGAAAGAAAGGGGATTTCGAGGATAATTCTCAAGGAACAATTCCAAATTAGTTCAATAATAGAATACGATCATCGTAACAAATTCAGAGTTATATATATATCCAACATGAGTTTTTGGTCTTGCAGAAGCTAAGAAATATCAAAAGAAATAGTACGATGATCAGAGGTTAAGATGAGCCAAGACAACGGGTTAGCTACAAAAGTACACATATAAGCCCCATCACAGCTCATCGTCTCCACGCTCCAGCTCATTGTCCTGAAAATATTTGAGAAAATATTTGGGCTGAGTACTAATGTACTCAGTGGGTTTTCTGAGAAAAATCGAGTTATCAAAAGCATTTGATAAAATAATTATCTGTGAGTATGCAGATGAATCTTAGAAGGTTTTGTAAAGGGAAATGCATCTAAGTTCATCAAAACATTTTACATGAATGTGTTCACCAGTAAACCCTGAAGTGAACCTTGATCCATCAGTAAACCCTGAAATGGACCCACTCACCAGTAAACCCTGAAGTGAGCTAAGTACGACACCCGCAACCACCACTACATCATCAGGCGCAATTACCGAGTAAACCCTCAAAGTAATTAAAAGTTCTTTTAGCTGAGAACAGCAAGGGATTGGGTGCGACTCAAACCAAGCAAGACTGTAGCTACTCACATTGACACAGCGCTGGTATATGAGACTCCGACAACCACAGCAAGCAGAACGAATCATTTTGCACAGATAATCATATATGCACATTTGTTTCAAAACGAGCTTAATAACTCAAACATAGCATTTTGAGAAAGATAGTATACGCCCACCTTTTGACTATAATAGTCGAAGCTTTCCAGTTTCTACGGAATTGAGCAATACCACAATGATTACGTCTTACGGCAAATGATCTACAAATATCAAAATTCATCTTAGAACCTCCACGAGGTCAAGACTCTCGCAATTACATAGTTTCACATAAATGAGAATCAATCACATCATAGTCCTATGGGAGTTTATTAAAATAAAAAGACTCTTTTTAAAACACATTATCTCATTCGAGCATAAATCAAACACTTGGCGTGCGATTTTAAATGACACAATTTAAATCCATCGTTAAAACCGATCTTAGCTCAAGGGTCCTCACAACCCTAGCTACTAACTGATAAGGACACTCCTTAGCATCATTGAAGGAGTTAAAAGATCCCTTAATTGATTTCGAATAAGGGCGATTTGAAAATTGAAAATTTGTTGAGCAATCTGCACAACAACTGACTTTGATGATTTATCAAAATTTATCCAGAAGGAATTAAGGGCTGGGCCCTATACCATTAGAAAGACACTTAAGTCTAGTTTCCGGAACACTTTTCGGTGACTCCATACGATAACTAACGAAAAAGTTATGACCGTTTTACTAGAAGGTAGCAAATCTGCCACGAATTTCCGAAAACCGAAACATGACCCAACTTTGAAGATTTTTCATAATTTACTCAGAATGAATTAGAGATTGAGAAATATACTGTTGGAAAGCCACGGAAGTCTAGTTTCCGGAAAAATTTACGGTGTCTCAATCGGACGTCTAACGAGGGAGTTATGCTCGTTTTACCGAAGGGTGGCATGTCTGCCGAAAGACAAGCGCGGGCGTGCGACCTTGCGCGGGCGCGCGACCTGTGCGCGCTCGCGCACGTCCCCGCGCTCGCGCGGCCTATGCGCGCTCGCGCGCGTCCCTGCGATCGTGCGGAACTGAGGCCGAGAGTCGTGAAAACGATGACAGACGCCATGATACTCGATATACAAGCATTCAAATCATCTAAACACATCTAGAACTCAACCAAACTTCAACTAACATGCTTTGAATCAAATCAAACTTTATCTCTACCATCTAACATGCTTCAAACCATAAATAAAACACATAGCACGATTTCGAAAATACCTTTCAAAAATTACTCGGAAAGCTTGAAAAGTGGTGAAGATGGCTGGAAACGAGCTGGAGTTCCTCTCCACGAATGATTGCAACTCCTTGCTTCTCTCACCCTCTCTTTCTCTCTCAAAGAAGAAGGAATAAAAGAAGATGGTGTTTGTTGCTCTCACTATTTCTTTCTTCTCTCCAAAGCTCACACATGAAGAAGATGAATGGAGAAGAAGAAGAAGAAGAAGAAGAAAGGAATGAAGAAGAAGAAGAAATGAAGAAGATGGAGCTGTTTCTTCCTTCTCTCTCTCTCGAAAATGTTGCAACAAAGAAGTTGAAATGGTGAAAATGGCTATGCTAATTTCATAAATCCAATTTGGTTGATTTGGGGGACAAAAAGAGACGGGAGGGAAGGCATGGGAGAGGGGAGGGGAAAAGTGATGGGAGGTATGGCCTCCCATGACTTGGGAGTTGACTAGGTAAAATACCGGGTTTAAATACCGGTTGTTCGATTATCGTGATATTTTCCGTCTCCGGAAAAATCCCAAATTGGACCGAAACGGATGAAATAATTCATTGATTTTAAAACCATAGATTAAACACATTTTCTCAAATATTTTAAATATGCCAAGTGACACAAATCGATAAATTGATTAATGCTCATATTAAAATATATTTCGATTATCATCGATACGACACATCGCAAGTTCGGTTAAACCACCGAATTATGAAAATTTTAAAATGACGCAACTCCCATAGTATATAATTGTAATTAATTATATACAAAAAGGTTCGGGGCACTACATCTCTTGTCAGCTTGACTATTCACAAGTTGTTGACTAGCCTGTCAGTTTGACTGCTTTCTCTTGAGCTTTCTTATCAGCTTGACTAATTACAAGCTGGCTGACTTCAATTCTGGCCTTTAGCTGGTTTGTCTATTCACTTCAGTTTGGCCATCAGTTGGATACTTTCAGTCTTCAGTTTAAACTGATCTCTTATCAGTTTCTTCAATTTAGTCGATTCTTTTCTCCCTCAGCTCAGCTGACTTAGCTGTCAGTTTGTTTCGACTGGTTCGTCTCTTCGAATCCTCAGTTGAATTGAGTTCTGACTGGTTAACGTATCCTCCCAGCTGGTTGACCATACTCCAGTTTGTTTGACTTCAGCTTTAATTAAGTTCCTTTTAGATGCTCTAGATTGGTCAGCTCAGATCTGCAGCTTGGATTTTAGTCAGTTTTTCATAAATAGTTTTGACATCTCATCAAAACCTTATCTAGAGGTTCCTTGATAGTTTTTCCTAACAATTTCCCCCTTTTTGATAATGTCAAAACCTTGTCAATGATGATGGAAAAATTGCAAATGTTCATTTGATAAACATGATGTAGTTTGCTTAGGCAAATTCTTGAAATTAGAGCACGTTAGAGCATGAAATTCAAGTATCAAAGTATCAAAGCGTTCAACGCATACTTTCATATTGGGCATGCTTTTATTTTATTAGAGCATGATTATCTAAATATCAGAGCAAAGCTGATATGCATGGTTATCAGAATATCAGCGAATGTTTATAAGCATGATCAAGGCTTGATATGAAGTTTAAGCATGATATTTGAATATTTGAAGTATGTATTATATATTCAATCAAAGCATGATATTTGAATAATTCAATCAAAGCATATTATATCAGCTTTCGATTCTCAATAGTAGTTAAAACTACTAATTTACTTCCTTAGCTGCTCCTTCTCTTCCTGCTTGATTCTCCTCTTTCTTGGACTCCTTGTGTTCTCCAAGCTTCCCCCTGAAGCTGAGCTTCCCCCTCATGATGTATTTCTCTTTGGATCTGATCCCAAAGAGTTAAGTTTTCATCATCATACTTTCCATCTTCCCCCTTTTTGGCATCATCCAAAAGTTGGGGTGGATCGCATGATGGTATTGATAGGTTTGGCAAGAAGGTGAAGGCAGTTGCCAAATTGTCATCATGGACTGAGGGAACTGAAGGAATGGGCATGGGCGAGGAGAACCATGCATAGGCCTCTTCAGTTATCATGAATTGACCATGATCAGTGGTGAGAGGGACTTCTTGCTCTCTGAAGTCCATGGAGGCCAAGCTAGTGAAGATCTCATTGGGTGAAGTGATTGGTAGATCTTCGAGGAATGGGGTACAGGAGGAGTTGGCTGGTTTGTTGTCGGAAAGAGGAGCGTCGGCTGGTATACTGAGCTGGATTCATTTGATCATCGAATCCATTATCTCCGAGAGCATTGTCGGTGAGCAAAGTGGATGATTTATCCAATGTCTACTCTATTTTCCTTCGTTGATCCAGAAGAGGGATCCACGAGTGCGGATGAGGTGGAATATTGTGGCCTCATCGAGTTGGAATCGCCAGATGTGGTACTGGAGGTACCGTTTCAGTTGCTCGAATAAGGAGGGATTGGTGCCCTCAATGAGACCGAAGCAGCTTTTTAGCTGATGGTCTAGAACTGCCTCAAACTTAACCTCAGTTGAGTCGCGATGGACTAAGGTTAGAGGTTGTGAGTTGGCTGGTATTGTAGACTGATCACTCAGTCTAGAGAGGGGCTCATTCTCAATCATCAGCTGCCTTTCCATGACTTGAGTCGGGAGTTCCTTGTTTGCGGGATCTCTTCGGGATCGGATGACAGTAGATGGTCGGGAGCATGTCCCTTCGTCTGATCTGTTCGCCAGTTGGAATGATCTCATCAAACTGGCTTAGAATGATGTTGCATATGCGACCCATAAACCCAACATTCTCTTGGAACGAGCCAGTTGTGGGATCATATTTTGCTCGCTCAACATTTGCTCATAGTTGAGCAAGAATAAAGAAGGCCCAATCGGCTTTACACCCGAAGTAGAGAGCGGCCGTTAGATGGGCGTTGAGTTTCGAGAATCGGACTGTCTCAAAGTTCCCATGCAGGATATGGCCAGTGATATCCAGGAGTTGGATGATCTCGCTGGGCAGGCTTTCCTTCAGCCTGTGTGAGCAGTCATGATGGTGCACGTGAGGATGTTTCCAAAGACCCCACAGTGCATATTTGTACGGTAGTTCCAGTTCCATCACGTCTGGGCCTTCGCCGGGGAGGAGAAGTGTAGACATCATTGTATCTTTTGTCATCGTGATTACTTTGTTCTGGACGGTCGAGATGATGTTGTTGCCGGAGATGGTTCCGTTGTGGTAGAACTCCGCAACATGGGAAGGTATATTCTTGACTGGCATGATTATCAAGAATGGCAGAAATCCAGTTTCCACTAATGGCCGATAAATTCTTTGAAAGTTGTCTGGGCCGAGACGTTCGTTAAGAAGCTCTAAATTAAGAGTCTTATCTTTCCTCAGCTTCTTTATAAGCAATTTGACATTTACCATCTGAAATGAAGGCTTCATTTCTGCAAAGAGATGGTACTTTTAGATATGCAAGTGTGTTGAGAGAGAGAGTTTGCAGATGATCAAAGGAAGGATGAGAGAGAATTTGCAGATGATCAGAGCCTTCATCTCCTTGCATAAATATATTCAGCTTTGCATGCGTTGATCGAGGACACTCGATTGCTTCTCTTAGCTGATCAGCTGTCCGATTTGATGGATGATTAGCTGAATTAATGATGTATGCATCCCAGTCGTTCGATTGTGAAGTAGCTTTATGATCATGTGGCTGAGATGGAGTTATTTTGAAAATGGGGTAGTTGCCATAAATAGCAAAATATTTTCTGCAGATTTTGCTATTTATATCACATCAGAAAAATATATTTCCCTTTTCTTCTTTGAAGAATTGATTTAATATCGATGCAGAGATATTAATGGCAGCTTGTGAGAAAGAACCCTATTTTCAAATTGTAGCCGTTGAATATAATATAAGAAATTTTATAATCACAACGATAACAATTTAAATATGATAAGCTTGAGGATTAAGGAAAACTTATCCGGAGTCAGTTGGGATACAGTCCAACTGATTGGCTTGGTGATTCAGCAGTTGGATGATCAGTTTCATCATGATTCTCAGTTGCCACTGATGGGCTGACTGAAGCTCTAACTGATCTGAACTGATCAGTTCATTTGGTCACCTGCTTGACTTTCGTCAGTCAGTTTCCTCTTTTTGAAAGGTCGAGCTGGACTAGTTCCACTGCTTCCTTTCAAGCAGTTTGATCGCTTTGACGTTGATACAGATCCAGTTCTGTTCTTTGGCAGTGCAGGCCTTGCTGTTTTCCGGGCTTGGTGAAACTGCTGAATGGCAACTGATGAGTTTTTCATCCTTTGGTTGAGGGATTGTGAAGTTCCCTTTGGCGATGATCTGAACTAATCATTTTTCATAATCAACTGCACACCTTTTGAGTTGGATGTGAGTAGAGGAGTGACGTAGCTCTTGGATAGGAGACTTGGTGATGTGGCAGTATCCTCATCATCACTGTTGCTCTCATCATTAATTGGATTCTTCTGAGGAGCCACGACTTCGGTATGTGATAGATGTGGTTTTATCCTCTCTGTGGCAGTTGGAGTTCGTCGTGGTGGCTCAGCTGACTGGCTTGATAAATTATCAAAGTTCAGTTTTCGGCAAAGCGAGCCAGTTGGGCAGTTGACTGATTGATTTGCAACCACAGCTCCTCGAGGCATGATGCTGGTTTTGAATTCAGCTGACAAGGCGGTTGCTGGAATCTTGTTGACAAGCCGGTGATTCATGATGTGCTGGACTTGTACAATGGTTGGAGGGAATGGATTTGACAATCCTATCCATTTAATGCTCCAAGTTTCTTCACGTTGCCAGTAGCTCATGCCATGAAAGGCAGTTAGCAGAAAATGAGACTGGATGGACATGGAATGTCTCCAGTTATACCAATAGAAATATTGGTGGAGTTATTTGAACAACTCTTGGTCACGTTGTGCGACAAAAGCAAAGTGTGTGAGAAGGAGATTAGTCACTTCCTTTTGTGCGCTTTTGGTTGTATATTCACCACTATAGAAAGTGCGAATATTTTCTTCAGTCAGCTGGAGAGGAGGGCATGTGCTTCTGAAATAGTCCGCTCCATAATTTGGATGAGGGATTCCAATGAATGGAATAAGCTCATCTGGATCAGAGCAAACCTAGAAGTCAACTGGCGTTCTTTGATTTTGGAGAATGAACGGCGTTGGCAGTTGAGTTGCTCGAAGTGTTGTTGCTTGTCTTTACCTTGGCTTTTCTTTTCTTTCTTAGTGATTGAAGATGGGCAGTTCCCTTCTTAGGAATCCAATCAGAGATGAGAACTGGTAGTGCTTCATCACTTGGGAGCTTCAGCAAGTCTTCAAGCATTTTTGCTCATTTTACCAGATTTCTTTGAGTCAGACGCCTTGATGACTTGATGCTTGAATTGTTGGAAAACAAATTCTGCCCAGTTTGTTTGTCACCCTTCAGCAAGGTGAATCATGACTTTGTATCTCTCTTGGGTGAGTTGACTCAGGCTTCCAATGGCCCCGAACATCATCCTGTTCGTTATATCGAGTAGGACGCCATACTCGGGCTTCAGATCAGTTTTAGCTGTCGTAAAACTGAATTGCTTGTTGCAGGTGGAAGCTTTCCATTCTCTCCAGTATAATTCTGCAGATTCCTTTAGTTCTTGAATGGATAAACCTTCTTGTGGAAGCTCGAACACTTCTGCAATTGTTCTTTCAGTGATTTGGAGTAGCCGTCCTTGAATCACTGATGATACTGTCTTTTCATCTGCAGACAATTATGCTTGAAGCAAAAATTCACTCACCAAATTTTGTCTAAAGAACTTTGGTGGTGTTTCCAGGTAGTGAAGAATTCCTGTCTTGTGAAGATTTGACAGAAGGATTGGATTGTTTGATTCATTTAGAATCATTTGAAATTTCTTCCTATCAAGGAATTTGTCTCTCATAAGTTTCTCTTTGAAGGAATTTAGAGATCTGGATAATTCGGCCACCTTTGGGATTGGCTGAGATTTTGAGGAATTTCAAGAGCTTTGAGAGAGAGAATTTTTGAGAGTGAAGGAGGAATATTTCTAAGAGGCTTGAAAGAGAGGGCTTTTTATAAGTGTTTGGGCAGGCTCATAGATCTAATGGTTGGAATGAGACTAGCCTCTGGCCTCTTTTGGTCGTTGGCATTTAATGACTTTGAGTCGTGTCATTATTTTGCAACGGTCAAAATATTTAAATAAATGCGAAGTTCGACATTTATTTGAAAATAAAAAGATAATCTTTTTATATATCAAAAATAAATAATGACAAACTGAATTACAAGAAGTACACTAAGGTCTTTCTAATCAGTTTGAACTTGATCAGCCACTAGTCCTTCTTGTGATCAGTTTTCCTCCTCTTGGCAAGCGGTTCTGTGACGTCACCTTCCTCATCTTCATCGCTGCTTGATGACTCAGTTTCAGCTGACTGGAGTCTTAGATGAGCTTGCAACCACTGGATTTGCTCCGTGTACAGTTTAACCTGTTGCTGCAGGCTGTGGATCAGTTCCACATAGTAAGTAGGGAGCTGAACTATCGAACTGCTTGGTTGAGCACTGAAGTGAACTGTTCTTGAGTCAGCTTCTTCGCCTGCTTCAGTTCCAATCAGTTCCTCACAAGGGACAGTGTGGGTCAGCTCATTCTTCTCCATGCTGTCTTGGTAGGCAGGTTGATCATCCTTTTGAGCTGACTGATCAGCTGACTGGTCAGTCTCAGCTGGCTCTGGATCAGCTGGAGGAATAGATGAGGTGGCTCCTTTGTTAGCAGTTGGCTCTTGGGAAGGAGCGGTTTGGGGTTCAGCTGGTTTCTCAGACTGTTGAGTTTTCTCAACTGACTCTTCTGACTCTTCGGGAATGATGTTGATTTCAACTTCCGCTAAGCTAGGAGATCTCTCAGAGTGAAGTTCTCTTATTACTTCATCAATGAGATCATCTACTGGAGCAAATGTTTAGTCTCTTTCTGCAGTTGATGGCTGTCCAGACTGATGGCTTTGTGATTTCTTCGTCAATTCATTGAAAAGCCATTTGTGTTGAACATGAGAATGTGTCCATCTTTCTCGTTCTTTTTCTGTAGTGATGTTGGGCAGTTTTAAGCCTTTAAGCTTGCACATTTCATCAAAAACATCTTTCATCGAGCCTTCTGATGGATTTTAGCATTCTTTTCTCAGCTGTAGCTGTCTCATAAGATGTTTGCCCTTAGTGATTTCGGCATTCTCACTGTCCGTCCACCATAGGCTTCATTCTTCTTCTCGCCTCCAGAAGCTAATTCCATGGAACGCATGCAATGAGATGAAGGGTTCTAAAGAATACACATGTCTCCACAAAACCTAGTAGATGTACCTGGTCAAAGTTTGGAAGAGTTCTTCATGGCCAGTTAGTTCCTGGGCATAGTGTTGAGCCATATGTTTTTGTGTTGTCTCGTCAGCCCATTTTTTCACGGACTCTCCCTGTGAGTAGGCTCTTATGTTTCCTTCAACTTGAGCCATTGGGGGGCATATTATTTGAAAATAGTCTGCCCCAGCTCCGTCATGAGGAATTCCTCTTGCAGGGATAATGTCTTCTGGGTTCTCACATGGAGCCATATCTTCAACAGTTAGATTTGGCGGAACTGTTGGATCTGGAATAGGGCTTGATTCCTTTCTCTTCTTGGTTTGAGGAAGTAAGATCCTTTTCCGTTTTGTTTGACCAGCTTGCTTCTTCTTCGGAGCTGATCTGGCAGCTGCTTGTTTGGCTGATTGTCCAATGATGTCAGCTCTGGTGGCAACTGAGCTTTGTTGCCTGTATCTATGGGCTATAGAGATGTCATCATCAGAGTTGTTCTGGGAAGTGCCTGTGGTCTGTTCCTTTCCCTTGCCTTCAGTTGCAGACTTTTTCTTCTTAGGCTGATCAACTTGGTCAGGGTCAATTTCTGATGAAGCCACGAAAAGCCTTGAAGAACTCAATCCGGAGCTGCAAATACGTGGTCCAATTACACGATTTTGAGCAATACAATTGCAAGGATTTTTCCAAGCATTTGTATGTAAGAAATTCGAAGATGACAAAGATGTTGAGAGCAACTCCAAAATTGTTACTTTGCTAGTAATTAAAGATTGGAGATCAAGGTTTGAAGAAGAGAACATGAAGAACTCGTCGAGTTGTGCATGCGTGCACGAGATCAGATTTTTGGCCCTTTAATTAATTTAATTATGGGGTTGATTTTATTTAGACTATAGTATTTATTTTATTTAATTAAGACTATAGTCAAATCAGATTTATTTAATTATTTGGGAGTAATTTTCGTCCATAATAAGCATAGGTTTGACTAGAATTGTATTTAAGGCAATTTCCTACCTTGAATAGAATTCTAGCTTAGGGAACTTCCTAGTATAGTTAGAGATCCCTTTTGGATCAATTTTTAAGCCTTTTTCTATGCATAATTTCGTTCCCCCTTAGGCTTATAAATAGGGGAACCATGTCACATTGTTATTTTAGACTTTATTTGAATTATTAAGCTTTGCTTTCAATATTGTCTCAACCCCTTTTAAATCTTTGTGAGTTTTGATTTAAAATTCATATTCTTGGAGCTAGCAACTTTAAGTCTTAATCAAGGGTATTGCTTAATCCACTTGAGGGATTAACCGGTATTCGCTATCCGAAGATCAACTTAGAGATTTCATCCTTGGGTACGTTCGAGATTCAAGGAGGCTATCGGGTTGTGATTCACATCAACGAATCATCATCCATCAACACCATTCAACGTCATCCATACTCCATCAACGCCCGTTTCAATTCAGCCCACAAGATCGTGATCGTGTTCTACACCGTATCGTTCATACCGTAAGTTCAATCGTACTCTATCATATCCTACCTTCTCCAAGCCATTCTTCACAAGCCATCACACACAAAATCCTCCCATAATTACAGCCATATAACCGTCCTTGTTCAGCCCCTTTATCTTTGGATTTGTGTTATATAGTTTGTGTCATTTTTCTAGGTATTTTAATTGTCTAGATTGTCGTTTTTCCGTCGTTTGTCGAGTCGGATTGAATCCTTCTTAATTCTGACGTGTTTCGATTCATAAGTTTTCCGCTACGTTTCTCTAGATTCATCCTAGCATAGCCGGGTCATATCATAAATTTGGCATCAGAGCCACGTCAGCTCTGCTGGTCGTGGTTCAATCCGACGTGTCATATTTTATCCTACGTGTCATCGTACGTGTCATTTTATTTTTATTTTATCGAGTTGTAATAGCATAGATATTCATTAAAACAAAAAAAAGAGGCCAATCGACAAAAAAAAAGAGAAAAAGCCGTCGGAAAAAAAAAATTCGGATAAAAAAAAATCTGAAAATTAAAAAAAAAAAAAAAAAGAGGAATATTCATTGTGTTACCATTTGAGTCTTTATTTATTTTGGTACTTTCCTTTTAGTCAAGTTCTATATTTGGGACTTACCTTGTGAGTCAAATTTTAATTTTGGTAGTTTCCTTCTAGGATAATTCCTTAGTTGGTAACTTCCTTTAGAGTCTTATTTTATTTTTGGAACTTTCCTTCCAAGTTTTATTTTTATTTTGGTAGTTTCTTTTTGAGTTGTAATTTATTTTTGATTCATTCCTTTAGAGTCTAGTTCAATTAGGATATTTAGATTGTGTCACAATTGTGTAACACTTTCCAAATTACCTAATCTTTCTTTCCTTTTTCTTTCCTATTTCTTTCCTTCTACCTTTGGGATTTATTTTTGGATTCCTATTCTATTTGGAAACTTCAAAAATACATCTAACTCTTTCCTTTTCTAGCTTTCTTTCATCCAAATCCTTCCAAACCTTCCATATACACTTCCTCCCTTCAAATTTTCGTCCACCATCATCAAGGGGATCGAAAATTCATCCTAGTCTACATACACCATCTGTTCACACTCATATACACCATCCGGACCATACACATATGCACCCATGTACCATCCAGTCCATACACCATACACTACTCATACACCATACACCCGTACTCCATATACACCATATTCTCACCATCTCCACAGCAACAACAACACAATTATTCCCGAGTTTGAAGGTCTATACTATCCCGACATCTATTTGGATTGGGAACGCAAAGTAGACAAACTTTTTGAGTGCTATGACTTCCCCGAGAAAAAGAAAGTGCAGCTAGTTTCATCAAAGTTTAAAGGCTACGCAACAATATGGTGGGGATTCCAGCAGAATCGGTGCCATCGAGATCGCCTTCCACCTATCGATACATGGCGTGAGTTGAAAGATTTGATGCGAAAACGCTTCATTCCAGACCACTACCAATGGGAGTTGGAAGAAAAGTTATACAAGCTTAGACAAAGAGATCGAAGTGTAAATGACTACTACAACAAAATGATTGAAGCCATGAGACGAGCTGATGTAGAAGAATATCCAGAAGATACCATGGATAGATTTCTAGCTGGTCTACGAAGGGCAATCCGAGAAAAGGTAGCATTGTATCATTTCGACAAGTTGGAAGACATGGTGCAATACGCCATTGAGATAGAGAAGTGGTTGGAGAGTCTAGAGATGAGGCAAAATGAAGTGATTCAAGTAGAGTCAAATGTAGAGTTGTCACCTAGAGCTCATTGCCAAACATCCCCATTTCGTTGGAGCAAACTTGAGTCATTCAAGGAGTTTCTACGTACCTATGTACCACCTACACGGCCTGCATCACCAGTTCAGCCGGTCGTGGATGTGCCAAGCCAAGCCAGTAACATTCAAGAGAAGATCCACGTTGAGTTACCATCTGAGATCCTTGCCATCAAAGAAGATTCTACTTTTGAGGTAATAATTTCAGTTGATGCATCTATTGAAGAACTGATCGATGTTGCAACTGGTGAGAATGTTGAAGAAGAAGAGAAGGTTGTTGAAGAGCTTGATCTAGAAAAGTCGGATCAACCTTTGAGTGAAGAAGAAGAAGAAGAAATGGAGATCATTACTGCAGTTGAAGAAGTTGAAGAGTTGTTGGAGATGCAGCCATGTTTTGAAAAGGAGAATGACATCCGTGAGGCAATGGTTGAAGATCATAAGGAGATCGAACAAGCAAGCATGGAGGAGCTGCCGAGTTCTAACATTTTTTGTCAACCGTTTTCTTGTGATGTCTTTATTTTACAGGTTGTTGAAGATGTTCCATTGGAAGTTGATGTACCACTAAGTTTGAACGTGAATACCATGCCGAGGCAATCTATGCTAGAGTTTCGGATGATTAACACAAGTGGAATGTTCTCGTTCATGTTCATGAAGATGTGTTTTATGCAGCATGTGCAAAAAGAATTTGATGGCCAGTTCATGTTCGTCTTTGATCCCGGAGCTTTGAATTCGAGGACGAATTCTTTTCAAGAGGAGGGGAATGATGAAGCCACGAAAAGCCTTGAAGAACTTAATCCGGAGCTGCAAATACGTGGTCCAATTACACGATTTTGAGCAATACAATTGCAAGGATTTTTCCAAGCATTTGTATGTAAGAAATTCGAAGATGACAAAGATGTTGAGAGCAACTCCAAAATTGTTACTTTGCTAGTAATTAAAGATTGGAGATCAAGGTTTGAAGAAGAGAACATGAAGAACTCGTCGAGTTGTGCATGCGTGCACGAGATCAGATTTTTGGCCCTTTAATTAATTGAATTATGGGGTTGATTTTATTTAGACTATAGTATTTATTTTATTTAATTAAGACTATAGTAAAATCAGATTTATTTAATTATTTGGGAGTAATTTTCGTCCATAATAAGCATAGGTTTGACTAGAATTGTATTTCAGGCAATTTCCTACCTTGAATAGAATTCTAGCTTAAGGAACTTCCTAGTATAGTTAGAGATCCCTTTTGGATCAATTTTTAAGCCTTTTTTTATGCATAATTTCATTCCTCCTTAGGCTTATAAATAGGGGAACCATGTCACATTGTTATTTTAGACTTTATTTGAATTATTAAGCTTTGCTTTCAATATTGTCTCAACCCCTTTTAAATCTTTGTGAGTTTTGATTTAAAATTCATATTCTTGGAGCTAGCAACTTTAAGTCTTAATCAAGGGTATTGCTTAATCCACTTGAGGGATTAACCGGTATTCGCTATCCGAAGATCAACTTAGAGAATTCAACCTTGGATACGTTCGAGATTCAAGGAGGCTTTCGGGTTGTGATTCACATCAACAATCACCAACCATCCACGCCCACAACGCCGACCATCCAGCCCCATCAACGCCCGTTTCAATTCAGCCCACAAGATCGTGATCGTGTTCTACACCGTATCGTTCATACCGTAAGTTCAATCGTACTCTATCATATCCTACCTTCTCCAAGCCATTCTTCACAAGCCATCACACACGAAATCCTCCCATGATTACAGCCATATAACCCTCCTTGTTCAGCCCCTTTATCTTTGGATTTGTGTTATATAGTTTGTGTCATTTTTCTAGGTATTTTAATTGTCTAGATTGTCGTTTTTCCGTCGTTTGTCGAGTCGGATTGAATCCTTCTTAATTCTGACGTGTTTCGATTCTTAAGTCTTCCGCTACGTTTCTCTAGATTCGTCCTAGCATAGCCGGGTCGTATCAATTTCCATGATCTTAAGTGGTTTTGAAATAAAGTCATTGCTGACTATGCTTTTAAACTCTGTTTCCTCAGTCATCCAAGAAAACTGCTTCTCCAGAATTATGCTGACCCGACTGACGTACCCAATTCTTTGTGGGAATTATTTATCATCCCAGTGGCTCTTAATGATATCAACATATCTCTTCAATTGATCAAAAAAGTATTGTGCCCAGTTGATCTCCATTCGGTTGTAGATGGCGGCGCAGATCTTGTATTTAGTTTCTGACATTTCAGACTGACTACCAGTTGTTCCTACCATTATTTTTGAGGTAATGGCAGCCAGCACCTGATATTCATCTTGAAATCTTGAGATGAGGTGATTGCTTTTATACGGTTGAGTTTCGCCTTCCTTTTTCCAGAAATCATAAGCTTCTTGGAGGTTGATTTGAACTTCTTCCAGCTTGAGTCCTTTGTTGGGTAGATCGAACATGTTGCTTAGAGATTCAGCTGTCACGATGATCTCATGTTCTCTTACTTCAGATCTGATTTCTTTGGGATTTGAGGAACCATTTGAATTTAAGAAAAATTCAGCAACTGGCTCTGGATAGATGCGTTCTGGGAACTCCTCTAGGAACGTCTTCAGCTTGGCCCGAGAAAGCTTTTCGATGATGATTCCACTTAGAGGAGAAGCATTGCAAGCTTGAAGGAATCCGGCTGGGTTAAAATATTTATCTCTATCGAGTTTTTCACAGAACACTGTGGAGTCTTCTCCAGATTGGCGAAAGTTAAATCTCTTGCGAATACGACTGGTGGAGTTTCTAGCCATGATAATTTGATGAAAGATTTTTGGTATAGGGATTGATCTTGAAAAGTAAGGATATGATCTTCGAAGGCTGAAGAGTTTTGCTTTAGCTCAGAGAAGGGAGAGAGAGAGAGAGAGAGATAAGTCGGCAGTAAAAGTGAGAAGCTTATCTCAAGTATTCAGCCGTCTTATTTATACAGAGAGGTGAGGCTCATCCAATGGTTGAGACGTTTTGTATGCCCTGATTTCAACGGTCAGATTCATTCAATCGATCCGTCGATTGGCTTTCGATTCTATCCGTTGGGGATTAATGAGGAGAGAGAGTGAGTCTAACGATAATATTGGAGTGACACGTATTTTTACCGTTCCCACTATTGAAAGTTTTGAACTTATCTTTTCTCTCTAGCTGTTTCTTCTTGGCTTGAAACTGATTACGTCATCAGTTGGCTTCGACTGTAGCTGATGAGCTCCATGTTGATCAGTTCTAACTGAGATAATTTCTCATCAGTTCCTTACTGGTCTTGACTGCTTCAGCTGTTTCTCAGTACAGCTGATCCTTCAGTTCTGCTGCTTTCCTTCAGCTGGTTCTTGAACTGATGTCTCCTTATTGAGTTGAAGCCAGTTCATTTCATTTCTCCATCAGTTTGATGATTTTGCAGCTGGTATGTTTTGCTTGACTAACAGGATCATAAGTTGAGACCATTTGACCAACTCTGCCTTGCTCCTTTCCTCAGTTTAAGCAAATGAACTGATGATTTAGTTGAGCTGATGGGGTAGACTGATCAGCTTCAGTTTACTTTCTTTGCACAGCTTCTCGCTTCATTTTAAACTGATAGCTTATGTGTCCAACTGATCAGTTTAACGATTTTTTCAGTTATAAACTACTCATTCGGATGAGTTGAAGCCTTTCGGTTCAGTTCTTCTCTTCAGCTGGAATGGTTTCTTAGCCTTTTTCTTCCGGTTGACCGTCTTTATTCTTTGATGCTAGCTCAAGTAGCCCTAGTTGTATGCATAGCTCCATAAACCTTGCCTCAGGCAATGGTTTGTTGAAGATGTCAGCTATCTGCTTCTCCGTGTTGACATATTTGATGCATATGTCCTTCTTCTCGATGTGATCTCTGATGAAGTGATGTCTTATGTCAATGTGCTTAGTTCTTGAATGCAGAACTGGATTTTGAGATATTGCAATTGCACTATTGTTGTCGCAGAATATAGTTACTTCTTCAGTTTCGACTCTGTAGTCCTTCAACTGTTGCTTCATCCAGAGTATCTGAGCATAGCAGCTTCCCTGCAGCTACATATTCTGCTTCAGTTGTTGACGTGGCAACTGAGTGCTGCTTCTTGCTAAACCATGATATCAGTTTGCTTCCAAGAAACTGACATGTTCCACTAGTGCTTTTTTTGTCTATCTTGCATCCACCAAAGTTTGAATCTGAATAAACAATTAGACTCAAACTGTCATCTCTGGGATACCATAGTCTAAGATTTATGGTTCCTTTGAGGTATTTGATAATCCTCTTTGCTACTTCAAGATGACTTTTCTTTGGGTTGGCTTGGAACCGTGCGCATAGACAGACTGAATAGGAGATGTCTGGCCAGCTAGCTGTTAGGTAAAGTAGCGACCTAATGATTCATCTGTAATATGTTTGCTAACTAATTCTCCTTCTTCATCAAGAGTTAGCTGAACTGATGTATTCATAAGAATCTTGAGAGTTTTTCCTTTATTAACTCCAAACTTCTTGACTAGCTCCTTAGTGTACTTGGCCTGGCTGATAAAGATCTCATCTTTTAGCTGCTTCACTTGGAGTCCTAGGAAGAATGTCATTTCTCCCATCATGCTCATCTCGAATTCGCTTTGCATCAATTGAGCGAATCGTATGCATAGATCTTTACTTTTTGATCCAAAAATTATGTCATCCACATAAATTTGAACCATTAAGATCTCAGTTGATCATTCTATTCGGAATAGAGTTCGATCAATGACTCCCTTTTGAAACCCATTTTTCAGCAAGAATGTTGTGAGAGTTTCATACCATGCTCTAGGAGCTTGTTTCAGTCCATAGAGGGCTTTCTTCAGCTTCAAGACTTGATCCCCAATTTCAAATCCTAGCGGTTGCTCGACATACACGTCCTCCTTGAGCATTCCTTGAAGAAAAGCACTCTTGACATCCATTTGATAGACTGTGAAGTTGAAGTGAGCTGCATAGGCTAGGAACAGTCTGATGGCTTCCAATCTTGCAACTGGTGTGAATGTCTCATCAAAGTGGATCCCTTCAATTTGTGAGTATCCTTTGGCTACTAGTCTTGCCTTGTTCCTTGTGATCACACCTTGTTCATCCAGCTTGTTGCGAAAAACCCATTTTGTACCAATGACCTTCTGAGATTTTGGTCTATCGATAAGAAACCATACGTCATTTCTTGTGAACTGATTCAGTTCTTCTTGCATGGCCATGATCCAGTCTGAATCTTCTAAGGCTTCTTTGACGTTTGCTGGTTCTGTTTGAGATATGAAACATGTGAATAATGCATGCTCAGTTGAACTTCTGGTTTTAACTCGACTTCTTGGATCACCAACTATCTTGTCATTTGGATGGCTTCGGAGCCGTTTGGGCAAGATATCTTCAGCTGGTTCTACTGTGGTGACGTCATCAGTCACCCTTTCATCAGTTGGTTCGGCATCTTCATCAGTTCTTCCCCCTATTTCAGTTGTGGGGTTTATGGTCTCAGCACGATTTGTGTCTTCATTGACCAGATTGTTCTCAACTGGTTCTAGTGAAACCTCAAGCCGCTCTGGAACAATGTGATCCACATAGTCCTGTGAGTTCTCAGTTTCACTAGGTAGTACTTGAACTGATGTGTCTATTGTTTCTTTGTTCCTGTACTCATTAGCAAATTCATCAAATACCATATGACATGTTATTTCCACAACAACAGTTCGTTTATTGAACACTCTGTAAGCTTGTGCGTGAGGTGAATTATACCCAAGGAATATTCCCTCATTAGCTTTAGCACTGAAAGCTTTCAGTTGAGTCTTGCCATTGTTGTGAATATAACATTTACAGCCAAATATTTTAAAGTATGAGATGGAAGGCTTACGACCCTTATACAGTTCATAAGGTGTTTTGTCATGTGCGATGACGATGGCACTTCGATTTTGAGTGTGGCAGGCTGTGTTGACTGCTTCAGCCCAATAACCTTCAGCTATGTTGGCATCAGCTATCATTGCTCGAGCTGCTTCTTTAAGTGTCCGGTTTCGCCGTTCAGCTATACCGTTTTGTTGTGCAGTTCTTGTAGCTGAGTGTTCATGAGTGATTCCATGTTGGCTGAGAAAACTAATCATTTGTTGATTCACAAATTTAGTTCCATTGTCGGAGCGGATCCTTTGAACTGATCTCTCTTTTTCGGTTTGTAGCCTTCTGATCAGCGCCGTTAGCTTGTCGTAAGTTTCATCTTTGGTCCTCAAGAATTCCACCCACGTATATTTTGAGAAATCATCAACTACTACAAGAGTGAATCTTTTGCATTTTGGGGTCTGTGGTCTGACTGGACCAAACAGATCCATATGTAGCAGTTGGAGGCAATCAGTTGTTCCTGGTGGATTACTCTTATTCTTGAATGATGACTTCACTTGTTTCCCTTTTTGGCATAGGCCACACACACCTGTTTTCTTATATATCTCCTTGGGAAGCCCCTCAACTAGCTCTTTCTTGGCTAGGTAGTTGATTGTTTTGAAGTTTAGGTGGTTCAGTCATCGATGCCATAGCCAGCTTGCTTCGGTTGATCCCTTTGAAAGAAAGCAAGCTTCTGAGTAGCCGGTTGACCAGTCAACAATATACATGTTGTCTCTCCTTATGCCAGTAAGAAGAATTACTCTAGTTGACTTGTCTCTTATGTTGCAGGAGTTTTTGGTGAAGTCAACTGAATGACCATTGTCGCACAGCTGGCTGATGCTGAGCAGTTTGTGTTTTAGTCCATCCACATGGGAGACTCCATTTACTACAACTTTTCCCTTGACCACGAACCCTTCTCAAATGGTTCGCCTTTTGGAGTTGTCTCCAAATGTGACAAGTGGACCTTTGACTTCTTTATAACCGTCGAGATCTTCTCTATCTCCGGTCATGTGCTTGGCTTACCCGCTATCTAGATACCAGATATCTTTGGTTTTCTTCATAAATAGGATGCTCTTATCCTGCAAAAACAAGGATTAGCATTTAGAGACCCGTTTCATATCGGGTCCTTGTTGATACATCAAGCTCTTTGGAATCCAAACTTGCCAAACTTTCGGCTTTTTATCATTCAGAGATCCAACTGATTTGGATCGCCTGATCAGTTTAGATTTTCTTTCAACTCTTCTATTTTGAGTTGAATCAGTTGAATGGTATCTGCGTTGAGAGTTAGTTGGATAAAACAATTCAACTAAAATGCTTTGGTCTTGAGACCTTTGAGCTCTTTGATCAGGCCAGTGCCTTGTATGTTTCCAGTTTACTGGATTGAACCCTTTTGGTTCATTTTTGGAATCCAGGTACTCGTTATAGTGATGGTAGGGTTCAAACGAGTTTATTTGATCTCTCCTATAGGTGTTCTGATTGAACTTCTTGGTGGATAGGCTTGAGATCTAAACTGGTTTTTCTTTCTAAAGTGGACTGATCTATCAGTTTGCCTTGGGGACATTCTATGTTGAGCTGGCGGTCCCTGTTGAGCTAAAGGCTTTGAATGAATGGATTGGTTTGAGTGAACTGATGGTCTTAGCTGGAATTTTGGCTTTAGTTGACTTGGTGTTTTTGGTTGGGAGAACTGACTGAATTGTCTGGGCTGAGTTTGAGGATTTCTCAATATTCCTTTGCCCTTAGTTGGCTCGGCTAGCTGATCATGAGTTGATCTGGTGAATCCTTTTAGGGTTCCTTTATCAATGGGTTGAGCAACTGCCCTTCCTTTCTCTAAGGCAGTGAACTTGCTATAGCCTAGTCCTGTGCTACTGGTTCCAGTTCTTTGATGATTTAATATCTCATCTAGAGTTTGAGATCCCTTTTTGAACTTAAGAGTTACCTTTTCTCTCTCATGGATCTCTTGCTTGAGTTTTTGATTCTCAGCTTCTAGGTCAACAGTTCTTAGTTTCAACTTTTCAAATTCCACAAACTGAGACTCAAGATAATTCATTCTTTCATGATCAATGCTCAGTTTTTTAACTCTATTTCTCAGTTCATCATTTTCATCTTTCAGTTCAAGATGCAAGCAGGATATTGAATCTAATTAATTTTCTAGCATTATAAGTTTCATATCAAGTTCATTGCTAGAAACAGTTGCTTCATTAATATGATAGAAGGAGGTTTGAGAATCAGTTGTACTGACCTCTTCATCATTGTCAGCCATGAGGCAAAATAGTGCTTCATCATCTGAGCTGCAGCCGTCAGAATAAATTCCAGATGGATAGTCTGAATCGTCTAGCACGGCATTCTCGTAGTTTGCAACCATTGCTTTCCTTTTGAAGAAGCTCCTCCTCACTTTGGCCTTCTTATCTTCAGGGAGTTCTGGACATTTATATCTGTAATGTCCTTGTTTGTGGCAGTGAAAACATTCTCCTAGATTTCGATTGCCACCCCTGAATGGTTCAACTGATCGTTCAGCTGGTTGATGAGTTCTCTCATCTTTTGGGATCTCATCAGTTTGAGGTGGAACTGATTGTTTATCCCGGACTCTCTTCAGTTTTTCTAACAACCTGGTAACTGACTGAATTTGATCATTGATGTCTTCAGTCAAGTTTTCCTTCTTTTCGGTTGTTTCTCTTTTTCGTTCGGATGAAGATCCGCCTTGATTTTCTCTTGCTGGTGAGCTCTTTGGCCGGAAGTTGTTCCTTCCTCGAGTGTCTCTAAACCGGTTCCTTTCACCATAAAAGGCTGCATCTTCAGCTGATGATGTTGATGCTTCCTTCTTCCGATTTAGACTGTACTCATGAGCTTTGAGAGAACCAAACAGTTCTCTAGGAGTGATGCTGTTGAAATTTCTTGATTCTTTTGTATCTATCACTTTCATATCCCATTCTTCGATGAGATTGTCCAATATTTTGGAATTCATCTCAGAATTGGGATTACTTCTCCCTAGGTTGGTCATCTCACTGATGATGCCTAGAAATCTGGTTTCAAGGCTTGAGATGGGCTCTTCTGGCTACATTTTGAAGGATTCATATCTCCTTGGCAGTTGTGCACTTCTTTGTGTCCTTCATTCTGTCCTCATCTAGAGTTTGAAATAGTGCAGCTTGAGCAATGAACTCTAGATTCTTCAACTTCTTCTCTTCACTGGTGAGAAGATTAGTTGGCTTCGGGATCCTTGCTGGTTGATTGATATCAACTATGTGAGCATCATTGTCCATCATGATGATGATTGGACCATCTTCAATAACTTCCCACATATTCTCATGGATCGAGTAGAGATGCGCCTTCATTCTCCTGCTCCAATTATCATAATTTTTAACTGAAAACAAAGGTAGCTTATGGTTTCCCATAGCTGGAAATTTAGCACAGATAAGTAGATCTGATTCAGTTGATCTACAGAAACGGTTGATCCTTTGAATCAACCGCTCTGATACCACTTGTTGGTCCCGGGCGAGTCGATATCAGTTTAGAGGGGGGGTGAATAAACTGATTAAAAAATTTTACTTCAAATTGCGGAATAATAAGGGCCCTTGACTCGCTTAGTGACTTATCTATGCACAATGTGGTTGAGCTCTTTTGACAGCTTGAGTGTGGATTGTGTGAGCTTGTGTACAGTTCATAAATATGCAAGTAATCAAAACAGTACAACACACAAATGATTTATAGAGGTTCGAAGTCTCAAACTTCTACGTCCTCTCTTCCTTCTGCAGAAGGGCAACTTCACTATATAACTTGAGTTTTTTTACAAATTACACAATGAAGGACAGTTGGCTGAACCTGGTAACTGCTCGCTACCTTAGCGGGTTGATGGCTCACACTTGAAGTCCCTAACTGCTCGCTAGGAAGGTAGGTGCTATTGACATCTTTACAAGATTTTAGATCTCTTTCGATCTTCAAGAGGTTAGTCTTGAACAAGGGGTATCAACTGATGTGCTCCTTCAATTGAGCTGGATAGTTGATCATTGTATTGCTGAAACTGAGAAGGCTGCCCTGGCTGGTTTATCAACAGCTGGCTGAATGTTTTGACTCTATGAATTCTTCTTCTCAGTTGGACTCTCGCAGTTTTTAGCAAATGCTGAACTTGAGCTATGTGGGAGGGAGAAAGAAAGCTCTGCTTCAATGAAGGCTTCAAGAATAAGTATTGCTAAAAGTCTCGGAGGCAAGAGTGTTTAAAACTTTGATTCACTCGTCTTTTATAGAGGAGTGATTTTATGACCGTTGAGTTCCATTGATCGGTGGCTCTGTTGGTTCATCAATGGCAGATGGTCTTTATTGATCGCTGGAGCTTTTGATTAAAGTAGTCGTTGCTTTGCCAATCGATCTCCATTGGATATTTAATTCCAGGATCTCCGTTTAAGCATTTATTCTAAGATTCGTCAGTTGGGCAATAACTCCAGGGTTCTCTGGCTGGCAGTTCTGAGCCTTAGTTTTAGCAACTTTGAGTTCCAGTTGGCAATTCTGAACCTGTCTGTTCAGTTCAGCTATTACTCCATCTGGCAGTTCTAAGCTTGTCTGCTCAGTTTGGTTGTTATTCCAATTGGCAGTTTTGAACTTGTCTGCTCAGTTCGGCTATTGCTCCAGCTGGCAGTTCTGAGCTTGTTCCTCAGTTTGGTTGTTTACTCCAGTTGGTAGTTCTGAACTTGTCTGCTCAGTTCGGCTATTGCTCCAGCTGGCAGTTCTGAGCTTGTTCCTCCAGTTCGGCTGATCTCAAGTTTTGGGCTAGCTTATCAGTTTGACTAATCATTCTCAAGCTCTCTTGTCAGCTTGACTATTCACAAGCTGTTGACTAGCTTGTCAGTTTGACTGCTTTCTCTTGAGCTTTCTTGTCATCTTGACTAATTACAAGCTGGCTCACTTCAGTTCTGGCCTTTAGCTGGTTTGTCTGTTCACTTCAGTTTGGCCATCAGTTGGATACTTCCAGTCTTCAGTTTAAACTGATCTCTTATCAGTTTCTTCAGTTTAGTCGATTCTTTTCTCCCTCAACTCAGCTGACTTAGCTGTCAGTTTGTTTCGACTGGTTCATCTCTTCGAATCCTCAGTTGAATTGAGTTCTGACTGGTTAACGTATCCTCCCAGCTGGTAGACCATACTCCAGTTTGGTTGACTTCAGCTTTAATTGAGTTCCTTTTAGATGCTCTGAATTGGTCAGCTCAGATCTGCAGCTTGGATTTTAGTCAGTTTTTCATAAATAGTTTTGACATCTCATCAAAACCTTATCTAGAGGTTCCTTGATAGTTTTTCGTAACAGTACTTCTTGAGTAGCTCGAATTCGAGCTCCCAGGTTGCTTCCTCTGAACCATGATGGTTCCAGATCACCTTTACAAGACTGATCTCCTTGTTCCTTAACTTCTGGATCTTTTGATCCACAATGGCCTGGGGATTTTCTTCATATGATAAGTCCTCATTCAGGACTATCTCTTCCTTGCTAATCACGTGCTTTGGATCAAACACGTACTTTCTTAATATCGAGACATGAGTTACGTCACGAACATCACTCAGGTTGGGTGGTAAGGCCAACCTGTAGGCTAATTCATTCACCTTCTCTAATATCTCAAAAGGTCCAATAAATATGGGCCTTAACTTGTTTCGTTTCTCAAAATGAACCACTCCTCTTGACGGAGACACCTTCAAGAACATTTTATCTCCAATGTCAAAACTGAGTTCCGTTCTTCTTTCATCTGCATAAGCCTTTTGTCTATCTTGAGCCTCCTTGATCTGTTGGTGAATTAACTCGATCTCTCGACCGCTTCCTTGACCATCTCAAGTTCAAGTATCCTTCAGTCTCCATCTTCAGCCCAACATAGGGGCGATCTACTCTTTTTTTTATACCGGGCTCAAAAGGGGTCATGCCGATCGATGATTGGTAGTTGTTGTGATGCGCAAACTCTACCAATGGTAGTAGCTCCTCCTAGCTGCTTCTTTGATCGATGACTACTCCTCTAAGCATGACCTCTACAATCTGGATAGTCCTTTCAGACTGGCCATCTATTTGAGGATGAAAGGCCGTGCTGAAATTGAGCTTTGATCCAAGGCTTCTTGTAGGCTCCTACAGAATTTGACATAAATATCGTATCATGATCTGATATAATCGAGACCGGCACTTCGTGCAATCGCACAAATTCCCTAACATACATCTAGGCTAATTGATCTAGTCCATCTGTAATTATAACATCAATGAAATGTGCTGCTTTTGATAATCGATTCACGATTACCCAAATAGCGGTATTCCACCACTTAGACTTTGGTAAACCTACCATAAAGTCCATACTGCTATGATCCTACTTCTATTCAGGAATTTCTATGGGTTGGAGCAAACCAGAAGGTTTTGATTGAAGGCTTTCAATTGCTGACAGTTCAAACACCTTTCTACGAAGGCGGCTACCTCTCTCTTCATACCACTCTACTAGAAGATCCTCTTCATACCACTCTTGTGCTGTATATGGTGTGTCATGTGCTTCACACATGATTTTCTCCTCCAGTTCTTCCTTACTTGGCACACATAGCCTTCCTTTGAATAAGAGCGCGTTATTGGCGGTTTCTGCGAAATCTTGCGAGCTATTCGACTGTGCTTCAAGTCTTTTCTTTTCGAGAAACTGGTATTCTCTCTAGGCTTCAACTTGTTAGTTTTGTATACTGGAAGACTTGTCTTTGTATACTTTTCTGATGATATGATGATATGAAATGAAAGTTATTACAGTCACTATTTGCATTTAGATTATGTTCTATAATTGTTCTATGCAATGTTTCATATACTTACATTGTAGATGATATGGTGTGGGGAGTCACATGATAAGATCATATCATTAGAACCTTGTAATGTATTAAAGAGCTCACGGCTTAGATGGTCCTGAACACACCATCGGTACACCGTAGAATAATCTGATAAGTTAGTTTATCTTGACTAACTGATTATTCTAGTACACTTGTTAGTGTATTGAGGAGGATCACGATAGGATACTATTCTCTGTCTCTGACCCAGTTACTGAGAGAATAAAGATCCACATAGTTCGGGTTCTGAACTCATGTGATATTGGTGAGCATATGTGTGTGTTTTTTATTACTTTGATTTATCAATAGGTGAGATCTTTTCGTAGATCGAATTCGATATCTTGGGTAATAACAATGTATACATGATTTCTTGAGCAGTATGCATGAGCACCGTATCCTGGTGCGTCAGGTTGATGATGTTCTGTTGATGAAACACAAGTTCATGTTGAAACTCTGCAGGTGGAATTTATTCCTTACATGATAGAGCATGTGTGGTACTACTCAAGGTTTTAGATGTTAATTAATTATAGCTGTCAGAGGCTGACATAATTAATTAGTGAACATTATATCTTAAACACGGAGAATGGCTGGACTAAAGGAGAAAGCATATTCGTAAATATATATTAAATTGGTAGGTCAGTTTTACTTCTTTAGTGCAATAAAAGTAAAAGTTAATTTATTTAATTATATCCTAAGTTTATTAGATATTGGATATTAAATAAATTAGTGGGCCAATTTAATATTCTTCTAGATCCTTGTTGTAGCCCAATTGACTGATAGTGGACTGGATATTGAACTTGAGATAGAGGCCCAAACCCAGTAGGGTTTGAGAAGTAAATTTTCGCCCACCTCTCTATTTAATTGAGATGGAGGGACGAAAATTTAGCACTAGGAAATCAGCCCCTCTTTGTCTCTCAAAGTTATCCACAGATTTCATAAACCTATCTAGTAGATTTCAGCCCACTCTGAATCTAGATACAGTCCGGTAGTACAACAGAAGATCTTGGAGTGGAATTGTGTGTGGCCATTTTTTGAGGTGTAGGTGGCGCCTGTCATTGTTCATTAAACAGCAAGATTAGATCTTTAATCTTATCCTCAGACCATCTGACAATCGTAAGTAATTCGGATCTATGTCTTCCGCTTTATTAGATTCATTTTACATGGTTTTGTGCGTGACGTGATAAACATGCATATGACATAAAAATATGATTTGCATCAACACAGCTTAATGAACAACCAAATGATCCTGCGGTGGTTTAATTCGAAAAAACCCCAACAACTGGTATCAAAGCGGGTTTTGACACTGTTCTGGGATTAATCCGAGCATGAAATTCGAACTACATATTAAATTTGATGATAAATTTATGGTGTTTAAATTTTTAGATTTAATTATGCATGTATTTCGATTTTTGTGGTATTCAAAACTTGGATGAATTTTTGATGTACTTTAAAAATTCTAGTTTCGGATTGTGGAAATTTTCGGCCATCTATAGATTTCTATTTGGATTGATATTTGATGATTATCAAATTTCCAGATTTAATCTAGGATGGGTCGAAAATTTGAAGTTCAAAATTTAAATTTTGATGTGTTAAAAAAATTCCCTAATTTTGTTCTTTAATTTTCGGCACTTTTGGAATTAAGCTAGGATGGTTTTTTGATCTATATCAAAATTTCCAGATTTATTTCCTAGTGTGGTTTGAAAATTATGAAGATTAGAAAAGGAATAGGTATTTTTTGATGTATATCTTAATTTACCTAATTCTAATCTAGATAGGTTTGAAATTAGAATTTTAAATTTGGTAATTTTTGAAGTGGATCAAAATTTGCAAATTTTTAATTCTTGCAATTTTCAAAACCTAGCTATATTATTTGGAATAGTTTTTTGATTAATGTCAAAATTTCCAAATGTGAAATATAGTGTAATTTTCGAAATTATTAAATTAAATTTGGATGAAATTTTAATGAAAATTAAAATTCCAGATTTAATTAATAGTGGTGATCGAAAATTTTGATTATTGGATTAAGATTTGATATTATTTGATATATATCTTAATTTACTTAATTTTAATCTAGATAGATTTGAAAATAGAATTTTAAATTTGGAAGATTTTGTAGTGGATCAAATTTTCAGATTTATCATTTGGTTATTTTCGAAAATCTAGTGATTAAAATTGGATAAGGTGATTTTTGGATATATACAAATAATTATCAATATCCAATTGTGATAAGAATTTAATTTTGGATAGGTTTTGGAAGATTTTGAAGTGGATCAAATCTTCAAACCTTATCCTTAATGATTTAGATTCTTATGGATAATATTTGAATTAGAATTTTTTTTATATCAATATATCCAATTATTATTTAATTAGGGTGGCTTGAAAATATTAAATAAATTTGGTGGATAATTTTAAATAATTTTCAGATTTATTTTGTAATTATTTTCGAAAACAACAAGTATAAAATTGGTGGATAATTATTTTAATTTCCAATTTTTATCTTGTGGATAATATCGAATTAATTGGAAAATTCAATTATTATTTAATATTCATGCATAGATATCATATGTTATTTTATGTGGATCATATAATACATGATTGTTGGATTTGTAGACTGTGTTTGTTTGCAGGTTTACCAACTATCATGGCTCCTTTATTTTATGTGATGTATGTTTATGTTGAATGAATGTTGGCCGTATGCCGGTTTGGCTACGTGATTTTAATCCATGAGAAAATCCATGGATTAGGTCTAGGTTTTATTTTACGTTGTTTTAATGTAATAGATATAAAGCTGTTAGACCAAGTTTTTGAGTTGTAATTTTTATTCTAGCAATATTAGATTTTTCCTTTTGGAATAGATAGTTTGTATTGAATAAAGATCAGAGATCAACTCAAAGAAGGAAAGTGGTTCAGCACCAAGAAGCAAGGTTCACCGGTTCACGTCCCGAAACCCTAAATAGAGCTAGGATTTTCGGCGAGGCGCGGTGAAGAGGGCGGCGGCCATAGACCTGTTTCCGGAGCTGAACTTTCAGTTTTATCTCATCAATCAATATGAGATATAAGCCATGATAGTTTGAATATTACTGTTGCTTATTATGCTGAAGCATGCAATGGTTGTTTATCATTTTATGTGATGTTTGCACGTTCGATAATGGGATAAAATGAAACCTCATACATAAATAACTAAGTGGGAGAGATTCATACCAAAGTATGTAGTAATCTCATACGGTCTCCATTAAATCTGGTTTAATTGAGAAGTGATGGGCATGCGCGTTGACATCGGTCTTCCACCATATCGGATGTGTCATATCACAGATTTCTCTAGAAATTAAATCTCCAAAAGGATAGCTGTAGAATACTATTAGAACTAACTGACTCCTCCATCTGGAGCAGTTAAATTTGAATAGTGCTCTTGGTGCGAAGATAATGGTGTGCACACATAGATGTAATTTATTGATAAACGTCCACACGATCGTGGATTATCAGTTAGACGATTACATGAACATGTTTATTATCCGGCTATTAATTTCCTTGTTGTAAGGATTGTAAGCCTTTTACCTCATCTTCTGCCCAGTGATCGAGGTGGGTAAACCTATACTTTTTCCTAAAAGTTTGAGCTAATGAGCTCTAGAAGCATGTTAGGGCAAATGAGATATCCAATAGAACATTTTTGCTCTGCCTGATTGATCTCTGTGCAAAGAAAGTAAAGAAAGAAAGTTATCGAGCTCTCAAGCATGATTTATTCATGATAAGATTGTTAAGTAAAATTTATGCTAGCATGAGATGTTAGGGTTGCCTTTTCGGATGATAGAAAATCCCTTGTAGGCCAAAATCCTGTTCAGTTGAGAATTAGCCTAGATGATTGCTCTAGGTTTGATAATTCAAGTAAGTTAAGTTTAAGTTAAGGAAGTTAAAAAAGAACATAGTCTTGCTATAATCAGGACTCGAGCTTAGAAGTTGTGATCTTTGATCATTTTCAGTGAGTCACTGCTGGGTTAATTCCCTCGTAAACTCGTTGGGATATTTGAGGCAACCCTTCTTCTATCCTACGGCATGTCCGAGAGTACAGTTGACATCAGGTTTGAGCCAAGATTGGGCCCAAAAGAAAAGAAAAGGTTTAACGGGTATAGAGAAGGCTTTTGCGTTTTGCTCTCTATATTCCGTCATTTGATTATTCGATATTCTCAAAGTTGTTGAACAGTTTTTGTAAAAACCCACTGAATACACTAGTGCTCACACCCTCTTTTTCAAAATGTTTTCAGGTTGAGATGCTGAGGTCATTGGTGGTTGTGGATGTGGGTTGGCTACCAAGTTTTTGCTGTTGCTTAAGTGTTTACAAATCCCACTATAATTTTGCTATTCTAATATATGTCATCTAAATTCCGAACATATTCTCTATTTCAATTTCTATGAACAAAATGTCCCAAATAGATCTTATTAATACAATGATGCATATCTAGCTATATTCCCCTTATATGTTGGTGTCTGTTTAATTGATTAAGCACCGAATGAACATACATATTTGTGTGAGTTGAAGCCCTTGCTATTCATATTCTTCAATCATTTTTCTTTCGTAGTCAAGTAACCCCGTTTAATCCGTAATAATCTCTTAATAACACTCCATCCCCATTCATTAATCCCTATCTCGAGACTGGGCTGTTACAGATGGTATCAGAGCAGGCTGCAACTCTGCAGACCTGTTTCTTTATTAAAAATAAGTGTTTATGTGCATATGAATTGCTTTATGATACAGCAGCAACCCACAGCTCGCCATCACCGTTGCATCTTCAACAAAAATGCGGTATGGTAGTATAGAGGATTTGGATTTTGGATTCATGGTTTTTGGAATACAGGAAATGAAAAGATTTGAGCAAGCGTACCTCTTTATGGATAAAGGGAAAACTGTGAGAATGAAATTCCAAGTAAAAAGTATTCGGGTAAGACGATTTAATGATATGAAAGGTTTTTGAAAAAGGATTCTAAATTAGAAAGAAAGTTTAAAACCATTCTCAAATATTGTCTAAAAAGGTAAACTTTCTATTTAAAGACTTTGGGTACCAAATTTTTAATAAATGTCATCTGTTTAAAGGATAAATGCATGCGAGAGAAATAGCTTGAATCTAGACGATAGTAAGATCTCAGGAGGACCTTAGGTCTCCCTCTTAATTTAGACTGATTAAGTCTCCTTTTCTAGATGGCTAAGCATCGGTTGACTGCTAGAAAGAGTGTGCCCCTTTTCCGTCCAGCTCAAGAAAGAGTTGATAGATTCAGAAGGGAAACCTGGAAAGGTAATGAGCAATTAATGTCATATATGGCGTGTTACTTGGAGAGATGGGCTTGGACGAATGGTTATGGAGGATCACCCGGAACTGTGTCCGATTTGGAAACCTGTGTCCGCATGTGTGAGCATGCACCGTCCACTTGGAGGCCAATGATGTACCATATTCTGCAAAGCACGGTTACCCGAGACCCCGACACGTATGCTGAAGTTGGGAATCTAGCAGCATTTTCTTCGGCCTGATGGCCCGATGGGTGTCAGAATATGGTCACATAGCCACTTTAGCCAACCAGCAAGCCGCTGATCAGAACCCCTCCCTCTTGGTGGAGCTGGAGCTGCAGAAGGCAACCTTCAACGGTTCTCCAGGATTTCAGATGCCTTGTCCCCATACAGAAGGAACTGCGGGACCCTCTAACACCAGAGTCGTGTACCATACTGAATCTCTATTCTCCAACTCTCCGTAGATGCACCAGTGGGCCCCCGTCTATCAGTCGGTCGCCTCCCAGGGGCTGGGGCAGTGTATGTCCCATCAGTTTTCTCAAAGAAATATCAGCATGAAGACCTTTAAGTTTGAGGTGCCAGAAGATGACGCGGTCGAGGAAGAGGAGGAAGAAGAGGAAGAGGAAGGCGAAGAGGCGGTGGGGCCATCATGCCAAGATAAGGGGAAGGGTCCGGCTTATGATTAAGTTGTAGAAGAAGGGGAAAGAGGTGTTGCTGTTAAAACACCTAGCTAGTAGTCTTCTATCTGTCAACTTGTTTGCTTCAATCTAAATCTTAATATGTATTTATGTTTAACCTTAGACTTCTATAGGGCCATAATTTTCCATAATACTGTTCTATTTTTGCCGTAACCTAGAATTCTAATATTATTGATGCCAAAAATTCTCTTAATGAGGCAATTTTCTCATTATTCTGTTGTCGTTAAAATTCTTATTTCTCGTGCTTTTATCTTGCATATTTAAAGACCTTAATCGAAAGGCATTCCATTTCGAATCATGCGAATACAATCGAGCGTCGCTAACGCCTAGATTCTTTTAGAATGCCAGCAAGAAGAAGACAACCTGAGAATGAAGACGAGAACGATCCCGCTAAGGAACAAGTCCCTAATCCTGGTCCAAGAGCTGAAAGTGTGTTCTTAAAGCACAACCTTCCATCCTTCAATGGTCTAGGAGACCCAATGGACGCTGAAAAATGGGTTTGCTCCTTAGAGCGAATTTTCAATTTCATCGCTTGTTCAGAAAAGGAAAAGCTGAGTTGCGCCCTCTTTATGCTGGCGGATAACGCGGACTACTGGTGGGAGTCTGTTCGAAGGACAATAACTCCAGAGCTATGAGAAGATTATGAATGGGATGATTGGGATGATTTCAAGCACGAACTATACCAGAAGTATATCCCGGACTGCTATCGAGAAGCTAAGGAGACAGAATTCTGGAACTTGAAACAAGGAAAGAAGACGGTATCAGAATATGACTGAGAATTCAATCAACTTTCGAGGCACGCTCCACATCTGGTGGATACGGATGGGAAGAAGGCACGGAAGTTTAAGAAAGGACTGAGATCCGAGATAGGCATAGCTCTCGCCGGATAAGAAGATATGTCCTATGCCCGAACCCTGGCTAAGGCTTTAAGCATCGAAGCTATTCTTCCTCGGGAAAAGGTGCAGCCCCCTCCTCCAGCTAGTGATCCAAAGGGGAAGAGAAAGTAGGACGGAAAGAGAAGGGATAACAGAGGAAAGAAACCCCACTGGAAGAATTGAAAGTCGGGAGTGTCTCAGCGACAGATCGACCTCACTCCAAGTCAGAAACCATGTCAGAAGTGCGGAAGGACGCACCCGGGGGCTTGTCGAGTCAATCAGACAGGGTGCTACAACTGCGGAGAAGAGGGACACTACAAGAGGGATTACCCTAAAAGAGATAATAGACAATCCCAGACACCACAGCAACCCCTGTACCCACAACCGCTTCAGTAATATCCTGGAAATCAGCCGAGACTGCAGCAAGGGGGATCTTAAGGACAAAGGCCGGGAATGAATCCCAGGCTGAACCAAGGGCGTGATCAAAGGCCTAGTCAAGGATAGAAGCCACCCCAACCAGCTCAAACTTACGCTCTAAATCAGCAACAGGCTGCTAAGTCCTCAGGTAATCTGGTAGGTATGATTACCCTTTTCGACACACGTTTGTTTTAGCTCTCTTCGATACTGGAGCATCACATTCATTTATAGTTGAGTCTGCTTGTAAGAAATTAAGGATAAAACCTGAGAATGCTGAAGATGCTCTTGAGATAAGTATCCCCTCTACAAAGAGAATGATATCTAGGAAGGTTTGCTATAACCTAGAATTGAACATAGAAGGGGAAACTTTTAAGTTAAATCTTTATGTAATAAAGATTCAGGACTTCGATATAATCCTAGGAATATACTGGTTAGCCTCAGCTTATGCCTCCATAAGCTGTCTTGAGAGGGAAGTAATTTTCCAACCGCCCTGAAAACTAGAAGTAAAGATCTACAGATCAAGGCTGGAAACTAAAGTCCCAGTGATATCCGCGATGAAGGCCGCCAAAATGCTGAAGAAGAATGGCTGTCAAGCATTTTTGGTTAACCTGACAAGGAGAGAAGAAGAAGAGCTATTGATAAAAGACGTATAAGTGGTAAGGGAATTTCCAGACGTATTTCCGAAAGAGTTACCAGGATTGCCCCTAGATAGGCAAGTAGAGTTCGTCATCGATTTGGAACTAGGAGCAGCACTAATATCGAAAGCCCCGTACAGAATGACACCTAAGGAATTGCAAGAACTCAAGGTTCAACTGCAAGAGTCGTTAGACCTAGGTTTCATTCAACCTAGCGTATCACCGTGGAGAGCTCCAATCCTATTCGTAAAGAAGAAGGACAACAAATTAAGAATGTGCATAGACTATATAGAACTAAATAAGTTGACCATCAGGAATCGATACCCCCTCCCAAGAATAGATGATCTCTTTAATCAACTTAAGGGAGCAAGAGTCTTCTCGAAGATAGACTTAAGGTCTGGGTATCATCAGCTTAAAATACGAAAAGAGGATATCCCTAAGACAGCATTTAGCACTCGTTATGGTCACTATGAGTTTGTGGTAATGTCGTTCGGGTTGACTAATATGCCAGCAGTGTTTATAGATCTAATGAATCGGTTGTTTCACGCGTATCTGGACAATTTTGTGTTGGTCTTCATAGATGATATTCTCATCTATTTGAAAAATGATGATGAGCACCAAGAACACCTAAGAGTGGTGTTGGAAACGTTAAGGAGAGAAAGGCTCTATGCCAAATTCACTAAATGCGAGTTTTGGCTCAAGAAAGTCATGTTTCTAGGATATATAGTATTAGCAGAAGGGATCAAAGTAGATCCGGCTAAGATTGAAGCTGTGAGCAATTGGAAGTCCCCAAGAAGTGTGAATGAGATAAGAAGTTTCCTAGGACTTGCAGGATATTATCGCCGTTTTATCGAAGGGTTCTCGACAATATCTAAGCCCATGACGAGATTGCTAAAGAAGGGTTCCAAGTTCAAGTGGATGCCTGAGTGCGAGGAAAGTTTCCATATCTTAACAAAGATACTAACCACAGCCCCAGTGTTGGCCATTCCGGAAGGGAATGAGGATTTCGTGATTTATGTCGATGCGTCGAGAAAGGGATTAGGATGTGTGCTGATGTAAAAAGGAAAAGTGATTGCTTATGCTTTGAGGCAACTTAAAGATCACGAGCAGAACTATCCCATACATGATTTAGAGCTTGCAGCAGTTGTTCATACGTTAAAAATCTGGAGGCACTACCTCTACGGAGCTAAGTGCGAAATCTTTTCAGACCATAAGAGCCTGAAGTATTTCTTCGAGCAGAAGGATCTGAACATGAGATAAAGGAGATGGTTAGAACACATAAAGGATTACGATTGCACCATTCAGTACCATCCAGGCAAAGCAAATGTGGTAGCCGATGCTCTAAGCAGAAAGGAAAAGGCAGAATTAAGATTCGTTCAAGTCAAGGAAAAGCTTCGTAGGGAATTCGAGAAGATGAGAATCGAGGTGTTAACACCACCCGAGACGATTCAAGCCTAGATCGCAGCAATAGTGGCACAGCCCGACTTAAGACAAATGATAGTTGAAGTGCAAAGAAGAGACGAGTTTCTCGAGAAGAAAAGGATCGAAGTAAGGACTGATAGTTCTCAAGACTTCGCGGAAGCCGTAGGCAATGTGCTTTAATTCAAAGGAAGACTCTGTGTGCCAAGTAAGGAAGAACTGAAGGAAGAAATCATGTGTGAAGCACATGAAATGCCCTACACAACACATCCTGGAAGCACCAAGATGTACCAAGATCTCAAGAGGAACTTTTGATGGAACAACATGAAGAGAGAAGTAGCCGCCTTCGTGGAAAGGTGTTTAAACTGCCAGCAAGTCAATGCTCTTCATCAGAAACCGTCCGGTTTGCTCCAACCATTAGAAATCCCCGAGTGAAAGTGGGATCACATCAATATGGACTTTGTGGTTGGGTTACCAAAGTCTAAGCGGGGTAATACTGCTATTTGGGTAATCCTCGACCGATTATTGAAAGCTGCGCATTTCATAGCTGTCAAAATGACAGATGGGCTAGATCAATTAGCCATGTTATATGTTAGAGAAATTGTTCGATTGTACGGCGTGGCAGTCTCGATCATGTCTGATCGTGACTCGAGGTTCACATCGAGATTTTGGAAAAGTCTATAAGAAGCCATGGGATCAAAGCTCCAATTCAGCACCGCCTTTCATCCTCAGACAGATGGCCAGTCCGAAAGGACTATTAAGGTTTTGGAAGACATGCTTAGGGGAGTAGTCATTGATCAAGGAAGCAGCTGGGAAGAGTTGCTGCCTTTGGTAGAGTTCGCATACAACAACAGCTACCAAACATCGCTCAGCATGGCCCCTTATGAGGCCTTATATGGAAGGAAGTGTAGATCGCCCTTGTATTGGGATGAAGTTGGAGAGAGAAGAATGCTTGGACCTGAAATGGTCCAAGAAGCAGTCCAAAAGATTGAGCTAATTTGCCATCGACTCAAGGAGGCTCAAGATAGACAAAAGGCGTACGAAGATCAAAGAAAGATGGAGCTCATTTTCAGTGTAGGAGATAAAGTATTCTTAAAGGTATCTCCTTCAAGGGGAATAGTCCGTTTCGATAAACGGAATAAATTAAGGTCAAGATTTATTGGACCTTTCAAAATCCTTGAAAGGATTAATGAAGTAGCTTATAGGTTGGCCTTATCGCCTAACCTTTGTGATGTTCATGACGTCTTCCATATCTCGATGTTGAGAAAATACGTGTTTGATCCAAAACACGTGATTGGCAAGGAAGAAATAGTCCTGAATGAGGGCTTGGCGTACGAGGAAAAGCCCCAGACCATCGTAGATCGAAAGAACCAAAAGTTAAGGAAGAAGGAGATCAGTCTGGTGAAAGTGATCTGGAACCATCATGGTTCGGAAGAAGCAACGTGAGAGCTAGAGTCCGAGTTGATCAAGAAATATCCCGATATCCCTTTCCAAAGTTTGTAAATTTCGGGATGAAATTTCTTTAAGGGGGGTAGGATATAACACCCCAGATTTTCAGATAAGGTTTAGAGGATTGTTAAGAGTAATTAGGAAGCTAAGGAAGAAGTTTAATTAGAGGATATGTAAAGTCAGATGTCAGTCACGACTTTAGGAGTCTTTTTGCATGAAATCGTCTTTTTTGAAAAATTAATCTTAACTCAGTTTTGGTCGATTTTAACCTTTTGGGAAAGGTTTAAACTCAAAGAGTACGCCAGTGTTTTCGAATTTTAAATCTGAAGTCATTTGAGTTCCCGGTGATTTACAATGCGTTTAAAAAAGCTATGAATAATAATTTTTGTAAGCGTTCGTGATTTGAGAAATTTACGAAATCTTCCTCGTTGATCAGAGTCTTATTCTTTCAAGCCCCTCTTATGGATTTCGACTTAAGGAATCCGTTCGCGTTCATGGATTTTCATTCTGAGGTCAATTGCTCGCTCGGGAATTTTATTTGTCCCTTGAGATGAATAGTAAAGTAGCTTTTTGGAAGGAATCTTGGCTCGTCTTTTTTCTAATGACCTCGTCTTCACCCTGAAACAAGTTGGTTCAATAGTACTTGAGCCAACGAACCTCCCGATATTTTTAAATTTCGTGTCTGGGGTCATTTGGACCTCGACATTGTAGTAACCAAGCCTCTCATTACTTAATGATTATCTTAATATATGTTTCACATGAGTATTATGTGCTTATTTTCATGCCAATTGCATTTATATAGATATATGTGTTCATGTGACTATATTTATTTACTTATTTGATATATTTATAAATATTAATTATTTATATATTCTAGAACTAAAGTTCTATTGATGAAAGTGGATTTACGCAATACATAATACACACACATATATATATGAATAGCCAAGTTTAGACAATTATGTTGTTATAAAAAAAAGGATACATTATATATATATAATACTAATATATTAATACTCATGTAAGCATTATATTAGATAAAAAAAAAAAGAAACCAAAAATTTACTTGTGCTTACACGTAATCTTGGCAGTATGATAGGTGTTAGGCTTTTGGTGATCAATTGTAGTTAGTAGGATAAGGATAATGTGTAGATATATATGTGTGTATATATATATATCATATCATATACCCACATTTATATACTTATACATATAACCACAAAAGAAATGTTTGAGACGAGAATAAATTAAAAGAGAAAGGGAGAAAGACGAAACTCAAATTAAAATAGAGAAGGTACAAAATCCATGCCATACATATAATTGTAGTTTTATTTCTTTTCATTGCTAGAGAAAATTATTAGTATTGTGAGTGATCTAATTATTCAAATTAATTAAATTGATGATTTAATGGAAAGAACATGCCTGCTAGTCCTAGGATTATTTATATTTGAAGCTTTGATAGCATATATGTATATATAGGTATTTAGGCGTGTGTATTTGTTAATTTGGATAAATTCTACAATAACCTTTTACCTAGACTATGATTAATAATGATTGATAGAATAAAAATTATGTTTTTGAATTAATTAATATTCCAAAAAGTTTAATCATGTAACTATAAAAATAAAATAAATTAATATAATTGTTATATTAATGTAATTATAGAGATTCCAATATTCTGTGAGAATAAATTATGATTGTATTATATTAATCTGGTTTTTCTTTTTAGCACATGGTCCAAATCAAAATCATATTATATACTGTAAGACTTGAATAAACCATACTATTAGGTTGACATGCAATATTTTATAATTTATAATAATTAAATAACTTTGGATTGTAAAGAAAACTTAACACAATTCTAATTTTAGTAATTATGATCTATTTGTTATTATAACATTGCAGTAAAGTCGTGGAGTATAAAACTGATAACATATTTTGCTATTAGATTTAGTATTGATAATAATTAGTAAATTTTAATTTAGTTTATATTAATTTATTACTTTGATTTATCTTAATTAGATTCTCTTGAGAAAGCACACACTTTAAGATCCCAAACATTGTAAGCTTGAGACCCGAGGTAAGTAGAAATCCATCCTCAACTACAATGCATGAACATAGTATTATTTGATAATACATGTTTATTATTTATTATTGTGTTATTGTATAATTGTATGATGTAATATGCTTGTGTATTGTATTTCTTTGCATTAAATATCTTGTACATGAGCACGAGCATATGCATGCACGTTATGTAGATATTGTCGAGGTTGCATGCATGAAATGGTTTTGAGAGAGAGAAAATGTTTTGTTTGGGATTGGTCACCACCAGCCCGTGTTGTGCTGTGTTGATATTTGTGCCTCGAGTGGGATGACTTCCATGTGGGATCAAAGGGAACAGGCAGGGGGCGTGTCCCTTGGGGTCCAGGGAGGATGGTCCACTTCGACTGCACCTTTGAGGTGATGAGTGACTGATGTGGGATGACTTTCATGTGGGATCAAAGGGAACAGGCAGGGGGCGTGTCCCTTGGGGTCCAGGAAGGATGAGCCACATGAGTGCACTAATCACATTCTGGCCAAGTGATATTGATTATATTATGAGCTCATGACTCATGTTGGTATCTGGTGAAGGGAGCCAAGTTCCTAAACGTTAAAAATGCTTTTGAGATGGCATGAAAGGATTTTATACACGAGCATTTCACATTTGTGGTGTGTTATGTCTTGCACGTGTTGTGATGCCAATGAACATGCATGTGCATGATTTCTGCTTACTGAGCTTTAGCTCATGTAGTTCATGCATTGTAGGTGATTTTGATGAACCATAAAAGTGCTTGGTGTGGGACGTGGAGTTTCCAAGAGTTCATGTGGGTCTATGTATATGGATGACGACCTGATGGGCTTTTATTTATGAGCTTTTCGCACCACCTTTTGACTCTGTTTTTGTTCAAGCGTGAAACTTCTTCGAAGTTCCCCATTTTGATTATATATAAACTTTTATCTTTCCTGTTGTACTCTTTTGACCTCGGAGTACTCTTTCTTCCCTTAATATAATTATGTAAATTATATGAGCGAGTAAATTTTATCCTTTCTCGAGTGATCCAATACTTTTCTTTCTATTTCAAAAAAAAAAAATACAAGGCAGACTCACGTTGTTAGTCTTTTCTTCTATATCTGTTTGGGGGATGCCACAGAGTGGTATCAGAGCCCAGGTCATACTTCTGTAGACTATCCATATACATGATCTCTGGACTTTGGAGCAACACGCGCCCGTAAGTTTTATTTGAATGATTGTTTTTATGTTTATTGTAAGATTATGTTTATTGTGTTTGTATCAGACTACAAAAATAAGTTATTTCACTATGGTGAAAGGTAAAGGTATGGGTGGTAGTGGTGAGAGAGCATCTGGTGAGGGAACTTCTAATCCAGGGATGGATAGAGATGCTATTATTGATCGACTTACCGAGCTTGTGGAAAGGCAGTCTGGACAAATTCAGGAGCTTATCCAGCAGAGGGAGGCAAATCGACAGGGTGTGGATGATGAGAATCGAGTATGCCATCAAGCTAACCATGTGGAAATGGTTGGGGAAAGATTTAGAAAACTAAATCCTCCGACTTTTGAGGATGCGGTGGATCCTACTTATGCGGAAGATTGGCTGAGAACGTTAGAGAACATGTTCAAGTATAGTAGAATTCCTGAAGATGAAAAAGTTATATGTGCCGCTTTTATGCTACGCGGGAGTGCAGGACACTGGTGGGATACTGTAACGAGCATTGAAGATGTTGCTGCCATGAGTTGGGAAAGATTCAAAGAGTTATTCAGGAAAAAATATTTCACAGCCCCTATTCGTGCGTTGAAAATGAATGAGTTTATACAACTTAGACAGGGGAACATGACGGTCGGAGACTATATTCGAAAATTTGAACAATTATCTAGGTTTGCGACGCATATGATCAACACTGAAGCACTTAAAGCTGAGAGATTTCTTGAAGGGCTGAAGCCAGAACTGTATAGAGATGTTAGTATGATAGGAGTTCAAGGAGCAACATACTCACAAATTGCTGAACGAGCTTTAGTTGCTGAACAAGCTGAACTCAGGATCTTTCGTGCTCAAGAAATACGACGTCAGCTTAGGCAAGGACAAGGGCAAGGTCAAAGGTGGGCTGGAGGTGAAAGAAAAACACAACCTTTTCCTCAGGGCCAGAGACCGAAGTTTCAATCAAGACAGGGGCAACAATCATGGGATCAAAACAAATGCCAACGAACAGATCAGGGTAAGGTACCTGTGGTGCAACCTACATGCCCAGCATGCGGTGAACAACACTCAGGAAGATGTTATGCAGAATCACGTAACTGCTTCAAGTGTGGAAAACCTGGTCATGTTGTCAAAGCTTGCCCCGAGTCTAATCCTAATGTGCAAAAGAAGGTACCAGCCAGGGCGTTTACTATCACTAAAGATGATGCAGAGGCAAACCCATCTGTTGTTACAGGTAAAATTTCTATCTTTGGAATTCCAACATTTGTATTGTTTGATTCGGGAGCCACACATTCATTTGCATCCACTGAGTATGTGAAGATGGTGGGTAGGATACCTGATATTGCTGCAACTAGTTATAACATAATGATACCTTCTGGTGAGTTAAAGCAAACTAGTCAAATTTTAAGGGCTTGCCCTATTCCCATAGGAAATAGGGAGTTATATGCAGATTTGATAGTTTTTGCGATGAATGACTATGATGTCATCTTGGGAATGGATTGGTTATCAAAATATTACGCGAGTATAGACTGCAAGAAGAAAGAAGTAATATTCCAACCACCTGGAGAGGAGCCATTTTCTTTTGTTGGGATTCCAAAGAAACTCAAATTTCCTCTGATCTCAGCGGTGAAAGCGCAAAAGCTTTTAAATAAAGGATGTGAAGGGTATTTGGTGAGTGTTATGAATGTTAAAGATCAAGGTAATTCCATACCTAGTGAGGTATCGATTGTTCAAGAATATCCTGAAGTGTTTCCTGATGATCTTCAAGGATTACCACCTGATCGGGAGATAGAGTTCGTTATTGACCTTCATCCAGGAACCGCTCCAATATCTAGAACTCCCTATAGGATGGCACCGACCGAGTTAAAGGAATTGAAGATACAACTTCAAGATCTACTTGAAAAAGGTTTTATAAGGCCTAGCTTTTCACCATGGGGTGCTCCAGTTCTATTTGTTCGAAAGAAAGATGGTACCTTAAGAATGTGTATAGATTATCGAGAACTGAATAAAGTTACGATAAAGAACAAATATCCTTTGCCCAGGATTGATGATTTGTTTGA
The DNA here is from genome assembly GCA_026008535.1 of Perilla frutescens. Taxonomy (NCBI): domain Eukaryota; kingdom Viridiplantae; phylum Streptophyta; class Magnoliopsida; order Lamiales; family Lamiaceae; genus Perilla; species Perilla frutescens. Next base: position 24,563,484 of record BRKX01000005.1, read on the forward strand.
TCAGCTTCAAGGAGCATCTGTGTTCTCAAAGATTGACTTACGTTCAGGGTACCATCAATTGAAGGTAAAGGAGGAGGACATTCCCAAAACAGCATTCAGCACCAGGTATGGCCATTACGAGTTTTTGGTTATGCCTTTTGGATTAACCAACGCTCCTGCAGCATTCATGGATTTGATGAATAGAGTATTCAAAGACTATTTGGATAAATTTGTTATAGTCTTTATCGATGACATCCTAATATACTCTAGAAATAAAGAGGAGCATGCAGTACATTTAAGGTTGGTGTTGGAGATGCTGAAAGCCAAACAATTGTATGCAAAATTCAAGAAGTGTGAATTTTGGTTAGACCAAGTGATATTCTTGGGACATGTCATATCAGGTATGGGAATATCGGTGGATCCAAGCAAAGTTGAAGCCATAAATAATTGGCCTCAGCCAACAAATCCTTCAGGAGTACGTAGTTTTCTCGGCCTTGCGGGATACTATCGTAGATTTGTTGAAGGATTCTCAAAGATTGCCTCTCCAATGACACAGTTAACTAGAAAAAGTGTGGCATTTAAATGGACGGAAGCTTGTGAGCAAAGTTTTCAGGATTTGAAGAAAAGGTTAACAACGGCACCAATTCTATCAATTCCAATTGGCACTGGAGGTTTTGTGGTGTATAGTGATGCCTCAAAGAATGGTCTAGGTTGCGTATTGATGCAAAATGGAAAAGTAATAGCATACGCATCCAGACAATTAAAAGAATATGAGAAGAATTATCCAACACATGATTTAGAGCTGGCCGCGGTGGTTTTTGCACTCAAGATTTGGAGGCATTATTTATATGGAGAGCGGTGTGAGATCTATACTGATCACAAAAGTTTAAAATATTTGTTCACCCAAAAAGAGTTGAACATGAGGCAAAGGAGATGGTTAGAATTAGTGAAAGATTATGACTGTGTGATCAATTATCATCCTGGTAAAGCTAATGTTGTAGCTGATGCTTTGAGTAGAAAATCCATTCAAGGTGGGGCAACTACAACCATAAGTTCTATGCAAAAACAAGAGTTAGTCGACTTGCAGAAGATGGGTGTGGATGTTTTGGACCATGAATCAGTTGAAGCTAAGTTGACAGCTTTAACAATCCGACCTACCTTAATTGATAAGATACGAGAAGGTCAACCAAATGATGAGTACTTAGATAAAGAAATAAAGAAAGTCATATCAGGGGTACGTTCTGACTTTACATTGTCTGAAGATGGCATGTTACGCTTTGAAGGTCGAATTTGTGTACCTGATAAGAAGGAAATTCAAGAAGAAATTTTGAAAGAAGCACATTCAATGCCTTACTCAGTCCATCCTGGAGCTACTAAGATGTATAGAGATTTGAGAATGCATTATTGGTGGCCAGGTCTGAAGAGAGATGTCGCTCAGCACGTTGAACAATGTTTAACATGTCAGCAGATAAAAGCAGAACACCAAAGACCAGCAGGAACTTTGCAGCCATTGTTAGTTCCAGAATGGAAATGGGAGAGGATCGCAATGGATTATGTGGTAGGATTACCAAAAACGGTCAAAGGTCATGATGCTATTTGGGTTATAATTGATCGATTAACCAAATCAGCTCATTTTCTTCCTATCTCATCAACATACCCTATGGATCGTTTAGCCCAGATATATATATAAGAAATAGTGAGACTTCATGGAGTACCACTATCAATTGTCTCGGATAGAGATTCAAGATTTCTATCTACTTTTTGGAAAAGTTTGCAAAGGGCTCTAGGGACACAATTATCTTTCAGTACTGCATATCATCCACAGACGGACGGACAATCAGAAAGAACTATACAGACCTTGGAAGATATGCTCAGAGCATGTGTTCTAGATTTTCATGGTCAGTGGAGTAAGTTTTTACCTTTGATTGAATTTTCATATAATAACAGCTATCAATCTACCATTGGAATGGCACCCTATGAAGCATTGTATGGAAGGAAGTGTAGATCCCCAGTTCATTGGGATGAGGTTGGAGAAAGAAAACTTTTAGGTCCAGATATGGTCCAAGAGATGGTTGAAGCTGTATCACAAATCAGAAGCAGAATGAAAGCTGCTCAGAGTCGACAAAAGAATTACGCGGACCGAAGAAGAAGAGTGCTGGAATTTGAAATAGGGGATCAAGTGTTTCTAAAAGTTGCTCCAATGAAAGGAATTATGAGATTTGGAAAGAAAGGGAAGCTCAGTCCAAGATATATTGGCCCATTTACCATTACAGAAAGAGTTGGAGAGGTTGCGTACAAACTTCAGCTACCCATACACATGTCACAGATACACAATGTATTTCACGTGTCAATGCTAAGAAAATATGTAGCAAACTCATCTCACGTTCTCAGAGATGAACCGATAGAGCTAAAAGAAGATTTGAGTTATAAAGAGATACCCGTTAAGATTCTTCTTCGAGAGGTAAAGCAACTTAGAAATAAAAGCATCCCATTAGTTAAGGTGTTATGGAGGAATCAGTTAGTGGAAGAGGCTACATGGGAAAGAGAAGAGGAAATGAGAGCCAAGTACCCAGAACTATTCAGGTAAGTAAAATTTCGAGGACGAAATTTTTATAAGAGAGGAAGGATGTAGTAACCAAGCCTCTCATTACTTAATGATTATCTTAATATATGTTTCACATGAGTATTATGTGCTTATTTTCATGCCAATTGCATTTATATAGATATATGTGTTCATGTGACTATATTTATTTACTTATTTGATATATTTATAAATATTAATTATTTATATATTCTAGAACTAAAGTTCTATTGATGAAAGTGGATTTACGCAATACATAATACACACACATATATATATGAATAGCCAAGTTTAGACAATTATGTTGTTATAAAAAAAAGGATACATTATATATATATATAATACTAATATATTAATACTCATGTAAGCATTATATTAGATAAAAAAAAAAAGAAACCAAAAATTTACTTGTGCTTACACGTAATCTTGGCAGTATGATAGGTGTTAGGCTTTTGGTGATCAATTGTAGTTAGTAGGATAAGGATAATGTGTAGATATATATGTGTATATATATATATCATATCATATACCCACATTTATATACTTATACATATAACCACAAAAGAAATGTTTGAGACGAGAATAAATTAAAAGAGAAAGGGAGAAAGACGAAACTCAAATTAAAATAGAGAAGGTACAAAATCCATGCCATACATATAATTGTAGTTTTATTTCTTTTCATTGCTAGAGAAAATTATTAGTATTGTGAGTGATCTAATTATTCAAATTAATTAAATTGATGATTTAATGGAAAGAACATGCCTGCTAGTCCTAGGATTATTTATATTTGAAGCTTTGATAGCATATATGTATATATAGGTATTTAGGCGTGTGTATTTGTTAATTTGGATAAATTCTACAATAACCTTTTACCTAGACTATGATTAATAATGATTGATAGAATAAAAATTATGTTTTTGAATTAATTAATATTCCAAAAAGTTTAATCATGTAACTATAAAAATAAAATAAATTAATATAATTGTTATATTAATGTAATTATAGAGATTCCAATATTCTGTGAGAATAAATTATGATTGTATTATATTAATCTGGTTTTTCTTTTTAGCACATGGTCCAAATCAAAATCATATTATATACTGTAAGACTTGAATAAACCATACTATTAGGTTGACATGCAATATTTTATAATTTATAATAATTAAATAACTTTGGATTGTAAAGAAAACTTAACACAATTCTAATTTTAGTAATTATGATCTATTTGTTATTATAACATTGCAGTAAAGTCGTGGAGTATAAAACTGATAACATATTTTGCTATTAGATTTAGTATTGATAATAATTAGTAAATTTTAATTTAGTTTATATTAATTTATTACTTTGATTTATCTTAATTAGATTCTCTTGAGAAAGCACACACTTTAAGATCCCAAACATTGTAAGCTTGAGACCCGAGGTAAGTAGAAATCCATCCTCAACTACAATGCATGAACATAGTATTATTTGATAATACATGTTTATTATTTATTATTGTGTTATTGTATAATTGTATGATGTAATATGCTTGTGTATTGTATTTCTTTGCATTAAATATCTTGTACATGAGCACGAGCATATGCATGCACGTTATGTAGATATTGTCGAGGTTGCATGCATGAAATGGTTTTGAGAGAGAGAAAATGTTTTGTTTGGGATTGGTCACCACCAGCCCGTGTTGTGCTGTGTTGATATTTGTGCCTCGAGTGGGATGACTTCCATGTGGGATCAAAGGGAACAGGCAGGGGGCGTGTCCCTTGGGGTCCAGGGAGGATGGTCCACTTCGACTGCACCTTTGAGGTGATGAGTGACTGATGTGGGATGACTTTCATGTGGGATCAAAGGGAACAGGCAGGGGGTGTGTCCCTTGGGGTCCAGGAAGGATGAGCCACATGAGTGCACTAATCACATTCTGGCCAAGTGATATTGATTATATTATGAGCTCATGACTCATGTTGGTATCTGGTGAAGGGAGCCAAGTTCCTAAACGTTAAAAATGCTTTTGAGATGGCATGAAAGGATTTTATACACGAGCATTTCACATTTGTGGTGTGTTATGTCTTGCACGTGTTGTGATGCCAATGAACATGCATGTGCATGATTTCTGCTTACTGAGCTTTAGCTCATGTAGTTCATGCATTGTAGGTGATTTTGATGAACCATAAAAGTGCTTGGTGTGGGACGTGGAGTTTCCAAGAGTTCATGTGGGTCTATGTATATGGATGACGACCTGATGGGCTTTTATTTATGAGCTTTTCGCACCACCTTTTGACTCTGTTTTTGTTCAAGCGTGAAACTTCTTCGAAGTTCCCCATTTTGATTATATATAAACTTTTATCTTTCCTGTTGTACTCTTTTGACATCGGAGTACTCTTTCTTCCCTTAATATAATTATGTAAATTATATGAGCGAGTAAATTTTATCCTTTCTCGAGTGATCCAATACTTTTCTTTCTATTTCAAAAAAAAAAAAATACAAGGCAGACTCACGTTGTTAGTCTTTTCTTCTATATCTGTTTGGGGGATGCCACAGACATCGAATAAAGCAGCTTTTAACTGAACCCGAGGTAACTTTCGCAGTATTCTTGCACTGCAATGGCTTCCTTCGGAAGCCAAGATTTACTCCTATAAATAGGAGGCCCTCCCTTTAACTTTTTCGCACCTCTCATATTCCATTTTCACTCTGGAGAAAAGGTAGAAGCTCGTGTTGGGGAGCGCTCTTCGTGAGCGCACCCCCGAGGACGACGAGTAAGGTGGTGAGAAAAGAGTGCGGTGAGGGAATGTGCTAGGATGCCGTCGGGGTGTAGTGGGCGGCTCTGCCGCAGCTGCAACTCGACGAGTCATCGAACTAGTCATCTTCCTTTGACGCACCCGACCCTGTGCATTTTATATCGTCAACCTCAAATCATTTCATTTTCACTTTATTTTCCGCTTTTACTTCGTGTTCTTCGCGTTCTTCGTGTTCTTCGCGTTCTTCGTAGAAATTGCTTTTATTTCCTTAAATTCCGCCTAGATTAATGTTTCGATTTTTGTTATAGTTAAATCTATGCATGCCAACCCATGTTGATTTAAATTATTGAAGCATGTTTGTTTTAAATTTTCTAAGTGTTCTTCATGTTCGTCAAAAGAGTCGAAGAACATCAAAGAACCGAGTTGAAGATCGCCCAGAAATCTAGGCAAAGGGGGGAAGGTCGTGACCGCGGGGGTACCGCCACCGCGCAGCAACCCCCTCGGCCAAACACCCCGCGCAAACGCGCCGTAAGGCGCGAACACGGGGGTGCCGCGGCCATAGAGCGCGGGCGTGCGGGGTGCCACCGGCACGCGTTTCCCCCCCCTTCCGTGTTGTTCCACGCTGATTTTTCCGGCTTTATTCATACCCTCTTTTCGAGCCTTTCGAGTTATGTTTTTCCAAACTAATCTCAAGTTATTTCCAAGTTTAATTTAAGAAGATTTTCAATATTATTCTGCATTATTTTCGTCTAAAATTTAAGTATAAAAATGTGATTTCTCCAAGTAAATTCTTCTCGAATTTTATAAAGTCATTAAGTCGTGCAATCTGTATTTAAGTTTTAGATTAGAGCCTTTGGGTCAGTTGTCGCTATTTCTCGTTCTAGATATTCGATTTCTTCGAAGGAGGTCGCTAAGTCGATGGTTCGACTTTTGTAGGAGGAATTGCACCCAATGAGAACCCGGAGAAGGATTGTAAGCCTTTTGCCTCATCCTCTGCCTAGTAATCAAGGTAGGTAAACCTATACTTTTTCCTAAAAGTTTGAGCTGATGAGCTCCAGAAGCATGTTAGGGCAAATGAGATATCCAATAGAACATTTTTGCTCTGTCTGATTGATCTCTGTGCAAAGAAAGTAAAGAAAGAAAGTTATCGAGCTCTCAAGCATGATTTATTAATGATAAGATTGTTAAGTACAATTTATGCTAGCATGAGATGTTAGAATTGCTTTAATTGCAATCGATGTTTATACGCATCTATTTCCTCGTATTTGAGTGTTGGATTTTACTAAGTCTATAGTACTTAGGGTTGCCTTTTCAGATGATACAAAATCCCTTGTAGGCTAAAATCCTGTTCAGTTGAGAATTAGTCTAGATGATTGCTCTAAGTTTGATAATTCAAGTAAGTTAAGTGAAGAAAGTTAAGTTTAAGTTAAGGAAGTTAAAAAAGAACATAGTCTTGCTATAATCAGGACTCGAGCTCAGAAGTTGTGATCTTTGATCATTTTCAGTGAGTCACTGCTGGGTTAATTCCATCGCAAACTCGTTGGGATATTTGAGGCAACCCCTCTTCTATCCTACGGCATGCCTGAGAGTACAGTTGACATCAGGTTTGAGCTAAGATTGGGCTAAAAAAAAGAAAAGGTTTAACGGGTATAGGGAGGGCTTTTGCATTTTGCTCTCTATATTCCGTCATTTGATTATTGGATATTCTCAAAGTTGTTGAAGAGTTTTTGTAAAAACCCACTGAGTACACTAGTGCTTACACCCTCTTTTTCAAATGTTTTCAGGTTGAGATGCTGAGGTCGTTGGTGGCTGTGGATGTGGGTTAGCTGCCAAGTTTTTGCTATTGTTTAAGTGTTTACAAATCCCACTATAATTCTGCTACTCTGATATATGTCATCTAAATTCCGAACATATTCTCTATTTCAATTTCTATGAACAAAATGTCCCAAATAGATCTTATTAATTCAATGATGCATATCTAGCTTTATTCCCCTAATATGTTGGTGTCTGTTTAATTGATTAAGCACCGAATGAGCATACATATCCGTGTTAGTTGAAGCCCTTGCTATTCATATTCTTCAATCGTTTTTCTTTCGTAGTCAAGTAACCTTGTTTAATCCGTAATATTCCTTTAATAACACCCCGTCCCCATTCATTAATCCCTATCTCAGGACCGGGTTGTTACACGTAGCCTTTAAACTCCAACGAAACTAGTTGTACTCTCTTTAGCTCAGGAAAGCCATAGCGCTCAAAGACCTTATCTACTTTCCGTTCCCAATCTAGGTAAGCATCAGGATCGTGTAGACCTTCGAACTCGGGGATGATCATTTTGCTGTTGGTGTAGAGATTGTGAGAATTTGGTATATATGGTGTACGGGTATACGGATTATAAGTGGTGTATGGTGTATGAACCGGATGGTGCATGAGTGCATGGGTGTATGGTCCGGATGGTGTATATGGTTGTAGATAAGTGGTGTAGGTGAACTAGGGTAGATTTTCGAACCCTTTAAGTGTGATGGATGAAAATTATGGGTGTGGGGGAGTATATGGAAGGTTTGAAAGGATTGGAATGGAAGAAATCAAGATAAGGAAGGAATTAGATAGATTTTTGAAGTCCCAAATAGATTAGGAGATCCAAAAATAAACCCAAAAGGATGGAAGGTAAGAATTAGAAAAGAAAAGGAAATAAGAAGATAAGAAAGAAAGAAGGTGATTTGGATGTATGTACCACTAGTGTGACACAATTTAAATACCTTAATTAGACTATACTCTAGATAGAAAGAACCAAAAATAAATTACAACTCAAAAGGAAATTACCAACTAAAGAATCTATACTAGAAGGAAAGTTCCAAAAATAAAATAAGACTCAAAAGGTAACTACCAACTATGGACTAGTACTAAAAGGAAAGTACCAAAAATAAAATAGAACTCAAAAGGCAATTCAAGAATCAAATTGGATTTTCTCTCTTTTTTTTGTCGGATTTTCTTTTTTTTTTTGTTCGGTCTTTCTTTTTTTTTAGCTTTCGGTCTTTCTCTTTTTTTTTCTTGACCCAATTTTTTTTTATCCGATTTTTTTTTTCAATGAACACTAATCTATTACAACTCGATTGACACGATGACTGACAAGTAAGCAATAAATTGACACGTAGGATTGAACCACGACCAGCAGAGCTGACGTGGCTCTGATGCTAAATTTATGATGTAATCCGGACAATTTGTACAGGGTACGAGAACGCACGAAAGACTTCAAGGAAAGAACACATCAACTTGGAAGGACTCAATCCTACTCTAAAGACTTAATAAAGAGAAATAAACTGAATTAATAAACAAAAGACTCGAAAATAACAATAAGGAAGAACTAGACCTAATTACGATACTTAGACGATGACACAAAACAATACACAAAATCCAATCAAGAGGGGCTGAATTAGAATGGTGGTTTGAAGGATGAAGGTGGGACGGTTAGGGTGTGTTTAACGGGTTTAGAAGGGCTTGAGTAGATAGGGTATGTTAAGGCTAGGATGTACTTACGGTATAGATGAAGAACACGATAAATTGAAATCGAATGGAACTGAACCCTTGATGATCGACACACGATCGGGTCTTGGTGGGGTAAATTGATCACGGACGTTGATGAAGGGTGGAGGACGTCATTTGATGAAGGTCAAAGGTGGTAGTGTTGTGAATTGCAACCCGATTAATCCTCGGCGTATCTTGTACGATGAAAATGAATCTCTAAGTTGTTCTTCGGTAGCGAGTTCACCCTAATTTCTCATGTGCATTAGAACGTTCCCTTGAAATAAGACTTGAAATTGCTAGCTTCAAGAATGAATATTTTCGAGTAAAAATAATTCAAAAGACTTGGATATTTGAGACACAATTGTATGCAAAGGCAAATTTAATTCAATAATGTCTAAAATATCCATGTAACATGGTTCCCCTATTCATAATGCTAAGGGGGGACGAAAATTGATGCTAAAAAGGCCTAAAAACTGATCCAAAAAGGATCTCTAACTATATTAGGAAATTTCCTATACTAGAATTCTATTCAAGGTAGGATATTACCTTAAATACAATTCTAGTCAAACCTATTCTATAATGAATGAAAATTAACATAAAAATTAAATAAAATCTGATCTAAACTATAGTCTAAATTAATTAAATAAATACTATAGTCTAAATAAAATTCAACCCCTAATTAAATTAATTAAAGGGTCGAAATCAGCTCCATGCACACACGTGATTTACATCGCCATCTTCATGTTAGTTTTGTATACTGGAAGACTTGTCTTTGTATACTTTTATGATGATAAGATGATTTGAAATGAAAGTTATTGCAGTCACTGTTTGCATTTAGATTATGTTCTATAATTGTTCTATGCAATGTTCCATATACTTACATTGTAGATGATGTGGTGTGGGGAGTCACACGGTAAGATCATATCATTAGAACCTTGTAATGTATTAAAGAGCTCACGGCTTAGATGGTCCTGAACGCACAATCAGTACACCGTAGAATAATCTGATAAGTTAGTTTATCTTGACTAACTGAATATTCTAGTACACTCGTTAGTGTATTGAGGAGGATCACGATAGGATATTATTCTCTGTCTCTGACCCAGTTACTGAGAGAATAAATATCCACATAGTTCGGGTTCTGAACTCATGTGATATTGGCGAGCATATGTTTGCATTGTTTATTACTTTGATTTATCAATGGGTGAGATCTTTTCGTAGATCGAATTCGATATCTTGGGTAATAATAGTGTATACATGATGTCTCGAGCAGTATGCATGAGCACCGTGTCCTGGTGTACCAGGTTGATGATGTTCTCTTGAGGAAATGCAAGTTCATGTTGAAACCCTGCAGGTGGAATTAATTTCGTACATGAGTAAAGCTTGTGTGGTACTACTCAAGGTTTTAGATGTTAATTAATTATAGCTGTCAGAGGCTGACATAATTAATTAATGAATATTATATCTTAAACACGGGAAATGGCTGGACTAAAGGGGAAAGTATATTTGTAAATAGGTATTAAATTGGTAGGTCAGTTTTACTTCTTTAGTGGAATAAAAGTAAAACTTAATTTATTTAATTATATCCTAGGTTTATTGGATATTGCATATTAAATAAATTAGTGGGCCAATTTAATATACTTCTAGATCTCTGTTGTAACCCAATTAACTGATAGTGGACTGGATATTGAACTTGAGATAGAGGCCCAAACCCAGTAGGGTTGGGAGACCAATTTTCAGCCATCTCCCCTATATATAGAGGAGGTGGGTTCGAAAATTTCAATCATTATAATTCAGCCCCTCTTTGTCTCTCAAAGTTATCCACAGATTTCACAACTCTATCTAGTAGATTTCAGCCCACTCTGAATCTAGATACAGTCCGGGAATACAATAGAAGATCTTGGAGTAGAATCTGGAGTGGACGATTTTGACATAAGTGGCGCTAATTACTGTGTTCATTCAACAGCAAGATTAGATCTTTAATCTTGTCCACAGATCGTCGATCGATTTGTAAGTAGATCCGTTTCTATGTTTCCGCTTTATTAGATTCGAATCTGCTATGCATGCTTTTTCTGTTAGACTGTGATAAACATGCATGTGATGTAAAAATATGATTTGCATGAACATGGATTAATGGACAACCAAATGATCCTGCGGTGGTTTAATTCGAAAAAACCCCAACAACTGGTATCAGAGCGGGTTTTGGCACTGTTCTAGGATTAATCCGGGCATGATTTCAAATTATATGATTAAATTTGATGATAAATTTATGGTGTTTAAATTTTCAGATTTAATTGGCTATGTATTTCAATTTTATGGTATTCAAAACTTGGAAGAATTTGAGATGTAAAAATCGCGAATTCTAGTTTTGAGGTACAAGAATTTTCGGCCATCATGGATTCGGATTTGGAATGATATTTGATGTCCTTCAAATTTCCAGATTTTATTTGATGGGGGTTCGAAAATTTGGAATCAAATTTTTCGAAATTTGATGTTAAAATATTCCCTAATTTTTGTTTGAAATTTTCGGTCCTTTTTTAATTAAAGTATGGATGATTTTTTGATCAAGATCAAATTTCCAGCTTTAATTTGGATTAGGTCGAAAATTTGAAGTGATTAGAATTGGATTTGATGATTTTTGATGTATATCAAAAGTTGCCTAATTCTAATCTAGATAGGTTTGAAATTAGAATTTTAAATTTGATAATTTTTAAAGTGGATCAAAATTTCCAGATTTATTTTTCTAGAAAATTTCGAAACCTATGTTATTTATTTGAAATAGTTTTTTTATGATTAATGTCAAATTTCCAAATGTGTTAATTTAATGTAATTTTCGATTTTAATAATTTAATTTGGAGAAGATTTTGATAAAAATTAAATTTCAAGATTTATTTATTAAGGTTGGTCGAAAATTAGGAGGATTGGGTTAATATTTGATATTATTTGATGTATATCTTAATTTACCTAATTTTAATCTAGATAGATTTGAAAATAGAATTTTAAATTTGGAAGAATTTCAAGTGGATTAAATTTCCAGATTTATTATTTGGATATTTTCGAAAATATATGTAGTTAAAATTGGATGAGGTGATTTTGGATATATACAAATAATTATCAAAATCCAATTGTGATAAGAATTTAATTTTGGATAGGTTTTGGAAAATTTTGAAGTGGATCAAATCTTCAAACCTTATCCTTAAAGATTTAGATTCTTATGGATAATATTTGGATTAGATTTTTGATTTATATCAACATATCCAATTATTATTTAATTAGGGTGGTTTGAAAATATTAAATAAATTTGGTGGATAATTATTATTAATTTCCAGATTTATTTTAAGATATATTTTCGAAAACTTTCAAGATTTAAATTGGTGGATAATTATTTTAATTTCTAATTTTTATTTTGTGGATAATATCGAGTTAATTAATTTAATTAACTGAAAAATTCAAATATTATTTAATATTCATGCATAGATATCATATGTTATTTCATATTGATCATATAATATATGATTGTTGGATTTGTAGACTGTGTTTGTTTGCAGGTTTACCAACTATCATGGCTCCTTTATTTTATGTGATGTATGTTTATGTTGAATGAATGTTGGTCGTATGCCGGTTTGGCTAGGTGATTTTAATCCATGAGAAAATCCATGGATTAGGTCTAGGTTTTATTTTACGTTGTTTTAATGTAGTAGATATAAAGCTGTTAGACCGAGTTTTTGAGTTGTAATTTTTATTCTAGCAATATTAGATTTTTCCTTTTGGAATAGATAGTCTGTATTGAGTAAAGATCGGAGATCAACTCAAAGAAGGAAAGTGGTTCAGCACCAAGAAGGAAGGTTCACCGATTCACGTCCCGAAACCCTAAATGGAGCTAGGATTTTCGGCGAGGCGCGGTGAAGGGGGCGGCGGCCATAGCCCTGTTTCCGGAGCTGACTTTCCAGTTTTATCTCATCAATCAACATGAGATATAAGCCATGATAGTTGGAATATTACTGTTGCTTATTATGTTGAAGCATGCAATGAATGTTTTTCATTTTATGTGATGTTTGCATGTTCGATAATGGGATAAAATGAAACCTCAAACATAAATAACTAAGTGGAAGAGATTCATACCAAAGTATGTAGAAATCTCATACGGTCTCCATTAAAATCTGGTTTAATTGAGAAGTGATGGGCATGCGCGTTGACATCGGTCTTCCTCCATATCGGATGTGTCATATAACAGATTTCTCTAGAAATTAAATCTCCTAAATGGATAGCTGTAGAACACTGTTAGAACTAACTGACTTCTCCATCTGGAGCAGTTAAATTCGAATAGTGCTCTTGGTGCGAAGATAATGGTGTGCACACTTAGATGTAATTTATTGATAAACGTCCACACGATCGTGGCTTATCAGTTAGACGATTACATGACCGTGTTAATTATCCGGCTATTAATTTGCTTGTTGTAAGGAAACTCAACTGGAGGAAAATTAAAGGTTTAACCTATTTAAAAATGAATTTTATAAACGTCCACACTATCATGGCTTATGAAAGACATTTTGAAAGTGTCGGTGGAAAAGTATATAATTTTGATGAGGCTTTCAATTATATACTGTTTATCCTAAATGTGTTTTGTGACTGTACTGCATGTTTTAATTTCAGTTATTTCATGTCATCAATGGCACTCTCCAATCTGTCCTCAATCCTCAAAGAAAACAAACTTGTCGGTGAAAACTACAATGACTGGCTTCGTAACCTTAACTTAGTTCTTGTTGCTGAGGGACACAAGTTTGTGTTTGATGAGGTTAGTCCTCCACAGCCAGATAAGGGTTCTGACGAAGCCTAAAAGGTTGCATATGATAAGTGGGTTAGGTCTAATGAGATAGCGCGCTCTTACATCTTGGCATCTATGTCAAGTGTGTTGCCACATCAGCATGAGCCTATGAAAACTGCTTATGATATCATGTACAACCTTAGGTAGCTATTCGGTCATCAGAACCGCTCAGCACGCCATTTGACAATGAAGAAGCTAATGGATGCGAGAATGTCTGACTACACACTTGTTAGGGATCACATTCTCAAGATGATGGGGTATTTATCTGAGATCGAGACCTTGGGTGGAGAGCTAGATGGCGATTCTCAAATCGACATTGTTCTACATAGCTTGTCCTCGAAGTTTGAGTAGTTCAGGCTGAATTTTAACATGATTAAAAGGGATGTCAGCCTGACTGAACTGCTCATAGATCTTTAGGCGGCCGAATTACTCCAAAATAGCAATCTTGAGGCCCACATAGCTGAAAAAGAAGCGTCTTCTTGTGGTGGAAAAAGGAAGAGGAGAAACACACCTAAGAAGACTGCAGATGAGGTGCCTAAGGCAAAGAAGCCAAAGGCAAAGATTCCTCCTGAGGAATTCAAATCGAAGACGAAGTGCTTTAAGTGCGGCCAACCAGGTCACTGGAAGGCGCCGTGTCCTAACAAGAAGAAGAAGAGAGGTACATCTCACACTCTAGTTGTAGAAACATGTTTAGCAACTTGTTCTATCCAGTCATGTGTAGTAGATACGGGAGCTACTGATCATGTTTGCATGTCTTTACAGGGGTTCCTGGTAAAAAGACAGCTGAGTGAGGATGAGATCACCGTCTACATGGGCAATGCTATGATAGTGGCGGCTGTTACAGTGGGAGACGTTGTTTTACCTTTCAGTAGTGATAGAGCTTTAGTTTTGAAAGATTGTCTTTATGTGCCTGGTTTTAGGCGAAACTTGGTTTCAGTTTCTAAATTGATTATGGATGGATATTCTGTTTCTTTTGATAACAAAGTAGTTATCTTTAGTGGTAAACATTTTATCTGTCCTGGCACATTAGATGGACACTTATACTTTTTTAAACCAATTGAAAACACTACGCAAAGACAACTATTGAATACATCAATCATAAACCCTAACAAGAGAAAATAACCTTCAGACTTGAATCAAACCTATCTTTGGCATCTAAGGCTAGGTCATATTAACCTTAAGAGGATACAAAGGCTTGTAAACGATGGACCATTGTCTTCTTTGGTACTAGAATCATTTCCTTTGTGTGAATTCTGTTTGGAAGGTAAAATGACCAAGCATCCTTTCCAGTCAAAAGGAAATAGATCTGAAGGGCTATTAGATTTGATTCACTCTGACCTATGCGGCCCTATGTCAATTCAAGCTCGAGGAGGGTTCGAGTATTTCATCACTCTCATTGATGATTACTCTAGATACGGTTATATCTACCTGTTGCGTCGCATGTCTGAATGCTTTAAGAAATTCAAAGAGTTTAAGGCGGAAGCGGAGAAACGAACATGTAGAAGTATCAAGTCACTACGTTCTGATCGTGGTGGCGAGTACCTCTCAAGCGAATTTAGGGATTACATGGCAGAGAATGGGATTACATCCCAGTTGGCTGCGCCTGGAACGCCACAACAGAATGGCGTGGCGGAAAGAAGGAATCGTACACTGTTAGAGATGGTTAGATCGATGATGAGTTATTCTGAGTTACCCCTTTCGTTCTGGGGATATGCCCTGGAAACGGCAGCCTATATTCTTAACTTGGTTCCATCACAATTAGTTCCTACTACACCCGCAGAACTATGGACTGGACGGAAGCCCAGTTTGAACCATATCCGGATTTGGGGTAGCCCAGCACACGTGTTGGACAAGAAAGCTGATAAGATGGCTCCTCATACGGACATAAGGCTGTTCGTTGGATATCCTAGAGAAAACGAAAGGTGGTTTATTTTATAGTCCTAAGGATCAGAAGATCATTGTTAGCACCAATGCTCGGTTCTTAGAGGAAGACTATGTAATAAACCACAAACCAAGGAGTCAAATCATCCTTGAGGAGTTAAGGGGATGATCGAATTCTACACCGGTTGTACAAGAAGAGGAACCACCAAACACTGCACAACGTGTCACAGAAGTACAGGTACTGCCTCGTCGTAGTGGGAGGGTTGTACGCCAATCTGATAGATTCATTGGTCTGGGAGAGGCTTCAGATTTCCCAGAGGGTCTCAATGAATTGGATCCCAAGACCTATGATGAGGCAATTCGAGATAAAGATGTGGATTCTTGGAAAACTGCAATGGAGTTTGAGATTGGATCTATGAATCGCAATCAAGTCTGTGAACTTGTAGAACCACAAGATGGGGTAAAACCCATTGGTTGTAAGTGGGTCTACAAGTGCAAGAGAGGATCTGACGGGAAAGTTGAAACCTTCAAGGCAAGATTGGTGGTAAAAGAGTATACTCAGAAAGAAGGGATCGATTATGAGGAAACCTTTTCACTGGTTGCCATGCTTAAGTCAATCCGGATTCTCTTGTCTATTGCCGCTCATTTGGATTATGTGATTTGGCAGATGGATGTCAAGACAGCTTTCCTAAACGGAAGTCTTGAGGAAAAAATCCACATAAAGCAACCAGAGGGATTCATTGCTAAGGGCCAAGAGCCCTTGGTGTGTAAGCTTAAGAGATCCATTTATGGACTTAAACAGACATCAAGATCTTGGAACATCCGATTTGATGAGGTTATCCAGTCACATGGATTCGTGCAAAGTCCGGATAAGAGCTGTGTGTACAAGAAATGTGACGGAAATGTGGTGGCATTCCTCATACTTTATGTTGATGACATCTTGCTTATTGAAAACAGTAAGAAGTCGTTGTCAAACATTAGGGTGTGGTTGTCCGAGTAGTTCGATATGAAGGATCTAGGTGAAGCTGGACATGTCCTTGACATCAAGATCATTCAAGATCACCAGAAAAGGATGTTATGTCTATACCATGCAACTTATATCGATACAGTGCTAGCTAGATTTGGCATGCAAGATTACAAGAAAGGTTTTATACCTTACAGGCATGGAATTCATCTATCCAAGGAAATGTGTCCCCAAACACAGTCTGAGATAGAGGAAATGAAGAAAGTACCATATGCTTTGGCTGTGGGAAGTTTGATGTATGTTATGCTATGCACTAGGCCTTATATATGCTATGCCGTTGGCATGGTAAGTAGATATTAGTCTAACCCTGGACAAGGTCACTGGACTGCGGTCAAAAACATTCTCAAGTACCTTAAAAGGACTCGAGATTACATGTTGGTTTTCCGCTCTGATAGTCTAGTGCCTTTGGGTTACACGGACTCAGATTTTCAATCCGACAAAGATCAGAGTAAGTCTACCTCGGGCTATGTGTTTACATTAGGAGGTGGAGCCATCGTATGGAGGATCATTAAGTAGAAATGTATTGCGGATTCCACCATGGAAGCCGAGTATGTAGCTTCCTCTGAGGCTGCAAAAGAGGCTGTCTGGCTCCGCGGGTTCCTAGTGGACTTGGCCGTGGTTTCTGATTTTCCTAAAACTATCACGATATACTGTGATAACTCTGGTGCAGTACCAAATTTGAAGGAACCCAGAGCCCACAAGGTAAGTAAACACATAGAGAGAAAGTACTATCTTATACGAGAAATCGTTAAGAGAGGAGACGTGGCGGTGGTCAAGATTGCATCGGAGGACAACCTGGCCGATCCATTCACGAATAGCCTGCCGGCTAAGACCTTTGATGGTCACGTGGAGAAAATGGGAGTGTGATGCAGACCTGGTGGCGCAGTTTGAGTTGATAGTTTTGATTGGAGAGTTAGCCAGTTAGTTATTATGCTTGAAACACATGCTTCAAGTATAAGTGGGAGATTGTTAGTTTTGTATACTGGAAGACTTGCCTTTGTATACTTTTTCTGATGATATGATGATATGAAATGAAAGTTATTACAGTCAATGTTTGCATTTAGATTATGTTCTATAATTGTTCTATGCAATGTTCCATATACTTTCATTGTAGATGATGTGGTGTGGGGAGTCACACGGTAAGATCATATCATTAGACCCATGTAATATATTAAAGAGCTCACGTCTTAGATGGTCCTGAACACACCATCGATACACCGTAGAATAATCTGATAAGTTAGTTTATCTTGACTAACTGATTATTCTAGTACACTCGTTAGTCTATTGAGGAGGATCATGATAGGATACTATTCACTGTCTCTGACCCAGTTACTGAGAGAATAAAGATCCACGGAGTTAGGGTTCTGAACTCATGTGATATTGGCGAGCATATGTGTGCGTTGTTTATTACTTTGATTTATTAATGGGTGAGATATTTTCATAGATCGAATTCGATATCTTGGGTAATAACAATGTATACATGATGTCTCGAGCAGTATGCATGAGCACCGTGTCCTGGTGCGCCAGGTTGATGATGTTCTCTTGAGAAAACGCAAGTTCATGTTGAAACCCTGCAGGTGGAATTTATTCCGTAAATGAGTAAAGCTTGTGTGGTACTACTCAAGGTTTTAGATGTTAATTAATTATAGCTGTCAGAGGCTGACATAATTAATTAATGAATATTATATCTTAAACACGGGGAATGGCTGGACTAAAGGAGAAAGCATATTCGTAAATATGTATTAAATTGGTAGGTCAGTTTTACTTCTTTAGTGGAATAAAAGTAAAACTTAATTTATTTAATTATACCCTAAGTTTGTTGGATATTGGATATTAAATAAATTAGTGGGCCAATTTAATATTCTTCTAGATCCCTGTTGTAGCCCAATTGACTGATAGTGGACTGGATATTGAACTTGAGATAGAGGCCCAAACCCAGTAGGGTTGGGAGACCAATTTTCGGCCACCTCCCCTATATATAGAGGAGGTGGGTTCGAAAATTTCAAGCATTATAATTCAGCCCCTCTTTGTCTCTCAAAGTTATCCACAGATTTCACAACTCTATCTAGTAGATTTCAGCCCACTCTTAATCTAGATACAGTCCGGGAATACAACAGAAGATCTTGGAGTAGAATATGCAGTGGATGATTTTGACATAAGTGGCGCCAATTACTGTGTTCATTCACTAGCAAGATTAGATCTTTAATCTTGTCCACAGACCATCTATCGATTTGTAAGTAGATTCGTTTCTGTAACGCCCCAAACTACTCCGTTTGGCCATGTCACTTAACATACTTGTAACGCCCCAAACTACTCCGTTTGGCCACGTCACTTAACAAATAATTCATTTACATGCATTTGCATTCTTTTAAAAGATTGAGCGGAAGCTAAGCTCAAATTGCATAATGAGGTATAACGTCATAATTCTGAATATAAATTTTTCTTTCACAATTATAATATACAACCTATCGAATCTACCCTGTCACCCAACATAGTATTTAATGGAAGCATGGAATAAACCCATCCACATCATTAATACAATCGTCTAACCTATCGGGCTCATAGGTCTTAGACAACCCGCCCGTCTAGTACCCTAAATTAACAGACATAGCATAGAAAGTCAATGACATATATTTACACAACATAGGCTCCTAGGTCAATCGACCCACCTTTAAAACATTGACATGTTATATCAAGTTAAATAAAATCACAACTATAAAAATCGGGCTAATCCCATTCCCAATATTTGTTAATCATAAGATAAATAGAACGATCAATGGGAATATAATAATATGCGTATTCAAGGGCACGTAAAAGAAAACACAAGCTTGTGGGCGTTCTCTTATGTTCACAACGCTCCTACTCGGGCCTCGACTCCTCAACCTGAAATTCATTGAATGAATGGGGTGAGTATTTAACAACATACTCAGTGGGGAACACTGCAAACAGTTATAGATAATTGCACAAGTGAAAATATAACATATGGACTTTTCTTTGTGGAGACTAGTCTCAACCCCGCAGGGTCCAAACATCATGATGCCCCTATTAATGAACATCTTTGGCCCTGTAGGGATGCCCGCAGACGTACTACCCCCCAGGGAGGACATTAACAGGTCTATTATCGATCCCGAAGGACCACTTTATCGATCCCGAAGGACCTCTGTATGCCTCGAAGGGTCTCATTCTTTTCTCCTGGTCCGAAGACCCTTCATAGTCATACAATCAAAGCACAACAATAACTATAACCTTACACGTGTTCACAGTTTAGAGTTACCCCACCTTAAGAGACGCTTTCGAATCCTTTTAACCTTTGAAATACTTCTTGGTCGTGCACAAGTCGTCCTCCTCGAACCACAACACGTCACCTAGCACCTTTTAATCCTTTTTCATTTTAGATGTCGAGTTATACAATTAAATCATAGTTTAGACCAAACTCATGCTATACTTTGTTTTAAGGTCTTCAAACATATCCACATACACAATCATGGATATACAAGCTCATATCATGATTTTGGACTCAAAATACACATTAAAACTCTTTGAAGCATTTAATCGAGCACATTACGTGCACCCATTTAAACCACATGCTCATGACTCAATTTAAATCCTTTAAACCTAATATTTCAAATACAAACACCTTCATCCTAGGGCTCTAACATACTTGAAAATCAACTTCATAAAGACATCACAACACCTCCAATCAAACATCAACAAACAAGGGGAAATTAGGGCAAAAATCCAAACCCTAGTAACAATGAACCATAGGAATTCGATATAACTGCACATATAGATTCAATGGAGTAAATAAACCATATGTTCAAGGTATCAAGGCAAGAAGATCAACAAAATCGAAGAACCCTAATTTTTGGGTAACAAACCCTAGGTTCGATTTATCATGAAATTAGTGTTTAATCACCAAAAGAAGAGGTATGAGATTACCTTAGATGATGGATAATGATAAGAGAATCCTCTCCCAAAGCTTGAAGAACTCCTTGAGAGAATTTAGGAAGAAATCATCCAAGAGAAGATAGAAATGAGGGTGAAATGGTTAAGTGGGGTATTTAAAGAATGAAAATTCCGAAACGGGGCACGACCTAGGGGGGTCACGTTTACAGGTCGCGTTTGAGCTGAAGAAAAATGGCTCTCTGAAGCTGGTGACACATGACCAAAAGGTCACGTTTCTCACTCGCGTTGCAGAGCTCTCAGAACGCGACTCAAAGGGGGTCGCGCTTCACGGTTACAGGTCGCGTTTGAGCCGAAGAAAAATGGCTCTCTGAAGCTGGTGACACGCGACCAAAAGGTCACGTTTCTCACTCGCGTTGCAGAGCTCTCAGAACGCGACTCGAAGGGGGTCGCGCTTCACAGTCACGCCCAGACTGTAGATTTTTGAAAGAGCTTCGATTTGAGTACTTATGGGCCTTGTGGTTCCAACCGAGTCAAAAGTTATGACCTCCGGACGAAACCCTACCGAAACTCAGTGAGACCCTCGATTTATGCTATTTTCAAAAACACATACAATACACAACTTGAATTTTTAAAACATATTTACTACTCATTTAATGCACACACCGAAATTACATAAAATTAAGGTATGGCAAATCATAAAATTAAACGCAATTACAATCATTCCTTAACACATAACTCGACATTTTGGTATTAAAAATTCGAACTGTATTATACACTCAGTATAATATCACTGTGTGCTAAGACGTATCGGTTCGAGTAAGACAACCTGCAATGAAACAACGGCATAATACAAACATACTCACATGATTAATATTCAAACAATATTAATTCAAAACCATCTACTAAAATTATAATTTATAATTTAGCAAAAAGGATCGGGGTATCACAGTTTCTATGTTTCCGCTTTATTAGATTCGAATCTGCTATGCATGTTTTTTCTGTTAGACTGTGATAAACATGCATGTGATGTAAAAATATGATTTGCAGGAACATGGATTAATGGACAACCAAATGATCCTGCGGTGGTTTAATTCGAAAAAACCCCAACATTTCATGCATGCGACGTGCATGTGCATGCTTGTTGTTCATGTTCTCTTCTTCAAACCTTGATCTCCAATCTTTAATTGTTAACAAAGTAACAATTCTGGGGCTGCTCTCAACTCCTTTGTCATCTTTGAACTTCTTACATGAAAATGCGATATAACTTCACATATAGCTTCAATGGAGTAAATAAACCATATGTTCAAGGTATCAAGGCAAGAAGATCAACAAAATCGAAGAACCCTAATTTTTGGGTAACAAACCCTAGGTTCGATTTATCATGAAATTGGTGTTTAATCACCAAAAGAAGAGGTATGAGATTACCTTAGATGATGGATAATGATAAGAGAATCCTCTCCCAAAGCTTGAAGAACTCCTTGAGAGAATTTAGGAAGAAATCGTCCAAGAGAAGAGAGAAATGAGGGTGAAATGGTTAAGTGGGGTATTTAAAGAACGAAAATTCCGAAACGGGGCGCGACCTAGGGGGGTCGCGTTTACAGGTCGCGTTTGAGCCGAAGAAAAATGGCTCTCTGAAGATGGTGACACGCGACCAAAAGGTCGCGTTTCTCACTCGCGTTGCAGAGCTCTCAGAACGCGACTCGAAGGGGGTCGCGCTTCACGGTTACGCCCAGACTGTAGATTTTTGAAAGAGCTTCGATTTGAGTACTTATGGGCCTTGTGGTTCCAACCGAGTCAAAAGTTATGACCTCCGGACGAAACCCTACCGAAACTCAGCGAGACCCTCGATTTATGCTATTTTCGAAAACACATACAATACACAACTTGAATTTTTAAAACATATTTACTACTCATTTAATGCACACACCGAAATTACATAAAATTAAGGTATGGCAGATCATAAAATTAAACGCAATTACAATCATTCCTTAACACATAACTCGACATTTTGGTATTAAAAATTCAAACTGTATTATACACTCAGTATAATATCACTGTGTGCTAAGACGTATCGGTTCGAGTAAGACAACCTGCAATGAAACAACGGCATAATACAAACATACTCACATGATTAATATTCAAACAATATTAATTCAAAACCATCTACTAAAATTATAATTTATAATTTAGCAAAAAGGATCGGGGTATCACAGTTTCTATGTTTCCGCTTTATTAGATTAGAATCTGCTATGCATGTTTTTTCTATTAGACTGTGATAAACATGCATGTGATGTAAAAATATGATTTGCAGGAACATGGATTAATGGACAACCAAATGATCCTGCGGTGGTTTAATTCGAAAAAATCCCAACATTTCATGCATGCGATGTGCATGTGCATGCTTGTTGTTCATGTTCTCTTCTTCAAACCTTGATCTCCAATCTTTAATTGTTAACAAAGTAACAATTTTGGGGCTGCTCTCAACTCCTTTGTCATCTTCGAACTTTTTACATGAAAATGCTTAGAAATATCCTTGCAATTGTATTGCTCGAAGTCGTGTAATTGGGCCATGTATTTGTAGCTCCGGGTTAAGTTCTTTAAGGCTTGTCATGGACGTATCAATTAATTAATTAAATCTGTTAAGGGTTCTTGCGGGTTGTTAATTAATAAGATTTTGGATAATAAGGGTTCTTTTGTTCAATGATTCGTAAGAAGGAAAAAAGAATATGTCAGGGGTTCCGGTATTCTATAACTGATTTATAGGAATTGTCAATTAAAATCATTGCACCGATGAATGATATGATCATATCTCTTTTACTTTACAATCTCATTCGGTTTTTATTAATCTGATTTCTCTCCTCTGTTTTGTTTCATTAGTTAATTAAACTCTCTCAAAACCCTAAAAGTTACCTTTGAAAGAAGAATACACCGTTCCCTGTGGATTCGACTAGTATTTTCCACCTACTACACCCTTGTTGGGCATTTGGAAGAGCGGTTATTTTGAGCACGTGGCGACCGCATATCAGCCACTATCAATAATCATGGAACACATCTTATCCTTGATCGTTGCACAGGTGTAGAAGATATTCTCCCACTGATGATCGTGTTCCTCAGTTCGATTGATGCTTAGACTCCGGATTATCACAAGGCTGATAATTGGCGCATCCGGGTTAACCTCCTCTGGCTCAACATCATCGATCTGTGTTCCTTCATTAGTGGCATCACTTGTTGGCTGCTCCAACTCATCCTCACTGGCTGACTCGAGTTCATTCTGTTCTGAAAGGAATAGAACTCATCGGTTTGGATATTGGGCTTCAAAATGGCCCCATCCTTGGCATTTGTGACATTGGATATCACGAACTCATGTAGGGGCTGCTGTAGGAGGCGGTGCTGACTGGTTGGGCCATCTATATGGTGGCCTGGACTGTGTAGACAGCGTAGACTTGGGTCTACGACTTGTCTATGGTGCAGTGCGATCAAAATGTCAAACGGGCTGTTCTGGAGGACCTTTCGAACGTGTGGCTTCAGTTAGCATTGAACTGGGTGCATTGCAGCTCCAAATCTATCATGTAGGGGCTGCATTGTGCATTGATCATTGCCGGCCATCTCTCAGCTGTCATTCAATGATTGACGCGTAGTGCACCATCTGCTCGATGCTTGAGAAATCTCTCAGTTCGAACTCACAGGCTGTATCCAAATTCATGCCCTCGATATACCGGATAATAGTGGCATCGAGTGTCTCCTCCTTTCCAACTTGATTTAATGTTGTCTCGAATTTCTTGTGATACTCATCAATCGAGCGGGTGCCTTGTTTAATTCGATTCAGCTTCTTCTCAAGCTCCCGCTCATAGTGCACTAGTATAAAATGTCCTCACATGACCTCTTTCATTTCTTACCATATATCGATAGGTGGATATCAATCACGACACCTCTTTACTTGTTCATTCTCCCACCAGGTGACGGCATACTCCTTAAATTTAAGGGATGCGAGTTGTACCTTTTTCAGCTCGGGAAAGTCATAACATTCGAAAATCTTGTTGACTTTCCTCTCCCAATTGAGGTACATATCAGGATCATGTAATCCCTCAAACTCCAGGATGGTGGTCTTGATGTTGTTCTCTATAGAGTCGGCATTTTCAAATCTTGGCCTTTCAACACGGAATGCACGTCGATATGGTGCTCAGGGTTGATCTTGGTGATTTTCCCTTTTTTGTGGTATGAAATGAGCTTCGTACTCACTAGCTGCATCAGACTCGTGTCCTGTATCCTCTTCTGCGTGTGCTTGAGGCTCGGGTTGCCTCACTGCGGCTCTTTGAGATTGATCTTTCTTTAGTGCGCCTCTTTGAGGCTCGACTGGTCTCTCTGTAGCTCTTTGGATAACTTGGGACTCGGTCGGCCGAGTTTGAAGCTGTGTAAGCTGCTCTGTTAACTTGGTTAATTGGCTACTAAGTTCATCCTTCAGTAGGCAATTCTGACACTCAAAATATTGAGCCATAACATCAAAGTGATACTTAGTGTCCCACACTGTATGAGATGAGTAGGAAGGATCTTCTGGGGTATTTGGCGACTTCAGGTCATCGTGGGGTGGAATAGACGACTCTGGTTTGGTACCTTTCTCCATAGTACCTGCAAAATGAACAAACGTGAAAGAAACAAGGATTGGACCTCACAACCTCACAATCTCTCGTTTGTTTTCACTCAGATTTTTCCCCTCGTGTATGTCACTCAAGATAAGTGCTCCTGTGTATGGTGGTGATGGTGGTGTTAATCGAATTCAAGTGGCTTTGATCAGCTCCTCTTGGTCTTCTCGTAAGCTCGAATTAGTAGGTCAAGAACCACGGTAGATGCTGTATTGAATGGAGTATGGAACGAGTAAGATGGTGTATGTGAACCGGCTGTCCGGTATAGGTAGACCAGCTGGAATGGATGTATAGAGTTGGCGTATGGTGTAGGGTGCGTTTGGTGTACGGGTGTATGGGCCGGATTGTGTACGGATGGTGTATGGTGCACACAGTGGTGTAGGGTGATTTAGGGCAGAATTTTAATCCCCTTGATTGTGATAGGGTCGAAAATATGGGCTATGGAAAAGGATAAAGGTGGTGGAGAAAGATTAGAGTGAAAGGAAACTAGATAAGGATAGAATAAGAATACATAACGTAGTATCTATTTGGATATGCTTCACCTAGATAGACACAATCTAAATAGTCTAAGATATCTATTATCGAAGGAAAGAGTCTAAAATAACTAGAGTAGAACAAGGAAATGAAATAAATAGTGCATTTTTTTTCACGAAACTTTTATTTTTAACTGCAATACTACTCTAATTCAACTAGAATAGCAACAATAGAACACTAGGAATATAAACACGAACTGAATCCAAGGAAAAACAAATCAGATCTTTTTTTTTAAACTTCGGCGCCTTTTTTTTGCTTCAGCCGATGGCTTTTTTTTATCTTTTTTTTCAATGAGTATACGTGTTACAACTTGATAGACTAAACGAACAAGATAAACAAAAATAAAATGGATGACTAGACCCGGTATTGAACCACGAACAGCAATATGCCGATGTGGCTTTGATACCACTTTTATGATGTGATCCCATGATGAATAAGAACACAACAAGACAAAGCACGCAAGCGACAAGAACGCAACACACGTCGGTAATGTAAGGATTAAATACCAACAATTAAAACATGACTATAACTATCAAAGTAATGCGAAAATTAACGACTATAAGAATCGATGATTATGCTGAATAGACTCGATTAATTTGACTCTTAGATTACTTAGAATTATGACACAACTAAATAAAACACAATAACAAAATAAACACAAGAAAAGGGACGGCTAGGCAAATTTTGTGATGAACGAATTATGGGCTAAAATAGGCTATGAATTAAGGAGGATTGGAATGATTGTTATGTGAATGAATTATGGAGATGGCTTGGTGAGTTGATGATGATCGGACGATGAGGATAGGAGATCGGCGGCGGCAGATTTATTGATGGATGAACGGTGATGATGTGTTGATGTTGAAGTAGGACTTACTCGAACCCTGTCATTTGATTGACGAAACGCGATATCTCGAACTACTACAGATTGGTTAGCACTCACCCTAGAACTCGATGGCACTAGAAAAAGCTTTGATAGGACTAATGATTTGCTAGATCAATAGAACTTATAATTGGGTGATCAACCAAAGGATCGTGAGACAAAGAGAAATAAAAACTTCAATTTTCAATCAATGTCTAAAGTTTAATGTTCACAATGATCTCCTATTTATACTATAGGGATCGAAATATTCAAAGCCTTCAAAAGTCTAAGTGGCCGAAAATAAAGAGAGAATCCTAGTCTAGTTAGGATTCCTACCTTAATTAAAATTCTGTTTAAGGTAAATCCAAAAATACCAAAAATAAAGATAATAAAAATCTAATCTAGATAAAATAAATCCCAATTAGACTTGGGCCTTCCAATTGGCGAATTGGACCTCCAATATGGGCTGATCCACACGCCATCTTCAAGCTTTAATCCTCTTGGGCTTGATCATCAATTGTCAACACAGTGACAATTCTCAGGCTGCATTTATCTTCTTGTTCTCCAACTTTGAACTTTCTTCTAATTAATAATTGTAAATATTGTTGAAGCTTCTTAGCACGAAGTCGGGTAATTGGTCCCTTTAATTGCAGCTCTACGTCTTCTTCATCATTGTTGCTTGGACCGTGCTAATCAGAGATCTACTTACTGATGAATGGAGAATGAGAAAGAAAATGAGAGCATATTATTATATTACAAAATAACCATGCCTCCATAAAAATAAATTAACTCAAAATATTTAAATATATATTTGTAAAAAAAAATGAAAAAAATTAAAAAGTGAAAAAAAAGCCAAAAAAAAGAGGGATAGAGAGGGGAAGGGGGACCACTAAAAAAGAAAAATAAAAAAAAAAAAGAAAAAGAAGAGAAAACCACCTCATGGGACAAATAGATATCCGTCTAACATAAGAGATCCGTTAGACGATCTCACACAAGTGTGCCTCATTTATGAACTTACTTAAGGTGTTTGAAAGTGTGCGTACGTGATTTATAAATTCCATGAATTTAAAAGCTGCATTGACTTTTGAGTGCGGTCTACCGTCTACGGTTTGTAGGTGGGGTGTTTTTTCCTTAAATAAAGAAAAATTTTCCCAACAATATTGGTTAATTAATATCCAACATGAAATTAAAGTGTACTTGAATGCTATACTTTTGAAATATTTGGCGTGTTGTGCGTTTCCTAATAAAAAACTAATAATCACGCACGATTTTAAATGTGGGATTGAATGTATATATACAAGGGTGAGTTCAAATAAGAATCAATACCCACGTGAGAACCTAGGAACCAATCAAATTCATTCATCTTGATGACATGGAGAATAAAAAGGAGGTGACATAAATTTTTTTTTAAAAAAGGCTATTCCCAGATTTTTTTAAAATAGTAATGTCGTCATGTTTATAAAATTTCTTAAAAACTTTAAACAATTATAATTCATTTGTTTTAAATCCACCTGAGGTGAATAATGTATCAAATTAAAGTTGTTTTCATGCACTTTCATTTCATATTGTATATGTTTGTTTGAATGAAAAATACAAAAACCTTTTTTCCATGTATATATATATATATATTCGTAGTTTAATCCCCTACATATCGTCGGTTCAAATTTCCTGTTGCATTTGTTGGAATTTCACTCCATGTTTCACTATCAAATTCATGATTTGAATAATATTTAAGTATAACATAAATAATCATAGTGAACATTTATCAACAAAAAAATGAATTTTGAAAATTATAAAATTTAATTTTTCTTATATTTAATTTATTAATCATTAATTGAAGTAAATAGTAATAATAATATTATTAATTAAATATATTATTATATATATGTGAGTATGGGTAGGGTGGGTACTAAGGTACCCGAACCTGTTCCCATGAATAATTATGGATAATTTTCCTTGCCCAAATATGTCCGTACCCATACCCAAAACGTAGATAATTACTACTAACCGTGGTTATTTTTTGTGGTACTCATAGCTAGAGTCCATCACTCATTGTTGTTACTAACTTTACAAGGGGAGAAAATTTTTATTATTTAGTTTTGATCAAATTTTTGTGCAAAGTCTTAGGTGAATTAATTTATAATGACAAAAATTATATGAGACTGTCTAACGGGTCTTTTACGTTAGACGGATCAAATAGGATCCAAACCCGTCCAAATAGAGATCTGTGTAACGTAAGAGATCCGTTAGACAATCTCACACAAGTGTGCCTCATTTATGATCTTACTTAAGGTGTTTGAAAGTGTGTGTACCTAATTTATAAATTTCATGAATTTAAAAGCTATATTGACTTTTGAGTGTGGTCTTTGGGTTTGTAGGTGGGGTGTTTTTTCCTTAAATAACGTAAAATTTTCCCAACAATATTGGTTAATTAATATCCAACATGAAATTAAAGTGTGCTTGAATGCTATACTTTTGAAATATTTGGCCTGTTGGGCGTTTTCTAATAAAAAACTAATAAGCACAATTTTAAATGTGGGATTGAATGTATATATACAAGAGTGAGTTCAAATAAGAATCAATACCCACGTGAAAACCGAGGAACCAATCAAATTCATCCATTTTGATGGCATGGAGAATAAAAAGGAGGTGACATAAATAAATTTAAAAAATAAGACTATTTCCAAATATTTTTTTAAAATAGTAATGTCGTCATGTTTATAAAATTTCTTAAAAACTTTAAACAATTATAACTCATTTGTTTTAAATCTAATTGACATGAATAATGTATCATATTAAAGTTTTTTTTCATACTCTTTCATTTAAGATGCATATTGTATATGTTTGTTTGAATGAAAATTGATGAAAA
Organism: Perilla frutescens; assembly: GCA_026008535.1. Taxonomy (NCBI): domain Eukaryota; kingdom Viridiplantae; phylum Streptophyta; class Magnoliopsida; order Lamiales; family Lamiaceae; genus Perilla; species Perilla frutescens. The sequence continues at coordinate 24,592,827 of BRKX01000005.1, forward strand.
ATACAAAAACTCATTTTTCATTTGTGTGTGTGTGTGTGTGTGTGTTCCTAATTGAATCCCCTATATACCGTCGGTTCAAATTTCACGTTGCATTTGTTGGTATTTCACTCCATGTGTTGACTATCAAATTCATGATTTGAATTAAGTATAACACAAACAATCATAGTGAACATTTATCAACAAAAAATGAATTTAAAAATTTACAAAATTTAATTTTGAAATAATCAACCATAATAATGAATTCTTTATTGAAAACTGAAAAAAAATACTAAAAAATAATTATAAATCCTAATTTGGTGGGGTACTAAACCCTAATAAACAATCGTAATTTGAAAATGTAACACGTAGTGTAACACAGAGAGTGCAACATGAAATCTCATGTGACACACCACACGATGTGTTTCACGGATTAAGTCCCATAACTAATCCTTGCTAATTCAATTACTATGAATATTGACAAACATGCAAATTAAATCACAATATAAATAGTAAACTAATTATAAGCATTTATGATTGTTTAAGTGAAGAAAGAAAATGAGGTTGCATGCATGCAGAAATATTTGTGCAGACAGGATGAATTGTAGTTGTAGCTAGCCAGCGTCTAGGGAATTATATTAAAGAAGGAACAAATTTTCAAATAATTAAGTCAATTGTGAATTAAGCATACATTTGCAACTAAGTTTTTGTTGTTGTTTTTTCATGTATAAATAGGAGTGAATATATATGGACTTAATTAGTAAGAGAGTGTATGTGAACAAAATTATACAATAACAATATATATATATATATATTGTAGTGTATCAAAATTTAAAAGTGGATTAGCTAGCAGGCAAACTCAAAGGTAATTAATTACGTAATAATTAAGTCATAATTTTGATATTGTTGTGTTTAATTAATTATAAATTCCATATGCTGCTTGTTGCAATTATTATAGTTCCTGTTATAATGTTGTGGTTGATAAGTAAATGGAACAAATGGAATGATGGGGCGGCTGAACAAATTAATCTGCCTCCAGTCCCTAAACAACTGTGAATATATAATCGGAAACCTGCACCACATTTCCGATTCTCCCTTTCATTCTTTAATAGATCTATTGAAACAATACGGCCCATTAATGCACCTAAAGCTAGGTGAATTCAACATGATCGTGGTTTCATCGACGGAAATAGCGAAAGAAGTATTCAAGGAAAAGGAATCCGTTTTCCCCAACATGCCATAAGCATTGCCGTGGAGGTCTGCTGGTACAAATACATTGACATTGCATTCTCATCACGCAGTGATTACTAGAGACCGATGAGGAAGATATGCATTCTGGAACTCCTCAGCCCCAAAAAGTGTGCGTTCCTTCGCTCTCATCAGAAAAGATGAGGTTTCTCGTCTCGTTGAATCCATTAACCACTCCGCTGGAAGCTGAAACCCCACCGTCAATCTTACTAAGAAGGTCTTTACTATGATTAGCACCATCACCTGTAGATCTGCGTTTGGTGAGGTGTGCAAGGACAAAACCTGCAATGATCAGGCTAGTGCAGGACACAATGGGATTGGTCGCTGGCTTTTCATTTATCGATATGTATCCATCTTCCCCGATAGCTGCTCCCATTGGGTTATCAAGCAGAGGTTGCTGAGGATGCGGCGTAAGTTTGACTTCGTTCTTGATGATGTCATCAGTCGCCTCCAAAATAATACCAAAGCTAATGGCGCGAGCTCGGTAGAGAAGATTTGGTTAATGTTTTGCTCAGGGTTAAGCAAAGTGGATAGATCAAGTTTCCAATTGCCAATGACAATTATATATATATATATATATATATATATATAAAATGCAGGACATGTTCAGAGCTGGAACGGATACATCATCGTTAACTATAGAGTGGGCAATGACTGAACTGTTGAGGTATCCCTGAGTATATCAGGATTAGTGTAGTAGTTGGGATCCCTATGTATGGCCCAAACGTTCACTACTACCCTAACATTTCGAGGAATATATGGTGTATCCCCTGATTTTGGATGACTCTGTGGAAAGTCTGGGGATTATGGAACCTTGAGGGTGCAATCGGAGAGTTTCTATGATCACAAGCTTTAAGTAGTTCAAATTCGGAATGACTTCGTCATCGATGATGATATTACTAGTGATCACTTGTCTTACTTCAGCTTGTGCTTTGGCCAACACTCGGGGATACCTCAACAGTTTAGTCATTACCCACACTATATATATAATGAAGGACATGTTCGCAGCTGGAACTGATAGAATGAATGAACTGTTGAGGTATCCGCGAGTGTTGGCCAAAGCACAAGCTAAAGTAAAACAAGTGATTAGTAGTAATAGCATCATGGATGAACACGTCATTCCGAATTTCAACTACTTAAAGCTTCTAATCATGGAAACTCTCCGATTGCACCCTCAAGGATCCATCATCCCCAGACTTTCCACAAAGTCGTGCGAAATCGGAGGATACACCGTACCTCGGAATGCTAGGCTAATAGTGAACACTTGGTCCATACATAGGGATCCCAACTACTGCACTCATCCTGAAACATCTCAACCAGAGTAGTTTCAAGATCAACAGTACTGCTTCGATACTATAGGAAACAATTTTCGCTACCTGATGTTTAGGGGTGGGAAAAGAATATACCCGGAAATAACGTATGGTTTGGCTATTGTTATGCTCACTTTAGCTCAACTTCTTTATAGTTTCAACTGGAAACTCCCTGATGGTATTGATGCCCAAACCCTAAACATGATCGAAAACACTGGTCTTACAACTTCCAGAAAAGAATAACTTATTGTTGGTGCCACTCCGTTTGAACCGTCACCGTCACTTAATATTACCTAAATTTAATATTGTAATATTTAAAACTTAATAATCGTTCAAATTTCATAGAATAAAATATTATATCGGATAACTAATACTTATATGCTTACAGTTTTAGTTTTGTATATTGGAAAAACATGTCTTTGTATACTTTTATGATGATATGATGATATGAATTGAAAATTATTGCAGTCACTGTTTGTATTTAGATTATTTTATACAATTATTTTATGCAATGTTCAATATACTTATATTGTACATGATATGGTGTGGGAAGACAGATGGTAAGATCATATCATTAGAACCTTGTATTATATTAAAGAGCTCACGGCTTAGATGGTCCTGAACACACCATCGGTAAACCGTAGAATAATCTAATAAGTTAGTTTATCTTGAGTAACTGATTATTCTAGTACACTTGTTAGTGTATTGAGGAGGATCAAGAAAGGATACTATTCTCTACTCTGACCTTGATAGTGAGAGAATAAAGATCCACAGAGTTCGGGTTCTAAACTCATGTTTGTTGGCGAGCATATGTGTACATTACTTATTTCTTTGACTTATCAATGGGTGAGATCCTTTCGTGGATCAATAAACTCGATATCTTGGGTAATAACAATGTATACATGATGTCTCGAGCAGTATGCATGAGCACCGGGTCCTGGTGCGCCAGGTTGATGATGTTCTCTTGAGGAAACACAAGTTCATGTTGAAACCTACAGGTGGAATTTATTCCGTACATGATAAAGCTTGTGTGGTACTACTCAAGGTTCTAGATGTTAATTAATTATTGCTGTCAGAGGCTGACATAATTAATTATCGAACATTATATCTTAAACACGGGGGATGGCTGAACTAAAGGAGAAAATATAATTGCAAATATGTATTAAATTGGTAGGTCAATATTACTTCTTTAGTGGAATAAAAGTAATACATAATTTATTTAATTATATCCTAAGTTTATTGGATATTGGAAATTAAATAAATTAGTGGGCTAATTTAATATTCTTTTAGATCCCTGTTGTAGCCCAAATAGACTATTAGTGGACTGGATATGGAACTTGAGAAAGAGGCTCAAACCTAGTAGGTTTGGGTAGTGGATTTTCGGCCACCTCCCTATTTAAACATAGGGAGGGTTCGAAAATCACACACACATATATTCAGCCCCTCTTTGTCTCTCAAGATATCCACAAATTTCACAACTCTATTAGTAGTATACAGCCCACTCTGTATCTGATACTCAATCCGGAAATACAACAGAAGATCTCGGAGTAGAATATAGTGGTGTGGACCGCCGATCCAGTGGAGAGAAAGGGGCGCCGGTTTCATCTTCATTCAACAGCAAGATTAGATTTGTAATCTTGTCCTCAGACCGTCTACCAATTTGTAAGTAATTTATTTCTATGTGTTCCGCTTTATTAGATTCGTTTTGCTCTGCATGTTTATTGTGCTAGACTTGTGATAAACATACATGAAACATAAAAATATGATTTGCATGAACATGGATTAATGAACATCAAAATGATCTTGCGGTAGTTTAATTCGAAAAAACCCCAAGAATTGGTATCAGAGCGGGTTTTGGCACTGTTCTAGGATTAATCCAGGCATAATTTCGATATACATTATTAAATTTGATGATAAATTTATTGTGTTAAAATTTTCAGATTTAATTGTGCATGTATTTCGATTTTATGGTATTCAAAACTTGGAAGAATTTTTAATTGAATTCGAAAATTCTAGTTTTGGGGTCTATGGTATGTGTTATATTTGGATTAGATTTTTGATTTATATCAAGATATCCCAATATTATTAATTAGGGTGCGTCGAAAATATTAAATAAATTTGGTGGATAATTTTAATTAATTTCCATATTTATTTTGGGTCATTTTCGAAAAGGATAAGATTTAAATTGGTGGATAATTATTTTAATTTCCAATTTTTATCTTGTGGATAATTTTGAATTTATTAATTTTATATAATTGGAATATTCAAAAATTATAATTCATGCAAAGATATCATATGTTATTTTATGTGTATCATATAAATATGATTGTTGGATATGTAGACTGTGTTTGTTTGTAGGTTTACCAACTATCATGGCTCCATTTATTTATGTGATGATGTTTATGTTGAATGAATGATTGGTCGTATGCCGGTTTGGCTACATGTATTTTAATCCATGAGAAAATCCATGGATTAGGTCTAGGTTTTATGTTATGTTGTTTTAATGTAATAGAAATAAAACTGTTAGACCAAGTTTTTGAGTTGTAATTTTTATTCTAGAAATAGTAGATTTTTCTTTTTGGAATAGATAGTATGTATTGAATAAAGATCGGAGATCAACTCAAAGAAGGAAAGTAGTACAGCACTAAGAAGGAAGGTTCACCGATTCACATCCTGAAACCCTAATTGGAGCTAGGGTTCCGGCGAGGAGCGGTGAAGAGGGGCGCGGCCAAGCCCTATTCCGGAGCTGACTTTCCTGTTTTATCTCATCAATCAACATGAGATATAAGCCATGATTGTTGGAATATTACTGTTGCTTATTATGTTGTTGTGAAGGATGCAATGTATGTTTATCATTTTATGTGATGTTTGCATGTTCTTAAAATGGGATAAAATGAAACCTCAAGCATAAATAACTAAGTGGGAGAGATTCATACCAAAGTATGTAGAAATCTCATACGGTCTCCATTAAATTTGATTTAATTGAGAAGTGATGGGCATGAGCGTTGACATCGGTCTTCCTCCATATCGGATGTATCATATCATAGATTTCTCTAGAAATTAAATCTCCTAAAAGGATAGCTGTAGGACACTATTAGAACTAACTGACTCCTCCATCTGGAGCAATTAAATTTGAAATAGTGATCTTGGTGCGAAGATAATGGTGTTCACACTTAGATGTAATTTATTGATAAACGTCCACACGATCGTGGCTTATCAGTTAGATGATTACATGATCGTGTTTATTATCCGGCTATTAATTTGCTTGTTGTAAGAAAATTCAACTTGAAGCAAATTAAAGGTTTAATAACCTATTTAAAAATGGATTTTATAAACGTCCACACTATCGTGGCTTATAGGAAACGTTTTTAAAGTGTCGGTGGAAAAGTATATAATTTTTATGTGGTTTTCGATTATATATTGTTTATCCTAAAGTTTGTGACTGTACTGCATGTTTTAAATTTCTGTTATTCCATATCATCAATGGCACTCTCCAATCTGTCCTCAATCCTCAAAGAAAACAAACTCATCGGTGAAAACTACAATGATTAGATTCGTAACCTTAACCTCGTTCTAATTGCTGAGAGACACAAGTTCGTACTTGAAGAGGTATGTCCTGAGAAGCCAGATGAGGGTTCTGACGAAGCCCAAAAGGCTGCATATAATAAGTGGGTTAAGTCTGATGGCATCCATGCCAAGTGTGCTGCAATATCAGCATCAGCCTATGAAGACCGCTTATGATATCATGTTCAACCTTAAGGAGCTTTTTGGTTATCAAAACCGCTCGGCACGCCATTTGGCAATGAAGAAGTTGATGGATGCAAGAATGGCTGACTCCACACCTGTTAGGGATCACGTTCTCACGATGATGGAGTATCTGGCTGAGATCGAGACCTTAGGTTGAGAGCTGGACACTGATTCTCAAATCGACATCGTTCTTCATAGCTTGTCCTCGAAGTTTGAGCAGTTCATGCTGAACTTCAACATGATCAAGAAAGATGTTACCTTGACGGAATTGCTCATAGACCTTTAGGCGGCTGAATTGCTCCAAAAGAGCAATCCTGAGGCCCACATAGCTGAGAAAGGGGCGTGTTCTTCTGGTGTGAAAAGGAAGAAGAGATACGCACCTAAGAAGGCTGCAGATACTGGCTCCTAAGGTGAAAAGGCCAAAGGCGAAGATTCTTCCTGAGGAGTTCAAGTTGAAGACTAAGTGCTTCAAGTATGGCCAACCAGGTCACTAGAAGGAGATTTGCCCTAACAAGAAGAAGAAGAGAGGTATATCTCATACTCTTATTGTAAAAACATGTTTAGCAACTTGTTCTACCCAGTCATGGGTAGTAGATACTGGAGCTACTGATCATGTTTGTATGTCTTTTCAGGGGTTCCTGGTAAAAAGACAGCTGAGTGAGAATGAGATCACCATCTACATGGGCAATGCTATGAGAGTGGTGGTTGTTGCAGTGGGAGACGTGGTTTTACCTTTCAGTACTGATAAAACTTTGGTTTTGAAAGATTGTCTTTATGTGTCTGGTTTTAGGCGAAACTTAATTTCAGTTTCTAAATTGATCATGGATGGATATTCTGTTTCTTTTGATAACAAAGTAGTTATTTTCAGTGGTAAACATTTTATCTGTTCTAGCACATTGGATGGACACCTATACTTTCTTAAACCAATTGAAAACACTACACAAAGACAACTTCTGAATACATCGATTATTAACCCTAACAAGAGAAAAGAACCTTTAGAACTGAATTAAACCTATATTTGGCATCTAAGGCTAGGTCACATCAATCTCAAGAGGATACAAAGGCTTGGAAATGATGGACCATTGTCTTCTTTAGTACTAGAATTATTTCCTTTCTGTGAATCCTGTTTGGAAGGTAAGATGACCAAGCGTCCTTTCCAGTCAAAAGAAAATCGATCTGAAGGGGTATTAGATTTGATTCACTTAGACCTATGTGGCCCTATGTCAGTTCAAGCTCAAGGAGGGTTTGAGTATTTCATCACTCTGATTGATGATTACTCTAGATACGGATATATCTACCTATTACGTCACAAGTCTGAATGCTTTGAGAAATTCAAAGAGTTTAAGGCGGAAACGGAGAAATGAATAGGTAGAAGTATCAAGTCACTGCGCTCTGATTGTGGTGGTGAGTACCTCTCAAGCTAATTTATGGATTACATGGCAGAGAATGAGATTACATCCCAGTTGACTGCGCTAGGAACGCCATAGCAGAATGGCATGGCGGAAAGAAGAAATAGAACTCTGCTGGAGATGGTCGGATCAATGATGAGCTATTCTGAGTTGCCTATTTCATTCTGGGGATATGCCCTAGAAACACCAGCCTATATTCTTAACTTGGTTCCATCAAAATCAGTTCCTTCTACACCCACAAAACTATGGATTGGACGAAAGCCCAGTTTGAAACATATTCAGATTTGGGGTAGCCCAACACACGTGTTGGATAAGGAAGCTGATAAGTTGGCTCCTCGTACTGATGTAAGGCTGATCATTGGAAATCCTTGAGGAACAAACGATGGTTTATTTTATAGTCCTAAGGATCAGAAGATCATTGTCAGTACCAATGCTTGATTCTTAGAGGAAGATTATGTCATAAACCACAAACCAAGGAGTCAAATCATCTTTGAGGAATTAAGAGGGGAAGAATCGAATCCTACACCAGTTGTACATGAAGAGGTACCACCGGACACTGCACAACATGTCACAGAAGTACGGGAACTGCGTCATCGCAGTGGGAGGGTTGTACGCCAACCTGATAGATTCATTGGTCTGGGAGAGGCTTCAGATTTCCCTGAGGGACTAAATGAATTAGATCCCAGAACCTATGACGAGGCAATTCAAGATAAAGATGCAGATTCTTGGAAAACTGTAATGGAGTCTGAGATTGGATCTATGGATCGCAATTAAGTCTGGGAGCTCGTAGAACCACTTGATGGGGTAAAACACATTGGCTATAAGTGGGTCTATAAGCGCAAGAGAGGACCTGATGGGAAGGTTGAAACCTTCAAGGCAAGATTGGTGTTGAAAGGGTACACTCAGAAAGAAGGGATTGATTATGAGGAAACTTTTTCGCCGGTAGCTATGCTTAAGTCAATTCAGATTCTCTTGTCAATTGTCGCTCATTTGGATTATGAGATCTGGAAAATGGATGTTGTAACACAAAATTCTTTGTATTTAAGTTGCTAAAACATAAAATGTGTACAAATAATATGATTTCGGATCAAAAGTATTTATACAGATCCAATCTCTATTTTTTCTCTGATGCTTCTCTTCAAAACTTGGTCTTCAAACGGTCTTTGAAATCTTCAGAGTAAATTTGTCTCTTTGATTTTCTCGAACTTGTTGTTTGAACTTGGTCTTCGAAGTTTTCGGGGACGATTTGTGTCCTCGCTCTTCTTTGACTTGGTATTTGGACTTGACAACGTTAATTCGGAGGGCCGACACCTTGTTTCCGGATCAAACGCCAACTTTAGGTTGAATTTGTTGAAGAACGCCTTTGACTGCCTTGCTTATGGATCAAACGCCGTCTTCGGGATAAATTTGGTGAAGAACGTCTTTGAATGTCACAAGAACGCCTTGAATATCTTTGAGAATTTCACTTATGGAAGTTCTCAAATTCTTGAACTCTTCAAATGGTCTTGCTTCTGGATCAAACGCCGTCTTCGGGATGATTTTGGTGAAGAACGCCTTTGAATGTCACAAGAACGCCTTGAATATCTTTGAGAATTTCACTTATGGAAGTTCTCAAATTCTTGAACTCTTCAAATGGTTTCTGGTGTGATTTTCAACTGATATGGAGGCCCCTATTTATAGTTGTGGGAAGAGAGATCTAGAGCTGATGTAACACTATCTCATTGGCTATTGGAAATTGATATATATCTTGAAAGATATTTACTTGTTTCCAAAGAACTTGATGTTTATCATATAATAATATATTTATTATTTAAATATTTTATCTAATTTTGGATTTGATATGATTTCAAAACTAAATAAATATATTAAAATCAATAAAAATATTATTTATAATATTGTAAAATTTCACCACCTACAGATGTCAAGACAACTTTCCTAAATGGAAGTCTTAAAGAAAACATCCACATGAAACAACTAGAGGGATTCATTGCTAAGGGTCAAGAGCACTTGGTGTGCAAGCTTAAGAGATCTATTTATGGACTTAAGCAGGCATCGAGATCTTGGAACATCCAATTTGACAAGGTTATCCAATCATATGGATTTGTGCGAAGCCCGGATGAGAGCTGTGTGTACAAGAAATGTGACGGAAATGTGCTGGTATTCCTCATACTTTATGTTGAAGACATCTTGCTTATTAGAAACAGTAAGAAGGCGTTGTTGAACATTAGGGTGTAGTTGTCCGAGCAGTTTGATATGAAGGATATGGGTGAAGCCGGACATGTCTTTGGCATCAAGATCATTCGAGATCGCCAGAAAAGGATGTTATGTCTGTCCCAGGTGACTTATATCGATACAGTGCTAGCTAGGTTTGGCATGCAAGATTCTAAGAAAGGTTTTATACCATACAGACATGTGTTAGATCCAAATTTGTATTTATAATTTCGGTTTCAGCTCAACACAACAACTACTTGGGACCACACCCGTAATTGGATGGGGTCAATTATAGACGTGATGAGATAACCCAAGTCGATCTCACAAGGAAGGGTTAGTATGAGGAATTGTCTTTTAGGCTAGTCATGCAACATGCTCAAACAATGAAAATAAATCCTAAACATTCTAAACATGGTTTTGAAGGTGATTTAAACTAAAAATTAAAATATGCAAATAAACAAGACAATGCAAATGATAACAATAAAATCAAGATTGAGGAAAATTGAATGATAAAGGTATTAGGGCGTAGATTCTCTCAATGGTTGATCTCTAAGCTTGATTAAGGTTGGTAATGTTAATCTCACTCATCCAATAGACCCTCTCAAAGGGCTTAATATCAATTCCTGTCACCGTCTATCAACTAAGCCCCTTTTAGCTATATCAAATGAGCAAGAAGAACATATTAGGCTTAGGAACCCCATCCACCTAACGTTGAAGGAAAAAATTTCGGGATTTAGAGTCACCTTCCAGTTTCATATAAATCCTAGCAATGCTCAAGTAGTGATCAATTACTCTAACATGATAAGCACAATTCCAACAACAACAACCAACAATATCAAGCATAGATCAAGAACCAAATCGATCCTCTACCCCCTAATAGAGGGATTAGCCACTAAACATGCTCAAAACAACACAAATATTATAGAAGATCGTCATCTCATAATCAAATGTAAATAACATAAAACTTCTACAATATTAGTTATCCTTCAAGAGTTGGGACAAACCCCCACAAATCATCCAGGAAATGGACAGAAAATACCAAAATTAAACCTTCTAACGAGCTTAGCTTCTGTGGATGCTCGAAGTTGATTTCTTCTCGTCTCATCTTCTTCTTCCTTGGTTTGTTCCCCTTTTTCTTCATTTTCTCCTCTTTCCTAGAGTGGTGGTGATGATGGTGAAAATGGTGAAGAAAAATGGTAGAGATGATGGTGAGAGTGTGTAGAGAGAATGGAGATGTGGAGAAGATGAAGTGAGAGAGTGGTTGATGATGAATGGTCCATCAATGAAATCTCCAAAAAAAATCTATATGAGATATGAGAGAGGGAGAGAGACGAAAGAGAGAGATAGAGAGTGGTGAGAAGTATGGGTTCAAAAGTTGAAGGGGGAGGAAAGGTGATGTGAGCTTTGATAGTAAGGGAGCATTAAATGCTTGAGATTTGTGGAAGATTTCTTTGAAGGAAAAAGGGGCCAAAATCTAAAAAGAAATCTTAGGGGAAATGATACCTATGATTCCTACAATTAGTTGGCTCAAAAAGTCTTCATATAGGATTAAATTAATTCAGATGAGGAGAGAGAGAAGTGGAAAATGAGTGGGATTGCAATTGAAAACGGGATGAAAAATTGGATCGAAGAGGGAGGAGAGCACCCCGCGCGCCGGCGGGGTGCAGCGCCGGCGGGCGCCAATTGAGGGGCACCGCTGCGAGGGGACCTGCGCCGGCGGGCACCCGAAGGTTGAGAGGCCTTGGGCGCCCTCCTGCGCGGCGGCTGCGGTTATTGGGCCACGGGACGGTTTGGCCGGTCCGGGTCATCCGCTCCGTGGTCCACTTCGATTGCGATCCAGTGCAATTCCTCCACACGTTTTCTTCATAAATTTTGAGCCTCCAATTAGCCAATCGACCTCAATTTTTCAATTTCCACTTGCCACCTAATTGCCGTAAAATACCTGCTTTTATAATTAAAAGCTCAAGTTCTTGCACAACTTGTGAAAATCCACCATTAGAGCAATAAATACAAAAAAATACATAAAATCAACACATAACAACATAAAAATGAAAAAACTAAATTACTAAACATAACAAAATAATATAATAAAATAATACATTTAGACACTAAACAACTCCCCCACACTTAGCCTTTTGCTTGTCCTCAAGCAAACAAGAAATTAAAAATATGAATCAAGAAGGAAAGATTTGCAAAGAAATCATGTATGTTTGAGTAATTCTCAAGGTTCCCACAAAAACATTCATCATCAAAGAAATATGAGCACAAAATCCAATCAAGTGAGATGCCCATCCTTTCACAATTAAGATGAACACATTAGACTTTATTCTTTCCAATAAACTCCCCACAAATCACTTCCAAATTTATTCATAAGAAATCAACACAAGGGATTGCAAACATTGGACAAGAATCATTAGGTATAATCATCGATCTTAATCGAACTTCCTAATGTGGTTTCCCATACTCATCATGCAAAAATACGAAGAGAATTTGACACACATGAGAGGAGTAGAATCCGGAATGCGATCCCAATTATTTAAACACATTTTTGGGGTGTGGATCAAAATTCACAAGGTGAAATCCGTAGGGAGGAAATCCCTAGTTTCCTTGTGTGGTTTCCCATACTCATGGTCGAATAAATCAACTAGAGGAGTAGAGATCCTTATTGCCCCTATTGCCCCTTTTTTTTTTTAGAGAAATGAAAATACAAGAGGATAGAAGATTATGGAGATAATTATTAAGAAAAAGGCTAAACATGCTTCATAATCTTTCAAGGACAAGACTTCTCAACACAAATCTTTATTTTATGGTCACATTCAAGGACAATTCATGTCAAGAGTGAAACCACGATAACACTTCATTTTTCATGATTGATTCGAAAATAATTCCTTGAAGATTCATGTTTAAATTTTTCAAATTTGGCAATTGGACAAAAATATCATGCTAAGTGAGGGAATCACAAAATACAAAATACAAAACATAATAAGAGAAATAAAAAAAAAATGCAACAAAATATATAAAAAATCAACCAAATAAAACACAATCCAATAATACAAAATCCAACATAGCTAACATCAAAACATAACTAAACATAACAATAACAAGCTCATAACTCCCCCACACTTAAACCATGCATTGCCCTCAATGTATGAAAAACAATGCTCGATAGAAGTAAAAGGGAAGAAAGCACCGTACAAGAATGTAGAAGACCGGCAACGTGCGTCGGTTCCTACAAAACAACACTCGAACACACAAATAAAAAACTAACAACATAACACAAAAACAACACACACGAACACAAGATACATAAAAACACAAAATATAAAAACTTCACTACTCCGGAGGTGGATAAGGTGGTGGATTCTGTGGCGTGAACGATGAGGCAAGAGTACATGCATCCCAGCTTGCCTGTAGGGCCTGAATTTGCTCATCGTGCCTATCAACGCAAGAGTAGAGGCCCCTAACATCTTGGTGCACGGCACCAATCTCCTCGTATATGGATTGAAAGAAGGCATCGATACGCGCTTGCTGCTGCAACATGTGGGCAATGTGGTCTTGCCTGTACGCCAACATAGACTCCTTGAATTGATCGCCAAATGTGCTCATGGTGTTGGTAATTGATTGCTGGAATTGGCCCATTGTAGTGTCCAGGTACCCTTGGAACGAGCTCCAGTCATGGGGCGGCATTTGGTACCCAGAATTTGGGGGTTGCTGGAATTGAGACCCCGGTTGCTGGCCTTCTCCTCATCCCCCTTCTTGCTCTTCAGTGTCCTCAGCTTTCTCATTGCCCGCTTCATCGGGCTCATGGGATAGATCATTGTTTGGTGCAGACGAGGAACCGACTCCTCCAGTGAGCTGCATTGTCCCTTGTTGGATTTGCTTCAACTTCGTCACACATGTCCGCTTGGCATGAGGCCGCACCTCTCGCTCATTGTAGATGATTTCAGCTCATTTGATCTCATCTTTGTCGATCCTGTAGGTATCGATCCTTTTGTAACCATTGGGTGCCGGGGCATCCTTAGTAAGTGCCCCAATCTTAACCGAAAGGGCGGAAATGAACGCACAAAAGGAAGGGTGTTGTTTTTTCGTTTACGCGCTTCGTTGATAGCGGCCCAAATGAAAGTGGACGGGCAAACTTTCCTGTTCTTCTTGGCACACCAAAGAAGGTAAACCTCCATCGAGTTGACCTTGTTTGCTTGCTCTTTTCCAGAAATATTATACGCCAAGAACTTGTGCACAATGGACAAGGCCGGGTCTTGGATGTATTTACTTGGTATTCCCTTGGCAACCCAATTCCGGAACCCCGAGATTTCATACCATGCATGCTGAGTATTAAAGTCGGATTGCTGTTGTTTGATCCCCGTTGTTGGGAAATCAAAATAATCTCTCAGATGAGCCAATGTGACCCCATATCTCTCTCCAAACATTCGAAAATAACATTTCTTCCCCTCCTCTTCATCATGTTCAAAAGAGGTCAAAAACTCAAGCACCACATTATCATAGGCATAAAATTGCATTCTAGCAAATGTTTCCAAATTCAAAACCTTAAGATAATCCATGATTTTCTCTTCAAGACCCAATGCCCGCATCAACTTCCAATCAATGTATCTAGGACAAGAAATATCAAGCTCGCGGAGGGTGATATAGCGATTACCTTCTTCTGGAGTGGTAGTGAGGAAATGAGCTCTAAATTATTGGAAAAGGTCCGATACCTCCCTTGTTGAGCTTGTGGAAGCCTTTCCCTTGCCCTTGCCCTTGTCTTGGCTTTTGCCTCCAAGGAATTTGGGGAGTTTCATTTTTGGAGCCATGTCTTGGAGTGAAGAGCAAGGTGGAGTAGAGGATTTGCAGTAAAAAGTTGAAAAGAGCGACGGCGGGCTGTGGTGAGCCGAGGTGCGCGGCGGCGCTGTAGAGTGCGCGGCGGGGCTATAGTGTTGTGAAAAGGAATTTGGTGAGATTTGGAATATTGGGGGAGAATTGCTATGAATTTGAGTAGAATTGGACTGTAAATTTTTAGGAAAATAAAAGAGGAACGGCGCGAGTGGGAGGAAGTAAATTTGGAGCAAGTGGTCCCTTTTATAGTGGAAGGAAAAGGGGTACTGTTTGATGGGGGTTGCGCCGTGGCGCTAGTGTTGGTGTGAGATGGGTACACCGCGGCGCTAGGGTGCGCGGCGGGGCTGTGGTGTGTGGAGAAGGGAGGCGCCGCGGCGGGGGTTTGCTTGGCGGAAAGGGCGCCATGGCGGGGTGGTGTGCCGCGGCACTGAAGTGGTCTCTGCCTTTTGATGGCCCGCTGGCGTACCCCAACCTGCCCGCGCGGGTGCTTTTTTCTCTCTTAGCAAATTTTTCTTCAATTCTTGCCCAAATACCAGTGTGATTCCCCTGTTTTCCCCTACTCCTGTAAAACCATTCAACAATTAAAAATTTTCATAGCTCTAAAAATTCTAAACAGAGGACAAAATCACAAAAACTAAACATAAAAATAAAATCATAGGTTGCCTCCCATGCAGCGCTCATTTTAAAGTCTCGAGCTAGACGTAGTCCTTGGCGAATTAGATGGAATTAACGAGCTTAAAATCCTCGACATCGGCTTCTTGGGAAAATCCTTCAAGATATAGCTTGACTCGGTGGCCATTCACTTAGAATGAATTGTTGGTTCCCGGGTTCTTCAATGTTACAACGCCGTATGGGAACACTTCTTCTATGATGAACGGGCCACTCCATCGTGACTTAAGTTTTCTGGGGAAGAGCCGCAAACGAGTGTTGAAAAGGAGAACCTTCATGCCCGGAACGAGCTCCTTCTTGACAATGCGTCTATCGTGAAGCTTCTTCACCTTATCCTTGTAAATCTTCACATTGTCGTAAGCTTCATTCCTCAACTCATCGAGCTCGGTCAATTGTAAGGCTCGTTCCTTTCCTGCACAAGTTAAATTAAAATTTACCATCTTTAGGGCCCAATAGGCCTTGTGTTCGATCTCAACGGGGAGATGGCATGCTTTTCCATACACTAGGCGGTAAGGGATCATTCCTAGAATAGTCTTGTAAGCCGTTCGGTATGCCAAAAGAGCATTCGTTAGCTTTGTAGACCAATCCTTCCTCGTCACATTCACGGTCTTCTTCAAAATGTTTTGGATTTGCTTGTTGCTCATCTCCACTTGACCGGAAGTTTGAGGATGATAGGGAGTGGCCACCTTGTGAGTCACTCCATTCTTTTTCATCAATCTTTCGAAGAGCTTGTTTGTGAAATGCGTTCCACCATCACTTATAATCGCACGAGGGAATCCAAACCTACTCAAAATATGTTCCTACACAAACTTGATAACCACATTAGCGTCACAAGACCTAGTGGGGATTGCTTCAACCCACTTTGACACATAATCGACCGCTAACAGGATATATTCGAGGCCAAATGAGTTAGGAAATGGTCTCATAAAATCAATACCCCAAACATCAAAAATTTCAACAACAAGATTGATATTCAAAGGCATTTCATTTCTTCTCCTAATATTTCCAAGTCTTTGGCACTTATCACATGAAAGGTAATAAACATGAGCATCTTTAAAAATGGAAGGCCAATACAAACCGGATTGCCAAATCTTTCGGGCCGTCTTTTGCCCTCCAAAATGGACACCACAGTGTGAGGCATGACAAAAGGCCAAAACATCAGTTTTCTTCTCCTCCGGGACACATCTTCGGATCACCTCGTCCTTTCCCAAGTGGAAAAGGTATGGATCGTCCCAAAAGTAGTACCTACTGATACGACCTAGGCAATTATCCTAGGATGAACAAAAGACGTAGCGGAAGACTTCTGGATACGAAACACGTCAGCGAATGAAGGGCTTCAATCCGACTCGATAAATAACGGAAATTAGACAATCTAGACAACCAAAATACCTAGAAAAATGACACAAACTATATAACACAAATCCAAAGGTTTATGGGCTGAAAAGGAATGTGTATAGGGCTGGGATTATAGAGGTTTTCGTGTGTGATGGCTTGTGAAGAAGGCTTGGGTAGATAGGATATGATAGAGTACGATTGAACTTACGGTATGGATGAAACGACGTAGAACATGATCACGAACATGTGGAAGAGACTCGATCGATTGGTGGCTGGACAGATACGGATGTGGATGGCTTGATGAGAGTCGTCGTTTGGTGTAGATGGATGATGATTTGTTGATGTGAATCACAACCCGATAGCCTCCTTGAATCTCGAACGTACCCAAGGATGAAATCTCCAAGTTGATCTTCGGATAGCGAATACCGGTTAATCCCTCAAGTGGATTAAGCAATACCCTTGATTAAGACTTAAAGTTGCTAGCTCCAAGAATATGAATTTTAAATCAAAACTCACAAAGATTTAAAAGGGGGTTGAGACAATATTGAAAGCAAAGCTTAATAATTCAAATAAAGTCTAAAGTAACAATGTGACATGGTTCCCCTATTTATAAGGCTAAGGGGAAACGAAATTATGCATAAAAAAGGGCCTAAAAATTGATCCAAAAGGGATCTCTAACTATACTAGGAAGTTCCCTAAACTAGAATTCTATTCAAGGTAGGAAATTACCTTAAATACAATTCTAGTCAACCTTGACTATAATATGGACAAAAATTACACTAATAAATAAATAAAAATCTGATCTTCTATAGTCTAAATTAAATAAAATAAATACTATAGTCTAAATAAAATTCAATCCCTCAATTAAATAAATTGGGGTAAAAAATCTGATCCACATGCACACACGATCACGTTGTGCACTTCTTCACTTTATCTTCATGTATTATTCTTCAAACCTTGATCTCCAATCTTTGATTGTTAACAAGGTAACAATCTTAGGGCTGCATTTAACTTCTTCTAATTCTTCAAACTCCTTGCGAATAATTGCTTGGAAACAACCTTGCAATTTCTTGGCTCGAAATCGTGTAATTGAACCTCTAAATGGCAGCTCCGGATTTAGTTCTTCAAGGCCTTGCATGGCTTCATCATTCCCCTCCTCTTGAAAAGAATTCGTCCTCGAATTCAAGTCTCCGGGATCAAAGACGAACAAGAACTGTTCATCGAACTCCTTTTGCACAAGCTGCATAAAACACATCTTCATGAACGTACACATCAACTTGATGTCAAATGGACGAAACTCTAGCTCCATAGTTTGCCTTGACATTGCATTCACGATCAAATCTGGTGGTACATCAACTTCCAATGGAATTTCTTTAACAACCTGTAAAATAAAGATATCATAAGAAAATGGTAGACAAAAAATGTTAGAACTCGATGGATCTGCCATGCTAGCTTGTTCGAGCTCTTCATGATCTTCAACCATTGCTCCATTGATGTGATTCTCCTTTTCAGAACAAGGCTGTATCTCCATCAATTTTTCAACCTCTTCAACTGCAGTAATGATCTCCATTTCTTCTTCTTCTTCACTCAAAGGTTGATCCGACTCTTCTAGATTAAGCTCTTCAACAACCTTCTCTTCTTCTTCAACATTCTAACAAGTAGCAACATCGATCAGTTCTTCAATAGATGCATCAACTGAAATTGTTACTTCAAAAGTAGAATCTTCTTTGATGGCAACAATCTCAAATGGTAACTCAATGTGGATCTCCTCTTGAATGTTGCTGGCTTCACTTGGCACATCCATAACCGGCTGAACTGGTGATGCAGGCCGTGTAGGTGGTACATAGGTATGTAGAAACTCCTCGAATGACTCAAGTTTGCTCCAACAAAACGGGGTTGTTTGGCGATGAGCTCTAGGTGACAACTCTACATTTGACTCTACTTGAACCACTTCATTTTGCCTCATCTCTAGACTCTCCAACCACTTCTCTATCTCAATGGCATATTGCACCATGTCTTCCAACTCGTCGAGGTGATACAATGCTACTCTTTCACGGATTGCCCTTCGTAGACCAGCTAGAAATCTATCCATGGTATCTTCTGGATATTCTTCTACATCAGCTCGTCTCATGGCTTCAATCATTTGGTTGTAGTAGTCATTTACACTTCGATCTCTTTGTCTAGGCTTGTATAGCTTTTTCTCCAACTCCCATTGGTAGTGGTCTGGAATGAAGCATTTCCGCATCAAATCTTTCAACTCACGCCATGTGTCGATAGGTGGAAGGTGATCTCTGTGGCACCGATTCTGCTGGAATCCCCACCATGTTGTTGCGTAGCCTTTAAACTTTGATGAAACTAGCTGCACTTTCTTTTTCTCAGGGAAGTCATAGCACTCAAAAAGTTTGTCTACTTTGCGTTCCCAATCCAAATAGATGTCGGGATAGTATAGACCTTCAAACTCAGGTATGATCATGTTGTTGTTGCGGTAGAGATGGCGAGAATTTGGTGTATAGGGTGTATGGGTATACGGAGTATGATTGGTGTATGGTGCATGGACCAGGTGGTACATGGGTGCATATGTGTATGGTCCGGATGGTGTATATGGGTGTGAACAGATGATATATGTGGACTAGGATGAATTTTCGATCCCCTTGATGATGGTGGATGAAAATTTGAAGGGAGGAAGTGTATATGGAAGGTTTGGAAGGATTTGGATGGAAGAAAGCTAGAAAAGGAAAGAATTAGATGTATTTTTGAAGTTCCCAAATAGAATAGGAATCCAAAAATAAATCCCAAAGGTAGAAGGAAAGAAATAGGAAAGAAAGATTAGGTAATTTGGAAAGTGTTACACAATTGTGACACAATCTAAATATCCTAATTGAACTAGACTCTAAAAGGAATGAACCAAAAATAATTTACAACTCAAAAGGAAACTACCAAAATAAAATAAAACTTGGAAGGAAAGTTCCAAAAATAAAATAAGACTCTTAAGGAAGTTACCAACTAAGGAATTGTCCTAGAAGGAAACTACCAAAATTAAAATAAACTCACAAGGTAAATACCAAATAAGATGTAATGCTAAAAGGAAATTACCAAAATAAAACAAGACTCAAATGGTAACACAATGAATATACCTCTTTTATTTTTTTTTAATTTTCGGATTTTTCTTTTCTTTTATCCGATTTTCTTTTTTTTTTTTGATTTCGACGGCTTTTCCTCTTTTTTTTTTGTCGATTTTCCTTTTTGTTTTTTTTATAGAATAGCTATCCTATTACAACTCGATAAAATAAAAATAAAAGACACGTAAGACGACACGTAGGATAAAAATGACACGTCGGATTGAACCATGACCAGCAGAGCTGACGTGGCTCTGTTGCCAAATTTATGATACGACCCAGGCAATCATCCTAGGATGAACAAAAGACGTAGCGGAAGACTTCTAGATACGAAACACATCAGCGAATGAAGGGCTTCAATCCGACTCGATAAATAACGGAAATTAGACAATCTAGACAACTAAAATACCTAGAAAAATGACACAAACTATATAACAGAAATCCAAAGGTTTATGGGCTGAAAAGGAACGTATATAGGGCTGGAATTATGGAGGTTTTCGTGTGTGATGGCTTGTGAAGAAGGCTTGGGTAGATAGGATATGATAGAGTACGATTGAACTTACGGTATGGATGAAACGGCGTAGAACACGATCACGAACTTGTGGAAGAGACTCGATCGATTGGTGGCTGGACGGATACGGACGTGGATGGCTTGATGGGAGTCATCGTTTGGTGTAGATGGATGATGATTTGTTGATGTGAATCACAACCCGATAGCCTCCTTGAATCTCGAACGTACCCAAGGATGAAATCTCCAAGTTGATTTTCGGATAGCGAATACCGGTTAATCCCTCAAGTGGATTAAGCAATACCCTTGATTAAGACTTAAAGTTGCTAGCTCCAAGAATATGAATTTTAAATCAAAACTCACAAAGATTTAAAAGGGGGTTGAGACAATATTGAAAGCAAAGCTTAATAATTCAAATAAAGTCTAAAGTAACAATGTGACATGGTTCCCCTATTTATAAGGCTAAGGGGGAACGAAATTATGCATAAAAAAGGGCCTAAAAATTGATCCAAAAGGGATCTCTAACTATACTAGGAAGTTCCCTAAACTAGAATTCTATTCAAGGTAGGAAATTACCTTAAATACAATTCTAGTCAACCTTGACTATAATATGGACAAAAATTACACTAATAAATAAATAAAAATCTGATCTTCTATAGTCTAAATTAAATAAAATAAATACTATAGTCTAAATAAAATTCAATCCCTCAATTAAATAAATTGGGGCCAAAAATCTGATCCACATGCACACACGGTCACGTCGACTTCTTCAACAGATGCACATGTGCACTTCTTCACTTTATCTTCATGTATTATTCTTCAAACCTTGATCTCCAATCTTTGATTGTTAACAAGGTAACACTCTTGGGGCTGCATTTAACTTCTTCTAATTCTTCAAACTCCTTGCGAATAATTACTTGGAAACAACCTTGCAATTTCTTGGCTCGAAACCGTGTAATTGAACCTCTAAATGGCAGCTCCGGATTTAGTTCTTCAAGGCCTTGCATGGCTTCATCACCTACACATTGCCAAAAATCATTTCCTTTCTTGAAAAGTGAGGTTAGGCCTCATTTTATCACAAACAAGATAATTAACAATTTCGGCATACCAAGGAGAGGAATTAAGATCAAGAACATGCTCATATGGAAATGAATCACAATCAACTCCTTTTTCATGCAATAAGTCAAAATTTTCATCAACGTGGAGATGAGATATATGGTCCGCTACCACATTTTCACACACCTTTCTATCCTTGATTTCAACATCAAATTCTTGCACAAGCAAAATCCACCTAATGAGTCTAGGTTTGACTTGGGGCTTGGTCAACAAATGCCTTAGAGCCGCATGATCACTATGCACAATCACTTTAGAACCTAAGATGTAGGATCTAAATTTATCTAATGAAAACACAACGGCAAGCAATTCTCTTTCGGTAGTGGTGTAATTTACTTGAGCACTATTCAATGTGAGGCTAGCATAATAAATTACACGAAAAATTTTATCAATAAGTTGACCCAAAACGGCACCCACGGCGGAATTTGATGCATCACACATAATCTCAAAAGGTAAAGACCAATCAGGGGGAACAACAATGGGTGCGGTGATCAATTTCTCCTTAAGAGTATTAAAAGCATGCAAGCATTTTTCATCAAACTCAAAAGGAACATCTTGAGCAAGCAAATGGCATAGAGGTTGGCTAAGTTTGGAGAAGTCTTTAATAAACCTATGGTAAAAACCGGCATGGCCTAGAAAGCTTCTAACACCTTTAACATTGACGGGTGGAGGTAATTTTTCAATTACGTCTACCTTAGCCTTATCTACACTCATTTCTTCTTTAGAAACCACATGCCCAAGGACTATGCCACTAGTAACCATGAAATCACTCTTCTCCCAACTAAGAGTAAGGCTACTCTCTATGCATCTTTTTAAAACAAGTTCTAATTTCTCTAAACAATCGGAAAATAAAGATCCAAAGACCGAAAAATCATCCATGAATACCTCAATGAAGTCTCCAATCATTTCGGAGAAGATAGAAAACATGCATCTTTGAAACGTGCCCGGTGCATTGCATAGTCCGAACGGCATTCTTCTACAAGCAAATGTGCCAAAAGGACATGTGAAGGCAGTTTTGGCTTGGTCATCGGGAGCAATTGCAACCTGAAAATAACCCGATAAACTGTTAAAGAAACAATAAAAACTATGACCGACATGTTTATCAAGTATTTGATCAATAAAAGGAAGGGGAAAATGGTCTTTTCGCGTAGCGGCATTAAGCTTTCGGTAGTCAATACACATTCTCCATCCGGTGGTGGTTCGAGTAGCCACATGCTCGCCTCTATCATTCTCCACCACCGTGATCCCTCCTTTCTTGGGCACCACATGGACCGGGCTCATCCATTCACTATCAGCTATAGGATAGATAATCCCCTCCGCAAGAAGCTTGAGAATCTCCTTTTAGACGACCTCCATCAACACGTGATTGAGCCGCCTTTGTCCTTCTCTAACCGGCTTGGCCCCTTCCTCAAGGATGATGTGATGCATGCACGTGGAGGGGCTAATGTCTTTGATGTCGGAAAGGTTCCATCCAATAGCTTGCTTGTTTCTCTTGAGTATAGCTACCAAGAGATCTTCTTCGTCTTTCTCAAGCCCGGAAAAGATGATCACGGGCTTCCTTTCTTCTTCATCGAGATAGACATACTTGAGGTGAGATGGAAGCTCCTTGAGCTTAAGCTCGGGAGTAGACTTCACTTCCTCTTCGGTTGAGGTAAGAACTTCTATCAAGCTTACTCCTTCTCCTAACAAAATCTCCATCTCTTCGGCATCCAATTCGTCTCCCCCACACTTGAGGTAAGCTTCTTCCATAGCAAGTTCCTCGGACAAGGCTTCACTCCTCCAATGGGAGCCTATTTCCTGCAAGAAAACCTCCTCGGCCAAGGCATCAATTGTATCAATGAAAGAACAATTTTTCTTAAATGAGGAGACGAGAATGGCTTTGTTTTCATGGACGGAAAAGGACACGGTTTCTCCTAACACCGACATTTTAAGAATTCCATTTTTAACATCAATCAAGGTGTTAGTCGTAGCCATGAAAGGTCTACCTAGGAGAAGTGTGTGCTCCTTACCCGTTTCTTTGACATCACCCATATCCAACATAATAAAATCAACCGGTATGATTAATCCACCCACCTTAACTAGAATGTCTTCAATTATTCCTCTAGGGTATCTCACGGACCTATCCACCAATTGTAGACACATTCTAGTGAGTTTTGATCACCTAACTCTAATTGCTTAAAAATAGAGTAAGGCATCAAGTTAATTCCGGCTCCTAGATCTAGCATACCACATGCTTCTTTACCATTTCCCAAGATAATTTTAAGAGTAAAACTATTTGGATTGCGGAGCTTGGGGGGTAGTTGATGTTGTAGGATTGCACTCGCCACCTCGGACACCACAATCTTCTCATCCTCCACAAACTTTCTCTTCCTGGAAGCTAGTTCTTTGAAGAACTTGACATAGGCCGGCACATTGCGAATCACATCAAGGAGTGGAAGGTTGATGTTCACCTTTGATAGGAGCTTGTAGAACTCAATCATACAATCTCAACAAAGGTTGATGTTGGCTTCATTGACGGAAGCTCTCTTCTCCCTAGCACTATTTTGTTGAGAAGTCGTGGCCATCGTCTCATAGATGTTTGAGACTTCTTCGGCGGTTCGGCCTCCAATGTCTCCTCCCAAAGCATTATCCACCATGTATTGAAAATTTTGAGAAAGTCCATCGTAGAAGAATTGGTTGAGCAACTTGGGTGCGAGGTGATGGTGCGGGCATTGTTGTTGGAGGCCTCGAAATCGATCCCAAGCTTCATAAAATGCTTCACCCGGAGATTCGGTAATGGTAACAATTTGAGCCCTCAAATCTTGGGTCTTTTGGTTGGAGTAGTACTTGGCCATGAACTTCTCGTAGACGGTATTCCAATTGGTCAATGAGTTGGCTGATAGCGATATGAACCACATCTTGGCTCGATCTTTCAAGGTGTAAGGGAAACACCTCATCTTCAATTGATCTTCGTTCAATCCTTGTAGAGGAAAGGTTTGAAAAACAGCATAGAACTCACGGATGAAGTTCAAAGCATCTTCGGCCGGCATCCTATAGAATGAGGGAAGTTGGCTAAAATGGATGTTCTTCAACTCATAGTTCCTTGCGGCTTCACCAAGAACTATGCAAGAAGTTGACGCCCCAATCACGGGACGAGCAAAGTCTCTCATATTCCTAGCCGCATTGGCATTGGCATTATCGGGGTGGTTGAGGGGGTTAGCATCCATCTCTTCTTCCCACTCGAAAACGTTGAATCTTCTGGGTCGATGAATGTTGTCGAATACAGGGGCTAGTCTCCGGTTGAGACTTCGTCTCCCTAGCATACACAACCACAAACAAAACGGAGATCACACGTAACTTCTGGAAAGAGATATGAAAGCTAACCAACAATACAAGAAAATGAACACAAAAGCAAAATTAAACAAAACAATCACAAAATCACAAACACTTCAACAAGGATAATTTCAAGATTTCAAAACATACAAAAGCAATTATAGCACCAAAAAGACAATAAATCTAAAGCCTTCCCCGGCAACGGCGCTAAAATTTGTTAGATCCAAATTTGTATTTATAATTTCGGTTTCGGCTCAACACAACAACTACTTGGGACCACACACGCGCAATTGGACGGGGTCAATTATAGACGTGATGAGCTAACCCGAGTCGATCTCACAAGGAAGGCTTAGTGTGAAGAATTGTCTTTTAGGCTAGGCATGCAACATGCTCAAACAATGAAAATAAATCCTAAACATTCTAAACATGATTTCGAAGGTGATTTAAACTAAAAATTGAAATATGCAAATAAACAAGATAATGCAAATGACAACAATAAAATCAAGATTGAGGAAAATAGAATGATAAAGGTATTAGGGCGTAGATTCTCTCAATGATTTATCTCTAAGCTTGGTTAAGGTTGGTAATGTTAATCTGACTCATCCAATAGACCCTCTCAAAAGGCTTAATATCAATTTATGTCACCGTCTATCAACTAAGCCCCTTTTAGCTATATCAAATGAGCAAGAAGAACATATTATTCTTAGGAACCAATTTCGGGATTTAGAGTCACCTTCCAGTTTCATCTAAATCCTAGCAATGCTCAAGTAGTGATCAATTACTCTAACATGATAAGCACAATTCCAACAACAACAACCAACAATATCAAGCATAGATCAAGAACCAAATCAATCCTCTACCCCCTAATAGAGGGATTAGCCACTAAACATGCTCAAAACAACACAAATATTATAGAAGATCGTCATCTCATAATCAAATGTAAATAACATAAAACTTCTACAATATTAGTTATCCTTCAAGAGTTGGGACAAACCCCCACAAATCATCCAAGAAATGGAAAGAAAATACCAAAAGTAAACCTTCTAACGATCTTAGCGTCCGCGGATACTCGAAGTTGATTTCTTCTCGTCTCCTCTTCTTCTTCCTTGGCTTGTTCCCCCTTTTTCTTCCCTTTCTCCTCTTTCCTAGAGTGGTGGTGATGATGGTGAAAATGGTGAAGAAAAATGGTAGAGATGATGGTGAGAGTGTGTAGAGAAAATGAAGATCTGGAGAAGATGAAGTGAGAGAGTGGTTGATGATGAATGGTCCATCAATGAAATCTCCAAAAATATCTATATGAGATATGGGAGAGGGAGAGAGACGAAAGAGAGAGAGAGAAAGTGGTGAGAAGTATGGGTTCAAAAGTTGAAGAGAGAGGAAAGGTGATGTGAGCTTTGATAGTAAGGGAGCATTAAATGCATGAGATTTGTGGAAGATTTCTTTGAAGGAAAAAGGGGCCAAAATCTAAAAAGAAATCTTAGGGGAAATGATACCTATCATTCCTACAATTAGTTGGCTCAAAAAGTCTTCATATAGGATTAAATTAATTCAGATGAGGAGAGAGAGAAGTGGAAAATGAGTGGGATTGCAAGTAAAAACATGATGAAAAACTGGATCGAAGAGGAAGGAGAGCACCCCGCGCGCCGGCAGGGTGCAGCGCCGGCGGGCGCCAATTGAGGGGCGGCGCGGTGGGGGGGCCTGCACCGGCGGGCACCTGAAGGCCGAGAGGCCTTAGGTGCCCTGCTGCACGGCAGCGGCGATGATTGGCCGCGGGGCGGTTTGGCCGGTCTGGGTCTTCCGCTCCGTGGTCTACTTCGATTGTGATCTAGTGCAATTCCTCCACACGCTTTCTTCATAATTTTTGAGCCTCCAATTAGCCAATCGAGCTCAATTTTTCGATTTCCACTTGCCACCTAATTGCCGTAAAATACCTGCTTTTATAATTAAAAGCTCAAGTTCTTGCACAACTTGGCAAAATACACCATTAGAGCAATAAATACAAATAAACACATAAAATCAACACATAACAACATAAAAATGAAAAAACTAAATTACTAAACATAACAAAATAATATAATAAAACAATACATTTAGACAATAAACAACATGGAATTCATCTATCCAAGGAAATGTGTCCCCAAACACAGTCTGAGATAGAAGAAATGAAGAAAGTACCATATGCTTCGGCTGTAGGAAGTTTAATGTATGTCATGCTATGCACTAGGCCTGATATATGCTATGCTGTTGGCATGGTAAGCAGATATCAGTCTAACCCTGGACAAGGTCACTGGACTGCGGTCAAAAACATTCTGAAATACCTTAAAAACATTCTGCTCTGATAGTCTAGTGCCATTGGGTTATACGGACTCAAATTTTCAATCCAACAAAGATCAGAGTAAATCTACCTCGGGCTATATGTTTATATTAGGAGGCGGGGCCATTGCATGGAGGAGTATAAAGCAGAAATGCATTGCTGATTCCACCATGAAAGCTGAATATGTAGCTGTCTCTGAGGCTGCAAAAGAGGTTGTTTGGCTCCGTAGTTTCCTGTTGGGTTTGAGCGTGGTTCCTGAGTTGCCTAAGACTATCACGATATACTGTGATAATTCTGGTGCAGTGGCAAACTCGAAGGAACCCAAAGCCCATAAAGCAAGTAAACACATCGAGAGAAAGTACCATCTTATATGAGAAATTATTAAGAGAGGAGATGTGGCGGTGGTCAAGATTGCATCGAAAGACAACCTGGCTGATCCATTCACGAAGAGCCTGCCGGCTAAGACCTTTGATGGTCATATAGAGAAAATGAGAGTGAGATGCAGACCTCATGGCGCAGTTTGAGTTTATAGCTTAGATTGGAGAGTTAGCCAGTTAGTTTTTATGCTTGAAAGACATGCTTCAAGTATAAGTGGAAGATTGTTAGTTTTGTATACTGGAAAGACATGTCTTTGTATACTTTTCTGATGATATGATGATATGGATATAATTATTTTATGCAATGTTCAATATACTTACATTGTAGATGATATGGTATGGGGAGACACGCGGTAAGATCATATCATTAGAACCTTGTATTGTATTAAAGAGCTCACGGCTTAAATGGTCCTGAACACACCATCGCTAAACCGTAGAATAATCTGATAAGTTAGTTTATCATGACTAACTGATTATTCTAGTACATTTGTTAGTGTATTGAGGAGGATCACGATTGGATACTATTCTTTACTCTGACCTTGATAGTGAGAGAATAAAGATCCACAGAGTTTGAGTTCTGAACTCATGTTTGTTGGCGAGTATATGTGTACATTACTTATTGCTTTAACTTATCAATGGGTGAGATCCTTTCATGGATCAATAAACTCAATATCTTGGGTAATGGTAGTGTATACATGTTGTATTGTGCAACATGCATGAGCACCGTGTCCTGGTGTGCCAGGTTGATGATGTTCTCTTGAGGAAACACAAGTTCATGTTGAAACCCTATTGGTGGAACTTATTTCGTACATGATATAGTTTGTGTGGTACTACTTAAGGTTCTAGATGTTAATTAATTATAGCTGTCAGAGGCTGACATAATTAATTAACGAACATTATATCTTAAACACGGGGGATGGCTGAACTAAAGGAGAAAACATATTCGCAAATATGTATTAAATTGGTAGGTCAGTATTACTTCTTTAGTGGAATAAAAGTAATACATAATTTATTTAATTATATCCTAGGTTTATTGGATATTGGAAATTAAATAAATTAGTGGGCCAATTTAATATTCTTCTAGATCCCTGTTGTAGCCCAAATAGACTGTTAGTGGACTGGATATGGAACTTGAGAAAGAGGCCCAAACCCAGTAGGGTTGGGTAGTGGATTTTCGGCCACCTCCCTATTTAAACATAGGGAGGGTTCGAAAATCACACACACATACATTCAACCCCTCTTTGTCTCTCAAGATATCCACAGATTTCACAACTCTATCAGTAGTATACAACCCACTCTGTATCTGATACTCAGTCCAGGAATACAACAGAAGATCTCGGAGTAGAATACAGTGGTGTGGACTGCCGATCCAGTGGAGAGAAAGGGGCGCCGGTTTCATCTTCATTCAACAGCAAGATTAGATCTGTAATCTTGTCCTCAGGCCGTCTACCGATTTGCAAGTAATTCGTTTCTATGTGTTATCTTTATTAGATTCGTTTTGCTCTGCATGTTCATTGTGCTAGATGTGTGATAAACATATATGAAACATAAAAATATGATTTGCATGAACATGGATTAATGAACATCCAAATGATCCTGCGGTGGTTTAATTCGAAAAAATCCCAACATACATCATATATGCGATGATATTAAATAAATATGGGATATATTGATTGTACTTTCAAAGATAATGTAGACGATGAATTTACTATTAAAAGTTCTTTTTCCTGTTCCTCTCTTAGAGAGATGGGTTGGTGAATTATTTGAAACAATAACCTTAAACAAAAATAGTTGTTTTAAACTTAAATTATACGTCTCACCATTATGTAAATAAAACGGTTAACCATTTTTCCATTTTAATTTTTAGTTAATAAATGTTTATTAAAGTTGATTGTTTCATATTTGAGAAAATTAAAAATGAACGGATAACCAGTTACGAATGTTATAACTCAATGCAAGAAAGATAAATATTTAACGTGTTTCACTACTACTGTGCTAGATACATCTATGGATCAAAAAAAGACGATGTTTTTATTTTGTTCAGAATAAGAGTAATGTTTAAACATTATATTTGTTCTCATTGTAAAATTTGTGTCCAAAATGTATATATGCAAGTTGATTAACTTATGACCAACATAAGGTAGTTAATTAGTTGGATAAAACAGTTTTAGGAAGAATATATCACAACAAGAAAAAACTCATACACCACACTTGTTTAACCACGATTTTGGCAAGAAACCGTGGTAATTTAGCTAATAACCACGGTTTTAATGAAAACCGTGGTATATGAGCGCATTTTTCCCAAAAAACACTCATACACCACACTTATTTTTATTCTCTAATGGTGGTGTATGTATATATTTTTATTGACTACGGTTATTTAATTGGGTGGTGTTTGTATGTTCTAGTAAAATTAAATGTAAGAAAGAAAGAAAAAGATTTAAGGGAGAATTTAAAATATTAAATCTCTAAAATTTATCAACACCCGTTGTTCTCTCCTCTCTCTCACTTCAACCAATTTGAAATTTCCCTTCACCCTAAAGTCATCGTTGTTGTCGCCGTCACCGTCTTCAACTAGAGTATCTGTGGCTGTCATCGTTTCCGTCTAGAGTCTCTGTCGCCTTCATTGTTGTCATTGTCGTCTAAAGTCATCCTCAGAAAGACGAATATCCATTTGGTCATCATTGCCGTTGCCATAGCAGTATTCAGAAATAAAAACACAAAATGTGTATCGTACAAATAAGTAAATTGGATTAATGTTTGTTCATTTGTCTTTATCATTTTTCACTAATGTTTGGCAGCAGCTTTTATTTTTATACTTTCAATAATTTCCCAAATTGACAGCGTTTCACTAGGATTTTGTTATTTGTTAGTTTTGTAAACAAATAGGATGTATGTGGATTAGATCATTTGTGTCAATCTGTGTTATATTTCTCGTGTCACAATTAATTTTTTTTCTGAATTTTTTTGTAATATACTCTAATTGGAAAATAATGAACCCTAAATAAAAATTTAATATTAAATTAAATCATAACAGATTAAAATGAAAAAATGAAAAAAAAGTTTAGCACAAAGATTAATGTAATAGAGGCTATGACGCGCGGTCGTTTCGCGGTCAGAATAATTCTCAAGAAAGAGTTATCCTTATGCCCACTGCAAGGCGTAGCAAGCTAACGTGAGTAAGGGTCGATCCCACGAGGAGCTGCGAATTCTATCTTCCAATGTCACTTTTCCAAAAGAGTTGAGGTTTGTTGTGATATCCGAATACTTGTATTTAAAGACTGTAAACTAAAATAACAAAACAAAACAAAACAAGATAGGAAAATATTAGTAGTAATGTATTCCAGATTAGAACTCAGATTTCGAACTTAACAAACATTGGACCGATCATGGGCACGCTGATTACTTATGTGAATCTAATTATCTGGTTATAGGCAACGGATCTCTCACACTTACCCAATCTATCCTTTCAGTTTAGCTTAGAGGTGATCTCTCGTCCCCTAAACCCTAACTTGTTACCCAACCCCGATCTATCATATGATTGTAAGCAACAAAGCAGCATTATGATCTAGACAGACCCAGATTTACCCAGACAAAGATCTCTCTTATGCCCTCAGTACCCGTGATGTATCACATCCCTTTATGACCAACAAATAGCTACGATTCATTGACCATTTATAGAGGTAGTGAACACAATTATAATTAAAGAGTGATCAGCCACAATTAACTAGCTTAACCCACTGTATAATGCAACAAAGAAAACGATTACACGACGGAACTAAATACACACAGTTTATGCCCATAAGCCTCACGGTTCTTACATGTTCATTAAGTTCTTATCTTTATTCAATCCGGAATAACAAGTCTAGCCGCTCACGCTAGACTTAGAACAATAATAATAAATAAAAGAAATAAAAGATAACATAAATTAAACGAAAAACTTACTTATATTAAATTGTAAAAAGAATCCAACACCAACGCTGGATTTAAGAACATAAACTGGAAATCCTAAGTGTCTGCGGGCATAAGGCCCGAGACCTATTGCAGCAAAGTAAAATAAACTAAAATAAAATATAAGTGTTTTATGCGTAAAAGAGGTGTTTATTTTTTACCATGAAATCTACTTATATAGTAGTACAAAGACACAGGGTAAACTCCCCGACAGGCCGGGATCTTCAGCCCAATTCGCAGCCGCCATGCCCAAAGCTTTCCATATCTGGCAGATTCGTTCCTTATTTAGAAGATCCTGAATCGCAGATTCTGTACTCATCGTGCCCTAGCAGCGCCGACATGTAACTTTCCTTGTAGAGCCGATAACCTTCTGGAAGCATCAACTTGCCTTCCGCGGCTCCTCTTTCCTTCGGCGGCTAGGGTGCATTGCTCCTGCTGTAGCTGTCATTTATTTTCCTTGTGCCAAGTCTCCTGTCCTTCTCCTCTCAATCACTTTGGGGTTGTTGTGGGCACGATCACGAACTTCTCCTTCAACTTCTGCTGGAATGGTGGGCGATTTCTGCCAGGCTGGAGAGAGAGCTTTCCGCTGAGAAGTTGTTGCCCATCTTGGTATCATTGGCATCGTAATACCCTCCAGAAGTGATTCTCCTCTCTGCTGCCTACCCTTGTGCCCATTCTGGCTCTTTCCGACTCAAAAAAAACAAAAAATAAAGGACATAGAACGAGAAAAAGACACAAAAACACGAGAGAATTTGGACTTATGAGGCTGCCACAGAGGATCTGAAATCAAATGTATCCTTTTATAAAAAAAAGATATTCCAAGGTGAAGAGGCACCACCTCCTCCTTCCAAATTCTAAAAAAAAAGGATGTATGATTTCAAAATTTATATAATATTTTTAAAAACACCAAGTCTTTTGTACATCACACAAGGCCCAATAAGGCCCATACATCCATCAGACGAGTCGGGGTTCACACGGTCCATCAGACGGGTTGGGATCAACATGGGTCAACCCGTGTTGACCAACGTTGACTCGTAAAAAAGCATTCTGACAAAAATTAGTATTAATCCTAACACTAAAAAGTATCACTCATATACGAGTTTATTTAGTTCAAATTGTGATTTTTTCCATTCCAACTAATGTTTAGAGTTTAGGAATTTAGGGTGTTTTTTCGGGTTCATGGTTTTTTTAGGTTTTTTTTTAGTATTTTTAGAATTTTATAGATTCTTTAATGATTTATTTTGTGTTTTTTAGGGTTCATATTTTTTTAAGTTTATTAATCTTAGTTGGGGATTATATGCATTTAAAAAAAAAGATTCAGTTTAATTTTAGGGTTCACTAATTCCATTTTAGGCTATATATTTATTTTCAAATTTAGGTTTTTAAATTTCAATTATAATTTACATTTGTTTTGAAAAAATTAATTATCGAGCACAATGCATGAGCTCGCGCCTTAGCATTGGGCGAGTGCATTGTGCGAGTCGTAAGATTTCAAAAAAATTAAATTCATTCACTTTAATTTTAGTTTCATTAATTTCATTTTAGGGTATATATTTATATTTATTTCAAATAAATTAATTCAATTCATTTTAATTTTAGGGTTCACTAATTATATTTTAGGGTATATAATTTTGGAAAAAAATAAAAAAAATAAAAAAATAAAATAATTAGGCACATATACCCCACGCGTGCACGCCCACGATATGGGCCCTTTCTTTTATAGTTAATTATTAATGGGCCTGGGCCAGTTTGATGGACTCAGGCCAATACACCGCATATATAGAAGACATTAAAGAAATTGCGGGCTTTGAAATTGAATATTATTGTCAAGACCCCACATTAATATCTGATTAATGCGATGTGTGACTGACATGACTCGATCCCAAGGAAGGGTAGATCAAGGTTCGAACCAGATAATAATTTAAATAAAGGAATAGCTGCTAACTTCAGGATCGAAAGATTTGGTCTAGGAACTCGAATTGTGAACTGACTTTCATTTCTCAAAATATAATTGAATAAATATATTCCTCAGAATAAAAAAAAGCATCTGCGAGTTCAAGACATACTGAAGACTTGACTCGGTTACACTTAATTAGCGGAAGCAATATAACATAATAAAATACAGGAATTTTCTGAGTCCTGTACAAAACAACTTTCTTTCTCAGCACATCACCATGCACCATCAGCACTCAACCTGCACATTTAAAAATAAAAACGCAGGGCTGAGTACAAATATACTCAGTGAACACATTGCCAAAAATATCATAATATATATATATCTGATATTATGAACATTTACTAAAACTAGTTTTGTCATGCATCTGAGTAAACACACAGGGGTTTTATCTTAAAAGGCCCTATGTTTTACTAAATCACTTTCTGTCTTTACACGCATGTTTTTATATTGTATGATCTTCCATATCCGAACTGAAATACCAGGGAAGTTGATCACCTTCCACGCACGCTTATCATTATCGATGTATAGTCAGGAAAGCTCTCGCAGCCCTATCCTTCTTCCCAATAACACCGACTTCCGTGTACACTAACCTCAATCACCCTATGGCTAGCCCGAGATCCGATCGATTTAAAAGCTAGAAAGCTCCTTGCGAGCTAACTAAATACAGATAGGATATCATACTAAAATGGAACATTTTATGCATGAAAACTTATTTTATTTTGCATCAGAAATAAATAAACTGCTGATGAGTAAAACTCAAATATTTCTTTGGACTAAGAGTCTATTGTAAAAGAAAAGTCCACCTTTCACCAATGTCTCAAAACTGAACTGCTGCAAAATGTTCCTCATTGCCCTTTATCTCGCACTGGACGGCTTGCCTTCATAGACATAAACATGAAACTGAGTATGTTGAACTAAAGAACACTGTTTGGACTCAACATGAAATTGAAGGCCTATTAGGGTCTAGTATCCGTTCTAAATTTTTCTTAGCTTAAGGGTTAATCTGGACCCCAGCTCTTAAACATCTTAAGACATACATCACCATTATTTAAGGTATCAAAAATACCTTAACATCCATCATAACCCGATTCTAGAAACAAGGTCAACATTAAGCTCATAGACTAATCAACGTTCTACACAACATCCATCTTTGTAGAATTTTTTGCTTTGACTCACTAAGGTGCAGGGAACGTACCATATACCGTTGGAAAGCCACAGAAGTGTAGAATTTTATAAAATTTACAGTAATTCCAAGTGATAACTAACGAAAAAGTTATAACCAATTAAGATGTCGGGTATTACAATTATAAAAGCATTTATAAACCGTAGACGTAGAGTAAGTGTACTAATATTTAAACTGTCGACCAACCCCAACAAGAGAAGGAAAATAGGAGTAGAGTTTCTTGAATGTGCCCCTAGAAATTCCATGAAATTAAGGGGTTAATTAGTGTTCGACAAAATATTGACTACCCGTAAGTGCACGGTGTAGCTGTGTACAATGATGAGTAAGGTTAGTATTCACGGACTGTATCTAGATTCAGAGTGGGCTGAAATCTACTAGATAGAGTTGTGAAATCTGTGGATAACTTTGAGAGACAAAGAGGGGCTGATTTCTTATGATTATTATCTTCTAAATTTCGTCCCCCCCCCCCCCCTCCCCTTATATATAGGGAGAGGCGAAATTTCATGTTCCAGCCCTATTGGGCTGGGCCTCTATCTCAAGTTCTATATCCAGTCCACTTTCAGTCATATTGGGCTACAACAGGGATCCAGAAGAATATTAAATTGACCCACTAATTTATTTAATATCCAATATCCAATAAACTTAGGATATAATTAAATAAATTAAGTTTTACTTTTATTCCACTAAAGAAGTAAAACTGACCTACCAATTTAATACATATTTACGAATATGCTTTCTCTTTTAGTCCAGCCATTCCCCGTGTTTAAGATATAATGTTCATTAATTAATTATGTCAGCCTCTGACAGCTATAATTAATTAACATCTAAAACCTTGAGTAGTACCACACAAGCCTTATTCATGTACGGAATAAATTCCACCTGCAGGGTTTCAACATGAACTTGTGTTTCCTCAAGAGAACATCATCAAACTGGCGCACCAGGACACGGTGCTCATGCATACTGCTCGAGACATCATGCATATATTGTTATTACCCAAGATATCGAATTCAATCTATGAAAAGATCTCACCCATTGATAAATCAAAGTAACAAACAATGGACACATATGCTCGCCAATATCACATGAGTTCAGAACCCGAACTATGTGGATCTTTATTCTCTCAGTAACTAGGTCAGAGACAGAGAATAGTATCCTATCGTGATCCTCCTCAATACACTAATGAGTGTACTAGAATAATCAGTTAGTTAAGATAAACTAACTTATCAGATTATTCTACGGTGTATCGATGGTGTGTTCAGGACCATCTAAGCCGTGAGCTATTTAATACATTACAAGGTTCTAATGATATGATCTTACCGTGTGACTCCCCACACCATATCATCTACAATGTAAGTATATGGAACATTGCATAAAACAATTATAGAACATAATCTAAATGCAAACAGTGACTGCAATAACTTTCATTTCATATCATCATATCATCAGAAAAGTATACAAAGACAAGTCTTCCAGTATACAAAACTAACAATCTCCCACTTATACTTGAAGCATGTCTTTCAAGCATAATAACTAATTGGCTAACTCTCCAATCAAAACTATCAACTCAAACTGCGCCCTTAGGTCTGCATCTCACTCCCATTTTCTCCACGTGACCATCAAAGGTCTTAGCCGCTAGGCTCTTCATGAATGGATCAGCCGGGTTGTCCTCTGATGCAATCTTGACCACCGCCACGTCTCCTCTCTTAACGATTTCTCGTATAAGATGGTACTTTCTTTCTATATGTTTACTTGCCTTGTGGGCTCTGGGTTCCTTCGAATTTGCCACTGCACCAGAGTTATCACAGTATATCGTGATAGTCTTAGGCAAATCAGAAACCACGCCCAAGCCCACTAGGAACCCGCGGAGCCAGACAACCTCTTTTGCAGCCTCAGAGGCAGCTACATACTCAGCTTCCATGGTGGAATCCGCAATGCATTTCTGCTTAATGCTCCTCTATGCGATGGCTCCACCTCCTAATGTAAACACATAGCCCGAGGTAGACTTACTCTGATCTTTATCGGATTGAAAATCTGAGTCCGTGTAACCCAAAGGTACTAGACTATCAGAGCGGAAAACTAACATGTAATCTCGAGTCCGTTTAAGGTACTTGAAAATGTTTTTGACCGCAGTCCAGTGACCTTGTCCAGGGTGAGACTGATATCTGCTTACCATGCCAACGACATAGCATATATCAGGCCTAGTGCATAGCGTAGCATACATCAAACTTCCCACAGCCGAAGCATATGGTACTTTCTTCATTTCCTCTATCTCAGACTGTGTTTGTGGACACATTTTCTTGGATAGATAAATTCCATGCTTGTAAGGTATAAAACCTTTCTTGGAATCTTGCATGCCAAACCTAGCTAGCACTGTATCGATATAAGTCGCCTGGGACAGACATAACATCCTTTTCTGGTGATCTTGAATAATCTTGATGCCAAGGACATGTCCGGCTTCACCTAGATCCTTCATATCGAACTGCTCGAACAACCACACCCTAATGTTTGACAACGCCTTCTTACTGTTTCCAATAAGCAAGATGTCATTAACATAAAGTACGATGAATGCCACCACGTTTCCATCACATTTCTTGTACACACAGCTCTCATCCAGACTTTGCACGAATCCATATGACTGGATAACCTCGTCAAATCGGAGGTTCCAAGACCTCGATGCCTGCTTAAGTCCATAAATGGATCTCTTAAGCTTATACACCAAGTGCTCTTGGCCCTTAGCAATTAATCCCTCTGGTTGCTTCATGTGAATGTTTTCCTCAAGACTTCCGTTTAGAAAAGCTGTCTTGACATCCATCTGCCAGATCTCATAATCCATATGAGTGGCAATAGATAAGAGAATCCGGATTGACTTACGCATGGCTACCGGCGAAAAGGTTTCCTCATAATCGATCCCTTCTTTCTGAGTATACCCTTTTACCACCAATCTTGCCTTGAAGGTTTCAACCTTCCCGTCAGATCCTCTCTTGCGCTTGTAGACCCACTTACAGCCAATGGGTTTTACCCCATCTAGTGGTTCTACAAGTTCCCAGACTTGATTGCGATCCATAGATCCAATCTCAGACTCCATTGCAGTTTTCCAAGAATCCGCATCTTTATCTCGAATTGCCTCGTCATAGGTCCTGGGATCCAATTCATTGAGACCCTCTGGGAAATCTAAAGCCTCTCCCAGACCAATGAATCTATCAGGTTGGCGTACAACCCTCCCACTGCGACGAGGCAGTTCCTGTACTTCTGTGACACGTTGTGCAGTGTTTGGTGGTTCCTCTTCTTGTACAACCGGTGTAGGATTCGATCCTCCCCTTAACTCCTCAAGGATGATTTGACTCCTTGGTTTGTGGTTTATGACATAGTCTTCCTCTAAGAATCGAGCATTGATGCTAACAATGATCTTCTGATCCTTAGGACTATAAAATAAACCACCTTTCGTTCCTCTCGGATATCCAACGAACAGCCTTACATCAGTACGAGCTGCCAGCTTATCAGCTTCCTTGCCCAACACGTGTGCTGGGCTACCCCAAATTCGAATATGGCTCAAACTGGGCTTTCGTCCAGTCCATAGTTCTGTGGGTGTAGCAGGAACTGATTTCGATGGAACCAAGTTAAGAATATAGGCTGCCATTTCTAGGGCATATCCCCAGAACAAAATGGGCAACTCAGAATATCTCATCATCGATCTAACCATCTCTAACAATGTACGATTCCTTCTTTCCGCCACGCCATTCTGCTGTGGCGTTCCAGGCGCAGTCAACTGGGATGTAATTCCACTCTCTGCCATGTAATCCCTAAATTCACTTGAGAGGTACTCGCCACCATGATCAGAACATAGTGACTTAATACTTCTGCCTGTTCGTTTCTCCGCTTCCGCCTTAAACTCTTTGAATTTCTCAAAGCATTCAGACTTGCGACGTAACAGGTAGATATAACCGTATCTAGAGTAATCATCAATGAGAGTGATGAATAACTCGAACCCTCCTCGAGCTTGAACTGACATAGGGCCGCACAGGTCAGAGTGAATCAAATCTAATAGCCCTTCGGATCTATTTCCTTTTGACTAGAAAGGACGCTTGGTCATTTTACCTTCCAAACAGGATTCACACAAAGGAAATGATTCCAGTACCAAATAAGACAGTGGTCCATCGTTTACAAGCCTTTGTATCCTCTTAAGGTTATATGACCTAGCCTTAGATGCCAAAGATAGGTTTGATTCAATTCCGAAGGTTCTTTTCTCTTGTTAGGGTTTATGATTGATGTGTTCAACAGTTGTCTTTGCGTAGTGTTTTCAATTAGTTTAAGAAAGTATAAGTGTCCATCCAATGTGCCATAACAGATAAAATGTTTACCACTAAAGATAACTACTTTGTTATCCAAAGAAACAGAATATCCATCCATAATCAATTTAGAAACTAAAATCAAGTTTCGCCTAAAACTAGGCACATAAAGACAATCTTTCAAAACCAAAGTTCTATCACTACTGAAAGGTAAAACAACGTCTCCCACTACAATAGCCGCCACTCTCGTAGCATTGCCCATGTAGACGGTGATCTCGTCCTCACTCAGCTGTCTTTTTACCAGGAACCCCTGTAAAGACATGCAAACATGATCAGTAGCTCCAGTATCTACTACCCATGACTGTGTAGAACAAGTTGCTAAACATGTTTCCACTACCAGAGTGTGAGATGTACCTCTCTTCTTCTTCTTGTTAGGACACGCCGCCTCCAGTGACCTGGTTGGCCGCACTTGAAGCACTTAGTCTTCGACTTGAACTCCTCAGGAGGAATCTTTGCCTTTGGCTTTTTTGCCTTAGGCGCCTCATCTGCAGCCTTCTTAGGTGCGTTTCTCTTCTTCTTTTTTCCACCAGAAGAAGACGCTCCTTTTTCAGCTATGTGGGCCCGAGGATCGCTCTTGTGGAGCGATTCAGCCGCCTGAAGATCTATGAGCAGTTCAGTCAGGCTGACATCCCCTTTAATCATGTTAAAATTCAGCCTGAACTGCTCAAACTTCGAGGACAAGCTATGAAGAACAATGTCGATTTGAGAATCGCCATCTAGCTCTCCACCCAAGGTCTCGATCTCAGATAAATACCCCATCATCATGAGAACGTGATCCCTAACAGGTGTGGAGTCAGAGATTCTCGCATCCATTAGCTTCTTCATTGCCAAATGGCGTGCCGAGCGGTTCTGATGACCGAATAGCTGCCTAAGGTTGTACATGATATCATAAACGGTTTTCATAGGCTCGTGCTGATGTTACAACACACTTAACATAGATGCCAAGATGTAACAGCGCGATATCTCATTAGATCTAACCCACTTATCATATGCAACCTTTTGGGTTTCGTCAGAACTCTCATCTGGCTTCTGAGGACAAACCTCTTCAAGTACAAACTTGTGTCCCTCAGCAACATGAACTAAGTTAAGGTTACAAAGCCAGTCATTGTAGTTTTCACCGACAAGTTTGTTTTCTTTGAGGATTGAGGACAGATTGGAGAGTGCCATAGATGATATGAAATAACTGAAATTAAAACATGCAGTACAGTCACAAAACACGTTTAGGATAAACAGTATATAATCGAAAACCTCATAAAAATTATATACTTTTCCATCGACACTTTAAAAATGTCTTTCATAAGCCACGATAGTGTGGACGTTTATAAAATCCATTCTTAAATATGTTAAACCTTTAATTTGCCTCCAGTTGAGTTTCCTTACAACAAGCAAATTAATAGCCGGATAATAAACACGGTCATGTAATCGTCTAACTGATAAGCCATGATCGTGTGGACATTTATCAATAAATTACATCTAAGTGTGCACACCATTATCTTCGCACCAAGATCACTACTCGAATTTAACCGCTCCAGATGGAGGAGTCAGTTAGTTCTAATAGTGTTCTACAGCTATCCGTTTAGGAGATTTAATTTCTAGAGAAATCTATGATATGACACATCCAATATGGAGGAAGACCGATGTCAACAGGCATGCTTATATCTCATTGTATGCTTCAACATAATAAGCAACACTAATATTCCAACTATCATGGCTTATATCTCATGTTGATTGATGAGATAAAACTGGAAAGTCAGCTCCGAAAACAGGGCTGGAACCGCCGCCCCCTTCACCGCGCCTCATCGAAAATCCTAGCTCCATTTAGGGTTTTCGGGACGTGAACCGGTGAACCTTCCTTTTGGTGCTGAACCACTTTCCTTCTTTTGAGTTGATCTCCGATCTTTATTCAATACAGACTATCTATTCCAAAAGGACAAATCTAATATTGCTAGAATAAAAATTACAACTCAAAACTCGGTCTAACAGCTTTATATCTATTACATTAAAACAACGTAAAATAAAACCTAGACCTAATCCATGGATTTTCTCATGGATTAAAATCACGTAGCCAAACCGGCATACGACCAACATTCATTCAACATAAACATACATCACATAAAATAAAGGAGCCATGATAGTTGGTAAACCTGCAAACAAACACAGTCTACAAAACCAACAATCATGTATTATATGATCCACATAAAATAACATATGATGTCTATGCATGAATATTAAGTAATAATCGAATTTAACAATTAATTAAATTAATTAATTCGATATTATCCACAAGATAAAAATTGGAAATTAAAATAATTATCCACCAATTTAAATCTTGTTATTTTTGAAAATATCACCTAAATAAATCTAGAAATTATTTATAATTATCCACCAAATTTATTTAATATTTTCAAACCACCCTAATTAAATAATAATTGGATATCTTGATATAAATCAAGAATCTAATCCAAATATTACCCATAAGAATCTAAATCTTTAAGGTTAAGGTTTGAAGATTTGATCCACTTCAAAATCTTCCAAAACCTATCCAAAATTAAATTCTTATCACAATTGGATTTTGATAATTATTCATATATATCCAAAATCACCTTATCCTATTTTTTAATCAAGATTTTTGAAAATTATCAAAATAATAAATCTGGAAATTTGATCCACTTCAAATTCTTTCAAATTTAAAATTCTATTTTCAAATCTATCTAGATTAAAATTAGGTAAATTAGGATATACATCAAATAATATCAAATCTCAATCCAATACCCTAACTTTCGAACCACTTTAATAATTAAATCTGGAAATTTGATTTTTATCAAAATCTTCTCCAATTTAATATATTAAAATCAAAAATTACCACCATTTATCACATTTGGAAATTTTGACATTAATAAAAAAAAACTATTCCAAATAAATAGTGTAGGTTTCGAAAATTACAAGAATTAAAAATCTGGAAATTTTGATCCACTTCAAAAATTACCAAATTTAAAAATTCTAATTTCAAACCTATCTTGATTACAATTAGATAACTTTGAGATAAACATCAAAAGTACCAAATCTAATTCCAAACATCATGATTTTCGAACCACACCTAGAATTAAATCTGGAAATTTGATTTTTATCAAAATCTTCTCCAATTTAATATATTAAAATCGAAAATTACCACCATTTATCACATTTGGAAATTTTGACATTAATAAAAAAAAACTATTCCAAATAAATAGTGTAGGTTTCGAAAATTACAAGAATTAAAAATCTGGAAATTTTGATCCACTTCAAAAATTACCAAATTTAAAAATTCTAATTTCAAACCTATCTTGATTACAATTAGATAACTTTGAGATAAACATCAAAAGTACTAAATCTAATTCCAAACATCATGATTTTCGAACCACACCTAGAATTAAATCTGGAAATTTGATTTTCATCAAAAACCATCCAAGATTAAATTCAAAAGTGCCGAAAATCATAGACTAAAATTAGGGAATTTTAACACATCAAATTCTTAAAATTTGAACTCCAAATTTTCGACCGCTACCTAGATTAAATCTGGAAATTTGATAATCATCAAATATCAATCCAAATAAAAATCTAATGATGGCTGAAAATTTCATATACATCAAAACTAGAATTTTCGAATGTCATAAAAAATTCATCCAAGTTTTGAATGCCATAAAAATCGAAACACATGACAATTAAATTTGAAAATTTAAACACCATAAATTTATCATCAAATTTAATATGTAGTTCGAAATTTATGCCCGGATTAATCCTAGAACAGTGCCAAAACCCTCTCTGATACCAGTTGTTGGGGTTTTTTCAAATTAAACCACCGCAGGATCATTTGGTTGTTCATTAATCCGTGTTCATGCAAATCATAATTTTATGTAACATGCATGTTTATCACAGTCTAACAGAAAAGCATGTAAAGAAGATTCGAATCTAATAAAGCGAAAGACATAGAAAACGAATCTACTTACAAATCGATAGACGGTCTGTGGACAAGATTAAAGGTCTAATCTTGTTGTTGAATGAATATAGGAATTGGCGCCACCTATGCTCAAAAATTCGACCACCACAAATTCTACTCCAAGATCTTCTGTTGTATTTCCGGACTCTATCTAGATTCAGAGTGGGCTGAAATCTACTAAATAGAGTTGTGAAATCTGTGGATAACTTTGAGAGACAAAGAGGGGCTGATTTCTTATGATTATTATCTTCTAAATTTCGTGCCCCCCCTCCCCTTATATATAGGGAGGGGCGAAATTTCATGTTCCAGCCCTATTAGGCTGGGCCTCTATCTCAAGTTCTATATCCAGTCCACTTTCAGTCATATTGGGCTACAACAGGGATCCAGAAGAATATTAAATTGGTCCACTAATTTATTTAATATCCAATATCCAATAAACTTAGGATATAATTAAATAAATTAAGTTTTACTTTTATTCCACTAAAGAAGTAAAACTGACCTACCAATTTAATACATATTTACGAATATGCTTTCTCCTTTAGTCCAGCCATTCCCCGTGTTTAAGATATAATGTTCATTAATTAATTATGTCAGCCTCTGACAGCTATAATTAATTAACATCTAAAACCTTGAGTAGTACCACACAAGCTTTATTCACGTATGGAATAAATTCCACCTGCAGGGTTTCAACATGAACTTGTGTTTCCTCAAGAGAACATCATCAACCTGGCGCACCAGGACACGGTGCTCATGCATACTGCTCGAGACATCATGCATACTTTGTTATTACCCAAGATATCGAATTCGATCTACGAAAAGATCTCACCCATTGATAAATCAAAGTAACAAACAATGGACACATATGCTCACCAATATCACATGAGTTCAGAACCCGAACTCTGTGGATCTTTATTCTCTCAGTAACTGGGTCAGAGACAAAGAATGGTATCCTATCGTGATCCTCCTCAATACACTAACGAGTGTACTAGAATAATCAATTAGTCAAGATAAACTAACTTATCAGATTATTCTACGGCGTACCGATGGTGTGTTCAGGACCATCTAAGCCGTGAGCTATTTAATATATTACAAGGTTCTAATGATATGATCTTACCGTGTGACTCCCCACACCATATCATCTACAATGTAAGTATATGGAACATTGCATAAAACAATTATAGAACATAATCTAAATGCAAACTGTGACTGTAATAACTTTCATTTCATATCATCATATCATCAGAAAAGTATACAAAGACAAGTCTTCCAGTATACAAAACTAACAAATTAGTGTTCGACAAAATATTGACTACCCGTAAGTGCACGGTGTGGCTGTGTACAATGATGAGTAAGGTTAGTATTCCACAGAGACTAATGATTAATTTATGCGTGAGTATTGCAACGTCAACTTCCTAACACTATTTAGGCAACACATCAAAAGATTTGGATTTAATTAACTAATTAAACAAAAAATTAAATAAAGTAAAAAAAAAGATGAATGGATGGGA
Organism: Perilla frutescens; assembly: GCA_026008535.1. NCBI lineage: Eukaryota > Viridiplantae > Streptophyta > Magnoliopsida > Lamiales > Lamiaceae > Perilla > Perilla frutescens. Next base: position 24,637,223 of record BRKX01000005.1, read on the forward strand.
CTCGGGTCTAAATTCGTTGATTTCGTTGATTTATCCATACAATGTCAATTCAATTATATAATTTATCCACGATTCGACTATTATTAGGACAATCACTCATTTATTGTCCTCACAATTAACCTCAAATCTCTCGATTGTTATTGATTAATGTGCTTTGTGTTCTTGTGTTCAAGTGTTAAAACTCGTCTCTCGATTTATGAATTAACACAACAAATCATGCTATCATGGTAATCAATCAATCAAGCAAACAAGAAGAAGAACACAAAGAATAAAAGAAGAATAAAAAATTATATAATTAAATATCCATCGTACTTCAAAATCAACTACTATCAAACTCTAGAATACTACAGAATTAGTTACTCATAATTAAATAACTAGCTAAAAACAATCCAAGAGAACACAATTGTTTCGAATTAAAAACACGATAAAACCCGGAGGATGAATCTTGATCTTGATCTTTAACTTGTTCTTCTCTTGCTCTTCAATCACTGTCTTTTGGAGAGGAATATGGTATGTGTTGCTATGGTTTTTTATGTTATGGTAGGGTTTGTGATGCCCAATTTTCATTCTTGAAAAGATATATATAGTTTAGGAAGTATCCCAGCCGAAAAAAGGAGAAAACGGGCCAAAATGGGCCAAAATCGGACCCCCAGGGCTCGATTCGTGACCTCACCCACGACCGGGTCGGTCGCGGGTCCATCTCGGGTCATTTTCTGCACACTCACGACAGAGAGGGGGGTCCAGAGAACAAAATTTGTGACCCCGGTCGTGAATAATCCAACTGGTCGTGGGTCCACGTGGCAGTTCGACAGACATTCACTGTTTTACTTCGTTCTCACTCGTTTCTCGTCCGATTGACCCGATTCATTTTGCAACGTATTTCAAACTTGATTCTCTATCTTTCTAGGGTCTTCCCAATCTCATTTGAAGTTCACACAAAAAATGGCATTAATTCCCTTCACAAAGAACAAACACGTGACATTGCACAAAACATAGAAAACTATGCAAAACTTATCACATCATGCATGGAATGCCCATCAAATACCACTCAAATGAACCTCAAAACACATGCAAAGTACAAGGTTATCAACTCCCCCAAACTTAAAACATTGTTTGTCCCCAAACAAAGTTTAATACCCCGTAAATTAATTACTGCTTAACTGCAGTAAATTGTTGCAATTACTATTTAGTAAAGTAATTTTCAGTCAGATTAGGGTCGGAAGTATCCGTTAAGTTCCATGGAATTCAAGGATAATTAATTCCCATAGGTGGGTTAATTATTATTTCAGTTAGGGTTTAATTTCCTTTTCTGTACGGAAAGCCGGAATCGTAATTTCAGATAAATTCGATTCCTATTTTATTTACAGTGCGTGATTATCGTGAATCAGATATTCCGATAATTAATTTCAGGACTGGGAGACTCAGATATTCTCCAGTCATGCAAGTGTTTAAATTCAGATAATTTAAACGAGATGCTCAAGTTAAGAGAATCAGATATTCTCTAAGTTTTGGACGTTTTAATTATCGAGAAATTAAAACCTGTATTTTTAAAGAAGTGTTTTAAAATCAATAATTTCAGATAAATTATTGTTTTAAAATAAGTGAATTATTTTAGCAATATCGGTTTAGTTTGGAATTTTTCCGAAAATGGAAAATATCACGATAACCGAACAACCGAGTATTTATTTAAGTCAACCAAGCATGGGTGATAGCCATGTCTCCCACGTGTGTGTGTCCCCTTTCATATATCCAAATTAGTAAGTGGATAACTATGTTGATTAACTCTTATCCATATTAGGAAATAAAATAATATAGATATTTGCATGGTTTTATGTATATATATATGTTGTCGAGAGAGAGAGAGAGAGATTGGCATTTCATCTCCTTCACCACCCTCATCTTCTCCATTTCTTCTTTTTCTTCTTCTTCATCACCTTCCATTTATTTTTTTTCTTTAAAACTATCGAGAGAGAGAGAGGAAGGCACCTGCATCATCTTCTTCTTCATCCCATCTTCATCCTTGGAAGGTTTTAGAAGGGGAGCTTCCATTGTTGTGTGAAGGTATCTTCGAAATTATATATATATATATATGTGTGCTCTTCCAATTCCAAGCTTGGATAAGAAGTTTATGTGTGTATTTTGGTGTTTTAAAAGATGTTAGATAATTATAAGTTGATAAATGCATGATTGATGCATGCTTCCAGTTTTTTTTGGCGTCAATATATATATATATATATGGTTTGTGTTTTAATTGTGTTTCAAAGCATATTAGATGATATTGAATGGGTTAATGCATAGACAAGTTGGGATGAGAGTTGATGTGTTAAAATGGATGTTGAAAGCTTGGGTTTTGAGTTTTCATGGCTGTCGTCGCTCTCGGCCTCAATTCCGCGCGCCCGCGCTCAATTGTTGGCAGATTCGGCACCCTCCGGTTAAACGAGCATAACTTCCTCATTTTACATCGGATTGAGACACCGTAAATTTAGCCGTAAACTAGACTCCCGTGGTTTTCCGTTGGTATATGGTACAATCCCTACACCTTAGTGAGTCAAATCAGACAATTTTGCAATGATAGACGCTGTGCGGAACCATGTTTAGTCTATGGGCTTAATGTGGATTTTGTTGCTAGAATCTAATTGCGATGATGTTAAGGTATTGTTGATACCTTAAATGATGATGATGTATGCCTTAATATGTATAATAGCTAGGGTTGAGAATAACCCTTAAGCTAAGATAAAATTTAGAACGGATACTAGACCCTAATAGGCCTTCGTTTCATGTTGAGTCCTATCGGATTTGGATCAACATGCTAAGTGTATTTTTATCTACTAAAGGCTAGCAGATCCGCAACGGATAAGACCAGTGGGGAATTAGCAGCTGCAGTAATTAAAACGTCGGTGAAAGGTGGGCTTTCTTTTCAATGGACTCTTAGTCCAAATATTGATTTGAGTTTTTACTCACCCGCAGTTAATTATTCTGATGCAAATAAATGATTGTCATGCATAAAATATTTGTTTTCTATGATATCCTTATCCGTATTTAGTTAGCTCGCAAGGGGTTTCTAACTGTTAAATCGATCGGGCCTCGTGCTAACTTAGCATGTTAACTGAGGTTAGTGTACACTTGGGTCGGTGATATTAGGAAGAGAGAAAGGCTGAGCGGAGCTATTCTTGACTAAGACATCGACGGTGCTAAACGTCCTTGGAAAAGACTGAGCGGAGCTATTCCTTGGAGTTTAGTTCAGTTATGTATTCGTGGAAAAGGCTGAGCGGAGCTATTACTCGACATGTGCGGAAAAGGCTGAGCGGAGCTATTCCTTGGCACACAGTTGGGATATGGATGATCATACAACAGAAAAGCGGGCGCAAAGACAGAAAATGATTTAGTAAAACATAGGGCCTTTTCAGATAAAAACCCCTGTGTGTTTACTCAGATGATGCATGATAATAAAACAGTTTTGATGAACGTTCATAATATCAGATATGTATTATGATATTTTTGGCAATGTGTTCACTGAGTATACTTGTACTCAGCCCTGCATGTTTGTTTTTTTTAAATGTGCAGGTTGAGGGTTGATGGTGCGGGGTGAAGTGCTGGGAAAGAAAGTTGTTTTGTACAGGACTCAGAATATTTCCTGTATTTCGTTATGTTATTTTGCTTCCGCTACTTTAGTATAACCGAGTCAAGTCTTCAGTATGTCATGAACTCGATGATACCTTTTTGCTACTCTGAGGTATTATTTATTCAGTTATATTTTGTGAATTGAAACTCAGTTATGAATTAGAGTTCACAGTAAATTATCGTTCCTGGAATATGGTAGTTTATTCCTTTATTTATTTATTTCTGGTTCGCGCCTTGATCCATCCTTCATTGGGATCGAGTCATGCCAGTCACACTTCATATTAATTAGATATTAATGTGGGGTCGTGACAGAGTGGTATCAGAGTGATCTTTGCTCTGAGCTCTAAGTTCTTTTCAAGTGAAGGCTAAGATTGTTCCTTAGACTGTTCAGTGATCAGTTAACAACTCTCAGCACTCCCTCATATCAAGCTCAACTTAAGAAAGGTATGGAATTGTCAAATTTCAGTATTCAATTAGGTCATTCAGATAATGGCGAGATGTTGAAAATTTTTCAGTTCAGGCTATTCAGATAATAGCAAAGTTATAAAAATTTCCAGTTAAGCCATTCAGATAATGGTGAGAATTTTTATAAAGTATTCAGATCAGGCCATCCAGATGTTGGAAAAAAATTTTATAAAATCATTTAGTTCAGGCCATCCAGACGTTGGCAATTTTATAAAATTTTTCAGTAAGACCAATCAGGGATTGGCAAAAGTTGTGCATCAGAAAAATGTTTATTAAAGCCCCTTTATGTTTAAAAAGAGTTTCAATGATTTTTATTTCATTGAGGCAAGCTCACGAAGCAGCAGCTAAGAAGGCACAAAGGTTGCCAGATTCCAGTTTTGCAGTTTAGATCAGAGTGATCTAATTATTATCAGGTTGTTTCCATGAATTTAAGCCTCAGAGAACGTAGAGGAATTTAGAGGAATCTAGATTGCCTTAGTTTCCTTTAGGTTGGCTTTCATTTAAGAAAAAAAAAAAAAACTCAGCAAGTGGAACCTGATGAAGAAATTCAGCAAATTCAAGAACCTGAAGGAAAAAGACAAGTTTCAGAATCAGATCCAGTTTTAGGAGGCATGATGATCAGGGGTTCCAATTCCAGTAACTGATGTATCAAGTTCTTATTTCAGTAAGGTTTGCGAGTTAGCGTTTCGAAATTTCGAACGAAAATTATTTTGAGTCCGCATCTCAAAATAAATCAGTTCTGAAGTCGTCAAGATAGAATCTTGGGTATGTTAGTTCGAGTCAGTGTCTCGAACTAGATCCCTCAGAATTTTTTTTTTATCTCGAGTCAGCGTCTCGAGATAAATCAGTAGTATTTTGAGTTAGCGTCTCGAACTAGAGTGCAAGAGTTCGAGATGGCTCAGCAGAACTTTGAGAATCGATCAGAATTTTCAAAGATCATTCAAGGATGTTCAAGAGCAGTTAAAATTTTCGAGTCAGCGTCTCGAAAATAGACTTAGGAAATGTTCTAACTCAGACAGTTCATCATTAAGAACTCATCTTAGTGCAATTTTGAGTGTGGAAATTATTTTCCTTTAGTTTTGAGAGAGGTTTGAATTTTCAGTCTGTATAGTGATCTTGTAGTTCGGTCAGGAGTTCAGTTCAGTATATTAGATCAGAGAGTCATATTACTATTGTATGCATGTTTTATCAGGCGTGCTTATATAAATGAGTTTCTCATGAGAAATCTCCTTTATATTTCAGATGGCGAGACAGATATGTACGCCCACGAAGAGTGTGCCCATATCAATTGCACAGTATGTCATATGGTTTAGGGCTTGTGAGCCGGAGCACGGGGATACGTTAGTAGAGTTCCTGGCACGCTACCACAAGCTATGGGTGCGTGCAAGGCTCAGAGATGTGGAAGGTATCAAGCGCCTGCTGAGAGTGCTTCCACCACAGTGGCGAGGATGGGCATCAGAGGCCTCCTATTTTTATATATGCCAGCACTTAGAGACTTTTGAGTTAATGGCGAATCTGTCCGAGTTCATCGCCCTACTTATGCACCAGTACCTAACAGAGCGTGCACCCCCTCCAGGCCCATATGCTCAGATACAGGGCTACCTTCTTAGGGATGAGCCACCTAGGGGAGTTTATGATCGTCGCATTCCTCCTGTTTTAGCGGCACACGCAGCACCACCTCCGGAGCCAGCAGTGCGGTTAGATGCTGAGCTCCTGCCTCATCAGAGGTGCAGGAATGATCATGAGGCGGGACCCTCACAAGTAAGGGAAGCAGTCTCGAGAGACTCAGATGATGAGCTTCATCTCAGGAAGCGCCAGGCAGTGGCAGATTCTCCGGAGAGGATCATAGAGATTGTGCACGAGGTGCGCCACCAGAGAGTTCAGAAGGGAGGTGCAGCCTCTGCAGACGGTCTAGTACTGGTGATAGAGGAGGAGTCAGAGGAGGAGGAGCCCTCGGAGGCTTCACAGCCAGAGGAGGTACATGACCCCTCAGGAGATCCATGATGGTCAGACGGCCAGTAGCTCGTCTGGATAGTTTAGTTTTTGTGCTATGTTAGGCGTATTTTGTATCAGGATAATCTAGTTGTTGTGTACATTACAGTAGTTGAATGTGTTCCCTAGAGAACCATTCTTGGGATTTAGGCATCCCCACTTTTGAGATAGGAATGCGTTAGCTTGTAAGCATTATGTCGTCCATGCATGGTTGGTTTTTGTAGCATCCATGCAGGAGAAATGTACTTGTAAGACCTCTTTGAGGCGATTTTCCCTGATATGTATATATACTTAAGCTCGGAAGACTGTTAATCTATGCTTTAAAGTTCTAAAAGTGTTCCACATGCTCAAGATATGTTAAGGATCAGTTAAAGCATGAGTTATTTATACGCTAGTAGGCAGTGACTTAATTATTAATTATAATTTGAAATTATAAATTGCAGAATGGTACCACCCAGAGCAGCACGAGGAGGAAGACAAAATAGGCCTAGAGGGAGACCTCCAAGGCAAGAAAGACAGGAAAGAGTGGAGGAAGAAGAACAAGAAAGACAGGAGGAGCAAAGAGAGCAGACACCTCCTCCACCTCCACAGCGTCGAGTAGAGGAGCTTTTTCTGAGGCAGAATCCTCCAACTTTCGATGGAACAGGAAATCCATCAGATGCCGAAGCATGGATAAGATCCATGGAAAGGATTTTTAATTTTCTCCGATGTGACAACCAGGAGCGACTCTCCTGTGTAGCATTCCAGCTTAATAGATCGGCAGATTTTTGGTGGGAGTCTCGCCGAAGGACAATGACTCTGGAACAGTTTGATGCTTACACGTGGGATCAGTTTAAAACTGGATTCTATGACAAATATATTCCTAAGACGTTCAGAGTCAAGAAGGAAGCAGAGTTTCATACTCTGAAGCAAGGAAAAATATCAGTCACAGAATACGAGCGGGTATTCTGCGAATTGTCACGGTATGCACCTCTCCAGGTCGATACTGATGAGAAGATGGCATCTAAGTTCAGACTAGGACTAAGGCATGAGATTGCCATGTCTTTAGCAAGTCGGGAAGACCTGACCTATGCCGAGTCGTTAAACAGGGCATTAGACATCGAGGCAGTAATGCCTGAAGAAAGAAAGGCCCCAATATCAGCTCCAACACCTACTTCAGCACCAGCACCAGCCAGGACTCCATCACAGAACTTCCAAGGGAAGAGAAAGTGGAATGATGGAGGTAACCAGAATAGGAACCAAGACTACAGAAAGCCTTGGCAAGGAAATAGGGAACAGGGCCAGCAGAGTGCTCCTGCTCAGGGGAGAATTGCACCATCACAACCCAACATTCCTCTATGCCCAAGGTGCCACAAACGCCACCAAGGCATGTGTCAGGCCAGAAACACAAGTTGCTATAACTGTGGCCAGGAAGGTCACTATGCGAGGCAATGCCCAAAAGCACAACAGGGACGGAACCCTCAGCAACTTAAGGCCCTGAAGGAATCAGGTCAACAAAGTCAGCAACCCCAACAACAACAGCAGAGGCAGATGCAGCAAGGAAATCCCAGGTCTTATGCGATGAACCCCAGTTCCTCCGGGAAAGGGAAGCAGAAAGGTAATCTTGCAGGTATGGGCAAACTTCATGGCATGCCTTTAGTTGTTTTATTTGATACTGGATCATCACACTCCTTTATTTCAAAAGCATGCTGTGATAAGTTGGAGCTTAGAACTGAACGAGCTAGTCATAAAAAGAAGATTTTAACACCAACTGGCGGAACTATGACTACGACTCATATTTGCTCGAACATAGAAATAGACCTGGGAACAACTAGGATTAAGGCCGATAATCTAAGTGTGCTACCGATGTGGGATACCGATATAATCCTAGGGATGGATTGGTTGTCAGAAAACCATGCCACGATCCTATGCAATGAAAGGAAGATATCATTTCAAGTTCCAGGAGAAGAGCCAACAAGTTTTCACGGCATAGAAATGGGAAAGTTCACCCCAATGATTTCAGCGCTGCAGACCAAGAAGATGATCAAGAGAGGAAATCAAGCTTTTCTGATTTATCTAAACAAGGTAGACGATATAGAAAGGATAATAGAAGATGTTCCAGTGGTGCAAGAATTTGCAGATGTTTTTCCAAAGGAATTACCAGGATTACCTCCAAATCGACAAGTTGAATTCGTAATAGATTTGGAACCGGGAGCAGCCCCGATTTCCAAAGCTCCGTACAGGATGGCCCCAAAGGAGTTGCAAGAACTCAAAATTCAGTTGCAAGAATTGTTAGGCCTAGGTTTCATCCGACCTAGTGCATCACCATGGGGAGCACCAGTCCTGTTCGTGAAAAAGAAAGACGGCACATTGAGAATATGTATAGATTACCGTGAGCTGAATAAGCTGACGTTGAAGAACAAGTATCCTTTACCAAGGATTGATGATCTTTTTGACCAGCTCAAGGGAGCAAATGTATTTTCGAAGATTGACCTAAGGTCTGGGTATCATCAGTTGAAGATCAAGTCAGAAGATATACCCAAGACAGCTTTCCGAACCAGATATGGTCATTACGAGTTTACAGTAATGCCATTCGGATTGACAAACGCCCCAGCAGTATTCATGGATCTCATGAATAGGGTGTTTCATCCATTTTTGGATCAGTTTGTCCTTGTGTTTATAGATGATATTCTCATCTACTCTAAGAATGAATCAGATCATGCAGAGCATCTGATGATAGTGTTAGAAACACTAAGAACGGAACGACTTTATGCCAAGCTCAGCAAGTGCGAATTTTGGCTAAAGGAAGTAATGTTCCTTGGGCACATTGTGTCAGCAGAAGGCATAAAAGTGGACCCCTCTAAGGTAGAGGCAGTGCAGGAATGGAAATCTCCAACTACTCCTAACGAAATCAGAAGTTTCTTGGGATTAGCGGGATACTATAGGAGATTCATAGAAGGATTCTCCAAGATAGCTAGGCCAATGACACAATTGCTAAGGAAGGGAATCAAGTACCAGTGGTCAGAAGAATGCGAAGCAAGTTTTCAGGAGCTTAAGAAAAGATTGACTACGGCGCCAGTTTTAGCCATTCCGGTCAGTGATAAAGAATTTGTGATTTATACAGATGCTTCGAAGAATGGATTAGGCTGTGTCCTAATGCAAGAAGGCAAAGTCATAGCGTATGCGTCCAGACAGTTAAGAATTCATGAGTTGAATTATCCTACGCATGACTTAGAATTGGCGGCAATAGTGCATGCCTTGAAAATATGGAGACACCACTTATACGGAGTTAGGTGTGAGATTTTCACAGATCATAAGAGTTTAAAGTACTTTTTCGAGCAGAAGGATCTAAATATGAGACAGCACAGATGGCTTGAATTGGTAAAGGACTACGACTGTGGAATCAGTTACCACCCAGGCAAGGCTAATGTAGTAGCAGATGCCTTGAGTCGTAAGACAAGCAGGTTGGGATTTCTCCTTATTCAGGAGGAGAAACTCATCAAGGATTTTGAAAGCTTACAGCTAGAGGTGGTTTACCCACCTGAGACGATTGTATGTCGTGTGGCAACATTAGTAGTTGTACCAGATCTCCGAGAAAAGATAATTGAGGCACAGAGAAAAGATCAAACCATGGAAGAGATGCGCTTAAAGATCAGATCGGGAAAAATAGAAAACTTCAAGGAAGCATCAGATAATGCTATCCTTTATGAAGATAGAATATGTGTTCCACCCTGTGTTGAGCTCAGAAATGAGATCATGAGCGAGGCTCATGATACTCCATATACAGCACACCCGGGAAGTACGAAAATGTATCAGGATTTGAAGCAGAAATTCTGGTGGGAAGGAATGAAACGGGACGTAGCTTCCTATGTTGAGCGATGTTTGTCATGTCAACAAGTTAAAGCATTGCATCAGAGGCCTTACGGTGCGCTACAACCGTTAGAGATTCCCGAGTGGAAGTGGGAACACATAGCGATGGATTTTGTAACAGGCCTACCCAAGTCAAGACGAGGGAATACGGTCATATGGGTCATTATTGACAGGCTCACAAAGTCAGCTCATTTCCTTCCGATCCGAGTTACGGATGGATCGAATAAGCTAGCTCAGATTTATGTCAGAGAGATTGTACGCCTTCATGGTGTTCCGGTGTCGATAACATCGGATAGAGAATCAAAGTTTACCTCGAGATTTTGGATTAGTTTACAGGAAGAGCTGGGAACTCAACTCAATTTCAGTACAGCGTTTCACCCACAGACAGATGGTCAGTCCGAGAGGACGATCCAAACATTAGAGGACATGTTGAGAATAGTGGTCCTAGACAGGGGTGGAAGCTGGGAGGAAATATTAGCGTTGATTGAGTTTGCCTATAGCAATAGTTATCAGGCAACCATCAATATGGCACCGTATGAAGCGTTGTATGGGCGAAAGTGCAGATCACCACTTTACTGGGATGAAGTGGGTGAGAGAAGGATTCTTGGGCCAGACTCAGTGTCAGAAATGATTGAAATTGTCAGAAAAATCCGTCAAAGGATTCAAGAAGCCCAGAGTCGGCAGAAGTCTTATGCTGATAAACGCCGTACAGATCTACAATTTGCAACAGGAGACAAAGTCTTCCTGAAAGTATCTCCTTCTAGGGGAATAATAAGATTCGGCGTAAAAGGAAAGTTACGACCACGTTTTATAGGACCTTACGAGATCCTTGAGCGGATAGGCTCAGTGGCGTATAGATTGGCATTACCACCCAGTTTTGGTAATGTTCATAACGTATTTCATGTTTCTCAGTTAAGGAAATATGTGTATGATCCCAAGCATGTGATTCAGTACAACGAGATAGAGTTAGATTCCGATCTCACTTATGAAGAGAGACCAGAAGCCGTTTTGGACCGAAAAGTCCAGGAGTTGAGGAACAAGTCTATTCCTCTAGTTAAGATCCTATGGAGTCACCATGGTCAGGAAGAAGCGACATGGGAACTCGAGGATAAGATGAAAGCAAAATATCCAGAATTGTTTCTCTAAGGTATGTAAATTTCGGGACGAAATTTATTTTAAGGGGGGTGGAATGTAACACCCCGTAAATTAATTACTGCTTAACTGCAGTAAATTGTTGCAATTACTATTTAGTATAGTAATTTTCAGTCAGATTAGGGTCGGAAGTATCTGTTAAGTTCCATGGAATTCAAGGATAATTAATTCCCATAGGTGGGTTAATTATTATTTCAGTTAGGGTTTAATTTCATTTTCTGTACGGAAAGCCGGAATCGTAATTTCAGATAAATTCGATTCCTATTTTATTTACAGTGCGTGATTATCGTGAATCACATATTCCGATAATTAATTTCAGGACTGGGAGACTCAGATATTCTCCAGTCATGCAAGTGTTTAAATTCAGATAATTTAAACGAGATGCTCAAGTTAAGAGAATCAGATATTCTCTAAGTTTTGGACGTTTTAATTATCGAGAAATTAAAACCTGTATTTTTAAAGCAGTGTTTTAAAATCAATAATTTCAGATAAAGTATTGTTTTAAAATAAGTGAATTATTTTAGCAATATCGGTTTAGTTTGGAATTTTTCCGAAAACGGAAAATATCACGATAACCGAACAACCGAGTATTTATTTAAGTCAACCAAGCATGGGTGATAGCCATGTCTCCCACGTGTGTGTGTCCCCTTTCATATATCCAAATTAGTAAGTGGATAACTATGTTGATTAACTCTAATCCATATTAGGAAATAAAATAATATAGATATTTGCATGGTTTTATGTATATATATATGTTGTCGAGAGAGAGAGAGAGATTGGCATTTCATCTCCTTCACCACCCTCATCTTCTCCATTTCTTCTTTTTCTTCTTCTTCATCACCTTCCATTTATTTTTTTTCTTTAAAACTATCGAGAGAGAGAGAGGAAGGCACCTGCATCATCTTCTTCTTCATCCCATCTTCATCCTTGGAAGGTTTTAGAAGGGGAGCTTCCATTGTTGTGTGAATGTATCTTCGAAATTATATATATATGTGTGCTCTTCCAATTCCAAGCTTGGATAAGAAGTTTATGTGTGTCTTTTGGTGTTTTAAAAGATGTTAGATAATTATAAGTTGATAAATGCATGATTGATGCATGCTTCCAGTTTTTTTTGGCGTCAATATATATATATATGGTTTGTGTTTTAATTGTGTTTCAAAGCATATTAGATGATATTGAATGGGTTAATGCATAGACAAGTTGGGATGAGAGTTGATGTGTTAAAATGGATGTTGAAAGCTTGGGTTTTGAGTTTTCATGGCTATCGTCGCTCTCGGCCTCAATTCCGCGCGCCCGCGCCCAATTGTTGGCAGACTCGCCACCCTCCGGTTAAACGAGCATAACTCCCTCGTTTTACATCGGATTGAGACACCGTAAATTTAGCCGTAAACTAGACTCCCGTGGTTTTCTGTTGGTTATGGTACAATCCCTACACCTTAGTGAGTCAAATCAGACAATTTTGCAAAGATAGACGCTGTGCGGAACCATGTTTAGTCTATGGGCTTAATGTGGATTTTGTTGCTAGAATCTAATTGCGATGATGTTAAGGTATTGTTGATACCTTAAATGATGATGATGTATGCCTTAATATGTATAATAGCTAGGGTTGAGAATAACCCTTAAGCTAAGATAAAATTTAGAACGGATACTAGACCCTAATAGGCCTTCGTTTCGTGTTGAGTCCTATCGGATTTGGATCAACATGCTAAGTGTATTTTTATCTACTGAAGGCTAGCAGATCCGCAACGGATAAGACCAGTGGGGAATTAGCAGCTGCAGTAATTAAAACGTCGGTGAAAGGTGGGCTTTCTTTTCAATGGACTCTTAGTCCAAATATTGATTTGAGTTTTTACTCACCCGCAGTTAATTATTCTGATGCAAATAAATGATTGCCATGCATAAAATATTTGTTTTGTATGATATCCTTATCCGTATTTAGTTAGCTCGCAAGGGGTTTCTAACTGTTAAATCGATCGGGCCTCGTGCTAACTTAGCATGTTAACCGAGGTTAGTGTACACTTGGGTCGGTGATATTAGGAAGAGAGAAAGGCTGAGCGGAGCTATTCTTGACTAAGACATCGACGGTGCTAAACGTCCTTGGAAAAGGCTGAGCGGAGCTATTCCTCGGAGTTTAGTTCAGTTATGTATTCGTGGAAAAGGCTGAGCGGAGCTATTCCTCGACATGTGCGGAAAAGGCTGAGCGGAGCTATTCCTTGGCACACAGTTGGGATATGGATGATCATACAACAGAAAAGCGCGCGCAAAGACAGAAAATGATTTAGTAAAACATAGGGCCTTTTCAGATAAAAACACCTGTGTGTTTACTCAGATGATGCATGATAATAAAACAGTTTTGATGAACGTTCATAATATCAGATATGTATTATGATATTTTTGGCAATGTGTTCACTGAGTATACTTGTACTCAGCCCTGCATGTTTGTTTTTTTTTAATGTGCAGGTTGAGGGTTGATGGTGCGGGGTGAAGTGCTGGGAAAGAAAGTTGTTTTGTACAGGATTCAGAATATTTCCTGTATTTCGTTATGTTATTTTGCTTCCGCTACTTTAGTATAACCGAGTCAAGTCTTCAGTATGTCATGAACTCGATGATACCTTTTTGCTACTCTGAGGTATTATTTATTCAGTTATATTTTGTGAATTGAAACTCAGTTATGAATTAGAGTTCACAGTAAATTATCGTTCCTGGAATACGGTAGTTTATTCCTTTATTTATTTATTTCTGGTTCGCGCCTTGATCCATCCTTCATTGGGATCGAGTCGTGCCAGTCACACTTCATATTAATCAAATATTAATGTGGAGTCGTGACACAAAGAGAAAGAAAACAAGACTTAAAAGCAAAGCATGAACCAATATCAAATATCAAAGCATTAATTTAATATAAATAAATTCATAAATTGAAACCTCTAGAAAATGAACCTCACAAAGATTGAAGATCACTCATCACTCAAGTGTTTAAGGCTAAATGTATATTGTTAGTGCTACCATTATGCACTAAGTGTTCGTGTGTGTTGTTGGCGAGATATGTTCGACAATGTGTGCTTGGGTATGTCTCCAAAGCCATTTATTCCGCTGTGCGAGATAAGAAGAACAGTTGGTGAACTCTTCCCTCTGATGTCGCAGACATACCCAGGGATACTTTTATATGGCAGTTTCTATAAATACAAGATCTTGCGCGGATCCGTTCGTGGAAGGAAAGATATGTTCGATCGACCGCTTATGGAGTAGATACCAAACATCAAATAACCCTCCTGTCCAAGGAAAGTATCTACACACATTTGGGAAGATCACACACCATAATCTACTTACCATATTGATGGCGATGAAGATCGGCGATAATTGTGAAGTTAAGATTATAAGAAGGCCGATTCTTTTTGCAATCGGTACCACTTACACTTGTTTAGATTCTCTTAGAAGATTATTTGAGAGTCATTTCATTTGTGGTCTTTGTATTAGCTAGTAACTGTTCCACAGTATGTTCTAGCATTTGAGTGAGTGAAACACGTGAGGGGTTTATTAATCCGTTTTGTACGCAATCTCGGGAGAGATTGTAAGTTGAAGTCGTGGGTAGCTAGAGGGAGTCTAGTGTCATGGTTGTAAGGGGATCTTACAGCTTTCGTTTAGTGAAAGAGTTCGTGGAGAAGAACGGGAGACTTAAGGAGGGAGTCCTGTATATGTAAGAATCCAAATACACTTCATGACGGAGTAAAAAACGAATCTTCAAGTTTGGGCGAAGTCCTCCCAGATTAGGTTGATTAACCGAACTGGGTTACCAATCTCGTGCGTATTTTACTGCTTTATTTTTTATGTTCTTACATCTGTCCTACACACATCATAGAACATTTGTCAGCAGTACTTATTAAACACTTATGAGCACGGATTATCATTTTTCATATACACTTAAAATCATTCAAAACAAGTAATCCACCATAAGCTTGCAAGATATCTATTCTCTCCACCACTTAAAAATGCTTTAGACAAGAATCAAAAAGGTCTTTCAAGGTTGTAATGAAGGCTCTTTGGTAAAGGTAGGAACATTAAGGCTAAGTGACTAATTCAAAAGAATTTCATCCCAAAACCCACTTCTTTAATTCACAACAAGTAAGACAACAAAAATCTTCTTCCACCTTTTAAAACTTCACAACACCACATCAATTATGTTTTTCTCACCACCCTTTTATGCTCTCTTTTTTTTTTATATGAACTTTGTTCATTTTTTTTTTCAATGCTTGGACTCTTTGAGTAACTTTTTCTCTCTGTTTTTTTTAGAGTTTATAAGGGTATCTAGCATATTCAACACAAAACTAACATAATTATGCCACCATCCAAACTCCAACTTCAACAATCATTCTCAATAACTTTTAATTCCCCAACCCAAGGTATGACAAATAAAATCAAGTCTCAAGGCTCAATTGGGCAAACAAAGGATTAAGAATTTATGGAAAAATTAAATCAATGATAGAATAGCTAGATAAAGATGGCATTTAATCATGTTCAAGTCTTTATCACACTAATGTAGTCTCAAGAAAGGCAACCAAGCAAGTTCTAGAGATTGGCAAGTACAAATGATTACCACACAAGAAAGAAATAATATTGTAAAACAAAGAAATATTTTAGGCTCAAAAGCTCACATGGGTAAAATATCAAAATCAAGAGGCAAAAATTACAGAATTTATCAAGATAAAAATCAACAAATCATATCATGCTCTCATGTAAAATTTTCAGTACCAAACAACTTATCGTAGGTAGAAAATTGATCCATACTCCACAATTTTTGAAAGTTGAGACCAATGAAGACCAAAACCACTTCCTACTAAACCTAATAAAGAAATAAACATGCAAAAATCCTATAAAAATAAAAAATAAAAAAATTGACCAAAAATCCAAGATAACGGCACTTCCCTCCCCCCAAACTTATTCAAAATCATGTAAGAATATGTTGAAAAGAAGAAAGTGGTCTACCTTGGATGAACTCACAGATGGCTACGGTAGATCCGTTGGCACTCGATGCCACACTTGTTGCCCTTTCATCAACTTCTTAGCTCCAATTCCAGCTGCAAAATTAGGATCAAAAATCCTATAACAATTATCTGGTTGTTCCTCTTGCTGCTGGATTTCATGATGGCTCCACACATCCATTGATAGCATAGATAATGCTCGACATTCTTCTAAGCTCTTTTGTCGGCCTTCCATGTGAACATCTCCCCCATCATGGATGGAAAATTTTAAGCTCTCTTCATGAACTCGTAGAGTGAGTTCACAACTATCCATGTCCACCAAAGCTCTTGCAGTTTTCATAATTTGACATCCCATGATCAATAGTACACGTGCATCCTTCTGCATATCAAGCACAACAAAATCAACAGGAAAAACAAAATCTCATACCTTAACCAAGACGTCCTCCACAATCCCCTTAGGATATGTAACTGATTGATTTGCCATGTGAAGAGAAATGGAAGTTGGTTGTAGTGTCCCAATAGCTAGCTTTTTGAAGATAGAATATGTTATCAAATTGATGCTAGCTCCAAGGTCACATAAAACTCTTCCATAAAATTTCTTTCTAATTTCACACGGGATGGTGAATCTTCCCGGATCTTTGAGCTTTGCAGGCAACTTCCTTTGAATGAGGGCACTGGATTCTTCAGTAAGATACACAGTCTCAAACTCCCCCAATTTCCTCTTCTTGGACACCATGTCTTTGAGGAATTTTGCATAATTGGTAATCATTTGCAAAACTTCCACAAGAGGAAAATTGATGTTCACCTTCCGTAAGATTTCCCAAAAATTGGAAAACTGCTCATCTAGCTTTGTCTTTTGAAATTTCAAGGATTTAGTTTAAACCTTCTCTCGAAGTGCTTAAATCGTAGATTACATGCTAGAATTAATGTGTCTATTCAATTACTAACATGCAACTCCTAAAAGTTCCCAGGATTTATTGTCCTCACAATTAACCTCAAATCTCTCGATTGTTATTGATTAATGTGCTTTGTGTTCTTGTCTTCAAGTGTTAAAACTCATCTATCGATTTATGAATTAACACAACAAATCATGCTATCATGGTAATCAATCAATCAACTACTATCAAGAAGAAGAATAAAAAATCATATAATTAAATATCCATCGTACTTCAAAATCAACTACTATCAAACCCTATAATACTATAGAATTAGTTACTCATAATTAAATAAATAGCTAAAAACAATCAAAGAGAACACATTGTTTGGAATCAAAAACACGATAAAACCCGGAGGATGAATCTTGATCTTGATCTTCAATTTGTTCTTCTCTTGCTCTTCAATCTCTGTCTTTTGGAGAGGAATATGGTGCGTGTTGTTGTGGGTTTTGATGTTATGGTAGGGTTTGTGATGCCTAATTTTCATTCTTGAGAAGATATATATAGTTTAGGAAATATCCCAGTCGAAAAAGGAGAAAACAGGCCAAAATAGGCCAAAATCGGACCCCTAGGGCTCGATTCGTGACCTCACCCACGACCGGGTCGGTCGCGGGTCCATCTCGAGTCATTTTCTGTACACTGACGACAGAGAGGGGGGTCCAGAGAACAAAATTCTCAACCCCGGTCGTGAATAATCCAACTAGTCGTGGGTCCACGTGGCAGTTCGACAGACTTTCACTGCTTACTTCGTTCTCACTCGTTTCTCGTCTGATTGACCCGATTCTTTTTGCAATGCATTTTTAACTTGATTCTCTATCTTTCTAGGGTCTTCCCAATCTTATTTGAAGTTCACACAAAAAATGGCATTAATTCCCTTCACAAAGAACAAACACGTGACATTGCACAAAACATAGAAAACTATGCAAAACTTATCACTTCATGCATGCGATGCCCATCAAATACCACTCAAATGAACCTCAAAACACATGCAAAATACAAGGTTATCAACTCTCCCATACTTAAAACATTGTTTGTCCCCAAACAAAGAGAACGAAAACAAGAGTTAAAAGAAAGCATGAACCAATATCAAATATCAAAGCATCAATTTAATCTAAATAAATTGATAAATTGAAACCTCTAGAAAATTAACCTCACAAAGATTGAAGATCACTCATCACTCAAGTGTTTAAGGATAAATGTATACTGTTAGTGCTACCATTATGCACTAAGTGTTCGTGTTGTGTTGTTGGCGAGATATGTTCGACAATGTGTGCTTGAGTATGTCCCCGAAGACATTTATTCCGTTGTGCGAGAAAAGAAGAACAGTTGGCGAACTGTTTCCTCTGATGTCGCAGACATAACCAGGGATACTTTTATATGGCAGTTTCCATAAATACAAGATCTTGCACGGATCCGTTTGTGGAAGGAAAGATATGTTCGATTGACTGCCTTGTGGAGTAGATACCAAGCTGCAAATAACCCTCCTATCCAAGGAAAGTATCTACACATGTTTGGGAAGATCACAAACCATAATCTACTTACCATATTGATGGCGATGAAGATCGGTGATAATTGTGAAGTTAAGATTATAAGAAGGCCGATTCTTTTTGCAATCGGTACCACTTACACTTGTTTAGATTCTCTTAGAAGATTATTTGAGAGTCATTTCGTTTGTGGTCTTTGTATTAGCTAGTAACTGTTCCATAGTATGTTCTAGCATTTGAGTGTTTTGAGTGAAACATGTGAGGGGTTTATTAATCCGTTTTGTACGCAATCTCAGGAAAGATTGTAAGTTGAAGTCGTGGGTAGCTAGAGAGAGTCTAGTGTCACGGTTGTAATGGGATCTTACAGCTTTCGTTTAGCGAAAGAGTTCATGGAGAAGAACGGGCGACATAAGGAGGGAGTCCTGTATATGTAAGAATCAAAATACACTTCATGAAGGAGTAATAAACGAAACTTCAACTTTGGGCGTAGTCTTCCCAGAGTAGGTTGATTAACCGAACTGGGTTACCAATCTTGTGCGTATTTTACTGCTTTATTTTTTATGTTCTTACATCTGTCCTACACATATCATAGAACATTTGTTAGCAGTACTTATTAAACACTTGTGAGCACGGATTATCATTTTTCATATACACTTAAAATCATTCAAAACAAGTAATCCACCATAAGCTTGCAAGATATCTATTCTCTCCACCACTTAAAAATGCTTTAGACAAGAATCAAAAAGGTCTTTCAAGGTTGTAATGAAGGCTCTTTGGTAAATGTAGGAACATTAAGGCTAAGTGACTAATTCAAAAGAATTTCATCCCAAAAACCCACATCTTCAATTCACAACAAGTAAGACAACAAAAATCTTCTTCCACCTTTTAAAACTTCACAACACTACATCAATTATGTTTTTCTCACCATCCTTTTATGCTCTCTTTTTTTATATGAACTTTGTTCATTTTTTTTTTCAATACTTGGACTCTTTGAGTAACTTTTTCTCTCTATTTTTTTTAGAGTTTATAAGGGTATGTAGCATATTCAACACAAAACTAACATAATTATGCCACCATCCAAACTCCAACTTCAACAATCATTCTCAATCACTTTTAATTCCCCAACCCAAGGTATAACAAATGAAATCAAGTCTCAAGGCTCAATTGGGCAAACAAAGGATTAAGAATTTATGGAAAAATTTAATCAATGATAGAATAGCTAGATAAAGATGGCATTTAATCATGTTCAAGTCTTTATCACACTAATGTAGTCTCAAGAAAGGCAACCAAGCAAGTTCTAGAGATTAACAAGTACAAATGATTACCACACAAGAAAGAAATAATATTGTAAACAAAGCAATCTTTTAGGCTCAAAAACTGACATGGGTAAAATATCAAAATCAAGAGGCAAAAATTACAAAATTTATCAAGATAAAAATCAACAAATCATATCATGCTCTAATGTAAAATTTCCAATACCAAATAACTTATCATAGGCACATAATTGATCCATACTACACAATTTTCGAAAGTTAAGACCAATCAAGAGCAAAACCACTTCCGACTAAATCTAATAAAGCAATAAACATGCAAAATCCTATAAAAATAAAAAATAAAAAATTTGACCAAAAATTTTAAGTAAAAAAATCTAATGAAAATGCAACACAAAAATCCAAGATAACCGCACTTCCCTCCACCCAAACTTATTCAAAATCATGTAAGAATAAGTTGAAAAGAAGAAAGTGGTCTACCTTGGATGAACTCACAGATGGCTAAGGTAGATCCGTTGGCACTCGATGCCACACTTGTTGCCCTTTCTTCAATTTCTTAGCTCCAATTCCAGCTGCAAAATTAGGATAAAAAATCCTATAATAATTATCTGGTGGTTCCTCTTGTTGCTGGATTTCATGATGGCTCCTCACATCCATTAATAGCATAGATAATGCTCGATATTCTTCTAAGCTCTTTTGTTGGCCTTCCACGTGAACATCTCCCCCATCATGGATGGAAAATTTTATGCTCTCTTCATGAACTCGTATAGTGAGTTCACAACTATTCATGTCCACCACAGCTCTTGCAGTTTTCATAAATGCACTTCCCATGATCAATAGTACACTTGCATCCTCCTGCATATCAAGCACAACAAAATCAACAGGAATAACAAAATCTCGTACCTTAACCAAGACGTCCTCCACAATCCCCTTAGGATATGTAACTGATCGATCTGCCATGTGAAAAGAAATAGAAGTTGGCTGGAGTGTTCCAATGGCTAGCTTCTTGAAGATAGAATATGTCATCAAATTGATACTAGCTCCAAGGTCACATAAAGCTCTTCCATAAAATTTCTTTCTAATTTCACACGGGATGGTGAATCTTCCCGAATCTTTGAGCTTTGTAGGCAACTTCCTTCGAATGAGGGCACTGAATTCTTCAGTAAGATACACAGTCACAAACTCCTCCAATTTCCTCTTCTTGGACACCATGTCTTTGAGGAATTTTGCATAATTGGGTATCATTCGCAAAACTTCCACAAGAGACAAATTGATGATGACCTTCCATAAGATTTCTCAGAACTTGGAAAACTGCTCATCTAGCTTTGTTTTCTGAAATCTCTGAGGAAAAGGCATGGAAACAGTGGGAGGAAAAGTAGATGCAAAAGATGGCTTACTTGGTGAGTTCTTGATTTCTTTAGGCACCTCTTTTTTTGGCAGCTGCTTTTCCAATGGAATCTCTTCATTTTCAAGACTTGCTGGATCATCCTTTGGAACCTTCGGCTCTTCATAAGACCTCCCATTTCTCAAAGAAATGGCATTGCACTGTTTCTTGGGATTCACTGTGGTGTTGCTGGAAAATTGTCCCGATTGGTGTTGATTTCCTACAACTGCAGCCAGTTCTCCCAACTGCTTCTCGAACATCTTCATTTGTACACTCATAGGACCCACAGTATTCTCCAACTTCTCCACTCTAGCTTGAAACTCCCCCAAGAACTTGTCAGTCTTTCCTATAAATGCCATCAACAAGTTATCCATCTTCAACTTATTCTCTTGGTAGAACTGATTTCCTCCTCGGTGATTGTTGTTCTCATAGCCGCCTCTCTAGTTGATATAGTTGACATCTTTCACTACTTGGTTCATGGGAGGATTCGTAGTCTGCTGAGACATGGCATCAAATCTACTATTGATAGTAGCATTCAGAGTAGACAGCTGGGCTGCAAGCTTGGAAATATGATCATTATCGCCAACAACTGTTGTCCTCTTCATTATCTTCACTTGTCGATCACCGGTCTATTGGTAGCTGTTTGTAGCCATGTCTTCAATGATTGACACAGCTTGATCATGTCTTTTGTTCAACAGTGAGCCACCCGCAGAGGTATCCAGAAGCCTTTTAATCTCCTTGTCGCATCCATTGTAGAAGATACAAACTTGGTGATCCACCCTGAATCCATGGTTCAGATACTTCCTCAGCATGTTCCAAAATCACTCCCAAGCCTTATACAAATTTTCATCCTCGTACTGACGAAACTGTGTAATTTCACCTTTAAGCTTGAGAGTTATACCAGGGGAAAGAATTTCTGTAGAAACTTGTGTGCTAATCTTTCCCAACTCTCAATGGATCTGGTATCTAGAGATTGATACAATAGCTTAGCCGTATCCCGTAGAGAGAATGAGATTAGGCGTAAGTGAATGGCATCATCGGGGACTCCATTCATCTTTACAGTGCTGCATATCTCCAAAAATTACGTCAAATGCGCATCCGGATCTTCAATGGCCCGTCCTCCATATTAGTTTTGCTGAACCATGGAGACCAACCCCGATTTCAACTCGTAGTTATTCGTATTGATCTTTGGGCCAGGAATGTCTCTGTGGTTGAGTACTGGAACAAAGAGCTCATTAATTGGAGGGGGCTCTACAGCTCTAGCGTCTCTCGATCTTTGACCCTTTTTTCCACTGCACCAAGCTGTTGTTGGAGTCGAAGAATCACGACATTATTATCCTCTACATCAGCCATTCTTCTTTTCTCGGCATTGTGTCGACGACAGGTAGCTTCTAATTCAGGATTAATAGGATCTAGAGGGGCTCTCTTAGAACGTGTAAGCATACACTACCTGTACACACCAAGAAAAAGTGAGAAACAAAAATTAAAACTAAAAATAAAATCAAATAAAAATAAAAAATGAAAATAAAAATTAAAGCCTAAATTAGCACCGAAAATATTATCACAATATCACAAATTAATTCAATTAATCCCCAGCAATGGTGCCAAAAACTTGTTCGACAAAATATTGACTACCCGCAAGTGCACGGTGTAGTTGTGTACAATGATGAGTAAGGTCGTATTCCACAGAGACTAATGATTAATTTATGCATGAGTATTGCAACGTCAACTTCAACTTCCTAACACTATTTAGGCAACACATCAAAAGATTTGAATTTAATTAACTAATTAAACAAGAAATTAAATAAAGCAAATAAAAGATGAACAGATGGGACTCGGGTCTAAATTCAGAGGGAAATAAATATTCTAGGATTTTGATTTCATTGATTTATCCATACAATGTCAATTCAATTATAGAATTTATCCACGATTCGACTTTTATTAGGACAATCACTCATTTATTCAAACCTTCTCTCGAAGTGCTTAAATCGTAGATTACATGCTAGAATTAATGTGTCCATTCAATTACTAACATGTAACTCCTAAAAGTTCCCAGGATTTATTGTCCTCACAATTAACCTCAAATATCTCGATTGGTATTGATTAATGTGCTTTGTGCTCTTGTGTTCAAGTGTTAAAACTCCTCTCTCGATTTATGAATTAACATAACAAATGATGCTATCATGGTGATCAATTAATCAAGCAAATAAGACGAAGAACACAAAGAATAAAAGAGGAATAAAAAATCATATAATTAAATATTCATCGTACTTCAAAATTAACTACTATCAAACCATAGAATACTAGAGAATTAGTTACTCATAATTAAATAAATAGCTAAAATCAATCCAAGAGAACACATTGTTTGGAATCAAAAACACGATATAACCCGGAGGATGAATCTTGATCTTGATCTTCAACTTGTTCTTCTCTTGCTCTTCAATTTCTATCTTTTGGAGAGGAATATGGTGTGTGTTGTTGTAGTTTTTGATGTTTTGGTAGGGTTTGTGATGCCTAATTTTTGTGCTTGAGAAGATATATATAGTTTAGGAAGTATCCCAGTCGAAAAAGGAAAGAAAACGGGCCAAAATAGGCCAAAATCGGATCCCAGGGCTCGATTCGCGACCTCGCCCCCGATCGGGTCGGTCGCGGGTCCATCTCGGGTCATTTTCTGCACACTTGCGACAGAGAGGGGGGTCCAGAGAACAAAATTCGCGACCCCAGTCGTGAATAATCCAACTAGTCGCAGGTCCACGTGGCAGTTCGGCAAACTTTCACTGTTTTGCTTCGTTCTCACTCGTTTCTCATCCGATTGACCCAATTCTTTTTGCAACGCGTTCCTAACTTGATTCCCTATCTTTATAGGGTCTTCCTAAGCTCATTTGAAGTTCACACAAAAATTTTCATTAATTCCCTTCACAACGAACAAACACGTGACATTGCACAAAATATAGAAAACTATGCAAAACTTATCCCTTCATGCATGCATTGCCCATCAAATACCACTCAAATGAACCTCAAAACACATGTAAAATATAAGGTCATCAACTAGCTAGAGAGAGAGAGAGAGGGCAACCATGGCCGATAACACCACTGAAGGAGTCATAACGTGCCAATGTATGTGATTTCATTTCATCCATAAAAAAATTCATAAATTTTGAATACAGGTCTCAACCTAAGTGTAGCTGTGATAATTAAATTTTTGTTGCAGCAATTGTGGCATGGAACATGTTTGAGCCACAGAAGTCGGAAGATATTCGAGTCGAACCACCAAAATTGACTGAAGTTAGTATCAATTTGTTGTATGCCAGCATGTGCCATATAGATTTCATATTTTGGACAGGAAAACTTCATGTAAGAAAATTGGTTTTTGTAATAATATAAGTTTGTTTGATTGTTGTTTTTATTTACAAAGAAGTAATAATGACACAAGTTTTGTATAAGGGCAACTGCTGTTTTATGTCTCCCTCTTCTTCATCAATCATCTCATTTTTGTTTCTCGTGTCATGTTCGTGTTTTAGAATTTGTTCCCTTTTGGATAGTTCACAATAAAAAAACGTGTTCTAGTGACGGAGTCCGTCGTTAATCCATGACGATCTGCCAACTGTTACCAGTTTGAGGAATAAACTATGGCGGGAATGGTTCACACCTTAATTTTACGATGGACTTACGGTGGTTCTATAGTCCCTGGATTTAGTAATTTAATGACGGAAAATATCCTTCGTTAATTATTAATTAATTTAATTAGTTAACGACGGACACCAATCCGTCATTAATGAGTTACGACGGACGTACAATGGATATTATATCTACAAGAATTTTGGTTATAGATAACACATTATAGGCGACGTGTATTGATTCAGTAGTTGTCTATTACAGTATAGACGACGTGCATACACAGAACCGTTGTCTATCACTGCTTTTCTTAATTTATTTTTTATTTTTTAATGTTTCATAGCGTTCTCTATTGGGATATAGACAACGTGCATAGTGATCATGTTGTCTATCGTCGCTCCTTATTAAAATGACATCATTTCCATTTAGGATATCACCTCTCTAAACACGGGAGTTGGAAAAACTCCAATCTTCTTCTAACCCTAATCAAGCGCCGCTTTCATCACCACTTTAACCCTTTCCTCACCGTTGCCCTTCCCTTTATTGTCGCTGCCTCTCACCGTCGTTGCCCCATCACCGTTCCACACTAGAGAATTGAAAATTAACTGGGCAAATTGATTTAATGGAACTATTAGAGAATGGAGATCTCATATGTGTGGGCCGCCCCCAAGAAATCTTCCATTATCGTCTCCAAGCATTTTGAAATTATGGTATGCATTTATATTAATTGTTCTATCCTTAATTTTTGGATTCCATAACTGAGAGCTATCAGTGTGAAAAGAGAACAATACAGAAATAAGTAAAGGAGATCGTGGAAGACAACAAATTTTTAAGTTATATTCAGCCACAGTTCTTTTATGAAACAAAACTTGAAATGTACTTTTTGAATCTAGTTTTTTTTTATGCTTGTATCTGACGGTCAATTTTTATTTAAAGGTAGTTCACTGCTATAAAATTTTAAACTGTTATGCACCAGTATCTGAGTTGGAGGTGTTGGGGTGAATCTTCAAGCTGCTGATACAGTGATAATTTTTTTATACAAATAGGAATCCCCAGATTATATCAAATTCTTTTTTTCCTATGTAGTGACACTTCTAAACTTTAAGTTTAAAATGAAGTCTTATTCTATAATGTTTATGTTTGTTCATGCTGATTTGGAAGGACAGGCTAGGGCTCATAGGATTGGACAAAAGAAAGTTTCCCTTGTTCTTCATTTGGAAACTGTAAATACTTCAATTCCTAAACTCATGTAACTTTTTGGTTATTTCTTCTGTTAATAAGTTGTATATTGTCATAGAGACTAAATTTTCTTACTGGTAACTGAGATAAACTTAATAGTATTTGCTAATCAATCTCATTCTTTTCAACTTTCAAGTATTTGATTATTTTCAATTTTATTTTGATTCCATTATAGATATACTGAAAATCGGGAATATAGTTTAATTGTATTTAGAATATATTGCAGACTACTCTCTATCACTCTCTCACAAAGAATTTATGGTGACATAAGTTGTCATCTGCTCTTCTGCTATGCATGGTTGCATGATTTAAGCTTAAAATATTAGGTCAACTATATTGGGAGTGTACTTGAAACCTGGGACAAAAGTAATGATAGTTAAATTAGAGATTGATCCACAACAATTGTCTTTATTATTCATTTAACCATTTAAATGACCACCCTATATCAGAGTTTAAGCTATTACTGATGAGAATCTTTAATATCTATTAACTTTAACAATTATCCTTTTTTTTCATTGTATTTGTAGATGATTGTGATGCTATATAGCCTTTGTAATGCAGTTAAATTTTTTAGAGTGCTTGTGATGCGACCAATCAATATGCGGAAGCTAAGGAAAGAACACACTACAACTATATGGTTGATTCAATCCAAACATAATTGAAAATATGGAGATTAATATGATAAACAAACTGACCTAAAACCCGAAATAAACTCGAACAAGAATTAAACACAAAACACAACCCGAAAACTATCGATTTAACCCCAAATTGACTCGATCAGAAACCTGAACAATTCAACTCGGATTAAGCTTAAATTTTAACACAAGGTACAATCTGAAGTCATGAAAAACGTATCCAAAAATCAGCAAATTCGCAGGAGTGGATTGGGATTTGGCACGGTGGTCAATTTTTGGACTGTCTAGGGTTTATAAATGGATCTAAGGCTTGTATGGAGGGTTTCTGGACTTGGGAACCTATGTGGACGAATATGGTGATGCTAGCTAGGGTGGATATGGAACGTGTATAATGGCTGTGGAGGTGAGGAAAGGCGTGGTGATGATAAAAATGAAATTATAGGTATGAATCTTACCTGAAACGAACCCCAGATCGACAAGAATCCGAAACGCATCTATGGAGTAAGCTTTGTGGCTGCCTAACTCGGATACTACTGGATATCCGAACGAGACAAAAGATTTGAAGCTTGGAGATGCCAACCAACAAACTCTACCGAAGAACCGTTTTGTTGTGTGAGACAAGAGAATAGCGCAAAAGCTGTTTTCATTCATTCAAGTCTGCGTAAACAACGTCTCGAATAATCTTAAATACCTAAGGGGCAAAACTATCAAGTGTTGGGCTGGATAATTTCAAAAATAAAATAAATAACTAAAGGCCCAATTTTCCTAACAATAATTTGGGCTTCTAATTAAATTAAAATACTTGATCCAATTAAATAAAACAACTTAACAATTAATAAAAACTACACGGCCAAACTAAAAATAAATAAATAAATTCGAACATGGCCGCGGCTTCTTCACTCCTCAATGCTCGTCAAATTCACCAACTTGTGCTGTCGGAATTCAGCTCCATCATCTTTCAATTTCTTTCCAACATAGCACTGTAAATATCCTTGCAGCTTCTTGGCACGTAAGCGCATCACTGGAACTCTCAGCTGCAACTCCGGGTTTAGTTCCTCAGTACTCATCCCGGTCTCATCAGCTTGCTAGAATTGTCTTATTTTTTCTAATTCTTTTATCAGAATTTTATAGAGTGGGAGTACATATTTCATGTACTGGGACTTGTTTCAGCTCTGCCTTCTTTTATAAGGACAATGATATAGACTTTAACATATTTTCATTTCGTATTGTTAATTTGTATAACATTTTTTCCTCTCAGTCTTTTCCAGACAGATAGCAGCTTATGTTGGAAAGATTATTATTAGGTAAAAGTAAGTAATTTATTGCTAAACTAATTCACCATATAACATTTATATGAACAATCATCTCTTTAATATGCTTTCATTTGTTTATGTGAGAGTCTATATGAGACTATGCAAATATGATAAATTCGAGAGAGAGATCTGCTTACTGATGAATGGAGAATGAGAAAGAAAAAGTGGTGACATACTTGTAAATATGATAAATTCGAAAAACAAGGGGTATTTCCAGATTTAAAAAAAAAATGTGATGCCATCACCTTTTCAAAAATTCTTAAAAACTTTAAATAATCATAACTTTCTCAAAAAATATATCAAATGAAAGATTTTTCCATGCTCTTTTATTTAAGATCAATATTGCATATGTCTGCTTTAACAAAAACTGATGAAAAATACAAAAAACCAATTTTCACTCATATATAAGCTATAACTATCAGACATTGTTAATATAATATCACAATATTGCTCATATCTTATATTTATGTTGCTAATATATATATTTTTTTAATTTTTATACGATATATGACTTTGAACGTCAAGTTGATTTCATGGAAAAATAATTAAAATATGGTCCCGTTTGGTTGGCACAAAAGTAAACTTGTTGAGAAATATGATTTCTAAGAATGTGATTATCATGAGGAAAATGAAATCTAGCAGATTTTTTTTATCCTGTGTTTGGAACATAACAAATAAATTGTCAAGATTCTCATTTTAGTATTTGATTCAAATTAAACAAGTAGAAAACGAAATACCTTAAATATCTCTTATCATTTTTGTGTCAATTTTTTTTATAATTTTTGAGATATGAACATTATAGTTTATAACTCTACATACAAAAATAATTATATATATATATATATAACACCCCAAATCCAATAATAGAGGCCCAATAAATTTTTTTAGAGCCCAAATGTTTAAGTTGTATTCATTTTTAATAAAAGGCCCAAATAATAGGCTTTCTAGCCCAATTATGATTTTAATTATTTACGGTCCAATTATTAATGAAATGAGACGAACGAATACATTAGATGATAGAGCTTATCGATACGAATACATAGAACTTGGTCTCACTAATATAGGAATTCAATTGACTGAGATATGATTTTTTCTCTAATTTAAATTCTAATTACGGTTTATTTAGGAGGGGGTATAAATACCCCCAATACTACTTTGAGCCTCATTTTCTACCATTTCAAACATCATTCAAAGGGGAACAGCCCCCTTCCCCTCCCTTCTCTCCCCTCTCACCTCTTTCCTCCTTCGCCGGACCTATTATCGGAGCTACCACCGTCGTCGCCGAAATTTTTCCGGCAACCTCTTTTCGACATGCAATACCATTTTTAGATTCCCCTTTCTTCCCTCTTTCCATTTCTTTGATTATTTTTAAAAGATTTTGAGGTTTAGGCATCCAATTTTCCGATGTAAGAGTGGGTTAAACCCTAGCCTTTTAAAATCTTATTTCTTTCTTTATTTTTCGATTTCTATTTGGAGTTTTATGGTAATAGATGTGGATTTGTGGGATGTTTTGGTTGCCCATTTTAAAGGATATTGTTATCTAATGTTCTTATTATTTTGATGTTCTTGAACACATTAAAAGTGGAATGGGTGAAAGATGAGAAGAGAAACTATGAATGTTCATTGTTAGTGCTGGTGGAAATGTTATTGAAATTAATAGAATTTTCACAATTTATGTATATGTTTGTGTGCGTGAACAGCGTGTGTGTTGTGGGTGTGGTTGTGTGTGTGCGTGAGTTTTAATTTTTATTTTCTTTTATTTATTTAATTATTTTATATTTTATGCTATTATAATATAGATAAGTATAACTTAAAAGCTTAGAAATACTTATCAAAAATTGATCTTAACCTAATGAATAAATCTCTATCAATTAAATTACAAGGGCTATGGATTAATCTATGTTAGTAACATTTTTTTTTTTTATTAAGGCATATGTTTTTTACATATATTAATTATAAATCTTGGTATATATTTCAAAGTTCAATTATAGCCTAATGTATAATTATTTAATTTTATGTGCAAATGTCTAAGGTTCAAATATACTTGAAGTAGATTATTATTTTAATTAATTCATGTATTTTCTAAGTTATTAAATTTAAAACTTGTTGTAATTTTCAAAAATCATATCTTGTTTAATGGTTGGAGTCTTGATTTAATAATGATAGGCCTAATGTTCGAATCTTATGAAATGCATTTTTAAGACCAATTTTTAATGTTATACAACCTTATTTAATTAAAAGCATGGTTTATTTTTTGAAAATTAGCATTGGCCTAATGGTTGAGGTACACAAATTAATATGGGAGGTCTATAGTTTAATTCCCATTGGAGCAGTTTATTTATTTTTAATTAATTATTGGTATTTATAACTTTATTTAATTAAAAGTTACAATAATTTTCGAAAACCATAGGTGGTGTAATGGTTGAGTTCTAGATTAATTAATGAATTTTCAAGCGTTGAAATCTCTTTATAAATATTTTATTTATGGATTTTA
Source organism: Perilla frutescens (assembly GCA_026008535.1). Taxonomy (NCBI): domain Eukaryota; kingdom Viridiplantae; phylum Streptophyta; class Magnoliopsida; order Lamiales; family Lamiaceae; genus Perilla; species Perilla frutescens. The sequence goes on from BRKX01000005.1 coordinate 24,667,648, forward strand.
TTTTCAATATGATTCTGCACTATACATAAATAAAAATCTGTTATCATTTTCGAAAATGGCCTTTGGCCTAATGGTTATATTCTGCATCTTATTATAATAGGTCAAAGGTTCGAAATATTTGAAATGCTTTTTATTTATTTTTATTCCAAGATAATTATGAACTTTATTTAATTAAAACCACTAAACAATTTTCAAAAATATTATTTAGTCTAATGGTGATAGTTTAGTTTTTATGCTGGAGGTCTAAGGTTCAATCCACTTTGATGCATTTTTTAATCCTATTTTTACTCAAACATTTTATGAGTGTATTTAATTAAAGTAGTTTAATTAATGTTACATAAATTCTTCTAGTCTAGTGGTTAAGTGCTTATTATTTCACTTATGCTTTTGGTCAAGTGTTCAAGCCCTCTTGACTACATAATCATATTATATTTTTATTTGGTCTATTTTGCTTAATTTAGATTAAATTCGAAATTAAGCGTATGATATAATAAATCAATATTTCCATATTTATATTCTATAATCCTTTAAATCTTGAATTAAGTTTTATAATTTCCCCCTATGAATTTAAGGCATCTATTTGTACGATCGAGGACTCCAATATATTTTAAGCTAGGATCTCGTTCGACCTTCAAACGATGCCAGGTTACGCTATTATTTTATGGACTCGTTCCCTAGAACCTTATTCACGTTATATTATATGTTTAGAAGATTAATATGTTATTAAGATATAGTTTTGATGTATAGGTCCTAACCCAAGACCCGTTTAGGACGACGATTAAGGCTATTCCTATATTTAAGCATAAGGTCTTAATCAGATAGCTGGCTTCGGATGAGAAGTCGTGAATAAAGCCTCAGCTAATTTAGCTATAAGGTGGGTTTACTTACTAAAATACTTTCGAAATTATATTTAAATTTTCGTCCACTATGAAAAATGATTTATGCTTATGTTGCTCAATGTGGATTGATGCGACTCATATGAGGATTTCTGAATATGGCACTCCGGTGCAATTACTTATGAATATGTTCATGTTATGAATATATTATAGTTTGTATATGATCACATTAGGGTCGGTCTCCACTATATCTATTGAGCGTGTGATTTATGATATGTCAAATATGGATTTATTGATATTCTTATTGCAAATTATTGGACGAATGTATGAGTATTCTGACAGAGTGTTTTTTGGCACTCAGTCCCACTATTTAAAAATATTTTCAGGTAATTGATGACGGTAGGTGGGGGACGTTGACTAATGTGGACATTTTGTATGGTTGACCATATTTTAATTTTTGAAATATTGACTCGATTTAGTTTTTAGTCAACAAATATGATTATTTAAATATTTTATGGAAATGTGATCGTTGTTTCCTTGCTAGCATATTTTCAATGTTGGATAATGGATTATTGACTAGTCAAGGTTGAACATGGTTTTGATTTGTTGATCGAAATGTGTGATTTTAAAAGGATAGATTGGTTGAAAAGTCTTATCTTGTATGATTGGTTGTTGAATGGTAAACGCCTATGAGCATGTATTTTATTAATATTTTAAACGAAGTGTTGTCTGAATTTTTATAATTAGAGAAAATGATTTATGTTAGTTTGCGAAAATTTTATTGTGATTTTCTATTATCGTGTGTGTTAGCATTAGCGCACTGGGCCTCCGGGTTTGGGGTGCTACATATGGTATCAGAGCGAGTCTACGAATCTGTAGGCCTGCGGAGTGATTTTTGAAATGTTTTCGAAATATTGTTTACAAGAAATGGTTACTTACCTATGGTCCCATGTCCACGCCACGCCTCGCCCAATCAGGTACAAATTTTATGAAATTAAATCTTTGTTAAACAAAGTATATTTTAGGCAAACATATACTATGCTTAAAAAATTATGATAAATAAATTGTTTGATTACAATGTATTTCAAGCCTAAGTTATTGAAAATCTATTGGTTTGCCTTTTTATGAAAATGTTTTGTCCAAATACTTATGATATGATCCCACCATAGGATGAACCTAGATGGACTTGGGCATAATTAAATTGCCTGTAAGTTTTCACTTACTTAGTGAACTATGCTTGGACTACTTATGCGTTACACGATATATTTTGAGAACTATAGCTATGACTAAGAATCGAACAACCTTTACTATATTCAAGTGACCGAGATAATTTGATGAGCTAGAGAATGACACCAATGAAGATGCTCCTACAAGATGAAAAGTTCAACGTGAGCTATCGATGACCTTACTCTATTCTATCAATAGTTAATTACGTGATATGAGTACTTTGATTAGATGTGAGTACATAGTAAAATAGGTGAACTATGCAACTCCTGATGATAAATATTGACCTAGTATGAAGCACATGATGTAAAGACAACTATGATGACACCATGTGCGATATATGAACAGTTGCACATAAGTTGCGATGCAATTTCTTACGATTATGAAATTCCCCTTTTATGAGGTACCGATTGAGAACTATACGTAGTCTCACTATGTTTTACAGACTAATTATATTTTGTCAAGACGTGCGCATAATGCATTTTCCCACTAAGTATCCTGGATCGAATTTAGAAACGACTAAGATAGGAAATTTCATGGTAGTTAATTCTTATAAAATACGAAAGAGTTATTCTCTCCAGGCACAAATAAAGAAGTATGAGTTTAACTCTACACGATGCTGACCAGAATCGATCTTGATGAATTCAATGTTTCATGATCTGTGTTAAGTGCTAAGAACTACGTTAATAGCTATTAGCTCAAATAATATGAATTCAAGTGAAGTAACATATATCGAACTCTTAGTCATACGTTATAAGTTAGAACAACAAATGATTTCAACGATACTGTCGTTACTACTCCACAATCATGGCGAACCTGAAGAAGAAGATGTACCATTAAGAAGGATATAGTATGATATGTGTTGGAATAAACTTTATTTTTGAAGATAGTTATCTTAACACAAATGTGCATGTGATAGAATTAATTGAATGCTTTGGGGTTGCTCTTAGGATGGATTGACTTAAAGATAATCGCGAAACAGTATGATGTCATGAGACAGAAGTAATGCTTCAAACACCGGAAGAAGAAGAATTCACATTTTATGCATCAAAAATAGGTGCTATGATACTCAATATATCATCTATGAATGCAATGAAGACTATCAAGAATAAAGAATGTCAAATTTTGATAGCAAGTTTGACAGACAACATGATGAATGAAAGAGTTAATCATCGAAGTAGTTTTGTAATGAATAATAAGGCCGAAGCAATCAATATGATAGTGATTATGGGAAGTTCACCTCGACAAATGAATATTTCTCCGTGAACTCACAGACAATTTTGTTCATCGAAAGAAAGAGAATATGTCAATGGCTAATATGAATGAAAATAGGAAAAATATTATAATTTTTGTGTTTGCAAGATACAAATAAGAAAAAGTATATTTCATTCATAAGGAATTATTGGGAAAAACTATCAAGGTAGCCCAACTAATGGTTTTGATAAAATGTCAAAACATATGGAAAAGTTATATGAAAAACTGCAGGTTATTCAGGCTGGAAGTCGGGAGTAATGACCAAGTAAGACTTCAAATCTCTGCTCAGCTGAAGTGAAAAGTCAATCACCTTGAAGCAATGTCAACTAGCTTAAAAGGATATCTCAACCAGACCGGTCAAAGTCTACTCTTCAAAGATTAAGTAAAGCTATACAGGGAAGAGAATATTGTAGACTGAATAGCTAAAGGGGGAAGAAAATGCTAAAGACTGGAAGACATCCATAGATGAGTAAGGCATCAGTCTAGCTGAAAGCCAAGAAAGACTGATGAAGAGAAGAGCCTACTTGAAAGCTCAAGACCAAACAGAACTGATCAAAGATCAATCAGTTGGGAGAAAAAAGGCTCAAATAAAAGCCGACTGGAATCTAGAACTGAAAGCTAAGCCGCCAAAGATCTAGAGCTGAAGATCAAGGCAGCTGAACTGGATCATTTCAGGACTGAAGCTTGAGGCAGCTGAGGAACTTCCAACTGGATGATCTCAGAGCTGAAAGCTGAGACAGCTGAGACACCATCATTCTGAAAAAGAGACTTTTACGCAAGACTTTTGCCAAAACTAACCTCTTCTATATCTTGCAGAGCGAGCTCTTCTTTCGCCCTCCCCATAGCTCAAAGCTTAAATCTCTTAAGTACGAAAAGTCCTAACTGAGAAGGCGTGCTTCAAGTTCTAAGCAAGCAGCTAGCTGACGGAGAATTCCAGCTAGAGCAAAGCTTCTCAGTTCAAGCTCTTCAAAGATCAACCACTGAGCTTAGTCCTAAGAGCATTTCAGGTTGATAACAGATTCAAGACTGCCTTCTTGAAGATCGAGAGAGATCTAAAATCTTATAAAGACGGGCAATAGCACCTAAAGTCTCAGCAAGCAGTTGGGATCGGTAAGTGTGAGCTGTCGACCAGAAACCGGCTGAGGAAGAGCGTACTGACGGGTCCGTTCTTCTGGGACAGCAACAGCTGGAAAGGAGGCCACCCTCGGTTTGAAGGGTGTCATTTTCAGGTCCAACAGAATTCTTCACTGTGTAACTGTAATAAAGAAACTTTGCACTTGCATAGTGGATTGTTTTGGGAAAATTGTTGAGAAAAACTATCAGAGTAGCCCAACTGATGGCTTTCATGAAATGTCAAAGCCTATGCAATAGTTTCATGAAAAACTGCAGGTTATTCAAAGCTGAAAGTCGGGGGTAATGACCAAGTAAGACTTCAAACCTCAGCTTAGCTGAAGCGAGAGTCAGCTGTTTTGAAGTATGGTCAACCAGCTTAAAAAGATGTCTCAATCAAGCCAGTCAGAATCAACTCTTCAAAGCTTAAGAAAAGCTAAAGGAGGAAGAGAACCCTGAAGACTGGTAGGCATCCATAGATGAGTAATCATCAGTCTAGATAAAGGCGAAGAAAGACTAATGAAAGAAGAGCCAGCTTGAAAGCTTAAAACTGAACTGATCAAAGATCAGTCAGTTAAACTCTAAACTGATTAAAGATCAGTTAGTCGGGAGAAAAGCTCAAGTAACTTCGAGCCAACTCTGAACTGATCAAAGATCAGTTCAACGGGAGAAAAAGCTCAATAGCGAAGCCGACTGGAAGTCCAGAACTGAAAGCTTGTAAAGCTAAGCAGGCAAAGATCAAGGCAGCTGAACTGGATTATCCGAAGACTGAAGTTTGAGGCAGCTAAGGAACTGCCAACTAGACAATCTCAGATCTGAAAGCCGAGACAGCTGAGAGCCCATCAGCTGAAAGTCCAAAACTGATAGCCGAAAGCTCTCTCTGACAAGCAATCAATGAAGATCCTGACAGAAAATCTTGGAAAGATCCTAACGATCTTAGAGTATAAGTCATTAAGTTCAACATCTAGCTCATTCAAAGCTTGAAATAGCTACAGGCATTAAAACTGCCGCTAGTGAAATCAACTTAATCACAATTCTAAACGGTCACTATGATCACTCTTCTATATAAGAGAGTGAATCTAATTCATGTGTAAGACTTTTCACGCACAAGACTTTCGCAAAACTAACTTTTGCTATTTTGCAGAATGAGCTTTTTTTTTCTCCCTTCCCACAGCTCAAAGATTAAATCTCTTAAGTGCGAAAAGTCCCAACTGAGAAGGCGTGCTTCAAGTTCCAAGCAAGCAGCTAGCTAACACAGAATTCCAGCCAGAGCAAAGCTTCTCAGTTTAGTTCTTCAAAGATCAACCATTCAGCTCAAGTTGAAGGAGCATTCCAGGTTGATAACAGATTCAAGACTGCCTTCTTGAAGATCGAAAGAGATCTAAAATCTTGTAAAGACGGGCAATAGCACCTAAAGTCTCAGCGAGCAGTTGGGACCGGTAAGTGTGAGCTGTCGACCCAGAAATTGGCTGAGGAGGGGCGTATACTGATGGGTCCATTCTTCTGGGATAACAACAGTTGGAAAAGAGGTCGCGATTGGTTTGAAGGGTGTCATTTTCAGGTCCAATAGAATTCTTCACTCTGTAACTGTAATAAAGAAACTTTACACTTGCATAGTTGATTGCCCTTCTGCGGAAGGAAGAGAGGACTGATAGTTCTCAAGATTTCACGGAAGCCGCCGACAATGCGCTTTTATTCAAAAAAAGGCTCTGTGTGCCAAGCAAGGAAGAACTGATGGAAGAAATCATGTGTGAAGCACATAAAACGCCCTACACAGCACATCCTGGAAGCACCAAGATGTACCAAATTTCAAGAGGAACATTTGGTGGAACAACATGAAGAGAGAAGTAGCCGCCTTCGTAGAAAGGTGTTTGAACTGCCAGCAAGTCAATGCTCTTCATCAGAAACCGTCCGATTTGCTCCAACCATTAGAAATCCCCAAGTGAAAGTGGGATCACATCAATATGGACTTTTTGGTTAGGTTACCAAAGTCTAATCGGGGTAATACCGCTATTTGGGTAATCATCGACCGATTATCGAAAGCTGCGCATTTCATAGCTGTCAAAATGACAGATGGGCTAGATCAATTAGCCATGTTATATGTTAGAGAAATTGTTCGATTGTACGGCGTGCCAGTCTCGATCACGTCTAATCGTAACACGAGGTTCACATCGAGATTTTGGAAAGTTCTACAAGAATCCATGGGATCAAAGCTCCAATTCAGCACCGCCTTTCATCCTCAGACAGATGGCCAGTCCGAAAGGACTATTCAGATTTTGGAAGACATGCTTAGGGGAGTAGTCATTGATCAAGGAAGCAGCTGGGAAGAGCTGCTGCCTTTGGTAGAGTTCGCATACAACAACAGCTACCAAACATCGCTCGACATGGCCCCTTACGAGGCCTTATATGGTAGGAAGTATAGATCACCCTTGTATTAGGATGAAGTTGGAGAGAGAAGAATGCTTGGACCTGAAATGGTCCAAGAAGCAGTCCAAAAGATTGAGCTAATTTGCCATCGACTCAAGGAGGCTCAAGATAGACATAAGGCGTACGCAGATCAAAGAAGGACGGAGCTCATTTTCAGCATAGGAGATAAAGTATTCTTGAAGGTATCTCCTTCAAGGGGAATAGTCCGTTTCGATAAACGGAATAAATTAAGGCCCAGATTTTATTGGACCTTTCGAAATCCTTGAAAGGATTAATGAAGTAGCTTATAGGTTGGCCTTACTGCCTAACCTTTGTGATGTTCATGACGTCTTCCATATCTCGATGTTGAGAAAATACATGTTTGATCCAAAACACGTGATTGACAAGGAAGAAATAGTCCTGAATGAGGACTTGGCGTATGAGGAAAAGCCCCAGGCCATCGTAGATCGAAAGATTCAAAAGTTAAGGAATAAGGAGATCAGTCTGGTGAAAGTAATCTGGAACCATCATGGTTCAGAAGAAGCAACGTGCGAGCTAGAGTCCGAGTTGATCAAGAAATATCCCGATATCCCTTTTCAAAGTTTGTAAATTTCGGGATGAAATTTCTTTAAGGGGGGTAGGATGTAACACCCCAGATTTTGAGATAAGGTTTAGAGGATTATTAAGAGTAATTATGAAGCTAAGGAAGAAGTTTAATTAGAGGATATGTAAAGTCAGATATCAGTCACGACTTTAGGAGTCTTTTTGCATGAAATCGTCTTTTTCGATAATTTAATCTTAACTCAGTTTTGGTCGATTTTAACCTTTTGGGAAAGGTTTAAACTCAAGGAGTAAGCCGGTGTTTTCGAATTTTAAATCTGAAGTCATTTGAGTTCCCGGTGATTTAAAACGCGTTTAAAAAAGCTATGAATAGTAATTTTTGTAAGCGTTCGTGATTTGAGAAATTTACGAAATCTTCCTCGTTGATCAGAGTCTTATTCTTTCAAGCCCCTCTTATGTATTTCGACTCAAGGAATCCGTTCGCGTTCATGGATTTTTATTCTGAGGTCAATTGCTCGCTCGGGAATTTTATTTGTCTCTTGAGATGAATAGTAAAGTCGCTTTTTGGAAGGAATCTTGGCTCGTCTTTTTTCTGATGACCTCGTCTGCACCCTGAAACAAGTTGGTTCAATAGTACTCGAGCCAATGACCCTCCCGATATTTTTAGATTTCGTGTCTGAGGTCATTTGGACCTCGACATCGAATAAAGCAGCTTTTAACCGAACCCGAGGTAACTTTTGCAGTATTCTTGCACTGCAATGGCTTCCTCCGGAAGCCAAGATTTACTCCTATAAATAGGAGGCCCTCCCTTTCACTTTTTCACACCTCTCATATTCTATTTTCACTCCCGAGAAAAGGTAGAAGCTCGTGTTGGGGAGTGCTCTTCGTGAGCGCACCCCCGAGGGTGACGAGTAAGGTGGCGAGAAAGGAGTGCGGTGAGAGAATGTGCTAGGATGCCATCGGGGTGCAGTGGGTAGCTCTGCCGCAGCTGCAACTCAACGAGTCATCGAACTAGTCACCTTCCTTCGACGCACCCGACCCCGTGCATTTTATATCGTCAACCTTAAATCATTTCATTTTCACTTTATTTTCCGCTTTTATTACCTGTTCTTCGCGTTCTTCGTGTTCTTTGCGTTCTTCGTAGAAATTGCTTTTATTTCCTTAAATTCCACCTAGATTAATGTTTCGATTTTTGTTATAGTTAAATCTATGCATGCCAACCCATGTTGATTTAACTTATTGAAGCATGTTTGTTTTAAATTTTCTAAGTGTTCTTCGTGTTCATCAAAAGAGTCGAAGAACATCGAAGAACCCAGTTGAAGAGTCGATTAATCCCCGGTGTATCTTGTACGATGAAAACGAATCTCTAAGTTGTTCTTCGGTAGTGAGTTCATTCTAATTCCTCATGTGAATTAGAATGTTCCCTTGAAATAAGACTTTAAATTGCTAGCTTCAAGAATGAATATTTTCGAGTAAAAATAATTCAAAAGACTTGGATATTTGAGACACAATTGTATGCAAAGGCAAATTTAATTCAATAATATCTAAAATATCCATGTAACATGGTTCCCCTATTTATAGTGCTAAGGGGGGATGAAAATTGATGCTAAAAAGGCCTAAAAACTGATCCAAAAAGGATATCTAACTATACTAGGAAATTTCCTAAACTAGAATTCTATTCAAGGTAGGAAATTACCTTAAATACAATTCTAGTCAAACCTATTCTATAATGAACGAAAATTAACATAAAAATTAAATAAAATCTCATCTAAACTATAGTTTAAATTAATTAAATAAATACTATAGTCTAAATAAAATTCAACCCCTAATTAAATTAATTAAAGGGTCGAAATCAGCTTCATGCACACACGTGATTTACGTCGCCATCTTCATGTTAGTTTTGTATAATGGAAGACTTGTCTTTGTACACTTTTCTGATGATATGATGATATGATGATATGATGATATGAAATGAAAGTTATTGTTGTCACTGTTTGCATTTAGATTATGTTCTATAATTGTTCTATGCAATGTTCCATATACTTACATTGTAGATGATGTGGTGTGGAGAGTCACACGGTAAGATCATATCATTAGAACCATGTAATGTATTAAAGAGCTCACGGCTTAGATGGTCCTGAACACACCATCGGTACACCGTAGAATAATATGACAAGTTAGTTTATCTTGACTAACTGATTATTCTAGTACACTCGTTAGTGTATTGAGAAGGATCACGATAGGATACTATTCTCTGTCTCTGACCCAGTTACTGAGAGAATAAAGATCCACAGAGTTCGGGTTCTGAACTCATGTGATATTGGCGAGCATATGTGTGCGTTGTTTATTACTTTGATTTATCAATGGGTGAGATCTTTTCATAGATCAAATTCGATATCTTGGGTAATAACAATGTATACATGACGTCTCAAGCAGAATGCATGAGCACCGTGTCCTGGTGCGCCAGGTTGATGATGTTCTCTTGAGGAAACGCAAGTTCATGTTGTAACCCTGCAGGTGGAATTTATTTCGTACATGAGTAAAGCTTGTGTGGTACTACTCAAGGTTTTAGATGTTAATTAATTATAGCTATCTGAGGCTAACATAATTAATTAATGAATATTATATCTTAAACACGGGGAATGGCTGGACTAAAGGAGAAAGCATATTCGTAAATATGTATTAAATCGGTAGGTCAGTTTTACTTCTTTAGTGGAATAAAAGTAAAACATAATTTATTTAATTATATCCTAAGTTTATTGGATATTGGATATTAAATAAATTAGTGGGCCAATTTCATATTCTTCTAGATCCCTGTTTTAGCTCAATTGACTGATAGTGAACTGGATATTGAACTTGAGATACAGGCCCAAACCCAGTAGGGTTGGGAGACCAATTTTCGGCCACCTCGCCTATATATAGAGGAGGTGGGTTTGAAAATTTCAAGCATTATAATTCAGCCCCTCTTTGTCTCTCAAAGTTATCCACAGATTTCACAACTCTATCTAGTAGATTTCAGCCCACTCTGATCTAGATACAGTTCGGGAATACAACAGAAGATCTTGGAGTAGAATCTGCAGTGGGCGATTTTGACATAAGTGGTGCCAATTACTGTGTTCATTCAACAACAAGATTAGATCTTTAATCTTGTCCACAGACCGTCTATCGATTTGTAAGTAGATCCGTTTCTATGATTCCGCTTTATTAAATTCGAATCTGCTATGCATGCTTTTTCTGTTAGACTGTGATAAATATACATGTGACGTAAAAATATGATTTGGATGAACATGGATTAATGGACAACCAATTGATCCTGCGGTGGTTTAATTCGAAAAAACCCCAACAACTGGTATCAGAGCGAGTTTTGGCACTGTTCTAGGATTAATCCAGGCATGATTTCAAATTACATGATTACATTTGATGATAAATTTATGGTGTTTAAATTTTCAGATTTAATTGGCTATGTATTTCGATTTTATGGTATTCAAAACTTGGAAGAATTTGAGATGTAAAAATCGAGAATTCTAGTTTTGAGGTACAAGAATTTCCGACCATCATGGATTAAGATTTGGAATGCTATTTGATGTCCTTCAAATTTCTAGATTTTATTTGATGGGGGTTCGAAAATTTGGAATCAAATTTTTCGAAATTTGATGTTAAAATATTCCCTAATTTTTGTTTGAAATTTTCGGTACTTTTTTAATTAAAGTATGGATAATGTTTTGATCAAGATCAAATTTCCAGCTTTAATTTGGAGTAGGTCGAAAATTTGAAGTGATTAGAATTGGATTTGGTGATTTTTGATGTATATCAAAAGTTGTCTAATTCTAATCTAGATAAGTTTGAAATTAGAATTTTAAATTTGGTAATTTTTGAAGTGGATCAAAATTTTCAGATTTATTTTTCTAGAAAATTTCGAAACCTATGTTATTTATTTGGAATAGTTTTTTGATTAATGTCAAATTTCCAAATGTGTTAATTTAATGTAATTTTCGATTTTAATAATTTAATTTGGAGAAGATTTTGATAAAAATAGAATTTCCAGATTCATTTATTAAGGTTGGTCGAAAATTAGGAGGATTGGGTTAAGATTTGATATTATTTGATGTATATCTTAATTTACCTAATTTTAATCTAGATAGATTTGAAAATAGAATTTTAAATTTGGAAGAATTTGAAGTGGATCAAATTTTCAGATTTATTATTTGGATATTTTCGAAAATCTATGTAATTAAAATTGGATAAGGTGATTTTGGATATATATAAATAATTATCAAAATCCAATTGTGATAAGAATTTAATTTTGGATAGGTTTTGGAAGATTTTGAAGTGAATCAAATCTTCAAACCTTATTCTTAAAGATTTAGATTATTATGGATAATATTTGGATTAGATTTTTTATTTATATCAAGATATCCAATTATTATTTAATTAGGGTGGTTTGAAAATATTAAATAAATTTGGTGGATAATTATTATTAATTTTCAGATTTATTTTAAGATATATTTCCGAAAACTTTCAAGATTTAAATTGGTGGATAATTATTTTAATTTCCAATTTTTATCTTGTGGATAATATCGAGTTAATTAATTTAATTAATTGAAAAATTCGAATATTATTTAATATTCATGCATAGATACCATATGTTATTTTATGTGGATCATATAATATATGATTGTTGGATTTGTAGACTGTGTTTGTTTGCAGGTTTACCAACTATCATGGCTCCTTTATTTTATGTGATGTATGTTTATGTTGAATGAATGTTGGCCGTATACCGGTTTGGCTACATGATTTTAATCCATAAGAAAATCCATGGATTAGGTCTAGGTTTTATTTTACGTTGTTTTAATGTAATAGATATAAAGTTGTTAGACCGAGTTTTTGAGTTGTAATTTTTATTCTAGCAATATTAGATTTTTCCTTTTGGAATAGGTAGTCTGTATTGAATAAATATCGGAGATCAACTCAAAGAAGGAAAGTGGTTCAGCACCAAGAAGGAAGGTTCACCGTTTCACGTCCCGAAACCCTAAATGGAGCTAGGAATTTCGGCGAGGCGCGGTGAAGGGGGCGGCGGCCATAGCCCTGTTTCCGGAGCTGACTTTCGAGTTTTATCTCATCAATCAACATGAGATATAAGCCATGATAGTTGGAATATTACTGTTGCTTATTATGTTGAAGCATGTAATGGATGTTTATCATTTTATGTGATGTTTGCATGTTCGATAATGGGATAAAATGAAACCTCAAACATAAATAACTAAGTGGGAGAGATTCATATCAAAGTATGTAGAAATCTCATATGGTCTCCATTAAAATCTGGTTTAATTGATAAGTGATGGGCATGCGCGTTGACATCGGTCTTCCTCCATATCGGATGTGTCATATAACAGATTTCTCTAGAAATTAAATCTCCTAAATGGATAGCTGTAGAACACTATTAGAACTAACTGACTCCTCCATCTGGAGCAGTTAAATTCGAATAGTGCTCTTGGTGAGAAGATAATGGTGTGCACACTTAGATGTAATTTATTGATAAACGTCCACACGATCGTGGCTTATCAGTTAGACGATTACATGACCGTGTTTATTATCCGGCTATTAATTTGCTTGTTGTAAGGAAACTCAACTGGAGGCAAATTAAAGGTTTAACCTATTTAAAAATGAATTTTATAAACGTCCACACTATCGTGTCTTATGAAAGACATTTTTAAAGTGTCGGTGGAAAAGTATATAATTTTTATGAGGCTTTCAATTATATATTGTTTATCCTAAATGTGTTTTGTGACTGTACTGTATATTTTAATTTCAGTTATTTCATATCATCAATGGCACTCTCTAATCTGTCCTCAATCCTCAAAGAAAACAAACTTGTCGGTGAAAACTACAATGACTGGCTTCGTAACCTTAACATAGTTCTTGTTGCTAAGGGACACAAGTTTGTGCTTGATGAGGTTTGTCCTCCACAGCCAGATGAGGGTTCTGACGAAGCCCAAAAGGTTGCATATGATAAGTGGGTTAGGTCTAATGAGATAGCGCGATGTTACATCTTAGCATCTATGTCAAGTGTGTTGCAACATCAGCATGAGCCTATGAAAACCGCTTATGATATCATGTACACCCTTAGGCAGCTATTCGGTCATCAGAACCGCTCGGCACGCCATTTGGCAATGAAGAAGCTAATGGATGCGAGAATGTCTAACTCCAAACCTGTTAGGGATCACGTTCTCACGATGATGGGGTATTTATCTGAGATCGAGACCTTGGATGGAAAGCTAGATGGCGATTCTCAAATTGACATTGTTCTTCATAGCTTGTCCTCGAAGTTTGAGCTATTCGGGCTGAATTTTAACATGATTAAAAGGGATGTCAGCCTGACTGAACTGCTCATAGATCTTAAGGCGGCCGAATTGCTCCAAAAGAGCAATCCTGAGGCCCACATAGCTGAAAAAGGAGCGTCTTCTTTTGGTGGAAAAAGGAAGAGGAGAAACATACCTAAGAAGGCTGCAGATGTGCTGCCTAAGGCAAAGATTCCTCCTGAGGAATTCAAATCGAAGACTAAGTGCTTCAAGTGCTGCCAAACAGGTTAGTGGAAGGCGGCGTGTCCTAACAAGAAGAAGAAGAGAGGTACATCTCACACTCTGGTTGTAGAAACATGTTTAGCAACTTGTTCTATCCAGTCATGGGTAGTAGATACTGGAGCTACTGATCATGTTTGCATGTCTTTACAGGGGTTTCTGGTAAAAAGACAGCTGAGTGAGGATGAGATCACCGTCTACATGGGCAATGCTACGAGAGTGGTGGCTGTTGCAGTGGGAGACGTTGTTTTACCTTTCAGTAGTGATAAAACTTTGGTTTTAAAAGATTGTCTTTATGTGCCTGGTTTTAGGCGAAACTTGGTTTCAGTTTCTAAATTGATTATGGATAGATATTCTGTTTCTTTTGATAACAAAGTAGTTATCTTTAGTGGTAAACATTTTATCTGTTCTAGCAAATTGGATGAACACTTATACTTTCTTAAACCAATTGAAAACACTACGCAAAGACAACTATTGAATACATCGATCATAAACCCTAACAAGAGAAAAGAACCTTCGGACTTGAATCAAACCTATCTTTGGCATCTAAGGCTAGGTCATATTAACCTTAATAGGATACAAAGGCTTGTAAATGATGGACCATTGTCTTCTTTAGTACTGGAATCGTTTTCTTTTGTGTGAATCCTGTTTGGAAGGTAAAATGACCAAGCGTCCTTTCCAGTTAAAAGGAAATAGATCCGAAGGGCTATTAGATTTGATTCACTCTGACCTATGCGGCCCTATGTCAGTTCAAGCTCGAGGAGGGTTTGAGTATTTCATCACTCTCATTGATGATTACTCTAGATATGGTTATATCTACATGTTGCGTCGCATGTCTGAATGCTTTGAGAAATTCAAAGAGTTTAAGGTGGAAGCGGAGAAACAAATAGGTAGAAGTATCAAGTCACTACGTTCTGATCATGGTGGCGAGTACCTCTCAAGAGAATTTAGGGATTATATGGCAGAGAATGGGATTACATTCCAGTTGACTGCGCCTGGAACGCCACAGTAGAATGACGTGGTGAAAAGAAGGAATCGTACACTGTTAGAGATGGTTAGATCGATGATGAGTTATTCTGAGTTGCCCCTTTCATTCTGGGGATATGCCCTGGAAACGGCAGCCTATATTCTTAACTTGGTTCCATCGAAATCAGTTCCTGTTACACCCACAGAACTATGGACTGGACGGAAGCCCAGTTTGAACCATATTCAGATTTGAGGTAGCGCAACACACATTTTGGACAAGGAAGCTGATAAGCTAACTCCTCGTACGGACATAAGGCTGTTCATTGGATATCCTAGAGGAACGAAAGGTGGTTTATTTTATAGTCCTAAGGATCAGAAGATCATTATTAGCACCAATACTCGATTCTTAGAGGAAGACTATGTCATAAACCACAAACTAAGGAGTTAAATCATCCTTGAGGAGTTAAGGGAAGGATCGAATCCTAGACCGATTGTACAAGAAGAGGAACCACCAAACACTGCACAACGTGTCACAGAAGTACAGGAACTGCCTCGTCGCAGTGGGAGGGTTGTACACCAACCTGATAGATTCATTGGTCTGGGAGAGGCTTCAGATTTCCCAGAGGGTCTCAAAGAATTGGATCCCAGGACCTATGATGAGGCAATTCGAGATAAAGATGCGGATTCTTAAAAAACTGCAATGGAGTCTGAGATTGGATCTATGGATCGCAATCAAGTCTGAGAACTTTAAGAACTAGAAGATGGGGTAAAACCAATTGGTTGTAAGTGGGTCTACAAGTGCAAGAGAGGATCTGACGGGAAGGTTGAAACCTTCAATGCAAGATTGGTGGCAAAAGGGTATACTCAGAAAGAAGGGATCGATTATGAGGAAACCTTTTTACCGGTAGCCATACCTAAGTCAATCTGGATTCTCTTGTCTATTGCCGCTCATTTGGATTATAAGATTTGGAAGATGGATATCAAGACAGCTTTCCTAAACGGAAGTCTTGAGGAAAACATCCACATGAAGCAACCAGAGGGATTCATTGCTAAGGGCCAAGAGCACTTGATGTGTAAGCTTAAGAGATCCATTTATGGACCTAAGCAGGCATCGAGATCTTGGAATATCCAATTTGATGAGGTTATCCAGTCACATGGATTCGTGAAAAGTCCGGATGAGAGCTGTGTGTAAAAGAAATGTGACGAAAATGTGGTGGTATTCCTCGTATTTTATGTTGATGACATCTTGCTTATTGAAAATAGTAAGAAGGCGTTGTCAAACATTAGAGTGTGGTTGTCAGAGCAGTTCGATATGAAGGATCTGGGTGAAGCCAGACATGTCCTTGGCATCAAGATCATTCGAGATCACCAGAAAAGGATGTTATGTCTTTCCCAGGCGACTTATATCGATACAGTGCTAGCTAGATTTGGCATGGAAGATTCCAAGAAAGGTTTTATACCTTACAGGCATGGAATTCATCTATCCAAGGAAATGTGTCCCCAAACACAGTCTGAGATAGATGAAATGAAGAAAGTACCATATGCTTCGGCTGTGGGAAGTTTGATGTATGCTATGCTATGCACTAGGCCTGATATATGCTATGCCGTTGGCATGGTAAGCAGATATCAGTCTAACCCTGGACAAGGTCACTGGACTGCGGTCAAAAACATTCTCAAGTACCTTAAAAGGACTCGAGATTACATGTTGGTTTTCCGCTCTAATAGTCTAGTGCATTTGGGTTACACGGACTCAGATTTTCAATCCGACAAAGATCAGAGTAAGTCTGCATCGGGCTATGTGTTTACATTAGGAGGTGGAGCCATCGCATGGAGGAGCATTAAGTAGAAATGTATTGCGGATTCTACCATAGAAGCCGAGTATGTAGCTGCCTCTGAGGCTGCAAAAGAGGTTGTCTGGCTCCACGGGTTCCTAGTGGGCTTGGGCGTGGTTTCTAATTTGCCTAAAACTATCACGATATACTGTGATAACTCTGGTGCAGTGGCAAATTCGAAGGAACCCAGAGCCCACAAGGTAAGTAAACACATAGAAAGAAAGTACCATCTTATACGAGAAATCGTTAAGAAAGGAGACGTGGCGGTGGTCAAGATTGCATCGGAGGACAACCTGGCTGATCCATTCACGAAGAGCCTGCCGGCTAAGACCTTTGATGGTCACGTGGAGAAAATGGGAGTGAGATACAGACCTGGTGGCGCAGTTTGAGTTGATAGTTTTGATTGGAGAGTTAGCCAGTTAGTTATTATGCTTTAAAGACATGCTTCAAGTATAAGTGGGAGATTGTTAGTTTTGTATACTGGAAGACTTGTCTTTGTATACTTTTCTGATGATATGATGATATGAAATGAAAGTTATTGCAGTCACTGTTTGCATTTAGATTGTGTTTTATAATTGTTCTATGCAATATTCCATATACTTACATTGTAGATGATGTGTTGTGGGGAGTCACACGGTAAGATCATATCATTAGAACCATGTAATGTATTAAAGATCTCACGACTTAGATGGTCCTGAACACACCATCGATACACCGTAGAATAATCTGATAAGTTAGTTTCTCTTGACTAGCTGATTATTCTAGTACACTCGTTAGTGTATTGAGGAGGATCACGATAGGATACTATTCTCTGTCTCTAACCCAGTTACTGAGAGAATAAAAATCCACAGAGTTCGGGTTCTGAACTCATGTGATATTGGCGAGCATATGTGTGCATTGTTTATTACTTTGATTTATCAATGGGTGAGATCTTTTCATAGATCGAATTCGATATCTTGGGTAATAATAATGTATACATGATGTCTCGAGCAGTATGCATGAGCACCGTGTCCTGGTGCGCCAGGTTGATGATGTTCTCTTGAGGAAACGCAAGTTCATGTTGAAACCCTGCAGGTGGAATTTATTCCGTACATGAGTAAAGCTTGTGTGGTACTACTCAAGGTTATAGATGTTAATTAATTATAGCTGTCAGAGGCTGACATAATTAATTAATGAACATTATATCTTAAACAAGGGGAATGACTGGACTAAAGGAGAAAGCATATTCGCAAATATGTATTAAATTGGTAGGTCAGTTTTACTTCTTTAGTGGTTTAATTCGAAAAAACCCCAACACTTCATGCATGCGACGTGCATGTGCATGCTTGTTCTTCATGTTGTCTTCTTCAAACCTTGATCTCCAATCTTTAATTGTTAACAAAGTAAGAATTTTGGGGCTGCTCTCAACTCCTTTGTCATCTTCGAACTTTTTACATGCAAATGCTTGGAAATTTCCTTGCAATTGTATTGCTCGAAGTCGTGTAATTGGGCCATGTATTTGCAGCTCCGGGTTAAGTTCTTTAAGGCTTGTCGTGGACGTATCAATTAATTAATTAAATATGTTAAGGGTTCTTGCGGGTTGTTAATTAATAAGATTTTGGATAATAAGGGTTCTTTTGTTCAATGATTCGTAAGAAGGAAAAAAGAATATCTCAGGGGTTCCGGTATTCTATAACTGATTTATAAGAATTGTGAATTAAAATCAATGCACCGATGAACGATATGATCATATCTCTTTTTATTTACAATCTCATTCGGTTTTTATTAATCTGATTTCTCTCCTCTGTTTTGTTTCATTAGTTAATTAAATTCTCTCAAAACCCCAAAAGTTACCTTTCAAAGAAGAATACACCGTTCCCTGTGGATTCGACCAGTATTTTCCACCTACTGCACCCTTGTTGGGCATTTGGAAGAGCAGTTATTTTGAGCACGTGATGACCGTATATCAGCCACTATCAATAATCATGGAAAACATATTATCCTTGATCATTGCACAGGTGTAGAAGATATTCTCCTGCTGATGATCGTGTTCCTCAGTTCGATTGATGCTTAGACTCCGGATTATCACAAGGCTGACAATTGCCGCATCCGGGTTAACCTTCTCTCGCTCAGCATCATCGATCTGTGCTCCTTCATTAGTAGTGTTGCCTGTTGGCTGCTCCAACTCATCCTCACTGGTTGACTCGAGTTCATTCTGTTCTGAAAGGAATAGAACTCATCGGTTTGGATATTGGGCTTGAAAATGGCCCCATCCTTGGCATTTGTGACACTGGATGTCACGAGCTCATGTAGGGGCTGCTGTAGGAGGCGGTGCTGACTAGTTGGGCCGTCTATATGGCGGCCTGGACTGTGTAGACAGTGTAGACTTGGGTCTATGACTTGTCTATGGTGCAGTGCGATCAAAATGTCGAACGGGCTGTTCTGGAGGACCTTTCGAACGTGTGGCTTCAGTTAGCGTTGAAGTGGGTTCATTGCGGCTCCAAAGCTATCATACAGGGGCTGCATTGTGCATTGATCATCGCCGTGTTAGTTTTGTATACTGGAAGACTTATCTTTGTATACTTTTCTGATGATATGATGATATGAAATGAAAGTTATTGCAGTCACTGTTTGCATTTAGATTATGTTCTATAATTGTTCTATGCAATGTTCCATATACTTACATTGTAGATGATGTGGTGTGGGGAGTCACACGGTAAGATCATATCATTAGAACCATGTAATGTATTAAAGAGCTCACGGCTTAGATGGTCCTGAACACACCATCGGTACACCGTAGAATAATCTGATAAGTTAGTTTATCTTGACTAACTGATTATTCTAGTACACTCGTTAGTGTATTGAGGAGGATCACGATAGGATACTATTCTCTGTCTCTGACCCAGTTACTGAGAGAATAAAGATCCACAGATTTCGGGTTCTGAACTCATGTGATATTGGCGAGCATATGGGTGCGTTGTTTATTACTTTGATTTATCAATGGATGAGATCTTTTCGTAGATCGAATTCGATATCTTGGGTAATAACAATGTATACATGATGTCTCGAGCAGAATGCATGAGCACCGTGTCCTGGTGCGCCAGGTTGATGATGTTCTCTTGAGGAAACGCAAGTTCATGTTGAAACCCTGCAGGTGGAATTTATTCCGTACATGAGTAAAGCATGTGTGGTACTACTCAAGGTTTTAGATGTTAATTAATTATAGCTGTCAGAGGCTGACATAATTAATTAATGAACATTATATCTTAAACATGGGGAATGGTTGTACTAAAGGAGAAAGCATATTCGTAAATATGTATTAAATTGGTAGGTCAGTTTTACTTCTTTAGTGGAATAAAAGTAAAACTTAATTTATTTAATTATATCCTAAGTTTATTGGATATTGGATATTAAATAAATTAGTGGGCCAATTTAATATTCTTCTAGATCCCTGTTGGAGCCCAATATGACTTTAATAGACTGGAAATAGAAAAAGAGATAGAGGCCCAAGCCCTAGGGTTGGGACTGTGAATTTCGACCACCCCTTTATAAATAAGAGGCTGGGGAGTTCGAAATTCACTACTGCAAAATCAGTCCCTCGTGTATTCTCTTTATCTCCACAGATTCCATACCGATCTAGTAGATTTCAGCCCACTCTGAATCTAGATACAGTCCGAGAATACAACAGAAGATCTCAGAGTAGAATACTGTGGTGGCTGCCGTTTTCAGTAGAGAGAAAAGGGGCACCTGTTTTGTTTCATTCAACAGCAAGATTAGTCCTGTAATCTTGTCCTCATACCGTCTGTCAATTGTAAGTAATTCGAATCTATGTTTTCCGCTTCGTTAGATTCGTTTTGCATGGTTTTGTGATTGACGTGATAAACATACATGTGACATAAAATTATGATTTGCATGAACATGGATTAATTAACAACTAAATGATCCTGCGGTGGTTTAATTCGAAAAAAACCCCAACAATTGGTATCAGAACGGGTTTTGGCACTGTTCTAGAATTAATTCTTGCATAAATTCGAACCACATGTATAAATTTGTTGATAAATTTGTCCCTTAAATTTTCAGATTTATTGTTCATGTGTTTCGATTTTTATGGTATTCAAAACTTGGATAAATTTTTGATGCAATTCGAAAATTTAAGTTTTTATGTTCTTGGAATTTTCGACGGTCATGAATTAAATTTGGGATATATTTGATGTTCTTCAAATTTTCAGATTTATTTCTTGATGGGGTTCGAAAATTTGCTCTACAATTTTTTCAAAAATTGTTGTTAAAAATTCCCTAATTTTGTTTCTAAATTTTCGGCCACTATAATTAAATTTGGATGGATTTTTGATCAACATCAAAATTTCCAGATTTAATTTGGATAGGGGTCGAAATTTTAGTTTATTAGAATTAGGATAGGTAATTTTTGTGTATATCAAAAGTTACCTAATTCTAATCTAGATAGGTTTTGAAATTAGGATAGTTAATTTGGAAGAGTTTGAAGTGGATCAAATTTCCAGATTATTACTCCTTGTAATTTTCGAAACTTGTGGTTATTTTATTTGGAATAGTTTTTTGATTAATGTCAAAATTTCCAAATGTGTTATTTTATGTTATTTTCGATTTTTGTTAAATTAAATTGGAAAAGATTTTGATGAAAATCAAATCCCCAATTCTATTTAATGATGTGGATCGAAAATCATAATGGTTGGATTAAGATTTGATGTTATTTGATGTATATCCTAGTTTACCTAATTTTAATCAACATAGATTTGAAAATATAATTTTAGATTTGGAAGAATTTGAAGTGGATCAAATTTCCAGATTTATTATTTGGATATTTTCGAAAATCTTGATTAAAAGTGGATAAGGTGATTTTTGGATATATACAAATAATTATCAAAATCCAATTGTGATAAGAATTTAATTTTGGATAGGTTTTGGAAGATTTTCAAATCTTCAAACCTTATCCTTAAATATTTAGATTCTTATGGATAATATTTGGATTAGATTTTTGATTTATATCAAGATATTCAATTATTATTTAATTAGGGTGGTTTGAAAATATTAAATAAATTTGCTGGATAATTATAAATAATTTCCAGATTTATTTTAGTTATATTTTCGAAAATACAAGGTTTAAAATTGGTGGATAATTATTTTAATTTTCAATTTTTATCTTGTGGATAATATCGAATTAATTAATTTAATTAATTGTAAAATTCGAATATTATTTTAATATTCATGCATAGATATCATATGTTATTTTATGTGGATCATATAATATATGATTGTTGGATTTGTAGACTGTGTTTGTTTGCAGGTTTACCAACTATCATGGCTCCTTTATTTTATGTGATGTAGATAGTCTGTATTGAATAAAGATCGGAGATCCACTCAAAAGAAGAAAAGTGGTTCAGCACCAAAAAGGAAGGTTCACCGGTTCACGTCCCGAAACCCTAAAATGGAGCTAAGGTTTTCGACGAGGCGCGGTGAAGGGGGCGATGGCCAAGCCTGTTTCCAGAGCTGACTTTCCTATTTATCTCATCAATTAACATGAGATATAAGCCATGATAGTTGGAATATTACTGTTGCTTATGATGTTGAAGCATGCAATGGATGTTTATCATTTTATGTGATGTTTGCATGTTCGATAATGGGATAAAATGAAACCTCAAACATAAATAATTAAGTGGGAGAGATTCATACCAAAGTATGTAGAAATCTCATACGGTCTCCATTAAATCTGATTTAATTGAGAAGTGATGGGCATGCGCGTTGACATCGGTCTTCCTCCATATCGGATGTGTCATATCACAGATTTCTCTAGAAATTAAATCTCCTAAATGGACACTACTAGAAAAACGCTAATAAACAATAGGTATTCCCCGTTGTCTATAGAGAAATGGACCATTGTTATTAAGGGTGTTGTCTATCAGCGCACGCTGATAGACAACGGTCAAATACCCGTTGTCTTTATATAAATAGACAACGGTCAAAATACCCGTTGTAAAATATACCGATTTAATAAAAATAGACGACTACTGTCATTAAAACGGTTGTCTTTTGGTTGGTAGACAACGGTTTTTTGCAAAGCCCGTTGTCTATTAGCAAATAGACAACAGACTTTTGTTTGACCGTTCTTAATTTTGTCTATATTAGACAACAGTGTACTATGACCGTTGATTTTTATTTATTTATTTTTTTTTTATTGCAGTTTTGCTTTATACAATTACAGCCCTCTGCCTTATGTCAAATTCACCAAAATGGCAATATGCTTCGTATTTAAAAGTAATGAATAATTAAAACTCAACAATAATTCATTCCACAAAACAAAAATATACAATGTACGCGATACAAAAGGTAAACTTCAATAATATGAATATGAAAAATCGTAATATCTAATAGTGTATTTAACAATTGCATAAGTTAAAAAGTTCAAGTAGCCTTTCCTTCCATTCCTTCACTTTCCCCGCTTTAAGCATCACCACATCAACAAATCAACTGAAAAAAACAATATAAGTATCAATATCCATCAATTTTATATTGAGAGGAAGCAAAGTTAATATATCAACTTACATTGTCAATCCGTAAAATCTTGGACATAATCAGCATCCATTATGTACAAACATCATTAATTTCCTTTATGAAGCATATCCTTAGGAAAACTAATACATAACACATTAAATAATTAGCTTAAAAATAATTTTGTAATAAAAGAAATATATAACATTTCATGAAAAATCTACTTTGAATAGCAAGGCAAATAGTGATGTCAATAAATCACCTATTTTCTATAATATTGGTTTCTTACATCACCACTAATTATTCAATAATATACAGATTGTAAAATTATAACCAAATAATAAAAAAGCCAAAACAAGAAACAAGCAAACTTACTTTTTCGAAATAAAACTAAGAAACACACATACTTAGAAAAACAGCAAAAAAGGTGTTATAGAAACACTCTTGATTCTCTTGAAGAAAGTACATCAAAAACTTAACCAATGACACAAAATAAAAAATAAAAACCCGGAAAAAAAAAACTCACTTGGGCAGATTCAATTTCCCATCGATTCTCCTAATTTGCTTTAGTTTATTAGGCTAAGGCAACCTTAGGAAAACATAACTACTAGTAGTTACAACCCAATCTTTTATGTCACACACACACACACACACACACACACACACACACACACACATATATGTGGTCTTTTAACTTTTATGTTTTAATTTGGCTGTATAAGTGTCAAAATACCATATACTCATATATATCCACCAAGAAACATAGGCTAATTTGAAAACTACCTCGATTTTGTAATACACAAAAAGCAGGCGCCCAAGCTTTTCCCCTATAAACCTGATAAATCAAGCAGATTTCCTAATTATTTATTATGAATACAAATACAATCAAAATCTGAAATAGGAGATATATTTACCAACACTTTTCTTCTTGTCCCTTGTCTTCTTATGATGTTCATATCTATATTTACTGCACAATTAAATAAAGCAATATATAAGTTTAAATCAGTCCATAATCAGTTGATACAACTTACAAAAAATAGATAATAGGTATGTAATTTCTGACAAAAAAAGAGAAAATCAATACCCTCAGTTGACTAAATGCAAACTGTCGAAGAATAAAGACAAAAAACTTTCTGCTAGCTGCTACAGTTGAAAAGAAATCAAGTAATCCCATCCATAAACAAATACCAAGTTGTATAAGCAAGTAACAAGGCATGAAGCTTGCTGCTGCAGATACATGATATACATATATTAAGATTAAACTCCTATCTGAAAACATAATTTTGAGATTGTAAAAGTATCTCTCAATGTCATGATACTGCCAGGAAGACAAACCAAAGAAAAAAAAGGGATACTGGTACTATGCAGTTTAGATACCATTCTAATCACTTAAATCTATAGTGTTTGCATAACTTTGTATGTGAATAAACTATTGGCTGGATCAATGATAATGAGACCTCATCAAAAGAAGATTCCCAAGATTCCCAGAGACCATTTACATGTATTAATATCAAATCAAACATGCAAAAAAAAAAAAGTCTTGGGTCCCTTAACATTCTTGAGTTATTAATTAGGAGTAATGCTCCAGATCTACTGAAAAAAAAAGACTAAACATATCAGCAACAAACATGATAATTTAAAAGAAAGGCTAAACATTTACCTGCCACATCTACTGAAAACATGCTCCAGATCCCGGGATCAGGTCCTTGAAGACAAGTGACCAACATATAGGCGAGTAGTAGTACCATACCTATCCTCATAAAGCGGCATTGTCACACTGCAGATACAAATTAAAATCAAGGACATACCAAGGAATGATGAGCCAACATGCAAGATAGAAACTGAATTATAAAAGGCAAACACAAAAAGACCGCTAAAAGCCACTCAGTGAAAATTAATCAGTAGCAATAAATACATCACTGTGACTCCTCAAAATAAAAAGTGGTAGCAGGTGCAATCC
Source organism: Perilla frutescens (assembly GCA_026008535.1). Taxonomy (NCBI): domain Eukaryota; kingdom Viridiplantae; phylum Streptophyta; class Magnoliopsida; order Lamiales; family Lamiaceae; genus Perilla; species Perilla frutescens. The sequence goes on from BRKX01000005.1 coordinate 24,692,879, forward strand.
AGCTCAACAGCGCCACCATTACAAAGATAGAACTTTTCCTTCATCCCTCTTTTCTCTCAGAGGTGCATTACACTCGGTTGTGTGGGCAGAAACAAATTAACTATCGAAAAACTTTATTCAATTAACTTGATGTATCCACAAGGCCACAATCATATATTTTAACGCCCAAAAATCAAATATAAATTAGACATGGAAAAGTTCAATCCAAGTAGCCATAGTTCTGTAAGAAAAGTAAATCCGATCCCCCCTCCAAACATTTGGATAAACAACAAAATGAATCTTACCATCGGATTAAGCTTAATCCTAAAACAAAATCATAACAACCATCTTAACAAAAGTTGCACTACTTTCTCGGTTTTTTACTTGGCCGGGGCTGTGTATCACCCTCGGCTGTGTTGAGAAACAATTTGAAATTATACTCGAAAATAGGCAATTTAGTAGCCCTAGTTCTGCAACAATTAATCCAATCCCCAGCCAAAAATGAATCCGACCGCCAGATTTAAGTTTAACCCCCAAACGAAAATCATTACAAACGCAGTAGAGCAAGCAATAAGTCAGAACAATTAGAGGGAATAAATACTGAATCATGAATCATTATTGTCATCTCTGCATATTTGTCTTATTGTATGTAACTACACAAATCAATTTTACAGACAACAAGTTTTTGAACAAAAAAAATACACTAAACATACTCAATCAAGGGTTTCACTTTTCCTATCATAATGAATGTGAGCAACATATATGTCATACCCATTAACTGTTGATGAGAGGAATACAAGTATTATTAGAAAAAATATTCTATGTATACAGACAGTATTAAAGTATTATTTTATTTTTTATTTTTTTTTAATTTGTAAAAGAGTAGAGATGGGAAAGCAATTTTATTTTTTATTTTTTTGTGTGAAGAGCCTTGCAGATTGGTAAAATATTTCAAGGAAGCCCAATCGAGCTTACTACAGTTTGTGATTACATAAATCACAGCTGAAATCGATTAATCTCTACGAGGGTAGAAGACCCACGCACGAATACATGAGAGAGAGATAGAAAGAGAACCTGAATCCGTAGACACAATTTCCTATCCTAGAAATCCTCCAGCCCCAAGCAGATCGACGTGTAGCCCATAATCAAAATCGACCAAAACATATCATATCAAAAGCAAATCCTCAGACAAACATTTTAACAAACTACTTCCGACATAGGAATAATTACACGCGGCTTCAAATATAAACTGAGGATACCTGAAGGCGGAGGCGCATCTTCAAGAGTTTAATCAGAGCGTCTTTGGTAGCCGGTGGAGCCTCCAACTTCAATCCCAATTCTTTCAGCTGTTGCTGCAATTTCTGAGCCAATGGGACCGAATTCGATGGAATTATAGCCAAATCCAAAATTGAAGTCGAATTATCACAGATTAATGTGTTTTTTCCGCTGCGAATGTGTATGTAGTGAATTTGGGGCTAATTTGCTCTTCGTCGTTGTTTCGAACAAATGAAACCAGAAATAGCTGCGTTGTTTCGTGACCTAGGGGATATATCCAATTTATTTTATTTTCTACTAAAAACAACGTCGTTTTATCAATTACTCAGACAACAATTAAGTAGTAATTGTTGTCCATTCACAACAGTTAGAAAATCCGTTGTTTATAGAGAGTTGTCTATGTGAAATCGCAGAGATAGACAACGTATACTCATCGACCGTTGTCTATTAACATATAGACAACGGGTTTATCGACCGTTGTGATAAAAAAAATTAAAAAAAATTAAAAAATGTGGCGATAGACAACGTTTTTGCGTTTAGCCGTTGTCTATCACTATATAGACAACGGCTAAAGGCAAAACCGTTGTCTTTAACGCGTTGTCTATTAGCGTTTTTCTAGTAGTGGGATAGCTGTAGAACACTATCAGAACTAACTGACTCCTCCATCTGGAGCGGTTAAATTCGAGTAGTGATCTTGGTGTGAAGATAATGGTGTGCACACTTAGATGTAATTTATTGATAAACGTCCACACGATCGTGGCTTATCAATTAGACGATTACATGACCGTGTTTATTATCCGGCTATTAATTTGCTTGTTGTAAGGAAACTCAACTGGAGGCAAATTAAAGGTTTCACCTATTTAAAAATGAATTTTATAAACGTCCACACTATCGTGGCTTATGAAAGACGTTTTTAAAGTGTCGGTGGAAAAGTACATAGTTTTTATGAGGTTTTCGATTATATACTGTTTATCCTAAACGTGTTTTGTGACTGTACTGCATGTTTTAATTTCAGTTATTTCATATCATTAATGGCACTCTCCAATCTGTCCTCAATCCTCAAAGAAAATGAACTTGTCGGTGAAAACTAGAATGACTTGCTTCGTAACCTTAACTTAGTTCTTGTTGCTGAGGGACACAAGTTTGTGCTTGATGAGGTTTGTCCTCCACAGCCAGATGAGGATTCTGACGAAGCCCAAAAGGTTGGATATGATAAGTGGGTTAGGTCTAATGAGATAGCGCGCTGTTACATCTTGGCATCTATGTCAAGTGTGTTGCAACATCAGCATGAGCCTATAAAAACCGCTTATGATATCATGTACAACTTTAAGCAGCTATTCCGTCATCAGAACTGCTCGGCACGCCATTTGATAATGAAGAAGCTAATGGATGCGAGAATGTCTGACTCCACACCTGTTAGGGATCACGTTCTCATGATGATGGGGTATTTATCTGAGATCGAGACCTTGGGTGGAGAGCTAGATGGCGATTCTCAAATTGACATTGTTCTTCATAGCTTGTCCTCAAAGTTTGAGCAGTTCAGGCTGAATTTTAACATGATTAAAAGGGACGTCAGCCTGACTGAACTGCTCATAGACCTTCAGGCGGCTAAATTGCTCTAAAAGAGCAATCCTGAGGCCCACATAGCTGAAAAAGGAGCGTCTTCTTCAGGTGGAAAAGGAAAAAAGAGAAACGCACCCAAGAAGGCTGCAGATGAGGCGCCTAAGGCAAAGAAGCCAAAGGCAAAGATTCCTCCTGAGGAGTTCAAGTCGAAGACTAAATGCTTCAAGTGCAGCCAACCAGGTCACTGGAAGGTGGCGTCTCCCAACAAGAAGAAGAAGAGAGGTACATCTCACACTTTGGTTGTCGAAACATGTGTTTGCAACTTGTTCTACCCAGTTATGGGTAGTAGATACAGGAGCTACTGATCATATTTGCATGTCTTTACAGGGGTTCCTGGTAAAAAGACAGCTGAGTGAGGATGAGATCACCGTCTACATGGGCAATGCTATGAGAGTGGCGGCTGTTGCAGTGGGAGACGTTGTTTTACCTTTCAGTAGTGATAGAACTTTGGTTTTGAAAGATTGTCTTTATGTTCCTGGTTTTAGGCGAAACTTGATTTCAGTTTCTAAATTGATTATGGATGGATATTCTGTTTCCTTTTATAAAAAAGTAGTTATCTTTAGTGGTAAACATTTTATCTGTTCTGGCACATTGGATGGACACTTATACTTTCTTAAACCAACTGAAAACACTACGCAAAGACAACCGTTGAATACATCGATCATAAACCCTAACAAGAGATAAGAACCTTCAGAATTGTATCAAACCTATCTTTGGCATCTAAGGCTAGGTCATATTAACCTTAAGAGGATACAAAGCCTTGTAAACGATGGACCATTGTCTTCTTTGGTACTGAAATCATTTCCTTTGTGTGAATCCTGTTTGGAAGGTTAAATGACCAAGAGTCCTTTCGAGTCAGAAGGAAATTGATCCGAAGGGATATTAGATTTGATTCACTCTGACCTGTTCGGCCCTATGTTGGTTCAAGCTCGAGAAGGGTTCGAGTATTTCATCACTCTCATTGATGATTACTCTAGATACGGTTATATCTACCTGTTGCATCGTAAATCTGAATGCTTTGAGAAATTCAAAGAGTTTAAGGCGGAAGCGGAGAAATGAACAGGCAGAAGTATCAAGTCACTACATTCTGATCATGGTGGCGAGTACCTCTCAAGTGAATTTAGGGATTACATGATAGAGAATGGGATTACATCCCAGTTGACTGCGCCTGGAACGCCACAGCAGAATGGCGTGGCGGAAAGAAGAAATCGCACACTGTTAGAGATGGTTAGATAGATGATGAGTTATTTTGAGTTACCCATTTCGTTATGGGGATATGCCCTGGAAACAGCAGCCTATATTCTTAACTTGGTTCCATCGAAATCAGTTCCTGCTACACCCACAGAACTATGGACTGGACGAAAGCCCAGTTTGAACCATATTCGAATTTAGGCTAGCCCAGTACACGTGTTGGACAAGGAAGCTGATAAGCTGGCTCCTCGTACTGATGTAAGGTTGTTCATTGGATATCCTAGATGAACGAAAGGTGGTTTATTTTATAGTCCTAAGGATCAGAAGATCATTGTTAGCACCAATGCTCGATTCTTAGAGGAAGACTATGTCATAAACCACAAACCAAGGAGTGAAATCATCCTTGAGGAGTTAAGAGGAGGATCGAATCCTACACCGATTGTACAAGAAGAGGAACCAAAAACACTGCACAACGTATCACAGAAGTACAGGGACTGCCCCGTCACAGTGGGAGGGTTGTACGCCAATCTGATAGATTCATTGGTCTGGGAGAGGCTTCAAATTTCCCAGAGGGTCTCAATGAATTGGATCCCAGGACCTATGATGAGGCAATTCGAGATAAAGATGTGGATTCTTGGAAAACTGCAATGGAGTCTGAGATTGGATCTATGGATCGCAATCAAGTCTGGAAACTTGTAGAACCAAAAGATGAGGTAAAACCCATTGTATGTAAGTGGGTCTACAAACACAAGAGACGATCTGACGGGAAGGTTGAAACCTTCAAGGCAAGATTGGTGGTGAAAGGGTATACTCAGAAAGAAGGGATCGATTATGAGAAAACCTTTTCACCGGTAGCCATGCTTAAGTCAATCCAGATTCTCTTGTCTATTACCGCTCATTTGGATTATGAGATCTGGCAGATGGATGTCAAGACAGCTTTCCTAAACGGAAGTCTTGAGGAAAACATCCACATGAAGCAACCAGAGGGATTCATTGCTAAGGGCCAAGAGCACTTGGTGTGTAAGCTTAAGAGATCCATTTATGGACTTAAGCAGGCATTGAGATGTTGGAACATCCGATTTGACGAGGTTATCCAGTCATATGGATTCGTGCAAGGTTGAGATGAGAGCTGTGTATACAAGAAATATGATGAAAACATGGTGGCATTCCTCGTACTTTATGTTGATGACATCTTGCTTATTGGAAATAGTAAGAAGGCGTTGTCAAACATTAGGGTGTGGTTGTCCGAGCAGTTCAATATGAAGGATCTGGGTGAAGCCGGACATGTCCTTGGCATCAAGATCATTTGAGATCGCCAGAAAAGGATGTTATGTCTGTCCTAGGCGACTTATATCGATACAGTGCTAGCTAGATTTGGCATGCAAGATTCCAAGAAAGATTTTATACCTTACAGGCATGGAATTCATCTATCCAACGTGTTAGTGCCATCGTCATGCACTAAGTATTTGTGTTGTTGTATTGGCGAGATATGTTCGACAATGTGTGCCTGGGTATGTCCCACGAAGATTTGTTTTCCGCTGTGCAAGAAAAGAAGAACAGTTGGTGAACTGTTCCAGATTATGTCCCAGACAGAACCAGGGACATTCTATATATGGCAGTTTCCATGTTCGAAAGATCTTGCGCCGAACCAGTTTGGAAGGTTAAGACAAATTCGTTTTACTACCTTATGGTGTAGATCCGGTACTGAATTAACCCTCCTACACTTGGGAAGTATCTACACATGTTTGGAAGGCCACAAACCACAATCCACTTACCTAGTTGGTGGAAAGCAAGAGATGGACGCCAAGCTGAAGTGAAGACTATTTATGAAGGCCGATTTGTGCAGCAATCGGGGCCACTGATATTTTATTTAGATTCTAGTGTTAGAATCAGTTTGTGGTCGTTTGTAACTAGTAATTGTTCCTTAACACTACAAGAATTTCGGTCATAGACAACACATGAAAGACAACGGCTCACGTTCAAGCCGTTGTCTTTTTAAACACAGACAACGGCTGCTTACCTCTATGTTATCTATCACCGCATTTTTATATAGACAACGGTTAAAATCCGTTGTCTATATGGTTATAGACAACGGCTATGTAATAACCGTTGTCCTATATATTTTTTTATTTTTTTAAAATTTTTTAACAGACAACGGTTATAAACCGTTGTGAATATTAATGTAGACAACGGTCTTGGGCAACAGTTGTTTATATCCGTTGTGTTTATAAATATTGACAACGGTTAATTGACTCCATTGTCATTTTGCACCAATTGTACTTTAGTTTACAACGTATAAAGTCAGCCGTTGTCTATTAAAATTTTTTTTTTCAAATAAACGGTGCCATTTTAAATTAGATGAATTTGAGCAATCCAAAAGCCCTAAAATTTCTAAGCCTCAATTTCATTCTCTCGTCGTTCGTCTCTCTCAATCCCTCTCAATCTCACAACTTTCCTCTCTCAATCTCTCACCGTCACCGCTCACCCTCGATCCACCGTCGCCGATGTTGCTGCTTGCATGGTCAAGACTCACTCACTTTCTTAGACAAGAAAATCTTCCATCGTCGATGCTTCAATAATTAATTGTTCTCCCTCTTCAGACAAGCAAATCACTCACTTTCTCTCCATCTCTCTCTTTCTCCCAATCAACACACACAATTTCGACTCACTGTGTTCCAGCCCAGGTCTCCCCCTGCCACCGAAGACTGTGAGCAGCTGCACAAAGCATTCTCAGGTTTGAATCGATCAAGACTCGTAGAGGGTTTTTTATGTTCTTGGAATTAAAGATTTTTTTTATTGGCCCATTTGATTGTTTTACTTTAGCTTGAATTAACTTGATATGTAGTTTCGTGTTTTGTGTAAAGATCCTTTTTTATTACTTTGATGCACGATAATTTTTTCAATTTACCTCTTCATCACTGTGCGATTCTTTCCGATTTTTAGCTGCATTTTATTTATTATGTTGTTTTTGTTGTAATTATGTTTCTGTGAGATTAATTTTTTGGGGGAAGGTTATGTTGAGAATCAGATTGCTTCAATAATGATGAAAGCTCATGTGAGTTTTATTGTTTTGTTGATCTGAATCTGAATTTTTTTTATGACTTTGTGGTTTCAGGAAATTTGAGTTGACGTCACTGTTCGGATTAGTTAAGGTGAGTCGTACATTTGTTGACATTGATTCAGCTTAATAGTGTGATTTAAGTCTGTAGAAGCTAGAATTTCGTGGAGATCAATTTTTTTGCATTTTGTTTGATGATGTTAACATTTTTGTTGATTCCTAGTTTTTTGGAGAAGAGTTGTGTTTGTTTGCATCATTTTGTTTATGTTCATTGAGGTTTAGCAATTTTCTGATATCATTCATTTTCTCGCTCTCTTAAAAGCAGTTCACTACTCAAATTTTTCTGATTGCACGGGTCAAAATTCTCAGTCAACTGTATAATCTACCTCTTGATTTTAGAGTTATTATTATGAGATTATTATCTACGCTGATTTGTCCACTACGTTAGATTTTGGTCTCTAATGTAAAAGAAAGTATTTAAGTTTCTGCAAAATGATTAATAATAATAATAATAATAATAATAATAATAATAATAATAATAATAATAATAATCTGTTATGGGGGCATCTAAACCTTTGTTGATGTAAACGTGATTAGTAGATTTGCAGTTCTGGTTATGTATAATAAGGTCAAAATGAGAGCTAAAATATCAAGTTAAATTGAATCATTTTTATATGTGACCACCACGTGGCATCTTTATATGAGCAGAGATTAAGTAATGTATGCATAGTGGATTGTAGACATGATTTTGTAGATGTTGTACTCGAAATTTGAGTAAAGCCTATAATTAGATATATCCACGTATATAGACTTCTCATATCCAACCCCAAACATAATTTAAGTGTTCTAAACTAATGAAATTAATAAAGAGTTAATTAATTATACCTCCAAGTATTAACAAATTAAAATTCCAAATTTGTATATATATAATATATATATTGATCATTGATATTGAATCTTGAATAAGAAAATACTATATATGAGAGATTTGTTAGATTGAGAATTAAAGAATGCTTTTTTAATAATGAATAACTATCTGATCAAAGCTATATAGTAGATTCAATCAGAAAAATTCATGAAGGAGATATATTATGATGTTGGAGTCTTATATTTACCTATAATTATTTTCAGCAAATAAATTTGAATTTAAATTATAGGGGTCTGGCCACAGAGAAGTGTTCTTTAATTGAGAGCATATTGAGAGCATGCCTACTACAGGTTTCCTATCATAGAACCAGATCCCGGCCACACAAAACTTCGTTTGTCAAGAGAAGGCTTGGAAGCAATTGAGAAAATCACCACACCTATAGCAGCTGTTGCTGTAAGGATTGACTAATAGCCGCTAGCATGTCAACATGGAACTGCCATTTAATGAGATTCTTTTTGGTCAGGCTTTATACTGCACAGGGACATTGATAACATGAATGTTAAAATTCCCTAAAGAGACTAATTGTACAAGAATGGTATACTATAGAACGACACATTATTGTGCTTTAGCCATGATATTACATAAGTAAACCCTAATTGATATGTTCCCGTAAGCTTGCTACATTTCATTACATTTCCTTAAATATCAGCAGTGCTGCGTTGCTAGTGGAAGCTGCTGAGATGGAAACCCCGATGCACAATATGATCTTGGCTGCCACCTAAGAGCTGAGGTTAGATATCCTGATAACCAGAAACATTGACTTGTTATTTCAACTCTTTGCTGTTAAAATTAAGAAATTTAAACAACAAAATATAGAAGCTCCACTAATTTATATGTCAAAGTGGACCTCTTCTCTTAGTTGAATCAATGATGTTATGCACTTCTTTTTGGCTCTCTTCTCACAACACAAACTGTTTTTTGTACATTTTCCTTATCTTATTCCAAGGAGAGAAATCAGTTTTCTGAATCATGATTGTCTTGATATATTGTCTTTTCATTATTTTGGCAGAACGCTTATGCACAATCTGAGCAGCAAGCTTTCTATTATCTGGAGAAGGCACTAGACCAGGTATTTTTTGCAATAGTTTTTTCAATGCATCTTTCACTTTCTTGTTACATATGGTGTTTAAAATCTTACTAGAACTCAGTGACTTTCTAATTGCATCCTGGTGCTCTCTATCTTACAGTTAGTTTGATGAAGTTACGTGGCAACTTGAAATGATTGAAGCTTGTTATCAACATTTGGGATCACAATTTGATGATAATTTTATGGATTGTGACTTTGGATTATTGACATTTGGGATTGTGATAATGTAATTCGACACAATTATGAATTTTTGGATTGTACTAGATTGTAAACGTATTTCTATTTATATTGATGTTTAGTATTTATTTATTAAATTCAGGCCACATTTTATATTTTCGCAGCTTTTAATAAAATTGGAATAAGAATTTGAATTTTGCAAAAAATAATAATAATAATAATAATAAATTAGAGACAACGGCTAGATAACCGTTGTATAAACAATAATAGACAACGACTGCACTTGATAACCGTTGTCTATACAGTAAAAGACAACGGCTAAACTAAAAACTGTTGTCAAATTTACAACGGCTACAAATAGAAACCGTTGTCTATAATTATAAAGACAATGGCTATTTTCAAAATAGCCGTTGTCTATAATTATAAAGCGTTGTCAGTTTAACAACGGTTAATTAAAACCGTTGTCTATAAAAACACAGAACAGCCATTTTCTCTATTAACAACGCGGTTTAGCCGTTGTCTATAAGCGAAATTCTTGTAGTGTAAACAGTTCAATGTGATAGACTAGTTTTGAGTGTTTACGAGTGAAACACGTGAGGGGATTTTTATTCCGTTTTGTACGCAATCTCGGGAGAGATTGTAAGTTGAAGTCGTGGGTAGCTAGAGGGAGTCTAGTGTCACGGTTGTGAGGGGATCTTACAACTTTTGGCTAGCGAAAGAGTTCGAGGAGAAGAACGGGCGACATAAGGCGGGAGGCTTGTATGTGTAAGATTCTTAATATCCTCTTCGAAGGAGTAACAGTCGGAACTCAAGTTTGGGAGCAATCCCCCCAGAGTAGTTTGGTTGAACCAAACTGGGTTACCATCTCATGCGTTTTTACTACTTTATTCTTTTATGTTCTTGCATCTGTTCCACACATATCATAGAACAATTTTTAAGCAGTTAACTAAAAATCATATAAGCACAGATTACTGTTTTTCAATTGGTATCAGAGCGGGTTGCCTGTATTCAGGGTTGATCTTGGGGTATTAATTCGTGTTCTTGTGTTGTTTTGCCGAGATGGATTCAATGAAAGAAGGAGCCTCGACGGTGCGACCTCCGCTCTTTGATGGCAATAACTATGCCTATTGGAAAGCTCGAATGACAGCTTTCATTCGCTCAATTGATGAGCATGCCTGGAAGATGGTGACGGAAGGGTGGAAGCCTCCTACCAAGAGGGATGAGAAAGGCAAAGCGGTGTTGAAGCCAGAAGAAGAGTTTGACGATGCTGATTATCAGATCATGAGGCTGAATGCTAAAGCCATGAACGCCATCTTCTCTGCAGTGGACATGAACGTGTTCAAACTCATCTTCACATATGACAAGGAAAATGATGCATGGGATATCCTTCAAACTACTTTCGAAGGAACGAGCAGTGTTCGTGCATCTCGTTTGCAGCTTCTTACTACCAGATTTGAAAACCTTTGAATGGATGAAGGTGAAAAGCTTGCTGATTTCAACGCCAAGATTTGTGATATAGCTAATGAAAGCTTTGCACTTGGTGATGCTATCTCTGAGGAGAAACTTGTGTGGAAAGTTCTGCGATCTCTTCCCAAGAGATTCGCATACAAAGTCACGGCAATCAAAGAGGCCAAGGACGTGAGCAAGATGAAGTTACAGGAGCTGATGGGGTCCCTGAGAACTTTTGAGATGGGTCTAACAGATGAAGAGACAGTTTGGAAGAAAAGCATAGCTTTTCAGGCCGGCTCCAGTTCTGATGTTCCAAGTAATGTCTCTGACAAACAGGATCTGGCTGAGTCAATTGCCTTACCGACAAAGAATTTCTCAAAATTTGTCAAATGTTATGAGAAGTCTTCACATAACAATTCTGTTAAGAACAGATTCTCCAAACCTCGAAAAACTAAAGATGAAGATCTCGGTGAAGAAAAACTCAAGGAGGTCAAGTGTAGAGAATGTATTGGTCTTGGGCACTATCAAGCCGAGTGTGCTAACACCTTAAAGAAGAAGAATAAATCCTACAGTTCCACTCTTAGTGAAAGTGATGATCCAGATGATAGTGGGAGTGATAAAGAATGCGTAAGCAATCATATTGCTTTTATGACACATTCTAAAAAAGAACCTGTGCCTAATTCTGTCTCTAACAGACAGAATGACAAAGTATCTGAATGTAGTGATGATGAAGAATTCACTGAAGAGTCTGCCATAGAAGCATACAAAAAGCTTCATGAGAGCTAGATCATGGTGGTTAAAGTCAATGAAGGGCTGATGAAAGAGAATGGTAATCTCATTAAAGAAAGAGATAGTCTGTCCATGCGCCTCAGTGAGTTGCAGAATGATCTTCAACAATCCAGAAATAATTCTCACTCTCAGAATGGTGAACCGCTTCATCTAAAGAAACTCGTCAAGATGATGAACTCTGGATCATCTCAGCTCGATGACATCCTTTCTAAAGGAATAAGTCCGCAGGACCATACAGGACTTGGATACACTGGTGGGAAGGTTCTTGACCGTTTCTGTGAAGGGCAAACATCTGGAACGCATGATGAATATGTTCCTGAAACTGATTTTAAACCAAAGATCAAGCAGCCACAGCCTTAAAAGCCACAGCCTCAGAAGATTGGAGTTATCTGCCACTACTGTGAAAAGCCTGGTCACATTCGACCATACTGTAGGAACTACATCAATGATCTCAAAAGAATGAGGAGGAAAGGTCTTTATCAGAATGACTTGAATTTCAGAAGACGAACTGTGCGGAACAGATCCTGGAACAATCACAGAAACTATGTTGTTCACACTACCCTCAATATTCATACAAAGAGCAGCTGGTACTTTGACAGCGGATGCTCGCGACACATGACTGGAGATACCAGTATGCTGAAGAATATCCAAAAGGATTGTTCTTATCAATCCGTTACTTTTGGAGATGGTGTCAAGGGAAGAGTTATTGGTCGTGGTCATCTAAATGTTGAAGGGATACCCAAATTGGAGGATGTTCTGTTTGTTGAAGGACTAAAAGCTAACTCAATTAGTATAAGTCAACTCTGCGATCAAGGTCTCTTGGTCCATTTTACTAGAGACAAATGTCTTGTGAAGAACAAAGAATGTGTACTGCTGATGGATGGAGACAGATCAAGGGACAATTGTTACCTTCTCAACATCAAAGGTAGTTGCTTCAGAACTCAGCTTGATGAAGGTAACATATGGCATGAAAAGCTTGGCCATGTGAGTTACAGAAACATGTAACGTCTAATGAAGACAGAAGCTGTGAATGGAGTCTCGAAGTTTGATATTGACCGTGGCAAAGTTTGTAGACCGAGTCAAGTGGGAAAACAGATTCATACTTCACATAAATCTGTTAACAAGATTACCACCTCAAAAGCTTTGGAGCTGTTGCATATGAACTTGATGGGGCCTGTTCAAACTGAAAGTATTGGACGGAAGAAGTTTATTTTTGTTTGTGAGGATGACTTCACGCGATTCACATGGGTTGAGTTCCTTAGAGATAAGGGAAAAACCTTTGAGACATTCAAGAATCTTTGTCTCAAGCTCGAAGTGGAGAAAGCAACAGCTGTGATGAGAATTCGAGGTGATCACGGTCGTGAATTTGAAAATGCTTATTTCAAATGCTTTTGTGAAGAAAGAGGTATTGCTCAGGAGTTTTCTGCACCAAAAACACCTCAACAAAATGGTGTTGTTTAGAGAATAAATCGGACTCTTCAAGAAATGAGCCGAGTCATGTTGAAGGCAAAATTTGTCCCTAACAACTTATAGGCAGAAGCTGTGAACACAGCATGTCATGTTGTCAATCGGGTGTAATTCAGACCCACGACGAGAGTCACTCCCTACGAGCTGTGGAAAGGAAAGAAACTAAATTTAAAGTACTTTCACATCTTCGGAAGTACTTGTTATATGTTAAGAGACCGAGAGCAGCTTGGCAAGTTTGATGCCAAAGGAGATGAATGCATTTTTTTCGGATACTCGAGGAATAGTCGGGCATATCGAGTGTTCAACAAGAGAACCAAGATGGTGATGGATTCCATCAACATTGTTGTAGATGATCTGGAAGAACATGTTGCCCAGATTGATGAGGAAAGTACTGATGTCAACATTCATGTGCAAGCTTCTATTCCAGACAGTTTGGAACACAATGATCAACCTGAGTTGAGGAATGAAAAGCTGGATAGTCTCAAACCTTCAAAAGGTGTGCAGAAGCATCATTCTACAGCAGACATCATTGGTGATGTGAGTGAAGAAGTTAGAACCAAAGGAGTTCGAAAGAACTATCGTGAGATGATTGCAAATGTCTGCTACACTTCTACAACTGAGCCCAAGAATGTTAAAGAGGGCTTACAAGATGACCGATGGATTCATGCCATGCAAGAAGAGCTCTTCCAGTTTGAAAGAAATGAAGTATGGGATTTGGTTCCATGCCCTAAAGGTGTAAATGTGATCGGCACGAAGTGGATCTTCAAGAATAAAACCGATGAAGAAGGAAACATAACCAGAAATAAGGCAAGACTTGTGGCTCAAGGCTATTCCCAAGTTGAAGGTGTTTGATGAGACGTTCACTCCAGTTACTCGTCTTGAATCTGTCAGGTTGCTTCTCGCCATGGCTGCATGGATGAAGTTCAAATTGTACCAAATAAACGTAAAGAGTGCCTTCCTAAATTGGTACTTATCCAAAGATGTTTTTGTGTGTCAACCTAAAGGCTTTGAAGACCCTCACCATCCTGATTATGTGTATAAATTGAAGAAGGCGTTGTACAAACTCAAACAAGCCCCTCGCGCTTGGTATGAGAGATTCACGAAGTTTCTGTTGGAGAAAGGTTATGTTCGTAGAGGATCTGATCGAACACTCTTTGTTAAAAGAGAAAAATTTGAAGTGATCATTGTTCAGATTTATGTCGATGATATTGTCGTTGGATCTGTGTCAGACAGATTGGTGAAGGAGTTTGTCAAAGATATGACATCTGAGTTCGAGATGAGCTTGGTTGGTGAGATGACCTATTTTCTGGGGCTTTAAGTAAAGCAAAAGGATGATGGCATCTTTGTGTCTCAAACAAAGTATGCAAGGAATTTGATTAAGTCTGATATAGAGGGGATGGGTGTTGATACCTTGTTGCATGATCTTCGATTGTAAAAGTCTGCTTATTCTGCTCCTCCTTTCATTACTGCTGTAGTACTTGAATTTTATACCAACTTGTCTAAGCGCCTGCGTGATGCCTCGTATGAATATGCTTTCTCTGTTTTTGTGCGTGGTCATTGGATTGCTTTTTCTCCAATGGTGATTAATGAGTTTTTGGGTCGTGAGAATGTGGTTATAATACGCCGGTGTTTGATTTGAATAAGGTTGTGTCGGAATTGACTGGAGGAAGTCGGTGTGTTTGGCCCTCTGGGCGTGCTTTCTTAGCTTCTGATCTGAGTGTGAAGTACTCAATTCTTCACAAAGTTGCTGTTAGAAATTGGTTTCCAAGCACTCATGATTCTACTGTTGGCAAACCTATGGCCTTGTTGCTCTATTCTGTGGGCACTCGACGGGGGATCAACCTTGGATTGATCATTTTTGAAAATGTTTTTGCTCATGCTAAATCTTCTCGTGCCCAGCAACCTGTTGGCTATCCTGGCCTCATATTTAGCATCATCATGGCTCAACATGATGTGGTTTCTGCCAGTGACATGTATGCTCCCGTTTCACAGCCACTGACGATAAACCACAAGCTCTTTTCTTGCCAACATGCTCCGGATGTCACTGCCCGAGATGCTGATGAACGCTCTGCATCCGTGCCATCATCTGTCCTAGACAGATCCGCAGCCTCCTTTTCTATCACAACTGTTTTCTTTGACAGGCATATAAAGTCCTTGGAATGCGAAGTGGTGTTCCTGAGCAAGTCAATTCGGACTTTCAAAACCCGGAAGCAGGAGTTGGAGGCTTTGTTAACTGATCTCCAAGCCCGAGCCCTTGGACTTGCATCGCTTCTTGATGTGACGAGTGCTTCCTCTGCTCCCATTGCTCGTGCACCAGATGCTGCTGCTATTGATGCTGATGATTAGCTTGATGCCTCCCCGGTCTGAAGTTTGCTATTTGCCGTTTCTGGCAACAATTAAGGGGGAGAAGAATGTTGGTGAACGAAGGCCAATGTTGGATGGTCTTTTGCTGCTGCTGCTGTGTTGAGCGTGTGCTCATTTTTTTTATGTTTGATGGTTTCTGAACAAACAATTTATTAAGGATGCTGTTTACCCTACTTTAATTTTTGTTGGTCTGTACTATTTCTTTTGATCAACTGACAATGCAGTTCTCTACTGTGAAACATTGCTCTGATCGTGATGAAGGCACTCCCAGTTCAGCTTCAGGGGGAGTATGCTTGTAACTGTCTCTGACAGTTTTTAAATATATCACTCTTTTGATATATTTTTGATCTGTGAAGTTTATTCAAGTGTTGTGCAGATGGTGATGATAATTGTCGACCATAAATACCAAAGGGGGAGATTGTTAGTGCTATCGTCATGCACTAAGTATTTGTGTTGTTGTATTGGCCAGATATGTTCGACAATGTGTGTCTGGGTATGTCCCACAAAGATTTGTTTTCCGCTGTGCAAGAAAAGAAGAACAGTTAGTGAACTGTTCCAGATTATGTCACAGACAGAACCAGGGACATTCTATATATGGAAGTTTCCATGTTGGAAAGATCTTGCGCCGAACCAATTTGGAAGGTCAAGATAAATTCGTTTTACTGCCTTATGGTGTAGATCCGGTGCTGAATTAACCTTCCTACACTTGGAAAGTATCTACACACATTTGGAAGGCCACAAACCACAATCCACTTAACTAGTTGGCAGAAAGCAAGAGATGGACGCCAAGCTGAAGTGAAGACTATTTATGAAGGCCGATTTATACAGCAATCGGGGCCACTGATATTTTGTTTAGATTCTAGTGTTAGAATCAGTTTGTGGTCATTTGTAACTAGTAGTTGTTCCTTAAACATTTCGACGTGATAGACTAGTTTTGAGAGTTTACGAGTGAAACACGTGAGAGGATTTTTATTCCGTTTTGTACGCAATCTCGGGAGAGATTGTAAGTTGAAGTCGTGGGTAGCTAGAGGGAGTCTAGTGTCACCGTTGTGAGGGGATCTTACAACTTTCGGCTAGCAAAAGAGTTCGAGAAGAAGAACGGGTGACATAAGGCGGGAGGCTTGTATGTGTAAGATCCTTAATATACTTTTAGAAGGAGTAACAGTCGGAACTTCAAGTTTGGGAGCGATCCCCCCAGAGTAGGTTGGTTGAACCGAACTGGGTTACCATCTCGTGCGTTTTTACTGCTTTATTCTTTTATGTTCTTGCATCTGTTCCACACATATCATAGAACAGTTTTTAACGAGTTAACTAAAAATCATATAAGCACGGATTACTGTTTTTCACAAGGAAATGTGTCCCCAAAAACAGTCTGAGATAGAGGAAATGAAGAAACTACCATATACTTCGGCTGTGGGAAGTTTGATGTATGCTATGCTATGCACTAGGCCTGATATATGCTATGCCGTTGGCATGGTAAGCAGATATCAGTCTAACCCTGGACAAGGTCACTGGACTGCGGTAAAAAACATTCTCAAGTACCTTAAAAGGACTCGAGATTACATGTTGGTTTTCCGCTCTGATAGTCTAGTACCTTTAGGTTACACGGACTCAGATTTTCAATCCGACAAAGATCAGAGTAAGTCTACCTCGGGCTATGTGTTTACATTAGGAGATGGAGCCATCACATGGAGAAGCATTAAGCAGAAATGCATTGCGGATTCCACCATAGAAGCCGAGTATGTAGCTACCTCAGAGGCTGCAAAAGAGGCTGTCTGGCTCCGCAGGTTCCTAGTGGGCTTGGGCGTGGTTTCTGATTTGCCTAAGACTATCACGATATACTGTGATAACTCTGGTGCAGTGGCAAATTCAAAGGAACCCAGAGCCCACAAGGCAAGTAAACATATAGAGAGAAAGTATCATCTTATACGAGAAATCGTTAAGAGAGGAGAAGTGGCGGTGGTCAAGATTGCATCGGAGGACAACCTGGCTGATCCATTCACGAAGAGCCTGCCGGCTAAGACCTTTGATGGTCACGTAGAGAAAATGGGAGTGAGATGCAGGCCTGGTGGCGCAGTTTGAGTTGATAAGTTTATATTGGAGAGTTAGCCAGTTAGTTATTATGCTTGAAAGACATGCTTCAAGTATAAGTGGGAGATTGTTAGTTTTGTATACTGGAAGACTTATCTTTGTATACTTTTCTGATGATATGATGATATGAAATGAAAGTTATTGCAGTCACTGTTTGCATTTAGATTATGTTCTATAATTGTTCTATGCAATGTTCCATATAATTACATTGTAGATGATATGGTGTGGGGAGTCACACGGTAAGATCATATCATTAGAACCTTGTAATGTATTAAAGAGCTCACGGCTTAGATGGTCCTGAACACACCATCGGTACACCGTAGAATAATCTGACAAGTGAGTTTATCTTGACTAACTGATTATTCTAGTACACTCGTTAGTGTATTGAGGAGGATCACGATAGGATACTATTCTCTGTCTCTGACCTAGTTACTGAGAGAATAAAGATCCACAGAGTTCGGGTTCTGAACTTATGTGATATTGGCGAGCATATGTGTGCATTGTCTGTTACTTTGATTTAACAATGAGTGAGATTTTTTCGTAGATCAAACTCGATATCTTGGGTAATAACAATGTATACATGATGTCTCGAGCAGTATGCATGAGCACCGTGTCCTGGTGCGCCAGGTTGATAATGTTCTCTTGAGGAAACACAAGTTCATGTTGAAACCCTGCAGGTGGAATTTATTCCGTACATGAGTAAAGCTTGTGTGGTACTACTCAAGGTTTTAGACGTTAATTAATTATAGCTGTCAGAGGCTGACATAATTAATTAATGAACCTTATATCTTAAACACGGGGAATGGCTGGACTAAAGGAGAAATCACATTCTTAAATATGTATTAAATTGGTAGGTCAGTTTTACTTCTTTAGTGGAATAAAAGTAAAACTTAATTTATTTAATTATATCCTAAGTTTATTGGATATTAGATATTAAATAAATTAGTGGGACAATTTAATATTCTTCTAGATCCCTGTTGTAGCCTAATATGACTTTAATGGGCTGGAGATAGAAAAAGAGATAGAGGCCCAAACCTAGTAGGGTTGGGACTGTGAATTTTGACTACCCCCTTATAAATAAGAGGGTGGGGAGTTCGAA
The DNA here is from genome assembly GCA_026008535.1 of Perilla frutescens. Classification (NCBI taxonomy): domain Eukaryota; kingdom Viridiplantae; phylum Streptophyta; class Magnoliopsida; order Lamiales; family Lamiaceae; genus Perilla; species Perilla frutescens. The sequence goes on from BRKX01000005.1 coordinate 24,711,456, forward strand.
ATTCACTACTTCAAAATCAGCCCCTCGTGTGTTCTCTTTATCTCCACAAATTCCATACCGATCTAGTAGATTTCAGCCCACTCTGAATCTAGATACAGTCCGGGAATACAACAGAAGATCTCGGAGTAGAATACTGTGGTGGCCACCGTTTTCAGTAGAGAGAAAAGGGGCGCCTATTTTGTTTCATTTAACAGCAAGATTAGTCCTGTAATCTTGCCCTCAGACCGTCTGTCAATTGTAAGTAATTCGAATCTATGTTTTCCGCTTCATTAGATTTGTTTTGCATGGTTTTGTGCTTGACGTGATAAACATGCATGTGGCATAAAATTATGATTTGCATGAACATGGATTAATGAACAACCAAATGATCCTGCGGTGGTTTAATTCGAAAAAAACCCCAACACACCGGCCATCTCTCAACTGTCATTCAATGATTGACGCGTAGTGCACCATCTGCTCGATGCTTGAGAAATCTCTCAGTTCGACCTCACAGGCTGTATCCAGATTCATGCCCTCGATATACCGGATAATAGTGGCATCGAGTGTCTCCTCCTTTCCAACTCAATTTAATTTTGTCTCGAATTTCTTGTGATACTCCTCAATCGAGCGGATGCCTTGTTTAATTCGATTCAGCTTCTTCTCAAGCTCCCGCTCATAGTGCACTGGTATAAAATGTCCTCACATGTCGTCTTTCATTTCTTACCATGTATCGATAGGCGAATATCGATCACGGCACATCTTTTCTTGTTGATTCTCCCACCAGGTGGCGGCATACCCCTTAAAATCAAGGGATGCGAGTTGTACCTTTTTCAGCTTGGGAAAGTCATAACATTCGAAAATCTTGTTAACTTTCCTCTCCCAATTGAGGTACATATCAGGATCATGTAATCCCTCAAACTCCAGGATGGTGGTCTTGATATTGTTCTCTATAGAGTCGGCATTTTCAAATCTTGGCCTTTCAACGCGGAATGCACGTCGATATGGTGCTCGGGGTTGATCTTTGATGAGCCCGGTGCTAGCATTGATGATTCAAATCCCGATTTGCAGCTTAGAGGTCCAGTGATGAGACTTAGAGCCAAGAAGCTGCAAGGATACCTTCAGTGTTATGTTGGGAAGAAGTTGGAGGATGTTGGAGCTGATTTCAAACAGTCCAAGTTGGTGACTGTATTGAGCATCGAGGAGCTCGACTAAATTGAAGAAGTGGACATTCCTTGCTATTTATTTTAGTTATTTTATTTATTTTGGGCTATTATTATTAGTTGTGGATTTATTTAATTAGCAATCCAATTCATCACAACCTGTTTAGGTGATATTGGACCCAGTAGTAGTTTTAATTAGCCCAGTTCGAATTCTAGGCCCAAGACACTTTAATTTTCGTTCCCTAGGTTAATTATTTAGGGGATTTTCGTTCTTGATGCTTCTCAGACTTGATTGAATGAAAAACAGAGCTTTTACGCTATTCTCTTGTCTCACACAACATCGGTTCTTCTGGTAGAGTTTGGTTCTGGCGATTCCAGACATGAAATCTTTTGTCTCGTTCATGATATCTCGTAGTATCCGGGTTAGAGAGCCATTGAATATTGCTCCATAGGCGCGTTCCGAGTTCTCGTCGATTCGGGGTTCGTTTTGGGTAAGATTCACCTATCCTTCTCGTTTTTCTTCACTATCGATTTATCCACCATCACCACAGCCACCATCCACGTCCATAGCATCCCAATATCACCACCTTCATCCCTAAAGTCGTACCACATCCGTTCGTAGCCTTATCTAACCGTTTTAGGCCAAAAAACCCTAAATCGGATCCTGAAATTCCCACAATTCGATCTCCCAACCTACACGTTCGTTTGAGCTGATTTTTGGATATGTTTTGCATCTCTACAAATTGTGCCTTGTGTTAAAATTTGAGTTCAATCCGAGGTCATTTTCCTAGGTTTCTGTTTGAGTCTTTATTTAGGGGTTTTCGGATTATTTGAGTCATTTTTGTGTTAATTCTTGTTAAATTCGAGTTTTATTGGTTTTATACAGATTATTGGGTTTCTTAATTCAGTATTGTTTAGTTTATTATTGGGTTGAATAACATACATAGTTGGCGTTGTTCGATTCCTAGCTTCCGTATTGATTGGCTGCATCATACTTTTTGGTATCAAAGCCACGTCAACTTCGGTTGGTCGTGGTTCAATCCAAATCCGTGTGAGGCACAGTAGTGGCAAAAGTCGTCGATCCCATTGACAAAAAAAGAAAAGAAAATTCAAAAAAAAAAAGAAAAAAAAAGAAGTTGATCGAGCCCTATTGTGTTCACCGTGTTTCTTGAGTATCTTGATTCATTCTTGAAGTTCTTGATAGTTCTTGATTAGTCTTGTTGAGTTTGGGTAGTATTTGTCTTGTTTTCTTTGTGTTGTGCCGCGAATTGTCGTTTTCATCGAATAGCGATTGGGACGCCACTTTTCAGCTGGAATTATCTCGTTTGTGAGCCTTTGTTTTCGTCTATATTGCTGGAGAAAAGAGGGAGGGTCGAAAATTTTGTGTCTAGTATTTATAGGAGATGGGTTAGTTGTTTCCTAGTAGGATTGGGATTTATTTCCTAGTTTGTTTTGGTCTTTGTTTCCTAATTGAGCTCGTGATCACACCTGGTACAATCTCGTTCCACGATTCAGCACATTTCCCTCCCATATTACCCACCATATTCCAGTTCCTAGCCTCTAGCCGATTCCTCCCCCTATCCACCGTTTTCAGCCCAAAAATCAGTTTTCTGCAGATTTTGCTCCCGAACTCGGATTGTCGCCCATAATAACTGTACTTTTGGCCGAATTCTACCATCTTCAGGGTGAAATCGCCTATTGAACATTTTCCGGTTTTGCCGTTTCTTCGAATTTTCCTACCTTTTCACCCCTACAGCCGACCTTTACCCTTTATAGCCTACTTCGTGGTGTTTTGTGTACCCCGTGGTACTTTTGGAGTTAAGTTCGAGCTCTTGACTAGAGCTGGAGGAGTCAGTAGCAATTCTACTACTGTAATTCGAGTTCTACTGTGAGTCGCTGGAGTCTGAGCTTATTGAGAGTTTATACACTTTGAGTGCTATACACGAGAGTAAAAAAAAAAGGTGTGAGGTCCTGTTCTTTTGTTTTCTTTTGTTTTCTTTATTTTAACTGTTTTGCAGGTACCTATGGAATCCAGAGATGGTTATAACAAGACGAATGATAAGGCACCCGCCTCGCCTAGTACTCCTACAGACGCGGCTTCATCAATGCCACAACCGTGGGATGCCCAGTACCACCATCAAGAACTGGAGCATAAGCTGGATAGTTCATTGGCCAAAGTGATGGCACAGCTCGAGCATATTGCTGCTCGAATTCCTGCACCACCACCAGTTCAAGCCCAACCTGTCCAGCCAGAAGTAGTAGACCGACAACCAGCAGCAGCTCATCAGCCAGAAGTTATTGTAGTCGAGCCAGCCAGAGCAAATGCTAGAGCACCACAAGCTCAACGTCACCAACCCCAAGTGCAGTTTAACGATCCCTATGATCGTGATGATGCAGGAGCTTTTGGTGATTTTGCAGAGGAATTTGGGGCTGCGTACGATCCGTTTCAGAGACGTGATCGTCCAATTTAGCCTTACAGACATGCATCCCGACATGCGGAACCTGACAGCTTGTTGAATAACATCAAGACAAGTATTCCGGAGTTTGAGAGACTACATGATCCAGACCTCTATCTCGACTGGGAGAGAAAGGTTGATAAGATTTTCGACTGCTATGATTTTCCTAAGCAGAAGAAGCTCCAGTTAGCCTCATTAGAGTTCAGAGGATATGCAGCCACCTGGTGGGAGTTCCAACAGAACCGGCGATGCTGAGAGCACCATCCACCTATTGATTCGTGGCATGAGATGAAAGACGTCATGAGAGGACGCTTCTTACCGGTACATTATGAGCGTGACCTCGAGAAGACACTGAACCGAATCAGACAGGGTACACGTTCTATAGAGGAGTACCATAAAGAAATCGAGACAACCCTCAATCGAGTTGGGATAGAAGAGACGTTGATTGCTACAATCAACCGCTACATTAAGGGAATAAATCCAGACATCGCCTGTGAAGTCGAGTTGAGAGACTTCACCAGTATTGAGGCCATGGTCCATTATGCCTCAATAGTAGAGCGGTAGCTCAGAGATGGCCGCAGGAGACCATCACAGTCGATGCCAGTACCGATATAGTGGGGTCAAGGCGAGTCTTCCATGCCTAGGACAGCCCCTACACGTCCTCAAGACCAGCAGTCCCAGCCCGTTCACCATTTTGAGCAGTCTGCACCGTAGCCGAGCCGCAGACCTGAGTACAATTCACCTGCACCAAACAGAGACAATCCAAATCGAACCGTGAAGCCGAGTCAGTCTTCGAATAGTACTCTAGGGAGAGCACGTGACGTTCAATGTCACAAGTGCAGAGGATGGGGACACTTCCAAGCCCAGTGTTCGAACCGCCGAGTTCTTTTCCTTACCGAGCAGAATGAGCTAGAGTCAGCCAGTGAGGAAGAGCTCGATGAAGCAGAAGTAGAAGGAGGTACAAAAACCCTTTTTCCATGTGTGTGTATATATATATATATTCGTAGTTTAATCCCCTACATATCGTCGGTTCAAATTTCCTGTTGCATTTGTTGGAATTTCACTCCATGTTTCACTATCAAATTCATGATTTGAATAATATTTAAGTATAACATAAATAATCATAGTGAACATTTATCAACAAAAAAATGAATTTTGAAAATTATAAAATTTAATTTTGCTAATATTTAATTTATTAATCATTAATTGAAGTAAATAATAATAATATTATTACTTAAATATATTATTATATATATGTGAGTATGGGTAGGGTGGGTAGTAAGGTACCCGAACCTGTTCCCATGAATAATTGTGGATAATTTTTCTTGCCCATATATGTCCGTACCCATACCCAAAACGTAGATAATTACTACTAACCGTGGGTAATTTTTGTGGTACTCATAGCTAGAGTCTATCACTCATTGTTGTTCCTAACTTTACAAGGGAAGAAAATTTTCATTATTTAGTTTTGATCAAATTTTTGTGCAAAGTCTTGGGTGAATTAATTTATAATGACAAAAATTATATGAGACTGTCTAACGAGTCTGTTGAGTATGACGTGTTCCAGATGATGTTATCACTTCGTTTGATAACATTGCAATCAATGACGTATCTAATGATGTCCCGTCATTCTCATCACATTGAGTATAATACTCGGATGTTAACCTTATCATTTCCTAGTATTTTGGATTAATTTATTTTAAATTAATCTGAATAAATTGTGATTTTTGTCACATATCATTTTCCATGTATTTAGGGATTTATTAGATATTTTATTTTGAATTAAAACGTGGATAAAGGTTGATTTTGACTTGTTCAAAATCTGTTTCGGATTTCATGGGGACGTGATGTTCCCACTCCTTCTTGGACACTAACTGTTGCAGGAGATCGTGGGTCACTGGAGTAACCGCTACTATTGCACAATGTTGAAGAACGTGTGTCACGCAATGTAGAAGACGGTTATCTCAAGTCCACTTCAGCAATGGGTAGTGGAAGGCGGTTGATTCAAGTCCAAGTCATCTAGAATCGTGAAGCAACTGCCAATACAAGATGGAGGAAAGGTCTCCTTAGACCTTAAAATCATTTATACAAGCAGGTTATCACCGTGGTTTGTGAGAAGCTCTGAATCTTGCATCTAGTGTCATCTCTGAAATCCAAGACATCTTCCTCGACATCTACCTAGCGTCTCAATCAGCTGGAGACTTTCATTCCAGTTGTGTGTGTAGGTTAGATAGTCAACTTTGAGAAGTCTAGGATTTAGAGTGACTGATTGTAATCTATCTATGTGTTTAGATAGGTTTTTTTTCCAGTGATTATTCGAGTGAGTGAAGCTAGGATAGTCCTCTGTATGTTTTATGCAGTGTTGTCAAGGGAGTGAACCGAGACAACATCAGCATTGTTTTTGTTTATCACTTATGATAGTGAATTTCACCTTGAGGCAATCACACACCGTAAGGAGTGTGATTTAAAATTTATTTTGTGCAAAGTTCTGTTTACATTTCCGCTGCCTGTTGAAGGAAATGTGGTAACACTAGCTTCAACATTACATTTAACTTTGCAATTTACATCAGTAATTCACATTGTTTCAGGCAACAATTATAACAAGTGGCATCAAGAGCCGGTACTTGACACACTAAGTACTCGATTCGGTGTTGCTTGAAATCTGTGATGGATATTTAGATTAATCAATGTCATCCTCCTGCTCTAGATAGCAATGGTGGTAACTATGTCATGTGGAAATCTCGAATGAAGATCTACATCAAATCTATCGATGAAAGAGCATGGATGGTGGTTATTGAAGAATGGAGCTCTCCTTGGATGGAAGGTCCGAATGGAGATTTTATGTTAATCCAGAATCTCAATGGACAAATAATGAGAGAATAATCTCAAATTTTAATGCTCGCGCTCTGAATGCGATTTTTGTTTCAGTCGATGTTCCATGCTTCAAGATGATTTGCAATTGTGTTACTGCATATCAAGCATGGACCATTCTTCAGGAACATTGTGAAGGGTCTGCCAATGTAAGGAAGACCAAACTGAGGTTACTTACATCAAAATTTGAAAATTTGCGCATGGTAGAAGATGAAACTATTTCATCTTATGCTGAAAAATTATGTGAGATCTCAAATCAATCGACCGCCATTGGGAGTCCAATCTCTAATGAGAACATGGTTAGAAAGTTACTTCGAACTCTCCCAGAAAGATTCAATATGAAAATTTCTGCAATTGAAGAAGCACATGATGTAGGAACCATGAGTATGAGTGAAGCGGTCAGCATCTTGCTAACGTTTGAGATGAATCTGCAAAATCAGAAAGCAAACTCAACTTCAAGAGGAATTGCTCTCCAGACAACAACTGTGTCATCTGATGTTCATGATGATGTTAACAGTCTTCAGGAAATCAACGAGGAAGAGAATCTAAGTGTTGCACTCTTGACAAAGAAGTTCAACTTACCGGTTCATTCCATGAAGAAAAGCCCCCCAAATATCAAACCTCGACGGCTGTTTGACTCTCCATCCTCATCAACATCAAATTCTGGAAGATCAAATGCCAAGAAGGAAGTTGCTGACACTGGGAAAGACATTGATTCAGTTCAATGTAGAGCTTGCTCTGGATATGGACATTATTCAAACAAATGTCCAACAACACGAAGAAGACAAAGAAATATTTTTAATGTTGTTCTCAGTGATGATTCTGATGCTAAAAATGATTCAGATCAGCGAGTGTTGTTCATCAATGTCATGGAAGAAGATGATCAAATTATTGATGCTCTGAATTATATTGATGAACTTGACATTGAAAAATGTGAAGTTGAAGATGAAGTTCTTCCAGATGTCGAAGCAGAAGCTACTGAGATTTCACCCAATACGACGAATTGGTATGAAATGACTCTTCTAGATGAATTCAATCAGGCTTCCGAAATCAGAAAACATGATCCACATGAAGAACAACCTACTGCCTCACTCCAAGAACTCAACAATGTTGTGAATGAAGTCTGCACTCAGTGGACAACTCAATCAAAAGAGCTGAGATTTCTCATGGAAGAAAATCAGTTTCTAAGATGAAATGTTGTAAGTCTGGAAATTAGACTTACCAGGAGTGATGCTGAAATCAGCAAACTAAAGAAGGAAGTAGAGGACAACTCAAGAACATTTCAGAAGTGGAATCAAGGAACAAATGTCCTAAATGAAGCCTTAACATTGGGACAGACAGACAAAGCTGAACTGGGATTCTCAAATAAATCTTCCATGTCTTTCTCAAATAACAATGTTGTTTAGTTTGTGAAAGGTAACAACTCAAGCACGATGACAAGAAACAATGTTGAAGATGATGGTCAGAAGCAATGCAAAGGCTCAAAGGTACGGAAGTATATTTGTCATTACTGTCAAGAGCCTGGACATATCAAACCACATTGCTTCAAATTTTATGATGATGTTGCAACTGGGAGAACGACATCAAGGACCACATCAAAGAACTGAAATCCTAAGAAGTCCAAAAAGATGAAGTACACCTGCAATGTTGTGTACACATTCTTGAAGGCAAACATTGCCGGAACATGGTAATTTAATAGTGGATGTTCTCAACACATGACCGGCAACAAGGAATTTCTTAAAGAATACACCACTACCAACAAAGACAAGGTCAGCTACGGAGGAGGAGCTCAAGGAAACATTGTCGGAAAAGGTACCTTGAATGTCAAACATTTTGCTAAGCTCTAAAATGTCCTACATGTTGAGGGATTGACGGCCAATTTCATCAGTATTAGTCAGCTATGTGACGATGGTATGCATGTCAAGTTTGATAAAAATACTTGTGAAGTGTTTGACAAACACGACAAATGCATAATGTTTGGAAGCCGTGCATCTGACAATTGCTACCATACTGATAAAGATGAAACCTGCAACATGACTGTAAATGATGAAACAAAGTTGATTCATCAAAAACTCGGTCATATGAGCATGGTAAATTTGAAAAAACTGATTGTTTCGGATGCTGTTCGTGGCCTACCAAAACTAGATGTTGATCATGATGCTGTATGTGGTGCCTGCCAAAAAGGAAAGCAAACCAGAATTCCTCACAAAAGCCTGGGTGGTTGCCAAACAACAAGACGTTTTCAACTCCTACACATGGACATCATGGGACCAGTCGATACAAAGAGTATGAGTGGTAAAAGTTTCATCCTTGTCATTGTTGATGATTTTTCAACGTATACTTGGGTTGAATTTCTGCAGGAAAAATCTGAAACATTCAAAGTCTTCAAAAGATTCTGCCGCACAATGTGTTTGCAATTTGACACCAACATTGCATGCATCAGAACAGATCATGGAAGAGAATTTGAGAATGCTGCATTCGATGATTTTTGTGAAATGAAAGGAATACTCCATGAGTATTCAATGCCAAAACTCCAGAACAAAATGGAGTAGTGGAGAGAAAGAATCGAACTCTACAGGAAATGTTATGTGCAATGTTACAGGCTAAAGGGCTTTCAAAGAAGCTGTGGGCTGAAGCTGTTAACACAGCTTGTCACATCGGGAACAGAGTCTATCTTCGACCAGGAAGAAAGGAGACTCCGTATGAGCTTCTAAGAGAAAGAAAGCCAAATCTTAAATATTTTCATGTGTTTGGATGTGTCTGTTACATCCTGAACGACAGAGACTATCTTGGAAAGTTTGACTCCAAGAGTGACAAAGGATTGTTCTTGGGATATGCTCAAAACAGCAGAGCATATCGTGTTCTTAACCTAAGAAACAAAGCTGTGCAAGAATCTGTCAATGTTGTATTTGATGATCTTGCAGGCCTGGCAACTAGATCTGAGGAAGATGATGTGTCATTTTTCCTCCATGAACCAGACGTTGCTGATAAGGAGCCTAGTGTAACTGCTAAAAGTCCTACGAGAAGTCCTGATGTCAAATCCAATGCTTCCTCTCCCTCAGCAAAGGAATCAACATCACCTCGGACACCAAACTCAGACTCTTCTTCTGAAAAGCGATGATGACCAACTTCCACTAGCTCAGTATGAACCAAGATGCGATCCTCCAAGGAGAATCAAAAGAGATCACCCAAATTTCCAAATCATTGGTGATGGATCTCAAGAAGTCAAAACCAGAACAAAGAGCTCAGCCGATGTGGCTGAATTGGTTAAATAGGTTTGTATGTCATCTGTCATTAAACCTTGTGTCCATTTCATGTTTTCTATCCAATGTTGAACCTAAAAATGTCAAAGAAGCTCTAAAAGATGAATTCTAGATAGAAGCAATGCATGATGAGTTGATTCAGTTTGTTCGAAATAATGTATGGGAATTGGTTCCAAGGCCTAAAAATAAAAATGTAATTGGAACCAAATAGATTTTTAAGAACAAGACTGATGAGTCTGATAATGTGGTCAGAAACAAAGTCAGGCTAGTGGCTCAAGGTTATACTCAACTAGAAGGCATAGACTATGATGAAACATTCGCTCTTATTACTAGAATAGAGTCTATCCGTCTTCTACTTGCCATTGCTTGCCACATTGGGTTTAAATTGCATCAAATAGATGTCAAAAGCGCCTTTCTTAATGGCATTTTGAATGAGGAAGTCTATGTTGAACAACCAAAAGGCTTTGAATGTCATGAAAAACCAAACTATGTGCTGAAACTTCACAAGGCTTTGTATGGGCTTAAACAAGCTCCTAGAGCTTGGTATGCTCGCCTTACGGAGTTTTTAATTGACTTTGGTTTTTCAAGAGGCGTGGTTGATAAAATATTGTTTATCAAAAGAATTCACAAACACATCACTGTTGCACAAATCTATGTTGATGATATTGTGTTTGGATCCACTTGTTCTAACCTCCTCAGTGAGTTTGTTGATGCAATGTGCAGCACATTTAAGATGAATATGGTCGGTGAATTGGCCTACTTCCTTGGTCTCCAAATCAAGCAAGATAAAGATGAGATTTTTATATCTCAAAGTAAGTATGCCAAAAATCTGATCAATGGCTTCGGACTTGAAGCTGCAAAGCCTATGAAGACACCAATGGGATCCTCTGAAAAACTAAGCAAAGACGATGTTGGAGTCAATGTTGACCCAACAATGTATCGAGGAATGATCGGAAGCTTGCTTTACTTGACTGCCAGCAGACCTGATATCATGTTCAGTGTTGGAGTATGTGCTAGATACCAAGCTCAACCCAAGGAGTCTCACTTGAAAGCTGTCAAAAGAATTATTCGATATGTTGCTGGTACAGTCGACTTTGGAATCAGGTATTGTAAAGATACAAACACCAGCCTTATTGGATATAGTGATTCAGACTGGGCAGGTGATGTTGATGATAGAAAGAGCACAAGTGGTGGTTGCTTCTTTTTGGAGAGCAATATGATTTCTTGGTCAAGCAAGAAACAAAATTGCATCTCCTTGTCAACAGCCGAATCTGAATATGTTGCAACTGCTAGTTGTTGTGCTCAGCTGGTGTGGTTGAACCAAATGATGAAGGACTATGGCATGACAAGCTCATCACTTACCTTGCTGTGTGATAATGCCAGTGCTATTGAAATTTCTAAGAATCCTGTTCAACATTCACGCACTAAGCATATCGACATTCGGCATCACTTTATCAGAGACTTGGTGGAAAAGGAGATCATAAACATCAAGTATATATCCACTGAAAATCAAACAACAGATATTTTTACCAAGCCCCTTGATTTCGAGAGATTTTCTGCTTTGAGAAAGTCTCTTGGAATGTGCTCTGTTTAATCAGATCTTTCTATTTACTGATGTTGAACTCGATGTGAGTATATTGTTATCAACATCAGCTGTCTATCTTGTTAGCTTTTATCTTCTTCTTTTTAGTTAAGTTCAAGGTTTATTTGATGAAATTATGGTTGATCTGCTCGTAATTTAACAAAATCAGCTACTTGAAATTATGAATCTGTGAATGAAATGCCCTTGACTTTAAAAAGGTAAACCATAAAAAATTTAGGTTTATTTCATTCATTGTTTGTAAATGTTGTATCTGATGTTGTGTGCAAGATTGCAGAGAAACCATATTCTTCAGAAAATATATGCCTATAATTATATTTGTGTGTGGTTTCCGTCTTTTTATTCTTTTATATAAAAAAAACAGAAACTATTTTGGGGCCCATAAAGATTCACTTTTTGAATTTTTGTGATAAATACACGTTTTGATATGGTGTATCCCTATCCACTAATTCTGCATTATTTAAATATTTTCTTTGATAAGGAAAATAGAAAAAGTGGGTGATGTGACAGGAGGCTGTTCCGATTTTTGAGGGTGAGAGTTATATCAACTCATTTCTGGAAATATTTTTTATTACTCTCACTCTCTCTCTCTCTCGAAGCCTCTTCGTCTCCCACTCTTAGTTTCTCGTTTCTTCAAGCTTTTTGCAGAATATCAATGGCGGAACCCAAGAATCTCTCTGCTATGTTTGAGATGATGAAACAAATGTTTGAGAAGACTATGGGCACTCCATCCTCTGCCTCTGGTCCTGCTGGAACATCATCGATCACTCCCTCCGCCACATCAACTCCTGCAGTCACTGCAACAGCCGAACTCACTCCAGAAGGACCTAAATCGGAGTCCGACAAACCCTCATCTCCTCCAACGGAACATGCAGACACTGCCATGGATGAAGCTGAAGCTCCTGTCTCTACTCTGGTGCTAAACCCCACTCCGCTCCAGCAAGTCAGTCTAGGTGAAGAAGAAAACCCTATTGATCAAGATCTAGGGTTACACACTAGAGGTTTAGCCGAGAAAAAGAAAATTTGCCCTACCCGCAAGTCTAAATGACTTCACGGCCAACAAGGGTCTGTCAAGGAAGAGGGCGGTGAGGGTTCGAGTAAAAAAGCTAGGAGAACTTTGAAGATGGAGGAGAAACCTGCGAGGTCCCTAAAGGATGAGTCCGATGAAGAGGAGAATCCCCCTAACATCTCTCCAGATAAAGTTGTTGGTGATGTGGAAGCCGATGTTAAACAGCAAGAGAAACCTATCTCTACTATGCCAGAAGCCAATGTTTCTGAAAAGCCTACGTCTTCACAAGACATGGTCTCTTCTGGCACAGCCAAGGAGATAGTCTGTCCATCTCCCACTCATTCAGCCGATGTCAAAGATGATGCTGATTCTGCTGATTCTGAACCCGTATATCCCCCAGGTTCCCTCATAATGTTTCGTCTGCATTCAGTAAGACATTCTACTCTCAGCATGCTAAAACACTTCATAAAACTGTTATTCTTCACCCTATGCGAGTCAAAAAACAAATTGATGTGCTTAGTTTTAAGAAGTATGGATGGATGTTTTCTTGAGAGAAAAATCGGTCACTGAATCGTCATCCTTTGAACCTGATGTTATTGCTGAATTCTATGCGAATGTGTCTCCTGAGATGGGTGATAAGTCTAAGAGCAAATTTGGGGAGGTTTATATGCGAGATAAAATCTATGTGTTTAACCCCATGCTGATCAACAAATTCTTGGGTCTGGGTAATGATTCTGATGTTGTTAGCCTGGATTTAATTGATGATGTTGTTGGGACTGTTACTGGTGGTCTGGTGACTAAGTGGACTAACAAAATTTCCACTTCTAAGCTCACATTTTTCTACTCTGTTTTACACAAATTGATTGTGTGTAATTGGTTACCCACCACCAATACTTCAGTCTTCACAGTTGATCAAGCCATCTTGCTCTTTAAACTTGGCACAAAAATCCCCTTCAATCTTGGAGAATGCATTTTTGATTGTATGTTGAAGTCGGCTGCAAAGACAAACACCGCCAGCATTTTACCATTTCCCTGTCTCATCTATGCCCTCCTAGTTAACCAAGATGTTAAGCCAAATAAGAAGAAGATAGTTACTGAAACTGCAACTATCTCTATCATCAAGCCCAAAGGGAATGAAGATTGTGTGATCGATCTCCCTTATACCTTCAGTTGAAGTTCAACAGCTGCTTCAAGGGATGTTGGGCAGGATGTTGCTGCAGATTGTGCACTCTCTCTTCCTATTTCAGGAAGTGATATAGCAAGTGTTTCCTCGCACTTGACGACAATTTCTATGTAGGTGTTAAATTCTTATATATCACAGATGGATTCATTGATTCATCAAAGTACAGTGCTCACCAATGCAATGGTTGAACTTTGTCAAGCACTTTGGGGAACTCTTTCTACACAAAAAGGCGGAGTAGATGTCGCTGCTGCTGCTGGTGATGTTGCTGGTGATGATGGTGCTGAAGGGGAGAAGGCTGGAAAGTCCGTGGCTAAGGCAAAGGGGAAGAAAAAAATATGATATTTTCTTTATCAAAAACAATTTTATTTTATGTTTATGTATTGTGCTGGACACAATCTTATTTTGGATGTGTTTACATCCTTGTTTATTTTTGTTTGTGTGCTGGACACATATTTTTTGTTTTATGATGTTTTGTTGGGTATCAGTGGTCGGATATCCTTGGATATTTATGTTTTAATCATCAGCATGGTTTGATGATTTTGCTATATAAATTCAGTTCGCATATTTTGTTATGTGATGTTTTTGTTGAGAATGATCTCAACATTGTGATTGTTTTCGCATGTTTTAAGATATGTGTTGTTTGCTATGTTGAGAATGCTCTCAACATTATAATTCTGTATAGGGGATAATTACCCACCTATTTTTTCTATATAGGGGATAATTACCCACCTATTTTTTCTGTACAGGGGTAAATACCCACTAACCTTGTATATATTGTATAGGGGATTATACCCACTAACTTTGTATATTATGTACCAGATAATAACTTAAGGGGGAGCAGACCTTAAGGGGTAGTTTTTGAACTCCAATATTTTTGATCGTATTCCGCTGCGGCTCTAATCATGTATATATTGAGCTTTATGTTTTGTGCAGAAAGGATAAGCTTAAGGGGAAAATTGTTGAGTATGACGTGTTCCAGATGATGTTATCACTTCGTTTGATAATATCGCAATCAATGTCGTATCTAATAATGTTCCGTCATTCTTGTCACATTGAGTATAACACTCGGATGTTAACCTTATCTTTTCCTAGTATTTTGGATTAATTTATTTTAAATTAATCTGAATAAATTGTGATTTTTGTCACATATCATTTTCCACGTATTTAGGAATTTATTAGATATTTTATTTTGAATTAAAACATGGATAAAGGTTGATTTTGACTTGTTCAAAATCTGTTCCGGATTTCATGGGGACGTGATGTTCCCACTCCTTCTTGGACACTAACTGTTACAGGAGATCGTGGGTCACTGGAGTAACCGCTACTATTGCACGATGTTGAAGAACGTGTGCTACGCAAAGCAGAAGACGGTTATCTCAAGTCGACTTCAGCAATGGGTAGTGGAAGGCGGTTGATTCAAGTCTAAGTCATCTAGGATCGTGAAGAAACTGCCAATACAAGATGGAGGAAGTATTTAAGGTCTCCTTAGACCTTAAAATCATTTATGCAAGCAGGTTATCATCGTGGTTTGTGAGAAGCTCTGAATCTTGCATCTAGTGTCATCTCTGAAATTCAAGACATCTTCCTCGACATCTGCCTAGCATCCCAATCAGCTAGAGACTTTCATTCCAGTCGCGTATGTAGGTTAGATAGTCAACTTTAAGAAGTCTAGGATTTAGAGTGACTGATTGTAATCTATCTATGTGTTTAGATAGGTTTGTTTTTGAGTGATTATTCGAGTGAGTGAAGCTAGGATAGTCCTCTGTATGTTTTATGCAGTGTTGTTAACGGAGTGAACCGAGACAACATCAACATTGTTTTTGTTTATCACTTATGATAGTGAATTTCGCCTTGAGGCAATCACACACCGTAAGGAGTGTCATTTAAAATTTATTTTGTGCAAAGTTCTGTTTACGTTTCCGCTGCATGTTGAATGCAATGTGGTAACACTAGCTTCAACATTATATTTAACTTTGCAATTTACATCAGTAATTCACATTGTTTCAGGCAACAATTATAACAGGGTCTTTTACGTTAGACGGATCAAATAGGATCCAAACCCATCCAAATAGCGATCTGTGTAACGTAAGAGATCCGTTAGACAATCTCACACAAGTCTGCTTCATTTATGATCTTACTTAAGGTGTTTGAAAGTGTGTGTACCTGATTTATAAATTCTACGAATTTAAAAGCTATATTGACTTTTGAGTGTGGTCTTTGGGTTTGTAGGTGGGGTATTTTTTCCTTAAATAACGTAAAATTTTCCCAACAATATTGGTTAATTAATATTCAACATGAAATTAAAGTGTGCTTGAATGCTATACTTTTGAAATATTTGGCTTGTTGTGCGTTTTCTAATAAAAAACTAATAAGCACGATTTTAAATGTGGGATTGAATGTATATATACAAGAGTGAGTTCATATAAGAATCAATACCCACGTGAAAACCGAGGAACCAATCAAATTCATCCATTTTGATGGCATGAAGAATAAAAAGGAGGTGACATAAATAAATTTAAAAAATAAGACTATTTCCAAATATTTTTTAAAATAGTAATGTCGTGATGTTTATAAAATTTCTTAAAAACTTTAAACAATTATAACTCAATTGTTTTAAATCCAATTGACATGAATAATGTATCATATTAAAGTTTTTTTTTTCATGCTCTTTCATTTAAGATGCATATTGTATATGTTTGTTTGAATGAAAATTGATGAAAAATACAAAATCTCATTTTTCATTTGTGTGTGTGTGTGTGTGTATTCCTAGTTGAATCCCCTACATACCATCGGTTCAAATTTCCCGTTGCATTTGTTGGTGTTTCACTCTATGTTTGACTATCAAATTCATGATTTGAATTAAATATAACACAAATAATCATAGTGAACATTTATCAACAAAAAATGAATTTAAAAAATTATTTATTGAAAACTGAAAAAAAAATACTAAAAAATAATTATAAATCCTAATTTGGTGGTGTACTAAACCCTAATAAACAATCATAATTTGAAAATATAACACGTAGTGTAACACAGAGAGTGCAACATGAAATCTCATGTGACACACCACACGATGTGTTTCGTAGATTAAGTCCCATAACTAATCCTTGCTAATTCAATTACTACGAATATTGACAAACATGCAAATTAAATCACAATATAAATAGTAAACTAATTATAAGCATTTATGATTGTTTAAGTGAAGAAAGAAAATGAGGTTGCATGCATGCAGAAATATTTGTGTAGACAGGATGAATTGTAGTTGTAGCTAGCCAGCGTCTAGGGAATTATATTAAAGAAGGAACAAATTTTCAAATAATTAAGTCAATTGTGAATTAAGCATACATTTGCAACTAAGTTTTTGTTGTTGTTTTTTCATGTATAAATAGGAGTGAATATATATGGACTTAATTAGTAAGAGAGTGTATGTGAACAAAATTATACAATACAAAATATATATATATTGTAATGTATCAAAATTTAAAAGTGGATTAGCTAGCAGGCAAACTCAAAGGTAATTAATTACGTAATAATTAAGTCATAATTTTGATATTGTTGTGTTTAATTAATTATAAATTCCATATGCTGCTTGTTGCAATTATTATAGTTCCTGTTATAATGTTGTGGTTGATAAGTAAATGGAACAAATGGAATGATGGGGCGGCTGACCACATTAATCTGCCTCCAGTCCCTAAACAACTGTGAATATATAATCGGACACCTGCACCACATTTCTGATTCTCCCTTCCATTCTTTCGCAGATCTATCGAAATAATACGACCCATTAATGCACCTAAAGCTAGGTGAATTCGACAAGATCGTGGTGTCATCGACGGAAATAGCGAAAGAAGTATTCAAGGAAAAGGAATCCGTTTTCCCCAACTTGCCGGAAGCATTGCCGTGGAGGTCTGCTGGTACAATTACATTGACATTGCATTCTCATCGCGCAGTGATTACTAGAGACTGACGAGGAAGACATTTATTCTGGAACTCCTCAGCCCAAAAAGTGTGCGTTCCTTCGCTCCCATCAGAAAGGATGAGGTTTCTCGTCTCGTTGAATCCATTAACCACTTCGTCGGAAGCTGAAACCCCACCGTCAATCTTACTGAGAAGGTCTTTACTATGATTAGCACCATCACTTGTAGATTTGCATTTGGCGAGGTGTGCAAGGACAAAACCTGCAATGATCAGGTTAGTGCAGGACACAATGGGATTGGTCGCTGGCTTTTCATTTATCGATATGTATCCATCTTCCCCGATAGCTGCTCCCGTTGCGTTATCAAGCAGAGGTTGCTGAGGATGCGGTGTAAGTTCAACTTCATTCTTGATGATGTCATCAGCCGTCTCCAAAATAATACCAAAGCTAATGGCGCGAGCTCGGTAGAGAAGATTTGGTTAATGTTTTGCTCAGGGTTAAGCAAAGTGGATAGATCAAGTTTCCAATTGCCAATGACAATTATACATACATATATATATATATATATAATGCAGGACATGTTCAGAGCTGGAACGGATACATCATCGTCAACTATAGAGTGGGCAATGACTGAACTGTTAATGTATCCCCGAGTATATCAAGATCAGTGTAGTAGTTGGAATCCCTATGTATGGCCCAGACATTCACTACTACCCTAACATTTCGAGGTATATATGGTGTATCCTTTGATTTTGGATGACTCTGTGGAAAGTCTGGGGATTATGGAACCTTGAGGGTGCAATCGGAGAGTTTCCATGATCACAAGCTTTAAGTAGTTCAAATTCGGAATGACTTGGTCATCGATGATGATATTACTAGTGATCACTTGTCTTACTTCAGCTTGTGCTTTGGCCAAGTGATCAGTAGTAATAACATCATGGATGAAGAAGTCATTCCGAATTTGAACTACTTAAAGCTTCTAATCATGGAAACTCTCCGATTGCACCCTCAAGGCTCCATCATCCCCAAACTTTCCACAAAGTCGTGCGAAATCGGAGGATACACCGTACCTCGGAATGCTAGGCTAATAGTGAACACTTGGTCCATACATAGGGATCCCAACTACTGCACTCATCCTGAAACATTTCAACCAGAGTGGTTTCAAGATCAACAGTACTCCTTCGATATTATAGGAAACAATTTTCGCTACCTGCTGTTTAGGGGTGGGAAAAGAATATGCCTGGAAATAACGTATGGTTTGGCTATTGTTGTGCTCACTTTAGCTCAACTTCTTTATAGTTTCAACTGGAAACTCCCTGATGGTATTGATGCCCAAACCCTAAACATGATCGAAAACACTGGTCTTACAACTTCCAGAAAAGAAGAACTTATTGTTAGTGCCACTCCGTTTGAACCGTCACCGTCACTTAATATTGCCCAAATTTAATATTATAATATTTAAAACTTAATAATCGTTTGAATTTCATAGAATAAAATATTGTATCAGATAACTAATACTTATATGCTTACAGTGTTAGTTTTGTATATTGGAAAGACATGTCTTTGTATACTTTTCTGATGATATGATGATATGGATTGAAAATTATTGCAGTCACTGTTTGCATTTAGATTATTTTATACAATTGTTTTATGCAATGTTCAATATACTTACATTGTAGATGATATGGTGTGGGGAGACACACGGTAAGATCATATCATAGAACCTTGTATTATATTAAAGAGCTCACGGCTTATATGGTCCTAAACACACCATCGGTAAACCGTAGAATAATCTGATAAGTTAGTTTATCTTGACTAACTGATTATTCTAGTACACTTGTTAGTGTATTGAGGAGAATCACGATAGGATACTATTCTCTACTCTGACCTTGATAGTGAAAGAATAAAGATCCACAGAGTTCGGGTTCTAAACTCATATTTGTTGACGAGCATATGTGTACATTACTTATTGCTTTGACTTATCAATGGATGAGATCCTTTCGTGGATCAATAAACTCGATATCTTAGGTAATGATAGTGTATACATGTTGTATCGTGCAATATGCATGAGCACCGTGTCCTGGTGCGCCAGGTTGATGATGTTCTCTTGAGGAAACACAAGTTCATGTTGAAACCCTACAGGTGTAATTTATTCCGTACATGATACAGCTTGTGTGGTACTACTCAAGGTTCTAGATGTTAATTAATTATAGCTGTCAGAGGCTGACATAATTAATTAACGAACATTATATCTTAAACACGGAGGATGGCTGAACTAAAGGAGAAAATATATTCGCAAATATGTATTAAATTGGTAGGTCAATATTACTTCTTTAGTGGAATAAAAGTAATACATAATTTATTTAATTATATCCTAAGTTTATTGGATATTGGAAATTAAATAAATTAGTGGGCCAATTTATTATTCTTTTAGATCCCTGTTGTAGCCCAAATAGACTGTTAGTGGACTGGATATGGAACTTGAGAAAGAGGCTCAAACCCAGTAGGGTTGGGTAGTGGATTTTCGGCCACCTCCCTATTTAAACATAGGGAAGGTTCGAAAATCACACACACATATATTCAGCCCCTCTTTGTCTCTCAAGATATCCACAAATTTCACAACTCTATCTGTAGTATACAGCCCACTCTGTATCTGATACTCAGTCCGAGAATACAACAGAAGATCTGGGAGTAGAATATAGTGGTATGGACTGCCGATCCAGTGGAGAGAAAGGGGCGTCGGTTTCATCTTCATTCAACAACAAGATTAGATCTGTAATCTTGTCCTTAGACCGTCTACCAATTTGTAAGTAATTCATTTCTATGTGTTCCGCTTTATTAGATTCGTTTTGCTCTGCATGTTTATTGTGCTAGACTTGTGATAAACATACATGAAACATAAAAATATGATTTGCATGAACATGGATTAATGAACATCCAAATGATCTTGCGGTAGTTTAATTCGAAAAAACCCCAAGAATTGGTATCAGAGCGGGTTTTGGCACTGTTCTAGGATTAATCCAGGCATAATATCGATATACATTATTAAATTTGATGATAAATTTATTGCATTTAAATTTTCAGATTTAATTGTGCATGTATTTCGATTTTATTGTATTCAAAACTTGGAAGAATTTTTGATTGAATTCGAAAATTCTAGTTTTGGGGTGTATGGAATTTTCGGTCACTATGAGATATAAATTTGGGATGATATTTGATGTTCTTCAAATTTCTGGATTTATTTCTCATGGTGTTCGAAAATTTGAAGTTCAATTTATCGAAAAATTGATGTTATAAAATCCCCTAATTTTATGTGTTAATTTTCGATACTATAGAATTAGATTTGGATGGTTTTTTCATCCATATCAAATTTCCAGATTTAATTATTGACATGGTTCGAAAATTATGGAGATTAGAATAAGATTAGGTAATTTTTGGTGTATATCAAAAGTTACCTAATTCTAATCTAAATAGGTTTGAAATTAGAATTGTAAATTTGGTAATTTTTGAAGTGGATCAAAATTTCTAGATTTATTTTTCTTGTAATTCATTTATTTTTAATTAATGTCAAAATTTCCAAATATGAAATATAGTGTTAATTTTCATTTTTAATAAATTAATTTGGAGAAGATTTTGATGAAAATTAAATTTCAAGATTTATTTTATTAAGGGGGTCGAAAATTATGAATATTAGATTGAGATTTGATGTTATTTTATGTATATCTTCATTTACCTAATTTTAATCTAGATAAATTTGAAAATAAAATTTTAAATCTTGGAAGAGTTTGAAGTGGATCAAATTTTCAGATTTATTATTTGGTAAATTTTCGAAATCTATAGTTTAAAATTGGATAAGGTAATTTTTTGATATAGAAAAATAATTATCAAAGTCCAATTGTGATAAGGATTTAAATTAGAATATAATTTGGAAGAATTTGAAGTGAATCAAATTTCCAAATTTTATCCTTAAGATTTTCGGTCCTTATGTGTTATATTTGGATTAGATTTTCGATTTATATCAAGATATCCCAATATTATTAATTAGGGTGTGTCGAAAATATTAAATAAATTTGGTGGATAATTTTAATTAATTTTCAGATTTATTTTGGGTCATTTTCCAAAAGGATAAGATTTAAATTGATGGATAATTATTTTAATCTCCAATTTTTACCTTGTGGATAATTTTGAATTTATTAATTTTATTTAATTGGAATATTCAAAAATTATAATTCATGCAAAGATATCATATGTTATTTTATGTGTATCATATAAATATGAATGTTGGATATGTAGATTGTGTTTGTTTGCAGGTTTACCAACTATCATGGCTCCATTTATTTATGTGATGATGTTTATGTTGAATGAATAATTGGCCGTATGCCGGTTTGGCTACGTGAATTTTAATCCTCGAGAAAATCTATGGATTAGGTCTCGGTTTTATGTTATGTTGTTTTAATGTAATAGAAATAAAACTGTTAGACCAAGTTTTTGAGTTGTAATTTTTATTCTAGAAATAGTAGATTTTTCCTTTTGGAATAGATAGTCTGTATTGAATAAAGATCGAAGATCAACTCAAAGAAGGAAAGTAGTACAGCACTAAGAAGGAAGGTTCATCGATTCACGTCCCGAAATCCTAATTGGAGCTAGGGTTCCGGCGAGGAGCGGTGAAGAGGGGCGCGGCCAAGCTCTATTCCGGAGCTGACTTTCCTTTTTTATCTCAGCAATCAACATGAGATATAAGCCATGATAGTTGGAATATTACTGTTGCTTATTATGTTGTTGTAAAGCATGCAATGTATGTTTATCATTTTATGTGATGTTTGCATGTTCTTAAAATGGGATAAAATGAAACCTCAAGCATAAATAACTAAGTGGGAGAGATTCATACCAAAGTATATAGAAATCTCATACGGTCTCCATTAAATCTGATTTAATTGAGAAGTGATGGGCATGCGCGTTGACATCGGTCTTCCTCCATATCGTATGTGTCATATCATAGATTTCTCTAGAAATTAAATCTCCTAAAAGGATAGCTGTAGGACACTATTAGAACTAACTGACTCCTCCATCTGGAGCAGTTAAATTTGAAATAGTGATCTTGGTGCGAAGATAATGGTGTTCACACTTAGATGTAATTTATTGATAAACGTCCACACGATCGTGGCTTATCAGTTAGATGATTACATGACCGTGTTTATTATCCGGCTATTAATTTGCTTGTTGTAAGAAAATTCAACTGGAGGCAAATTAAAGGTTTAATAACCTATTTAAAAATGGATTTTATAAACGTCCACACTATCATGGCTTATATGAAACGTTTTTAAAGTGTCGGTGGAAAAGTATATAATTTTTATGTGGTTTTCGATTATATACTGTTTATCCTAAAGTTTGTGACTGTACTGCATGTTTTAAATTTCAGTTATTCCATATCATCATTGGCACTCTCCAATCTGTCCTCAATCCTCAAAGAAAACAAACCCGTCGGTGAAAACTACAATGATTAGATTCGTAACCTTAACCTCGTTCTAGTTGCTGAGGGACACAAGTTCATACTTGAAGAGGTATGTCCTGAGAAGCCAGATGAGGGTTCTGACGAAGCCCAAAATGCTGCATATAATAAGTGGGTTAAGTCTGATGACATAGCGCGCTGTTACATTCTGGCATCCATGTCAAATGTGTTGCAACATCAGCATCAGCCTATGAAGACCGCTTATGATATCATGTTCAACCTTAAGGAGCTCTTCGGTTATCAAAATCGCTCGGCACGCTATTTAGCAATGAAGAAGTTGATGGATGCGAGAATGGCTGACTCCACACTTGTTAGGGATCACGTTCTCACGATGATGGAGTATCTGGCTGAGATCGAGACCTTGGGTGGAGAGCTGGACGCTGATTCTCAAATCGACATCGTTCTTCATTGCTTGTCCTCGAAGTTTGAGCAGTTCAGGCTGAACTTCAACATGATCAAGAAAGATGTTACCTTGACTGAATTGCTCATAGACCTTCAGGCGGCTGAATTGCTCTAAAAGAGCAATCCTGAGGCCCACATAGCTGAGAAAAGGGCGTCTTCTTTTCGTGTAAAAAGGAAGAAGAGATACGCACCTAAGAAGGCTGCAGATATGGCGCCTAAGGTGACAAAGCCAAAGGCGAAGATTCTTCCTGAGGAGTTTAAGTTGAAGACTAAGTGCTTCAACTGCGGCCAACCAGGTCACTAGAAGGCGGTGTGCCCTAACAAGAAGAAGAAGAGAGGTATATCTCATACTCTTATTGTAAAAACATGTTTAGCAACTTGTTCTACCCAGTCATGGGTAGTAGATACTGGAGCTACTGATCATGTTTGCATGTCTTTGCAGGCGTTCCTGGTAAAAAGACAGCTGAGTGAGAATGAGATCACCATCTACATGGGCAATGCTACGAGAGTGGTGGTTGTTGCAGTGGGAGACGTGGTTTTACCTTTCAGTAGTGATAGAACTTTGGTTTTGAAAGATTGTCTTTATGTGCCTGGTTTTAGGCGAAACTTAATTTCAGTTTCTAAATTGATTATGGATGGATATTCTGTTTCTTTTGATAACAAAGTAGTTATTTTCAGTGGTAAACATTTTATCTGTTCTAGCACATTTGATGGACACCTATACTTTCTTAAACCAATTGAAAACACTACACAAAGACAACTTCTGAATACATCGATTATTAACCCTAACAAGAGAAAAGAACCTTCAGAACTGAATTAAACCTATCTTTGGCATCTAAGGCTAGGTCACATCAATCTCAAGAGGATACAAAGGCTTGTAAATAATGGACCATTGTCTTCTTAGGTACTGGAATCATTTCCTTTGTGTGAATCCTATTTGGAAGGTAAGATGACCAAGCGTCCTTTCCAGTCAAAAGGAAATCAATCCGAAGGGGAATTAGATTTGATTCACTTTGACCTATGTGGCCCTATTTCAGTTCAAGCTCGAGAAGCGTTCGAGTATTTCATCACTCTGATTGATGATTACTCTAGATACGGATATATCTACCTGTTACGTCACAAGTCTGAATGCTTTGAGAAATTCAAAGAGTTTAAGGAGGAAGCGGAGAAACGAATAGGCAGAAGTATCAAGTCACTGCGCTCTGATTGTGGTGGCGAGTCTGTCTCAAGCTAATTTAGGGATTACATGGCAGAGAATGGGATTACATCCCAGTTGACTGCGCCAGGAACGCCACAGCAGAATGGCGTGGAGGAAAGAAGAAATAGAACTCTGTTGGAGATGGTCAAATCAATGATGAGCTATTCTGAGTTGCCTATTTCATTCTGGGGATATGCCCTAGAAACAGCAGCCTATATTCTTAACTTGGTTCCATCAAAATCAGTTCCTTCTGCACCCACAAAACTATGGATTGGACGAAAGCCCAGTTTGAACCATATTCAGATTTGGGGTAGCCCAACACACGTGTTGGATAAGGAAGCTGATAAGTTGGCTCCTCGTACTGATGTAAGGTTGTTCGTTGGAAATCCTAGAGGAACAAAAGATGGTTTATTTTATAGTCCTAAGGATCAGAAGATCATTGTCTGTACCAATGCTCGATTCTTAGAGGAAGATTATGTCATAAACCACAAACCAAGGAGTCAAATCATCCTTGAGGAATTAAGAAGGGAAGGATCGAATCCTACACCAGTTGTACATAAAGAGGTACCACTAGACACTGCACAACATGTCACAGAAGTACGGAAACTGCCTCATCGCAGTGGGAGGGTTGTACGCCAACCTGATAAATTCATTGGTCTGGGAGAGGCTTTAGATTTCCCTGAGGGACTAAATGAATTAGATCCAGAACCTATGACGAGGCAATTCAAGATAAAGATGCAGATTCTTGGAAAACTGTAATGGAGTCTGAGATTGGATCTATGGATCACAATTAAGTCTGGGAGCTCGTAGAACCACTTGATGGGGTAAAACTCATTGGCTATAAGTGGGTCTATAAGCGCAAGAGAGGACCTGATCGGAAGGTTGAAACCTTCAAGGCAAGATTGGTGGTGAAAGGGTACACTCAGAAAGAAGGGATTGATTATGAGAAAACTTTTTCACCGGTAGCCATGCTTAAGTCAATCTGGATTCTCTTGTCAATTGCTGCTCATTTGGATTATGAGATCTGGAAAATGGATGTCAAGATAGCTTTCCTAAATGGAAGTCTTGAAGAAAACATCCACATGAAACAACCAGAGGGATTCATTGCTAAGGGTCAAGAGCACTTAGTGTCCAAGCTTAAGAGATCTATTTATGGACTTAAGCAGGCATCGAGATCTTGGAACATCTAATTTAATGAGGTTATCCAATCATATGGATTCGTGCGAAGCCCGGATGAGAGCTGTGTGTACAAGAAATGTGACGGAAATGTGGTAGTATTCCTCATACTTTATGTTGAAGACATCTTGCTTATTAGAAACAGTAAGAAGGTGTTGTTGAACATTAAGGTGTGGTTATCCGAGCAGTTCGATATGAAGGATCTGGGTTAAGCCGAACATGTCCTTGGCATCAAGATCATTCGAGATCGCCAGAAAAGGATGTTATGTCTGTCCCAGGTGACTTATATCGATACAGTGCAAGCTAGGTTAGGCATGCAAGATTCCAAGAAAGTTTTTATACCTTACAGGCATGGAATTCATCTATCCAAGGAAATGTGTCCCTAAACACAGTCTGAGATAGAAGAAATGAAGAAAGTACCATATGCTTCGGCTGTAGGAAGTTTAATGTATGTCATGCTATGCACTAGGCCTGATATATGCTATGCTGTTGGCATGGTAAGCAGATATCAGTCTAACCCTGGACAAGGTCACTAGACTGCGGTTAAAAATATTCTCAAATACCTTAAAAGGACTCGAGATTACATGTTAGTATTCCGCTCTGATAGTCTAGTGCCATTGGGTTATACGGACTCAGATTTTCAATTTGACAAAGATCAGAGTAAATCTACCTCGGGCTATGTGTTTATATTAGGAGGCGGAGCCATTGCATGGAGGAGTATAAAGCCGAAATGCATTGCTGATTCCACCATGGAAGCTGAATATGTAGCTGTCTCTGAGGCTGCAAAAGAGGTTGTCTGGCTCCGCAGTTTTCTGTTGGGTTTGAGCGTGGTTCCTGAGTTGCCTAAGACTACCACGATATACTGTGATAATTCTGGTGCAGTGGCAAACTCGAAGGAACCGAAAGCCCATAAAGTAAGTAAACACATAGAGAGAAAGTACCATCTTATACGAGAAATTGTTAAGAGAGGAGATATGGTGGTGGTCAAGATTGCATCGAAGGACAACCTGGCTGATCCATTCATGAAGAGCCTGCCGGCTAAGACCTTTGATGGCCACATAGAGAAATTGGGAGTGAGATGCAGACCTAGTGGCGCAGTTTGAGTCTATAGCTTAGATTGGAGAGTTAGCCAGTTAGTTTTTATGCTTGAAAGACATGCTTCAAGTATAAGTAGAAGATTGTTAGTTTTGTATACTGGAAAGACATGTCTTTGTATACTTTTCTGATGATATGATGATATGGATAGAAAGTTATTGCAGTCACTGTTTGTATTTAGATTATTGTATATAATTGTTTTATGTAATGTTTAATATACTTACATGGTAGATGATATAGTGTGGGGAGACACACGGTAAGATTATATCATTTGAACCTTGTATTATATTAAAGAGCTCACGGCTTAGATGGTCCTGAACACACCATCGATAAACCGTAGAATAATCTGATAAGTTAGTTTATCTTCACTAACTGATTATTCTAGTACACTTGTTAGTGTATTGAGGAGGATCACAATAGGATATTATTCTCTACTCTGACCTTGATAGTGAGAGAATAAAGATCCACAGAGTTCGGGTTCTGAACTCATGTTTGTTGGCGAGTATATGTGTACATTACTTATTGCTTTAACTTATCAATGGGTGAGATCCTTTCATGGATCAATAAACTCAATATCTTGGGTAATGATAGTGTATACATGTTGTATCGTGCAATATGCATGAGCACCGTGTCCTGGTGCGCCAGGTTGATGATGTTTTCTTGAGGAAACACAAGTTCATGTTGAAACCCTATTGGTGGAATTTATTCCGTACATGATAAAGCTTGTGTGGTACTACTCAAGGTTCTAGATGTTAATTAATTATAGCTCTCAGAGGCTGACATAATTAATTAACGAATATTATATCTTAAACACAGGGAATGGCTGAACTAAAGGAGAAAACATATTCGCAAATATGTATTAAATTGGTAGGTCAGTATTACTTCTTTAGTGGAATAAAAGTAATACTTAATTTATTTAATTATATCCTAGGTTTATTGGATATTGGAAATTAAATAAATTAGTGGGCCAATTTAATATTCTTCTAGATCCCTGTTGTAGCCCAAATAGACTGTTAGTGGACTGGATATGGAACTTGAGAAAGAGGCCTAAACCTAGTAGGGTTGGGTAGTGGATTTTCGGCCACCTCCCTATTTAAACATAGGGAGGGTTCGAAAATCACACACACATACATTCAGCCCCTTTTTGTCTCTCAAGATATCCACAAATTTCACAACTCTATCAGTAGTATACAGCCCACTCTGTATCTGATACTCAGTCCAGGAATACAATAGAAGATCTCGGAGTAGAATACAGTGGTGTGGACTGCCGATCCAGTAGAGAGAAATGGACATCGGT
Source organism: Perilla frutescens (assembly GCA_026008535.1). Lineage (NCBI taxonomy): Eukaryota > Viridiplantae > Streptophyta > Magnoliopsida > Lamiales > Lamiaceae > Perilla > Perilla frutescens. Next base: position 24,739,570 of record BRKX01000005.1, read on the forward strand.
TTCATCTTCATTCAACAGCAAGATTAGATCTGTAATCTTGTCCTCAGACCGTCTACCGATTTGCAAGTAATTCGTTTCTATGTGTTCCGCTTTATTAGATTCGTTTTGCTCTGCATGTTTATTGTGCTAGATGTGTGATAAACATACATGAAACATAAAAATATGATTTGCATGAACATGGATTAATGAACATCCAAATGATCATGCGGTGGTTTAATTCGAAAAAACCCCAACATACAGCATATATGCGATGATATTAAATAAATATGGGATATATTGATTGTACTTTCAAAGATAATGTAGACGATGAATTTACTATTAAAAGTTCTTTTTCCTGTTCCTCTCTTAGAGAGATGGGTTGGTGAATTATTCGAAACAATAACCTTAAACAAAAATAGTTGTTTTAAACTTAAATTATACGTCCCACCATTATGTAAATAAAACGGTTAACCATTTTTCAATTTTAATTTTTAGTTAATAAATGTTTATTAAAGTTGATTGTTTCATATTTGAGAAAATTAAAAATGCACGGATAACCAGTTACGAATGTTATAACTCAATGCAAGAAAGATAACTATTTAACGTGTTTCACTACTACTGTGCTAGATACATCTATGGATAAAAAAAAGACGATGTTTTTATTTTGTTCAGAATAAGAGTAATGTTTAAACATTATATTTGTTCTCAATGTGAAATTTGTGTCCAAAATGTATATATGCAAGTTGTTATGACCAACATAAGGTAGTTAATTAGTTGGATAAAACAGTTTTAGGAAGAATATATCACAAGAACAAAAACACTCATACACCACACTTGTTTAACCACGATTTTGGTAAGAAACCGTGGTAATTTAGCTAATAACCACGGTTTTAATGAAAACCGTGGTATATGAGCGCATTTTTCCCAAAAAAAACACATACACCACACTTATTTTTATTCTCCAACGGTGGTGTATGTATATATTTTTATTGACTACGGTTATTTAATTGGGTGCTGTTTGTATGTTCTAGTAAAATTAAATGTAAGAAAGAAAGAAAAAGATTTAAGGGGGAATTTAAAAAATCAAATCTCTAAAATTTATCAACATCCGCTGTTCTCTCCTCTCTCTCACTTCAACCAATTTGAAATTTCCCCTCACCCTAAAGTCATCATTGTTGTCGCCGTCACCGTCTTCAACTAGAGTATCTGTGGCTGTCATCGTTGTCGTCTAGAGTCTCTGTCGCCTTCATTGTTGCCGTTGCCGTCTAAAGTCATCCTTAGAAAGATGAATATCCATTTGGTCATCGTTTTCGTTGCCATAGCAGTATTCAGAAATAAAAACACAAAACGTGTATCGTACAAATAAGTAAATTGGATTAATGTTTGTTCATTTGTCCTTATCATTTTTCACTAATGTTTGGCAGCAACTTTTATTTTTATACTTTCAATAATTTCCCAAATTGGCAGCGTTTCACTAGGATTTTGTTATTTGTTAGTTTTGTAAACAAATAGGATGTATGTGGATTAGATCATTTGTGTCAATCTGTGTTATATTTCTCGTGTCACAATTAATTTTTTTTCTTAATTTTTTTGTAATATATTCTAATTGGAAAATAATGAACCCTAAATAAAAATTTAATATTAAATTAAATCATAACAACTTAAAATGAAAAAATGAAAAAAAAGTTTAGCACAAAGATTAATGTAATAGAGGTTGTGACGCGCGGTCGTTTCGCGGTCAAATAATTCTCAAGAAAGAGTTATCCTTATGCCCACTGCAAGGCGTAGCAAGCTAACGTGAGTAAGGGTCGATCCCACGAGGAGCTGTGAATTCTATCTTCCAATGTCACTTTTCCAAAAGGGTTGAGGTTTGTTGTGATCTCTGAATACTTGTATTTAAAGACTGTAAACTAAAATAACAAAACAAAACAAAACAAGACAGGAAAATATTAGCAGTAACGTATTCTGGATTAGAACTCAGATTTCGAACTTAACAAACATTGGACCGATCATGGGCACGCTGATTACTTATGCGAATCTAATTACCTGGTTATAGGCAACGGATCTCTCACACTTACCCAATCTATCCTTTCAGTTTAGCTTAGAGGTGATCTCTCGTCCCTTAAACCCTAACTTGTTACCCAACCCCGATCTCTCATATGATTGTAAGCAACAAAGCAGCATTATGATCTAGACAGACCTAGATTTACCTAGACAAAGATCTCTCTTATGCCCTCAGTACCCGTGATGTATCCCATCCCTTTATGACTAACACACAGCTACGATTCATTGACCATTTATAGAGGTAGTGAACACAATTATAATTAAAGAGTGATCAGCCACAATTAACTAGCTTAACCCACTGTATAATGCAACAAAAAAAATGATTACACGACGGAACCAAATACACACAGTTTATGCCCATAAGCCTCACGGTTCTTACGTGTTCATTAAGTTCTTATCTTTATTCAATCCGGAATAACGAGTCTAGCCGCTCATGCTAGACTTAGAACAATAATAATAAATAAAAGAAATAAAAGATAACATAAATTAAATGAAAAACTTACTTATATTAAATTGTAAAATGAATCCAACACCAACGCTGGATTTAAGAACATAAACTGGAAATCCTAAGTGTCTGCGGGCATAAGGCCCGAGACCTATTGCAGCAAAGTAAAATAAACTAAAATAAAATATAAGTGTTTTGTGCGTAAAAGAGGTGTTTATTTTCTGCCATGAAATCTACTTATATAGGAGTACAAAGACACAGGGTAACCTCTCCGACAGGCCGGGGATCTTCAGCCCAATTCGCAGCCGCCATGCCCAAAGCTTTCCATATCTGGCAGATTCTTTCCTTATTTAGAAGATCCTGAATCGTAGATTCTGAACTCGTCGTGCTCTAGCAGCGCCGACATGCAACTTTCCTTGTAGAGCCGATAACCTTCTGGAAGCGTCAACTTGCCTTCCACGGCTCCTCTTTCCTTCGGCGGCTAGGGTGCATTGCTCTTGCTGTAGCTGTCATTTGTTTCCCTTGTGCCCAGTCTCCTTTCCTTCTACTCTCAATCACTTTGGGGTTGTTGTGGGCACGATCACGAACTTCTCCTTCAGCTTCTACTGGAAATGGTGGGCGATTTCCACCAGGCTCGAGAGAGAGCTTTCCACTGAGAAGTTGTTTCCTATCTTGGTATCATTGGCATCGTAATACCCTCCAGAAGTGATTCTCCTGCTTGCTGCCTACCCTTGTGCCCATTCTGGCTCTTTTCGACTCAAAAAACACAAAAAACAAAGAACATAGAACGAGAAAAAGCCACAAAAACACGAGAGAATTTGGACTTATCAGGCTGCCACAAAGGATCTAAAATCGAATGCATCCTTTTATAAAAAGAAGATATTCCAAGGTCAAGAGGCACCACCCCCTCCTTCCAAATTCTAAAAAAAAGGATGTATGATTTCAAAATTTATATAATATTTTTAAAAACACCAAGTCTTCTGTACATCACACAAGGCCCAATAAGGCCCATACATCCATCAGACGGGTCGGGGTTCACACGGTCCATCAGATGGGTTGGGATCAACATGGGTCAACCCGTGTTGACCAACGTTGATCCGTAAAAAAACATTCTGACAAAAATTAGTATTAATCCTAACACTAAAAAGTATCACTCATATACAAGTTTATTTAGTTCAAATTGTGATTTTTTCCATTCCAAGTAATGTTTAAAGTTTAGGAATTTATGGTGTTTTTTAGGGTTCATGGTTTTTTTAGTTTTTTTTAGTATTTTTAGAATTTTTTAGATTCTTTAATGATTTATTTTTTATTTTTTAGGGTTCATATTTTTTTAAGTTTATTAATCTTAGTTAGGGATTATATGTATTTAAAAAAAAAGATTCACTTTAATTTTAGGGTTCACTAATTCCATTTTAGGCTATATATTTATTTTCAAATTTAGGTTTTTAAATTTTAATTATAATTTATAATTGTTTTGAAAAAATTAATTATCGAGCACAATGCACGAGCCCGCGCGTTAGCATCGGGCAAGTGCATTGTGCGAGTCGTCAGATTTCAAAAAAATTAAATTCATTCACTTTAATTTTAGTTTCATTAATTTCATTTTAGGGTATATATTTATATTTATTTCAAATAAATTAATTCAATTCATTTTAATTTTAGGGTTCACTAATTATATTTTAGGGTATATAATTTTGGAGAAAAATAAAAAAAAAATAAAAAAAAATTAAAAAAAAATAATTAGGCACATGTACCCCACGCGTGCATGCCCACGACATGGGCCCTTTCTTTTATAGTTAATTATTAATGGGCCTGGGCCAGTTTGATGGACTCAGGCCTATACACCTCATGTATAGAAGATTATTTTCTTTTTTAAATTATTAGAATGAAAAACCTTAAAGAAATTGCAGGCTTTGAAATTGAATATTATTGTCACGACCCCACATTAATATCTGATTAATGTGATGTGTGACTGGCACGACTCGATCCCAAGGAAGGGTTGATCAAGGTTCGAACCGGATAATAATTTAAATAAAGGAATAGCTGCTAACTTCAGGATCGAAAGATTTGGTCTAGGAACTCGAATTGTGAACTGACTTTCATTTCTCAAAATATAACTGAATAAATATATTCCTCAAAATAAAATAAAGCATCTGCGAGTTCAAGACATACTGAAGACTTAACTCGGTTACACTTAATTAGCGGAAGCAATATAACATAACAAAATAAAAGAATTTTCTGAGTCCTGTACAAAACAACTTTCTTTCTCAGCACATCACCCTGCACCATCAGCACTGAACCTGCACATTTAAAAATAAACACGCAGGGCTGAGTATAAATATACTCAGTGAACACATTGCCAAAAATATCATAATATATATATCTGATATTATGAACATTTACTAAAACTGGTTTTGTCATGCATCTGAGTAAACACACATGGGTTTTATCTTAAAAGACCCTATGTTTTACTAAATCATTTTTTGTCTTTACACGCATGTTTTTATATTGTATGATCTTCCACATCTGGACTGAAATACTGGGGAAGTTGATCACCTTCCACGCACGCTTATCATTATCGATGTATAGTCAGGAAAGCTCTCGCAGCCCTATCATTCTTCCCAATAACACCGACTTCCGTGTACACTAACCTCAGTCACCCTATGGCTAGCCCGAGATCCGATCGATTTAAAAGCTAGAAAGCTCCTTGCGAGCTAACTAAATACAGATAGGATATCATACTAAAATGGAACATTTTATGCATGAAAACTTATTTTATTTTGCATCAGAAATAAATAAACTGCTGATGAGTAAAACTCAAATATTTCTTTGGACTAATAGTCCATTGTAAAAGAAAAGTCCACCATTGAGCAATGTATCAAAACTGAACTGCTGCAAAATGTTTCTCCTTGCCCTTTATCTCGCACTGGATGGCTTGCCTTCATAGACATAAACATGAAACTGAGTATGTTGAACCAAAGAACACTGTTTGGACTCAACATGAAATTGAAGGCCTATTAGGGTCTAGTATCCGTTCCAAATTTTTCTTAGCTTAAGGGTTAATCTGGACCCTAGCTCTTAAACATCTTAAGACATATATCACCATCATTTAAGGTATCAAAAATACCTTAACATCCATCATAACCCGATTCTAGAAACAAGGTCAACATTAAGCTCATAGACTAATCAACGTTCTGCACAACGCCCATCTTTGTAGAATTTTTTACTTTGACTCACTAAGGTGCAGGGAACGTACCATATACTGTTGGAAAGCCACAGAAGTGTAGAATTTTACAAAATTTACAGTGACTCCAAGTGATAACTAACGAAAAAGTTATAACCAATTAAGATGTCGGGTATTACAATTATAAAAGCATTTATAAACCGTAGACGTAGAGTAACTGTACTAATGTTTAAACTGTCGACCAACCCCAACAAGAGAAGGAAAATAGGAGTAGAGTTTCTTGAATGTGCCCCTAGAAATTCCATGAAATTAAGGGGTTAATTAGTATTCGACAAAATATTGACTACCCGTAAGTTCACGGTGTAGCTGTGTACAATGATGAGTAAGGTTAGTATTCCACAGAGACAAATGATTAATTTATGCGTGAGTATTGCAACATCAACTTCCTAACACTATTTAGACAACACATCAAAAGATTTGGATTTAATTAACTAATTAAACAAAAAATTAAATAAAGCAAAAAAAAAGATGAATGGATGGGACTCGGGTCTAAATTCGTTGATTTCGTTAATTTATCCATACAATGTCAATTCAATTATATAATTTATCCACGATTCGACTATTATTAGGACAATCACTCATTCAGTTCAAACCTTCTCTCGAAGTGCTTAAATCGTAGATTACATGCTAGAATTAATGTGTCCATTCAATTACTAACATGCAACTCCTAAAAGTTTCCAGGATTTATTGTCCTCACAATTAACCTCAAATCTCTTGATAGTTATTGATTAATGTGCTTTGTGTTCTTGTGTTCAAGAGTTAAAACTCCTATCACGATTTAAGAATTAACACAATGCAATCTTGGTGATCAATCAATCAAGCAAACAAGGTGAAGAACACAAAGAATAAAAGAAGAATAAAAAATTATATAATTAAATATCCATCGTACTTCAAAATCAACTACTATAAAACCCTAAAATGGCCAGATATAGATGGCCTTTAATCATGTTGAAGTCTTTAGCACACTAATGTAGTCTCAAGAAAGACAACCAAGCAAGTTCTAGAGATTAACAAGTACAAATGATTACGACACAAGAATGAAATAATATTGTAAAACAAAGCATTCTTTAAGGCTCAAAAGCTCACATGGGTAAAATATCAAAATCAAGAGGCAAAAATTACAGAATTTATCAAGATAAAAATCAACAAATCATATCATGCTCTCATTTAAAATTTCCAGTACCAAACAACTTATCATAGGCACATAATTGATCCATACTCCACAATTTTCGAAAGTTAAGACCAATCAAGACCAAAACCACTTCCGACTAAACCTAATAAAGCAATAAACATGCAAAAATCCTATAAAAATAAAAAATAAAAAATTTCACCAAAAATTTTAAGAAAAAAAATCTAATGCAAATGCAACACAAAAATCCAAGGTAACGGCACTTCCCTCCTCCCAAACTTATTCAAAATCATGTAAGAATATGTTGAAAAGAAGAAAGTGGTCTACCTTGGATGAACTCACAGACGGCTACAGTAGATCCGTTGGCACTCGATGCCACACTTGTTGCCCTTTCATCAACTTCTTAGCTCCAATTCCAGCTGCAAAATTAGGATCAAAAATCCTATAATAATTATCTGGTGGTTCCTCTTGTTGCTGGATTTCATGATGGCTCCACACATCCATTGATAGCATAGATAATGCTCGACATTCTTCTAAGCTCTTTTGTCGGCCTTCCACGTGAACATCTCCCCCATCATGGATGGAAAATTTTAAGCTCTCTTCATGAACTCGTAGAGTGAGTTCACAACTATCCATGTCCACCAAAGCTCTTGCAGTTTTCATAAATGGACATCCCATGATCAACAGTACACGTGCATCCTTCTGCATATCAAGCAAAACAAAATCAACAGGAAAAACAAAATCTCATACCTTAACCAAGACATCCTCCACAATCCCCTTAGGATATGTAACTGATTGATCTGCCATGTGAAGAGAAATGGAAGTTGGCTGGAGTGTCCCAATGGCTAGCTTTTTGAAGATAAAATATGTTATCAAATTGATGCTAGCTCCAAGGTCACATAAAACTCTTCCATAAAATGTCTTTCTAATTTCACACGGGATGGTGAATCTTCTCGGATCTTTGAGCTTTGCAGACAACTTCCTTTGAATGAGGGCACTAGATTCTTCAGTAAGATACATAGTCTCAAACTCCCCCAATTTCCTCTTCTTGGACACCATGTCTTTGAGGAATTTTACATAATTGGTCATCATTTGCAAAACTTCCACAAGAGGCAAATTGATGTTGACCTTCCGTAAGATTTTCCAGAACTTGGAAAACTGCTCATCTAGCTTTGTCTTCTGAAATTTCAAAGATTTAGTTTAAACCTTCTCTCGAAGTGCTTAAATCTTAGATTATATGCTAGAATTAATATGTTTATTCAATTACTAACATGCAACTCCTAAAAGTTCCCAGGATTTATTGTCCGCACAATTAACTTCAAATCTCTCGATTATTATTGATTAATGTGTTCTGTGTTCTTGTGTTCAAGTTTTAAAACTCGTCTCTCGATTTATGAATTAACACAACAAATCATGCCATCATAGTAATCAATTAATCAAGCATACAAGAAGAAGAACACAAAGAATAAAAGAAGAATAAAAAATTATATAATTAAATATCCATCGTACTTCAAAATCAACTACTATCAAACTCTAGAATACTACAGAATTAGTTACTCATAATTAAATAAATTCATATATTGAAACCTCTAGAAAATGAACCTCACAAAGATTGAAGATCACTCATCACTTAAGTGTTTAAGGCTAAATGTATATTGTTAGTGCTACCATTATGCACTAAGTGTTCGTGTGTGTTGTTGGCGAGATATGTTCGACAATGTGTGCTTGGACATGTCTTCGAAGCCATTTATTCCGCTGTGCGAGAAAAGAAGAACAGTTGGCGAACTATTCCCTCTGATGTCGCAAACATACCCAAGGATACTTTTATATGGCAGTTTCTATAAATATAAGATCTTGCACGGATCCGTTCGTGGAAGGAAAGATGTGTTCGATTGACTGCCTTGTGGAGTAGATACCAAGCATCAAATAACCCTCCTGTCCAAGGAAAGTATTTACACACATTTGGGAAGATCACAAATAATAATCTACTTACCATATTGATGGCGATGAAGATCGGTGATAATTGTGAAGTTAAGATTATAAGAAGGCCAATTCTTTTTGCAATCGGTACAACTTACACTTGTTTAGATTCTCTTAGAAGATTATTTGAGAGTCATTTCATTTGTGGTCTTTTGTATTAGCTAGTAACTGTTCCACAGTATGTTCTAGCATTTGAGTGTTTTGAGTGAAACACATGAGGGGTTTATTAATCCGTTTTGTATGCAATCTCGGGAGAGATTGTAAGTTGAAGTCGTGGGTAGCTAGAGGGAGTCTAGTGTCACGGTTGTAAGGGGATCTTACAGCTTTCGTTTAGTGAAAGAGTTTGTAGAGAAGAACAGGCGACATAAGGAGGGAGTCCTGTATATGTAAGAATCCAAATACACTTCATGAAGGAGTAACTAACGAATCTTCAAGTTTGGCCGAAGTCCTCCCAGAGTAGGTTGATTAACCGAACTGGGTTACCAATCTCGTGCGTATTTTACTGCTTTATTTTTTAAGTTCTTACATCTGTCCTACACATATCATAGAACATTTGTTAGCAGTACTTATTAAACACTTATGAGAACGGATTATCATTTTTCATATACACTTAAAATCATTCAAAACAAGTAATCCACCATAAGCTTGCAAGATATCTATTCTCTCCACCACTTAAAAATGCTTTAGACAAGAATCAAAAAGGTCTTTCAAGGTTGTAATGAAGGCTCTTTGGTAAAGGTAGGAACATTAAGGCTAAGTGACTAATTCAAAAGAATTTCATCCCAAAACCCACTTCTTCAATTCACAACAAGTAAGACAACAAAAATCATCTTCCACCTTTTAAAACTTCACAATACCACATCAATTATGTTTTTCTCACCACCCTCTTATGCTCTCTTTTTTTTAATATGAACTTTGTTCATTTTTTTTTTCAATACTTGGACTCTTTGAGTAACTTTTTCTCTCTGTTTTTTTAGAGTTTATAAGGGTATCTAGCATATTCAACACAAAACTAACATATTTATGCCACCATCTAAACTCCAACTTCAACAATCATTCTCAATCACTTTTAATTCCCCAACCCAAGGTATAACAAAGAAAATCAAGTCTCAAGGCTCAATTGGGCAAACAAAGGATTAAGAATTTATAGAAAAATTAAATCAATGATAGAATAGCTAGATAAAGATGGCATTTAATCATGTTCAAGTCTTTAGCACACTAATGTAGTCTCAAGAAAGGCAACCAAGCAAGTTCTAGAGATTGACAAGTACAAATGATTACCACACAAGAAAGAAATAATATTGTAAAACAAAGCAATCTTTTAGGCTCAAAAACTCACATGGGTAAAATATCAAAATCAAGAGGCAAAAATTACAGAAATTATCAAGATAAAAATCAACAAATCATATCATGCTCTCATGTAAAATTTCCAGTACCAAATAACTTATCATAGGCACATAATTGATCCGTACTCCACAATTTTTGAAAGTTAAGACCAATCAAGACCAAAACCACTTCCGACTAAACCTAATAAAGCAATAAACATGCAAAAATCCTATAAAGATAAAAAATAAAAAATTTGACCAAAAATTTTAAGAAAAAAAAATCTAATGCAAATGCAACACAAAAATCCAAGGTAACGACACTTCCCTCCCCCCAAACTTATTCAAAATCATGTAAGAATATGTTGAAAAGAAGAAAGTGGTCTACCTTGGATGAACTCACAGACGGCTACAGTAGATCCGTTGGCACTTGATGCCACACTTGTTGCCCTTTCATCAACTTCTTAGCTCCAATTCCAGCTGCAAAATTAGGATCAAAAATCCTATAATAAGTATCTGGTGGTTCCTCTTGTTGCTGGATTTCATGATGGCTCCACACATCCATTGATAGCATAGATAATGCTCGACATTCTTCTAAGCTCTTTTGTTGGCCTTCCACGTGAACATCTCCCCCATCATGGATGGAAAATTTTAAGCTCTCTTCATGAACTCGTAGAGTGAGTTCACAAGTATCCATGTCCACCAAAGCTCTTGCAGTTTTCATAAATGGACATCCCATGATCAACAGTACACGTCCATCCTTTTACATATCAAGCACAACAAAATCAACAGGAAAAAAAAATCTCATACCTTAACCAAGACGTCCTCCACAATCCTCTTAGGATATGTAACTGATTGATCTGCCATGTGAAGAGAAATGGAAGTTGGCTGGAGTGTCCCAATGGCTAGCTTTTTGAAGATAAAATATGTTATCAAATTGATGCTAGCTCCAAGGTCACATAAAACTCTTCCATAAAATTTCTTTCTAATTTCACACGGGATGGTGAATCTTCGCGGATCTTTGAGCTTTGCAGGCAACTTCCTTTGAATGAGGGCACTGGATTCTTCAGTAAGATACACAGTCTCAAACTCCCCCAATTTCCTCTTCTTGGACACCATGTCTTTGAGGAATTTTGCATAATTGGTCATCATTTACAAAACTTCCACAAGAGGCAAATTGATGTTGACCTTCCGTAAGATTTCCCAGAACTTGGAAAACTGCTCATCTAGCTTTGTCTTCTGAAATTTCAAAGATTTAGTTTAAACCTTCTCTCGAAGTGCTTAAATCGTAGATTACATGCTAGAATTAATGTGTTTATTCAATTACTAACATGCAACTCCTAAAAGTTCCCAGGATTTATTGTCCTCACAATTAACCTCAAATCTCTCGATTGTTATTGATTAATGTGCTTTGTGTTCTTGTTTTCAAGTGTTAAAACTCATCTCTCGATTTATGAATTAACACAACAAATCATGCTATCATGGTAATCAATCAATCAAGCAAACAAGAAGAATAACACAAAGAATAAAAGAAGAATTAAAAATCATATAATTAAATATCCATCGTACTTCAAAATCAACTACTATCAAACCCTAGAATACTACAGAATTAGTTACTCATAATTAAATAAATAGCTAAAAACAATCCAAGAGAACACATTGTTTGGAATCGAAAACACGATAAAACCCGGAGGATGAATCTTGATCTTGATCTTCAATTTGTTCTTCTCTTGCTCTTCAATCTCTGTCTTTTGGAGAGGAATATGGTGTGTGTTGTTGTGGTTTTTGATTTTATGGTAGGGTTTGTGATGCCTAATTTTCATTCTTGAGAAGATATATATAGTTTAGGAAGTATCCCAGTCGAAAAAGGAGAAAATAGGCCAAAATTGGACCCCCAGGGCTCGATTCGCGACCTCGCCCGCGACCGGGTCGGTCGCGGGTCCATCTTGGCTCATTTTCTGCACACTCACGACAGAGAGGGGGGTCCAGAGAACAAAATTTCCGACCCCGGTCGCGAATAATCCAACTGGTCGTGGGTCCACGTGGCAGTTCGACAGACTTTCACTATTTTACTTCGTTCTCACTCGTTTCTCGTCTGATTCACCCGATTCTTTTTGCAACGCGTTTCTAACTTGATTCTCTATCTTTCTAGGGTCTTCCCAATCTCATTTGAAGTTCTCACAAAAAATGGCATTAATTCCCTTCACAAAGAACAAACACGTGACATTGCACAAACTATAGAAAACTATGCAAAACTTATCAATTCATGCATGCAATGCCCATCAAATACCACTCCAATGAACCTCAGAACACATGAAAAATACAAGGTTATCAACTCCCCCAAACTTAAAACATTGTTTGTCCCCAAACAAAGAGAAAGAAAACAAGAGTTAAAAGCAAAGCACGAACCAATATCAAATATCAAAGCATCAATTTAATCTAAATAAATTGATAAATTGAAACCTCTAGGAAATGAACCTCACAAAGATTGAAGATCACTCATCACTCAAGTGTTTAAGGCTAAATGTATACTGTTAGTGCTACCATTATACACTAAGTGTTCGTGTTGTGTTGTTGGCGAGATATGTTCGACAATGTGTGCTTAGGTATATCCCCGAAGCCATATTTTCCGCTGTGGGAGAAAAGAAGAACAGTTGGTGAACTGTTCCGTCTGATGTCGCAGACATACCCAGGGATACTTTTATATGGCAGTTTCCATAAATACAAGATCTTGCACGGATCCGTTCGTAGAAGGAAAGATATGTTCGATTGACTGCTTTGTGGAGTAGATACCAAGCAGCAAATAACCCTCCTGTCCAAGGAAAGTATCTACACACGTTTGGGAAGATCACAAAGCATAATCTATTTACCATATTGACGGAGATGAAGATCGGTGATAATTGTGAAGTTAAGATTATAAGAAGGCCGATTCTTTTTGCAATCGGTACCACTTACACTTGTTTAGATTCTCTTAGAAGATTATTTGAGAGTCATTTTATTTGTGGTCTTTGTATTAACTAGTAACTGTTCCACAATATGTTCTAGCATTTGAGTGTTTTGAGTTAAACACGTGAGGGGTTTATTAATCCATTTTGTACGCAATCTCGGGAGAGATTGTAAGTTAAAGTCGTGGGTACCTAAAGGGAGTCTAGTGTCACGGTTGTAAGGGGATCTTACAGCTTTCATTTAGTGAAAGAGTTCGTGGAGAAGAACGGGTGGCATAATGAGAGAGTCCTGTATATGTAAGAATCCAAATACACTTCATGAAAGAGTAACAAATGAATCTTTAAGTTTGGGCGAAGTCCTCCAAGAGTAGGTTGATTAACCGAACTGGGTTACCAATCTCGTGCGTATTTTACTGCTTTATTTTTTATGTTCTTACATCTGTCCTACACATATCATAGAACATTTGTTAGTAGTACTTATTAAACACTTGTGAGCACGGATAATCATTTTTCATATACACTTAAAATCATTCAAAACAAGTAATCCACCATAGGCTTGCAAGATATCTATTCTCTCAACCACTTAAAAATCAACAAATCATATCATGCTCTCATGTAAAATTTCCAATACCAAATAACTTATCATAGGCACATAATTGATCCATACTACACAATTTTCGAAAGTTAAGACCAATTAAGACCAAAACCACTTCCGACTAAACCTAATAAAGCAATAAACATGCAAAAATCCTTAAAAATAAAAAATAAAAAATTTGAGCAAAAATTTTAAGTAAAAAAAATTTAATGCAAATGCAACACAAAAATCCAAGATAACCGCACTTCCCTCCACCCAAACTTATTCAAAATCATGTAAGAATAAGTTGAAAAGAAGAAAGTGGTCTACCTTGGATGAAGTCACAGATGGCTAAGGTAGATCCGTTGGCACTCGATGCCACACTTGTTGCCCTTCCTTCAACTTCTTAGCTCCAATTCCAGTTGCTAAATTAGGATAAAAAATCCTATAATAATTTTCTGGCGGTTCCTCTTATTGCTGGATTTCATGATGGCTCCTCACATCCATTGATAGCAAAGATAATGCTCGACATTCTTCTAAGCTCTTTTATCGGCCTTTCACGTGAACATCTCCTCCCATCATGGATGGAAAATTTTATGCTCTCTTCATGAACTCGTAGAGTGAGTTCACAACTATTCATGTCCACCACAGCTCTTGCAGTTTTCATAAATGCACTTCTCATGATCAACAGTACACTTGCATCCTCCTGCATATCAAGCACAACAAAATCAACAGGAATAACAAAATCTCGTACCTTAACCAAGACGTCCTCCACAATCCCCTTAGGATATGTAACTGATCGATCGTCCATGTGAAAAGAAATAGAAGTTGGCTTGAGTGTTCCAATGGCTAGCTTCTTGAAGATAGAATATGTCATCAAATTGATGCTAGCTCCAAGGTCACATAAAGCTCTTCCATAAAATTTCTTTCCAATTTCACACGGGATGGTGAATCTTCCCGAATCTTTGAGCTTTGCAAGAAACTTCCTTTGAATGAGGGCACTGGATTCTTCAGTAAGATACACAGTCTCAAACTCCTCCAATTTCCTCTTCTTGGACACCATGTCTTTGAGGAATTTTGCATAATTGGGCATCATTTGCAAAACTTCCACAATAGGCAAATTGATGCTGACCTTCCATAAGATTTCTCAGAACTTGGAAAACTGCTCATCTAGCTTTGTCTTCTGAAATCTCTGAGGAAAAGGCATGGAAACAGTGGGAGGAAAAGTAGATGCAAAAGATGGCTTACTTGGTGAGTTCTTAATTTCTTTAGGCACCTCTTTCTATGGCAGCTGCCTTTCCAATGGAATCTCTTCATTTTCAAGACTTGCTGGATCATCCTTAGGAAGCTTCGGCTCTTCATAAGACCTCCCACTTCTCAAAGAAATGGCATTGCACTGCTCCTTGGGATTCACTGTGGTGTTGCTAGAAAATTGTCCCGATTGGTGTTGATTTCCTACAATTGCAGCCAGTTCTCCCAACTGCTTCTCGAACATCTTCATTTGTACACTCATAGGACCCACAGTATTCTCCAACTTCTCCACTCTAGCTTGAAACTCCCCCATGAACTTGTCAGTCTTTCCTATAAATGCCATCAACAAGTCATCCATCTTCGACTTATTCTCTTGGTAGAACTGATTTCCCCCTCGGTGATTGTTGTTCTCATAGCCACCTCTCTAGTTGATATAGTTGACATCTTCCAGTACTTAGTTCATGGAAGAATTCGCAGTCTGCTGAGACATGGCATCAAATCTATTATTGATAGTAGCATTCAGAGTAGACAGTTGGGCTGCAAGCTTGGAAATAGGATCATTGTCGCCAATAGCTGTTGCCCTCTTCATTATCTTCACTTGTCGATCACCGGTCTATTGGCAGCTGTTTGTAGCCATGTCTTCAATGATTGACACAGCTTGATCGTGTCCTTTGTTCAACAGTGAGCCACCCGCAGAGGCATCCAGAAGCCTTTTAATCTCCATGTCGCATCCATTGTAGAAGATACAAACTTGGTGATCCACCCTGAATCCATGGTTGGGACACTTCCTCAGCACGTTCCAAAATCGCTCCCAAGCCTCATACAAAGTTTCATCCTCGTACTGATGAAACTGTGTAATTTCACCTTTAAGCTTGAGAGTTATACCAGGGGAAAGAATTTGTGTAGGAACTTGTGTGCTAATCTTTCCCAACTCTCAATGGATCTGGTATCTACAGATTGATACCATAGCTTAGCCGTATCCCATAGAGAGAATGAGATTAGGCATAAGTGAATGGCATCATCGGGGACTCCATTCATCTTTACAGTGCTGCATATCTCCAAAAATTACGTCAGATGTGCATCCGGATCTTCAATGGCCCGTCCTCCATATTAGTTTTGCTGAACCATGGAGACCAACCCTGATTTCAACTCGTAGTTATTCGCATTGATCTTTGAGCCAGGAATGTCTCCGTGGTTGAGTACTGGAATAAAGAGCTCATTAATTGGAGGGGGCTCTACAGCTCTAGCGTCTCTCGATCTTTGACCCTTTTTTCCACTGCATCAAGCTGTTGTTGGAGCCGAAGAATCACGACATTATTATCCTCTACATCAGCCATTCTTCTTTTCTCGGCGTTGTTTTGACGACAGGTAGCTTCTAATTCAGGATTAATAGGACCTAGAGGGGCTCTCTTAGAACGTGTAAACATACACTACCTGTACACACCAAAAAAATGTGAGAAACAAAAATTAAAACTGAAAATAAAATCAAATAAAAATAAAAAACGAAAATTAAAATTAAAATAAAAACTAAAGCCTAAATTAGCACCGAAAATATTATCACAATATCACAAATTAATTCAATTAATACCCAGCAACGGCGCTAAAAACTTGTTCGACAAAATATTGACTACCCGCAAGTGCACGGTGTAGCTGTGTATAATGATGAGTAAGGTCGTATTCCATAGAGACTAATGATTAATTTATGTGTGAGTATTGCAACGTCAACTTCAACTTCCTAACACTATTTACGCAACACATCAAAAGATTTGAATTTAATTAACTAATTAAACAAGAAATTAAATAAAGCAAATAAAAGATGAACAGATGGGACTCGGGTCTAAATTCAGAGGGAAATAAATATTCTAGGATTCTGATTTCATTGATTTATCCATATAATGTCAATTCAATTATAGAATTTATCCACGATTCGACTTTTATTAGGACAATCACTCATTTAGTTCAAATCTTCTCTCGAAGTGCTTAAATCGTAGATTACATGCTAGAATTAATGTGTCCATTCAATTACTAACATGAAACTCCTAAGAGTTTCCAGGATTTATTGTCCTCACAATTAACCTCAAATATCTCGATTGGTATTGATTAATGTGCTTCGTGTTCTTGTGTTCAAGTGTTAAAACTCCTCTCTCGATTTATGAATTAACATAACAAATGATGCTATCATGGTGATCAATTAATCAAGCAAACAAGATGAAGAACACAAAGAATAAAAGAGGAATAAAAAATCATATAGTTAAATATCCATCGTATTTCAAAATTAACTACTATCAAACCCTAGAATACTAGAGAATTAGTTACTCATAATTAAATAAATAGCTAAAAACAATCCAAGAGAACACATTGTTTGGAATCAAAAACACGATATAACCCGGAGGATGAATCTTGATCTTGATCTTCAACTTGTTCTTCTCTTGCTCTTCAATTTCTATCTTTTGGAGAGGAATATGGTGTGTGTTGTTGTGGTTTTTGATGTTATATTAGGGTTTGTGATGCCTAATTTTCGTGCTTGAGAAGATATATATAGTCTAGGAAGTATCCCAGTCGAAAAAGGAAAGAAAATGGGCCAAAATAGGCCAAAATCAGATCCCAGGGCTCGATTCGCGACCTCGCCCCTGATCGGGTTGGTCGCGGGTCCATCTCGCGTCATTTTATGCACACTCGCGACAGATAGGGGGTTCCAGAGAACACAATTCATGACCCCAGTCGCGAATAATCCAACTAGTCACGGGTCCACGTGGCAGTTCGGCAAACTTTCACTGTTTTGCTTCGTTCTCACTCGTTTCTCATCCGATTGACCCAATTCTTTTTGCAACGCATTCCTAACTTGATTCCCTATCTTTATAGGGTCTTCCTAAGCTCATTTGAAGTTCACACAAAAATTTTCATTAATTCCCTTCACAACGAACAAACACGTGACATTGCACAAAATATAGAAAACTATGCAAAACTTATCCCTTCATGCATGCATTGCCCATCAAATACCACTCAAATGAACCTCAAAACACATGTAAAATATAAGGTCATCAACTAGCTAGAGAGAGAGAGAGAGGGCAACCATGGCCGATAACACCACTGAAGGAGTCATAACGTGCCAATGTATGTGATTTCATTTCATCCATAAAAAAATTCATAAATTTTGAATACAGGTCTCAACCTAAGTGTAGCTGTGATAATTAAATTTTTGTTACAGCAATTGTGGCATGGAACGTGTTTGAGCCACATAAGTCGGAAGAAATTCGAGTCAAACCACCAAAATTGACTGAAGTTAGGATCAATTTGTTGTATGCCAGCATGTGCCATACAGATTTCATATTTTGGACAGGAAAACTTCATGTAAGAAAATTGGTTTTTGTAATAATACAAGTTTGTTTGATTGTTGTTTTTATTTACAAGGAAGTAATAATGACACAAGGTTTGTATAAGTGCAATTGTTGTTTTATGTCTCCCTGTTTTTCATCAATCATCTCATTTTTGTTTCTCGTGTCATGTTCGTGTTTTAGAATTTGTTCCCTCTCGGATAGTTCACAACAAAAAAACATGTTCTAGAGACGGAGTCCGTCATTAATCCACGACGATATGCCCACCGTTACCAGTTTGAGGAATAAACTATGGTGGGAATGGTTCGCACCTTAATTTTACGATGGACTTACGGCGGTTTTGTAGTCCCTGGATTTAGTCATTTAATAATGGAAATTATCCTTCGTTAATTATTAATTAATTTAATTAGTTAACGACGGACACCAATCGGTCATTAATGAGTTACGACGGACGTACAATGGATATTATATCTATAAGAATTTTGGTTATAGACAACACATTATAGGCGACGTGTATTGATTCAGTAGTTGTCTATTACAGTATAGACAACGTGCATACACAAAACCGTTGTCTATCACTGCTTTTCTTAATTTATTTTTTATTTTTTAATGTTGCATAGTGTTCTCTATTGGGATATAGACAACGTGCATAGTGATCATGTTGTCTATCATTGCTCCTTATTAAAACGACATCATTTCCATTTAGGATATCACCTCTCTAAACACTGGAGTTGGAAAAACTCCAATCTTCTTCTAACCCTAATCAAGCGCCGCTTTCATCACTACTTTAACCCTTTCCTCACCGTTGCCCTTCTCTTCATTGTCGCTGCCTCTCACCGTCGTTGCCCATTCGCCGTTCCATACTGGAGAATTGAAAATTAACTGGGCAAATTGATTTAATGGAACTATTAGAGAATGGAGATCTCATATGTGTGGGCCGCCCCCAAGAAATCTTCCATTACCGTCTCCAAGCATTTTGAAATTATGGTATGCATTTATATTATTTGTTCTATCCTTAATTTTTGGATTCCATAATTGAGAGGTATCAGTGTGAAAAGAGAACAATACAAAAATAAGAAAAGCAGATCGTGGAAGACAACAATTTTTTAAGTTATATTCAGCCACAGTTCTTTTATGAAACAAAACATAAAATGTACTTTTTGAATCTAGTTTTTTTTATGCTTGTATATGACGGTCAATTTTTATTTAAAGATAGTTCACTGCTATAAAATTTTAAACTGTTATGCACCAGTATCTGAGTTGGAGGTGTTGGGGTGAATCTTCAAGCTGCTGATACAGTGATAATTTTTTTATACAAATAGGAATCCCCAGATTATATCAAATTATTTTTTTCCTATGTAGTGACACTTCTAAACTTTAAGTTTAAAATGAAGTCTTATTCTATAATGTTTATGTTTGTTCAGGCTAATTTGCA
Organism: Perilla frutescens; assembly: GCA_026008535.1. NCBI lineage: Eukaryota > Viridiplantae > Streptophyta > Magnoliopsida > Lamiales > Lamiaceae > Perilla > Perilla frutescens. The sequence continues at coordinate 24,759,273 of BRKX01000005.1, forward strand.
AGCACAGGCTAGGGCTCATAGGATTGGACAAAAGAAAGTTGCCCTTTGTTCTTCGTTTGGAAACTGTAAATACTTCAATTCCTAAACTCAAGTAACTTTTTGGTTATTTCTTCTGTTAATAAGTTGTATATTGTCATAGAGACTAAATTTTCTTACTGGTAACTGAGATAAACTTAATAGTATTTGCTAATCAATCTCATTCTTTTCAGCTTTCAAGTATTTGATTATTTTACATTTTATTTTGATTCCATTATAGATATACTAAAAATCGGGAATATAGTTTAATTGTATTTAGAATTTATTGCAGACTACTCTCTATCACTCTCTCACAAAGAATTTATGGTGACATAAGTTGTCATCTGCTCTTATGCTATGCATGGTTGCATGATTTAAGCTTAAAATATTTGGTCAACTATATTGGGAGTGTACTTGAAACCTGGGACAAAAGTAATGATAGTTAAATTAGAGATTGATCCACAACAATTGTCTTTATTATTCATTTAACCATTTAAATGACCACCCTATATCAGAGTTTAAGCTATTACTGATGAGAATCATTTAATATCTATTAAATTTAACAATTATCCTTTTTTTACATTGTATTTGTAGATGACTGTGATGCTATATAGTCTTTGTAATGTAGTTAAATTTTTTAGAGTGCTTGTGATGCGGCCAATCAATATGCGGAAGCTAAGGAAAGAACACACTACAACTATATGGTTGATTCAATCCAAACACAACTGAAAATATAGAGATTAATATGATAAACAAACTGACCCAAAACCCCAAATAAATTCGAACAAGAATTAAACACAAAACACAACCCGAAAACTATCGATTTAACCCCAAATTGACTCGATCAGAAACCTGAGCAATTCAACTCGGATTAAGCTTAAATTTTAACACAAGGTACAATCTGAAGTCATGAAAAACATATCCCAAAATCAACAAATTCGCATGAGTGGATTGGGATTTGGCAGGGTGGTCAATTTTCAGACTGTCTAGGGTTTATAAATGGATCTAAGGCTTGTATGGAGGGTTTCTGGACTTGGGAACCTATGTGGACGAATATGGTGATGCTACGGTGGATATGGAATGTGTATAATGGCTGTGGAGGTGAGAAAAGGCGTGGTAATGATAAAAATGAAATTAGAGGTATGAATCTTACCTGAAACGAACCCCAGATCGACAAGAATCCGAAACGCGTCTATGGAGTAAGCTTTGTGGCTGCCTAACCCGGATACTACTGGATATCCGAATCAGACAAAAGATTTCAAGCTTTGAGATGCCAACCAACAAACTCTACCGAAGAACCGATTTGTTGTGTGAGACAAGAGAATAGCGTAAAAGTTGTTTTCATTCATTCAAGTCTGTGTAAACAACGTCTGGAATAATCCTAAATACTTAAGGAGCGAAATTATCAAGTGTTGGGCTGGATAATTTCAAAAATAAAATAAATAACTACATGCCTAATTTTCCTAATAATAATTTGGGCTTCTAATTAAATTAAAATACTAGATCCAATTAAATAAAACAACTTAACAATTAATAAAAACTAGACGGCCAAACTAAAAATAAATAAATAAATTTGAACATGGCCGCGACTTCTTCACTCCTCAATGCTCGTCAAATTCACCAACTTGTGCTGTCGGAATTCAGCTCCATCATCTTCCAATTTCTTTCCAAGATAGCACTGTAAATATCCTTGCAGCTTCTTGGCACGTAAGCGCGTCACTGGAACTCTCAGCTGCAACTCTGGGTTTAATTCCTCAGTACTCATCCCGGTCTCATCAGCTTGCTAGAATTGTCTTAATTTTTCTAATTCTTTTATCAGAATTTTATAGAGTGGGAGTACATATTTCATGTACTGGGACTTGTTTCAGCTCTGCCTTCTTTTATAAGGGCAATGATATAGACTTTAACATATTTTCATTTCGTATTGTTAATTTGTATAACATTTTTTCCTCTCAGTCTTTTCCAGACAGATAGTAGCTTGTGTTGGAAATATTATTATTAGGTAAAAGTAAGTAATTTATTGCTAAACTAATTCACCATATAACATTTATATGAACAATCATCTCTTTAATATGCTTTCATTTGTTTATGTGAGATTCTATATGAGACTATGCAATAAGAATTCTAGTCACATGCATGGCATTATCAAATGATGTGTGATGGAAGATTACAGAAAAATTCCTTAAAATTGAGTAGAATAAATTATTAGCTTGTGCCAAAAATGAACATATGAACTAATGTGCTTGTGCTAACTTATGTTTTGTTTTACTTTATTCTTTTAGCATGTAAACTAATGTGGTAGCTTATGTTTTGTTTTACTTTATTTTTTTCATTCATGATTCTTCGCAACTAATGACATTATGATTCAGACTAAGGTTTTTTCTTTCCACTACTAGTGTACATCAACCAAAACTGAGCATGAACTTCATTGCATAAATTTTCACATATGGAAATCTATGGCAGTATGTCTATATGTGTACTCATTAGTTTTGTATTTTTTTTATTTTTATTTTTTGTAGGCACGAACTTAGAGACCACTTGGTGAAATTTTAGATGGTGTTTGTTTATGTGTCTAGTTTCTTACAAAGAGGATATAATGAGCTTGTTGATATATATATATATATATGTGTGTGTGTGTGTGTTCAGTTTGTGCTTGCCGGAGTTAGCTAGTGACCCTCGAGTATCAATACATTGAATGTGTCATTTTCCTTTTGATGAAATTCATTTTGTTATATATTTGTTTAATTTGTGAAAGTTTCAGCATTTAGGTGAAATCTTGATCGAAGTTGGGTGTTTGATTTTGCTAGGATGGTGATGCTTAAAGTACGTATCGACCCAATTGACGAACGAACTTGAAGAATGGAGATGAAGTCTATGAAATTTTGGAGGAGTTGCATGTAGTTTGTAATTTTTAATCTTAATATTTGTTACTTGGACGAATTAATTTGATAGAACTTTTCTTTATTAATATAGTTGTTGCTTGGATAAGTTTATGGTTTATGTATACACTGTAATTTATATGATTAAATATAATTTATTAGAGATATTTTTTATTTTTGTTATTTTTTGAAATATTCTAAGTTTGCTGTAACAATATAAACAAACTAGGAATAAATAAATAAAATTAAAATAGTTGAAAAATGACAACGGTTCAAAAACCGTTGTCTATTAATGATCAGACAATGATTTTTCTGCGTCGTCTTTAACCACATTATAGTTGTCTATAACATGATAGATAACGCAATTTCAACGTTGTCTATAGCCATATGACCGTTGTCAATAATATGATGATAGACAGCGCAGTTTTCATGTCGTCTTTAACTGCACAACCGTTGTCTATAACTTAATAGACAACGCGTTTTCCGCGTTGTCTTTAACCTCTTCCTTATAGACAACACTGTTGTAGACAACGCTCAATTTTCTAAAAGACAACGCGAATTCCGTGTCATCTATTACTATTTTTCTTGTATTTACGTCGCTAAGACTAACAACAGAATGGAATCCATTGTTATTTGTTTATTTATTCATTTTTAATTTAATTAATACAATTAATGACGGATGTATTCGTCGTATGTCCATCGTTAAATTTTTTTAAAAGGGAATCTCTAACTCTCTTTCTTCCCTCTATGCTCACAACCCTAATTACGAAACTCGATGTCCCTCCCTATTGCTCCCCGGCGCCTGCTCCTTCCCCTCCCCATCCCCACCGCACCTCTCTCCCTTTCAATCTCTCTCTCTCACGCAAGCCTCCCTGCTCGCCGCCACAGCGTAGACGTCTTCACCTCTAAAGATAAGCCCCCGCCGCCCCATGGCCGTTGCGCAGCTCTCCGTCTCCCTCTCTTAATTTAAAAAAAAAATTTTGAGGGGGGCCATGGCCCTTCTTGGCCCTTACATGGGTCTGCCTCTATGCAGAATGATCCTAAATCTAGTGTACTGTAAAGTGGGCTAGCTTGGCTCAGGCGTGACTTAGATTTCTTAAAAAACATGAGCCAAGTCCGACCCATGGGCCCATTTAGCTCGTATAAACCCGAACCTAAAGCCCTTGTTTTTCGTGGGGTGGGTTCAATCCAGCTTGACCCATTTCACAATACGTATTTTCAAAACTTGAATTGCTAACGATCTTCCAAAAAATCGCTTTATGAAGAAAGAATACAAATTGCATTAATTAATTTTACTATCGTTTGAGGACCATAACCATAATAGATGTGTATGTGTATGTGTGATTTTTAATTCGATTCCTCAACAAAACTAAATTCTTTTTATGATAGCTACACATTATTTTCATAATTATCTTATTTGATACTTTAAATAGTCGAAAATTAAACATAATAAACCACTTTAATTGGATTTCTATTAAATAGTTATGCACATTTTATTTATACATGTAAGATCTCATACGTGGAATTTTTATCCTACACTTCAAAGGCGAACAAAAAGATCAAAGCATATTTGAACATGTGCACATTCTGAAAATGGCAGTGTGATTGAAAGTGTTGGAGATAAAGTGAAAGGCCTCAAGGTAGGAGACACTGTGATGACACTCTATGTGGGAGAATATGTAGAATGCTCAAATTGCAGATTGGGGAAGTCTAACTTATGTTCCATGTATCCAACACAATTAACTGGCCTAATGTATGATGACTCATCAAGAATGTCTGTTAAGGGCCTAAAATCTACCACGCGTTTAGCTGTTCAACTTGGTCTGAATACACGGTTGTAGAATCGAACCTCGTGGTTAAGATAGATCAGAGGATGTCTCTTCCCTATACCAGTTTTCTTTCTTGTGGTTTTACAACAGGATATGGAGCAGCCCGGAAAGAGTTCAAAGTTGAAAAAGGGATCAATTGTTGCTGTAATAGGACTTGGGGTAAACACACTAATTGAATTGGATCCTCTGTTTTACTCTATTTCCCCCTTCTCGCAGCATTGCTACAAGCTTATGTCAAATGAGGCTAACTTGTTTTGCATGTTGGCATGCGAGCAGGGAGGAAGGGAGGTAGTCTTGGTCAGTGCAGGAGTTCAGACGATGATGGAGCTCAACTACATTAACCCGTCGGTGGGGAGGACCGTGAAGGGTACAACCTTTGGTGGTATAAGAATTCATTCGGATCATCCTCAAATTGTTGAGAAATGTATCAACAAGGTATATACACTGTCTCGAATCATTATATTCTCAAGATTTTTGATTGTTGTAACATGTCATGTAAGAAGAATTATGCTAGTTTTTTTCCCCCCGTAGGAAATCGATCTTGATAAGCTCATAACTCATGAGGTTTCACTTGCTGATGTTAACAAAAGATTCATAAAAAATTACAAAATTAGAAAAAAAAAATCCCCATATGATGGCCTAGTGGTGGATTAAATAAAAGCAAAAACCCAAAAATACAAAAAACATATATCCTAATTATTCAACCACCAACATCTAATCAGAAAACATAAACTATCAATAAAAATGTCATCTTTGAAGAAAGAACACATAAAAAAGACAAAAGAAGTTCAAAAATATATTACAGAGAACTCTCAAATCTTATAAAATATATATCTGTTGAATCCATAAAATCCACCAAAAATGAAACACTAAAAACCGACAGTATACGCAGAGATGAATAAAAAAAAATCAAATTGATCGTGATTACGTGAGAGGATCTAATATAAAAACTACAGCTCTAGACAAGCTTCAATCATCAATGTTTTTCCTCATATTCAGATCTTCATCGTCGTTACCATTGTTGGATTTCTTCCTATGGGTGGAAGGGCGGTAATAGCGAGAGAGAGAGAGAGAGAGAGAGAGAGATCTACTTACTGATGAATGGAGAATGAGAAAGAAAATGAGAGCAGATTATTATATTATATAAATAACCATGCCTCCATAAAATTAGCTAAATATTAAAAAAATACCACCTTAATTTGTATATCATTTGGACCACTCATTTTTTCTAGATGGGTGGTGGGAGATTGGTTTATAGTTTACACTTTAGGGAATGATTTACATTTGATACATTCCATATATATATATATATATATGGGCGGGTTCAAATATAAATCAATTCTCATTTGGAAACTCAGGAACCAATCAAATTCGCTCATCTTGATGACATAGCAGATTTTTTTTATCCTCTGTTTGGAACATAACAAATAAATTGTCAAGATTCTCATTTTAGTATTTGATTCAAATTAAACAAGTAGAAAATGAAATACCTTAATTTATTTTGTGTCAAATTTTTTTATAATTTTTGAGATATGAACATTATAGTTTATAACTCTACATACAAAAATAATTATATATATATATGTAACACCCCAAATCCAATAATAGAGGCCCAATAAATTTTTTTAGAGCCCAAATGTTTAAGTTGTATTCATTTTTAATAAAAGGCCCAAATAATAGGCTTTCTAGCCCAATTATGATTTTAATTATTTACGGCCCAATTATTATTGAAATGAGACGAACGAATACATTAGATGATAGAGCTTATCGATACGAATACATAGAACTTGGTCTCACTAATATAGGAATTCAATTGTCCGAGATATGATTTTTTCTCTAATTTAAATTCTAATTACGGTTTATTTAGGAGGGGGTATAAATACCCCCAATACCACTTTGAGCCTCATTTTCTACCATTTCAAACATCATTCAAAGGGGAACAGCCCCCTTCCCCTCCCTTCTCTCCCCTCTCACCCCTTTCCTCCTTCGCCGGATCTATTGTCGGAGCTACCACCGTCGTCGCTGAAATTTTTCCGGCACCCTCTTTTTCGACATGCAATACCATTTTTAGATTCTCCTTTCTTCCCTCTTTCCATTTCTTTGATTATTTTTAAAAGATTTTGAGGTTTAGGCATCCAATTTTCCGATGTAAGAGTGGGTTAAACCCTAGCCTTTTAAAATCTTATTTCTTTCTTTATTTTTCGATTTCTATTTCGAGTTTTATGGTAATAGATGTAGATTTGTGGGATGTTTTGGTTGCCCATTTTAAAGGATATTTTTATCTAATGTTCTTATTATTTTGATATTCTTGAACACGTTAAAAGTGGAATGGGTGAAAGATGAGAAGAGAAACTATGAATGTTCATTGTTAGTGTTGGTGGAAATGTTATTGAAATTAATAGAATTTTCACAATTTATGTATATGTTTGTGTGCATGAACAGTGTGTGTGTTGTGGGTGTGGTTGTGTGTGTGCGTGAGTTTTAATTTTTATTTTCTTTTATTTATTTAAATATTTTATATTTTATGCTATTATAATATAGATAAGTATAACTTAAAAGCTTAGAAATACTTATAAAAAATTGATCTTAATCTAATGAATAAATCTCTATTAATTAAATTACAAGGGCTATGGATTAATCTTTGTTAGTAACATTTTATTTTTTTTATTAAGGCATGTGTTTTTTACATATATTAATTATAAATCTTGGTATATATTTCAAAGTTCAATTATAGCCTAATGTATAATTATTTAATTTTATGTGCAAATGTCTAAGGTTCAAATATACTTGAAGTAGATTATTATTTTAAATAATTCATGTATTTTCCAAGTTATTAAATTTAAAACTTGTTGTAATTTTCAAAAATCATATCTTGTTTAATGGTTGGAGTCTTGATGTAATAATGATAGGTCTAATGTTCGATTCTTATGAAATGCATTTTTAAGACACATTTTTAATGTTATACAACCTTATTAAATTAAAAGCATGATTTATTTTTTGAAAATTAGCATTGGCCTAATGGTTGAGGTACAAAAATTAATATGGGAGGTCTATAGTTTAATTCCCATTGGAGCAGTTTATTTATTTTTTAATTAATTATTGGTATTTATAACTTTATTTAATTAAAAGTTACAATAATTTTCGAAAACCATAGGTGGTGTAATGGTTGAGTTCTAGATTAATTAATGAATTTTCAAGCGTTCAAATCTCTTTATAAATATTTTATTTATGGATTTTATTTTCAATATGATTCTGCACTATACATAAATAAAAATCTGTTATCATTTTCGAAAATGGCCTTTGGCCTAATGGTTATATTCTGCATCTTATTATAATAGGTCAAAGGTTCAAAATCTTTAAAATGCATTTTATTTATTTTTATTCCAAGATAATTATGAACTTTATTTAATTAAAACCACTAAACAATTTTCAAAAATATTATTTAGTCTAATGGTGATAGTTTAGTTTTTATGCTAGAGGTCTAAGGTTCAATCCACTTTGATGCATTTTTTAATCCTATTTTTACTCAAACATTTTATCAGTGTATTTAATTAAAGTAGTTTAATTAATGTTACATAAATTCTTCTAGTCTAGTGGTTAAGTGTATATTATTTCACTTATGCTTTTGGTCAAGTGTTCAAGCCCTCTTGACTACATAATCATATTATATTTTTACCTTATTTTTATTTGGTCTATTTTGCTTAATTTAGATTCAATTCGAAATTAAGCGTATGATATAATAAATCAATATTTCCATATTTATATTCTATGATCCTTTAAATCTTGAATTAAGTTTTATAATTTCCCCCTATGAATTTAAGGCATCTATTTGTACGATCGAGGACTCCAATATATTTTAAGCTAGGATCTCGTTCGACCTTCAAACGACGCCAGGTTACGCTCTTATTTTATGGACTCGTTCCCTAGAGCCTTATTCACGTTATAGTATATGTTTAGAAGATTAATATGTTATTAAGATATAGTTTTGATGTATAGGTCCTAACCCGAGACCCATTTAGGACGACGATTAAGGTTATTCCTATATTTAAGCATAATGTCTTAATCAGATAGCTGGCTTTGGATGAGAAGTCGTGAATAAAGCCTCAGCTAATTTAGCTATAAGGTGGGTTTACTTACCAAAATACTTTCGAAATTATATTTAAACTTTCGTCCACTATGAAAAATGATTTATGCGTATGTTGCTCAATGTGGAATGATGCGACTCATATGAGGATTTCTGAATATGGCACTCCGGTGCAATTACTTATGAATATGTTCATGTTATGAATATATTATAGTTTGTATGTGATCACATTAGGGTCGGTCTCCACTATATCTATTGAGCGTATGATTTATGATGTGTCAAATATGGATTTATTGATATTCTTATTGCAAATTATTGGACGAATGTATGAGTATTCTGACAGAGTGTTTTTTGGCACTCAGTCCCACTATTTATTTTCAGATAATTGATGACGGCAGGTGGGGGACGTTGACTAATGTGGACATTTTGTATAGTTGACCATATTTTAATTTTTGAAATGTTGACTCGATTTAGTTTTTGGTCAACAAATATGATTATATATGCTTCTGCTGTATGTTTATGGATTATTTAAATATTTTATGGACATGTGATCATTGTTGCCTTGCTGGCATATTTTCAATGTTGGATAATGGATTGTTGACTAGTCAAGGTTGAACATGGTTTTGATTGGTTGATCGAAATGTGTGATTTTAAAAGGATAGATTGGTTGAAAAGTCTTATCTTGTATGATTGGTTGTTGAATGGTAAACGCCTATGAGTATGTAATTTATTAATATTTTAAACGAAGTGTTGTCCGAATTTTTATAATTAGAGAAAATGATTTATGTTAGTTTGCGAAAATTTTATTGTGATTTTCTATTATTGTGTGTGTTCACGTTAGTGCACTGGACCTCCGGGTTCGGGGCGCTACATACGGTATCAGAGCGAGTCTACGAATCTGTAGGCCTGCGAAGTGATTTTTGAAATGTTTTCGAAATATTATTTACAAGAAATGGTTACTTACCTATGGTCCCATGTCCACGCCACGCCTCGCCAATTAGGTACAAATTTTATTAAATTAAATCTTTGTTAAACAAAGTATATTTTAGGCAAACATATACTATGCTTGAAAAATTATGATAAATAAACTGTTTGATTACAATGTATTTCAAGCCTAATTTATTGGAAATCTATTGGTTTGCCTTTTTATGAAAATATTTTGTCCAAATACTTATGATACGATCCCACCATAGGATGAACCTAGATGGACTTGGGCATAATTAAATTGCCTGTAAGTTTTCACTTGCTTAGTTAACTATGTTTGGACTACTTATGCATTACACGATATATTTTGAGAACTATAGCTATGACTAAGAATCAAACAACCTTTACTATATTCAAGTGACCGAGATAATTTGACGAGCTAGAGAATGACACCAATGAAGATGCTCCTACAAGATGAAAAGTTCAATTTAAGCTATCGATGACCTTACTCTATTATATCGATAGTTAATTACATGGTATGAGTACTTTGATTAGATGCGAGTACATAGTAAAATAGGTGAACTATGCAACTCCTGATGATAAATATTGACCTAGTATGACGCAAATGATGTAAAGACAACTATGATGACGCCATGTGCGATATATGAACAGTTGCACATAAGTTGCGATGCATTTTCTTACGATTATGAAATTCCCCTTTTATGAGGTACCGATTGAGAACTATACGTGGTCTCACTATGTTTTACAGACTAATTATATTTTGTCAAGACGTGCGCATAATGCATTTGCCCACTAAGTATCCTCGATTGAATTTAGAAACGACTAAGATAGGAAATTTCATGGTAGTTAATTCTTATGAAATACGAAAGACTTATTCTCTCCAGGCGCAAATAAAGAAGTATGAGTTCAACTCTACACGATGCTTACCAAAATCGATCTTGATGAATTCAATGTTTCATAATCTGTGTTAAGTGCTAAGAACTACATTAATAGCTATTAGCTCAAATAATATGAATTCAAGCGAAGTAACATATATCGAACTGTTAGTCATACGTTATAAGTTAGACCAACAAATGATTTCAACGATACTATCGTTACTACTCCACAATCATGGCGAACCTGAAGAAGAAGATGTACCATTAAGAAGGATGTAGTATGATATGTGTTGGAATAAACTTAATTTTTGAAGATAGTTATCTTAACACAAATGTGCATATGATAGAATTAATTGAATGCTTTGGGGTTGCTCTGAGGATGGATTGACTTAAAGATAATCGCGAAACAGTATGATGCCATGAGACAGAAGTAATGCTCCAAACACCGGAAGGAGAAGAATTCACATTTTATGAATCAAAAATAGGTGCTATGATACTCAATATATCATCTATGAATGCAATGAAGACAATCAAGAATAAAGAATGTCAAATTTTGATAGCAAGTTTGACAGACAACATGATGAATGAAAGAGTTAATCATCGAAGTAGTTTTGTAATGAATAATAAGGCCGAAACAATCAATATGATAGTGATTATGGGAAGTTCACCTCGACAAATGAATATTTCTCCGCGAACTCGCATATAATTTTGTTTATCGAAAGAAAGAGAATATGTCAATGGCTAATATGAATGAAAATAGGAAAAATATTATAATTTTTGTATCCGCAAGATACAAATAAGAAAAAGTATATTTCATTCATAAGGAATTATTGGGAAAAACTATCAAGGTAGCCCAACTAATGGTTTTGATAAAATGTCAAAACATATGAAAAAGTTATATGAAAAACTGCAGGTTATTCAGGCTGGAAGTCGGGAGTAATGACCAAGTAAGACTTCAAATCTCAGCTCAGCTGAAGCGAAAAGTCAATCGCCTTGAAGCATGGTCAACTAGCTTAAAAGAATATCTCAACCAGACTAGTCAAAGTCTACTCTTCAAAGATTAAGTAAAGCTATACCGGGAAGAGAATATTGTAGACTGAATAGCTAAAGGGGGAAGAAAATGCTAAAGACTGGAAGACATCCACAGATGAGTAAGGCATCAGTCTAGCTGAAAGCCAAGAAAGACTGATGAAGAGAAGAGCCAACTTGAAAGCTCAAGACCAAACTGAACTAATCAAAGATCAATCAGTTGGGAGAAAAAAGGCTCAAATGAAAGCCAACTGGAATCCAGAACTGAAAGCTAAACCGCCAAAGATCTAGAGCTGAAGATCAATGCAGCTGAACTGGATCATTCCAGGACTGAAGCTTGAGGCAGCTGAGGAACTGTCAACTGGATGATCTCAGAGCTGAAAGCTGAGACAACTGAGACCCCATCAACTGAAGTCCAAAACTAATACCCGAAGTAACTGCTCTCTGGCAAGTAGTCATTGAAGATCCTGACAAGAAATCATGGAAAGATCCTGACGATCTTGGAGCAGAAGCCATTAAATTCAACGACTAATGCATTCAAGCTTCAACGGCTACAAGCATTAAACTGCCATTAGTGGAATCAATCGAACCACTGACAAGCAGATCCTAACGGTCACTGAGATTGCTCATCTATATAAAGGGAGTGAATCTCATTCTGAAAAAGAGACTTTTACTCAAGACTTTCGCCAAAACTAACCTTTTCTATATCTTGCAGAGCGAGCTCTTCTTTCTCCCTCCCCATAGCTCAAAGCTTAAATCTCTTAAGTACGAAAAGTCCCAACTGAGAAGGCGTACTTCAAGTTCCAAGTAAGCAGCTAGCTGACGGAGAATTCCAGCAAGAGCAAAGCTTCTCAGTTCAAGCTCTTCAAAGATCAACCACTGAGCTCAGTCCTAGGAGCATTTCAGGTTGATAACAGATTCAAGACTACCTTCTTGAATATTGAGAGAGATCTAAAATCTTGTAAAGATGGACAATAGCACCTAAAGTCTCAGCGAGCAGTTGGGACCGGTAAGTGTGAGCTGTCGTCCAGAAACTGACTAAAGAAGGGCGTACTGACGGGTCCATTCTTCTGGGACAGCAATAGCTGGAAAGGAGGCCATGCTCGGTTTGAAGGGTGTCATTTTCAGGTCCAACAGAATTCTTCACTGTGTAACTGTAATAAAGAAACTTTACACTTGCATAGTGGATTGTTTTGGAAAAATTGTTGGGAAAAACTATCAGAGTAGCCCAACTGATGGCTTTCATGAAATGTCAAAGCATATGCAATAGTTTCATGAAAAACTGCAGGTTATTCAAAGCTGGAAGTCGGGGGTAATGACCAAGTAAGACTTCAAACCTCAGCTTAGCTGAAGCGAGAGTCAGCTGTTTATGGGGTAGTTGCCATAAATAAAATATATTTTGTGGAGTATTTTGCTATTTATATCCCTCAGGCTATCAACTCACTTTCCACTTAAGTGATTGATTTTGCTCAGTAGCATTAAAGACTTGCAATCTTGAGAGATCTCCCATTTGAAAATAATACCCGTTAGATCACGATTACATTAATGTGATGAGGAACAAGTTTAAAGATTTTAATCAATTTAAACTTTTCCTTGGTAGTTGGGCTACCCCGTCCAACTTATGACTTTTTGGTGAACTGATGATTTGGCAACTGATCGATCAGTTCTAGTCATATATTTTTCTTGGCCCTTGGGACTGATTCATCACTGAACTGATGAGATCAGTTGTTGAACTGCTGGATTATATCTCAGTCAGTTTTCTCTTCTTGAGGGGCTGAACTGGATACTCTTCACTGCTCTCGTCAGGGCAATTTAACCTCTTTATCTTAGAGGCGGATCCAGCTCCTTCAGCAGGCTTCTCTGGCCTTGCTTTCTTCACGGATTGACTCTGGTGCTTAGCTTCAGCAGATGTGACCCTTCGCCTTCTGTTCAAGTTCCTTCTTGAGGATGACTTGTGCTGAACTTCCTGCAGGTTCAGTTGGGCGGCTGTCTTGTGGCTTGAAGCAATCAATAGGGTGACATATCTCTTTGATAAGAGATTGGGTAATATGGCAGTGTCTTCAACATCACATAGTTGACTCACTGCAACTGGGGTGAGAGGTGACTCTCGCTGCTCCTGTGCAGTTGCAGGTTCAGTTGGTCGATTAGGCTCAGCTAACTGATTTGGCACACTTCCAAAATTCAGTTTTCTACGGGCAGGGCTGATTGTGCAGGTCTCTTACTGCTTGGCTCCTGTTTCTTCATGAGCCTTGATGTCACTTCCCAATTCGGCAAGTAGGGCAGTTGGAGGAATTTTCTTGGTTAATCTATGACTCATAATCCTCTGTACTTGCACGATAGTTGGAGGAAATGGATTTGTAGACACTATCCATTTCAAACTCCAAACTTCTTCTCTTTACCAAAAACTCATGCCGTGATAAGCAGTGATCAAGAAATGAGACTGGATGGACATTGAGTGTCTCCAGTTGTACCAATAGAAGTATCGGTTTAGCAGCTTAAAAAGCTCTTGATCTTGCTTGGCCACAAATGCAAATTGTGTCACGACCCCAAATTGATATCTGATTAATATGAAGTGTGACTGGCACGACTCGATCCCAATAAAGGATGGATCAAGGCGCGAACCGGAAATAATTAAATAAAAGAAGGAACTACTGTATTCCAGGAACGATAATTGCTATGAGCTCGAATTCTGAACTAACTTTAAATACTCACAAGAGATAGAATAATAACAGTACTTAATTGATTATCGAGTTATGGAACTCGTCCAGAACAAAAGCTGAAATGTTGAACTTGTGATATAACTGAGTTGCGGAAGCAAAAGAAAGACAATAATAATAATAATAGTAATACAAGGTCATCTGAGCCTTGTACCAAAAAGAACTCCACTCTCAGCACTTCTCCCTTCCACACCAGCTCAACCTGCACATTTAAAAACAAACATGCAGGGCTGAGTACAAGGGTACTCAGTGAACACATTGCCAAAAATATTTCTGAACTGAAACTCATTTTCTTGTCATGCATCTGAGTAAACACACAGGGGTTTTATCTAAAAAGGCCCTATGTTTTACTAAATCATTTTATGTCATTGAGCGCTCTTTTCTGTTGTATGATCATCCATATCCCACTGAAAGTCGAGGAATAGCTCCGCTCAGCCTTTTCCACAAACGTCGGGGAATAGCTCCGCTCAGCCTTTTCCCTCGAACGCTTAACATAACTAAATGCCGAAGAATAGCTCCGCTCAGCCTTTTCCACGCACATTTAGCATCGTCGATGTCTTAGTCAGGAATAGCTCCGCTCAGCCTTTCCCTCTTCCTAATATCACCGACTCAAGTGTACACTAACCTCGGTTAATACGCTAAGTTAGCACGAGGCCCGATCGATTTAAGAGTTAGAAAGCCCCTTGTGAGCTAACTAAATGCAGATAAGGATATCATTCAAAACAAAATATTCTATGCATGACAATAATTTATTTGCATCAGAATTAATTAACTGCAGGTGAGTAAAAACTCAAATCATTATTTGGACTAAGAGTCCATTAAAAGAAAGCCCACCTTTCACCGAGATTTTAACACTTGAACTGCAGCAAAAGTTCCTCCGTACTTTATCTTGCACTGGACAGCTCGCTTTCATAGAGTTAACATAAAACTGAGTACGTTGAACCAAAAACGTTGTTTGGACTCAACATGAAATTGAAGGCCTATTAGGGTCTAGTATCCGTTCTAAATTTTTCTTGTTTAAGGGTAAATCTTGACCCTAGATCTTAACCATAAAAAGATATTCATCAACATTATTTAAGGTATCAAAGATACCTTAACATTATCACAACTAGATTCTAGGAACAAAATCATCGCTAAGTTCGTTGACTAAACATCGTTTGGCACAACGTCTAACTTTGGAAAATTCTCTGTTTTGACTCACTAAAGTGTAGGGATTGTGCCATATACCAATGGAAAGCCACGGAAGTCTAGTTTACGGCTAAATTTACGGTTACTCAAGACGATGACTAACGAAAAAGTTATGATCATTTTACTAGAAGGTGGCAGAATTGCCAGAATTT
Organism: Perilla frutescens; assembly: GCA_026008535.1. NCBI lineage: Eukaryota > Viridiplantae > Streptophyta > Magnoliopsida > Lamiales > Lamiaceae > Perilla > Perilla frutescens. The sequence goes on from BRKX01000005.1 coordinate 24,774,986, forward strand.
CCGAAATCAAACTCGTGACCTGATTTTGAAGATTTTTCACGATCGATTCAGGAAGAGTTACGGACTGAGCTATATACCATTAGAAAGCCACGGAAGTCTATAATTTTAAAAAAATTACAGTGTCTTAAGATGATAACAAATGAAACGGATATACCCATTTTACTGAAAGGTGGCCAAACTGCCATGACTTCCTGAAATCAGAAACATGACCCAACTTCGTCGATTTTTCACAACCGACTCAAGACGAATTAGAGATTGAAACGTATACCATTGGAAAGCCACTTAAGTCTAGTTTCCGGCAAAATTTACGGTGTCTCAATCCGACGTAAAACGAGGGAGTTATGCTCGTTTTACCGAAGGGTGGCAAATCTGCCGACCCGCTCGCGCGAAATACGCGAACTCAAGCCAAACTTCACAAGCTTTCTATATGTTTGAAATCATGCATTTTAACACATCAAACCTCATCTTAAACATGCTTTTATGTACTATTGAACCTATAAACATCTAACATACTTTGAACACAAAAGACACAACAACATGCTTCATAATATCTCAACAATTTTGCAACATAAACCAACTCATTTCTACCATCTAACATGCTTCAAAAACTTAAGGCATGATTTCCAATACAACATCAAACCTATATATATATATATATATATATATATAACTTCATGGTTTTCAAAATACCTTTCAAAAACAAAGGAGAGAAGCTTTAGGAGGTTGGAGATGGTGGGATCAAGCTTTGATTATGGATGCCACTTCTACTCTCCTCTCTTGAAAATGTTGTAGAAATTGAAGTGAATGGAAGATGATAAAGGGTGGTGAAGGGGAAGCAAGGGAGAGTGGCTGTTTTGTTCCTCTTTCTCACGAAAATCTTATGGAGAATTAGAATGATTATGATAGTTAAACTCTTTTTTCCATAATCTATACATATAATATATATAGTACCTATCTATAGTTTTATTGTCCATTTTGGTTGACTTGGGGGGGGGGGGTAAGAAACGTGAGGTGGCATGGTGGAGGCATGGGAGAGGTATGGCCTCCCATGCTTTGGGAATTGACCAAAAAAAAATATCAGGTTTAAAATACCGGTTGTTCGGTTATCGTGATATTTTTCGTCTTCGGAAAAATCCCGAACTTATCCAATATTGTTAAAATAATTCACTTACTTAAAAACAATAGTTTATTTAAAATTATTGATTTTTAAAACACCACTTTGAAATATTGGTTTTAATTTTTCGACCATTAAAACATCCGAACTAGAGAATATCTAATTCTTTTGGATTTTAAATCACCCTGTTTAAATTATCTGAATTTAAACACTAATGACTAGAGAATCTCTGATTCTCCCAGTCCTGTAAATATTAATCGGAATATCTAATGCACGATAACCACACACCACAAATTTAAAAGAATATGAATTGAATTTATCTGAAATTCCAATTCCGGCTTTCCATAACTGAAAAGGGGATTTAAACCCTAACTGGAAAAATTAACCCACCTACGGGGATTAATTGACCTTGAATTTCATGGAACTTAACGGATACTTTCGACCCTAATCTAACTGGAAATTACTATACTAAATAGTAATTTCAACAATTAACTATAATTAAGTAGTAATTATTTTACGGGGTATTACAAATTGAGTAAGAAGTAAATTTGTTACCTCTTTTTGTGCATTCTTTGCTGCATATTCACCACTATAGAAAGTGAGAATATCTTCTTCTGTCAATTGGAGAGGAGAACAAGTTCTCCTAAAGTAGTTAGCTCCATAGTTTGAATGAGGAATTCTGATGAATGGAATAAGCTCATCTGGATCTGAACAGTCTTGAAATTCCGCTGTTGATCCATTCTTGGAGACTGATGACAGGATGGCATTGGCAATTGAGGTATTTGAGGCTGTGACATTTGTATTGCCAATTCCTAGCCTTTTCTTCTTAAGTGAGTGCAGATGAATGCTTCATCTCTTGGGAATCCAGTCTGAGATGAGGACTGGTAACGCATCATCATTTGGCAGCTTAAAGATGTCTTCAATTATCTTGCTCATTCTGAGAACAAGTCCTACCATGGACTCAAACTTTCGTGTTCTCTTTGAGTTGAAAGCATTGAGAACTTGACGCTTGAGTTGTGAGAATACAAACTCTGCCCAGTTTGTCTCGCGTCCTTTAGCTAGGTGTATCATCACCTTGTACCTTTCCTGGGTAAGCTGGCTTAGGCTTCCAATTGCTCCGAACATCATCTTATTTGTGATGTCGAGCAGAACTCCATACTCTGGTCTTAGATCAGTTTTAGTTGTGGAAAAATTGAATGCCTTTCTGCAGGTGGGTCTTCCACCTTCTCCAGTATGGTTCAGCTGCTTCACTCAACTCTTAAACGGTTGCAACTTGCCTTGGAAGTTGATAAACTTCAGTAATTGTTCTTTCAGTTATCTTGATTGGTCGGCCATGGATAACTGATGTAATCTTCTTGCCATCAGCACTGATTTGTGCTTGGAGAAGAAATTCACACACCTGACTTTGTCTGAAGAATCTGGGTTGTGTTTCCAGGTAGTGAAGAATCCCTGTCTTGTGAAGAGAAACAAGCAGGTTTTGGCCGTTTGAATTTTGAAGAATATCCTGGAATTTCTTCTTTTTAAAGAATTTATCTCTCATCATTTGTTTCTTGAAAGAGCTGGGGGAACTAAGTAATTCTGCCATTGAAGAAAATTTGGCTAGAATTCTTGAGAGAGATAAGAGAGAGAGAGAGAGACTCTTCGAAAGAGATTGGGAAATGAGTATGTCTCTTCTTTTTTTGCAAGGGAGGGGGACTAGATATGAATCGATTTATGAGTAATGAATGAATACTCATATATCTTGGAAAAATTTGTGTCCCTTGCTTTTGTTGTTTGTTTTAAATACCTTTGTCAGATTTTCAATGGTAAGAATTCAAGAGATTTTGCTGATGTGGCATTTTTATCAATAAAATATTTATTTTATTGATCAAAAAGAGTTACAGAGCTTAATTACAAGAAGAACACTTAGAGGTACTAATCAGCGAAGCTTAATCAGTCTCTAATCCTTCTTGTGCTCTGTCTTCTGCTTTTTAGCAGGTGGCTCACCAGTTTTGTCATGGCTGGATGGTGTGGCTGCAACTTGTTGAGCATTCAGTCGATCTTGTAGCTGCTGGATAAGCTCTGAGTGAAGCTTTAGCTACTCCTGAATGCTGCGAAACTGCTCTTCATGCTGATTTGTGCACTGAGCAATGGAGCTTTCTGGTTGCTCCTGGAGCTGTATATCTGCTGCTCTGATTTCATGGAGGATGAGACCTTCAAGTGGTAGTTCATCATATTTTGATATGGCTTCATCTCCATCTTCTGTTTCACTTAGCTCATCACAGAGGATTGTCCTGGTCTGTCCAGGATTTCCCAAGCTCTCTGTTTCGCTATGGCTTTTCTCTGTTGGTGGCAGCACGATTTCTGATGTCTGCTGGTTTGGATCTCTGTACACCACCATAACCAGTGAGCATGTATAGCCTTGAGGCTGTTCTTCAATCAACTGATCAGTCAGATTTTCCAAATCGAGCACCTCATTAACATGATCAGTTATTGTTTCTTCAGGAATAGGTTTATGAGTTACTTCATCACGAGGTATTTTAACTGTAGAATTATACTGAGAGATTGGTTCGGCTTTATCTGCAAACAGTAGTTGGCAATCTGTTTCATTCTCAGTTTCTTTAGTTAATTGAGCTTCTTAAACTGGCTCTGCAGTAGAAGCATCTTGAGATTCCTCTTGGTTCTTTTCAAACTAAGTTGGCATTTCAGTTAGCCCTTCAGTTTGACCCTCTTCTGGTCTAACTGGTGAATTTAGCAACTCTTCAAACTCCAAGTCAGTGATGTACTTGTGAGTTTCTTCAGTGGAAGGTACTCTGTGCTCCGGAGAGTCTGCAATGATGTTGATATTGACCTCTTTTGGCTGCCAAGTTTTTGCTATTGTTTAAGTGTTTACAAATCCCACTATAATTCTGCTATTCTGATATATGTCATCTAAATTCCGAACATATTCTCTATTTCAATTTCTATGAACAAAATATCCCAAATAGATCTTATTAATACAATGATGCATATCTAGCTATATTCCCCTTATATGTTGGTGTCTGTTTAATTGATTAAGCACTGAATGAGCATACATATTTGTGTTAGTTGAAGCCCTTGTTATTCATATTCTTCAACTGTTTTTCTTTCATAGTCAAGTAACCCCGTTTAATCCGTAATAATCACTTAATAACACCCCATCCCCATTCATTAATCCTTATCTCGAGACCGAGCTGTTACAGATGGTATCAGAGCAAGCTGCAACTCTGCAGACCTATTTCTTTGTTAAAAATAAGTGTTTATGTGCATATAAATTGCTTTATGATACAGCAGCAACCCACAGCTCGCCATCACCGTTGCATCTTCAACAAAAATGAGGTATATTAGTATAGAGGATTTGGATTTTGGATTCATGGTTTTTGGAATACAGGAAAGGAAAAGATTTGAGCAAGCGTACCTCTTTATGGATAAAGGGAAAACTGTGAGAATGAAATTCCAAGTAAAAAGTATTCGGGTAAGACGATTTACTGATACGAAATGTTTTTGAAAAAGGATTCTAAATCAGAAAGAAAGTTTAAAACCATTCTCAAATATTGTCTAAAAAGGTAAACTTTCTATTTAAAGACTTTGGGCACCAAATTTTTAATAAATGTCATCTGCTTAAAGGATAAATGCATGCGAGAGAAATAGCTTGAATCTAGACGATAGTATGATCTCAGAAGGACCTTAGGTCTCCCTCTTAATATAATTTAGACTGATTAAGTCTCCTTTTCTAGATGGCTAAGTGTCGGTTGACTGCTAGAAAGAGTGTGCCCCTTTTCCATCCAGCTCAAAAAAGAGTTGATAGATTCAGAAGGGAAACCTGGAACGGTAATGAGCAATTACTGTCATATATGGCGTGTTACATGGAGAGGTGGGCTTAGACAAATGGTTATGGAGGATCACCTGGAACTGTGTCCGATTTGGAAGCTTGTGTCCGCATGTGTAAGCATGCGCCGTCCACTTGGAGGCCAACGATGTACCGTATTCTGCAAAGCACGGTTACCCGAGACCCCGACACGTATGCTGAAGTTGGGAATCTAACAGCATTTTCTTTGGCCCTGATGGCCTGATGGGTGTCAGAATATGGTCACATAGCCACTTTAGCCGAGCAGCAAGCTGCTGATCAGAACCTCTCTCTCTTGGTGGAGCTGGAGCTGCAGAAGGCAACCTTCAACGGTTCTCCAGGATTTCAAATGCCTTATCCCCATACAGAAGGAACCGCGGGACCCTCTAATGCCAGAGTCGTGAACCATACTGAATCTCTATTCTCCAACTCTCCGTAGATGCACCAGTGGGCCCCCGTCTATCAGTCGATCGCCTCCCAGGGTCTGGGGCAGTGTATGTCCCATCAGTTTTCTCAAAGAAATATCAGCATGAAGACCTTTAAGTTTGAGGTACCAGAAGATGACGAGGTCGAGGAAGAGAAGGAAGAAGAGGAAGAGGAAGGTGAAGAGGCGGTGGGGCCATCATGCCAAGACAAGGGGAAGGGTCCGGCTTATGATTAAGCTGCAGAAGAAGGGGAAAGAGGTGTTGCTGTTAAAATACCTAGCTAGTAGTCTTCTGTCTGTCAACTTGTTTGCTTCAATCTAAACCTTAATATGTATTTATGTTTAACCTTAGACTTCTATAGGGCCATAATTTTCCATAATACTGTTCTATTTTCGGCTGTGACCTAGAATTCGAATATTATTAATGCCAAAAGTCCTCTTAATGAGGCAATTTTCTCATTATTCTGTTGTCATTAAAATTCTCATTTCTCGTGCTTTTATCTTACATATTTAAAGACCTTAATCGAAAGGCATTCCGTTTCGAATCATGCGAATGCAATCGAGCGTCGCTAATGCCTAGATTCTTTTAGAATGCCACCAAGAAGAAGACAACCTAAGAATGAAGACGAGAACGAGCTCGCTAACGAGCAAGTCCCTAATCCTGGTCCAAGAGCTGAAAGTGTGTTCTTAAAGCACAACCCTCCATCCTTCAATGGTCTAGGAGACCCAATGGACGCTGAAAAATGGGTTAGCTCCTTAGAGCGAATTTTCGATTTCATCGCTTGTTCAGAAGAGGAAAAGCTGAGTTGCGCCCTCTTTATACTGGCGGATGACGCGGACTACTGGTGGGAGTTTGTTTGAAGGACAATAACTCCAGAGCTTTAGAAAATTACGAATGGGAAGATTTCAAGCACGAACTATACCAGAAGTATATCCCGGACTGTTATCGGGAAGCTAAGGTGACAGAATTCTGAAACTTGAAACAAGGAAAGTAGACAGTATCAGAATACGACCGAGAATTCAATCAACTTTCGAGGCACGCTCCACATCTGGTGGATACGGATGGGAAGAAGGCACGGAAGTTTAAGAAAGAACTGAGATCCGAGATACGCATAGCCCTCGCCGGGCAAGAAGATATGTCCTATGCCCGAACCCTGGCTAAGGCCTTAAGCATCGAAGCTATTCTCCCTCGGGAAAAGGTGCAGCCCCCTCCTCTAACTAGTGATCTAAAGGGGAAGAGAAAGTGGGACGGAAAGAGAAGGGATGACAGAGGAAAGAAACCCCACTGGCAGAATTGAGAGTCGGGAGTGTCTCAGCGACAGATCGACCTCACTCCAAGTCAGAAACCATGTCAGAAGTGCGGAAGGACGCACCTGGGGGCTTGTCGAGTCAATCAGACAGGGTGCTACAACTGCGGAGAAGAGGGACACTACAAGAGGAATTGCCCTAAAGGAGATAATAGACAATCCCAGATACCGCAGTAACCCCTGTACCCACAACCACTTCAGCAATATCCTGGAAATCAGCCGAGGCTGCAGCAAGGGGGATCTCAAGGACAAAGGCCGAGAATGAATCCTAGGCGGAACCAGGGCGTGATTAAAGGCCTAGTCAAGGACAGAAGCCACTCCAACTAGCTCAAACTTACGCTCTAAATCAGCAACAGGCTGCTAAGGCCTCAGGTAATCTGGCAGGTATGATTACCCTTTTTGACACGCCTGTTTTAGCTCTCTTCGATACTGGAGCATCGCATTAGTTTATAGCTGAGTCTGCTTGTAAAAAATTAAGGATAAAACCTGAGAATGCTGAAGATGCTCTTGAGATAAGTATCCCCTCTGGAAAGAGAATGATATCTAGGAAGGTTTGCTCTAACCTAGAATTGAACATAGAAGGGGAAACTTTTAAGTCAAATCTTTACGTAATAAAGATTCAGGACTTTGATATAATCCTAGGAATAGACTGGTTAGCCTCAGCTTATGCCTCCATAAGCTGTCCTGAGAGGGAAGTAATTTTCTGAACGTCTGGAAAACCAGAAGTAAAGATCTACGGATCAAGGCTGGGAACTAAAGTCCCAGTGATATCCGCCATGAAGGCCGCTAAAATGCTGAAGAAGAATGGCTGTCAAGCATTTTTGGTTAACCTGACAAGGAGAGTAGAAGAAGAGCTATCGATAGAAGACGTATCAGTGGTAAGGGAATTTCCAAACGTATTCCCGAAAGAGTTACCAGGATTGCCCCTGGATAGGCAAGTAGAGTTCGTCATCGATTTGGAACTAGGAGCAGCACCAATATCGAAAGCCTCGTACAAAATGGCACCTAAGGAATTGCAAGAACTCAAGGTTCAACTGCAAGAGTTGTTAGACCTAGGTTTCATTCAACCTAGCGTATCACCGTGAGGAGCTCCAATCCTGTTCGTAAAGAAGAAGGACAACAAATTAAGAATGTGCATAGACTATAGAGAACTAAATAAGTTGACCATCAAGAATCGATACCTCCTTCCAAGAATAGATGATCTCTTTGATCAGCTTAAGGGAGCAAGAGTCTTCTCGAAGATAGACTTAAGGTCTGGGTATCATCAACTTAAAATACAAAAAGAGGATATCCCTAAGACAGCATTTAGAACTCGTTATGGTCACTACAAGTTTGTGGTAATGTCGTTCGGTTGACTAATGTGCCCGCAGTGTTTATAGATCTAATGAATCGGGTGTTTCACCCGTATCTGGACAATTTTGTGTTTGTCTTCATAGATGATATTCTCATCTATTCGAAAAATGATGATGAGCACCAAGAACACCTAAGAGTGGTGTTGGAAACGTTAAGGAGAGAAAGGCTCTATGCCAAATTCAGTAAATGCGAGTTTTGGCTCAAGAAAGTCATGTTTCTAGGATATATAGTTTCAGCAGAAGGGCTCAAAGTAGATCCGGCTAAGATTGAAGCTGTGAGCAATTGGAAGTCCCCAAGAAGTGTGAATGTGATAAGAAGTTTCCTAGGACTTGCAGGATATTATCACCATTTTATCGAAGGGTTCTCGACAATATCTAAGCCCATGACGAGATTGCTAAAGAAGGGTTCCAAGTTCAAGTGGACACCTGAGTACGAGGAAAGTTTCCAGATCTTAACAAAGATACTAACCACAGCCCCACTGTTGGCCATTCCGGAAGGGAATGAGGATTTCGTGATTTACACCGATGCGTCAAGAAAGGGATTAGGATGTGTGCTGATGCAAAGAGGAAAAGTGATTGCTTATGTTTCGAGGCAACTTAAAGATCACGAGTAGAACTATCCCACGCATGATTTAGAGCTTGCAGCAGTTGTTCATGCGTTAAAAATCTGGAGGCACTACCTCTACGGGGCTAAGTGTGAAATCTTTTCAGACCATAAGAGCCTGAAGTATTTCTTCGAGCAGAAGGATCTGAACATGAGAAAAGGAGATGGTTAGAACTCGTAAAGGATTATGACTGCACCATTCACTACCATCCCGGCAAAGCAAATGTGGTAGCCGATGCTCTAAGTAGAAAGGAAAAGGCAGAATTAGGATTCGTTCAAGTCAAGGAAAAGCTTCGCAGGGAATTCCAGAAGATGAGAATCGAGGTGTTGACAGTACCCGAGATGATTCAAGCCCAGATCACAGCAATAGTGGCGCAACCCGACTTAAGACAAAGGATAGTTGAAGTGCAAAGAAGAGACGAGTTTCTCGAGAAGAAAAGGATGGAAGTAAGGACTAATAGTTCTCAAGATTTCACGGAAGCCGCCGACAATGTGTTTTTATTCAAAAGAAGGCTCTGTGTGCCAAGCAAGGAAGAACTGAAGGAAGAAATCATGTGTGAAGCACATGAAACGCCCTACACAGCACATCCTGGAAGCACCAAGATGTACCAAGATCTCAAGAGGAACTTTTGGTGGAACAACATGAAGAGAGAAGTAGCCGCCTTCGTGAAAAGCTGTTTGAACTACCAGCAAGTCAATGCTCTTCATCAGAAACCGTCCGGTTTACTCCAACGATTAGAAATCCCCGAGTGAAAGTGGGATCACATCAATATGGACTTTGTGGTTGGGTTACCAAAGTCTAAGAGGGGTAATACCGCTATTTGGGTAATCATCGACCGATTATCGAAAGCTGCGCATTTCATAGCTGTCAAAATGACAGATGGGCTAGATCAATTAGCCATGTTATATGTTAGAGAAATTGTTCGATTGTACGGCGTGCTAGTCTCAATCACGTCTGATCGTGACACGAGGTTCACATCAAGATTTTGGAAAAGTCTACAAGAAGCCATGGGATCAAAGCTCCAATTCAACACCGTCTTTCATCCTCAGACAGATGGCCAGTCCGAAAGGACTATTCAGATTTTGGAAGACATGCTTAGGGGAGTAGTCATTGATCAAGGAAGTAGCTGGGAAGAGCTGCTGTCTTTGGTAGAGTTCGCATACAACAACAGCTACCAAACATCGCTCGGCATGGCCCCTTACGAGGCCTTATATGGAAGGAATTGTAGATCGCCCTTATATTGGGACGAAGTTGGAGAGAGAAGAATGCTTGGACCTGAAATGGTCCAAGAAGCAGTCCAAAAGATTGAGCTAATTTTCCATCGACTCAAAGAGGCTCAAGATAGACAAAAGGCGTACGCAGATCAAAGAAGGACGGAGCTCATTTTCAGCGTATGAGATAAAGTATTCTTGAAGGTATCTCCTTCAAGGGGAATAGTCCGTTTCGACAAACGGAATAAATTAAGGCCCAGATTTATTGGACCTTTCGAAATACTTGACAGGATTAATGAAGTAGCTTATAGGTTGGCCTTATCGCCTAACCTTTGTGATGTTCATGACGTCTTCCATATCTCGATGTTGAGAAAATACGTGTTTGATCCAAAACACGTGATTGGCAAGGAAGAAATAGTCCTGAATGAGGGCTTGGCGTACGAGGAAAAGCCCCAGGCCATCGTAGATCGAAAGATCCAAAAGTTAAGGAATAAGGAGATCAGTCTGGTGAAAGTGATCTAGAACCATCATGGTTCGGAAGAAGCAACGTGGGAGCTAGAGTCCAAATTGATCAAGAAATATCCCGATATCCCTTTCCAAAGTGTGTAAATTTCGGGATGAAATTTCTTTAAGGGGGGTAGGATGTAACACCCCAGATTTTCAGATAAGGTTTAGAGGATTTTTAAGAGTGATTAGGAAGCTTAGGAAGAAGTTTAATTAGAGGATATGTAAAGTCAGATGTCAGTCACGACTTTAGGAGTCTTTTTGCATGAAATCATCTTTTTCGAAAATTTAATCTTAACTCAGTTTTGGTCGATTTTAACCTTTTGGGAAAGGTTTAAACTCAAGGAGTATGCATGTGTTTTCAAATTTTAAATCTGAAGTGATTTGAGTTCCCGGTGATTTAAAACGCGTTTAAAAAAGCTATGAATAGTAATTTTTGTAAGCGTTCGTGATTTGAGAAATTTACGAAATCTTCCTCGTTGATCAGAGTCTTATTCTTTCAAGCCCCTCTTATGTATTTCGACTCAAGGAATCCGTTCCCGTTCATGGATTTTCATTCTGAGGTCAATTGCTCGCTTGGGAATTTTATTTGTCCCTTGAGATGAATAGTAAAGTCACTTTTTGGAAGGAATCTTGGCTCGTCTTTTTTCTGATGACCTCATCTTCACTCTAAAAGAAGTTGGTTCAATAGTACTCGAGCCAACGAACCTCCCGGTATTTTTAGATTTCGTGTCTGAGGTCATTTGGACCTCGACATTGAATAAAGCATCTTTTAACTGAACTCGAGGTAACTTTTGCAGTATTCTTGCACTGCAATGGCTTCCTCCAGAAGTCAATATTTACTCCTATAAATAGGAGGCCCTCCCTTTCACTTTTTCACACCTCTCATATTCCATTTTCACTCCCGAGAAAAGGTAGAAGCTCGTGTTGGGGAGCTCTCTTCGTGAGTGCACCCCCGAGGGCGACGAGTAAGGTGGCGAGGAAGGAGTGCGGCAAGGGAATGTGTTAGGATGCCATCGGAGCGCAGTGGGCGGCTCTGCCATAGCTGCAACTCGACGAGTCATCGAACTAGTCACCTTTCTTCGTGTTCTTCATAGAAATTGCTTTTATTTCCTTAAATTCCACCTAGATTAATGTTTCAATTTTTGTTATAGTTAAATCTATGCATGCCAACCCATGTTGATTTAAATTATTGAAGCATGTTTGTTTTAAATTTTCTAAGTGTTCTTCATGTTCCTCAAAAGAGTCGAAGAACATCGAAGAACCTAGTTGAAGATCGCCCAGAAATCTAAGCAAAGGGGGGAAGGCCATGACCGCGGGGGTGCCGCCGCCGCGCAGCAACCCCCTCGGCCAAACACCCAGCGCAAGCATGCCATAGGGCATGGAGACGGGGGTGCCGCGGCCATAGAGGGCGCGGACGCGCGGGGTGCCGCCCGCATGCAGTTCTCCCCCCCTCCTCCCCGTGTTGATCTACGCTAATTTTTCCGGCTATATTCGTATCCTCTTTTCGAGCCTTTCGAGTTGTGTTTTTCCAAACTAATCTTGAGTTATTTCCAAGTTTAATTTAAGAAGATTTTCAATATTATTCCGCGTTATTTTCGTCTAAAATTCGAGTATCAAAATGTGATTTCTCTAAGTAAATTCTTCTCGAATTTTATAAAGTTATTAAGTCGTGCAATCTGTATTTAAGTTTTAGATTAGGGCCTTTGGGTTAGTTGTCGCTATTTCTCGTTCTAGATGTTCGATTTCTTCAAAGGAGGTCGCTAAGTTAATGGTTCGACTTTTGTAGGAGGAATTGCGCCCAGTGAGAACCCGGAGAAGGATTGTAAGCCTTTTGCCTCATCCTCTGCCGAGTGATCGAGGTGGGTAAATCTATATTTTTTCCTAAAAGTTTAAGCTAATGAGCTCTAGAAGCATGTTAGGGCAAATGAGATATCCAATAGAACATTTTTGCTCTGCTTGATTGATCTCTGTGCAAAGAAAGTAAAGAAACAAAGTTATCGAGCTCTCAAGCAAGATTTATTCATGATAAGATTATTAAGTACAATTTATGCTAACATGAGATATTAGAATTGCTTTAATTGCAATCGATGTTTATACGCATCTATTTTCTCGTATTTCAGTGTCGGATTTTGCTAAGTCTATAGTACTTAGGGTTGCCTTTTCCGATGATAGAAAATCCCTTGTAGGCCAAAATCTTGTTCAGTTGAGAATTAGCCTAGATGATTGCTCTAGGTTTGATAATTCAAGTAAGTTAAGTGAAGAAAGTTAAGTTTAAGTTATGGAAGTTAAAAAAGAACATAGTCTTGCTATAATCAGGACTCGAGCTCAGAAGTTGTGATCTTTGATCATTTTCAGTGAGTCACTGCTGGGTTAATTCCCTCGCAAACTCGTTGGGATATTTGAGGCAACCCCTCTATGGCATGCCCGAGAGTACAGTTGACATCAGGTTTGAGCCAAGATTGGGCCCAAAAGAAAAGAAAAGGTTTAATGGGTATATAGAGGGCTTTTGCATTTTGCTCTCTATATTCCGTCATTTGATTATTGGATATTCTCATAGTTGTTGAAGAGTTTTTGTAAAAACCCACTGAGTACACTAGTGCTCACACCCTCTTTTTCAAATGTTTTTAGGTTGAGATGCTGAGGTCGTTGGTGGCTGTGGATGTGGGTTGGCTGCCAAGTTTTTGCTGTTGTTTAAGTGTTTACAAATCCCACTATAATTCTGCTACTCTGATATATGTCATCTAAATTCCGAACATATTCTCTATTTCAATTTCTATGAACAAAATATCCCAAATAGATCTTATTAATACAATGATGCATATCTAGCTATATTCTCCTTATATGTTGGTGTATGTTTAATTGATTAAGCACCAAATGAGCATAAATATTCGTGTTAGTTGAAGCCTTTGCTATTCATATTCTTCAATCATTTTTCTTTCGTAGTCAAGTAACCCTGTTTAATCCGTAATAATCCTTTAATAACACCCTATCCCCATTCATTAATTCGTATCTCGGGATCGGGCTGTTACACGTAGCCTTTAAACTCCAACAAAACTAGCTGTACTTTCTTTGGCTCAGGAAAGTCATAGCGCTCAAAGACCTTATCTACTTTCCGTTCCCAATCTAGGTAAGCAGCAGGATCTTGTAGACCTTCGAACTCGGGGATGATCATTTTGTTGTTAGTGTAGAGATTGCGAGAATTTAGTGTATATGGTGTACGGGTATACAGAGTATGAGTGGTGTATGGTGTATGAACCGGATGGTGCATGGGTGCATGGGTGTATGGTCCGGATGGTGTATATGATTGTAGATAAGTGGTGTAGGTGAACTAGGGCAGATTTTCGAACCCTTTAAGTGTGATGGATGAAAATTATGGGTGTGAGGGAGTATATGGAAGGTTTGAAAGGATTGGAATGAAAGAAATCAAGATAAGGAACGAATTAGATGTATTTTTGAAGTCCCAAATAGATTAGGAGATCCAAAAATAAACCCAAAAGGATGGAAGGTAAGAATTAGAAAAGAAAAGAAAATAAGAAGATAAGAAGGAAAGAAGGTGATTTGGATGTATGTACCACTAGTGTGACACAATTTAAATACCTTAATTAGACTAGACTCTAGATAGAAAGAACCAAAAATAAATTATATCTCAAAAGGAAATTACCAACTAAAGAATCTATACTAGAAGGAAAGTTCCAAAAATAAAACAAGACTCAAAAGGTAACTACTAACTATGGACTAGTACTAAAAGCAAAGTACCAAAAATAAAATAGAACTCAAAAGGTAATTCAAGAATCAAATTGGATTTTCTCTCTTTTTTTTTCAGATTTTCTTTTTTTTTTTGTTCGGTCTTTTTTTTTTAGCTTTCGGTCTTTCTCTTTTTTTTTCTTGACCCACTTTTTTTTTATCCGATTTTTTTTTCAATGAACACTAATCTATTACAACTCGATTGACACAATGACTGACACGTAAGCAATAAATTGACACGTAGGATTGAACCACGACCAGCAGAGCTGACGTGGCTCTGATGCTAAATTTATGATGTAATCCGGACAATTTGTACAGGATACGAGAACGCACGAAAGACTTCTAAGAAAGAACACGTCAACTTGGAAGGACTCAATCCTACTCTAAAGACATAATAAACAGAAATAAACTGAATTAATAAACAAAAGACTCGAAAATAACAATAAGGAAGAACTAGACCTAATTACGATACTTAGACGATGACACAAAATAATACACAAAATCCAATCAAGAGGGGCTGAATTAGAATGGTGGTTTAAAGAATGAATGTGGGACGGTTAGGGTATGTTTAAGGGGTTTAGAAGGGCTTGAGTAGATAGGGTATGTTATGGCTAGGATGTACTTATGGTATGGATGAAGAACACGATGAATTGAACTCGAATGGAACTGAACCCTTGATGATCGACACACGATCAGGTCTTGGTGGGTTAAATTGATCACGAACGTTGATGAAGGGTGGAGGACGTCATTTGATAAAGGTCGAAGGTGGTAGTGTTGTGAATTGCAACCTGATTAATCCCCGGCGTATCTTGTACGATGAAAATGAATCTCTAAGTTGTTCTTCGGTAGCGAGTTCACCCTAATTCCTCGTGTGCATTAGAACGTTCCCTTGAAATAAGACTTGAAATTGCTAGCTTCAAGAATGACTATTTTAGAGTAAAAATAATTCAAAAGACTTGGATATTTGAGACACAATAGTATGCAAAGGCAAATTTAATTCAATAATGTCTAAAATATCCATGTAACATGGTTCCCCTATTTATAGTGCTAAGGGGGGATGAAAATTGATGCTAAAAAGGCCTAAAAACTGATCCAAAAAGGATCTCTAACTATACTAGGAAATTTTCTAAACTAGAATTCTATTCAAGGTAGGAAATTACCTTAAATACAATTCTAGTCAAACCTATTCTATAATGAACGAAAATTAACATAAAAATTAAATAAAATCTGATCTAAACTATAGTCTAAATTAATTAAATAAATACTATAGTCTAAATAAAATTCAACCCCTAATTAAATTAATTCAAGGGTCGAAATCAGCTCCATGCACAGACGTGATTTACGTCGCCATCTTCATGTTAGTTTTGTATACTGGAAGACTTGTCTTTGTATACTTTTCTGATGATATGATGATATGAAATGAAAGTTATTGCAGTCACTGTTTGCATTTAGATTATGTTCTGTAATTGTTCTATACAGTGTCCCATATACTTACATTGTAGATGATGTGGTATGGGGAGTCACACGGTAAGATCATATCATTAAAACCTTGTAATGTATTAAAGAGCTCACGGCTTAGATGGTCCTGAACACACCATCGGTACACTGTAGAATAATCTGATAAGTTAGTTTATCTTGACTAACTGATTATTCTAGTACACTCATTAGTGTATTGAGGAGGATCACGATAGGATACTATTCTCTGTCTCTGACCCAGTTACTGAGAGAATAAAGATCCACAGAGTTCGGGTTCTGAACTCATGTGATATTGGCGAGAATATGTGTGCGTTGTTTATTACTTTGATTTATCAATGTGTGAGATCTTTTGGTAGATCGAATTAAATATCTTGGGTAATAACAATGTATACATGATGTCTCGAGCAGTATGCATGAGCACCGTGTCCTGGTGCGCCAGGTTGATAATGTTCTCTTGAGGAAATGCAAGTTCATGTTGTAACCCTGCAGGTGGAATTTATTCCGTACATGAGTAAAACTTGTGTGGTACTACTCAAGATTTTAGATGTTAATTAATTATAGCTGTCAGAGGCTGACATAATTAATTAATGAACATTATATCTTAAACACGGGGAATGGCTGGACTAAAAGAGAAAGCATATTCGTAAATATGTATTAATTGGTAGGTCAGTTTTACTTCTTTAGTGGAATAAAAGTAAAACTTAATTTATTTAATTATATCCTAAGTTTATTGGATATTGGATATTAAATAAATTAGTGGGCCAATTTAATATTCTTCTAGATCCCTGTTGTAGCCCAATTGACTGATAGTGGACTGGATATTGAACTTGAGATAGAGACTCAAACCCAGTAGGGTTGGGAGACCAATTTTCAGCCACCTCCCCTATATATAGAGGAGGTGGGTTCAAAAATTTCAAGCATTATAATTCAGCCCCTCTTTGTCTCTCAAAGTTATCCACAAATTTCACAACTCTATCTAGTAGATTTCAGCCCACTCTGAATCTAGATACAGTCCGGGAATAGAACAGAAGATCTTTGAGTAAAATCTGCAGTGGACAATCTTGACATAAGTGGCGCCAATTACTATGTTCATTCAACAATTTTGTAAGTAGATCCGTTTCTATGTTTCCGCTTTATTAGATTCGAATCTGCTATGCATGCCTTTTCTGTTAGACTGTGATAAACATGCATGTGACGTAAAAATATGATTTGCATGAACATAGATTAATGGACAACAAAATGATCTTCCGGTGGTTTAATTCGAAAAAACCCCAACAACTGGTATCAGAGCGGGGTTTGGCACTGTTCTAGGATTAATCCGGGCATGATTTTGAATTACATGATTAAATTTGATGATAAATTTATGGTGTTTAAATTTTCAGATTTAATTGGCTATGTATTTCGATTTTATGGTATTCAAAACTTGGAAGAATTTGAGATGTAAAAATCAAGAATTCTAGTTTTGAGGTACAAGAATTTTCAGCCATCATGGATTAAGATTTGGAATGATATTTGATGTCCTTCAAATTTCCAGATTTTATTTGATGGGGGTTCGAAAATTTGGAATCAAATTTTTCGAAATTTGATGTTAAAATATTCCCTAATTATTGTTTGAAATTTTCGGTCCTTTTTTAATTAAAGTATGGATGATGTTTTGATCAAGATCAAATTTCCAGCTTTAATTTGGAGTAGGTCGAAAATTTGAAGTGATTAGAATTGGATTTGGTGATTTTTGATGTATATCAAAAGTTGCCTAATTCTAATCTAGATAGGTTTGAAATTAGAATTTTAAATTGGGTAATTTTTGAAGTGGATCAAAATTTCCAGATTTATTTTTCTAGAAAATTTCGAAACCTGTGTTATTTATTTGGAATAGTTTTTTGATTAATGTCAAATTTCCAAATGTGTTAATTTAATGTAATTTCGATTTTAATAATTTAATTTGGAGAAGATTTTGATAAAAATTAAATTTTCAGATTTATTTATTAAGGTTGGTCGAAAATTAGGAGGATTTGGTTAAGATTTGCTATTATTTGATGTATATCTTAATTTACCTAATTTTAATCTAAATAGATTCGAAAATAAAATTTTAAATTTGGAAGAATTTGAAGTGGATCAAATTTCCAGATTTATTATTTGGATATTTTCGAAAATCTATGTAATTAAAATTGGATAAGATGATTTTGGATATATACAAATAATTATCAAAATCCAATTGTGATAAGAATTTAATTTTGGATAGGTTTTGGAAGATTTTGAAGTGGATCAAATCTTCAAACCTTATCCTTAAAGATTTAGATTCTTATGGATAATATTTGGATTAGATTTTTGATTTATATCAAGATATCCAATTATTATTGAATTAGGGTGGTTTGAAAATATTAAATAAATTTGGTGGATAATTATTATTAATTTCCAGATTTATTTTAAGATATATTTTTGAAAACTTTCAAGATTTAAGTTGGTGGATAATTATTTTAATTTCCAATTTTTATCTTGTGGATAATATCGAGTTAATTAATTTAATTGATTGAAAAATTCGAATATTATTTAATATTCATGTATAGATATCATATGTTATTTTATGTGGATCATATAATATATGATTGTTGGATTTGTAGACTGTGTTTGTTTGCAGGTTTACCAACTATCATGTCTCCTTTATTTTATGTGATGTATGTTTATGTTGAATGAATGTTAGCCGTATGCCGGTTTGGCTACGTGATTTTAATCCATGAGAAAATTCATGGATTAGGTCTAGGTTTTATTTTACGTTGTTTTAATGTAATAGATATAAAGTTGTTAGACCGAGTTTTTGAGTTGTAATTTTTATTCTAGCAATAGTAGATTTTTCCTTTTGGAATAGATAGTCTGTATTGAATAAAGATCGGAGATCAACTCAAAGAAGGAAAGTGGTTCAGCACCAAGAAAGAAGGTTCACCGGTTCACGTCCCGAAACCCTAAATGGAGCTAGGATTTTCGACGAGGCGCGGTGGTCATAGCCCTGTTTCCGGAGCTGACTTTCCAGTTTTATCTCATCAATCAACATGAGATATAAGTCATGATAGTTCGAATATTACTGTTGCTTATTATGTTGAAGCATGCAATGGATGTTTATCATTTTATGTGATGTTTGCATGTTCGATAATGGGATAAAATGAAACCTCAAACATAAATAACTAAGTGGGAGAGATTCATACCAAAGTATGTAGAAATCTCATACAGTCTCCATTAAAATCTGGTTTAATTCAGAAGTGATGGGCATGCGCGTTGACATCGGTCTTCCTCCATATCGGATGTGTCATATAACAGATTTCTCTAGAAATTAAATCTCCTAAATGGATAGCTGTAGAACACTGTTAGAACTAACCGACTCCTCCATTTGGAGCAGTTAAATTCGAATAGTGCTCTTGGTGTGAAGATAATGGTGTGCACACATAGATGTAATTTATTGATAAACGTCCACACGATCGTGGCTTATCAGTTAGACGATTACATGACCGTGTTTATTATCCGGCTATTAATTTGCTTGTTGTAAGAAAACTCAACTCGAGGCAAGTTTGTGCTTGATGAGGTTTGTCCTCCACAGCCAGATGAGGGTTCTGACGAAGCCCAAAAGGTTGCATATGATAAGTGGGTTAGGTCTAATGAGATAGCGCGCTGCTATATCTTGGCATCTATGTCAAGTGTGTTGCAACATCAGCATGAGCCTATGAAAACCGCATATGATATCATGTACAACCTTAGGCAGCTATTCGGTCATCAGAACCGCTCGACACGCCATTTGGCAATGAAGAAGCTAATGGATGCGAGAATGTCTGACTCCACACCTGTTAGGGATCACGTTCTCACGATGATGGTGTATTTATCTGAGATCGAGACCTTTGGTGGAAACCTAGATGGCGATTCTCAAATCAACATTGTTCTTCATAGCTTGTCCTCGAAGTTTGAGCGGTTTAGGCTGAATTTTAACATGATTAAAAGGGATGTCCGCCTGACTGAACTGCTCATAGATCTTCAGGCGGCTGAATTGCTCCAAAAGAACAATCCTGAGGCCCACATAGCTGAAAAAGGTGCGTCTTCTTTTGGTGGAAAAAGGAAGAGGAGAAACGCACCTAAGAAGGCTGCAGATGAGGTGCCTAAGGCAAAGAAGCCAAAGGCAAAGATTCCTCTTGAGGAATTCAAATCGAAGACTAAGTGCTTTAAGTACGGCCAACCAGGTCACTGGAAGGCGGCGTGTCCTAACAAGAAGAAGAAAAGAGGTACATCTCACACTCTGGTTGTAGAAACATGTTTAGCAACTTGTTCTATCCAGTTATGGGTAGTAGATACTGGAGCTACTGATCATGTTTGCATGTCTTTACAGTGGTTCCTGGTAAAAAGACAGCTGAGTGAGGATAAGATCACCATCTACATGGGCAATGCTACGAGAGTGGCGGCTGTTGCAGTGGGAGACGTTGTTTTACCTTTTAGTAGTGATAGAACTTTGGTTTTGAAAGATTGTCTTTATGTGCTTGGTTTTAGGCGAAACTTGGTTTCAGTTTCTAAATTGATTATGGATGGATATTCTGTTTCTTTTGATAACAAAGTAGTTATCTTTAGTGGTAATCATTTTATTTGTTCTGGCACATTGGATGGACACTTATACTTTCTTAAACCAATTGAAAACACTACGCAAAGACAACTATTGAATACATCGATCATAAACCCTAACAAGAGAAAAGAACCTTCGGACTTGAATCAAACCTATCTTTGGCATATAAGGCTAGGTCATATTAACCTTAAGAGGATACAAAGGCTTGTAAACGATGGACCATTGTCTTCTTTGGTAGTGAAACTGTCGCCAGTGAAATCAACTTAATCACCAATCTAAACGGTCACTATGATCACTCTTCTATATAAGAGAGTGAATCTCATTCATGTGTAAGACTTTCGCAAAACTAACTTTTGCTATTTCGCAGAATGAGCTTTTTTTTCTCCCTCCCCACAGCTCAAACATTAAATCTCTTAAGTACGAAAAGTCCCAACTGAGAAGGCGTGCTTCAAGTTCCAAGCAAGCAGCTAGCTGACGCAGAATTCCAGCCAGAGCAAAGCTTCCCAGTTCAGTTCTTCAAAGATCAACCATTCAGCTCAAGTTGAAGGAGCATTCCAGGTTGATAACATATTCAAGACTGCCTTCTTGAAGATCGAAAGAGATCTAAAATCTTGTAAAGATGGGCAATAGCACTTAAAGTCTGAGCGAGCAGTTGGGACCGGTAAGTGTGAGCTGTCGACCCAGAAACTGGCTGAGGAGGGGCGTATACCGATGGGTCCATTCTTCTGGGACAACAACAGTTGGAAAAGAGGTCGAGCTCGGTTTGAAGGGTGTCATTTTCAGGTCCAATAGAATTCTTCATTCTGTAACTGTAAGAAAGAAAATTTACACTTGCATAGTTGATTGCCCTTCTGCAGAAGGAAGAGAGGACGTAGAAGCAGGAAGCTTCGAACCTCTATAAGTCTTGTGTGTGCTGTACTTTATGCTCTAAGCTTTTGCATGTTCTAAAACTGCACACTATAAGCACACAAGCTGCACTGGCAAGCTAAGTCTTCAAGCTATCAGTCTTAACTGATCAACTCAAAAGCTAAGCTCTCGTCAAGCTGTCTTACTTAACTAATCGGTGCACAGATAAATTGTCTAAAGCGAGTCAGGGCCCTATATATTCCGCAATCAGTTTAAAGTTTTTTGAGTCAATTTATTCACCCCCCCCTCTAAACTGACATATACTCACACCGGGACCAAAAAGTGGTATCAGAACGGTTGATTCTAAGGATCAGCTGTTTATGCAGATCATTTGAATCAGATCTGTTTATTTGTGCTAACGTTTCAAGCTATGGGAAACCATAAGCTACCTCATTTTTTAGTTGAGAATTATGATAATTGGAGCAGAAGGATGAAATCTCTTCTGTGCTCAATCCACGAGAACATGTGGGAAGTCATTGAAGAGGGTCCAATCAGTATAATGATGGACAATGAAGCCCATGTCGTGGATGTCAACTAACCGGCCAGGATCCCAAAACCAACTCATCTTCTCACGGGTGAAGAGAAGAAGTTGAAGAATCTAGAGTTTGTTGCTCAAGCAGCATTATTCCAAACTCCAGATGAGGATCGCATAAAGGATACAAAGAACTGCAGAACCGCTAAGGAGATTTGGGACTTACTTGCAGATCTATGCAAAGAGTCCGATGCTATTAAAGGAAACAAGCTCTAGCTCGCGGTTGACATATATGAATCCTTGAAGATGCAATCGGAAGATACCATCTCAAGCCTTGAAACAAGATTTCTAGGCATAATCAGTGAGATGAATAATCTGGGAAGAAGCTATCCCAATTGTGAGATGAATTTGAAAATTCTCGATAATCTCACAGAAGAATGAGATATGAAAGTAATTGCTATCAAGGAGTCGAGAGACTTGAATAGCATTACACCTAGAGAAATGTTTGGATCTCTCAAGGCTCATGAATATAGCCTGAACCGAAAGAGAGAAGCATCCACTTCTTCATCTCATGATGCTTACGCTGAAAGAAATCGGTTCAGAGAAGCCTGTGGAAGAAATAACTTCCGTCCAAGAGGCTCACCTGCCAGAGAGAATCCAGGGGGATCGGTGACTGACCGAAGAAGAGAGTCAGCCGATAAGAAAGAGATCCTGACTGAGGATATAAACGAGCAAATCTAGTCAATGACAAAATTACTGAAGAAACTGAGAAAGGTCAAAGATCAACAATCAGCTCAACCCCAAGCTGATGATGCTGCTATAGGAGAAAGAAGCCAGCAGCCAGCTGAAAGACCAGCTGAATAATTCAAGGTGGCTAACCGAAATATAGAAGAATGTTTCCACTGCCACAAGCAAGGGCACTACAGATATGAGTGTCCCGAGCTCCTTGAAGACGGAAAGGCCAAAGTGAGGAGAAGTTTCTTCAAAAAGAATGCAATGATTGCTAACTCTGAAAATGCCGTGCTAGATGATTCAGACTACCCATCAGGAATCGACTCAGACGGATACAGCTCAAATGATGAAGTTGTACTTTGCCTCATTACCGACAAGGATGAAGAGGTTAGTACAACTGACTCCATCACCTCTTTCTATCATATACATGAACCTTCAATCTCTAGGAATGAACAGGATGAACAGTTAAGAATCCTAGAAGATCAGTTAGCTTATGTATCGAGCATGCATGTTGAACTGAATGGTGAGAATGATTAGCTAAGAAGGAATGTTGAAGAACTGAGCGGTGAAAATGAAAGACTGAAAAGTCTTGAAGCTCAGTCAACTGAAATGGATCAGTTGAGGCTGAGAAATGCTGAACTGGAAGCTGAGAATGAGCAGCTTAAGCTAGAAATCCTTGAAAAGGAGGAATTAACTCTCAAATTCAAGAAGTGATCCCAAACTCTAGATGAAATTCTGAGTCATCAAAGAGTCGAAGCTAGGAGTCCAGGGCTGTGGTATAGCAAGTACACTGCTGCAGAGAAGGGCAAGGCAGTTGTTCAGAGCTGTGAATCTAGAATCCTAAAAGGATTCACAAGACCAGCTCATTCACCCCCAGTTAAGGACTCAAAAGATAACGGTATCTTAGAGACTCCTCAAACTCAGCCCAGAGATCAGACTGATCAGTCGAGAAAGTCGACTCGAAGGTAATCAGTCTTTCAAAGGTTTGCTGCTCAACTAAAGCCACGAGTTCAACATAGACCACCCTATCAGCCTAGATCCTCAGCTCGATCAAAATTGAAAGCTCATTCAAGGCCAACCTTTCAACAAAGGCCTCCATTCCACTCTAGGTCATCAACTCAACCGAGACCTGAAGTTCACCCAAGGCTAGCCTATCAGAAAAGGCCATCAATTCAAAATAGATCTTCAGCTCAACAAAGAGCTGCAACTTCCTGAAGTCAGGCCTACCATCAAAGGCTAACTGTGCATCAACCTAGGAGTTCCACTAATCCTAAGAGAAATGTGCACAGAAGATTGTATTGTGCACAATAGCATAATCCAATCTCTCTGGAAGACTTCACTCCAAGTGACCTTGCAACCTAGTATGATGAGTATTTAAACTCAAGGGATGAACCAAAAATCAATCGGAATTATAACTGGCTTGGAAAACGGCCATTTCACAAAGGCCAAAAAGCTCAAAGTCACTGGCCCATCAAAAACTGGCCAAGACAAGGAGCAACAAGGTAACAAGATGAGAGGATATTAGTTGAAGTTTTTTATCCTAACACTCATCGGAGGTACATATCAATGGACCCAACTCTCAATCGAAGAGTTACAAGGAGTCCAAAATTGATCAGGAGATCAAACTCTGAAGGATCTCTTAATCATGGAAAGCCAAAAGTGTGGCGTATGTGGATTCCTAAGTATTTTATTAACCTCTCAGGACCCGATATTATACGGGTACCTAAAAAGTAATTTTTATTTTGCAGGAAAAGAGCATCCTATCCAAGAAAAAAGGCAAAGATACTTGATATCTGGATAGCTGGTGCTCCAAGCATATGACCGGAGATAAGAATGATCTCGATGGTTATACAGAGGTTAAGGGACGGACCACTACTCATTTTTGGAGATAACTCAAAGAGTCAAACCATCGGAGAAGGGTTCATTATTAAAGAAAAAGTTGTTATCAATGGAGTGTCACATGTTGAAGGACTGAAGCACAAGCTGCTAAGCATCAGCCAGCTTTGTGATAATGGGTATTCAGTCGACTTCAGCAACAGCTTGTGTGACATCAGAGACAAGTCAACTGGATCCATACTCCTGACTGGAGTAAGAAAGGGCAACATGTATATTGTTGAATGGTTAATCGGCAATTTAGAAGCTTGGTTTCTCTCCAAAGGATCAACTGAAGCAAGCTGGCTATGGCATCGATGACTGAATAATCTCAACTTCAAAATGATCAACTACTTGGCCAAGAAAGAGTTGGTTGAGGGGCTTCCCATGGAGATCTAAAAGAAAGCTGGAGTCTGCAGACCATGCCAGAAAGGGAAGCAAGTAAAGTCATCATTCAAGAACAAAATCCATCCTAAAGGAACAACTGACATTCTCCAGTTGCTACACCTGGACCTGTTCCGACCAGTGAAGCCACCAACCCCCAGAGGCAAGAAATTTACTCTTGTAGTAGTAGATGACTACTCAAGATATACCTAGGTGGAGTTCCTGAGAAGTAAGGATGAGACTTTTGAAAAGCTATCAACGTTGATAAGAAGGTTGCAAACTGGCAAAGGAAAATCAGTTCAAATGATAAGATCTGACAATGGAACCAAGTTTGTCAACCAGCAGATGATCAATTTTCTGAGTGAACTAGGAATCACTCATGAGCACTCAGCTGCAAGAACTCCTCAACAGAATGGCGTAGCTGAAAGGAGATATCAAAGGCTCAAGGAGGCAGCTCGAGCAATGGTAGCAGATGCCAACATAGCTGAAAGCTATTAGGCCGAGGCAATCAATACAGCCTGCCATACCCGGAATAGAAGTGCCATCATCACCATCCATGACAAAATGCCCTACGAGTTGTATAAGGATCGTAAGACTTCTATCTCTTATTTTAAGGTATTTGGCTGGAAATGTTACATTCACAACAATGGCAAAACTCAACTGAAAGCCTTAAGTGCCAAAGCTGATGAGGGGATATTTCTCGGCTATAATGCCCCTCATTCACAAGCTTACAGAGTGTTCAACAAACGAACACTAGTTGTGGAAGTAACATGTCATGTGGTATTTGATGAGCTTGTTGATAAGTACAAGAATAAGGAAAAGAACTGTACATCAGTACAAGCATTGCCTAGTGAATCTGAGAACTCGCAGGACTATGTTGATCACAATATTCCAGAGCGGTTCGAAGCTTCACTAGAAGATGGCATTGAAACTGATTCCAGACCAGTTGAAGATAACTTGGTCAATGAGGACACAAATTGTGCTGAGACCTCAAACCCCATAACTGAAACAAGGGGAAGAATCAGTGAAGTTGACAAGCAAACCGGAGCCAAGACAGCAGCTAATAGAGCAGCTGAAGAACTAGCTAATGGAGCAGCTAAAGGACCAGTTAAAGGAGCAACTGAAGAACCAGCTGAAGGCACAGCAGAAGCCACCATACCCAAATGGCTCCGAAGCCATCCAGTCGACAAAATTGTTGGCAACCCAAGAAGCAGAGTCAAAACCAGAGGATCAACTGAGCATGCTCTCTTCACATGTTTTATCTTGCGAATGGAACCAGCCAACATCAAGGAAACTGTAGTGGTAGCTACGGGTTTTTATGTGATTTTCTGGAAAATAATGACTATAATAGAAAGTAGGAAATTGTAGAAGAACTTGGGGAGGAACTTAGAAGAAAAGAGGGAGGAAATTTAGATATTCCATTGCTTAACCAAAAAGTGATCCCAATATGAGCTTATATATGCTGCATATTCACTCCCACATTACAAACCCTAGTGACATTATATTATAACTGGACACAAACTATACTATAAACATATTACAAGCATATTAATTCAGCCACTATTTTCGGCCCAAATATCTGCCAAGCCCATCTCAGAGTGGGCTCCTTCTCCTGAACGATGACCTGCTTCTAATCCTTCTTCTTGAATCGGGTCGCCCATGTCCAAATTAATTGAACAATTTTGCCCTAATTCCTCCAAGATCCTATTTTTCTCGACTGCTCCCTTCTCTCCATCTTCCTCCATAAATTCTCCACAGATTGATGCCTAATCCGTGACAATACCTCCCGGACGGATCGATTCTCATCTCCAAGAATCAAAAATGCGGAACTTGCACTTAAGAAAAGCATCGTCCTCCCAAGAAGTGAAATCTGAGGTAGCGCGGTGCCAGAGAACCAAAGTTTGTGGAATGAAGCTCCCATGGCGAGGAATGATCCTGTGTGATAGAGCTTGCAAAGGCATGATAGTGAAATTACCTTCATCATCCGCATCGGGTAAGTCTGACTGATGTACAATTTGCTTTCCAATGCACTTTTTGAGCAAGAAAACGTGGAAAACGGGATGGATTTTCGACTCAGGTGGAAGATCAAGCCTGTAAGCCAATTTTCCAATTTTTTTGAGGATAGCACAGGGCCCGTAATACTTGGGAGAAAGTGTGAGATTTCTTTGGAGTGCTACGGATGACTGTCTATAGGGTTGTAGTTTAAGGTAGACTAGCTCGCCAACCTTAAAGGTCCTATCCTGTCGTTTGCGATCAGCAAACCATTTAATCCTTGACTAGGCCTGAGTGAGGTTTTGTCGTAGTGTTTGCATCATTTGTTGTCTCTGGTTAAAGAGTTCTTTGGCATCAGTGTGGGTAGAGTCCAAGTAGAAAGTGACTGAAAGTGTGGAAGGTGGAAACCCGTAGAGAGCCTGATAAGGGGTGCATTTTAGGCTGGTATGGTAGTTAGTATTATACCAGAATTCAGCCAAAGAAAGCCATTATAACCACCGTGTAGGAGAAGAGCTGACCATGCATCTGAGATAATTCTCAAGGCACTAGTTTAACCGCTCAGTCTGCCCATCAGATTGTGGGTGATATGCCGAGGCCATATCCAATCTAACTCCCATAAGCTTGAATAGCTCCTTCCAAAATGAGCTTGTGAAAATCGGGTCTCTATCCGTGACAATACTCACAGGTTGGCCATGCAATTTATAGACATTGTCTAACAAAAGCCTTGCAACAGTTTCAGCTGTGAAGGGATGAGATAATGCAATAAAATGGCCAAATTTTGTGAACCTGTCAACCATCACCAAGATGACACTCTTCCCTCCTAACTTAGGTAGACCTTCTACGAAGTCCATAGATATGTGCGTCCAAGATTGGTTAGGAATGGGTAGTGGTTGTAGGAGCCCCAGATAGAGGCCATGATCAGATTTGTTTCTTTGGCACACATCACAATCTTGCACCCATTTCAGTACATCAGCTTTCATCTTAGGCCAATAGAATACACCCTTAAGCCTCATATAAGTACCACTTATACCTGAATGCCTTCCAAATGATGAGTTGTGTAAAGCAGACAACAGGGTAGCTTTAAGTTCCTGGTTGTCTCCAATTGCCAACCTCCCTTGATACCTCAACAGATCATCAGTTAAGTTGAACTCAGGGTAGGAAGCACTGTTAATGAGTTTGGCCCCCAAGACCTTGGAGAAGTAGGGATCTTGCTGGTAACTATGGGTGACCTTCTGAATCCAACCAGGTGTCACAGTTGTTATGGCCAGACAGTCAGGTTGTGGAGCCTCTCTTCTAGACAAGGCATCTGCCACCTTGTTTTCATTGCCCTTCTTATAGTGGATCTCATAGTTAAGCCCTAACAGCTTAGTTAACCCCTTTTAGTGCATTGGATTAAGCACCTTCTGGTCTAGCAAATGTTTCAGAGCTTGCTGATTTGTTTTAATAATGAATTTGTGCCCCTGCAAGTACACTCTCCACTTCTGTACTGCCATTAAAACAACCTAAAATTCTCTTTCATAGATGGAAAGAGCTTGGTTCTTGGGACAGATGGCTTTGCTAAGGTAAGCAATAGGTCTACCCTCTTGCATTAGAACAACTCCAACTCCAAAGCCACTAGCATCAGTCTCCAGAGTGAAAGGCTTGATGAAGTTGGGCAAAGCAAGGACTGGAGTTGTAGTCATAGCTACCTTTAGTTTATGGAAAGCTTGCTCTGCACTCTGGTCCCAATGAAAACTATCCTTCCTGAGCAAGTTAGTGAGGGGCTTGCTAATTAACCCATAGTCCTTCACAAACTTCATGTAGTAGCCTGTGAGGCCTAAGAAACCTCTCAATTGCTTGATATTTCTTGGGGTAGGCCACTTGATCATACAGTCTATTTTCTGAGGGTCAGTAGACACCCCTTCTGGAGTAATGATATGCCCCAGATATTCTACCTTAGTAGTGCCAAAGCTGCACTTGCTCCTTTTTACAAACAATTTATTATCCCTGAGTAGTTGTAACACTACCCTTAAGTGGGTCATATGGTCTTCCCATGTAGAGCTGTAGAGTAGGATATCATCAAAAAAGACCAGCACAAACTTCCTCAATTGCTCTCTGAATGTCTGGTTCATGAGGGATTAGAAGGTGGCTGGTGCATTGCACAGCCCAAAGGGCATAACCACAAATTCAAAATGCCCATGATGGGTGTTAAAGGCAGTAAGATATTTGTCCTTTGGCCTCACCAATATCTGGAAGTAACCTGACCTCAGGTCAATTTTGGAGAAGAATTTGGCTCCATGAAGCTTATCTAGCAATTCATCAATGATAGGAATACGGTACTCATGCTTCATAGTGAGGGAATTGAGATATCTATAGTCCACACACATCCTCCAGGTTTGGTCTTTTTTCTTGACTAGTATAACTTTAGCAGCGAAAGAGCTTTTGATGTGCTGGATTAGGCCTACCTCTAAGAGTTCCCTGACAATTCTCTCTATCTCATCCTTGTGGCTGTGGGAAGTCTTATAAGGATGCTGCTGCTTGGGAATGCTGTTAGGTTTAAGAGTAATATGATGCTCAACTCCCCTGCGAGGTGGTAGATCAGTAGGTTCTTCAAATACATCACTGAACTCCTCCAGTAAATTACCAATATCAGGACTATCTGTACCCTCCATAGCTTGCAGCCTTATAAAAAAGACTTCCTCTATCTCATTCCTGCAGCTTGAGTGGCACAATTTATACAAACTGTGCCCAGATATAAATTGGCACTCTGCCTGAGATTTGCAGGCTTGAATTTTAACCCTTCTTCCATGCTGATTAACAGTAAATGTCATGTTGTTGTAATCCAGCTCAATAGGAGCGCAGGATTTCAACCAATCCCCACCCAGAATTAGATCATAACCTTCAGTCTTCAAGACCCTGGGGGTGTAAACAAACTGATGTCCCTGAATAGTCCAAGCAAATCCCTTAGCATGAGAATTGCTGAGTAGTTTCTGCCCATTAGCCACCCTAACCAGTAGAGGATTGGCCTGTTCAAGGGAACAACCCAGTTTTTGTGCTGTGGCGTCCTGGATAAAACTAAGTGTGTTGCCTGTATCTATTAGTATCTGCAGCTCATGCTCACCTACCCTTCCCACCACTCTCAAAGTTGTTAAACCTTCAGAGCCAGAAATGGTATTGATGGATATCAAATGTCCTTCCAATAATGGTTCCCCTGGGTCAGGTGGGGGAATTTCTTATATAGGCAAGGGAGAATCTTGTAGGTAGGCCAATTCTTCTTGCTCACTCATTATCATATAGTGAATCCTATTTTTACACCTATGCCCAAAGACATAGGGCTCATCACAATTGTAGCATAATCCCTTTTCCCTCCTATCAGCCATTTCAGCAGCAGTAAGTAGCTTGAAAGAGGGTTTCAATGGTGATGAGGGTGGCTTGGAAGGAGGAGGATTGGTGCTAGGTGTGTTTGATCTTCTGAACCCAGAGGGTTGGGGAAAATGGGGCTTCATGGTTCCCTTCAACCTCTTTGTTATACCTTCCAAGATCTGTAACTGATTCCTGCCCAACTCAATACATTAGTATAGGGAATGGGGTTGAAACATGTTAATGGCAGCTTGAAGATCTTCACTTAGCCTACTCAAGAAGCTTGCCATAAAATATCCCTCAGAGTAGTCACTGTGACTAAACAGTAGCATGCAAGACTTCAATTCTTCAAACTTTTCCACATATTCTTCATAAGATCCCTGGTGCCTAAGTTTATTAAACTCCATAATTATTTTAGTTTCCTTCAAATCCTCAAACCAGGCAGAGACCACTTCTAAAAATTTCCCCCAACTTAAGCCCTTAAAATTGTGACTGTAGTTCTGAAACCATAATTCTGCTTTTCCTTCAAAATGTAGAGAGGCTAACACCATTTTTTGAGAGTCAGGAACATTTTGCACTAATTGGAAATACTGACTACATTTCAGGATCCAAGATCTGGGTTGGCTTCTATCGAATCAGGGAAATTCAATCTTAGGAATGAGATTTTTTACCTGCATACGTGAAGGATCCATTATAGCCTTGGTTCCAGAATCAGCTGGGTATTGACTATGAGATCCACTCTCAGCCACCAAGGGAGATGGTGGGGCTCCCAAAATAGATTGTTCATCCTGCGTACCCTTGCCTTTTGATAGATTCGATAGCTGCAATTGTATATTGGTGAGTGTGTGAGTGAGGTGATCATATTTGGAATTAACTTCTTTAAACTGATCATGCATCTCTGTAGTGATTGCCCCTAATTTCTCTTGCAGTTTCAACTCAGCAGCTTCTCTTTTTGTTGACTCTGTTAATAGAACTTGATCCATTCTCTTTTGTGCTTCTTGCAGGTCCTTCAAACGAGTACCATCGGCCATGGCATCAAGAAGCTGGCTCAGGGATACCAAATGTAGTGATAGCTATGGATTTTTTATGTGATTTTCTGGAAAATAATGACTGTAATAGAAAGTAGGAAATTGTAGAAGAACTTGGGGAGGAAGTTAGAACAAAAGAGGGAGGAAATTTAGATATTTCATTACTTAACCAAAAAGTGATCCCAATATGAGCTTATATATGCTGCATATTTGGTCCCACATTACAAACCCTAGTGACATTATATTATAACTTGACATAAACTATACTATAAACATATTACAAGCATATTAATTCAGCCACTATTTTCGGCCCAAATATCGGCCAAGCCCATCTCAGAGTGGGCTCCTTCCCCTGAACGATGACCCGCTTCTAATCCTTCTTCTTGAATCGGGTCGCCCATGTCCAAATTAATTGAACAATTTTGCCCTAATTCCTCCAAGATCCCATTTTTCTCGACTACCCCCTTCTCTCCATCTTCCTCCACAAATTCTCCATAGATTGATTCCAGATCCGTGACAGAAGCTCTTGAAGATTCAGACTGGATTATTATGATGCAAGAGGAGATGAACCAGTTCACAAGAAATGGCATATGGTTTCTTATCGATAGGCCGAAAACCCAAAAGGTCATTGGAACTAAGTGGGTCTTTCATGACAAACTGGATGAACAAGGTGTGATCACAAGGAACAAGTCTAGACTGGTAGCCAAAGGGTACTCACAAAGTGAAAGAATCGACTTTGATGAGACATTCGCACCAGTTGCAAGATTGGAGGCCATTAGATTATTTCTCATCTATGCATCTCACAACAATTTCACAGTCTATCAAATGACGTGAAATGCGCATTCTTGCAAGGAATGCTCAAAGAGGATGTTTATGTCGAACAACCTCCAGGCTTTGAAATTGGAGATCAAGTCTACAAACTGAGAAAGGCTCTATATGGCTTGAAGCAGGCGCCAAGAGCTTGGTATGAAACCCTCACAACATTCTTACTAAAGAATGGGTTTCAGAAAGGAGTCATCGATCGTACTTTATTCAGAATAGAACGATCAACTGAGATCTTAATGGTTCAAATTTATGTGGATGACATAATCTTTGGATCAAAGAGTAAAGATCTCTGCACTCGATTCGCTCAACAGATGCAAAGCGAATTCGAGATGAGCATGATGGAAGAAATGACTTTCTTCTTAGGACTCCAAGTGAAGCAGCTAGAAGACGGAATCTTCATCAGTCAAGCTAAGTATACCAAAGAACTTGTCAAGAAGTTTGGAACCGATAAGGGAAAAACTCTCAAGATTCTAATGAACACATCAGTGCAACTAACCCTCGATGAGGAAGGAGAATCAGTCAGCCAGATGCACTACAGAGGAATCATTGGATCTCTTCTCTACTTAACTGCCAGCCGACCAGACATCTCCTATTCAATAGGACTGTGTGCAAGGTTCTAGGCTAATCCAAAGAAAATCCATCTCAAAGCAGCAAAGAGGATCATGAAGTGTTGGGGTTTTTTTCGAATTGTACCCCACAGGATCTATTTGGATGCCATTAATTCTAACTCATGTAAATCGTAATTTTATGTGTGACATTAATTATCCTATGTTGAATTAACATGCAAGTTTCAATTTCGAATCTATTGCAGCGGAATAAAATAGAATCTATCGAAACCGGTACTTACAAACTTTGTCGGGTTGCTCACGGGATTAAAGATCTAATCCCGTTGTTGATGGAGAACACATGATCATGGTGAATATTCATGGTGTTCAAAACACAAGCTCCAATATTCTACTTCTTGATCTTCTGCTGTATTCCCGGACCTTGTTTAGATGCAGGGTGGGCTACAGACTACTAAACGGTTGTGGAAACTCTAGGAATCAAGAGAGCACTTAGAGGGGCTGTATTAGAGTGTTTTTTTCCTTATAATTTTCGTGGCCCCCCTCCCTTATTATAGGGGAGGGGGCGAAAATTAACTCTCCAAACCCTATTGGGCTTGGGCCTCCCACTCCTGTTCCATTCCCAGTCCACTTAGGTCATATTGGGCTACAACAGGGATCTAGAAGAATATTAAATTGGCCTACTAATTTATTTAATTTCTAATATCCATGACATGGATATAAATAAATAAATTAAGTATTATTTTTATTCCACTAAAGAAATAATACTGACCTACCAATTTAATACATATTTGCGAATATGCTTTCTCCTTTAGTTCAGCCATTCCCCATGTTTAAGATATAATGTCCATTAATTAATTATGTAAGCTTCTGACATCTATAATTAATTAATATCTTGTCCTTGAGTAGTACCGCACGAATTCCGTTTATCATGATAAGAATAAATTAATATTCTGCCTGCAGGGCTTTCCATGATCCTTGTGCTTCCTCAAGGGGACATCATCAACTTGGCGCACCAGGACACGGTGCTCATGCATATTGCACGACACATCATGTATACACTATTATTACCCAAGATATCGAGTTTATTGACCCACGAAAGGATCTCACCCATTGATAAGTCAAAGTAACAAACAATGCACACATATGCTCATCAATAAAACATGAGTTCAGAACCCGAACTCTGTGGATCTTTATTCTCTTACTTAAGGTCAGAATAGAGAACAGTATCCTATCGTGATCCTTCTCAATACACAAGCCAGTGTACTAGAATAATCAGTTAGTCAAGATAAACTAACTATCAGATTATTCTACGGTGTACCGATGGTGGGTTCAGGACCATCTAAGCCGTGAGCCTTTTAATACATTGCAAGAAATCCGATGATATGATCTCTACCGTGTGTTGACCCACACCATATCATCTACAATGCAAGTATATGAAATCATGCATATAAATATATAACAATAAATATATACACAAACAGTGAATGCAATTATTGTTCAATCTATATTATCTTAATATTGTTTATTGTATACAAAGACAAGCTTTCCAGTATACAAAACCAACAATCTCCCACTTATACTCGAAGCATGTCTTTCAAGTATAAACAACACACTAGCTAACTCTCCAACATAACATAAACTCAAAAACGGCCCCGGGTCTGCATCAACTCCCATTATCTCCACTTGACCATTGAAGGTCTGAGCTTGGAAGGCTCGTGAATGGGACAGCCATTTTTGTCTTCCAATGCAATCTTGACCACTGCCACATCTTCCTCCCTTATATTTTGTATAAGGTGGTACTTTAATCCTATGTGTTAATTGCCCCATGGACTCTGGATTCCTTTTCAAATTTGCCACTGCACTGGAGTTATCACAGTGTGCCGTGATACTCCTAAGGCAAATCAGGAACCATGCCCGAGTCCAACAAGAAGCTATGGAGCCGTACAGTCTTTCGTAGCCTCAGAGCCAGCTACATACTTGACTTTCATGGTGGAGTTAGCATGCATTTCTGCCTTACTCCTCCATGCCACGACTCCTCTTCCCAATTTAAACACATATGCCGAGGAAGATTTACTCTAATCCTTTTTATCGGTTTTGGAAAAACTAAGTCCATATAACCCAAGGCAATTAAACTGTCCGAGTGGTAAACAAGCATACTATCTCAAGTTCTCTTGAGAATGCTTTTTGCCATAGTCCATTGTTCTTAACTAGGGTTAAAACGACATCTTCTCACTATGCTACTGCATAGCAGATATCGGGCCTGGTGCATAGCATAACATACATGAGTTTTCCTTTTGCAGAAGCATAAGGAATCTCATTTCTCACATCTATCTCATTATGTGTTTGGGTAGCACATTTCCTTGAGTAGATGCATTCTATGCTCGAAAGGTATAAAACCTTTCTTGGAATTTGTATGTTGAATCTAGCTAGCACATTTTCAATATAGGTAACCCGGGATGAGTACATCAGCCCAAATCCTTCATATCGAAATGTCTGGACAATCACACCCCTATGTTTGATAACTTCTTCTCATTATTACCCAATAAGCAAGTTGTTATTTAACATATGGTACTAGGATGACCACGACGTTTTCGTCACGTCTCTTGTACACACAACCTTTATCCGATTTCTCCACGAATCCATGTGACTGGATAACTTCGTCAGATCGGATATTCCAAGATCTTGATGCTTACTTAAATCCATGAATGGACCTCTGACCTAACACACTAAGTGCTACTGGCCTTTAGCAATGAATCCCTTTGTTTGTCGCATATAGATATTATCCTCAAGACTTCTGTTCAGAAAAACTGTCTTGATATCTATTTGCCAAACAAATAAGTTAAAATGAGTTGCAACAGACAAGAGATTCTAGATCTAACAATCCGTTGGATCCTCTCTTTCTTTTTGTAGATCCACTTTCACCAAATGAGTTTTACCCCCATTTAGTGGTTCTACAAGCTCCCACTATTATGGTAATCTATAGATCCCATTTCAGATTCCATTGCATTTTTCCAAGGAACCGCATCCTTATCTTGAACTACTCTATCATAGTTTCTGGGATCCAATTCATTTAGTCTTTCCAGAAAATCAGAAGATTCTTCTAGACTAAGGAATCTATTAGGTTGGCGTACAACCCTCCCACTGCGATGAAGAATTTTCTGTACCTTCGTGACACGTTATGCAGTATTAGGTGGTACCTTTTCTTGTACACTTTGGTGTAGGATTCGAATGTCCATTCCTCAAACCATTAAGAACGATCTTGTTCTTAACCTTCTGACTTATTATATAGTCTTCTTCTAAGAATCGGGCATTAGTGCTTACAATGTCCTTCTGATTCTTAGGATTATAAAATAAACCACTTTTCATTCATCTGGGATATCCAACAGACAATTGTCATTTCTAGGTCATATCCGCAAAACAAAATAAACAACTTTGAATAGCTCATCATTGATCTAACCATTTCAATAACATTCAATTTCTTCGCACCACTACATCATTCTGTTGTTTGAATAGCAGACGTAGTTAACCGGGATGCAATCCCATTCTCTGCCAAGTGATCCCTAAAGTCACCTAAGAGGTACTTGTCACTAGGGCCATACAAGTAGAGTGAATTAAACCTAATAACTTCTTTGAATCTATTTAGCCTTGAAGGACACTTGGTTATTTTACCTTCTTAGCAGGATTTGCACAAAGAAACGATTCTAGGACCAGTGAGATCAATGGACCATCGTTTATCAAACTTTGAATCCTTGTAAGAATAATATATCCAAGTCTTAGATACCAAAGATAGGTTTGATTCCTTTGTGAAGATTCTTTCCTTTTATTGAGGTTGATCAATGTATTCAATAGTTGTTTTGTAGTGTTAAGCATAGACTTTAGTGTATTTAAAGATATCCATCCAATGTGCCAGAATAGATAAAATGTTTCCCAACCATGATAACAATCTAGTTATCAAAAGCAACAAAATATCAATCCAAAACCAACTTAGAAACAGAAACCAAGTTTCTAAATTCTAGCACATACAGACAATCCTTTTAAAGACTAAAATCTATCACTACTAAAGGTATGTCTATGTCTCCCACTGCAATAGCTGCCACTTTACCATAGCATTGCACATGTACATAGTGATCTCATCTTCACTCAAACGAGTGAGAGATACCTTTCCTTTTTGAGAGGACACTCAGACTTACAAAGTCTCAGCTGATTGTACTTGAAGCACATATCCTTTGGACTTAAAGTCCTTTTGAGGTAACTATGTCATTTTCTTCATTGCCCTACACGCTTCATTTGGTTGAGATGCATTCCTCTTCTTACCCGAAGATGCATTTCTCTCAGACATTTGCGCTTCTGTGATACTTTTCACTAGCATCTCAGTTGTCTGAAGATCAACAAGCATTTCTGATAAAGTGACATAATTCTTTATCATGCTAAAGTTCAAAAGAACTATTTAAGCTTCAGGGACAGACTATTAAACACCAAGTCGATTAAAACTCGGTATCTTGTTCACCATCCAGGGTTTTGATC
This sequence comes from Perilla frutescens, assembly GCA_026008535.1. Lineage (NCBI taxonomy): Eukaryota > Viridiplantae > Streptophyta > Magnoliopsida > Lamiales > Lamiaceae > Perilla > Perilla frutescens. The sequence goes on from BRKX01000005.1 coordinate 24,811,804, forward strand.
TCCGATAAGTAGCTATCATCCAGAGAATGTGATCCCTTACAGGAATGGAATCGACTATCTTGGTGCTTATTAGATTTTTCATGGCAATGCATTTTATTGTGTAATTCTAATGTCCGAAGAGTTTCTTGAGATTACACCATAAGAGGTTCTCACTACTTCATCAGAATTCGCAACTGGTTTCTTATGACATTCCTCATCAAGTACGATTAAACCTTCAGCCGTTTAAGACAATGTTTTAAGTTCCGAATCCAGTCTTTAGTAATTCACCGATATTAAACTTTTGATAATAGAAGACAAGTTGGAGAGTGCCATGATAATATAGAATATCAGAAAAGTAACATGCAGTACAGTCACACCATTTAGGATACTAAACATATAATTGAAATCCTCAAAAAGAATTATATGCATATCCACCGACATTTTAAAAAGTTTCTTATAAGCCACGTTAGTGTGGACGTTTATAAAATTCATTTTTAAACAGCTTATTAACCTTTAATTTACCTCCAGTCAAGTTTCCTTATGACAAGTAAATTAATAGTCAGAAAACATTTCCGGTCATGTAATCTTCTAATTAATAAGCCACGTTAGTGTGGACGTTTATTAATAAATTACACCTAAGTGTGAACACCATCATCTTCACCCCAAGGGCACTGGTTCGAACTCATTGCTTCAGTTGGAGGAGTCAATTTATTCTAACAGTGTCCTAGAGTTATCTATTAAGAGGTTTAATTTCTAGAGAGTCCAGTGATATGACACATCCGTTAGGGAGGATGACCTATTGTCAACGCGCATGCCCATCACTTCTCAATTAAACCAGATTAATGGAGACCGATTGAGATTTCTACATACTTTGGTATGAATCTCTCCCACTTAGTTATTTATACTTGAGGTTTTCATTTTTATCTCAATAGCATGCAAGATCATCACATAAAATGATAAACATCCATGACATGCAAACAACAACATAATAAGCATAATAATTTAAACCAACTATCATGGCATATTTCTCATGTTGTATTCATGAGATAATCTTGGAAAATCAGCTTTGGAAATCTGGACGTCATCCGCGCCACCACCAAGCGTCTCGCCAAAACCCTAACGCCGATTTAGGATTTCGGGACATGTCCGGGATGTCGCCCTTCCTTGATTGGGGCTGCTCCACTTTCCTTTCTTGAGAAGAATCCCTTTCTTTATCTAATTCTATAAGGACTTCTATTCCTAATTTAAATCTTATCCTATCACATTTGAATAAATTCAAAGATATCAATTACGTTATCCAAATCCACTAGGATAAAGTAATCATTATCTTAAATATTCAATTTCCATATGATAAAGATTTTAATTATGGAAAATCCTAATATATCTAGAATAATAAAGGAATAAAAAAAATACAACTCAAGACACATGGAATTTCAAAAATTCCATCTAAATACTCTAACATTTATTTTTCTTATTACATTAAACCAACGTAATAAAATAAATGCTACTCTAATTCATGGATTTTCTCATGGATAAAAATCTCATAGCCAAACCGGCATACGACCATCAACAACCATACATTCAACATAAATTAAATCATCACATCACATAAATTAAAAAGCCATGATAGTCGGTATCACCTGCAAACAAAAACTGTCTACATACAACAACTATCAAATTTTAAGTGATAAACATAAAATTGCATATGATATCCATACATGATCAATTTTGAAAATTATCTTCAATTTAAAATTGAAATTTTCGAAAATACCATAAGATTAAATTTGGAAATTTTAAAATTAATTAAAATATTCCACCAAATTTAATCTTATACATTCGAAATTATCACAAAGATAAAATATGGAAATTTTCAAAATAAATCGAAAATTCCTCCAAATTAAATCTTATAATTTCGAATAATACACTAAGATAAAATTTGGAAATTAATAAAAATTTTCTACCAAATTAAATCTTATAATTTCAAAAAATACCTTTAGGATTAAATTTGGAAATTTTGAAATTAATCAAAAAATTTCTCCAAATTAAAACCTAAATTTTCGGCCATTCCGTAATTAAAAATAATTTGGAATTTTGATATTTGTCAAAATCCTTTCCAAATTATATACTAGGTATCAAAATTACTAGAATAAAAAATATGGAAGTTTGATCCTTTTCAAACACTTACCAAATTTAAAATTCTATTTTGAAACCTACTTGGATTAGAATTTGGTAACTTTTGATATACATCAAATTAAAGATTACCTTCTCCAATTCTAATCCCCATAAAATTCGAACCATATCCCTAATTAAATATGGAAATTTTGATTTTTATCAAAATTCTTTTCCAAATTGAATTATATGGGACGAAATTATGAAAACAAAATTAGGGAATTCAATGTCTGAAGTTTTCGATCACTTTACAATTAACAATCTAGAAATTTGATCTTAGTCAAATATCAATCTAGATTAAAAAGACATGAACGAAAATCTTAGGATTAAAAATTAGAAAAAATCCTTAACAACTTTTAATCCACATGGAATTCGAATCTTACAAGGATTAAAATATGGAAATTTGATTTCATCAAAAATTCCTTCCAAATTTTAAATCCTAAAATCCGAAAAACATAGAACAAAAATTAGGCAAATAATTGTTCCATAATTTTCGATACATATGAACATAAAATCTGGAAACCTTATAAAAAAAATAAAGCACCATCCAAAGATTATTTCACGTGGATCGAAAAGAACCTAGATTAAATTCATGAATTTTTCAAACAAACAAAAAATTCATTCCAGAATTAAATCTTATAAAATCGAAGATCATGAACCATTAAATTTGAAAATCTAAATAAATTAAATTCATCAACAAATTTAATCATGATGATCGAAATTGACCTAGAATTAATTTTAGAGCAGGCCAAAACCTGCTCTGATACCAATTGTTGGGGTTTTTTTCGAATTGTACCCCACAGGATCTATTTGGATGCCATTAATTCTAACTCATGTAAATCATAATTTTATGTGTGACATTAATTATCCTATGTTGAATTAACATGCAAGTTTCAATTTCGAATCTATTGCAGCGGAATAAAATAGAATCTATCGAAACCGGTACTTACAAACTTTGTCGGGTTGCTCACGGGATTAAAGATCTAATCCCGTTGTTGATGGAGAACACATGATCATGGTGAATATTCATGGTGTTCAAAACACAAGCTCCAATATTCTACTTCTTGATCTTCTGCTGTATTCCCGGACCTTGTTTAGATGCAGGGTGGGCTACAGACTACTAAACGGTTGTGGAAACTCTAGGAATCAAGAGAGCACTTAGAGGGGCTGTATTAGAGTGTTTTTTTCCTTATAATTTTCGTGGCCCCCCTCCCTTATTATAGGGGAGGGGGCGAAAATTAACTCTCCAAACCCTATTGGGCTTGGGCCTCCCACTCCTGTTCCATTCCCAGTCCACTTAGGTCATATTGGGCTACAACAGGGATCTAGAAGAATATTAAATTGGCCTACTAATTTATTTAATTTCTAATATCCATGACATGGATATAAATAAATAAATTAAGTATTATTTTTATTCCACTAAAGAAATAATACTGACCTACCAATTTAATACATATTTGCGAATATGCTTTCTCCTTTAGTTCAGCCATTCCCCATGTTTAAGATATAATGTCCATTAATTAATTATGTAAGCTTCTGACATCTATAATTAATTAATATCTTGTCCTTGAGTAGTACCGCACGAATTCCGTTTATCATGATAAGAATAAATTAATATTCTGCCTGCAGGGCTTTCCATGATCCTTGTGCTTCCTCAAGGGGACATCATCAACTTGGCGCACCAGGACACGGTGCTCATGCATATTGCACGACACATCATGTATACACTATTATTACCCAAGATATCGAGTTTATTGACCCACGAAAGGATCTCACCCATTGATAAGTCAAAGTAACAAACAATGCACACATATGCTCATCAATAAAACATGAGTTCAGAACCCGAACTCTGTGGATCTTTATTCTCTTACTTAAGGTCAGAATAGAGAACAGTATCCTATCGTGATCCTTCTCAATACACAAGCCAGTGTACTAGAATAATTAGTTAGTCAAGATAAACTAACTATCAGATTATTCTACGGTGTACCGATGGTGGGTTTAGGACCATCTAAGCCGTGAGCCTTTTAATACATTGCAAGAAATCCGATGATATGATCTCTACCGTGTGTTGACCCACACCATATCATCTACAATGCAAGTATATGAAATCATGCATATAAATATATAACAATAAATATATACACAAACAGTGAATGCAATTATTGTTCAATCTATATTATCTTAATATTGTTTATTGTATACAAAGACAAGCTTTTCAGTATACAAAACCAACATGAAGTACCTCAAAGGAACCATAAATCTTGGGTTATGGTATCTCAGAGATGATAGCTGAGTCTAACCGGCTATTCAGACTCAGACTTCGGAGGATGCAAGATCGACAGAAAAAGCACCAGTGGAACATGTGAGTTTCTTGGGAACAAACTGATATCCTGGTTTAACAAGAAGCAGCATTCAGTTTCCACGTCAACAACTGAAGCCGAGTATGTAGTTGTTGGAAGCTGTTATGCACAGATCCTTTGGATGAAGCAACATCTGAGGGATTATAAGGTGGAGACTGAAGAAGTGCCAATCTACTGTGATAACAATAGTGCTATTGCAATATCTCAAAATCCAGTATTGCATTCAAGGACGAAGCACACTGATATCTAAAACTGGCTGAAGAGAAAAAGCTTCAACTGAAGAAAGCAGCTGAAAAAGCTTTGGCGGAGCAAAGCTGAGAGGACAGCTCAAGCTGACAAAAAGATTGGAGTCAAAACGGAAGGGAATCCAGTTGGAACTGATCAATCTAAGTAGAGGAGAACATCAGTCGTCAATAGACGAGGCCAACTGATGCCGTCAGTAGCTCAACGCCACTCGAAGACTGAAGGAGAGCTATAATCAGATAAGTTCAAATTGAATTTATTACTGAAACGGTAAAATGACGTGTCATCTCAATATTACCGTTGGACCCACCCCTTCTCACTCTCTCTCTCTTCATTTAACTTTAATGGATAAATTTGAACTTAAATTGACGGATTAATCAGAACCATTCGATTTTAGTTTAACTCAAATTCTTTTTACCGTTGGATGCATCATCTACTTGAGTCTATAAATAGATCAGCTGTTTTCCTCAAATCACCCACACAGCTGATCAAGAACTCAAGTGCTCAGACTCTCTCTCTCAAAATTCCACTCAGAATTCTTCATTCCTTTTTCCTTCCAAAACTCCCCAAATTTCTCTTCAATGGCCCAATACTCCGCCAATCCTCATCAAAGAAAGCATAACTTCAAACTCTCTGGTGAAGACTCAGCAGTCTTCTGCAAAGACCTGTGTCACGACAAGATGCTGAGTCGAGCTAATTGCAGACAATTCACCAACCACTCACAAATGGGTGAATTGATTCTTGACCTGATTGAGTTGGCGAAACTGAAGACCTTCATAGAAAGTGCCCCCTCGAAGGTATATCCAGAGGCCATGGCAGAGTTCTTTCTCAAATTATACAGTGAGATGGACTCTTGGATGATCATCAGTGAAGTAAGGGGTACTGAAATCTTGATCACCCCTTCAGTCTTAAAGAATATATATGGGCTACCAGAAGAAGGAGACAACCTTGAAGAAATGAAAGTAAATGCCAGATTCTGCTTCAACAGTTTGGCGACTAATCCAGCTGCAGAAAACTTCCGTATTAATCAGCAGATGTCCAAATTCTGAAAGAATTTCAGGTGTTATCAGCGGTGGCCACGCAGATGATGGTAGGATCGTGCGAAGGCCATGATGAAATGTCAGAGATCAAATATAAGATCTGCAATGCCACCTAGGAGACGAAAGGGATAGACTGGTCTCTATTTCTCCTCAAACAACTGAAGAAGTTTGTAGACATCGTGGAAGACAAGACTAAATGCACCTTGTGTTTCCCTCAAAAGATGTACTTCATTAATGGAGTCAGCTTCATTATAGAAAAGCTGATTCCTGATCTGATGGTGGAAAAGACAAATCATCAGCCAGTTGATCCTGATGATTTCATTCCCAAGGTGAAAGAAGGAGCACTGTCTCCATTAACAATCAGATAGGCACCACGACTGAGGCAGAAGATGATCCCATCCACTTCAGTAACAAATGGGAAAGGAAAAGCCAAGATGATGGAGTCTATAGTTTAATCAAACACAGACTCTGATGATGTCCTCCTTACTGTTTAGAGATATAAATCCTCAGGAGAAGGAGATGATGGCAGAAAGGACTCCAGGAAGAGTCCAACTGAACTGAGAGATGCGTCTCCAACTAAGTCTGAAACAGTTGAAAAGTCAACTGATGATCATCAGACTGGAGAGCATCAGCTGAAAACTGATCACAAGACTTGAGAGCACCAGCTTACTATAGAAGAGACTCAACTACGAGCTCAACAAGCTAAAAGACAGCGGTTAGTCATGTTCTAAAATCGAATCGAAGCACTGATCAAGTGTATGAAGGTTCAGGTAAAGATGCTCTCTGACTCAATCATGAAACTTGAAGCGTACTCTGGAAATGAAAACTCAGAGGAAGACTCTTCAAGTGAAAGCACTCCAGACAACTCCAGAAAATTAAAAAAAAGAAAAATGAACATAAGAAGAACTGAGGGCTTGAGAAGTCAGCTGACTAGATTGCCTTACACCACTTCTTGTAATTCAGTTTATTTCTTGATATTTTAATAAAAAAAAATCTTTTGGTTAACATAAATGCTTTTGTCATTATTTATTATGAGTTTTTGACCATTGGTCCAAAGCACAAAATCAACAGCCAAAAGAAACTGACAAGGGGCATTAAATTCTTTCAACTAACACATTTATGAGTCTCTTTTCTCACTCATAAAAACCCCCTTGCTCCAACTTTCTCAACATCTCTCAAGAGAATACTTGTGCAAAAACACACATACTCTTTCAAGAGAATACTTTCACAAGACCGGAATTCTGCATTACCTTGAAACTCCACCAAGATTCTTCAGACAAGACTTGGTGAGTGAGTTCTTGCTTCAAGCAAAGGTATCTGCAGATGGAAAGGTGATATCTTCAGTGGTTTAAGGGCACAAACTTCAAATCACTGAAAGAAACATAGCATAAATCTTTCAACTTCCCAGAAAGGGTTCCAAGGTTCAAGATCTAAAAGATTCAGCTGAACCATATTGGAAAGAATGGCGAGCTTCAACTTGCGATAAGAAATTCAGTTTTACCACAACTAAAACTGACCTGAAGCCCGAGCATGGAGTCATACTCGATATCACGAACAAAATGATGTTCGGCGCCATTGGAAGCTTGAGTCAATTAACTCAAGAAAGATACAAGGTAATGATACACCTTGTTGAAGGATGGGAAGCATATTGGGAAGAATTTTTATTCTCCCAATTCAAGCATCAAGTCATCAAAGTTGCTGACTCAAAGAAGACTGGGAAATTTGAGTCCAAAGTAGGACTTGCTCTAAGAATGAGTAAGCTCCTGGAAGATATGCTAAAGCTTCCAAATGATGATGCACTATAAGTCCTCATCTTTGACTAGATTCTCCAGAAAGGGAGAGCACATATTCAGTCACTAAAGAAGAAGAGGAGATCCAAAGCTAAAGTCGATAATACAACTTTAAACAGCTCCGCTGTCAATCAAGTTCCTTCTCTACACTTAAAAAATGGATCATCAGTCGACTTCAAGCTCTGCTATGATCCAGATGAGCTCATTCCATTCATTGGAATCCCTCATCCAAATTATGGAGCTGAATATTTCAGGAGAACCTGCCCTCCTCTCCAGCTGACTGAAGACAATATTCGCACTTATTACAGTGGCGAATATGCAGTCAAGAGTGCACAGAAGGATGTAACAAATCTCCTTCTCACTTACTTCACCTCTGTTGCCAAGCAAGATAATCAGCTGTTCAAACAACTGCACCGGTACTTCTACTGGTACAACTGGAGACATTCCATGTCAATCCAATCACATTTCTTGCTAACTGCCTTTCATGGCATGAGCTTTTAGCAACGTGAAGAGACTTGGAGCAGTAAATGGATTGGAGCTTCAAATCCATTTCCTCCAACCATTGTGCAAGTCCAGCGGATCGTGAAGCATCAACTTGATAACAACATTCTAGCTAAGGCCATGCTAGCTGATGTTCAAGCCAGCTTGAGATCGCAAAAAGTTGCAACTGTAAATCAGTTTGTCAACAATCAAGTCAATCGACATTGCCGAAAACTGAATTTTGATAATAATTCAATTCAGTCAGAAGAGGCATCATTACAAGCTAAAGTTGCCACTGAAAAGATAGATCAAAATCTATCTCATACTCAACTTGTAGCGACGCCGATTAGTCAAAAGCGTGGACATAAGGGAGCAAAAGACGTTGAGGATACTGCCATGTCACCAGATCTCCTGTCCTAGAGCTATGTCACTCCTCTTATCAAGTCATTCTCAAGAGCTGCAAAATTGATTATCAATCAGTCCAGCTCCCCCTGCAGAGGAATTTTAGAGCTGAGCACCTTGAAGCTGCCCAACTCAGCAGTTGCTCTTAAGCAACTTCAGCAAGTTGAGAATAAAGTCAGAACTGATCCTTCCAAGGATATCTCAAGTTCTGCTTTAAAGAGAAAAATGTCAAATAGCTCTAGAGAAAGTGAAGAAGCTAGCCCAATCCACTGCTCAAGAAGAGAAAACTGACAAAAGAGTCAATCAGCAGCTGATCAACAAAACTGATCAAATCAGTTTAAAAGGTGAAATCATCAGTTCAGCAGGAAACTGACGCCTAGAGCTCAAACTATCTCAACAGCTGCATGACCAGTCCTCTTCGATAAGCTTCTCTACTCTCTATTCCTCAAGCTTATTTTGGAACAGTTATCGTTAACATTTCAAATAAGTATACTGTTCATTTGAGTTGCCATTAAAGTTGCTATGCCAAGCATTAAAGTCAAAAGAGACGAACTTCTAAGGGATATAAATAGCAAATCCTTTAGCAAATATTTTGCTATTTATGACAACTACCCAAATTTTGAAAACCCTCAGATCTCAACCGCTTGATCAAAAAGTGAAAGTCCAGGTAGATGGCTGAGATACATGCATCATTTATTCACCCGATTTGCCATCAAATCACATAGCTGATTAGCCAGAAGCACTCGATTGCTATGGTTAAATGCATGCAAAATTACTACTTTATAAGTAACGGAGAAGATGGAATGCTTAACTCAATTCTCAAACACATTCCTTCTTGTTAGTGCCACCATCATGCACTAAGTATTTATGTTGTTGAATTGGTGAGATATGTTCGACAATGTGTGCCTGGGTATGTCCCACGAAGATTTATTTTCCGCTGTGCAAGAAAAGAAGAACAGTTGGTGAACTGTTCCAGAGTATGTCCTAGACAGAACCAGGGACACTCTATTTATGGCAGTTTTCTTGTTCGAAAGATCTTGCGCCAAACTTGTTTGGAAGGTCAAGATTAATTCATCTGACTGCCTTATGGTGTAGATCCGGTGCTGAATTAACCCTCCTACACTTGGAAAGTATCTACACACGTATGGAAGGCCACAAACCACTTACCTAGTTGGCAGAAAGCAAGAGATTGACGCCAAGCTGAAGTGAGGACTATATATGAAGACCGATTTGTGCAGTAATAGGTACCACTCATATTTTGTTTAGATTCTAGTGTTAGAATCAGTTTGTGGTCATTTGTAACTAGTAGTTGTTCATTAATACGTTCAACGTGATAGACTAGTTTTGAGAGTTTTCGAGTGAAACACGTGAGGGGATTTTTACTCTTGTTTTGTACACAATCTCGGGAGAGATTGTAAGTTGAAGTCGTGGGTAGCTAGAGGGAGTCTAGTGTCACGGTTGTAAGGGGATCTTATAGCTTTCGGCTAGCGAAAGAGTTCATGGAAAAGAACGGGCGACATAAGGTGGGAGTCCTGTATGTGTAAGAACCCTAATACACTACACGAAAGAGTAACAGTCGAATCTTCAAGTTTGGGCGTAGTCCCCCCAGAGTAGGTTGGTTAACCGAACTGGGTTATTAATCTCGTGCGTATTTTACTGCTTTATATTTTATGTTCTTACATCTGTCCCACACATATCGTAGAACAGTTTACAAGCAGTATTGATTTAACACGTTAAGAGCACGGATTATCATTTTACAATTTGCACCAGAGCAGGTCACCTTTCTTAAGGTGTGATCGTGGGTTTTTAATCCGTGTATTTTGTGTTGTTTTGCCGAGATGGACACAATGAAAGAAGGTGTCTCGACGGTGCGACCTCCGCTCCTGGATGGCAACAATTATGCCTATTGGAATGCTAGAATGATGGCTTTCATACATTCGATTGATGAACGAGCCTGGAAGATGGTGACTGAAGGCTGGAAGCCTCCCACTCCCACCAAGAAGGATGAAAAAGGCAAAGTGGTGCTGAAGCCGGAAGAAGAATAGGAGGATGCCGACTTCCATGTCATAGGGCTAAATGCTAAAGCCATGAATGCTATCATCTCTGCTGTTGACATAAATGTCTTCAAGCTCATATCCACATGTGACAAAGCCAAGGATGCGTGGGATATCTTGCAGACCACGTTTGAAGGAACTAGCAGTGTTCGTGCCTCTCGAATGCAACTGCTTACCACCAGATTTAAGAACCTTCGCATGGATGAAGGTGAAAAACTTGCTGATTTCAACGCCAAGATTTGCGACATCGCTAATGAAAGCTTTGCGCTTGGAGATGCGATCTCTGAAGAGAAACTTGTGCGAAAGGTTTTGAGATCTCTGCCTAGAAGATTTGCTTATAAAGTCACGGCCATTGAAGAGGCCAAAGACGTGAGCAAGATGAAGTTGCAAGAGCTGATGGAGTCCTTGCGAACCTTTGAAATGGGGCTGGCAGATGAAGAAATATTGCAGAAGAAAAGCATAACTTTTCAGGCAGGTTCCAGTACTGATGTGCCAAGTAATGTTCCTGACAGTTCCGACCTTGCAGAATCAATTGCTTTACTTTCAAAGAATTTTTCCAGGTTTACAAGACAATTTGAGAAATCATCTCAAACTTATTCTGCCAAGAACAGGTTCTCTAAACCTCGAAAAATGAAGGATGATGATTCCAATGAAGAGAAACTTCAAGAAGAAAAGTGTCAAGAATGTGGTGGTTATGTTCACTATCAAGTCGAGTGTGCTAACACTCTCAAAAAGAAGAACAAGTCATATTGTTCTACCTTCAGTGAAAGTTATGATCCTGATGATAGTGAAAGTGATGAAGAAGGTATAAGCAATCATATTGCTTTCATGACACACTCTGTCAAAAAGTCTGTGCCTGTATCTGTTCCTGACAGTATGGTCGAGAAAATTTCAGAATACAGCGATGATGAAGAAGATGAAGAATTCTTTGTGGAATCAACTATGGAGGCGTATAAGAAGTTGTATTCCAGTTCGATCATCGTGGTTGAGGTCAATGAAGACCTGTTAAAAGAGAATTCCAATCTCTTGAAAGAAAGAGATAATCTCTTTACTAGCCTTAATGAGGTGCAGAATGAATTGTTGTAGTCCAGAAATTGTACTCAAGCACAGAATGGTGAACTCCAACATCTAAAGAAGCTTGTCAAAATGATGAACTCTGGATCATCTCAACTGGATGAAATTCTCTCAAAAGAAAAGAGTCCTCAAGATCATTCTGGGCTCGGATACAATGGCGCTCATACTTATGACGTATTCTGTTAAGGACAGTCATCTGGAACAAAAGATTCAACAGTTCCAGAGTTGACAGCTGAGCCAAAGAACAAGCAGCAGTGAAGGAAGTCTCCTCAAAAGACATATGTTGTGTGTCATTACTGTGAGAAACCTGGTCACATTCGACCACATTGCAGAAACTTGATCAATGACCTCCGAAGGATGAAAAGAAGGGGTTTTGCACAATCTGATCAGTTTCCCAAAAGAAATGTCCGAAACAGATCCAGGAACAATCACAAAAATTATGTGGTTCACACTGCACTCAATATTCATGCAAAAAGTAGTTAGTACTTTGACAGCGGATGCTCTCGGCATATGACCGGAGATGCTAACATGCTGAGCAACATTCAAAAAGATTGCTCATATCAATCTGTTACCTTTGTTGATGGTGTTAAAGGTAGAGTGCTTAGCCGTGGATGCCTAAATGTGCATGGGATGCCCAACCTGAAGGACGTGCTGCTTGTAGAAGGTCTGGAAGCTAATTTAATTAGCATTAGTCAGTTATGTGACCAAGGTCTCTTGGTGCATTTCACTTGAGACAAATGCCTTGTGAAGAACAAAGAATGTGTTCTTCTGATGGATGGGGACAGATCAAGGGACAACTGTTATCTCCTTAATGTGAAGGGGACTTGCTTCAGATCTCAGATTGGTGAAGCAAATTTATGGCATGAAAAGTTTGACCATAGCATTTTTCGAAATGTTCAAAGACTCATGAAAACTGAAGCTGTGATTGGTATTCCAAAATTGAGTATTGTTGAGAAGAAAAATCGGACGCTTCAAGAAATGAGCCGAGTCATGATGAACGCAAAATCTGTCCTTGATGACCTCTGGGCTAAAGTGATGAATACAGCCTGTCATGTTATTAATCAGGTGTACTTTAGACCCAAGACGAGAGTTACTCCCTACGAGTTGTGGAAAGGGAAAAATCCCAACTTAAAGTACTTTCATAACTTTGGGAGTACTTGTTACATGTTGCGAGACCAAGAACAGCTTGGCAAGTTTGCTGCCAAATGAGATAAATGTGTGTTTCTTGGGTACTCGAGGAATAGTCGGGCCTATCATGTTTTCAACAAAAGGACTAACACTGTGTTGGAGTCCATTAATATAGTTGTTGATGATCTGGAAGAATCTGCTTCCCAGATTGATGAAGAAAGCGTTGATGCTAATATCCATGTTTAAGCATCTGTTCTAGACAGTTCGGAACACAGTGTTCCTGCAGAAGTAAGAAGTGAGAAAATGGATGTCTACAATCCTTCAAAAGGTGTTCAGAAGAACCACTCTACATTAGATATCATCGGTGATATGAGTGAAGGAGTTCGAACAAGAGATGTTCGAAAGAACTATCGTGAATTGATAGCCAATGTATGTTACATCTCAACTATGGAGCCCAAGAATGTTAAGGAGACATTGCAAGATGACCGATGGATTCAGGCCATGCAAGAAGAACTCTTGCAATTTGAAAGAATTGAAGGTGTGGATTTTGACGAGACTTTTGCTCCAGTTACTCGTCTTGAATCGGTGTGTTTACTGCTTAACATGGCTGCTTGGATGAAGTTCAAATTATTCCAAAGGGACGTGAAGAGTGCCTTCTTGAATGAGTACTTATCTGGAGGTGTTTTTGTTAGCCAACCGAAAGGCTTTGAAGACCCCCACCATCCGGAGTATGTGTACAAACTGAAGAAGGCCCTCTACGGCCTCAAACAAGCTCCTCGAGCTTGGTACAAACGACTAACCAAGTTCCTTCTGGAGAAAGGATATGTTTGTGGTAGAGCTGATCGAACTCTCTTCATCAAAAGAGAAAAATCTGATGTAATCATCGTCCAGATTTATGTTGATGATATTGTCGTTGGATCTGTCTCAAACAGAATGGTGGATGAATTTGTGGAGGACATGACTTCAGAATTCGAGATGAGTCTTGTAGGTGAACTAACCTACTTTCTAGTGATTCAAGTGAAGCTAAAAGATGATGGAATCTTTGTGTCTCAAACAAAGTATGTAAGGAACTTGATCAGCAAGTTTGGCATGAATAGTTACAGCCTGAAAAGAACACCGATGGAAACATCTTTGAAGATGTCAAAAGATGAAGCTGGTGTGTCAATTGAGCAAACCTTGTACTGGAGTATGATTGGCAGTCTGCTCTATCTTACAGTAAGTAGACCAAACATTTGCTACAGTGTGGAAGTTTGTGCTCGGTACCAATCTGATCTCAAAGAAAGTCATCTGAAATCTGTCAAGAACATAATCAAGTACATAAAGGGTACTGCTGAGTTAGGACTTTGGTTTTCCTACGATACAAACCCTAGTTTGGTGGATTTTTGCGATGCAGATTGGGCTTGTTGTACTGAAGATCGGAAGAGTACTTCAGGAGGATGTTTCTTCCTTGGAAATAATATGGTCTCATGGTTCAGCAAGAAGTAGAATTCGATCTCACTTTCTACTGCCGAGGCAGAATATATTGCTGCTAGAAGTTGTTGTACTCAACTCTTGTGGATGAAGCAAATGTTGCTTGACTATGGTGTCCCACAATCTGTCCTTACCATATACTATGACAATATGAGTGCAATAAACATTTCGAAGAATTCTGTTCAGCACTCTCGAACTAAGCACATAGACATTCGTCACCACTTCATCCGGGAGCTTGTTGAAAACGGATCTCTCGTGATTGATTATGTTGCAACAGAGGCACAACTTGCGGACATCTTCACTAAGGCACTTGATAGTGCAAGGTTTAGAACACTAAGATCCTCCTTGGGTCTTTGTGTTCTCTAATCTTCTCCTCTGCGAGAAGACTCTCAATACAGTCTTGGTCAGTGATGTAAGTATAGAGAGTATAAAATGACCATGGTTAATATGGTCTGTGAAATGTTGTGCCAATATCTGTCCTGGATAGTTTTTGCTATGGAGGAACGGTTCCTTTTTAACGGCTAGTAGTGCCTTGTTTTTCGCACCACGATCGATTCCACTTCTCTACACCAAGCTGCGGGGTGATGTGTGTGGAATAAGTGAGTAAAGGAAATTTCCTTTTAGAATTTCCTAATTAAGGTCTTAACCTTATTTTTTCAAAAGAGACAGAATCTTTGCAAAATTTCCAAGTCGTTCTCTCTCTGGTGTTTCCTTCATCTTTGTTGTTCGAACTCCAATGGCGGACAAAGCCGTTTTTTCTAAGCCCTCTCAAGCTAAGAAACCCATAATTTCTACAGAAGACTTGCGACGACAGCTTGCGGAGCTTTCTCAACTAATTGTGTTCTTATCTTCAATTGCCTCTGTCTCTGCTCATGTGAAGCCATCTGTCACTTCCATCGAAGCCCTTGCTTCTGTGCCAACATCTGTGGCACCTTCTGCTGTTTCACCGCCTAGGTCTGTGTCTGAGACAGATCTCACTGTTCAACCCTCTGCTAGGGTTTCTGACGAGCCATCCTCTCCGCCCATGGTGTCTGCGAAAATTTTAGATGCTTCAATTGTGCCTGTTATAGAAAATGTTGGAGGTACTGAAGTCTCCTTGGCTCCTGATGAAGATGATGTCACTACCGTTGCTGTTAACGAAGAGCCTACCTCTATTGAGGAATTTGCTGCATCTCTTGATGCTCTGAAATTTGTTCATGTTCCGTCTTTTTCTGCTGCTGTCCATGTGTATAGTGACACGCCCATTGTCACTGTTCAAGTTCCTCTTGGTGAAGTATCACCTGTTGCGGCTGCTGAAACCCTTGTTCATGATCAAGGTGAAGAAGATATTGATATCTCCTTCTTTGATAAAGATGCTCCTTTCATGAGGCTGATTCTGTTCCACCTCCTAAGGCTACCTCTTTAAAACTCGCGGGTCCAAGCGCAAGTTGGAGTTGAGAGATGATCCAATCACCCCTCCGGTGTCTGATGATCAAGATGACACACCTATTGCCAAGTTGAAATCGAAGGTGTTAGCAAAAGTTGCTGCCAAGAAGGTACCTCCTTCTAAAACCCCCAAATCGAAGAAAGTTGCTGCCAAGAAGGGGTCTACATCACAAACCCCCCAAATCAGTGAAGCCCTCTGGGAAAAAGGCTTCGACTAAAAAGTCTGCTGTTGTTCCTGCTCGCCGTGTTACACGGAGTGTGTCCGAGCAAAGGATGGGGTTGATGTCGGGACGTCGCCGCCCGCTGGTGAAGCAAGCCAGAGCTCCTTCCTCCTCTGACGAAGAAGCAGAGGATGTCCCTGAATCTATCCCGGACAGATCAGATTCCGATTTAGAGGCCTTTGATTCTAGTAAGTTCCTCTCCGCTTTTCATCAATCGCAATTCCAGATTGTTGCTGATCGCTCGTTAGTTTCCAAGCGTTGCTTGATTAAGTCTGATATAGAGGGAACGGGTGTTGATACACTATTGCATGATCTTCGATTGGAAAAATCTACTTATTCTGCTCGTCCAATCATTAATACTGTTGTACATGAATTTTATGCCAACTTGTCCAAGCGCATGCGTGATGCTTCCTATGAGCATGCTTTTTCAGTTTTGTGCGGGATCATTGGATTCCTTTTTCCCCTGCTGTGATTAATGCGTTTTTGGGTCGTGGGAATGTTGTTGCTCCTGCTCCTGTTTTTTATCTGAATGAGGTTGTGACGGAATTGACTGGAGGAACTCGGGTTATTTGGCCCTCGGGGCGTGTGTTGTTGGCTTCTGATCTAAGTGTGAAGTACTCGATACTTCACAAAGTTGCTGTTAGAATTTGGTTGCCCAGTACTCATGATTCGACTGTGGGCAAACCTACGACCTTGTTACTCTATACCGTGGGCACTCGATGAGGAATCAGCCTTGGATTGATCATCTTTGAGAATGTGTTTGTTCATGCTGAATATGCTCGTGCCCAGCAACCGGTTGGCTATTCTAGCCTTATCTTTAGCATCATCATGGCTCAGCATTATGTGGTTTCTGCCAATGACTTGTATGCTCCCGTTTCACAGCCGCTGACGATAAGTCACAAGCTCTTTTCTTCCCAGCATGCTCCGGATGTCCCTGCCCGAGATGCTGCTGAATGCTCTGCATCTGTGCCATCATTTGTCCCAGATAGATCTGCAGCCTCTTTTTCTGTCACATCTGTTTTCATTGACAGACACATAAAGTACTTGGAACGCGAAGTGGTGTTCCTGAGCAAGTTAATTGGGACTTTCAAAACCTGGAAGCAGGAGTTGGAGGCCTTGCTGACTGATCTCCGCACCCGAGCTCTTGGTCTTGCATCGCCGCTTGATGTGCCGAGTGCTTCCACTGTCCCTGATCCTGACAGGTCGGCTGATGCTGATGCCGATGATGCCAATGATGCTGCTGCCTCCCCGGTCTGAAGATTGGTGTTTGCCATTTTTGGCAACAATTAAGGGGGGGAAGAAGTTGTTGGTGAAGGAGAAGGCCGATGCTGGTGAAGGTCTTTGTTGCTGCTGTGTTAAGCGTGTGCTCATTTTTTTTATGTTTGCTGCTGAACAAACAATTTCTTGGGGATGCTGTTTTACCCCATTTTATTCTTTGTTGGTCTGTATTATATTTTTGATCAACTGACAATGCAGTTCTCTACTGCGAAACAATTCTCTGATCGTGATGAAGGCACTCCCAGTTCAGCTTCAGGGGGAGTATGCTTGTAACTGTCTCTGACAATTTTTAAATATATCACTTTTTGATATATTGTTGATCTGCGAAGGTTATTCAAGTATTGTGCAGATCGTGATGATAATTGTCGACCATAAACGCCAAAGGGGGAGATTGTTAGTGCTACCATCATGCACTAAGTATTTGTGTTGTTGAATTGGCGAGATATGTTCAACAATGTGTGCCTGTGTATGTCCCATGAAGATTTGTTTTCCGCTGTGCAAGAAAAGAAGAACTGTTAGTGAACTGTTCCAGAGTATATCCCAGACAGAACCAGGGACACTCTATTTATGGCAGTTTCCTTGTTGGAAAGATCTTGCGCCAAACTTGTTTGGAAGGTCAAGATTAATTCGTCTGACTGCCTTATGGTGTAGATCCGGTGCTGAATTAACCCTCCTACACATGGGAAGTATCTACACACGTATGGAAGGCCACAAACCACTTACCTAGTTGGCGGAAAGCAAGAGATTGACGCCAAACTGAAGTGAAGACTATATATGAAGACCGATTTGTGCAGCAATCGGTACCACTCATATTTTGTTTAGATTCTAGTGTTAGAATCAGTTTGTGGTCATTTGTAACTAGTAGTTGTTCATTAATACGTTCAACGTGATAGACTAGTTTTGAGTGTTTTCGAGTGAAACACGTGAGGGGATTTTTACGCTTGTTTTGTACGCAATCTCGGGAGAGATTGTAAGTTGAAGTCGTAGGTAGCTAGAGGGAGTCTAGTGTCACAGTTGTAAGGGGACCTTACAGCTTTCGGCTAGCGAAAGAGTTCGTGGAGAAGAACGGACGACATAAGGAGGGAGTCCTATATGTGTAAGAACCCTAATACACTACACGAAGGAGTAACAGTCAAATCTTCAAGTTTGTGCGTAGTCCCCCCATAGCAGGTTGGTTAACCGAACTGGGTTATCAATCTCTTACGTATTTTACTGTTTTATATTTTATGTTCTTACATCTGTCCCACACATATCGTAAAACAGTTTACAAGCAGTATTGATTTCACACGTTAAGAGCACGGATTATCGTTTTACACTTCTCCTTGTCTTCTCATACTTATCCAAGCTCCTTTCTTATCTCATATTTCATCAAAAAAATGGCACTCCCATTCCATTTGATGAACATCAAGCTTCTTTTAAAGAAGCTCAGAAAGGATAAGTATCTCGACCGAGAGGTCCTTCAAGCTCGATTAGGTCCGAAGAAGACCAGCATGATCTTTCACTTATTGAAGACATACTGTTGGTCTCGAGGTGAGTCAGAATCAGTTTAGAGATGGGGTGAATAAACTGATTACAAAACTTAACTTAGATGCGGAATATTCAGGGTCCGTTTTAACTCACAAATATTATTCGTGCTATGTAGAGATCAGTTGAGAAGATCTGCTAGCTCGGAGTGTTGTGTGTGCTTATAGTGTGTAGTTAAAAACATGCAACTGAACTCAAATTTAAAGCAGAGCACACAAGCAGTTTATAGAGGTTCGAAGCTTAACTTCTACGTCCTCTCTTCCTTCCGCAGAAGGGTAATTCACTACGCAAGTGTAATGTGATACCCCGATCCTTTTGCTAAATTATAAATTATAATTTTGGTAAATGATTTTGAATTAATATTGTTTGAATATTAATCATATGAGTATGTTTGTATTATGCCGTTGTTTTATTGCAGGTTGTCTTACTCGAACCGATACTTCTTAGCACACAGTGGTATTATACTGAGTATATAATACAGTTTGAATTTTAAATACTAAAGTGTCGAGTTATGTGTTAAAGAATGAATGTAATTATATTTAATTTTGTTTTGCCATACCTCGAACACCCTAACGCTGAGCCGGACAGGGGCTAGGGGGCAATGCCCCCTGCTTTTTCAGTATGTATTAAAAGTGTTTTGAAAAATTTAAAGTTAAATGGAGTTTGAAATGTCCGGGAGTCGATTTAAAAAGGGGAGTTTTCCTTCCGGATTTCTACCTTTAAATTCAATACTTATTCATTTCTTCTTCATTCTTCTTCCATTTGGGGTGATTCTCT
This sequence comes from Perilla frutescens, assembly GCA_026008535.1. Lineage (NCBI taxonomy): Eukaryota > Viridiplantae > Streptophyta > Magnoliopsida > Lamiales > Lamiaceae > Perilla > Perilla frutescens. The sequence continues at coordinate 24,831,218 of BRKX01000005.1, forward strand.
CTCTCATTTCTCTCAAGAATTTCTTCAACTTTTGGGAAGAAGATTCTACCATCATCGTCCATCATCTAAGGTAATCTAATACAACTTTCCTCTTGATGATTTAGCTCCATTCTAGTTGATTGAGTTTAGGGTTTGTGATCCAAATTCGGGTTTTTCGATTTTGATTGATCTTCTTGCCTTGATATCTTGAACATATGGTTTATTTACTCCATTGAAGCTATATGTGTCGTTAAATTGAAATCCCCATGTTCATTGATGCTAAAGATTGGAATTTTGCCCTAATTTCCCTTGAATTGTTGATAATTGTTTGGAGGTGTTGTGATGGGTGTTTGGGGTTGATTTTCAAGTATGTTAGAGCCCTAGGATGAAGGTGTTTGTATTTGAAATATTGGGTTTAAAGGATTTAAATTGAGTCATGAGCATATGGTTTAAATGGATGCATGTAATGTGCTCGATTAAATGCTTCAAAGAGTTTTAATGTGTATTTTGAGTCCAAAATCATGATATGAGTTAGTATATCCATGATTGTGTATATGGATATGTTTGAAGACCTTAAAGTAAAGTATAGCATGAGATTGGTCTAAATTATGATTTAATTATATAACTCGACGTCTAAAATGAAAAGAGGATTAAAAGGTGCTAGGTGACGTATTGGGGTTCGAGGTGGACGACTTGTGCACGGCCAAGAAGTATTTCAAAGGTTGAGAATTTCTGAAAGCGTCTCGTAAGGTGGGGTTACTCTAAACTGTGAATACGTGTAAAGTTATAGTTATTGTTGTGCTTTGATTGTATGAGTATGAAGGGTCTTCGGACCAAGAGAAAAGAATGAGACCCTTCGGGGCATACAGAGGTCCTTCGGGATCGATATAGACTTGTTAATGTCCTCCCTGGGGGGTAGTATGTCTGCGGGCATCCCTACAGGGATAAGATGTTCATTAATAGGGGCATCATGATGTTTGGGCCCTACAGGGTTGAGACTAGTCTCCACAATGAAAAGGAAAGTCCATATATTATATTTTCACTTGTGCAATTGGCTATAACTGTTTGCAGTGTTCCCCACTGAGTATGTTGTTAAATACTCACCCCATTCATTCAATGAATTTCAGGTTGAGGAGTCGAGGCCCGAGTAGGAGCGTCGTGAACACAAGAGAAACCCCCACAAGATTGTGTTTACTTTTACATGCCCTTTGAATACGCATATTATTATAATTCCATTGATCGTTCTATTTATCTTATGATTAACAATTATTGGGAATGGGATTAACCCGATTTTTGTAGTTGTGATTGTATTTAACTTGATATAACATGTCAATGTTTTAAAGGCGGGTCGATTGACCTAGGAGCCTATGTTGTGTAAATATAGGTCATTGAATTCCTATGCTATGTTTGTTAATTTAGGGTGCTAGACGGGCGGGTTGTCTAAGACCTATGAGCCCGATAGATTAGATGATTGTATGAATGATGTGGATGGGTTTATTCTATGCTTCCATTAAATACCATGTTGTGTGATAGGGTAGATTCGATAGGTTGCATGTTATATTTGTGAAAGAAAAATATATATTCGGAATTATGCAATTTGACCTTAGCTTCCGCTCAACTTATTAAGAGAACGCAAATGCATGTATTTGAATTATTTGTTTAGTGACGTGGCCAAACGGAGTAGTTTGGGGTGTTACAAGTATGTTAAGTGACGTGGCCAAACGGAGTAGTTTGGGGCGTTACAAATTGGTATCAGAGCGGGTCTACGCTCCTGTAGACTCGTTACTGTATGTGTTTGATTTATGAATGAGAAATGTGGGTGGTTGTTCACGACGGCTACTCGGCTTGACTCTAATCCTAAGGTATGTACCTTTTTAAAGGTTTTCAAGTATGAGCAATATGAATGGGAGTGTATGTATAGAGTGTGTCAGAAAAAGAAGTTAAAGAGTTGAATAAATCGTGATAGCATGATAAAGAAAAGAAATGAATGGTCCGAAGTTGGACAAAAGAAAAGAATGAATGGTCCGAAGTTGGACAATATAGATGAATGAAATGTATCTGTTGTCACGATCAACTATGATGTTTTAAATTCCCGATACACACTTTAAAGAAATGAAATCTTGGAAGTTGTGTGCTTTCTTGATTATGAAATGATGAAAAGTGCTTTAGTAGTCCTCGAAATAGCCTCAAAATGACATAGACCTATCGAGCTTGGCATTTTATGAAAAGACAGTGGTGAATTATTAGAGATCAGTATTCCTTCGGGAAGGAAAGTTTCTTCTAGCAAGATGGCGTATGGCCTGAAGCTAGAAATTAATGTTAGAGTGCTGAGAGCAGATCTCCACGTCTTGGAGATGCTTGATTTCGGCGTAATCCTAGGTATGGATTGGTTGAGTGAGAATCATGCCACGATTCAATGTCGTGATCGTGAGGTCAAATTTGATTTTCTGGGCGATCCCCAGCTAATATTCTATGGTGCAAAAACGAGATCAACTCAGAGAATCATTACAATAATGAAGGCAATGAAGTTGTTGAAGAAGATAGGGTGTCAGGGATTTTTTGTTAGCATCATGGAGTTAAAGTCTACTAAAGTCCAGGTATTAGATGTGCTAGTGGTGAACGAGCTTCCCGATGTATTTCCAGACGAGTTGCCAGGGATTCCTCCTGACCGTCAGATCGAGTTCACCATCGACTTAGTGCCAGGTGCAGCACCAATATCTAAAGCTCCGTATAGAATGACGCCAAAAGAGTTGCAAGAGCTCAAGGTTCAACTTCAGGAGTTGCTTGACAACAAGTTAATCCGACCAAGTGTTTCACCATGGGGAGCACCTGTGTTATTTGTGAAGAAAAATGATGGATCGATGCGGATGTGCATTGATTATAGGGAATTGAACTGGTTAACGATCAAGAACAAGTATCCGCTGCCAAGAATTGAAGATTTGTTCGATCCACTGAGGGGAGCCGGAGTGTTTCCAAAGATCGACTTAAGATCCGGCTATCATCAATTAAAGATCAAGGAGAGTGACATCTCAAAGACGGCATTTAGAACGCGTTATGGGCATTATGAGTTCACAGTGGTGCCGTTTGGATTGTCCAATGCACCGGGAGTCTTCATGGACTTAAGGAACCAAGTGTTCCATCCGTACTTCGACCAATTCATGATAGTCTTCATCGACGACATCTTGATTTATTCAAGAAGCAAGGAGCAGCATGCTGAGCATCTCAGAATCGTATTGGAGACGCTAAGGAAAGAAGAGTTGTATGCAAAATTTTCAAAATTCGAGTTCTGGTTGGAGCGAGTGGCATTTCTTGGCCATGTGGTGACATCAAATGGAATCGAGGTAGATCCGTCAAAGGTGGAAGTTGTTAGCAATTGGAAGACGCCATCGAATGTTAATGAAGTATGAAGCTTTCTAGGACTAGCGGATTACTATAGAAAATTTATCGAGGGGTTTTCCAAGATATCGAGTCCTTTGACGAGATTGACGAGGAAGAGCGAGAAGTTCCAATGGAGCGAGAAGTGTGAGCAGAGTTTTCAAGAATTAAAGCGACATCTCGTGTCAGCCCCAGTGTTGACTATCCCTGATGGGACTGAAGGCTTTGTCATCTACAGTGACACCTCGAAGCAAGGACTTGGGTCTGTTTTGATGCAACATGGAAAGATAGTGGCGTACGCAACAAGACAGTTAAAGACACACGAGCATAATTATCCGACGCATGGTCTTGAGTTAGCTGCCGTAGTTATACATTGAAGATCTGGAGGCATTATCTTTATGGAAGGAAGTGCGAGATATACACCGACCACAAAGGCTTGAAGTACTTCTTCACCCAGAAGGAGTTGAATTTGCGTCAAAGAAGATGGTTAGAGTTGGTGAAGGATTACGACTGTACGATCTTATATCATCCTGGAAAGGCGAATGTTGTAGCTGATGCCTTAAGCCGAAAGATCTATCTTCCAACCAAGTGAAGCCATTTGAAGTCCAACCGACTTGTGCCATTCCATAACAACCTCACCAAGAAGAAGGTATGTGATTCTCAAGAAAGAGAAGACCCGAAGAAAAGATCGTTAAGAAGATAGACCTAGTATTCGGTAGATTGAGAGTTTCAGTATGATAGAAGTTTTTGTTGAGTCTATTTATTCATCCTCGTGTCAATAGAATCGATTTGTTCATTCTCTTTTGGAATCGATTTATCCTCTTGTTAATTGAATCAATTGCCCTTCAATAGCTTTGTATCAATAGAAATTCTCCATTTGTACCATTTGAAATTCTTTGATTATATCTGCTGGGATAATTTGCAATCTTTTGAATGATACTTCTTTGATCATCAAGAATCAGTAATAGCATTTCCTTGATAGGCTATGCTGACGCCCTTGTGAAAATATTTTAGCACGGTTTTCAGTTGCTAACCATTGATTTCTTCCATATCCTTGTCATATGCAAGAACCCTTCAAGTTTTTTTAGTCCTCTAAAAAGGCAATGTTTTTTTTTGACATATATAACCTAGTGTTATATCTCTTCCAGTTTTAAGCTTGTTAAAGAATTGTTGATCAAGATAAAGCCCTCACTCAGAGGCATTCATTTATTCTGTCCCCACTTATAGAACTCAAGTGTGGATCTCGGAATAGAGCAGAGAGTATATAGTAGTATTCCTTTTAAGTCAAGGTTGGAGGAATAAGAGATATTATTTCCTAGTAGGAAGTAGAATCGAAGTAAGTGCCAGATAGTATTCTCTAAAGTTTAGGATGCGCGTTTCCAAGAAGATTCCTCTCCTCGTTGCGTTTAGAGGCGATCTAAGGAGTGTCGGCATGTAAGTTCCGAATGTGCAGTTAAAAGTCCAGATGTGCGATCGTTACGCCTGCAAGCGATGGTGACCACCAGCAGGAGCCACGGAGTCAGACAACTGCGACGTAAAAGTTTAGATTTAAGTTGCGTTGAGAATTTAAGAAGCGCATCGCGTGGTACGTCCCAAGAAGACGAAGAAGTCGAACCTCATGAAGTAAAGATGAAGATAAAGTGAGTTTTCAACGTAATAGAGCGTGCGAGCAACCATCGAAATAGGTGCCCGATTTTTCGAGTTTATCGTCTAGTTCGAGTTTGTTAAAGTTTCTCGAAGCTACGAGAAGTAAAGTCAGAAGCAAAAGTAAAGCCAAGCAAGATAAAAGAAGGATGGACTCGTTGAGACCGCACGTCCAGTGCTCGAGGAACAAGTTTAGCGAATTTTTCTTTTATTCCGTTGCTCGAATAGTTTCTAGAGGTCCGCTCGAATGTAAGATAATAAGGAGCTCGTGTTAAGCGAGGTTTCGAGAGGGATTTCATAAGGAAGAAAGGATAGAAGATGCTCAAGCTTTGAAGAAGATAAGAAGAAGAATCAAGATAGCTCAAGATCGTCAGAAATCTTATGCCAACGAAAAGAGAAAAGATGTGAGCTTTGAGATTGGTGACAAGGTATTCTTGAAGATTGCACCAATGAAAGGAGTGGTTAGATTTGGGAAGAAAGGTAAGTTGCAGCCACGTTATGTGGGACCGTTCAAGATTCTAGAGAAAATAAGTGAAGTTGCCTATCGCCTAGCATTACCTCCGGATTTGGCGGGCGTGCGTGATGTTTTCCATGTGTCGTTGCTTAGACGATATGTGTCTAACCCTAGTCATGTCATTTCATATGACACAGTACAAGTTTCCCAAGATATGATGTATGAAGATGTCCCAATTGCTGTGATTGATAGAAGAGTTCACACTCTTCAAACCCAAGGGATTTCCCTTAATGAAAGTGCAACGGAGTCCAAATGGACCCGTAGAGGCTTTGAAAGAAGGAAGATGGTATTATAGCTCGATATCAAAAATTTAACAGAAATGTTAGGCTAATTTCGAGGACGAAATTTTTAAAAGTTGAGGAGATTGTGATACCCCGATCCTTTTGCTAAATTATAAATTATAATTTTGGTACATGATTTTGAATTAATATTGTTTGAATATTAATCATGTGAGTATGTTTGTATTATGTCGTTGTTTTATTGCAGGTTGTCTTACTCGAACCGATACGTCTTAGCACACAGTGGTATTATACTGAGTATATAATACAGTTTAAATTTTAAATACTAAAGTGTCGAGTTATGTGTTAAAGAATGAATGTAATTATATTTAATTTTGTTTTACCATACCTCGAACACCCTAAATGGAGTTGGAAATGTCTGGGAGTCGATTTAAAAAGGGAGTTTTCCTTCCGGATTTCTATCTTACGTATTTTACTGCTTTATATTTTATGTTCTTACATCTATCCCACACATATCGTAGAACAGTTTACAAGCAGTATTGATTTCACACGTTAAGAGCACGGATTATCGTTTTACACTTCTCCTTGTCTTCTCATACTTATCCAAGCTCCTTTCTTATCTCATATTTCATCAAAAAAATGGCACTCCCATTCCATTTGATGAACATCAAGCTTCTTTTAAAGAAGCTCAGAAAGGATAAGTATCTCGACCGAGAGCTCCTTCAAGCTCGATTAGGTCCAAAGAAGACCAACATGATCTTTCACTTATTGAAGACATACTGTTGGTCTCGAGGTGAGTAAGAATCAGTTTAGAGAGGGGGTGAATAAACTGATTACAAAACTTAACTTAGATGCGGAATATTCAGGGTCCGTTTTAACTCACAAATATTATCCGTGCTATGTAGAGATCAGTTGAGAAGATTTGCTAGCTCGGAGTGCTGTGTGTGCTTATAGTGTGTAGTTAAAAACATGCAACTGAACTTAAATTTAAAGCAGAGCACACAAGCAGTTTATAGAGGTTCGAAGCTTAACTTCTACGTCCTCTCTTCCTTCCGCAGAAGGGTAATTCACTACGCAAGTGTAATGTGATACCCCGGTCCTTTCGCTAAATTATAAATTATAATTTTGGTAAATGATTTTGAATTAATATTGTTTGAATATTAATCATATGAGTATGTTTGTATTATGCCGTTGTTTTATTGCAGGTTGTCTTACTTCAACCGATACTTCTTAGCACACAGCGGTATTATACTGAGTATATAATACAGTTTGAATTTTAAATACTAAAGTGTCGAGTTATGTGTTAAAGAATGAATGTAATTATATTTAATTTTGTTTTGCTATACCTCGAATACGCTAACGCTGAGCCGGACGGGGGCTAGGGGGCAATGCCCCCTGCTTTTTCGGTATGTATTAAAAGTGTTTTGAAAAATTTAAAGTTAAATGGAGTTGGAAATGTCCGGGAGTCGATTTAAAAAGGGGAGTTTTCCTTCCGGATTTCTACCTTTAAATTCAACACTTATTCATTTCTTCTTCATTCTTCTTCCATTTGGGGTGATTCTCTCTCTCATTTCTCTCAAGAATTTCTTCAACTTTTGGGAAGAGGATTCTACCATCATCATCCATCATCTAAGGTAATCTAATACAACTTTCCTCTTGATGATTTAGCTCCATTCTAGTTGATTGAGTTTAGGGTTTGTGATCCAAATTAGGGTTTTTCGATTTTGATTGATCTTCTTGCCTTGATATCTTGAACATATGGTTTATTTACTCCATTGAAGCTACATGTGTCGTTAAATTGAAACCCCCATGTTCATTGATGCTAAAGATTTGAATTTTTGCCCTAATTTCCCTTGAATTGTTGATAATTGTTTGGAGGTGTTGTGATGGGTGTTTGGGGTTGATTTTCAAGTATGTTAGAGCCCTAGGATGAAGGTGTTTGTATTTGAAATATTGGGTTTAAAGGATTTAAATTGAGTCATGAGCATGTGGTTTAAATGGATGCATGTAATGTGCTCGATTAAATGCTTCAAAGAGTTTTAATGTGTATTTTGAGTCCAAAATCATGATATGAGTTAGTATATCCATGATTGTGCATATGGATATGTTTGAAGACCTTAAAGTAAAGTATAGAATGAGATTGGTCTAAATTATGACTTAATTATATAACTCGACGTCTAAAATAAAAAGAGGATTAAAAGGTGCTAGGTGACGTATTGGGGTTCGAGGTGGACGACTTGTGCACGGCCAAGAAGTATTTCAAAGGTTGAGAATTTCTGAAAGCGTCTCGTAAGGTGGGGTTACTCTAAACTGTGAATATGTGTAAAGTTATAGTTATTGTTGTGCTTTGATTGTATGAGTATGAAGGGTCTTCGGACCAAGAGAAAAGAATGAGACCCTTCGGGGCATACAGAGGTCCTTTGGGATCGATATAGACTTGTTAATGTCCTCCCTGGGGGGTAGTATGTCTGCGGGCATCCCTACAGGGGTGAGATGTTCATTAACAGGGGCATCATGATGTTTGGGCCCTACGGGGTTGAGACTAGTCTCCACAAAGAAAAGAAAAGTCCATATGTTATATTTTCACTTGTGCAATTGGCTATAACTGTTTGCAGCGTTCCCCACTGAGTATGTTGTTAAATACTCAGCCCATTCATTCAATGAATTTCAGGTTGAGGAGTCGAGGCCCGAGTAGGAGCGTCGTGAATACAAGAGAAACCCCCACAAGATTGTGTTTACTTTTACATGCCCTTTGAATACGCATATTATTATAATTCCATTGATCGTTCTATTTATCTTATGATTAACAATTATTGGGAATGGGATTAACCCGATTTTTGTAGTTGTGATTGTATTTAACTTGATATAACATGTCAATGTTTTAAAGGCGGGTCGATTGACCTAGGAGCCTATGTTGTGTAAATATAGGTCGTTGAATTCCTATGCTATGTTTGTTAATTTAGGGTTCTAGACGGGCGGGTTGTCTAAGACCTATGAGCCCGATAGGTTAGATGATTGTATGAATGATGTGGATGGGTTTATTCTATGCTTCCATTAAATACCATGTTGTGTGACAGGGTAGATTCGATAGGTTGCATGTTATATTTGTGAAAGAAAAATATATATTCGGAATTATGCAATTTGACCTTAGCTTCCGCTCAACTTATTAAGAGAACGCAAATGCATGTATTTGAATTATTTGTTTAGTGACGTGGCCAAACGGAGTAGTTTGGGGCGTTACAAGTATGTTAAGTGATGTGGCCAAACGGAGTAGTTTGGGGCGTTACATGTAAAGTTCCTTTATTATAGTTATACAGTGAAGACAGTTGCTGTCCCAGAAGCTGCACTCTCAACTTACTCAGCCGGTAGGTCGACAGCTCACACTTGCGATCCCCAACTACTCGTTGGAGAGATAAGGTGATAATGCCCATCTTTTCACAATTTTAGATCTCACTCGATCTTCAAGAGTACAGTCTTGAATCTGGTATCAACTGGGTTGCTCCTTTCCACGTCTGCATCTGAGCTGGGATAGTTGATCACTTAGGAACGGTGACTGAGAGAACAGCTCTGGCTGGAAATCTTTAACAGCTAGCTCAAAGACCGTTAAGGCTCATTCTCATCAGTTGGAACTTTTGATTTTCTGAGTTCTTTGAGTGTGAGGCTTTAGTGCTTCGGCGAACGTCTTCGCAGAAAGACTTAACTAAACTGCTCTCCAAATTCTCAAAAGTCCCACAGTCTTTTCTGGGGTAACTCACCTTTTAAAGATAGGTGAGTTGGTGACCGCTGGTGATCACTGTTGGATCATAAATGATAAAGCCAGTTGCAAGGCTTTCATTTAATGGGGTCGTTGGGTTGCCATTGCTCTTCTGACGAGCTTTTGCTTCAACATCTCGGTTGCATTAACTTCAAGATCTTCTTTGGCTTATCTGAATTTCAGTTGCGGCTCCCTTCCTGATCTTCAGTTCTGAGCTTTGTCTGGCAGCTGGAATCTTCAGTTCCTTTGTCTGTCAGTTTTGCGTGTCCCTTGGCAGTTTGGAAAGCTTCAGTTGAGATCATTTTTAGCTGGCATTTCTGGGCTTGGGCTTGATGCCTTTTGAGCTCCAGTTTGCTTCTGCTTCAGCTGGCAGTTTGAACCAGTGTTCTTTAGCTGGTATTTTGGACTTGTGTCCTTTCAGCTTGAACTTTCATGCACTGGTCTTCAGTTCGGTTGCTGGCGCTTTATCAGTTGGACTTCAAAACTGATGCGTCTTCAGTAGGGGTTCTTCGAACTTGTTCTTCATCAGCTGGAACATCATTCTTCAGCTAGTATTTTCCGTCAGCTTGTACCTTAGTCTTCTCTTCAGTTGGTATGTTCCTTCAACTGGAATATCCTAAGCTGGTATTTCCTTCAGCATGGATCTTTAGACTAGGTACATTTCTTCAGCTGGTATTTTCTTCAGCTGGAATATCTTGAGCTGTTATTTTCTTCAGCTCATGATTGTCCTCCCTTCAGCTGGCAGTCTTCATCAGTTGATGTCATCATGGATAGGCATGTTCATGAATTCAAACTGATGTGCTCTTCAACTGGTATTTCTTCAGTCGGGAATGATCTAGAACTGGTTTGTCCCTCAGTTCTTCTCTTTCAGCTGGTATTCCCTTCAGCTAGGATCTTCCTTTGACTGGAACATTTCTTCAGCCGGTATTGGACTAGAACTGGTATGTGCTTCAGTTCTCTTCAGTTGGGACTTCCCTTCAGCTGGTGGCTGCCTAGAACTGGTATGTGCTTCAGTTCTCTTCAGCTGGAACATCTCTTCAGCTGGTGGCTGCCTAGAACTGGTACGTGCTTCAGTTCTCTTCAGGCGGAACATCTCTTCAGCTGATGGCTACCTAGAACTGGTATGTGCTTCAGTTCATCGCTTCAGCTGGAACATCTCTTCAGCTGGTGTCGGTCTTGAACTGGTATGTCCATCAGTTCATCACTTCAGTTGGAACATCTCTTCAGCTGGTGTCAGCCTTGAACTGGTATGTCCATCAGTTTATCACTTCAGCTGGAACATTTCTTCAGCTGGTGTCGGCCTTGAACTGGTATGTTCATCAGTTCATCACTTCAGCTGGAACATCTCTTCAGCTGGTGTCGGCCTTGAACTGGTATGTCCATTAGTTCATCACTGTAGACTGGTGGCAGTTGGTACCTTCTTTCTCGGGTACCTGCAACTTCCAATTTACCTTGCTAATTATTCTAGAAAGCTACAGTCTTCTTTTTCTCTCTATTCTTCTCTCCTCTTTCACACGAATTGATCATATCTGTTGGCTTTGACAGCTTTAACTCTGTATGATCATCTTTAGTTTTCTACTTAATTTTTTTTCAGTTCTTTCAAGGCTCTTTTCATATTTTAACATATTTTGACATCTCATCAAAACCCCTTGTAAGAAAAACCTTGATAGTTTTTCCTAACAATTTCTCCCTTTTGGATGATGTCCAAAATGTGGCAAAATTGAGCAATGATGGAAGAACTGATTGAGCTGTGTAGCAAGAACATAATCAAGTAAGAAAACTTGTAGCTAAGAAACTGCTTATGTAAACTGATTAGATATCTTTCAATCTACAACACTTTGTTTTTTTTTCTTTTTCTTTGAGTTTCTAGCTCTTCAGCTGCTGCGCTTCTTCAGCTGATATCTCATCTCCTTCTTCACCTATTCCACGAATTGGTAGGCTCTCCTCTTTCTCTGGCACTAGCATTTCTCTAGACTTCCCCCTAAGACAAATGTCCCTGGACAGCTCCCCAATCTTCCCACTGAGGCTGATGCTTCTCTTCTCGAGCAGTTTCTACAGTCCTCACTACTTCCTCCTGGGGCTGTACTTTTTCTTGAAACTATGAGGGTTCCCTTTGAATCTCATCCCAGAGACTAAAAAACTGTCTTCCATAATTTTTCTCCTCAATCTCTCCAGTCTCTTCCCCCTTTTTCACATCATCCAAAAGGGTGTGCATGTGTAGATCTATTTGAAGGTAACATGTGTAGCTAAGTTACCTTCAAATAGAGAAGGGAATGACTGTTCTCTTGGTGGTGAGGGTAGCCAGTTTGAGGCTTCTTCAGTTGGCATGAACTGCCGTAGATCTTGCAGTGGAGGCTGAACTTGATGTTCAGTTGTCGTCATGGCTAACCTTGGGAGTAGTTCTTCAGTTGGAGATGGGCGGTTGAACATCATAGGTATGGAGGACGAGTTTGATGGCTCTGCAAATGGCAGTGGAGCTACGGCAGGTACTCCATTTTGGATTTTGTTGATCATTGAATCCATAATCTCTGAGAGAGTGGGAGTGGCCATCGATGGATGATTCATCCAGTTTCTGCTCCAATATCCTTCTTGACTCCAGAAAAATCATTCCTTCCTGTCAAGCAGTGTAAACATAACTTCTTCATCAACATGATATCTCCAGAGTGACCTTCAGAGATATCTTCCCAGTTGATTGAAGAGATCAGAGTGGTATCTCTCGATAAGTTGAAAACTGCTGAGCATATCAGCGAGAGTGTTGTTGAAGCTTTCTTCAACACCATCTATGCAATTGGTTTCAGCTGGTGTAGACTCAGCTGGCGCAGTTGATTCTGTTGTCATGTCTTCATCTGACATAAGCTGCTTTTCTTGATTATTTGAAGTCGGTTCAGTCGGGGTGGAGGGGCCTTCTTCTGCAGTGTGCTGCCTCATTGATCGCGGGCTAAAAGGTTTGATATTCTTTCTCCTTTTGACAAAGATTGTGGGGTGATAATCTCTCATGTCCAGAAACTCACCTCTTTGGTTGAGAAATTGGATCTGATCAATGATGATCATGCTAATCCTGTTAAGAAACCTAGTTTTTCGGTGAATGTTCCAGTTTGATGGTCAAACTTGACCCTGCGAACATTTTGGCCTAGTTGTTATAGCACATACAATGCCCAGTCAACTCTGCATCAGTAGTAAATGAGTGCCATCAGGTGAGCATTGTTGGCGCTGAAGTGAGTATAGTCCAGATTGCCTTTCAGGAAATGGATAACTATATCTTGAAGTTGAATGAACTCCGGCCGAAGACTGTCCTTCAGTCTGTGAGAGTAGTCATTATGCTCGACTCCTGGATTCATCCATTGACGCCACAATTCTGCATGGTTTGGCGTGACTATTGCGTCTGCCTGTTCACCTATTCCAGGAAGATGGAGTGACTCCATCACAACTTCTGCTATGTCGGAGAAGATATAGAATTCGGCAACTGCCTCAGGAAAGCATTGTCCAAATCTTGGACCTCGTGTGAGAAACTGAAAGAGTCTAGTTTCCTCCACTGCTGAGATTAGGTGATGGAACAAATCAGGCTTAAGTCTCTCCATCATGTAGTCTAGTTCTATGAACTTATCTCTTTTGAGGTTGAGAGCAAGTCTAGCCAGGTCAATTTATTGAGCGGGCAGTTCCATTCTTTGATAGAATGTTTGAGAGAGAATGAATGGAGTAGAGAGAAAGATGCAAAGCAAATGCAGTGAGGGTTTGAGTTTGATCTGAAGCTTAGATCAATATCCCCTTGGCATTTAAAGAAGCTTTGCATGCATGTACTTCGAATTATACTCGAGTACGCATCAGCTGATCAGTTTAAATAGATTTGACTGATTTGCAGCTGGCATAAATGAGATGATCATCTCAGCCGTCAACAAGTTTAGCTTCAACTTGTAGATCAGCGGTTGAGATTTCATCCATTTGGAAATGGGGTTGTTGCCATAAATAACAAATATTTTGTGCAGGATTTTGCTATTTATATCCCTCAGGCTATCAACTCACTTTCCACTTAAGTGATTGATTTTGCTCAGTAGCATTAAAGACTTGCTATCTTGAGAGATCTCCCATTTGAAAATAATGTCTGTTAGATCACGATGGCATTAATGTGATGAGGAACAAGTTTAAAGATTTTAATGAATTTAAACTTTTCCTTGGCAGTTGGGCTACCCTGTCCAACTGATGACTTTTTGGTGAACTGATGATGTGGCAACTGATCGATCAGTTCTAGTCATATCTTTTTGTTGGCCCTTAGGACTGATTCATCACTGAACTGATGAGATCAGTTGTTGAACTGCTGGATTATATCTCAGTCAGTTTTCTTTTATTGAGGAGCCGAACCGGATACTCTTCACTGCTCTCGTCAGGGCAATTTGACCTCTTTGTCTTATAGGCGGATCCAGCTCCTTCAACAGGCTTCTCTGGCCTTGCTTTGTTCACGGATTGACTCCGGTGCTTAGCTTCAGCAGATGTGACCCTTCGCCTTCTGTTCAAGTTCCTTCTTGAGGATGACTTGTGCTGAACTTCCTGCAGGTTCAGTTGGGCGGCTATCTTGTGGCTTGAAGGAATCAATGGGGTGACATATCTCTTTGATAAGAGATTGGGTAATGTGGCATTGTCTTCAACATCACATAGTCGACTCACTGCAACTGGGGTGAGAGGTGACTCTCGCTGCTCCTGTGCAGTTGCAGGTTCAGTTGGTCGATTAGGCTCAGCTAACTGATTTGGCACACTTCCAAAATTCAGTTTTCTGCGGGCAGGGCTGATTGTGCAGGTCTCTTGCTACTTGGCTCCTGCTTCTTCATGAGCCTTGATGTCACTTCCCAATTCGGCAAGTAGGGCAGTTGGAGGAATTTTCTTGGTCAATCTATGACTCATAATCCTCTGTACTTGCACGATAGTTGGAGGGAATGGATTTGCAGACACTATCCATTTCAAACTCCAAACTTCTTCTCTTTGCCAAAAACTCATGCCGTGATAAGTAGTGATCAGGAAATGAGACTGGATGGACATTGAGTGTCTCCAGTTGTACCAGTAGAAGTACCGGTTTAGCAGCTTAAAAAGCTCTTGATCTTGCTTGGCCACAAATGCAAATTGAGTAAGAAGTAAATTTGTTACCCCTTTTTGTGCATTCTTTACTGCATATTCACCACTATAGAAAGTGCGAATATCTTCTTCCGTCAATTGGAGAGGGGGACAAGTTTTCCTAAAGTAGTTAGCTCCATAGTTTGAATGAGGAATTCTGATGAATGGAATAAGCTCATCTGGATCAGAACAGTCTTGGAATTCCACTGTTGATCCATTCTTAGAGACTGATGACGGGATGGCATTGGCAGTTGAGGTATTTGAGGCTGTGATATTTGTATTGCCAATTCCTAGCCTTTTCTTCTTTAGTGAGTGCAGATGAATGCTTCCTCTCTTGGGAATCCAGTCTGAGATGAGGACTGGTAACGCATCATCATTTGGCAGCTTCAAGATGTCTTCAATCATCTTGCTCATTCTGAGAACAAGTCCTACCATGGACTCAAACTTTCGTGTTCTCTTTGAGTTGAAAGCCTTGAGAACTTGACGCTTAAGTTGTGAGAATACAAACTCTGCCCAGTTTGTCTCGCGTCCTTCAGCTAGGTGTATCATCACCTTGTACCTTTCCTAGGTAAGCTGGCTTAGGCTTCCAATTGCTCCAAACATCATCTTGTTTGTGATGTCGAGCAGAATTCCATACTCTGGTCTTAGATCAGTTTTAGCTGTGGAAAAACTGAATGCCTTTCTGCAGGTGGGGGTCTTCCACCTTCTCCAGTATGGTTCAGCTGCTTCACTCAACTCTTAAACGGTTGCACCTTTCCTTGGAAGTTGAAAAACTTCAGCAATTGTTCTTTCAATTATCTTGATTGGTCAGCCGTGGATAACTGATGTAATCTCCTTGCCATCAGCACTGATTTGTGCTTGGAGAAGAAATTCACACACCTGACTTTGTCTGAAGAATCTGGGTGGTGTTTCCAGGTAGTGAAGAATCTCTGTCTTGTGAAGAGAAACAATCAGGTTTTGGCCGTTTGAATTTTGAAGAATATCCTGGAATTTCTTCTTTTCAAGGAATTTGTCTGTCATCATTTGTTTCTTGAAAGAGCTGGGGGAACTAACTAATTCTGCCATTGAAGAAAATTTGGCTAGAATTCTTGAGAGAGATGAGAGAGAGAGAGAGAGACTCTTTGAAAGAGATTGGGAAATGAGTATGTCTCTTCTCTTTTTGCAAGGGAGGGGGACTAGATCTGAATTGATTTATGAGTAATGAATGAATACTCATATATCTTGGAAAAATTTGTGTCCCTTGCTTTTGTTGTTTGTTTTAAATGCCTTTGTCAGATTTTCAATGGTAAGAATTCAAGTGATTTTGCTGACGTGGCATTTTTATCAATAAAATATTTATTTTATTGATCAAAAAGAGTTACAGAGCTTAATTACAAGAAGAACACTTAGAGGATCTAATCAGCGAAGCTTGATCAGTCTCTAATCCTTCTTGTGCTCTATCTTCTGCTTTTTAGCAGGTGGCTCACCAGTTTTGTCATGGCTGGATGGTGTGGCTGCAACTTGTTGAGCATTCAGTCGATCCTGTAGCTGCTGGATGAGCTCTGAGTGAAGCTTTAGCTGCTCCTGAATGCTGCGAAACTGCTCTTCATGTTAATTTGTGCATTGACCAATAGAGCTTTCTGGTTGCTCCTAGAGCTGTATTTCTGCTGCTCTGATTTCATAAAGGATGAGACCTTCAAGTGGTAGTTCATCATATTTTGATATGGCTTCATCTCCATCTTCTGTTTTACTTAGCTCATCATAGGGGATTGTCCTGGTCTGTTCAGGATTTCCCAAGCTCTCTGTTTCGCCATGGCTTTTCTCTGTTGGCTGCAGCACGATTTCTGATGTCTGCTGGTTTGGATCTCTGTGCACCACCATCGCCGGTGAGCATGTATAGCCTTGAGGCTGTTCTTGAATCAACTGATCAGTCAGATTTTCCAAATCTGGCACTTAATCAACATGATCAGTTATTGTTTCTTCAGGAATAGGTTTATGAGTTGCTTCAACAAGAGGTATTTGAACTGTAGAATTATATTGAGAGATTGGCTCGACTTGATCTGCAAACAGTAGTTGGCAATCTGTTTCATTCTCAGTTTCTTTAGTTAATTGAGCTTCTTGAACTGGCTCTGCAGTAGAAGCATCTTGAGATTCCTCTTGGTTTTTTTCAGACTCAGTTGGCCCTTCAGTTTGACCCTCTTCTGGTCTAACTAGTGAATTTAGCAACTCTTCAAACTCCAAGTCAGTGATGTACTTGTGAGTTTCTTCAGTGGAAGGTACTCTGTGCTCTGGAGAGTCTGCAATGATGTTGATATTGACCTCTTTTGGATAGCATAGATCTCTCAGCATTTCTTCTATGAGATCATCTAAGGACACCTCTTTTTTTCCTGTTGATATAGTTTCAGGCTGTGATCCTGATTGACCTTTGATTACTTTGTCATGGAACCATTTTTGTAGACTTAACCATATTTTGCCCTCCTTTTCAACAGAGAAAGTGGGTGTCTTGATTCCATTTCTATCACAGATCTCGCTGAAGAAATTTTCCAATGATCCCCTGGATGGATTGCCACATATCTTCCTGAGACCTAGTTGCCTCTTCAGATCTTTACTTTTTGTGGCTCCGGCATTTTTGCTGCTCGTCCACCACGTACTCCATTCTTCTTCCCTCTTCCAGAAACTCATCCCATGGAAAGCTAACAGAAACAGGAATTGATCGATTTGATAAACATGCCTCCATAGATACCAGTAAAGATACCTAGTAAGAGTTTTGTACAGCTCTTCATGTTCTACGAGTTCGGGAGCATAGTGCTGTGCCGTATATTGCTGACTCGTCTCCTCTGCCCATTTCTTGATGTCTTCTCCTTTTGAGAAGGCCCTGATGTTTTCAGCCATTTAGGGCATCGGTGGGCAGGTATGCCTGAAGTACTCCGCTTGTGCTTCCTCATGAGGTATTCCTCTTTCAGGAAGTAAGTCCAATGGATTTGCATATGGGGTGACATCTTCTGTTGAGAGGTTTGGTGCAATTGTTGGATGCTGATCTTTTACCGAATTATCCTCTCTTTTCTTGATTGCCCTTATACTTCTTTTCTTCTTTTGATGGGCTGGTTTCTTTCTCAAAGCTAGTCTGGCAATTGGTATCTCTTCATCCTCTATATTTGACTCAATCCAGACTGTTCTTGGGTGGTCAGTTGAGACTCTTGCTCTGGAAGATGTGCTAGTTCCAGCTCCAGTCGTAGCTACTCGAGCTTCTGCTTTAGCTATTTGGTCCAAGTCCATAAAATACTCATTAGAATCTGAGGAGTCATCCGTTGCTGTTTTACTTGCCAATTGTTTTCCTCTTTCCTCTGCATCTGCAATCTTTTTCTTGCGATGTATTGGCTCAGCTTCTTCAATTTTGACAGATAGAGTTGGCATTGGAATGAAGTCCCCTCTATTCATTGGTGAGTAGTTTGTTTCTTCAAACATCAGCTCTGGAAACCTTCTTTCTAGGAACAGGCTGACTCTGTTGAGATAACAGATGCTTTATGAGAATACGTTCTCACTCTTTTTTTCCTGAACAAGTAGAACGAATTTCTTGATTTGACTGAAGACATGTTGAGCCCAGTTAATGTCCAGTTGATCATCAATAGCAGTACAGGCCTTATGTTTTGGCTTGGACATCTCTAAGTAACTACCTGTAGTTCCAAGAATCATTCTGACAATGATCGAGGTCAGCATTTGATATGCATCCTTAAATCTTGAGATGAAGTGGCTGTTCTTGTAGACTTCTCTTAAGCCTTGTCTCCTCCACAGTTGGTATGCGTTCCTCATATGAACCTTGGTGTCATCAAGAATTAACCCCTGGTAGGTAATTCAAACACTTCTCCAAGATTTTCAGCAGTGAGAGTGAATCGTCGTCCTCGGACCACAGTTGAGATTTCACTCGACTCCTTTGAACTTCTGGCATTGAGGTAGAATTTCGCAACTGCCTCTGGATATACCTTCTTAGGATGAGCCTCTATGAAGGTCTTTAGATTTGATTGGTATAACTTTGAGATAATCTCGCCACTGAGTGCTGAGTTTTTACAGTTGCGAACAGACACAGTTGGTTTGAAGAATTTATCTTTATAGAGCTTGCTGCAGAATGTCGATGAATCCTTTCCAGTTAATCTGAAGTTGTAGATCTTTTGAGGAGTACGATCAGAAACTGTAACAGCTCGGTCCCGAGAAAGGGATTAACAAGTGGGGACAGGGTGTTATTAAGGGATTATTACAGATTAAATGGGGTTACTTGACTATGAAAGAAATATGATTGAAGAATACGAATAACAAGGGCTTCAATTAACACGAATATGTATGCTCATCCGGAGCTTAATCAATTAAACAAACACCAACATATAAGAGAAAATATAACTAGATATGCATCATTGTATTAATACGATCAATTCGGGACATTTTGTTCATAGAATTTGAAATAGAGAATATGTTCAGAATTTAGATGACATATATCAGAGTAACAGGATTATAGTGGGATTCGTAAGCACTTAAACTACAGCAAAAACTTGGCAGCCAACGCACATCCACAGCCACCAATGACCTCAGCATCTCAACCTGAAAACATTTGAAAAAGAGGGTATGAGCACTAATGTACTCAGTGGGTTTTTACAAAAAGCTCTTAAACAACTTTGAGAAATATCCAATAATCAAATGACGGAATATAGAGAGCAAAATGCAAAAGCCCTCTCTATACCCGTAAAACCTTTTCTTTTCTTTTGGGCCCAATCTTCGCTCAAACCTGATGTCAGCTGTACACTCGGGCATGCCGTAGGATAGAAGAGGGGTTACCTCAAATATCCCAACGAGTTTGTGAGGGAATTAACCCAGCCGTGACTCACTTCAAATGAGCAAAGATCACAACTTCTGAGCTCAAGTCCTGGTTATAGCAAGACTATGTTCTTCTTTAATTTCCTTAACTTAAACTTAACTTTCCTTACTTGACTTACTTGAATTATCAAACCTAGAGAAATCATCTAGGCTAATTCTTAACTTAGCGGGATCTTGGCCCATAAGGGATTTTCTAACATCTGAAAAGGCAACCCTAAGTTACCATAGACTTAGCAAAATCCAACACTCAAATACGAGAAAATGGATGCGTATAAACATCGATTGCAATTAAAGCAATTCTAACATCTCATGCTAGCATAAATTATACTTAACAATCTTATCATGAATAAATCATGCTTGAGAGCTCGATAACTTTCTTTCTTTACTTTCTTTGCACAGAGACCAATTAGGCAGAGCAAAAATATTCTATTGGATATCTCATTTGCCCTAACTTGCTTCTAGAGCTCATTAGGTCAAACTTTTAGAAAAAGTATAGATTTACCCACCTCGATCACTGAGCAGAGGATGAGGCAAAAATGCTTACGATCCTTCTTCGAGTTCTCACTAGGTGCACTTCCTCCTACAAAAGTCGAACTATCGACTTAGCGGCCTCCTTCGAAAAAATTGAACATCTAAAATGAGAAATAACAACAACTAACCCAAAGTCCTTAATCTAAGACTTAAATACAGATTGCACGACTTAATGACCTTATAAAATTCGAGAAGAATTTTCTTGAAGAAATCACATTTTGATACTCGAATTTTAGACGAAAATAACTTGAAAAGGGTACATCAAATAACTCGGAAATAACTTGAAAATCTTCTTAAACTAAACTTGGAAATAACTCAGGATTAGTTTAGAAAAACACAACTCGTAAGGCTCGAAAAGAGGACACAAACATAGCTGGAAAAATCAGCATCGGAACAACATGTGGGTACCGCGTGCCAGCGGCACCCCGCGCGCCCGCGCCACCCCCACACCGGCGCTCTATGGCGCGCTCGCGCGGGTGGTTAGCCGAGGGGGGTGTTGCGCGGTGGTGGCCCCCTCACGGTCGCGCCACTTGCTCCGTCCAAATACTGGGCATTCTTCTTCTTCCGGGTTTCTTCAATGTTCGTCGATTCTTTCGACAAACACGAAGAACACGAAGAACACTTTTAACAATTTTAAAATGAACATGCTTCAATAACCTAAATCAACATGAAATGGCATGCATAGATTTAACTATAACAAAAATTGAAACATTAATCTAGGTGGAATTGAAGAAAATAAGAGCAATTTCTACGAAGAACGTGAAGAACGTGAAGAACATGAAGAACACGAAAATAAAAGCGAGAAAATAAAAACGAAAATGAAAAGAGCTTGAATCCTCATCGAAAATATAGAATGGACAAAGTCTAGTGCGCCGAAGGAAGGTGGCTAGCCCGACATCTCATCGAGTCGTAGCTACGGCAGAGCTGAACCACTATGTCCTGACGGCACCCCTAATTAAATTAATTAAAGGGTCGAAATCAGCTCCATGCACACACGTGACTTACGTCACCATCTTCATGTTAGTTTTGTATACTGGAAGACTTGTCTTTGTATACTTTTCTGATGATATGATTATATGAAATGAAAGTTATTGCAGTCACTGTTTGCATTTAGATTATGTTCTATAATTGTTCTATGCAATGTTCCATATACTTACATTGTAGATGATGTGGTGTGGAGAGTCACACGGTAAGATCATATCATTAGAACCTTGTAATGTATTAAAAAGCTCACGGCTTAGATGGTCCTGAACATACCATCGGTACACCGTAGAATAATCTGATAAGTTAGTTTATCTTTGACTAACTGATTATTCTAGTACACTCGTTAGTGTATTGAGGAGGATCACGATAGGATACTATTCTCTGTCTCTGACCCAGTTACTGAGAGAATAAAGATCCACAGAGTTCGGGTTCTGAACTCATGTGATATTGGCGAGCATATGTGTATGTTGTTTATTACTTTGATTTATCAATGGGTGAGATCTTTTCGTAGATTGAATTTGATATCTTGGGTAATAACAATGTATACATGATGTCTCGAGCAGTATGCATGAGCACCGTGTCCTGATGCACTAGGTTGATGATGTTCTCTTGAGGAAACGCAAGTTCATGTTGAAACCCTGCAGGTGGAATTTATTTCGTACATGAGTAAAGCTTGTGTGGTACTACTTAAGGTTTTAGATGTTAATTAATTATAGTTGTCAGAGGCTGACATAATTAATTAATGAACATTATATCTTAAACACGGGGAATGACTGGACTAAAGGAGAAAGCATATTGGTAAATATGTATTAAATTGGTAGGTCAGTTTTACTTCTTTAGTGGAATAAAAGTAAAACTTAATTTATTTAATTATATCCTAAGTTTATTGGATATTGGATATTAAATAAATTAGTGGGCCAATTTAATATTCTTCTAGATCCCTGTTGTAGCCCAATTGACTGATAGTGGACTGGATATTGAACTTGAGATAGAGGCCCAAACCCAGTAGGGTTGGGAGACCAATTTTCAGCCACCTCTCCTATATATAGAGGAGGTGGGTTCGAAAATTTCAAGCATTATAATTCAGCCCCTCTTTGTCTCCCAAAGTTATCCACAGATTTCACAACTCTATCTAGTAGTTTTCAGCCCACTCTGAATCTAGATACAGTTCGGGAATACAACAGAAGATCTTGGAGTAGAATCTGCAGTGGATGATTTTGACATAAGTGGCGCCAATTACTGTGTTCATTCAACAGCAAGATTAGATCTTTAATCTTGTCCACAGACCGTCTATCGATTTATAAGTAGATCCGTTTCTATATTTCCGCTTTATTAGATTCAAATCTGCTATGCATGCTTTTTCTGTTAGAATGTGAGAAACATGCATGTGACGTAAAAATATGATTTGCATGAACATGAATTAATGGACAACCAAATGATCCTGCGGTGGTTTAATTCGATAAAACCCCAACAACTGGTATCAGAGCGGGTTTTGGCACAGTTCTAGGATTAATTCGGGCATGATTTCAAATTACATGATTAAATTTGATGGTAAATTTATGGTGTTTAAATTTTTAGATTTAATTGGCTATGTATTTCGATTTTATGGTATTCAAAACTTGGAAGAATTTGAGATGTAAAAATCGAGAATTCTAGTTTTGAGGTACAAGAATTTTCGGCCATCATGGATTAAGATTTGGAATGATATTTGATGTCCTTCAGATTTCCATATTTTATTTGATGGGGGTTCGAAAATTTGGAATCAAATTTTTCAAAATTTGATGTTAAAATATTCCCTAATTTTTGTTTGAAATTTTCGGTCCTTTTTTAATTAAAGTATGGATGATGTTTTGATCAAGATCAAATTTCCAGCTTTAATTTGGAGTAGGTCGAAAATTTGAAGTGATTAGAATTGGATTTGGTGATTTTTGATGTATATCAAAAGTTGCCTAATTCTAATCTAGATAGGTTTGAAATTAGAATTTTAAATTTGGTAATTTTTGAAGTGGATCAAAATTTCCAGATTTATTTTTCTAGAAAATTTCGAAACCTATGTTATTTATTTGGAAAAGTTTTTTGATTAATGTCAAATTTCCAAATGTGTTAATTTAATGTAATTTTTTATTTTAATAATTTAATTTGGAGAAGATTTTGATAAAAATCAAATTTTCAGATTTATTTATTAAGGTTGGTCGAAAATTAGAAGGATTGGGTTAAGATTTGATATTATTTGATGTATATCTTAATTTACCTAATTTTAATCTAGATAGATTTGAAAATAGAATTTTAAATTTGGAAGAATTTGAAGTGGATCAAATTTCCAAATTTATTATTTGGATATTTTTGAAAATCTATGTAATTAAAATTGGATAAGGTGATTTTGGATATATACAAATAATTATCAAAATCCAATTGTGATAAGAATTTAATTTTGGATAGGTTTTGGAAGATTTTGAAGTGGATCAAATCTTCAAACCTTATCCTTAAAGATTTAGATTCTTATGGATAATATTTGGATTAGATTTTTGATTTATATCAAGATATCCAATTATTATTTAATTAGGGTGGTTTGAAAATATTAAATAAATTTGTTGGATAATTATTATTAATTTCCAGATTTATTTTAAGATATATTTTCGAAAACTTTCAAGATTTAAATTGGTGGATAATTATTTTAATTTCTAATTTTTATCTTGTGGATAATATCGAGTTAATTAATTTAATTAATTGAAAAATTCGAATATTATTTAATATTCATGCATAGATATCATATGTTATTTTATGTGGATCATATAATATATGATTGTTGGATTTGTAGACTGTGTTTGTTTGCAGGTTTACCAACTATCATGGCTCCTTTATTTTATGTGATGTATGTTTATGTTGAATGAATGTTGGTCGTATGCCGGTTTGGCTACGTGATTTTTATCCATGAGAAAATCCATGGATTAGGTATAGGTTTTATTTTACGTTGTTTTAATGTAATAGATATAAAGTTGTTAGACCGAGTTTTTAATTTGTAATTTTTATTCTAGCAATATTAGATTTTTCCTTTTGGAATAGATAGTCTGTATTGAATAAAGATCGGAGATCAACTCAAAGAAGGAAAGTGGTTCAGCACCAAGAAGGAAGGTTCACCGGTTCACGTCCCGAAACCCTAAATGGAGCTAGGATTTTCGGCGAGGCGCGGTGAAGGGGGCGGCGGCCATAGCCCTGTTTCCGGAGTTGACTTTTCAGTTTTATCTCATCAATCAACATGAGATATAAGCCATGATAGTTGGAATATTACTGTTGCTTATTATGTTGAAGCATGCAATGGATGTTTATCATTTTATGTGATGTTTGCATGTTCGATAATGGGATAAAATGAAACCTCAAACATAAATAACTAAGTGGGAGAGATTCATACCAAAGTATGTAGAAATCTCATACGGTCTCCATTAAAATCTGGTTTAATTGATAAGTGATGGGCATGCGCATTGACATCGGTCTTCCTCCATATCGGATGTGTCATATAATAGATTTCTCTAGAAATTAAATCTCCTAAATGGTTAGTTGTAGAACACTGTTAGAACTAACTGACTCCTCCATCTGGAGCAGTTAAATTCGAATAGTGCTCTTGGTGCGAAGATAATGGTGTGCACACTTAGATGTAATTTATTGATAAACGTCCACACGATCGTGGTTTAAATAGGTTTAACCTATTTAAAAATGAATTTTATAAACGTCCACACTATCGTGGCTTATGAAAGACATTTTTAAAGTATCGGCGGAAAAGTATATAATTTTTATGAGTCTTTCAATTATATACTGTTTATCCTAAATGTGTTTTGTGACTGTACTGCATGTTTTAATTTCAGTTATTTCATATCATCAATGGCACTCTCCAATCTGTCCTCAATCCTTAAACAAAACAAACTTGTCGGTGAATACTACAATGATTGGCTTCATAACCTTAACTTAGTTCTTGTTGCTGAGGGACACAAGTTTGTGCTTGATGAGGTTTGTCCTCCACAGCCAGATGAGGGTTCTGACGAAGCCCAAAAGGTTGCATATGATAAGTGGGTTAGGTCTAATGAGATAGCGCGCTGTTACATCTTGGCATCTATGTTAAGTGTGTTGCAACATCAGCATGAGCCTATAAAAACCACTTATGATATCATGTACAACCTTAGGCAGCTATTCGGTCATCAGAACCGCTCGGCACGCCATTTGGCAATGAAGAAGCTAATGGATGCGAGAATGTCTGACTCCACACTTGTTAGGATCAAGTTCTCAAGATGATGGGGTATTTATCTGAGATCGAGACCTTGGGTGGAGAGCTAGATGGCGATTCTCAAATCGACATTGTTCTTCATAGCTTGTCCTCGAAGTTTGAGTAGTTCAGGCTGAATTTTAACATGATTAAAAGGGATGTCAGCCTGACTGAACTGCTCATAGATCTTCAGGCGGCTGAATTGCTCCAAAAGAGCAATCCTGAGGCCCACATAGCTGAAAAAGGAGCGTCTTCTTTTGGTGGAAAAAGGAAGAGGAGAAACGCACATAAGAAGGCTGCAGATGAGGTGCCTAAGGCAAAGAAGCCAAAGGCAAAGATTCCTCCTGAGGAATTCAAATCGAAGACTAAGTGCTTCAAGTGCGGCTAACCAGTTCAAAGAAAAAAGGCGGCGTGTCCTAACAAGAAGAAGAAGAGAGGAACATCTCACACTCTAGTTGTAGAAACATGTTTAGCAACTTGTTCTATCCAGTCATAGGTAGTAGATACTAGAGCTACTGATCATGTTTGCATGTCTTTACAGGGGTTCCTGGTAAAAAGACAGCTGAGTGAGGATGAGATCACCGTCTACATGGGCAATGCTACGAGAGTGGTGGCTGTTGCAGTGGGAGACATTGTTTTACCTTTCAGTAGTGATAGAACTTTGGTTTTGAAAGATTGTCTTTATGTGCTTGGTTTTAGGCGAAACTTGATTTCAGTTTCTAAATTGATTATGGATGGATATTCTGTTTCTTTTGATAATAAAGTAGTTATATTTAGTGGTAAACATTTTATCTATTCTGGCACATTGGATGGACACTTATACTTTCTTAAACCAATTGAAAACACTACGCAAAGACAACTATTGAATACATCGATCATAAACTCTAATAAGTGAAAAGAACCATCGGAATTGAATCAAACCTATCTTTGGCATCTAAGGCTAGGTCATATTAACCTTAAGAGGATACAAAGGCTTGTAAATGATGGACCATTGTCTTCTTTGGTACTGGAATCATTTTCTTTGTGTGAATCCTGTTTGGAAGATAAAATGACCAAGCGTCCTTTCCAGTCAAAAGAAAATAAATCCGAAGGGCTATTAGATTTGATTCACTCTGACCTATGCGGCCCTATGTCAGTTCAAGCTCGAGGAGGGTTTGAGTATTTCATCACTCTCATTGATGATTACTCTAGATACGGTTATATCTACCTGTTGCGTCGCATGTCTGAATGCTTTGAGAAATTCAAAGAGTTTAAGGCGGAAGCGGAGAAACAAACAGGTAGAAGTATCAAGTCACTATGTTCTGATCGTGGTGGCGAGTACCTCTCAAGAGAATTTAGGGATTACATGGCACATAATGGGATTACATCCCAGTTGACTGCGCCTGGAACGCCACAGTAGAATGGCGTGGTGGAAAGAAGGAATCGTACACTGTTAGAGATGGTTAGATCGATGTTAAGGTTGGGAGACCAATTTTCGGCCACCTCCCCTATATATAGAGGAGGTGGGTTTGAAAATTTCAAGCATTATAATTTAGCCCCTCTTTGTCTCTCAAAGTTATCCACAGATTTCACAACTATATCTAGTAGATTTCAGCCCACTCTGAATCTAGATACAGTCCGGGAATACAACAGAAGATCTTGGAGTAGAATCTGCAGTGGACGATTTTGACATAAGTGGTGCCAATTATTGTGTTCATTCAACAGCAAGATTAGATCTTTAATCTTGTCCACAGACCGTCTATCGATTTGTAAGTAGATTCGTTTCTATGTTTCTGCTTTATTAGATTCGAATCTGCTATGCATGTTTTTTCTGTTAGACTGTGATAAACATGCATGTGACGTAAAAATATGATTTGCAGGAACATGGATTAATGGACAACCAAATGATCCTGCGGTGGTTTAATTCGAAAAAACCCCAACATTTCATGCATGCGACGTGCATGTGCATGCTTGTTCTTTATGTTCTCTTCTTCAAACCTTGATCTCCAATCTTTAATTGTTAACAAAGTAACAATTTTGGAGCTGCTCTCAACTCCTTTGTCATCTTCGAACTTCTTACATGCAGATGCTTAGAAATATCCTTGCAATTGTATTGCTCGAAGTCATGTAATTGGGCCATGTATTTGCAGCTCCGGGTTAAGTTCTTTAAGGCTTGTCGTGGACGTATCAATTAATTAATTAAATCTGTTAAGGGTTTTTGCGGGTTGTTAATTAATAAGATTTTGGATAATAAGGGTTCTTTTGTTCAATGATTCGTAAGAAGGAAAAAAGAAAATGTCAGGGGTTCCGGTATTCTATAACTGATTTATAAGAATTGTGAATTAAAATCAATGCACCGATGAACGATATGATCATATCTCTTTTTATTTACAATCTCATCCGATTTTTATTAATCTGATTTCTCTCCTCTATTTTGTTTCATTAGTTAATTAAACTCTCTCAAAACCGTAAAAGTTACCTTTGAACGAAGAATACACCGTTCCCTGTGGATTCGACCAGTATTTTCCACCTACTACACCCTTGTTAGGCATTTGGAAAAGCAGTTATTTTGAGCACGTGACGACCGCATATCAGCCACTATCAATAATCATGGAACACATCTTATCCTTGATTGTTGCACAGGTGTAGAAGATATTCTCCCGCTGATGATCGTGTTCCTCGGTTCGATTGATGCTTAGACTCCGGATTATCACAAGGCTGACAATTAGCGCATCCGGGTTAACCTCCTCTGGCTCAGCATCATCGATTTGTGCTCCTTCATTAGTGGCGTCGCCTGTTGGCTGCTCTAACTCATCCTCACTGGCTGACTCGAGTTCATTCTATTCTGAAAGAAATAGAACTCATCGGTTTAGATATGGGGCTTCAAAATGGCCCCATCCTTGGCAGTTGTGACACTGGATGTCACGAGCTCATGTAGGGGCTGCTGTAGGAGGCGTTGCTAACTGGTTGGGCCGTCTATATGGCGGTCTGGACTGTGTAGATGGCGTAGACTTGGGTCTACGACTTGTCTATGGTGCAGTGCGATCAAAATGTCGAACGGGCTGTTCTGGAGGACCTTTCAAACGTGTGGCTTTAGTTAGCATTGAACTGGGTGCATTGCGGATCCAAAGCTGTTGTGTAGGGGCTGCATTGTGCATTGATCATCGTCGGCCATCTCTAAGCTGTCATTCAATGATTGACGCGTAGTGCACCATCTGCTCCATGCTTGAGAAATCTCTCAGTTCGACCTCACAGGCTGTATCCAGATTCATGCCCTCAATATATCGAATAATAGTGGCATCGAGTGTCCTCCTTTCCAACTTGATTTAATGTTGTCTCAAATTTCTTGTGATACTCCTCAATCGAGCGGGTGCTTTATTTAATTCGATTCAGCTTCTTCTCAAGCTCTCAGTCATAGTGCACAGGTATAAAATGTCCTCACATGACATCTTTCATTTCTTACCATGTATTGATAGGCGGATATCGATCACGGCACCTCTTTTCTTGTTAATTCTCCCACCAGGTGGCGGCATACCCCTTAAATTCAAGGGATGCGAGTTGTACCTTTTTCAGCTCGGGGAAGTCATAACATTCGAAAATCTTATTGACTTTCCTCTCCCAATTGAGGTACATATCAGGATCATGTAATCCCTCAAACTCCAAGATGGTGGTCTTGATGTTGTTCTCTATAGAGTCGGCATTTTCAAATCTTGGCCTTTCAACGCGGAATGCACGTCGATATGGTGCTCGGGGTTGATCTTGCTGATTTTTTCTTTTTTGTGGTATGAAATCAGCTTCGTACTCACTAGCTGCATCAAAC
This sequence comes from Perilla frutescens, assembly GCA_026008535.1. Classification (NCBI taxonomy): domain Eukaryota; kingdom Viridiplantae; phylum Streptophyta; class Magnoliopsida; order Lamiales; family Lamiaceae; genus Perilla; species Perilla frutescens. The sequence continues at coordinate 24,860,234 of BRKX01000005.1, forward strand.
TCGTGTCCTACATCCTCTTCTGCGTGTGCTTGAGGCTCAAGTTGCCTCGCTGCGGCTCTTTGAGATTGATCTTGCTTTGGTGCGCCTCCTTGAGGCTCGACTGGTCTCTCTACAGCTCCTTGGATAACTTGGGACTCGATCGGCCGAGTCTGAAGCTGTGCAAGCTGCTCTATTAACTTGGTTAATTGGCTACTAAGTTCATCATTTAGTAGGCGATTCTGACACTCAAAATATTGAGCCATAGCATCAAAGTGATACTTAGCGTCCCACACTATATGAGACAAGTAGGACGAATCTTCTGGGGTATTTGGCGACTTCAGGTCGTCATGGGGTAGAATAGATGACTCTGGTTTGGTACCTTTCTTCATAGCACCTGCAAAACGAACAAACGTGAAAGAAACAAGGATTGGACCTCACAACCTCACGATCTCTCGTTTGTTTTCACTCAGATTTTTCCCCTCGTGTATGTCACTCAAGATAAGTGCTCGTGTGTATGGTGGTGATGGTAGTGTTGATCAAATTCAAGTGTCTTTGATCAGCTCATCTCGGTCTTCTTGTAAGCTCGAATTAGTAGGTCAAGAACCACGGTGGATGCTGTATTGAATGGAGTATGGAATGAGTGAGATGGTGTATGTGAACTGGCTGTTTGGTATAGGTACACTAGCTGGAACGGGTGTATAGAGTTGGTGTATGATGTAGGGTGCGTTTGGTGTACGGGTGTATGGGCCGGATGGTGTACGGATGGTGTATGGTGCACACAGTGGTGTAGGATGATTTAGGGTAGAATTTCAATCCCCTTGATAGTGATAGGGTCGAAAATATGGGCTATGGAAAAGGATAAAGGTGGTGGAGAAAGATTAGAGTGAAAGGAAACTAGATAAGGATAGAACAAGAATAGATAACGTAGTATCTATTTGGATATTCTTCACCTAGATGGACACAATCTAAATAGTCTAAGATATCTATTATCGAAGGAAAGAGTCTAAAATAACTAGAGTAGAACATGGAAATGAAATAAATAATGCATTTTTTTTTCACGAAACTTTTATTTTTAACTGCAATACTACTCTAATTCAACTAGAATAGCAACAATAGAACACTAGGAAGATAAACACGAACTAAATCCAAAGAAAAACAAATCAGATCTTTTTTTTTAAACTTCGGCGCCTTTTTGTTTGCTTCAGCCGATGGCTTTTTTTTTATCTTTTCTTTTCAATGAGTATACGTGTTACAACTTGATAGACTAAACGAACAAGATAAACAAAAATAAAATGGATGACTAGACCCGGTATTGAACCAAGAACAGCAATATGCCGATGTGGCTTTGATACCACTTTTATGATGTGATCCCATGATCAATAAGAACACAACAAGACGAAGCATGCAAGCGACAAGAACACAACACACGTCAGTAATGTAAGGATTCAATACCAACAATTAAAACATGACTATAACTATCAAAGTAATGCGAAAATTAACGACTATAAGACTCGATGATTATGCTGAATAGACTCGATTAATTAGACTCTTAGATTACTTAGAATTATGACACAACTAAATAAAACACAAGACCAAAATAAACACAAGAAAATGGACGACTAGGCAAATTTTTTGATGAACGAATTATGGGCTGAAATAGGCTATGAATTAAGGAGGATTGGAATGATTGTTATGTGAATGAATTATGGAGATGTCTTGGTGAGTTAATGATGATCGGACGATGAGGATAGGAGATCGGCGGCGGCAGATTTGTTGATGGACGAACGGTGATGATGTGTTGATGTTGAAGTAGGACTTACTCGAACCCCGTCAGTTGATTGACGAAACGCGATATCTCGAACTAATCCGGATTGGTTAGCACTCCCCCTAGAACTCCATGGCACTAGAAAAAGCTTTGATAGGACTAATGATTTGCTAGATCAATAGAACTTATAATTGGGTGATCAACCAAAGGATCGTGAGACAAAGAGAAATAAAAACTTCAATTTTCAATCAATGTCTAAAGTTTAATGTTCACAATGATCTCCTATTTATACTATATGGATCGAAATATTCAAGGCCTTCAAAAGTCTAAGTGGCCGAAAATAAAGAGAGAATCCTAGTCTAGTTAGGATTACTACCTTAATTAAAATTCTGTTTAAGGTAAATCCAAAAATACCAAAAATAAAGATAATAAAAATCTAATCTAGATAAAATAAATCCCAATTAGACTTGGGCCTTCTAATTGGCGAATTGGACCTCCAATATGGGCTGATCCACACGCCATCTTCAAGCTTTAATCCTCTTGGGCTTGATCTTCAATTGTCAATACAGTGACAATTCTCGGGCTGCATTTATCTTCTTGTTCTCCAACTTTGAACTTTCTTCTAATTAATAATTGTAAATATTGTTGAAGCTTCTTAGCACGAAGTCGGGTAATTGGTCCCTTTAATTGCAGCTCCACGTCTTCTTCATCATTGTTGCTTGGACCGTGCTAATCAGAGATCTACTTACTGATGAATGGAGAATGAGAAAGAAAATGAGAGCATATTATTATATTACAAAATAACCATGCCTCCATAAAAATAAATTAACTCAAAAAATTTAAATATATATTTGTAAAAAAAATGAAAAAAATTAAAAAGTGAAAAAAAACCAAAAAAAAAGAGGGATAGAGAGGGGAAGGGGGACCACTAAAAAAGAAAAAAAAAAAAAAAAAAAAAAAAGAGAAAACCACCTCATGGGTCAAATAGATATCCGTCTAACATAAGAGATCCATTAGACAATTTAACACAAGTGTGCCTCATTTATGAACTTACTTAAGGTGTTTGAAAGTGTGCGTACGTGATTTATAAATTCCATGAATTTAAAAGTTGTATTGACTTTTGAGTGCGGTCTACCGTCTACGGTTTGTGGGTGGGGTGTTTTTTCCTTAAATAAAGTAAAATTTTCCCAACAATATTGGTTAATTAATATCCAACATGAAATTAAAGTGTACTTGAATGCTATACTTTTGAAATATTTGGCGTGTTGTGTGTTTCCTAATAAAAAACTAATAACCACGTACGATTTTAAATGTGGGATTGAATGTATATATACAAGGGTGAGTTCAAATAAAAATCAATACCCACGTGAGAACCTAGGAACCAATCAAATTCATTCATCTTGATGACATGGAGAATAAAAAGGAGGTAACATAAAGAAATTTTAAAACAAGGCTATTCCCAGATTTTTTTTAAAATAGTAATGTCGTCATGTTCATAAAATTTCTTAAAACTTTAAACAATTATAATTCATTTATTTTAAATCCAATTGAGGTGAATAATGTATCAAATTAAAGCTGTTTTCATGCTCTTTCATTTCAGATGCATATTGTATATGTTTGTTTGAATGAAAAATACAAAAACCCTTTTTCCATGTGTGTGTGTGTATATATATATATATATATATATATTCGTAGTTTAATCCCCTACATATCGTCGGTTCAAATTTCCTGTTGCATTTGTTGGAATTTCACTCCATGTTTCACTATCAAATTCATGATTTGAATAATATTTAAGTATAACATAAATAATCATAGTGAACATTTATCAACAAAAAAATGAATTTTGAAAATTATAAAATTTAATTTTGCTAATATTTAATTTATTAATCATTAATTGAAGTAAATAATAATAATATTATTATTACTTAAATATATTATTATATATATGTGAGTATGGGTAGGGTGGGTACTAAGGTACCCAAACCTGTTCCCATGAATAATTGTGGATAATTTTCCTTGCCCATATATGTCCGTACCCATACCCAAAACGTAGATAATTACTACTAACCGTGGGTAATTTTTGTGGTACTCATAGCTAGAGTCCATCACTCATTGTTGTTCCTAACTTCACAAGGGGAGAAAATTTTCATTATTTAGTTTTGATCAAATTTTTGTGCAAAGTCTTGGGTGAATTAATTTATAATGACAAAAATTATATGAGACTGTCTAACGGGTCTTTTCCGTTAGACGGATCAAATAGGATCCAAACTCGTCCAAATAGAGATCTGTGTAACGTAAGAGATCCGTTAGACGATCTTACACAAGTGTGCCTCATTTATGATCTTACTTAAGGTGTTTGAAAGTGTGTGTACCTCATTTATAAATTCCACGAATTTAAAAGCTATATTGACTTTTGAGTGTGGTCTTTGGGTTTGTAGGTGGGGTGTTTTTTCCTTAAATAACGTAAAATTTTCCAAACAATATTGGTTAATTAATATCCAACATGAAATTAAAGTGTGCTTGAATGCTATACTTTTGAAATATTTGGCCTGTTGTGCGTTTTCTAATAAAAAAACTAATAAGCACGATTTTAAATGTGGGATTGAATGTATATATACAAGAGTGAGTTCAAATAAGAATCAATACCCACATGAAAACCGAGGAACCAATCAAATTCATCCATTTTGATAGCATGTAGAATAAAAAGGAGGTGACATAAATAAATTTAAAAAATAAGACTATTTCCAGATATTTTTTAAAATAGTAATGTCGTCATGTTTATAAAATTTCTTAAAAACTTTAAACAATTATAACTCATTTCTTTTAAATCCAATTGACATGAATAATGTATCATATTAAAGTTTTTTTTCATGCTCTTTCATTTAAGATGCATATTGTATATGTTTGTTTGAATGAAAATAGATGAAAAATACAAAAACTCATTTTTCATTTGTGTGTGTGTGTGTGTGTGTGTGTATTCCTAGTTGAATCCCCTACACACCGTCGGTTCAAATTTCCCGTTGCATTTGTTGGTGTTTCACTCCATGTTTGACTATCAAATTCATGATTTGAATTAAGTATAACACAAATAATCATAGTGAACATTTATCAACAAAAAATGAATTTCAAAAATTACAAAATTTAATTTTGAAATAATCAACCATAATAATGAATTATTTATTGAAAACTGAAAAAAAAATACTAAAAAATAATTATAAATCCTAATTTGGTGGGGTACTAAACCCTAATAAACAATCGTAATTTGAAAATGTAACACATAGTGTAACACAGAGAGTGCAACATGAAATCTCATGTGACACACCACACGATGTGTTTCGTGGATTAAGTCCCATAACTAATCCTTGTAATTCAATTACTACGAATATTGACAAACATGCAAATTAAATCACAATATAAATAGTAAACTAATTATAAGCATTTATGATTGTTTAAGTGAAGAAAGAAAATGAGGTTGCATGCATGCAGAAATATTTGTGTAGACAGGATGAATTGTAGTTGTAGCTAGCCAACGTCTAGGGAATTATATTAAAGAAGGAACAAATTTTCAAATAATTAAGTCAATTGTGAATTAAGCATACATTTGCAACTAAGTTTTTGTTGTTGTTTTTTCATGTATAAATAGGAGTGAATATATATGGACTTAATTTGTAAGAGAGTGTATGTGAACAAAATTATACAATACAAAATATATATATATTGTAGTGTATCAAAATTTAAAAGTGGATTAGCTAGCAGGCAAACTCAAAGGTAATTAATTACGTAATAATTAAGTCATAATTTTGATATTGTTGTGTTTAATTAATTATAAATTCCATATGCTGCTTGTTGCAATTATTATAGTTCCTGTTATAATGTTGTGGTTGATAAGTAAATGGAACAAATGGAATGATGGGGCGGCTGACCAAATTAATCTGCCTCCAGTCCCTAAACAACTGTGAATATATAATCGGAAACCTGCACCACATTTCCGATTCTCCCTTCCGTTCTTTCACAGATCTATCGAAACAATACGGCCCATTAATGCACCTAAAGCTAGGTGAATTCGACATGATCGTGGTGTCGTCGATGGAAATAGTGAAAGAAGTATTCAAGGAAAAGGAATCCATTTTCCCCAACATGCCAGAAGCATTGCTGTGGAGGTCTGCTGGTACAATTACATTGACATTACATTCTCATCGCGCAGTGATTACTAGAGACCGATGAGGAAGATATGCATTCTCGAACTCCTCAGCCCAAAAAGTGTGCGTTCCTGCGCTCCCATCAGAAAGGATGAGGTTTCTCGTCTCGTTGAATCCATTAACCACTCCGCTGGAAGCTGAAACCCCACTGTCAATCTTACTGAGAAGGTCTTTACTATGATTAGCACCATCACCTGTAGATCTGCGTTTGGCGATGTGTGAAAGGACAAAACCTGCAATGATCAGGCTAGTGCAGGACACAATGGGATTGGTCACTGGCTTTTCATTTGTCGATATGTATCCATCTTCCCCGATAGCTGCTCCCATTAGATTATCAAGCAGAGGTTGCTGAGGATACGGCGTAAGTTTGACTTCATTCTTGATGATGTCATCAGCCGCCTCCAAAATAATACCAAAGCTAATGGCGCGAGCTCGGTAGAGAAGATTTGGTTAATGTTTTGCTCAGGGTTAAGCAAAGTGGATAGATCAAGTTTCCAATTGCCAATGAAAATTATATATATATATATATATATATAATGCAGGACATGTTCAGAGCTGGAACGGATACATCATCGTCAACTATAGAGTGGGCAATGACTGAACTGTTGAGGTATCCTTGAGTATATCCGGATCAGTTTAGTAGTTGGGATCCCTATGTATGGCCCAGATGTTCACTACTACCCTAACATTTCGAGGTATATATGGTGTATCCCCTGATTTCGGATGACTCTGTGGAAAGTCTGGGGATTATGGAACCTTGAGGATGCAATCGGAGAGTTTCCATGATCACAAGCTTTATGTAGTTCAAATTCGGAATGACTTGGTCATCGATGATGATATTACTAGTGATCACTTGTCTTACTTCAGCTTGTGCTTTGGCCAACACTCGGGGATACCTTAATAGTTTAGTCATTGCCCACACTATATATATAATGAAGGACATGTTCGCAGCTGGAACTGATAGAATGAATGAACTGTTGAGGTATCCGCGAGTGTTGGCCAAAGCACAAGCTGAAGTAAAACAAGTGATCAGTAGTAATAGCATCATGGATGAAGAAGTCATTCCGAATTTGAACTACTTAAAGCTTCTAATCATGGAAACTCTCTGATTGCACCCTCAAGGCTCCATCATCCCCAGACTTTCCACATAGTCGTGTGAAATCAGAGGATACACCGTACCTCGAAATGCTAGGCTAATAGTGAACACTTGGTCCGTACATAGGGATCCCAACTACTGTACTTATCCTGAAACATTTCAACCAGAGTGGTTTCAAGATCAACAGTACTCCTTCGATACTATAGGAAACAATTTTCACTACCTGCTGTTTAGGGGTGGGAAAAAAATATGCCCGAAAATAACGTATGGTTTGGCTATTGTTGTGCTCACTTTAGCTCAACTTCTTTATAGTTTCAACTGAAAACTCCCTGATGGTATTGATGCCCAAACCCTAAACATGATCGAAAACACTGGTCTTATAACTTCCAGAAAAGAAGAACTTATTGTTGGAGCCACTCCGTTTGAATCATCACCGTCACTTAATATTGCCCAAATTTAATATTGTAATATTTAAAACTTAATAATCGTTTGAATTTCATAGAATAAAATATTGTATCGGATAACTAATACTTACATGCTTACAGTGTTAGTTTTGTATATTGGAAAGACATGTCTTTGTATACTTTTCTGATGATATGATTATATGGATTGAAAATTATTGCAGTCACTATTTGCATTTAGATTATTTATACAATTGTTTTATGCAATGTTCAATATATACTTACATTGTATATGATATGGTGTGGGGAGACACACGGTAAGATCATATCATTAGAACCTCATATTATATTAAAGAGCTCACGGCTTAGATTGTCCGGAACACACCATCGGTAAACTGTAGAATAATCTGATAAGTTAGTTTATCTTGACTAACTGATTATTCTAGTACACTTGTTAGTGTATTAAGGAGGATCACGATAGGATACTATTCTCTACTCTGACCTTGATAGTGAGAGAATAAAGATCCACAGAGTTTGGGTTCTAAACTAATGTTTGTTGGCGAGCATATGTGTACATTACTTATTGCTTTGACTTATCAATGGGTGAGATCCTTTCATGGATTAATAAACTCGATATCTTGGATAATGATAGTGTATACATGTTGTATCGTGCAATATGCATGAGCACCGTGTCCTGGTGCGCCAGGTTGATGATGTTCTCTTGAGGAAACACAAGTTAATGTTGAAACCCTACAGGTGGAATTTATTCCGTACATGATAAAGCTTGTGTGGTACTACTCAAGGTTGTAGATGTTAATTAATTATAGCTGTCAGAGGCTGACATAATTAATTAACGAACATTATATCTTAAACATGGGGGATAGCTGAACTAAATGAGAAAATATATTCGCAAATATGTATTAAATTGGTAGGTCAATATTACTTCTTTAATGGAATAAAAGTAATGCATAATTTATTTAATTATATCCTAAGTTTATTGGATATTGGAAATTAAATAAATTAGTGGGCCAATTTAATATTCTTTTAGATCTCTGTTGTAGCCCAAATAGACTGTTAGTGGACTGGATATGGAACTTGAGAAAGAGGCTCAAACCCAGTAGGGTTGGGAAGTGGATTTTCAGCCACCTCCCTATTTAAACATAGGGAGGGTTCGAAAATCACACACACATATATTCAGCCCCTCTTTGTCTCTCAAGATATCCACAAATTTCAGAACTCTATCAGTAGTATACAGCCCACTCTGTATCTGATACTCAGTCCGGGAATACAACAGAAGATCTCGGAGTAGAATATAGTGGTGCGGACCGCCGATCCAGTGGAGAGAAAGGGGCGCCGGTTTCATCTTCATTCAACAGCAAGATTAGATCTGCAATCTTGTCCTCAGACCGTCTACCAATTTGTAAGTAATTCATTTCTATGTGTTCTGCTTTATTAGATTCGTTTTGCTCTGCAAGTTTATTGTGCTAGACTTGTGATAAACATACATGAAACATAAAAATATGATTTGCATGAACATGGATTAATGAACATCCAAATGATCTTGCGGTAGTTTAATTCGAAAAAACCCCAAGAATTGGTATCAGAGCGGGTTTTGGCACTGTTCTAGGATTAATCCAGGCATAATTTCGATATACATTATTAAATTTGATGATAAATTTATTGTGTTTAAATTTTCAGATTTAATTGTGCATGTATTTCGATTTTATGGTATTCAAAACTTGGAAGAATTTTTGATTGAATTCGAAAATTCTAGTTTTGGGGTCTATGGAATTTTCGGTCACTATGAGATATAAATTTGGGATGATATTTGATGTTCTTCAAATTTTCGGATTTATTTCTCATGGTGTTCGAAAATTTGAAGTTCAATTTATCAAAAAATTGATGTTATAAAATTCCCTAATTTTATGTGTTAATTTTCGATACTATAGAATTAGATTTGGATGGTTTTTTCGATCCATATCAAATTTCCAGATTTAATTATTGACATGGTTCGAAAATTATGGAGATTAGGTAATTTTTGGTGTATATCAAAAGTTACCTAATTCTAATCTAAATAGGTTTGAAATTAGAATTGTAAATTTGGTCATTTTTGAAGTGGATCAAAATTTCCAGATTTATTTTTCTTGTAATTTTCGAAACCTATGCTATATTATTTGGAATAGTTTTTTTTAATTAATGTCAAAATTTCCAAATATGAAATATAGTGTTAATTTTCATTTTTAATAAATTAATTTGGAGAAGATTTTGATGAAAATTAAATTTCAAGATTTATTTTATTAAGGGGGTCGAAAATTATGAATATTGGATTGAGATTTGATGTTATTTTATGTATATCTTGATTCACCTAATTTTAATCTAGATAGATTTGAAAATAGAATTTTAAATCTTGGAAGAGTTGGAAGTGGATCAAATTTTCAAAATCTATAGTTTAAAGTTGGATAAGGTAATTTTTTTATATAGATAAATAATTATCAAAGTCCAATTGTGATAAGGATTTAAATTAGAATATAATTTGGAAGAATTTGAAGTGGATCAAATTTTCAAATTTTATCCTTAAGATTTTCGGTCCTTATGTGTTATATTTGGATTAGATTTTTGATTTATATCAAGATATCCCAATATTATTAATTAGGGTTTGTCGAAAATATTAAATAAATTTGGTGGATAATTTTAATTAATTTCCCAATTTATTTTGGGTCATTTTCAAAAAGGATAAGATTTAAATTGGTGGATAATTATTTTAATTTCCAATTTTTATCTTGTGGATAATTTCGAATTTATTAATTTTTTTAATTGGAATATTCAAAAATTATAATTCATGCAAAGATATCATGTGTTATTTTATGTGTATCATATAAATATGATTGTTGGATATGTAGACTATGTTTGTTTGCAGGTTTACCAACTATCATGGCTCCATTTATTTATGTGATGATGTTTATGTTGAATGAATGATTGACCGTATGCCGGTTTGGCTACGTGAATTTTAATCCATGAGAAAATCCATGGATTAGGTCTAGGTTTTATGTTATGTTGTTTTAATGTAATAGAAATAAAACTGTTAGACCAAGTTTTTGAGTTGTAATTTTTATTCTAGAAATAGTAGATTTTTCCTTTTGGAATAGATAGTCTGTATTGAATAAAGATCGAAGATCAACTCAAAGAAGGAAAGTAGTACAGCACTAAGAAGGAAGGTTCACCGATTCACGTCCCGAAACCCTAATTGGAGCTAGGGTTCCGGCGAGGAGCGGTGAAGAGGGGCGCGGCCAAGCCCTATTCCAGAGCTGACTTTCCTGTTTTATCTCATCAATCAACATGAGATATAAGCCATGATAGTTGGAATATTACTGTTGCTTATTATTTTTTTGTGAAGCATGCAATGTATGTTTATCATTTTATGTGATGTTTGCATGTTCTTAAAATGGGATAAAATGAAACCTCAAGCATAAATAACTAAGTGGGAGAGATTCATACCAAAGTATGTAGAAATCTCATACGGTCTCCATTAAATCTGATTTAATTGAGAAGTGATGGGAATGCGCGTTGACATCGGTCTTCCTCCATATCGGATGTGTCATATCATAGATTTCTCTAGAAATTAAATCTCCTAAAAGGATAGCTGTAGGACACTATTAGAACTAACTGACTCCTCCATCTGGAGCAGTTAAATTTGAAATAGTGATCTTGGTGCGAAGATAATGGTGTTCACACTTAGATGTAATTTATTGATAAATGTCCACTCGATCATGGCTTATCAGTTAGATGATTACATGACCGTGTTTATTATCCGGCTATTAATTTGCTTGTTGTAAGAAAATTCAACTGAAGGCAAATAAAAGGATTAATAACCTATTTAAAAATGGATTTTATAAACGTCTACACTATCGTGGCTTATAGGAAACGTTTTTAAAGTGTCGGTGGAAAAGTATATAATTTTTATGTGGTTTTCGATTATATACTGTTTATCCTAAAGTTTGTGACTGTACTGCATGTTTTAAATTTCAGTTATTCCATATCATCAATGACACTCTCCAATCTGTCCTCAATCCTCAAAGAAAACAAACTTATCGGTGAAAACTACAATGATTAGATTCGTAACCTTAACCTCGTTCTAATTGCTAAGAGACACAAGTTCGTACTTGAAGAGGTATGTCCTGAGAAGTCAGATGAGGGTTCTGACGAAGCCCAAAAGGCTGCATATAATAAGTGGGTTAAGTCTGATGAGATAGTGCGCTGTTACATTCTGGCATCCATGTCAAGTGTGTTGCAACATCAGCATCAGCCTATGAAGACCGCTTATGATATCATGTTCAATCTTAAGGAGCTCTTCGGTTATCAAAACCGCTCGGCACACTATTTGGCAATGAAGAAGTTGATGGATGCGAGAATGGCTGACTCTACACCTGTTAGAGATCACGTTCTCACAATGATGAAGTATCTGGCTGAGATCGAGACCTTGGGTGGAGAGCTGGACGTTAATTCTCAAATCGACATCATTCTTCATAGCTTGTCCTCGAAGTTTGAGCAGTTCACGCTGAACTTCAACATGATCAAGAAAGATGTTACCTTGACTGAATTGCTCATAGACCTTCAGGCGGCTGAATTGCTCCAAAAGAGCAATGCTGAGGCCCACATAGCTGAGAAATGGGCGTCTTCTTCTGGTGTGAAAAGGAAGAAGAGATACGTACCTAAGAAGGCTGTAGATACGGTGCCTAAGGTGAAAAAACCAAAGGCGAAGATTCTTCCTGAGGAGTTCAAGTTAAAGACTAAGTGCTTCAAGTGCGGCCAACCAGGTCACTAGAAGGCGGTGTGCCCTAACAAGAAGAAGAAGAGAGGTATATCTCATACTCTTATTGTAAAAACATGTTTAGCAACTTGTTCTACCCAGTCATGGGTAGTAGATACTGGATCTACTGATCATGTTTGCATGTCTTTGCAGGGGATCCTGGTAAAAAGACAGCTGAGTGAGAATGAGATCACCATCTACATGGGCAATGCTATGAGAGTGTTGGTTGTTGCAGTGGGAGATATGGTTTTACCTTTTAGTAGTGATAGAACTTTGGTTTTGAAAGATTGTCTTTATGTGCCTCATTTTAGGCGAAACTTAATTTCAGTTTCTAAATTGATTATGGATGAATATTCTGTTTCTTTTGATAACAAAGTAGTTATTTTCAGTGGTAAACATTTTATCTATTCTAGCACATTAGATGGACACCTATACTTTCTTAAACCAATTGAAAACACTACACAAAGACAACTTCTGAATACATCGATTATTAACCTTAACAAGAGAAAAGAACCTTCAGAACTGAATTAAACCTATCTTTGGCATCTAAGGCTAGGTTACATCAATCTCAAGAGGATACAAAGGCTTGTAAATGATGGACCATTGTCTTCTTTGGTACTGGAATTGTTTCCTTTGTGTGAATCCTGTTTGGACGGTAAGATGACTAAGCGTCATTTCCAGTCAAAAGGAAATCGATCCGAAGGGGTATTAGATTTGATTCACTTTGACCTATGTGGCCCTATGTCAGTTCAAGCTCGAGGAGGGTTCGAGTATTTCATCACTCTGGCTCCGCAGTTTTCTGTTGGGTTTGAGCGTGGTTCCTGAGTTGCCTAAGACTATCACGATATACTGTGATAATTCTGGTGCAGTGGCAAACTCGAAGAAACCCAAAGCCCACAAAGCAAGCAAACACATAGAGAGAAAGTACCATCTTATATGAGAAATCGTTAAGAGAGGAGATGTGGCGGTGGTCAAGATTGCATCGAAGGACAACCTGGCTGATCCCTTCACGAAGAGCATGCCGGCTAAGACCTTTGATGGTCATATAGAGAAAATGGGAGTGAGATGCAGACCTGGTGGCGTAGTTTGAGTCTATAGCGTAGATTGGAGAGTTAGCCAGTTAGTTTTTATGCTTAAAGGACATGCTTCAAGTATAAGTGGAAGATTGTTAGTTTTGTATACTGGAAAGACATGTCTTTGTATACTTTTCTGATGATATGATGATATGGATAGAAAGTTATTGCAGTCACTGTTTGCATTTAGATTATTTTATATAATTGTTTTATTCAATGTTCAATATACTTACATTGTAGATGATATGGTGTGGGGAGACACACGGTAAGATCATATCATTAGAACCTTGTATTGTATTAAAGAGCTCACGGCTTAGATGGTCCTGAACACACCATCGGTAAACCGTAGAATAATCTAATAAGTTAGTTTATCTTGACTAACTGATTATTCTAGTAAACTTGTTAGTGTATTGAGGAGGATCACGATAGGATACTATTCTCTACTCTGACCTTGATAGTAAGAGAATAAAGATCCACAGAGTTCGGGTTCTGAACTCATGTTTGTTGGCGAGTATATGTGTACATTACTTATTGCTTTAACTTATCAATGGGTGAGATCCTTTCATGAATCAATAAACTCAATATCTTGGGTAATGATAGTGTATACATGTTGTATCGTGCAATATACATGAGCACCGTGTCCTGGTGCGCCAGGTTGATGATGTTCTCTTGAGGAAACACAAGTTCATGTTGAAACCCTATTGGTGGAATTTATTCCGCACATGATAAAGCTTGTGTGGTACTACTCAAGGTTCTAGATGTTAATTAATTATAGCTGTCAGAGGCTGACATAATTAATTAACAAACATTATATCTTAAACACGGGGGATGGCTGAACTAAAGAAGAAAACATATTTGCAAATATGTATTAAATTGGTAGGTCAGTATTACTTCTTTAGTGGAATAAAAATAATACTTAATTTATTTAATTATATCCTAGGTTTATTGGATATTGGAAATTAAATAAATTAGTGGGCCAATTTAATATTTTTCTAGATCCCTGTTGTAGCCCAAATAGACTGTTAGTGGACTGGATATGGAACTTGAGAAAGAGGCCCAAACCCAGTAGGGTTGGGTAGTGGATATTCGGCCACCTCCCTATTTAAACATAGGGAGGGTTCGAAAATCACACACACATACATTCAGCCCCTCTTTGTCTCTCAAGATATCCACATATTTCACAACTCTATCAGTAGTATACAGCCCACTTTGTATTTGATACTCAGTCCAGGAATACAACAGAGGATCTCGGAGTAGAATACAGTGGTGTGGACTGCCGATCCAGTGGAGAGAAAGGGGCGCCGGTTTCATCTTCATTCAACAGCAAGATTAGATCTGTAATCTTGTCCTCAGACCGTCTACTGATTTGCAAGTAATTCGTTTCTATGTGTTCCACTTTATTAGATTCGTTTTGCTCTGCATGTTTATTGTGCTAGATGTGTGATAAACATACATGAAACATAAAAATATGATTTGCATGAACATGGATTAATGAACATCCAAATGATCCTGCGGTGGTTTAATTCAAAAAAACCCCAACATACAGCATATATGCGATGATATTAAATAAATATGGGATATATTGATTGTACTTTCAAAGATAATGTAGACGATGAATTTACTATTAAAAGTTCTTTTTCCTATTCCTCTCTTAGAGAGATGGGTTGGTGAATTATTCGAAACAATAACCTTAAACAAAAATAGTTGTTTTAAACTTAAATTATACGTCCCACCATTATGTAAATAAAACGGTTAACCATTTTTCCATTTTAATTTTTAGTTAATAAATGTTTATGAAAGTTGATTGTTTCATAATTGAGAAAATTAAAAATGCACGGAGAACCAGTTACGAATGTTATAACTCAATGCAAGAAAGATAAATATTTAACGTGTTTCACTACTACTGTGCTATATACATCTATGGATCAAAAAAAGACGATGTTTTTATTTTGTTCAGAATAAGAGTAATGTTTAAACATTATATTTGTTCTCATTGTGAAATTTGTGTCCAAAATGTATATATGCAAGTTAATTAACTTATGACCAACATAAGGTAGTTAATTAGTTGGATAAAACAGTTTTAGGAAGAATATATCACAACAAGAAAAACACTCATACACCACACTTGTTTAGCCACGATTTTGGCAAGAAACCGTGGTAATTTAGCTAATAACCACGGTTTTAATGAAAAATGTGGTATATGAGCGCATTTTTCCCAAAAAAACACTCATACACCACACTTATTTTTATTCTCCAACGGTGGTGTATGTATATATTTTTATTGACTACGGTTATTTAATTGGGTAGTGTTTGTATGTTCTAATAAAATTAAATGTAAGAAAGAAAGAAAAAGATTTAAGGTGGAATTTAAAAAAGCCAATCTCTAAAATTTATCAACACCCGCTGTTCTCTCCTCTCTCTCACTTCAACCAATTTGAAATTTTCCCTCACCCTAAAGTCATCATTGTTGTCGCCGTCACCGTCTTCAACTAGAGTATCTGTGGTTGTCATCGTTGCCGTCTAGAGTCTCTGTCGCCTTCATTGTTGTCGTTGCCGTCTAAAGTCATCCTCAGAAAGATGAATATCCATTTCGTCATCGTTGCCGTTGCCATAGCAGTATTCAAAAATAAAAACACAAAACGTGTATCGTACAAATAAGTAAATTGGATTAATGTTTGTTCATTTGTCCTTATCATTTTTCACTAATGTTTGGCAGCAGCTTTTATTTTTATACTTTCAATAATTTCCCAAATTGACAGCGTTTCACTAGGATTTTGTTATTTGATAGTTCTGTAAACAAATAGAATGTATGTGGATTAGATCATTTGTGTCAATCTGTGTTATATTTCTCGTGTCACAATTAATTTTTTTTCTTAATTTTTTTGTGATATACTCTAATTGGAAAATAATGAACCCTAAATAAAAATTTAATATTAAATTAAATCATAACAGATTAAAATGAAAAAATGAAAAAAAAAGTTTAGCACAAAGATTAATGCAATAGAGGTTGTCACGCGCGGTCGTTTTGCGGTCAGAATAATTCTCAAGAAAGAGTTATCCTTATGCCCACTGCAAGGCGTAGCAAGCTAACGTGAGTAAGGGTCGATCCCACGAGGAGCTGCAAATTTTATCTTCCAATGTCACTTTTCCCAAAGGGTTGAGGTTTGTTGTGATCTCCGAATACTTGTATTTAAAGACTGTAAACTAAAATAACAAAACAAAACAAGACAGGAAAATATTAGTAGTAACGTATTCCGGATTAGAACTCAGATTTCGAACTTAACAAACATTGGACCGATCATGGGCACGCTGATTACTTATGTGAATCTAATTACCTGGTTATAGGCAACGGATCTCTCAGACTTACCCAATCTATCCTTTCAGTTTAGCTTAGAGGTGATCTCTCGTCCCCTAAACCCTAACTTGTTACCCAACCCCGATTTCTCATATGATTGTAAGCAACAAAGCAGCATTATGATCTAGACAGAGCCAGATTTACCTATACAAAGATCTCTCTTATGCCCTCAGTACCCGTGATGTATCCCATCCCTTTATGACCAACACACAGCTAAGATTCATTGACCATTTATAGAGGTAGTGAACACAATTATAATTAAAGAGTGATCAGCCACAATTAACTAGCTTAACCCACTGTATAATGCAACAAAGAAAACGATTACACGACGGAACTAAATACACACAGTTTATGCCCATAAGCCTCACGGTTCTTAGGTGTTCATTAAGTTCTTATCTTTATTCAATCTGGAATAACGAGTCTAGCTGCTCATGCTAGACTTAGAACAATAATAATAAATAAAAGAAATAAAAGATAACATAAATTAAATGAAAAACTTACTTATATTAAATTGTAAAAAGAATTCAACACCAACGCTAGATTTAAGAACATAAACAGGAAATCCTAAGTGTCTGCGGGCATAAGGCCCGAGACCTATTGCAGCAAAGTAAAATAAACTAAAATAAAATATAAGTGTTTTGTGCGTAAAAGAGGTGTTTGTTTTCTGCCATGAAATCTACTTATATAGGAGTACAAAGATACAGGGTAAACTCCCCGACAGGCCAGGGATCTTCAGCCCAATTCGCAGCCGCCATACCCAAAGCTTTCCATATCTAGCAGATTCTTTCCTTATTTAGAAGATCCTGAATCGCAGATTCTGTATTCGTCGTGCCCTAGCAGCGCCGACATGCAACTTTCCTTGTAGAGCCGATAACCTTCTGGAAGTGTCAACTTGCCTTCCGCGGCTCCTCTTTCCTTCGGCGGCTAGGGTGCATTGCTCCTGCTATAGCTGTCATTTGTTTCCCTTGTGCCCAGTCTCCTTTCCTTCTCCTCTCAATCACTTTGGGGTTGTTGTGGGCACGATCACGAACTTCTCCTTCAGCTTCTGCTGGAATGGTGGGCGATTTTGTTGGTTTTGTATACTAGAAGACCTGTCTTTTGTATACATTATTGATAATGGTTTTATGATGATATAGAATGAATACAATTGCAGTCACTGTTTGCATTTAAATTATTATATTTATATGCATGTTCACTATACTTACATTGTAGATGATATGGTGTGGGTAAACACATGGTTAGATCATATCATTGGTTCCTTGTAATGCATTAAAAGGTTCACGGTTTAGATGGCACTGAACCTGCTATCGGTACGCCGTAGAATAATCTGATAGTTAGTTTGTCTTGACTAATTGATTATTCTAATACACGGTCAATTGTATTGAGGAGGATCTACTTAGGATACTATTCTCTATTCTGACCTTAAATGAGAGAATAAGAATCCACAGAGTTCGGGTTCTTAACCCCTGTGTGTTGGCAGACATATACGTGTAGTGTTTGCAGCTTTGATTTATCAAAGGGTGAGATTCTTTCATAAGAATCAATAATCTCGATATCTTGGGTTGTCACATTTACACTTATGATGGGTTGTGCAATATGTAGGGGCACCGTGTCCTGGTGCGCCAGTTTGATGGTGTCCCCTTGAGGAAATGCAAGTTCATGCTGAAACCCTGCAGGTGGAATTTATTCCGTGCATGAGTAAAGCTTGTGTGGTACTACTCAAGGATAGGATATTAATTAATTATAGCTGTCAGAAGCTTACATAATTAATTAATGGGCATTATATCTTAAACGCGGGGAATGGCTGGACTAAAGGAGAAAGCATATTCAGAAATATGTATTAAATTGGTAGGTCAGTATTATTTCTTTAGTGGAATAAAAATAATACTTAATTTATTTAATAATATCCTAAGTTTATTGGATATTGGAAATTAAATAAATTAGCAGGCCAATTTAATATTCTTCTAGATCCCTGTTGTAGCCCAATATGACTTTAATGGACTGAAGATAGAAAAAGGGATAGAGGCCCAAACCCAGTAGGGTTGGGACACTGAAATTTCGACCACCTCCCCTATAAATAGGGAGGTGGGGGACGAAATTTTGAGATGAATAATCAGCTCCTCTTGTGTTCTCTTTATCTCCACTGATTCCATACCGATCTAGTAGATTTCAGCCCACCCTGAAACTAGATTCAGTCCGGGAATACAACAGAAGATCAAGGAGTGGAATATCACTGTGAGGCGCCAATCATCATCATACACAACAACAAGATTAGACCTTTAATCTTGTCCTCCACCCGTCGTTTAATTTGTAAGTCGTTTTTCGATTCTATGTTTCCGCTTTAGTAGAATCGTTTAAACCGGATTTGCATGTTAATTAAACTCGGTTAATTAAAACATATGAGATGCATGAATTTATGATCTACATGACATTAGGATTAATGAACATCCAATTAGATCCTGCGGTGGTTCAATTCGAAAAAACCCCAACAGATTTCTGCCAGGCTCGAGAGAGAGCTTTCCGCTGAGAAGTTGTTGCCCATCTTGGTATCATTGGCATCGTAATACCCTCCAGAAGTGATTCTCCTGCCTGCTGCCTACCCTTGTGCCCATTCTGGCTCTTTCCAACTCAAAAAACATAAAAAACAAAGGGCATAGAACGAGAAAAAGACACAAAAACACGAGAGAATTTGGACTTATCAGGCTGCCACAGAGGATCTGAAATCGAATGTATCCTTTTATAAAAAGAAGATATTCCAAGGTGAAGAGGCACCACCTCCTCCTTCCAAATTCTAAAAAAAAGGATGTATGATTTCAAAATTTATATAATATTTTTAAAAACACCAAGTCTTCTGTACATCACACAAGGCCCAATAAGGCCCATACATCCATCAGACGGGTCGGGGTTCACATGGTCCATCAGACGGGTTGGGATCAACATGGGTCAACCCGTGTTGACCAACGTTGACCTGTAAAAAAACATTCTGACAAAAATTAGTATTAATCCTAACACTAAAAAGTATCACTCATATACGAGTTTATTTAGTTCAAATTATGATTTTTTCCATTCCAAGTAATGTTTAGAGTTTAGGAATTTAGGGTGTTTTTTAGGGTTCATGGTTTTTTTAGGTTTTTTTTTAGTATTTTTAGAATTTTTTAGATTCTTTAATGATTTATTTTGTGTTTTTTAGGGTTCATGATTTTTTAAGTTTATTAATCTTAGTTAGGGATTATATCTATTTAAAAAAAAAAGATTCACTTTAATTTTAGGCTATATATTTATTTTCAAATTTAGGGTTTTAAATTTCAATTACAATTTACATTTGTTTTGAAAAAATTAATTATTGAGCACAATGCACGAGCCCACGCGTTAGCATCGGGTGAGTGCATTGTGCGAGTCGTCAGATTTTAAAAAAATTAAATTCATTCACTTTAAATTTAGTTTCATTAATTTCATTTTAGGGTATATATTTATATTTATTTCAAATAAATTAATTCAATTCATTTTAATTTTAGGGTTCACTAATTATATTTTAGGGTATATAATTTTGGAGAAAAAAAAATTAAAAAAAATTAAAAAAAATAATTAGGCACATGTACCCCACGCGTGCACGCCCACGACATGGGCCCTTTCTTTTATAGTTAATTATTAATGGGCCTGGGCCAGTTTGATGGACTCAGGCCTATACACCGAATGTATAGAAGACTATTTTTTTTTAAATTATTAGAATGAAAAACCTTAAAGAAATTGCGGGCTTTCAAATTGAATATTATTGTCACGACCCCATATTAATATCTGATTAATGCGATGTGTGACTGGCACGACTCGATCCCAAGGAAGGGTGGATCAAGGTTCAAACCGGATAATAATTTAAATAAAGGAATAGCTGCTAACTTCAGGATCGAAAGATTTGGTCTAGGAACTCGAATTGTGAACTGACTTTCATTTCTCAAAATATAACTGAATAAATATATTCCTCAGAATAAAAAAAAGCATCTGCGAGTTCAAGACATACTGAAGACTTGACTCGGTTACACTTAATTAGCGGAAGCAATATAACATAACAAAATACAGAAATTTTCTGAGTCCTGTACAAAACAACTTTCTTTCTCAGCACATCACCTGCACCATCAGCACTCAACCTGCACATTTAAAAATAAACACGCAGGGCTGAGTACAAATATACTCAGTGAACACATTGCCAAAAATATCATAATATATATATCTAATATTATGAACATTTACTAAAACTGGTTTTGTCTTAAAAGGCCCTATGTTTTACTAAATCACTTTCTATCTTTACACGCATGTTTTTATATTGTATGATCTTCCACATCTGAACTGAAATACCGGGAAAGTTGATCACCTTCCACGCAAGCTTATCATTATCGATGTATAGTCAGGAAAGCTCTCGCAGCCCTATCCTTCTTCCCAATAACACCGACTTCCGTGTACACTAACCTCAGTTACCCTATGGCTAGCCCGAGATCCGATCGATTTAAAAGCTAGAAAGCTCCTTGCGAGCTAACTAAATACAGATAGGATATCATACTAAAATGGAACACTTTATGCATGAAAACTTATTTTATTTTGCATCATAAATAAATAAACTGCTGATGAGTAAAACTCAAATATTTCTTTGGACTAAGAGTCCATTGTAAAAGAAAAGTCCACCTTTCACCAATGTCTCAAAACTGAATTGCTGCAAAATGTTCCTCCTTGCCCTTTATCTCGCACTGGATGGCTTGCCTTCATAGACATAAACATGAAACTGAGTATGTTGAACCAAAGAACACTGTTTGGACTCAACATGAAATTGAAAGCCTATTAGGGTCTAGTATCCGTTCTAAATTTTTCTTAGCTTAAGGGTTAATCTGGACCCTAGCTCTTAAACATCTTAAGACATACATCACCATCATTTAAGGTATCAAAAATACCTTAACATCCATCATAACCCGATTCTAGAAACAAAGTCAACATTAATCTCATAGACTAATCAACGTTCTGCACAACGTCCATCTTTGTAGAATTTTTTGCTTTGACTCACTAAGGTGCAGGGAATGTACCATATACCGTTGAAAAGCCACAGAAGTGTAGAATTTTACAAAATTTACAGTGACTCCAAGTGATAACTAATGAAAAAGTTATAACCAATTAAGATGCCGGGTATTACAATTATAAAAGCATTTATAAACCGTAGACGTAGAGTAAGTGTACTAATGTTTAAACCGTCGACCAACCCCAACAAGAGAAGGAAAATAGGAGTAGAGTTTCTTGAATGTGCCCCTAGAAATTCCATGAAATTAAGGGGTTAATTAGTGTTCGACAAAATATTGACTACCCGTAAGTGCACGGTGTAGCTGTGTACAATGATGAGTAAGGTTAGTTAGTGATTAATTTATGCGTGAGTATTGCAACGTCAACTTCCTAACACTGTTTGAGCAACACATCAAAATATTTGGATTTAATTAACTAATTAAACAAAAAACTAAATAAAGCAAAAAAAAAGATGAATGGATGGGACTCTGGTCTAAATTCGTTGATTTCGTTGATTTATCCATACAATGTCAATTCAATTATATAATTTTCCACGATTCGACTATTATTAGGACAATCACTCATTTAGTTCAAACCTTCTCTCGAAGTGCTTAAATCGTAGATTACATGCTAGAATTAATGTGTCCATTTAATTACATGCTAGAATTAATGTGTTGTTGTGGTTTTTGATGTTATGGTAGGGTTTGTGATGCCTAATTTTCGTGCTAGAGAAGATATATATAGTTTAGGAAGTATCCCAGTCGAAAAAGGAAAGAAAACGGACCAAAATAGGCTAAAATCGGATACCAGGGCTCGATTCGCGACCTCACCCCCGATCGGGTCGGTCGCGGGTCCATCTTGGGTCATTTTCTACACACTCGCGACAGAGAGGGGGGTCCAGAGAACAAAATCCGCGACCCCAGTCGCGAATAATCCAACTAGTCACGGGTCCACGTGGCAGTTCGGCAAACTTTCACTGTTTTGCTTCGTTCTCACTCGTTTCTCATCCGATTGACCCAATTCTTTTTGCAACGCGTTCCTAACTTGATTCCCTATCTTTATAGGGTATTCCTAAGCTCATTTGAAGTTCACACAAAAATTGCCATTAATTCCCTTCACAACGAACAAACACGTGACATTGCACAAAATATAGAAAACTATGCAAAACTTATCCCTTCATGCATGCATTGCCCATCAAATACCACTCAAATAAACCTCAAAACATATGCAAAATATAAGGTCATCAACTAGCTAGAGAGAGAGAGGGAAACCACGGCCGATAACACCACTGAAGGAGTCATAACGTGCCAATGTATGTGATTTCATTTCATCCATAAAAAAATTCATAAATTTTGAATACAGGTCTCAACCTAAGTGTAGTTGTGATAATTAAATTTTTGTTGCAGCAATTGTGGCATGGAATGTGTTTGAGCCACAGAAGTCGGAAGAAATTCGAGTCGAACCACCAAAATTGACTGAAGTTAGGATCAATTTGTTGTATGCCAGCATGTGCCATACAGATTTCATATTTTGGACAGGAAAAATTCATGTAAGAAAATTGGTTTTTGTAATAATACAAGTTTGTTTGATTGTTGTTTTTATTTACAAGGAAGTAATAATGACACAAGGTTTGTATAAGTGCAACTGCTGTTTTATGTCTCCCTCTTTTTCATCAATCATCTCATTTCTGTTTCTCGTGTCATGTTCGTGTTTTAGAATTTGTTCCCTATCGGATAGTTCACAACAAAAAAACGTATTCTAGCGATGGAGTCCGTCGTTAATCCATGACGATCTGCCCACCGTTACCAGTTTGAGGAATAAACTATGGCGGGAATGGTTCGCACCTTAATTTTACGATGGACTTACGGCGGTTCTGTAGTCCCTGGATTTAGTCATTTAACGATGGAAATTATCTTTCGTTAATTATTAATTAATTTAATTAGTTAACGACGGACACCAATCCATCATTAATGAGTTACGACGGACGTACGATGGATATTATATCTACAAGAATTTTGGTTATAGACAACACATTATAGGCGATGTGTATTGATTCAGTAGTTGTCTATTACAGTATAGACGACGTGCATACACAAAACCGTTGTCTATCACTATTTTTCTTCATTTATTTTTTATTTTTTAATGTTGCATAGCGTTCTCTATTGGGATATAGACAACGTGCATTGTGATCATATTGTCTATTGCCGCTCCTTATTAAAACGACATCATTTCCATTTAGGATATCACCTCTCTAAACACGGGAGTTGAAAAAACTCCAATCTTCTTCTAACCCTAATCAAACGCCGCTTTCATCACCGCTTCAACCCTTTCCTCACCGTTGCCCTTCCCTTCATTGTCGCTGCCTCTCACCGTCATTGCCCCTTCGCTGTTCCACACTGGAGAATTGAAAATTAACTGGGCAAATTGATTTAATGGAACTATTAGAGAATGGAGATCTCATATGTGTGGGCCATCCCCAAGAAATCTTCCATTACCGTCTCCAAGCATTTTGAAATTATGGTATGCATTTATATTATTTGTTATATCCTTAATTTTTGTATTTTATAATTGAGAGGTATCAGTGTGAAAAGAGAACAATACAAAAATAAGAAAAGCAGATCATGGAAGACAACAATTTTTTAAGTTATATTCAGCCACAGTTCTTTTATGAAACAAAACTTGAAATGTACTTTTTGAATCTAGTTTTTTTTTTATGCTTGTATCTGACGATCAATTTTTATTTAAAGGTAGTTCACTGCTATAAAATTTTAAACTGTTATGCACCAGTATCTGAGTTGGAGGTGTTGGGGTGAATCTTCAAGCTGCTGATACAGTGATAATTTTTTTATACAAATAGGAATCCCCAGATTATATCAAATTATTTTTTTCCTATGTAGTGACACTTCTAAACTTTAAGTTTAAAATGAAGTCTTATTCTATAATGTTTATGTTTGTTCAGGCTGATTTGCAAGCACAGACTAGGGCTCATAGGATTGGACAAGAGAAAGTTGCCCTTGTTCTTCGTTTGGAAACTGTAAATACTTCAATTCCTAAACTCAAGTAATTTTTTGGTTATTTCTTCTGTTAGTAAGTTGTATATTGTCATAGAGACTAAATTTTCTTATTGGTAACTGAGATAAACTTAATAGTATTTGCTAATCAATCTCATTCTTTTCAGCTTTCAAGTATTTGATTATTTTCAATTTTATTTTGATTCCATTATTGATATACTGAAAATCGGGAATATAGTTTAATTGTATTTAGAATTTATTGCAGACTACTCTCTATCACTCTCTCACAAAGAATTTATGGTGACATTAGTTGTCATCTGCTCTTCTGCTATGCATGGTTGCATGATTTAAGCTTAAAATATTTGGTCAACTATATTGGGAGTGTACTTGAAACCTGGGACAAAAGTAATGATAGTTAAATTAGAGATTGATCCACAACAATTGTCTTTATTATTCATTTAACCATTTAAATGACCACCCTATATCAAAGTTTAAGCTATTACTGATGAGAATCGTTTAATATCTATTAACTTTAACAATTATCCTTTTTTTTCATTGTATTTGTAGATGACTGGGATGCTATATAGTCTTTGTAATGCAGTTAAATTTTTTAGAGTGCTTGTGATGCGGCCAATCAATATGCGGAAGCTAAGGAAAGAACACACTACAACTATATGGTTGATTCAATCCAAACACAACTGAAAATATGGAGATTAATATGATAAACAAACTGACCTAAAACCCCAAATAAATTCGAACAAGAATTAAACACAAAACATAACCCGAAAACTATCGATTTAACCCAAAATTGACTCGATCAGAAACCTAAGCAATTCCACTCGGATTAAGCTTAAATTTTAACACAAGGTACAATCTAAAGTCATGAAAAACATATCCAAAAATCAGCAAATTCGCATGAGTGGATTGGGATTTGGCACCACGGTCAATTTTCGGACTGTCTGGGGTTTATAAATGGATCTAAGGCTTGTATGGAGGGTTTCTGGACTTGGGAACCTATGTGGATGAATATGGTGATGCTAGGGTGGATATGGAATGTGTATAATGGCTGTGGAGGCGAGGAAAGGCATGGTGATGATAAAAACAAAATTAGAGGTATGAATCTTACCTGAAATGAACCCCAGATCGACAAGAATCTGAAACGCGTCTATGGAGTAAGCTTTGTGGCTGCCTAACCCGGATACTACTGGATATCCGAATGACAAAAAAGATTTCAAGCTTGAATATGCTAATCAACAAACTCTACCGAAGAACCGATTTGTTGTGTGAGACAAGAGAATAGCGTAAAAGCTGTTTTCATTCATTCAAGTCTGCGTAAACAACGTCTGGAATAATCCTAAATACCTAAGGGGCAAAATTATCAAGTGTTGGGCTGGATAATATCAAAAATAAAATAAATAACTAAAGGCCTAATTTTCCTAACAATAATTTGGGCTTCTAATTAAATTAAAATACTGGATCCAATTAAATAAAATAACTTAACAATTAATAAAAACTACACGACCAAACTAAAAATAAATAAATAAATTCGAACATGGCCGCGGCTTCTTCACTCCTCAATGCTCATCAAATTCACCAACTTGTGCTGTCGGAATTCAGCTCCATCATCTTCCAATTTCTTTCCAACATAGCACTGTAAACATCCTTGCAGCTTCTTGGCACGTAAGCGCGTCACTAGAACTCTCAGCTGCAACTCCGGGTTTAGTTTCTCAGTACTCATCCCGGTCTCATCAGCTTGCTAGAATTGTCTTAATTTTTCTAATTCTTTTATCAGAATTTTATAGAATGGGAGTACATATTTCATGTACTGGGACTTGTTTCAGCTCTACCTTCTTTTATAAGGACAATGATATATACTTTAACATATTTTCATTTCGTATTGTTAATTTGTATACATTTTTTCCTCTCAGTCTTTTCCAGACAGATAGCAGCTTGTGTTGGAAAGATTATTATTAGGTAAAAGTGAGTAATTTATTGCTAAACTAATTCACCATATAACATTTATATGAACAATCATCTCTTTAATATGCTTTCATTTGTTTATGTGAGATTCTATATGAGACTATGCAATAAGAATTCTGGTCACATGCATGGCATTATCAAATGATGTGTGATGGAAGATTACAGAAAAATTCCTTAAAATTGAGTAGAATAAATTATTAGCTTGTACCTAAAATGAACGTATGAACTAATGTGCTTGTGTTAACTTATGTTTTGTTTTACTTTATTCTTTTAGCATGTAAACTAATGTGGTAGCTTATGTTTTGTTTTACTTTATTTTTTTCATTCATGATTCTTCGCAACTAATGACATTATGATTCAGACTAAGTTTTTTTCTTTCCACTACTAGTGTACATCAACCAAAAATGAGCATGAACTTCATTGCATAAATTTTCACACATGGAAATCTATGGCAGTATGTCTATATGTGTACTCATTAGTTTTGTATTTTTTTTTTATTTTTTTTTTTGTAGGCACGAACTTAGAGACCACTTGGTGAAATTTTAGATGGTGTTTGCTTATGTGTCTAGTTGCTTATAAAGAGGATATAATGAGCTTGTTGATATATATATATATATATGTGTGTGTGTGTGTGTGTGTGTGTGTGTTCAGTTTGTGCTTGCCGGAGTTAGCTAGTGACCCTTGAGTATCAATACATTGAATGTGTCATTTTCCTTTTGATGAAATTCATTTTGTTATATATTTGTTTAATTTGTGAAAGTTTCAGCATTTAGGTGAAATCTTGATGGAAGTTGGGTGGTTGATTTTGCTAGGATGGTGATGCTTAAAGTACGTATCGACCCAATTGACGAACGAACTTGAAGAATGGAGATGAAGTCTATGAAATTTTGGAGGAGTTGCATGTAGTTTGTAATTTTTAATCTTAATATTTGTTACTTGGACGAATTAATTTGATAGAACTTTTCTTTATTAATGTACTTGTTGCTTGGATAAGTTTATGGTTTATGTATACATTGTAATTTATATGATTAAATATAATTTATTAGAGATATTTTATATTTTTGTTATTTTTTGAAATATTCTAAGTTTGCTGTAACAATATAAACAAAATAGGAATAAATAAATAAAATTAAAATAGTTGAAAAATGACAACGGTTCAAAAACCGTTGTCTATTAATGATCAGACAATGATTTTTCTGCGTCGTCTATAACCACATTATAGTTGTCTATAACATGATAGACAACGCAATTTCAACGTTGTCTATAGTCATATGACCGTTGTCTATAATATGATGATAGACAACGCAGTTTTCGTGTCGTCTTTAACTGCACAATCGTTGTCTATAACTTAATAGACAGCACGTTTTCCATGTTGTCTTTAACCTCGTCCTTATACACAACACTGTTGTAGACAACGCTCGATTTTCTAAAAAACAACGCGAATTCCGTGTCATCTATTACTATTTTTCTTGTATTTACGTCGCTAAAACTAACAACAGAATGGAATCCATTGTTATTTGTTTATTTATTCATTTTTTATTTAATTAATACAATTAATGACGGATGTATTCGTCGTAAGTCCATCGTTAAATTTTTTTAAAAGGGAATCTCTAACTCTCTTTCTTCCCTCTATGCTCACAACCCTAATTACGAAACTCGCTGTCCCTCCCTATTGCTCCCCACCGCCTGCTCCTTCCCCTCCACGTCCCCACCGCACCTCTCTCCCTCTCAATCTCTCTCTCTCACGCAAGCCTCCCTACTCGCCACCGCGGCGCAGACGCCTTCGCCTCTGAAGATAAGCCCCCGCCGCCCCATGGCCGTTGCGCAGCTCTCCGTCTCCCTCTCTTAATTTAAAAAAAAAAATTTGAGGGGGTCCATGGCCCTTCTTGGCCCTTAAATGGGTCTGCCTCTATGCGGAATGATCCTAAATCTAGTGTACTGTAAAGTGGGCTAGCTTAGCTCAGGCGTGACTTAGTTTTCTTAAAAAACATGAGCCAAGTCCGACCCATGGGCCCATTTAGCTCGTATAAACCCGAAACTAAAGCCCTTGTTTTTCGTGGGGTGGGTTCAATCCAGCTTGACCCATTTCACAATACGTATTTTCAAAACTTGAATTGGTAACGTTCTTCCAAAAAATTGCTTTATGAAGAAAGAATACAAATTGCATTAATTAATTTTACTATCGTTTGAGGACCATAATCATAATAGATGTGTATGTGTATGTGTGATTTTTAATTCGATTCCTCAACAAAACTAAATTCTTTTTATGATAGCTACACATTATTTTCATAATTATCTTATTTGATACTTTAAATAGTCGAAAATTAAACATAGTAAACCACTTTAATTGGATTTCTATTCAATAGTTATGCACATTTTATTTATACATGTAAGATCTCATACGTGGAATTTTTATCCTACACTTCAAAGGCGAACAAAAAGATCAAAGCATATTTGAACATGTGCACATTCTGAAAATGGCAGTGTGATTGAAAGTGTTGGAGATAAAGTGAAAGGCCTCAAGGTAGGTGACACTGTGATGACACTCTATGTGGGAGAATGTGTAGAATGCTCAAATTGCAGGTTGGGGAAGTTTAACTTATGCTCCATGTATCCAACGCAATTAACTGGTCTAATGTATGATGACTCATCAAGAATGTCTGTTAAGGGCCTAAAATCTACCACGCGTTTAGCTGTTCAGCTTGGTCTGAATACACGGTTGTAGAATCAAACCTTGTGGTTAAGGTAGATCAGAGGATGTCTCTTCCCTATACCAATTTTCTTTCTTGTGGTTTTACAACAGGATATGGAGCAGCCCGGAAAGAGTTCAAAGTTGAAAAAGGGATCAACTGTTGCTGTAATAGGACTTGGGGTAAACACACTAATTGAATTGGATCCTCTGATTTACTCTATTTCCCCTTTCTCGCAGCATTGCTACAAGCTTATGTCAAATGAGGCTAACTTGTTTTGCATGTTGGCATACGAGCAGGGAGGAAGGGAGGTAGTCTTGGTCAGTGCAGGAATTCAGACGATGGTGGAGCTCAACTACGTTAACCCGTCGGTGGGGAGGACCATTAAGGGTACAACCTTTGGTGGTATAGGAATTCATTCGGATCTTCCTCAAATTGTTGAGAAATGTATCAACAAGGTATATACACTGTCTCGAATCATTATATTCTCAAGATTTTCGATTGTTGTAACATGTCATGTAAGAAGAATTATGCTGGTTTTTTCCCCCGTAGGAAATTGATCTTGATAAGCTCATAACTCATGAGGTTTCACTTGCTGATGTTAACAAAAGATTCATAAAAAATTACAAAATTAGAAAAAAAAAAATTCCCCATATGATGGCCTAGTGGTGGATTAAATAAAAGCAAAAATCCAAAAATACAAAAAACATATATCCTAATTATTCAACCACCAACATCTAACCAGAAAACATAAACTATCAATAAAAATATCATCTTTGAAGAAAGAACACATAAAAAAGACAAAAGAAGTTCAAAAATATATTACAGAGAACTCTCAAATCTTATAAAATATATCTGTTGAATCCATAAAATCCACCAAAAATGAAACACTAAAAACCGATAGTATAAGCAGAGATGAATAAAAAAAATATCAAATTGATCGTGATTACGTGATAGGATCTAATAAAAAAACTACAGCTCTACACAAGCTTCAATCGTCAATGTTTTTCCTCATATTCAGATCTTCATCGTCGTTACCATTGTTGGATTTCTTCCTATAGGTGGAAGGGCGGTAATAGCGAGAGAGAGAGAGAGAGAGAGAGAGTGAGAGAGAGATCTGCTTACTGATGAATGGAGAATGAGAAAGAAAAAGTGGTGACATACTTGTAAATATGATAAATTCGAAAAACAAGGGGTATTTCCAGATTTAAAAAAAAAAAATGTGATGCCATCACCTTTTCAAAAATTCCTAAAAACTTTAAATAATCATAACTTTCTCAAAAAATATATCAAATGAAAGATTTTTCCATGCTCTTTTATTTAAGATCAATATTGCATATGTCTGCTTTAACAAAAAATGATGAAAAATACAAAAAACCAATTTTCACTCATATATAAGCTATAACTATCAGACATTGTTAATATAATATCACAATATTGATCATATCTTATATTTATGTTGCTAATATATATATTTTTTTAATTTTTATACGAGATATGACTTTGAACGTCAAGTTGATTTCATGGGAAAATAATTAAAATATGGTCCCGTTTGGTTGGCACAAAAGTAAAGTTGTTGAGAAATATGATTTCTAAGAATGTGATTATCATGAGGAAAATGAAATCTAGCAGATTTTTTTAATCTTGTGTTTGGAACATAACAAATAAATTGTCAAGATTCTCATTTTAGTATTTAATTCAAATTAAACAAGTAGAAAACAAAATACCTTAAATATCTCTTATCATTTTTGTGTCAAATTTTTTTATAATTTTTGAGATATGAACATTATAGTTTATAACTCTACATACAAAAATAATTATATATATATGTAACACCC
This sequence comes from Perilla frutescens, assembly GCA_026008535.1. Lineage (NCBI taxonomy): Eukaryota > Viridiplantae > Streptophyta > Magnoliopsida > Lamiales > Lamiaceae > Perilla > Perilla frutescens. The sequence goes on from BRKX01000005.1 coordinate 24,891,465, forward strand.
CAAATCCAATAATAGAGGCCCAATAAATTTTTTTAGAGCCCAAATGTTTAAGTTGTATTCATTTTTAATAAAAGGCCCAAATAATAGGCTTTCTAGCCCAATTATGATTTTAATTATTTACGGCCTAATTATTATCGAAATGAGATGAACGAATACATTAGATGATAGAGCTTATCGATACGAATACATAGAACTTGCTCTCACTAATATAGGAATTCAATTGACCGATATATGATTTTTTCTCTAATTTAAATTCTAATTACGGTTTATTTAGGAGAGGGTATAAATACCCCCAATACCACTTTGAGCCTCATTTTCTACCATTTCAAACATCATTCAAAGGGGAACAACCCCCTTCCCCTCCCTTCTCTCCCCTCTCACCTCTTTCCTCCTTCGCCGGATCTATTGTCGGAGCTACCACCGTCGTCGCTGATATTTTTCCGGCAACCACTTTTTCGACATGCAATACCATTTTTAGATTCCCCTTTCTTCTCTCTTTCCATTTCTTTGATTATTTTTAAAAGATTTTGAGGTTTAGGCATCTAATTTTACGATGTAAGAGTGGGTTTAACCCTAGCCTTTTAAAATCTTATTTCTTTCTTTATTTTTGGATTTCTATTTCGAGTTTTATGGTAATAGATGTGGATTTGTGGGATGTTTTGGTTGCCCATTTTAAAGGATATTTTTATCTAATGTTCTTATTATTTTGATGTTTTTGAACACATTAAAAGTGGAATGGGTGAAAGATGAGAAGAGAAACTATGAATGTTCATTGTTAGTGTTGGTGGAATTGTTATTGAAATTAATAGAATTTTCACAATTTATGTATATGTTTGTGTGCGTTAACAGTGTGTGTGTTGTGGGTGTGGTTGTGTGTGTGCGTGAGTTTTAATTTTTATTTTCTTTTATTTATTTAATTATTTTATATTTTATGCTATTATAATATAGATAAGTATAACTTAAAAGCATAGAAATACTTATCAAAAATTGATCTTAGTCTAATGAATAAATCTCTATCAATTAAATTACAAGGGCTATGGATTAATCTTTGTTAGTAACATTTTATTTTTTTTATTAAGGCATATGTTTTTTACATATATTAATTATAAATCTTGGTATATATTTCAAAGTTCAATTATAGCCTAATGTATAATTATTTAATTTTATGTGCAAATGTCTAAGGTACAAATATACTTGAAGTAGATTATTATTTTAATTAATTCATGTATTTTCTAAGTTATTAAATTTAAAACTTGTTGTAATTTTCAAAAATCATATCTTGTTTAATGGTTGGAGTCTTGATTTAATAATGATAGGTCTAATGTTCGAATCTTATGAAATGCATTTTTAAGACCCATTTTTAATGTTATACAACCTTATTTAATTAAAAGCATGGTTTATTTTTTGAAAATTAGCATTGGCCTAATGGTTGAGGTACACAAATTAATATGGGAGGTCTATAGTTTAATTCCCATTGGAGCAGTTTATTTTTTTTAATTAATTATTGGTATTTATAACTTTATTTAATTAAAAGTTACAATAATTTTCGAAAACCATAGGTGGTGTAATGGTTGAGTTCTAGATTAATTAATGAATTTTCAAGCGTTCAAATCTCTTTATAAATATTTTATTTATGGATTTTATTTTCAATATGATTCTGCACTATACATAAATAAAAATCTGTTATCATTTTCGAAAATGGCCTTTGGCCTAATGGTTATATTCTGCAACTTATTATAATAGATCAAAGGTTCAAAATCTTTAAAATGCATTTTATTTATTTTTATTCCAAGATAATTATGAACTTTATTTAATTAAGACCACTAAACAATTTTCAAAGATATTATTTAGTCTAATGGTGATAGTTTAGTTTTTATGCTAGAGATCTAAGGTTCAATTCACTTTGGTGCATTTTTTAATCCTATTTTTACTCAAACATTTTATGAGTGTATTTAATTAAAGTAGTTTAATTAATGTTACATAAATTCTTCTAGTCTAGTGGTTAAGTGCTTATTATTTCACTTATGCTTTTGGTCAAGTGTTCAAGCCCTCTTGACTACATAATCATATTATATTTTTACCTTATTTTTATTCGGTCTATTTTGCTTAATTTAGATTAAATTCGAAATTAAGCGTATGATATAATAAATCAATATTTCCATATTTATATTCTATGATCCTTTAAATCTTGAATTAAGTTTTATAATTTCCCCCTATGAATTTAAGGCATCTATTTGTACGATCGAGGACTCCAATATATTTTAAGCTAGGATCTCGTTCGACCTTCAAACGACGCCAGGTTACGCTCTTATTTTATGGACTCGTTCCCTAGAGCCTTATTCACGTTATAGTACATGTTTAGAAGATTAATATGTTATTAAGATATAGTTTTTATGTATAGGTCCTAACCCGAGACCCGTTTAGGACGACGATTAAGGCTATTCCTATATTTAAGCATAAGGTCTTAATCAGATAGCTGGCTTCGGATGAGAAGTCCTGAATAAAGCCTCAGCTAATTTAGCTATAAGGTGGGTTTACTTACCAAAATACTTTCGAAATTATATTTAAACTTTCATCCACTATGAAAAATGATTTATGTTTATGTTGCTCAATGTGGATTGATGAGACTCATATGAGGATTTCTGAATATGGCACTCCGGTGCAATTACTTACGAATATGTTCATGTTATGAATATATTATAGTTTGCATGTGATCACATTAGGATCGGTCTCCACTATATCTATTGAGCGTATGATTTATGATATGTCAAATATGGATTTATTGATATTCTTATTGCAAATTATTGGACGAATGTATGAGTATTCTGATAGAGTATTTTTTGGCACTCAGTCCCACTATTTAAAAATATTTTCAGGTAATTGATGACGACAGGTGGGGGACGTTGACTAATGTGGACATTTTGTATGGTTGACCATATTTTAATTTTTGAAATATTGACTCGATTTAGTTTTTGGTCAACAAATATGATTATCTATGCTTCCGCTGTATGTTTATGGATTGTTTAAATATTTTATGGACATGTGATCGTTGTTGCCTTGCTGTCATATTTTCAATGTTGGATAATGGATTGTTGACTAGTCAAGGTTGAACATGGTTTTGATTGGTTGATCGAAATGTGTGATTTTAAAAGGATAGATTGGTTGAAAAGTCTTATCTTGTATGATTGGTTGTTGAATGGTAAACGCCTATGAGCATGTAATTTATTAATATTTTAAACGAAGTGTTGTCCGAATTTTTATAATTAGAGAAAATGATTTATGTTAGTTTGTGAAAATTTTATTGTGATTTTCTATTATTGTGTGTGTTCGCATTAGCGCACTGGGCCTCCGGGTTCGGGGTGCTACATATGATATCAGAGCGAGTCTACGAATCTGTAGGCCTGCGGAGTTATTTTTGAAATGTTTTCGAAATATTGTTTACAACAAATGGTTACTTACCTATGGTCCCATGTCCACGCCACGCCTCGCCCAATCAGGTACAAATTTTATGAAATTAAATCTTTGTTAAACAAAGTATATTTTAGGCAAACATATACTATGCTTGAAAAATTATGATAAATAAACTGTTTGATTACAATGTATTTCAAGCCTAAGTTATTGGAAATCTATTGGTTTGCCTTTTAATGAAAATGTTTTGTCCAAATACTTATGATATGATCCCACCATAGGATGAACCTAGATGGACTTGGGCATAATTAAATTGCCTGTAAGTTTTCACTTGCTTAGTGAAGTATGCTTGGACTACTTATGCGTTACACGATATATTTTGAGAACTATAGCTATGACTAATAATCGAACAACCTTTACTATATTCAAGTGACCGAGATAATTTGACGAGCTAGAGAATGACACCAATGAAGATGCTCCTACAAGATGAAAAGTTCAACTTGAGCTATCGATGACCTTACTCTATTCTATTGATAGTTAATTACATGATATGAGTACTTTGATTAGATGCGCGTACATAGTAAAATAGGTGAACTATGCAACTCCTGATGATAAATATTGACCTAGTATGAAGCACATGATGTAAAGACAACTATGATGATGCCATGTGCGATATATGAACAGTTGCACATAAGTTGCGATGCAATTTCTTACGATTATGTAATTCCCCTTTTATGAGGTACCGATTGAGAACTATACGTAGTCTCACTATGTTTTACAGACTAATTATATTTTGTCAAGACGTGCGCATAATGCATTTGCCCACTAAGTATCCTGGATCGAATTTAGAAACGACTAAGATAGGAAATTTCATGGTAGTTAATTCTTTTGAAATACGAAAGAGTTATTCTCTCCAGGTGAAAATAAAGATGTGTGAGTTCAACTCTACACGATGCTGACCAGAATCGATCTTGATGAATTCAATGTTTCATGATCTGTGTTAAGTGCTAAAAACTACGTTAATAGCTATTAGCTCAAATAATATGAATTCAAGCAAAGTAACATATATCGAACTCTTAGTCATACGTTATAAGTTAGACCAACAAATGATTTCAACGATACTGTCGTTACTACTCCACAATCATGGCGAACCTGAAGAAGAAGATGTACCATTAAGAAGGATGTAGTATGATATGTGTTGGAATAGACTTAATTTTTGAAGATAGTTATCTTAACACAAATGTGCATGTGATAGAATTAATTGAATGCTTTGGGGTTGCTCTGAGGATGGATTGACTTAAAGATAATCGCGAAACAGTATGATGCCATGAGACAGACGTAATGCTCCAAACACCGGAAGGAGAAGAATTCACATTTTATGAATCAAAAATAGGTGCTATCATACTCAATATATCATCTATGAATGCAATGAAGACAATCAAGAATAAAGAATGTCAAATTTTGATAGCAAGTTTGATAGACAACATGATGAATGAAAGAGTTAATCATCGAAGTAGTTTTGTAATGAATAATAAGGCCGAAGCAATCAATATGATAGTGATTATGGGAAGTTCACCTCGACAAATGAATATTTCTCCGCGAACTCGTAGACAATTTTGTTCATCGAAAGAAAGAGAATATGTCAATTGCTAATATGAATGAAAATAGGAAAAATATTATAATTTTTGTATCCGCAAGATACAAATAAGAAAAAGTATATTTCATTCATAAGGAATTATTGGGAAAAACTATCAAGGTAGCCCAACTAATGGTTTTGATAAAATGTCAAAACATATGGAAAAGTTATATGAAAAACTGCAGGTTATTCAGGCTGGAAGTCGGGAGTAATGACCAAGTAAGACTTCAAATCTCAGCTCAGCTGAAGCAAAAAGTCAATCGCCTTGAAGCATGGTCAACTAGCTGAAAAGGATATCTCAACCAGACCAGTCAAAGTCTACTCTTCAAAGATTAAGTAAAGCTATACCGGGAAGAGAATATTGTAGACTGAATAGCTAAAGGGGTAAGAAAATGCTAAAGACTGGAAGACATCCACAGATGAGTAAGGCATCAGTCTAGCTAAAAGCCAAGAAAGACTGATGAAGAGAAGAGCCAACTTGAAAGCTCAAGACCAAACTGAATTGATCAAAGATCAATCAGTTGGGAGAAAAAAGGCTCAAATGAAAGCCGACTGGAATCCAGAACTGAAAGCTAAGCCGCCAAAGATCTAGAGCTGAAGATCAAGACAGCTGAACTGGATCATTCCAGGACTGAAGCTTGAGGTAGCTGAGGAACTGCCAACTAGATGATCTCAGAGCTGAAAGCTGAGACAGCTGAGACCCCATCAACTGAAGTCCAAAACTGATAGCCGAAGTAACTGCTCTCTGGCAAGTAGTCATTGAAGATCCTGACAGGAAATCATGGGAAGATTCTGACGATCTTGGAGCAGAAGCCATTAAATTCAATGACTAATGCATTCAAGCTTCAGCGGCTACAAGCATTAAACTGCCATTAGTGGATTCAATCGAACCACTGATCAGCAGATCCTAACGATCACTGAGATCGCTCATCTATATAAAGGGAGTGAATCTCATTCTGAAAAAGAGACTTTTACGCAAGACTTTCACCAAAACTAACCTTTTCTATATCTTGCAGAGCAAGCTCTTCTTTCTCCCTCCCTACAGCTCAAAGCTTAAATCTCTTAAGTACGAAAAGTCCCAACTGAGAAGGCGTGTTTCAAGTTCCAAGCAAGCAGCTAGCTGACAGAAAATTCCAGCCAGAGCAAAGCTTCTCAGTTCAAGCTCTTTAAAGATCAACCACTGAGCTCAGTCCTAGGAGCATTTTAGGTTGATAACAGATTCAAGACTGCCTTCTTGAAGATCGAGAGAGATCTAAAATCTTGTAAAGACGGGCAATAGCACCTAAAGTCTCAGTGAGCAGTTGAGACCGATAAGTGTGAGCTGTTGACCAGAAACCGGCTGAGGAAGGGCATACTGAAGGGTCCGTTCTTCTGGGACAGCAACAACTGAAAAGGAGGCCATGCTCAGTTTGAAAGGTGTCGTTTTCAAGTCCAACAGAATTCTTCACTATGTGACTGTAATAAAGAAACTTTACACTTGCATAGTGGATTGTTTTGGGAAAATTGTTCGGAAAAACTATCAGAGTAGCCCAACTGATGGCTTTCATGAAATGTCAAAGCATATGCAATAGTTTCATGAAAAACTGCAGGTTATTCAAAGCTGGAAGTCGGGGGTAATGACCAAGTAAGACATCAAACCTCAGCGTAGCTGAAGCGAGAGTCAGCTATTTTGAAGCATGGTCAACCAGCTTAAAAAGATGTCTCAATCAAGCAAGTCAGAATCAACTCTTCAAACCTTATGAAAAGCTAAAGGAGGAAGAGAACCTTGAAGACTGGTAGGCATCCATAGATGAGTAATCATCAGTCTAGCTAAAGGCGAAGAAAGACTGATGAGAGAAGAGACAGCTTGAAAGCTTAAAACTGAACTGATCAAAGATCAGTCAGTTAAACTCTAAACTGATTAAAGATCGTTAGTCGGGAGAAAAGCTCAAGTAACTTCGAGCCAACTCTGAACTGATCAAAGATCAGTTCAATGGGAGAAAAAGCTAAACAGCGAAGCCGACTGGAAGTCCAGAACTGAAAGCTTGTAAAGCTAAGCAGCCAAAGATCAAGGCAGCTGAACTGGATTATCCGAAGACTGAAGTTTGAGGCAGCTAAGGAACTGCTAACTGGACAATCTCAGATCTGAAAGCCGAGACAGCTGAGAGCACATCAGCTGAAAGTCCAAAACTGATAGCCAAAAGCTCTCTCTGACAAGAAATCAATGAAGATCCTGACATAAAATCTTGGAAAGATCCTGACGATCTTAGACCAGAAGTCATTAAGTTCAAGGTTTAGCTCATTCAAAGCTTCAAACAGCTACAGGCATTAAAACTGCCACCATTGAAATCAACTTAATCACCAATCTAAATGGTCACTATGATCACTCTTCTATATAAGAGAGTGAATCTCATTCATGTTAAGACTTTTCACGCACAAGACTTTCACAAAACTAACTTTTGCTATTTTGCAGAATTAGCTTTTTTTTCTCCCTCCCCACAGCTCAAAGATTAAATCTCTTAAGTGCGAAAAGTCCCAACTGAGAAGGCGTGCTTCAAGTTCCAAGAAAGCAGCTAGCTGACGCAGAATTCCAGCCAGAGCAAAGCTTCTCAGTTCAGTTCTTCAAAGATCAACCATTCAGCTCAAGTTGAAGGAGCATTCCAGGTTGATAACAGATTCAAGACTGCCTTCTTGAAGATTGAAAGAGTTCTAAAATCTTGTAAAGACGGGAAATAACACCTAAAGTCTCAGCGAGCAGTTAGGACCGGCAAGTGTGAGTTGTCAACCCAGAAACTGGCTGAGGAGGGGTGTATACCGATGGGTCCATTCTTCTGGGACAACAACAGTTGGAAAAGAGGTCGCGCTCGGTTTGAAGGGTTTCATTTTCAGGTCCAATAGAATTCTTCACAGTGTAACTGTAATAAAAAAACTTTACACTTGCATAGTTAATTGCCCTTCTGCGGAAGGAAGAGAGGACGTAGAAGCAGGAAGCTTCGATTCTCTATAAGTCTTGTGTGTGCTGTACTTTATGCTCTAAGCTTTTGCATGTTCTTAAATTGCACACTATAAGCACACAAGCTGCACAGACAAGCTCAGTCTTCAAGCTATCAGTCTTAACTAATCAACTCACAAGCTAAGCTCTCGTCAAGCTGTATTACTCAACTTATCGGTGCATAGATAAATTGTCTAAACCGAGTCAGGGCCCTATATATTCCGCAATCAATTTAAAGTTTTTTGAGTCAATTTATTCACTCCCCCTCTAAACTGACATATACTCACACCGGGACCAACAAGTGGTATCAGAGCGGTTGATTCTAAGGATCAGCTATTTATGCAGATCATTTGAATCAGATCTGTTTATCTGTGCTAATGTTTCAATCTATGGGAAACCGTAAGCTACCTCTTTTTCAGTTGAGAATTCTGATAATTGGAGCAGAAAGATGAAAACTCTTCTGTGCTTAATCCACGAGAACATGTGGGAAGTCATTGAAGACGGTCCAATCATTATAATGATGGACAATGAAGCCCATGTCGTGGATGACAACCAACCGGCCAGGATCCCAAAACCAAATCATCTTCTCACGGGTGAAGAGAAGAAGTTAAGGAATCTAGAGTTTGTTGCTCAAGCAGCATTATTCCAAACTCCAGATGAGGATCGCATGAAGGATACAAAGAACTGCAGAACCGCCAAGGAGATTTGGGACTTACTTGCAGATCTACGCAAAGAGTCCGATGCTATTAAAGGAAACAAGCTCCAGCTCGCGGTTGACAGATATGAATCCTTGAAGATACAACCGGAAGAGACCATCTCAAGCCTTGAAACTAGATTTCTAGGCATAATCAGTGAGATGAAGAATCTAGGAAGAAGCTATCCCAATTGTGAGATGAATTCAAAGATTCTCGATAATCTCACAGAAGAATGAGATATGAAAGTAATTGCTATCAAGGAGTCAAGAGACTTGAATAGCATTATACCCAGAGAAATGTTTGGATCTCTCAAGGCTCATAAATATAGCCTGAACCGAAAGAGAGAAGCATCCACTTCTTCATCTCATGATGCTTCTTTCTACGCTGAATGAAATCGGTTCAGAGAAGCTTGTGGAAGAAATAACTTCCGTCCAAGAGGCTCACCTGCCAGAGAGAATCCAGGGGGATCGGTGACTGACTGAAGAAGAGAGTCAGCCGATAAGAAAGAGATCCTGACTGAGGATATAAACGAGTAAATCTAGTCAATGACAAAATTACTGGAGAAACTGAGAAAAGTCAAAGATCAACAATCAGCTCAACCCCAAGCTGATGATGCTGCTAAAGGAGAAAGAAGCCAGTAGCCAGCTGAACGACCAGCTGAACAATTCAGGGTGGCTAACTGAAATATAGAAGAATGTTTCCACTGCCACAAGCAAGGGCACTACAGATATGAGTGTCCCGAGCTCCTTGAACATAGAACGGCCAAAGTGAGGAGAAGTTTCTTCAAAAGAAAAGCAATGATTGCTAACTCCGAAAATGTCGTGCTAGATGATTCAGACTACCCATCAGGAATCGACTCAGACGGATACAGCTCAAATGATAAAGCTGTGCTTTGCCTCATGGCCGACAAGGATGAAGAGGTTAGTACAACTGACTCCATAACCTCTTTCTATCATATACATGAAGCTTCAATCTCTAGGAATGAACTGGCTGAACAGTTAAGAATCCTAGAAAATCAGTTAGCTTATGTATCGAGCATGCATGTTGAACTGAAGGGTGAGAATGATGAGCTAAGAAGGAAAGTTGAAGAACTGAGCGGTGAAAATGAAAGACTGAAAAGTCTTGAAGCTCAGTCAACTGAAATGGATCAGTTGAGGTTGAGAAATGCTGAACTGGAAGCTGAGAATGAGCAGCTTAAGCTAGAAATCCTTGAAAAAGAGGAATTAATCTCAAATTCAAGAAGGGATCCCAGACTCTAGATGAAATTCTGAGTCATCAGAGAGTCGAAGCTAGGAGTCCAGGGCTGTGGTATAGCAAGTACACTGCTGCAGAGAAGGGCAAGGCAGTTGTTCAGAGCTGTGAATCTAGAATCCTAAAAGGATTCACAAGACCAGCTCATTCACCCCCAGTTGAGGAATCAAAAGATAAGGGTATCTTAGAGACTCCTCAAACTCAGCCCAGAGATCAGACTGATCAGTCGAGAAAGTCGACTCCAAGGTTATCAGTCTTTCAAAGGCTTGCTGCTCAACTAAAGCCACAAGTTCAACATAGACCAGCCTATCAGCCTAGATCCTCAGCTCGATCAAAATCAAAAGCTCATTCAAGGCCAAGATTTCAACAAAAGCCTCCATTCCACTCTAGGTCATCAACTTAACCGAGACCTGAAGTTCACCCAAGGCCAGCCTATCAGAAAAGGCCATCAGTTCAAAATAGATCTTCAGCTCAACAAAGAGCTGCAACTTCCTCAAGTCAGGACTACCATCAAAGGCCAACTGTGCATCAACCTGGGAGTTCCACTAATCCTAAGAGAAATGTGCACACAAGATTGTATTGTGCACAACAGCATAATCCAATCTCTCTGGAAGACTTCACTCCAAGTGACCTTGCAACCCAGTATGATGAGTATTTAAACTCAAGGGATGAACAAAAAATCAATCCCAATTATAACTGGCTTGGAAAACGGCCATTTCACAAAGGCCAAAAAGCTCAAAGTCACAGGCCCATCAAAAACTGGCCAAGACAAGGAGCAACAAGGTAACAAGATGAGAGGATATTAGTTGAAGTTTTTTATCCTAACACTCATCGGAGGTACATATCAATGGACCCAACTCTCAATCGAAGAGTTACAAAGAGTCCAAAATTGATCAGGAGATCAAACTCTGAAGGATCTCTTAATCATGGAAAGCCAAAAGTGTGGCGTATGTGGATTCCTAAGTATTTGATTAACCTCTAAGGAACCGATATTATACGGGTACCTAAAAACTAATCTTTGTTTTGCAGGAAAAGAGCATCATATCCAAGAAAAAAGGCAACGATACTTGATATCTGGATAGCGGGTTCTCCAAGCATATGACCGGAGACAAGAATGATCTTGACTATTATACAGAGGTTAAGGGACAGACCACTAGTCACTTTTGGAGATAACTCAAAGAGTCAAACCATCGGAGAAGGGTTCGTTGTTACAGGAAAAGTTGTTGTCAATGGAGTGTCACATGTTGAAGGACTGAAGCACAAGCTGTTAAGCATCAGCCAGCTTTGTGATAATGGGTATTCAGTCGACTTCAACAACAGCTCGTGTGACATCAGAGACAAGTCAACTAGAGCCATACTCCTGACTGGAGTAAGAAATGGTAACATGTATATTGTTGACTGGTTAACCGGCAATTTAGAAGCTTGGTTTCTCTCCAAAGGATAAACTGAAGCAAGCTGGCTATGGCATCGATGACTGAATAATCTCAACTTCAAAACAATTAACTACTTGGCCAAGAAAGAGTTGGTTAAGGGGCTTCCAATGGAGATCTATAAGAAAGCTGGAGTCTGCGGACCATGCCAGAAAGGAAAGCAAGTAAAGTCATCATTCAAGAACAAAATTCATCCTAAAGGAACAACTGACATTCTCCAGTTGCTACACATGGACCTGTTCCGACCAGTGAAGCCACCAACCCCAGAGGCAAGAAATTTACTCTTTTAGTAATAGATGACTACTCAAGATATACCTGGGTGGAGTTCCCGAGAAGTAAGGATGAGACTTTTGAAAAGCTATCAATGTTGATCAGAAGGTTGCAAACTGGCAAAGGAAAATCAGTTCAAATGATAAGATCCGACAATGGAACTGAGTTTGTCAACCAGCAGATTATCAATTTTCTGAGTGAACTAGGAATCACTCATGAGCACTCAGCTGCAAGAACTCCTCAACAGAATGGCGTAGCTGAAAGGAGAAATCGAACGCTCAAGGAGGTAGCTCGAGCAATGGTAGCAGATGCCAACATAACTGAAAGCTATTAGGCCGAGGCAATGAATACATCCTGCTATACCCGGAATAGAAGTGCCATCGTCACCATCCATGACAAAATGCCCTACGAGCTGTATAAGGGTCGTAAGCTTTCTATCTCTTATTTTAAGGTATTTGGCTGCAAATGTTACATTCACAACAATGACAAAACTCAACTGAAAGCCTTCAGTGCCAAAGCTGATGAGGGGATATTTCTCGGCTATAATGCCCCTCATTCACAAGCTTACAGAGTGTTCAACAAATGAACACTAGTTGTGAAAGTAACATGTCATGTGGTATTTGATGAGCTTGTTGATAAGTACAGGAATAAGGAAAAGAACTGTACATCAGTACAAGCATTGCCTAGTGAATCTGAGAACTCGCAGGACTATGTTGATCACATTATTCCAGAGCGGGTCGAAGCCTCACTAGAAGATGGCATTGAAACTGATTCCAGACCAGTTGAAGATAAGTTGGTCAATGAGGACAAAAATTGTGCTGAGACCTCAAACCCCATAAGTGAAACAGGGGGAAGAATCAGTGAAGTTGACAAGCAAACCGGAGCCAAGGCAGCAGCTAATGGAGCAGTTGAAGAACTAGCTGATGGAGCAGCTGAAGGACCAGTTGAAGGAGCAACTGAAGAACTAGTTGAAGGCACAACAGAAGCCACCATACCCAAATGGCTCCGAAGCCATCCAGTCGACAAAATTGTTGGCAACCCAAGAAGCAGAGTCCAAACCAGAGGATCAACTGAGAATGCTCTCTTCACATGTTTTATCTCGCAAATGGAACCAGCCAACATCAAGGAAGCTGTAGTGGTAGCTATGAGTTTTTATGTGATTTTCTGGAAAATAATGACTGTAATAGAAAGTAGGAAATTGTAGAAGAACTTGGGGTGGAAGTTAGAAGAAAAGAGGGAGGAAATTTAGATATTTCATTGCTTAACCAAAAAGCGATCCCAATATGAGCTTATATATGCTGCATATTCGCTCCCACATTACAAACCCTAGTGACATTATATTATAACTGGACACAAACTATACTATAAACATATTCCAAGCATATTAATTTAGCCACTATTTTCGGCCCAAATATCTGCCAAGCCCATCTCAGAGTGGGCTCCTTCCCCTGAACGATGACCCGCTTCTAATCCTTCTTCTTGAATCGGGTCACCCATGTCCAAATTAATTGAACAATTTTGCCCTAATTCCTCCAAGATCTCATTTTTCTCGACTGCTCCTTTCTCTCCATCGTCCTCCATAAATTCTCCACAGATTGATGCCTGATCCGTGACAATACCCCCCGGACAAACCGATTCTCATCTCCAAGAATCAAAAGTGCTGAACTTGCACTTAAGAAAAGCATCGTCCTCCCAAGAAGTGAAATCTGGGGCAGCGCGGTGCCAGAGAACCAAAGTTTGTGGAATGAAGCTCCCATGGTGAGGAATGGTCCTGTGTGACAGAGCTTGCAAAGGCATGATAGTGAAATTACCTTCATCATCCGCGTTGGGTAAGTCTGACTGAGGTACAATTTGCTTTCCAATGCACTTTTTGAGCAAGAAAACGTGGAAAATGGGATGGATCTTCGACTCAGGTGGAAGATCAAGCCTGTAAGCCACTTTCCAAATTTTTTCGAGGATAGCATAGGGCCCGTAATACTTGGGAGAAAGTTTGAGATTTCTTCAGAGTGCTACGGATGACTGTCTATAGGGTTGTAGTTTAAGGTAGACTAGCTTACCAACCTTAAAGGTCATATCCTGTCGTTTGTGATCAGCAAACCATTTAATCCTTGACTAGGCCTGAGTGAGGTTTTCTCGTAGTGTTTGCATCATTTTCTGTCTCTCGTTAAAGAGTTATGTGGCATCAGTGTGGGTAGAGTCCAAGTAGAAAGTGACTAAAAGTGTGGGAGGAGGAACCCCATAGAGAGCCTGATAAGGGGTACATTTTAGGCTGGTATGGTAGTTAGTATTATACCAGAATTCAGCAAAAGAAAGCAATTGTAACCACCGTGTAGGAGAAGAGCTAACCATGCATCTGAGATAATTCTCAAGGCACTGGTTTAACCGCTCAGTCTGTCCATCAGATTGGGGGTGATATGCCGAGGCCATATCCAATCTGACTCCCATAAGCTTGAATAGCTCCTTCCAAAATGAGCTTGTGAAAACCGGGTCTCTATCGGTGACAATACTCACAGGTTGGCCATGCAATTTATAGACATTGTCTAAGAAAAGCCTTGCAACAGTTTCAGCTGTGTAGGGATGAGATAATGCAATAAAATGGCCAAATTTTGTGAACCTGTCAACCACCACCAAGATTACATTCTTCCCTCTTGACTTAGGTAGACCTTCTACGAAGTCCATAGATATGTGCGTCCAAGATTGGTTAGGAATGAGCAGTGGTTGTAGGAGCTCCAGATAGAAGCCATGATCAGATTTGTTTCTTTGGCACACATCACAATCTTGCACCCATTTCAGTACATCAGCTTTCATCTTAGGCCAATAGAATACACCCTTAAGCCTCATATAAGTACAACTTATACCTGAATGCCCTCCAAATGATGAGTTATGTAAAGCAGACAAGAGGGTAGCTTTAAGTTCCTGGTTCTCTCCAATTGCCAACCTCCCTTGATACCTCAACAGACCATCAGTTAAGTTGAACTCAGGGTAGGAAGCACTGTTAATGAGTTTGGCCCTCAAGACCTTGGAGAAGTAGGGATCTTGCTGGTAACTATGGGTGACCTTCTGAATCCAACTAGGTGTCACAGTTGTTATGGCCAGACAGTCAGGTTGTAGAGCCTCTCTTCTGGATAAGGCATCTGCCACCTTGTTTTCATTACCCTTTTTATAGTGGATCTCATAGTTAAGCCCCAACAGCTTAGTTAACCCCCTTTGTTGCATAGGATTAAGCACCTTCTGGTCTAGCAAATGTTTCAGAGCTTGCTGATCTGTTTTAATAATGAATTTGTGCCCCTGCAAGTACACTCTCCACTTCTGTACTGCCATTAAAATAGCCAAAAATTCTCTTTCACAGATGGAAAGAGCTTGGTTCTTAGGACAGAGGGCTTTGCTAAGGTAAGCAATAGGTCTGCCCTCTTGCATTAGAACAGCTCCAACTCCAAAGCCACTGGCATCAGTCTCCAGGGTGAAAGGCTTGGTGAAGTTGGGCAGAGCAAGGACTGGAGTTGTAGTCATAGCTACCTTTAGTTTATGGAAAGCTTGCTCTGCACTCTGGTCCCAATGGAAACTATCCTTCCTGAGCAAGTTAGTGAGGGGCTTGCTAATTAACCCATAGTCCTTCACAAACTTCCTGTAGTAGCCTGTGAGGCCTAAGAAACCTCTCAATTGCTTGATATTTCTTAGGGTTGGACACTTGATCATACAGTCTATTTTTTGAGGGTCAGTAGACACCCCTTCTAGAGTAATGATATGCCCCAGATATTCTACCTTAGTAGTGCCAAAGCTGCACTTGCTCCTTTTTGCAAACAATTTATTATCCCTGAGTAGTTGTAACACTACACTTAAGTGGGTCATATGGTCTTCCCATGTAGAGCTGTAGACTAGGATATCATCAAAAAAGACCATCACAAACTTCCTCAATTGCTCTCTGAATGTCTGGTTCATGAGGGATTGGAAGGTGGCTGGTGCATTGCACAGCCCAAACGGCATAACCACAAATTCAAAATGCCCATGATAGGTGTTAAAGGCAGTAAGATATTTGTCCTTTGGCCTCACCAATATCTGGAAGTAACCTGACCTCAGGTCAATTTTGGAGAAGAATTTGGCTCCATGAAGCTCATCTAGCAATTCATCAATGATAGGAATAGGGTACTCATGCTTCACAGTGAGGGAATTGAGATATCTATAGTCCACACACATCCTCCAGGTTTGGTCTTTTTTCTTGACTAGTATAACTGGAGTAGCAAAAGAGCTTTTGCTGTGCTGGATTAGGCCTGCCTCTAAGAGTTCCCTGACAGTTCTCTCTATCTCATCCTTGTGGCTGTGGGAAGTCCTATAAGGATGCTGCTGCTTGGGAATGCTGTTAGGTTTAAGAGTAATATGATGCTCAACTCCCCTGCTAGGTGGTAGATTAGTAGGTTCTTCAAATACATCACTGAACTCCTCCAGTAAATTCCCAATATCAAGACTATTTGTACCCTTCATAGCTTGCAGCCTTATAAAAAAGACTTCCTCTATCTCATTCCTGCAGCTTGAGTGGGACAATTTATACAAACTGTGCCCAGATATAAATTGGCACTCTGCCTGAGATTTGCAGGCTTGAATTTTAATAACCCTTCTCCCATGCTGATTGACAGTAAATGTCATGTTGTTGTAATCCAGCTCAATAGGAATACAGGATTTCAACCAATCTCCACCCAGAATTAGATCATAACCTTTAGTCTTCAAGACCCTGGGGGTGTAAACAAAATGATGTCCCAGAATAGTCCAAGCAAATTCCTTAGCATGAGAATTGCTAAGTAGTTTCTGCCCATTAGCCACCCTAACCAGTAGAGGATTGGCCTGTTCAAGGGAACAACCCAGTTTTTGTGCTGTGGCCTCCTGGATAAAACTAAGTGTGATGTCTGTATCTATTAGTATCTGCAGCTCATGCTCACCTACCCTTCCCACCACTCTCAGAGTTGTTAAACCTTCAGAGCCAGAAATGGCATTGATGGATATCAAACGTCCTTCCAATAATGGTTCCCCTGGGTCAGGTGGGGGAATTTCTTATATAGGCAAGGGGGAATCTTGTAGGTAGGCCAATTCTTCTTGCTCACTCATTATCATATAGTGAATCCTATTTTTACACCTATGCCCAAAGACATAGGGCTCATCACAATTGTAGCATAATCCCTTTTCCCTCCTAGCAGCCATTTCAGCAGCAGTAAGTAGCTTGAAAGGGGGTTTCAATGGTGATGAGGGTGGCTTGGAAGGAGGAGGATTGGTGCTGTGTGTGTTTGATCTTCTGAACCCAGAGGGTTGGGGAAAATGGGGCTTCATGGTTCCCTTCAACCTTTTTGTTATACCTTCCAAGGTCTGTAATTGATTCTTGCCCAACTCAATACATTGGTATAGGGAATGGGGTTGAAACATGTTAATGGCAGCTTGAAGATCTTCACTTAGCCCACTCAAGAAGCTTGCCATAAAATATCCCTCAGAGTAGTCACTATGACTAAAGAGTAGCATGCAAGACTTTAATTCTTTAAACTTTTCCACATATTCTTCATAAGAACCCTGGTGCCTAAGTTTATTAAACTCCATAATTATTTTAGTTTCCTTCAAATCCTCAAATCGGGCAGAGACCACCTCTAAAAACTGCCCCCAACTTGAGCCCTTAAAATTGTGACTGTAGTTCTGAAACCATAATTCCGCTTTTCCTTTAAAATGTAGAGAAGCTAACCCATTTTTTTAGAGTAAGGAACATTTTGCACTAATTGGAAATACTAATTACATTTCAGGATCCAAGATCTGGGTTGGCTTCCATCAAATCAGGGAAATTCAATCTTAGGAATGGGATTTTTTACCTGCATACGTGAGGGATCCATTACAGCCTTGGTTCCAGAATCAGCTGGGTATTGACTGTGAGATCCACTCTCAGCCATCAAGGGAGATGGTGGGGCTCCTAAAATAGATTGTTCATCCTGTGTACCCTTGCCTTTTGATAGATTCGACAGCTGCAATTGTATATTGGTGAGTGTGTGAGTGAGGTGATCATATTTGGAATTAACACCTTTAAACTGATCATGCATCTCTGTAATGATTGCCCCTAATTTCTCTTGCAGTTTCAACTCAGCAGCTTCTCTTTTTGTTGACTCTGTTAACAGAACTTGATCTATCCTCTTTTGTGCTTCTTGCAGGTCCTTCAAACGAGTACCATCGCCCATGGCATCAAGAAGCTAACTCTGGGATACCAAATGTAGTGGTAGTTATGGGTTTTTATGTGATTTTCTGGAAAATAATGACTGTAATAGAAAGTAGGAAATTGTAGAAAAACTTGGGGAGGAAGTTAGAAGAAAAGAGGGAGGAAATTTAGATATTTCATTGCTTAACCAAAAAGTGATCCCAATATGAGCTTATATATGCTGCATATTCGGTCCCACATTACAAACCCTAGTGACATTATATTATAACTGGACACAAACTATACTATAAACATATTACAAGCATATTAATTCAGCCACTATTATAACTGGACACAAACCATCTGAGAGTGGGCTTCTTCCCCTGAACGATGACCTGCTTCTAATCCTTCTTCTTGAATCGGGTTGCCCATGTCCAAATTAATTGAACAATTTTTCCCTAATTCCTCCAAGATCCCATTTTTCTTGACTACTCCCTTCTCTCCATCTTCCTCCACAAATTCTCCACAGATTGATTCCAGATCCGTGACAGAAGCTCTTGAAGATTCAGACTGGATTATTGTGATGCAAGAGGAGCTGAACCAGTTCACAAGAAATGACATATGGTTTCTTGTCGATAGGCCGAAAACCCAAAAGGTCATTGGAACTAAGTGGGTCTTTCACAACAAATTGGATGAACAAGAGGTGATCACAAGGAACAAAGCTAGACTGGTAGTCAAAGGGTACTCACAAAGTGAAAGAATCGACTTTGATGAGACATTCGCACCAGTTGCAAGATTGGAGGCCATCTGATTATTTCTCATCTATGTATCTCACAACAATTTCACAGTCTATCAAATGGACGTGAAAAGCGCATTCTTGCAAGGGATGCTAAAAGAGGATGTTTATGTCGAACAACCTCCAGACTTTGAAATTGGAGATCAAGTCTACAAACTGAGAAAGGCTCTATAAGGCTTGAAGCAGGCGTCAACAGCTTGGTATGAAACCCTCACAACATTCTTACTAAAGAATGGGTTATAGAAAGGAGTCATCGATCGTACTCTATTCAGAATAGAACGATCAGCTGAGATCTTAATGGTCCAAATTTATGTGGATGAGCATGAGCATGATGCAAAGAGAATTCGAGATGAGCATAATGGAAGAAATGACTTTCTTCCTAGGACTCCAAGTGAAGCAGCTGGAAGACGGAATCTTCATCAGTTAAGCTAAGTATACCAAAGAACTTGTCAAGAATTTTAGAACCGATAAGGAAAAAACTCTCAAGATTCTAATGAACACATCAGTGCAGCTGACCCTCGATGAGGAAGGAGAATCAATCAGCCAAATGCACTACAGAGGAATCATTGGATGCCTTCTCTACTTAACTGCCAGCCGACTAGACATCTCCTATTCAATAGGACTGTGTGCAAGGTTCCAGGCCAATCCGAAGAAAATCCATCTGAAAGCAGCAAAGAGGATCATGAAGTACCTCAAAGAAACCATAAATCTTGGGTTATGGTATCTCAAAGATGATAGCTTGAGTCTAACCAGCTATTCAGACTCAGACTTTGGAGGATGTAAGATCGACAGAAAAAGCAACAGTGGAACATGTTAGTTTCTTGGGAACAAACTGATATCCTGGTTTAGCAAGAAGCAGTATTCAGTTGCCACGTCAACAACTGAAGCCAAGTATGTAGTTGTTGGAAGCTGTTATGCACAGATCCTTTGGATGAAGCAATATCTGAGGGATTATAAGGTGGAGACTGAAGAAGTGCCAATCTACTGTGATAACAATAGTGCTATTGCAATATCTTAAAATCCAGTATTGCATTCAAGGACGAAGCACACTGATATAAGGCACCACTTCATCAGAGATCACATCGAGAAGGAAGACATATGCATCAAATATGTCAACACGGAGAAGCAGATAGCTGACATCTTCACCAAGCCATTGCCAGAAGCTAGATTTGTGGAGTTGTGCATCCAATTGGGATTGCTAGAACTAGCTTCAAAGGAGGATGATGATCAGCCAAGAGAAGGAGTGAAGATGAACACTCCAGCTGAAGACGAAAACTGAATCAAAATGGCATCAGTTCGCTAAACTATGAAGCTTAAACGGATAAGCCCAAATCAGTTATGAAGAAACAATAAAGGCCAAATGGAAGCTGAGAAAACAAGATGAGTAAAATGATGGGAGCAGTTGAATCTAAAACTGACTGAAGAGAAAAAGCCTCAGCTGAAGGAAGCAGGCGAAAAAGCTTTGTCGGAGCAAAGTTGAGAGGAGAGCTCAAGCTGACAAAAAGATAGGAGTCAAAGCTGAAGGGACTCCAGCTGAAACTGATCAATCCAAGTAGAGGAGAACATCAGTCGTCAATAGACGAGGCTAACTGATGATGTCAGCAGCTCAACGCCACTCGAAGACTGAAGGAGAGCTATGATCAGATAAGTTCACATTGAATTTATTACTGAAATGGTAAAATGACGTGTCATCTCAATATTACCGTTGGACCCACCCCTTCTCACTCTCTCTCTCTTAATTTAACTTCAATGGATAAATTTGAACTTAAATTGATGGATAAATCGGAACCATTCGATTTTGGTATAACTCAAATTCTTTTTACCGTTGGATGCATCATCTACTTGAGTCTATAAATAGATCAGCTGTTTTCCTAAAATCACCCACACGGCTGATCAAGAACTTAAGTGCTCAGACTCTCTTTCTTAAAATTCCACTCGGAATTCAACATTCCTTTTTCCTTCCACAACTCCCCAAATTTCTCTTCAATGGCCCAATACTCCGCCAATCCTCATCGAAGAAAGCATAACTTCAAACTCTCTAGTGAAGACTCAGCAGTCTTCTGCAAAGACCTGTGTCACGATAAGATGCTGAGTCGAGCTAATTGCAAACAATTCACCAACCACTCACAAATGGGTGAATTGATTCTTGACCTGATTGAGTTGGCGAAACTGAAGACCTTCACAGAAAGTGCCCCCACGAAGGTATATCCAGAGGCCGTGGCAGAGTTCTTTCTCAACTCATACAGTGAGAAGGACTCTTGGATGATCATCAGTGAAGTAAGGGGTACTAAAATCTTGATCACCCCTTCAGTCTTAAAGAATATATATGGGCTACCAGAAGAAGGAGACAACCTTGAAGAAATGGAAGTAAATGCCAGATTCTGCTTCAACAGTTGGGTGACTAATCCAGCTATAGAAAACTTCCGTATTAATCAGCAGATGTCCAAATTCTGAAAGGAATTTCAGGTGTTATCAGCCGTGGCCATGCAGATGATGGTAGGATCGTGCGAAGGCCACGATGAAATGTCAGAGATCAAGTATAAGATCTGCAATGCCATCTAAGAGATGAGAGGGATAGACTGGACTCTATTTCTCCTCAAATAACTGAAGAAGTTTGTAGACATCGTGGAAGATAAGACTAAATGCACCTTGTGTTCCCCTCAAAAGATGTACTACATTAACTGAGTCAGCTTCATTCTAGAAAAGCTGATTCCTGATCTGATGGTGGAAAAGACAAATCATCAGCCAGTTGATCCTGATGATTTCATTCCCAAGGTGAAAGGAGGAGCACTGCCTCCATTAACAATCAGAGAGGCACCACGACTGAGGCAGAAGCTGATCCCATCCACTCCAGTAACAAGGGGGAAAGGAAAAGCCAAGATGACGGAGTCTATAGTTTAATCAAACACAGACTCTGATGATGTCCTCGTTGCTGTTTAGAGATATAAATCCTCAGGAGAAGGGGATGATGGCAGAAAGGACTCCAGGAAGAGTCCAACTGAATAGAAAGATGCGTCTCCAACTAAGTCTGAAATAGTTGAAAAGTCAACTGATGATCATCAGACTGGAGAGCATCAGCTGAAAACTGATCACAAGACTGGAGAGCATCAGCTGACTATAGAAGAGACTCAACTACGAGCTCAACAAGCTAAAAGGCAGCGGTAAGACATGTCCTCAAATCAAATCGAAGCACTGATCAAGTGCATGAAGGTTCAGGTAAAGATGCTCTCTGACTAAATCATGAAACTTGAAGCGTACTCTGGAAATGAAAATTCAGATGAAGACTCTTTAAGTGAAAGCACTCCAGACAACTCCAGAAAATCAAAGAAAAAGAAAACTGAACGTAAGAAGAACTGAGGGCTTGAGAAGTCAGCTGACTAGATTGCCTTAGACCACTTCTTGTAATTCAGTTTATTTCTTGATATTTTAATAAAAAAAATCTTTTGGCTAACATAAATGCTTTTGTTATTATTTATTATGAGTTTTTGACCATTGGTCCAAAGCAAAAAATCAACAGCCAAAAGAAACCGACAAGGGGCATTAAATTCTTTCAACTAACACATTTATGAGTCTCTTTTCTCACTTATAAAAACCCCCTTGCTCCAACTTTCTCAACATCTCTCAAGAGAATACTTGTGCAAAAACACACATACTCTTTCAAAATCATCTTCCAAAGAGAGTATTCTCTCTCTTAAAAAAAAAGGAGCTTCAACTCAAATTTAGCCAAAAATTTCAAAATGGTCAAATCATCCAAAGCTCTTACTTCCTTCAAAGAGCAAACGATGAGAGATAAATTTCTAGAGAGATAGAAATTTCAATCGATTATGAAGGAATCAAACAACCCATTTCTTCTGGTTAATCGATTATGAAGGAATCAAGATTCTTTAGACAAGACTTGGTGAGTGAGTTCTTGCTTCAAGCAAAGGTATCTGCAGATGAGAAGGTGATATCTTCAGTGGTTTAAGGGCACAAACTTCAAATCACTGAAAGAAACATAGCATAAATCTTTCAACTTCCCAGAAAGGGTTCCAAGGTTCAAGATCTGAAAGATTCAGCTGAACCATATTGGAAAGAATGGTGAGCTTCAACTTGCGATAAGAAATTCCGTTTTACCACAACTAAAACTGACCTGAAGCCCGAGTATGGAATCATACTCGATATCACGAACAAAATGATATTCGGTGCCATTGGAAGCTTGAGTCAATTAACTTAAGAAAGATACAAGGTAATGATACACCTTGTTGAAGGATTGGAAGCAAACTGGACAGAATTTGTATTCTCCCAATTCAAGCATCAAGTCATCAAAGTTGCTGACTCAAAGAAGACTAGGAAATTTGAGTCCAAAGTAGGACTTGTTCTAAGAATGAGCAAGCTCCTGGAAGATATACTGAAGCTTCCAAATGATGATGCACTACCAGTCCTCATCTCCGACTGGATTCCCAAGAAAGTGAGAGCACATATTCAGTCACTAAAGAAGAAGAGGAGATCCAAAGCTAAAGTCGATAATACAACTTCAAGCAGCTCCGCTGTCAATGAAGTTCCTTCTCCACACTTAAAAAATGGATCATCAGTCGACTTCAAACCCTGCTCTGATCCAGATGAGCTCATTCCATTCATTGGAATCCCTCATCCAAATTATGGAGCTGAATATTTCAGGAGAACCTGCCCTCCTCTCCAGCTGACTGAAGACAATATTTGTACTTATTACAATGGCGAATATGCAGTCAAGAGTGCACAAAAGGATGTAAAAAATCTCCTTCTCACTCACTTCACCTATGTTGCCAAGCAAGATAATCAGTTGTTCAAACAACTGCACCGATACTTCTACTGGTACAACTGGAGACATTCCATGTCAATCCAATCACATTTCTTGCTAACTGCCTTTCATGGTATGAGCTTTTGGCAACGTGAAGAGACTTGGAGCATTAAATGGATTGGAGCTTCAAATCCATTTCCTCCAACCATTGTGCAAGTCCAGCGGATCGTGAAGCATCGACTTGATAACAACATTCCAACGGTAAATCAGTTTGTCAACAATCAAGTCGATCGACATTGCCGAAAATTGAATTTTGATAATAATTCAATTCAGTCACAAGAGGCATCATTACAAGCTGAAGCTGCCACTAAAAAGATAGATCAAAATCTATCTCATACTCAACTTGTGGCGACCCCGACGAGTCAAAAACGTCGACATGAGGGAGCAAAAGACGTTGAGGATACTGCCACGTCACCAGATCTCCTGTCCCAGAGCTATGTCAGTCCTCTTATCAAGTCATGCTCAAGAGTTGCAAAATTGATTATCAATCAGTCCAGCTCCCCCTGCAGAAGAATTTTAGAGCTGACCACCTTGAAGCTGCCCAACTCAGCAGTTGCTCTTAAGCAACTAGTTTATAGAGGTTCGAAGCTTAACTTCTATGTCCTCTCTTCCTTCCGCAGAAGGGTAATTCACTACGCAAGTGTAAAGTTCCTTTATTACAGTTACACAGTGAAGACAGTTGCTGTCTCGGAAGCTGCACTCTCAACTTCCTCAGCCGGTAGGTCGACAGCTCACACGTGCGATCCCCAACTACTCGTTGGAGAGATAAGGTGCTATTGCCCATCTTTTCACAATTTCAGATCTCGCTCGATCTTCAAGAGTACAATCTTGAATCTGGTATCTACTGGGTTGCTCCTTTGCGCGTCTGTATCTGAGCTGGGGTAGTTGATCACTTAGGCACGGTGACTGAGAGAACAGCTCTGGCTGGAAATCTTCAACAGCTAGCTCGAAGAGCGTTAAGGCTCATTCTCATCAGTTGAAACTTTTGATTTTCTAAGTTCTTTGAGTGCGAGGCTTTAGTGCTTCGGCGAACGTCTTCACGGAAAGACTTAACTAAAGTGCTCTCCAAATTCTCAAAAGTCCCACGGTCTTCTCTGGGTAGCTCACTTTTTAAAGATAGGTGAGTTGGTGACCGCTGGTGATCACTGTTGGATTGATATTGCACTTCTGACGAGGTTTTGCTTCAAGATCTCGGTTGCGTTAACTTCAAGATCTTCTTTGGCTTATCTGAATTTCAGTTGCGGCTCCCTTCTTCATCTTCAGTTCTGAGCTTTGTCTGGCAGCTGGAATCTTCAGTGCCTTTGTCTGTCAGTTTTGCGTGTCCCTTGGCAGTTTGGAAAGCTTCAGTTGAGATCATCTTTAGCTGGCGTTTCTGGGCTTGGGCTTGATGCCTTCTGAGCTCCAGTTTGCTTCTGCTTCAGCTGGCAGTTTGAACCAGTGTTCTTTAGCTGGTATTTTGGACTTGTGTCCCTTCAGCTTGAACTTTCATGGACTGGTCTTCAGTTCGGTTGTTGGCGCTTTATCAATTGGACTTCAAAACTTATGCATCTTCAGCAAGGGTTCTTCGAACTGGTGCTTCATCAGCTGGAACATCATTCTTCAGCTTGTATTTTCCATCAGCTTGTACTTTAGTCTTCTCTTCAGTGTGTATGTTCCTTCAACTGGAATATCCTAAGTTGGTATTTCCTTCAGCATGGATCTTTAGACTAGGTACATTTCTTCAGCTGGTATTTTCTTCAACTGGAATATCTTGAGCTGTTATTTTCTTCAGCTCATGATTGTCCTCCCTTCGGCTGGCAGTCTTTATCAGTTGATGTCATCATTCACAGACATGTTCATCAGTTCAAACTGATGTGCTCTTCAACTTGTATTTCTTCAGTAGGGAATGATCTAGAACTGGTATGTCCCTCATTTCTTCTCTTTCAGCTGGTATTCCCTTCAGCTAGGATCTTCCTTTGACTAGAACATTTCTTCAACCGGTATTGGACTAGAACTGGTATGTGCTTCAGTTCTCTTCAGTTGGGACTTCCCTTCAGCTGGTGGCGGCCTAGAACTGGTATGTGCTTCAGTTCTCTTCAGCTGGTGGCTGCCTAGAACTAGTATGTGCTTCAGTTCTCTTCAGCTGGAAGATCTCTTCAGCTGGTGGCTATCTAGAACTGGTATGTGCTTCAGTTCTCTAAAGCTGGAACATCTCTTCTGCTTGTGGCTGCCTACAACTAGTATGTGCTTCAGTTTTCTTCAGCTGGAACATCTCTTCAGCTGGTGGCTGCCTAGAACTGGTATGTGCTTCAGTTCATCACTTCAGCTGGAACATCTCTTCAGCTGGTGCCGGTCTTGAACTGGTATGTCCATCAGTTCATCACTTCAGTTGGAACATCTCTTCAGCTGGTGTCGGCCTTGAACTGGTATGTCCATCAGTTCATCACTTCAGCTGGAACATCTCTTCAGCTGGTGTCGGTCTTGAACTGGTATGTTCATCAGTTCATCACTTCTGCTGGAACATCTCTTCAGCTGGTGTCGGCCTTGAACTGGTATGTCCATTAGTTCATCACTGTAAACTGGTGGCAGTTGGTACCTTCTCTCTCGGGTACCTGCAACTTCCAGTTTGCCTTGCTAATTATTCTAGCAAGCTACAGTCTTCTCTTTCTCTCTATTCTTCTCTCCTCTTTCACACGAATTGATCATATCTGTTGGCTTTGACAGCTTTGACTCTGTATGATCATCTTTAGTTTTCTGCTTAATTTCTTTTCAGTTCTTTCAAGGCTCTTTTCATATTTTGACATCTCATCAAAACCCCTTGTAAGAAAAACCTTGATAGTTTTTCCTAACAATTTCTCCTTTTTTGATGATGTCCAAAACGTGGCAAAATTGAGCAATGATGGAAGAACTGATTGAGAAATTTTTGAGCTGTGTAGCAAGAACACAATCAAGCAAGAAAACTTGTAGCTAAGAAACTGCTTATGTAAACTGATTAGATATCTTTCAATCTACAACACTTTCTTTTTCTTTTCTTTTTCTTTGAGTTTCTAGCTCTTCAGCTGCTGCGCTTCTCCAGCTGGTATCTCATCTCCTTCTTCACCTATTCCACCAATTGCTAGGTTCTCCTCTTTCTCTGGCACTAGCATTTCTCCAGACTTCTCTCCAGACTTCCCCCTGAGACAAATGTCCCTGGACAGGTCCCCAATCTCCCCTCTGAGGCTGATGCCTCTCTTCTCGAGCAGTTCCTACAGTCCTCACTACTTCCTCCTGGGGCTGTACTTTCTCTTGAAACTGCGAGGGTTCCCTTTGAATCTCATCCCAGAGACTCAAAAACTGTCTTCCATCATTTTTCTCCTCAATCTCTCCAGTCTCTTCCCCCTTTTTCACATCATCCAAAAGGGTATGCATGTGTAGATCAAAGGATGGAATGGGAACATTTGGTAACAAGCTGAAGGTTGTAGCTAAGTTATCTTCAAATAGAGAAGGGAATGACCATTCTCTTGGTGGTGAGGGTAGCCAGTTTGAGGCTTCTTCAGTTGGCATGAACTGCCCTAGATCTGGAAGTGGAGGCTGAACTTGATGTTCAGTTGTCGTCATGGGAGTAGTTCTTCAGTTTGAGGTGGGTGGTTGAACATCATTGGTGTGGAGGACGAGTTGGATGGATCTGCAAACGGCAGTGGAGCTACGGCAGGTACTCCATTTCGGATTTTGTTGATCATTGAATCCATAATCTCTGAGAGAGTAGGAGTGGTCGTCGATGGATTATTCATCCAGTTTCTGCTCCAATGTCCTTCTTAACTCCAGAAAAATCATTCCTTCCTGTCAAGTAGTGTAAACATAACTGCTTCATCAACATGATATCTCTAGAGTGACCATCTGAGATATCTTCTTAGTTGATTGAAGAGATCGGAGTCGTATCTCTCGATAAGTTGAAAACTGCTGAGCATATCAGCAAGAGTGTTGTTGAAGCTTTCTTCAACACCATCCATGCAGTTGGTTTCAGTTGGTGTAGACTCAGCTGGCGCAGTTGATTTTGTTATCATGTCTTCATCTGACATGAGCTGCTTTCCTCGACTATTTGAAGTCGGTTCAGTCGGAGTGGAGGGGCCTTCTTCTGCAGTGCGCTGCCTTATTGATCACGGGCCAAAAGGTTTGATATTCTTTCTCATTTTGACAAAGATTGTGGGAAGATAATCTTTCCTATCCAGAAACTCACCTCTCTGGTTGAGAAATTGGATCTGATCAGTGATGATCATGTTGATCCTGTTGAGAAACCCAGTTTCTCTGTGAATGTTCCAGTTTGATGGTCAAACTTGACCCTGCGAACATTTTAGCCTAGTTGTGATAGCACATACGATGCCCAGTCAACTCTGCATTGGTTGTAAATGAGTGCCATCAGGTGAGCATTGTCGGCGCTGAAGCGAGTATAGTCCAGATTGCCTTTGAGGTAATGGATGATTATATCTTGGAGTTGAATGAACTTCGGCCGAAGAATGTCCTTCAGTCTGTGAGAGTAGTCATTATGCTCGACTCCTGGATTAATCCATTCACGCCACAATTCTGCATGGTTTGGCGTGACTATTGCGTCTGCCTGTTCACCTGTTCCAGGAAGATGGAGTGACTCCATCACAACTTTCTTGGTGATCGCGATCAGATTTTCTCTGACTGCTGAGATTATGTTGCCAACTTCTGCTATGTCGGAGAAGATATAGAATTCGGCAACTACCTCGGGAAAGCATCGTCCAAATCTTGGACCTCGTGTGAGAAACTGAAAGAGTCTAGTTTCCTCCGCTGCTGAGATTAGGTGATAGAACAAATCAGGCTTAAGTCTCTCCATCATGTAGTCTAGCTCTATGAACTTGTCTCTTTTGAGGTTGAGAGCAAGTCTAGCTAGGTCGATGTATTGAGCGGGCAGTTCCATTCTTTGATAGAATGTTTGAGAGAGAATGAATGGAGTAGAGAGAAAGATGCAAAGCAAATGCAGTGAGGGTTTGAGTTTGATCTGAAGCTTGGATCAATATCCCCTTGGCATTTAAAGAAGCTTTGCATGCATGTACTTCGAATTATACTCGAGTACGCATCAGCTGATCAGTTTAAATAGATTTGACTGATTTGCAGCTGGCATAAATGAGATGATCATCTCAGCCGTCAACAAGTTTAGCTTCAACTTGTAGATCAGCGGTTGAGATTTCATCCATTTGGAAATGGGGTAGTTGCCATAAATAACAAATATTTTGTGCAGGATTTTGCTATTTATATCCCTCAGGCTATCAACTCACTTTCCACTTAAGTGATTGATTTTGCTCAGTAGCATTAAAGACTTGCTATCTTGAGAGATCTCCCATTTGAAAATAATTCCCGTTAGATCACGATGGCATTAATGTGATGAGGAACAAGTTTAAAGATTTTAATCAATTTAAACTTTTCCTTGGCAGTTGGGCTACCCCGTCCAACTGATGACTTTTTGGTAAACTGATGATGTGGCAACTGATCGATCAGTTCTAGTCATATCTTTTTCTTGGCCCTTGGGACTGATTCATCACTGAACTGATGAGATCAGTTGTTGAACTGCTGGATTATATCTCAGTCAGTTTTCTCTTCTTGAGGGGCTGAACTGGATACTCTTCACTGCTCTCGTCAAGGCAATTTGACCTCTTTGTCTTAGAGGCGGATCCAGCTCCGTCAGCAGGCTGCTCTGGCATTGCTTTCTTCACGAATTGACTCTGGTGCTTAGCTTCAGCAAATGTGACCCTTCGCCATCTGTTCAAGTTTCTTCTTGAGGATGACTTGTGCTGAACTTCCTGCAGGTTCAGTTGGGCAGCTATCTTGTGGCTTGAAGCAATCAATGGGGTGACATATCTCTTTGATAAGAGATTGGGTAATATGGCAGTGTCTTCAACATCACATAGTCAACTCACTGCAACTGGGGTGAGAGGTGACTCTCGCTGCTCCTGTGCAGTTGCAGGTTCAGTTGGTCGATTAGGCTCAGCTAACTGATTTGGCACACTTCCAAAATTCAGTTTTCTGTGGGCAGGGCTGATTGTGCAGGTCTCTTGCTGCTTGGCTCCTGCTTCTTCATGAGCCTTGATGTCACTTCCCAATTCGGCAAGTAGGGCAGTTGGAGGAATTTTCTTGGTCAATCTATGACTCATAATCCTCTGTACTTGCACGATAGTTGGAGGGAATGGATTTGAAGACACTATCCATTTCAAACTCCAAACTTCTTCTCTTTGCCAAAAACTCATGCCGTGATAAGCAGTGATCAAGAAATGAGACTGGATAGACATTGAGTGTCTCCAGTTGCACCAGTAGAAGTACCGGTTTAGCAGCTTAAAAAGCTCTTGATCTTGCTTGGCCACAAATGCAAATTGAGTAAGAAGTAAATTTGTTACCTCTTTTTGTGCATTCTTTGCTACATATTCACCACTATAGAAAGTGCGAATATCTTCTTCCGTCAATTGGAGAGGGGGACAAGTTCTCCTGAAGTAGTTAGCTACATAGTTTGAATGAGGAATTCTGATGAATGGAATAAGCTCATCTGGATCAGAACAGTCTTGGAATTCCGCTGTTGATCCATTCTTGGAGACTGATGACGGGATGGCATTGGCAGTTGAGGTATTTGAGGCTGTGACATTTGTATTGCAAATTCCTAGCCTTTTCTTCTTGAGTGAGTGCAGATGAATGCTTCCTCTCTTGGGAATCCAGTCTGAGATGAGGACTGGTAACGCATCATCATTTGGCAGCTTCAAGATGTCTTTAATCATCTTGCTCATTCTGAGAACAAGTCCTACCATGGACTCAAACTTTCGTGTTCTCTTTGAGTTGAAAGCCTTGAGAACTTGACGCTTGAGTTGTGAGAATATAAACTCTGCCCAGTTTGTCTCGCGTCCTTCAGCTAGGTATATCATTACCTTGTACCTTTCCTGGGTAAGCTGGCTTAAGCTTCCAATTGCTCCAAACATCATCTTGTTTGTGATGTCGAGCAGAACTCCATACGATGGTCTTAGATCAGTTTTAGATGTGGAAAAACTGAATGCCTTTCTGCAGGTGAGGGTCTTCCACCTTCTCCAGTATGGTTCAGCTGCTTCACTCAACTCTTAAACGGTTGCACCTTGCCTTGGAAGTTGAAAAACTTCAGCAATTGTTCTTTCAGTTATCTTGATTGGTCGGCCGTGGATAACTGATGTAATCTCCTTGCCATCAGCACTGATTTGTGCTTGGAGAAGAAATTCACACACCTGACTTTGTCTGAAGAATCTGGGTGGTGTTTCCAGGTAGTGAAGAATCCCTGTCTTGTGAAGAGAAACAAGCAGGTTTTGGCCGTTTGAATTTTGAAGAATATCCTGAAATTTCTTCTTTTCAAGGAATTTATCTCTCATCATTTGTTTCTTGAAAGAGCTGGGGGAACTAAGTAATTCTGCCATTGAAGAAAATTTGGCTAGAATTCTTTAGAGAGATGAGAGAGAGAGAGAGAGAGATTCTTTAAAAGTGATTGGGAAATAAGTACGTCTCTTCTCTTTTTGCAAGGGAGGGGGACTAGATCTGAATTGATTTATGAGTAATGAATGAATACTCATATATATTAGAAAAATTTGTGTCCCTTGCTTTTGTTGTTTGTTTTAAATGCCTTTATCAGATTTTCAACGGTAAGAATTCAAGTGATTTTGCTGACGTGGCATTTTTATCAATGAAAAAATTTATTTTATTGATCAAAAAGAGTTACAGAGCTTAATTTCAAGAAGAACACTTAGAGGTTCTAATCAGCAAAGCTTGATCAGTCTCTAATCCTTCTTGTGCTCTGTGTTCTGCTTTTTAGCAGGTGGCTCATCAGTTTTGTCGTGGCTGGATGGTGTGGCTGCAACATATTGAGCATTCAGTCGATCTTGTAGCTGCTGGATGAGCTCTGAGTAAAGCTTTAGCTGCTCCTGAATGCTGCGAAACTGCTCTTCATGCTGATTTGTGCACTGAGCAATGGAGCTTTCTGGTTGCTCCTGAAGCTGTATTTCTGCTGCTCTATTTTCATGGAGGATGAGACCTTCAAGTGCTAGTTCATCATATTTTGATATGGCTTCATCTACATCTTCTGTTTCACTTAGCTCATCACAGGGGATTGTCCTGGTCTGTTCAGGATTTCCCAAGCTCTCTGTTTCGCCATGGCTTTTCTCTGTTGGTGGCAGCACGATTTCTGATGTCTGCTGGTTTGGATCTCTGTACACCACCATAGCCAGTGAGCATGTATAGCCTTGAGGCTGTTCTTCAATCAACTGATCAGTCAGATTTTCCAAATCTGGCACCTCATCAACATCATCAGTTATTGTTTCTTCAGGAATAGGTTTATGAGTTGCTTCATCAAGAGGTATTTGAATTGTAGAATTATACTGAGAGATTGGCTCGGCTTGATCTGTAAATAGTAGTTGGCAATCTGTTTCATTCTCAGTTTCTTTAGTTAATTGAGCTTCTTGAACTGGCTCTACAGTAGAAGCATCTTGAGATTCCTCTTGGTTCTTTTCAGACTCAGTTGGCCCTTTAGTTTGACCCTCTTCTGGTCTAATTGGTGAATTTAGCAACTCTTCAAACTCCAAGTCAGTGATGTACTTGTGAGTTTCTTAAGTGGAAGGTACTCTGTACTCTGGAGAGTCTGCAATGATCACTACAAGAAAAATGGCCATACACCACGGAGATTATCCGTGGTCTATTCATTTTCGCTACCGTTGTATATAGTGGTGTTGTCTATAGTCCATTTTTACACGACGGAGAATCTCCGTGTTCTATTCTCATTATACACAACGGTAATATAACGTTGTATATTGGGTAAATACCGTTGTATATTTACATTATAAGTAACGGTGTCTTATTATTACCGTTGTCTAAAATGTACTTTAGATAACGGTAAAATTGTATTTACCGTTGTATATTATAGCCATATGTAACGGTAAATACCGTTGTACTTAGAAAATTTACCGTTGTATAAAGTGGTTATATGTAACGATTTGTTCGATTATTACCGTTGTATAATATAGTCATACGTAACGGTAAATACAGTTGTACTTATGAAATTTACTGTTGTATAAAATGGTTATATGTAACGGTTTGTTTGATTATTACCGTTGTATAATATAAGAATACGCAACGGCAAAATACTGTTGTACTCATGAAATTTACCGTCGTATAAAGTAGTTATATGTAACGGTTTGTTCGATTATTACCGTTGTATAATATAAGCATACGCAATGGTAATTACCGTTGTGTACACATAATTCACCGTTGTATTTAATTACTATATACAACAGTTAAATTATATTTGCCGTTGCAAATGTCATTTTCAATGCATACTATATTTCATATTATTTTTGTCACCTGTGAATCATAATATGACAATTAAAATTATAATTATGAATAATCCAAAACATGACCAAATATTATCCAAAAAAATAATATGATCATCGAGCATCCAAAAATACCAAATGATGTAATATTATCCAAAAACATGTTCGAATGACCCCTAAAACATTAAAATTTGAGCACATCACTAATATCCAATAAAAATTAAATAATTAACTGCAACGAGTTGTCAAGAGTCATAATCAACAACCAAAAAGAGAAAATTGCAAGTGATTGCAATTCCAATCTGCTTCCACACAACTAGTACTTGTAGATAGAAAATGAAAACACCTTACTCCTATAAATGATCACTCACACAGTTTGTCCATTCCACCCAAACTTCATTGATATCATCTTTAGAATATGGCATCTTTTGAAACTACACACAAAACCAATAAAAGTAATATTATTATGCTGACTTTATATTAAAAGAATGCACATTTTATTATCCTATAAATGATCGCTCACAGAATTTGTCCATCCTACCCGAACTTCATTGATCTCATCTTTAGAATATCGCCTCTTCTGAAACTAAGCATAAGTTGTTATGCTAGCTGCCATGTAATAAAGGAATTACACATAGATAAGCAATCAAGAACACATAAACCGAGTAACTCTACTAAATTATTTTTACTCAATTTTGTTCATTCCCTCCCTCATGTTGCTGACTGTATAATAAAAGTAATATTATTGTACTGACTTTGTATTAAAATCCATAACCTCCACGTATTAAGTTCCTTAAACACAACTGAACAAAGCAAAATCTGGGAACCAAACATCATGACTTTCTGGTGCTAGTACATATACATGTCAAGTTTATCAGCTCCAAAATTTTGAAGTT
Organism: Perilla frutescens; assembly: GCA_026008535.1. Classification (NCBI taxonomy): domain Eukaryota; kingdom Viridiplantae; phylum Streptophyta; class Magnoliopsida; order Lamiales; family Lamiaceae; genus Perilla; species Perilla frutescens. The sequence continues at coordinate 24,925,096 of BRKX01000005.1, forward strand.
CACATGGCAAAATCCATAATTTATTCCTTTCGTTGCTCTCTGTTTCCTTTTCCACCCTATATTACTTCTACGCACTTACTAACAAAAAAAAATAAAAATTCAAGATATAGCTGTAAAGTAAAAACATGATTGAAGATATCAAAAATCATTTACTATTTGAATTTGCCAAAAGGTATATCAATATTGCAGGAATTCAAAAACTTAATTTCTTTAGGTCCAACACTGGTACATCAAAGAAAACTTGTTCATTAGTGTAATGGAAACTCACTATGTATAGTGCATACCTCAACACCTTTATGCAGATGGCCAGACAGTAAAGAGCTTGAGCTTTTCTAGAAAAGACAAGTTTGATGGTCTAAGTTTTTTCATTGTCCAAATCAACCGACTACTAAGTGGAGAATGATAATAATAGTAATTATTAATTAATAATTAGAAGATCATATTTTTCTAATGGCAATGTAGCAAAAATGTATACCTTACAATTTTGTATTTATCATTGAAGGTCGCCACCAACTAATCTGCACCAATGTAGAACTGATGGTGAAATTTCAATTAAAAAGCACAAAAAGTAGTCTACTGGTAGATCATTTTTGTATCCAATGAAATAATTTATAATTCTATGCATAGGATCAACGGAAGAAAAAATAGAAGGAAAAAAAAATCAGTTTTGAGTCATTTGATACTAGAAAAATGTAGTGCATGAACAGATATTGCCTGAGGAGTTTCTCTTAAGAGAAAACATTAAAATGTTTCACCTCTAATATCTAATACAAAAAAACTGTAGAAGAGCTTTAATCAAAATCCAAAAAATGGCAATCCCAAGTAATTGTAATATCTTCTCCAACTCAGGTAGTTGTAGATAGTTATCCAAAATACCTTGATCCTACAAATGGATCGCTCACACAATGCATCCATTCCTCTATTTTCTAGCTACTAACGCAATACACAAACCTAAAAAGAGAAACATCTGTATATCTCGAAAGCCGACAACTATAAAATAATTAACATCACAATTTCATTCTAAGTTAGCATTCATTTTAAAAAAATTACACGCACATTAATATATGTACATAGAATCGGAGAAATAAATTATTTACCCTTTTTTGCATCAGTCTTGTCCTGTGTGTGTTCCAGTGTTAACCACATACATGTATCAGAACATAATTTAGGATTAGAAAAAATAAGAATTCAGATTTCAAAGGTTATATCTAAAAGGTAAGCTAAGTTTTGTGATGTTGACATACGTATTCGTTTCTTTTTCTTCAAGCACCTTTACCCAAAAGAAAAGTTATTTAGTCTAGAAACAATGAAGCAATAATGGTAACAGTGTCAAATAAATTATAAAAAAATATAAATATTCAATAGTAAATAAATATGTCAAGTCTAATTTCTATGCTAGAGCCGTGGTACAACAAAAACCATAATTCTTTCTTCTGTTGCTAACAACGTATTGTATCACATGTTACATAAATTAAAAAAAAATCACTCAAATTATGTTAACAATCAAACAATATATCTACTGTTTTCCAACACAACTAAATAATAAAATTAAAGAATATATATCGAGGATCCCTTCAAAATTAAGATTGAAATAACAAGCTTAGATGAAGAACCAACCAATGAAAGTTTCAACACATTATCTTAAAAGGCAATCTCTTACCAGTTCCATGGAGCTCTAAGCTATCATAAAGTCAATTGGAATTTCATCCTAAAACTAATAATCGTTTATGTAGTATACATATACAAGACATAACTCATTTTAACAAGCCTACAAGTATATTTTATTATTAAACTTATCAACACTATACTAAGACTCACACAAACATACAACACACAAACATGTAAGTAATTATATAATACAATATTAACATAGTATGTACTGTTCCCTTACACTCAATCCCACTAATAATCATAAACAATTATTATATATATGTCATACACAAACAAACTAAGAAATGCCCATATTTACATATATCATTACACGCATACCAACACTCTATTTACTAGGAAGACCAAGATCATTAAATGACCATTAGAGAGGACATCTAAACAAAAAGAAAGAGCTGACAATGACACCTACTGATAGTAAAATAAAAAGAACAAGGTGTCGGTGCCATAAGTATCTGCACTGAGACATTCCCAAAAGGTTGGGGGAGTCACAACCATATGTCTCTGTACATAGCAGAAATAGAAAGTGGAATAGTGGAACAAATTATGATTCTTATTAATAGAGAAAAAAAGATATAAAACAAGTCAGTTACATACTGGCGTATAGGTCTTTGCACGTTCAGAATCCTTGGGTTGAGGAAGTCTATAATAAGCAGCCTCAAGCATCTGCAAATTATATAACTGATCATGCATTCCTTTAGTATTTGCAGTTGGAATACCATCCAGATTCTTTGAATGGTGAATCTTTTATGAAAGTGGAAGAAGTAAATACACGTAGGTTTTCTAAATCTATGAGGCATAGGTGTTGTGAAATCGACTTCTAATAAATCTTATAAAATTCTCACTTATGGAAGGATGAGATAACATAAATTAATCTATCATGACATAACAAAAATTATCTATCAGTACCAAATATCCAAAAAGATAGTCCATTAACACACCAAATTTTTATCGATCATTAACATCAATATTTATTACAAAACCACAAATTAAGAGCAATTATAAAATGCAGAAAAAAACTTGTGATGAAAGAGAAAAAATAACAAGAACAGAAATACCTGTGAAATCAAGCTTCAGCCCCTAACACCAAGTAGAGAGATTTATTGTCCAATTTATTTCTCTTTTATTCAACTACTATGTAATGACCCAAATATCAACAAAAAACAGCAATAAGAAATGATTGCAAAACCAAAATGAGCTTCGGTGGTGTTGTCCACTGACACAATAAACTCTATCACGAATTTGTTTTATTTGGAGTTAGCTCCAAAATATATTCACCAATTGGATCAAGTACTGCGATTGCGTTTATGTTCTCTGCCAATTTTGTTTACAATATCAGTTTCTGGTTATACTTTAAGCCATCAAAGCATATTATGAGAACTTCAGATTCTTTCTATAAAGGAAGAAGTGGCAACAGTCTATATAATAAAAAAATATTAAAGAATTGTGTCAAAAAAGAATACAGTGAAGGTGAAAGAAACAAGTCCGTTGAACCTGAGATAGCATATCTTAAAAACTAAATATGTATTACTCTTCAGACTATCGAAAGAAAAACTTACCTCAGACAAGGCTTTGACACAGTCTAAGTCTATTTTGCAAATTAGAAGGTTGTCTGAATCAACCTCCAAGTTGCACATCAAGGAGGCCATAAAAATATCTTCTTTACTCTGCAACATAAATTGCTAAAGATTATTTTTCAGACAATGAGAATTCCAAAGAAAGGTAGATAAGGAAAAATATCAAAATCCTGACATGCAAGACATAAATTAGCCATGCAATAAAACTAGTACAAAATAGATAGTCAATGGCAGAGTTTCAAAAATTGGATCATGTTTGCTTTCTTAGAAATGTGTATGCAAGCAAATAATTTCCAGCATAATCTTCAAAGGTTATGAGTTTTAATGTAGTTCAGATTGCAATGGAAGTCAAACTATCATGAAATCAAATTAAAGAAAAATAAGAAAAACACATTATCATGAAATCAAATTAAAGAAAAATAAGAAACTTAACATATCATTGCAACTGAAACTGAAATCTGCTTCATTTTATGAGAGTTGATTGTTCTCCTGTTGTGTCCACACATAGAGATGTCCTCAATATTAAACTGAATTTTGAAAAAAAAAATGATTAAAACGAGATGGAAACTTTAATTGACCAAATGCCATACCAGTTCCTCTTTTTTCCATATAAGCCTGAACATTACACCGACTAGCTAAATCGTATTTAATGAATACGAAAGAAATTATGAGCCATTGAAACACACGAAGAAATTTCAAAATGAAATTCCAAACTTGTACGAAGTAGTTGAGATATCCCCCAGAGATCGATGTCGTGTTCCTCTTCCTCTTGCCTGTCTTTCGCTGCTGCAACCCTAACCATCAAAATATGAAATTGGGCGACTTTATTGATCATTCATATGCAATTTCTCACAAATTAGGGCTTCTCATCGGTTTATATTACTTGAGATATACACACGAATTAGTATACATATGAGAGGGAGAGAGATGCTGTAATCAATTAAATTGTCATCACCAATCAAATGGTGCCTTGTGGAAACTAAAATAATTAAATACCATATTAAATTATTTATTTATATTTTAGGAATTTTATTTGATCAAATTCCTAAATAAAATAAATAATAATTTGATATTTAATATGTGGAAATTCTCAACCAATAAACGATTGACAAGTGTCGAGCTCATGCATGGAATCAACATATTGATGTATATGATCACAAATGACAAGGAACCAATAAAATTATGCCACATAAGCCCTAACAAATGGACCAATGAGACGTCGCCACCTAAGCCCTAAATGCACCCTCATTTGCCTATAAATAGAGGGCTTGGCTAAGAGAAATGACAACAAGTTCAAGAGCTCAAGTTTGGAGAAGGATTCATCGGAGAAAGCTCTCTTCAATCTTCAAAGGCATTCAAGTTGGAGATTCAAGGCGTTCTTCACGTTCTTCCCCAGAAATCATCCCAACCTCGACGTTCGATCCGGATCCAAGGTGCTCGGCCCTCCAATCGGCGTTATCAACCTCAAATCCCCAAAAACAACTTGAAGATTCAAAACGTTCTTCAACAAATCGTCTCAAAAAACTACGTTCGATTCGGAATCAAGATAAAAATCATTTGAATCGACGTTATAAACCTCCCAGCATCGGATTCCTGAAGATCGAAGAGCAAGAACAACTCGAAGATCTTGAAGAACGACGATGAACAAATCTTGAAGAGAAGAATCAGAAGATCCAAATAGAGAATCGAACCACAAATTGTAATTTCAATCCGAAATCTTTTATTTGTACGATTTTCCGGTGTTTATTAATTTAAATACTCGGAATTTGTGTTACAAATTCTGGCACGCCCAGTGGGACCTCTCTACTTCTCATCTCTTCTCTTCGTCAAATTTCAAATTTGAAGATGTCTAACATCTCAAATACTTCGGAGTCCGCTACGAAAGGTGTTGGAGTGACTACGAGGAATATGGCCAAGCAAGCATTGGAAGCTTCTAAGATGACTACTGTTGAGGAAGAAATGCCCCATCTTGAGGGAGTCGACGCGACCAATGAAGGAATGGAAGGCGACCTCCCGCCACAAGCAAGTGGCTCGCTTGAAGCAGCCGTCATGATGGCAAACGACTCTACTATAGAGGATCAGCTCGCAAATATAACTAAACTCATCGAGGGACTTCACAAACGTATGCAGCACCAAGACGATGAGATCTCAAAGCTCAAGAGAGAAAGGGGTGAAGCGAGTCGTGCAAATGATGAGAATCATGAAGAAAATGGTGAGAATAATGACGACCAAACACCTGAGAGGCCGGAAATGAATGATGATGCAAAATCATTTGCTAAAGAGTTGAATGTTTCAGTGGATGGCTCTATTCCAATCAACCAACTCAAGGAGTTCATTGAAGGAACCATAAAAGATAAATTCGGTGAAAGTTCCAAGTCAATGGCAGTTTATTCTAAGCCTTACACTCGAAGGATCGATAACTTGAAGATGCCTGTAGGATATCAACCCCCAAAGTTTCAACAGTTCGATGGAAAGGGCAATCCAAGACAGCATGTAGCCCATTTTGTTGAAACGTGCAACAATGCCGGAACCTATGGAGATCATTTGGTCAAGCAGTTTGTTCGCTCTCTGAAGGGAAATGCATTCGACTGGTATACAGACTTGGAGCCTATCTCAATTGACAGTTGGGAGCAGCTCGAGCATGAATTTCTCAATCGCTTTTACAGTACCAGAAGAACCGTCAGTATGGTAGAACTCACAAGTTCTCGCCAATGGAAAGAAGAGCCTGTGATTGATTATATCAATCGGTGGAGAAATCTTTGTCTCAACTGCAAAGACCGCCTGTCTGAAGCGTCTGCCATAGAAATGTGCATCCAAGGAATGCATTGGGGTCTTCAATACATCTTCACCGATGAAGATTTGCAGCTTGGATCTGATCCTCACAATAGGCCTTTATTCATGAGTGGCTATGCATGTGAAAAACGAGTCAATAGAATACTTGTTGATGGAGGATCTGCGGTGAATATCTTGCCTTTAAGAACATTGAAAGAATTGGAAATTCCTACGGAAGATCTTTCAGGTATTCGGTTGATGATTCAAGGATTCAATCATGAAGGGCAAAGAGCTCTTGGCGCCATAAGGTTGGATTTGCTAATGGATGATATGAAATCAACTGCAATGTTTCATGTGATTGACGCCAAGACTTCGTATAACATGCTTCTTGGACGACCATGGCTACATGAGAATGGAGTTGTCCCCTCAACATGGCATCAATGCTTCAAGTATTGTCGGGATGGAGTTGTAAAAACGGCAGTTAGCGACCGCAAGCCCTTCACAGAAGCTGAATCATACTTTGCCGATTCAAAATACTATCTACCTAACACAAAGGCAGGAAAGGGGGCAGTCATCCATCAAAAAGAACCTGAAAACAGCCAAAAGATCAAGAAAGAAGCATCTGGAATAGAATCACTGGAAGGACTCACGTTGCCTCTAACCAAGATTGATGCAAAGAAGCCAATCCCACCACCGCTCAAAGGATTTGTCCGGCCAGTGCAAGGGAGCTTGATTGAGCATGGAGAACTCTCGGAGCATACAATTCCTCAAAACTTTGGTCCAAAGGCATTTCCACTGCTTCTCAAAGCCGTATATGACCGAAAAGTAAAAGAACATCTTTCAAAAGATAAGGGGAAAAGGGAAGGTGAATGCGATGCCACCCATAAATGCTCAAAAGATGGTGGATATGCTACTCGAAATCCTAAAACAGGATTGGGATTCACACCGCATAACCCTGTTCGAATTGCAATCAAAAGGGCTAATACCAACCATATTTCTGAAGAGGAAGCTCGAGTGTCTGTATTTGAAAGGCTTGGAAACAGACCGAAAAATGAAAAAAGGACACCCAGGATATCCGTGTTCAAGAGACTTGGCAAGAAATTGAAGAGTGAACCAACAGGATGTCGGAAGCTGAGTTTTGCCAAAACTAAAATTGTGAATGGACGACAAATGAAAAGCATGGCCCCTACCTGTGGAAAGAAACAAACCACATTAACTGTGTCATGCGGAAGAGAACTGAAAGCTAAAATGAAGACTGTCATCTTTACACAACGCATTGAAGATGAAGACGACAACGAAAGTGTTGCTTCATCTTACTATGCTGCTATTGGTGTTCAAAGCGCGATCTTTCGTGGTGTTCAAGATCAGTTTCAGCAAGAGGTTTCTCGTCTAGTTAGAAATGGTGTGATCAAAACAAATAATGTGGCACACATAGTTCAGGTAAGACGAAGGGATGGAATGATGAGGAAATGCATAGATTTCAAAAGCCCCGAAGGAATGAATGAAGAAGTTGCCTCATCACATCACATTACCTTAAATGAAGAAGTGACTGTCGAAGAGGAAGATGCAGAGATAGCCCCTCCTCAGTTGGAGGAAGGTGTCAAGTCCACTGTCGATGAATTGAAAGAAATAAATTTGGGCGATGAAAATGACCCAAGACCTACCTACATAAGTGCACTTTTGACTGCCGGTGAGGAAAACTTGTACATTGAACTACTAAAAGAGTTCAAAGATGTATTTGCCTGGTCATACAAGGAGATGCCCGGATTAAATCCAAAGATAGCTGTTCATCATTTGGCAGTGAAAAAGGGGATACGACCTGTCAAGCAAGCTCAAAGGCGGTTTCGTCCAGACTTGATCCCACTCATCGAAGCTGAAGTAAACAAACTTATTGAAGTCGGGTTTATTAGGGAAGTCAAGTACCCTACATGGATCTCAAACATTGTTCCTGTTAGAAAGAAGAATGGGCAAATTCGAGTTTGCGTCGATTTTAGAAACTTGAACGAAGCATGTCCTAAAGATGACTTTCCACTTCCAATTGCTGAGCTGATGATTGATGCTACAACTGGACATGAAGCACTGTCATTCATGGATGGATCGTCTGGATACAATCAGATCCGCATGTCTCCAAGGGATGAAGAAATGACGGCCTTCCGTACCCCAAAAGGCATATATTGTTACAAAGTGATGCCATTCGGGTTAAAGAACGCTGGTGCCACATATCAAAGGGCCATGCAAAGGATCTTTGATGACATGCTCCACAAGAATATTGAGTGCTACGTAGACGATGTGGTAGTAAAGTCAAAAGAACGGAATAGTCACTTACAAGATCTACGATTGGTGTTCGAACGTTTGAGAAGATATCAGCTCAAGATGAACCCCTTGAAATGTGCATTTGGGGTGAGATCGGGAAAATTCCTTGGCTTCATTGTTCGCCATCGAGGAATAGAGATTGAACAAGCAAAAATCGATGCGATACTGAAGATGCCCGAGCCCCGTAATATTCATGATCTCAAAAGGTTGCAAGGAAGGTTAGCATACTTGCGAAGATTCATCTCAAATCTAGCAGGGCGATGTCAACCTTTTAGCCGAATCATGAAGAAAGGAGTCCCATTTGAATGGGATGAATCATGCCGCAATGCTCTCAAAAGTATCAAGGAATATTTGACGAAAGCCCCAGTATTGATCGCACCAGTGGCAGGCCGACCGCTAATTCTATATATTGCTGCCCAAGAGCGTTCTGTTGGAGCACTGCTTGCGCAAGAAAATAACAATGGAAAAGAAAGTGCGTTATATTATTTGAGCAGGATGATGACGCCAAATGAGCTAAAATACTCTCCAGTTGAGAAGTTGTGCTTGTCATTGATTTTCTCCATTCAAAAGCTGAAGCATTATTTCCAAGCTCACACAGTCCGTCTCATCTCTAAGGCAAATCCCTTGAAGTATGTAATGTCAAGACCCGTTCTGTCAGACAGGCTTGCACGGTGGTATCTCCAACTACAACAGTTTGAGATCATATACGTCCCCCAAAAGGCTGTAAAGGGACAAGTTCTGGCAGATTTTCTGGCCGATCATCCTATCCCCACTGAATGGGAACTCACCGATGACCTCCCAGATGAAGATGCACTTGCAGTTGAGATCTCTCCTCCCTGGTTAATGTACTTTGATGGAGCGGCACATAAAGAAGGAGCTGGCGCCGGAGTGGTGTTCGTAACGCCTGAAGGAGAAGTATTGCCTTATTCCTTTACCCTGACAAAGAATTGCTCCAATAATGTAGCTGAGTATCAAGCGCTTGTCCTTGGATTGGAAATGGCAGTAGATAGAAAAAGGTTGCACATGAAAGTGTATAGAGATTCTAAGTTGGTGATCAATCAAATCAATGGGGAATATGAAGTGAAAAAGCCTGAATTGCTACCATATGTCGAGTATGCCCAACGAATGATTGGATGGCTTGGAGATGTGGAAATTGAACATGTTCCAAGAAAAGAAAATAAACAAGCAGACGCGTTGGCTAAGCTTGCATCCACAATAGCTATGGCTGATGGCAAGGTTCTCGTACCCGTTTGTAAGGGTTGGGTTATACCGCCTGTCTTCGGAGATGAAGATGGTATGGAAGATGGAAGTAATGTCGTGGAAGTTTTTGAAATTGAACGAGAAGACTGGAGACAGGTATTTGTTGATTACTTAAAGTATGAAAGATTACCAGATGATCCGCGTTGAAGAATTGATGTTCGCCGTCGCGCCACTCGCTTCATCTACTTCAAAGGAACACTTTACAGACGATCATTTGATGGAGTCTTCTTAAGATGCTTGAGCAATGAAGAAGCAACACAAGCTATTGAGAAAGCACATTCCGGCATTTGCGGAGCCCATCAATCTGGGCCAAAGCTACACTTTCGTATCAAAAGAATGGGCTATTACTGGCCGACAATGGTAAAGGATTGCATGGACTATGCGAAAAGGTGCCAACCATGCCAATTTCATGCAAATCTCATCCATCAACCACCAGAGCCCTTGCATCCTACTATTGCTTCATGGCCATTCGATGCCTGGGGTATGGATGTTGTCGGACCAATGACCAAGTCTTCAGGGGGGCATTTATATATCCTGGCAGCAACTGATTACTTTTCCAAGTGGGCTGAGGCCATCCCTTTAAAAGAAGTAAAGAAAGAAAACGTTGCTGATTTCATCAAAGGCAGCATAATCTATCGGTATGGGATCCCTCGATACATCATTACCGATAATGGGAAGCCATTCAGTAATGCCTTGATAGATAAGTTGTGCGAGAAGTTTGGATTCAAACAAAGAAAGTCGTCCATGTACAATGCCGCTGCCAATGGACTCGCTGAAGCATTCAACAAGACCTTGTGCAATTTGCTCAAAAAGGTGGTCGGAAAGTCGAAGCGTGATTGGCATGAAAGAATTGGAGAAGCGTTATGGGCATACAGGACCACTCATCGGACTCCTACTCAAGCAACTCCGTACTCGTTGGTATATGGTGTGGAAGCCATCATTCCCCTTGAACAACAAATCCCGTCTTTAAGAATCGCAATCCAAGAAGGTTTAACTGAAGAAGAAAATGCCCGGTTGCGTCTTGAAGAATTGGAAGCTTTAGACGAGAAGAGGCTGGAAGCACAACAAAGGCTCGAGTGTTATCAAGCTCGCCTTTCAAGAACTTTCAACAAAAAAGTACGGCCACGTTCCTTCCAAGTTGGGGATCTGGTGCTGGCAATGAGAAGGCCAATTGTCACCACCCACCGTGTTGGAAACAAGTTCATTCCTAGATGGGACGGTCCGTACGTCGTCACAGAAGTATACACAAATGGCGCTTACAAATTGATCTCTGAAGACCGTGTGAGGGTTGGCCCGATAAATGGGAAATTCTTGAAGCGTTACTATCCCTAAAAGGGAAATGAAGCAAAAAAAAGAGGAAAATGTGTATAGCAAAAAAAAAAAAACAAAAAAAAGAGAAAAAAAAAAGAAAAAAAAAAGAAAAAAGAAAAAAAGTGTACAGCAAAAAAGAGAGAAAGAAAATGCTCCATGACGCACGAGCCTAAACTGCATGTTACTCCTGACCCGCATGAGTATAAACTGTGTACGGTAACCACCAAAAGTTAAATTTACGTGGCTAAACTGTTATTTATCCCACCAAAATGGTAAAATTTATGTGGTTAAACTGTTGATTACTCCACTTTGTCTATATAGTGGTTAAATAAATAGTCACTCCTGGCCCGCATGAGTATAAACTGTGTACGGCACCCCCTTTCAAAAAAATTTAATTTGAACTACGTTTTGACTTGATCCCTTTTATGGGTACGTAGGCAGCTTAGATATTTTCTAAGTTCAGTCATGTCCCACGATTTGTGTTATGTCTTTTACGTTATATAATTATAACAAAAAAAGGATATAGCACCAAAAAGGGAAGAGAAAACAAAAAAATGCACAAATCCAAACATGTCTCAAAAGAAAGCATGAAGATAGAGATGTTCGTTATAAAGAATAGCTGAAACACAAATGACAACTAAAATGAGTCATAACAAGCAAGTCTGAATGAAGCTCTAGATAAAGGGGTCTTGATCCTCCAAAACCTTCTTGGCGTGCTCCAACGCAGACTTTGAACTCTTCAGCTGCTTCTCCACCCTACCATCGGAAGAACCTCTGATCTTGGAGAGCTCTTCTTCATGACCATGAATCTCGTTCCGGAGAGCTAAGCGAGACCCCACATGCCCTTTCAAGGACATAGTCAAATCCTTCTTCCGCTCCTCTAAGATAGCAAGCTCTTCTCGAATAAGATCAATCTCATGTGTCTTTTCATCCTCCTTGGCTTTAGCAGCACAAATACGATCGTTGACTTCCTTACAACGCTGCGCAGAAACTTCATCGAGCTCGGAGGACGCCGACCTTGCCTCATCATAAGCTGTAGCATTCGCGAAAAGTATCTCCAAACTCTTCGTAAGATGAGAAAGGTCAAAACTATGAGGAGTGCTCTTCATAAGTAAAAGTCCCTCAAATGCCATCTCTCGAAGTGACGAGAGGGAATCGACAGGCGTCCTCATCAATTTGTCACGGAGGTCACCCCAATACATCTTGAGGAACGATTTGCAACGATCATCGAACACCGCCTTGCCATCGAACTCAGTAACAGCCCTAGCTGGTAGGATATGCTCACTATCCGCATCTCCATCAGAGTGGCAAGCTTCGGCTGGTGCATCGGAATCCTCTTGATCATCAGAGCCAAACAACTCCTTCACCAACTGAAATGCAAAAAAAAAGTAGATTGGTTAATAGGAGACAAAATAAAACAAAATAAGAAAAAGGAAATAAAAAAGGACGAAGATACGAGAAACCTCTTCCGTAGAAGCACCCGCATGGCTAGGGTCGTTCCCACCATGTCCCTCAAGAGGAAGGGAGGATTTGCGATCGGTCTTTTCCCTCTTCCAGTGACGATCTGCGTTACTGCTTACAGAGGCCTCCGGATCGACCTTTCTCTTTCCCTTGTTGGAAGGGTTAGCCTCTCCCACTTTCTCTTGACTTGGTAGTAGGCCACTTGGTTTAGGTTGAACTAAAAGCTCAACATTCCTCTCCAAGAAGTTGTCAAAGACTCGATCCCACCACTTCTTGTATTCGACATTAGGGAACTTCTTCAAATTCAAGAATGGAAAACATGCCTTCGCCATAGATTTGCGTGTCAAGCAAATACGCCAATATCTAAGGCCATCAGCCAAAGAAGCCTCACGGATGTCTTTGGTAAGGACCCCTGGAACCATCTGTTGGTAGCCAAATTGCCGGCTGAAGCGGTGTGGGCTATAAGGCTCGATAATGAAATGGTCATCTATCCTCTTAGCCAAGAAGTTGGATCGGATAGCCATGAAGAGTCCACGATCTAGGTCGCTTGCATTTTCGTCATCAATGAACACGAAATCCTCAGCTCTAGAAGGCATGATACAATGCCAAGAAACTAGTTCGGCTCTATGCACCCTCTTGCGAGCCTCAGCAGGACCGTAGAATCTAGCACCGCCTTCGCCTGAATAACGAACCATCCTGGGGGCTTCCTTTTTTCCTTCAAGATCGAAATGAGTCCGAAGATAGCACGCCATCCACCCATAAACAAAATGAATGGGAAATGCTGAATGACCCTGAGGCGGCGTGGCAAGGCTTGAGATCTTATTCAAACCTTGGTAAATGCTTGCCAATACCGGAACGGCAAGAGAAACCCTTTCACCGCTTGCCATGATACTGGCTATCTTGAAGACACTAGGCCGAATCAAACTATCATCACCCTCGGGAAGCACAAAGCTACAAAGCCAACAAGCGAGATGGGCGGCTAAGTACGTCTCATTTTGATGATTCTCCTTAACTCCGAGCTCGGTAAGTGGAGCCCTTTCAGAAGAAGTCCACTCTTTGTGATCCTCGACTTCTCCAGAAGGGTTGTGCGTTAATTTGAGACGCTGACTTTTCTTCTCCTTACGAAGTGGAAGTGGTCGGTATCTTGATTTCCTCCTCGACCAAAATTTAGTCCACTTCTCAATCGACACGGAGCGATGTGAAGCTTTGTCGTCTTCCCTTCCAAGGAGGTGGTAAGCATGGAATAAGTACTTGCAACTCCCAGGGACGAATAGCTTGCCTCTTTTGTTGACTCCAGTAAGCTCCTCCGCCCGAGGCACCATCTCGTCACAAAGAAGCCCGGTTAAAGGAAGACCGGCCATCACATGTAAATCCCACAATGATATAGACAACTCGCCAGAAGAGGTCAGCAAGGTATTCGTCGAGGGGCACCACGCTTCGCAAAAGGCTTTGACTACCTCCGTATTTCGATCATACGTGAAGAGAGAAGCGTAGACTGGGTCGTATATGCCCGCACTATGAAGTTTATCACTGCAGCGACTGAGCACGTCCTTGGTCCACTCCCAATATCCGTCGAAGTGGCGAGATTCGCCAAGGAACTCGACTTTGTCATGCCACCTTACCTTGCCTTCTACTATTCGGCGCCCTAGAAATGGGAGGAAATCAGCCCCATCACTCTGTTGATGATGAGCTGATTGTAGAGCCCACGCCTTCGTCACTTTCATCAAGGAAACCTCATAACACCAATGAGGCTTGTGAAATGGATCTGTAAGCTTAGGCCACTCATAAGCATATTTCCCGATAAGTGGATCACGAGCTCGAAGACGAGTACCTCTCTTCACGGGCTGCTGATCATCATCTGTGATCACTAAGTAATGTTTTCCGGAGATGCTCGTATCTTGAAAATGGACCATACCTAGAAACCAAAAGAAAAATGAAAAAAGTTGAAATAGGCCAAAATATGAAATATGCCAAAAAGAGAGGCATGAAATACACTAAAAATAGAAGTTCTACCTCCAAGTTGAAAAATCCCCAAAAATCCTTTGGCACAAATTTGGAGCGTCTCAATCAAATTCGGGAGCAAGCCCAATCAAATACAAATTCCTGCAAAAGGAGAAAAAAAGGGAGGTTAAAGCCCAAATAAAAAAAGGGGAATGCCCAATATTAAAAAAGGGGAAGGAAAGAGAAGGCCCAAAATTTTCAAGCCCAAACCCGCGACCCAAATTTTCTAGAAGCCCAAATTTCTAACCCTAAGTCAAATAAGTTCTCCTCCCTGCGTCATCTGAATTGAGGACTCTTCTACTCTTCGATTTCTCTTCTTCACGGAGTTGGCAAAAAAAAAAATCAAAATTTTCCCCAAAATGAAATCTGTCGTCGTGGCATCATATTCCCTCTGCGCCATCATCTGGTGAACCAATCGTCTATGGCGGCGAGATTCTGGAGAAGGCCGTTGAGCACGGTGGCATTGGTTGCGAAGAACTTGAACGTGTTGCTGGTATCGAGGCACCTGGCGCTGGAGCGATGCGAGAAGAGGTCATGCACGACGGCAAAATCACCTCTGTGGCCGGAGGCGTTAATCAGATCATCGTATTTAGTCAGGAATTGAGTTGACTTGGCGTGTTCGGTGCTAAAGTGACGGGCGGTAACATCGTATATCTGTGCCACCGTTCTGGAATTTTGTCGAGTCTCCGGTAAGTACTAGCGATCGGAGGGCCTGGGACGCGAGGAAAATAGACGATGGCTGCATCTGCGCGAGGATATGCTAGGTTTAGGGAAGGAGGATGTTAAGGTCTCGGTGGAACAGGACACCTTGTTCGATAACCACGACGGCCGGTTTGACTTCTTCGGGAATGGTACTCTATTTCTATAACCCGACGATGAAAAGCCAGAGCTGTGAATAAAACTCGGTGTCAAGAACGCCGGCGGTGCAGCTTGATGGTAAAAAGGAGCAGATCGAGGCGAGAGGTCTGTACTAGGGAGGCTGGAGGCTGTCGACAGAGCTGGTATTGCAGCACATGCAGCATTTGGTGTCTTCACAGTTGAGCCACTCTCAAAGGAGTTCATGGAAGCTATCGTGGCTGACGTAACCATGGTTGGGCAATTTGGTGTTGGTTTCTACTCTGCTTTCTTGGTGATTGCCACAACGAAGCACAACGACGACGAACAGCATGTTTGGGGGTTGTAAGCTGGTGGTTCATTCACTCTAACTAGAGAAAGCCTCGAGAAAGGTATAAAGATGACTCTATACACGTAAAGACGAGCCTGTACTATGTGCTTTCACAGGGATCCAAATAATAGGAAAGGTGGAATTGCAAATAATTAATAACAAAGCACCGCAAGAACAAATCAAAAGAGAGCAAGAACCAGGCAGAGGTAGTTCAAGAGATTTAATACAATAAGGGATCCAGACAATGATCATAAAACAGTAAGAACACAAGGAACAGAAAGAGAGAAATAACAAGGAAATATCATGCTCACTCAGGTGGATTTTCCTTCAAGAGGATTCAAATTCTCCCAACAAAATCATTATCAAACAGAAATGCAGTTACAGGGGTGCTTGAGCATCAAATGCAGGATATGGGTTTGGGTGACACACAAGCAAAAAAAAAAAAAAAAGAGAAAAGCATGCACGGAAGCAACTGTGAGGCAGGGCATACGACAACATAGATCTGAGCAAAGAATGAAAAGCACCGTCTAGAAAGCAGTTGAAGAACAACATATATGCATAGGGGAATAGCTGCAGTTAAAGCTACAAAAGAAAGAAAAAGAATAACACCATGAAGAAAGAGATAAAACTCACAGCAAGACTTCATCATCATTTCAGAAAGCAAGATGGCGACTCTCCTCCCTCCAATGCCTGCAGCGAGATCGCAGCCTACGGTGAAGAACACAACGACGTCGCCCCACCTTTCTCTTACCTAAGACAGCAAAGTGAGTCAAGTTTAGGGATCACCGGAAGAAACTCAAATAAAAAAATGAGAAGAAAAGAGGGAAGCATCTTAACTCACATTTCTTGCCACCAACAGCTCAAAAAAAATTAGGAACAAGACTTATGGAAAACATGGAGGTAATGTGCGGGGATATACTAGAGCTTGAAAGGAAAGGCTTGGAACTGGTATGAAAAAGTGTATGAACGATCGAATGCAGATGTGTGTTTGGTAATGAATGCATGGGAGGAACCAAGGCTATTTATAGAGAGCTGGTACGTGTTGCATTTAATGCACTGAAAAAGGAGGAACAAACAATTTGCTTTGCAGGAAAAATTGTACCTGAAGCTGTAGGTGCTCCCAAAAGCAGTCCGTAATTTTTTTTTTTTTCTTATCCTCATGGCTGGGGCTGGGTCTTACCAACAATACAGTAGTGGCGGTATAAAAAAAAAAGAAAAAAAATCTGTTACAGATAATACATTAAGTGGCTGTTTGAATACAACACCAAGCATATACTTTGCAGAAATTATACTGAGAAATGGCTGAACCCGCAGGTGCTCTTAAATGAAAAAGGAGGACAAGCCAAAATAAAACAAATTGCTACCTCTATTTTCAGAAAACATTAAATAGAGTGTTGGTACGCCAAAGACCATTCAAAAGGAAATTTGCACGAAAAAGGCATATCAAGAAGGAGCACAGGTCGATGCATGCCTCCAAAATAATTAATGCACAGTGGAGGTTTAAAACAAAACAAACCCCTGCAAGCTCGTACATGAGAAAACAGCCGAATACATTTCTGAAAGAAAGTTGATGCCACTGTACCCTTTTTTTTTTAAAAAAAAAAAGCAAAAATGGAAGGGCAATCACTCTATTTGGAGTAGTAGAACATGGGCCATTGAAATAAATCTCCAAAGACACAGGCCCAATTTACATTGTCATGAAAAAAAAAAAGACTTTAATTTAGTTGAAATTGGAAGATAAATTCTTCTATGAATGGTTGTCTCCTTTAATAAGAAACTTGCGACCAAAGCTTTTCTATCAAGGTTTAATTAGCTAATCACGCTAATAAATTTAGGCCATCAAAGAAGTGCTTTAGGCTCAAATTGGGCCGTTCAATAAAAAGGAGGATTTAGACCATTGAAGAAATGTTTTGGGCTCAACTTTTGAAATTTGGCCCCATTGACCTAAGGCTCTTCAAGAACTCCTAGATACGAGTATAAACTATCTAACAAATTTTAAATCAAGCAGAAGAACTCCTTGAAACGAGTATAAACTTTCTAAAATAAATTCAAGATCAAGAACTTCTAGATATGAGTATAAACTATCTAGCCCTTTTTTAAATTGGGCTCAAGAACTCCTAGATACGAGTGTAAACTATCTAACAAATTTTAAAATAAATTGAAGAACTCCTAGATATGAGTTAAAACTATCTAACAAAAAAAAATTTCAAAATATGAGACTCGTCCACCTTCAAGGCAACTTGCTCATGAACTCGCCTCATGGGGGCATTTGTAATCAATTAAATTGTCATCACCAATCAAATGGTGCCGTGTGGAAACTAAAATAATTAAATACCATATTAAATTATTTATTTATATTTTAGGAATTTTATTTGATCAAATTCCTAAATAAAATAAATAATAATTTGATATTTAATATGTGGAAATTCTCAACCAATAAACGATTGACAAGTGTCGAGCTCATGCATGGAATCAACATATTGATGTATATGATCACAAATGACAAGGAACCAATAAAATTATGCCACATAAGCCCTAACAAATGGACCAATGAGACGTCGCCACCTAAGCCCTAAATGCACCCTCATTTGCCTATAAATAGAGGGCTTGGCTAAGAGAAATGACAACAAGTTCAAGAGCTCAAGTTTGTAGAAGGATTCATCGGAGAAAGCTCTCTTCAATCTTCAAAGGCATTCAAGTTGGAGATTCAAGGCGTTCTTCACTAGAAATCATCCCAACCTCGACGTTCGATCCAGATCCAAGGTGCTCGGCCCTCCAATCGGCGTTATCAACCTCAAATCCCCAAAAACAACTTGAAGATTCAAAATGTTCTTCAACAAATCGTCTCAAAAAACTACGTTCGATTCGGAATCAAGATAAAAATCCTTTGAATCGACGTTATAAACCTCCCAGCATCGGATTCCTGAAGATCGAAGAGCAAGAACAACTCGAAGATCTTGAAGAACGATGATGAACAAATCTTGAAGAGAAGAATCAGAAGATCCAAATAGAGAATCGAACCACAAATTGTAATTTCAATCCGAAATCTTTTATTTGTACGATTTTCCGGTGTTTATTAATTTAAATACTCGGAATTTGTGTTACAGATGGATGAGGAAGTCGTACCTGAAAGACGAAGATTTTCTCCTCAGATCCAGACAGACAACAAGACTCCTGCATATTATAGTAATAATATCACCAAAAAATGAACATAGGAATAAGGTACGCACAAAGGCGGTGCTGTATTTGAGTGAGGTTCAGAGAAAAATTTGGGGGAGAAATGTAAGAGAGACACAGTGGTGAGAAGTAGTAGTAGAGATAGGGTAAACGAAAATTTGAGCGCGATTTTGAAAAATTTGGGGGAGAACAGTGTAAAAAAGTTGCAGTGATACAACGGTATTTTTATAATCGTTACATATAGTTTTTTGAAGCACGCACATATACAACGTTTTAGTTTATGATCGTTACGTATAGTTCATATATACACAACGGTATATATGTTATCGTTATCTTTAATAGTAGGTGCACACACATACGTAATAGTTTTTTCGAAAACCGTTGTGTTTTTCACATACGTAACGGTAATTAAAAATTACCGTTGTGTATTTAGTGTTGTGTATGACCATTTTTCTTGTAGTGGATGTTGATATTGATCTCTTTTGGATAGCGTAGATCTCCCAGCACTTGTTCTATGAGATCATCGAAGGACACCTCTTTTTTTCCTGTTGATATAGTTTCAGGCTGTGATCCTGATTGACCTTTGATTACTTTGTCATGGAGCCATTTTCGTAGACTTAACCATATTTTGCTCTCCATTTCAACAGAGAAAGTGGGTGTCTTGATTCCATTTCTGTCACATATCTCGCTGAAGATATTTTTCATTGATCCCCTGGATGGATTGCCACATATCTTCCTGAGACTTAGTTGCCTCTTCAGATCTTTACTTTTTGTGGCTCCGGCATTTTTTCTGCTCGTCCACCACGTACTCCATTCTTCTTCCCTCTTCCAGAAACTCATTGCATGGAAAGCTAACAGAAACAAGAATTGATCGATTTGATAAACATGTCTCCATAGATACCAGTAAAGATACCTGGTAAGAGTTTTGTACAGCTCTTTATGTCCTGCGAGTTCGGGAGCATATTGTTGTGCCGCATATTGCTGAGTCGTCTCATCTGCCCATTTCTTGATGTCTTCTCCTTTTGAGAAGGCCCTGATGTTTTCAGCCGTTTGGGGCATCGGTGGGCAGGTATGCCTGAAGTACTCCGCTTGTGCTTCCTCATGAGGTATTCCTCTTTCAGGAAGTAAGTCCATTGGATTTGCATATAGGGTGACGTCTTCTGGTGAGAGGTTTGGTGCAATTGTTGGATGCTGATCTTTTACCGAATTATCCTCTCTTTTCTTGATTGCCCTTATACTTCTTTTCTTCTTTTGATGGGCTGGTTTCTTTCTCAGAGCTAGTCTGGCAATTGGTATCTCTTCATCCTCTATATTTGACTCAATCAAGACTGTTCTTGGGTGGTTAGTTGAGACTCTTGCTCTAGAAGATGTGCTAGTTCCAGCCCCAGTCATAGCTGCTCGAGCTTCTACTTCAGCTATTTGATCCAAGTCTATAAAATACTCATTAGAATCTGAGGAGTCATCCCTTGCTGTTTTACGTGCCAATTGTTTTCCTCTTTCCTCTGCATCTGCAATCTTTTTCTTGCAATGTATTGGCTCAGCTTCTTCAATTTTGACAGATAGAGTTGGCATTGGAATGAAGTCCCCTCTATTCATTGGTGAGTAGTTTGTTTCTTCAAACATCAGCTCTGGAAACCTTCTTTCTAGGAACAGGCTGACTTTGTTGAGATAACAGATGCTTTGTGAGAATACGTTCTCACTCTTTTTTTCCTGAACAAGTAGAACAAATTTCTTGATTTGTTGAAGATATGTTGAGCCCAGTTAATGCTCAGTTGATCATCAATAGCAGTACATGCCTTGTATTTTGGCTTGGACATCTCTGAGTGACTGCCTGTAGTTCCAAGAATCATTCTGACAACGATCGAGGCCAGCATTTGATATGCATCCTTAAATCTTGAGATGAAGTGGCTGTTCTTGTAGACTTCTCTTAAGTATTGTCTCCTCCACAGTTGGTATGCGTTCCTCATATCAACCTTGGTGTCATCAAGAATTAGCCCCCTGGTAGGTAATTCAAACACTTCTCCAAGATTTTCAGCAGTGAGAGTGAATCGTCGTCCTCGGACCACAGTTGAGATTTCACTCGACTCCTTTGAACTTCTGGCATTGAGGTAGAATTCCGTAACTGCCTCTGGATATACCTTCTTAGGATGAGCCTCTATGAAGGTCTTCAGATTTGATTGATATAGCTTTGAGATAATCTCGCCACTGAGTGCTGAATTTTTACAGTTGCGAACAAACACAGTTGGTTCGAAGAATTTATCTTTATAGAGCTTGCTGCAGAATATCAATGAATCCTCTCCAGTTAATCTGAAGTTGTAGATCTTTTGAGGAGTTCCATCAGAAGCTGTAACAGCCCGGTTCCGAGAAAGGGATTAACAAGTAGGGACAGGGTGTTATTAAGGGATTATTACGGATTAAACGGGGTTACTTGACTACGAAAGAAATATGATCGAAGAATATGAATAACAAGGGCTTCAATTAACACGAATATGTATGCTTATCCGGAGCTTAATCAATTAAATAAACACCAACATATAAGAGGGAATATAACTAGATATGTATCATTGTATTAATAAGATTAATTCGGGACATTTTGTTCATAGAATTTGAAATAGAGAATATGTTCGGAATTTAGATGACATATATCAGAGTAGCAGGACTACAGCAAAAACTTGGCAGCCAACCCACATCCACAGCCACCAATGACCTCAACATCTCAACCAGAAAACATTTGAAAAATAGGGTGTGAGCACTAATGTACTCTGTGGGTTTTTACAAAAAGCTCTTAAACAACTTTGAGAAATATCCAATAATCAAATGACGGAATATAGAGAGCAAAACGCAAAAGCCCTCTCTATACCAGTAAAATCTTTTCTTTTCTTTTAGGCCCAATCTTGGCTCAAACCTGATGTCAGTTGTACTCTCGGGCATGTCGTAGGATAGAAGAGGGCTTGCCTCAAATATCCCAACGAGTTTGCGAGGGAATTAACCCAGCAGTGACTCACTTCAAATGATCAAAGATCACAACTTCTGAGCTCGAGTCCTGGTTATAGCAAGACTATGTTCTTCTTTAACTTTCTTAACTTAAACTTAACTTTCCTTACTTGACTTACTTGAATTATCAAACCTAGAGCAATCATGTAGGCTAATTCTTAACTTAGCGGGATCTTGGCCTATAAGGGATTTTCTAACATCCGAAAAGGTAACCCTAAGTTACCATAGACTTAGCAAAATCCAACACTCAAATATGAGGAAATGGATGTGTATAAACATCGATTGCAATTAAAGCAATTCTAACATCTCATGCTAGCATAAATTTGTTAGGAAAAACTATCAAGGAACCCCTAGATCAGGTTTTGATGAGATGTCAAAATTATTTGTGAAAAACTGACCAAAGGTCAAGCTGTAGATCGAAGCTAACCAGCCCAGGGCATCATCAAAGAAAAACTCAAGAAGAGTCAAAGTCAACCGATCTGAAGAATGGCCCACAAGTTGAAAGTCACGTCACCAAGTCTAAAGTTCAACTTGGCTGAGGAATCATACCAGTCAAAGCAAGTTGACAACCGAGTCAGCTGAACTGAGGGAGAAAGGAGTTGACCAAAGACTGAAGAAACTGATAGAATGTCAGTTTATGCCAGAGACTGGCAGTATCCAACTGGTGCAATGGCCAATCTCAGCTAACAAGCCCAGAACTGCCAATTGGAGCAATGGCCAAATCTCAGCTGACAAGCCCAGAACTGCCAACTGGAGCGATAGCCAGACTCAGCTGATAAGCCCAGAACTGCCAACTGGAGCGATAGCCAAACTCAGCTGATAAGTCCAGAACTACCAACTGGAGCAACAGACAGACTCAGCTGACAAAGCTCAGAACTGCTAGCTGGGACGATAATGTAACTAAGCTGAGAAATCCAAAACTGCCAACTGAAATTCCAAACTGCCTAGAGAGCTGAAGCCAGAAGACTCCTGGAGTGTATTGCTTAAATCAGCGTATCTTGGAATAAATGCTCCTTCAAAGATCCTGGAATTTAATGAAGATCGATTGGTAGAGTAACGGCTACTTCAACGAAATGATCAAAGCGATCATTAAAGACCACCTGCCGTTGATGAGCCAACAGAGCCACTGATCAAATGGACAATGGAGCTCAATGGTCATAAAATCACTCCTCTATAAAAGACGGGTGAATCAGAGTTTTAAATACTTTTCGTAACCATAACCTCTTGCCAACCTTCGCACATACAAGCTAAGAGCTTTTCTTTCTCCCTCCCACTCAAGCTCAAGTGCAACGTTTGATAGAAAACTGTGAAAGTCAAACTGAGAAGAAGAATTCACTGAATCAAGACATCCAGCCAGCTGTTGACGATCCAGCCAGGGCAGCCTTCTCAGTTCCAGCTATTCAACGATCAACTACTCAGCTCAATCAAAGGAGCACATCAGTTGATACCCCCTTGTTCAAGACTAACCTCTTGAAGATCGAAAGAGATCTAAAACCTTGTAAAGATGACAATAGCACCTACCTTCCTAGCGAGCAATTAGGGACTTCAAGTGTGAGCCGTCGACCAGCTGAGGTAGCGAGCAGTTACCAGGTTCAGCCAACTGTCCTTCATTGTGTAATTTGTAAAGAAACTCAAGTTATATAGTGAAGTTGCCCTTCTGCGGAAGGAAGAGAGGACGTAGAAGTTTGAGACTTCGAACCTCTATAAATCTCCTGTGTGTTGTACTATATTGTTCATTGCATATCTCTAACTGCACACAACATCACACAAGCTGCACTTAAACTGTCTCAACTGACTATCAAATTTGTGCATAAATAAGTTTCTTCAAGCGAGTCATAGGGCCCTATTTTCCGCATCTAAAGTAAAAGTTTTTGAATCAGTTTATTCACCCCCCCTCTAAACTGATACCGACTCGTCCGGGACCAACAAGTGGTATCAAAGCGGTTGATTCTAAGGATCAGCCGTTTCTGTAGATCAACTGAATCAGATCTACTTATCTGTGCTAACATTCCAGCTATGGGAAACCATAAGCTACCTATATTTTCAGTTGAGAACTATGATAATTGGAGCAGAAGAATGAAGGCGCATCTCTGCTCAATTCATGAGAATATGTGGGAAGTCATTGAAGAAGGCCCAATCATCATTATGATGGACAATGATGCTCACATAGTTGACATCAATCAACCGGCAAGGATCCCGAAGCCAACTAATCTTCTCACCAGTGAAGAGAGAAACTTGAAGAATCTAGAGTTCGTTGCTCAAGCTGCATTATTCCAAACTCTAGATGAAGATCGTATGAAGGATACCAAGAATTGCACAACTGCCAAAGAGATATGGGACCTACTAGCAGATCTTTGCAGAGAGTCCGAAGCCATAAAAGGAAACAAGCTCCAATTAGCAGTTGACAGGTATAAATCCTTCAAAATGCAGGCAGAAGAGTCCATCTCAAGCCTTGAAACTAGATTTCTAGGCATCATCAGTGAGATGAACAACCTCGGGAGAAGTTATCCCAATTCAGAGATGAATTCCAAAATACTGGATAATCTCACTGACGAATGGGATATGAAAGTGATCGCTACTAAGGAGTTAAGAAACCTAAACAACATCACTCCAAGGGAATTATTTGATTCTCTTAAAGCTCATGAGTACAGTCTAAACCGAAAAAGAGAAGCGTCCACATCGTCAGCTCAAGACGCAGCTTTCTATGGCGAAAGGACCAGGTTTAGAGACGCTCGAGGAAAAAACAACTTCCGACCTAGGAGCTCACCAACCAAAGAAAACCAAGGCAGATCTTCAACTGAACGAAAAAGGGAGGCAACTGAAAAGAAGGAGAATCTAACTAATGACATCAATGATCAGATCCAATCAGTTACCAAGTTGTTAGAAAAGTTGAAGAGAGCTCGGGATAAACAATCAGTTTCACCTCAAACTGATGAAGTCCCAAAAGTTGAAAAAACCTACCAACCAGCTGAACCATTCAGGAGTGGCAATCGCAATCTTGGAGAGTGTTTTCATTGTCATAAACAAGGACATTACAGGTTTGAATGTCCAGAACTCCCCGAGGACAAGAAAGCCAAGGTAAAAAGAAGCTTCTTCAAAAGAAAAGCAATGGTCGCAAGTCTTGAGAATGCGGTGCTGGATGATTCAGACTATCCTTCTGGAATCGATTCTGACGGCTACAGCTCAGATGATGATGAAGCATTATTCTGCCTCATGGCTGACCATGATGAAGAGGTTAGTACAGCTGACTCTCAAACATCTTTTTATCATATCAATGAAGTAACTATCTCTAGTAATGAACTTGATGTGAAACTCATGATGCTAGAAGACCAATTAGCTTCAATCTCCTGTTTGCATGTTGAACTAAAAGATGAAAATGATGAACTGAGGAACAAAGTCAGGAAACTGAGCATTGATCATGAAAGATTAAATTATCTTGAATCTCAGCTTATAGAATTTGAGAAATTAAAACTGAGAACTGCTGATCTAGAGGAAGAAAATCAAAAACTCAAGCAAGAGATCCTTGAAAAAGAAAAGGTAAACCTAAAGTTCAAAAAGGGATCTCAGATTCTAGATGAAATACTCAGTCATCAAAGAACTGGAACTGGCAGCTCAGGGCTAGGATATAGCAAGTTCACTGCCCTAGAAAAGGGAAAAGCAGTTGCTCAACCTAGTGACAAGGGTATCCTAAAAGGGTTCACAAGATCTCAGGATCAGCCAGCTGAGTCAAACAAAGGAAAGGGAATATTGAAAAATCCCCAGACCCAGCCTAAAAAGTTTGGTCAGTTCTACCAATCTAAAACACCCGTTCAGCTAAAGCCCAGTTCCCAGTCAAGACCTTCAGTTCACTCAAGTCAATCCACTCGTCCAAAGCCTCCAGTTCAACAAAGGCCACCAGTTCAGTATAAAAAGCCCTCAAGGCAAACTGGCAGATCAGTTCACTATGAAAAGAAAGACCAGTTTAGATCTCAAGCCTACCCTGCTAAATAGTTTAATCAAAGCACTTCTAGGAGAGATCAAAGAAAATCATTTCTACCCTATCATCATTACAATGAATATTTAGATTCCAGAAATGAACCAAGAGCTGATCCAAAAGGGTTCAATCCAATGAACTGGAAACACACAAGGCATTGGCCTGATAGAAGAGCCCAAAAATCTCAAAATAATTGTGTGCTAGTTGAATTGTTTTATCCCACTAACTTTCAACGCAGGTACCATTCAACTGACTCAAGGAGAGTTGAAAGAGAGTCGAAACTGATGAAACGATCCAAATCAGTTGACTCCTTGAATGATAAAAAGCCAAAAGTTTGGCAAGTCTGGATTCCAAAAGACTTAATGTATCAAAAAGGACCCGATATGAAACGGGTCCCTAAATGCTAATCCTTTTCTCTGCAGGACAAGAGCATTCTATCTATGAAGAAAACCAAAGACATTTGGTATCTAGATAGCTGGTGCTCCAAGCACATGACCGGAGATAGAGAAGATCTCGACGGTTATGAAGAAATCAAAGGTCCACTCGTCACATTTGGAGACAATTCCAAAAGCCGAACCATTGGAGAATGGTTCGTTGTCAAAGAAAAAGTAGTAGTGAATGGAGTCTTCCACGTGGATGGACTAAAGCACAAATTACTCAGCATCAGCCAGCTGTGCGACAATGGCTACTCAGTTGACTTCACCAAAAACTCCTGCAACATAAGAGACAAGTCAACTGGAGTAATCTTGCTAACCGGCATCAGGAGAGGCAACATGTACATTGTTGACTGGTCAACCGGCTACTCAGAAGCTTGCTTTCTCTCAAAAGGATCAACTGAAGCAAGCTGGCTATGGCATCGACGACTGAACCACCTCAACTTCAAAACAATCAACTACCTAGCAAAGAAAGAGCTAGTTGAGGGGCTTCCCAAGGAGATATACAAGAAAACAGGTGTATGCGGACCATGTCAAAAAGGGAAGCAAGTGAAGTCATCCTTCAAGAATAAGAATCATCCACCAGGAACAACTGACTGTCTTCAACTACTGCACATGGATTTGTTTGGTCCAGTTAGACCTCAAACTCCAAAAGGCAAAAGATTCACTCTTGTAGTAGTTGATGATTACTCAAGATATACATGGGTGGAATTTTTGAGGAGCAAAGATGAAACATATGACAAGCTTACGGCGCTGATCAGAAGACTACAAACTGAAAAGGAAAGATCAGTTCAAAGGATTCGTTCCGACAATAGAACTGAATTTTTGAATCAACACATGATCAGCTTCCTCAACTAGCTTGGGATTACTCATGAACATTCAGCCGCAAGAACTCCACAACAAAACGGTGTAGCTGAAAGGCACAACCGAACACTAAAGGAAGCAGCTCGAGCGATGATAGCTGATGCCAACATAGCTGAAGGGTACTGGGCTGAAGCAGTCAACACAGTTTGCCATACTCAAAATCGAAGTGCCATTGTAGCAGCCCATGACAAGATACCTTATAAACTGTACAAGGGTCGTAAGCCTTCTATCTCATATTTTAAAATATTTGGCTGTAAATGTTATATTCACAACAATGGCAAAACTCAATTAAAAGCTTTTAGTGCTAAAGCTGATGAGGGAATATTTCTTGGGTATAACTCTCCTCATGCACAAGCTTATAGAGTGTTCAATAAACGAACTCTTGTTGTGGAAATAACATGTCATGTGGTATTTGATGAATTTGCTAATGAGTATAGGAACAAAGAAACTATAGACACATCAGTTCAAGTACTACCTAGTGAAACTGAAAATTCGCAGGACTATGTAGATCACATTGTTCCAGAACGATTTGAAGTTTCATTAGAAGAAGGCAATGAAACTGGTACTAAGCCAGTTGAGAACAACTTGGTCAATGAAGACACAAATCGTGCTGAGACCGCAAACCCCACAAATGAAGCAGGGGGAAGAAATAATGAGAATGCCGAACCTACTAATGAACAAGCAACTGACGACGTCATCACAGAAGAGCCAGCTGGAGACTCAGCTGAAGCTGTATTGCCTAAATGGCTCCGAAGCCATCCAACTGACAAGATAGTTGGTGATCCAAGAAGTCGAGTTCAAACCAGAGGATCAACCGAGCATGCCTTATTCACATACTTCATCTCTCAAACTGAACCAGAAAACGTCAAGGAAGCCTTAGTAGATTCAGACTGGATCATGGCTATGTAGGAAGAACTGAACCAGTTCACACGAAATGACGTATGGTTTCTTGTTGACAGGCCGAAAACCCAGAAGGTCATTGGCACAAAATGGGTTTTTCGCAACAAACTGGATGAACAAGGAGTGATCACAAGGAACAAGGCTAGACTGGTAGCCAAAGGTTACTCACAAAGTTAAGGGATCGACTTTGATGAGACATTTGCGCCAGTTGCAAGATTGGAAGCCATCAGACTGTTCCTAGCCTATGCAGCTCACTTTAACTTCACAGTCTACCAAATGGATGTCAAGAGTGCTTTTCTTCAAGGAATGCTCAAGGAGGACGAATATGTCGAGCAACCGCCAGGCTTTGAAATTGGTGATCAAGTCTTCAAACTGAAAAAGGCTCTCTAAGGACTGAAACAAGCTCCAAGAGCGTGGTATGAAACTCTAACAACATTATTGCTGAAAAACGGGTTTCAAAAAGGAGTCATCGATCGAACTCTATTCAGAATAGAACGATCAACTGAGATCTTAATGGTTCAAATTTATGTGGATGACATAATCTTTGGATCAAAGAGCAAAGATCTATGCACACGGTTCGCTCAACTGATGCAAAGCGAATTCGAGATGAGCATGATGGGAGAAATGACATTCTTCCTAGGACTCCAAGTGAAGCAGCTAAAAGATGGAATTCATATCAGCCAGGCGAAGTACACCAAGGAACTAGTCAAGAAGTTTGGAGTAAGTAAAGGAAAAACTCTCAAGGTTCCAATGAACACATCAGTTCAGCTAACTCTTGATGCAGAAGGAGAATCAGTTAGCCAAACTTACTACAGAGGAATCATTGGGTCCTTACTTTACTTAACAGCCAGCCGGCCAGACATCTCATATTCAGTCGGTCTATGTGCACGGTTTCAAGCCAATCCAAAGAAAAGTCATCTTGAAACAGCTAAGAGAATCATCAAATATCTCAAAGGAACCATAAATCTTGGATTATGGTATCCCAGAGATGACAGTTTGAGTTTAATTGGATATTCAGACTCAGACTTTGGTGGATGCAAGATTGACAGAAAAAGCACCAGTGGAACATGTCAGTTTCTTGGAAGCAAACTGATATCCTGGTTTATCAAGAAGCAGCACTCAGTTGCCACGTCAACAACTGAAGCAGAGTATGTAGCTGCTGGAAGCTGCTGTGCTCAAATACTCTGGATGAAGCAACAGTTGAAGGATTACAAAGTTGAAACTGAAGAAGTGCCTATCTTCTGTGACAACAATAGTGCAATTGCGAAATCTCAGAATCCAGTTCTACATTCAAGAACTAAGCACATTGACATAAGGCACCACTTCATCAGAGATCACATCGAGAAGAAAGACATATGCATCAAATATGTCAATACTGAGAAGCAGATAGCCGACATCTTCACCAAACTGTTGCCTGAAGCAAGGTTTATGGAACTATGCATATAGTTGGGACTGCTGGAGCTAGCATCACAGGATGAAGATGATGAACTGGAAGAAAAAGGCCAAGGAACCACTCCAGCTGAAGAGAGAAACTGAGTCAAAAAGACAAAAAACTGATCAGTTCGCCACATAATCCATCAGTTTGAAGTATATGCAAGAAGCTGCTGAGAAATAAGCAAACTAGAAATGATCAGTTTACCCCATCAGTTCAACTGAATCATCAGTTCAGTCGCTCAAACTGATGATCCAGTCAGTTATGCAGAACTTACAAGTTGCAAATTGATCAAACTGACGAAGAAGTCATAGGAACTGAAGTAAACTCAAAAGGAGATATCAGTTCAAGGAGCAGCTGAACTGAGAAGTAGCTAAATGAAGATCTGAGCAGTTAAGATCAGTAAGGAACTGATGAGAAGATATCCCAGTTGGAACTGATCAATAGAAAAACCATAAGTTACGGTCATACCCAACTGATGACGTAATCAGTTCTCAAGCCAAGGAGAAACTGCTGAAGAGAAGAGATAAGTTCAAAAATCTCATTAGTGGAAACGGTAAAAACACGTGTCATCCAAATGTTACCGTTGAATCGTCTTTCTCTCTCTTCTTCACTCTCCAACGGATAGAATTGAAAAGCCAATCAACGGGTCGATTAATCCAATCCGACCGTTGAATTTGGGGAGACCAAGCATCACAACCGTTGGATGAGCCAAATCTCTATATATAAATAAGTCGGCTGAATAATCGAGATAAGCTTCCCAATTCTTACCACAAAGTTACTGGCCTTCTATCTACTTCTCGTCAAAAACTTGTTCAATCTTGAAAGATCAATTCCTCAGCTTCACAAGTCAATCCTTCTCGAAGAATCATGGCTCAAAATCCATCACGCAGAAGATTCAATTTTCATCAATCCGGAGAAGACTCTAAAGCTTTCTGTGATAAGCTCGATAGAGACAAGTTTTTCAATCCAGCCGGATTTTTTCAAGCTTGCAAAGCTTCTCCGCTCAGTAGAATGATCGTCGAAAAGCTTTCTCAGGCCAGGCTGAAGAAGTTTCTGGAGGTGTTTCCAGAACGAATCTACATCGAGCCAGTTGCTGAATTTTACTTAAATTCAGACGGATCCTTGAGTTCCAGGGAAATTAGATCGGAAGTAAGAGGACACGCTATTGTCGTAACAGCTGAGTCCCTGAGCAACATATTTGAACTACCCAACAACGGACTCAAGCTGGAGGACGTTCAAGTGAATTTCAAGGAAGCTTATGATTTTTGGAAAAAGGAGGGAGAGCTTCAATCATATAAGAGCAACCATCTTATCTCAAAGTTTCAAGATGAATTCCAGTGTACTAGAATAATCAGTTAGTCAAGATAAACTAACTTATCAGATTATTCTACGGTGTACCGATGGTGTGTTCAGGACCATCTAAGCCGTGAGCTATTTAATACATTACAAGGTTCTAATGATATGATCTTACCGTGTGACTCCCCACACCATATCATCTACAATGTAAGTATATGGAACATTGCATAAAATAATTATAGAACATAATCTAAATGCAAACAGTGACTGCAATAACTTTTATTTCATATCATTATATCATCAGAAAAGTATATAAAGACAAGTCTTCCAGTATACAAAACTAACACTCCGCTCGTCGAATTGACGGTGAACTCACGAAGTGACTCCTCGACTTTCTTGAGTTGCAAGAAGTGGGGTTGAAGAAGTGAAAATGAGCAAATGAAAGTGAATGGGTGGTGCTCTATTTATAGGAGAAATTTTGGCTTCTCCAAGAAGCTTCTGCAGTGCAAGGATACTGCAAAAGTTACTCCGGGTTCGGTTAAAAGCTGCTTTATTCGATGTCGAGGTCCAAATGACCTCAGACATGAAATTTGAAAATATCGGGAGACTCGTTGGCTCAAATACTAGTGAACCAACCTAATTTGTGATGAAGACGGGGTCGTCAGAAGAAAGACAAGCAAAGATTCCTTTTTTGGAATTACTTTTTAGTATTCACTCAGACTGACAGATTTTACTCTCGAGCGTTCGATTGACCTCAGAATTTAAATCCGTGAACACCAACGGATTCCTTGAAACATTTCCCATAAGAGGGGCCTAATAGAACAAGACTTGGATCAATGAGAAGGATTTCGTAAATTTCTCAAAACACGAACGCACGCAGAAGTTAATATTCATTCATCCTTTAAATACATTTTTCATCACCGGGAACTCAAACGACTTCAGATTTAAAATTTGAAAACACCGGCATACTCCTTGAGTAAAAACCTTTCTAGCAAGACCAAAATCATCCATAACTGAGTTAAGATCAAATTTTCAAAAAGACGACTTTACGAAAAATGACCCCTAAATTCGTGACTGACATCCGACCTCACTTAATCCTTAACTAAACTTCTTTCTTAACTTCATAATTACTCTTAAGAATTCTCTAAACCTTATCTGAAAATTTGGGGTGTTACAGAAGCTTCTGCCATTGTTTGAAGGTTTGATATTTTTGAAAGATTTTTGACAGATTCTTGGCAATTTGTGAGAAATGATTTGGCAGCTAGGGTTCAACTTGGATTTGGGGTTTTTTAGTGGACTTTTTTTTTATTAAGAGTTTGGTGTGTATCCAACGGTTGGAAATATTTAATTTCAGTGAATTGGAGGGTCGGATTTGGAGTAAAGGGGTTGGCTGAAAAGTCGCCTCCTTTACTGAAGTAAATTCGTTGGATGTGAATAATGAGAGAGAGTGAAGTCCAACGGTAAAATAGTGCGACACGTCATTTTACCTTTTCTCTTAAGCAAGTTAGATTCATACTTATCTGTTTGAAGCTCTCTCTTCTGGTGCTTCCGCGTGGCTTTGAGCTGCTGATGTCATCAGATGATTTGGCTACATCTGGCAATCTCCAGTTGGCATGACCGGCTTCAACTGAGATATTTTCAGTTCAGCTCTTCCTTTTGCTGAGTTGACTTTCAGCTCTCCTTCCGGTGTAGCTGTTTGCTCCAGCTGATCACGAGCTGTTTTTCTCCATCGCGAACTGATTGAGCATCTGATCAGTTCTTGCCTTTTGATTTCTCAGCTTCCACACTTTTCATCAGTTTGCAAACTTTTCAGCTTGCGTTTTGTTTTAACTGATGATATGAGCAGTTTTGACATCTCTTGCTGACTGAACTGATGCACATTCAGTTTCAGTTTCTGCTCTCTTTTTCTATTTTTTTTATTAGCTGGGGTTGCCTTTTGCATTCTCCCATTATTTTCTTGATCATCTTCATCTTGTGATGCTAGTTCCAATCACTACTAGAAAAATGGACATAGACAACGGGTAAAAACCGTTGTCTTTAGAATATTGAAACCATTGTGCTTGATGGTGTTGTCTATAAGGGCAATTACAGACAACGGGTAAAAACCGTTGTCTTAAGACTTTAAGACAACGGATTTTGTTCTAACAACAACGGTTTATAACTCTTGTCTTAACACCTTACGACAACAGATTACATCTGTTGTGATAGAATTAGAACCGTTGTTTGAAAAGCCTTAAGACAACGGTTTTGTAATTAAGACAACGAGTAAAATCGCTTGTCTAAGGTTCTTAAGACAACGGCGTTTATCTATAGTAATAGAATTAAAAATGTTGTGTTAAGACCTTAAGACAACGATTTTATTCTAAAGACAACGGGTAAAACCCCTTATCTTAAGGTCTTAAGACAACGTTGTTTATATGTTGTCTTGAGGGGTTTTTACAACAGTTGGGTTTGTTATTAAAATCTGTAATAATGTTAAAATAATAATACTTTATACCAATAAATCAACAATCCATCCAAAATACGAATTTTTGTTATTAAAATCAGTAATAATGTTCCAATAATGATGCTTTATACCATTAAATCAACAATCCATCCAAAATACAAATTATAACAATCCATTCAAAATACACTACTGAAAATCAATCCATCCAAAATATTCATTGTTTGCTTACAATAAGACATAAGAACATTCCTCTAAGAAAATCTCCAACACGAGTCATGGGATGATGAACAAGCAAATCTTCACCTTCTGCAACAAATCAAGATTTACTACTTAGTCATTCAACACAATCTGACTTCAAATTCAAGAATACAAACACGACCATAAAAATCCATAATGCCAAAATGATCGTACGAAGCTAAAAAAAATCATACCTTGCATTGTTCTATATATCATCATTCACACAATTCACCCACTCAACACGAACTTCATCAATCTCCTCTTTAGAATATTTCCTTTTTTCAAACCAAGAAATATGATATATTAGTGTGTATCATAATTATTTCATTTCTAAATTGCCTAAAAAAATTCAAAAAATTTTATCTTAAAAATTGCTTACATGTGATCTAAGGGAGATGAAACTAATCTAATTTAAATTTAAGATATCGCAGCAGCTACAACTTCAATATGTCTGTCAATGAATTGCGGGACTCAACATTTATTTCAAAATGCAGAAAGTTTATACATGTGCAAACTCAGCCTATGCATTTGTTACTAACTAAACCAAAAATTCAAGGAAAAGTGACTAAAACTTAAGATTAAGAGTGTAAGTGAACATACTTGTGCCAACTCTGCTGCTGTAATTTCAAAAGCTGCTCTCTGCTATCAAAGCTACAATCATTAAAACATAATTATCAAAACTTACAACTGATCAATAAAAACATTAAGTGAGCACAAAACAGATAAATAAAAAATAATATATATATATATATAATATATTAAAACACGGCTATGTAATCAGTAATCTCATTCAGTGGACAACACAATAATTGTGCAGGTTTTCTAGCAATGGTAAGCAGACTAAAAGTGGTGTTAACTCCAGCATCAATCTGGATTTAAAACAGATACATTAACTTCTGCATGCATGTCTAAAAGCTTAGAAGATGATAAACTTAACCGTTGTTATTCCTTCCTATTTTCTTTATTCATTTATGCTTCACCAACTATGTCTAAGTGTTATATAGCCCTCTATATAAGAAATCCTTTTTATAATCTACAACATAAGCAATCTAAACAAGGACCAGAAAACAATAAGCTTACGAGCTATCAATCTCTAGTGGGCAACTTTCTTGTTTGAAAAATAAATTGGTTAAGGTAGATAACATAATTGTACAGTACAAACTAATTAGCAATCTCCTAAATGGTTCTACTGAACTGTTGGATCATTCCTCACCTAAAAATACTTCTCCAAGTTACTAAGTCTTGATTTTTGAAGCAAAAAAGCACCAATTGTGGAATCAGTTAGCAAAAAAATTGCATCATGAGAATCTATCAAACTATACAAGTGTTTGCAGTCCTCAAGCACATAATCTATCAAATTATACAAGTGTTTGCAGAAGTCCTCAATAGTAACATATTATCACATAAAGCCATCCTTTCTTCCTCTCTAATGCAGCATGAGCTAATATAATAATCACAGAATACATATAACAGTTGCAGCCAACAATAACAGATAGCACAGCCGTCTACTCCCCTTTTCCGATCATCGTCGGGGAGGCATTATTATCTAGATTGATTTTATTCAAGCTAGGAGTCGACTCCCCTTTTCCGATTATCATCGGGGTAGTCTTCTAATCTTAATACATTTTAAAGTTATCAACAAGAAAATACAACATAAATCTTAAAGAAGAAATTATTAATAGCCTTTAAATCACAATTCAGTAAGAGAATCAGTTTGATTGACCAACCTGCCTCACAATGAAATGTTCTTAATATGCAAGCTTGCTTCAACTAAATCTACCACAATATGACAAATTCTTCATCTGCTTTTAACCAAATATATATATATATATGTGTGTGTGTTAATCCAATCAAAAGCTGACAATAACAAACAATTTAATATATATATATATATATGTATATATATATATATATGGTGTCTATGCTGGGGAGGAGAAATCATGCTGGACTCATTTCTATTTGTTCTTGGTACATTCATTTTCTTAAATGAACCTTTACAACTCGTTTATGGCCAATCCCCACAAAAAACAAAAGAAAAATGAGATAGCAAAGACGATTCAAAGAGAATTTACCTTTCATTTTCTTATTATGAGTCTGATAAATGGAATGTCTCATTCTTATGTCGCAACAGGAACACTATGTTTTACCATTTCTTTTTTCTTCTTAAATTCCAAATGCATGCATTCCACCAACACAAACAACATAAAGTCAAAATAAAAATCCAAATTATCGAAAATTGTTCCCAATTGCTTATGTGGTATCCAAAATTATAAATTTTGAAAAATAGCCAGTGAACTGGTTCAAAAACAGACACCCTTTTCTCAATATCAACCAAAAACAATCTCTCTCCGCAAAAATCTTCCTTAAATACTACATTTTAACAAGTTACCAAAAACAGAAGAATTTCTAAATTTCTACTTTGGGAACTCCTCCATTATTATGAAAGTGTCACCATCTAGTACAAGTATAATGAAGAAAGAAAACACTATTGACTTTTTCGATTCTAACAAGCAGCCCACAATTAGAAAATAGCTAGAAGAAAACCATTTTTTTGCAGAATGTGTATGTAGAGTGGAAAAAAAGAATTACCAAAATGCAGCAGTAGTAGAAAATCCAGAAGCAGAGGCCATCACCCCAATTGAAGCAGCTGCAGACACACTGTCTGATACTTAATATCAGCCCACCTTTTCTCCCTGGACTCCTAAATAGCTCCTTCATCTCTTTCTCACTCTCTTTTTCTCTCTCTCTCTCTCTATAATATCATTTTTACCTGGTAAAGATTGAATCTTCATGAGATGGCTTAGTCCCCCAAGACAGATGGGACAGTGGGATTCACTCAAAACATTCCTCCACGAGATTGAAAATCAAGAAAAATAGAAACCCCTTTTGCCGACCCTTTTGAACAAACCATTTATATTAGTTTACTTTTTTCTACTTTTTGAATATCTATCTACAAATTCAACTCTCCCTCCACTCTGATTCAGTAATATTGTATGAGTGGATTGTTGAAGAGAGTGATCAACGGAGAATAATGGATGATTCTTTATCTGAAAAACCCTATCTATAATTCAAACACAACACAAAGAATGGACGCATGCATATGAGTTCCTAGTAGTCGGAGAGAGAGAGAGAGAGAGAGAGAGAGAGAGAGAGAGAGAGAGAGAGAGAGAGGATAATCATTTCCTTCTCGTTGAGGTGATATGTGGCCGATCTTGGAACCCTAAGAAATCACCGTTTCTTGATAGAGAAAATTCTAATAACGGCGCCGTCCCGTCGGATTCGTTCCACATTTTTCTTTATTTTCTCCAGATTTGAATTTGATTCCCAACTTCCGCGGCTGAAACCGAAATCAATCGATCACGCTTGTGATATTAGGCGTTTTTTTTCACTTCATTTCGGATTTGAAGTTTCAGGGAAAAAATTACAAAGAAAAGAAACTGCAAACACGCCCACACGCACATGAGAGAGAGAGAGAGAGAGTTACCATATATATTCATTAAGATAACGCGAGATGAGGTAACTGAGCTCGGTTGAGGTAAATTCCTCTAAGAGTTAATTTTGTTTTTAAAGAGAGAAATTGGAGAGTTAGAACTATTGTATTTTTCCTTTCAAATGCAATTTCATCCAGCAACATGATAGGATTTTTGAATTGAATGTTGGTAGATAGCTGAATCAGGAGTCTAACCTTAACAATCGCCGCTGCCGTCAACGAATAGGTTGTCGGAGTCCCAGACGAGGGCAGCCAGAGTCGTCGATGAATTCCAATCAGTATTCCCATCCTTCACAGCAGAACGAGGAAGAAGATGAAGTCGAAGATGCGCCAGTGAAGATGAAGTCAATGATGCAAATGATGTGCCGACTACGAAGTTGAATTTTGAAAGAGATAGGTAAGAGAATTGGGATTACTCCTGAAAATATTTTGGAAGAGGTAAGAATTGGGGATCTCGTGAATTTTGTGTATGAAATGAGGAAATCCATCTAGGGTTTAAAAAAAATTTCTTTTTTTCATTTTTTTTAATAATTATTTTCTTATGACAACGGTTTTTGGGATGACTGTTGTTGTAAGAAATTCACTCTCAAAGAAAGACAACGGCTTTAATACAATTGTTGTCATAAGAAAACAAAAAATGCATCACGACAACGGTTTCTTTCACAACCGTTGTCTTAAGAAACAAAAGCACGGACATACACAACGGTTTTTTTAAAAACCGTTGTGTATAGACAATAGACAACGGTTTTACAAAAAAATCGTTGTCTAAGTGGTGTTGTCTATGTCCGTTTTTCTTGTAGTGAATAGCCCTAATTGGATACATAGCTTGACAGATTTTGCTTCAAGGGCTTTGCGAAGATGATGTCAACTATCTGCCTTTCGGCGGCCAATTTTTATTGTCACCATGAGCTCTGTCGCTCTTATGGTATGGCCAGTTGGCAAGCCAGTTATAGTGAGGGTTGATTCTCAGTTCATCTCTTGAGTCCAGATACTCACTATACTGTGTTGCAAAATCCATTGGAGTGAATTTCTCCAGAGGGATCTAAGAATAATGACGTGCTTGATATGGCATTGTGGGCACGTTTCTTCTTGGATCAACTTCTCTTCCAGGTTGACTTCCTGGATGTCTTCGAGGATGGGCTGGTTGACCAGCTCTCTCTTGAACTGATGCCCTATCTTAATGAGACTGCGGTCCAAACTGAGTATTTCTCCTTACTTCAGTTGGCCAGTAAGTTCTATTCACCATAGGTCGGTTTTGAGGTTTGGGCCTTTGAAAATTTGGTGATCTTTGTTGAACTGACTGTCTCTGATGAGCTGGAGGTCTTGGCTCAACTGACGACCTCTGTTGATAGGCTGGATGCCTTTGCTGAGCTGGTGGCCTTTGCTGATAGGCGAACTGCCTATTTTTAGCTTGTGGCCTTCTTTTAGATGGCTTCCTCTGCCAAACTGATCGCTGGACTGCGTCTTTCAGTTGGGAGGATTGGCTGGACCTTTTGGGCGGATCTGCAAGGATATCTTTAGTTCCCTCGCCTTCAGTCTCTTCAACTGGTTGGGTTGGTGCAGGTCTGACAAACCCAGGAAGTGTTCCTTCTTGACTGGTTTGAATAATTGTCTTTCCTTTCTCCGAGGCAGTGTGCCTGTTATATTCTAACCCTATACTACCAGTTTTAACTATTTGATGGCTTAGAATCTCATTAAGAGTTTGAGATCCCTTTTTGAATTTGAGAGAAATCCTCTCTCTCTTATGAACCTCTTGCCATAGCCTATCATTCTCAGCTCTTAGCTCATCAAAACTAAGCTGCAACTTATCACATTTAGGTGACTGAGCCTCAAGTGATTCAGTTCTGTCACGATCACTTCTCAGTCTTTTAACCTCATCTTTTAGGTCATCATTTTCTTCCCTCAGTTGTAAATGCATGCTTGAAATAGCAGCTAACTGGCCCTCTAGCATTCTTAATTGTTCATTTATTTCATTGCTAGTAATGGAAGATTCATGAATGTGATAAAAAGAGGTTAAGGAGTCGCTGGTGCTAACCTCTTTTTCGTTGTCAGCTATGAGACAGAATAATGCCTCTTCTTCAGAGCTGTAGCCGTTGGAGTCGATTCCTGATGGATAATCCGAGTCATCCAGGACGGCATTCTCTGAGTTGGCCATCATAGCTTTTCTTTTGAAAAAGCTTCTCTTCACCTAGGCCTTCTTATCTTCAGGGAGCTCTGGACACTCATACATGTAGTGTCCTTGCTTGTGGCAATGGAAGCATTCTCCTATGCTTCTGTTAGCTGCCCTGGGTTGTTCAGCAGGCGGTTGATTTCTCTCGCCTCTGGGCTCATCATCAGTTTGAAGCATAACTGATGGTTGATCTCTGATCCGGTTGAGCTTTTCTAGCAGCTTGGCAACTAACTGGATTTGATCATTGATATCTTCAGTCAGGCTCTCCTTCTTTTCCACTGCTTCTCTTCTGCGATCAATTGAGCCGCTTGGTTGTTGTCTGGCTTGAGAACTTCTAGGCCGAAAGACATTTCTTTCTCGAGTTTCTCTAACCCGATTTCTTTCACCGTAGAAAGCGCATCCTGGGCTGATGATGTGGATGCTTCTCTTTTTCGGTTTAGGCTATACTTGTGAGCCTTAAGAGAATCAAAGAGTTCTCTTGGGGTGATGCTGGTCAAATCTCTTGACTCTTTTGTAGCAATCACCTTCATATCCCATTCCTCGGTGAGATTGTCCAGAATTTTGGAGTTCATCACATTGTTGGGATATGTTCTTCCCAGATTGTTCATCTCACTGATGATGCCAAGAAATCTTGTTTCAAGGCTGGAGATGGTCTCATCTTAGTACATCTTGAAGGACTCATATTTGTCGACTGCTAGCTGGAGCTTATTTCCTTTGATAGCTTCAGACTCTTTGCACAGATCTGCAAGTAAGTCCCATATCTCCTTCACAGTTTTGCAATTCTTTGTGTCCTTCATGCGAGCTTCATCTAGAGTTTGGAACAACGCGGCTTGGGCCATGAACTCTAGGTTCTTCAACTTCTTCTCTTCACCCGTGAGAAGATGAGTTGGCTTCGGGATCCTTGCTGGTTGGTTGACATCAGCAACGTGGGCTTCATTGTCCATCATAATCATGATTGGACCATCCTCGATAACTTCCCACATATTCTCATGGATTGTGCAGAGATGCGCCATCATTCTCCTGCTCCAGTTATCGTAGTTCTCAACTGAAAAGATAGGTAGCTTATGGTTCCCCATAGCTTACAGATTAGCACAGATGACTAGATCTGATTCAGTTGATCTGCAGAAATGGCTGATCTTTAGAATCAACCGCTCTGATACCACTTGTTGGTCTTGGGGCGAGTGAGAATCAGTTTAGAGGGGGGGGGGTGAATAAACTGATTACAAAACTGAACTTAGATATGGAATATTCAGGGCCCGTTTTGACTCGCAAATATTATCCGTGCTATGCAGAGATCAGTTGAGAAGATCTGCTAGCTCGGAGTGCTGTGTGTGCTTATAGTGTGCAGTTAAAAACATGCAACTGAACTGAAATTGAAAGCAGAGCACACAAGCAGTTTATAGAGGTTCGAAGCTCAACTTCTACATCCTCTCTTCCATCCACAGAAGGGTAAATCACTATGCAAGTTTAAAGTTCCTTTATTATAGTTACACAGTGAAGACAGTTGTTATCCCAGAAGCTGCACTCTCAACTTCCTCAACCGGTAGGTCGACAACTCACACTTACGATCCCCAACTGCTCACTGGAGAGATAAGGTGCTATTACCTGTCTTTTCATGATTTTAGATCTCGCTCGATCTTCAAGAGTACAGTCTTGAAACTGGTATCAACTGGGTTGCTCCTTTGCGCGTCTGCGTCTGAGCTGGGGTAGTAGATCACTTAAGCACGGTGACTGAGAGAACAGCTCTGGCTGGAAATCATCAACAGCTAGCTCGAAGAGCGTTAATGCTCATTCTCATCAGTTGGAACTTTTGATTTTCTGAGTTCTTTGAGCGTGAGGCTTTAGTGCTTCGGCGAACGTCTTCACAGAAAGACTTAACTAAAGTGCTATCCAAATTCTCAAAAGTCCCACGGTCTTCTGTGGGGTAGCTCACCTTTTAAAGATAGGTGAGTTGGTGACCGTTGGTGATCACTGTTAGATTATAAATGATAAAGTCAGTTGCAAGGATTTCATTTAATGGGGCTGTTGGGTTACCATTGCTCTTCCGACGATCTTTTACTTTAAGATCTCGGTTGCATTAACTTCAAGATCTTCTTTGGCTTATCTGAATTTCAGTTGCAGCTCCCTTCTTGATCATCAGTTCTGAGCTTTCTCTGGCAACTGGAATCTTCACTTCCTTTGTCTGTCAGTTCTGCGTGTCCCTTGGCAGTTTGGAAAGCTTCAGTTGAGATCATCTTCAGCTGGCGTTTCTGGGCTTGGGCTTGATG
Organism: Perilla frutescens; assembly: GCA_026008535.1. Classification (NCBI taxonomy): domain Eukaryota; kingdom Viridiplantae; phylum Streptophyta; class Magnoliopsida; order Lamiales; family Lamiaceae; genus Perilla; species Perilla frutescens. The sequence goes on from BRKX01000005.1 coordinate 24,966,307, forward strand.
CCTTCTGAGCTCCAGTTTGCTTCTGCTTCAGCTGGCAGTTTGAACCAGTGTTCTTTAGCTGGTATTTTGGACTTGTGTCCCTTCAGCTTGAACTTTCATGGACTTGTCTTCAGTTCGGTTGCTGGCGCTTTATCAGCTGGACTTCAAAACTGATGCGTCTTCAGCAGGGGTTCTTCGAACTGGTGCTTCATCAGCTGGAACTTCATTCTTCAGTTGGTATTCTTTGAGCTGGTATTTTCCATCAGCTTGTACCTTAGTCTTCTCTTCAGTTGGTATGTTCCTTCAACTGGAATATCCTAAGCTGGTATTTTCTTCAGCATGGATCTTTAGACTTGGTACATTTCTTCAGCTGGTATTTTCTTCAGCTGGAATATCTTGAGCTGTTATTTTCTTCAGCTCATGATTGTCCTCTCTTCAGCTGGCAGTCTTCATCAGTTGATGTCATCGTGGACTGGCACGTTCATCAGTTCAAACTGATGTGCTCTTCAACTGGTGTTTCTTCAGTCGGGAATGATCTAGAACTAATATGTCCCTCAGTTCTTCTCTTTCAACCGGTATTCCCTTCTGCTAGGATCTTCATTTGACTGGAACATTTTTTCAGCCAGTATTGGACTAGAACTGGTATGTGATTCAGTTCTCTTCAGTTGGGACTTCCCTTCAGCTGGTGGCGGCCTAGAACTGGTATGTGCTTCAGTTCTCTTCAGCTGGAACATCTCTTCAGCTGGTGGCTGCCTAGAACTGGTATGTGCTTTGGTTCTCTTCAGCTGGAACATCTCTTCAGCTGGTGGTTGTCTAGAACTGGTATGTGCTTCAGTTCTCTTCAGCTGGTGGCTGCCTAGAACTGGTATGTGCTTCAGTTCATCACTTCAGCTGGAACATCTCTTCAACCGGTATGTTCATCAGTTCATCACTTCAGATGGAACATCTCTTCAGCTGGTGTCGGTCTTGAACTGGTATGTCCATCAGTTCATCACTTCAGCTGGAATATCTCTTCAGCTGGTGTCGGCCTTGAACTGGTATGTTCATCAGTTCATCACTTCAGCTGGAACATCTCTTCAGCTGGTGTCGGCCTTGAACTGGTATGTCCTTCAGTTCATCACTGTAGACTGGTGGCAGTTGGTACCTTCTCTCTCGGGTACCTGCAACTTCCAGTTTGCCTTGCTAATTATTTTAGCAAGCTACAGTCTTCTTTTTCTCTCTATTCTTCTCTCCTCTTTCACACGAATTAATCATATCTGTTGGCTTTGACAGCTTTGACTCTGTATGATCATCTTTAGTTTTCTGCTTGATTTCTTTTCAGTTCTTTCAAGACTCTTTTCATATTTTGACATCTCATCAAAACCCTTTGTAAGAAAAACCTTGATAGTTTTTCCTAACACATACGGGCTATTATCATTCATGACAACGATGCCCAAGAAAAAGTATCTCTCGTATGTAGCTGAGTTTTACTACAATGCGGAGATCAAGGGAGACGATATAAAGTCTATTGTCTACAATCGGGTTATCATCATCGACAGAGATGTGTTGATGACCTTATTCCAGCTCCCTGATGAAGGCCAGAAGGTGCATGAACTAGGGATCCCCATCAAGATGGAACTGTGGGATGGCTGGAAGCTACCGCACGTTACCCATCGAGACTTTTCAAACAATTTGAAAGACAGTCTCTCTCCGATGGTTGTCCAAATCATGGACATTATGATGCACAGCCTGCTTGGAAGCATCACAAATGCCAGTTCAACGACAATACCGCTCACCTCATGGCCGCCATATATTTTAGATGCAAAGCTGATTGGGCATCCTTCATATTGGCGCAGCTTCGCATATATGTGAAGCGTGCTGAGATCGATCTACCCTCTAGCACATTCAAAGCCAAGTTAGGGTTCGCTAATCGACTCAGTCATATCTTTCAGGAGCAGATTGACACAACCATTCCTGTCGGACTATACTCTACCGGAAAAGATCTCCTTCCTACAATCTACATCCACAGAAAACATCGTGAAGTAACTGGTCGTCATAGGAAGTCGAGACTACAGCTGATGGAGGACCAAAACCCAGCTAAAGGAAAAGAGCTGCTCCTTGAAGCTGAACCTCCAGCAGACTCAGATCAGTCTATGACTGATAGTGACTGATATGTCTACGAAAAGCGTTGAAGAACTTAACCCGAAGCTGCAAATACGTGGCCCAATTACATGACTTCGAGTAATACAATTGCAAGGATATTTTCAAGCATTTTCAAGTAAGAAGTTCGAAGATGACAAAGGAGTTGAGAGCAGCCCCAAGATTGTTACTTTGTTAACAATCAAAGATTGGAGATCAAGGTTTGAAGAATAATACTTGAAGAGAAGTTGAAGATGGTGTGCCAATCGTCCATATTAAAGCAATTGAAGATCAAGTCTTGGATGTTGGTACAGAAGCTAATTTCAATTTAGGCGTGATCACGCCTAAGCAGTTGTCCGAGACACTTGATTTAAAAATTGGTTTCCTTAATTTAATTATGGGGCTCGATTTTTAATCTATGGTTTTTATTTAATTAGAGACATTATTAGATCAGATTTTATTTATTTTATTATGATATTTTCGTTCCTATTTTAATTAGGTTGACTAGAATTTTATATTCCTAGCCTTAACCCAAGCCTACATTACAACCTTAATAAAGTCTTATTTGATCTTAATTTTGAGCACATTCATTTGTCAGTGGAGAGTTGAGATTGCATGCAAGCCTATGGTAGATCAAGTGTATTGTTCAATGCTTCGATGAGTGCTTATCCATAATTTATCACATTTTGAGTGTTTGAGCGAAACACACACCGGTGAGGATCATTGGCTTGAATTTTGTTCATTGAAATCTATGCATGTGTTCATGATTTGAGTGTTGTGCTTGTTTTTGTCATTCCCGATTATATTTTCGAGGTTGTAGATGCTAGATTATAAATTGTGGAGTTATGTATTGTTTGAATTCTAAGTTTAGTTTTGTTCTTTGTTTGGGGACAAACAATTTTTTAAGTTTGGGGAAGTTGATAACATCATATTTTACATGTATTTTGAGGTACATTTGAGTGGTATTTGATGGGCATTGCATGCATGAAGTGTTGAATTTTGCATAGTTTTCTATATTTTATGCAATGTCACGTGTTTGTTCATTGTGAAGGGAATTAATGCCATTTTTTGTGTGAACTTCAAATGAGCTTGGGAAGACCCTAGAAAGATAGGAAATCAAGTTAGAAACGCGTTGCAAAAAGAATCGGGTCAATCAGACGAGAAACAAGTGAGAACGAAGCAAAACAGTGAGAGGCTGCCGGATGCTGAAAATACCCGCGATCGGATTCGCGACCCTGGGGGTCGCGAATCACCTTTTCTCCATTTTTTCTGCAATGTCGCGACAAGGGCGGTGTTCTCCTTTGTATTATTCGCGACCTGGTCATGAATTTTGAGCTTGGTCGCGAATTTTCTGCCACGTCAGCGGCACGTCACGCCACGTCATGCCACATAGATTCGCGACCCGAGTCGCGGGTGATGAGGTCGCGAATCTGATCACGAGTCGAGCGGGCCTGTCCGATTTTTGACCTATTTTTGGGCTTTTCTTAACTTGGTATTTAAGGGTTTGATGCACGAAAATTCCACACAATTTCACCTACCCAAAAGTTGCCACCAGAGGTTTGCTGCAGAGAAAAGAAGACACGAAGAACAAGACCAAAGGATTCAAGAGCTTTCAAGATTAGAGACAAATTAAACCTTCCGGGTTTTATTTACTTTATTCTTAGAATTTCAATGTTTACTTTGTGGATTATTTTAGTTATTTATTTTGATATGGATAGCTAAAACCCTAGTATTCTAGGGTTGGATTATGATTTATTTATGAAGTTCTCTTAATTTATTTTATTTGGTGTCTATGATTTGATTATGTTTTGATTATTCCTGCTTTTCTCTGTATTATTTACCTGATCACTAAATGATGCAATCTGATGTGTTAATCCATAATTTGAGATATGAGTTTTAACACAAGATCTGGAATAATTAACTGGTTAGTCAATATCACTCGAGAGAGTTTCGATTAATTTAGAGAACAATAAATCTTTGGAACCATTAGGAGTTGCATAATAGGTATTAAACAGACACGTTAATATTTATTGTGTGATCTACAATCTAGGCGCTTCGAGAGAAGGTTTAGAATACATGAGTGATTGTTCTAGCATGATTTAAATCCCAACATAGACACTAAATGAATTGATTAAGAGAATGGAATAAATAATGAATATCCAATCCTAGAATGCGTCTTTTTCTCCAGTGTTTGATTTTTCCGTATTGATTTCTCTGTGGTAATTAAGTTTGTTTATTAATTTTAGTTTTTAATCAGTTAAATCCAACCATGTTTTATAGTCTAGATAACTGCGAGGGATTAAATTAGATAACGAGCAGTTTAATTATTAAATCCCTGTGGATACGACCTTGTTCACCGCTATCCTATAAGACTCGCTGTACACTTGCAGTTTAGGTGAAAATAAATACTGAACACTTATCCAGGCTCTTCACCTACTGACATCGTTCATCTTCGCAGACATGGCTCATCCCTTCCATATGATGAACACACAGCTTCTTCTAAAGAAGCTAAGAAAGGATAAGTATCTCGACCTAGAGCTTCTCTAAGCTCGTAAAGGTGCTGAGGAGACCAGCATGATCTTCCAGTCACTGAAGACATGCGACTACTATCGTTTGTAAAAATGACGCCCAACAAAAGATATCTTTCGCATGTAGCTGAATTATACTACAATGCAGAGATAAATAGAGACAACATCACGTCTGTTGTCTACAATCAAGTCATCATTATCGACAAAGATACATTGATGACATTGTTTCAGCTCCCTGACGAAGGCCTACAGGTACATGAACTCGCATTCCCCCACAAGATGGAACTTTGGGACAGCTGGAACCTTCTTTATATTGATCATCGAGACATGTCAAGTAATTTGAAAGACAGTCTCTCCCCAGCCATCGTCCAAATCTTTGATATTGTGATACATATACTTCTTGGAGGTATCAACAACGCGCAATTCACTGACCACACCGCTCACCTAACGGCCGCCTTATATTTTGGATGCAAGGCTGACTGGGCAACCTTCATATTGGCACAACTTCGACATCATGAGAAGCTTGCAGAGCTCAACCCACACACTGGCTCATTCAAAGCAAAGATAGGGTTCGCCAATTACCTCAGCCACATCATCCAGGAGCAAATCAAAATAGTCATTCCTGGTGGAATATTTTTCGCCAGAAGAGATCTTCTTCCAACAGTTTATGTCCACAGAAAGCATTGTGGCAAAACTGGTCACCCAAGGAAGTCGAGGCCTCAGCTTACGGAGGACCATAGCCCAGCTAAAGGAAAAGAGCCATTCCTTGTAGCTGATCCTCCAGCTGACGTAGATCAGTCTACGATCGATAGCGACTCCTTCACTCACATAAGTGATCAGTCCATTGCACCTGCAACCAGCGAGCCTCCATCCACGGCTAACCCAGACATTCTGGAAGAAGGCTTTTCTGTAAGCCTTGACCATCAACTGACAGGCTGTTTTGGTCTCATTGGGGATCTCAACCCCTCTCTTTTTGAGCAGCTAAGACGATATCTCCAATATCATCTATGGATATTTCAGGTGGATGACGCCACCATGCTGCACATGGCCAAGAAAAGAAGTGACTCATTTTGGATTGCGGAAGGAAACTGGAGCAGGAGTTGGATGAACCATCCACTGAGCACACCTCCAACTGTTTCAGAAATCATGGATTACATGATTAAAAGGTTTCAATGCTCGGTGCCTCATGACGCACCCCTTCCAGATAATGAGCCCTCCAACTTCTCCACAACTCCTCTTAGGAGGATGCACTCTTCACCACAGTGGACGAGCCACTTCTCAACCTTGCATCAGCCTCATCTATCAGGCTAGATCCCTTCTCTCTCTCTAACCTTGCCCAACTGATGCCAACTGAGGAGACATACTCATGGTTGTCCACTCTTATCTCTGTACCCCAAGCTCCCCAAATCACCAATAATTTACTGGCAACCTCCTTCTCTCTTTTGCCACAATTGTCCCTGCCATCTCATGAGTTCCTTCAGCTTGCCCTTTTGGATGATGCCAAAAAGGGAGAAGAGAATGCTGATGATAGAAAGGATGGGAAGGGTGATTTAACTCTTTGGGATGAGATCTAAAGAGAGGTACAACTTCAGAGGGAAGCTACCTGTGAGGGGGAAGTCCAATTTGAGCAGCAAGCATGGTAAGCTCAAAACTTGTTTTGGACTTGGGAGAATGCCCAGCTGGTGCAGCAGCAAGAATGGGGTATCCACAGCATAACGAGCATCTCTCCTTGCAGATATGAGAAAGGAAAATTGAGCAAAAGAAGACGAAACTGAACGGTGAACAGTTCCAGTTGAAGAAGGAAGTCCAAAATATCAGATCTTGATATTTTTCCTCTCTCTAGTACTTCCTTACAATTCTTCATTTTCTTGCTCATCAGTTCTTAACATGCTCATTGTTGATAATACAAATATGTTCTGATTATATGTTTATGCTATGATCATGCAATTATGCTTTAATATCCATGCTCTGCGTACTCTGATAATGAACTAAACTGCATGAAAATCAGAACTAAATAAAATTGAGCTATGTTAGAACTAAAGAAACTAAAGCATTCTCAAGCTGTGCAAAATGAGTGTCATTATCTCTAAAGGCTTTAATATTCATGCTACAAGCCTTGTTAATAAAAGCCTTGATATCTGAATGATGAGCTCGTTAAGCTCTAATACTCATCTGAATTCAAGCTCTCATGAATGACAAACTAATAGCTCTTAAAAGCTCTGATATCAAAGATAGCTCTGATACCAAAGATTGGTTAAGCTCTGATATTCATTCATGAAAGATAACCTCATGCAGTTTTCCATCATCAAGCTGACTGGTTTTGACATCATAAAAAAGGGGGAAATTGTTGGGAAAAACTATCAAGGTAGCCCAACTAATGGTTTTGATGAAATGTCAAAACATAAGAAAAAGTTATATGAAAAACTTCAGGTTATTCAGGCTAGAAGTCGGGAGTAATGACAAAGTAAGACTTCAAATCTCAGCTCAGCTGAAGCGAAAAGTCAATCGTCTTGAAGCATGGTCAACTAGATGAAAAGGATGTCTCAACCAGACCAGTCAAAGTCTACTCTTCAAAGCTTAAGTAAAGCTATACTGGGAAGAGAATATTGTAGACTGAACAACTAATGGGGGAAGAAAATGCTAAAGACTGGAAGACATCCATAGATGAGTGAGCCATCAGTCTAGCTGAAAGCCAAGAAAGACTGATGAAGAGAAGAGCCAGCTTGAAAGCTCAAGACCAAACTGAACTGATCAAAGATCAATCAGTTGGGAGAAAAAGGCTCAAATGAAAGCCGACTGAAATCCAGAACTGAAAGCTAAGCCGCCAAAGATCCGAAGCTGAAGATCAAGACAGCTGAACTGGATCATTCCAGGACTGAAGCTTGAGGTAGCTGAGGAACTGCCAACTGGACGATCTCAGAGCTGAAAGCCGAGACAGCTGAGACCCCATTAGCTGAAGTTCAAAACTGATAGTCGAAGTAACTGCTCTCTGACAAGTAGTCATTGAAGATCCAGACAGGAAATCGTGGGAAGATCCTGATGATCTTGGAGCAGAAGCCATTAAATTCAACGTCTAGTGCATTCAATCTTCAACGGCTACAAGCATTAAACTGCCATTGATGGAATCAATGGAACCACTGATCAGCAGAACCTAATAGTCACTGAGATCACTCATCTATATAAAGGGAGTGAATCTTATTCTAAAAAAGAGACTTTTATTCAAGACTTTCGCCAAAACTAACCTTTGCTATATCTTGCAGAGCGAGCTCTTTTTTCTCCCTCCCCACAGCTCAAAGCTTAAATCTCTTAAGTGCGAAAAGTCCTAACTGAGAAGGCATGATTCAAGTTCCAAGCAAGCAGCTAGCTGATGGAGAATTCCAGCCAGAGCAAAGCTTCTTAGTTTAAGTTCTTCAAAGATCAACCACTCAGCTCAGTCCTAGGAGCATTCCAGGTTCATAATAGTTACAAGATTGCCTTCTTGAAGATCGAGAGAGATCTAAAATCTTGTAAAGTCGGGTAATAGCACCTAAAGTCTCAGTGAGCAGTTGGGACCGGTAAGTGTGAGCTGTCGACCAGAAACCGGCTGAGAAAGGGCATACTGACTGGTCCATTCTTCCGGGACAGCAACAGTTGGAAAGGAGGTCGCGCTTGATTTGAAGGGTGCCGTTTTCAGATCCAACAGAATTCTTCACTGTGTATCTGTAATAAAGAAACTTTACACTTGCATAGTGGATTTCCCTTCTTCGGAAGGAAGAGAGGACGTAGAAGTAGGAAGCTTCGAACCTCTATAAGTCTTGTGTGTGTTGTACTTTATGCTCTAAGCTTTTGCACATTCTTAAACTGCACACTATAGCACAGAAGTTGCACTGACAAGCGAAGCCCTCAAGCTATCATTCTCAACTAATTAGCTCACTGTTGGGGTTTTTTCGAATTAAATCGCCGCAGGATCATTTGGTTGTTCATTAATCCGTGTTCATGCAAATCATAATTTTATGTAACATGCATGTTTATCACAGTCTAATCAAAAAGCATGCAAAGCAGATTCGAATCTAATAAAGCGGAAGACATAGAAACGAATCTACTTACAAATCGATAGACGGTCTGTGGACAAGATTAAAGATCTAATCTTGCTGTTGAATGAGCACAGTAATGGCGCCACCTATGACCTCAAAATTGTGCAACACAGTATTCCACTCCAAGATCTTCTGTTGTATTCCCGGACTGTATCTAGATTCAGAGTGAGCTGAAATCTACTAGATAGAATTGTGAAATCTATGGATAACTTTGAGAGACAAAGAGGGGCTGATTTCTTATGATTATTATGCTTAAATTTTCGTGCCCCCCTCCCCTTATATATAGGGAGGGGCGAAAATTTCATGTTCCAGCCCTATTGGGCTGGGCCTCTATCTCAAGTTCAATATCCAGTTCACTATCAGTCAATTGGGCTACAACAGGGATCTAGAAGAATATTAAATTGGCCCACTAATTTATTTAATATCCAATATCCAATAAACCTAGGATATAATTAAATAAATTAAGTTTTACTTTTATTCCATTAAAGAAGTAAAACTGACCTACCAATTTAATACATATTTACGAATATGCTTTCTCCTTTAGTCCAGCCATTCCCCGTGTTTAAGATATATTGTTCATTAATTAATTATGTCAGCCTCTGACAGCTATAATTAATTAACATCTAAAACCTTGAGTAGTACCACACAAGCTTTATTCATGTACAGAATAAATTCCACCTGCAGGGTTTCAACATGAACTTGTGTTTCCTCAAGAGAACATCATCAACCTGGCACACCAGGACACGGTGCTCATGCATACTGCTCGAGACATCATGTATACATTGTTATTACCCAAGATATCGAATTCGATCTACGAAAAGATCTCACCCATTAATAAATCAAAGTAACAAACAATGGACACATATGCTCGCCAATATCACATGAGTTCAGAACCCGAACTCTGTGGATCTTTATTCTCTTAGTAACTGGGTCAGAGACAGAGAATAGTATCCTATCGTGATCCTCCTCAATACACTAACGAGTGTACTAGAATAATCAGTTAGTCAAGATAAACTAACTTATCAGATTATTCTACGGTGTACCGATGGTGTGTTCAGGACCATCTAAGCCGTGAGCTCTTTAATACATTACAAGGTTCTAATGATATGATCTTACCGTGTGACTCCCCATACCATATTATCTACAATGTAAGTATATGGAACATTGCATAAAACAATTATAGAACATAATCTAAATGCAAACAGTGACTGCAATAACTTTCATTTCATATCATCATATCATCAGAAAAGTATACAAAGACAAGTCTTCTAGTATACAAAACTAACAATCTCCCACTTATACTTGAATCATGTCTTTCAAGCATAATAACTAACTGGCTAACTCTCCAATCAAAACTATTAACTCAAACTGCGTCCTTAGGTTTGCATCTCACTCCTATTTTCTCCACGTGACCATCAAAGGTCTTAGCCGCTAGGCTTTTCATGAATGGATCAGCCAGGTTGTCCTCCGATGCAATCTTGACCACCGCCACGTCTCCTCTCTTAATGATTTCTCGTATAAGATGGTACTTTCTCTCTATGTGTTTACTTGCCTTGTGGGCTCTGGGTTCCTTCGAATTTGCCACTGCACCAGAGTTATCACAGTAAATCGTGATAGTTTTAGGCAAATCAGAAACCACGCCCAAGCCCACTAGGAACCCGCGGAGCCAGACAGCCTCTTTTGCAGCCTCAGAGGCAGCTACATACTCAACTTCCATGGTGGAATCCGCAATGCATTTCTGCTTAATGCTCCTCCATGCGATCGCTCCACCTCCTAATGTAAACACATAGCCCGAGGTAGACTTACTCTGATCTTTGTCGAATTGAAAATCTGAGTCCGTGTAACCCAAAGGTACTAGACTATCAGAGTGGAAAACCAACATGTAATCTCGAGTCCGTTTAAGGTACTTGAGAATGTTTTTGACCGCAGTCCAGTGACCTTGTCCAGGGTTAGACTGATATCTGCTTACCATGCTAACGGCATAGCATATATCAGGCCTAGTGCATAGCATAGCATACATCAAACTTCCCACAGCCGAAGCATATGGTACTTTCTTCATATCCTCTATCTCAGACTGTGTTTGGGGACACATTTCCTTGGATAGATGAATTCCATGCCTGTAAGGTATAAAACATTTCTTGGAATCTTGCATGCCAAACCTAGCTAGCACTGTATCGATATAAGTCGCCTATGACAGACATAACATCCTTTTCAGGTGATCACGAATGATCTTGATGCCAAGGACATGTCCAGCTTCACCCAGATCTTTCATATCGAACTGCTCGAATAGCCACTCCCTAATGTTTGACAACGCCTTCTTACTGTTTCCAATAAGCAAGATGTCATCAACATAAAGTACGAGGAATGCCACCACGTTTCCGTCACATTTCTTGTACACACAGCTCTCATCCGGACTTTGAACGAATCCATGTGACTAGATAACCTTGTCAAATCGGATGTTCCAAGATCTCGATGCCTGCTTAAGTCCATAAATGGATCTCTTAAGCTTATACACCAAGTGATCTTGGCCCTTAGCAATGAATCCCTCTGGTTGTTCCATGTGGATGTTTTCCTCAAGACTTCCATTTAGGAAAGCTGTCTTGACATCCATCTGCCAGATCTCATAATCCAAATGAGCGGCAATAGACAAGAGAATCCGGATTGACTTAAGCATGGCTACCGGTGAAAAGGTTTCTTCATAATCGATCCCTTCTTTCTGAGTATACCCTTTTGCTACCAATCTAGCTTTGAAGGGTTCAACCTTCCCATCAGATCCTCTCTTGCGCTTGTAGACCCACTTACAACCAATGGGTTTTACCCCATCTTGTGGTTCTACAAGTTCCCAGACTTGATTGTGATCCATAGATCCAATCTCAGACTCTATTGCAGTTTTCCAAGAATCTGCATCTTTATCTTGAATTGCCTCGTCATAGGTCCTGGGATCCAATTCATTGAGACCCTCTGGGAAATCTGAAGCCTCTCCCAGACCAATGAATCTATCAGGTTGGCGTACAACCCTCCCACTGCGACGAGGCAGTTCCTGTACTTCTGTGACACGTTGTGCAGTGTTTGGTGGTTCCTCTTCTTGTACAACTGCTGTAGGATTCGATCCTCCCCTTAACTCCTTAAGGATGATATCACTTCTTGGTTTGTGGTTTATAACATAGTCTTTTTCTAAGAATCGAGCATTGGTGCTAACAATGATCTTCTGATCCTTAGGACTATAAAATAAACCACCTTTCATTCCTCTAGGATATCCAACAAACAGCCTTACATCAGTACGGGGCGCCAGCTTACTAGCTTCCTTGTCCAACACGTGTGCTGGGCTACCCTAAATCTGAATATGGTTCAAACTGGGCTTTCGTCCAGTCCATAGTTCTGTGGGTGTAGCAGGAACTGATTTCGATGGAACCAAGTTAAGAATGTAGGCTGCTGTTTCCAGAGCATATCCCCAGAACGAAATGGGCAACTCAGAATAACTCATCATCGATCTAACCATATCTAACAGTGTACGATTCCTTCTTTCCGCCACGCCATTCTGCTGTGGCGTTCCAGGCGCAGTCAACTGGGATGTAATCCCATTCTCTCCCATGTAATCCCTAAATTCGCTTGACAGGTACTCGCCACCACGATCAGAACATAGTGACTTGATACTTCTGCCTGTTCGTTTCTCCGCTTCCGCCTTAAATTCTTTGAATTTCTCAAAGCATTCAGACTTGCGACGTAACAGGTAGATATAACCGTATCTAGAGTAATCATCAATGAGAGTGATGAAATACTCGAACCCTCCTCGAGCTTGAACTGACATAGGGCCGCACAAGTCAGAGTGAATCAAATCTAATAGCCCTTCGGATCTATTTCCTTTTGACTGGAAAGGACGCTTGGTCATTTTACCTTCCAAACAGGATTCACACAAAGAAAATGATTCCAGTACCAAAGAAGACAACGGTCTATCGTTTACAAGCCTTTGTATCCTCTTAAGGTTAATATGACCTAGCCTTAGATGCCAAAGATAGGTTTGATTCAATTCCGAAGGTTCTTTTCTCTTGTTAGGGTTTATGATCGATGTATTCAACAGTTGTCTTTGCATAGTGTTTTCAATTGGTTTAAGAAAGTATAAGTGTCCATGGAAGAACAGATAAAATGTTTACCACTAAAGATAACTACTTTGTTATCAAAAGAAACAGAATATCCATCCATAATCAATTTAGAAACTGAAATCAAGTTTCGCCTAAAACCAGGCACATAAAGACAATCTTTCAAAACCAAAGTTCTATCACTACTGAAAGGTAAAGCAACGTCTCCCACTGCAACAGCCGCCACTCTCGTGGCATTGTCCATGTAGACGGTGATCTCATCCTCACTCAGCTGTCTTTTTACCAGGAACCCCTGTAAAGACATGCAAACATGATCAGTAGCTCCAGTATCTACTACCCATGACTGGGTAGAACAAGTTGCTAAATATGTTTCCACAACCAGAGTGTGAGATGTACCTCTCTTCTTCTTCTTCTTGTTAGGACACGCCGCCTTCCAGTGACCTGGTTGGCCGCACTTGAAGCATTTAGTCTTCGACTTGAACTCCTCGGGAGGAATCTTTGCCTTTGGCTTCTTCACCTTAGGCGCCTCATCTGCAGCCTTCTTAGGTGCGTTTCTCTTCTTCCTTTTTCCACCAGAAGAAGACGCTCCTTTTTCAGCTATGTGGGCATGAGGATCGCTCTTTTGGAGCAATTCAGCCGCCTGAAGATCTATGAGCAGTTCAGTCAGGCTGACATCCCTTTTAATCATGTTAAAATTCAGCCTGAACTGCTCAAACTTCGAGGACAAGCTATGAAGAACAATGTCGATTTGAGAATCACCATCTAGCTCTCCATCCAAGGTCTCGATCTCAGATAAATACCCCATCATTATGAGAACGTGATCCCTAACAGGTGTGGAGTCAGACATTCTCGCATCCATTAGTTTCTTCATGGCCAAATGGCGTGCCGAGCGGTTCTGATGACCGAATAGCTGCCTAAGGTTGTACATGATATCATAAGTGGTTTTCATAGGTTCATGCTGATGTTGCAACACACTTGACATAGAAGCCAAGATGTAACAGCGCGCTATCTCATTAGACCTAACCCACTTATCATATGCAACCTTTTGGGCTTCGTCAGAACCCTCATCTGGCGTCTGAGGACAAACCTCTTCAAGTACAAACTTGTGTCCCTCAGCAACAAGAACTAAGTTAAGGTTACGAATCCAGTCATTGTAGTTTTCACCGACAAGTTTGTTTTCTTTGAGGATTGAGGACAGATTGGAGAGTGCCATAGATGATATGAAATAACTGAAATTAAACATGCAGTACAGTCACAAAACACGTTTAGGATAAACAGTATATAATCGAAAGCCTCACAAAAATTATATACTTTTCCACCGACACTTTAAAAATGTCTTTTATAAGCCACGATAGTGTGGACATTTATAAAATTCATTTTTAAATAGGTTAAACCTTTAATTTGCCTCCAGTTGAGTTTCCTTACAACAAGCAAATTAATAGCCGGATAATAACACGGTCATGTAATCGTCTAACTGATAAGCTACGATTCTGTGGACATTTATCAATAAATTACATCTAAGTGTGCACACCATTATCTTCGCACCAAGATCACTACTCGAATTTAACCGCTCCAGATGGAGGAGTCATTTAGTTCTAATAATGTTCTACAGCTATCCATTTAGGAGATTTAATTTCTAGAGAAATCTGTGATATGACACATCCGATATGGAGGAAGACCGATGTCAACGCGCATGCCCATCACTTCTCAATTAAACCAGATTTTAATGGAGACCGTATGAGATTTCTACATACTTTAGTATGAATCTCTCCCACTTAGTTATTTATGTTTGAGGTTTCATTTTATCCCATTATCGAACATGCAAACATCACATAAAATGATAAACATCCATTGCATGCTTCAACATAATAAGCAACAGTAATATTCCAACTATCATGGCTTATATCTCATGTTGATTGATGAGATAAAATTGGAAAGTCAGCTCCGGAAACAGGCTAGGAACCGCCGCCCCCTTCACCGCGCCTCGCCGAAAAATCCTAGCTCCATTTAGGGTTTTCGGGACGTGAACCGGTGAACCTTCCTTTTTGGTGCTGAACCACTTTCCTCTTTTGAGTTGATCTCTGATCTTTATTCAATACAGACTATCTATTCCAAAAGGAAAAATCTAATATTGCTAGAATAAAAATTACAACTCAAAAACTCGGTCTAACAGCTTTATATCTATTACATTAAAACAACGTAAAATAAAACCTAGACCTAATCCATGGATTTTCTCATGGATTAAAATCACGTAGCCAAACCGGCATACGACCAATATTCATTCAACATAAACATACATCACATAAAATAAAGGAGCCATGATAGTTGGTAAACCTGCAAACAAACACAGTCTACAAAACCAACAATCATGTATTATATGATCCACATAAAATAACATATGATATCTATGCATGAATATTAAATAATAGTCGAATTTTACAATTAAATAAATTAATTAATTCGATATTATCCACAAGATAAAAATTGGAAATTAAAATAATTATCCACCAATTTTATACTTGTGATTTTCGAAAATATTACTTAAAATAAATCTGGAAATTATTAATAATTATCCACCAAATTTATTTAATATTTTCAAGCCACCCTAATTAAATAATAATTGGATATATTGATATAAATCAAAAATCTAATCCAAATATTATCCATAAGAATCTAAATCTTTAAGGATAAGGTTTGAAGATTTGATCCACTTCAAAATCTTGCAAAACCTATCCAAAATTAAATTCTTATCACAATTGGATTTTGATAATTATTTGTATATATCCAAAATCACCCTATCCAATTTTAGTAACATAGATTTTCGAAAATTTCCAAATAATAAATCTGAAAATTTGATCCACTTCAAATTCTTCCAAATTTAAAATTTTATTTTCAAATCTATCTAGATTAAAATTAGGTAAATTAAGATATACATCAAATAACATCAAATCTTTAATCCAACATCAAAATTTTCGATCCACACTAATTAATAAATCTGGAAATTTGATTTTCATCAAAATCTACTCCAAATTAATTAATTAAAATCGAAAATTACCTATATTTCACATTTGGAAATTTTGACATTAATCAAAAAACTATTCCAAATTATATAGCTATAGGTTTCGAAATTTTCAAGAATAAAAATCTGGAAATTTTGATCCACTTCAAAAATTACCAAATTTTAAAATTCTAATTTCAAACCTATCTAGATTAGAATTAGATAACTTTTGATATACACCAAAAATTACCTATCCTAATTCTAATCAACTAAATTTTCGAACCACTACCAAAAATCCAATTTTAATTCTAGGTTTCAAACCTATCCTAATTTTAATTCTAGGTTTAATTACCTATCCTAATTCTAATTTCAAACCTATCTGGAAATTTTGATCTTGATCAAAAATCCATCCAAATTTAATTCTAGGTTTCGAAAAACATAGTACACAAAATTAGGGAATTTTTAACACATCAAATTCGAAAATTTGACATCTAAATTTTCGACCCCTATGAGAATTAAATCTGGAAATTTGAAGAACATCAAATATCATCCCAAATTTAATCCCATAGTGACCGAAAATTCAAGTACCCTCAAAACTAGAATTCTCGATTTTTACATCTCAAATTCTTCCAAGTTTTGAATACCATAAAATCGAAATACATGGCCAATTAAATCTGAAAATTTAAACACCATAAATTCATCATCAAATTTAATTATGCAATTCGAAATTATGCCCGGATTAATCCTAGAACAGTGCCAAAACCTGCTCTGATACCAGTTGTTGAGGTTTTTTCGAATTAAACCACCGTAGGATCATGTGGTTGTTCATTAATCCGTGTTCATGAAAATCATAATTTTATGTAACATGCATGTTTATCAAAGTCTAATCAAAAAGCATGCAAAGCAGATTCGAATCTAATAAAGCGGAAGACATAGAAACGAATCTACTTACAAATCGATAGACGGTCTGTGGACAAGATTAAAGATCTAATCTTGCTGTTGAATGAGCACAGTAATGGCGCCACCTATGACCTCAAAATCGTGCACCACAGTATTCCACTCCATGATCTTCTGTTGTATTCCCGAACTGTATCTAGATTCAGAGTGGGCTGAAATCTACTAGATAGAATTGTGAAATCTATGGATAACTTTGAGAGACAAAGAGGGGCTGATTTCTTATGATTATTATGCTTAAATTTTCGTGCCCCCCTCCCCTTATATATAGGGAGGGGCGAAAATTTCATGTTCCAGCCCTATTGGGCTGGGCCTCTGTCTCAAGTTCAATATCCAGTTCACTATCAGTCAATTGGGCTACAACAGAGATCTAGAAGAATATTAAATTGGCCCACTAATTTATTTAATATCCAATATCCAATAAACCTAGGATATAATTAAATAAATTAAGTTTTACTTTTATTCCACTAAAGAAGTAAAACTGACCTACCAATTTAATACATATTTACGAATATGCTTTCTCCTTTAGTCCAGCCATTCCCCGTGTTTAAGATATAATGTTCATTAATTAATTATGTCAACCTCTGTCAGCTATAATTAATTAACATCTAAAACCTTGAGTAGTACCACACAAGCTTTATTCATGTACGGAATAAATTCCACCTGCAGGGTTTCAACATGAACTTGTGTTTCCTCAAGAGAACATCATCAACCTGGCACACCAGGACACAGTGCTCATGCATACTGCTCAAGACATCATGTATACATTGTTATTACCCAAGATATCGAATTCGATCTACGAAAAGATCTCACCCATTGATAAATCAAAGTAACAAACAATGGACACATATGCTCGCCAATATCACATGAGTTCAGAATCTGAACTCTGTGGATCTTTATTCTCTCAGTAACTGGGTCAGAGACAGAGAATAGTATCCTATCGTGATCTTCCTCAATACACTAACGAGTGTACTAGAATAATCAGTTAGTCAAGATAAACTAACTTATCAGATTATTCTACGGTGTACCGATGGTGTGTTCAGGACCATCTAAGCCGTGAGCTCTTTAATACATTACAGGGTTCTAATGATATGATCTTACCGTGTGACTCCCCACACCATATCATCTACAATGTAAGTATATGGAACATTGCATAAAACAATTATAGAACATAATCTAAATGCAAACAGTGACTGCAATAACTTTCATTTCATATCATCATATCATCAGAAAAGTATACAAAGACAAGTCTTCTAGTATACAAAACTAACACTCACAAGCTAAGCTATCATCAAGCTCTCTATCTCAACTGATCAGTGCACTGATAAATTGTTAAAAGCGAGTCCAGGGCCCTATATATTCCCCACAAAGCTTAAAGTTTTTGAGTGAGTTTTGTAGTCAGTTTATTCAGCCCCCTCTAAACTGACATAGACTCGCACCGGGACCAACAGGAATAATGATGAGTTGGAATGAAAAGACGTTACAAATAAGTTCATATTCTAGAAAACTATTAGTTAACAATATAAGTTACCTTATGCTAGATTTTGACTTTCATAGCAAGAAGACCTCCATATGTTGTAAAAGAAGGATTTCGATATTATTTTGGGAACAACCTTGGTAGAGATATCCATCCAATGATTAAGTGATATAGTAAAAATATGAGGTTTCAAAATCTATGAGAATAAGAGCTGCACTTCATAAAGTAAAAGACAAGTATAGCAATGCAAGTGTGAATAACCAAGAAGACTTTGGAGATGACTATCAAGACAGAATGCTAAGTATTCCTAGTGAGCTTAGGAAGAGAAATGGTTGCTAATGTATAGTAAATAATGTACTGTCGTAAGTAAATTTAAGGATGCAATTTTGAATACTTCTCTAAAATGCCCCAAATTGAAGAGTGGATTACACTATAGATCTTGTACCGCCAATCACGTTCGTGTTAAAGACACTATAAAGAGTGACATCAAAGTGATCACAAGAATGGAAGTACGATTATATGAATTTCTAGACCATAGATTTAAGAAGTCAAGTATATTACCGAGACTACACCGATATTGTATGTTATGAAAATTTCTAGATTGTTCCGAATATTATTAATGGCCAAGAGTTGAGCATGTTAACAAGTAAAGACAAACAACGACTATCTAGGATTTACGATCTACTTGAATAATTGAAAGGTACAAGTGTTTTCTACGGGATTACCTATAGATCTAAATGCTAGTAGTTATATTCATGAAGATGATACACACAAGACCATTTTCTAGACTCGTTATGATCACTATGAGTTAATAGTTGTGTATTTTTATTTGAGCAATGCTCCTGTAGTATTTATGGACTTCAGGAACTAATAGTTTAACCCGTGTAAGACAATTTTATCCTTGTATTTATAGATGATATTATAGATTATGTTAGAAGCAACCAACAACTTAATAAACATCTAAAGACGATGTTAGAAACTTTATGAAGGAAATAACTATATGATAAGTTGGCAAGTGAGAGATTTACCTTGATGAGGATAGATTTCAAGGTCATACCTTAATGAGGATAGATTTCAAGGTCATATAGTAATAACTTAATGAACCAAGATGGATTCTTCTATGGTAGGAAAAAAGATAAGATGATATGGAGTAAATAACCAACTTGAATTAGATGATTAGTGTTTTAAGTTTATATGTGTTATACATAGGACTCATTGAAGGATTCTCCAAAATTTTAGTAACCATGATTTTGATGTTAAAGATCAGTAAAGGTTTCACTAGATAAAGGGTGTGAAGCGATTGTTTAAGAGCTCAAGAAGAAGTTAGTCACCACCTGAATGTGGACTATGTTAGAGGATACAAATAAATAGTCATCTGCAGTAATGCTTCAAAAATAAGATTTTGATATGCGTTCGTGTTAGTGATAGTGAAAATGATAAGTGATTGTAACTACATCCCGACAATCGAGATTACATGAGACCATCTGAAATATGATGTGGAGTTTGATGTTGTAGTTTACGTATTAAGAATTCAGATATACTTGACCTCCATGACAATATGCGCAAGATCTACGTTGATCGAATAGTTTAAATGTATTTATTCGAATAGAAGGAGTTCTACATGATGCATGAGAACAATTGGAGTTAACGAGGATTACAATCACATGATCATATGCCACATAGCAGAGATGGATATTATAGCAAACACTTAAGGTCGAAAGACCCAAGAAACGTCTAATTGAATAATAACCCAATAAGGATAATTGCTCAAGGATATTACGGAATTGAAGATTGAAGTGGTGGTAGCACCAAGCAAAATGAAAGTAAGACCGATGGGGAATATGAGAGCTAGTTTACGAAGTCGAATCATAAAGGCTCAACCATAAGATGCTTAGAAGACTTCATAAATTCTGAAGTTGAAATAAGAACACATTTTGATGAACTGTATTATTGGATTACCCAAGACGATCTGTGGAGATCACACAGTATTGATAATTATGGATAAACTGAATGAGTTAGCTCACATTTACGGGATGTTATGGATAAGGAATTGATCTTAGTATGATTTTCCACTCTCACACGATTAATCAGAAATAATAGCACGCACATGTGAGTGTATGTCAAAAATTACATTATGGATCGAGTTGAAGACTAGAAAGAATGTTTACTAACGATAGAATTAGCTTTTATAAATAGCTACCAAGGAGCGATTGAAATGATATCATATAAGGCATGTACTATTTGAATTATAGATATCCTCTTTGCAAGAATTAAGCAAGTGAAAGAAACATCATATGGTCCAATTAGAACCAACATCACTAGTAGTCTTCGATTGAGTATGAGAAGAATCAACGATGCCAAGATAGAAACAAACCTATGCTTGCAAGCGTTGTACGAGCTTACGATTCGAAGTTGAAGAAAAAAAATTCACAAGTTGACTCAAACAAAAGACCATTTGGACAAAAGATGTTATGACCATGATCAATTAGTGATCATGAAATCCTCGAATCGCATAGAGAAAACCTAAGTTTTACCCTTGCCGGTAAAGTTAGTAACAATCACATATTCACGTTTCAATACTCCAAGAATAGGAGTTTGACCCAACCCATACCATTCGTAGAGACAGGATAAAGGTGGATCCAGATCACTCGTCAAAAAGCATCAAAGACAATCCTTGATAGCAAGATTTTAAAATCTCATAATGAAGAATCAATGATGGTAAGGGCTTGTGGAGCCAACACGAAAATATTTATATTATATGGAAAGACGAATAGGAGATCATGAGACGATATGCAAACTTACTGATAACAAATATGTGAATTTTAGGATGACATTCTTTTAAAGGGGGTAGATTTATAACACCCCAAAACAAAATAATAGAGGCCCAATAAATTTTTTTAGAGCCCAAATGCTTAAGTTGTATCCCTTTTTAATAAAAGGCCCAAATGATAGGCTTTCTAGCCTAATTATGATTTTAATTATTTACGGCCTAATTATTATCGAAGCGAGATGAACGAATATGTTAGATGATAGTGCTTATCGATACGAATACCTAGAACTTGGTCTCACTAATATAGGAATTCAATTGACCGAGATATGATTTTTTCTCTAATTTAAATTCTAGTTAGGGTTTATTTAGGAGGGGGTATAAATACCCCCAATACCACTTTGAGCCTCATTTTCTACCATTTCACACATCATTCAAAGGGGAATAGCCCCCTCCCCCTCTCTTCTATCCCTTCTCACCTCTTCTCTCCTTCGCCGGATCCGTCACCAGAACTACTGCCGTCGTTGACGCGCTGTCGTTTCGCGCTCCAAAATACATTTATAATTTTCCTTATGCCCACAACGGGCATAGCCATAAGTCAGTAAGGGTCGATCCCACAGGGAGCTGTGCATCTTTTCTTTCAAAGTCACCAGTAACAAAATGAGGGGGATTTTTTGTGGTCTCGCTGCAAACTAATAAAAAGAAACTACAAAACTAAAAAAAAACAATATTAATAGATAACAAGATCCAAAATGAATAAAACTTAGAATAAACCAATAGACTCGGTCATGGGCACACTGATTTCTTATGTGAATTTAGTCATCTAGTTATAGCCCCCAAATTCATCTCAACATAGCCAATCTTATAGTCATAGTAGATATAGCTATGGGATTCCTCCAGAATGACCAATCTATCCTTTCAGTTTAGCCTAGAGGTGATCTCTCATCCTCTAAACCCTAACTTGTTACCCAACCCCGATCTCTCATATGATTGTAAGCAACAAAGCAGCATTATGATCTAGACAGACCTAAATTTATTGCAGACACTGATCTCTCATTTTGCCCACAATACCCGTGATGTATCCCGCCCCTTTATGACCAACTCACAGCTACGATTCATTGACCATATATGGATTTAGTGTGCCCAATTCTAATTAATGAGTGGCCAGCCACATTAACCAGCTTAACACACTTTACTGTAATAAAGAAATCAATACAAGACAAAACCAAATTCACACAGTGTTATACCCATTCCAGCCTCACGAGTTCTTGTTATTTATTCCTCATCTAATTCAATCCGGATTAAAGATTACCAATTAATAAAGTAAAGAACAATAATGAAATGAAATAAAACATAACTGATAAAATAAACTTACTTTATTTAAAGAACGAAAATCGGCTCCAACTCTGACTTGAAAACATAAACTAACTATCTACGCCCTGAGGGCACGAGGCCCCCAGGCTATTAGGGAAACCAAGAACAAAAACTATTTGATGTTTTCTGAATATTTTCTGGATGTCTCGAACTGAACTATACATCAAGTATTTATACAAGTAGGTCAAGATTCGAGTTTGGCCCATGGACTGACCCATCTTCAATTTTGGATCAGACATCAGCGTGCCCACGTCTTTCCTTATCTGGCAGATTCTTTCCTTGTAGAGAAAGGATATTCCAGCAGTATTTTTGGGTGGATCTTCGCTGTGACCTGCTTGCAATTCTGGAGAGATGCACTTTCCATATAGGGCTGATCCAATCTCAATTTTTAGGGATGTGGTCAACCTTCCTTTTTGACTTCTGTAGTGCCCTCAGCAGCTCTGCCTTCTTCCTGGATTACATTTCCGTGGGTTTCTTGTGCCCACAGTGGCTCTGTCAACTTTCTGAATTGAACTTTCCTTGTATGAACAAATCAACTTTCCTTGTAGAGACAGGTCAACTTTCCTTGCAGAGTAGATTCTGATTCTATCTCTTCAGCTGGCGCCCACAGGAGGACGCTTTCCTTGTGGAGAAGATTGGTCTTCTAGAATTTAAGATATCTTCTCCAGATTTGGTAATATCCTCTTTGATATGATCTTCTTTCCTTATTGAACGAAATCTGGAATATCTTGGATGACTTCTGCCTAACTTTTTGTGTTGTGCCCTTACTGGATCTGCCTTTACTAGAATCTGCGCGAGTCTTGTGGGCACGACAACAACTCTCGAGAGCTGAAGTGTTATAGGATCTTCAAGAAAGCTCTCTGCTTGGAGCTCAGTACAGTGAAGGTTTTTTAGCTCGTGCTCATATCATCTTGTTTAGGTATCAGAATGCCCTCTGCGTAGGATTCTTCTTTTATCATGCCGTATTTCCAAACCTGGTCTTTTCCGACTCAAAACAAAAAAAGGACATCTATTCTAATAAAAAAGACTCTAAAAAAACATAGAAAAGATGGACTTGTCACACCCACACACTTTAGGCATGCTTGTCCTCAAGCATGGGGTGCAACGCGCCCAAAAAGAAAGAAAAAAGGAAAGTGGAAAAGACATACAAACAACAACAAAGCATGTAAATTCATTAACCCTCGTGGGCACAAAGTCTCAACAGCCAGCAAGCCAACATTCCAAAATTATTTGCAAATTAAATCATGCCCAACAAGTAAAAATTGAACTTAGCAGTGGTTTTCCTCCCATATTTTCTCTCTTCACTCTGTGTATAGGTTAAGTGTTTACGCTCAAGGAAAAACATTCTCAAATAAAGTCATGCCATAGGCTTGCAAATGCTCTTTTTCCTCCACCATTTAGAATTTTATTATGCACACTTATCTCTAAGACTTAATGGGTTGTAATGGGGCTTGGGTAAGGTTTGAAGAATTTTGAACTAGGCTTGATTTAGTCGAATTTCTTATTTGAGGAATTATTTAACTCTTTTCGGCCTCTCTGCTTATGCCCATAACAATACAAAAGCTCAAAATCACAATTTTTTTCTGTTTCGGGCATAGTGAGCTTACATCTTGGGGAACTCATTCATATGTTTTTTTCTTTTTTCACCATTTCTCAATGTTCCCTTTTTTCTCTTCTTTTTTTTTGAAATTTTCTTTCGTCGTGGGCATTTCATGCCATCTTTTCATAACCACCAGTAATTACCCTTTTCTTCGAATACCCTGATCTTTATCTGAGTTTAAGGGAAAAAATAAATAAATTCGTCAGGGCATTTTGACAATTCATAGCTCAAAAGGGTTGCAAAGCAAAATTACAAGGTAAGTATATTTTGGCTCGGTGGGCTCAAGAAAGAAAATTGCCTAAATCATCTAAGTGTGCATTAAAAATCAATTTGACCTCAGAATAGAGCATAAGCAAATTCTAGCAATCATAATTCAAGAATGCAAAAGTCACTCATGAAGAAAATATACAGAATGGGCATAACAGAATTTAGGCTCAAAGCTCACAAGGTATGCTTAGTTCATTCATCATACTTGTTGCTAGCGTGGGCATGCTGATAAAATTTTACAAATAATTTCCACCATCATGACCACAAGACCGAGACTTCATGCTTTCCAAGTTTTAATAAATAAACATGCTGGACTCGACCAAAAAAAAAAAAAAGCAACCCCCACCTACACACTTTGCCTTAGGCAAAGTGGGTGAAAAAGAGGCTAGAAAAACAAAAAAAACAAAACAAAACAAAAAAAAGACTCCAAAAGAAAAGAAAAAACCAGTTTGGGTTAGGCCTCGGGTATATTGAAGTAGGCATGGAGGCACTATTCAAGCTATCCAGGTTGATGGCAGCCAACTTCTTCCCTTGTGCCCTCGACAGTCTCAAACTCAGCCCTGCAAAATAATTAGAAACGAAATGCCAGAGGCTGTAAAATGTGCACAAGACAATAATCAGATACTTGTTTATTTCTCCTCGCTTATGCTCGTCTTCTTTGTACATCTATTCTAATAAAAAAGACTCTAAAAAAACATAGAAAAGATGGACTTGTCATCGTCGTCGGAATTTTTTCGGTGACCTCTTTTTCGACATGCAATACCATTTTTAGATTCTCCTTTCTTCTCTCTTTCCATTTCTTTGATTATTTTTAAAAGATTTTGAGGTTTAGGCATCCAATTTTCGGATCTAAGAGTGGTTTAAACCCTAACCTTTTAAAATCTTATTTCTTTCTTTATTTTTCAATTTCTATTTTGATTTTTATGGTAATAGATGTGGATTTGTGGGCTGTTTTGGTTTCCCATTTTAAATGATATTTTTATCTAATGTTCTTATTATTTTGATGTTCTTGAACACATTAAAAGTGGAATGGGTGAAAGATGAGAAGAGAAACTATGAACGTTCATTGTTAGTGTTGGTGGAAATGTTATTGAAATTAATAGAATTTTTGCAATTTATGTATATGTTTGTGTGCGTGAACAGTGTGAGTTGTGGATGTGGTTATGTGTGTGTGTTTGTGTTGGTTGTGTGTGTGCGTGAGTTTTAATTTTTATTTTCTTTTATTTATTTAACTATTTTATATTTTATGCCATTATAATTTAGATAAGTATAACTAAAAAGTTTAGAAATACTTATAAAAAATTATTCTTAATCTAATGAATAAATCTCTATCAATTAAATTACAAGGGCTATGGATTAATCTTTGTTAGTAATATTTTTTTTATTAAGGCATATGTTTTTGACACATTAATTATAAATCTTAGTATATATTTCAAAGTTGAATTATAGCCTACTGGATAATCATTTAATTTTATGTACAAATGTCTAATGTTCAAATATACTTGAATTAGTTTATTATTTTAATTAATTAACGTATTTTCTAAGTTATTAAATTTAAAACTTGTTGTAATTTTTGAAAATCATATCTTGTTTAATGGTTGGAGTCTTGATTTAATAATGATAGGTCTAATGTTCTAATCTTATGAAATGCATTTTTAAGACCCATTTTTAATGTTATACAACCTTATTTAATTAAAAGCATGCTTTATTTCTTGAAAATTAGCATTGGCCTAATGGTTGAGGTACACAAATTAATATGGGAGGTCTATAGTTCAATTCCCATTGGAGCAGTTTATTTATTTTTAATTAATTAATTGTATTTATAACCTTTATTTAATTAAAAGTTACAATAATTTTAGAAAACCATTGGTGGTGTAATGGTTGAGTTCTAGATTAATTAATGAATGTTTAAGGGTTCAAATCTCTTTATAAATATTTTATTTATGGATTTTATTTCCAACATGATTCTGCACTATATATAAATAAAAATCTATTAAGATTTTCGATAATGGTCTTTGACCCAATGGTTATATTCTGTATTTCATTAGGATAGGTCAAAGGTTCAAAACCTTTAGAATGCATTTTATTTATTTTAATTCCAAGATAATTATGAACTTTATTTAATTAAAACCACTAAACAATTTTCAAAAATGTTGTTTAGTCTTATAACTAGTATTTCTCCCGTGCGATGCACGGAGATCATTTTATGCATTTCAGGTATGAATAATATAAATTATTTATAAATACAAATAAATAATTTTTACAAAAGTGAAATATAAAAAATATTGAAATTGTATAAGTGATTTTTGAATATAAGTAGGGGTGTGCAAAATTAAATCAAAACCAAAAATTGAATCAAATCGAGCTATTCAGTTAGGTTGGTTTGGTCATTTTTTCTTTAGTTTTGGTTTGGTTTTGAATATTAAAACCAAAATATAGTTTGGTTCGGTTTCGATCTAAGTAAAAAATATTTTGGTTAGAACCGACCCAACCAAAAAATATAAATATATATATATATACACTATATTTATAGTTTATGATTTATAATTCTAATATTAATTATATTTAAATTAATAAATTTAAAAAGTTTTTATACCTAAATAATATTAGTAATTCTAATATTTAGTTTCAATTTTCTAGTTATAGAATTTTTAAAATATTTACTTATTTAATATATGGTTTGTTATCTATTGAATGCATTTTATTCTCTTTAGATATAATTATTTCGGAAAAAAAAAATAATTACTAAAAATTCTGTTAAACCGAAAACCAAACCAAACTAACCAAAGAATTACGGTTTGGTTTGGTTCGATTATCTATATTATTTTGGTTGGTTTGGTTTGAATTTTTTTAAGAAATTTTTTATTTGGTTTTGTTAGTTTAGCTCGATTTTGCACTAAACCAATCATTCGCACACCCCTAGATATAAGACAACATGAATTAAATAATTGTCCTTGTATTGGACTTATAAGGAAGAAATATTGTGTGCAATTTATTAATCTACAATATTTTATTTCCATCAATTTTATTTATTGAAGACTACTAAATAATGTTATGAACACATGTAAATAAAAAATAAAATGCATTACAATATTATGAATTATACATATATTAAATTGACAAATAATTAAAAAAGGAAATAAAAAATAAAGTTATTTTGATTTTTCGAAAAGATATTACTATAATGATTGTTTACAATGGTTTGCAGCAAAAGTAGTAAGCGCTTTTCTAAAATAATTTTTTGGGTTAATTCATTCATAGGTCGCTAAAATTTTATATACATTTTATTCCAATAGATCCTTCAACATTTTTTTTTGCTTAGTAGATCATTCTGCTTCTATAATACATTTTCTCAAGTTCCTGTGTTTTCTAGTTATATTTTGAGAGGTTTCTGGATAAATTTTTATTGTTTTAATAGCTCCTTCTACTTATCTATTTGATCTCAGTTAGTCTTTATTTAATTGAACTAACAAAGTTGCTAACTTCTTTGTTGTTTAACCCAACCAATTTATTAAAAATTACTAATGAAATTTTGATCAAATAATTAAAAAAAAAACTTAAAATAGAACACATAATTATCTAAAATATGATAAATTATATTATGGCATAAAAGGATGTGCATTATCTAAAAATCAAAAAAAAAATGAAAAATTATTCAAATTAAATTTGTATGTTATAAGTTAGAATGAAAATAAGATAGAAAATATGATTCTTTACTTTGAAGGAAGACAATATTTTTTGGACAATTAATAAGTAAATTTTCATTTTTTTTTCCTAAAATTGTGTTTTTTTTTCTTGCTGACTTCACGGGTGTAATGCATGTTGAAAAATGCAAATAATTTCTAAATATAAATATATACTATTAAAAGTTGGAAGGATTGCTTAAATATGAAAATGGTTTTTGTAGAGCAACATGTAAATAATTAAGAATGAGGAAAATCTAAAAAATTGAAATTGCGAATAGTTGAACATAAAAACATAAATAATGATTTCAAAACTGATACACATGCTCATATGCTCCTGGAAAACTAATTCTATTGCTCAAAGTAACTTCAAATTTTATTCGTAAGCTTATGCAACCAATTGATGTGAATTTTGTTTAAATGTTTTAATAGAATACCATAGTAATTTATGTTAGTTTGAATATGAATAGAAGTGTAAAATATGATTAAAAATAAAATGAAATACCTTCAAAACGCCAATGTAGTGGCCCACAAATATATATCTTGGTTAAAAGAAATACGTGGATGATCAAATGAAAAGAGTAAAAGTTACATTGCATACAGTAAAAAAAATCGCATCATCCCGACGTACATTTTTTACTATTCAAAACTGCATGGAGAAATCTTCCATTATAAAATGAAAAAATTTAGAAGACAAAAGGTTAAAAATTTAAAGTTAGAAAATTAAAAAACACACCATCCAGATTAAGCTTCTCCTAAAATGAAACTTTTTGGATGATCCCGCTATTGTAAAACATACTTGAATCAATTAGCTCCAATTAAGCTTCTCCTAAAATATAAAATTCAATTAACAAATATAAATTAAATAATTATTGTGATAATATTGTAGCACTAATATAAACTACAAATACTGTTAGAATTTGTTGCCTGAAACAATGTGAATATGGATGTAAATTGCAAAGTTAAAAATAATGTTGAAGCTAGTGTTACCACATTGCCTTCAACATGCAACGGAAATGTAAATAGAACTTTGCACAAAATAAGTTTTAAATCACACTCCTTACAGTGTGTGATTGCCTCAAGGCAAAATTCACTATCACAAGTGAAACACAAAAACAATGCTGATTTTGTCTCGGTTCACTCCCTTGACAACACTGCATAAAACATACAGAGGACTATCCTAGCTTCACTCACTCGAATAATCACTCAAAAAAAACCTATCTAAACACATAGACAGATTACAACAAGTCACTCTAAATCCTAGACTTCTCAAAGTTGACTATCTAACCTGCATACACAACTGGAATGAAAGTCTCCAGCTGATTGGGACGCTAGGCAGATGTCGAGGAAGATGTCTTGGATTTCAGAGATGACACTAGATGCAAGATTCAGAGCTTCTCATAAACCACGGTGATAACCTGCTTGCATAAATGATTTTAAGGCTTGGAAATGCCTTAAATACTTCCTCCATCTCGGCTGGGTAGTTTCTCCACGATCTTTGATGAGTCGGATGCAAAACTACCGCCTTCCACTACCCTTGCTGAACTGGACTCGAGATAACCATCCTCTGCACTGCGTGCCACACGTTCTTCAACATCGTGTAACAATGGCGGTTACTCCAGCTACCCACGTTCTCTGCAACGGTTAGTGTCAAAGATGAAGTGGGGAACATCACGTCCCTTGAAACTCGGAACAGATTCTGACCTAGTCAAAATCAAGCATAATCCACGTTTTAATTCGAAATAAAATATCTAATAAATCCCTTAAATCGTGAAAAATGATATGTGACAAAAATCACAATTTATTAATATTAATTTAAAATAAATTAATCCAAAATACTAGGAAAGGATAAGGTTAGATATCCGAGTGTTATACTCGGTGTGACGAGAATGACGGACAACATTAGATACGACATTGATCGCGATGTTATCAGTGAAGTGATAACATCATCTGGAACACGTCATACTCAATAAATACAACTTAAGAATTCCCAATAGTTTATTCCAATTTCATCTTATACCTTTGAATTCATCAACCTAATAATTAAGAACACACACACACACACACACACACACACACACACACATATACTAATATGTGTGTGCGCTTGCATGTGTGAAACAAAGTCAAGAAAAAGACAATGATAAAGGAAAAATATATAATATGATAAAAATGATTACTTCAAACAATCACGGCCACCACTCTTTCAATTTGCAACATCATAGAAATCAGATAAAAAAGAGAGCAAAAAAAAAAAAGAAATAAATGTAATTATATTAAAAAAGACTTCAAAGAAATAGAAATGACTAAAATTTTGTAAACATATTATTATTATTATTATTATTATTATTATTATTATTATTATGATGAAAACTTACATTGCTTGATTAACGTAATTGAAGATCGTTTACATTTATATAAATTGATGATTACATGCTTTGATTAACAATAATATTCTCGTAGATTGACTAAAGTAATTGTAGGATATGTAATTTATTTTGTATAAACGTGATTAATATAATTATATGATAATATTCTAATTAGTTATATAGAATATAATAGAATTTATTAGGAATGAATGAATAAACACATGTTAATTTTAGTAGCACATAATTTGCATTAATTATTAAAATATTAATGATAGAAATTTGAATGTAACATTAAATGAAATATTTATTAAATTATTGTATTGTTAATTGTCTAAAATATCCTTATAAATGGGAGGGAAAAAGTGGGTTGCATGAGTGTGTTATAATATATATATAGATGGTGAGAGTTTAGATTTTATGCTAGAGGTCTAAGGTTCAATCCACTTTGATGCATATTATAATCCTCTTTTTACTCAAATATTTATGAGTGTATTTAATTAAAGCAGTTTAATTAATGTTAAATAAATTCTTCTAGTCTAGTGGTTAAGTGCTTATTATTTCACTCATGCTTTTGGTCAAGTGTTCAAGCCCTCTTGACTACATAATCATATTATATTTTTACTTTATTTTTATTTGGTCTATTTTGCTTAATTTAGATTAAATTCAAAATTATGCGTATGATATTGTAATGCGCCAAACTACTCCGTTTGGCCATGTCACTTAACATACTTGTAACGCCCCAAACTACTCCGTTTGACCACGTCACTTAACAAATAATTTATTTACACGCATTTGCGTTCTCTTAATAGATTAAGCAGAAGCTAAGGTCAAATTGCATAGTGAGGTATAACATCATAATTCTGAATATAAATTTTTCACAATTATAACATGCAACCTATCGAAATCTACCATGTCACACAACATAGTATTTAACGGAAGCATAGAATCCACATTATTCATTCAATCATCTAACCTATCGGGCTCATAGGTCTTAGACAACCCGCCCGTCTAGCATCTTATTATAACCATCACAAAATTTAGGGTTCATCGACATATATTTACACAATGTAGGCTCCTAGGTCAATCGACCCGCCTTTAAATCATTGACATGTTATATCAAGTTAAATACAATCACAACTACAAAAATCGGGCTAATCCCATTCCCAATAATCATTAATCATAAGATAAATAGAACGATTAATGGAATTATAATAATATGCGTATTCAAAGGCATGTAAAAGTAAACACAATCTTGTGGGGGTTCTCTTGTGTTCACAACGCTCCTACTCGTGCCTCGACTCCTCAACCTGAAATTCATTTAATGAATGGGGTGAGTATTTAACAACATACTCAGTGGGGAACACTGTAAACAGTTATAGCCAATTGCACAAGTGAAAATATAACATATGGATACTTCTTTTCTTTTGTGGAGACTAGCCTCAACCCCGTAGGGCCCAAACATCATGATGCCCCCGTTAATGAACGTCTTTATCCCTGTAGGGATGCCCGTAGACATACTACCCCCGAGGAAGGACATTAACGAGTCTATTATCGATCCCGAAGGATCTCTTTGTCGATCCCGAAGGATCTCTTTGTCGACCCCGAAGGATCTCTGTTCTGCCCCGAAGGGTCTCATTCATACTTATACAATTAAAGCACAACAGTAACTATAACTTTACACGTGTTCACAGTTTAGAGTTACCCCACCTTACGAGACGCTTTCAAGATCTCACAACCTTTGAAATACTTCTTGGCTGTGCACAAGTCGTCCACCTCGAACCACAACACGTCACCTAGCAACTTTTAATCCTCTTTTCATTTTAGATATCGAGTTATACAATTAAATCATAATTTTGACCAAACTCATGCTATACTTTGCTTTAAGGTCTTCAACCATATACATATACACAATCATGGATATACCAACTCATAATACGATTTTGGACTCAAAATACATATTAAAACTCTTTGAAGCATTTAATCGAGCACGTTTCGTGCACCCATTTAAACCACAAGATCATGACTCAATTTAAATCATTTAAACCCAATATTTCAAATACCAACACCTTCATCCTAGGGCTCTAACATACATGAAAATCAACTCCATACAATCATCATAACACCTCCAATCAACTATCAACATATTAAGGGGAAATTAGGGCAAAAATCATATCTTTAGCAATAATGAACCCTAGGGATATCAATATAACTTCACATATAGCTTCAATGGAGTAAATAAACCATATGTTTGAGATATTAAAGCATGAAGATCAATAGAATTGAAAAACCCTAATTTTTGGGATTTAAACCCTAAATTCAAATCAACAAGAATGAAGCTTAATCATCAAGAGGGAAGTGGTATGAGATTACCTTAGATGATGGATGATGATGATAGAATCCACTCCCAAAAGTTGAAGAATTTCTTGAAAGAGATTTGGGAGAAAATCGCCCAAAATGAAAGAAATGAGGATGAAATGGTTAAGTGTGGTATTTAAAGAGGGAAAATTCCGAAGCAGGGCACGACCTAAAGGGGTCGCGTTTCACGGTCGCGCTTGAAAAACACTGTGAGGCGCGACCAAAGGTGGTCGCGTTTTGGGGTCAGCTTTTAGCCGAAGAAAAATGGCTCTCTGAAGTTGGTGACACGCAACCGAGGGGGTCGCGCTTCATGGTCGCGCTGTAGACCTCTCAGAACGCGACTCGAATGGGGTCGCGCTTCCCGGTTGCACCAAACTTGAAGATTTTTGAAAGAGCTTCGATTTGAGTACTTATGGGCCTCGTGGTTCCAACCGAGTCAAAAGTTATGACCTCCGGACGAAACCCTACCAAAACTCAGCGAGACCCTCGATTTATGCTATTTTCGAAAACACAAACAATACACAACTTGAATTTTCAAAACATATTTACTACTCATTTAATGCACACACCGAAATTACATAAAATTAAGGTATGGCAATCATAAAATTAAACACAATTACAATCACTCCTTAACACATAACACGACATTTTAGTATTAAAAATTCGAACTGTATTATACACTCAGTATAATATCACTGTGTGCTATGACGTATTGGTTCGAGTAGGACAACCTGCAATAAAACAACGGCATAATATACAAACATACTCAAATGATTAATATTCAATGATATTAATTTGAAATCATTTACTAAAATTATAATTTATAATTTAGCAAAAAGGATCGGGGTATCACAATCTCTCCAACTTTTAAAAATTTCGTCCTCGAAATTAGCCTAACCTTTCTGATAAAATTTTGATATCGAGCTATAGTATCAACTTCTTTCTTTCAAGGCCTCAACGGGTCCACTTTGATTCCGCTGAACTTTTATTATGGGAACCCCACGGGTTCGAAGAGTGTGAACTCTTCTATCAATCACAGCAATTGGGTCTTCTTCATACGTCAAGTCTTTTGAAACTTGCACTATGTCATATGAAATGACATGACTAGGGTCGGACACATATCGTCTAAGCAACGACACATGGAAAACATCGTGCACACCCGCCAAATCCGGAGGTAGTGCTAGGCGATAGGCAACATCACCTATTTTCTCTAGAATCTCGAATGGTCCCACATAACGTGGTTGCAACTTACCCTTCTTCCCAAATCTAACCACTCCTCTCATTGGTGCAATCTTCAAGAATACCTTGTCACCAATCTCAAGCTCACGTCTTTTCTCTTTACGTCAGCATAAGATTTCTGGCGATCTTGGGCTATCTTGATTCTTCTTCTCATCTTCTTCAAAGCTTGAGCATCTTCTATCTTTTCTTCCTTATGGAATCTCTCTCAAAACATCGCTTAACACGAGCTTCTTATAATCTTGCATTTGAGCGGACCTTTAGAAACTATTCGAGCAACGGAATAAAAGAAAAATTCGCTAAACTTGCTCCTCGAGCACTGGACGTGCGGTCTCAACGAGTCCATCCTTCCTTTATCTTGCTTGGCTTTACTTCTCGCAGCTTTGAGAAACTTCAACGAACTCGAACTAGACGACAAACTCGAATAATCAGGCACTTACTTCGATGGTTCCTTGCACGTTCTATCATGATGAAAACTCGCTTTATCTTCATCTTTACTTCCTGAGGTTCGACTCCTTCATCTTCTTGGGGCGTACCTCGTGATGCGCTTATAAATTCTTAATGCAACTTAAATCTAAACTTCTTGGTCGCAGTTGTCTCTTTTCCTTAAAGCAGTCGTCTGACTTCGTGGCTCCTGCTGGTGGTCACCATCGCTTGTAGGTGTAACGATTGCACGTCCGGACTTTTAACTGCACGCTCGGAACTTACATGCCGACATTCCTTAGATCATCTCTAAATGCAACGAGCTGAGAAATCTTCTCGGAAACGTGCATCCTAAACTTTAGAGAATACTATCTGGCGCTTACTTCGATTCTACTTCCTACTAGGAAATAATATCTCTTATTCCTCCAACCTTGACTAAAAGGAATACTGCTATATACTCTCTGCTCTATTCCGAGGTCCACACTTGAGTTCTATGAGTGAGAACAGAATAAACGAATGCCTCTGAGTGAGGGCTTTATCTTGATCAACAATTCTTTAAAAAGCTTAAAAACTGGAAGGGATATAACACTCGGTTATATGTGTCAAAAACATTGCCTTTTCCGAGGACTTATAAACTTGAAGGGTTCTTGCATATAACAAAGATATGGAAAAAATCAACGGTTAGCAACTGAAAACCGTGCTAAAATATTTTCATAAGGGCGACAACATAGCCTATCAAGAAAATGCTATTACTAATTCTTGATGATCAAGGAAGTATCATTCAAAAGATTGCAAATTATCCTAGCGGATATAATCAAAGAATTTTGAATGGTACAAATGGAGAATTTTGATTGATACGAAGCTATTGAAGGGCAACTGATTCAATTAACAAGAGAATAAATCGATTCCAAAAGAGAATGAACAAATCAATTCTATTGACACGCGAATGAATAAATAGACTCAACAAAACTTCTATCACACCGAAACTCTCAATCTACCGATTACTAGGTCTATCTTCCTAACGATCTTCTTCTTCGGGTCTTCTCTTTCTTCATTTTTCATAAGAAAGGATCATCGACTTGTGCTTCACGAACTCGATCACGAATTAGTGGTCGAACTACTAAGGCTGCTAGAATCCCTTGAGTGGTGTTGGAAGGATCCACCACCTCTAGATTCATCTTCTCGAACTCCTTGATCAACTGTTCTTGCTTGGTTGGAAGATAGCTCTTCCGGCTTAAGGCATCAGCTACATCGTTCGCCTTTCCAGGATGATATAAGATCGTACAGTCATAGTCTTTCATCAACTCTAACCATCTTCCTTGACGCAAATTCAACTCCTTCTGGGTGAAGAAGTACTTTAAGCTTTTGTGGTCGGTGTAAATCTCGCACTTGCTTCCATAAAGATAATGCTTCCAAATCTTCAATGCATAAACTACAGCAGCTAGTTCGAGATCATACGTCGGATAATTATGCTCATATGTCTTCAACTGTCTTGATGCGTACGCCACTATCTTTCCATGTTGCATCAAAACACACCCAAGTCCTTGCTGCGAGGCGTCACTGTAGATGACGAAGCCTTCAGTCCCATCAGGAATGGTCAACACTGAGGCTGACACAAGACGTCACTTTAATTCTTGAAAACTCTGCTCACACTTCTCGCTCCAACCAGAACTCGCATTTTGAAAATTTTGCATACAACTCTTCTTTCCTTAGCGTCTCCAATACGATTCTGAGATGCTCAACGTGTTGCTCCTTGCTTCTTGAATAAATCAAGATGTCGTCGATGATGACTATCATGAATTGGTCGAGGTATGGATGGAATACTCGATTTATTAAGTCCATGAAGACTCCCGGTGCATTGGACAATCCAAAAGGCACCACCGTGAACTCATAATGCCCATAACGCATTCTTAAATGCCATCTTTGGGATGTCACTCTCCTTGATCTTCAATTGATGATTGCCGGATCTTAAATCGATCTTCGAAAACACACCGACTCCCTTCAGTTGATCGAAAAAAATCTTCAATTCTTGGCAGCGGATACTTGTTCTTGATCATTAACCGGTTCAATTCTCTATAATCAATGCACATCCGCATTGATCCATCCTTTTTCTTCACAAATACACAAGTGCTCCCCATGGTGAAACACTTGGTCGGATTAACTTGTTATCAAGCAACTCCTGAAGTTGAACTTTGAGCTCTTGCAACTCCTTTGGCGCCATTCTATACGGAGCCTTAGATATTAGTGTCGCACCTGGCACTAGGTCGATGGTGAACTCGATCTGACGGTCAGGAAGAATCCCTAGCAACCCGTCTGGAAAGACATCGGGAAACTCGTTCACCCGTAGCACGTCTGACACTTGGACTTTAGTAGATTTTGACTCCACTATGCTGACGAGGAATCCCTGACACCCTTTCTTCTTCAATGACTTCATTGCCTTCATTGTTGTAATGATTCTCTGAGTTGATCTCGTTCTTGCACCATAGAAGATTAACTTAGACTCACCCAGAAAATTAAATTCGACCTTACGATCACGACATCGAATCGTGGCATGATTCCCACTCAACCAATCCATACCTAGGATTACGTCGAAATCACGCATCTCCAAGACATGGAGATCTGCTCTCAGCTCTCTATTATTGATTTCTAGCTTCAGGCTACACGCCATCTTGCTAGAAGAAACTTCCTTTCCCGAAGGAATACCGATCTCTATCAATTCACCACTATCTTTGCATGAAATGCCAAGCTCGGAATAGCTTTTTGGCACACTAGCTCGTTAGGTTAATGTCATTCTTAAGGCTAATTCGAGGACTACTAAAGCACTTTTCATCATTTCATAATCAAGAAAGCACACAACTTTCAAGATTTTATTTCTTTAAAGCGTGTATCGGGAATTTAAAACATCATAGCTGATCGTGACAACAGATACATTTCATTCATCTATATTGTCCAACTTCGGACCATTCATTCTTTTCTTTTGTCCAACTTCGGACCATTCATTCTTTTCTTTTGTCCAACTTCGGACCATTCATTCTTTTCTTTATCATGCTATCACAATTTATTCAACTCTTTAACTTCTTTTCCCGACACTCTCTATACATACACTCCCATTCATATTGCTCATACTTTGAAAAACCCTTAAAGAAAAGGTACATACCTTAGGATCGGAGTCGAGCCGAGTAGCCGTCGTGAACAACCACCCACATTTCTCATTCATAAATCAAACACATACAGAAACGAGTCTACAGGAGCGTAGACCCGCTCTGATACCACTTTGTAACGCCCCAAACTACTCCGTTTGGCCACGTCACTTAACATACTTGTAACGCCCCAAACTACTCCGTTTAGCCACGTCACTTAACAAATAATTTATTTACACGCATTTGCGTTCTCTTAATAGATTAAGCGGAAGCTAAGGTCAAATTTCATAGTGAGGTATAACATCATAATTCTGAATATAAATTTTTCACAATTATAACATGCAACCTATCGAAATCTACCCTGTCACACAACATAGTATTTAACGGAAGCATAGAATCCACATTATTCATTCAATCATCTAACCTATCGGGCTCATAGGTCTTAGACAACCCGCCCGTCTAGCATCTTATTATAACCATCACAAAATTTAGGGTTCATCGACATATATTTACACAATGTAGGCTCCTAGGTCAATTGACCCGCCTTTAAATCATTGACATATTATATCAAGTTAAATACAATCACAACTACAAAAATCGGGCTAATCGCATTCCCAATAATCATTAATCATAAGATAAATAGAACGATTAATGGAATTATAATAATATGCGTATTCAAAGGCATGTAAAAGTAAACACAATCTTGTGGGGGTTCTCTTGTGTTCACAACGCTCCTACTCGTGCCTCGACTCCTCAACCTGAAATTCATTTAATGAATGGGGTGAGTATTTAACAACATACTTAGTGGGGAACACTGTAAACAGTTATAGCCAATTGCACAAGTGAAAATATAACATATGGATACTTCTTTTCTTTTGTGGAGACTAGCCTCAACCCCGTAGGGCCCAAACATCATGATGCCCCCGTTAATGAACGTCTTTATCCCTGTAGGGATGCCCGTAGACATACTACCCCCGAGGAAGGACATTAACGAGTCTATTATCGATCCCGAAGGATCTCTTTATCGATCCCGAAGGATCTCTTTGTCGACCCCGAAGGATCTCTGTTCTGCCCCGAAGGGTCTCATTCATACTTATACAATTAAAGCACAACAGTAACTATAACTTTACACGTGTTCACAGTTTAGAGTTACCCCACCTTACGAGACGCTTTCAAGATCTCACAACCTTTGAAATACTTCTTGGCTGTGCACAAGTCGTCCACCTCGAACCACAACACGTCACCTAGCACCTTTTAATCCTCTTTTCATTTTAGATATCGAGTTATACAATTAAATCATAATTTTGACCAAACTCATGCTATACTTTGCTTTAAGGTCTTCAACCATATCCATATACACAATCATGGATATACCAACTCATAATACGATTTTGGACTCAAAATACATATTAAAACTCTTTGAAGCATTTAATCGAGCACGTTTCGTGAACCCATTTAAACCACAAGATCATGACTCAATTTAAATCATTTAAACCCAATATTTCAAATACCAACACCTTCATCCTAGGGCTCTAACATACATGAAAATTAACTCCATACAATCATCATAACACCTCCAATCAACTATCAACATATTAAGGGGAAATTTGGGCAAAAATCATATCTTTAGCAACAATGAACCCTAGGGATATAAATATAACTTCACATATAGCTTCAATGGAGTAAATAAACCATATGTTTGATCGAGGACTCCAATATATTTTAAGCTAGGATCTCGTTCGACCTTCAAATGACGTCAGATTACGCTCTTATTATATGGACTCGTTCCCTAGAGCCTTATTCACGTTATAGTATATGTTTAAAAGATTAATATGTTATTAAGATATAGTTCTGATGTATAGGTCCTAACCCGAGACCCGTTTAGGACGATGATTAAGGATATTCCTATATTTAAGCATAAGGTCTTAATCCGATAGCTGGCTTCGGATGATAAGTCGTGAATAAAGCTTCAGCTAATTTAGCTATAAGGTGGGTTTACTTACCGATATATTTTTGAAATTATATTTAAACTGCCATCCACTATGAAAGGGTTCGTAGTCAAAGGAAAAGTTGTTGTCAACGGAGTGTCACATGTTGAAGGACTAAAGCACAAGCTGCTAAGTATCAGCCATCTTTGTGACAATGGTTATTCAGTCAATTTCAGCAACAGCTCGTGTGACATTAGAGATAAGTCAACTGGAGCAATACTCCTGACTAGAGTACGAAAAGGCAACATGTATGTTGTTGACTGGTCAACCGGCTACTCAGAAGCTTGCTTTCTTTCAAAATGATCAACTGAAGCAAGCTGGCTATGGCATCAATGACTGAATCACCTCAACTTCAAAACAATCAACTATCTGGCCAAGAAAGAGTTGGTTGAGGGGCTTCCCAAGGAGATCGATAAGAAAGCTAGAGTCTGCGGACCATGTCAAAAAGGGAAGCAAGCGAAGCCATCATTAAAAAATAAGAGCCATCCTCAAGGGACAACTGATATTCTACAGCTCCTACACATGGACCTGTTTGGACCAGTGAAGCCACCAACCCCCAGAGGTAAGAAGTATACTCTTGTAGTAGTAGATGACTACTCAAGATATACCTGGGTGGAGTTCCTGAGAAGCTAAGATGAAACCTTTACCAAGCTATTAACATTGATCAGAAGATTGCAAACTGACAAGGGAAAATCAGTTCAAAGGATAAGATCCGACAATGGAACTGAGTTCGTCAACAAGCAAGTGATCAATTTTTTGAGTGAACTGGGAATCACTCATGAGCACTCAGCTGCAAGAACTCCTCAACAGAATGGCGTAGCAGAAATGAGAAATCGCACACTCAAAGAGGTAGCTCAAGCAATGATAGCAGATGCCAATATAGCTAAAAGCTACTGGGCCGAAGCAGTCAACACAGCTTGCCATACTCAGAATAGAAGTGCCATCGTCACAACACATGAAAAAACGCCTTATGAGTTGTACAAGGGTCGTAAGCCTTCTATCTCTTACTTTAAAGTATTTAGCTGCAAATGTTACATCCACAATAATGGCAAGATCCATCTGAAAGCTTTCAGTGCCAAAGCTAATGAGTGGATCTTTCTCGGCTATAATGCCCCTCACGTACAAGCTTATAGAGTGTTCAACAAACGAACACTAGTTGTGGAAGTAACATGTCATGTGATATTTGATGAGCTTGCTGATGAGTACAGGAACAAAAAGAAAATTCATACATCAGCACAAACACTACCTAGTGAAACTAAAAACTCGCAGGACTATGTTGATCACATTGTTCCAGAGCGGTTTCAAACTTTACTAGAAGATGGCATTGAAACTGACTCCAGACCAGTTAAAGACAACTTGATCAATAAGGACACAATTTGTACTGAGACCACAAACCCCACAACTGAAACAGGGGGAAGAACCAATGAAATTGTTGAGCAAGTTGGAGACAAGGCACCAGTTGCAAGATTGGAGGCCATCAGATTGTTCCTCGCCTATGCAGCTCACAACAATTTCACAGTCTATCAAATGGACGTGAAAAGTGCGTTCTTGCAAGGTATGCTCAAGGAGGATGTTTATGTCAAGCAACCTCCAGGCTTTGAAATTGGAAATCAGGTATACAAGTTGAAGAAAGCTCTATATTGATTGAAGTAAGCACCAAGAGCTTGGTATGAAACCCTTACAAAATTCTTGCTGAAGAATGGGATTCAAAAAGGAGTTATCGTTCATACTCTATTCAGAATAAAATGATCAGCTGAGATCTTAATGGTTCAAATTTATGTGGATGACATAATTTTTAGATCAAAGAGTAAAGATCTCTGCACTCGATTCGCTTAACTGATGCAAAGTGAATTTGAGATGAGCATGATGGGAGAAATGACTTTCTTCCTAGGACTCCAAGTGAAGTAGTTGGAAGATTGAATCTTTATCAGTCAAGGAAAGTACACCAAAGAGCTTGTCAAGAAGTTTGGAACCGATAAGGAAAAAACTCTCAAGATTCCAATGAATACATCAGTGCAGCTGACTCTCGATGAGGAAGGAGAATTAGTCAGCCAGACGCACTACAGAGGAATCATTAGATCTATTCTCTGCCTAACTGCCAGCCGACCAGACATCTCCTAATCAGTTGGACTGTGTGCATGGTTCCAAGCCAACCCGAAGAAAAGTCATCTTAAAGCAGCAAAGAGGATCATGAAGTACCTCAGAGGAACCATAAATCTTGGATTATGGCATCCTAGAGATGATAGCTTGAGTCTAGCTAGCTACTCAGACTTAGACTTTGGAGGATGCAAGATCGACAGAAAAAGCACCAGTGGAACATGTCAGTTTCTTGGGAACAAACTGATATCCTGGTTTAGCAAAAAGCAGCACTCAGTTGCCACATCAACAACTGAAGCCGAGTATGTAGCTGTTGGAAGCTGTTGTGCACATATTCTTTGGATGAAGCAACAGCTGAAAGATTACAAGGTGGACACTGAAGAAGTGCCTATCTACTGTGATAAAAATAGTGCTATTGCAATATCTCAGAATCCAGTATTGCATTCAATGACGAAGCACATTGATATCAGACACCACTTCATCAGAGATCACATCGAGAAGAAAGACATATGTATCAGATATGTCAACACGGAGAAGCAGATAGGCAATATCTTCACCAAGCCATTTCCAGAAGCTAGATTTGTGGAGCTATGTATCCAATTCGGATTGCTCGAACTAGTTTCAAAGAAGGATGATGATCAGCCAAGTGAAGGAGTGAAAAGGAATACTCCAGCTGAAGATGAGAACTAAATCAAATGGCATCAATTCACTAAGCTATGAAGCTTAAACTGATGAGCCAAATCAGTTCTGAAGAAATGGCTAAGGCTAAAAGAAAGCTGAAGAAAAGTATACTGATCGCTAAAAGCATCAGTTTTCAACCAGTTGTGTTCAACTGATGAGAGCAGTTGAATCTAAAGCTGACTGAGGAGACCAAGCTTCAGCTGAAGGAAACAACTTAAAAGCTTAGGTGGAGCAAAGTAGAGAGAACAGCTCAAGCTGACGAAAAGCTTGAAGTCAAAGCTGAAGGGACTCCAGCTGGAACTGATCAATCCAACCCGAGGAGATCAGCAATCATCAACTGATGAGGCTAACTGATGACATCAACAACTCCAAGCCACGTGGAGACTCAAGAATGAGAGCTACAAACAGATAAGTTCAAAATTGAATTTATTACTGAACGGTAAAATGATGTGTCATCCCAATATTACCGTTTGACCCACCTTCTCTCTCCTCATCAATTCTGAACGGATAGATTTTGAACGACTTTTTAGTCGACCCATTAGCACCAGCTGGTTAAAACCATTTAAATTGATAAGAATTAAAATCTTCTGACCGTTGGATTGAAATCATCTCACGATATAAATAGCTTGGCTGAGCTCTCAAAATCACCTTTTATCACTCCGACTCTCTGTCTTCAGAACCTTTTTTTCAAAGTCTTTACTGTTCTTAAGTTCTCTCCTCAAAAAGCTCTCTTGTCAGAAATATGGCCCAAAACCCATCACACCGCGTTCGCAAAGAATTTGACTTCCGTGCAACCGGAGAAGATTCACCTATCTTTTGTGATAAGCTTCTCAAAGACAGCTTCTTCGAGCCAACTATATTTTCTGAGAATTGTAGAAACTCAGAGCTCAGTGGAGAAATCATTGCAAGACTATATAATGCTCAGCTGCAAGTATTTCTCGAGGTCACGCCTTCTCGTGTCTATCCTGAAGCCGTAGCCGAGTTCTACCTCAACTCAGATGGTTACAAAAGATTAGATTCCTTCACTACCAAAGTAAGGGGACACGAATTCACTGTAACGACTGAATCACTTGGAGATATGTTCAAGCTATCAACCAGCGGCCTAAATCTTGAAGACATAAAGTATGACTCTGAGAGCGATTACAAACTCTAGAAGAGAGAATATGCAACCACCCAGTTCAAAAGCAATCACTACATCTCTCTCTTTAAGGAAGAATATCATGTATTGGCATCAGTAGCTTCCAAAATAATTGTTGGAACAGCTGGAAGTTTGTCAGAGATGTCTAAGCCCAAATATCAAGTATGTGCTACGATAATGTATCAGGCAAACATCAACTGGGCAAGATTCTTCTTTGGGCAACTGAAGAGGTTTGTTGAGACCTGGGAAAGGAAAGGAAATGATGAAAAATTCCCTCATGGGATGTGCTACCTTCATCGAATTAGCATCATTCAGGAAAAGAAGCTTCCAGAACTGATAAAGGAAGAGACATATTTTACAACTATCACAAAGCTTCA
The DNA here is from genome assembly GCA_026008535.1 of Perilla frutescens. Lineage (NCBI taxonomy): Eukaryota > Viridiplantae > Streptophyta > Magnoliopsida > Lamiales > Lamiaceae > Perilla > Perilla frutescens. The sequence continues at coordinate 25,010,026 of BRKX01000005.1, forward strand.
TTATATCCCAAAACTGAGTGCCAAGCCAGTAGCAATCAAGGAATCAACATCTTAGCAGACTGTACAATCAGGAAGGAAAACTGTTCCAGAAGGGAAAGAAAATGAAGCAACAACTAAGGGTCCAAAAGAGACCTCTACAGATTCTAAGGATGAAATGCCTTTAGCTCAAAGGTTTGGTACACCGCTGAATATCTAGCCTCTCAGCACAGTTGACGCCAGATCTATATTCCGGAAAACTGAAGCTGAATCTTCAGCTCAGCCATTAGCCAGAAGAACAAGAAGAGCCCTTGTAGAAGCTAGCTCATCTGCTCAAGCTGAATCATCAGCAAAACAAGTCAGCTTAAATGTAGCTGAAGAAGACTCTCCAGAACAGCAAGCATCAGCAAGAAGACCAATCACTAGATCAGTCCAAGTAAAGTAATTAGCTGATCAACTCTCAAAGAAAGGAGCTAAGCCCTTACAGCCAAGGCAAAATAGAGCTCAAAGTCCTATCCCAGATCCCTCAATACCAAAAGGCACAATTGAGTATATCAGATACACATCCCTTGAAGACCATGGATTATGTGCAAATCCAAAGGACATTATTCCTGCTCGAGGAATACCATACAATGGAACTGGCGCAGACTATTTTTAGTTCACGTGCTCTTCCATGCCTCGAACTGAATGAAACATTAATGCTTACTCAAAAGGAGAAAGCATTATTACTCAAAAAAAAGGAGAAAGCATCAAGAAATGGGCAGAGGAACAAACCAGCCAATACACAGCTTAACACTTTGCCGAAGAGCTAGTTGGATATGAATATCTTTACAACACTTTGTTGAGGTACATATACTGGTTCCTCTAGAGGCATGTGTACTCAACTGATTCATTTTTTATGCTTATGGCATTTTATGGGATAAGCTTCTGAAAAAAAGAGGAAGAATGGAGGTTGCATTGGACAAGCAACAAGCATGCTAGGGTGACAAAAGGTAATGAATTGAAGTGTGACAAGTCCAAATTCTCTCGTATTTTTGTGTCTTTTTCTTGTTCTTTTGTCCTTTCTTTTTTGTATTTTTTGAAACGGAAAGAGCCAAAATGGGCATAAGGGGCAGCAGGAGGCAGGAGAATCACTTCTGGAGGGCATTACGATGCCAATGATACCAAGATGGGCAACAAATTCTTAGTGAAAAACTCTCTCTTGAGCCTGGCGGAAATCGCCCACCATTCCAGCAAAAGCTGAAGGAGAAGTTCGTGATCGTGCCCACAACAACGCAGAGTGATTGAGAGGAGAAGGAAAGAAGACTGGGCACAACGGAAACAAATGCCAGCTATAGCAGGAGCAATACACCCTAGCCGCCGAAGGAAAGAGGAGCCGCAGAAGGCAAGTTGACGCTTCTAGAAGGATGCTCGACTCTACAAGGAAAGTTGCATGTCGGTGCTACTAGGGCACGGCGGGTATAGAATCTGCAACTCAGGATCTTCTAAATAAGGGAAGAATCTGCCAGATATGGAAAGCTTTGGGCATGGCGGCTGCGAATTGGGCTGAAGATCCCCCGGCCTGTCGGGGAGTTTATCTTGTGTTTTGTACTACTATATAAGTAGAATTCATGACAAGAAACATATACAATCTTTACCGCTTTTTTATCTTTTTACGTACAAACAATTTATTTTGTTTTCTGTAATAGGTCTTGGGCCTTATGCCCGCAGACACTTAGGATTTTCTATTTATGTTCTTAACTCCAACGTTGGTGTTGGATTCTTTTGCAGTTTAATATAAGTAAGTTTTCATTTAATTTATGTTTTCTTTTATTTCTTTTAATTATTATTATTGTTCTAAGTCTATCATGAGCGGCTAGACTCGTTATTCCAAATTGAATGAATATAAGAACTTAATGAACACGTAAAAACTGTGAGGCTTATGGGTATAAACTATGTGAATTTTGTTCCATCGTGTAATCATTTTCTTTGTTGCATTATACAGTGGGCTAAGCTAGTTAATCGTGGTTGATCTGTAACGCCCCGATCCCGGGAGAAGGGCAGGGGACCGATGCGCTACTTGGGGGAAGGGGGAAGGGGTTGTTGAATAGAAGCAATCATAGAAATAGGGTTAGTGCCCTAAAAATTTGGGCAGCATAACCTCTATAATTGGATCAATCCACGCTTTTAAAGCGTATGAAATGACTCAAACCAGATACCATGACTCTTAGGATGAACCCAAGAAAGAATAACAAAGGCAAAATTCAATGTAAATAATAACAGTTCAAAGGTTAACTGTTAATAGGTTAGGCATGAAAAAGGCCAGACTGATGTCTGTCCAAATACTTGAAGTAAAGAGATGCCAGGCTCCCGCCTGTCGTGAAAGCAATATAAAGCCAGGCTTTTGCCTTGACATGGAAAACAATGTAAAGCCAGGCTTGCGCCTGTCTGAATAAGGAAAGTAAATAAATGCCAGGCTTTCGCCTGTCAGGAACAGAAAGTAAACGGGATTCGGAGAACCGAACACTCCATAACAATAAAGAAAATGGGATTCAGAGAACCGAACACTCCATAACAGTAAAGAAAATGGGATTCGGAGAACCGAACACTCCGTAGCAGTAAAGAAAATGGGATTCGGAGAACCGAACACTCCATAACAGTAAAGAAAATGGGATTCGGAGAACCGAACACTCCGTAGCAATAATCAGAGTAAGCGGAAAGAACGTAGCGCATTTATTCAGACTCAAAAGGAAGCATGTTCTCAGTTAGACTCCATAGCGGAAAAGGAAACATATACATCAAATGATAGCCCTTTAGCCTTAGCACAGTCGTCCGCCATCCCGCAGCTCATCCTGAAAATATTTGAAAAGGTTTTGGGCGTGAGTACTAATGCACTCAGTGGGTACTTTTGAGAAAAACCTTCACAATCATTTTATAAAACAGAATATCCAATCATATTTTAAGCATATCATGGAAAGCTTTTAAATCAGAAAATTTATGAATTCCATGTATACTAAATCATTTTAGTTCCATCATTGCGCGCCACTCTCCCCTAGAACGCTTACGGTGAGTCGGTTCGTGTACACAACCCGGCTGCTTAAGGTTGGACACTGCCCTATTTACTTGGGGCTCGATATCGTGAACCATTGTAGTTTCGTCACCAAAAATAGTAGTAAGACTTACATGAGTCAGGAGAGCACATCAAATACAGTCATGAGTTGGATATTCAATCACATTCATTTTATAAATATCAGGACTTAATAACCCGAAATATATTTTTATATAATAAAAACCCACCTGATAATCAGATCTGAAATAGCTAGATCTAGATTCTGGTCTCAACTAGAAGTCTCATTGTTCTGCGCCTACAAGATTATCCGACAACTTAGTTTCGATAGAATACTATCATTAGGTCAACATCTAACCTTTCTTAGCTATGAAGCAAATATTATAAAATCTACTATCTTAATACGCAGCACCCGGGTCATCAAAATATTTTGACTCTTAAGGGAACTTTACTCAGGGCATTTTTATATAGAAAAACCCTTTTGGGAGTTTTGGCATACGGGGTGGTCAAACCCGTATCCTAAAATTAATTCGGTATAAATAAATTCATACCGCAAGATCCGCCCATTGGAAAAATATGAAACTTTAAATAAAAATACTATATTTTGACACGGAACAACTTTTGAGCTTAAAAATACGATATAGCTATCCACGAAGGATAGATCTGAAAAAGACTACAATTTAATAATCGGACACTCAAAATATACCCGAAATTAAAAAGTGACAACATGGAAAATGTATAAAAATATACATAGAACATGAAACCCTAAAGACACTTTTTGATCCGGCGACCCGAAAGAGTCACCGATTTGAGAGGGTGGTTGCGACTTTTGGCGGTAGTCACGACGATTTTCCATCGTGATCGTCCGTCGTGTCATCATTTCAATCACGTATTCGTGATCTACGTGTTGACACCTTCAAAATGACTATTTCGGAAATGAAATAGGAAACTAGAGTCGTACCTTCTCTAGAAGCTGCTCGGCGTTTCGATTTTGAAAATGAATGAAAAATGAAACCTTAACCTCCTATTTATAGAAGAAAAATAAATAGGATAATAACGAATAAAAGAAAGAGGATAATGATGGAATAGGATAATGATGGAAAAAGAATAGGATAATTACGAATAGGATAATATTTTGAAAAAAAAATTGGATAATGACGGATGTGCCTTAGTTATCCAAATCTATTACCTTTCACCCTAAAATTGTGCCAAGTGTTCATTTGAACTCGAAATTGGAAAATTCAAAGTTTGGCACGATGCTTGAAAATTTTTCTATCAACCCGAGAAAAATATCAGAACATATTTTTAAAGCAATTTTTGACCAAATTAAATTTTAATAGATGTCCCTGGCTGCGATTTTCCTTTATTTGAATCCTTTAAGGACCCAACTTATTTTCTAACTTACCAGAGGGTAACATAAGTTGAATAAAACCTTCTAAAATATTTCGGGGTATTACATGATCACTCGTTAATTAGAATCGTGTTCACTACCTTTATAAATGGTCAATGAATCGTAGCTATGTGTTGGTCATAAAGGGATGGGATACATCACGGGTACTGAGGGCATCTGAGAGATCCGTGTCTAGGTAAATTTGGGTCTGTCTAGGGCATAATGTTGCTTTGTTGTTTACAATCATATGAGAGATCGGGATTGGGCAACAAGTTAGGGTTTAGGGGACGAAATGGACCATATGAGATCCAGACCGTGTGCCCAAATGGAGCAGTGGAATTATTTGAGTCAAGTACTGGAAAAACATTCAAAGTCAATGGCCAGCGGCTGAAGCATCTCAAGAAACCAATGGTTTTATCTATAGAGGCTCTCGGGCCCCAGCTCGTTGAGCCTATATACATGTGAGACTAAGGAGCGTCGTGCCCACGACGATAACTGGGGCACTGACTGGGAGGCAACCCGGGTTTATTTGTTTTTTTCTTTCCTTATTATTGTTTTTCATAATTCATTTATTTCCTTTTAAGTGTTTATTCTTTGCCATGTTAGACTAGGAGTTGGATTTTACGGCTGTATTTGTTTTTGGAGTATTTTAGGGAACAAATGCAGGTGAATTTTTTGTGGAAGGAAAGAATCTACCCAATTTAGATGCTTCCAGTATGGAGGGCACCAGCAAAGGCAATTCCGAGAAATGCGGGATATCTCTGCCCCCGTGGGCACCGCACAAGATTTCATACAATGAAACCCTAGAAGCCCAAAAGTCATCTGACGGGCCTGTCACATCAATTCAAATTGAGTGGCTAGGGTGAATCCAAGTATTTAACCTCATCCCTTTCCTCCCTAAAATTGACTCGTCTATTTTGACTCCAAAAATTCAAAAAATTACAGACCCTCTCTCTCTCTAATAACTCCCTCTCTCAAACTGCCATACCCACGATCACCATGGCCCCCAAAACTCATGCTGTAAAGTCCTCAAAGAAGAAGGTTGAGTTTACCCCTTCCACTTCACCGGAAAGCACCAGGGACATCACCACCAATGCCGCTGCACCAACCAAGCCATCTGGCACCGCCACCATGAACGTCCAACCTCTCTCCACCATCGAGCCACCACTTTCACCTGTTTCCACCTGAGAGTCCGAGAAGGCTGACGAGCCCTCTCTGAAAATTGTGGAGGAGACCGCCGATGAGATCGATGACCAAGAGGAGGCCAGCATGCAGAAAGATGTGACCCCCAAGCCGATGCCGGAGCACACCCCTGAGCCCTCTGCAACTGAAAAGCTGAAGAAGGTGAAAAAGGAGAAGGTTGCTACCACTAAAGCTCAGTCGCACACCCTGGAGAGGAAGAAGTAATCATCGCCGACGCTGTCGGAGGACGAGGAAGCCGACGAGGATGATGAGGAAGGAAAGAATGAAAGCAGTGGGAAGTTGCAAGCCCACAAGAGTCTGGATGACCAGTCTCTCTCTTTGAAGGAAACCACTGAGGGCACAACAGATACGCCCTCTGTGTCTGCCAAGGGGAAAGGCAAGGTCTCTGCCAAGCCGTCTGCAAAGAAGGGCAAAACTGTGGTTAGCCCAACTTCTGGAAAAGTCATGCCAAAAGGAGAAGGCGTCTTGTCCGCAAGAGAGATCGTGCACAACAAGACCATCCACTTCACCTCGCTCGCTATCTTGGGCATCGAGCGAGAGGTAAGAGAACTCTTCTCTAACATTGGCTGGTCATTTTTCATTGAATGGGACTGTTTGATTTTCCCTAAGTTGGTCTATGAGTTTTTCCATGATCTGTCTGTGAAGAGTATGGGGAAGGGAGGCACTTCTGCCAAGGTTTTCAAATTTAAAATTTTTGGTAAAAATTTTAATCTTTCTGCTGATGAATTGAACATGGGTTAGGGCATCGTGTCATTTTTAGATTTGAATGATGATGAATATAAGTCTGCTGTTGTTGTGGTGCCCATGGATGAGAATGTGGGTGAGAAGTGGGCTGAGTTAGGTGATGGTTCTAAATTCAAGTCTGGAACTAGCAAGGGGTACATACTGAAAAGCAACGCCCTTCGCTTTTGTCACCGAGTACTCGCTTACAACTGCTTTGGCTGGAAAGATAGCTCCAACTCTATCAAAAATCAGGAGTTGTTTGTCCTCTGGTGCATGGTGCACAAGAAGAGGATAAACTTCGGAGATGTGGCCATAGCCCATTTCAAGGACACCGTGGCCCATTCTAAAAACAAAATCTCCTGTGCCCAACTGATAACCCAACTTGCTGAAAAACTATGCTTGTTTGATCCCTCATCCACTAATCTGTATTGCAAGCATGTTGAATTGTATGATTTAAATTTCTTAAAAAGAATGTTGGATGTTTTTTACGATGAGGAGGGAAAACCCGTGTTTGGCATACCGAAGCTAGAAACTTCGAGTAGCCTTAGTTTTTCTTTGAATGCAGGTCCCAGCAAGAGGCCCCCGAGGGCACAGCAGCAAGAGCCAGCAGCCAGCACCATCATAGCCAGACTAGACCGATTGGAGACTGCCCTGTTCGCCTATTTCAAGCACGTCGGATTCAATTATGCGACCCCCTCTGATGCCTAAACTGGTACTCTTTCCCTTAGATTAGGTTTTTTGTTTTTTATGTTTTTTGTTTTTATGTCTAGATGTCGCCCCATTTCCCACACTTTGCTTAGCGCAAAGTGTGTGGGTGTGGGCATTATGAGTCTTTTTTTGTGTTTTTGATGTTTTTATGCTTTTGTTTTGTAATTAGATGACCCCCATACTGACCCACTTTGCTTAAGGAAAAGTGTGTGGGTAGGAGGGGCCTTCTAATGTTTCGTTGAGTTTACAGTTCATAGGATAGCCTTCTCGCACCCACTTTGCCGAAGGCAAAGTGTATGGGTGGGGGTTATTCTGCCTTCTTTGCGTTTTTTTTAGTGTCAAGCATGTGTAAATATTTAAACTTAAAAGCATGGATTCTAGGGTCTTGTGACTATAAGATAGCATATTTTACTGTATTTTCATGTCAGCATGCCCATGGTACTGCTTATATGATGAATGAACTAAGTACCTTGTGAGGAATTGAGCCTGAATTCACAATGCATGTGCTTATTCTTTCTTGTGTGATTTCTGCATTTTTAAATTTAGGTAAACTAGAACTTGCTTTTTCTCTATTCCAAGGTCACAAGGAATTTTGGGTATGCTACTGAAATGCTTAGGCAAATTTTCTTTCTGAGCCCACAAAGCCAAATAGAACCACCCTGATATTATCCCTTGCAGCCCTTTTGAGCCGAAAAAGAATAAAGCCCTGGTCATGTTATTTTTCTTGAAGACCACAAAAAAGACCATGGGCACGAGGGAAGGATAAATCTGGTGTGTTACAAGGCATAAAATGTAAAGAAAGAAAAAGAAAAAGAAAAAAAAAGAAGGGGTTGAAATAAAAAGAAAAAAAAATAAAAAAGAAGCCCCAGGAAAATAAAAGTACACAATGCCCACAAAATAAAAATCTGGGACATTTACTTAATAAAATGGGCACGGTGGCAAAGGCCAGTGAGAGTAAAAAAAGTCTCCCAAAGGCCAGGGAAAATTCGACTAAAACCTGAGCTAGATCCAAATATTTCCTACCTTGAACCCGTAGCCCCATTACAACCTGTTAGAATTTGTTGCCTGAAACAATGTGAATATGGATGTAAATTTCAAAGTTAAATGTAAAGTTGAAGCTAGTGTTACCACATTGCCTTCAACATGCAGCGAAAACGTAAACAACACTTTGCTCAAATTAAATTTTAAATCACACTCCTTACGGTGTGTGATTGCCTCAAGGCGAAATTCACTATCATAAGTGATAAACAAAAACAGTGCAGATGTTGTCTCGGTTCACTCTCTTAACAACACAGCATAAAACATACAGAGGACTATCCTAGCTTCACTCACTCGAATAATCACTCAAAAACAAACCTATCTAAACACATAGATAGATTAGAATCAGTCACTCTAAATCCTAGACTTCTCAAACTTGACTATCTAACCTACACACACAACTGGAATAAAAGTCTCCAGCTAATTGGGACGCTAGGCAGATGTCGAGGAAGATGTCTTGGATTTCAGAGATGACACTAGATGCAAGATTCAGAGCTTCTCACAAACCACGGTGATAACCTGCTTGCATAAATGATTTTAAGGCTTGGAAATGCCTTAAATACTTCCTCCATCTCGGCTGGGTAGTTTCTCCACGATCTTTGATGAGTCGGATGCAAAACTACCACCTTCCACTACCCTTGCTAAACTGGACTTGAGATAACCGGCCTCTGCACTGCGTGGCACACGTTCTTCAACATCGTGTAATAATGGCGGTTACTCCAGCGACCCACGTTCTCTGCAACAGTTAGTATCTAAGATGAAGTGGGGAACATCACGTCCCTTGAAACTCGGAACAGATTCTGACCTAGTCAAAATCAAACATAATCCATGATTTATTCCACAATTAAATCAGCAATAAAATCCTAAATACGTGGAAAATGAAATATGACAAAAATTACAATTTAATCAGATTAATTTAAAATAAATTAATCCTAAAAACTAGGAAAGGATAAGATTAGCATCCTGAGTGTTACACTCGATCTAGCGAGAATAACGGACAACATTGGATACGACTTTGACTTCGATGTTATCAACGAAGTGATAACATCATCTGAAATCCATCATTCTCAACAATCTCCCCCTTAAGCTTATCCTTTCTGCACAAAACATAAAAACTCAATATATACAATTAGAGCCGCAGCGGAATACGATCAGAACTACATGGAGATACAACCACTCCCCCTTAAGGTCTGCTCCCCCTTAAGTTATTATCTATACAATAGTATACAAATACAAGTGGGTAATCATCCCCTATACATGTAAAAATAGGTGGGTAATTATCCCCTATACAGAAACTCAATGTTGAGAGCATACTCAACATAACAATCATCACATATTAAAATATGCGAGAAACAAAATATCAATGTTGAGAGCATCCTCAACAAAAAAATCACACATATAAAATATGTAACATAACATATATATATCAAAATCATCAGATCAAACACTGATGATTGATACCAAAATATCCAAGGATATTCAACACGTGAATACCCAAAACATCATAAATCAAAAATATGTGTTCAACATACAAATAGAAATAAACAAGGATGTAAACACATCCAAAACAAGATTGTGTCCAGCACAATACATAAACATGATATAAAATTGTTTTTGATAAAGAAAATATCATATTTTCTTCTTCCCCTTTGCCTTAGCGACGGACTTCCCAGCCTTCTCCCCTTCAGCACCATCATCACCAGCAGTAGCAGCAGTAACATCTACTCCCCCTTTTTATGTAGAAAGAGATCCCCGAAGTGCTTGACGAAGTTCAACCATTGCATTGGTGAGTACTGTGCTTTGATGAATCAATGAATCTATCTATGAAACATAGGAATTTAAAACCCGCACAGAAATTGTCGTCAAGTGTGAGGAAGCACTTGCTATATCACTTCCTGAAATAGGAGGAGAGATGTTAGGAAAAACTATCAAGGAACCCCTAGATCAGGTTTTGATGAGATGTCAAAATTATTTGTGAAAAACTGACCAAAGCTCAAGCTGTAGATCGAAGCTGACCAGCCCAGGGCATCATCAAAGAAAAACTCAAGAAGAGTCAAAGTCAACCGATCTGAAGAATGGCCCAAATTGAAAGACACGTCATCCAGTCTAAAGTTCAACTTGGATGAGGAATCATACCAGTCAAAGCAAGCTGACAACCGAGTCAGCTGAACTGAGGGAGAAAGTAGTTGACCAAAGACTGAAGAAACTGATAGAATGTCAGTTTATGCCAGAGACTGGCAGTATCCAACTGGAGCGATGGCCAATCTCAGCTGACAAGCCCAGAACTGCCAACTGGAGCGATGGCCAATCTCAGCTAACAAGCCCAGAACTGCCAACTGGAGCGATGGCCAATCTCAGCTGACAAGCCCAGAACTACCAACTGGAGCAATGGCCAATCTCAGTTGACAAGCCCAGAACTGCCGACTGGAGCGATGGCCAATCTCAGCTGACAAGCCCAGAACTGCCAACTTGAGCGATAGCCAGACTCAACTGACAAAGCTTAGAACTGCCAGCTGGGACGATAATGTAACTGAGCTGAGAAATCCAAAACTGCCAACTGAAATTCCAAACTGCCAAGAGAGCTGAAGCCAGAAGACTCCTGGAGTATATTGCTTAAATCAGCGTATCTTAGAATAAATGCTCCTTCAAAGATCCTGGAATTTAATGAAGATTGATTGGCAGAGTAACGGCTACTTCAGCCAAATGATCCAAGCGATCATTAAAGACCACCTGCCATTGATGAGCCAACAGAGCCACTGATCAAATGGACAATGGAGCTCAACGGTCATAAAATCACTCCTCTATAAAAGACGGGTGAATCAGAGTTTTAAATACTTTTCACAATCATAACCTCTTGCCAACCTTCACACATACAAGCTAAGAGCTTTTCTTTCTCCCTCCCACTCAAGCTCAAGTGCAACGTTTGATAAAAACTACGAAAGTCAAACTGAGAAGAAGAATTCACTGAATCAAGACATCCAGCCAGCTATTGACGATCCAGCCAGGGCAGCCTTCTCAGTTCCAGCTATTTAACGATGAACTACTCAGCTCAATCAAAGGAGCACATCAGTTGATACCCCCTTGTTTAAGACTAACCTCTTGAAGATCGAAAGAGATCTAAAACCTTGTAAAGACGACAATAGCACCTACTTTCCTAGCGAGCAATTAGGGACTTCAAGTGTGAGCCGTCGACCAGCTGAGGTAGCGAGCAGTTACCAAGTTCAGCCAACTGTCCTTCATTGTGTAATTTGTAAAGAAACTCAAGTTATATAGTGAAGTTGCCTTTCTACGGAAGAAAGAGAGGACGTAGAAGTTTGAGACTTCAAACCACTATAAATCTCCTGTGTGCTGTACTATATTGTTCATTACATATCTCTAACTACACACAACATCACACAAGCTGCACTTAAACTATCTCAACTGACTATCAAATTTATGCATAAATAAGTTTCATCAAGCGAGTCATAGGGTCCTGTTTTCCGCATCTAAAGTAAAAGTTTTTAAATCAGTTTATTCACCTCCCCCTCTCTAAACTGATACCAACTCGCCCGGGACCAACAAGTGGTATCAGAGCGGTTGATTCTAAGGATCAGCCGTTTCTGCAGATCAACTGAATCAGATCTACTTATCTGTGCTAACATTCCAGTTATGGGAAACCATAAGCTACCTATATTTTTAGTTGAGAACTATGATAATTGGAGCAGGAGAATGAAGGCGCATCTCTGCTCAATTCATGAGAATATGTGGGAAGTCATTGAAGAAGGCCCAATCATCATCATGATGGACAATGATGCTCACATAGTTGATATCAATCAACCGGCAAGGATCCCGAAGCCAACTAATCTTCTCACCAGTGAAGAGAAAAAGTTGAAGAATCTAGAGTTCGTTGCTCAAGCTGCATTATTCCAAACTCTAGATGAAGATCGTATGAAGGATACCAAGAATTGCACAACTGCCATAGAGATATAGGACCTACTAGCAGATCTTTGCAGAGAGTCCGAAGCCATAAAAGGAAACAAGCTCCAATTGGCAGTTGACAGGTATGAATCCTTCAAAATGCAGGCAGAAGAGTCCATCTCAAGCCTTGAAACTAGATTTCTAGGCATCATCAGTGAGATGAACAACCTCGGGAGAATTTATTCCAATTCAGAGATGAATTCCAAAATACTGGATAATCTCACTGACGAATGGGATATGAAAGTGATCGCTACTAAGGAGTCAAGAAACCTAAACAGCATCACTCCAAGGGAATTATTTGGTTCTCTTAAACCTAAACAGCATCACTCCACATCGTCAGCTCAAGACGCAGCTTTCTATGGCGAAAGGACCAGGTTTAGAGACGCTCGAGGAAGAAACAACTTCCGACCGAGGAGCTCACCAACCAAAGAAAACCAAGGCGGATCTTCAACTGAACGAAAAAGGGAGGCAACTGAAAAGAAGGAGAATCTAACTGATGACATCAATGATCAGATCCAATCAGTTACCAAGTTGTTAGAAAAGTTGAAGAGAGCTCGGGATAAACAATCAGTTTCACCTCAAACTGATGAAGTCCCAAAAGTTGAAAAAACCTACCAACCAGCTGAATGGCCAGCTGAACCATTCAGGAGTGGCAATCGCAATCTTGGAGAGTGTTTTCATTGTCATAAATAAGGACATTACAGGTTTGAGTGTCCAGAACTCCCCGAGGACAAGAAAGCCAAGGTAAAAAGAAGCTTCTTCAAAAGAAAAGCAATGGTCGCAAGTCTTGAGAATGCGGTGCTGGATGATTCAGACTATCCTTCTGGAATCGATTCTGACGGCTACAGCTCAGATGATGATGAAGCATTATTCTGCCTCATGGCTGACCATGATGAAGAGGTTAGTACAGCTGACTCTCAAACTTCTTTTTATCATATCAATGAAGTAACTATCTCTAGTAATGAACTTGATGTGAAACTCATGATGCTAGAAGACCAATTAGCTTCAATCTCCTGTTTGCATGTTGAACTGAAAGATGAAAATGATGAACTGAGGAACAAAGTTAGGAAACTGAGCATTGATCATGAAAGATTAAATTATCTTGAATCTCAACTTATAGAATTTGAGAAATTGAAACTGAGAACTGCTGATCTAGAGGAAGAAAATCAAAAACTCAAGCAAGAGATCCTTGAAAAAGAAAAGGTAAACCTAAAGTTTAAAAAGGGATCTCAGATTCTAGATGAAATACTCAGTCATCAAAGAACTGGAACTGGCAGCTCAGGGCTAGGATATAGCAAGTTCACTGCCCTAGAAAAGGGAAAAGCAGTTGCTCAACCTAGTGACAAGGGTATCCTAAAAGGGTTCACGAGATCTCAGGATCAGCCAGCTGAGTCAAACAAAGGAAAGAGAATATTGAAAAATCCCCAGACCCAGCCTAAAAAGTTTGGTCAGTTCTACCAATCTAAAACACCCAGTCAGCTAAAGCCCAGTTCCCAGTCAAGACCTTCAGTTCACTCAAGTCAATCCACTCGTCCAAAGCCTCTAGTTCAAAAAAGGCCACCAGTTCAGTATAAAATGCCCTCAAGGCACACTGGCAGATCAGTTCACTATGAAAAGAAAGACCAGTTTAGATCTCAAGCCTACCCTGCTAAGCAGTCTAATCAAAGCACTTCTAGGAGAGATCAAAGAAAATCATTTCTACCCTATCATCATTACGATGAATATTTGGATTCCAGAAATGAACCAAGAGCTGATCCAAAAGGGTTCAATCCAATGAACTGGAAACACACAAGGCATTGACCTGATAGAAGAGCCCAAAAATATCAAAATAATTATGTGATAGTTGAATTGTTTTATCCCACTAACTTTCAACGCAGGTACCATTCAACCGACTCAAGGAGAGTCGAAACTGATGAAACGATCCAAATCAGTTGACTCCTTGAATGATAAAAAGCCAAAAGTTTGGCAAGTCTGGATTCCAAAAGACTTAATGTATCAAAAAGGACCCGATATGAAACGGGTCCCTAAATGCTAATCATTTTCTCTGCAAGACAAGAGCATCCTATCTATGAAGAAAACCAAAGACATTTGGTATCTAGATAGTGGGTGCTCCAAGCACATGACCGGAGATAGAGAAGATCTCGATGGTTATGAAGAAATCAAAGATCCACTCGTCACATTTGGAGACAATTCCAAAAGCCGAACCATTGGAGAAGGGTTCGTTGTCAAAGGAAAAGTAGTAGTGAATGGAATCTCCCACGTGGATGGACTAAAGCACAAATTACTCTGCATCAGCCAGCTGTGCGACAATGGCTACTCAGTTGACTTTACCAAAAACTCCTGCAACATAAGAGACAAGTCAACTGGAGTAATCTTGCTAACCGGCATCAGGAGAGGCAACATGTACATTGTTGACTGATCAACCGGCTACTCAGAAGCTTGCTTTCACTCAAAAGGATCAACTGAAGCAAGCTGGCTATGGCATCGATGACTGAACCACCTCAACTTCAAAATAATCAACTACCTAGCAAAGAAAGAGCTAGTTGAGGGGCTTCCCAAGGAGATACACAAGAAAACAGGTGTATGCGGACCATGTCAAAAAGGGAAGCAAGTGAAGTCATCCTTCAAGAATAAGAATCATCCACCAGGAACAACTGACTGTCTTCAACTGCTGCACATGGATTTGTTTGGTCCAATTAGACCTCAAACTCCAAAAGGAAAAAGATTCACTCTTGTAGTAGTTGATGATTACTCAAGATATACATGGGTGGAATTTTTGAGGAGCAAAGATGAAACATATGACAAGCTCACGGCGCTGATCAGAAGACTACAAACTGAAAAGGAAAGATCAGTTCAAAGGATTCGTTCCGACAATGGAACTGAATTTGTGAATCAACACATGATCAGCTTCCTCAACCAGCTCGGGATTACTCATGAACATTCAGCTGCAAGAACTCCACAACAAAACGGTGTAGCTGAAAGGCGCAACCGAACACTAAAGGAAGCAGCTCGAGCGATGATAGCTGATGCCAACATAGCTGAAGGCTACTGGGCTGAAGCAGTCAACACAGCTTGCCATACTCAAAATCGAAGTGCCATTATAGCATCCCATGACAAGACACCTTATGAACTGTACAAGGGTCGTAAGCCTTCTATCTCATATTTTAAAATATTTGGCTGTAAATGTTATATTCACAACAATGGCAAAACTGAATTGAAAGCTTTTAGTGCTAAAGCTGATGAGGGAATATTTCTTGGGTATAACTCTCCTCATGCACAAGCTTATAGAGTGTTCAATAAACGAACTCTTATTGTGGAAATAACATGTCATGTGGTATTTGATGAATTTGCTAATGAGTACAGGAACAAAGAAACTATAGACACATCAGTTCAAGTACTATCTAGTGAAACTGAAAATTCACAGGACTATGTAGATCACATTATTCCAGAATGATTTGAAGTTTCATTAGAAGAAGGCAATGAAACTGGTACTAAGCCAGTTAAGAACAACTTGGTCAATGAAGACACAAATCGTGCTGAGACCGCAAACCCCACAAAAGAAGCAGGGAGAAGAAATAATGAGAATGCCGAACCTACTGATGAACAAGCAACTGACGACGTCATCACAGAAGAGCCAGCTGGAGACTCAGCTGAAGCAATATTGCCTAAATGGCTCCGAAGCCATCCAACTGACAAGATAGTTGGTGATCCAAGAAGTCGAGTTCAAACCAGAGGATCAACCGAGCATGCCTTATTCACATGCTTCATCTCTCAAACTGAACCAGCAAACGTCAAGGAAGCCTTAGTAGATTCAGACTGGATCATGGCTATGCAGGAAGAACTGAACCAGTTCACACGAAATGACATATGGTTTCTTGTTGACAGGCCGAAAACCCAGAAGGTCATTGGCACAAAATGGGTTTTACGCAACAAACTGGATGAACAAGGAGTGATCACAAGGAACAAGGCTAGACTGGTAGCCAAAGGTTACTCACAAAGTGAAGGGATCGACTTTGATGAGACATTTGCGCCAGTTGCAAGATTGGATGCCATCAGACTGTTCCTAGTCTATGCAGCTCACTTTAACTTCACAGTCTACCAAATGGATGTCAAGAGTGCTTTTCTTCAAGGAATGCTCAAGGAGGACGTATATGTCGAGCAACCACCAGGCTTTGAAATTAATGATCAAGTCTTCAAACTGAAAAAGGCTCTCTAGGTATGAAACTCTAACAACATTCTTGCTGAAAAACGGATTTCAAAAAGGAGTCATCGATCGAACTCTATTCAGAATAGAACGATCAACTGAGATCTTAATGGTTCAAATTTATGTGGATGGCATAATCTTTGGATCAAAGAGCAAATATCTATGCACACGGTTCACTCAACTGATGCAAAGCGAATTCGAGATGAGCATGATGGGAGAAATGACATTCTTCCTAGGACTCCAGGTGAAGCAGCTAAAAGATGAAATTCATATCAGCCAGGCGAAGTACACCAAGGAACTAGTCAAGAAGTTTGGAGTAAGTAAAAGAAAAACTCTCAAGGTTCCAATGAACACATCAGTTCAGCTAACTCTTGATGCAGAAGGAGAATCAGTTAGCCAAACTTACTACAGAGAAATCATTGGGTCCTTACTTTACTTAACAGCCAGCCGGGCAAACATCTCATATTCAGTCGGTCTATGTGTACGGTTTCAAGCCAATCTAAAGAAAAGTCATCTTGAAGCAGCTAAGAGAATCATCAAATATCTCAAAAAAACCATAAATCTTGGATTATGGTATCCTAGAGATGACAGTTTGAGTTTAATTGGATATTCAGACTCAGACTTTGGTGGATGCAAGATTGACAGAAAAAGCATCAGTGGAACATGTCAGTTTCTTGGAAGCAAACTGATATCCTGGTTTAGCAAGAAGCAGCACTCAGTTGCCACGTCAACAACTGAAGCAGAGTATGTAGCTGCTGGAAGCTGCTGTGCTCAAATACTCTGGATGAAGCAACAGTTGAAGGATTACAAAGTTGAAACTGAAGAAGTTCCTATCTTCTGTGACAACAATAGTGCAATTGCGATATCTCAGAATCCAGTTCTACATTCAAGAACTAAGAACATTGACATAAGGCACCACTTCATCAGAGATCACATCGAGAAGAAAGACATATGCATCAAATATGTCAATACTGAGAAGCGGATAGCCGACATCTTCACCAAACCATTGCCTGAAGCAAGGTTTATGGAGCTATGCATACAGTAGGGACTGCTGGAGCTAGCATCACAGGATGAAGATGATGAACTGGAAGAAAAAGGCCAAGGAACCACTCCAGTTGAAGAGAGAAACTGAGTCAAAAAGACGAAAAACTGATCAGTTCGCCACATAATCTATCAGTTTGAAGTATATGCAAGAAGCTGCAGAGAAATAAGCAAACTGGAAATGATCATTTTACCCCATCAGTTCAACTGAATCATTAGTTCAGTCGCTCAGACTGATGATCCAGTCAGTTATGCAGAACTTACAAGTTGCAAATTGATCAAACTGACGAAGAAGTCATAGGAACTGAAGTAAACTCAAAAGGAGATATCAGTTCAAGGAGCAGCTGAAGGAGAACAGCTGAACTGAGAAGCAGCTAAATGAAGATCTGAGCAGTTAAGATCAGTAAGGAACTGATGAGAAGATATCCCAGTTGGAACTGATAAACAGAAAAACCATCAGTTATGGTCATACCCAACTGATGACGTAATCAGTTCTCAAGCCAAGGAGAAACTGCTGAAGAGAAGAGATAAGTTCAAAAATCTCATTAGTGGAAACGGTAAAAACACGTGTCATCCAAATGTTACCGTTGAATTGTCTTTCTCTCTCCTCTTCACTCTCCAACGGATAGAATTGAAAAGCCAATTGACGGGTCGATTAATCCAATCCGACCGTTGAATTTGGGGAGACCAAGCGTCACAACCGTTGGATGAGCCAAATCTCTATATATAAATAAGTCGGCTGAACAATCGAGATAAGCTTCTCAATTCTTACCACAAAGTTACTGGCCTTCTATCTACTTCTCATCAAAAACTTGTTCAATCTTGAAAGATCAATTCCTCAGCTTCACAAGTCAATCTTTCTCGAAGAATCATGGCTCAAAATCCATCACGCAGAAGATTCAATTTTCATCAATCCGGAGAAGAATCTAAAGCTTTCTGTGATAAGCTCGATAGAGACAAGTTTTTCAATCCAGCCGGATTTCTTCAAGCTTGCAAAGCTTCTCCGCTCAATAGAATGATCGTCGAAAAGCTTTCTCAGGCCAGGTTGAAGAAGTTTCTGGAGGTGTTTCCAGAACGAATCTACATCGAGCCAGTTGCTGAATTTTACTTAAACTCAGACGGATCCTCGAATTCCAGGGAAATTAGATCGGAAGTAAGAGGACACGCTATTGTCATAACAGCTGAGTCCCTGAGCAACATATTTGAACTACCCAACAACGGACTCAAGCTGGAGGACGTTCAAGTGAATTTTCAGGAAGCTTATGATTTTTTGGAAAAAGGAGGGAGAGCTTCAATCATATAAGAGCAATCATCTTATCTCAAAGTTTCAAGATGAATTCCAAGTACTCGCTGCTATTGCTTCAAAAATTATGGTTGCAACAACTGGCAGCCAATCGGAAATGACGACAACAAAGTACAAAATCTGTGCTGCCATCTACAACAGAATGGAAATCAACTGGGTATAGTACTTCTTCGAACAACTGAAGAGGTACGTTGATATCATTGAACGAAGCTGGAACGATGAGAAATTCCCTCAAAGGATTGGATATATCAGCCGGGTCAGCATAATTCTGGAGAAGCAGTTCCCATGGATAGCTGAGGAGAAGGAATTCAAAACAATAGTCAGTAATGACTTCATCTCGAAACCTCTCAGAATTGTTGAGATTGATCCGGAACATACTGACCAGTCAAGAAGAAAGAAGCCTGCAGCTGAAGGCAAAGGAAAGAAGCCAGCTACTGCTGACTCTGATGATGAAATTCCAATAGCTCAGAGATTCAGGCAACACAGTTTAGTTGCTACCAGACCTGACATGATCGGACAGTCAGCTAGGCCAGCTGTTATCATATCAGCTACAAGGAAGAAGCCAGCTGATCAACCACGAAGGAGAAGAATATTGCTTTCTCAGTCCAGAAGGAGAAAACGATCAAGTCCTATACTAGATCCAACAATTCCACCAAACTTAACTATTGAAGATACAGTTCCATGCATCAACCCAGAAGATATCATCCCTGCAAGAGGGATCCCTCACAATGGAGCCGGAGCTGATTACTTTCAACTGACTTGCCCACCAATAGCTCAAGTCGAAGGAAATATAAGAGCCTACTCCCAAGGAGAGTCCATGAAGAAATGGGCTAATGAAACCACGCAGAAGCACATGGCTCAACAGTTTGCCCATGAGCTAACTGGTCATGAGGAGCTCTTCTACACCTTAACCAGGTACATCTACTGGTTTTTATGGAGGCACGTATACCAGTCAGAACAGTTTCTATCATTGCTAGCCTTTCATGGAATGAGTTTCTGGAGGCGAGAAGAAGAATGGAGCCTATGGTGGACAGACAGTGAGAATGCCAGTATTACTAAAGGCAAACACCTCATGAGGCAGCTACAGCTGAGGAAAGAATGCTCAAATCCAGCTGAAGGATCAATGAGAGACGTGTTTGATGAACTGTGCAGAATTCAATGATTAAAGCTACCAGTTATCACTACAGAAATGGAACAAGAAAGATGGTTGCACCCTCATGTTCAACATAAATGGCTATTCAATGAGTTACTGAAGAAATCACAAAGTCACCAAACTGAACAGCCATCAACTGCAGTACGAGATCAAACACTCATTCCAATGTATGATCTCTTTGACGAAGTAATTCAAGAAATTCGCGCTGAAAAGACCACTCAAGGAGCTGAAGTTGAAATTAACATCATTCCAGAAGAATCAGAAGAGTCAGCTGATCAAACTCGTCAGTTTGATAAGACAGCTGAGCCCCAAACAGTCATGACACAAGAGCCAACTGCTAAGAAAGGAAATGCCTCACCTATTCCTCCAACTGATCCAGTGATGGATAAGACTGATCAATCAACTGATCAGTCCGCTCAAAATAACCAGGCTGTCTGCCAACGCAGTATGGAGACAGATGAGATTTCACACACAGTTCCTTGTGAGGAACTTGTTGGAACTGAAGAAGGAGAGGAAGTGGACTCAAGAGCGGTCCAGTTCATGGCTCAACCCAGCAGTTCCATGGTCCAGCTCCCTCCACATTATGTGGAACTGATTAATACCCTGCAGCAACAGGTTAAACTGCACACTGAGCAAATCGAGCAGCTGCAAGCCCAACAAAGACTTCAGTTTGCTGAAACTGAGTCAGCTAGCAGCACTGAGGATGAAGATGAGGAGCCCACCGAGCCGTTGGCCAAGAGAAGAAAAACTGATCACAAGAAGGACTAGAGGCTGATCACTCTTAAACATGATTAGAAAAGCCTTTAAGTACACTTCTTGTTAATCAGTTATAATTATCTTTTGATTATAAAAGGTTATTTCTTTTTATTTTCAAATAAATGTCAAGCTTTATATTTATTTTGAAATTTTGATCGTTGCAAATCGATCACACGTGTCAAGGTCATTAATTGCCAACGACCAAAAGAAATCAGAGGCTAGTACCATTCCAACCATCATATCTATGAGCCTGTCCCAAAACTCATAAAATCCTCTCTTTCTCTCAAGCCTCTAAAAAAGTCTCCTCCTCAAAAAAAAAAAATCTCAAAACCTCTCTGTCTCTCTCAAGCAATCTTGAAATTTCAAAAATTTCAGCCAACCTCAAAGATGGCCGAATTATCCAGATCTTCAAACCTCATGATGAATCAAAGAATCCAACCCTTCTGTCAAATCTTCACAAAACAGGAGTTCTTCACTACCTGGAAACACCACCAAAATTCTTTAGACAAAATTTGGTGAGTGAGTTTTTGCTTCAAGCAAAATTATCTGTAGATGGGAAGATGATATCTTTAGTGTCTCAAGGAAGGATGTTACACATCAATGAGAAAACAATTGCTGAAGTATTCCAACTCCCACAAGAAGGCTTATCCGTTCAAGATCTAAAGGAATCTGCAGAGTCGCACTGGAGAGACTGGAAAGCCTCAACCTGAAAAAGCAATTCAGTTTTACCACCGCTAAAACTGATCTCAAGACTGAGTATGGAGTTCTACTTGACATAACGAACAGCATGATGTTCGGAGCGATTGGAAGTCTAAGCCAACTCACCCAAGAGAGATACAAAGTCATGATTCATCTTGCTGAAGGAAGACAAACAAACTGGGCAGAATTTGTCTTTCAACAATTCAAGCATCAAGTCATCAAGGCTGCAGACTCAAAGAAGTCTGGCAAATTTGAGTCCAAGGTCGGACTTGTTCTAAGGATGAGCAAAATGCTTGAAGACCTGCTGAAGCTCACAAGTGATGAATCACTATCAGTTCTGATCTCCGACTGGATCCCCAAGAAAAGAACTGCTCATCTACAGTCCCTGAAGAGGAAGAGAAAAGGAAAGGCCAAGATGAGCAACCAAAGTTCGAGCAACTCAACTGCCAATGCCGTTCACTCTCCAAAATCAAAGAACGGATCACCAGTTGATTTCCAGGTTTGCTTTGATCCAGATGAGCTTATTCCATTCATTGGAATACCCCATCCAAACTATGGAGCAGACTACTTCAGAGGCACATGCCCTCCGCTCCAGCTGACTGAAGAGAATATTCGCACTTTCTACAGTGGTGAATATGCAGTCAAAAGTGCACAAAAGGAAGTGACCAATCTCCTTCTCACGCACTTCACAGTTGTTGCACAACGAGATCAAGAGTTGTACAAACAACTTCACCGATATTTCTATTGGTACAACTGGAGACATTCTATGTCTATCCAGTCTCACTTCTTGCTAACTGCCTTTCATGGCATGAGCTTCTGGCAAAGAGAAGAAACCTGGAGCATCAAATGGATAGGATCATCAAATCCATTCCCTCCAATCATTGTGCAAGTTCAGCACATTATGAATCACCGGATGGTGAACAAGATTCTAGCAAACGCCTTACTGGCCGAATTTAAATCCAGATTCATGTTTTAAGCAGTTGGAACTGCAGGTCAACCAGTCAACTGCCCAACTAACTCACTTTGTCGACAACTGAACTTTGATAATCTATCAAGTCAGTCAGCTGAGCCATCTCGACGAACTCCACCTGCTGTTCAAAGGATAAAACCCCATCTATCCCACTCTGCAGTCATAGCTTCTCAAAGGAAAACAAGGTATAATGATGTAAGAGACAGTGACGATGAAGATACTGCCACGTCACCAAATCTCCTATCCAAAGGCTATGTGACTCCACTACTCACGTCAGGCTCAAAAGATGCACAGTTGACTAAGGAACATGATCAGTTTCGGTCATCGCCAAAGGAAATCTCACACTCCCTTAGTCAAAGGATGAAGAGCTCGTCAGTTGAGATCCAGCTTCATCTTCGTAAAGCCAAGAAGACGGAAAGGCCTGGACCATCAACGCATGAACCTGCATCTAAAGAAAGCAATGTAGCTAGTCTAGCTAGGCCATTCAAGAAGCGGAAATTGTCTACAGAAAAGACGAGCAACTAAACAAACAGGCTGATCAATTCAGTTGCAGCCTCAACTGCAGCCAGTTCAGCCATGACAAATGAGTGTCAAAACTCAACTGCTCAACCAACCGCCACGTCATCAATCAGTTGGACTGTATCCCAACTGACTAAGGATAAGTCTTCATTTTTCAAAAGCTTATCTCAATTATATTGTTACCGTTGTGATTATGAAATATCTTATATTATATGTCAACGGTTACAATTTGAAAATCGGGCTCTATATCTCAAAGTTGTCATTAATATCTCTGCATGGATCTTAAAACCTACCCTTCAAATAGACGAAGAAAATATATTTTATTGCGCTATAAATAGAAAGATCTGCAGAAAATATTTAGCTATTTATGGCAACTACCCCATTTTCAAAATGATCTCATCTCAGCCATATGATCATAAAGTCATTTACCGATAAACGGCTGAGATTCATACATCATTAATTCATCTCAGAACTGCCAGCTGGGATGATAATGTAACTGAGCTGAGAAATCCAAAACTGCCAACTGAAATTCCAAACTGTCAAGAGAGCTGAAGCCAGAAGACTCCTGGAGTATATTGCTTAAATCAGCGTATCTTGGAATAAATGCTCCTTCAAAGATCCTGGAATTTAATGAAGATCGATTGGCAGAGTAACGGCTACTTCAACCAAATGATCCAAGCGATCATTAAAGACCACCTGCCATTGATGAGCCAACAGAGCCACTAATCAAATGGACAATGGAGCTCAACGGTCATAAAATCACTCCTCTATAAAAGATGGCTGAATCATAGTTTTAAATACTTTTCGCAATCATAACCTCTTGTCCACCTTCGCACATACAAGCTAAGAGCTTTTCTTTCTCCCTCCCACTCAAGCTCAAGTGCGACGTTTGATAAAAACTGTGAAAGTCAAATTGAGAAGAAGAATTGACTGAATCAAGACATCCAGCCAACTGTTGACGATCCAGCCAGGGCAGCCTTCTCAGTTCCAGCTATTCAACGATCAACTACTCAGCTCAATCAAAGGAGCACATCAGTTGATACCCCTTTGTTCAAGACTAACCTCTTGAAGATCGAAAGAGATCTAAAACCTTGTAAAGACGACAATAGCACCTACCTTCCTAGCGAGCAGTTAGGGACTTCAAGTGTGAGCCGTTGACCAGCTGAGGTAGCGAGCAGTTACCAGGTTCAGCCAACTGTCCTTCATTGTGTAATTTGTAAAGAAACTCAAGTTATATAGTGAAGTTGCCCTTCTGCGGAAGGAAGAGAGGACGTAGAAGTTTGAGACATCGAACCTCTATAAATCTCCTGTGTGTTGTACTATATTGTTCATTACATATCTCTAACTGCACACAACATCACACAAGCTGCACTTAAACTGTCTCAACTGACTATCAAATTTGTGCATAAATAAGTTTCATCAAGCGAGTCATAGGGTCCTGTTTTCCGCATCTAAAGTAAAAGTTTTTGAATCAGTTTATTCACCCCCCCTCTAAACTGATACCGACTCGCCCGGGACCAACAAGAGAGTGCACAATCTGCAGCAATATCCTGTCCAACATCCCTTGATACAGCTGTTGAACTTCGACCGAAGGTATAGGAGAGATCAATTACACGATCTTCATTCTCTTTGGGCTTGATGATAGAGATAGTTCCAGTTTCAGTAACTATCTTCTTCTTATTTGGCTTCACACCTTGGTCAATGAGGATGGCATAGATTAGGCAGGGGAATGGTTAAATGCTGGTGGTGTTTGTCTCCGCAGCTGACTTCATCATGCAATAAAAAATGTGGTCTCCGAGATTGAAGGGGATTTTTTGCCAAGTTTAAAGAGCAAGATGGCTTGATCAACAGTGAGGACTGAGGTGTTGGTGGTGGGTAACCAATTACACACAATCAATTTGTGTAAAACAGAGTAGAAAAATGTGAGCTTAGAAGTGGAAATTTTGTTAGTCCACTTAGTCACCAGACCACCAGTAACAGTCCCAACAACATTATCAATTAAATCTAGGCTAACAACATCAGAATCATTGCCCAGACCCAAGAATTTATTGATAAGCATGGGGTTAAAAACATAGATTTTATCTCGCACATAAACCTCCCCAAATTTGCTCTTAGACTTATCACCCATTTCAGGAGACACATTTGCATAGAATTTAGCAATAACATCATGTTTGTTGGCCCCAAGCGAGTCGATATCAGTTTAGAGGAGGGGTGAATAAACTGATTAAAACTTTTTACTTCAAATGCGGAATAACAGGGCCCTTTGACTCGCTTGGTAAAACTTATCTATGCACAAACTTATTGATCAGTTAAGACAGTTTGAGTGCAGCTTGTGTGATATTGTGTGCAGTTCAAAGATATGCAATAACCAAAATAGTGCAGCACACAAACGATTTATAGAGGTTCGAAGTCTCAAACTTCTACGTCCTCTCTTCCTTCCGCAGAAGGGCAACTTCATTATATAACTTGAGTTTCTTTACAAATTACACAATGAAGGACAGTTGGCTGAACCTGGTAACTGCTCGCTACCTCAGCTGGTCGATGGCTCACACTTGAAGTCCCTAACTGCTCGCTAGGAAGGTAGGTGCTATTGTCATCTTTACAAGATTTTAGATCTCTTTCGATCTTCAAGACGTGAATCTTGAATAGGGGTTATCAACTGATGTCCTCCTTCAATTGAGCTGAGTAGTTGATCGTTGTATTGCTGAAACTGAGAAGGCTGCCCTGGCTGGATTGTCAACAGCTGGCTGATTATCTTGACTCTGTGAATTTCTTCTTCTCAGTTGGACTCTCGCAGTTTCTATCAAATGCTGAATTTGAGCTTGAGTGGGAGGGAGAAAGAAAAGCTCTTGCTTGTATATGCGAAAGTTGTGTAGGCGAAGGATTCTTTTCGGTTCTTTTTTTTTTTTTAAACTCTGATTCACTCGTCTTTTATAGAGGAGTGATTTTATGACCGTTGAGTTCCATTGTCCATTGATCGGTGGCTCTGTTGGCTCATCAATGAAGGATGGTCTTTAATGATCGCTTGGAGCTTTTGGTTGCAGTAGCTGTTACTCTGCCAATCGATCTTCATTGGATATTTAATTCCAGGATCTTTGTTGAAGCATTTATTCCAAGATTCGGCGGTTTTGAGCAATAAACTCCAGGGTTCTCTGGCTTCAGCTTTCTTGGCAATTTCGAGTTCCAGTTGGCAGTTCTGGACTTGTCAGCTCAGTTTAGTTATTGCTCCAGTTGGCAGTTTTGAGCTCGTCAGCTGAGCTTGTCAGCTGAGTTTGACTATTGCTCCAGTTGGCAGTTCTGAGCTCGTCAGCTGAGCTTGTCAGCTGAGTTTGGCTATTGCTCCAGTTGGCAGTTCTGAGCTCGTCAGCTGAGCTTGTCAGCTGAGTTTGGCTATTGCTCCAGTTGGCAGTTCTGAGCTTTTATTTCTCCAGTTCGACTGATCTCAAGTTCTTGGCTATCTTGTCAGCTTGACTGATTTCTCTTGAGCTTTCTTGTCAGCTTGACTAATCATAAGCTGGCTGACTATAGTTCTGGCCTTCAGCTGATCTGTCTTGTTTACTTCAGTTTGGCCATCAGTTGGATACTTCCAGTCTCTTACTTAAACTGATTTTTTATCAGTTTCTTCAGTCTTTAGTCAATTCTTTTCTCCCTCAGCTCAACTGACTTAGATGTCAGTTTGTTTCAACTGGTTCGACTTCTCAGTTGAGTTGAATCTTGACTGGATGACGTATCCTTCAGCTTGTAGACCATACTTCAGATTGGTTGACTTTGACTTTACTTGAGTTCCTTTTTGATGCCCTGGATTGGTCAGCTCCGATCTACAACTTGAATTTTAGTCAGTTTTTCATAAATAATTTTGACATCTCATCAAAACCTAATCTAGGGGTTCCTTGATAGTTTTTCCTAACAATTTTCCCCTTTTTGATGATGTCAAAACTTTGTCGATGATGATGGAAAAACTGCAAGTGTAGCAAGTTTGCTTAAGCAGATTCTTAAAATCAGAGCAAATTCAGAGCAAGTTTGAGAGAAAATTTGATTCATGATTTTCATTCAAGTATCAGAGCATTTGTCATTCATGCTATCATTCAAGTATTAAAGCATTCAAGATATGCATAAAATTCAAGTATTAGAGCAATTAGACTTCAAGTTTCAGAGCATTCTTTCATTCTTTCACTTTGGGCATGCTTTCATTCCAGTATTAGAGCATTTTTCATTCAAGTATCAGAGCATTCAACTTGATCAAACTTGAAGTATCAGAGCATGAGCATTATAAGCATGATCGAAATGTGTATTATATATTCACTTTAAAGCATAATATATTTTCAAGAGTAGTTAAAACTACTAATCTACTTCCTGAAAATTGCTCATTTTCTTTCTGCTCGATTCTCCTCTTTCTTGGACTCCTTGTATTCTCCATGCTTTCCCCTGAAGCTGATCTTCTCCCTCATGATGAATTTCTCTTTGCATCTCATCCCAAAGAGTTAAGCATCCATCATCTTCTTTCTGTCCATCTTCCTCCTTTTTGGCATCATCCAAAAGGTGGAATGGATCGCATGATGGTAGTGACAAGTTTGGCAGGAAGGTGAAGGCAGTTGCCAAATTGTCATCATGAACTGAGGGAACTGAAGGAATTTGCATGGGTGAGGAGAGCCATGCATAGGCTTCTTCAGTTGTCATGAACTGACCTTGATCAGAGGTGAGAGAGACTTCTTGCTCTCTGAAGTTCATCGAGGCCAAGTTGTTGAAGATCTCATCGGTTGAAGGGATGGGTGGATCATCAACGAAAGGTGTGCATGAGGAGTTGGCTGGTTCGTTGTCGGGGAGAGGAGCATCGGCTGGTATACTGAGCCGGATTCGTTTAATCATTGAATCCATTATCTCTGAAAGCGTTGGTGGCGAGGAGAGCGGATGATTCATCCAGTTTCTACTCCATGTTCCTTCATTGATCCAGAAGGTGGAGCCACGGGTGCGGATGAGGTGGAACATTGTTGACTCATCCAGTTGGAATCGCCATATGTGGTACTGCAGGTACCGCCGCAGTTGGTCGAATAGAGAGGAGTCTGTGTCCTCAATGAGACCGAAGCAGCTTCTCAGCTGATGGTCCAGAACTGCTTCAAACTCAACCTCAATGGAGTCACGTTGGACTAATGGTAGAGGTTGGGAGCTGGCTGATATTGTAGGCTGATCACTCAGCCTTGAAAGAGGTTCGCTCTCAATCATCAGCTCTGTTTCTTCAGATGAGCTGACGGGTGCCTCCAAAGGTGCCTTTCCACGACCTTAGTTGGAAGACCCTTATGGACGTGAACGCTTCGGGATCTGATGGCAGTAGATAGTTAGGAGCATGTCCCTTCTTTTGAGCGATTCGCCAGTTGGGATGATCTCATCAAACTGGCTTTGAATGATATGGCTTATGCGACTCATAAACTGATCTTCTCGCGAAATGAGCCAGTTGATGGGTCATATGCCGCTCATTCTACATTAGCTCCCAGTTGAGCAAGGATGAAAGAGGCCCAGTCGGCTTTACATCCGAAGTATAGAGCGGCTGTGAGATGGGCTTTGATGTCCGAGAATTGGACTGTCTCAAAGTTGCCATGTAGGATATGGCCGGTGATATCTAAGAGTTGGATGATATCATTGGGCATACTCTCCTTCAGCCTGTGTGAACAGTCATGGTGGCGTACGTGAGGAAGCTTCCAAGCATCCCACAGTGCGTATTTACATGGCAGTTTCAGTTCCATCATGTCTGGGCCATCTCCAGAGAGAAGAAGCGTAGACATCATTGTTGCTTTTGTCACCGTGATCTCTTTATTCTGGACGGTGGAGATGATGTTGTCACCGGAGATGGTTGCATTGTAGTAGAACTCCACAACATGGGCAGGAATATTCTTGAGTGGCACGATTGTCAAGAATGGTAGCAGGCCAGTTTCCTCCAATGGCCTATAAATCCTTTGAAAGTTTTCGGAGCCGAGACGTGCGTTAAGATACTCTAGATTAAGAGTCTTATCTTTTTTCAGCTTTGTGATAAGCAGATTGGCATCTACCATCTGAAATGGGGGCTTCATATCTGCAAAAAGATGTTGTTTTAGTTTAGATATGCAAGTGTTTTTGAGGAGAGAGAAAAGGCTAGCAGATGATCAAAGCAAGAGAGAGAAAGAGTTTGCAGATGATTGGAGCCTTCATCTCTTTGCACATATTTATTCAGCTTTGCATGCAGGAATCGAGGGCACTCGATTACTTTTCTTAGCTGATCAGCCATCCGATTTGATGGATGATTAGCTGAATTAATGATGCTTGCATCTCAGCCATTTGATGGTGAAGTAACTTTATGATCTTGTGGTTGAGAAGTAGCGATTTTGAAAATGGGGTAGTTGCCATAAATAGCAAAATATTTTCTGCAGATCTTGCTATTTATATCTCAGTAAAAAATTATATTTTCTTTTTCAATTTTGAAGAGTTGATTTAACATCAACGCAGAGATATTAATTGCAACATTGTGAGATAGAACCCTATTTTCAAATTGTAACCGTTGAGTATAATATAAGAAATTTCATAATCGCAACGGTAAGAATGTAATTATGATAAGCTTTGAAAAATTAAAATAAAACTTATCCGGATTCAGTTGGGATACAGTCCAACTGATTGACTGCTCGGCGATTGGATGATCAGTTGAATATTGATTCTCAGTTGTCGGTCATGAGCTGGCTGAAGCTGAGGCGGCAATTGAATTGATCAGTTGGCTTGATCAGTCGCTTGGCTTTCTGTAGACAGTTTCCGCTTCTTGAAGGGCCTAGCTGGACTAGCAGCACTGCTTCCTTTGGATGTAGTTTTGTTCGGTGGCAGTTCGGGCCTTGCTGTCCTCTTAGCTTGGTGAAGGTGAAGCTGGATGGCAACTGATGATTTTTTCATCCTTTGACTGAGGGACTGTGAGGTTCCCTTTGGCGATGACCGAAACTGATCATTCTTCATAGGCAGTTGCATCCCTTTGGAGCTGGATGTGAGCAGTGGAGTGACATAGCTCTCGGATAGGAGACTTGGTGATGTGGCAGTGTCTTCATCATCACTATCTCTTGAATCAGCATGCCTTGGATTCGTCTGAGGAGCCACGGCTTCAGTATGTGAAGGATGAAGTTCTATCCTTTTGACGACAGGTGGAGTTTGTTGTGATGGCTTAGCTGACTGACTTGATAGATTATCAAAGTTCAGTTTTCGACAAAGCGAGCCAGTTGGGCAGTTGACTGGTTGATCTGCAGTCCCAACTGCTTGAGGCATGATGCTGGTCTTCATTTCTGCTAATAAGGCGGTTGCTGGAATCTTGTTAACAAGTCGGTGATTCATGATGTGCTGGACTTGCACAATGGTTGGAGGAAATGAATTTGATGAACCTATCCATTTGATGCTCCAAGTTTCTTCTCGTTGCCAGTAACTCATGCCATGAAAGGCAGTTAGCAGAAAGTGAGACTGGATGGACATAGAATGTCTCCAGTTATACCAGTAGAAATACCGGTGGAGTTGTTTGAACAACTCTTAGTCACATTGTGCAACAAAAGCAAAGTGAGTAAGAAGGAGATTGGTCACTTCCTTTTGTGCACCTTTGACTGCATATTCGCTACTGTAGAAAGTGTGAATATTTTCTTCAGTCAGCTGGAGAGGAGGGCAAGTGCTTCTGAAGTAGTCCGCTCCATAGTTTGGATGAGGAATTCCAATGAATGGAATAAGCTCATCTGGATCAGAGCAAACCTGGAAATCAACTGGTGATCCGTTCTTTGATTTTGGAGAATGAACGGCGTTGGCAGTTGAGTTGCTCGAAGAGTGGTTGCTTGTATTGGTCTTGGCTTTTCTCTTTTTCCTTGGTGACTGAAGATGAGTAGTTCCTTTCTTGGGAATCCAGTCAGAGATGAGAACTGGTAGTGCTTCATCACTTGGAAGTTTCATTAGGTCTTCAAGCATTTTGCTCATTCTTAGAGCAAGTCCTACCTTGGACTCAAATTTGCCGAATTTCTTTGAGTCTGCGGCCTTGCTGACTTGATGCTTGAATTGTTGAAAGACAAATTCTGCCCAGTTTATTTGTCTCCCTTCAGCAAGGTGAATCATGACCTTGTATCTCTCTTGGGTGAGCTGACTCAGGCTTCCAATGGCCCCGAACATCATCTTGTTCGTTATGTCAAGTAGAACTCCATACTCGGGCTTCAGGTCAGTTTTAGCGGTTGTAAAACTGAATTGCTTATCGCAGGTTGAAACTTTCCATTCTCTCCAGTATGACTCTGCAGATTCCTTGAGATCTTGAACGGATGAACCTTCTTGTGGGAGTTGGAACACTTCTCCAATTGTTCTTTCAGTGATTTGAAGTGGCCGTCCTTGAATCACTGATGATATTATTTTTCCATCGGTAGATAATTTTGCTTGAAGCAAAAATTCACTCACCAAATTTTGTCTAAAGAACTTTGGTGGTGTCTCCAGGTAGTAAAGAATTTCTGTCTTGTGAAGATTTGACAGAAGGATTGGGTTGTTTGATTTATCTAGAATCAATTGAAATTTCTTCCTATCAAGAAATTTATCTCTCATAAGTTGTTCCTTGAAGGAATTTGAAGATCTAGATAATTCGGCCATCTTTGAGGTTGGCTGAGATTTTGGGAATTTTAAGATCTTTTGAGAGAGAGAGTTTTTGAGATTGTAGGAGGAGGAGGCTTTTTGAGAGGTTTGAAAGAGAGGGGCTTTTTATGAGTGTTTGGACAGGCTCATAGATCTGATGGTTGGAATGGTACTAGCCTCTGGTCTCTTTTGGTCATTGGCAATTAATGACTTTGACACGTGTCATTATTTTGCAACGGTCAAAATTTCAAAATAAATGTGAAGCTTGACATTTATTTGAAATCAAAAAGATAAACTTTTATAAATATATCAAAAGATAATCACAAACTGATTAACAAGAAGTACACTTAGGGCTTTTCTAATAAGGTTTAACTTGATCAGCCACTTAGTCCTTCTTGTGATCAGTTTTCCTTCTCTTGGCCAGCGGTTCAGTGAGGTCCTCTTCTTCATTCTCATCGCTGCTTGCTGACTCAGTTTCAGCTGACTCGAGCCTTGGATGAGCTTGCAGCTGCTTGATCTGCTCAGTGTGCAGTTTAACCTGTTGCTGCAGGGATTGGATCAGCTCTTCATAATAAGGAGGAAGCTGGACTATTGAACTGCTTGGCTGAGCATCAAGCTGAACTATTCTTGAATCAGCTTCCTCTCCTGTTTCAATTCCAATTAGTTCCTCGCAAGGAACTGTGTGTGATATCTCATCTACTTCCATACTAGTTTGGTAGACAAGCTGATCATCTTTTTGTCCTGACTGATCAGCTGACTTGTCAGTATGAGCTGGCTCCGGATCAGCTGGAGGAATAGATGATATGATTCATTTCTCAGCAGTTGGATCTCTGGAGGGAGCTGTCTGGGTCTCAGCTGCCTTCTCAAACTAATGAGTCTTCTCAGCTGATTCTTCCGACTCTTCAGGAATAATGTTGATTTCAACTTCAGCTTCGTGAGGAGATTTCTTAGAGTGAAGTTCTCTCATCACCTCATCAATGATATTATCCACTGGGTTGTATGTTTGATCTCTCACGGCAGTTGATGGCTGTCCAGTCTGATGGCTTTGTGATTTCTTCATTAATTGATTGAATAACCATTTGTGTTGAACATGGGGGTGCGACCATCTTTCTCGTTCCATTTCTGTAGTGATGACTGGCAATGTTAAGCTTTGAATCTTGCACAGTTCATCAAACACATCTTTCATCGATCCTTCAGCTCGGTTTGAGCACTCTTTCCTCAGCTGTAGCTGCCTCATAAGGTGTTTGCCCTTAGTGATATTGGCATTCTCACTGTCCGTCCACCATAGGCTCCATTCTTCTTCTCGCCTCCAGAAGCTCATTCCATGGAATGCGAGTAATGAGAGGAAGGGCTCTGACGGATATACATGTCTCCACAAAAACCAGTAGATGTTCCTGGTCAAGGTGTGGAAGAGTTCCTCATAGCCAGTTAATTCCTGGGCATAGTGTTGAGCCATATATTTTTTTGTGGTTTCATCAGCCCATTTCTTCACTGACTCTCCTTGTGAATAGGCTCTTATATTTCCTTCCACTTGTGCCATTGGTGGGCACGTCATTTGGAAGTAATCTGCTCCAGCTCCATTGTGAGGAATCCCTCTTGCAGGGATGATATCTTCTGGATTTTCGCACGGAGCTGTATCTTCAACAGTTAAATTTGGTGGGATTGTTGGATCTTGTATAGGGCGTGATTCCTTTCTCCTTCTGGATTGAGAAAGTAAGATTCTTCTCCTTTTTGGTTGACCAGCTTGCTTCTTCTTTGGAGCTGATCTGACAGCTCCTCGCCTAGCTGATTGTCCGATGATGTCAGTTCTGGTGGCAACTGAGCTTTGTTGCCTGAATTTCTGAGCTATAGGGATGTCATCATCAGAGTCATGAGTAACTGGTTTCTTTCCCTTGCCTTCAGCTGCAGGCTTCTTTCTCTTTGGCTGGTCAGTTTGTTCAGGATCAATCTCCACAATTTTGAGAGGTTTCGAAATGAAGTCATTACTAACTATAGTTTTGAACTCTGTTTCCTCAGCTATCCAAGGAAACTGCTTCTCCAGAATGATGCTGACACGACTGATATATCCAATTCGTTGAGGGAATTTCTTGCCATCCCAGCTTCTCTCAATGATATCAACATATCTCTTTAGTTGTTTAAAGAAATATTGTGCCCAGTTGATCTCCATTCGGTTGTAGATGGCGGCGCAGATTTTGTACTTCGTTGCTGACATTTCAGACTGACTGACAGTTGTTCCTACCATTATCTTTGAGGTGATGGCAGCGAGCACCTGAAATTCATCTTACAGTTTTGAGATGAGATGATTGCTCTTATATGGCTGAGTTTCGCCTTCCTTTTTCCAGAAATCATAAGCTTCCTGGAAATTGACTTGAACGTCTTCCAGCTTGAGTCCGTTGTTGGGTAGATCGAACATGTTGCTCAGAGACTCAGCTGTCACGATGATAACTTGTCCTCATACTTCCGATCTGATTTTTTCGGGATATGAAGATTCATTTGAATTTAAGTAAAATTCAGCAACTGGTTCTGTGTAAATCCGTTCTGGAAATACCTCCAGGAGCTTCTTCAGCTTGGCCTGAGAAAGCTTTTCGACAATCATTATACTGAGAGGGGAAGCTTTGCAGGCTTGAAGGAATTCGGCTGGGTTGAAAAACTTGTCTCTGTCGAGTTTTTCACAGAATACTTTAGAATCTTCTCCAGACTGACGGAAATTGAATCTTCTACGAGTTGGGTTTTGAGCCATGATTTTTCGAACAGAGATTAATTTGAGAGGATGAGGAATTGATCTTTCAGGGCTGAAGAGTTTTGTTTTTGACGAGAGATAGATAGGAAAAGATAAATCTTCAGTAAAAATCGGGAAGCTTATCTCGAGTATTCAGCCACCTTATTTATATAGAGAGATTGGGCTCATCTAACGGTTGTGTCGCTTCATATGCCCAATTTCAACGGTCGGATTAATTCAATCAACCCGTCGATTGGCTTTTCATTTCTATCCGTTGGGGATAATTTGAAGGAGGAGAGAGAAAGTTCAACGGTAATATTTGAGTGACACGTGTTTTTACCGTTTTCACTATTGAAATTTTTGAACTTATCTTTTCTCTCTAGAAGTTTCTCCTTGGCTTGAAGCTGATTACGTCATCAGTTGGCTTTGACTATAACTGATGATCTTTCTATTGATTAGTTCCAACTGAGATGTCTTCTCATCAGTTCTGAAACGGACCTTCATTCAGCTGTTTCTCTGTTCCACTGTTCTCCTTCAGCTGGTCTTTTGAACTGATATCTCCTTTTGAGTTGATTCCAGTTCCTATGATTCCTTTATCAGTTTGATCAATTTGCAGCTTGTATGTTCTGCACAGCTGACTGGATTATCAGTTTGAGTGATTGAACTGATGATTTAGTTGAGCTCATGGGGTAAACTGATCATCTCCAGTTTACTTTTCTCTCCACAGCTTCTTGCTTTTACTTCAAACTGATGGCTCATGTGTCCAACTGATCAGTTTCTCGCCTTTTTGGTTCAGTTCCTCTCTTCAGTTGGAATGGATTCATGACCTTTTTCTTCTAGTTGATCATCTTCATCCTGTGATGCTGGCTCAAGTAGTCCCAACTGTATGCATAGCTCCATAAACCTTGCTTCAGGTAATGGTTTGGTGAATATGTCAGCTATCTGCTTCTCAGTGTTGACATATCTGATGCTGATGTGACCCGGACAATGTATCCAAGACACGAAGAACGCAGGCGGAAGACTTAAGAAGGACTCGAACTACGTCAGCTAAAGAAGGGTAGAATCCGACACGAATTAAATGAACAAACTTACTAGGAATATGTAGAAACGAACTAGAACTCTATGAACACACTTGAAACAACTTGAGGGTGGCTGGGATGGTGGCGTACGTGGTGATGGTGGCGGTGGTTGTCGTGGAGAGTGGAATTGGCGGCGGTGAAAGTAGTTGTGGATTGGATAGATCGGTGAACCCGTGTTGAATCAACCCGAACGCACTCTTCTAGCTTCTCTGGATTGCAATT
Source organism: Perilla frutescens (assembly GCA_026008535.1). Classification (NCBI taxonomy): domain Eukaryota; kingdom Viridiplantae; phylum Streptophyta; class Magnoliopsida; order Lamiales; family Lamiaceae; genus Perilla; species Perilla frutescens. The sequence goes on from BRKX01000005.1 coordinate 25,045,321, forward strand.
CTCCCAAGTACTTGATAAATACCCTGAAAAACTTAAATAAGACTATTGATTTGGTAGAACTATAGAATTGTTTGTAGATAGGTGATCAACCAAAGGATCGGAGACAAAAGGGAGGAATAAATCTCAAACTCAAGCAATTGTCTAACTTTTGAATGTCACATGGTACTCCTATTTATAGGAGTGATAAATGAATGAAATTTAGAGTCCTAAATCTAGGAAAAATCGAAAAACTAAGAGTTCTAGTCAAACTAGGATAAAATCAAAAGTTACCAAAAATAAGATAAGAAAAATCTATCTAAATCTAACTAGATAAGGATAAATCCCAAAGTGGATTTGGGCTGGATATTCTCGCCATTCTTGGACCCAAAATACACGTCCATGGGCTGAATTAAGTGTATTAATTTTGTGGCCCATGTGTGTGTAATTCTTGCCACCTTTGCATGAAAAACACCATCTCCCGATTTCCCATGCAAACGCGCATAACTCTTCATGCACATGTCCAAATGGCTTCCTTCTTCTTCTCACGTCTTCATGCTACCATCTTCATCATCAATGGATAGCATGGTGATGCATCTCCTGGAAATACCTCCAGGAGCTTCTTCAGCTTGGCCTGAGAAAGCTTTTTGACGATCATTCTACTGAGAGGGGAAGCTTTGCAGGCTTGAAGGAATCCGGCTGGGTTGAAAAACTTGTCTCTGTCGAGTTTTTAACAGAATACTTTAGAATCTTCTCCAGACTGACAGAAATTGAATCTTCTGCGAGTTGGGTTTTGAGCCATGATTTTTCGAACAGAGATTAATTTGAGAGGCTGAGGAATTGATCTTTCAGGGCTGAAGAGTTTTGTTTTTGACGAGAGATAGATAGGAAAAGATAAATATTCAGTAAAAATCGGGAAGCTTATCTCGAGTATTCAGCCGCCTTATTTATATAGAGAGATTGGGCTCATCCAACGGTTGTGTCGCTTCATATGCCCAATTTCAACGGTCAGATTAATTCAATCAACCCGTCGATTGGCTTTTCATTTCTATCCGTTGGGGATAATTTGAAGGAAGAGAGAGAAAGTTCAACGGTAATATTTGAGTGACACGTGTTTTTACCGTTTTCACTATTGAAATTTTTGAACTTATCTTTTCTCTCTAGAAGTTTCTCCTTGGCTTGAAGCTGATTACGTCATCAGTTGGCTTTGACTATAATTGATGATCTTTCTGTTGATTAGTTCCAACTGAGATGTCTTCTCATCAGTTCTGAAACGGACCTTCATTCAGCTGTTTCTCAGTTCAACTGTTCTCCTTCAGCTGGTCTTTTAAACTGATATCTCCTTTTGAGTTGATTCCAGTTCCTATGATTCCTTCATCAGTTTGATCAATTTGCAGCTTGTATGTTCTGCACAGCTGACTGGATTATCAGTTTGAGTGATTGAACTGATGATTTAGTTGAGCTCATGGGGTAAACTGATCATCTCCAGTTTACTTTTCTCTCCACAGCTTCTTGCTTTTACTTCAAACTGATGGCTCATGTGTCCAACTGATCAGTTTCTCGCCTTTTTGGTTCAGTTTCTCTCTTCAGTTGGAATCGAAAAACTAAGAGTTCTAGTCAAACTAGGATAAAATCAAAAGTTACCAAAAATAAGATAAGAAAAATCTATCTAAATCTAACTAGATAAGGATAAATCCCAAAGTAGATTTGGGCTGGATATTCTCGCCATTCTTGGACCCAAAATACACGTCCATGGGCTGAATTAAGTGTATTAATTTTGTGGCCCATGTGTGTGTAATTCTTGCCACCTTTGCATGAAAAACAGCATCTCCCGATTTCCCATGCAAACGCACATAACTCTTCATGCACACGTCCAAATGGCTTCCTTCTTCTTCTCACGTCTTCATGCTACCTTCTTATTCATCAATGGATAGCATGGTGATCAATCTCGAGCTGCCCTTGACTTCATCTTCATGCATTTCGAATTTGCGACGAATAGAAGCTTGTAAATAAGCTTGCAACTTCTTAGCTCGCAAACGCGTTATTGGACCTTTAAACTGTAGCTCCGGATCATCTTGATGATTGCCTTGCATGACCTCATCATTCCCACCCTGCTGAAAAGAATTCGTCCTCGAATTCGGGGACTCATCATCTTCAAACTCATCATCTGCAGAAAAGGGAGATAAGTCAGCAACATTAAATGTAGACGAACACTTATACTCACCGGGTAAATCAATGAGATATGCATCGTCATTGACGTGACTCAACATGGTGAACGGTCCATCTCCTCTTGGCATCAATTTCGATTTCCTCAGGTTAGGAAACCGTCCAGGACTCAAATGAATCCAAACGCGATCTCCGGGCTGGAAAATCACTTGCTTGCGCCATTTGTTCTTTTGAACAGCATTACGTGCACCAACTGACTCAATGCGCGCACGCACCTTCTCATGCATCTCCTTAACTTGTTCCGTTTTTCTTGTACCTTTAACACTTGTTAGATGCTCAACAGGTAAAGGCAACAGATCATTTGGCGTTAGCGGATTAAAACCATAAACAACTTCAAACGGAGACATATTGGTAGATGAATGCACAACGCTATTATAAGCAAATTCAGCATATGGCAAATAATCTTCCCATTATTTCAAGTTGTTTTTAACTAAAGCACGCAGCAAAGTACCTAGAGTGTGATTAACTACTTCAGTTTGTCCATCAGTTTGTGGATGACATGCAGTAGAAAATAATAGTTTGGTACCTAACTTACCCCATAGTACACGCCAAAAATTTGCAAGAAACTTAGAATCCCTATCACTAACAATAGTTCTAGGTATTCCATATAAACGCACAACATGTATAAAGAACAAATTGGCAATGTGTACAGCATCATCGATTTTCCTACATGCAATGAAATGAGACATCTTGGAAAATCTATCAACTACAACAAAGATAGAATCTCGACCAGACCTAGACCGTGGTAAACCAAGTATGAAATCCATAGATAAATCAATCCACGGGGAAGACGGGGCTGGTAGAGGAGTGTATAAAGCAAAAGGATGTGAAGTAGATTTCGATTTTCTACATGTGATACATCTACTACACACATTCTCAACATCATGCTTCATACGTGGCCAAAAGAAATGTTCATGCAGCAAGTTTAACGTTTTAGACACACCAAAGTGACCCATTAAACCTCCCGCATGCGATTCTAGAACTAACAACTCACGCATAGAAGACTTAGGAATACACAACTGCGAACCCTTGAACAAGAACCTATCATGCACGAAATAGCCATCATATGATCGAGACTTAGAGCAACAAAGAGCATAGATAGGTGCGAAAAACTCATCACATGCATACAACTCCTTAATTGCATCAAATCCCAACATCTTAGCATGCATAAGGTTCAAGAGAATGTACCTTCTCGACAATGCATCAACTACCACATTTTTGGCGCCTTTCTTGTACTTGATGACGTACGGAAAAGACTCGATAAACTCTACCCATCGTGCATGTCGCTTGTTCAGATTTTGTTGGCCTTTCAAATGCTTCAAACTCTCGTGATCCGTGTGTATCACGAACTCCTTAGGACATAAATAGTGCTGCCATGTTTCTAAAGCTCTCTTGAGTGCGTACAGCTCCTTGTCATAGGTGGAATAACGAAGGGCTGCATCATGGAGCTTTTCACTGAAATAGGCGACTGGACGCCGTTCCTGCATCAAAACAGCACCAATCCCTTTGCCCGAGGCATCACATTCAATCTCAAAAGTTTTATTAAAGTCCGGAAGAGCAAGAATAGGCGCATTACATAAACAAGACTTTAAGGTGTTAAACGCATGCTCTTGAACAGGACCCCATTCAAACTTTCGATATTTCTTGCTTAACTTAGTAAGCGGCGCAGCTATGCTGGAAAAATCACGCACAAAGCGATGATAAAAGCCAGCAAGGCCGTGGAAAGACCTCACATCACTCGCAGACTTAGGAGTGGGCCATTCCTCAAGCGCTTTGATTTTGGAATGGTCTACTTCTATACCACGTAAACTCATAACGAAGCCTAGAAAAATGACTTCATTCATGCAAAAAGAACATTTAGACAGATTACTATATAATTTCGCCTCTCTAAGAAGCTTAAAAACGTGTCTAAGGTGCTGCATATGTGTATGTGTCGTGTTACTGTAAATCAGGATGTCATCAAAGTACACAACAACATACTTTCCAATCACTTCACGTAAAACATGATTCATCAGACGCATAAATGTGCTTGGTGCATTAGTGAGACCAAAAGGCATAACAAGCCATTCATACAAACCATGCTTAGTTTTAAATGCAGTTTTCCATTCATCACCTTCTTGCATACGTACTTGAAAATAACCAGAACGCAAATCAATCTTAGAAAAGACACGTGAACCAGATAACTCATCAAGCATATCATCTAATCTAGAGATGGGAAAATGATACTTTACCGTGATTTTGTTGATTGCACGGCAATCCATGCACATACGCCATTCGTTGATCTTCTTTGGCACTAAAATCACTGGAACGGCGCACGGGCTCAAGCTCTCTCGAATTTGTCTCTTCCCCAATAGCTCTTTGACTTGTCTATCTATCTCCTTAGTCTCGTCGGAAGATGTCCTATAGGCTGGTCAGTTGGGAAGCACGACACCGGGGACGAAATCGATCTGATGCTCGATTTCTCGCACTGGTGAAAGTCCTCCGGGTATCTCCTCAGGGAATACGTCCTTGAACTCTTCAAGTAAGGGCTGCACATCACTAGGCAAGCAATCATTGGTAGCACTGCTCTTAAATGTGAGTAAAACAAAGGGCATACCTGCTTTAACGGCTTTCTGAACTCCTTTCACTGAAATAAACAAGCTCTTCGCGTGAGGCTTGTTTGTACTCGATTCCTTCTTCTTTTCCACAACTAGGGAATCCGAATGAGGTTGTTTGGAAGGGGTATGGGCGACGGCAAGGGGCTGCCCGGGAGCTGAGGTTTCGGCCGTGGCCTTCGGGGCCCATTTTTCGGCTGCTTGCTTCGCCTTTTCCTCTTTGAACCTCTCTTGCATGCATTGCTGATCCATAGCAACGTCTTTAGGTGATAATGGCCTTAGGCTGCTGATTCGGCCATCAATGTCGACGGTGTAAGAGTTCAGACGTCCGTCGTGGACAACACGTCGATCAAACTGCCAAGGTCTGCCTAACAACAAATGTGCCGCATCCATAGGGATAACGTCACACAAAACAGTGTCAGAAAACTTATGGATTGAGAATGAGACACTTATCTGGTGAACCACGCATATCTCGCCTCTATCTGTAAGCCACTGCAATCTGTACGGTTTTGCATATTGTTAAACAGGTAGACCAAGCTTTTCAACTGCGTATTGACTGATGGCATTGATCACACTGCCACTGTCAATAATCATCGAACACATATGACCTTGGATCACTGCACGAGTATAGAAGATATTCTCCCATTGGTGTTCTTGTTCTTCTTCTCGAATGATGCTCAAACTCCGGATTGTGACCAAACTGAGTTGAACTTCCGGATCGACTTGGCTAGGGGTTGCATCATTCTCGATCTCTTCTTCAATGGTGGCATCGCCCACGGGCTCTGTTTCATCCTCACTGGCTGATTCGACTTCATTCCATTCTGTTAAGTATAGAACTCGCCGGTTTGGACATTGAGCTTGAAAATGGCCCCAACCTTGACATTTGTGACATTGAATGTCACGAGCTCGATTAGGGGCTGCATTGGGTGGCGTCACACCTTGGGTTGGCTGAGTAGGGATCGGCCGTGGCTGATTGGGTGGTGTAGACTTGGGTCTACGGCTAGAATGCGGTGTAGAACGGTCGAAACGCCGTTCGGGTGGTCCGGATGGACCTCTTGGTCGAGTGGAGTCAGTAGAAGGGGTAGAAAGTGATGTGGAAGGTGTACCTTTATTCCATGTAGTAGATCGTGTAGGGCTGCATTGTAGTGGGATCGACGGCGACCCTCTCTCAGCTGTCTTTCCACAATCGATGCATACTGCACCATCCTTTCTACACTGGTGAAGTCTTTGAGCTCAACTTCACATGCAATATCAGGATTCATACGTTCAATGTACCAAATTATGGTAGCATTTAAGGTCTCCTGCTTTCCAACTCTGTTTAAAAGCGTCTCCAACTCCTTGTGGTACCCTTCAATCGATCTAGCACCTTGCTTGACTCGGTTGAGCTTCTTCTCAAGCTCTCTTTCAGAGTGAATGGGAATAAATTGACCATGCAAGAATCCCTTCATTTCTTTCCAATTGTCGATGGGAGGGTTGTGATTTCTGCGCCTTTCCTCTTGTTGCATTTCCCATCATGAGGCTGCGTAGCCTCTAAACTCTAAGCATGCGAGTTGCACCTTCTTTTGCTCTGAAAAGTTGTAGCATGCAAAGATCTTCTCTACCTTACGTTCCCAATCTAAGTAGATATCAGGATCGTGAAGGCCTTCAAACTCGGATATGCTCGTCTTGATGTTGTTGAGCCTACCATCATCATCATCATGATGATTTGCACACCTATGGGGACCTCGGGGTCGGCCATGGCGCCCTCTTCGCCCTTATGGTACGTAATCATCTTCATAACCACTGGCTGTGTAGGAATCATATCCATAATCAAAGTCTTCTTCAAAGGCGGGCTCACGAGGTTGCCTTTGAACATTCCTTTGCTGTTGGCGTCGGCCAGCATGCTCCAATTGAGGCTCGGGATGCCTCTCTTCATTAATTGGAGGCTCAGGTTGCCTCGCTGCATTGATTTGAGGTTCAAATTGCCTCGTCTCTTCGTCTTGAGGCTCGAGTGGCCTCTTCTCAGGATCTCCTTGGACCGTTTGGGATGCGGTCGTTTGAGATCTAAGCTTTGCAAGCTCCTCTTGCAATTCAGCTACTTGGTTGCCAAGTTCGTCTTTCAGTAGACAATTCTGTCATTCAAAGTGTTCAACTAGAGCTTGGTATTGGAACTTGGCGTCCCACTGTGGTGGTTCGGATGAGTAGGACTGTTCACCTGGTGTGTTTGGCGATCTAGGCTCCTCAAGGGGTGGAGTAGTCGTCCCTTTGTTGGTTTCTTTCTTCATTGTACCTGCAAAATGAACAAACGTGAAGAAAAAGCAAAGTTGGACCTCACAATTCCTCACAAACGCTCGTGTATGTCACTCTTTATTTTTCCACTCGTGTATGTCTCTCAAATATGTGTGGTGCACATGTGGAGTGATTTTGGGGGTGGGTTGATCGAAATCAGCAGCTTCTCTTGATCAGCTCCTCTGGTCTTCTTCAAGCTCCAACGGATAGAATCAAGCCGGAAGGTTGCTAAGAGTAGAAGTAGGTGTGTGGAATGAGTGTTTCAAGTAGATGGTGTATGTGGACCACGGGTGTTTGGTGTACGGGTGTATGGGTGTACGGGTGTATGGACTATGTGGTGTATAAGGTGAACTGGGTGTAGTAGTATGAGGAATGAAAATTTCGAATCCTACAAGGTGTATGGATCGAAATATGGTAGATAGGAATGGATAAGGGTGGAAGATCTTGATTAGATTTGGATGAGGATGGAAGAAATCTAAACCAGGTAGGAAATCTAGTAGATAAGGAAAGAGACTTTTGGATGTGTTTGACCAATGTGAACACAATCTAAGAATCCCTAAAAATATGGAAACAAATCTAAAAACAAGGAATCAAAATCGAACCCCACAAGAATTAAATCTGATTTTCATTTTTTTTTTTTTTTATCGGCGACTTTTTTTTTTTTTTACTCTTTTTTTTTAGCTGATGTCTTTTGCTCTCTTTTGTTTTTCAATGAATAACAAATAGATTACAATAGACACGAAACAATACGAAAAATAAATGACACGTACGACAGATAAATGACACGTATTTGACACGTCGGATTGAACCACGACCAGCAGAGCTGACGTGGCTCTGATGCCAAATTTATGATGTGACCCGGACAATGTATCCAAGACATGAAGAATGCAGGCGGAAGACTTAAGAAGGACTCGAACTACGTCAGCTAAAGAAGGGTAGAATCCGACACGAATTAAATGAACAAACTTACTAGGAATATGTAGAAACGAACTAGAACTCGATGAACACACTTGAAACAACTTGAGGATGGCTGGGACGGCGGCGTACGGCGGTGATGGCGGCGGCAGTCGTCGTGGAGAGTGGAATTGGCGGCGGTGAAAGTAGTTGTGGATTGGATAGATCGGTGAACCCGTGTTGAATCAACCCGAACGCACTCGTCTAGCTTCTCCGGATAGCAATTCTCCCAAGTACTTGATAAATACCCTGAAGAGCTTAAATAAGACTATTGATTTGCTCGAACAATAGAATTGTTTGAAGATAGGTGATCAACCAAAGGATCGGAGACAAAAGAGAGGAATATGAATGTCACATGGTACTCCTATTTATAGGAGTGATATATGAACGAAATTTAGAGTCCTAAATCTAGGAAAAATCAAAAAACTAAGAGTTCAAGTCAAACTAGGATAAAATCAAAAGTTACCAAAAATAAGATAAGAAAAATCTATCTAAATCTAACTAGATAAGGATAAATCCCAAAGTGGATTTGGGCTGGATATTCTCGCCATTCTTGGACCCAAAATAAACGTCCATGGGCTGAATTAAGTGTATTAATTTCGTGGCCCATGTGTGTGTAATTCTTGCCACCTTTGCATGAAAAACAGCATCTCCCGATTTCCCATGCAAACGCGCATAACTCTTCATGCACACGTCCAAATGGCTTCCTTCTTCTTCTCACGTCTTCATGTTACCTTCTTCATCATCAATGGATAGCATGGTGATCAATCTCGAGCTGCCCTTGACTTCATCTTCATGCATTTCGAATTTGCGACGAATAGAAGCTTGTAAATAAGCTTGCAACTTCTTAGCTCGCAAACGCGTCATTGGACCTTTAAACTGCAGCTCCGAATCATTTTGATCATTGCCTTGCATGACCTCATTAGATACATATGTCCTTCTTCTCGATGCGATCTCTGATGAAGTGATGTCTTATATCAATGTGCTTAGTTCTTGAATGTAGAACTGGATTTTGAGATATTGCAATTGCACTGTTGTTGTCACAGAAGATAGGGACTTCTCCAGTTTCAACTTTGTAGTCCTTCAACTGTTGCTTCATCCAGAGTATCTGAGCACAGCAGCTTCCCGCAGCTACATATTCTGCTTCAGTTGTTGACGTGGCAACTGAGTGCTGCTTCTTGCTAAACCAGGATATCAGTTTGCTTCCCAGAAACTGACATGTTCCACTGGTACTTTTTCTGTCTATCTTGCATCCACCAAAGTCTGAATCTGAATAACCAATTAGACTCAAACTGTCATCTCTGGGATACCATATTCCAAGATTTATGGTTCCTTTGAGATATTTGATAATCCTTTTTGCTGCTTCAAGGTGGCTTTTCTTTGGGTTAGCTTGAAACCGTGCGCATAGACCGACTGAATAAGAGATGTCTGGCCGGCTAGCTGTTAAGTAAAGTAGCGACCCAATGATTCCTCTGTAATATGTTTGGCTAACTGATTCTCCTTCTTCGTCCAGAGTTAGCTGAACTGATGTATTCATAGGAATCTTGAGAGTTTTTCCTTTACTAACACCAAACTTCTTGACTAGCTCCTTGGTGTACTTGGCCTGGCTGTAAAGATCCCATCTTTCAGCTGCTTTACTTGGAGTCCTAGGAAGAATGTCATTTCTCCCATCATGATCATCTCAAATTCACTTTGCATCAGTTAAGCGAATCGGGTGCATAGATCTTTGCTTTTTGATCCAAAAATTATGTCATACACATAAATTTGAACCATTAAGATCTCAGTTGATCGTTCTATTCGGAATAGAGTTCGATCAATGACTCTCTTTTGAAACCCATTTTTCAACAAAAATGTTGTGAGAGTTTCATACCATACTCTAGGAGCTTGTTTCAATCCATAGAGGGCTTTCTTCAGTTTGAAGACTTGATCACCAATTCAAAGCCTGGCGGTTGCTCGACATACACGTCCTCCTTGATCATTCCTTGAAGAAAAGCACTCTTGACATCCATTTGGTAGACTGTGAAATTGAAGTGAGCTACATAGGCTAGGAACAGTCTAATGGCTTCCAATCTTGCAACTAGTGCGAATGTCTCATCAAAGTCGATCCCTTCATTTTGTGAGTATCCTTTGGCTACCAGTCTAGCCTTGTTCCTTGTGATCACTCCTTGTTCATCCAGTTTGTTGCGAAAAACCCATTTTGTACCAATGACCTTCTGGGTTTTTGGTCTATCAACAAGAAACCATACGTCATTCCTTGTGAATTGGTTCAGTTCTTCTTGCATGGCCATGATCCAGTCTGAATCTTCTAAGGCTTCTTTGACGTTTGCTGGTTCAGTTTGAGATATGAAGCATGTGAACAATGCATGCTCAGTTGAACTTCTAGTTTGGACTCGACTTCTTGGATCACCAACTATCTTGTCAGTTGGATGGCTTCGGAGCCATTTGGGCAAGATAGCTTCAGCTGGCTCTTCTGTGGTGATGTCATCAGTCGCCCTTTCATCAGTTGGTTCGGCATTTTCGTCAGTTCTTCCCCCTGTTTCAGTTGTGGGGTTTATGGTCTCAGCACGATTTGTGTCTTCATTGACCAAATTGTTCTCAACTGGTTTAGTACCAGTTTCATTGCCTTCTTCTAGTGAAACTTCAAGCCGCTCTGGAACAATGTGATCCACATAGTTCCATTGTCGGAGCGAATCCTTTGAACTGATCTTTCTTTTTCAGTTTGTAGCCTTCTGATCAGCGCCGTTAGCTTGTCATAAGTTTCATCTTTTGCCTTTTGGGGTTTGTGGTCTAACTGGACCAAACAAATCCATATGTAGCAGTTGGAGGCAATCAGTTGTTCCTGGTGGATGACTCCTATTCTTGAAGGATGACTTCACTTGCTTCCCTTTTTGGCATGGTCCACATACACCTGTTTTCTTATATATTTCCTTGGGAAGCCCCTCAACTAGCTCTTTCTTGGCTAGGTAGTTGGTTGTTTTGAAGTTGAGGTAGTTTAGTCATCGATGCCATAGCCAGCTTGCTTCAGTTGATCCTTTTGAAAGAAAGCAAGCTTCTGAGTAGTCGGTTGACCAGTCAACAATATACATGTTGCCTCTTCTTATGCCAGTAAGAAGAATTACACCAGTTGACTTGTCTCTTATTCTGCAAGAGTCTTTGGTGAAGTAAACTGAGTAGCCATTGTCGCACAGTTGACTGATGCTGAGTAGTTTGTGTTTTAGTCCATCCACGTGGGAGACTCCGTTTACTACAACTTTTCCCTTGACCACGAACCCTTCTCCAATGGTTCGACTTTTGGAGTTGTCTCCAAATGTGACAAGTGGACCTTTGACTTTTTCATAACCGTCGAGATCTTCTTTGTCTCCGGTCATGTGCTTGGAGCACCTGCTATATAGATACCAAATGTCTTTGGCTTTCTTCATAGATAGGATGATCTTGTCCTGTAAAAACAAGGATTAGCATTTAGGGACCCGTTTCATATCGGGTCCTTGTTGATACATCAAACTTTTTGGAATCCAAACTTGCCAAACTTTTGGCTTTTTATCATTCAGGGATCCAACTGACTTGGATCGCCTGATCAGTTTAGATTTTCTCTCAACTCTTCTATTCTGATTTGAATCAGTTGAGCGATACCTGCGTTGAGAGTTAGTTGGATAAAACAATTCAACTAAAATGCTTTGGTCTTGAGACCTTTGAGTTCTGTGATCAGACCAGTGCTTTGTATGTTTCCAGTTTATTGGATTGAACCTTTTTGGTTCATTTCTGGAATCCAGGTACTCATTATAGTGATGGTAGGGTTCAAACGAGTTTCTTTGATCTCTCCCATAGGTGTTCTGATTGAACTTCTTGGTAGGATAGGTTTGAGATCTAAACTGATTTTTCTTTCTAAAGAGGGCTGATCTATCAATTTGCCTTGTCGGCATTCTATATTGAGTTGGTGGCCTTTGTTGAACTGGAGGCTTTGAATGAGTGGATTGACTTGAGTGAACTGATGGTCTTGACTGGAAATTGGGCTTCAGTTAACCTGGTGTTTTTGTTTGGCAGAACTGACCAAATTGTCTGGGCTGTGTTTGAGGATTTTTCAATATTCCTTTGCCTTTGGTTGGCTCAGCTAGCTGATCATGAGATCTAGTGAATCCTTTTAGTGTTTCTTTATCACTGGGTTGAGCAACTGCTTTTCTTTTCTCTAAGGCAGTGAACTTGCTATATCCTAGCCCTGAGCTGCTAGTTCCAGTTCTTTCATGGTTTAATATCTCATCTAAAGTTTGAGATCCCTTTTTGAACTTCAGAGTTACTTTTTCTCTTTCATGGATCTCTTGCTTAAGTTTTTGATTTTTAGCTTCTAGATCAGCAGTTCTCAATTTCACTTTCTCAAATTCTATAAACTGAGACTCAAGATAATTCAATCTTTCATGATCAATGCTCAGTTTTCTGACTTTATTTCTCAGTTCATCATTTTCATCTTTCAGTTTAACATGCAAGTAAGATATTGAAGCTAATTGATCTTCTAGCATCATAAGTTTCATGTCAAGTTCATTACTAGAGACAGTTGCTTCATTTATATGATAAAAAGAGGTTTGAGAATCAGCTGTACTAACCTCTTCATCATTGTCAGCCATGAGGCAGAATAGCGCTTCATCATCTGAGCTGTAGCCATCAGAATCAATTCCAGAAGGATAGTCTGAATCATCTAGTACGACATTCTCAAAGTTTTCAACCACTGTTTTCCTTTTGAAGAAGCTTCTCCTCACCTTGGCTTTTTTGTCTTCAGGGAGTTCTGGACATTCAAATCTATAATGTCCTTGTTTGTGGCAGTGAAAGCATTCTCCAAGATTTCGGTTGCCACCCCTGAATGGTTCAGCTGATCGTTCAGCTGGTTGATGAGTTCTCTCATCTTTTGGGATTTCATCAGTATGAAGTGGAACTGATTACTTATCCCGAAATCTCTTCAACTTTTCTAGCAACTTGGTAACTGATTGGATTTGATCATTGATGTCATCAGTTAGATTCTCCTTCTTTTCAGTTGCTTCTCTTTTTCGTTCAGTTGAAGATCCGCCTTGATTTTCTTTGGCTATTGAGCTCCTAGGTCGGAAGTTGTTCCTTCCTCGAGTGTCTCTAAACCGGTTCCTTTCACCGTAGAAAGCTGCATCTTGACCTGATGATGTTGATGCTTCCTTCTTTCGGTTTAGACTGTACTCATGAGCTTTGAGGGAACCAAATAGTTCCCTTGGAGTGATGCTATTTAGATTTCTTGATTCCTTTGTAGCTATCACTTTCATATCCCATTCTTCAGTAAGATTATCCAATATCTTGGAATTCATCTCAGAATTGGGATAACTCCTCCCGAGGTTGTTCATCTCACTGATGATGCCCAGAAATCTGGTTTCAAGGCTTGAGATGGACTCCTCTAGCTGCATTTTGAAGGATTCATATCTGTCGACTGCCAGTTGGAGCTTATTTCCTTTGATGGCTTCAGACTCTTTGCATAGATCTGCTAGTAGGTCCCATATCTCCTTGGCAGTTGTGTAGTTCTTTGTGTCCTTCATTCTATCTTCATCTAGAGTTTGGAATAATGCGGCTTGAGCAACGAACTCTAGATTTTTTAGCTTCTTCTCTTCGCTGGTGAGAAGATTAGTTAGGTTTGGAATCCTTACCGGTTGATTGATATCAACTATGTGAGCATCATTGTCCATCATGATGATGATTGGACCATCTGCGATGACTTCCCACATATTCTCATGAATTGAGCAGAGATGAGCCTTCATTCTCCTGCTCTAGTTATCATAATTCTCAACTGAAAACAAAGGTAGCTTATGGTTTCCCATAGCTGGAATGTTAGCACAGATAAGTAGATCTGATTCAGTTGATCTGCAGAAACGGTTGATCCTTAGAATCAACCGCTCTGATACCACTTGTTGGTCCCGGGCGAGTCGATATCAGTTTAGAGGGGGGTGAATAAACTGATTAAAACTTTTTACTTCAAATGCAGAATAACAGGGCCCTTTGACTCGCTTGGTAAAACTTATCTATGCACAAACTTATTGATCAGTTAAGACAGTTTGAGTGCAGCTTGTGTGATATTATGTGCAGTTCAAAGATATGCAATAACCTAAATAGTGCAGCACACAAGCGATTTATAGAGGTTCGAAGTCTCAAACTACTATGTCCTCTATTCCTTCCGCAGAAGGGCAACTTCACTATATAACTTGAGTTTCTTTACAAATTACACAATGAAGAAGAGTTGGCTGAACCTGGTAACTGCTCGCTACCTCAGCTGGTCGACGGCTCACACTTGAAGTCCCTAACTGCTCGCTAGGAAGGTAGGTGCTATTGTCGTCTTTACAAGATTTTAGATCTCTTTCGATCTTCAAGAGGTGAGTCTTGAACAGGGGTTATCAACTGATGTGCTCCTTCAATTGAGCTGAGTAGTTGATCGTTATATTGCTGAAACTGAGAAGGCTACCCTGGCTAGATTGTCAACAGCTGGCTGATTATCTTGACTCTGTGAATTTCTTCTTCTCAGTTGGACTCTCGCAGTTTCTATCAAATGCTGAATTTGAGCTTGAGTGGGAGGGAGAAAGAAAAGCTCTTGCTTGTATATGCGAAAGTTGTGTAGGCGAAGGATTCTTTTCGGCTCTCTTCTTCTTCTTTTTTTAAACTCTGATTGACTCGTCTTTTATAGAGGAGTGATTTTATGACCGTTGAGTTCCATTGTCCATTGATCGGTGGCTCTGTTGGCTCATCAATGAAGGATGGTCTTTAATGATCGCTTGGAGCTTTTGGTTGAAGTAGCCGTTACTCTGCCAATCGATCTTCATTGAATATTTAATTCCAGGATCTTTGTTGAAGCATTTATTCCAAGATTCGGTGGTTTTGAGCAATAAACTTCAGGGTTCTCTGGCTTCAGCTTTCTTGGCAGTTTCGAGTTCCAGTTGGCAGTTCTGGACTTCTTTTTTAAGAAAAAAGCAGTGACAGTTTCCAGAGACCCTTCTTTTTTAAGAAAACATCCATTTCATACTTCTTAAAACTAAGCACATCAATTTGTTTATCGACTCGCATGGGACGAAGAATGATAGTTTTATGAAGATTTTTAGCATGCTGAGAATAGAATGTCTTACTGAATGCAGATGAGACATCATGAGGGGAACCTGGAGGATATACGGGTTCAGAGTCAGCAGAATCAGCATCATCTTTGACATCGGCTGAATGAGTGGGGGATGGAGATACTATTTCTTTGGCTGTGCCGGAGGAGTCCATTTCTTGTGAAGAGGTGGGGGAGAATTCCTTCCTATTAGGGCCAGATGTAGCGCCTTATTTTCCTTTTCCTTTCAAAGTTTGTCCTGAAGTCGCAGGCTTGGCAGGAACATCGTCCTCTGGTATCGCAAAAAGAGGCTCCTCTTGTTGTTCAACATCAACTTCCACATCATCAACAGCTTTGTCTGGAGAATTTTCAGGGGGGTTCTCTTCATCCTCAGACTCATCTTTCAATGATCTTGCTAGTTTTTCTTCTATTTTCAGCGTTCTCCTTGCCTTTTTGCTCAAACCCTCACCGGCCTCTTCCTTAACAGACCCTTGTTGGCCATGAAATCATTTTGACTTGCGAGTAGGGCCACTCTTCTTTTTCTCGGCAAGAGCTTGAGTGTGTAGCTCCAGATCTGGGTCGATAGGGTTTTCCTCTGCACCAGGACTTATGTGTTGGAGAGGAATAGGGTTTAGCACCAATATGGAGTCAGGAGCAGTAGTGTCTTCCATAGAAGCATCTGCATGTTCAGCCGGAGGAGATGAGGGTTTGTCAGACTCCGATTTGAGTCCTTCTGGAGTGAGTTCGGCTGTTACAGTGACTGCAGGAGTTGATGTGGCGGAGGGCGTGATAACTGATGTTCCAGCAGGACCAGAGGCAGAAGATGGAGTGCCCATAGTCTTCTCAAACATTTGTTTCATCATCTCGAATATGGCAGAGAGGTCCTTGGGTTCAGCCATTGATATTCTGCAAAAAGCTTGAAAAAGCGAGAAACCAAGAGTGGGAGACGAAGAGGCTTCGAGAGAGAGAGAGAGAGTGAGAGTAATAAAAAAGTTTTCAAAAATGGGTTGATATATCTCTTCACCCTCAAAAATCGGAACATACCCCTGTCACATCACCCACTTTTTCTATTTTCCTTATCAATAAAAATATTTAAATAAAACAAAATTAGTGGATAGGGATACACCATATCAAAACGGGTATTTATCATAAGAATTCAAAAAGTGAATCTTTATGGTTCCTAAAATAGTTTCTGTTTCCTTTTTTTTATATATAAAAGAATAAAAAGACGGAATCCATACATAACAAATAAAATTCTAGGCATATATTTTCTGAAGAATATGGTTTCTCTGCAATCTTGCACAAAACATCAGCTACAACATTTACAAACAATGAATGAAATAAACCCAAAAATTTTTATAGTTTACCTTGTTAAGGTCAAGGGTATTTCATTCATAAACACAGATGCATAATTTCAAGTTGCTGATTGTTTTAAATTACGAGCAGATAAACCATAATTTCATTAAGTAAATCTTGAACTTTACTTAAAAGAAAACTAAAAGGACTAACAAGATAAACAACTGATGTTGATAAAAACAAACTCACATTGAGTTCAACATCAGTAAACATAAAGATCTAATTAAACAGAGCACATTCCAAGAGACTTTCTCAAGGCAGAAAATCTCTTGAAATCAAGGGGCTTGGTAAAAATATCCGCAGTTTGGTTCTCAATGGATATATACTTGATGTTTATGATCTCCTTTTCCACCAAGTCTCTGATAAAGTGATGGCGAATGTCAATGTGCTTAGTGCGTGAATGTTGAACAGGATTCTTAGATATTTCAATAGCACTGGCATTATCATATAGCAAGATCAGTGATGAGCTTGTCATGCCATAGTCCTTCATCATTTGGTTCAACCAGACCAACTGAGCACAACAACTTGCAGCTGCAGAGTATTCAGATTCAGCTGTTGACAAGGAGATGCAATTTTGTTTCTTGCTTGACCAAGAAACCATATTGCTCCCCAAAAAGAAGCAACCACCACTTGTGCTCTTCCTATCATCAACATCGCCTGCCCAGTCTAAATCACTGTATTCAATAAGGCTGGTGTTTGTATCTTTACAATACCTGATTCCAAAGTTGACTGTACGAGCAACATATCAAATTATTCTTTTGGCAGCTTTCAAGTAAGACTCCTTGGGTTGAGCTTGGTATCTAGCACATACTCCAACACTGAACATGATGTCAGGTCTGCTGGCAGTCAAGTAGAGCAAGCTTCCAATCATTCCTCTATACATTGTTGGGTCAACATTGACTCCAACATCGTCTTTGCTGAGTTTTTCAGAGGATCCCATTGGTGTCTTCATGGGCTTTGCAGCTTCAAGTCCGAAGCGCTTGATCAGATTTTTGGCATACTTGCTTTGGGATATAAAAATCCCATCTTTATCTTGCTTGATTTGGAGACCAAGAAAGTAGGCCAATTCACCTACCATGCTCATCTCAAATGTACTGCACATTACATCAATAAACTCACTGAGGAGATTAGAACAAGTGGATCCAAACATAATATCATCAACATAGATTTGTGCAACAGTGATGTGTTTGTGAATCCTTTTGATAAACAATGTTTTATCAACCACTCCTCTTGAAAAGCCAAAGTCAATTAAAAACTCCGTAAGGTGAGCATACCAAGCTCTAGGAGCTTGTTTAAGCCCATACAAAGCCTTGTGTAGTTTCAGCACATGGTTTGGTTTTTCATGACATTCAAAGCCTTTTGGTTGTTCAACATAGGCTTCCTCATTCAAAATGCCATTCAGAAAGGCGTTTTTGACATCCATTTGATGCAATGTAAATCCAATGTGGCAAGCAATGGCAAGTAGGAGACGGATAAACTCTATTCTAGCAACAAGAGCGAATGTTTTATCATAGTCTATTCCTTCTACTTGTGTATAACCTTGTGCCACTAGTCTGGCTTTATTTCTAACCACATTCCCAGACTCATTAGTCTTGTTCTTAAAAATCCATTCAGTTCCAATTACATTTTTATTTTCAGGCCTTGGAACCAATTCCCACACATTATTTTGAACAAACTGAATCAGCTCATCATGCATTGCTTCTACCCAGAATTCATCTTTTAATGCTTCTTTGACATTTTTAGGTTCAACACTAGATAGAAAGTATGAAATGGACACAAGGTTAATAACTGATAACATGCAAACCTGTTTGACCAATTCAGCAACATCGGCTGAGCTCTTTGTTCTGGTTTCGACTCCTTGAGATCCATCACCGATGATTTAGGAATTTGGGTGATCTCTTTTGATTCTCCTTGGAGGATCACGTCTTGGTTCATACTGAGCCAGTGGAAATTGTTCATCATCGCTTTCAGATGAGGAGTCTGAATCTGGTGTCTGGGGTGATGTTGATTCATTCACTGACGGAGAGGAAACATGAGTTTTGACATCAGGGCTTTTCATAGGACTTTTGTCAGTGTTACTGGAATCCTTGTCGGCAACATCTGGTTCATGTAAGAAAAATGACACATCATCTTCTTCAGTTCTTGTCACCAGACGTGCAAGATCATCAAACACAACATTGACAGATTCTTGTACGGCCTTAGTTCTCAGATTAAGAACTCGATATGCTCTGCTGTTTTGAGCATATCCTAAGAACAGTCCTTTGTCACTCTTGGAGTTAAACTTTCCAAGGTGATCTCTGTCATTCAGGATGTAACAGACACATCCAAACACATGAAAATATTTGAGATTTAGCTTTCTCTCTCTTAGAAGTTCATACGGAGTCTCCTTTCTTCCTGGTCGAAGATAGACTCTTTTTTCGATGTGACATGCTGTGTTAACAGCTTCAGCCGACAGCTTCTTTGAAAGCCCTTTAGCCTGTAATATTGCACATGACATTTCCTGCAGAGTTCGATTTTTTCTTTCCACTACTGAAATGTTCTTGAGGTGTCCTCCACTTCCTTCTTTAGTTTGCTGATTTCAGCATCACTCCTGGTAAGTCTAATTTCCAGACTTAAAATCTTTCCTCTTAGAAACTGGTTTTCTTCCATGAGAAATCTCAGCTCTTTTGATTGAGTTGTCCACTGAGTGCAGACTTCATTCACAACATTGTTGAGTTCTTGAAGTGATGCAGTAGGTTGTTCTTCATGTGGATAATGTTCTCTAATTTCAGAAGCCTGATTGAATTCATCCAGTCATTTCATACCAATTTGTCGTATTGGGTGAAATCTCAGTAGCTTCTGCTTCAACATCTGGAAGAACTTCATCTTCAACTTAACAGTTTTCAATGTCAAGTTCATCAATATCATTCAGAGCATCAATAATCTGATCATCATCTTCCATGACATTGATGAACAACACTCTCTGATCTGAATCATGTTCAGCATCAGAATCATCACTGAGAACAGCATTAAAATTATTTCTTTGTCTTCTTCGTGCTGTTGGACATTCATTTGAATAATGTCCATACCCAGAGCATGCTCTACATTGAACTGAATCAATGTCTTTCCCAGTGTCAGCAACTTTCTTCTTGACATTTGATCTTCCAGAATTTGATGTTGAAGAGGATGGAGAGTCAAACAGCCGTCGAGGTTTGATATTTGGGGGGCTTTTCTTCATGGAACGAACCAGTGAGTTGAACTTCTTTGTCAGGAGTGCAACGCTTAGATTCTCTTCCTCGTTGATTTCCTGAAGACCATCAACATCATCATGAACATCAAATGACACCGTTGTTGTCTGGAGAGCAATTCCCCTTGAAGTTGAGTTTGCTTTCTGATTTTGCAGGTTCATCTCAAATGTTAGTAAGATACTGATCGCTTCACTCATACTGATGGTTCCTACATCATGTGCTTCTTCAATCGCAGAAATTTTCATATTGAATCTTTCTAGGAGAGTTCGAAGCAACTTGCTAACCATGTTCTCATTAGAGATTGGACTCCCAAGAGCGGTAGATTGATTTGAGATCTCAGATAATTTTTCAGCATAAGATGAAATAGTTTCATCTTCAAACATGCGCAAATTTTCAAATTTTGATGTGAGCAACCTCAGTTTGGTCTTCCTAACACTGGCTGACCCTTCACAATGTTCCTGAAGAATGGTCCATGCTTGATATGCAGTAACACAATTGCAAATC
This sequence comes from Perilla frutescens, assembly GCA_026008535.1. Lineage (NCBI taxonomy): Eukaryota > Viridiplantae > Streptophyta > Magnoliopsida > Lamiales > Lamiaceae > Perilla > Perilla frutescens. The sequence continues at coordinate 25,065,504 of BRKX01000005.1, forward strand.
ATTTTGAAGCATGGAACATCGACTGACACAAAAATCGCATTCAGAGCGCGAGCATTAAAATTTGAGATTATTCTCTCATCATTTGTCCATTGAGATTCTGGAGTTAACACAAAATCTCCATTCGGACCTTCCATCCTAGGAGGGCTCCATTCTTCAATCACTGTCATCCATGCTCTTTCATCGATAGATTTGATGTAAATCTTCATTCAAGATTTCCACATGACATAGTTACCACCATTGCTATCAAGAGCAGGAGGACGACATTGATTAATCTGAATATCCATCACAGATTTCAAGCAACATCGGATCGAGTACTTAGTGTGTCAAGTACCGGCTCTGATACCACTTGTTAGAATTTGTTGCCTGAAACAATGTGAATATGGATGTAAATTGCAAATTTAAATGTAAAGTTGAAGCTAGTGTTACCACATTGCCTTCAACATGCAGCGGAAATGTAAACAACACTTTGCTCAAATTAAATTTTAAATCACGCTCCTTACGGTGTGTGATTGCCTCAAGGCGAAATTCACTATCATAAGTGATAAACAAAAACAGTGCAGATGTTGTCTCGGTTCACTCCCTTAACAACACAGCATAAAACATACAGAGGACTATCCTAGCTTCACTCACTCGAATAATCACTCAAACACAAACCTATCTAAACACATAGATAGATTACAATCAGTCACTCTAAATCCTAGACTTCTCAAAGTTGACTATCTAACCTACACACACAACTGGAATGAAAGTCTCCAGCTGATTGGGACGCTAGGCAGATGTCGAGGAAGATGTCTTGGATTTCAGAGATGACACTAGATGCAAGATTCATAGCTTCTCACAAACCACGGTGATAACCTGCTTTCATAAATGATTTTAAGGCTTGGAAATGCCTTAAATACTTCCTCCATCTCGGCTGGATAGTTTCTCCACGATCTTTGATGAGTCGGATGCAAAACTACCGCCTTCCACTACCCTTGCTGAACTGGACTCGAGATAACTGGCCTCTGCACTGCGTGGCACACGTTCTTCAATGTCGTGTAATAATGGTGGTTACTTCAGCGACCCACGTTCTCTGCAACGGTTAGTATCTAAGTTGACGCTTCTAGAAGGATGCTCAGCTTTATAAGGAAAATTGCATGTCGGTGCTACTAGGGCACGGCGAGTACAGAATCTGCGACTCAGGATCTTCTAAATAAGGGAAGAATCTATCAGATATGGAAAGTTTTGGGCATGGCGGCTGCGAATTGGGCTGAAGATCCCCCGGCCTGTCAGGGAGTTTACCTTGTGTTTTGTACTCCTATATAAGTAGAGTCCATGACAAGAAACATATACACTCTTTATCACTTTTTTATCTTTTTACGTACAAATAATTTATTTTGTTTTCTGCAATAGGTCTCGGGCCTTATGCCCGCAGACACTTAGGATTTTCTGTTTATGTTCTTAACTCCAGCGTTGGTGTTGGATTCTTTTTCAGTTTAATATAAGTAAGTGTTCATTTAATTTATGTTTTCTTTTATTTCTTTTAATTATTATTATTGTTCTAAGTAGACTCGTTATTCCGGATTGAACGAAGATAAGAACTTAATGAACACGTAAGAACCATGAATCTTATGGGTATAAACTATGTGAATTTTGTTCCGTCGTGTAATTGTTTTCTTTATTGCATTATACAGTGGGCTAAGCTAGTTAATCGTGGCTGATCACTCGTTAATTAGAATTGTGTTCACTACCTCTATAAATGGTCAATGAATCGTAGTTGTGTGTTGGTCATAAAGGGATGGGATACATCACGGTACTGAGTGCATCTGAGAGATCAGTGTCTAGGTAAATTTGGGTCTGTTTTGGGCATAATGCTGCTTTGTTGTTTACAATCATATGAGAGATCGGGATTGGGCAACAAGTTAGGGTTTAGGGGACGAGAGATCACCTCTAAGCTAAACTGAAAGGATAGATTGGGTAAGTGTGAGAGATTTGTTGCCTATAACCAGGTAATTAGATTCACATAAGTAATCAGCATGCCCATGATCAGTCAAGTGTTTATTTTGTTCGAAATTTGAGTTCTAATCTGGAATACGATACTACTAATATTTTCCTTTCTTGTTTTGTTTTGTTTTGTTATTTTAGTTTACAGTCTTTAAATACAAGTACGGAGACCACAACAATCCTCAACCCTTTTGGAAAAGTGACATTGGAAGATCGAATTCGCAGCTGCTCGTGGGATCGACCCATACTCACATTAGATTGCTACGCCTTGCTGTGGGCATAAGGATGACTCTCTCTTTAGAATTATTCCGACCGCGAAACGACCGCGCGTCAAAAAGGCAGCTTCATCTTCGCAAACTATGCTCAAAGCCATCTGAAGGCTCAATGTTCGATGTTGTCAATAAAGTCAACAAGCTGAAAGGAGTTCAGCTTCCAAATTACCCCGATGAGGATGAAGAGAAGAAGTGGGACACATCAAGACACAACAAAAATGGCTTTTCGATGAATTGATAAAGAATCAGTCAAGAGATGAAGCTGGAAGCTCTTTCTAGAGAGAAGAAGAAGAAATTCCAATAGACGAGATCATTGAGGAAACAACAAGAGAATTGTGCTCTGAAAAACCTTCACAAGTTGAAGAACGCGAGGTCAACATCATACTGGATTCTCCAGACAAACAAGCTAATGGAGAAACTGTTGAAGTAAGAACTGCAAGTGACGAGGAGTTTGATGAATCACTCAAGTCACCAGTTCAGCCAATTGAGGAACCTGCTCAACAACCAGAAGTTGCTCTACCAACTGAGAAACCAGTTGAACCCTTAGAAACTCCTGTAGCTCCAAATGAGCCTTCCTCTCCGCCACCTGCTGAAGAAGTGACTGCTGAAGATCCAACTGATCAAGTAGTCCAGCAAAAAGCTAAGCTAGAAGTAATGGACATAGTGATCATTGCTGATCCTGTGCACATAGCACTCCAAGCTCAGGCTCAAGGTAATCCTGAGACTCCCCTTGAATCAAGCCACAATGACACTACTGATCTAGGAGATGCAGATCAGTTAGTGGCAAAGTCAGCTGAACAGACAGCAGCGCAATCGATGACAGTGCCATGTGAGCAACTGGAAGCAACTGAAGGAGGTGATGAGGTATCGTCTAGAGGAGAAGACCTTCAATTGACCATCCACTACCAAAAAAGACCCTCATACATAACACTTCATACATAACGGATATTTCAAATATCCGTTATGTATGAGCGCATTTTTGGTATAGATAACACATATTTCAAAAATCCGTTACGAGAGAAGTGTTATCTCCGATCATATATAACGTTTTGGAGCCTTGCGTTATCTGTGAGTGTTACATATTGTTCACAATTATAACGCTTATTTGGTACTGTTAGACGTTGTGTTATGTATAAACACGTTATATAACGGTAACTTTGACCATTATGAATATTCGTTATGTATATGTGTTAATTATTATTTTTTTAATTCAAAATTAAATAATATAAACTGAAAATTTTCTAACTTCCCGCTGCTCTTCCTCTCACCATTATTTAGTAAAAATTTTACCGCTTATATTTCCCACCAAATCATTAGTCAATATTTCATTAAAATAAGAAGTTATTTTTTTACTCTACCTTTTAAAAGAAAACCTCAAACTTAATTTATATTTTTATTAGAAAAAATTATAACAAAAAGGCAAAAGAAAAGCCCTCACCTTTGTTCCCTTTTCCCAAATTCAGCAAATTAATCGATCAATAATCAGCTTCAAAAAGGAGAATACACAGAGAGAGAGAGAGCTTCAGCAAAGGGTTGATTTCTGGCGAAGGGTTGATATCCGCCATTATCTCGGTGAGTGGCCTCCTTCTACGGCAGAGTACGATGTCACACGGCTGACTCTAAAGCTTCCGGAAAGCCTCTTTTCCTTCCAGGTGAAAATATTTTATAACTCCCAACCTTTCACTGCCACGAATACCTAGTGGATAATAACGATCGATCCCTTCCCTGCCCTATTTTTTTATTTTATTTTTTTCAATTTTCTCTTTTATTTTAACTTATCATCGTACTGTCACTTTCTTTGAAACACAATTTCTGATAATTTTCGGATTGATACCCTTCTTTTAATTAGGGTTTCGATTGACTCTAAATTACGGTTTGTTTAGATATGTGTCTGATTTAGATTTTAATTTGGGGGTATATAAACGGCTAACTTGATAATATTTAATAAATCGTAACCATGAATTATTTAAAGCTTCAGTTGGATATGCTGTGGAATTTGTTTGGAAGTGTGATTGGGTGTTGATATATGTGTTGAAATTTATCAAACGACTTCATCTATTCCAAAAAATTGGGCTTCTCTGTATTTTCACTTTTTACAGTATTTTTTTAGGTACTTTTTTAGTGTTTTAGATAGACGAGTATGAAATGCAATTGCAATAATTTATTTTATATTACTAATTTATTTTAGATAGACGAGTATGAAATCTAACTTGTTATTGCTTATGGAGCACTTTTTCCAATTTGATTGAATCTACTTTTTCACATCTATAAAAATGATGGGAATTGAAGATTAGATTGTTTGCCATGCAATGAAAACATACGGAATATCCTTCGTATTTATTTCTTTTATTAATTATTATCAGAACTAAGTATGTAATACCCCGAAAATTTTATTATCTAAATTTAATTAGGAATATATATATCTAATAGTTAGAATAAGTGTAATATCCAATCTTCTTGGTATTTAAAATATATATATATATATATATATAAATAGCATATGCTAACCATAGGGATAATCTAGGGAAGAAAATGGACCCCTATAGGTCACATTTTTAGGTAATGTGTGCCCATTGAGTGTGTTAGAAATACTCTTAGAACATTTTCGTATTTAATTTAGAACACTAGATACGCACTTAATTTGATTAAATAGAATTTATTTATTAAGTGTAAATAGATTTAGTGTGATTTTTTTTATTATTTACATACAAATATATACATATAAGTGCTAAATACAAAATGTACTATATAGCTAATTATATAATTAATATATATAGTAAACGTGTGTGTATATATATATAAGCATATCCATCCATTTGCCATGCATAAAGATAGAAATAATATTTAATATGTAGTATATAGGTATACGTATATATATATATATATTGGGGAAATGGCAATGCTAGATGGTGTTTATAATTAAATAATAATAATAATAATAATAATAATAATAATAATAATAATAAAATAGCAAAGTAAAAAGTACACCTAATCAATTATATAATCAAAATTTTGAAGAATTACAAATTGAAGTACACGTGTACCTAAAAAAAAAAGAAAGGTGGATGGGTAAATGAGTGTACACATACTACTTTAGTTTCCATACATTATTATATATATTAAATGGTAACAAATGAGTTGAGGTCTTGAGAAAAAAAAGATTAGACTCTGCCCAAATTTATTAAGATCATCCGACGAGAGTTTCAAATTTCAGGTTAGTGTTTTAACTCACTTTAATACATATATTCGGATTAATTTACTGTTCAAGTGAGCAATTGAATTTTTGTTTCAATAAAATAATCTATAATTAAATTTATCTTGGAATGAGTTGCTATGAAAGAAAAAAATTGATACAGAGGTATAATTAAGTAATTAGTTCATTAGTTTATATATTTAATCGTGCACTTAATGTTCTTATTGTTAAAAATTTAGAAGATACTAAATTCATTCTTATGAAAAATTATTATCTTCATTAACATCAAAATTTATATGTTCTGCAACTAAAATGAAATAAATAAAATATTAAAAACTTTAATTGAAATAGATTTTAGAAATTGAGTTTTAATAGAGACCCTTTAGTTAAACTAAATCAAGGTTGGTTGTTGTAGGGTTAGAAGAGATAGCAGAATTCGAGCAAAACCAATCAGGAATTTGAGAGTTTAACTTCTATCCAGGTGGGCTATTATATCTTTCTAAATTGTATCTTTCGAGTTATTAAGCTCTGCTTTGTTAAAATTGCATATGTGACTATCTGTGTTAAATATTTATGTGCTACTGTATGTTGTCGGAGTCTCATATACCAGCGCTGTGTCAATGTGAGTAGCTACAGTATGCATGCATTATTTGTCCTGCCCTACTCCTTGTCGGTGAGACTAAAATGAAACACTTATGGGTTATACCCATTGGGTATACTTGGCCATACTCAACTTTACGCGTGGTGATGTAGTACGGGTTGCGGGCAGTGACTGGTCACACTCTTAAGCGCTTCACGATAAAATGTTTTGGTGAACTTAGGTTGCTTTAAATTTTGAAACCTCCTAAGCTTCACTACCTGCATTAACGTAGATAGATTACTTTAGCAAAATGATTTGCATAACTTGAATTGTAAAAACTTGCCCACTGAGTGCACTAGTACTCAGCCGAAATATTTTCAAATATTTTTTAGGTCAGTAGGCTGGCGCATGGAGATGACGATGCTGAGAAATGGGCTTTTGTTGTTTATGTATTTTCCCATTGTCTCTTTTTGTTAAGTATTCTGTTGATAATGAAGTCTCCACGCTTGTAATATCCTTTTGTTAAACACTAAGAGCTCTGATCTTGGTGTTATGAATAGGTATATATTATTATACAACATGTTTGACTATTCTGAGTCTTCTGTTGAGATTTTATTAATCAGGTTACCCCTTTCTTTCCCACTTCTTAATTCCAACCCCCGTGGCGTCCATTTCCACGGTCTTTCGGGACCGGGGCGCTACAAAGTGGTATCAGAGCAGGTCTTGCAACTCTGCAAACCTGTTGGGTCAACTTATTTTATTTCTCCTTTTCATTAAGTTCCTGTGTGATATTATAAAAGTCCTTAGCTCGTCACTCACGCAACAGCTAAAAGGTACGCATGTTTTTATGCGGTTTTTAGATTTTAAAAGTTTACATTAATTGGTGAAATGTTAAGTTTGCTTGGAAATGAAAGATTGTGATTTTCCATGTTGGCGGGAATGTCTTAAAAGATTGAGTCTTATACTAATTACTTACTGGTTTTGAGAATGAAATATGTCTGTGGGCGTACAGGATTTTGTGTCAAACTATGTTGATTCTATTGTATACATGTGAGAAATTTGTTTATCTATGCTTTGGGCATACTTATGAATGATTGACATATGTTGATTACACACATTGATAGTTGATTTATGTTTGATGTTTGTGCTCTAGATGAGTACTTCGACTTGGAATTTGAGAACTTAAGATGAACTTAGCCTATAGTTGTTGAACTTAGGCTGAACTTGTAAGAATTTGTGGAAATGGTTGAACGTAGACTGATTGAGAAATTGTGCTAATTAGATGGCGGGATGGCAGGTGAGACCTCGAAAGAGGTGTCGTACTCGTGTTACGATGGATGAGCGGATAGAGAGGTTCCGTGCATGTATTAGTAGACCAGGGGAGGATGTGCCAGAGTTTACCGCACGTTTTGTGACTTTATGGATGACTGTCTCGGGTATCGGTGGTATTACAGAGATAGAGGCTACGGCGAGATATATTATTGGACTGCCCCAAGCTTGGAGACCAAGGGCTGTAAGAGTCGCTGATATTTTCTCAGAGAGATCTCCGCCTACTTTTGCAGAGAAAGTCTATTTCTCGAGATTCTTCACGTATGTGCTACGGACTTGGGCAGATAGGCGACGTGTGGCTCCACAGTTACCCATAGTGGAGGAGGATATGGATATGTTTAGAGTACCATTTACATCGGTCTTACCAGCGGAGAGGACGATCGAGATGGATCGTTCAGCACCACCTGCACCAAAGTCGCCACTTATCACGATAGCATCACATGATGATGAGGCTGGTCCATCTGGGACCCAGTTAGAGCCCATCGCAGAGGAGGACCCAGAGGAGGACCCGGAGGAGAATCCCGATGAGGAGCCGATGGAAGTAACTGATGGATCTACGACGCTCCACTTTCGACGTGATTTCGATGTAGAGGGGCGTCCGGGGCACTGGTATATTCCGTCGTCTCCATAGATATATGTATCGTTGTAGTAGTTTGAGTAGTTTAGTATATATTGACGTTGACATTTTGTTATATCATTAGCTCAGTAGCTTTTGTTAGTAAAAAACGTTGTCGTTGTTATAAAACCGTTCCGACATGAGGCATTTGATAGTTAGCCTCTTTTTGACTTAGTGGACTAGACGGTATATTATATTTTTGATGTATAGATAATGTATGTGTAGTACTCCACTCTTTTATATAAAAGTTCCGTTTCAGGATATCTTTTAGATTTATATACGCGTTGTATATATATATTCTTGGAAGGCTTTGCATATTTATATTTCGTTTCTTTTTACGAGATGTGTGTTTATTATTTTTATTTCCTTTTGCGAATCTTTACGCAAGTGTTGATCGATTGGAGATTTGACTAGTTGCAGAATGCCAAGAGGAAGACCAAGAAATGTGAACTTGGCAGTACCGGAAGTACCGAATAACCCGCAGGGTCAGGGACCACAAATTGAAATGGAGTTCAGACGCCATAATCCTCCAACTTTCAATGGAGAAGGGGATCCACTCACAGCCGAACGTTGGTTCGAGCACTTGAAAAGATATTTGGGTTTTTGCATTGTAGTGATAAAGAAAGGGTGGCCTGTGCCCTGTATCAACTTGTGGATGATGCAGATTTCTGGTGGGAGTCAGTTCGAAGGACAATATCTGATGTAGATTGGGAAGTGTTCACCTGGGATAACTTTAAGACGATCTTATATCAAAAGTACATACCGGCTCATTATCAGCATCAGAAGGCTAATGAGTTATGGAATCTCAAACAGGGAAATAGATCAGTGGTAGAATATGATTTGCAGTTTAACAGGTTATCTCGATACGCACCACAGACCGTAGACACAGAAGCAAAGAGGATTGAAAAATTTCGCATGGGTTTGAAACCGGAAATATGCACTGCACTGATTGGAAAGGATGAAGTAAACTATGGTCAAATACTGAGTTGGGCACTTAGTATTGAGGCAATGCAAGGAACATCAAAGGCTTCACCATCTCAACCAGTAGCTGGGGATCAGAAGGGAAAACGGAAGTGGGATGGACAACAATGAGGTTATCAAGGGAAAAATTTTCAGCATAACTATCAAGGAGGAAGGAACTTTGGACCAAGATCTACAGGGCAAGTGAATGTTGCGCCAAAGTCTCAGGGCTATCAAGGGAATTCACCGTTGTGTGCAACTTGTAACAGATATCACTTTGAACCATGTGTCCAATGCTATCGATGTGGTCGACAGGGTCATTATGCTAATAAATGCCAACAGAATTCTGGAGCACAAGAACAGCAGCAGAGGCCACAGTTCAGACAGGACATGAGAAATATGAGACCACAAGGTGGAGGAGGTCGAGGGAATAACAACAACAATAGAAGTAATCCCAGACCTCAGCAAAATCAGAATCAAGGTCCTCGTGCACCACAACAAGCCAGAGCGTATGCTCTCAACCAGCAAGAGGCAGCTGGGAACCCTGGAAATTTGGCAGGTATGATTAGTTTGAGCAATATACCCGTGCTTGCTTTATTTGATACTGGAGCTTCACATTCCTTTATATCTAGAGATGTATGTAAACGTCTTAATCTAGAGCTAGAATTAGCAGAAGAAGCCCTAGCAGTAAGCATTCCTTCAGGGCAAACACTTTTAGCCGATTGTGTTTGTAAGAACTTCGACTTGGTAGTAGGTGAAAAGAATTTCACAACTGATCTCTATGCTCTTGAGATGCAGGACTTTGACATTATATTTGGGATAGATTGGCTAACAAAAGAAGAGTGCAACAATACGCTGCCACGAGAGAGAGATAATATTTCAGAAGCTAGGCGAGGAAGAAGTGAAGTTTTATGGAGCAAAAATGGGAAATATAATTCCCATCATTTCAGCATTAAAGGCTGTAAAGTTGTTACAAAAAGGAGACTGTCAGGCGTTTCTAGTAAACCTTGTAAGCAAGAAAGAAGAAGGTTTAACAGTGGGTCAGGTACCAGTGGTACGGGAATATGAAGATGTATTTCCAAACGATTTGCCAGGTCTGCCACCAGACAGACAAGTAGAGTTCACCATAGACCTAGAACTGGGAGCAGCACCGGTATCCAAAGCCCCATATCGTTTAGCACCGAATGAGTTACAAGAGTTAAAAGTGCAACTGGAGGGATTATTGGAATTAGGTTTTATAAGACCCAGTGTATCGCCTTGGGGAGCACCGATTCTATTCGTCAAAAAGAAGGATGGAACTATGAGAATGTGCATCGACTATCGGGAGTTAAACAAGTTGACAGTGAAGAACAAGTATCCACTTCCGAGGATAGATGATCTCTTCGATCAATTATCAGGTGCAAAAATCTTTTCCAAGATTGATCTACGATCTAGGTATCATCAAGTTAAGGTAAGAAAAGATGACATACCCAAGACTGCATTCCGAACAAGATACGGCCACTATGAGTTTCTAGTGTTGCCTTTTGGGTTAACAAATGCACCTGCAGTCTTTATGGATTTAATGAATCGAGTTTTCCATGAATATTTGGATAAGTTTGTGTTGGTCTTTATTGATGACATACTAATCTACTCGAGAAATGAAGAAGAACACGAGAAACACTTGAGACTAGTGTTAGAAACACTAAGGAGAGAAAAGTTATATGCCAAATTCAGCAAGTGTGAATTTTGGCTAAATGAAGTAATGTTTCTCGGGCATATTGTGTCAGCAGAAGGCATGAAGGTGGATCCTGCAAAGGTTGAGGCAGTGAAGAAGTGGAAATCACCAACCAACATTCATGAGATAAGAAGTTTCCTCGGTTTAGCAGGATATTACTGGAAGTTCATTAAAGATTTTTCAAAGATAGCAAGGCCAATGACACAACTTTTGAGGAAGAAGGTCAAGTTTGAGTGGACTGATACGTGTGAACAGAGTTTTCAGGAACTAAAGACAAGATTAACAACTGCACCAGTCTTAACTTTGCCAGAAGGAGTAGAAGGATTCGTGATATACACTGACGCGTCTAAATTGGGTTTAGGATGCGTGCTGATGCAAAATGGGATGGTGGTAGCATATGCTTTGCGACAATTAAGACCTCATGAACTGAACTACCCAACCCATAGTTTGGAGCTTGCCGCCGTCGTATATGCACTCAAGATTTGGAGACATTATCTTTATGGGGTGAAATGCGAGATTTACACTGACCATAAGAGTTTGAAGTATATCTTCGAACAGAAAGAGCTTAATATGAGGCAGAGAAGATGGTTAGAGTTGGTGAAAGATTATGACTGCATGATACACTACCATCCCGGGAAAGCAAATGTAGTAGCCGACGCATTGAGCAGAAAGAAACAAGGAGTGATGGGATGTCTACTCACAAATATGGATGAACTTGTGAGAGAAATAGAAAAGATGAAATTAGAGTTGGTATTTGCACCAAACTCTACAGCAAGTGTGATAGCCGCAGTGGTAGCTAAATCAGAACTACGGTCGAGAATCGTAGAAGCTCAGCAAAAAGATGAACGATTGAAAAAGATAAGACAAAGAGTCAAAGCGGGCGAACCGAAAGAATTTAGGGAAGATAATGACGAAGCTTTAATGTTCCGTGATAGATTATGCGTTCCCAGTGATGACACATTGAAGCAAGAAATTATGAGAGAGGCTCATAATACTCCCTACATGGCACATCCAGGCAGCGCAAAGCTATACAAGGACTTGAAGCAATATTTCTGGTGGAATAATATGAAAAGGGAGATAGGCACATTTGTGGAAAGATGTTTAACATGCCAGCAAGTGAAAGCGGTATATCAACGAGCTTCGGGGTTGTTGGAGCCGTTGGAAATTCCAGAGTGGAAATGAGAGCATATAACGATGGATTTTGTGGTAGGCTTACCGCGATCAGGGAAAGGGAACTCATCAGTGTGGGTCATTGTAGATCGATTGATCAAATCAGCACATTTCGTGCCAATCAAAACAACAACGGAATTAAGCAAGTTGGCGCAAATTTATGTGAAGGATATTGTTCGACTACATGGAGTACCAGTTTCTATCACGTCAGATCGTGATACTCGCTTCACATCAAGGTTTTAGAAGAGTCTTCAAGAAGCAATGGGAACGAAGCTGAACTTTAGCACTGCTTTTCATCCTCAAACACATGGTCAATCAGAGAGGACGATACAAATTCTGGAGGACATGCTACGAGGAGTTATGTTGGACGGAAACACAAGTTGGGAAGACATTTTACCTTTGGTTGAGTTTGCTTATAACAATAGCTACCAATCAACTATAAAAATGGCACCATATGAAGCCTTGTATGGTCGCAAATGCAGATCGCCCCTATACTGGGATGAAGTTGGAGAAAGAAAAATTTTGGGTCCGGAGATCGTGCAAACCACTGTCAAGATGATCGACCAAATTCGAGCAAGAATGAAAGAAGCACAAGATAGACAGAAGGCTTATGCAGACAAGCGTAGGACAAACCTAGAGTTCCAAGTTGGTGAAAAGGTTTTCTTAAAAGTATCTCCAACACGAGGTGTTGTGAGATTTGGAAAACAAGGCAAACTGAGACCAAGATTTATTGGCCCATTTGAGATACTAGAAAGAATTAGTGAAGTTGCTTACCGATTAGCTCTTCCGCCAAACTTGTCACAAGTTCACGATGTGTATCACGTTTCAATGCTCAGGAAATACGTGTTTGACCCAGAACACGTTGTCAAAGAAAGTGAGTTGGTTTTACGTTCTGATATGACATATGAGTAGAAACCCTACGAAATTCTTGATAGAAAAGTTCAAGTCCTAAGAAACAAGCAAATTCCATTGGTTCTTGTGCAATGGAATCATCACGATCGAACTGAAGCAACGTGGGAGCTAAAAAGCAAAATGAGACAACAATATCCTGAATTATTTGAAGGTACGTGAATTTCGGGACGAAATTCTTTTAAGGGGGGAGGAGTGTAATACCCCGAAAATTTTATTATCTAAATTTAATTAGGAATATATATATCTAATAGTTAGAATAAGTGTAATATCCAATCTTCTTGGTATTTAAAAAAAATAAAAATATATATATATATATATATATATATATATATATATATATATATATATATAAATAGCATATGCTAACCATAGGGATAATCTAGGGAAGAAAATGGACCCCTATAGGTCACATTTTTAGGTAATGTGTGCCCATTGAGTGTGTTAGAAATACTTTTAGAATAGTTTCGTATTTAATTTAGAACCCTACATACGCACTTAATTTGATTAAATAGAATTTATTTATTAAGTGTAAATAGATTTAGTGTGATTTTTTTTATTATTTACATACAAATATATACATATAAGTGCTAAATACAAAATGCACTATATAGCTAATTATATAATTAATATATATAGTAAACGTGTGTATATATATATAAGCATATCCATCCATTTGCCATGCATAAAGATAGAAATAATATTTAATATGTGGTATATAGGTATACGTATATATATATATATATTGGGGAAATGGCAATGCTAGATGGTGTTTATAATTAAATAATAATAATAATAATAATAATAATGAAATAGCAAAGTAAAAAGTACACCTAATCAACTATATAATCAAAATTTTGAAGAATTGCAAATTGAAGTACACGTGTACCTAAAAAAAAAGAAAGGTAGATGGGTAAATGAATGTACACATACTACTTTAGTTTCCATACATTATTATATATATTAAATGGTAACAAATGAGTTGAGGTCTTGAGAAAAAAAAGATTAGACTCTGCCCAAATTTATTAAGATCATCCGACGAGAGTTTCAAATTTCAGGTTAGTGTTTTAACTCACTTTAATACATATATTCGGATTAATTTACTGTTCAAGTGAGCAATTGAATTTTTGTTTCAATAAAATAATCTATAATTAAATTTATCTTGGAATGAGTTGCTATGAAAGAAAAAAATTGATACAGAGGTATAATTAAGTAATTAGTTCATTAGTTTATATATTTAATCGTGCACTTAATGTTCTTATTGTTAAAAATTTAGAAGATACTAAATTCATTCTTATGAAAAATTATTATCTTCATTAACATCAAAATTTATATGTTCTGCAACTAAAATGAAATAAATAAAATATTAAAAACTTTAATTGAAATAGATTTTAGAAATTGAGTTTTAATAGAGACCCTTTAGTTAAACTAAATCAAGGTTGGTTGTTGTAGGGTTAGAAGAGATAGCAGAATTCGAGCAAAACCAATCAGGAATTTGAGAGTTTAACTTCTATCCAGGTGGGCTATTATATCTTTCTAAATTGTATCTTTCGAGTTATTAAGCTCTGCTTTGTTAAAATTGCATATGTGACTATCTGTGTTAAATATTTATGTGCTACTTTATGTTGTCGGAGTCTCATATACCAGCGCTGTGTCAATGTGAGTAGCTACAGTATGCATGCATTATTTGTCCTGCCCTACTCCTTGTCGGTGAGACTAAAATGAAACACTTATGGGTTATACCCATTGGGTATACTTGGCCATACTCAACTTTACGCGTGGTGATGTAGTACGGGTTGCGGGCAGTGACTGGTCACACTCTTAAGCTCTTCACGATAAAATGTTTTGGTGAACTTAGGTTGCTTTAAATTTTGAAACCTCCTAAGCTTCACTACCTGCATGAACGCAGATAGATTACTTTAACAAAATGATTTGCATAACTTGAATTGTAAAAACTTGCCCACTTAGTGCACTAGTACTCAGCCCAAATATTTTCAAATATTTTTCAGGTCAGTAGGTTGGCGCGTGGAGATGACGATGCTGAGAAATGGGCTTTTGTTGTTTATGTATTTTCCCATTGTCTCTTTTTGTTAAGTATTCTGTTGATAATGAAGTCTCCACGCTTGTAATATCCTTTTGTTAAACACTAAGAGCTCTGATCTTGGTGTTATGAATAGGTATATATTAATATACAGCATGTTTGATTATTCCGAGTCTTCTGTTGAGATTTTATTAATCAGGTTACCCCTTTCTTTCCCACTTCTTAATTCCAACCCCCGTGGTGTCCATTTCCACGGTCTTTCGGGACCGGGGCGCTACAAAGTACTAACAGTAGACAATTCTTATGGAATTTGATGCTAACTCCATCTGGTCGTATACAAAAATAGGGGTAATTTGAATAAGATAAGGACATGGTTAAAGTACTTGTTCCCATCTCAACATATTCCCTTGAAAATGGAAGTTGATGTGTATAATCTAGATTTTCAGGGCATAGCATCAATGCATGGCAATGTGGTGCATCTAAACAACAAACTTCTAGGTAAGAATTTTTTGGTTTTTAATCAAGAATTAGCTTGATTATTTTTTCTGAATGATAACACAAATATGTTAACTTCTCTCTTGAATGTGAAAAAAACTTCACTTTTTTTAGCCATCCCTCTCTCATCTCCTAGTTTTGTCGACGCTGCTACCTACTAGCCGCACAACCGACAGTAAAACTCTTATTCTTGTCACCCTAATTTATTTATTTTCTTGACCATACTCATATTTTCAATCTTGTTTAACAATATATTTACAATGGTGTTTTCTCTCTTCTCCAACTTTGACAGGACATTATATTGTCACTCTGTTAGCCTTTATCCTTATTTACCATATGTACACCTACCTCTTATTCATCATCATAGATGTTGATTCTTACTGAGATTTTTCAGGACGTGATGCTCTGTGGGGGCTCAGATGCTGCAATCATCCCTATTGGTACTAGTCTGTTTCATACTTCCGTTTCAAATGCTCCTCTCTTCAGTTTCTGATCATAGATTCTGGTGTAGGATTGGGGGGCTTTGTCGCATGCAGAGCACTATCATAGATTTTAATTGCTGAAAATCTATAAAAAAGCGTTATCTAAACTACAAACAACATTATGTATTAATCCATATGGTATATTTCATAACGGAGAAAAATGAATTTTCATAACGGTACAAACCGTTATATATAACAGTAATAGATCACGCAATGAAGAGTGTTATGTATGAAAAAAACCGTTATGTAAAAGTTCATAGATAACGGAGGAAGTTAAACTTTTATAACGGAAGCAAACATTATGTATGAGAGTTATAGATAACGTAATATCTGATGTTATGTTTGTTGCTACAACTGTTATATATATTAACATAGATAACGGATATTATTCCGTTACGTATGAGCGCAATCATACATAACACCAGTATACGTAAGAGAGTTTTTGTTACATACATAATGGATTTTATCCATTATGTATGAGCGTTTTTTTGGTAGTGATCGCAACTAATCAGTCAAGCCAGCAGGAATGATCCAAGCTGATAATCGGTCCAGAAGTCCAATATGCCAAATCATAGCTCAACATGAAGAGCTAATTCAGAGCCTACAACAGCAAGTGAGGAGACATGGGAAGCTAATCCAAAATCTTCAAACTCACGTGGGACTTCAATCAACTGATGGTGAGTTTTCTAGCTCTGATGAAGTAGGCAGTAGCCCCACTATACATGCCGCCAAGAGGAGAAAGACTGAACACAAGGGAGACTGAGAGCCGGATCAAGCAAAGCTGATTCAAGACTCTTTAGTTATTTTCCTGTGATTCAGTGTATTCAAAATTTATTTTTTAGAAATAAAATTCTATTTGCAAAATAAATGACAAGTCAGCATTTATTTTGAATTTTTGACCCTTGGCAAAACAATGACACGTCTGACAGTTATTACAAAACTAACAACCAAAAGAAAATGACAAGGGGTCATCAATTCTTTCAACCAACAAATTTATAAGTCTATCTCCTCACTCATAAATCCCCTTGCTCCAATTTTTTAAAGAAATACTCTACTCACTTATCTTACAAAAGAGTTTTTCTTTCTCAAAAAGCTTCAATTCCAATTCAGCCAAATTTTCAAAAAATGGCCGAATCATCCAAAGCTCTTACTTCCTTCAAAGAGCAAATGTTGAGAGACAAATTCCTGGAAAGAAAGAAATTCCAGGTGATTCTTAAAGAATCAAACAACCCATTTCTTCTGGTCAATCTTCACAAGACCGGAATTCTGCATTATCTTGAAACTCCACCAAGATTCTTTAGACAAGACTTGGTGAGTGAGTTTCTGCTTCAAGCAAAGATATCTGCAGATGGGAAGGTCATATCCTCAGTGGTTCAAGGGCACAAACTTCAAATCACTGAAAGAAAGTTGCAGAAATCTTTCAACTTCCCAGAAAAGGGTCCAAGGTTCAAGATCTGAAAGATTCAGCTAAACCATATTGGAAAAAATGGCGAGCTTCAACCTGCAGCAAGCAATTTAGTTTTACCATAGCTAAAACTGGCCTGAATCCTGAGTATGGAGTAATACTCAATATCACGAACAAGATGATGTTCGGTGCCATTAGAATCTTGAGTTAATTCACTCAAGAAGGATACAAGGTAATGATACACCTTGTTGAAGGATTGGAAGCAAATTGGGCAGAATTTGTATTCTCTCAATTTAAGCATCAAGTCATCAAAGCTGTCGACTCAAAGAAGACTGGGAAATTTGAGTCCAATGTAGGACTTGTTCTAAGAAAGAGCAAGCTCCTTAAAGATATGCTGCATCTTGCAAATGATGATGCCCTACCAGTCCTCATCTCTGACTGGATTCTCAAGAAAGGGAAAGTCCACCTTCAGTCACTCAAGAAGAAGAGGAGATCCAAAGCCAGAGCCGGCAATGCAACCTCAAGTAGCTCAATTGCCAATGAAGTTCCTTCTCCACAATCCCAGAATGAATCATCAGTCGACTTCAAGCCCTGCTCTGATCTAGATGAGCTTATTCCATTTATTGGAGTCCCTCATCCAAACTATAGAGCTAACTACTTCAGGAGAACTTGCCCTCCTCTCCAGCTGACTGAAGACAACATTCGCACTTTCTACAGTAGTGAATATACAGTCAAGAGTGCACAGAAGGATGTGAAAAATCTCCTTCTCACTAACTTCTCCTATGTTGCCAAGCATGACAATCAGTTGTTCAAACAACTGCACCAGTACTTCTACTGGCACAACTGGAGACACTCGATGTCAATCCAGTCCCATTTCTTACTAACTTCCTTTCATGGCATGAGCTTTTGGCAACGAGAAGAGACTTGGAGCATTAAATGGATTGGAGCTTCAAATCCATTTCCTCCAACTATTGTGCAAGTTCAGTGCATTATGAAGCATCGACTTGATAATCAAAATCCAGCTAAGGTCATGCTAGCTGACATTCAAGTCAGCTTGAGATCACAAGGAGTTGCAACTGCAAATCAGTTCAACAGTCATCAAGCCGATCTACATTGCCGCAAATTGAATTTTGATAATGAATCAATTCAGTCAGAAGAGGCACCCCTACAAGCTGAAGCTGACACTGAGATGATAGATCAGGATCTATCACATACTCAACTTGTGGTAACCCAGAGGAGTCAAAAGCTTAGACAAAAAGGAGACAAAGACGTTGAAGATACTGCCACGTCACCAGATCTCCTGTCCCAAAGTTATGTTACTCCTCTTATCAAGTTAAACTTAAGAGCTGCACAACTGATTCTCAATCAGTCCAGCTTACCCAGCAGAGGAACTCCAGAGCTGACCACTTTGAAGCTGACCATCTTAGCAGTTGCTCTTAAGAAACTTCAGCAGGTTGAGAATGCAGCCAGAACTGATCCTTCAACGGACATCTCAAGTTCAGCTTCAAAAAGAAAAAGGTCAAACAACTCTAGAGAAAGTGGCGATGCTAGTCCAGTACGACCGCTCAAGAAGAGGAAAGTGACAAAAGAGTCAATCAGCAGCTGATCAACAAAACTGATCAAATCAGTTTAAAGGCGACATCATCAGTTCAACAGGAAACTGACGCCCGAAGCTCAATCTCACAACAGCTGCATGACCACTCCTTCTCGATAAGCTTCTCTCCTCTCTATTCCTCAAGCTTATTTTTGAATAGTTACTGTTACCATTTCAAAATAAGTTCACTATTTATCTGAGTTTCCATTAAAGTCTCTATGCCATGCATTAAAGAAGAAAGAGACGACTTTCTGAGGGATATAAATAGCAAATCTTTCAGCAAATATTTTGCTATTTATGGCAACTACCCAGATTTTAAACACCCTCAGATCTCAGCCGCTTGATAAAAAAAGTGAAAGTCCAGGTGGACAACTGAGATGCATGCATCATTTATTTAGCTGATTTTCCATCAAATCACATAGTTGATCAGCCAGAGGCACTCGATTGCCATGGTTAAATGCATGCAACATACTGCTTTATAAGCAGAGGAGAAGATGGAATGCATTACTCATTCTCAACACATTCCTTCTTCTTGTATTCTCTCATACTTATCCAGGCTCTTCTCCTGCTGACATCGTTCATCATCGTAGACATGGCTCATCCCTTCCATATGATGAACACACAGCTTCTTCTAAAGAAGCTAAGAAAGGATAAGTATCTTGACCTAGAGCTTCTCCAAGCTCGCATAGGTGCTGAGGAGACCAGCATGATCTTCTAGTCACTAAAGACATGCGGCTACTATTATTTGTAAAAATGAGGTGATATCTCTCGCATGTAGCGGAATTCTACTAGAATGCAGAGATAAACGGAGACAACATCACGTCTGTTGTCTACAATCAAGTCATCATTATCGACAAAGATACATTGATGACATTGTTTCAGCTGTCTGACGAAGGCCTACATGTGCATGAAATCGCGCTCCCCCACAAGATGGAACTTTGGACAGCTGGAAGCTTCCTCATATTGATCATCGAGACATGTCAAATAATTTGAAAGATAGTCTCTCCCCTGCCATCGTCCAAATCTTGGATATTGTGATACATATCCTTCTTGGAGGCATCAACAATGCGCAGTTCACTGACAACACCGCTCACCTAATGACCGCCTTATATTTTGGATGCAAAGCTGACTGGGCATCCTTCATATTAGCGCAGCTTCGACATCATGTGAAGCTTGCTGAGCTCGACCCACACACTGTCTCATTCAAAGCCCAGATAGGGTTCGTCAATCACCTCAGCCACATCATCTAGGAGCAAATTGAAACAATCATTCCTGGTGGAACATTTTTCGCCAGAAGAGATCTCCTTTCAATAGTTTATGTCCACAGAAAGCATTGTGGCAAAACTGGACACCCAAGAAAGTTGAGACCTCAGCTTATGGAGGACCACAGCCCAGCTAAAGGAAAAGAGCCATTTACAAAGTCGAATCATAAAGGCTCAACCATAAGATGCTTAGAAAACTTCATAAATTCTGAAGTTGAAATAAGAACACATTTTGATGAACTGTATTATTGGATTACCCAAGATGATCTGTAGAGATCACACAGTATGGATAATTATGGATAAACTGAATAAGTCAGCACACATTTACGAGGCACACATTGAAGAGATTGTAAGATTATTATAGATTCATATTCTATGGGTCCCACGTGGGTTTAAGAAGAAACTTACGGGATGTTATGGATAAGGAATCGATCTTAGAATGATTTTCCACTCTCGCACGATTAATCAGAAATGATAGCACGCACGTGTAAGTGTACGTCAAAAATTACATTATGGATCGAGATGAAGACTAGAAGTGTAGCGCCCCGATCCCGAAAGACCGTGGAAATGGACGCCACGGGGGTTGGAATTAAGAAGCGGAAAAGAAAGGGGGTAACCTGATCAATGAGAACTCAACAGAAGACTCAAAATAACCAAACATGCTTTATAATATAACATATACTTATCCATAACACTAAGACTAGAGTTCTTAGCGTTTAACAAAGGAATATTACAAGTGCGGAAGCTCCATTATTAACAGAATACTTAAGAAAAAGAGACAGTGAGAAATAGGTAAATAACAAAAGCCCATGTCTCAGCATCGTCACATCCACGCGCCAGCCTACTAACCTGAAAATATTTAGAAATATTTGGGCTGAGTACTAATGCACTCAGTGGGCAAGTTTTCACAATTCAAGTTATGTAAATCATTTTGTTAAAGTAATCTATCTGTGTTCATGCAGGTAGTGAAGCTTAGGAGGTTTTAAAGGTTGGAAGCAACCTAAGTTCACCAAAATATTTTATCGTCAAGCGCTTAAGAGTATAACCCATCACTGTCCGCAACCCGAACTACATCACCAGCGCATAAAGTTGAGTATGGCCATAGTATACCCAATGAGTATAACCAATAAGTGTTTCATTTTAGTCTCACCGACAAGGAGTAGGGCAAGACAAACAATGCATGCATATTGTAGCTACTCACAGTGACACAGCGCTGGTATATGAGACTCTGACAACATACAGTAGCACGTAAATATTTAACACAGATAGTCACATATGCAATTTTAACAAAGCAGAGCTTAATAACTCGAAAGATACAATTTTCAAAGATATAGTAGCCCACCTGGATAAAACTCTGTAACACAGATAAGCTTTCAGATTCTGGGCTGGTCTAGCTCAGGTTCTTTTACTTCTTCCGAGCCTACAACAACCAATCTTTGCTTAGTTTAACTAAAGGGCCTCTATCAAAACTCAATCCCTAAGTTTAGTTTTAAATTTGATGTTAAACTTCATTATTAATTAATTCTATATTTCCTATTAATTTGACATCATTTTTAACTTAGAGAATAGAAAACAAAATACATGTAGTATACTTATACAATTATTATAAAACTAAAGTAACATAATTACTTGGGATACTATTTTCTAATTAGCTAACAAATATTGCATTTCAAGATTGAACACTGATCATTTACTTATTTTGTTATATCATTTATCAAGAAGTGTTAAATCATCAAATGGAAATTAGCTTAACACTATGATGTATTGTTAAATAAATTACTCTTCCTTACATAACAAACAACTATTCTGCAACAAATAAAATTTATAGAACATAAATTAATTTGCTATTAAAGCTAATTAATCGTGTAAGAGTACAATCTAATTTTAATCCAAATAAATTTTGATTTAAAATCTGCTATTTATAAAATCTATAACCTTGTATTACTTTTCTTTTTATGTTCAATTTTTGTACCAAATGAACGATTTATATTCTAGTTCTACTCCATTAAAAATTATATAGCTGAGGATGTATTAGTATATAAATTTCTTTACAGAATTTGCAATAATTATTAATAAACTACAAGAACTAAATTAAAGCATGTATATTGGTGTTGTGATGTTTGATTAGGTTGAATAAAATACAAATAAATATAAGGTGGAATGAATTTTATTTATCAAACCTAAATATCAAACCTAAACTATAATTAATAGATACGTGAATCATCAAATAAAATACATTTGAAGAAGAATTTACCTTAAGTAATAATATTTGATCGGTTCTTATCAACAGGTAAGTAAAACTTGTATTTTCTCTTATTTTAGTTTAATAACTGACGAGAGAGAAAGAAAAAAAAGGTTGATAAATAAATGTTTTATGACTAAAATAAAATTATTTTTGATAATAAGTATTTTATTTTTAACAATAAGAAGCATCAATCTATATTTTGACACATGCCACAACCATTCCACTAATCTTTTCCCTCATTAGGACACGTATAAGAGGGTTAATTGATGAATCATCTACTTATTATTATTATTATTATTATTATTATTATTATTATTATTATTATTATTATTATTATTATTATTATTATTATTATTATGTCCACATATAACCATAATTAAATTGTATATAATGTGTGGTAATTGTCTATATATATATACATATTAAAATATTATTTCCAACTTTATGGCAAGTGGAATATATGCATATAGGTATATATACGTATTAGTGTATATATATATATATATATAAATAAATAAATAATTGATATGCACACACACACACACACACACACATATATATATATTCGAGTTTTTTTTACATATGTATTTGTCACAATAATCTATTACACTTAGTAAATAAATTTTAATTAATCAAATTAAGTGCATATCTATAGGGTTCTAAATTAAATACGAGAATGTTCTAAGGGTATTTCTAACACACTCAATGGACACACATCACCTAAAAGTGTGACCTAGAAGGTTCCGTTTTCTTTCCTAAACTATCCTTATGGTTAGCATATGCTATATATATATATATTTTTAATACAAAAAAGTTTTGGATATTTCACTTATTCTAACTATTTGATATATATTCCTAATTAAATTTAGATAACAAAATTTTAGGGTATTACAAGAAGGAATGTTTACTAACGATAGAATTAGCTTTTAGAAATAGCTACCAAGGAGCGATTGAAATGATATCATATAAGGCATGTACCGTTTGAATTATAGATATCCTCTTTGCAAGAATTAAGCAAGTGAAAGAAACATCATGTGGTCGAATTAGAACCAACTGTAATAGTAGTCTTCGATTAAGTATGAGAAGAATCAAAGATGCCAAGATAGAAACAAACCTATGCTTGCAAGCGTTGTACGAGCTTACGATTCGAAGTTGATGAAAAAAATTCACAAGTTGACTCATACAAAATACCATTTGGACAAAAGATGTTATGACCATGATCAATTAGTGATCATGAAATCCTCGAATCGCATAGAGAAAACCTAAGTTTTACCCTCGCTGGTAAAGTTAGTAACAATCACGTATTCACGTTTCAATACTCCAATAATAGGAGTTTGACCTAATCCATACCATCCATAGAGACGGGGTAAAGGTGGATCCAGATGTTAGGAAAAACTATCAAGGAACCCCTAGATAAGGTTTTGATGAGATGTCAAAACTATTCCTGAAAAACTGACCAAGATTCAAGCTGTAGATCTGAGCTGACCAATCCAGAGCCTCAAGAAGGAACTCAACTGAAGCCAGAGTCAACCCAACTGGAGCATGGTCAACCAGCTAGAAGGATACGCCAACCAGTCAGAACTCAATCCAACTGAGGGTTAAAGGAGTCGAACCAGTCAAAACAAACTGACAGCTAAGTCAGCTGAGCTGAGAGAAAAATCAACAAGACTGAAGAAACTGATAAGAGATCAGTTTAACTGAAGACTGGAAGTATCCAGCTGATGGCCAAACTTAACTTCGGCCGAACTGAAGTAGACAGACGAATCAATCAAAGGCCAGAACTGAAGTCAGCCAGCATGTAGGAGAAAACAAGCAAACATCTGACTAGGAAGCTCGGAGAAAGATCAGTCAAATTGACAAGCTAGCCAACAGCTTGTGATCAGTTAAGCTGACAAGAAAGCTCAAGAAAGGCCAGTCGAACTGACAAGCTATTCAACAGCTTCTGATCAGTCGAACTGGAGGAAGAAGCTCAGAACTGCCAACTGGAGTGATAGCCGAACTAAGCAGACAAGCTTAGAACTGCCAATTGGAGTGATAGCCGAACTAAGCAGACAAGCTCAGAACTGCCGAATGGAACTCAAACTTGCTAAACTGGAGCTCAGAAATATCAGCCAGACAGTCCTAGAGTTAATGCTCAAATCAAGATCTTGGAATAAATGCTCCAGCAGAGATCCTGGAATTAAATATTCAACAGAGATCGATTGGCAAAGCAACGGCTACTGGAATTAAATATCCAACAGAGATCGATTGGCAAAGCAACGGCTACTTCAACCAAAAGCTCCAAGGATCATAAAGACCATCTGTCATTGATGAACCAACAGAGCCACTGATCAATGGAACTCAACGGTCACAAAATCACTCCTCTATAAAAGACGAGTGAATCAAAGTTTTCAAAAGACTTTTCGCGACTTTCAACTTACAACTGAGCTTTCTTTCTCCCTTCCACATAGCTCAAGTTCAGCATCTGCTAAACCTACGAGAGTCCAACTAAGAAGAAGAATCCACAGAATTAAAGCATTCAGCTAGCTGTTGATGATCCAGCCAGAGCAACCTTCTCAGTTCCAGCAATACACCGATCAACTACCTAGCTCAATTGAAGGAGCACATCAGTTGATATCCCTTGTTCAAGACTAACCTCTTGAACATCGAAAGAGATCTAAAACCTTGTAAAAACGTCAATAGCACCAACCTCCCTAGCGAGCAGTTAGGGACTGCAAGTGTGAGCCGTCAACCCGCTGAGGTAGCGAGCAGTTACCAGGTTCAGCCAACTATCCTTCATTATATAATTTGTGAAGAAACTCAAGTTATATAGTGAAGTTGCCCTTCTACGGAAGGAAGAGAGGACGTAGAAGTTTGAGGCTTCGAACCTCTATAAATCGTCTATGTGCTGTACTGTTTTGCTTATACTCGCATATCTTTGAACTGCACACAAGCTCACACAATCTACACCCAAGCTGTCTAAAAAGTGCTCAACTGATCTGTGCATATATAAGTTACTAAGTGAGTCAAGGGCCCTTATCATTCTGCATTTGAAGTAATGTTTTTGTATCAGTTTATTCACCCCCCCCTCTAAACTGACATCGACTCACCCGGGACCAACAAGTGGTATCAGAGCGGTTGATTCTAAGGATCAGCCGTTTCTGCAGATCAACTGAATCAGATCTACTTATCTGTGCTAACATTTCAAGCTATGGTAAAGCATAAGCTACCTTTGTTTTCAGTTGAGAATTATGATAATTGGAGCAGGAGAATGAAGGCGCATCTCTGCTCGATCCATGAGAACATGAGGGAAGTTATTGAAGATAGTCCAATCATTATCATGATGGACAATGAAGCCCACATAGTTGATCTCAATCAACCAGCCAGGATCCCAAAGCCAACTCATCTTCTCACCATCGAAGAAAAGAAGTTGATGAACCTAGAGTTTGTTGCTCAGGCTGCACTAGTTCAAACTCTAGATGAAGACAGAATGAAGGACACAAAGAACTGCACAACTGCCAAGGAGATATGGGACTTACTAGCAGATCTATGCTAAGAGTCCGAAGCCATCAAAGGAAACAAGCTCCAACTAGCAGTCGACAGATATGAGTCCTTTAAAATGCAGCCAGAAGAGTCCATCTCGAGCCTTGAAACCAGATTTCTAGGCATCATCAGTGAGATGACCAACCTGGGAAGAAGCTATCCCAACTCTGAGATGAACTCCAAAATTTTAGATAATCTCACCGAAGAATGGGACATGAAAGTTATAGCTACAAAAGAATTAAGAAATCTGAACAGTATCACTCCCAGAGAATTGTTTGGTTCTCTCAAAGCTCATGAGTATAGCCTAAACCGGAAGAAGGAAGCATCAACATCATCAGCTCAAGATGCAGCCTTCTATGGTAAAAGGAACCGGTTTAGAGATACTCGAGGAAGGAACAACTTCCGGCCCAGAAGCTCACCAGCCAGAGAGAATCAAGGCGGATCTTCGTCCGAACGAAGAAGAGACACAACCGAAAAGAAGGAAAACCTGACTGAGGACATCAATGATCAAATTCAGTCAGTTACCAGGTTGTTAGAAAAGCTGAAGAAAGTCAGGGATAAACAATCAGTTCCACTTCAAACTGATGAAGTCCCAAAAGATGAGAGAACTCATCAACCGGCTGAACGACCAGCTGAACCATTCAGGGGTGGCAATCGAAATCTAGGAGAATGCTTTCACTGCCACAAACAAGGACATTACAGATATGAATGTCCAGAACTTCCTGAAGACATGAAGGCCAAAGTGAGGAGAAGCTTCTTCAAAAGGAAAACAATGATTGTAAACTTCGAGAATGCCATGCTAGACGATTCAGACTATCCATCTGGAATTGATTCTGACGACTACAGCTCAGATGATGAAGCGTTATTCTGCGTCATGGCTGACAATGATGAAAAGGTTAGTACAGCTGACTCTCAAACCTCTTTCTATCATATTAATGAAGCAACTATCTCTAGCAATGAACTTGACATGAAACTTATGATGCTGGAAGATCAATTAGCCTCAATATCCTGCTTGCATGTTGAATTGAGAGATGAAAACAATGAACTGAGAAATAGAGTTAGAAAACTGAGCATTGATCATGAAAGAATGAATTATCTTGAATCTTAGTTTGTGGAATTTGAAAAGTTGAAATTAAGAACTGTTGATCTAGAAGCTGAGAATCAAAAACTCAAGCAAGAGATCCATGAGAAAGAAAAAGTAACTCTCAAGTTCAAAAAGGGATCTCAAACTCTAGATGAGATATTGAATCATCAGAGAACTGGAACCAGCAGCACAGGGCTGGGATACAGCAAGTTCACTGCCTTAGAGAAAGGAAAGACAGTTGCTCAACCCAGTGATAAAGGAATCCTAAAAGGATTCACCAGATCAACTCATGATCAGCCAACTGAGACATCCAAAGGCAAAGGAATATTGAGAAATCCTCAAACTCAGCCCAGACAATTTAGACAGTTCTCCCAACCAAAAACACCAGGTCAACTAAAGCCAAAATTCAAGTTAAGACCATCCGTTCATCTAAACCAATCCTTTCATTCAAGGTCTTCAGTTCAACAGAGACCATCAGCTCACAAAAGACCACCAGCTCAACACAGAATGCCCCCAAGACAAACTGATAGATCAGTCTACTTCAGAAAGAAAAACCAGTTTAGATCTCAAGCCTATCCTACCAAGAAGTTCAATCACAACACCTTTAGGAGAGATCAAAGAGACTCATTTGAACCCTATCATCACTATAATGAGTACCTGGATTCCAGAAATGAACCAAGAGTTGATACAAAAGGGTTCAATCCAGTAAACTGGAAATATACAAGGCATTGGCCTGATCAAAGAGCTCAAAGGTCTCAAGACAAAAGCATTTTAGTTGAATTGTTTTACCCTACTAACTTTCAACGCAGGTACCATTCAACTGATTCAACTCAAAATAGAAGAGTTGAAAGAAAATCTAAACTGATCAAGCGATCCAAATCAGTTGGATCTCTGAATGATAAAAAGCCGAAAGTTTGGCAAGTTTGGATTCCAAAGAGCTTGATGTATCAACAAGGACCCGATATGAAACGGGTCCCTAAATGCTAATCCTCATTTTTGCAGGATAAGAGCATCCTATCTATGAAGAAAACCAAAGATATGCGGTATCTAGATAGCGGGTGCTCCAAGCACATGACCAAAGACAGAGAAGATCTTGACGGTTATGAAAAAGTCAAAGGTCCACTTGTCACATTTGGAGACAACTCCAAGAGCCGAACCATTGGAGAAGGGTTCGTGGTCAAAGGAAAAATTTTAGTAAATGGAGTCTCCCATGTGGATGGACTAAAACACAAACTACTCAGCATCAACCAGCTGTGCGACAATGACCACTCAGTTGACTTGAGCAAAAACTCCTGCAACATAAGAGACAAGTCAACTGGAGCAATTGTTCTTACTGGCATAAGGAGAGGCAACATGTATATTGTTGACTTGTCAACCGGCTACTCAGAAGCTTGCTTCCTTTCCAAAGGATCGACTAAAGCAAGCTGGCTATGGCATCGACGACTGAACCACCTCAACTTCAAAACCATCAACTACCTGGCTAAGAAAGAGCTAGTTGAGGGGCTTCCTAAGGAGATATATAAGAAAATAGGCGTGTGTGGACCATGCCAAAAAAGGAAGCAAGTGAAGTCATCTTTCAAGAATAGGAGTCATACACCAGGAACAACTGAATGCCTCCAACTGCTGCATATGGATCTGTTTGGTCCAGTCAGACCACAGACCCCAAAAGGCAAAAGATTCACACTCGTAGTAGTTGATGATTTCTCAAGATATACGTGGGTGGAATTCTTGAGGAGCAAAGATGAAACTTATGCTAAGCTAACAGCGCTGATCAGAAGGCTACAATCTGAAAAAGAGAGATCAGTTCAAAGGATTCACTCCGACAATGGAACTGAATTTGTGAATCAGCAAATGATCAGTTTTCTCAGCAAACTTGGAATCACTCACGAACACTCAGCTGCAAGAACTCCACAACAAAACGGTGTAGCTGAACGGTTAAACCGGACACTCAAAAAAGCAGCTCGAGCAATGATAGCTGATGCTAATATAGCTGAAGGTTACTGGGCTAAAGCAGTCAACACAGCCTGCCACACTCAAAATCGAAGTGCCATCGTCACCGCACATGACAAAACACCTTATGAACTGTATAAGGGTCGTAAGCCTTCTATCTCATACTTTAAAATATTTGGCTGTAAATATTATATTCACAACAATGGCAAGACTCAACTAAAAGCTTTCAGTGCTAAAGCTGATGAGGGAATATTTCTTGGGTATAATTCGCCTCACGCACAAGCTTACAGAGTGTTCAATAAACGAACTCTTGTTGTGGAAATAACATGTCATATGGTATTTGATGAATTTGTTAATGAGTACAGGAATAAAGAAACAATAGATACATCAGTTCAAGTACTACCTAGTGAAACTGAGAACTCGTAGGACTATGTGGATCACATTGTTCCAGAGCAGCTTGAAGCCTCACTAGAAGAAGACAATGAAACTGGCACTAGACCAGTTGAGAATAATCTAGTCAATGAGGACACAAATTGTGCTGAGACCATAAACCCCACAACTGAAACAGGGGGAAGAACTGATGAAGATGCCGAACCAACTGATGAAAGGACGACTGATGACGTCACCACAGTAGAACCAGCTGAAGACCCAGCTGAAGCTATCTTGCCCAAATGGCTCCGAAGCCATCCAACTGACAAGATAGTTGGTGATCCAAGAAGCCAAGTCCAAACCAGAAGTTCAACTGAGCATGCACTATTCACATGCTTCATATCTCAGACGAAACCAGCAAACGTCAAAGGAGCCTTAGAAGACACAAACGGAAAGAAAATACGACAACTACAAGAAAAACAACTCACACGAATAAGACAAAACACTAAATACTTCATTGCTCATTTGGTGGTGGTGGTGGAAATGAAGAGGCAAGAGTCCATGCATCCCAGCTCGATTGGAGGGCTCGAATTTGCTCATCATGCGTGTCTAGGTGAGTGTTGATATCTTGAACATCTTGGTGCACGGCCCCAATCGCATCATGCATTAGTGCAAAAGAGGTATCCCAACGCTCTTGTTGTTGCAACATGCGGGCATTATGCTCTTTCCAAGAGGTCGACATGGAATCCCTGATTTGTTCCCCAAAGGTGCTCATGGTGTCGGTAATAGAGTGCTGGAAGTGGTCCAGTCGAGAGTCTATGTACCCTTGGAACGACCCCCAGTCATTAACAGGCATGTGGTACCCATGATGGGCTGCATGTCCTTCTTGTTGCTCGCCGGCGTCATGCTCTTCATCGTCGCCCTCCTCATTGGGCTCTTGTGGTGCCGACGAGGATCCTCCTGTTAGCTCCATGGTGTTGCGCTGGATTTGCTTCAAGGTACCGACGCAAGTTCTCTTTGCATGAGGTCGCACCTATCGCTCATTGTAAATCACTTCGGCTCGCTTGAGCTCCCCTTTATCAATTGTGGGGGCGTCGAGCCTTCTGTAGCCAGTGGAAGCTGGGGCATCCTCATCAAGTGCTCCAATTTTGACACAAAGGGCGGAGATGAATGCACAGAAGGAAGGGTGCTGGTTCTTCCGCATGATTGCGTCCTTGATAGTGCTCAAAATGAAGGTGGACGGGCACACTTTCCTGCCTTTCTTGGCACACCAAAGAAGGAAGACCTCCGTTGAGTTCATCTTGTTGGCTTGCTCTTTGCCCGAAATGTTGTATGCCAAGAACTTGTGAACAACGGACAAGGCGAGATCTTCAATGAATTTGCTCGGAATGCCCTTTGTATTCCAATTCCGGAATCCCGAAATTTCATACCATGCATCCGCAGCATTGAAATCAGATGGCATGCTCTTGATCCCCACAGTTGGGAAATCAAAGTAATCCCACAATTCAGCCAAGGTGATGTTATATTGCAAATCAAACATCCTAAAGGTACAACTCTTTCCCTCCTCCTCATCATGATGAAACGACACCAAAAATTCAAGCACGACATTATCATAAGTATAATATTGCATCCTAGCAAAGGTTTGCAAATTTAACACCTTAAGATACTCCATAATTTGCTTTTCTAAATTCAACTCCCGCATCAACTTCCAATCAATGTAGCGAGGACAAGATATCTCATGGCTACGGAGAGTAAGGTAACGGTTACCTTCATTTAGTGTGGTGATGAGGAATGGAGCTCCATATTCTTGGCGGAGGTCCGATACCATTGGCGGGGAGCTCGTGCCTTCTTGTCCTTTGCCCTTGTCCGTGCTCTTTGCTTCACTAGTATTGCCACTTTTTGCTTTTCCTTTTCCTCCCAAAATTTTGGGCAACTTCATTTTTGGGCCCATTTTGTGGAAATTGAAGATGTGCAGAGAGAGGAAGTGCAGCAACAATGTGGAGATGGAGGTGGAGCACAAGAAAACAGCCCGACGGGGCGGTGTAGCGCGGCGGGGGCTGGACGGAGCGGCGGGGCTAAGGGAGAGAGAGGATGAGAGCAAGAGAGAGAGCCCCGCGGGGCATGGAGGAGGAGCCCCGCGGGGGTGGGTTGCGCGGCGGGGGCGTAAGGTGGGGCGCGCGGCGGGAGGGAGCCCCGCGGAGGGCATCAGCGCCGCGGGGGCATGCTGGGTGAGAGGGGCCGCGGTGGGGACACAGGTGCGCAGCGGGGGTGAGGATGTCTCGGCATTTTGGCGTCCCGCCCGCGCTGTGATGCCTGCCCATGCGGTCTCTTTTTATATCTCGCAATTTGTGCACTTCTTTCTCCGTTTTTCTTCCTCTTCTCCACCCCTGCAAAATTATTTCCCCAATTAAAAATTTTCCACACCACAAAATACCATGAACAAATTAAAATTAAGACAAGAGAAATTAAAATCAAACAATAAAAATCATGGGTTGCCTCCCATGCAGTGCTCATTTTAATGTCTCGAGCTAGACGAAGTTTTTGGAAGATTCAATCGGAATTGATAAGTTTCAATTCCTCGATATCGGCTTCGTGCGAAAACCCTTCATAGTATGGCTTGACTCGGTGCCCGTTCACTTGGAATGTAACATTTGTTACCGGGTTTTTCGACGTGACTACTCCATAGGGGAACACTACTTCAATGATAAATGGTCCGCTCCAGCGTGATTTGAGTTTTCCTGGGAAGAGCCGCAATCTAGTGTTGAAAAGGAGAACTTTCATGCCCGGCGTGAGCTCTTTCTTGACAATTCGCCTATCGTGTAGCCTCTTCACTTTGTCTTTGTAAATCTTGGCGTTATTATAGGCTTCGTTTCTCAATTCATCAAGCTCGGACAATTGCAAGGCTCGCTCCTCTCCCGCACTTGTTAGGTCACAATTCACCACTTTTATAGCCCAATAGGCTCGGTGCTCGATCTCAATGGGGAGATGGCATGCTTTTCCATAAACGAGGCGGTATGGGCTCATCCCTAGGATGGTTTTGTAAGCCATCCGGTACGCCCAAAGAGCATCCGTTAGCCTTTGTGACCAATCCTTCCTCGTCACATTCACGGTTTTCTTCAAGATGTTTTGGATTTTGTTTGTTGCTCGTCTCCACTTGACTGGAAGTTTGAGGATGATATGGAGTCGCCACCTTGTGAGTCACCCCATTTTTTTTCATCAATTTGGCAAAAAGCTTGTTGGTGAAATGAGTTCCACCGTCACTTATGATTGCTCTAGGGAATCCAAACCTACTCAAAATATGCTCCTGCACGAACTTGACAACCACATTAGCGTCACAAGACCTAGTGGGGATTGCTTCAACCCACTTTGAGACATAATCGACCGCTAAGAGGATATACTCGAAGCCAAATGAGTTTGGAAATGGTCCCATGAAATCAATACACCAAACATCAAAAATTTCAACAACAAGATTGATATTTAAAGGCATTTCATTTCTCCTCCCAATATTACCAAGTCTTTGGCATTTATCACATGAAATGGAGTAAGCATGAGCATCTTTAAAAATTGAAGGCCAATACAAACCGGATTGTAGGATCTTTCTAGCCGTCTTTTGCCCTCCAAAATGACCACCACAATGAGACGAGTGGCAAAAGGCTAAATGAGACGAGTGGCAAAAGGCTAGAACATCAGTTTGCTCCTCTTCCGGGACACATCTTCGAATTATCTCGTCTTTTCCCAAATGGAAAAGGTATGGATCGTCCCAAAAGTAATACCTACACATTGCCAAAAATCTTTTCTTTTCTTGAAAAGAAAGGTTAGGTCTCATTTTATCACAAGCAAGATAATTGACAATATCGGCATACCAAGGAGAGGAATTAAGCTCAAGAGCATGCTCATATGGAAATGTATCACAATCAACTCCTTTTTCATGCAACAAATTGAAATTTTCATCAACGGGGAGGCGAGATAAATGGTCCGCTACCACGTTTTCACACCCCTTTCTATCCTTAATCTCAACATCAAATTCTTGCACAAGCAAAATCCACCTAATGAGTCTAGGTTTAGCTTGTGGTTTGGTCAACAAATGCCTTAAAGCTGCATGATCACTATGCACAATTACTTTAGAACCTAAGATGTAGGATCTAAATTTATCCAATGAAAACACAATGGCAAGCAATTCTTTTTCGGTTGTGGTGTAATTTACTTGAGCACTATTCAAGGTAAGGCTAGCATAGTAAATTACACAAAGAATTTTATCAATACGTTGACCCAAAACTGCACCCACGGTGGAATTTGATGCATCACACATTATCTCAAAAGGTAAAGACCAATTAGGAGGGATGACAATGGGTGCGGTGATCAATTTCTCCTTAAGAGTATTAAAAGCATGCAAGCATTTTTCATCAAACTCAAAAGGAACATCTTGAGCAAGTAAATGGCATAGAGGTTGGCTAATTTTTTAGAAGTCTTTAATAAACCGACGGTAAAAATCGGCATGGCCTAGAAAGCTTCTAATTCCTTTCACATTAATGGGTGGAGGCAATTTTTCAATCACATCTACCTTAGCCTTGTCTACACTCATTCCTTCTTTAGACAGAACATGACCAAGGACTATGCCACTAGTAACCATAAAATGACTCTTTTCCCAACTAAGAGTTAGGCTACTTTCTATGCATCTTTTCAAGACAAGTTCTAACTTCTCTAAACAATCGGAAAATGAGGACCCAAAGACCGAAAAATCATCCATGAATACCTCAATGAAGTCTCCAATCATTTCAGAGAAGATGGAGAACATACACCTTTGGAAAGTGCCCGGTGCATTGCATAGTCCAAATGGCATCCTTCTACACGCAAATGTGCCAAAGGGGCACGTAAATGCGGTCTTGGCTTGGTCCTCCAGCGCTATGGCCACCTGAAAATACCCCGATAAACCATCAAGAAAGCAATAAAAACTATGCTCGGCAAGATTATCAAGTATTTGATCAATGAAAGGAAGGGGAAAATGGTCTTTTCTAGTGGCGGCATTGAGCTTTCGGTAGTCAATGCACATTCTCCACCCGATGGTGGTTCTAGTAGCCACATGTTCTCCTTTGTCATTTTCTACGACCGTTATCCCTCCTTTCTTTGGCACCACGTGGACCGGGCTCACCCATTCACTATCAACTATGGGATAGATGATCCCTTCCTCTAGGAGCTTGAGAATCTCCTTCTTTACGACTTCCATTAGCACGGGGTTGAGCATCATTTGCCCTTCACGAACCGGCTTAGCCCCTTCCTCTAGAATGATGCGATGCATACACATAGAGGGGCTAATGCCTTTGATGTCGGAAAGACTCCATCCAATGGCTTGCTTGTTCCTCTTTAGTACAGCTACTAAGAGGTCCTCTTCATCCTTTTCTAGCCCGGAAAAGATGATCATGGGCTTCTTCTCTTCATCGTCAAGAAAGACGTATTTGAGATGAGATGGGAGCTCCTTGAGCTCAAGCTCGGGAGTAGGCTTCACTTCCTCTTCGGTTGAGGCCATGACTTCCATGAGACTCATGCCTTCTCCTAGAAAGATTTCCATCTCTTCGGTATTCAACTCGTCTCCCCCACACTTAAGGTAGGCTTCATCCATGGCAAGTTGCTCGGGCGAGGTTTCACTCCTCCAAGAAGCGCCTATTTTCTGCAAGAAAACTTCCTTGGCCAAAACATCAATAGCATCTATGTAAGAACAATTTTCCTCAAATGAGGAGACGGGAATAGCCTTGTTTTCATGTATGAAAAAGGACACCATTTCTCCTAACACCGACATTTTTAAGGTTCCATTTTTAACATCAATCAAGGTGTTTGTTGTAGCCATAAAAGGTCTACCTAGGAGAAGAGTGTGTTCCTTACCCGTTTCTTTCACATCACCCACATCCAATACAACAAAATCAACCGGTATGATCAATCCACCAACCTTAACTAGAATGTCCTCTATTATTCCCCTAGGATATCTTACGGACCTATCCGCCAATTGTAGACACATTCTAGTTGGTTTCAATTCACCTAACTCTAATTGTTTACAAATAGAGTAAGGCATCAAATTAATTCCGGCTCCCAAATCTAGCATACCACATGCTTCTTTACCATTTCCCAAAGCAATTTTAAGAGTAAAACTACCTGGATCACGGAGCTTGGGTTGTAGTTGATGTTGTAAGATTGCACTAGCCACTTCGGATACCTCTATCTTCTCATCCTCTCCAAACTTCCTCTTCTTTGAAGCAAGTTCCTTGAAGAACTTGACATAGGCCGGCACATTTCGGATGACATCAAGGAGTGGAAGATTGACATTCACCTTAGATAGGAGTTTGTAGAACTCTTGGAATTGAGTGTCTTGCTTCTCATTCCTCAACGGGCTTGGAAATGGAATTGGAGGGTTGTAAGGATTGGTAGCCTTGTGGAGTGTGGGCTTCTTCACTTCTTCTCTTTCTTTCTCGGACTCCTTTTGTTGTTGTGAAGGAGTCTCATCTTCTTTTTCAATCTCCTTGGTTGGACTTGACTCTCCAACCTTGTTGTCGATCACCTTTCCTTCTCTAAGCACGGTAATGGCTTGAGCTTGCTCCGGTTGGCTTGGTAACTTGCCCGGCTTTGCTTGTTTGGCCAATTCTCCAACGGTCCCGGCTATTTGGCCCACTTGAGTCTCAATTCTCTTCACGGAAGCCTCAACGGATTCAAATCTTTGTTGAGTCGCTTGGATGAAGGATTGCAATGTGTCTTGCAATGTCGGCCTAGGCGGTTGGTTTGGTTGGGCTGGATATTGTTGCGGCCTCGGATAAGGTGGAGCTTGGCCACCTCCGGCTTATTGAGGTGGAGGCGGTTGTTGTGGTGGTTGAAGTGGTTGTTGAGGTTGCTTCCAAGAGAAATTCGGATGATTTCTCCACCCCGGATTGTATGATTGAGAGTATGGGTTGTAAGGTTGGTGTGGTTGGAATCCTTGAAGGGCATGAACTTGCTCTTGAAGAGCATGGAAATGAGCCTCTTTACTTGACTCCGGCTCGATCGACCTTTGACAAAAGTTGGCTCCATGGCCATACTCTCAACAAATCCCACAAGTTTCAACGGTCATCACTTGTTGGGGTGGTCTCTCGGAGGTTCGAAGCATCTCTACTTGCCTTGTCAACTCGGCAAGTTGTTTCGTCACATCATAACTAGGGTTGGCTTCATTGACGGAAGCTCTCTTCCCCCTAGCACTCTTTTGTTGAGAAGTAGTGGCCATGATCTCATAAATGTTAGAGACTTCTTCAGCGGTTCGAGCACCTATATCTCCTCCTGCGGCATTATCCACCATATATTGAAAGTTTTGAGAAAGCCCGTCATAGAAGAATTGGTTAAGCAACTCGGGTGCGAGGTGATGGTGCGAGTATTGTTGTTGGAGACCTCTAAATCGATCCCAAGCTTCATGAAATGCTTCATTCGGAGATTGGGTAAAGGTGACAATTTGAGCTCTCAAGTCTTGGGTCTTTTGATTTGAGTAGTACTTGGCCATGAACTTCTCATAAACGGCATTCCAATTAGCCAATGAGTTGGCCGGGAGTGACATGAACCATGTCTTGGCTCGATCCTTCAACGTGTAAGGAAAACACCTCATCTTCAATTGATCTTCGTTCAAACCTTGAAGAGAAAAGGTTTGAACAACGACATAGAACTCCCGGATGAAGTTCAAAGCATCTTCGGCCGGCATCCCGTAGAATGAGGGAAGTTGGCTAAAATGAATGTTCTTCAACTGGTAGTTCCTTGCCGCTTCACCAAGAACTATGCAAGAAGTCGACGCCCCAATCACGGGACGAGCAAAGCCTCTCATATTCCTAGCCGCATTGGCATTTTCGGGATTGTTGAGGGGATTAGCTTCCATCTCTCTTTCCCACCGAACACGTCGAATCTCCTTGGTCGATGGATGTCATCAAACATGGGGGCTAATCTCCGATTAAGGCTTCACCTCCCTAGCATACACAAACACAAACAAAACGGAGATCAAACGTACCTTGCGGAAAGAGATATCAAAGCCAAACAAAAGGATATAAACACAAAAACTAATTTAGACAACAACACAAACGCTTAAACAATGACAAATTCACAATTTCAAACAACACAAAAGCAAATAAAGCACTAAAAAGACAATTCTTAAAAGCCTTCCCCGGCAACGGCGCCAAAATTTGATTGGGTCCAAATTTACACTTATATTTCCGGTTTATGCTCACGAGACAACTACTTAGGACCACACCCGTAATTGGACGGGGTCAATTGTAGAAGCATTAAGCTTAACCCGAGTCGATCTCTCAAGGAAGACTTTATAGGAAAGAATTATTTAAAGACTACACATGCTTAAGTAAACAGCTAAAATAAATCTAAACATTCTAACGAGGGGGGTTTGATGATGATTATGCTAGGAATTTGAAATAGATAATAAAGCAAGACAATTAAATGCAAATACACAAATTAAATTAAGATTGGAGGAAATAAGTTGGATTAAGGTATTAGGGCGTAGATTCTCTCAATGGTTTTATCACTATGCTTTATTCAAGTTGATAATGCTACTCTCACTAATACGATAGACCCTTCCAATTAGTTTAACTTCAATTACTGTCACCGTCTATCCGTTAAACCTCTCTTAGCTATATCGTACAAGCAAGATTGACATATTAGGCTTAGGAACCCCCATCCACCTAACGTCGAAGGAACCAATTTCTGGATTTAGATTCACAATCAAGACTCCTCTAAATCCTATCAATGTTCAAGTAGTGATCAAGTAGCTAAACATGAAAAAGCACGATTCCAACAACAACAATCAACAAGAACAAGCATAGATCAAAACCACATCGATCCTCTACCCCCTAATAGAGAGATTAGCCACTCAACATGCTTAAAACAACACATATACCATAGAAGAAAGTCATCTCATAAATCAAATGCAAATAACTCAAACTTCTACAATATTAAGTGTCTTTCAAGAGTTTGGAACAACCTCCACAAATACATACAAGAAATGTAAAGAAAAACATAAGATAAACCTCCTCCGAGCTTAGCTTCCGCGGATGGCTCGTCATCGGTACATCTCGTCTCTTCCCCATCTCCCTTGGTTCGATCCCTTGCTCTTTCTTGGTTCCTCTTCTCTTAGGTGAAGGAGATGGTGTGAAAATGGTGTAGAGATTTAGTGTGTGTAGTGTGTGTGTATAGAGAATGGAGAGAATGGTAGAGAGGATGGAGTGATGTGTAGAGAGAGAGATTAAGGTATGAGAGTATGGAATGAGATGATGGGTGGAATGGTGAATGATTGATCCTTGAATCCCCCAAAAATCTCCAATAGATATGAGAGAGAAGAGAGATACGAAAGAGAGAGAGAGAGAGAGAGAGAGAGAGAAAAGGTGATGGGAGGTGATGGTAAGGGATCATTCAATGCAAAGATTTGTGGAGATTTTTGGGAGCAAAAGTCCAACTCTAGGATTTAGGGAATAATAAGCTACAAATTCTAGGAATAAAAAATGGCTCAAAAGAGTCCTTGAACTGATTTAAATAAAATCAGTTGGAACTGGAGTGAAAAGGAGCGGAATTGCAACGAACATGGGAAGAACTGGACCCGAGAGGGAGAGGGAGCAGCCCACGCACCGGCGGGCTGCATGGGCACCGCGGGGCACACAGCGCGTGGCGGGGGCGAGCGCGGCAGGGGCGTGGGGCGCCGCGGGGGCAGGCGCCGCGGGGCCGGGCGTGCGCCGCGGGGGCGCATAGGCGCGGCGGGGACGCGGGGCTCTCGGTATTTTGATGCCCGCCGGCGCTCCCTAGCCCGCCCGCGCGAGTGCTTTTTTCTCAATTCCTTTTAAAATCTTGATCTTCCTATTTTAAACAATCCAGCTCAATTATTCGATTTGCACTTGCCACCTAATTGCCGTAAAATACCTACTTTTATGATTAAAAGCTCAAACTTTGCAATACTTGACATAATTCACCGTTAGAGCAATAAACACAAATAAACACATAAAATCAACTCATAACAAAATAGAATTAAACAAAATAAATACTAAACACAATAAAATAAATAACTTAAAATGACACAATTAGACACTAAACAAGCGTGGTATGAAACTCTCACAACCTTCTTGCTGAAGAATGGGTTTCAAAAGAGAGCCATTGATCGAATTCTATTCCGGATAGAACGATCAACTGAGATCTTAATGGTTCAAATTTATGTGGATGACATAATTTTTGGATCAAAAAGCAAAGATCTATACACACGATTCGCTCAACTGATGCAAAGCGAATTCGAGATGAGCATGATGGGAGAAATGACATTCTTCCTAGGACTCCAAGTGAAGCAGCTGAAAGATGGGATCTTTATCAGCCAGGCCAAGTACACTAAGGAGCTAGTCAATAAGTTTGGAGCTGATAAAGGAAAAACTCTCAAGATTCCTATAAACACATCAGTTCAGCTAACTCTTGATGAAGAAGGAGAATCAGTTAGCCAGACATACTACAGAGGAATCATTGGGTCGCTACTCTACCTAACAGCTAGCCGACCAGACATCTCCTATTCAGTCGGTCTATGCGCGCGGTTCCAAGCCAATCCGAAGAAAAGTCATCTTGAAGCGGCAAAAAGGATTATCAAATACCTCAAAGGAACCATAAATCTTGGACTATGGTATCCCAGAGATGACAGTTTGAGTCTAATTGGCTATTCAGACTTAGACTTTGGAGGATGCAAGATTGACAGAAAAAGCACCAGTGGAACATGTCAGTTTCTTGGAAGCAAACTGATATCCTAGTTCAGCAAGAAGCAGCACTTAGTTGCCATGTCAACAACTGAAGCAGAATATGTAGCTGTAGGAAGCTGCTGTGCTCAGATACTCTGGATGAAGCAACAGTTGAAGGACTACAAAGTTGAAACTGAAGAAGTACCTATATTCTGTGACAACAATAGTGCAATTGCAATATCTCAGAAACCAGTTCTGCATTCAAGAACTAAGCACATTGACATAAGGCACCACTTCATCAGAGATCACATCGAGAAGAAGGACATATGCATCAAATACGTCAACACGGAGAAGCAGATAGCTGACATCTTCACCAAACCATTGCCTGAAGCAAGGTTTATGGAGCTATGCATACAACTGGGACTACTTGAACTAGCATCAAAGGATGAAGATAGTCAACTGGAAGAAAAAGGTCAGAAAACTATTCCAGCTGAAGAGAGGAACTGAACCAAAAAGCTTCAACTCATCAGAATGAGTAGTTCACAACTGAGAAAGTTGTTGAACTGATCAGTTGGACACATAAGCTATCAGTTTGAACTGAAGCGAGAAGCTGTGCAAAGAAAGTAAACTGAAGCTGATCACCCTACCCCATCAGCTCAACTGAATCATCAGTTCATTTGCTCAAGCTGAGGCAAGGAGCAAGGCAAAGTCAGCCAAATGGTCTCAACTGATGATCCAGCCAGTCAAGCAGAACGTACTAGCTGCAAAATACTCAAACTAATGCAGAAGTCAAAGGAACTGGAATCAACTCAACAGGAGACATCAGTTCAAAAATCAGCTGGAGGAAAGCAGCAGAACTGAAGGAGCAGCTGAACTGAGAAGCAGCTGAATTAAAACTCCAGCAGGCAAGTCCAAGAAGGAACTGATGAGAAAACATCTCAGTTGGAGCTGATCAATCTGGAAATCATCAGCTACAGTCGAAGCCAACTGATGACGTAATCAGTTTCAAGCCAAGAGGAAGCGACAAGAGAAAAACAGATAAGTTCAAAATTTTCAATAGTGGGAACGGTAAAAATACGTGTCACTCCAATATTACCGTTGGACTCACTCTCTCTCCTCATTAATTCCCAACGGATAGAATTGAAAGCCAATCGACGGGTCGATTGAATAAATATGACCGTTGAAATCAGGGCATACGAAACGTCCCAACCGTTGGATGAGCTCCATCTCCTTTTATAAAAAGGATGGCTGCATTCTAGTATCACTTTTACTGATCCAAGACTTAGTCAAGAATTCAAGCCTCTCTCTCCCTCCGTTTCCTCAAAAGTTCTGCAAAATAGTTGCGAGAATCAAGCATTCAGTTTCAAATCCAGTTCAGTCAAAACCAGATCATACCCTTTTCTTCAAATTGCTCTCCAAGCCTCACAAAAACTCCATGGCTAAAAGGAGCGCACTAGCTGTTCGACGAAAGTTCAACTTCAGAAGAACTGGTGAATTATCTCAAAGATTCCAAATGAATCTATACAGAGACAAATTTTTAAATCAAGATGCATATAGAGAAAGGTGCTCAAATTCTCCACTCTGCAACTCGTTAATCTCGAAGATCGAACAATCAGGATTGAAGAGATTCACTGAAGTCTATCCGGCAAAGATCTATCCTGAACTAGTAGTTGAGTTCTATTTGAACTCAAAAGGATATGATGACAGAATAACAACTGAAGTTCGCGGAATAGAACTGGAAATCACTCCAGATCTGCTCGGAAGGATATTTCAACTTCCCACCTCTGGTATAAGACTACAAGATGTGGAAGTCGACCAAGAACAAGCCTACAATCTTTGGAAGCGAGCAAACTGCGATGATCCCTACAAAAGCAGTACACTCATTTCCTGCTTCCAGGAAGAATATAGAATTCTAGCATCAGTTTCAGCTAGAATGATTGTCGGCACAACAGGAAGTCATTCAGAGATGGCTGAGCACAAATACAAAGCATGTGCAGCAATCACCACGAATGTCAAAGTAAACTGGGCTCAGTATTTCTTTGAACAAATTAAGAAGTACGTAGATATTGTGGAAAAACACTGGAAAGAAACTGAGTTCCATCAAAAGATGTGCTATGCCTGCAGGATCAGCAGCATACTGGAAAGCACTCTCAACTTCATGGCAGAAGAAACTGAAACACTGATGATTGAGAAGCTGGACTTCATACCATCAACTGCCAGAAGACAACCAGCTTCAAAAACCATAAGCATCAAAAGCACTCAGCGAACTGATGTTCCCTCAAAGAAAGCAGAGAAGTCTGCTAAAAGAAAAGACAAGGAGATTGCCACAGAGGTACATCAAGAGGACTCCGACTCTGAAGACAACATCCCAATCAGCCAAATGATGGGAACTCCAATCAGAGCCAAGCCGCTACAGCAAGTTCGATTTGGATCAACGGCTGCCTCACCTAAAGCAGGAACCTCTACCAGACCAGTTCAAACCAAGGAAGAAACTGGCCAAGCAAAGAAAAAGTCAGCAACACCTCAACCTAGAGGAAAGAAGAAGCAATCAGGACCTCCACCTCCTCCAAAACTGCCTCTCTTCAACATTAAAGCATTTGATATGGCATCAGTTCAGGGGGATGACATTGTGCCCTTCAAGGGAGTTCCATCACGAGGTACAGGGGCTGACTACTTCAGAACTGTTTGTCCCCCAATGGCAGAAACTGATGAAAATATAAGAGCTCTCACAAAAGCTGAGGTCATCAAAAGTTGGGCCAATGAACAAGTAACCAAATTCATATCTGAGAATTTTACTGAGGATGTGATTGGCACAGCTGCTCTATACAAAGCTCTCTCCAGGTATGTATATTGGTACTTATGGAGACATTGCTTCAATTCTGAAGCCCACTTTCTCCTAACCACCCTTCATGGGATGAGCTTCTGAAGAAGAGAAGAGAGATGGAGCATGAACTGGGCTGGACAAGTGACTCCTGAACAGAATCCAATCATAACTCTGCAAAGAATGCTTGCCATACGAAGAAATCATCCCCACCCAGATCAACAAACGCTGTTAGAAGTAATGGACGATCTACTCAATTGGGCCAATATCCAACTGCCACCACTACAAACAGAGGCTGAACGACAACATTGGAGAAATCCCCAAGTACGACAGCATTGGTTGCTTAGGGAAATACTCATCTTCAGACAACAACAGCACCAGCAGGTACAGGAGCAACTTCACAGTGAAGCCCAGAGCAGTCACCAAGGAGCTGAAACTGCAGAAGCCTCCAACTCAAGGCAAACTGTCTTAGCATCTGTTGCTAGGCAGTTAACTTTTGAAGAATCTCCTCGACCAGCCGAAGTCATCATTAATCTCCTTGATGACTCTCCAGAAGTAGAAGTTGCTGATGAGCGAACTGCCAGTGATCTGGAGTTCGAAGAACTGCTCAAATCACCTACTCTACCCGTTCTGCCAAGTGAAGAGCAGTCAGAAGAGCCAGCTGAGAAGGATCAACAGTTTGAGGAGTCAGCTGAACCCCAAATCGCTCCTCCGCAATAGCCAATTGTTGATGAAGGAGCTCCCTCAACTATTCCTCTCACTGCTCCAGTAACAGAGCCAGCTGAGTCTAACGAGCCAGCTGATCAGACAGCGCAAGAGGATGATC
Organism: Perilla frutescens; assembly: GCA_026008535.1. Classification (NCBI taxonomy): domain Eukaryota; kingdom Viridiplantae; phylum Streptophyta; class Magnoliopsida; order Lamiales; family Lamiaceae; genus Perilla; species Perilla frutescens. The sequence goes on from BRKX01000005.1 coordinate 25,109,032, forward strand.
AATCTGCCTACCAAGGTACGCTAGCTATAACTACGTACTTTGATCCAGTTCAAAGGGCTCTTCAAGCTGAAGCCCAAGCTGCTGCACCGGAGACTCTACCAGAGCCGAGCTATGATGAATCAATCAGTATGGAGAAGGGTAAGCAATCCCATACAGTTCCATGTGAGGAACTGATAGGAACTGAAGATGGAGAAGAGGTTGACTCGAGAGTAGCTCAGTTCGATGATCAACCAAGCAGCTTATCAGTCCAGCTCTCTGCCTACTATGCAAACTTGATCTACAGCCTGCAGCAACAGGTAAAACTGAACACAGAGCAAATTCAGAAGCTGCAAGCTCACCCCAGACTTCAGTCAGAAGGAACTGAGTCTTCAAGCAGTGACGAGGATGGTGAAGGTGACTCCATCAAACCGCTTGCTAAGAGGAGGAAAACTGAGCACAAGAAGGACTAGTGGCTAATCAAGTTCAACTGATTAGAAAGCCCTAAGTTTACTTCTTGTAACTCAGTTTGTCAAACATTCTTTTTGATCTATAAAAAGATTATCTTTTTACTTTCAAATAAATGTCGACTCAGCATTTATTTTGAATATTTTGACCGTTGCAAAACAATGACACGTTTCAAAGTCATTAAATGCCAATGACCAAAATAAAAGAGGCCAAGGCCAGTACCATTCCAACCATCAGATCTATGAGCCTGCCCAATCACTCATAAAAATCCCTCTCTTATAAGCCTCTTAGAAATAGCCCTCCTACGCTCTCAAAAGCTATCTCTCTCTCTCTCAAAGCTCTTACAATCCCCCAAAATTTCAGCCAACCCCAAAGATGGCCGAATTACCCAGATCTCTAAATTCCTTCAAAGAGCAACTACTGAGAGACAAATTCCTAGAAAGGAAGAAATTTCAGTTGATTCTAAACGAATCAAACAACCCAAGCCTTCTGTCAAATCTTCACAAGACAGGAATTCTTTACTGCCTGGAAACACCACCAAAGTTCTTCAGACAAAATTTGGTGAGTGAGTTTTTGCTTCAAGCAAAACTGTCTACAGATGGAAAGACATTTTCATCAGTGATTCAAGGAAAGCTACTCCAAATCACTGAAAGAACAATTGCAGAAGTCTTCCAACTTCCACGGAAAGGATCATCCGTTTAAGAATTGAAGGAACCTGCAGAATCATACTGGAGAGAATAGAAAGCTCCCACCTGCAACAAGAAATTCAGTTTTACGACAGCTAAAACTGATCTGAAGCCCGAGTATGGCGTTCTACTCGACATAACGAACAAGATGATGTTCGGGACAATTGGAAGCCTGAGTCAACTCATCCAAGAGAGATACAAGGTTATGATTCACCTTGCTGAAGGACGACAAACAAACTGGGTAGAATTTGTCTTCCAACAATTCAAGCATCAAGTAGTCAAGGCCTCTGACTCGAAGAAATCTGGCAAATTTGAGTCCAAGGTAGGACTTGTTCTAAGGATGACCAAAATGATTGAAGACCTGCTGAATCTTCCAAGTGATGAAGCACTACCAGTCCTCATCTCTGACTGGATTCCCAAGAAGGGAAATGCCCATCTTCAATCACTCAGAAAGAAACGAAGAGCAAAGGATAAAACGAGCAACATCACTTCGAGCAATTCAACTGCCAACGCCGTTCATTCTCTGAAATCAAAGAACGGATCACCAGTTGATTTCCAGGTTTGCTCTGATCCAGATGAGCTTATTCCATTCATCAGAATCCCTCATTCAAATTATGGAGCTGACTACTTCAGAAGCACATGCCCTCCCATCCAGCTGACTGAAGAAAATATTCGTACCTTCTATAGTGGTGAATATGCAGTCAAAACTGCACAAAAGGAAGTGACTAATCTTCTTCTCACACACTTCACTTTTGTTGCACAACGTGACTAAGAGTTGTTCAAACAACTCCACAGGTATTTCTATTGGTACAACTGGAGACATTCTATGTCCATCCAGTCTCATTTTCTGCTAACTGCCTTTCATGGCATGAGCTACTGGCAACGTGAAGAAACTTGGAGCATTAAATGGATAGGATCGTCAAATCCATTTCCTCCAACCATTGTGCAAGCTCAGCACATCATGAATCACAGGCTCGCCAACAAAATTCTAGCAGCTGCCTTGTTAGCTGAATTCAAAACCAGCATCATGCCTCAAGGAGCTGTGGTCGCAAATCAATCAGTTGACTGTCCAACTGGCTCCCTCTGTCGAAAACTAAACTTTGATGATTTATCAAGGCAGTCAGCTGAGCCATCACGACGAACTCCAACTGCCACAGAGAGGATAGAACCACATCTATCACATACTGAAGTCATGGCTCCTCAGAAAGATCAAAGGCATGATGATGAAAGAGATAGTGATGATGAGTATACTGTCACATCACCAACTCTCCTATCCAAGAACTATGTCACTCCCCTACTCAAATCCAGTTCAAAAGGCGTGCAACTGAGTCTGAACATTGATCAGTTCAGACATTCGCCGAAGGGAATTTCACAATCCCTTAATCAAAGGCTGAAAAACTCATCAGTTGCTATTCGCAACTTCACCAAGCCGGAAGGACAGCAAGGCCCGAACTGCTAAAGAACAAAACTGGATCTGCATCGACGAGAAAGCAATCAAACTGCTCGAAAGGAAGCAGTGCTGCTAGTCCAGTTCGGCCCTTCAAGAAGAGGAAACTGACTCAAAGAAGGCCAAGCAACTGACCAAACGAACTGATCAATTCAGTTCAGATAGAGCCTCAAAGTCAGCTCATCAGCGGCAACTGGAAAAGTGATGAAACTGATCATCCAACCGCTGAATCATCAAGCCAATCAGTTGGACTGTATCCCAACTGACTCCGAATAAGTTTTTCTTAATTCTCAAGCCTATCTTAACTTAATTGTTTCCGTTGTGATTATAAAATTCCTTATATTGTATCCAATGGTTACAATTTGAAAATGGGGTCGTCTCTCACAAGTTTACATTAATATCTCTGGGATGATATTAAAGCAAAATCTGCAGAAAATATTTTGCTATTTATGGCAACCACCCCATTTTTAAATTTTCTCTCTCTCAGCAACATGATCATAAAGTTGCTTCACAATCAGACGGCTGGGATGCATACATCATTTATTCAGCTAATCGTCCATCAAATCAGATAGCTGATCAGCTAAGATAGCAATTGAGTGTCCTCGATCAATGCATGCAGAGCTGAATATATATATGCAAGGAGATGAAGGCTCAGATCATCTGCAAAATTTCTCTCTCTCCACTTGTAAATCTAACACAACCATTTCTTTGCAGAAATGAAACCCTCATTTCAGATGGTGAATGTCAAATCACTAGTAAGCAAACTGAAGAAAGACAAGTCTCTTAACCTAGAGCTTCTTCACGCACGCCTAGGTCCAGAGAAATTCCAAAGGATCTTTCGGCCATTGGAGGAAACTGGGTTGTTGCCATTCTTGACGATCATACCAGTCAAGAATCTACCCACCCATGTTACGGAGTTCTACCACAATGCAACCGTCTCTGACAACAACATCATCTCCACCGTTCAGCACCAAGTCATAACGGTGACAAAAGACACTATGATGTCTACACTCCTCCTCCCCGGCGAAGGCCAAGACGTGCTGGATCTAGAGCTTCCGAGCAAATCTGCACTGTGGAGTCTATGGAAACATCCACACGTGCATCACCACGACTGCTCACATAGGTTGAAGGAAAGTCTGCCTAGTGAGATCATCCAACTCCTGGATATCGCAGGTCACATCCTGCACGGAAACTTTGAGACGGTCCAGTTCTTCGACCTCAAAGCTCATCTAATGGCCGCTCTATTCCTCGGATGCAAAGCCGACTGGGCTTCCTTCATCCTTGCTCAACTGTGAAGAAATGTAGACCGAGCAGAATATGATCCGACAACTGGCACATTCTGAGAGAATGTTGGGTTTATGGGTCGCATAAGCCACATCATTTTGAGTCAATTTGACGAGACGATTCCAATCGGAGAGCAAATCGGATGAAGGGATATGCTCCCGACCATCTACTGCCATCCAATCCCGAAGAAATCACAACAACCGGGAACTGCCGACTCAACTCGTGAAAAGAGACCGTTGGTCCCAGCTGCCAGCTCCTCAGAAGAAAGGCAGTTGTTGGTTGAGAGTGAGCATCTCTCTAAACTGAGTGATCAGTCTACAATACCCCCCAGCTCACAACCTCTCACCTCGGTCCATCACGACTTAATTGAGGATGAGTTCGAGCAAGTTCTAGACCATCAGCTACGAAGCTGTTTCGGTCTAATTGAGGGCAGCAACCCCTCATTATTCGAGCACTTGAGAAGATACCTACAGTATCATCTCTGGAGATTTCAAATCGATGAGGCCACTATGTTCCACCTCATCCACACTCGTGGATCCTTCTTCTGGATCAACGAAGGCCACTGGAGTAGAAATTGGATGAACCATCCACTCAGCTCACCGCCAACGCTCTCGAAAATAATGGATTCAATGATCAAACGAATCCAGTACAGCGTACCAGCCGACGCCCCTCTTCCAGACAATGAGCCAGCCAACTCCTTCTGCACCCCTTTTATTGAAGATCTACCAATCGTCTCACGTGATGAGATCTTCTCCAACCTGGCATCCATGGACTTCAGAAAGCAAGATCTCTCTCTCACCACTGATCGTGGTCAGTTCATGACGACTGAAGAAGCTTTTGCATGGTTCTCCTCGCCCATGCCCATTCCTTCAGTTCCCTCAGTCTGTGATGACAACTTGGCAACTGCATTTATCTTCTTGCCAAATCTATCACTGTCATCATACGATCTACACCAGTTTACCCTTTTGGATGATGCCAAAAAGGGGGAAGATGGAAGATATGATGATGAAAATTTAACTCTTTGGGAGCAGATCCAAAGAGAAGCATAGCTTGAGGGGGAAGCTCAGCTTCAGGGAGAAGCTTGGAGAACACATGGAGTTAAAGAAAAAGGAGAATCAAGCAGGAAAAGAAGGAGCAGCTGAGGAAGTGAACACGTCTCTCAGACGAACATTTGCAGTTTTTCCATCATCATTGACAAGGTTTTGACATCATCAAAAAGGGAGAAATTTTTAGGAAAAACTATCAAGGAACCCCTAGATAAGGTTTTGATGAGATGTCAAAACTATTCCTGAAAAACTGACCATGATTTAAGCTGTAGATCTGAGCTGACCAATCCAAAGCCTCAAGAAGGAACTCAACTGAAGCCAGAGTCAACCCAACTAGAGCATGGTCAACCAGCTGGAAGGATACGCCAACCAGTCAGAACTCAATCCAACTGAGGGTTAAAGGAGTCGAACCAGTCAAAACAAACTGATAGCTAAGTCAGCTGAGCTGAGAGAAAAATCAACAAGACTGAAGAAACTGATAAGAGATCAGTTTAATTGAAGACTGGAAGTATCCAGCTGATGGCCAGACTTAACTTCAGCCGAACTGAAGTAGACAGACGAATCAATCAAAGGCCAGAACTGAAGTCAGCTAGCTTGTAGGAGAAAACAAGCAAACATCTGACTAGGAAGCTCGGAGAAAGATCAGTCAAACTGACAAGCTAGCCAACAGCTTGTGATCAGTTAAGCTGACAAGAAAGCTCAAGAAAGGCCAGTCGAACTGACAAGCTATTCAACAGCTTGTGATCAGTCGAACTGGAGGAAGAAGCTCTGAACTGCCAACTCGAGTGATAGCCAAACTAAGCAGACATGCTCAGAACTGCCAACTGGAACTCAAACTTGCTAAACTGGAGCTCAGAACTGCCAGCCAGAGAGTCCTGGAGTTAATGCTCAAATCAAGATCTTGGAATAAATGCTCCAGCAGAGATCCTGGAATTAAATATTCAACAGAGATCGATTGGTAAAGCAACGGCTACTGGAATTAAATATCTAACAAAGATCGATTGGCAAAGCAACGGCTACTTCAACCAAAAGCTCCAACGATCATAAAGTCATCTGCCATTGATGAACCAACAGAGCCACCGATCAATGGAACTCAACGGTCACAAAATCACTCCTCTATAAAAGACTAGTGAATCAAAGTTTTCAAAAGACTTTTCGCGACTTTCAACTTACAACTGAGCTTTCTTTCTCCCTCTCACATAGCTCAAGTTCAGCATCTGCTAAACCTGCGAGAGTCCAATTGAGAAGAAGAATCCACAGAATTAAAGCATTCAGCTAGCTGTTGATAATCTAGCCAGAGCAACCTTCTCAGTTCCAGCAATACACCGATCAACTACCCAGCTCAATTGAAGGAGCACATCAGTTGATATCCCCTGTTCAAGACTAACCTCTTCAAGATCGAAAGAGATCTAAAACCTTGTAAAGACGTCAATAACACCTACCTCCCTAGCGAGCAGTTAGGGACTGCAAGTGTGCGCCGTCAACCCGCTGAGGTAGCGAGCAGTTACCAGGTTCAGCCAACTGTCCTTCATTGTATAATTTGTAAAGAAACTCAAGTTATATAGTGGAGTTGCCCTTCTGTGGAAGGAAGAGAGGACGGAGAATTTTAAGACTTCGAACCTCTATAAATCGTCTGTGTGCTGTACTGTTTTGCTTATACTCGCATATCTTTGAACTGCACACAAGCTCACACAATCTGCACCCAAGCTGTCTAAAAAGTGCTCAACTGATCTGTGCATAGATAAGTTACTAAGCGAGTCAAGGGCCCTTATCATTCCGCATTTGAAGTAAAGTTTTTGTATCAGTTTATTCACCCCCCCCCTCTAAACTGACATCGACTCGCCCGGGACCAACACTAGATCACTAGTCAAAAAGCATCAAAGACAATCCTTGATAGCAAGATTTTAAAATCTCGAAATGAAGAATCAATGATGGTAATAGCTCGTGGAGCCGACACGAAAATATTAATATTATATGGAAAGACGAATAGGAGATCATGAGACGATATGTAAACTTACCGATAACAAATACGTGAATTTCGGGATGAAATTCTTTTTCAGGGAGTAGATTTGTACCACCCCAAATCCAATAAAGAGGCCCAATAAATTTTTTTAGAGCACAAATGCTTAAGTTGTATCCATTTTTAATAAAAGGCCCAAATGATAGGCTTTCTAGCCTAATTATGATTTTAATTATTTACGGCCTAATTATTATCAAAACGAGATGAACGAATACATTATATGAGATTTCTTATCGATACGAATACATAGAACATGATCTCACTAATATAGGAATTCAATTGACCGAGATATGATTTTTTCTCTAATTTAAATTCTAGTTAGGGTTTATTAAGGAGGGGGTAAAAATACTCCCATTACCACTTTGAGCCTCATTTTCTACCATTTTACACATCATTCAAAGGGGAACAGCCCCTTCCCCCTCTCTTCTCTCCCCTCTCACCTCTTCCCTCCTTCGCTGGATCCGTCGCCGGAGCTACTGCTGTCGTCGTCAGAATTTTTCCGGCGACCTGTTTTTCGACATACAATACCATTTTTAGATTCTCCTTTCTTTCCTCTTTCCATTTCTTTGATTTTTTTTAAAAGATTTTGAGGTTTAGGCATCCAATTTTCAGATTTAAGAGTGGTTTAAACCCTAGCCTTTTAAAATCTTATTTCTTTCTTTATTTTTCAATTTCTATTTCGATTTTTATGGTAATAGATGTGGATTTGTGGGTTGTTTTGGTTGCCCATTTTAAAGAATATTTTTATCTAATGTTCTTATTATTTTCATGTTCTTAAACACATTAAAAGTGGAATGGGTGAAAGATGAGAAGAGAAACTATGAATGTTCATTGTTAGTGTTAGTGAAAATGTTATTGAAATTAATAGAATTTTCACAATTTATGTATATGTTTGTGTGCGTGAACAGTGTGTGTTGTGGACGTGGTTGTGTGTGTGTGTTTATGTTGGTTGTGTGTGCGTGTGAGTTTTAATTTTTATTTTCTTTTATTTATTTAATTATTTTAAATTTTATGCTATTATAATTTAGATAAGTATAACTAAAAAGTTTAGAAATACTTATAAAAAATTATTCTTAATCTAATGAATAAATCTCTATCAATTAAATTACAAGGGCTATGGATTAATCTTTGTTAGTAACATTTTTTTTTATTAAGGCATATGTTTTTGACACATATTAATTATAAATCTTGGTATATATTTCAAAGTTGAATTATAGCCTACTGGATAATCATTTAATTTTATGTACAAATGTCTAAAGTTCAAATATACTTGAATTAGTTTATTATTTTAATTAAATCACGTATTTTCTAAGTTATTAAATTTAAAACTTGTTGTAATTTTGGAGAATCATATCTTGTTTAATGGTTGGAGTCTTGATTTAATAATCATAGGTCTAATGTTCGAATCTTATGAAATGCATTTTTAAGACCCATTTTTAATGTTATACAACCTTATTTAATTAAAAGCATGCTTTATTTTTTGAAAATGGAGCAGTTTATTTATTTTTAATTAATTAATTGTATTTATAACCTTATTTAATTAAAAGTTACAATAATTTTAGAAAACCATTGGTGGTGTAATGGTTGAGTTCTAGATTAATTAATGAATGTTTAAGGGTTCAAATCTCTTTATAAACATTTTATTTATGGATTTTATTTCCAACATGATTCTGCACTATATATAAATAAAAATCTGTTAAGATTTTCTATAATGGCCTTTGGCCCAATGGTTATATTCTGTATTTTATTATGATAGGTCAAAGGTTCAAAACCTTTAGAATACATTTTATTTATTTTTATTCCAAGATAATTATGAACTTTATTTAATTAAAACCACTAAACAATTTTCAAAAATGTTGTTTAGTCTTATAATGGTGAGAATTTAGATTTTATGCTAGAGATCTAAGTTCAATCAACTTTGATGCATATTATAATCCTCTTTTTACTCAAACATTTATGAGTGTATTTAATTAAAGCAGTTTAATTAATGTTAAATAAATTCTTCTAGTCTAGTGGTTAAGTGCTTATTATTTCACTTATGTTTTTGGTCAAGTGTTCAAGCCCTCTTGACTACATAATCATATTATATTTTTACTTTATTTTTATTTGGTCTATTTTGCTTAATTTAGATTAAATTCGAAATTAAGCGTATGATAGAATAAATCAATATTTCCATATTTATATTCTATGATCCTATAAATCTTGAATTAAGTTTTATAATTTCCCTAGAGCCTTATTCACGTTATAGTATATGTTTAGAAGATTAATATGTTATTAAGATATAGTTCTGATGTATAGGTCCTAACCCGAGACCCGTTTAGGACGACGATTAAGGTTATTCTTATATTTAAGCATAAGGTCTTAATCCAATAGCTGGCTTTGGATGATAAGTAGTGAATAAAGTTTCAGCTAATTTAGCTATAAGGTGGGTTTATTTACCAATATACTTTCGAAATTATATTTAAACTGTCATCCACTATGAAAAATGATTTATGCTTATGTTGCTCAATATGGATTGATACGACTCATATGAGAATCTTTGAATATGGCACTCCGGTGCAATTACTTATGAATATGTTCATGTTATAAATATGTTATAGTTTATATGTGATCACATTAGGATCGGTCTCCACTATATCTATTGAGCGTATGATTTATGATATGTCAAATATGGATTTATTGATATTCTTATTGCAAATTATTGGACGAATGTATGAATAGTCTCACGGAGTGTTTTCTGGCACTCAGCCCCACTATTTAAAAATATTTTTAGGTAATTGATGATGGCAGGTGGTGGACGTTGACTAATGTGGACATTTTGTATGGTTGACCATATTTTAGTTTTTGAAATATTGACTTTCTTTAGTTTTTGGTCAACAAATATAATCTATGCTTCCGCTGTTTGTTTATGGATTATTTAAATATTTTATGGACATGTGATCGTCGTGGCCTTGTTAGCATATTTTCATTGTTGGATAATGGATTGTTGACTAGTTAAGGTTGAGCATGATTTTGATTGGTTGATCGAAATGTGTGATTTTAAAAGGATAGGTTGGTTGAAAAGTCTTATCTTTTGTGATTGGTTGTTGAATGGTAAACGACTATAAGCGTGGAATTTATTAATATTTTAAACAAAGTGTTGTCTGAATTTTTATAATTAGAGAAAATCATTTATGTTAGTTTGCGAAAATTTTATTGTGATTTTCTATTATCGTGTGTGTTCGCGTTAGCGTACTGGGCCTCCAGGTTCGGGGCGCTACAATATATATGTATATATATATATATAGGGAAAGGATCAAATGAGAACCCTTCCCCCAGGTGGGAACTAGGAACCAATCCTAACCCTTGTTTGACTCAATCTGGACGGTCCAGATTAAATCAGATTTAAGTGGATGGGCGGTGGCATTCCTATAATTTTTGGCAACTTTGTGGACGGAGGGGTTGTTAGGAAAAACTATCAAGGAACCTCTAGATTAGGTTTTGATGAGATGTCAAAATTATTTATGAAAAACTGACTAAAATTCAAGTTGTAGATCGGAGCTGACCAATCCAGGGCATCAAAAAGGAACTCAAGTAAAGTCAAAGTCAACCAATCTGAAGTATGGTCTACAAGCTGAAGGATACGTCATCAAGTCTAAATTCAACTCAACTGAGAAGTCGAACCAGTCGAAACAAACTGACATCTAAGTCAGTTGAGCTGAGGAAGAAAAGAATTGACTAAAGACTGAAGAAACTGATATAACATCAGTTTAGGCAAGAGACTAGAAGTACCCAACTGATGGTCAAACTGAAGTAAACAAGACAGATCAGCTGAAGGCCAGAACTGTAGTCAGCCAGCTTGTGATTAGTCAAGCTGACAAGAAAGCTCAAAAGAAATCTATCAAGCTGACAAGATAGCCAAGAACTTGAGATCAGTCGAACTGGAGAAATACGAGCTCAAAACTGTCAACTAGAGCAATAGCCAAACTCAGCTGACAAGCTCAGCTGACGAGCTCAGAACTGCCAACTGGAGCAATAGTCAAACTCAGCTGACAAGCTCAGCTGACGAGCTCAGAACGGCCAACTGGAGCAATCGTCAAACTCAGCTGACAAGCTAAGAACTGCCAACTGGAGCAATAGTCAAACTCAGCCGACAAGCTCAGAACTGCCAACTGGAGCAATATCTAAACTGAGCTGACAAGTCCAGAACTGTCAACTGGAACTCAAAACTGCCAAGAAAGATGAAGCCAGAGAACCCTGGAGTTTATTGCTCAAACCGCTGAATCTTGGAGTAAATGCTTCAACAAAGATCCTGGAATTAAATATCCAATAAAGATCGATTGGCAGAGTAACGACTACTTCAACCAAAAGCTCCAAGCGATCATTAAAGACCATCTTCCATTAATGAGTCAACAGAGCCACCGATCAATGGACAATGGAACTCAACGGTCTTAAACTCACTCCTCTATAAAAGACGAGTGAATCAGAGTTTAAAAGACTCTGAGCCAAAATAAAAAGAATCCTTAGCCTACACAACTTTCGCATATACAAGCAAGAACTTTTCTTTCTCCCTCCCAAGCTCAAGTTCAGCATTTGATAGAAACTGCGAGAGTCCAACTGAGAAGAAGAAATTCACAGAGTCAAGATAATCAGCCAGCTGTTGACAATCCAGCCAGGGCAGTCTTCTCAGTTTCAGCAATACAACGATCAACTACTCAGCTCAATTGAAGGAGCACATCAGTTGATAACCCCTGTTCAAGACTCACCTCTTGAAGATCGAAAGAGATCTAAAACCTTGTAAAGATGATAATAGCACCTACCTTCCTAGCGAGCAGTTAGGAACTTCAAGTGTGAGCCGTCGACCAGCTGTGGTAGCGAGCAGTTACGAGGTTCAGCCAACTGTCCTTCATTGTGTAATTTGTAAAGAAACTCAAGTTATATAGTGAAGTTGCCCTTCTGCGGAAGGAAGAGAGAACGTAGAAGTTTGAGACTTCGAACCTCTATAAATCGCTTGTGTGCTGTACTATTTTGGTTATTGCATATCTTTGAACTGCACACAACATCACACAAGCTGCACTCAAACTGTCTTAACTGATCAATAAGTTTGTGGATAGATAAGTTTTACTAAGCGAGTCAAAGGGCCCTGTCAATTCATGAGAATATGAGGGAAGTCATTGAAGATGGTCCAATCATCATCATCATGATAGACAATGATGCTCACATAGTTGATATCAATCAACTAGCAAGGATTCCAAAGCCAACTAATCTTCTCACCAGCGAAGAGAAGAAGCTAAAAAATCTAGAGTTCGTTGCTCAAGCCGCATTATTCGAAACTCTAGATGAAGACAGAATGAAGGACACAAAGAACCGCACAACTGCCAAGGAGATATGGGACCTACTAGCAGATCTATGCAAAGAGTCCGAAGCCATCAAAGGAAACAAGCTCCAACTGGCAGTCGACAGATATGAATCCTTCAAAATGCAGCCAGAGGAGTCCATCTCAAGCCTTGAAACCAGATTTCTGGGAATCATCAGTGAGATGAACAACCTCGGGAGGAGTTATCTCAATTCTGAGATGAATTCCAAGATATTGGATAATCTTACTGAAGAATGGGATATGAAAGTGATAGCTACAAAGGAATCAAGAAATCTAAATAGCATCACTCCAAGAGAACTGTTTGGCTCTCTCAAAGCTCATGAGTATAGTCTAAACCGAAAGAAGGAAGCATCAACATCGTCAGCTCAAGATGCAGCTTTCTACGGTGAAAAGAACCGGTTTAGAGACACTCGAGGAAGGAACAACTTCCGACCTAGGAGCTCACCAGCCAAAGAAAATCAAGGTGGATCTTCAACTGAACGAAAAAGAGAAGCAACTGAAAAGAAGGAGAATCTAACTGAAGACATCAATGATCAAATACAATTAGTCACCAGGTTGCTAGAGAAGTTGAAGAGAGTTCGGGATAAACAATCAGTTCCACCTCAAACTGATGAAATCCCAAAAGATGAGAGAACTCATCAACCAGCTGAACGGTCAGCTGAACCATTCAGGGGTGGCAACCGAAATCTTGGAGAATATTTTCACTGCCACAAACAAGGACATTACAGATTTGAATGTCCAGAACTCCCTGAAGACAAGAAAGCCAAGGTGAGGAGAAGCTTCTTCAAAAGGAAAGCAATGGTTGCAAATTATGAAAATGTCGTGCTAGATGATTCAGACTATCCATCTGGAATTGATTTTGATGGCTACAGCTCAGATGACAAAGCGCTATTGTGCCTCATGGCTGACAATGATGAAGAGCTTAGTACAGCTGATTCTCAAACCTCCTTCTATCATATTAATGAAGCAACTGTTTCTAGCAATGAACTTGACATGAAACTTATGATGCTAGAAGATCAATTAGCTTCAATATCCTGCTTGCATGTTGAACTGAAAGATGAAAATGATGAACTGAGAAATGAAGTTAGAAAACTGAGCATTAATCATGAAAGATTGAATTATCTTGAGTCTCAGTTTATAGAATTTGAGAAATTGAAATTGAGAATTGCTGATATAGAGGCTGAAAATAAAAAACTCAAACAAGAGATCCATGAGAGGGAAAAAGTAACTCTGAAGTTCAAAAAGGGATCTCAAACTTTAGATGAGATATTAAATCATCAAAGAACTGGAACTGGCAGCTCAGGGCTAGGATATAGCAAGTTCACTGCCTTAGAGAAAGGAAAAGCAGTTGCTCAACCCAGTGATAAAGGAATTCTAAAAGGATTCACTAGATCTCATGATCAGCTAGCTGAAGCCAACTGAAGCCCAACTTCCAGAAAAGACCATCACCTCATTCAAATCAATTCACTCATTCAAAGCCTCCAGTTCAACAAAGACCACCATCTCAACAAAGAATTCCCCCAAGACAAACTGATAGATCAGCCCTCTTTAGAAAGAAAAATCAGTTTGGATCTCAAGCCTATCATACCAAGAAGTTCAATCAGAACACCTATAGGAGAGATCAACTAAACTCGTTTGAACCCTACCATCACTATAATGAGTACCTGGATTCCAGAAATGAGCCAAAAAGGTTCAATCCAATAAACTGGAAACATACAAAGCACTGGTCTGATCACAGAACTTAAAGGTCTCAAGACCAAAGCATTTTAGTTGAATTATTTTATCCAACTAACTCTCAACGCAGGTATCACTCAACTGATTCAAATCAGAATAGAAGAGTTGAGAGAAAATCTAAACTGATCAGGCGATCCAAGTCAGTTGGATCTCTGAATGATAAGAAGCCAAAAGTTTGGCAAGTTTGGATTCCAAAGAACTTGATGTATCAACAAGGACTCGATATGAAATGGGTCCCTAAAAACTAATCCTTATTTTTGCAGGACAAGAGCATCCTATCTATGAAGAAAGCCAAAGACATTTGGTATCTAGATAGTGGGTGCTCCAAGCATATGACTGGAGACAGAGAAGATCTCGACGGTTATGAAAAAGTTAAAGGTCCACTTGTCACATTTGGAGACAACTCCAAAAGTCGAACCATTGGAGAAGGGTTCGTGGTCAAGGGAAAAGTTGTAGTAAATGGAGTCTCCCACGTGGATGGACTAAAACACAAACTACTCAGCATCAGTCAACTATGCGACAATGGCTGCTCAGTTGACTTCACCAAAGACTCCTGCAGCATAAGAGACAAGTCAACTGGAGTAATTCTTCTCACTGGCATAAGAAGAGGCAACATGTACATTGTTGACTGGTCAACCGGCTACTAGAAGCTTGCTTTCTTTCAAAAGGATCACCTGAAGCAAGCTGGCTATGGCATCGACGACTGAACCACCTCAACTTCAAAACAATTAACTACCTAGCCAAGAACGAATTAGTTGAGGGGCTTCCCAAGGAAATATACAAGAAAACAGGCGTATGTGGGCCATGCCAAAAAGGGAAGCAGATGAAATCATCATTCAAGAATAGGAGTCATCCACCAGGAACAACTGACTGCCTCCAACTGCTACATATGGATTTGTTTGGTCCAGTTAGACCACAAACCCCAAAAGGTAAAAGATTCACTCTGGTAGTAGTTGATGATTTCTCAAGATATACATGGGTGGAATTCTTTAGGAGCAAAGATGAAACTTATGACAAGCTAACGGCGCTGATCAGAAGGCTACAAACTGAAATGGAAAGATCAGTTCAAAGGATTCGCTCCGACAATGGAACTGAATTTGTAAATCAGCAAATGATCAGCTTCCTCAACCAGCTTGGAATCACTCATGAACACTCAGCTGCAAGAACTCCACAACAAAATGGTGTAGCCGAACGATGTAACCGGACACTCAAAGAAGCAGCTCGAGCAATGATAGCTGATGCCAACATAGCTGAAGTGTACTGGGCTGAAGCAGTCAACACAGCTTGCCATACTCAAAATCGAAGTGCTATTGTAGCAGCCCATGACAAAACACCCTATGAGCTGTATAAGGGTCGTAAGCCTTCTATCTCATATTTTAAAATATTTGGCTGTAAATGTTATATTCACAACAATGGCAAGACTCAATTGAAAGCTTTTAGTGCTAAAGCTGATGAGGGAATATTTCTTGGATATAACTCTCCTCATGCACAAGCTTACAAAGTGTTCAATAAATGAACTTTTGTTGTGGAAATAACATGTCATGTGGTATTTGATGAATTTGCTAATGAGTACAGGAACAAAGAAAGAATAGACACATCAGTTCCAGAACTACCTAGTGAAACTGAGAACTCGCAGGACTATGTGGATCATATTGTTCCAGAGCGGCTTGAAGTTTCACTAGAAGAAGGCAATGAAGCTGGTACTAAACCAGTTGAGAACAATTTGGTCAATGAAGACACATATCGTGTTGAGACCATAAAACCCCACAACTGAAACAGGGGGAAGAACTGACGAAAATGCCGAACCAACTGATGAAAGGGCGACTGATGACGTCACCACAGAAGAGCCAGCTGAAGATCCAGCTGAAGCTATCTTGTCCAAATGGCTCCGGAGCCATCCAACTGACAAGATAGTTGGTGATCCAAGAAGTCGAGTCCAAACCAGAAGTTCAACTGAGCATGCATTATTCACATGCTTCATATCTCAAACTGAACCAGCAAACGTCAAAGAAGCCTTAGAAGATTCAGACTGGATCATGGCCATGCAAGAAGAACTGAACTAATTCACAAGGAATGACGTATGGTTTCTTGTTGATAGACCAAAAACCCAGAAGGTCATTGGTACAAAATGGGTTTTTCGCAACAAACTGGATGAACAAGGAGTGATCACATGGAACAAGGCTAGACTGGTAGCCAAAGGATACTCACAAAGTGAAGGGATCGACTTTGATGAGACATTCGCACCAGTTGCAAGATTGGAAGCCATCAGACTGTTCCTAGCCTATGCAGCCCACTTCAATTTTATAGTCTACCAAATGGATGTCAAGAGTGCTTTTCTTCAAGTAATGCTCAAGGAGGACGTGTATGTCGAGCAATCACCAGGATTTGAATTGGTGATCAAGTCTTCAAACTGAAGAAAGCCCTCTATGGATTGAAACAAGCTCCTAGAGCATGGTATGAAACTCTCATAACATTTTTACTGAAAAATGAGTTTCAAAAAGGAGTCATTGATCGAACTCTATTCCGAATAGAACGATCAACTGAGATCTTAATGGTTCAAATTTATGTGGATGACATAATTTGTGGATCAAAAAGTAAAGATCTATGCACACGATTCGCTCAACTGATGCAAAGTGAATTTGAGATGAGCGTGATGGGAGAAATGACATTCTTCCTAGGACTCCAAGTGAAGCAGCTGAAAGATGGGATCTTTATCAGCCAGGCAAAGTACACCAAGGAGCTAGTCAAGAAGTTTGGAGTAAGTAAAGGAAAAACTCTCAAGATTCTTATGAACACATCAGTTCAGCTAACTCTCGACGAAGAAGGAGAATCAGTTAGCCAAACATATTACAGAGGAATCATTGGATCGCTACTTTACTTAACAGCTAGCCGGCCAGACATCTCTTATTCAGTCGGTCTATGCGCACGGTTTCAAGCTAACCCAAAGAAAAGTCATCTTGAAGCAGCTAAGAGGATTATCAAATATCTCAAAGGAACCATAAATCTTGGACTATGGTATCCTAGAGATAACAGTTTGAGTCTAATTGGATATTCAGACTCAGACTTTGGTGGATGCAAGATCGACAGAAAGAGCACCAGTGGAACATGTCAGTTTCTTGGAAGCAAACTGATATCCTGGTTCAGCAAGAAGCAGCACTCAGTTGCCACGTCAACAACTGAAGCAGAATATGTAGCTACGGGAAGCTGTTGTGCTCAGATACTCTGGATGAAGCAACAGTTGAAGGACTACAAAGTTGAAACTGAAGAAGTCCCTATCTTCTGTGACAACAACAGCGCAATTGCAATATCTCAAAATCCAGTTCTACATTCAAGAACCAAGCACATTGATATAAGACATCACTTCATCAGAGATCACGTCGAGAAGAAAGACATATGTATCAAATATGTCAACACTGAGAAGCAGATAGCTGACATCTTCACCAAACCATTAACTGAAGCAAGGTTCATGGAGCTATGCATACAATTGGGATTACTTGAGCTAGCATCACAGGATGAAGATGATCAACTGGAAGAAAAAGATCATAAATCCATTCCAGCTGAAGAGAGGAACTGAACCGAAAAGGCGAGAAACTGATCAGTTGGACACATGAGCCATCAGTTTGAAGTAAAAGTAAGAAGCTGTGGAGAGAAAAGTAAACTGGAGATGATCAGTTTACCCCATGAGCTCAACTAAATCATTAGTTTATTTGCTCAAACTGATGATCCAGTAAGCTATGCAGAACATACCAGCTGCAAATTGATCAAACTGATGAAGGAATCATAGGAACTGGAATCAACTCAAAAGGAGATATCAGTTCAAAAGACCAGCTGAAGGAGAACAGCTGAACTGAGAAGCAGCTGAATGAAGGTCCATGCAGTCAAGACTAGTTCAGAACTGATGAGAAGACATCTCAGTTGGAACTGATCAACAGAAAGATCATCAGTTATAGTCGAAACCAACTGATGACGTAATCAGTTTAAAGCCAAGGAGAAGCTGCTAGAGAGAAAAGATAAGTTCAAAAAGGTTTCAATAGTGAAAACGGTAAAAACACGTGTCACTCAAATATTACCGTTGAACTTTCTCTCTCCTCCTTCAATTTATCCCCAACGGATAGAAATGAAAAGCCAATCGACGGGTCGATTGAATTAATCCAACCATTGAATTTGGGCATATGAAGCGACACAACCGTTGGATGAACCCAATCTCTCTATATAAATAAGGCGGCTGAATACTCGAGATAAGCTTCCCGATTTTTACTGAAGATTTATCTTTTCCTATTTATCTCTCGTCAAAAACAAAACTCTTCAACCCTGAAAAATCAATTCCTCAGCCTCTCAAATTAATCTCTCTTCGAAGAATTATGGCTCAAAACCCAACTCGTAGAAGATTCAATTTCCGTCAGTCTGGAGAAGATTCTACAGTATTCTGTGAAAAAATCGACAAAGACAAGTTTTTCAATGCAGCCGGATTCCTTCAAGCCTGCAAAGCTTCCCTTCTTAGTAGAATGATCGTCGAAAAGCTTTCTCAGGCCAAGCTGAAGAAGTTCCTGGAGGTATTTCCAGAATGGATTTACACAGAACCAGTTGCTGAATTTTACTTAAATTCAAATGGATCTTCAAATCTCAAAGAAAGCAGAGGAGCCTGCAAAAAGAAAAGGCAAAGAAATTGTTGTTGAGATGCCGCAAGAAGACTCCGATTCAGACGACAATCTCCCAATAAGCCAAATGTTGGGAAGCACAATTAAAGCCAAGCCACTGCGCCAAGTTCGCTGTGGATCATCTATTGATTCACCCGAAGAAGAGATTCCTACCAGGCCAGTTCAGTTCACGGGAAGAACTGGCAAGTTGAAGAAGAAGCCCGCAGCAGTTCAACCAAAAGGGAAGAAGAAGAAATCAGGGCCTCCACCCCCTCCAAAACTGCCTCCTCACAATATCAAGGTGTTTGATGTAGCACCAATCGCAGGAGATGATATTGTGCCTGACAGGGGAATTCCGCCAAATGACACAGGAGCCGATTTCTTCAGAACTGCGTGCCCCCCGATAGGAGAGACTGAAGAGAACATAAGAGCTCTATCAAGAGCTGAAATCGTCAAATGTTGGGCTGATGAACAAGTGCAGAAGTTCATCACTGAAAATTTTATTGAAGATGTGATTGGCACTGCTGCTATCTATGCAGCTCTATCAAGGTATGTTTACTGGTACCTTTGGAGACATTGCTTCAACTCCGAAGCCCATTTCCTTCTAACCGCCTTCCACGGGATGAGCTTCTGGAGAAGGGAAGAAAGGTGGAGCATGCAATGGGCTGGACAGGAGACTCCTGAGCAAAATCCAGTCATCACCTTGAAGAGAATGCTTGCCATTCGTAGGACCCACCCACACCCTGATCAGCAGATCCTGTTGGATGTGATGAATGATCTACTCAACTAGGCAAACATCAGATTGCCACCTCTGCGAACTCAAGCTGAGCAGCAACAATGGAAAAATCCTCAAGTTCAACAGCATTGGTTGCTCAATGAACTGCTAAAACACAGGCAGCAGCAGCTTCGAGAGGTGCAGAACCAGTTCAACAAAGAAGCTCAAAGCAGTCAACAAGGGGCTGGAACTGCTGCAACTTACAATCCAAGGCAAACTGTCATAGCATCCGTGGCTAGGCAGTTAACATTCGAAGAATCCCCTCAACCGGATGACATCATCATTGACTTTCTTGATGATCCTCTTAAGGTGCAACCAGTTGACGAGCGAACAGCCAGCGATTAGGAGTTTGAAGAACTGCTCAAATCTCCTACTCTACCAGATCTGCCAAATAATGAAAAGCTAAAGAAGTTAACTAAAGAGACTCAACTGCCCGAGGAGCCAACTGAGACTCAAATTGCTCCTCCCCAAGAGTCAACTCCAAAGCCAGCTGAGCCTGACCAGCCAGCTGGACAGATGGTTCAAGATGATGGACAACCTGCCTATCACGGTACACTAGCACTTACTGTGTACTTTGATCCAGTTCAAAGGGCTCTTCAAGCTAAAGTCCAAGTTGTTGCACCAGAAACTCCACCAGAGCCGAGCTATGATGAATCAATTAGTATTGTGAAAGCGGTACACTCCCACACAGTTCCTTGTGAGGAACTTGTTGGAACTGAAGCAGGAGATGAAGCGGACTCTAGAGCAGTTCAGTTCAACGCTCAGACAAGCAGTTCAATAGTCCAGCTCCCTCCTTATTATGAAGAGCTGATTCAATCCCTGCAGCAACAGGTTAAACTGCACACTGAGCAGATCAAGCAGCTGCAAGCTCATCCAAGGCTCCAGTCAGCTGAAACTGAGTCAGCAAGCAGCGATGAGGATGAAGAAGAGAACCTCACTGAACCGCTGGCCAAGAGAAGGAAAACTGATCACAAGAAGGACTAAGTGGCTGATCAAGTTAAACCTAATTAGAAAAGCCCTAAGTGTACTTCTTGTTAATCAGTTTGTGATTATCTTTTGATATATTTATAAAAGTTTATCTTTTTGATTTCAAATAAATGTCAAGCTTCACATTTATTTTGAAATTTTGACCGTTGCAAAACAATGACATGTGTAAAAGTCATTAATTGCCAACGACCAAAAGAGACCAGAGGCTAGTACCATTCCAACCATTAGATCTATGAGCCTGTCCAAACACTCATAAAAAGCCCCTCTCTTTCAAACCTCTCAAAGAGCCCCCTCCTATAATCTAAAAACTCTCTCTCTCAAAAGATCTTAAAAATTCCCAAAATCTCAGCCAACCTCAAAGATGGCCGAATTATCCAGATCTTCAAATTCCTTCAAGGAACAACTTATGAGAGATAAATTTCTTGATAGGAAGAAATTCCAATTGATTCTAGATGAATCAAACAACCCACTCCTTCTGTCAAATCTTCACAAGACAGAAATTCTTTACTACCTGGAAACACCACCAAAACTCTTTAGACAAAAATTGGTGAGTGAATTTTTGCTTCAAGCAAAATTATCTGCAGATGGAAAGAAAGTGTCATCAGTGATTCAAGGACGGCCACTTCATATCACTGAGAGAACAATTGAAGAAGTGTTCCAACTCTCACAGGAGGGTTCATCCGTTCAAGATCTAAAGGAATCTGCAGAGTCATACTGGAGAAAATGGAAAGCCTCAACCTGCGACAAGCAATTCAGTTTTACAACCGCTAAAACTGACCTGAAGCCCGAGTATGGAGTTCTACTTGACATAACGAACAAGATGATGTTCGGGGCCATTGGAAGCCTGAGTCAACTCACTCAAGAGAGATACAAGGTCATGATTCACCTTGCTGAAGGGAGACAAACAAACTGGGCAGAATTAGTCTTTCAACAATTCAAGCATCAAGTCATCAAGGCCTCTGACTCAAAGAACTCTGGTAAATTTGAGTCCAAGGTCGGACTTGTTCTAAGAATGAGTAAAATGCTTGAAGACTTGCTGAAGCTCCCAAATGATGAGTCACTATCAGTTCTTATCTCTGACTAAATTCCCAAGAAAGGAACTGCCTATCTTCAGTCACTAAGGAAAAAGAGAAAAGCCAAAGCCAAGACAGGCAATCCCTCTTCGAGCAACTCAACTGCCAACGCCGTTCAGTCTCCAAAATCAAAGAATAGATCACCAGTTGATTTCCAGGTTTGCTCTGATCCAGATGAGCTTATTCCATTCATTGGAATCCCTCATCCAAACTATGGAGCGGACTACTTCAGAAGCACATGCCCTCCTCTCCAGCTGACTGAAGAGAATATTCGCACTTTCTATAGTGGTGAATATGCAGTCAAAGGTGCATAAAAGGAAGTGACAAATCTCCTTCTCACTCACTTTGCTCTTGTTGCACAACGTGACCAAGAGTTGTTCAAACAACTCCACCGGTATTTCTACTCGTATAACTGGAGACATTCTATGTCCATCCAGTCTCACTTTCTGCTAACTGCCTTTCATGGCATGAGTTACTGGCAATGAGAAGAAACTTGGAGCATCAAATGGATAGGTTCGTCAAATCCATTTCCTCCAACCATTGTGCAAGTCCAGCACATCATGAATCACCGGCTTGTCAACAAGATTCCAGCCACCGCCTTATTAGCAGAGTTCAAGACCAGCATCGTGCCTCAAGCAGTTGGGACTGCAGATCAACCAGTCAACTGTCCAACTGGCTCGCTTTGTCGAAAACTGAACTTTGATAATCTATCAAGTCAGTTAGCTGAGCCATTACGACAAACTCCCACTGCCACCAAAAGGACAGAACCACATCTATCACACACTGAAGCTATGGCTACTCAGAAGAATCCAAGGCGTGATGATGAAAGCAGTAGTGATGATGAAGACACTGCCACATTACCAAGCCTCCTATCCAAGAGCTATATCACTCCACTGCTCACATCTAGCTCAAAAGGCATGCAATTGCTTTTAAAGAATGATCAGTTTCGGTCATCGCCAAAGGGAACCTCACAGTCCCTCAGTCAATGAATGAAAAAATCTTCAGTTGCCATCCAGCTTCACCTTGACCAAGCCAGGAGGACAGAAAAGCCCGAACTGCCACCTAACAAAACTGCATCCCAAGGAAGCAGTGCAGCCAATCCAGCTAGGCCCTTCAAGAAGTGAAAACTGTCTACTGAAAGTCAAGCAAACTGATCAAGTCAACTGATCAGGTAGGTTCAGTTACAGCTTCAGCTTCAACCAGCTCATCAGCAACAACTGAGAACCGAGACTCAACTGATCATCCAATCGCCGAGCAGTCAATCAGTTGGACTGTATCCCAACTGAATCCGGATAAATATGAAGCCCTCATTCCAGATGGTAGATACCAATCTGCTTATTAAGAAGCTGAAGAAAGATAAGACTCTAATTCTAGAGTATCTTAACGCACGTCTCGGCTCCGAAAACTTTCAAAGGATTTATAGGCCATTGGAGGCAACTGGCCTGCTACCACTTTTGACGATCGTGCTACTCAAGAATTTACCTTCTCATGTTGCGGAGTTCTACTACAATGCAACCATCTCTGGAGACAACATCATCTCCACTGTCCAGACCAAAGAGATCACGGTGACAAAAGCATCAATGATGTCTACGCTTCTTCTTCCCGGAGACGGCCCAGACGTGATGGAACTAAAACTGCCATGCTTGGAAGCTTCTTCACGTATGCCACCATGAATGTTCCTACAGGCTGAAGGAGAGTATGCCCAATGATATCCTCCAACTCCTAGATATCACCATCTACATGGCAACTTTGAGACAGTCCAATTCTCGGACATCAAAGCCCGTCTCACAGCCGCTCTATACTTCGGATGTAAAGCCGACTGAACCTCTTTCATCCTTGCTCAACTGTGAGCTAATGTAGAGCGAGCGGCATATGACCCATCCACTGGCTCATTTCGCGAGAAGATCGGGTTTATAAGTCGCATAAGCCATATCATTCAAAGCCAGTTTGATGAGGTCATCCCAACTGGCGAACAACTCAAAAGAAGGGACATGCTCCCAACTATCTACTGCCATCCGATTCCGAAACGTTCACGTCCACAAGGGCCTTCCAACTCAGGTTGTGGAAAGGCACCTTTGGAGGTACCCGTCAGCTCATCTGAAGAAAGAGAGCTGATGATTGAGAGTGAACCCCTTTCAAGGCTGAGTGATCGGCCTACAATATCAGCCAGCTCCCAACCTCTACCGTTAGTCCAACATGACTCCATTGAGGATGAGTTTGAAGCAGTTCTAGACCATCAGCTCAGAAGCTGCTTCGGTCTCATTGAGGACACAGACTCCTCTCTATTCGACCAACTGCGGCGGTACCTGCAGTACCACATATGGCGATTCCAACTGGATGAGTCAACAATGTTCCACCTCATCCGCACCTGTGGCTCCACCTTCTGGATCAACGAAGGAACATGGAGTAGAAACTGGATGAATCATCCGCTGTCCTCACCACCAACGCTTTCAAAGATAATGGATTCGATGATCAAGCGAATCCAGCTGAGTATACCAGCCGATGCTCCTCTCCCCGACAACGAACCGGCCAACTCCTCATGTACACCTTTCGTTGATGATCCACCCATCCCTTCAACCGATGAGATCTTCAACAACATGGCCTCGATGAACTTCAGAGAGCAAGAAGTCTCTCTCACCTCTGCTCAAGGTCAGTTCATAACAACTGAAGAAGCCTATGCATGGCTCTCCTCACCCATGCAAATTCCTTCAGTTCCCTCAGTTCATGATGACAATTTGGCAACTGCCTTCACCTTCCTGCCAAACTTGTCACTACCATCATGCGATCCATTCCACCTTTTGGATGATGCCAAAAAGGGGGAAGATGGACAGAAAGAAGATGATGGATGCTTAAATCTTTGGGATCAGATTCAAAGAGAAATTCATCATGAGAGAGAAGATCAGCTTCAGGGAGAAGCATGGAGAATACAAGGAGTCCAAGAAAGAGGAGAATCGAGCAGAAAGAAAAGGAGCAATTTTCAGAAAGTAGATTAGTAGTTTTAACTACTCTTGAAAATATAATATGCTTTAAAGTGAATATATAATACACACTTTGATCATGCTTATAATGCTCATGCTCTGATACTTCAAGTTTGATCATGCTTCTAATGCTCATGCTCTGATACTTCAAGTTTGATCAAGTTGAATGCTCTGATACTTGAATGAAAAATGCTCTAATACTAGAATGAAAGCATGCCCAAAGTGAAAGAATGAAAGAATGCTCTTAAACTTGAAGTCTAATTGCTCTAATACTTGAATTTCATGCATATCTTGAATGCTTTAATACTTGAATGATAGCACGAATGACAAATGCTCTGATACTTGAATGAAAATCATGAATCAAATTTTCTCTCAAACTTGCTCTGAATTTGCTCTGATTTTAAGAATCTGCTTAAGCAAACTTGCTACACTTGCAGTTTTTCCATCATCATTAACAAAGTTTTGACATCATCAAAAAGGGGGAAATTGTTAGGAAAAACTATCAAGGAACCCCTAGATTAGGTTTTGATGAGATGTCAAAATTATTTATGAAAAACTGACTAAAATTTAAGTTGTAGATCGGAGCTGACCAATCCAGGACATCAAAAAGGAACTCAAGTAAAGTCAAAGTCAACCAATCTGAAGTATGGTCTACAAGCTGAAGGATACGTCATCCAGTCTAAATTCAACTCAACTGAGAAGTCGAACCAGTCGAAACAAACTGACATCTAAGTCAGTTGAGCTGAGGGAGAAAAGAATTGACTAAAGACTGAAGAAACTGATAAAACATCAGTTTAAGCAAGAGACTGGAAGTACCCAACTGATGGCCATACTGAAGTGAACAAGACAGATCAGCTGAAGGCCAGAACTGTAGTCAGCCAGCTTGTGATTAGTCAAGCTGACAAGAAAGCTCAAAAGAAATCAGTCAAGCTGACAAGATAGCCAAGAACTTGAGATCAGTCGAACTGGAGAAATACGAGCTCAAAACTGTCAACTAGAGCAATAGCCAAACTCAGCTGACAAGCTCAGCTGACGAGCTCAGAACTGCCAACTGGAGCAATAGTCAAACTCAGCTGACAAGCTCAGCTGACGAGCTCAGAACGGCCAACTGGAGCAATCGTCAAACTCAGCTGACAAGCTAAGAACTGCCAACTGGAGCAATAGTCAAACTCAGCCGACAAGCTCAGAACTGCCAACTGGAGCAATATCTAAACTGAGCTGACAAGTCCAGAACTGTCAACTGGAACTCAAAACTGCCAAGAAAGATGAAGCCAGAGAACCCTGGAGTTTATTGCTCAAACCGCTGAATCTTGGAGTAAATGCTTCAACAAAGATCCTGGAATTAAATATCCAATAAAGATCGATTGGCAGAGTAACGACTACTTCAACCAAAAGCTCCAAGCGATCATTAAAGACCATCTTCCATTAATGAGTCAACAGAGCCACCGATCAATGGACAATGGAACTCAACGGTCTTAAACTCACTCCTCTATAAAAGACGAGTGAATCAGAGTTTAAAAGACTCTGAGCCAAAATAAAAAGAATCCTTAGCCTACACAACTTTCGCATATACAAGCAAGAACTTTTCTTTCTCCCTCCCAAGCTCAAGTTCAGCATTTGATAGAAACTGCGAGAGTCCAACTGAGAAGAAGAAATTCACAGAGTCAAGATAATCAGCCAGCTGTTGACAATCCAGCCAGGGCAGTCTTCTCAGTTTCAGCAATACAACGATCAACTACTCAGCTCAATTGAAGGAGCACATCAGTTGATAACCCCTGTTCAAGACTCACCTCTTGAAGATCGAAAGAGATCTAAAACCTTGTAAAGACGACAATAGCACCTACCTTCCTAGCGAGCAGTTAGGAACTTCAAGTGTGAGCCGTCGACCAGCTGAGGTAGCGAGCAGTTACCAAGTTCAGCCAACTGTCCTTCATTGTGTAATTTGTAAAGAAACTCAAGTTATATAGTGAAGCTGCCCTTCTGCGGAAGGAAGAGAGGACGTAGAAGTTTGAGACTTCGAACCTCTATAAATCGCTTGTGTGCTGTACTATTTTGGTTATTGCATATCTTTGAACTGCACACAACATCACACAAGCTGCACTCAAACTGTCTTAACTAATCAATAAGTTTGTGCATATATAAGTTTTACTAAGCGAGTCAAAGGGCCCTGTTATTCCGCATTTGAAGTAAAAAGTTTTAATCAGTTTATTCACCCCCCCTCTAAATTGATATCGACTCGCCCGGGACCAATAGGGGTAATATAGTAATTTAATAATTCTTCCCTTTTGTTCTGAGGCTAAAATGAGAATCGCATGAGGCTAAAATAAGAATCGCATGAGGCTAAAATGATCGAAGTAGGAGGCTAAAATTGATGTGACATTTTTCACTAGGGTTCACCGTTCCCAATTAGGGTTTATTACGTTCCGATTATGGCTCTGATCCCAACTAGTAATTATGAGATTCCCATTAGGGTTCACTGTCCCCAAATAGGGTGTATTGCATTTCATTCCAATGAAATCATCGTTCCATTTTTGTTTATCAACACATGCTAAAATGAGAAATGCATGAGGCTAAAATGAGCGAAGTCGGAGGCTAAAATTGAATATGGGCAATTTCTGAGTTCAGTTCCAATTTTGCCATTAATGAGACGCGCGAATTGAAGATTTTCATTTTAATTACAAAATTACCACCGAAAATCTGGCTTAATCTGGGCCGTCCAGATTTTGGAATGGAGGGATGGGATTGGTTCCTAGTTCCCACCTGGTGACTGGTTCTCACCAGATCCCATCCCTATATATATATATATATTTATATATATATATATATGATTACCAAAATATGGTTATTTCGTTATTTTAAGTTAATACAAAATATTTATTGTACATTGATTCTACAACCAAGTTGTTCATTGTCTTGAGTTTGTCATTCCCCTACCATCAATTCTAAAAAATGGTTGCTAGAATGATCAAATTTTAGTTGGAATCTCATGGAAAAAGTTGACCTTTTTTTCAATTTTTTTTATTTTTCATTTTTCATGTTGAAAATTGTCAATCTCAACCTAACGATAATCCATAAAAAATAAAATAATGAAAATCCAAAAATTTTCAAAATTAATTTTTTTCGTAATTTTAACTGAAAAATTATGAACTCAAAATTTAATAATAATATTTATAAAAAAGAAAATATAATTGATAAAGAAATCAAAAAATGAAATGATCATACACAAGATTACCAGAGTAAAGTAATCAGAATACTTACTTGGAGTAGGTAATAAAAACCCAGGAAAGTTGTAGAGCCCCGATCCCGGAAAAAGGGCAACAAGGGACCGGTGCGCTACTGGGGGAAAAGGGTAAGGGGTTGTTGCATAAATATAATTAAATGAAATAGCTTTGGGACAAGAATAGGTTATATTTTCCAGAAATTTGGGTAGCATAACCTCTGTAACTGTAATAGAACCATGCACTAAGGCGTTTAGAAAGAACCTGAATAAAATACCAATCATCAAAGGGAACTTATCCCGCCAACAATTATAAAGGAACATTATAGCAAAATGCTGAAATTGTAACATGCTTCAAACAATTGAAGACAAGCTATATCAGAGTGAACGGAACAGGCGCGGAGCATCTTTATTCAACTCAAGTAAATTGTTTCAAGTACTTAATTGATTTAGAGTATCTAAGATTTCTGAACAACACAAAAAGAGCAAGCATATCACAAAAAGCCAGCCCTTGCCTCAGCTCCATCATCTTCCAGCCTGTCTCTCAGCCTGAAAATATTTTACCAGATCTACGCCACGACACTTTTTAACTGCTTGAAAATTATGAAAATATTTAGGGATGATACTATACATGCCAAGACTAAAGAATGAGAATTTTAGAATTTTTCGATAACACATGCTCTCGGTATAAAAAATAATTGATTTAGTTAAATAATCGAGATTATTCAAAACTCGTCCAAAAATTACGAAATTCGACCGGAACATAGGAAATATTAGTTGGAACCACTTTGTGGTACAAACTTTTTTGATTTGAGGACCCGAAAGACCCCGAATTTAACAAAACAGTGGCAGATCGGTGCTTTTATTTATGCACGTTTTCCGGTGATTTCACCGGTTTTAGGCCGTCGGACGGGAACGCGTTCAACATACGAAATGTAGCACACATTTTGTTGGGGTTTTTTCGAATTAAACCACCACATGATCATTTGGTTGTTCATTAATCCGTGTTCATGCAAATCATAATTTTATGTGACATGCATGTTTATCACAGTCTAATCAAAAAGCATGCAAAGCAGATTCGAATCTAATGAAGCGGAAGACATAGAAACGAATCTACTTACAAATCAATAGACAGTCTGTGGAGAAGATTAAAGATCTAATCTTGCTGTTGAATGAGCACAGTAATGGCGCCACCTATGACCTCAAAATCGTGCACCACAGTATTCCACTCCAAGATCTTCTGTTGTATTCCCGGACTGTATCTAGATTCAGAGTGGGCTGAAATCTACTAGATAGAATTGTGAAATCTGTGGATAACTTTGAGAGACAAAGAGGGGCTGATTTCTTATGAATATTATCATCAAAATTTCGTGCCCCCCTCCCCTTATATATAGGGAGGGGCGAAATTTCATGTTCCAGCCCTATTGGGCTGGGCCTCTATCTCAAGTTCTATATCCAGTCCACTTTCAGTCATATTGGGCTACAACAGGGATCTAGAAGAAAATTAAATTGGCCCACTAATTTATTTAATATCCAATATCCAATAAACCTAGGATATAATTAAATAAATTAAGTTTTACTTTAATTCCACTAAAGAAGTAAAACTGACCTACCAATTTAATACATATTTACGAATATGCTTTCTCCTTTAGTCCAGCCATTCCCCGTGTTTAAGATATAATGTTCATTAATTAATTATGTCAGCCTCTGACAGCTATAATTAATTAACATCTAAAACCTTGAGTAGTACCACACAAGCTTTATTCATGTACGGAATAAATTCTACCTGCAGGGTTTCAACATGAACTTGTGTTTCCTCAAGAGAACATCATCAACCTGGCGCACCAGGACACGGTGCTCATGCATACTGCTCGAGACATCATGTATACATTGTTATTACCCAAGATATCGAATTCGATCTACGAAAAGATCTCACCCATTGATAAATCAAAGTAACAGACAACGCACACATATGCTCGCCAATATCATATGAGTTCAGAACCCAAACTCTGTGGATCTTTATTCTCTCAGTAACTGGGTCAGAGACAGAGAATAGTATCCTATCGTGATCCTCCTCAATACACTAACGAGTGTACTAGAATAACCAGTTAGTCAAGATAAACTAACTTATCAGATTATTCTACGGTGTACCGATGGTGTGTTCAGGACCATCTAAGCCGTGAGCTCTTTAATACATTACAAGGTTCTAATTATATGATCTTACCGTGTGACTCCCCACACCATATCATCTACAATGTAAGTATATGGAACATTGCATAAAACAATTATAGAACATAATCTAAATGCAAACAGTGACTGCAATAACTTTCATTTCATATCATCATATCATCATAAAAGTATACAAAGACAAGTCTTCCAGTATACAAAACTAACAATCTCCCACTTATACTTGAAGCATGTCTTTCAAGCATAATAACTAACTGGCTAACTCTCCAATCTAAAACTATCAACTCAAACTGCGCTACCAGGTCTGCATCTCACTCCTATTTTCTCCACGTGACCATCAAAGGTCTTAGCCGCCAGGCTCTTCGTGAATGGATCAGCCAGGTTGTCCTCTGATGCAATCTTGACTATCGCTACGTCTCCTCTCTTAACGATTTCTCGTATAAGATGGTACTTTCTCTCTATGTGTTTACTTGCCTTGTGGGCTCTAGGTTCCTTCGAATTTGCCACTGAACCAGAGTTATCACAGTATATCGTGATAGTCTTAGGCAAATCAGAAACCACGCCCAAGCCCACTAGGAACCCGCGGAGCCAGACAGCCTCTTTTGCAGCCTCAGAGGCAGCTACATACTCAGCTTCCATGGTGGAATCCGCAATGCATTTTTGCTTAATGCTCCTCCATGCGATGGCTCCACCTCCTAGTGTAAATACATAGCCCGATGTAGACTTACTCTGATCTTTTTCGGATTGAAAATCTGAGTCCGTGTAACCCAAAGGTACTAGACTATCAGAGCGGAAAACCAACATGTAATCTCGAGTCCATTTAAGGTACTTGAGAATGTTTTTGACCGCAGTCCAGTGACCTTGTCCAGGGTTAGACTGATATCTGCTTACCATGCCAACGGCATAACATATATCAGGCCTAGTGCATAGCATAGCATACATCAAACTTCCCACAGCCGAAGCATATGGTACTTTCTTCATTTCCTCTATCTCAGACTGTGTTTGTGGACACATTTCCTTGGGTAGATAAATTCCATGCCTGTAAGGTATAAAACCTTTCTTGGAATCTTGCATGCCAAATGTAGCTAGCACTGTATCGATATAAGTCGCCTGGGACAGACATAACATCCTTTTCTGGCGATCACGAATGATCTTGATGCCAAGGACATGTCCGGCTTCACCCAGATCCTTCATATCGAACTGCTCGGACAACCACACCCTAATGTTTGACAATGCCTTCTTACTGTTTCCAATAAGCAAGATGTCGTCAACATAAAGTACCAGGAATGCCACCACATTTCCGTCACATTTCTTGTACACACAGCTCTCATCCGGACTTTGCACGAATCCATATGACTGGATAACCTCGTCAAATCGGATATTCCAAGATCTCGATGCTTGCTTAAGTCCATAAATGGATCTCTTAAGCTTACACACCAAGTGCTCTTGGCCCTTAGCAATGAATCCCTTTGGTTGCTTCATGTGAATGTTTTCCTCAAGACTTCCGTTTAGGAAAGCTGTCTTGACATCCATCTGCCAGATCTCATAATCCAAATGAGCGGCAATAGACAAGAGAATCCGGATTGACTTAAGCATGGCTACCGGTGAAAAGGTTTCCTCATAATCGATCCCTTCTTTCTGAGTATACCCTTTTACCACCAATCTAGCTTTGAAGGTTTCAACCTTCCCATCAGATCCTCTCTTGCACTTGTAGACCCACTTACAGCCAATGGGTTTTACCCCATCTAGTGGTTCTAAAAGTTCCCAGACTTGATTGTGATCCATAGATCCAATCTCAGACTCCATTGCATTTTTCCAAGAATCCGCATCTTTATCTTGAATTGCCTCGTCATAGGTCCTGGGATCCAATTCATTGAGACCTTCTGGGAAATCTGAAGCTTCTCCCAGACCAATGAATCTATCAGGTTGACGTACAACCCTCCCACTGCGACGAGGCAGTTCCTGTACTTCCGTGACACGTTGTGCAGTGTTTAGTGGTTCCTCTTCTTGTACAACTGGTGTAGGATTCGATCCTTCCCTTAACTCCTCAAGGATGATTTGACTCCTTGGTTTGTGGTTTATAACATAGTCTTCTTCTAAGAATCGAGCATTCGTGCTAACAATGATCTTCTGATCCTTAGGACTATAAAACAAACCACCTTTCGTTCCTCTAGGATATCCAATAAACAGCCTTACATCAGTACGGGGCACCAGCTTATCAGCTTCCTTGTCCAACACGTGTGCTGGGCTACCCCAAATCCGAATATGGTTCAAACTGGGCTTTCGTGCAGTCCATAGTTCTGTGGGTGTAGCAGGAACTGATTTCGATGGAACCAAGTTAAAAATGTAGGCTATTGTTTCCAGAGCATATCCCCAGAACGAAATGGGCAACTCAGAATAACTCATCATCGATCTAACCATCTCTAACAGTGTACGATTTCTTCTTTCCGCCACGCCATTCTGCTGTGGCGTTCCAGGCGCAGTCAACTGGGATGTAATCCCACTCTCTGCCATGTAATCCCTAAATTCGCTTGAGAGGTACTCGCCACCACGATCAGAACGTAGTGACTTGATACTTCTGCCTGTTCGTTTCTCCACTTCCGCCTTGAACTCTTTGAATTTCTCAAAGCATTCAGACTTACGACGTAACAGGTAAATATAACTGTATCTAGAGTAATCATCAATGAGAGTGATGAAATACTCGAACCCTCCTCGAGCTTGAACTGACATAGGGCCGCATAGGTCAGAGTGAATCAAATCTAATAGCCCTTCAGATCTATTTCCTTTTGACTGGAAAGGACGCTTGGTCATTTTACCTTCCAAACAGGATTCACACAAAGGAAACGATTCCAATACCAAAGAAGACAGCGGTCCATCGTTTACAAGCCTTTGTATCCTCTTAAAGTTTATATGACCTAGCCTTAGATGCCAAAGATAGGTTTGATTCAATTCTGAAGGTTCTTTTCTCTTGTTAGGGTTTATGATCGATATATTCAACAGTTGTCTTTGCGTAGTGTTTTTAATTAGTTTAAGAAAGTATAAGTGTCCATCCAATGTGCCAGAACAAATAAAATTTTTACTACTAAAGATAACTACTTTGTTATAAAAAGAAATAGAATATCCATCCATAATCAATTTAGAAACTGAAACCAAGTTTCGCCTAAAACCAGGCACATAAAGACAATCTTTCAAAACCAAAGTTCTATCACTACTGAAAGGTTAAACAATGTCTCCCACTGCAACAGCCACCACTCTCGTAGCATTGCCCATGTAGACGGTGATCTCGTCCTCACTCAGCTGTCTTTTTACCAAGAACCCCTGTAAAGACATGCAAACATGATCAGTAGCTCCAGTATCTACTACCCATGACTGGGTAGAAAAAGTTGCTAAACATGTTTCCACAACCAGAGTGTGAGATGTACCTCTCGTGTTCTTCTTGTTAGGACACGCCGCCTTCCAGTGACCTGGTTGACCGCACTTGAAGCACTTAGTCTTCGACTTGAACTCCTCAGGAGGAATCTTTGTCTTTGGCTTCTTTGCCTTAGGCGCCTCATCTGCAGCCTTCTTAGGTGCGTTTCTCTTCTTCCTTTTTCCACCAGAAGAAGACGCTCCTTTTTCAGCTATGTGGGCCTGAGGATCGCTCTTTTGGAGCAATTCAGCAGCCTGAAGATCTATGAGCAGTTCAGTCAGGCTGACATCCCTTTTAATCATGTTAAAATTCAGCCTGAACTGCTCAAACTTCGAAGACAAGCTATGAAGAACAATGTCGATTTGAGAGTCGCCATCTAGCTCTCCACCCAAGGTCTCGATCTCAGATAAATACCCCATCATCATGAGAACGTGATCCCTAACAGGTGTGAAGTCAGACATTCTCGCATCCATTAGCTTCTTCATTGCCAAATGGCGTGCCGAGCGGTTCTGATGACCGAATAGCTGCATAAGGTTGTACATGATATCATAAGCGGTTTTCATAGGCTCATGCTGATGTTGCAACACACTTGACATAGAAGCCAAGATGTAACAGCGCGCTATCTCATTAGGCCTAACCCACTTATCATATGCAACCTTTTGGGCTTCGTCAGAACCCTCATCTGGTGTCTGAGGACAAACCTCTTCAAGTACAAACTTGTGTCCCTCAGCAACAAGAACTACGAATCCAGTCATTGTAGTTTTCACCGACAAGTTTGTTTTCTTTGAGGATTGAGGACAGATTAGAGAGTGCCATAGATGATATGAAATAACTGAAATTAAAACATACAGTACAGTCACAAAACACGTTTAGGATAAAACAGTATATAATCGAAAGCCTCATAAAAATTATATACTTTTCCACCAACAATTTAAAAACGTCTTTTATAAGCCACGATAGTGTGGACGTTTATAAAATTCATTTTTAAATAGGTTAAACCTTTAATTTGCCTCCAGTTGAGTTTCCTTACAACAAGCAAATTAATAGCCGGATAATAAACACGGTCATGTAATCGTCTAACTGATAAGCCACGATCGTGTGGACGTTTATCAATAAATTACATCTAAGTGTGCACACCATTATCTTTGCACCAAGATCACTACTCAAATTTAACCGCTCCAGATGGAGGAGTCAGTTAGTTCTAATAGTGTTCTACAGCTATCCATTTAGGAGATTTAATTTCTAGAGAAATCTGTGATATGACACATCCGATATGGAGGAAGACCGATGTCAACGCGCATGCCCATCACTTCTCAATTAAACCAGATTTTAATGGAGACCGTATGAGATTTCTACATACTTTGGTATGAATCTCTCCCACTTAGTTATTTATGTTTGAGGTTTCATTTTATCCCATTATCGAACATGCAAACATCACATAAAATGATAAACATCCATTGCATGCTTCAACATAATAAGCAACAATAATATTCCAACTATCATGGCTTATATCTCATGTTGATTGATGAGATAAAACTGGAAAGTCAGCTCCGGAACAGGCTAGGAACCGCCGCCCCCTTCACCGCGCCTCGCCGAAAAATCCTAGCTCCATTTAGGGTTTTCGGGATGTGAACCGGTGAACCTTCCTTTTTGGTGCTGAACCACTTTCCTCCTTTGAGATGTTCTCCGATCTTTATTCAATACAGACTATCTATTCCAAAAGGAAAAATCTAATATTGCTAGAATAAAAAATACAACTCAAAAACTCGGTCTAACAGCTTTATATCTATTACATTAAAACAACGTAAAATAAAACCTAGACCTGATCCATGGATTTTCTCATGGATTAAAATCACGTAGCCAAACCGGCATACGGCCAAACATCCATTCAACATAAACATACATCACATAAAATAAAAGAGCCATAATAGTTGGTAAACCTGCAAACAAACACAGTCTACAAAACCAACAATCATGTATTATATGATCCACATAAAATAACATATGATATCTATGCATGAATATTAAATAATAGTCGAATTTTACAATTAAATAAATTAATTAATTCGATATTATCCACAAGATAAAAATTGGAAATTAAAATAATTATCCACCAATTTAAATCTTGTATATTTCGAAAATATCCTTAAAATAAATCTGGAAATTATTTATAATTATCCACCAAAATTATTTAATATTTTCTAACCACCCTAATTAAATAATAATTGGATATATTGATATAAATCAAAAATCTAATCCAAATATTATCCATAAGAATCTAAATCTTCAAGGATAAAGTTTGGAGATTTGATTCCAATCCAAAATCTTCCAAAACTTATCCAAATTTAAAATCTTATCACAATTGGATTTTGATAATTATTCAACTATATCCAAAATCACCTTATCCAATTTAAATCATATAGATTTTCGAAAATCACCAAATAATAAATCTGGAAATTTGATCCACTTCAAATTCCTCCAAATTTAAAATTCTATTTTCAAATCTATCTAGATTAAAATTAGGTAAATTAGGATATACATCAAATAACATCAAACCTTAATCCAACAACCATTATTTTCGATCCATCTCAATTAATAAATCTGAAAATTTGATTTTCATCAAAATCTTCTCCAAATAATTAATTAAAATCGAAAAAATAAACCTATATTTCACATTTGGAAATTTTGACATTAATCAAAAAACTATTCCAAATAATATAGCTATAGGTTTCGAAAATTTCAAGAATTAAAATCTGGAAATTTTGATCCACTTCAAAAATTACCAAATTTAAAATTCTAATTTCAAACCTATCTTGATTAGAATTAGATAATTTTTGATATACATCAAAAATCACCAAATCTAATTCTAATACACCAAATTTTCGAACACACTCAAAACCAAATCTGGAAATTTTGATCTTGATCAAAAATCCATCCAAATCTAATTCATAGTGGCCGAAAATTCTAACACAAAATCAGGGAATTTTAACACATCAAAATTCGAAAATTTTGACTTCAAATTTTCGAAAATCATGAGACACAAATCTGGAAATTTGAAGATCATCAAATATCATCCCAAATCTATATCTCATCATGATCGAAAATTCCAATACATCAAAACTAGAATTTTCGAATGTCATCAAAAATTCATCCAAGTTTCGAATACCATAAAAAATCGAAATACATGGCAATTAAATCTGAAAATTTAAATACCATAAATTTATCATCAAATTTAATATGTAGTTCGAAATTATGCTCGGATTAATCCTAGAACAGTGCCAAAACCCTCTCTGATACCAATTGTTGGGGTTTTTTCGAATTAAACCACCGCAGGATCATTTGGTTGTTCATTAATCCGTGTTCATGCAAATCATAATTTTATGTGACATGCATGTTTATCACAGTCTAATCAAAAAGCATGCAAAGCAGATTCGAATCTAATAAAGCGGAAGACATAGAAACGAATCTACTTACAAATTGATAGACGGTCTGTGGACAAGATTAAAGATCTAATCTTGCTGTTGAATGAGCACAGTAATGGCGCCACCTATGACCTCAAAATCGTGCACCACAGTATTCCACTCCAAGATCTTCTGTTGTATTCCCGGACTGTGTCTAGATTCAGAGTGGGCTGAAATCTACTAGATAGAATTGTGAAATCTGTGGATAACTTTGAGAGACAAAGAGGGGCTGATTTCTTATGAATATTATCATCAAAATTTCGTGCCCCCCCTCCCCTTATATATAGGGAGGGGCGAAATTTCATGTTCCAGTCCTATTGGGCTGGGCCTCTATCACAAGTTCTATATCCAGTCCACTTTCAGTCATATTGGGCTACAACAGGGATCTAGAAGAATATTAAATTGGCCCACTAATTTATTTAATATCCAATATCCAATAAACCTAGGATATAATTAAATAAATTAAGTTTTACTTTTATTCCACTAAAGAAGTAAAACTGACCTACCAATTTAATACATATTTACGAATATGCTTTCTCCTTTAGTCCAGCCATTCCCCGTGTTTAAGATATAATGTTCATTAATTAATTATGTCAGCCTCTGACAGCTATAATTAATTAACATCTAAAACCTTAAGTAGTACCACACAAGCTTTATTCATGTACGGAATAAATTCCACCTGCAGGGTTTCAACATGAACTTGTGTTTCCTCAAGAGAACATCATCAACCTGGCGCACCAGGACACGGTGCTCATGCATACTGCTCGAGACATCATGTATACATTGTTATTACCCAAGATATCGAATTCGATCTATGAAAAGATCTCACCCATTGATAAATCAAAGTAACAGACAACGCACACATATGCTCGCTAATATCACATGAGTTCAGAACCCGAACTCTGTGGATCTTTATTCTCTCAGTAACTGGGTCAGAGACAGAGAATAGTATCCTATCGTGATCCTCCTCAATACACTAACGAGTGTACTAGAATAACCAGTTAGTCAAGATAAACTAACTTATCAGATTATTCTACGGTGTACCGATGGTGTGTTCAGGACCATCTAAGCCGTGAGCTCTTTAATACATTACAAGGTTCTAATTATATGATCTTACCGTGTGACTCCCCACACCATATCATCTACAATGTAAGTATATGGAACATTGCATAAAACAATTATAGAACATAATCTAAATACAAACAGTGACTGCAATAACTTTCATTTCATATCATCATATCATCATAAAAGTATACAAAGACAAGTCTTCCAGTATACAAAACTAACATATTTAAATACACGACATATTAAAATTTGGGCTAAAAAGGACGAGAAATGGACCAATATGATGACGATGAAAATGGGTGGCTGTGGGGGTGGTATCTCGGTGATGGCAGCAGCTAGGGCTGCTCACGGGCGCTCCGGCGACGGCAAGGCAGAGGCAGCACAGCGGCAGGAAGGTGGCGGCTGGTCGGAGGTGGTGGTGGCAGCTCCACCCTTCTCTCTCTTTCGGATCTCTCTCTCTCACTCTCAACTCTCTCTCGCTCAACTCTCTCTCGGCTACTCTCTCTCTCTCTCTCCCCTCCATCTTCTTTCCTTCTCTTTTTTTTTCTTTCTTTTCCTTCTTTCTTTCTGCATGATAACTCTTTCTCTCTCTCCTTTTTATCTCTCTCTCTCTAATATAATATGAATGGGGGATGAGGGTAATAATCAACCGAAGGAGGGGAATTATATAGATATTTCCATATAAATAGAGGCATGAATTTTAGGATATGTATAATTAAGGAATAATGGGATAAGGTTAAGGTTTTTAGGATAAATTTTAAGAATAATAATATTTTAATAATAAAGATAAGACTAAGTTTTGAGGATAATTTTGGAGAATAAATTAAAAATAAGAATACAGATAATATTAATTTTAATCTCATGTTTATCTTCAAATAAAACTAAATTCTTTTTATTTCAAAAGCACATGAGAGATAAGTTCAAAAATACTTAAACAACATCAAATAATAATTCTAAGGCCCAAGTTTGAGTTTTAAATTTTCTTTTCTATACTAGGTGCGCAATATCAGACTTCCTTAAGTTGATTTAATTCGATTGAGCAATATCAAATAAATTAAAACTCAATCCCAAATAATTAAGCAATTAAAATAATTCAAATTACGTAAAAGCAGTCGTTACACGGGATGTTACATTCTACCCTCCTTAACAAAAATTTCGTCCCGAAATTTACATACTTCTATAGGGTAAATCAGGGTACAACTACTTGATTCTGTTTTCAAGCTCCCAGGTAGCTTCCTTTTTCCCATGGTTATTCCATAGAACTTTCACCAGTGATATTTGTTTGTTCCGTAATTCTTGGACCTTCATCAAGAACAGCCTCTGGTCTTTCCTCATAGAAAAAATCCTTATTCATAATCATTTACTCATTTTTAATAACGTGATTAGGATCCAACTTACATTTCCTCAACATTAAGACATCAATCACATAATGAACCTCAGCTAGAATCCGCAGTATGACTAATTCATATGCTACCTCATCATTCCTAGCAAAAAGACTGTTTCTCTCGAGTCGTAAATCTTACTAAGACGTATACTTTGTCTTGGTCCACTTTAACTTGATGCGCATAACTTTTCATATGTTCTTCTCTGCAGTTTTCTTCAAATTTTCTTTAACATCATCCTTTGAGTCAAGAATAGAGATAGAAAATAGATATCGATCCGCTTGAATCAAAGCATATTATCTCGATCATCGTATACATTACCTGGAACTTAACACATCTAGTCTCGAACTTGTCCTTGCTCCTCGATCACAAATGTATAGAGACGGGAGTAGCGAGAACGGATCTTTCTATTGCGATTCTTCATAGACATTCAAAATTCTCCCAACATGTTCCTCAAATACATATACACGTGAGCCGCATTTCCTAGAAATCCTTATAACTTAAGCCATCTAAAAGAATATACCTATCCATTCTAAGTTCTTTTTACGTTCAAGACTACAAGACATTACATAATCGTTCCCATCTTTCTTAGTTAATTTATTCTTTATAATCATTCATCAGATTCTCGGTTGAACCGGAATCAAGATGTCCCAAACATCCCATTAAATCATAGGCGAACCACGGCCTTGCCATGAACCCTCTTTCATGTAGAATTGAATCGAAACATGATATAACACATTCGTTTGAAATTTCATATCATAACAAATTGATACATTTAGTGGAACCAATCCAAGTGGCCTCATAATCTTGAACGTGGAAAAACACTTAATCAACCTATGTTCCACAAGAATCTTAATAATCATCAACTTAAAATCCAATCTACCTATCTAAAGAAAGCCACTCAGTTAGCCTAAATTCTCCAAAACAACATGATAACTTAACATTCAATCCAAAGTTCAAGCTACTATAGTCTAGTTTCTTTGCTATGATCAATCTAGAATCCATTCACAACTCATTCTCATCACTTAAGGTAATTCCGTTCTCTTTCAATTATTTCCATCTTTTGGTCAAAACCAAAATCTAGATGTCTTGGCATCTTTGAATAACTTTAGACGAATCACGAACCCTCATCGTGAAACCTTAATATAAGTTTGAATCACAATACTTTATAGTGAAACCTGGAGATAACTCTCTTGTAAATGAATCACAACCTCTTGTCGTGAAACCTGAAAATAATTCTTAACCAAATGATGAATCATGATATCTAATCATGAAACCTAAAATATTTTACATAACTAATTCATGATATCTCAACATGAAACAAGAAAATATTTTTAAATAATTGAATCACGATATATAATCATGAAACCTATAAAATATTTTCAAAATTAATCACGATAACAGATAATGAAACCTGAAAATATTTTTTTTTCAATAAACAAATCATGATATCAAATCGTGAAACCTTAAAATATACGAATCATGACCTCTCATCCTGAAACCTGATAATATATGAATCATGACCTCTTATCATGAAACTTGGTAATAGAATCATGATCTCTCATCATGAAATCTGAAAATAGCTTTTGAATCATGATCTCTGGTCATGAAACCAAAATAGAACAAATCACGATTTTTTATCATAAAACCTGAAAATGGCTTTGATAAATGAATCACGATATATGACCGTGAAACCTGGAAAAATATTTAGCGTAACAAACTGCACTCTCATGTGTATCAATTTTAAAATACGCGTGTACCTTTTGTTAAGGGCGGCATAAATGACGTGCTGAGGGCTGTTGAACGAATAGTGAAAGAGAATAGATATAATTTCAAACTCCAAGAATAATACTGCAGGGCTACAGAGTTGCAAACCTGCTCTGATACCAATCTGTAGCGCCCCGATCCTGGGAAAAGGGCAACAAGGGACCGGTGCGCTACTGGGGGAAAAGGGGAAGGGGTTGTTGCATAAAGATAATTAAATAAAATAGCTTTGGGACAAGAATAGGTTATATTTCCCAGAAATTTAGGTAGCATAACCTCTGTAACTGTAATAGAACCACGCACTAAGGCATTTAGAAAGAACCTGAATAAAATACCAATCATCAAAGGGAACTTATGCCGCCAACAATTATAAAGGAACATTATAGCAAAATGTTGTAATTGTAACATGCTTCAAACAATTGAAGACAAGCTATATCAGAGTGAACGGAACAAGCGCGGAGCATCTTTATTCAACTCAAGTAAATTGTTTCAAGTACTTAATTGATTTAGAGTATCTAAGATTTCTGAACAACACAAAAAGAGCAAGCATATAACAAAAAGCCAGCCCTTGCCTCAGCTCCATCATCTTCCAGCCTGTCTCTCAACCTGAAAATATTTTAGAAAAGATTTGGGCTGAGTACTAACGTACCTAGTGGGCAGATTTTGATAAACAGTTCACAATCATTTTATAAATATGAATATCGTATCCACACAAGTATAACAATGGAAAGGTTTCAAATCTAAAAAACATTCCATGAATACAAAGCTTCTTTTAACCTTACTTGCACGCTTTATCTCAACTGTCTCTTCCTACAGTGTCTTAACTTATATACTCGTCCTCCAGCCCAGCTGTCTAATAAAGGATAGTGTATACGGTCCCAAGCTTTAAGGATCCGAACTAGAGTCTAGTTAAGCACTCAATATTTTCGTAGGATACTGTCGAACGCGAATAGTGAGCTAAAACATTTTGATACAGATATTCATGATTCACAGTTGATAAATAGTTGAGCTTATTAGTTGAACATAATTTGAGAAAAATATATATAACCTACCTGGATGACGAGCACATGGCGGCACAATAACTTCAAAAATGATTTCATTAATCCTAGCAGGCTCTGCAGGTCCTACAAGGGTAGATCTTCGACTCAGAATAATCGCTATATTTTCGAAAATTAATCTACTGTAATCCGAGCTATTATTTAATTATATTCTCTTGAGAAATAGATTGCGCGACTCTAGAGACCTCGAATAATTCTGACAAAGAAGGAAATAAATTGTAAAATATTATTCTTGATTTACTGGGACCAACCGATTTGACAGAGGTCTCTTTCCAAAACTTGTCGTTTATCCAAATTTTACCAGATCCATGCTATGACACTTTTTAACCGCTTGAAAATTACGAAAATATTCAGGGATGATACTAAACATGCCAAGACTAAAGAATGAAAATTTTAGAATTTTTCGATAACACATGCTCCCGGTATAAAAAACTAACTGATTTAGTTAAATAATCGAGATTATTC
Source organism: Perilla frutescens (assembly GCA_026008535.1). Classification (NCBI taxonomy): domain Eukaryota; kingdom Viridiplantae; phylum Streptophyta; class Magnoliopsida; order Lamiales; family Lamiaceae; genus Perilla; species Perilla frutescens. Next base: position 25,151,507 of record BRKX01000005.1, read on the forward strand.
AAAACTCATCCAGAAATTACGAAATTCGATGGGCGCATAGGAAATATTATTTGGAACAACTTTGTAGTTCAAACTTTTTCGATTTGAGGCCCCAAAACGGCCCGAATTTAACAAAATAGTGGCAGATCGGTGCTTTTATTTATGCACGCTTTCCGGCGATTTCGCCGGTTTCCAGCCATCAGACGGAAACGCGTTCAACATACGAAATGTAGCACACATTTAAATACACGACATATTAAAATTTGGGCTAAAAAGGACGAGAAATGGACCAATACGATGACGACGAAAACGGGTGGCTGTGGGGGTGGTATCTCGGTGATGGCAGTGGCTAGGGCTGCTCGCCGGCGCTCCAGCGAAGGTAAGGCGGAGGCGGCAAGGCGGCGGCTGGTCGGAGGTGGTGGTGGCAGCTCCACCCTTCTCTCTCTTTCAGATCTCTCTCTCTCACTCTCAACTCTCTCTCGCCCAACTCTCTCTCGGCTACTCTCTCTCTCCACTCCTTCTTTCCTTCTCTTTTTTTTTCTTTCTTTTCCTTCTTTCTTTCTACATGATAACTCTCTCTCTCTCTCCTCTTTATCTCTCTCTCTCTCTAATATAATATGAATGGGGATGAGGGTAATAATCAACCGAAGGGGGGAATTATATAGATATTTCCATATAAATAGAGGCATGAATTTTAGGATATGTATAATTAAGGAATAATGGGATAAGGTTAAGATTTTTAGGATAAATTTTAAGAATAAAAATATTTTAATAATAAAGATAAGGCTAAGTTTTGAGGATAATTTTGGAGAATAAATTAAAAATAAGAATACAGAAATATTAATTTTAATATCATGTTTATCTTTAAATAAAACTAAATTCTTTTTATTTCAAAAGCACATGAGAGATAAGTTCAAAAATATTTAAACAACATCAAATAATAATTCTAAGGCCCAAGTTTAAGTTCTAAATGTTCTTTTATATACTAGGTGCGCAATATCAGACTTCCTTAAGTTCATTTAATTCTATTGAGCAATATCAAATAAATTAAAACTCAATCCCAAATAATTAAGCAATTAAAATAATTCAAATTACGTAAAAGCGATCGTTACACGGGGTGTTACAAAAGTTGCAACATTTTCCTTATTTTGAAGAACCAGATTACTTTGCCAGATCAGATTCTATATCAACTAAATGAGCCATATGAGCTATATATGTATGGTTGGAAAGCTAGTTGAGTCTATTTTCCAAAAAAATAAAAGAATTTCAAAAAAAATTTTAAGCGTTGAGAAAGTTATGGTTGCTTGATTGAAGACTATATATTCAATTTGAAAGCTATAAAAAATAGGGCTCAAATCAAACCAACATTACTTATACACCATATTAGCAAAGCATTATTCACATATTAGCAATATGTTACTAACATATTAGCAAATTATTATTATTATTATTATTATTATTATTATTATTATTATTATTATATAGAGTAGTGGTTAGGTAAAAACTAATCCTAGTGTGGGAACTAGGACCACATCTCATATCACACAATCCTCAAAAATTGAAGGCCCGAATTTGATTAAATGGGCGGTGACAATTCGGTAATATTTGTGTAGGCAAATTAAATTTATTGCCTATTAATTATGTCATGTGTAAAATAATGAATTAAATATTTTATTATATTTTATTTATATTTTGGAATTAAATTAAATATGATTCCAAAATTAAATAAATATATAATTAATATTTATTACATGGATTTTACTGACTAATGAGAAGCTGACATATGTCAAATCTGCACAAAAAATAAAATATTTAATATGGAGATCTTCCAAACCAATAGAATTGCGCCACATAAGCCCTAGGCCCATGGCCACTCCATCTAAGCCCTAAAAGCCCAACCCTAAATTTCCTAAATTAAATCCTCCTGCAACTATAAATAGGGGTCTCCATATCATATGAAAACACACCAGAAATCATAATTGAAGAGTTCAAGAAGTTGGAGGAAAATTCTCTACAAAATTCTCTCCAGCATTCAAGGCATTCTAGCGAGATTCAAGCCGTTCTTCGTGGAAAGCAACGCGTTCTTCGCCGGAATCATCTCAAATCCAGCGTCTGATCCGGAATCAAGGTTTTCAACCCTCCAGTCAGCGTTATAAAGGTGTTCTAGCAAGATTCAAGACGTTCTTCGTAGAAGCAACGTGTTCTTCACCAGAGTCACTTCAAATCCAACATTCAATCCGGAATCAAGGTCGTCGGCCCTCCGGATAACGTCATCAAATTCAAACAACAGGTCCAAAAAGATTGAAGAGACAAGTTCACTCTGAAGATTTCAAGGACCGTTTGAAGATCAAGTTTTGAAGAGAAGTATCAGAGGATCAAGACAGAGATTATACCGCAATCGCACTTTAATTCAAAGAAGAAATCTACTTGTACACTTTTCGCGCTATTTATTCAAATACACGAAAATTTATGTTACAAATTTTGGCATGCCCACTGGGACAGTCTCTACCTCTCATCTCTCCTCTCCTCCAAATCCAAAGATGTCCAGAAACTCAACTGCTTCTGAAGCTGCTATGAAGAGCGTTGGGGTGGTTACACGAAGTATGGCCAAACAGGCTTTGGAGGCCTCCAAATTAACTACTGTGGTAAAAGAAGAATAGCATATTGCTGGCATGGAAGAAAATAGTGAGCAGTTGATAGACGATTCTACATCATGGGCAAGCTACTCACCCGAAGCACCAGTCTTGATGGCAGATGCCTTAACCACAGAAGAGCAACTTGCAAACTTAACAAAGTTGTTTGAGGAAATGCAAAAGCACATACAAAACCAAGATGCGGAGATCTCAAGACTCCGGAAGGGCAAGGGTCCAGTAAGTTATATCGTCAAAGAAGAAAGAGATGAGGAAGATAAAGATGACGAAGCATCCTCAAAACAATAAACAAGTGAAGAAAAAAAGCCATATACCAAGAATCTGGAAGTCTCCTCAGATGGTTTCATCCAAATTGATCAACTCAAGGAGTTTATCGAGGGAACTATCAAAACCAAGTTTGAAGGAAGCTCCAAGTCATTCATGGCTTATTCCAAACCTTACACTCAGAGGATTGACAACCTGAAGATGCATCCGGGTTACCAACCTCCAAAATTCCAACAGTTTGATGGAAAAGGCAATCCAAGACAGCACATCACCTATTTCATCGAGACATGCAACAATGCTGGAACTTATGGTGACTACCTAGTGAAGCAGTTTGTTCATTCACTCAAGGGCAATGCTTTTGACTGGTACACTGATCTGGAGCCAAATATGATTGATAGTTGGGGGTAATTGGAGCACGAATTTCTTAATCGCTTCTATAGTACTAGAAGGACTGCCAGCATGGTGGAACTTACTAACACGCATCAATGGGATAAAGAGCCTGTGATTGACTACATCAACAGATGGAGGAACCTCTGCCTCAATTGTAGAGATCGACTGTCAGAAACTTCTGCTATAGAAATGTGTATTCAAGGGATGCATTGGGGTCTTCAATACATTCTGAAAGGGATACAACCACGTACATTTGAAGAAATAGCTACAAGGGCTCATGATATGGAGTTGAGTATGGCAGCTAGTGGAGTTAAAGGACCACCTATCCAAGAGCCCCGTAAATTCAAAGAAAGACAAGAATTCAAGAGAGGAGGCAAACCATTTGATAAAACTCTGAAGAAAGAAGCTATGTCGGTGAAAGTGGTACCGGTGAAGTTTCTAAGAAAAGATGCAGAAAAAAATGAAAAGCAGAATGTTCCTCAAGATAAAGAGAGAAGGAAGTTGACCCTGAAAGAAATGCAACAAAGAGAGTACCCTTTCTTGGACTCAGACATTTCAGGAATCTTTGACGATCTAATCAAAGTAAAAATTATTGAATTTCCAGAGATGAAGTGACTAGAGGAAGCGGGACGGACTGACGACCCAAAATATTGCAAGTATCACCGGTTGGTTAGACACGCTATACAAGATTGCTTCATTTTCAAGGATAAAGTCATACAGTTGACACGTCAAGGGATTATATCACTTGAAGACGACAAGGCCACAACAAACCACATCTTGTTTGAGTCATGTAATGTGATGAATGATGAGACTACTGATGAAGTGAAGGAAGAACTCAACAAAGATTCAAGTGAAGTTGCTGCTGACTGCACATTCACCATAATGTTCACTGATGAAGATTTGGAGCTTGGTTCTGACCCACATAATCATCCATTATTCATGAGCTGTTATAGCCATGATCAAAGAGTGAATAGAATACTTTTGATGGAGGGTCTGCAGTCAACATCTTACCTTTGCGCACATTGAAGCAGCTAGGGATCTCCACTGATCAACTCTCAAACAGCCAATTGATGATACAAGGTTTTAACCATGAGGGACAAAGGGCTCTTGGCACAATAAGATTGAAGCTGACAATGGAAAATATGACATCAACAGCATTGCTACATGTGATAGATGTAAAAATGTCATATAACATGCTTCTCGGTCGGCCATGGTTGCATGAGAAAGGGGTCATTCCTTCAACATGGCATCAATGTCTCAAGTATTGTCATGATAGTGTTGTGAAGAAGATAATCGAAGATAATAAACCTTTTCTGGAGTCTGAATCACACTTTGCTGACGCAAAGTATTATCTCCCGAATAAAAAGTTGCTGAAAGTTGCAGAAGACACAAACAGTCAAATAAATGACACTAAGACATCCATAGCTAAATCATTAGAAGAGCTAACGATGCCATTGACCAAGATTGATATGAAGAAGCCAACACCACCACCGTTTGCCGGATTCGTCAGGCCAAGTCAAGGTAGTGCAACCGAGCATGGAGAAATCTTAGAACATGAAATTGCTAAGAATTTTGGTCCAAAAGCCTTCACACTCCTTGTAAAAGTTGGGTACGATCCACAAAGAAGTTCTAAGATGCAAGAGCTCTCTTCAAAAGTTGATTCACATAAAGCTGGGCTCGATCCCACTAAGAAGATAACAGTGAAAGATGGACAAAATACCAAGGTAGGATTGGGGTTTGTTCCACCAAGTCCTATTCGAATTGCAATTAGAAGAGCCAACATCTATCATGTCTCTGAAGAAGAAGCTCTGTCAACAGAAAACATAGTCAATGGAAGTGCAAAAAGGAAGACCCGAGTGTCTGTATTTGAAAGACTTGGCAAGCAGCCCAAGAGTGGAAGAAAAGAAACACGAATATCTGTGTTTAATAGGCTCGGCGGTAGAATGAAGGATAGAAGAACATGTCATCGAGGAGAAAATTTCCCTGAAGTAATGGGCAGACAATAAATGAAGAGCTTAGTCCCATCCCGCAAGAAGAGACAGACTACACTAACCATATCATGCGGAAGAGAATTGCGAGCTAAAATGCAAACTGTCATCTTAACACAAACTGCAAATATTGAAGATGATAGAGAAAGTGTGGCATCATCCTACCATGCCGTTAGCAATGTTCAGAATCCAACACCATGCACCATTCCAAGTCTCATACGTCAAAGAATTGACCATCTGGTCACAAGTGGTCTTATTGATGAGACGCAAGTTAGAATACAAATAGTCCGTGTGCGACAAATAGATGGGAGGATGAGGACATGCATCGAGCTCAAAAGTGCTAAAGAGGACAATCAAGAAGTGGCATCAACACATCATATCACTCTGACTGAAGAAACCGCTACTGAGGAAGAAGATGCTGAAGAAGCTCCTCCACAATTTGAAGAAGGTGTTAAATCCACCATTGATGAACTAAAAGAAATCAATCTAGGTAGTGTTAATGATCCTCGACCAACCTACATCAGCGCATTGCTGACTCCAGATGAAGAACAGTCATATGTGGAATTGCTGAATGAGTTCAAAGATGTGTTTGCATGGACCTACAAGGAAATACCGGTACTAGACCCAAAAGTTGCAGTCCACCACTTATCCATCAAGAAAGGGGCACGACCCATCAAACAAGCTCAACGTCGATTTCGGCCTGATCTCATTCCCCTGATTGAAGTTGAGGTCAATAAGCTCATTGAAGTCGGATTCATTAAAGAAGTCAAGTACCCAACATGGATTTCGAGTATTGTTCCTGTAAGAAAGAAGAATGGACAAATCCGAGTCGGCGTTGATTTTAGGGACTTGAATGAAGCATGTCCTAAAGATGATTTCCCATTACCAATTTCTGAATTAATGATTGATGCTATAACAGGGCATGAAGCATTATCATTCATGGATGGGTCATCAGGTTATAATCAAATTTGGATGTCACCAAAAGATGAGGAAATGACAGCATTTCGCACCCCAAAAGGTATATACTGCTACGGAGTCATGCCGTTTAGATTGAAGAATGTCGGGGCCACTTATCAAATAGCCATGCAAAAGATTTTTGATGATATGCTATACAAGAAAATTGAATGCTACGTAGATGATGTGGTGGTAAAATCAAGAAAAAGAGATAGTCACTTAGAAGATTTACGAGTGGTTTTTGAACGACTCAGAAGATACCAACTCAAAATGAATCCTCTAAAGTGTGCATTCGGGGTAAGATCGGGAAAATTCCTTGGCTTCATTGTCCGATATCAAGGCATAGAGATTGAGCAAGCAAAGATTGATGTGATATTGAAAATGCTTGAGCCACGTAACATCCATGATCTTAAAAGTCTGCAAGGAAGATTGGCGTATTTACGGAGGTTCATCTCAAATTTTGTCGGTCGGTGCCAACCTTTTAGCCGAATCATAAAAAAGGGAGTTCTATTTGAATGGGATGATGCATGCGCCAATGCTTTCAAAAGTATCAAGGAATACTTGATGAAGGCTCCAGTGTTAGTCGCACCAGTATCAGGTCGTCCGTTAATCCTTTACATCGCAGCTCAAGAACGCTCTGTTGGAGCTCTACTGGCTCAAGAAAATGAAAATGAGAAGGAAAACGCCTTGTATTATCTAAGTAGGATGATGACTCCAAACGAGCTTAATTATTCTCCAGTCGAGAAATTATGCTTGGCATTGATCTTTTACATTCAAAAGTTAAAACATTACTTTTAAGCTCACACAGTTCGGTTGATCTCCAAGGCAAATCCTTTGAAGTATGTCATGACACAACCGGTTCTGTCAGATAGACTTGCACGCTGGTACCTCCAAATTCAACAATTCGAGATCATCTATGTTCCTCAAAAAGCTGTTAAAGGACAAGTGTTGGCTGATTTCTTAGCGGATCATCCCATCCCTGCTGAATGGGAGTTGACTGATGATCTCCCTGATCAAGTTGTCCTTGCAATTGAAGTTTCACCTCCTTGGAAGATGTATTTCGATGGAGCTGCTCATAGAGAAGGAGCGGGTGCTAGAGTTGTGTTCATCACACCCAAAGGGGAAGTGCTACCATAGTCGTTCACTTTGATTGAAAATTGCTCTAACAATGTAGCCGAGTATCAAGCACTTATCCTAGGATTGGAGATGGCAGTAGATGTAAAGAGGTTGAATATGAAGGTGTATGGAGACTCCAAATTGGTCTTCAATGAAATAATGGGATTATATGAAGTCAAGAAGCCTGAATTATTACCTTATGTCAAGTATGCTCAGAGACTGATCGGATGGCTCGGAGGTGTAGAACTCGAGCATGTTCCAAGAAAAGACAATAAGCAAGCAGACGCATTGGCTAAACTCGCCTCTACAATAGCCATGCCCGACAGTAAAGTTCATATCCCGATTTGCAAAAGTTGGGTCGTACCGCCTATTTTCAAAGATGAGGATGATAATGTAGAGGATAGTTATGCCGTTGAGGTATTTGAAATTAGCAAGGAAGATTGGTGACGCGTGGTCATTTCACGGTCAGAATAATTCTCAAGAGAGAGAGTTATCCTTATGCCCACAGCAAGGCGTAGCAAGCTTTATGTGAGTAAGGGTCGATCCCACGAGGAGCTGCGAATTCTATCTTCCGGTGTCACTTTTCCAAAAGGTTTGAGGATTGTTGTGGTCTCCGTACTTGTATTTAAAGGCTGTAAAATAAAATAAAATAACAAAACAAAACAAAACAAAGAAAGAAAAATATTAGTAGTAACGTATTCCGGATTAGAACTTAGATTTTGAACTTAACAAACACTTGACCGATCATCGGCACACTGATTACTTATGCAAATCTAATTATCTGGTTAAAGGTACCGGATCTCTCTCAACACACCCAATCTATCCTTTCAGTTTAGCCTAGAGGTGATCTCTCGTCCCCTAAACCCTAACTTGTTACCCAACCCCGATCTCTCATATGATTGTAAGTAACAAAGCAGCATTATGATCTAGACAGACCCAAATTTACCTAGACAAAGATCTCTCTTATGCCCTCAGTACCCGTGATGCATCCCATCCCTTTATGACCAACACACAGCTACGATTCATTGACTATTTATAGAGGTAGTGAACACAATTCTAATTAATGAGTGATCAGCCACGATTAACTAGCTTAGCCCACTGTATAATGCAACAAAGAAAACGATTACACGACGGAGCTAAATTCACACAGTTTATGCCCATAAGCCTCACGGTTCTTACGTGTTCATTACGTTCTTATCCTTGTTCAATCCGGAATAATGAGTCTAGTCGCTCATGCTAGACTTAGAACAATAATAATAAATAAAAGTAATAAAACAAAACATATAAATGAAAAACTTACTTATATTAATTAGCAAAAGAATCCAACACCAACGCTGGATTAAAGAACATAAAACAGTAAATCCTAAGTGTCTGCGGGCATAAGGCCCAAGACCTATTGCAGAAAATAAAATAAAACTAAAATAAAATATAAAGTGTATTGCTTCTGGAATTCGTGTGTTCGATTGTTTTCTGCTATCAAATCTACTTATATAGGAGTACAAAGACACTAGGTAAACTCCCCGACAGGCCGGGGATCTTCAGCCCAACACGCAGCCGCCATGCCCAAGACTTTCCATATCTGGCAGATTCTTTCCTTATTTAGAAGATTCTGAATCGCAGATTCTGTACTTGTCGTGCCCTAGTTGCGCTGACATAGCAACTTTTCTTGTAGAGCCGAGCATCCTTCTGGAAGCGTCAACTTTCCTTCCGCGGCTCCTCTTTCCTTCGGCAGCTAGGGTGCATTGCTCCTACTGTAGCTGGCATTAGTTTCCCTTGTGCCCAGTCTCCTCTCCTTCTCCTCTTAATCACTCTGGGGTTGTTGTGGGCACGATACAGAACTTCTCCTTCAGCTTTTGCTGGAATGGTGGGCGATTTCCACCATGCTCGAGAGAGAGCTTTCTGCTGAGAAGTTGTTGCCCATCTTGGTATCATTGGCACCCTTGTGCCCTCCAGAAGTGATTCTCCTGCCTCCTGCTGCCCCTTGTGCCCATTCTGGTTTTTTCCGACTCAAAAACAGAAAAAACAAAGGATAAAAGAACGAGAAAAAAGACACAAAAACACGAGAAAATTTGGACTTCTCACACCCGCCCACTTTAGTCATACTTGCCCTCAAGTATGCGGGTACAACGTGCCCAAAAGAAAAACAAACAGAAAACAAAAAGAGGAAAAGACAGACTCAAGACAAAGACATGACAAGTCAAGCATGTAAAAGAAAATCCCTTGCGGGCACAGAGACCTAGGTGCCTGATCACACTCAACAGCATATAAATAGTAAAAACATACATAATGCCCACTGCAAATCAAAATGACTAAGTTATTGGTTCGCTCATGTTTTCCTCACTCAAGTGTTTTTGGCTAAGTGTTTTCGCTCAAGGAAAGACATAATTGAACCGAGGGTCACCATAGGCTTGCAATTGCTCTTGTTCCTCTACCACTGTTGGTATAATGGGTATACCTATGCTAAGGTCTTTACGGTTGTAATGGGGCTTCGGGTTTAAGGTAGGAAATATTTGGATCTGGCTCAGTTTTTAGTCGAATTTTCCCTTTGGGAGACTCATTTTGACTCTTACTGGCCTTTGCCACAGTGCTCATTTTATTTAAGCACATGTCCAGATTTTTTATCTTGTGGTCTCTTTGTACTTTCATTTTCTTGGGGTTTCTTTTTCTTCTTTTTTTTCCTTTTTATTTTGACCCCCTTTTTTTTCCTTTTTCTTTCTTTCTTTCTCTTGGCATTTTATGCCTTGTAGCACACCAGATTTATCCTCCCCTCATGCCCATGATCTTTTTTTTGTGTGATTTCCAAGAAAGAATATGACCAGGGCTTTATTCATTTTTGGCTCAAAAAGGGCTGCAAGGTATAATGTCAAGGTGGTTTTATTTGGCTTTGTGGGCTCAGAAAGGAAATTTGCCTAAGCATTTCAGTAGTATATCCAAAATTCCTTGTGACCTTGGAATAGAGCAAAAGCAAGTTCTAGTTCACCTAAATTCAAAAATGCAGAAATCACATAAGAAAGAAGTAGCACATGCATAGTGAATTTAGGCTCAATTTTTCACAAGGTACTTAGTTCATTCATCATATAAGCAGTAGCATGGGCATTCTGAAATGACAATACAGTAAAATATGCTGCCTTATGGTCACAAGACCCTAGACTCCATGCTTTTAAGTTCAAATATTTACACATGCTTGATACTAAAAAAAACGTAAAGAAGGCAGAGTAACCCTATAATACCCCAAAACCTTGAATTGGGTTTAAGTAAATTAATTAAGTCAAATAAGATATAGTCCAAATGAATCAAAATGGAAAGGGCCCAAATTAATGGGTTTTAGGCCCAACATCATGTTTTAAAATATCCTCATTTTGAAACGAGCATGAAATCAACATGTTGACCTCACAAAATAATAGTTCATGTTGAAACGAATCCGTAGATGCTAAAAACACTAAAATCGGATATCGTTTGATCACTTAACGAAATTTATTTCATGGCAAGTCCAATATTGTAAATCAATTTGAAGCTCAATATCAACCCAAATCCACACTAGCCCACAAGATGATTTGATTGCATGTGCTACACGTGTGGCTTCAAGGGAATGCACCTGTTGAACTCTCATTAAACTAGAAATACACCTAGGAGGTTTATTCAACCATATCATCTTCAAGCTTTCTCTCGTTGATGATTACCAAAATCAAAATCAAGAAAATTACTAGAATATCTACTATCAAGAGGAGTATGTTTACGAACATATATTTCAGAATTCATATCCAGAAGTTAAGAAAAATGAAGCCAAAAGTAGTTCCGACCTTCAGCTCGTCACCTTACGCCGCTGCAGTCTTGCGAGACCGTTTCCATTTCCAAATCTCAACCAAAATTCATGAAAATTACATCATTGTGTTCCTCTCCTTGAGTAGATTACTTTTATACAAGAAACCATTTGTTTAGGTGCCCAAAAAGTTGAATAACGATAGCAAAAGCAATCAAGAGTTGTTGTTTTGCTGCCAGGTTTGCATCTGCGCCGCTACCTTCTTGCGACGCAATTTCCGGTCGATTCGACTGCAGGATTTGCTCAAAGTTTATATCTCTGGGAACCTCTTCGTGTAGGATACAAGTATCCGGTCTTAGATCATCGATCAGCCGCTGTTTGGTCCTACGTATTTATGCCGAAAGTGGATGTCGAAACACTGCCCGACGTCGACGTGTGTTGCTGCTGCAACTTCGACAACTCGTGTCAAGCCTTTTTGTCTGGGTAATTTATACATGCCATATACGGGTATAAACCTCCCCTTTCAGGTTGTTCATATATAGTTTCAGATATTTAATCGAAACTTGATTGCCATTTCAGTTTGTGTTGCAAGTTGTTGGAAAATCACATTTTAAAATCTGAAAATATGATTTATTTATCAAAATGCTTGGTTCAAATCTGTTATTGATCAATTCATTTGGTACGTTAAAGTATTATTAATATATTATAGAGATGAAGCATAAATATAGGTGGATTGCAAATGTGGTCTTGGATGAATTTTGAATGAAATGGTTTCTTCGTGAATTAGCTAAAGTTTTGAATTTGTATTGTGTAAATTTAAAAAAAAATATTATCTTTTGGTTGAGTTGCTGTTATTAGCAATGCATGAGCTCCTTAATATTTTTTCCAAGTCTTTTTGGGGCTGTTTCTATATTTTAAAAGGGCTGGTTGGGTCAACATTAGTTAATTTGATAAAATGATAGATTAAAATGAAATTACCAAAATATGATTAAATCCAAGTATTTTTTTTATATAAAAAAAAATGTGTGTAATGCTTCGTCCAAAATGTTCCAGTAAGCCTATATTTTTTTTATTCCTTTCAATCAAATTCCTAAAGATCGATTTATCCTTGAATCGGTGCACTATTAGTTTGCAGTGCATCATTTTTTTCCAATTTATGTCACATCGAGTTCATTTAAATTCCAAACTATTCCAAATTTTAGGAATACGTATAAGAATATATTTGTGACCTATAAGTATAAGATTTTATTGCGAACGTTCCTTATTTAAGCGGGTTCTAGGCCAATGGGCTGTTTTTCGTGCCCAAAATGACAACTTAGGCCTTAAGTATTGATGACTTCCGTATAAGCCCAAGTTGTATGAGAAGTGTATCTTAAGCTTGTATTTACGTTATAGAACCAATTTTTGGCCGTTACAATAATACTAAGAGGTAGCTCTCCTTATAGGCCATGTACGAGAAATTTCGACTTAGAAACTACAAGGATCGTGGTAAAAGCTTCAGCTATTTTAGCTATAAGGTGGGTTTTTGCTAACTAAAACTTTATGTTTTTACAATGCTTTCATCCATAAATGATTTACGACTGTTTTCGCTCATCGTGGATATGATTTGACCCGCATGATGAATTCTGGCATGGTCAATTATATTGATAGATAGTTATGTGATCACATAGGGTCTATATCCACGCATGGTCTTTTGAGCGCATTGGTTTTGGTTGAATTGTTCGCTTTTGAATAAATATATTCTTAAGCGCATTGACATGAGAATTGATACTGAATTGCTCGCTTCTGAATAATTATTCTTAAGCGCATGTGTATTTGAATGGATATTGATTTATGGGCTTCTGAATAAATATTCTTAAGCGCATGGACAAGTTTATACATATTGGATTATTCGATTATTGGATTTTGATATGAAAAATCCTTACATGTGTTTGGACGAACACGATAAACCCACTGAGTGTTTTCTGGCACTCAGCCCACGTTTCCTAAAATATTTTTCAGGTACAAGGTGATGCAGGCAGCTGACGTGGACATATGGGTTTTATAAGTTTTTGACTATTCAAAATTTATATTTTGAATGTTGAATGTTGACTCTGGTCAATATTTTAACGTATTATGCTTCCGCTGAATGTTTTGAATATTTACGAATATTAAAATCGTACATGTTCTACCGTTATTTTTGACTTGTTCAAAAATTAGACTTTCAACAATGACTAGCTGTTTGTGGAATATGTTTGTGATTGGTTGTTTGAAAAGTCTTCTAGAATGAGGATTGGTGGTTTTTAATTATTTCTAAAGAAATTTTCATAAAAATGTTTTCTTTTTAAAGGTAAAATGGTTATGAAAATAGGGACTTTATTTAATTTTGTGTAGCGCCTCAGATTTCTGGAATTGGGGCGTTACAAACCCCCACCCACACACTTTACCTTCGGCAAAGTGGGTGCGAGATGGTTATCCTACTAACCGCAAACTCAACGAAACATTAGAGGGCCCCCCTACCCACACACTTTGCTTTAAGCAAAGTGGGTCAGTATGGAGGTCATCTAATTACAAAACGAAAAACACAAAAACAACAAAAACAAATACATAAAAACAAAAGACTCCTAATGCCCACACCCACACACTTTGCCTTAAGCAAAGTGTGGGAAATGGGCGACACCTAAACATACACAAAACAAAACAAAAACCTAACCTAATCTACAGGAAAGAGTACCAGTTTAGGCATCAGAGGGGGTCGGATAATTGAATCCGACGTGCTTGAAGTAGGCAAACAGGGCGGTCTCCAATCGGTCTAGTCTGGCAATGATGGTGGTGGCTGCTGGCTCTTGCTGCTGTGCCCTCGGGGGCCTTTTCCTTGGTCCTGCATTAAAAGGAAAACTAAGGCTACTCGAAGTTTCTAGCATCGGTATGCCATTCCCCTCCTCATCATCAAAAACGTCAAATATACGTTTCAAGCAGTTTAAATCAAACAACTCAACATGCTTGCAATACAGATTAGTGGATGAAGGATCAAATAGACGCAGTTTTTCAGCAAGATGGGTAATCAGTTGGGCACAGGAGATGCGATTCTTAGAATGGGCCACAGTGTCCTTGAAGTGGGCGATGGCCACAACTCCAAAGTTTATCCTCTTCTTGTGCACCATGCACCAGAGGACAAACAACTCCTGATTGGTAATGGAGTTGGAGCTAACTTTCCGGCCAAAGAAGTTGTAGGCGAGCACTCAGTGACAGAAGCGAAGGGCATTGCTTTTAAGCATGTATCCCTTGTCGGTTCCAGACTTGAATTTGGAACCGTCACCTAACTCAGCCCACTTCTCCTCCACATTCTCATCCGTGGGCACCACAACAACAACAGACTTATAATCATCATCATTCAGATCCAAAAACGAAACGATACCCAGACCCATGTTCAATTCATCAGCAGAAAGGTTGAAATTTTTACCAAAAATTTTAAACTTGAAAATTTTTGCAGAAGTACCTCCCTTCCCCATACTCTTCACAGACAGCTCATGGAAAAACTCATAGACCAACTTAGGTAAAATCAAACAGTCCCATTCAATGAAAAACGACCACCCAATGTTAGAAAAGAGTTCTCTTACCTCTCGCTCGATGCCCAAGACAGCAAGCGAAGCGAAGTGGATAGTCTTGCTATGCACGATCTCCCTTGTGGGCAAGACGTCTTCTCCTTTTGGCATGACTTTTCCAGATGTTGGGCTAACCACAGTTTTGCCCTTCTTTGTAGATGGCTTGGCAGAGGCTTTCTCTTTCCCTTTGGCAGATACAGAGGGTGCATCTGTTGTGCCCTCAGCAGCTTCCTTCAGAGACAGAGACTGGTCATTTTGACTCTTATGGGCTCGCGACTCCCCGCTGCTTTCAGCTTTTTCTTCCTCGGCTTCCTCATCGGCTTCTTCGTCCTTCGACAGCGTCGGCGATGGCTGATTCTTTCTGTTCAAGGTCTGTGACTTAGCTTTCGCGGCGGCAACCTTCTCCTTTTTCACCTTCTTCAATTTTTCAGTTGCAGAGGGCTCAGGAGTGTGCTCCGGCATCGGCTCAGGAGTCACATCTTGCTGCATGCTGGCCTCCTCTTGGTCATCGATCTCGTCAGCGGTTTCCTCCACAATTTTCAGAGAAGGTTCGTCAATCTTCTCGGACTCACGGGTGGAAATGGATGAAGGCGGTAGTTTGACGGTGGCGAGAGGTTGAATGTTTATGGCGGCAGTACTCGACGGCTTGGTTGGTGCAGCAGCGTCGGTGGTGGTGTCCTTGGAATTTTCCGGTGAAGTGGAAGGGGTAAACTCCACTTTCTTCTTTGTGGACTTGGCAACGCGAGTTTTTGGGGCCATGGTGATTGTGGTTATGGCGGTTGAGAGAGGGAGTTTGTAGAGAGAGAGAAGAGGCTGTAATTTGTTGAAATTTTGGAGTGAAAAAAGCGAGTGAATTTTGGGGAGGAAGGGTTTGGGTTTAATACTTGGATTCACCCTAGCCACTCAATTTGGATTGATGTGACAGGCCTGTCAGACGACTTTTGGGCTTCTAAGGTTTCCTTGTACGGAATCTTGTGCTGTGCCCATGGGGGCAGAGAGATCCTGAATTTCCCGGAATTGCCTTTGTTGGTGCCCTCCATGCTGGAAGCATCCAAATTGGCTAGATTCTTTCCTTCCATGAAAAAATTTACCTGAATTTGTTTCCTAAAATACTCCAAAACAATAATAAGGAAAGAAAAAAATAAATAAACCTGGGTTGCCTCCTAGTCAGCGCCCCAGTTATTGTCGTGAGCACGACGCTCCTTAGGTTTACATGTATATAGGCTCAACGAGCTGGAGCCCGAGAGCCTCTATAGATAAAACCATTGGTTCCTTGAGATGCTTTAGCCGCTGGCCATTGACCTTGAACGTCTCTCCAGTACTTGAATCAAATAATTCCACTGCTCCATTTGGGCACACGGTCTGGATCTCATAAAGTCCTGACCATTTGGTCTTGAGTCCTCCTCCTAGTAGTTTTAGTCTGGAATTATATGGCAGAACCTTTTGCCCACGCTCAAACGGTTCGTGGCGAATGAGTTGGTCGTGGGTTCTTTTCATTCTTTCCTTGTAGAGAGCAGCATTGTCATAGGCTTCCAGCCTCATCTCTTCCAATTCTTGAAGTTGTAGCTTTCTTTCGATCCCTGCTCTATCAAGCTTCATGTTAAGCTTCTGAATTGCCCAAAAGGCCTTGTGCTCAATCTCAACTGGAAGATGACAATTCTTCCCATAGATTAAGCGGAATGGAGACATCCCAATGGGTGTTTTGTAGGCAGTGCGATATGCCCACAAGGCATCATCCCGCTTGAAACTCCAATTCTTGCTATTGGGGTTCACTACCTTTTGAAGTATGGACTTGACTTCACGGTTTGAAACCTCAGCTTGTCCATTCGCTTGTGGGTGATATGCAGTAGTTACCTTATGTCTCACTCCATATTCCTTGAGTAAATTCTTGATGATCATGTTGCAGAAGTGGGATCCTTGATCACTTATCAGTGCCTTGGGCACACCGAACCTGCTGAACACATTAGACTTCAGGAACTTCTTGACCACACAGGCATCATTTATGGTAGTTGCTTTTGCTTCCACCCACTTCGATACATACTCCACAGCCAGAACTATGTATTGATGTCCATTGGATTTTGTTAAGGGTCCTATAAAATCAATTCCCCAAATGTCAAAGACTTCTACCGGCATGATAGGCACCATAGGCATTTCATTCCATTTGGAGATGTTTCCAGTCATCTGGCAGCGTGGGCATCGTCGGCATACTTCATAAGCATCCTTGTGAAGTGATGGCCAAAAGAACCCGCAATCAAGGATCTTTTTTGCAGTTCTTTTTGCACCGAAGTGCCCTCCACATGCTTCGAAGTGGCAGTGATCTAGAATGCTCTTAGCTTCTTCTGTGGGCACGCATCGTCTGATAATTTGGTCTGCGCACCTTCTCCATAGTATGGGCTCGTCCCATACATAATATCGACTCTCACTTCTGATTTTGTTCCTTTGGTAGGTCGAGAGTCTGGTTGGCCTTTCTCCAGAGATCATGAAGTTGACTAAGTCAGCGTACTAAGGTGCTGTGCCCTTGAGATTGAACAGATACTCATCTGGAAAAGCCTCATCGATGGGTACCACGTCCTTCTCCTCATTGAGTACTCTACTCAGATGATCGGCCACCTGGTTTTGGGCTCCACTCTTGTATTTGATCTCCCAATCAAATTCTTACAGCAGTAGTATCCACCGAATGAGCCTTGGTTTTGATTCTTTTTTTGCAAGAAGGTGCTTCAATGCAGAGTGATCGGTGTAAACAACACTCTTAGCCCTGAGCAAATAGGATCGAAACTTTTCAAAGGCAAAGGCTACTTCCCGCAATTCCTTTTCAGTTGTGGTGTAGTTAGCTTGGGCATGATTCAATGTCTTGGAAGCATAGTAAATCACATGGCATTCTTTACCTCGCTTTTGTCCAAGCACTGCGCCCACAGCGTATCCACTGGCATCACACATTATTTCAAATGGCATGCCCCAGTCTGGAGATTGAATGATAGGTGTTGTGACTAGCCTCTTCTTTAGAGTGTTGAAGGCTTCCTTGCATGCATCGTCAAAGACAAATGGCACATCATTCTGCAAAAGATGCGTGATTGGTTGAGCAATCTTTGCAAAATCCTTGATGAATCGCCGGTAGAACCCAGCGTGCCCAAGAAAACCACGAACTTGCTTCACCGTAGTGGGGTAAGGTAGCTTTTTGATGTTGTCCATCTATGCCTCTCTCTGAAACGACATGCCCAAGAACAATTCCCTCACGAACCATGAAATGGCATTTTTCATAGTTTAGCACCAAGCATTTATCCACACATCTTTTTAGTACCTTTTCAAGGTTGTCGAGGCATGTGTCGAATGAATTCCCATAGACTGTAAAGTCATCCATGAATACTTTGATGCAATTCTCCAAAAGATCCGAGAAAATACTCATCATGCATCGTTGAAAAGTTCCAGGGGCATTGCAGAGCCCAAAAGGCATCCTCCGGTAAGCAAATGTGCCGAATGGGCATTGAAGGTAGTCTTCTTCTGGTCTTCTTGATCCACTACAATTTGCATGTAGCCTGAATATCCATCAAGGAAACAAAAGAATTTGTTTCCAGCCAATCTCTCTAGCATCTGGTCTATAAACGGCAACGGGAAGTGATCCTTCCTTGTGACGGTGTTGAGCTTCCAGTAGTCTATGCAGACTCTCCATCCAGTTTGTAGCCTCGTGGGCACAAGCTCATTTTTCTCATTTTCCACCACTCCATGCCGTAATTCTTCCAGAGAGTACAACATCATGATGGCGTCTCTGGTATCCTCATATTCATCAAGGGCATCGTAGTCAGTCAACCCAGCTTGCAATGCCCATTCCAGAGGTTTTTGGTTATTCATGTGTCCCAGAATGGCTTGAGATTGGGCATAGCAGTGGTTGACGAGGTGGACTGACTCCGGATCTCGTGGGTACCTCATGGCTTCATAGATGTTGAACACC
Source organism: Perilla frutescens (assembly GCA_026008535.1). NCBI lineage: Eukaryota > Viridiplantae > Streptophyta > Magnoliopsida > Lamiales > Lamiaceae > Perilla > Perilla frutescens. Next base: position 25,170,139 of record BRKX01000005.1, read on the forward strand.
ACTACCTAGCCATCAAACTCACATATCAGCATTCCCTCATCGACATTGATCTTGGTGCGAGCAGTTTTCATGAAAGGCCTCCCTAACAGTAGAACGGATGTAGACGGTGTCGTGTTGCCCATGTCTAAGACATAGAAATATGCAGGGAAAATTAATTCCCCCACTTTCACCAAGACATCTTCTATTAGACCTTCGGGGTAGACATTTGATCTATCTATCAACTGGATGATCACCCTTGTCTCCTTGAGTGGTCCCAGATTCAATTCTTCATAAATCGTCATGGGCATAACGTTTATGGATGCACCGAGATCAAGCATCGCCTTTTCAATCTTTTTGCTCCCAATTATGCATGGTATGACAAACATGCCAGGATCTTCACACTTCTTTGGCATCTTTTGTAGCACTGCAGAAACATTTTCTCCATAAAAAGTCTCACATCATCTTCAAATCGCACCTTCTTGGTGCACAGTTCTTTTAGGAAACGGGCATAACGAGGAACCTGCCTTATTGCATCCAGTAGTGGAATATTGATTTCCACCTTTCGAAAGACCTTGAGAAGTTCCCTCATCTCCTCGTCTTTCCGGTTGTGAGCAAGATGTTCAGGAAAGGGAGGCTTCTTCTTTGTTTCTTGCCTTGTGGGCTCCGCAACCTCTTCCTGTGTCCGCTCTTCTTCTTTCGTTATGCCTTCAGTGTCTCCTTTTAGTTCAGCTTTCATCACTTCTTCTTCACTCTTTGTGGTCACAGCGTTCACCTGTTCTCGGGGATTTACCACCTGAGATGGTAATTACCCGTTCCTTTCCTTCAGTTGGGCAAGATCTTGAGCTAGTTGGGAAATTTGCTTGCTCACATGTTACAGACCAGCCCTTGTCTCTTGTTTGAACCTTTCATTCTCCTGCTGTGACTTCACATTCTCTTTGGCCATGGCATGGACTAGTTCGGCCAGGCTGGGTTCTTCGCGTGCCCTCGGCGGTGGTGGTAGCAATTCTGGTTGGTGGGCATCATTTCTCTTCCATCTGAAATTCTCATGATCCCTCCATCCAGGATTGTATGTTTGAGAGTGAGAATCATATCACATGTTATTGTTGTTATGCCCACTAAGAGAGTTGATTTCAGCGACGTCCTCCTCTTGTAATGTTGGGTATTCATCGGTGAAATGGGCCACGCTCTTGCATACTCCACACACTCTTTTCTTTGGTGCTCCGGTATGGTTTATCACTTTCTCCATCTGGTCCAAAATCCTTTCCAGTTTGACCTCAAGGTGCGTTGATTTCCCAGCGTCTGGAACTGTCCTTGTGCCCTTGGCACTTTTATCTCTATTTTCATCAGCCATTTCTGCTAGAATTCGGAAGGCTTCAGTTGGTAGCTTGTTCAGGATAGATCCTCCACACGAGGCATTAACAATGATCTTTTCCTGTGGTCTCAACCCAGACACAAAGTATTGGATCAGGTCGTGTTCTGTGATCCGGTATTGCGGGCACTTTGTCAACATGCTCTAGAATCGACACCAGTAGTCATAGAAACTCTCATTTACGCCCATCTTCCGACTTCCAATTCTTCGCCTCATCTCCTGGACTCGGGATGCAGGAAAATATTTCTCCAGGAATTTCTGCTGTAGTTGTGCCCATGTGGTTATACTTCCAGTTGGCAGGGTGTATAACCAGTCTCATGCTCCGTCATGAAGAGTGAACGGGAATGAGACAAGATGCACATATTGTTCCTTTTCCCCATCCGTAGGTTGAGTTTGACACACCATCTCGAAATCTTGAATATGCCTCTGAGGGTCTTCTCCAGTCATCCCATGGTATTTGGGCAAGATCTGGATGAAACTTGCCTTCAACTCCTAGCTCCCAGTAATCGCTGGGAGTGTTATACCCATGGGACGTAAATTCATGTTAGTCGGAAAGACTAACTGCCTCAACGTTCTTCCTTCTTCTTCTGCCATCGGGGCTAACCTCAGTTGTTCGTTCCTTTCTAGTTGTGCTCTTTCTTGCTCCAATTCTCTTTCACGAGCAAGTCTCTCTGCTTGTTGTGCCCTCCGTGCTTCTGCTCTCCACCTCTTCAGAGTCTTCTCAGGTTCTGGATCGTACGAGCAATCTTCTTCAGAGGTATTGGGTATCCACCGGCCAAACTAACAAGTTGGAAAATAGAACTTCAAGAACCAGCTCCCCGGCAACGGCACCAATTCTGACGCGCGGTCGTTTCGCGGTCAGAATAATTCTCAAGAGAGAGAGTTATCCTTATGCCCACAGCAAGGCGTAGCAAGCTTTATGTGAGTAAGGATCGATCCCACGAGGAGCTGCGAATTCTATCTTTCGGTGTTAGTTTTCCAAAAGGTTTGAGGATTGTTGTGGTCTCCGTACTTGTATTTAAAGACTGTAAAATAAAATAACAAAACAAAAAAAAACAAAGAAAGGAAAATATTAGTAGTAACGTATTCCGGATTAGAACTCAGATTTTGAACTTAACAAACACTTGACTGATCATGGGCACGCTGATTACTTATGCAAATCTAATTATCTGGTTAAAGGTACCAGATCTCTCTCAACGTACCCAATCTATCCTTTCAGTTTAGCCTAGAGGTGATCTCTCGTCCCCTAAACCCTAACTTGTTACCCAACCCCGATCTCTCATATGATTGTAAGCAACAAAGCAGCATTATGATCTAGACAGACCCAAATTTACCTAGACAAAGATCTCTCTTATGCCCTCAGTACCCGTGATGCATCCCATCCCTTTATGATCAACACACAGCTACGATTCATTGACCATTTATAGAGGTAGTGAACACAATAATTAACGAGTGATCAGCCACGATTAACTAGCTTAGCCCACTGTATAATGCAACAAAGAAAATGACTACACGATGGAACCAAATTCACACAGTTTATGCCCATAAGCCTCACGGTTCTTACGTGTTCATTAAGTTCTTATCCTTGTTCAATCCGGAATAACGAGTCTAGCCGCTCATGCTAGACTTAGAACAATAATAATAAATAAAAGTAATAAAGTAAAACATATAAACGAAAAACTTACTTATATTAATTAGCAAAAGAATCCAATACCAACGCTGGATTGAAGAACATAAAACAGTAAATCCTAAGTGTCTGCGGGCATAAGGCCCGAGACCTATTGCAGAAAATAAAATAAAACTAAAATAAAATATAAAGTGTATTACTTCTGGAATTCGTGTGTTCGATTGTTTTCTGCCATCAAATCTACTTATATAGGAGTACAAAGACACTAGGTAAACTCCCCGACAGGCCGGGGATCTTCAACCCAACACGCAACCGCCATGCCCAAGACTTTCCATATCTGGCAGATTCTTCCCTTATTTAGAAGATTATGAATCGCAAATTCTGTACTCGCCGTGCCCTAGTTACGCCGACATAGCAACTTTCCTTGTAGAGCCGAGCATCCTTCTGGAAGCGTCAACTTTCCTTCTGCGGCTCCTCTTTCCTTCGGCGGCTAGCGTGCATTGCTCCTGCTGTAGCTGGCATTAGTTTTCCTTGTGCCCAGTCTCCTCTCCTTCTACTCTCAATCACTCTGGGGTTGTTGTGGGCACGATCACAAACTTCTCCTTCAGCTTTTGCTGGAATGGTGGGTGATTTCTACCATGCTCAAGAGAGAGCTTTCCGCTGAGAAGTTGTTGCCCATCTTGGTATCATTGGCACCCTTGTTCCCTACAGAAGTGATTCTCCTGCCTTCTGCTGCCCCTTGTGCCCATTCTGGCTCTTTCCGACTCAAAAACAGAAAAAACAAAGGACAAAAGAACGAGAAAAAAGACACAAAAACACGAGAGAATTTGGACTTGTCAATTGGCGTCAGCCATTTTTTGATTACTTGAAGTACGATAAGTTGCCAAGTGAACCACATCGAAGAGTTGACATTCGACGTCGAGCCAACCGTTTCATTTACTTCAAAGGTACACTCTATAGACGCTCATTCGATGGGATTTTCTTGAGATGTCTAGGTGATGAAGAAGCAATACAAGCCATAGAAGAGGCACACTCAGGTATTTGTGGGGCTCATCAAACTGGTCCAAAACTGCACTTTCTGATTAAAAAGATGGGCTACTACTGGCCAACCATGGTTAAAGACTGCATGGACTATGCATAAAGATGTCAACCTTGCCAGTTTCATGCAAACCTCATCCACCAACCTCCGGAGCCACTACATCCTACAGTTGCTTCTTGGCCATTTGATGCTTGGAGATTGGACGTGGTAGGACCAATGACAAAGTCGTCGGGAGGACACTTGTACATCCTAGCCGCAACTGATTACTTTTCCAAATGGGCTGAAGCTGTTCCCTTGAAAGAAGTAAAGAAAGAGACTATGGCTAACTTCATAAAAAGCAACATTATCCATTGTTATGGGGTTCCTAGATACATTGTTACTGATAATAGAAAGCCATTCAGTAATGCTTTGGTAGACAAGCTATGTGGAGACTTCAAATTCAAACAAAGAAAGTCATCCATGTACAATGCAGCTGCCAATGGACTTGCTGAAGCATTCAATAAAACCTTGTGCAACCTGTTGAAAAAGGTGGTATCAAAGTCAAAACGTGATTGGCATGAAAGGATTGGAGAAGCATTATGGGCATATAGAACTACTGATCGAACACCCACACAAGCAACTCCCTACTCATTGGTATATGGAGTAGAAGTTATCGTTCCCCTCGAACAACAAATTCTGTCTCTGAGGATTGCCATCCAAGAGGGTTTGACTGAAGAAGAGAATGCACGGTTGCGGATTGAAGAATTGGAGGCATTAGATGAGAAGAGACTAGAAGCTCAACAAAGGCTTGAATGCTATCAAGCTCGTCTTTCAAGAGCATTCAACAAGAATGTGCGGTCACGATCTTTTCAAATTAGAGATCTAGTACTTGCAATAAGAAGACCAATCATCACCACTCATCGGGTTGGAAGCAAATTCATACCAAGATGGGATGGCCCTTATGTTGTCAAGGAATTCTACACAAATGGAGCTTATCGTCTTATTTCTGAAGATCGTGTAAGAGTTGGGCTGATCAATGGGAAGTTCCTGAAGCGCTACTATCCCTGAAAAAAAAAAGAGAAAAAAAAAAGAAAGCAAAAAAAAAAAGAAGCAAAAAAAAAACTCCTGACCCGCACGAGTATAAACTGTGTACGGTAACCACCAAAAGGAAATGCATGTGGTTAAAATGCTAATTTACCCCACCAAAGTTAAATATATGTGGTTAAACTGTTATTTATCCCACCAACGTGTTTTATGTGGTTAAAGTATAAAACACCCACTTTGTCTATAGTGGTTAAAGAATAGTCACTCTTGGCCCGCATGAGTTTAAACTGCGTACGGCACCCCCCAAAAAAAAATTATTTGAACTACGTTTTGACTTGATCCCTTTTAAAGGGTACGTAGGCAGCTTAGATTCCCTAAGTTCAGTCATGGTTTGTGTTTTGCTACTTTAGTTGGATAATCAAAATTGGAGAACAACAAATGCGTGAAATGAAAAAGAATCAATGCATTGATTTAAGTAAACCGCATAACAATGCCGTTTCAGTAAACAAAAGATAAAATGGAAATGCGATAAAAGAAAATGCGTAAAACTAAACAAAGACTAAGCAAAGGGGTTTTGATCTTCTAAAGCCTCCTTAGCAGACTCCAGGTGGGATCTTAAATTAGCCACTTTCTCAGCTGCTTCAGCTCCAAAGGCATTCTTCTGCTCAGCAAGTTCTTTTTCAAACTCTTTAATCTTCAACTGGATAGCCTTCTGTGAATCTTGGTGCTCTTTCAAAGACTTGGATAAGCATTCTCGTTGATTCTCCAACTCAGCCAAATCGTTCTTCAATGATTTAATTTGGCTAGTATTCTCCTTCTTCTTAGCCTTGGCTTCACGGATATTCTGCTTGGTTTCTTTCAAACATTGCAAAGAAGACTCCGCAGATTCAAAGGATGCCGATCTTGCCTCATCATAAGAAGCAGCTTGGGAAAAAAGAGTATCTAGACTATTCTTCAAATAAGACAAGTCAAAACTAGAAGAAAGACCTCATATGCTCGAAATCCCACCAAGAACATCTTCTTTGATGGATGATATAAACTCAGCTGGAGTCCTCAATATCTTGCTTTGGAGATCGCTCCAGAAATCTTTGAGAAATGTCCTGCGGTGAGTATCATAAAGAGCCTGGCCATTAAACTCAGACATTTCTCCAAGAGGTGGTGTTGATCTAATCTTAGTTGGTTTTCTAGATTGTTGAAGTGACTGTCCACGCATGGCTGAATCGTGTTTATTTTCCAAGTCAGTAGCTCCAGAGCAATCTTTAGCTACCTAAAACAAAAAATATAGAGATGAGTCAGAAAATCAAAACAACATGTGATAGAAAAAATGATTAAGGTTTAAGAAAAGACCTCAACAACAGAAACAACAGCATGACCACTCTCTGCATAGTCTTCAACAGGCTTTTCATGCCTCTTCTGTCTCTTCCAATGACACTCTGCATTGCTGTTGATAGAATCATCATCAAGATCCAAGTGTGTCTTTCTCTTTTCAGAAAGAGAGTCAACTTTGACAGTTAGTTTTTGACATTCAACAACATCTGTCTGAGGAAAAATCAAAGTTGTAGGCTTCTCACTGGAGATGTTTCTATGCACCAAATCCCACCAATTCTTATAAGCCGTGGATAAAAGATTCTTTGCACTTGAAGGTCATTTTGGAAAACAAACACGCGATATAGAATCACTCAGTATGCAAATTCACCAATATTTAAGCCCCACATCTAAAGGAGCCTCTCTAATATCTTGATCAAGAACCCCGGACAAAGACTAATAATACCCAAATTGGCGGCTGAACCGGTGCGGACTATAAGGTTCAATGATAAAATGATCACCAAGCCTCTTCGTGAGGTAATTAGAGCGTATGGCCATAAAAAAACATTGATAGGACTCCGGTGCTTCGCCATCATCAACATACCAAATATTCTCGGCTTCAAAAAGCATCATACAATCCCAAGGCATTTGATCCCATTATTGAAAACGAGCAAGAGCCTGAACATGGTCATAATACATCGCCCCTCCTTCACCTGAATAGTGAATCATCCGAGGAGTATGCATTTCCTTGTTAAGAGAGAAATGGGTTTTGAAGTAATACCCTAACCAACTGTAGACAAAATGGATTTGAAATGCTGCTTGGACGGGGATAAGCTCCAAAGAAGAAGAAATATCATTTAAACCTCTGTAAATACTCACCAGAACTGGTACAATGAGTGCTACTTCTCGACCGCTAGCCATCATACTCGCCATTTTGAAAGTTTCTGGCCGAATCAAATTAGTGTCGTCTTCTGAAAGGACGAAGCTACATAACCAGCAAGAAAGATAAGCGGCTAGATATGTCTGGGTCACATACCTCTCTTTCACATCGAGTTTTTCAAATGGCATCTTTTCTTTGGTGGTCCACTGTTGGGGATTGTGCCCTTAAAGCAACTGTGAATTATTTTTATCTTATTTATAAAAGCGACATTTATTTTCGAACTAATATGCTTCTTGTATGCATTTATTTTACATCACAGAAAATCCCTAGTTTATTTAATGTTACCATAATCTTAGTATATAAGTGTTATATACAAGAGGATTAAGATTATGGAAAATAAACTAAAAATGAAGTTCATGACGAATTTAATTAAAGTATGAGATCTTTAATTAAAATGTCACTAATGCAGCCTGATGACATTATGAATGTGACCGTTTTATCCAAACCGTTGATGTGGAGACATCCAGTTGGGTGCATTTATATATGATATGATCATATAGGACTTGGACCGATTTAACTTAATTATTCCTTCAAATTCCGTTAAAGAAAAGGAATATTAAATTAAATCACAAGATGATCATATATGAATAATCTTAATCCTGAGTGATTATAGACTCCTGTTTATTTCAACGTGATTCTTAATTTGCTCGTTAAAGTTTGTTTGCCAACATTCTCTAAACTTGCATTTTAGATTCACGTTTGAATTAAATAGTTGGGAATGTAATTTACAGATATGGAATCCATTCCTTCTTTTGAGAAGCAGAAAGATAATTCTCTCATTTGTTAATTCTGGAACTGAGTGATTAGAGATCTCTAATTTATAAATCGTTTATAAATTAATCGCTCACTAGTGAATTAATGGTAAATGAGGAAAAGAAATAATTGAAGAGGTTAACGGATATTACATGTCTTCAATTATGAATTATCTATGGAGGATTAATTCATATGAAATGATTAAATCAATGGACTGCTCAAATTCGTAGAGTAAATATGTTCTATAATTAAAGAGAGTGCAATTCTGAATTTTTAGTGGAATAATATCGGAATTAATAAGTTGAATAAATTAATTAAAGAGTTTGATTATTTATTCGATTTATTGGAGCTCTTGATTATAGGTCCATGGTCCCCGATTCGCCTTCCTATATTATTGACGGGTTAATAATAATATTTAAGTTCCTAAAGTGTTATGAAAAATAAGTTTTCATAAAGTTTGGGCTTATGTGTAAATATTAATTAATTCCGGGAATATATGATATTCCACAGTTTGACTGTGCTAGGAATTAAATAAATATAAGATATTTATATTATTTACATATTAGTGATAATTAATAATTATTTGAGATAATTATTAATTTGTTTCCTTATCTACATAATTCTGAATCTGTTTAAGATAGGAAACTGATATGTATTGGGATTTGACCTAATTCTAATTATAAATATAAGATTGGAGAAATCTTAAGGAACGCCGATTATATAATTCACGTGAGACGTGAACTTTGAAATCAGCATATTAATTGATTGCTAAGAATCAATTCTCGTAAAGTGAGTTTTAATCAAATCAAAGAGTTGATTTTAATTTCTCTTTTCGATTATGTTTATATTAAAATTAGTTTAATATCCTCCCAATACTACAGCCCAATTCTACGATTTCATGTGTTGAAATAATTGTAGAAAAATTAAGTTAGGAACTTAATAGATTTATTCCGGTGCCCACTCACTGCCGTTCAAAGGGAGGATCGAATCGGAAGATCGTGGTGTTTACGAGCTTCAAGATTCAAAGGTTGATCAAAGAAGACGAAGGAGATTTAAGAAAAAGGTATTTTCTTTATCTCTTCTTTAGTTTTAAATAAATTTAATTTGCATGGATATTATGTTCTTATATCACGATCTGTTTTCTGATATATACCGCTTCCGCTCCCGTTCGATTTGATCGAAAAGACGGATTTTATTCGACCCGAAATCGTTTCGGATCGGTTTAATTTCCAACATCCACGTCTCATGAACCTTGATTTCACCGGTAGGATTGTGAGTTGATTTAGGACGCACTGTTTTCTTCTCTTTACGCAGGGGAGGCTTCGAATATCTCTTCGTGTTCTTTGACCAAAACGTAATCCACTTCCCGATAGAGACTGAAGAGGACTAACCTCGAAGAAGGTGGTAGGCATGGAACAGATGCTTGCAGCTGGCAGGAACATATAGTTTGTTACCTTGATAAGCACCAATAAGCTCCTTCGTGCAAGGTATCACCTCATCATAAAGTTCCCCATTCATCGGAAGTCCGGATAAAACATGTATATCCCACAAAGAAATCGACTTCTCACATAGTGAAGTCAACAGAGTGTTTATCTTTGGGCACCAAGCTTCACAAAATGCTTTGATAATTTCAGTATTCCGATCATATGTGAAGAGAGAAGTGTAGACTGCGTCGTAAATCCCGGCCTTGCGAAGATTATCAGCACATCGACTAAGGACATCTTCACTCCATTCCCAGTACCCACTAAGATAACGGAACTCTCCAATAAATTCCACGTCGTCTCTCCATTTGACATTTTCATCAGTACGACGATGTCTTAAAGTCTGTAAGACATTCGCATCACTGATCAAACGATGATGAGTTGATTGCAGAGTCCACATTGTTGGCATCTTGGATACTTCAAGCTGATGTGACCACCCATTTTGATGAAGGGGATTGGAAAGCTTAGGCCAGGTCTTCGCAAATTTACCGATGAGAGGATCATAGATTCTTCGAAGCGTCCCTTCCTGAGTTCGCTGCTCTTCATCATCCAAAACCACCAAGTGCTTCCTCCCAGAAATAGTAATATCCTTGAGAACAACCATGTTGTTACTGCAACAAAGACAAGAAAAGAGAGACATGAAGCAGATACACACATATATTTGGAGATAAAGAATCAAACATGCAAGCAAGCAAGCTTATTTCCAGACATATATATGCATAGAACCAAGAAAATTGATATATCTTGATTCGTAGCCTCTCGATCGAGGTTGAAGATGAGTCGAGATCACAGATAGATCGTTCTCTAGAGAAATCACCTTTTGATCAAAATCAAAATGGATCATTCACTTAGAGAACTCACCTCTTGATTCGTAGCTTCTCGGTCGAAGTTGAAGACGAGTCGACATCACAGATGGATCGTTCTCTAGAGAAATCACCTTTTTATCAAAATCAAAATGGATCATTCACTTAGAAAACTCACCTCTTGATTCGTAGCTACTCGGTTGAAGTTGAAGACGAGTCGAAATCACAGATGGATCGTTCTCTAGAGAAATCACCTTTTGATCGAAATCAAAATGGATCATTCACTTAGAGAACTCACCTCTTGATTCGTAGCCTCTCGGTCGAAGTTGAAGACGAGTCGAAATCGCAGATGGATCGTTCTTTAGAGAAATCACCTTTTGATCGAAATCAAAATGGATCATTCACTTAGAGAACTCACCTCTTGATTCTTAGCCTCTCGGTCGAAGTTGAAGACGAGTCGAAATCACAGATGAATCGTTCTCTAGAAAAATCGCCTTTTGATCGAAATCAAAATGGATCATTTACTTAGAGAACTCACCTCTTGATTTGAAGCCTTTGGAAATAAAGTCAAATTCATAGGAAGAATAACGGAATTTAACAAAGGACAACAAATCATTAGTTGCAAGAAGAAAAAAAAATATTGCATGTATATACACATATATGTACATGCATCCGAAAAAGGGGGCATAATTTTGCATAAAGGGAGCAAAACACAAAAATAGAGGTAAAATATTCTCAAAGCCATAGCAACAAACCTTAAGTTCCCTGTCGTGAAAAGTTCTTCTAGATCGTCCAAATTCAGCTTCAAAAGATTGGTGCTACCTCTGCAAAAAAAAAAAAAAGTGATCACAATCTTCTTTCACACTTTTACTCGAACTCACATAGGTTGACATTGAATAGATTTATGCTATCTCACCAAAGCCAAATAAAGACGATACTTGAAGGAGGATTTTTTTTTTTACCTCAGACAATGGGAACGAATTTTTTGAATTTGCAATGCCTCCCGCAGATTCGACAAAAGACCTATAAAGAAAGAAGTCGGCTTAAAGCAAGTTATAGAAAAGACAAGAGAATTGGTCTCTCTCAGGCAAATTATCAAACATATTAAAAGCAGAGATGTGAAGACCACTTTTACATAGCTATGGGGGCTACGACTCACCGTAATCAAAAGGACCAGTGGTGGGAAGATAATTTGTATTTGCAGTTTGTGTGAAAAAATTATACATCGTGATACCTCTATATATAGGTCGAATAGCTATTGCTCAAACTGGAAAAACTATTCGACAATGTATGATAGAAGGGAACAAATAATTTCAAATGAGAAATCTTCCCATATAATATTTCGTGTAGATCAAGCCTGATACAGATTCGTTCCTGATCACGAATTAAAAGGTTTCTAAAATTGTTTGAAACGTAGGAAGCAGAGGTGTCTCCTGCCAAGTCTATGAATTCTTCATTGGAAGTAAGAGCAAAATTTTTGGGAAGTTACCAAAAATTATTCTTACTACTCATACGGGTATGAAGCAGCAAAAATTCCTGTGCATAAGGTGCATGGGTCGACCCATCAGACCGCCCGACCCGTTCCGATCCGACCCGTCCCCGCGAGCTGGAGTATAAATACATTATCTGACCAGTTCCCACATTTCTCCCTTTCTCCCCAATTGCAATCACAATCCTAACCCTAGCCGTCTCTTCTTCCCAACCTTTACCTTTCGCCCCGGCGTTCAGTGTTTCTCGCTCCCGACGTCTCTCTCCGGTCGTTCGGTGGTTTGCGACACCAAAACCAGTGCTCCTTACGCTAGACGTTGGCTCCGGCGTTTTGTGTTTCTCACTCCCGACATCTCTCTCCCGGTGTTCGGTGGTTCGCGACACCAGAACCAGTGATCCTTTTTTTCACCGCTGATTTAATTTCTCTGTTTCCTCCGGTAACTTTCATTTATTCAATTTTCAACTTTTGTCCTAATTTTTTTACTTGTTGACGCATTACGGATTATGGTTTTCTTCATTTTTCATATTCTGTTGTGTTTTATGTCTTTTGCAGTTTGTGTTATTTTCGATCAGGATTTTCTGATCTCTCTCAGAAATTGAGTATTTGATAGGATTTTTCTTATATTCGGATTGCTCCGTAAACTTAGTTTATTCAATTGGTGATGTGGAGGTTATGGTTATTCCTTGAGTAATTATTTATGGCACATTAGAATTATTTAAAAAGAAAGGGAAAAGAAGATAACAATAGAATTGCACACTTGTAGAATTTCTGCCTTTATAGATGGGGGCTCATTTTTATGTATGTATGGTTTGATGATACATCTGTGATCTGCATTTTTCATATGTTAAAGACCTAAGATTTCTAGTTGTCTAATTTGTCATGCATCCATGCTACATGTTTGTGTTTCATTTGTATGTATTCTCAATGTGCCATATTCTGCTCTTGTTCGATAAGTCTGGCATTTTCTGTCCCTTGGTCGATCTCGTGTTACTGTTTGCCTGTGTTTATTGATTAAATTGCATATTTAGAAATCAGAGCAAGCTTTTGTTGGATGTCATTCAATAATTTCAAGAAAATTCCAATCACTGCCATCAAGTTTTGCTTACCAAAATAAATTATAGTTATGCAAGACAATTTTAGAGAACAATTGACTGACTTTGGCTAGGATATTTTGTATATTTAATTGTTAGACTAACCGACCTAGGAAACTATAAATAGCCACGTAGGTAGTGTGAGTGTAAATTAAGGTCCGCAGCCTTCTCTCCCTCACAGGTATGTGTTGGCTTTCCTTGTGTTTTCACAATTTAATATTGTTTGTTTGAGTAATAAGTTGCTGAGTAATTAATTTGGTGTTATATAATTGTCGAGCTTTTATTGTGGTGTGGTTAATTAGTTCTACACCTTTTAGGAGAAAATTAAGTTTTTATCTTTGATATCATATGTTCCTGAAATAACTATTCTATCATTCCTTCCCTTTCAAATTAAATTGATTCTTTTATGGTCTGGATGAACTGCAGATAATAAGGCTAATTATATTGTCAAGATCAATGGACTCGACATAGATCCATATCCAATTTCCAAAAACAAAAATACCACCTTCACAATTTCTGCAACTACATGTAAATATTTTTTCTCTATGCATCAGCATAGGAATTATACTTCTGATGCTGGCTTTTTTCCATCGATTACCTTTTGTATTGTATAATTGATTTCTTGTCAGGTGATATCTAAAGTAGAAGTCTGAAACATTTTTTTTAATAAAAAACAATTATCTGTGTGTGTGAGTGTTTCCTTTTAGTATTTTTGCAGTAAAAATATGTCATTTAGTTTGAAACATCAAATACTCATGTATTTTAATCACTGACTGATTAATTGACTTTCTTTAATCTCCCAAAGTCTTGATGGCTAGTTGAGTTTGGTTTATTTTGAAATTTTATAAAAGTATTATGAATAATAATTTAAATACTATTCAGCATGCTTATGAGTACTATTTGCATTAGAAACATCTATCACATTTTGTTTTAATGTTTGCATGTTATGTGGTGGTTTAGATATTATGTTTATGTGTTTAGGATTCTGTCTAGACTATTTTGCATCTGTCTTCCTTTGAATTGTGTCCATTTGTATATGCAGTATCAATGTTACTGATGATTAGTACTAGATGAGATACTTGTGAGTATCTGAATTTTAGAACATATTTGTTTTTGTGTTTTTTTGTGCATTTTCATGCTGATTAGTACGAAATGAGATGCTTATAAGTATCAGAGTTAGGTCAGATTTTGTTTTATGTTTTTATGTGTATGCATTTTCAATTTTTGTATAATGTATCTATTTTCATACTGATTAGTACCAAATGAGATGCTTATAAGTATCAGAGTTAGGTCAGATTTTGTTTTATGTTTTTATGTATGTGCATTTTCAATTTTTGTATGGAGTATCAATTTTCATGCTGACTAGTACCAAATCATATGCTTACAAGTATCAGAGTTAGATCAGATTTTATTTTATGTTTTATGTGTGTGCAATTTTCATTTTTTTTGTATGGAGTATCAATGTTGATGTTGATTAGTACCAAATCATATGTTTACAAGTATCAGAGTTACGTCAGATTTTATTTTATGTTTTATGTGTGTGCAATTTTCATTTTTTTTGTATGGAGTATCGATTTTGATGATGATCAGTACCAAATTATATGCTTACAACTATCAGAGTTAGGTCAAATTTTATTTTATGTTTTATGTGTGTGCATTTTCATTTTTTTTGTATGGAGTAATAATGTTGATGTTGATTAGTACCAAATCATATGCTTACAAGTATTAGAGTTAGGATAGATTTTGTTTTATGTTTTATGTGTATGCAATTTTCATTTTTGTGTATGGAGTATCAATTTTGATGCTAATTAGTACCAAATCATATGTTTATGTTTTATGTGTGTGCATTTTCATTTTTTTTTTATGGAGTATCAATTTTGATGCTGATTAGTACCAAATCATATGCTTACAAGTATCAGAGTTACGTCAGATTTTGTTTTATGTTTTATGTGTGTGCATTTTCATTTTTTTTGTATGAAGTATCACATGGGAAACTGAATGGTGGTATTTGAGTTGATTGTATGTATCAAATTTGAAGTATTGTGTTATACAGTATGTTACTTTTTTATGTGTGAATTGGCATGCTTGTTAGTACTATTTTGATTTATTTATTTAAGTGCGAAAATCCAGTTGTTTAGTTAATGTTATTGGTTTATATATCTATATCTTATTTTTGTGTGGTGTAGTACTACCAGTCTGTATGGTTACTAGTACCATTTGATATGGATTATAGTATCAAAATATTACATACAGTATCTATGTAATCTATACTTTTTCATAGTTTGTGTATTTTAATATTTGGTTTCATTGACTTATATATTTTTTCATTGACTATTTATCAATGTTTGGGCTATAGGCTGGGATCTAAGCCACTGAGATAATGCACTCGAGTTTAGGCCACAAAGGTTTTTCTCTGAAGATGGGAGTGGGAAAGAGCAACTCGATGTTAGAGGACAACATTATAATCTCTTGCCATTTGGGAGCAGGAGAACGGGCTATCCTGGAAGTTCACTGGCATTACAGATTATTCAGACAACCTTAGCTGCATTGATTCAGTGCTTCGAGTTCAAAATCGATAGAGGGAAAGACACTATGGATATGGAAGAAGGAAGTGGAGTATCTCTGCCAAGGGTTAATCCTCTTGTTTGTACTCCACTACGTCGGCTCAATCTAATTCCAACGATGTAAAACAATTTTTCTCAGCTTATGAAGTTGGATAATATGTTAAAATGAAGCAGAATCTTTATTTGTTTGGAACATTTTATGCCTGTTAAGTTTCTATAGCAGTTAGTGTACTGTATTTCTTCTACTTGAGTGGTTTTTATTTTGGCTATTGTAACCGGTTGTTGTTGTTGTTTTTTTTCTTCATATATAAATGCACAAGGCAAAGAAACAAATGCAAAAGAAATTTTTAGACATTGCAGGTTGGCATAGCAGAAACAATATAAAAATGAATGGTTAGATTCAAATTTAGATGAATTTTTTTCTATACGCTACAATAATGAAAAGTGATATTGTAACATAAGCTTGCCAATGTACAAAAGCTAAATCTTTAATGATGAAGTGATATTGTAACATAAGCTTTCTAATGTACACGAGCTCTACTTAGTCCATTTACTTTCTGCACAAAATGAGCAAGTGAAAGCCACAAATGAACAAATTTGGACACTTCTTCAACCCCAACTTATATGCTCTATTTGCTCTCTCCATTTTGCCAAGACGTTGCTCCAACGCTCCAAGCATCAACCACAACTCGAAAAATAAAGGAAACAACTTCAGCCCTTCATCCAACAACCTCCTCTCTTCTGCAGTGTTTCCTAGTTCTCTCTCAACAATGGCAGACTCCATCCACACCCTCTCTCATCCTTCCCTCTCTCGAGCCCTTTGCAAGTAGAATTCTTCAAGCTTGTATGCAGCAGGCCAAATCTCCTCAGAATTGGGAATTGTAGAATGTGCTTCTTCAAGAATTGCTCGAGCCAGGCACATCCCCACCAAGCCACTTCGCTTTAGCTGCCATTAGCCACAAAACTTTCATCATGTGCTATGTAAGTAGTAGCCTTTCGAAGAAGCCCATCTAGAGATTCCCGAGTGCAATGACTCTTTTCGAGGTGAGCAACATTAACCCATCTGCTCTTTTCCATCGAAAACACAGTAATTGCATGAGCATAAATAGCCCTTGCAGTCTCAACAGAGCCTCTCTTCTCACACTCCTCTACATCACCAACCCAAGTTCTCACCAACAATAGTATTGTGAATTATATCCTTAGCAACAAAACCAAAACCACCTCTCTCAGTCACTTCAGCCTCTTTCATCAACAATTCCCTATCAATTTCAACCCCTTTCCTCTGCGAAACTCGAACACCCCTTTCTATAATCTTCCCAACCATACTACTATTTCCATTAGCTTCTTCCAACTTAGCTGCAGCTATCCATACATCCAACTCCCTACAAAGCTTCTCCCTAGCTCTATTCAGTACCTTCCTCGCATTCCCAGACGTCTCCAATCTAGCAAGAGCCAGCCATAAATTGACATGCAAGGGGCAACATTCTTCAGCTCTCTGCAGCAAAAGCCTTGCATCATCCTCACTAGCTAGCTCGACCACCGCCTTCCACAGCCTCACCGAGTCTGCAATGTGCTCGATCCCTTTCCTCAACACTCTACTCTTAATCACACCATCCAGCTCAATAATTCAGCAAAAAACTTCAATGTCGCCCAGTTCTCCCAATTATTTTTACCAGATTTCAACTCATAACTATCAACAAAACCACCGCTAAGTCTTCAACAAAAATCCCCCTAAAATATTTCAATTAGGGTTAAAAAAGCAACAATTCACCAATCTTAACAGTAAAAATGAACATAAATCACAACATAATATAATAATCACAAAAATTCAAATCAGGAATGACGAAAAATTACCAGTAATTCCAAGACCGCCAGCACCGATGCGGAGAGAAATAACATCCGACACGGTGGTGATGGTGGCAGCGTTCGCTAGAGGGCGGCTCCTCTCTCTCGCCTTCGCCTCAGCCGCGAATTCTCCTCTCTCTCTCTCGCGTTTCTCATCGTTTCCGTTTTTCTTTCTTTTTTTTTAATTTGTGCGTAATTTGCAGAATTGGGCTGATCCAGGTGATGGACCGGCCCATTAGTCTCCTGCATAGAAGACCAGCCCAAAAAAAATGAATGAAAGTGGAAATTGGCTTAGTCGTCAGCTTGTCGCCGACCCCAAATTCGAGAAGTAACTCGAAGTAATGAAATTAATTGTAGGTCAATACTTGTTCAAATATGATTGACCATGGGATACAATTAAATACAAAATTGGAATTTGAATTGGGTTTGGTCAACTTAAGAAGCCCATTATTAAAAAAAAATCGTACGTTAGTCCATTTAAAAATTTGGTGGATTAATTAAATCAAGTTCCAATTAAAACAAATTAAATTTCATGAATTCCTTGATATGAGTATAAACTATCTGATAAATTTCAAATTTTAAATCCAAGAATTCCTTGATACGAGTATAAACTATCTAATAAATTTAAGTTCCAAATTAAATTCCAAGAACTCCTTGATACGAGTATAAACTATCTAATAAGTTTAAAATTCTAATTTTTAAATTGAAGAACTCCTTGATACGAGTATAAACTATCTAACAAAATAGGACAAATCTGATTATCTTGTTTAGGCTATGTCTTGTGTTTATAAATAGCCTGAGAATTAGACTAGTTTAGTGTGTGATAGTTTACGAATACACAAAGGGTAGAGAGTCTAAAAGACTTCATCTTCGAAGTATATAGTATTCTGGTAGACTAGGTTGATCCATGTGATCATTGTGTGTCTAGTCTGTATTTGAAATTCTTTCATTCACATCTTTAAAGGATTTTTGGGAGAGATTTCCTGTGGGAACTAGAGGGAGTCTAAGTTGTAAGGGGATCTTACAATTCAGTCCATCAAAAAAGGTTGTAGTGCGTAGGAAATGGGTCGAGTGACGGGAGGTCATCATGTAATAGCCTTTGTAACCTTGCAATGGAGTAGTGGATTATTTCTCACGGACTTGTGAAGTTCCCTTGACGTGGATCAGTTGATCGAACATGGTTATCAACCTCGTGCCATTTACTTGCTTTCAGTTTATCTTTCTAACCTCGCTGTTCACTATAATGTACATGTACATGTACATGATGGTGAACATGACTACACAGTTTATGTAACTTCAAAATAGACTGAATAATTCCCTTTAAATCTGCTAATGACCAACCTATAACAAATTTATACTCTCTAAGCACAGTGAGCAATTGACCCAGTTCACTTTCAGACAAAGCAGAGAAAACAATCACAGGAAAAATTTTACCTTCACCTAGGAATGCATACATTAAATGACTTGGAAGTTCTTTCAATGGTGCTGCTTCCTCTATCTCAGCCGGCTTACTCTCGGGTGCTTTTTCTTCCTCCTTGATGTTCCATACACTTTCGAATTGTAGATCCTCTATCTCTAGTTCTTGAAAGTCCTGTAAAGAACTAAAATTTTCAAATAAATCCACATTATCAAAATCAATAACAGAAGTGCAGGAAAAAATAGAGTGGCTTATGCAAAATTCCAAAGGATCGGCAGGGAAGCTCTTGGCTTGTTCTTTATCGACACAAGCTTGGATCACATCAACGGCCTTACACTCTTTCATCTCCCTTTGAAATTTCATGGCATCATATATGGAGTATACCACTTGCTCATCATTTACTCTCAAAGTTAAATCTCTCTTTTGCATATCAATGAGGGCTCGGTCAGTGGCTAAGAATGGTCTTCCCAAAATCAGAGGCACTTCATGATCCTCCCCCATCTCCAACACGATGAAATTTATGGGAAAAATAAACTTTTTGACTTTCACGAGCATGTCTTCTACTATCCCCCTTTGGATGTTTCACAGATCTATCAGCAAGCTGAAACATGATAGAAAACAGCTTCATCGTATCCAAACCAAGCTTCTTGAATATGGACATTGGCATCAGATTGATGCTAGCCCCCAAATCACACAGCACCTTATTGAAATAAGTGCTACCAATTACACAAGAAATGGTGAAGCTACCCGGATCCTTCAACTTGTTAGGGAGCTTCCTTTGAAGAATTGCATTGCACTCATCTGTCAAGTTCATTGTCTCGTAATCTTCAATTCTTCTCTTCTTAGCCACAATATCCTTCAGAAATTTGGCATTATTGGGCATCTTCTCAATGGCCTCGGCAAACGGTATGTTAATTGATAATTTCTTGAAGATCTCAAGAAATTTGGTGAATTGAGCATCCTTTGCTTGTTTCTTCTACCTCTGTGGGAATGGCAACGGTGGAACATACTTAGGAGGAGGCACATATTTAGATGAAGATGCACCAGCTTTCATAGTAGGTTCCTTAGCCACCTCTGTAAACTTGCTCGCCACCTCTTTGTCCACTGCAACCTCCTTTTTAGTCATCTTCTCAACTTGTCGTAGCATCTCAGGACTTTCATACTATTTTCCACTCCTTAGCTGAATGGCTTGGCACTACTCTTTTGGATTTATTTTCGTGTTACTGGGAAACTACCCCTTCTGCTATTGATTACCCACTATCTTAGCAATCTGACCAACCTGCATCTCCAATGATTTCATTTGAGCTTCAATGTTGGTTGTGAACTTGTTGAAGTAGATAGCTAGGTTGTCGACCTTAGCTGCCTCTGTATCTATCCTTTGCTTAGTGGCCTGCATGAAAGAGCCCAAAATATCTGCCAAATCCGGCTTCTTTTCTTCATTTATGACTCCATTGGTTGTAAAGAAACCAAGAGGTGGCTGCTAAAAGTTGTTGGGATTAGAATAACTCAACCTATCCCGTTGCCCATACTGATTGCCACCTTGATTATGTATGAAATTGTTGTTGTAACTGCGTCCTTGCATGTAATTAATATCTTCTGGACCATCATGAAGTGCAGCGATATGATCCGAAGCAACCTAAAGTGGTAGTGAACTATTCTTCATCAATAGTGTGATTGCCTTTACCATAGTGGACATCTGAGCTGTCAACTCTTTTAAATCATCTGAAGAAGCTGAGACCTCAGCAACTCTTTGAACTGAATTCCTCTGAGATGGCCACTAAGCACTGTTCGCAGCCATCCTCTCTAACAACTCCATTGGCTTTATTTGCAGACAACTCAAATAAAGCTCATCATGCTGCTACATCAATTCTATCTCAAGTACCATCAATCAGACCACTGTAAAAGTAACACACCTGCTGATCTGTCTCAAATCCATGTCTCGGGCACTTTCGGGAGAGATCTTGGAACCGTTCACATGTTTCATACAGAGGTTCCTGGTTAAACTGCCTGAACTATGTGATTTCATTCTTCATCCTCATTGTCTTGCTTGGAGGACAGTACTTAGCCAGAAACTTCTTACACAACTCGGGCCATGTGTGGACTGAATCTACATCTAGAGATAAATACCATAACTTCGCTTTGTCCCGCATAGAAAATGAGAAGAGACGAAGGCTTATGTTGTCAGCTCCAACTCCATTCATCTTAATGGTAACACAAATCTCTAGAAATTGCACCAGATGCGCATTTAGGTCATCGAGCGCGTATCCACTGAACTGGCTCTGCTGAACCATCGAGATAGGCTCAGCTTCAACTCAAAATTGCTAGCATCAATGGCCGGTAACTCCACTCCACCAAAATTTCCAATTACAGGTGGCTCCAATGCCTCTCGAATTGGTGTATGAGCCGCTGGTGGCTCAGGTGCTCTCTGTTCTGCTGAAGCAAGGCTCGCAACGCCTCCATTCACTGCGCATGGCTACCATATCTTCTTCTTGGGTAGCTGCCATCTTCTCGGCTCTGTTTCTATTTGTGTTTCGGTGTTGGGCAGAGGCTTCAATCTCAGGATCAAAGGGGACTAGATTTGTTGTTCCCTTGGACCGTAAGTTCATAAACTACCTGCTAACACTAGAATAATTAAACACCGCAGAAACCAAGAAATAAATAAACTAAATAAAATAGCACTAAATATACACTCTAAATTAAAGCTAGATAATCAAATCAAATATCAGTTAGTATTACGTCAGTCCCCGACAACGACGCCAAAAACTTGTTTGCTCTTTTATTTCACTAAAAAATGACTCGCAAGTGTACGAGAAAAATTACAATAAAATGTGGTGAGAACAGATATCGTATCCATGGAGAGTAGCTATGCAAATCAACTGAGTACTTAATTTCAATTATCCTACTTTATCTAGAAATCATAACAAAGTTTGGATGTTTTAACTAATTAAATTAAACGAAATTAACAATGTAAAAGAAGAACGAAATTACAATTGCTAAGGTGGAAAAATCTAGGAATAAAATGGATTCTAGAGGTTACACGCCTATGGAATTCACGATTTCAATCAATATACTAAATCAAATTTTATTCCTAAATATGCAGGAGAATCACAAGTGTATCTAGTCCCTCTCTCTTCAGTAAGTTCTAGACGTAGATTAAACACCAGAATTCATCTCTCGATCTCAGTTTGTTGTTTAACTCCAAAATGATTCTAAGATTTATTAAAAATTCAAATTTTAAATTCAAGAACTCCTTGATACGAGTATAAACTATCTAATAAATTTAAAATTCTAAATTTTAAATTCAAGAACTCCTTGATATGAGTATAAACTATCTAATAAATTTTAAATTTTAAATCCAAGAACTCCTAGATATGAGATTAAACTATCTAACAAATTTTGAGACCCGTCCATTTCCACGACAAGTCACCAATGAACAAGTCTTAAGGGGGCATTTGTAGGCAAATTAAATTTATTGCCTATTAATTATGTCATGTGTAAAATAATGAATTAAATATTTTATTATATTTTATTTATATTTTGGAATTAAATTAAATATGATTCCAAAATTAAATAAATATATAATTATTATTTATTACATGGATTTTACTGACTAATGAGAAGCTGATATATGTCAAATCTGCACAAAAAATAAAATATTCAATATGGAGATCTTCCAAACCAATAGAATTGCGCCACATAAGCCCTAGGCCCATGGCCACTCCATCTAAGCCCTAAAAGCCCAACCCTAAATTTCCTAAATTAAATCCTCCTGCAACTATAAATGGGGGTCTCCATATCATATGAAAACACACAAGAAATCATAATTGAAGAGCTCAAGAAGTTGGCGGAAAATTCTCTACGAAATTCTCTCCAGCATTCAAGGCATTCTAGCGAGATTCAAGCCGTTCTTCGTGGAAAGCAACGCGTTCTTCGCCGGAATCATCTCAAATCCAGCTTCTGATCCGGAATCAAGGTTTTCAACCCTCCAGTCAACGTTATAAAGTCAAGGTGTTCTAGCAAGATTCAAGACGTTCTTCGTAGAAGCAACGTGTTCTTCGCTAGAGTCACTTCAAATCCAACGTTCAATCCAGAATCAAGGTCGTCGGCCCTCCGGATAACGTCATCAAATTCAAACAACAGGTCCAAAAAGATTGAAGAGACAAGTTCACTCTGAAGATTTCAAGAACCGTTTGAAGATCAAGTTTTGAAGAGAAGAATCAGAGGATCAAGACAGAGATTATACCGCAATCGCACTTTAATTCAAAGAAGAAATCTACTTGTACACTTTTCGCGCTATTTATTCAAATACACGAAAATTTGTGTTACAATTTGAAATTTTTTTCAGGCGAGGGCATTAACATAATTTGATAATTCTATTAAAATCACGAAGTATTTGATAACAAGATCGTCATCTTAATGAAGTATTATCATTATGCTAACAAAGCATTATCGTGATGCTAATTAAAGTTTTCTAATATAGTTAGCGAAAAAATATATTCTAAAAAATAATTATAAACCTAATTTGATTTAATAAACCCTAATTGAATGGAAGAAATCTTAATTGGATGAAATAAACCTTAATTGAATGTTATAAACCATAAATGAGTTGGAACAAATCATAACAATAATATATATGTACAACCTTAGCATTATGATTTTGCTTCATTAGCACTATGACTACATTATGTTAGCATATGACAATACTCTATTAACATGCGTTATAAACCATAATTGGATGGAATAAACGCTCACAATTAATTAGGAACTAAAAAAATTAAAAAAAGTAATTATTAATCATAATCAGATGTAATAAACCATAATTGAGATGGAATAAATCCTAATTGAGATGAAATAAACCATAATTGAGATTGAATAAATCCTAATAAATCTGCACTACGCTAGCATTATAATAATTCTTCGTTAGCACAGTGAATACATTATGTTAGCATATGATAAATGCTTCGTTAGCATACATTATCATAATGCTGACGAAGCATTATTATAAGCTAACGAAAGCATTTACAACCTGGGTATGCACTTATCTTTTGTATTTTTTGTCCATATTTTTTCATCTAAACATAGTCTTTTGACATCTTAAATGAAAGAGCACGAAGAGAACTTTAATTTGTTATATTTTTTTTGCGTGCATTGGATTAAAAATGAGCAAGTTATGGTCGTTTAAAATTTTTAATATTTTTTTAAAAAATTGTTGACATTATCAATTTTAAAGGTTTGGACGAAAATAGTCATCCTTCCTTTATTTTTTGCCTTATTATTTATGAAATTGCCACCATATTTTTCATTAAATCTCAACCATAAGATCATTAAATTGGATGGTGTAGATTTAGTGATGTTTAACACATGTCAATTTAGCAATATGATCTCATCCAGTTAGCTGTAACACCCCATTTAAGAAAATTCGAGGTGCTACACAAGATTAAATAATATTTTTATCGTAATTTCTTTAGAAATAAAATCCATCAATCATCGTTTGGGAAGACTTTTCAAACAACCAATCATGAACATATTCCACAAACGACTAGTCAATGTTGAAAGGCTAACATTTGAATGAGTCCGAAATAACGGAGGAACATATAAGATTTTAATATTCTTAAATATTCAAAACATTTAGCGGAAGCATAATACGACAAAATATTAACCAAAGTCAATGTTCCATATTCGAAATACAATTTTCGACATAGTCAAAAACTTAAAGAACCCATATGTCTACGTCAGCTGCATGCATCATCTCATATCTGAAAAATATTTTAGAAAATGTAAGTTGAGTGCCAGAAAACACTCAGTGGACTTATCGTATTCGTCCAAACACATGCATAGATTTATCATATAAAAAGCCAACAATTCAATATTTATAATCATGTCAATACGCTTAAGAACATTTATTCAAAAGCCAATAAATCAATATTCATTCTAATGCCCATGCGCTTAAGAATAGTTATTCAAAAGCGAACAATTCAATATCCATTCTTATGTCAATGCGCTTAACAGTATTTATTCAAAAAGAACAATGTAGTATTTTTTCTAATGTCAATGCACTTAAGAATATTTATTCAAAAGCCAATACGCTCAATTAACCATGCGTGGATATAGATCCTATGTGATCACATAACTATCTTTCAATATAATTGACCATGCCAGAATTCATCATGCAGATTAAATCATCGAAAATAGTCGTAATTATATATGGACGAAAGCATTGTAAACAAAGGTTTTAGTTAGCTAAAGCCATCTTATAGCTAAAATGGCTAGAGCTTTACACGTGTCCTACTGATCCTAAGTCTGGATTTCAGGTTCGGGCCTACAAATGAAAAACTACCTATTATTATCATGCTAAACCCTAAAACTATATCATAAGGTAAGTATGGACTTAAGGAACGAGCTCTCAAAATTTGGGCTCAATCGAACAACTTTCGAAACTGGATATATTTAAATTGGCCCACAAAGCTCAATTAGAGTCTTGGTCATTTAAGACATTTTAGAATAAACTCTTGAAATAAATAAAATTATCCAATATATATAAAAGATGATTATAACACTCCTCAAAATAAATCCATAATTATTTTATTCATCTTTATAAATCTTATTTAATTAAAATTTAAACTATGAAACTAAAAAAAAAAAAACATCCTAATTAATCTTAACACACGCACAAACAGATCACACTTACCAAAATTAAATCTTTCTCCTCTCATCCTCACACTTACATATACAGTACACATAACATGATTTTTCAAAATGAGAACAAGCCCAGTTCTCTCTCTATCTTCATTAAAGCACGCCTCTTTCCTCTCTCTTCAAGCCGAACACACACGCACACACACAAGCTCAAAAAACAAGCAATACGTTTTCTCTACTGTACCCACCTCTCTATCTCTACTGCACAGCATTAAAATAACCAAACCATTTTCATTTTTCTTGTCTCAATCCAAAACTCATGTGCAAGTTCAAACCTATTTAAGAAAATCATCATTATGAAGTCAACTCTCTCTTTCTCTCTCTCTCTCTTCAAACCCATCTCCGAACATGCACCATAACAGTAAATCAAACAAGAATTCTTTTCTCACTCCCCTCTAAACCCGTAACCCTTCACAGTGCACACAAGCACAATTTCTATAATTTTCTTTCACCATTTTCACACATGCAACAACTCTCACACACCTAGACTTGTACGTAATAATTTTCTCATGAAATGAAATACTAGAAACATGAAATCAATTAACAATGGTGGATTATGGGTTTTTCAAATATTAAGGTCATTTGAGTTGAAACTCGAAATTGAACCCTCAAAACTTCATAGTCTTAAAATTAACAAGGGAGAAAGATAGAGGAAGAAGAGACGAAGAGGATAGTGTCATTGCATGCCGGATTCGGTAATCAGAAAAGTTCGTTGGCGACGCACCGACGTTCAACCAAGATGAGCATTTTCTGGCTATTTCAGACTTCCTTTCCTTACAGACTTACACCATTACTTTTAAAATGAAAGGAGTCTAGAACATATATTTGAGAAATTCTTAGCCGAAAATGAAAATTCTGGCGACTGCAAATGGTGATCTGGTGGCAATGCTCCGTATCCGGCCACCTTATGGAAATCGCTTGAAGGAAAGGAAATGAGCTCCTCTTTGAAGTGGGTGAAGAAAATGAGTTCACATTATATAAAAATGTAATTTATATTTTCTTGGAATTGGGCTAAAAGCTTAAGGGCTGAAATTATTTTAAAATTGGGCTTCTATTAATTAATTCGTGTCAGGCCCACTAGACTAGATTGAGCTCTAGCTAAGTCAAAAATTATATTTATCTAGACAAATTAGACCAATTTACTAGTATGATCCAATTGCAAGGTTTTGGGGTATTACATTAGCAATATGAGCCTATCTCATATTATCACTCATATTAGCAACATATATCTCTCGTATTAGTTTATCAATACAACGCTTGAAAAATAACGGTTTTAAAGCGTTGTTTATTTAATTTCGAGAATTGAGCCCAAAATCCGAAAACATAACAAAATTTCTAAACTACGAAAATAATCCCACATTCATCAACTTCTCAAATATTACAAATTTGTCATCTACTTTGACTAAAACATTGACAAAATTGTGATCATTAGATCTAATCAATTCTAGGGCTTGGATTATAAGAATTAAAAAAAAAGGTAATCATTAAAGCAATTTTGTCTTTTGAACTATTTTCTCGAATTTAATATATATTTCAAAGTCATGCAGAATATTTTTTCGGTATTTTTAGTTAACAAACTTACAGGAAAATTCTACCCTAGTGTACCCCAATCATTAATATATTTTAATATTATTTTATTATCTATCTAATACACTTTTATTATTTTTTAAATAATGTATTAGTCGTTGGGATAGTACCCCAACCTCTAGAATAGATTTTTCCCAAACTTAGCTCAAATATAGGTTATAGTGCTTTGCCAGTCCTACCCCATTAGAACCTCATTATTCTATATCTACGTAATTTAGCAAGCCAAACTCTATTCCAAATAATTGAATTGGATTAATGTTTGTTTATTTGCCCTATCATTTTTCAGTAATGTTTGGCAGCAACTTTTATTCTTATATTTTCATTAATTTCCCAAATCGATAGCGTTTCACTAGGACTGTACTGAATTATTTTTTTTGAGAAAAAGTTAGTTTTGTATTTAAGTAGGAATGTAGGATGTATGTCCTCGAATACATCCAAACTATGAAGTCCCATATATAAAAAGAAGATGTTTCGAGATCAAGACTGAAGACTGACCACTCCTCATTTCCAACTAAAAAAAAAGTAGGATGTATGGTTTCAAAAAATATATAATATTTAAAAGAATTCTTAAATGAAATGTTGGTTTGGTTGCCAAGAAAGTAAAGTTGTTTGAGAATAAGATTTCTAGGAATGTGATTATAAGTTGTTCTTTCTGATATGTTTGGCACTGGTTATTTTCGATTCACTTAGAGGGGTACTCTTTTCCCAATTTGGTTTTTCCCACAATGGGTTTTCCATTTTGGTTTTGACGAGGCTTCGGTCGCTAGAGTTATCAATTTGTGATATTCTGGATTTTTAGGTTTGGTCTCTTTTTTTTCTTTTATTTATACAATTCATTCGAGACTATTTATCATGTATTTGAATCATAATGAGAAAATTATCAGGATTCTCATTTCAGTATTTTGATTCAAATTAATCGAGTATGTAGAAAATAAAATGTCAAATGTAAGCTTATTAAGATAAATTAATAATATTGTAGATTTGTAGTCTAGTAGTATTCTTCACTCATTTTATGATGAGAGATCGGAGTTCGATCATCATTTTTCTCACCCAATTTAAAAAATAGCAATGAAGCAAATATATAAAAAATAAGAAAATATATAACGCAAACCATTGATTACCAAAAAAATAATTCAATTAATTTTGACAAAAGTAATTCTGTAACCTGTGCCAAATCTTTGTTTTATTTATTTTTTTCAATTTTTTTATTTTAATTAATTATGATTCAATTTAACTTTAAATTTTTATTTAGGTTCATCCTTTCTCAATTAAGAAATATTAAAAAAATAAAAATAATAATAATTCTGACACAGAAAATATAACACGGATTGACACAAGAATTTGATATGAGAAAAATAGGTGGTAGAGTTTCTTGAACGTGCCCCCTAGAAATTTTTATGAAATTAAGTTTGCTCTAATGAATTGCACAAAGAGAGAGAGAGAGAGAGAGAGAGAGAGAGAGAGAGTATAAATTTTAGTGATCATCTGAAAAGACAACGGGTTTAAAGCGTTCCTTATTTAATTTCGGGAATTGAGCCCAAAATCCGAAAACATAACATAATTTCTAAACTACAAAAATAATCCCACCTTCATCAACTTCTCAAATATTACAAGTTTATCATCTACTTTGACTAAAACATTGACTAAATTGTGATCATTAGATCTAATCAATTCTAGGGCTTGGATTATAAAAATTAAAAAAAAATGGTAATCATTAGAGCAATTTTGTCTTTTGAACTATTTTCTCTAATTTAATATATATTGCAAAGTCATGCAGAATATTTTTTCGTGATTTTTAGTTATCAAACTTACGGGAAATTCTACCCTTGTGTACCCCAATCACTAATACATTTTAATATTATTTTATTATTTATCTAATACATTTTTATTATTTTTAAAATGATGTATTAGTAATCGGGATAGTATCCCAACCACTGAGATAGATTTTTCCCAAACTTAGCTCAAATATAAGCTATTGTGATTTGCCAGTCCTACCCCATTAGAACCTCATTATTCTATATCTACGTAATTTAGCATGCCAAACATTCGTACAAATAAGTAAATTGGATTAATGTTTGTTCATTTGTCCTTATCATTTTTCACTAATGTTTGGCAGCAGCTTTTATTTTTATACTTTCAATAATTTCCCAAATCGACAGCGTTTCACTAGGGTTTTGTTATTTGCTAGTTTTGTAAACATGTAGGATGTATGCGGATTAGATCATTTGTGCCGATCTGTGTTATATTTCTCGAGTCACAATTAGTGTTTTTTTAAATTTTTTTTAATATACTCTAATTGGAAAATAGTCAACCCTAAATAAGAATTTAATATTAAATTAAATCATAATTTTCATCAATTATATAAAATTTTTTATTCTTATATTTTCATTAATATCCCAAATCAACAGCTTTTCACTAGGACTGTTTTGTATTATTGTTTTGAGAAAAAGTTAGTTTTGTATTTAAGTAGGAATGTAGTATGTATGTCCTCGAATATATTTAAACTATGAAGTCCCATTTATAAAAAGGAGATATTTCGAGATCAAGAATATATAATATTTAAAAGAATTCTTAAATGAAAGGTTGGTTTGGTTGGCAGGAAAGTAAAGTTGTTTGGGAATAAGATTTCTAGGAATATGATTATAAGGAAAATTAATACTAACAGACTATTTATCATTGTAGCGCCTAAGTGCTAAAAGATTGTGGAAATGGACACCACGGGGGTTAGAATTAAGAAGCGGGAAAGAAATGGGATAATCTGATTAACAAAACCTCAACAGAAGACTCAGAACAATCAAACATACTCTACAATAATATATACTTATCTATAACACCAAGACCAAAGTTCTTAGTGTTTAATAAAAGATTATTGTAGCGCCCCGATCCCGAAAGACCGTGGAAATGGACGCCACGGGGGTTGGAATTAAGAAGCGGGAAAGAAAGGGGGTAACCTGATCAATGAGAACTCAACAGAAGACTCAGAAAAGAAAAACATGCTTTATAATATAACATATACTTATCCATAACACTAAGACTAGAGTTCTTAGCATTTAACAAATGAATATTACAAGTGCGGAAGCTCCATTATTAACAGGATACTTAACAAAAAGAGACAACAAGAAAATATGTAAATAATAAAAGCCCATGTCTCAGCATCGTCACGTCCACGCGCCAGCCTACTAACCTGAAAATATTTGAAAATATTTGGGCTGAGTACTAATGCACTCAGTGGGCAAGTTTTCACAATTCAAGTTATGCAAATCATTTTGTAAAGTAATCTATCTGTGTTCATGCAGGTAGTGAAGCTTAGGAGGTTTAAAAGTTGGAAGCAACCTAAGTTCACCAAAACATTTTATCGTGAAGCGTTTAAGAGTATAACCCATCACTGCCCGCAACCCAAACTACATCACCAGCGCATAACGTTGAGTATGGCCATAGTATACCCAATGAGTATAACCAATAAGTGTTTCATTTTAGTCTCACCGACAAGGAGTAGGGCAGGACAAACAATGCATACATACTGTAGCTACTCACAGTGACACAGCGCTGGTTTATGAGACTCCGACAACATACAATAGCACGTAAATATTTAACACAGATAGTCACATATGCAATTTTAGCAAAGCAGAGCTTAATAACTCGAAAGATACAATTTTTAAAGATACAGTATAGCCCACCTGGATAGAAGATAACCTCCGGATTAGTTTTGCTACTTCTTCTAGTCCTACAACAATCAGTTTTGGCTTAGTTAACTAAATGGTTCCTATTAAAACTCAATCTCTAATCTTCCTTTTAATATATATCTGATCAACTCAATTATTGGATTAGACATTCAAAATAATAATTATTTCACAAATAAAAACTTTAATTCACTAATTACTATTCGTATGCAATTAATTTCAAATACCTAATCTAGTAATTTTGGAAATCATGCCAACTACTTAAATTATAATCTAGTAATTTTAGTAATTATAACAATTATATTTAGATAAGAATAAAATTAAAATTAGTTTACCATTGTCTATCATCATTTTGTTTTCACGGAAAAATAATTTAAATACTTGGAAGATTATATGAATCACATGTTGTAATATTGAATTACAAATCTACAATTTTACAACCTAATTCGGTTAAATTCAATACACTCGAATAAACAATAATTCTTTGCATTAATACAATTCATAGGGCTAATCTTCATTTATTTAATATGTGCTTTTAAGCTTATATGATACAATCTAATCATAGTTATTAAATATCATTAATTAAACGATAATAAAACCAACAATAATAGCTAATATATTAAGATTTATTATTTCTCTAAAAAAAAATCAATTATTACGGAACATTAATAAACTATTGTACATGAAAATAATTAAGGGACAAACCTTCAGTTGCAAATGCCTCTCGGTTTATGCAAATTAATTTTGGATATAATCTTATTCTTCTTTATTTGTTACGAGTATATATATATATATATATATATATATGTATAAGAAGATGATGAAATCCTATCATTTCAAGCTATTCAATATCATATGACTCTCATTACTTCAATTGATAGAAAGCCACCTAATTTATCTTCAAATATACATAATTTAAAGCTTTGCACCTATCAATCCTATATACCTAGGAATGAGCTAGCATAGGGTTGATTAATTATCTCATTTTTTTATTACCATCCACTAACCCAATATTTTCTTAAGGTACAAGTATACTATATTTAAATTGGCTATACATATTAAAATATTATTTTCATCTTTATATATGGCAAGTGGATGTATATGCCTATATATATATATACACACACGTTTACTATATATATATATTTTCTTTAATTATATAAATAACTATATGGTACATTTTTTTTAGCACTTATATGTATATATTTGTATGTAAATACAAAAAAAAATCATACTAAATCTATTTGCATTCAATAAATAAATATATAATTAATCGAATTAAATCGGAATCTAAGGTTCCGAATAAAAATACAAGAATGCATCAAAGTATCTTTAACCTACTCAACAAGTATACTTACCTAAAAATATAAAAATAAAAATTAAGGGTCTATTTTCTTCCCTAGATTATCCTTATGGTTAGCATATGCTATTTATATATTTTTTTAATACCAAGAAGTTTGGATATTTTACTTATTCTAACTATTAGATATATATATATATATATATATATTCCTAATTAAATTTAGATAATAAAATTTTCGGGGTATTACACTCCTCCCCCCTTAAAGGAATTTTATCCCGAAATTCACGTACCTTTGAATAATTCAGGATATTGCTGTCTCATTTTGCTTTCTAGTTCCCACGTTGCTTCAGTTCGATCATGATGATTCCATTGCACAAGCACCAATGGAATTTGCTTGTTTCTTAGGACTTGAACTTTTCTATCAAGAATTTCGTGGGGTTTTTCCTCATACGTCATATTAGAACGTAGAACCAACTCACTTTCTTTGATAACGTGTTCTGGGTCAAACACGTATTTCCTGAGCATTGAAACATGATATACATCGTGAACTTGTGACAGGTCTGGCGGTAGAGCTAATCGATAAGCAACCTCACCAATTCTTTCTAGTATCTTAAATGACCCAATAAATCTTGGTTTTAACTTGCCTTGTTTTCCGAATCTCACAACACCTCATGTTGGAGATACCTTTAAGAAAACTTTTTCATCAATTTGAAATTGTAAGTCTGTTCTGCGCTTATCTGCATAAGCCTTCTGTCTGTCTTGTGCTTTTTTCATTCTTGCTCGAATTTGGTCGATCATCTTGACAGTGGTCTGTATAATCCCTGGACCCAATATTTTCCTTTCTTCAACTTTGCCCCAGTACAGGGGTGATCTGGTGATCTGCATTTGCGACCATACAAGGCTTCATATGGTGCCATTTTTATAGCTGATCGGTAGTTGTTGTTATAAGCAAACTCCACCAAGGGTAAAACATCTTCCCAGCTGGTATTTCCGTCCAACACAACTCCACGGAGCATATCTTCTAAAATTTGTATCGTTCTCTCTAACTGGCCATCTGTTTAGAAATGGAGAGTTGTACTGAATCTTAGATTCGTTCTATTTGCTTTCCTAGAAACTTCTCTAGAATCTTGATATCAAACGAGTATCACGATCAGACGTGATAGAAATTGGAATTCTATGCAAACAAACAATTTATTTTACATAAATATGTGCTAATTTGCTTAACTCCGCTGTTGTTTTGATCGGCACAAAATGTGTTGCTTTCTTTAATCGATCCATGATGACCCA
Source organism: Perilla frutescens (assembly GCA_026008535.1). NCBI lineage: Eukaryota > Viridiplantae > Streptophyta > Magnoliopsida > Lamiales > Lamiaceae > Perilla > Perilla frutescens. Next base: position 25,203,417 of record BRKX01000005.1, read on the forward strand.
CACTATTGAGTTCCCTTTCACTGATCGCGGTACGCCTACCATAAAATCCATCGTTATATGCTCTCATTTCCACTCTAGAATTTCCAACGGCTGCAATAATCCTGAAGGTTGTTGATATACGACTTTCACTTGATGATATGCCACACATCTCTATACAAACGCTACTATCTCTCTTTTCATATTATTCTACTAGAAATATATTTTCAAGTCCTACAAGGATCAATCCTTGATTCAGGATCGATATAACCACTTTTAAAATTAATTTAATATTTACTTTAATTTAATGGGAGCTTAATTCGTTTTACTTCGACTAGGAATGCACAATACCCGTGTTCAAAACCCTACATGACTCGATAGTAGGTTCTTAATATACTTTTCAATTAACTTGAAACAATTTTGACGAATTAAATGGAACAATTTAAAACAGGACAACAATTTCAAAAAATCATAGGAAATTCAAATTAAATCTGATTGAGACACGGTCAGCGGCCACGTGTCCGCTACAAAAGGACCTAAAATCGGTTAGAAGGAGTCGGAGACAAATTTCGATCACCTTGGCCTGAAATCGGCCGAAAAGACAACTATAACTGTTCACCCGAACAGATTAATCAACAAAAAGTGTGGGTCTTGATCAAGCTCGATACTCAACGGATTTTCAATTAAAAGTACAGTTTTTCATAGTATGGAAGATATGGGATTTAATGAAACAAATGGGTCAATAATAGAATGGCTACAATGACTGGAAATGAGCAAGAAATATAGCATCTTCAATATAGATGGAATCTGCTAGAAAAGAGTATGGTTTTCAAGAAAAATTACAGCTCGGATACAGAGAATCAAATGATATCTGATCTTAGATCGGACATAAGAGATTGAAAGACTACAAGGAGGAGTTGTTGTAGACCAAAAATCAAGTTCATACTTTAGAGGAAACGACGGAAAACAACCTCTAAAGTTGCACTCGCAACACAAGGATTTTTGTGGTAGATTTTGACGAGTCAATTCGTGATGTGTCTTTGATAGACCAAATGATATCAAATTGATGATTCGAGACTTGTTATGAAAATAATGACGTAAATCGGGGGAAAGAAATGGTTGGATTAATGGAAAAAGATGTCATGGGACTACAACACAACTCGGTGACTAGCAATACCACTAAAGTTCTAGGCCCATTTTCTCAACTTTTCGGGCACCAGTTGAAAACAACAACAAGATAAATTTTGTTCTATTATGACAAAGAAAAGTATGTATAAAGTTTCAGAGTTTTCTCAACGGATTTCATTCCTAAAAGATTGAAAGAAAGATGGTTTCTTGGGGAGGAGAGGGCAAAGATGATAGAGAGAGAACATAAATGAGTGATTCTTCATTATGCTTGCTCATTATTTTCATGGATCAGGATGTTCAGCTGCCCCCACCCTTGACATACGTGGTGACACATGAAGCACGATAAGGTTGAGTGGTGGCAATCAATTTGTGATGTATTTTAATATATGGTATATGGTTGAAATAGAGAATGAATAAAATTCCGTTGGAAGGTCAAGCGAACTCCGTTTTTAATGAAATCAGTGACCACATGATAAGGAAAAGATTTGAGACTCCTAGTGAAGATGAAATCAACTTCAGAGTTTGAAATAAAATAGTAGAATTAAGGATGAAAAGACAATCTTTCAATATTAGGACATACAAGATTCAATAAATGTCCAAATGATGAATAAAGAAGATTCATAGAGATGTCTAGGCATGAGAAACAATATAGATGATCGAGAGAGATTTAGAAGACGACATGATTTTAAGAGTAGAATTGAGTCTATATCGGAAGTCATTGTCAACTTCTTCTTACACTCTTGAAATCTCTATTTACTAGCTTATGTACACTTAAAGACTACGTATTCCTAAACAGTGTATCATAGGAGAGGCTATCTTTGAGAATTCTTCAACAAATCTACGATAGTCTCCTATAAGGTTGAGAAAACTATGTAGTTCTAAAGGATTTGATAGTTCAGACCAATTATTAATGGCTTCGACTTTGTTTGGTGTAATGACTTGATCCCGAAAAATAGGCAATAAACGAGGGATAGGGTGTTAATTAAAAAGAAAAATGAATTCGGGGACATAAATCAATGGAAAGGCATTAAGAATAGTATGATACAAAGTCTATAGATCCAAGAGTAGGTTATGCCTTTTGGAAAATTAGGAAGCATAAATTCTGTAGCTAGAGAAAATCTCATTCTAATAACAGCTTATAAGAAGGAAAGTGAACCTAGAATAAATCAAGATACTCATTCATAGATGAAGAAAATAATAAGCAGACACCGACAAGAAAATAGACCTCTTCATAGTCCAGAAGAAAATCATCACACCTTGTTTCTAAGTTCCTATGTTGCTTGATCTTAACGGTTCTATCTAGTGAGGCTCCTATCGTATGTTATATGTACACACAAGATCAACTCGCCGTTCTTGAGCATATGATCCAGGACAAACACATACTTCATTAGGATCGATACAGTTAACACATCATGCATCCTTTATTTTCACTGCGCTTTTCTCATTGTCTATAGATAATTGTAGAACATTTTCCAGCTTGTGTTCTCATCTAAGATGACTCCTTGAAGCCTGTATCTCTTATTTTGTATCGCTCGTTCGATCTAGCCATTTGTTTACGTGTGAAGCTCAATTTCGTATCCATAGTTTTCTGACTGATTGTTGATGTGAATTAGGTTTCTCGATCCGTTGTGACTGAGATAAGTATTCTACATAGATACACCATAACTCGTATGTATAGATAAACTAGCTTGTTTGACTCCATCTCTATCTTGATTGGTATGATATATATCAGTCGACAAAAATCTCTTGTTCCACTATAAAAATATTCGAGTATTCTTACTTTTTTTTTTCTATTCATAGCACATGCTATCTCCTTAGCTCCCCAGGGTGGTAGATTCCGATCTCTTCTTGCACATGTAATTGGGATAAACATATCAAGAGAAGACAACATTCCACATCTACAAAAGGTGCTAAGTTGATCTAACAACAAATTACCAAACATGACCCGACTGCATCGCACAATCATCTATGGCCATCATACGTTCAATCATCAAAATGAAAGGTTTCCTCAGTTTAACTATATTCTTAACAATCTCATAAGTGTTTACAAGTCTAGCCTAAGTTCAGCAACCAGGCTATTAATCTTATGTTATCAAGCTTCCAAGTTCTCTTTCTCATTCTAGAGTATATATAACAAACACTTTTCATCTATCACAGTTCAATAGTATGTATTTTGCATATTCCAAATGTCACAAGTATGCACAAGGCATAGATAACTGGTATGCTCAAAGACATATGTCAAAACCAGTATGCTATCAACATAGCAACAGAGTACGCAATCAGTGTAGTTAATCAGAGTATGCGATCAGCATAAAAATCAATCTTTCAAGGAATTCCCATCAACATGGAGAATCCTAATCTTTCATTTCCAAAGAAACATAACATTCAACATTAATGTAACTTTTAAAATTAATATCTGCATAAAAGCATGCGTACCTTTTGGGCTGTTGCCTAAGTGATGAGCTGAGGGCTTATATAATATCACACAAGAATTTACTATTCACAAATGAAAGATGACCCAACAGGTCTGCAGAGTTGCCAGACCTGCTCTGATACCACTTTGTAGCGCCCCGATCCCGAAAGACCGTGGAAATTGACGCCACGGGGGTTGGAATTAAGAAGCGGGAAAGAAAGGGGGTAACCTGATCAATGAGAACTCAACAGAAGACTCAGAAAAGCAAAACATGCTTTATAATATAACATATACTTTTCCATAACACTAAGATTAGAGTTCTTAGCGTTTAACAAATGAATATTACAAGTGCGGAAGCTCCATTATTAACAGGATACTTAACAAAAAGAGACAACAAGAAAATATGTAAATAACAAAAGCCCATGTCTCAGCATCGTCACGTCCATGCGCCAGCCTACTAACCTGAAAATATTTGAAAATATTTGGGCTGAGTACTAATGCACTCAGTGGGCAAGTTTTCACAATTCAAGTTATGCAAATCATTTTGTAAAGTAATCTATCTGTGTTTATGCAGGTAGTGAAGCTTAGGAGGTTTAAAAGTTGGAAGCAACCTAAGTTCACCAAAACATTTTATCGTGAAGCGTTTAAGAGTATAACCCGTCACTGCCCACAACCCAAACTACATCACCAGCGCATAACGTTGAGTATGGCCATAGTATACCCAATGAGTATAACCAATAAGTGTTTCATTTTAGTCTCACCGACAAGGAGTAGGGCAGGACAAACAATGCATGCATATTGTAGCTACTCACAGTGACACAGCGCTGGTTTATGAGACTCCGACAACATACAGTAGCACGTAAATATTTAACACAGATAGTCACATATGCAATTTTAGCAAAGTAGAGCTTAATAACTCGAAAGATACAATTTTTAAAGATACAGTATAGCCCACCTGGATAGAAGATAACCTCCGGATTAGTTCTGCTACTTCTTCTAGTCCTACAACAATCAGTTTTGGCTTAGTTAACTAAATGGTTCCTATTAAAACTCAATCTCTAATCTTCCTTTTAATATATATCTGATCAACTCTATTATTGGATTAGACATTCAAAATAATAATTATTTCACAAATAAAAACTTTAATTCACTAATTACTATTGGTATGCAATTAATTTCAAATACCTAATCTAGTAATTTTTGAAATCATGCCAACTACTTAAATTATAATCTAGTAATTTTAGTAATTATAACAGTTATATTTAGATAAGAATAAAATTAAAATTAGTTTACCATTGTCTATCATCATTTTGTTTTCGCGGAAAAATAATTTAAATACTTGGAAGATTATATGAATCACATGTTGTAATATTGAATTACAAATCTACAATTTTACAACCTAATTCGGTTAAATTAAATACACTCGAATAAACAATAATTCTTTGCATTAATACAATTCATAGGGCTAATCTTCATTTATTTAATATGTGTTTTTAAGCTTATATTATACAATCTAATCATAGTTATTAAATATCATTAATTAAACGATAATAAAACCAACAATAATAGCTAATATATTAAGATTTATTATTTCTCTAAAAAAAAATCAATTATTACGGAACATTAATAAACTATTGTACATGAAAATAATTAAGGGACAAACCTTCAGTTGCAAATGCCTCTCGGTTTATGCAAATTAATTTTGGATATAATCTTATTCTTCTTTATTTGTTACGAGTATATATATATATATATATATATGTATAAGAAGATGATGAAATCCTATCATTTCAAGCTATTCAATATCATATGACTCTCATTACTTCAATTGATAGAAAGCCACGTAATTTATCTTCAAATATACATAATTTAAAGCTTTCCACCTATCAATCCTATATACCTAGGAATGAGCTAGCATAGGGTTGATTAATTATCTCATTTTTTTATTACCATCCACTAACCCAATATTTTCTTAAGGTACAAGTATACTATATTTAAATTGGCTATACATATTAAAATATTATTTTCATCTTTATATATGGCAAGTGGATGTATATGCCTATATATATATATACACACACACGTTTACTATATATATATATATATATTTTCTTTAATTATATAAATAACTATATGGTACATTTTTTTTAGCACTTATATGTATATATTTGTATGTAAATACAAAAAAAAATCATACTAAATCTATTTGTATTCAATAAATAAATATATAATTAATCGAATTAAATCGGAATCTAAGGTTCCGAATAAAAATACAAGAATGCATCAAAGTATCTTTAACCTACTCAACAAGTATACTTACCTAAAAATATAAAAATAAAAATTAAGGGTCTATTTTCTTCCCTAGATTATCCTTATGGTTAGCATATGCTATTTATATATTTTTTTAATACCAAGAAGTTTGGATATTTTACTTATTCTAACTATTAGATATATATATATATATATATATATATATATATATATATTCCTAATTAAATTTAGATAATAAAATTTTCGGGGTATTACAATTATCATAAGTGCGGAAGCTCAATTCTCAACAGAATACTAACAAAAGAGACAACGAAAAACACGTAAATAACAAAGCCCATTTCTCAGCATTGTCACGTCCACGCGCCAGCCTACTGACATGAAAATATTTAGAAAATATTTGGGCTGAGTACTAATGCACTCAGTGGGCAAATTCACAATTTAAGTTGTGCAAATCATTTTCTAAAAGTAATCTATCTGTATCCATATAGGTAGTGAAACTTAGGAGGTTTTAAAATTGGAAGCAACCTAAGTTCACCAAAATATTTTATCATGAAGCGCTAAGAGTATAACCAGTCACTGCCCGCAAACCCTACTACATCACCAACGTGTAAAGTTTGTGAGTATAACCAATGAGTATAACCGTTCATTTTAGTCTTTCGACAAGGAATAGGGTATGATGAATAATGCATGCAATACTATAGCTACTCACATTGACATAGCGCTGGTTTATGAGACTCTGAGAACTTACAGTAGCATGAATATATTTAACACAGATAATCACATATTCAATTTTAACAAAGCATAGCTTAATAACTCAAAAGATACAATTTGCAAAGTTATAGTAGTCCACCTGGTAATCTGATCTGAAATAGCTAGATCTAGATTCTGATTCTAGTCTCAACTAGAGGTCTCCTTCTTCTGAGCCTACAAGATTATACGACAACTTAATTTTGATAAAAGACTATCATTAGGTCAAAATCTAACATTTCATAGCTATGAAGTAAATACTATAATATCTACTATCTTAATACGCAGCACTCAGGTCATCAAAATATTTTGACTCTTAAAGAAACTTTACTTAGGGCATTTTTATAAAGAAAAACTCTTTAGGGAGTTTTGGTATACAGGGTGGTCAAACCCATATCCTAAAATTAACTCAGTACAAATAAATTCATATCACAAGATCCACCCATTGAAAAAATATGAAACTTTAAATAAAAATACTATATTTTGACAGGGAACAACTTTTGAACTTAAAAGTACAATCGGGATATCCATGAAGGATAGATCTGAAAAAGACTATAAATTAATATTCGAATACCCAAAATATACCCGAAATTAAAAGTGACAACATGGAAAATGTATATAAATATACATAGAACATAAAACCATAAGGATATTTTTTGATCTGGCGACCCGAAAGAGTCACCGATTTGAGTGGTGGTGGGGACTTTTTGCGGCGGTCACGATGGTTTTCCATCGTGATTGTCCATCGTATCATCATTTCAATCACGTATTCATGATCTACGCGTTGACCCCTTCAAAATGACTATTTCATAATTGAAATAGGAAACTAGGGACGTACCTTCTCTAGAAGCTGTTCGGCGTTTCGATTTGAAAAATGAATGAAAAATGAAATCTTAGGCTCCTATTTATAGAGGAAAAGTAAATAGGATAATAACGAATAAAAGAAAGAGGATAATGATAGAACATGATAATGATGGAAAAAGAATAGGATAATTATGGAAAATGATACTGGTTTGAAAAAGAACTTGGATAATGACGGATATGCCTTAGTTATCCAAATCTATTACCTTTCAGCTTAAAATTGTGCCAAGTGTTCATTTGAACTCGAAATTAGAAAATTCAAAGTTTGGCACGATCCTTGAAACCTTTTCTATCAACCCAACAAATCAAAACATAATTTTTAAAGCAATTTTTGACCAAAACAAAATTTAACAGATTTTTCTGCCTGCGATTTCCTTCATTTGAGTCCTACAAGGACCCAACTTCTTTCCTAGATTACCCTCAGGTAACATATATTGAATAAAACATTCGAAAATATTTTGGGGTATTACATTCTACCCTCCTTAAAAGAATTTCGTCCCAAAATTCACATACTTTAGAACATCTCAAGATATTGCTGCCTCATCTTGTTTTCAAGTTCCCACGTTACTTCTATTCGATTATGATGATTCCATTGCACAAGAACTAATGGAATTTGTTTGCTGCTTAGGACTTGAACTTGTGTATCAAGAATCTCGTGGGGTTTTTCCTCGTATATCATATTAGAACGTAGAACTAACTCACTTTTTTTAACAACGTGTTTTGGGTAAAACACATATTTCCTGAGTATTAAAATATGACATACATCATGAACTTGTGACAAGTTAGGTGGTAGAGCTAATCGGTAAGCAACCTCACCAATTCTTTCTAGTGTCTCGAATGGCCTAATAAATCTTGGTTTCAACTTGCCCCATTTTCCAAATCTCACAACACCTCGTGTTGGAGATACCTTTAAGAAGTCTTTTTCAATGACTTAGAATTGTAGGTCCGTTCTACGCTTATCTGCATAAACCTTCTGTCTGCTTTGTGCTTCTTTCATTCTCGTTCGAATTACGCCGATTATCTCGACAGTGGTCTGCACAATCTCTAAACCCAATATTTTCCTTTCTCCAACCTTGTCCCAATATAGGAGTGATCTGCATTTGTGACCATACAATGCTTCATATGGTGCCATCTTTATAGTTGATTGATAACTATTGTTATATGCAAACTCTACCAAGGGTAAAATGTCTTCCCCGCTGGTATTTCCGCCCAACACAACTCCACAAAGCATGTCCTCCAAAATTTGTATTATTCTCTCTCTAATTGGTCATCTGTTTGGGGATGAAAAGCGGTACTAAAGCTTAGCTTTGTTCTAATTGCTTACTGGAAACTCCTCCAGAAATAGTCTCAGGAACAATTGACTGCTGCTCAAGATAGGGATTCAGTCCCTGTCTCTAATGCGTTCGATATACTGATGTAGGTTACTACCCCTATAGAACAGGAGACTCTTGTTTAGAAGGAGAGTTTTACTACTAATGTTTCAGTTGTTAATTCAGGTTGCATGGCAGGTTCTGATGGTGTGGTTTCTAAGGATATGTCATCTAGGAATGATTGCATTCCTCCGGAAGATAATATTATCACTAGAAGACAGGGGATAGTTTTTGAATATGCTGGGAAGTCTTTGCAAGATGCAAATACCTCTTTGGAGGCTGTGCTAGAGGAGATTCATGTTTCAGCTGCTGCGGGGATAAGGGAGGTCGATGCCGGTGAAGTGGAAAATTTTTAGGAAACGACTGATACTTCTGATGTTCTTGGTTATTTGAAGATGGAAAATTTGAGAGGCACTGATGCTTTGGCGGCTCAGGTTTCTCCTATCCAGCCTCTTAAACGCATTTATACTAAGAGAACAAATGTTCCTCCCACGGAGTTGCATAGGTCCGGAAGGCTTCGGATAGCGGAAGGGGATGTTGGGCAACAGGAGGTGGATGGAGAACAACAGGCTCCGTATGTAGTTTCAGAACCGACCTCTAATGCTTTGAAGAAAATGGAGTTAGTTGCATGTTTGCAAAATTCAAATTCGCATCCTGGGGAGACTACTCCCTTGCGGAATTCTGATGTTTCTCAATGAATTTGTTAGTCTGGAATATTTTTAGGATTTCCACGAAGGTTTCTCAAAATATTCTCAGAAAGCACGTTCAGGTGTTCAAGCCTGATGTGTTGGATTTAATTGAGCCTAGGGCTCGTTTTGACAATATTCCGACTTCTTATTAGAGATCCTTGGGTCTTTTTGCCGATTTTTCAAAATATTAGAGCTTCAAGGAGCTCAAATATTTGGATTTTTATTGCAAGCAACGTTGTTGCTATTATTCTTTTCTCATCAGAACAATGTGTGATGATAAAGGTTGATTCTCAAGGCTTTTCGGGGGTGGTCGTCGTGGTTCACGACTCAACCTCCTATATTAAGAGACGTGACTTGTGGACTGATCTTGCTGGACTTCATGGTTGCTTTGTCATTCTTGGGAATTTTAATGCAATTCGAGGGGCTCACGAGAAGCGCTCTAAATCTAAGCCCACTCCTCAAGCGTGCCTTGATTTCAATAACTTTATTGGTGATTTGGGTGTAACGGAGGTTGTTTGTTTGGGTTTATCTTTTTCCTGGTCAAGCAGACATTTTTTCCCTGAAAATATAGAAACTGTACAGCTCTCCAAACTTATGGGCTGAGATCTTTTCGTTTTTAGAATATGTGGTGTCAACATGAAGGTTTTTTAGGTTTCGTTCGTCATTCTTGCGAGGAAGATGCGTTTTGTTCTAGTAAATTTTGGATGGTTATGTTGAAGCTCAAGCGTCTTAAAGGTGCTCTTAAAAATTAGAATACTCAAGTGTTTGGCAATTTTAATTTGAAGATCTCTGAATTGAAATGATAATTGACTATGGTGTAGGAGAATATTTTGATCAATGGTTATAGTGAGGAAAGAATTGATGAGGAAATCTCGATCCAAGCTAAAATTAATGCTCAATTATTGGTCAAATCTTCTCATTTGAAATAGCAAAGTCGTATCGACTGGCTCAACGATGGTGACAGGAATACAAAACTTTTTCATGCTAGTCTCAGAGCTAGACGTGCCAAGGCATCGATTGATATTATGAAAATTGAAGGTGATCTTGTTAAGGATCAAGAACGGATTGCGGAGCATGTAGTCACCTATTATAAAAATTTGTTCATGAGTACTAGTCAGCAAAGGAAGGAGTTTGCCATGTTAGATTCTATTGTTCCTTCTTTAGTTTCAGAGATTCAAGCTGCTCAGCTTTCCTCGGCTCCTTCCACGGAAGAGATCAAAGAGGCTGTATTTTCCTTGGATGCAAATCGTGCGGCAGGCCCGGATAGATTTACGGATAAATTTTTTCAAGTTGCATAGGAGATTGTTGCACTGGATATTATTAATGCGGTCTTGGAATTTTTTAAATATGGTGTGATTCCTCTGGGATTAAATTCCAGTTTTTTGGTTCTTATTCCAAAAAATGATGGTGCCTTGAGGGTCGAAGATTACAGACCAATTGCTTTAAGTAATTTTATGTTTAAAATATTTACCAAAATTCTTGCCACGTGATTAAATGCTATTGCGGCTCAGATTGTTACTCATGATCAATATGGATTTATTCAAGGTCGTCAGATACATGATGCCATTTTGCTCGCCTTGGAGGGTGTTAATGCCTTAAATCGAACTCATGAAGGGCGCAATATGGCGATTAAGGTTGACATTACAAAAGCTTTCGATACTTTGCAGTGGGATTTCTTACAACATATTCTTGGTTGTTTTGGATTTCCTCAAAAATTTTGCAATTGGATTCATAATATCCTTGAGTCAGCTAGGTTGTCTGTGCTTATTAATGGTGCACCGAGATGGTATTTTTCTTTTTCTCAAGGAGTTCGTCAAGCGGACCCTTTATCCCCATTACTGTTTGGAATTATGGAAGAGGTCCTTAGTTATTCTTTCAAGTATGCCGTGGAGAAGAAGAGTTGAATTCCTATGTCATATGGTCGAGGGGTTCTTTTTCCAATCCATATTTTGTACGCTGATGATTTCTTCCTTTTTTGTCAAGCTACCAAAAGGAACGTTTGCACTTTGGCCAAGATCATAGATGTTTATGCCAATTTATCGGGGCAAGTTTGTAGTCGGGCTAAGTCTAGGGTCTTTTATGGGAAAGGCACTAAGAAGAGAGTGAATGTAGCTTTGGCTTCTAAAACTTGGGTTCACGGTTGGGCACTTTCCTACCTCTTACCTTGGCGTTCTTATATTTTCCGGAATCCCGAAGCTTATGCATATGCGGCCCATTGCTGATAAAATTTTGGTAAAATTTGACCGTTGGTGTGGGAAAAACTTGTCTATTGCTAGCAGATTTGTTGTGAAAATTGTTGGAAAAACCCAACTGATGGTTTTGATGAAATGTCAAAACATATTTGATGATCTTATGAAAAACTGCAGGTTATTTGAAGCTGGAAATCAAGGGTAATGATCAAGTAAGACTTCAGATAAAGTCTAGCTGAAACGAGAGTAAGCTGTCCTGAAGCATGGTCAACCAGCTTAAAGGTTGCCTCGGTCAGACCAGTCAGAGTCAACTCTTCAAAGCTTAAAAAGCTAGAGGGGGAAGAGAACTTTGGAACTAGTAGGCATCCACAGATGAGTAACCATCAGTCTAGCTGAAAGCCAAGAAAGACTGATGAGAGCAGAACGAGCTTGAAAAGCTGAAGCTGAACTGATCAAAGATCAGTCAGTCAATCCTAAAACTGATCAAAGATCAGTTTGCTGGGAGAAAGCTCAAAGAGCTTTGAGCCAATACTGAACTGTCCTACAATCAGTTCAATGAAAGAAAAGCTCAATCAAACAGCCGACTGGTAGTCCAGAACTGAAAGCTTTTTGAAGCTAAGTTGCCAAGGCAGCTTTACTGGACTGTTCCAGAACTGAAGCTTAAGGCAGCTGAGGAACTGCCAACTCGACAATCTCAGAGCTGAAAGCCGAGATAGCGAAAAGCCTATCAGCTGAATGTCCAAAACTGGTAGCCGAAATACCTACTCTCTCTGACAAGCAGTCAATGAAGATCTTGACATGAAATCTTGGAAAGATCCTGACGATCTTTGAGCAGAAGTCATTAAAGTCAAATGGCTAGTTCATTTAAAGCTTCAAACGGCTACAGACATTAAACTACCGCCGGTGAATTCAATATATTCACCAATTACAACGGTCAAAACATCACTCATCTATAAAAAGAGAGTGAACACAATTTTGAAAAAGACTTTTGCCAATCTAACTTTTGCTATCTTGCAGATATTGAGCTCTTCTTTCTTCCTCCCCACAACTCAAAGCTTAAACCTCTTAAGTGCGAAAAGTCCCAACTAAGAAGGTATGCTTCAAGTCTCAAGCAAACAGCTAGTTGACGCAGAATTCGAGCTAGAGCAAAGCTTCTTAGTTCAGTTCTTCAAAGATCAACCACTCAACTCAAGATTAAAGGAGCACTCCAGGTTGATAACAGGTTCAAGATTGCATTCTTGAAGATCGAGCGAGATCTAAAATTGTGAAAAGACAGGCAATAGCACCTAAAGTCTCAGTGAGCAGTTGGGACCGGTAAGTGTGAGATGTCGACCTAGAAACTGGCTGAGGAGGAGCGTGTACTGACAGGTCCGTTCTTCTGGGATAGCAACAGTTGGAAATGAGGCCGCGCTCGGTTTGAAGGGTGCCATTTTCACGTCCAACAGAATTTTTTCACTGTGTAATTGTAATAAAGAAACTTTACTCTTGCATAGTGGATTGCCCTTCTGCGGAAGGAAGAGAGGACGTAGAAGCAGGAATCTTCGAACCTCTATATGTCTTGTGTGTGCTGTATTTATTGCATTAAGCTTTGCATGTTCTTCAACTGCACACTCTAGCACACAAGCTGCACTGACAAACCAAGCTAAGTCTTCAAGCTATCAGTCCTAACTGATCAAGCTCACCAGCTAAGCTTTAAGTCTAGCTCTCCCTCTCAACTGAATAGTGCACAAATAAAATATCAAAAGCGAGTCAGGGCCCTAAACATTCCGCAATCAGTTTAAGTTTTTGAAGTCAGTTTATTCACCCCCCCTAAGCTGACATATACTCGCACCGGGACCAACTAGATTATGCTTAATTAAGTCTGTTGTCTTGAGTTCTGCCATTCATTCCATGATCATTTATAGTTGGCCTGCATCTTTAGTGCTGAAGTTAGATGCAACAATTCACAATTTTCTTTGGAATGGAGATGTTAATATCCGCTCGTATATGATGGTGAGCTGGGCTAGCACTTGTGCTCTTAAGGAAGAAGATGGCCTTGGATTTTCTTCTTTCAAAGACCTAAATCGGGGGCTTCTGTTGAAACTCGCTTGGTTATTAATTTAGGGAATCCAGCCATGTCTCTTTTTCGGACTCAGTTTTTACTGAGTCCTCACCAATGAAAGAGGGTTGCTTTCTCTTCTATTTGGCCGAGAGTTAGAAACCACGTCCATAAACTTGTTCGTGATTCATTTTGTGTCGTTGGTAATGGATCCACGGTTGATTTTTGGCATAATAACTGGATATGTTATGTGTTAGTTGATCATTTGAGCTTTTCTATACATGTGCATGAGACGTTTATTGATAAAGTGTGGGATTTTTTAATTGATGGTGTCTGAAATTTTACGAATTCATTTCTTCGTGCTTTTTCGGATATTATTAATGATATTCTGAAAATCCAGATCATGTCGGGCGTGGATGAAAGGGTTTGGACAAAATCTCTTCATGGGACAGTCACGGCTAAGTTGGCTAGATTGCATACGAGGGTTCAGTTTCCATCAGTGAGATAGGGCCGTTGGATTTGGGACTCTCACATACCGGTTCGCTGATCTATCGTGTGTTGGAGGCTTTTTTAGTCTCGTTTGTCAACATTTGATACTTTTCATGGATTCATTGGGCCAGGAATTTGTGCTATGTGTAAAGGGGCGATCGAGAACTTAGATCACTTATTTTGGGACTGTCATTTAGCTGCTGTTGTGTGGAGGTGGATTTTTGATGTTTTTCACTTATAGGACATACACGCTGCTTCTATTCATGAGGAGTTTGTGATGCTTATGAATTGTTCATTCAGTTCTCAAATTTTAATCTTATCGAAGGTGGTGGTGGTGAGTACAATTTGGAGTGTGGACTTTTCATAACAAGGTGATTTATGAGGATTTGCTTCCAACTCCTTTTCTTGTGATTTTGTCCATCTGTTTGGCTCTTTGTGAGGTTTCTTTCGTTCATGGCAGCCATGGCTATATGCAAAATGTAGTGGATGATTTGGTTATTTTGAAATCCTTGAAGGTGGTTCCTCGGCCGGCTCTGCCTAAACCGATTATTTCTGTCAAGTGGCGTCCTCCACCTCCGGGTTGGATAAAAATTAATACAGATGGTTCTTCTCTTGGTGCTCTTGGGCGTATGGCTACGGGTGGAGTTTTTAGAAGTCACGACGGAGAGGTTATGTGTTGCTTTCATACGGATGAAGTTGTGGGATTCGCGTTCGTTGCAGAACTGCTGGTGGTGATCATTGCTTTGGAACAGCCTAAGCATCTATCTCTGTCTTTTATTTGGTTGGAGACAGATTCTATTTATGTGGTGTCCTTACTTACTTCTCGAAGTCTGCAGGTGCCGTGGTTTTTAAAAGCTCGTTGGAGAGGTGCGCTTGATTTTATTTGTAGTATTCATTTTTGTGTTTCTCATATTTATCGGGAAGGGAACAGAGTTGTTGATATTTTAGCTTCCTATGCTGTTCCCCCCGATATTTGATTTTCTGTTATTCCTTGTATTTTGGATGTTGTGAAGCAGGATTTTTGTGGTACTGAATTTTTCCATTTTTCTTAGAGGGGTACTCTTTTTTCCACATGGTTTTTCCTACTCTAGGTTTTCCATGTGGGTTTTAATGAGGCCCCGGTCCCTTAAGATATCGACTTGTGATATCTGGGATTTATAGGTTTTGGTTACGTTTTTTCTTCCTTTTATTAATACAACTCATTTGGAAACTCCTCTAAAAACTTAATATAAAATGAGTATCACGATCCAACATGATAGTAACTGGAATTCCATACAAGCGAACAATTTCTTTTACATAAGTCTGTGCTAATTTGCTTAACTCCGTTGTTGTTTTGATCGGCACGAAGTTTGCTGATTTGGTTAATCGATCTATGATGACCCACACTGTTGAGTTTTCTTTCACTGATCGCGGTAAGCCTACCACAAAATCTATCGTTATATTCTCCCATTTCCACTCTGGAATTTCCAACGACTGCAATAATCATGAAGGTCGTTGATGTACGGCTTTCACTTGTTGGCATGTTAAACATCTCTCCACAAATGTTGCTATCTCTTTTTTCATATTATTCCACCAGAAATATTGTTTCAGGTCCTTGTATAGCTTCGTGCTGCCTGGATGTGCCACGTAGGGAGTATTATGAGCCTCTCTCATAATTTCTTGATTCAGTGTGTCGTCACTGGGAACGCATAGTCAGTCACGAAACATTAAAGCTCCGTCGTTAGCTTCCCTAAATTCTTTTAGTTCACTTGCTCTGACTCTTTGGCTTATCTTCTCCAATCATTCATCTTTTGGCTGAGCTTCTACGAATCTCAACCGTAGTTCTGGTTTAGCTACCACTGCGGCTATCACACTTGCTGTAGAGCTTGGTAGAAATACTAACTCTAATTCCATCTTTTCTATTTCTCTCGCAAGTTCCTCCTTATTTGTGAGCATATATCCTAGTACTCCTTATTTCTTTCTGCTCAATGCGTCGGCTACTATATTTGCTTTTCCGGGATGATAGTGTATCGTGCAGTCATAATCTTCACTAATTCCAACCATCTTCTCTGCCTCATATTAAGCTCTTTTTGATCGAAGATATACTTCAAACTCTTATGGTCAGTGTAGATCTTGTATTTCACCCCATAAAGATAATGCCTCCAAATCTTGAGTGCATGTATGACGGCAGCAAGCTCCAAATCATGAGTTGGGTAGTTCAGTTCGTGAGGTCTTAATTATCATGAGGCATAGGCTACCACCTTCCCTTTCTGCATCAGCGCGCATCCCAAACCCAGTTTACACGCGTCAGTGTATATTATAAATCCTTCCATTCCTTCGGGCAAAGTTAAAACCAGTGCAGTAGTTAATCTCATCTTGAGTTCCTGAAAGCTCTGTTCACACGCATCAGTCCACTTAAATTTAACCTTTTTTCTCAAAAGTTGTGTCATTGGCCTTGCTATCTTCGAGAAATCTTTAATGAACTTCCGGTAATATCATGCTAAACTGAAGAAACTTCTTATCTCATGAACGTTGGTTGGTGATTTCTACCTCTTCACCGCCTCGATCTTTGCAGGATCCACTTTGATCCCTTCTGCTGACACAATGTGCCTGAGGAACATTACTTCTTTTAGCCAAAATTCACACTTGCTGAATTTAGCATATAACTTTTCTTTCCGTAGTATTTCTAGTACTAGTTGCAAATATTCCTCGTGTTCTTCTTCATTTCTCAAGTAGATTAGTATGTCATCGATAAAGACCAACACAAACTTATCTAGATTTTCATGGAAAACTCGATTCATTAAATCCATAAAGACTGTGGGTGAATTTGTTAATCCAAATGACAACACTAGAAACTCATAGTGGCCATATCTTGTTCGGAATGCAGTCTTAGGTATGTCATCTTCTCTTACTTTAACTTGGTGATACCCAGATCGTAGATCAATTTTGGAAAAGACTTTTGCACCTGATAATTGATCGAAGAGATCATCTATCCTCGAAAGTGGATACTTGTTCTTCACGGTTATCTTGTTCAACTCTCGATAGTCGATGCACATTCTCATAGTACCATCTTTTTTTATAAACATGATCGATGCTTCCCAAGGGGATACACTAGGTCTTATAAAACCTAACTCCAACAATTCATGTTGCACCTTCAACTCTTGTAACTCCTTTAGCGCTAAACGATATGGGGCTTTGGATACGGGTGTTGCTCCTGGTTGTAAGTCTATTGTGAACTCTACTTGTCTGTCTGGCAGCAAACCTGGCAAATCATTTGGAAATACATCCTCGTATTCTCGCACCACTGGTACCTGATCCACTGTTAGAGCTTCTTCTTTCTTGCTTGCAAGGTTTACTAGAAATGCCTGAAAATCTCCTTTCTGTAACAACTTTACAGCCTTCAACGTTGAGATGATGGGAATTATATTCCCCATTTTTACTCCATAAAACTTCACCTCTTTCTTACCTAGCTTCTGAAATGGTATCTCTCTCTAGTGGCAGCGTATTATTGCACTCTCCTTTGTCAGCCAATCCATCCCAAATATAATGTCAACGTCCCGTATCTCTAGAGTATAGAGATCAGTTGTGAAATTCTTTTCACCTACTACCAAGTCTAAGTTCTTACAAACACAATCGGCTAAGAGTGTTCATCCTGAGGGAATGCTTACTGCTAAGGCTTCTTTCGCTAATTATAGCTCTAGATTGAGATGTTCACATGCATCTCTAGATATAAATGAATGTGAATCTCCAGTATCAAATAAAGCAAGCATAGGTATATCACATAAACTAATCTTACCTGCCAAATTCCCAGGGTTTCCAGCTGCCTCTTGCTGGTTTAGAGCATACGCTCTGGCTTGTTGTGGTGCCCGGAGACCTTGATTCTGATTTTGCTGAGGTCTGGGATTACCTCTATTATTGTTATTATTCTCTCGACCACATCCACCTTGTGGTCCCGTATTTCTCATTGTCTGTCTGAACTGTGGCCTCTGCTGCTGCCGATCTTGCATTCTAGAACTTTCTTGGCATTTGTTAGCATAATGACTCTGTCAGCCACACTGATAGCATTGGATACATGGCCCAAAGTGATGTCTGTTACAATTTGCATACATCGGTGAATTTTCTTGATAGTCTTGAGATTTTGGCTGAACATTTCCCTGCCCTGCAGGCCTTGATCCAAAGTTCCTTCTTCCTTAATAGTTATGCTGAAAATTCTTTCCTTGATAACCTTGTTGTGGACCATCCCGCTTCCGTTTCCCCTTCTGATCCCCAGCTGCTGGTTGAGATGCCGAGGCCTTTGGTGTTCCCTGCATTGCCTCAATGCTAAGTGCCCAACTTAGTATTTGACCATAGCTTGTTTCATCCTTTCCGATCAGTGCAGTGCCTATTTCCGGGTTCAAACCCATGCAAAATTTTTCAATTCTCTTCTCTTCCGTGTCTACTGTCTGTGGTGCATATCGAGATAATCTGTTGAACTGCAAATTATATTCTACCACTGATCTACTCCCCTATTTGAGATTCCAGAACTCATTGGCCTTTTGATGCTGATAATGTGCCGGTATGTATTTTTAATACAAGATCGTCTTGAAGTCCTCCCAGGTGAACAACTCCTAATCTGCATCGGGTATTGTCCTTCGAACCGACTCCCACCAGAAATCTGCATAATCTACGACCTGATATAGAGCACAAGCCACCATCTCTTTATCGGTGCATTGTAAAAACCCAAAGATCTTTTCTAGAGCATGAACCCAACGTTTAGCTGTGAGTGGATCACCTTCTCCATTGAAAGTTGGGGGATTATGGCGTCTAAACTCCATTTTAATCTGTGGTCCCTGAACTTGCGGGTTATTTGGCACCTCCGGCACAGCTAAGTTCACATTTTTCGGTCTTTCTCTTGGCATTCTGCAACTAGGCAAACCTCCAATCGATCAACACTTGCGTACAAAACCTATAAAGGTAACACGAATCATAAACAGACATCTCACCATCTAATTAGCATGATTTCTTATTCAGTCTATGTTCAAACAATTTCACAAGTTCTTACAAGCTCAGCCTAAGTTCAACAACTACAGGCTAAGTTCATCTTACGTTCTCAAGTTCCAAGTTAAAGTACTCATCTAGAGCATAAACATCAAACACAGATCAACTATCACCACAAGCAATCAACATGTACCAATCATTAATAAGTATGCCCCAAGCATATTCAAACATGTTTCTCACATGTATGCAATCAAATTAGCATTGTTTTTTCAAACAAAACCCTATATGCTTGTAGGCATATCGCATTCCCAAAATCAATACGCTTTTAGCACAAGAATCAATCTTTCAAGGCATTCCCGTCAACACGGTGAATCTTAGTCTTTCGATATAGAGAAACTTAACATTTCAACAATTTATTAAACTTTTAAGAACTAAAAATCGCATAAAAACATGTGTACCTTTTAGCTGTTGCTTGAGTGACGAGCTGAGGGCTTTTATAATATCACACGGGAATTTAATGAAAAATGAAATAAGTTGACCCAGCAGGTCTGCAGAGTTGCAAACCTGCTCTGATACCACTCTGTAGCGCCCCAATCTCAAAAGACCGTGGAAATGGACGCCACGGGGGTTGGAATTAAGAAGCGGGAAAGAAATGGGATAATCTGATTAACAAAACCTCAACAGAAGACTCAGAACAATCAAACATACTCTACAATAATATATACCTATCCATAACACCAAGAACAGAGTTCTTAATGCTTAACTAAAGATTATCATAAGTGCGGAAGCTCAATTCTCAACAGAATACTAACAAAAGAGACAACTAAAAACACGTAAATAACAAAGCCCATTTATCAGCATTGTCACGTCCACGCGCCAACCTAGTGACCTGAAAATGTTTAGAAAATATTTGGTTGAGTACTAATGCACTCAGTGAGCAAATTCACAATTTAAGTTGTGCAAATCATTTTCTAAAAGTAATCTATATGTGTATGTAGGTAGTGAAACTTAAGAGGTTTTAAAATTGGAAGCAACCTAAGTTCACCAAAATATTTTATTGTGAAGCGCTAAGAGTATAACCAGTCACTGCCCGCAACCTCTACTACATCACCAACACGTAAAGTTTATGAGTATAACCAATGAGTATAACCGTTCATTTTAGACTTTCGACAAGGAATAGGGCATGACGAATAATGCATGCAATACTGTAGCTACTCACATTGACACAACGCTGGTTTATGAGACTTCGACAACATACAGTAGCATGAAAATATTTAACACAGATAATCATATATGCAATTTTAACAAAGCAGAGCTTAATAACTCAAAAGATACAATTTGCACACGTATAGTAGCCCACCTGGTAATCTGATCTGAAATAGCTAGATCTAGATTCTGATTCTAGTCTCAACTAGAGGTCTCCTTCTTCTAAGCCTACAAGATTATACGACAACTTAATTTTGATAAAAGACTATCATTAGGTCCAAATCTAACATTTCTTAGCTATGAAGTAAATATTATAATATCTACTATCTTAATACGCAGCACCCGGTTCATCAAAATATTTTGACTTTTAAGGAAACTTTACTCAGGGCATTTTTATCAAGAAAAACTCTTTAGGGAGTTTTGGCATATGGGGTGGTCAAACCCGTATCCTAAAATTAGTTCGGTACGAATAAATTCATACCGCAAGATCCGCCCATTGAAAAAATATGAAACTTTAAATAAAAATACTATATTTTGACACGGAACAACTTTTGAACTTAACAGTACAATCGGGCTATCCATGAAGGATAGATCTGAAAAAGACTACAATTTAATATTCGGATACCCAAAATATACCCGAAATTAAAAAGTGACAACATGGAAAATGTATATAAATATACATAGAACATAAAACCCTGAAGACACTTTTTGATCTGGCGACCCGAAAGAGTCATCGATTTGAGTGGTGGTCGCGACTTTTGGCGGCGATCATGATGGTTTTCCATCGTGATTGTTCGTCGTGTCATCATTTCAATCACGTATTCGTGATCTACGCGTTGACACCTTCAAAATGACTATTTCAGAATTGAAATAGGAAACCAGGGACGTACCTTCTCTAGAAACTGTTCGGCATTTCGATTTGAAAAATGAATCACACCTTCAAAATGACTATTTCAGAATTGAAATAGGAAACCAGGGACGTACCTTCTCTAGAAACTGTTCGGCATTTCGATTTGAAAAATGAAACCTTAGGCTCCTATTTATAAAAGGAAAAGTAAATAGGATAAGAATGAATAAAAGAAAGAGGATAATGATGGAAAAAGAATAGAATAATTATGGAAAAGGATAATGTTTTGAAAAAGAAATTGGATAATGACGGATGTGCCTTAGTTATCCAAATCTATTATCTTTCAGCTTAAAATTGTGCTAAGTGTTCATTTGAACTCGAAATTAGAAAATTCAAAGTTTGGTACGATCCTTGAAACCTTTTCTATCAACCCGACAAATCAAAACATATTTTTAAAGCAATTTTTGACCAAAATAAAATTTAACAGATTTTCGTGCCTACGATTTCCTTCATTTGAGAGTCCTACAGGGATCCAACTTCTTTCCTAGATAACCTTCAGGTAACATATGTTGAATAAAACCTTCTAAAATATTTTGGGGTATTACAATCATATATTTGAATCATAATGAGGAAATTATCATGATTCTCATTTCAGTATTTTGATTCAAATTAATCGAGTACGTAGAAAATAAAATGTCAAATGTAAACTTATTAAGATAAATTAATAATATTGTAGATTTGTAGTCTAGTAGTATTCTTTACTAATTTTATGATGAGAGATCGGAGTTCGATCATCATTTTTCTCACCCAATTAAAAAATAGCAATTAAGAAAATATATAGAAAATAAGAAAATATATAATGCAAACCATTGATTACAAAAAAAATGCATTGATTTTGACAAAAGTAATTTTGTAAACTGTGCCAAATCTTTGTTTTATTTATTTTTTTCAATTTTTTTATTTTAATTTATTATGATCCAATTTAACTTTAAATTTTTTATTTAGGTTCATCCTTTCCCAATTAAGAAATATTAAAAAAATAAAAATAATAATAATTTTGACACAGAAAATGTAACACGGATTGACACAATAATTCGATATGAGAAAAATAGGAGAAGAGTTTCTTGAACGTGCCCCTGGAAATTTCATGAAATTAAGTTAGCTCTAAAGAATTGCACATGAGAGAGAGAGAGTATAAATTCTTGTGATCATCTAAAAAGACAACGGTTTTAAAGCGTTGCTTATTTAATTTCGGGAGAAAGTATAAATTCTTGTGATCATCTGAAAAGACAACGATTTTAAAGCGTTGCTTATTTAATTTCGGGAATTGAGCCCAAAATCCAAAAACATAACAAAATTTCTAAACTACGAAAATAATCCCACCTTCATCAACTTCTCAAATATTACAAGTTTGTTATCTACTTTGACTAAAACATTGACTAAATTGTGATCATTAGATCTAATCAGTTCTAGGGCTTGGATTATAAGAATTAAAAAAAAAGGTAATCATTAGAGCAATTTTGTCTTTTGAACTATTTTCTCTAATTTAATATATATTGCAAAGTCATGCAGAATATTTTGTCAGGATTTTTAGTTATTAAACTTATGGGAAGTTCTACCATGTACCCCAATCACAGATAAATTTTAATATTATTTTATTATCTATCTAATACATTTTTATTATTTTTAAAATGATGTATTAGTAGTTTGGATAGTACCCCAACCACTGGGATAGATTTTTCCCAAACTTACTTAGCTCTAACATAGGCCATCGTGCTTTGCCAGTCCTACCCCATTAGAACCTCATTATTCTATATCTACCTAATTTAGCATGCCAAACATTCGTACAAATAAGTAAATTGGATTAATGTTTGTTCATTTGTCCTTATCATTTTTCACTATTGTTTGGCAGCAGCTTTTATTTTTATAATTTCAATAATTTTCCAAATCTACAGCGTTTCACTAGGGTTTTGTTATTTGCTAGTTTTGTAAACATGTAGGATGTATGCGGATTAGATCATTTGTGTCGATCTATGATATATTTCTCGAGTCACAATTAGTTTTTTTCTAATTTTTTTAATATACTCTAATTGGAAAATAATCAAACTTAAATCAAAATTTAATATTAAATTAAATCATAATTTTCATTAATTATCTAAATTTTTTTTATTCTTATATTTTCATTAATTTCCCAAATCGACAGCGTTTCATTAGGACTGTTTTGTATTATTTTTTTTGCGCAAAAGTTAGTTTTGTATTTAAGTAGGAATGTAGGATGTATGCCCTCGAATACATCCAAACTATGAAGTCCCATTTATAAAAAGAAGATATTTCGAGATCAAGACTGAAGACTAACCACTCCTCATTTCCAACTAAAAAAAAAGAAGGATGTATGGTTTCAAAAAATATATAATATTTAATAGAATTCTTAAATGAAAGGTTGGTTTGGTTGGCAGGAAAGTAAAGTTGTTTGGGAATAAGATTTCTAGGAATGTGATTATAAGGAAAATTAATACTAACAGACTATTTATCATGTATTTGAATCATAATGAGGAAATTATCAGGATTCTCATTGCAGTATTTTGATTCAAATTAATCAAGTACGTAGAAAATAAAATGTCAAATGTAAACTTATTAGGATAAATTAATAATATTGTAGATTTGTAGTCTAGTAGTATTCTTCACTCATTTTATGATGAGAGATCGGAGTTCGATCATCATTTTTCTCACCCAATTAAAAAAATAGCAATTAAGACAATATAAAAAAAATAAGAAAATATATAACGCAAACCATTGATTACCAAAAAAAAAATTGCATTAATTTTGACAAAAGTAATTCTGTAACCTGTGCCAAATCTTTGTTTTATTTATTTTTTTCAATTTTTTTTATTTTAATTTATTATTATTCAATTTAACTTTAAACTTTTATTTAGGTTAACTTTAAATTTTAATCCTTTTTAAATTATTCAGAATTTGTTCCCTCGGATCGTTGGACACGAAGGGGCAGGGTAAGTCTCTATTCGTGTGCATTTCATGTATGATTTGAACACATAAACATGTATATTTATTAACATACAAATTAAATTATAAATTATGAATTTCTACGTCATATTAACTGAGAATATCAATGATTTAAACTGTATGCGGAATGATCCAGACTATCGCGTACTTGTCAAGTGGGCTTGATTTTCTTAAAATATATAAGTCCGACCGATTTAGCTCGTGTAAACCCAAACCACTTAACCCTTATTTTTCTTGGGGCTAGCTCAATCCAATCCGACTCATTTGATGATTCTACCAAATCTCAAAACTTATAAATTGGTATGGATCTTCAAAGAATCACTTTATGATGAGAGAATACAAATTACATTAAATGAATTACAATCGTTTGAGGACCATAAACATAATATATATATATATATAATTTTCAATTTCACCTCTCAACAAAATTTAAAATCTTTTTATGATATCTACAAATTATTTTCATTATTATTTCATATGATACCATTAATAGTCGAAAATTAAATTTTATAGATCACTTTAATTATGAATTTTATTAAACAATTATACACATTTTATTTTATATATGTAAGTTCACATACGAGATTTTTTTTCCCTAAACTCAGTGTGATTGAAAGTGTTGGAGAAAAAGTGAGAGGCCTCAAGGTAGGAGACACTGTGATGACACTCTACGTGGGAGAATGTGGAGAATGCTCAAACTGTAGGTTGGGGAAGTCTAACTTCTGTTCCATGTATCCAATGCAATTAACTGGCCTAATGTATGATGGCTCATCAAGAATGTCTGTTAAGGGCCAAAAAATCTACCACGCGTTGAGCTGCTCAACTTGGTCTGAATACACGGTTATAGAATCGAACCTCGTGGTTAAAGTAGATCCGAAGATATCTCTTCCCCATGTCAGTCTCCTTTCCTGTGGTTTTACAACAGGTTATGGAGCAGCCTGGAAAGAGCTCAAAGTTGAAAAGGGATCAACTGTTGCTGTAATAGGCCTTGGTGCTGTTGGACTAGGGGTAAAGACACTAATTGAACTGGATTCTCTGTTTTCCTCAGTTTTTCTCTGTTTTCCTCTGTTTATGGAGAAATCAATGCAGGCTGCGAAGGCATCTCAGATTCTAGGAGCCTCCAAAATTTTTGGGATCGACATAAATGAGATGAAACGTGACAAGGCTAGAGCTTTCGGGGTTACAGACTTTATAAATCCTAAGTATTTTGATAAACCTGTATCAGAATTGATCCATGAGGCCACTGGAGGACTAGGTGTGGACTACTGTGTTGAATGCACGGGCACTCCCGCCCTCCTCAACGAAGCCATTGCAAGCACAAGAGTGGTATCAACACACATTCCAAAACAACAAGGCTCTTTACTACTTTTACTGCTATCTTTAGTTCTGTTTTCCCCTGCTTGTAGCATTGCTACAAGCTTATGTCAAATGAAGCTAACTTGTTTTGCGCGTTGGCCTATGAGCAGGGAGGCGGGGAGGTGGTCTTGGTCAGTGCAGGAGTTCAGAAGATGGCGGAGCTCAACTATGTAAACCTGTTGCTGGGGAGGACTGTTAAGGGAACAGTCTTTGGTGGTATAAAAATTCATTCGGATCTTCCTCAAATTGTTGAGAAATGTATCAACAAGGTATAAACACGGTCTTGAATGATTATTTGCTCGAGATTTTTTTGGACTGTTGTAGCATGTCATGTAAGCAGAATTGTGCCGCTTTTTTTTTCCGCAGGAAATCGATGTTGATGAGCTCATAACTCATGAGGTTTCATTTGCTAACGTTAACAAAGGATTCATGGAGTACATGAAGCAGCCAGACTGTCTCAAGGTTATGATCAAGTTCTGAGGGAAATTAGGCAAATTGAATGCAATTTTACTTTATTTTGAATTTTAAAGTTATTTCTGGATGTGGAAAGTCAGAAAAAAGGGGCTGCGCCAGCATATAGGTTCTATTAGGCCAGCGATGGAGTATGATTAGTTCAACTCCATATAAAATAAGTGCTATTGTGATACAATAAATTTACATTACACCTTTATTATAGAATTAGCAAGTATTTTCACTACAAAATAAATTCAGAAGAGAATAAAATAATCAAGTGAAAAGAAGGAAAATTCAGGACATCATACCATCAAACTTGAAGCTGAAAGGGAATGACATTCTCTCTGCGTGTTTGGATGTAGTCGTTCTCTTTTTCTCCTTCGTATTTTGTGAAGCATTTCCCCTTGAGTAATGAATCTGGAGTTTCATCTCCCAACATCTCCTGGGCATCAGCAAATGCACGGGCAGTCTGCTCGCCCAGTTGTTTCATTAATCCAATGGCATCATAACTTTCGTCCCCTGCGCTCAAAAAGTAACCAATATCCTAGGGGATAAGATCCTGGTGGATAAAGAATGTCTTATAAACATAAACATATTGCTTGATTACTTGGTCTTCTCAGACCTCAACAGTTATATCAGTATCGACACTGGGTCCTGGTACGAAAGTGTTAACAAACCAAGGTGATTTCCAACCTGAAGGAGATTCTATGCTCCTCCTGAATGGTGTTTCAACATACCTTGAAACAAAAAATTAAAAATTAAAAAACTAATCCAAACTGAAAATGCACTGCTACTAGCTAGAGAAAACTCGTGAATTCCAAACTGGCAACAAGAAAAAGCCTTCAAAGCTACAAGATACAGCGGAAACCATCTTACATGACGTTGTTTTCAGATGTCATTCCTTTGCCAGAACATTCCACTTTCTTCGCCTGAAGGACTCAAGGATTGTAGAGATGTAGCTATTTGCAGACTAGTGTCATCCTTCTTTGTACATAGTTGAGGAGAGCATAGAACAGAAAAATAAGAAGTCTCAGATGAAGCTCCTGGTTTAGATATAGATTCTATTCTCCTAGTATATTGATTTCCAAGAGCTTTGGCACTCGGTCCCATTGTTCTACCACCCTTAGTTCCAAAGTGGTCAGGAGTAAATAATAAGATGTCATTCATATCATGTTCAACAAGGATTCCAGACAACTCTTTCGCCTGTCACAGAAGAGTAGTACAATATTAGATTATTATATAATGGCAGAGACAATGAAAAACTCATTTGTAACATTATTGTGATTTAGTACATGAGCTTTTACTTAAATATAAAACAACATACAAAAATGTCCTTTTGTCTTATTTTTTAAATGAAAAATATATATACAAATATATTTATTTTTGGAAAGTCAAAATCTGAAAATATTCCCTCCATCTCTTTCCCCACAACATTCAATCAAAATTTTTCCCTCTCTCAGCTATTCAAGAAGAAGACGAAGATAAAGACGAAGACGGACGGAGCTTTGAATGATTTTTCCTCTCCCCCAGCTCCTCTCTCTCTTACTCACGCAGTCAAAAAGGCAAGACGAAGGCAAAGCTGAATTTCAAAGAGTGCGAAGTTTGTGAAACATGAACTTCAATTTTCTGAGCTGTAATTTGAAAGGTATTATTCTCACCTCATTGACATTTTTGTACTAAATCCAAGACTTGAAAAAAAAAATTGTTCTTAACTGCGCGCTGGGTTGTTCTTAACTGCGCTAAAAAACGAGCGTGTAGATTGGTGCGCACGATGTCTAGCACTCCAGGACTGTTGCGCGTTTCTTAAAGGGCGCTTTCTGTTATTCGCAATATGTCGTGCGCATATTGTGACAACGGGGCGCGCGCACATTTGGTCACTCCCCGGGTGCACGCGCATCGGAGTGAGTGCGTGCGCGCGGAATTGCGCGCAATAAGATGCGCAGATAGTATGCGAGCAACTATTATGCGCAGCTAAAAGAGGCCGGAACAGCTCCGGTGTGGGCAGCCTTGGAACGAATGCAGCGGCCTACCGGGACAGTCTCATCATGTGAGGCAGCGGGGTTGTCAGAATCAGAAGATGGTGGAGACGGTGCAGGAGTAGCTGTCCATACTCGAGTCATCGCCGGTGCCGTGGTTACTGTGGGAGAACGAGTGGCCGGCGAAGCGGACCTACTTGCGTCTGCGGTCGCTCAAGACTTGGAGACCTTCCGTTTCTTCCCCATGGAATGGTCGAATAGCAAGGAAGAAAAAAAAACGACAGTGGCGAGATGGGAGGTTTCCGGTGAGAGCTCGGTATACCGGTGAAGAAGGTTGGAGAGTGGGAAATGAGAGAGACCGAGTGAAATTAGGGATTTAAGTGAATCCCCAATTTCCAAAAAAATTGCAATTGAGTCCCCTACCTTCCTAAGTTTCCAAAACTCTCCCCCCACACTTGAGTGACAGCTGTTGGAAGTCCTTTTTTTTTAGAAAGAAAAATACAGATAATTGCTCGGGTTGCCTCCCGAGGAGCATCCTTGTTTAACGTCTGAGGCTCGACACAATCAGAACTCGATCATGAGACAATTTAAGGAGTAGCCAGATCTACCCCGTCGAAAGTAGTCGTCTCCATCCCTGCATAGTATGGCATAAGTAATTGACCATTCACTTTCAAAAACTTATGAGTGTGCAAACTTCGAATCCCTACTGTGCCATGAGGACTAATACTCACAACTTCATATGGTCCCGTCCAACGAGACTTCAACTTACCTGGTAGGATTCGCAATCGAGCATTAAACAAGAGAATCTTTTATCCAACTTCAAAAATATTCCTTCTAATATACTTGTCATGCAGAAACTTGGTACGCTCCTTGTAAATGCTGGCACTATCATAAGCTTCCAACCGAATCTCCTCTAGCTCTTGTAATCGGAGCTTCCTTTCGTGGCCGACAACATCTCGATCAAGACGGCATTGTTTTACAGCCCAGAATACTTTGTGTTCCAGCTCCACAGGTAAATGGCATTGCTTCCCAAAAATCAGCCTGTACGGAGACATCCCTATAGGAGATTTGTAAGCTGTGCGGTATGCCCATACCGCGTCATCCAGACACAAGCTCCAATCCTTCCGATTCGGATTAACTGTTTTCTCAAGGATGTTCTTTATCTCCCTATTGGACACTTCAGCTTGTCCATTCGACTGGGGGTGGTAGGTGGTAGCAACTCTATGATGAACCCCATATTTCTTGAAAAGAGCTTCCAAAGTGCGATTACAAAAATGTGTGCCTTGATCGCTGATAATAGCACGCGGGACACCAAACTGATGAAAGATGTGGGTTTTGAGAAAACTGGAAACAACCTTGGAATCATTAGTGTGAGTAGCCTTAACTTTTATCCACTTGGAGACATAATCGACGACCAATAGAATATAAGAATTGCCGAACGAACTTGGGAAGGGGCCCATGAAGTCCATGTCCCACACATCGAAAATCTCACAATCCAAAATAGGAATTTGAGGCATTTTATTCTGAGAAGAGATATTACCAGTGTGTTGGCATCGATCACAATTCTTGCAGAAAAAATAAGCATCCTTAAAAATGATTTCCCAATAAAAACCACAATCAAGAACCTTACGGGCTGTCCTTTTTGGTCCAAAATGACCACCACAAGCATGAACATGACAAAAATGCAAAATAGACTGAATCTCATCATGGAGAATGCATCTCCTAATTACTTAGTTAGCACAAGTTTTCCACAAGTAAGGATCGTCCCATATGAAATATTTTTCTTGGCTCTTCAACTTATTCTTCCTAGCAGTCTCTGTCCCTTTTGGAAACACACCAGTAGTTAAGTAATTAGCCAAATCAGCATACCAAGGAATTGCACCTGCAACTGCCAGTAAAAGCTCATCAGAGAAATCATCTGGTATGGGCTTACCATCTGATTCTGTCAGCAACCTGCTCAAATGATCAGCAACATTATTTTCTGCACCCTTTTTATCTTTGATCTCCAAGTTGAATTCTTGTAGCAGAAGTATCCAATGTATGAGACGTGGCTTAGATTCTTTTTTGGAGAGCAAATACTTCAAAGCAGCATGGTTAGAATAAACAACAACCTTCGAACCAACAAGATATGATCGAAATTTTTCATAAGCAAAAACAACGGCCAGAAGCTCCTCCCGCTCTTTTGCCCAAGTACAGCTCCAACAGCAAAGTCGCTTGCATCACACATAATCTCAAAAGGTATCCCCCATTTCGGTGGTTGAATTATGGGAGCAGAAGTCAGCTTTCTCTTCAAGAGATCGAAAGCCGCCTTGCACTTGTCGTCAAAAATAAAAGGAACATCTTTCTACATAAACTTTGTCAAAGGCTGTGCAATCTTTGAAAAATCTTGGATGAAACGCCTATAGAAACCCGCATGGCCCAAAAAAGCTCGAATTTCCTTCTCATTAGATGGGTAGGGTAATTTCACAATCAGATCAACTTTCACTTTATCCACCTTTATACCCTTCTCAGAAATAACATGAC
Organism: Perilla frutescens; assembly: GCA_026008535.1. NCBI lineage: Eukaryota > Viridiplantae > Streptophyta > Magnoliopsida > Lamiales > Lamiaceae > Perilla > Perilla frutescens. The sequence goes on from BRKX01000005.1 coordinate 25,233,926, forward strand.
CGAGCACAATGCCTAGCTTCACCATGAAGTGACATTTTTTAAAATTCAACACCAGATCCGTGTCAACACACCTCTGCAAAACTTTGTCCAGATTATTTAAACACTGATCAAAAGAATCTCTATGCACAGTAAAATCATCCACGAAAATCTCAATACAACTTTCAATTAGGTCGGAAAAGATACTCATCATACACCGTTGGAAAGTACCAGGAGCGTTACACAAGCCAAACGGCATACGGCGACAGGTGAAAGTTCCAAACGGACAAGTGAAAGTTGTCTTTTCTTGATCTTCTTATGCCATAAAAATTTGGAAATATCCCGAGTAACCATCAACGAAGCAAAAGAATGATTTTCTAGCCAATCTTTCAAGTATCTCATCAATAAATGGCAGGGGGAAATGATCTTTTCGAGTGGCATCATTCAATTTTCAAAAATCGAGGCACATGCGCCAACCGGTTTGAAGCCTCATGGGAATCAACTCATTATTCTCATTCTTGACCAACTAAAAACCAGACTTCTTCGGAACCACGTGAACTGGACTGACCCAAACACTGTCAGAAATTGGGTAATTAATCCCTAACTGTAGCAATTTAAGGATTTCTTTAAGCACAACCTCTTTCATGACAGGGTTCAATTTTATTTGTGGATCTCTCAAAGGCTTACTATTAGGCTCAAGTAGTATCTGGTACATGCAAATATCTGGACTAATACCTTTTATATCGGCTAATGTCCATCCAATGGTACTTTTATGCTTCTTCGAAAGCTCAACCAACCTTGCTTCTTGCTCTTTGCAAAGAGTATTGCTGATGATGATGGGCAATGTATCTTGCTCTCCTAGAAAAATATATTTCAGATGCTCCGGAAGCACCTTCAATTCCAACACTGGAGCTTTCATAACAGATGGCAAAATCAGCTCTGAGTTGGTCAGTATGGGCATACTGCTTGACAGATGCCGAATGAAAAACTCACTGGTAGAATACAGCTGCATTATGATATCTTGAATTTCCCCATCTTCTCCCGTTGTTGCATTTGTGTCAGTCATCCCACCAAGAAGTACCTGTTCCATCTTATCTTCTCTGAAATGATTCTCAACAAAATCGTCAACTAACTGGTCAACAATATCAATCATATACAAAGCTTCAAGATCCTCAACATGCTTTATAGCTTCAAAAATATTAAATGTGACAATATCACCATCAAATTCCAAGCTAAGCATACTTTTATCAATATCAGTTTTTGTTCTAGCGATTTTCATGAATGACCTTCCTAAAAGAATCAGAGATCTATGTGCAGAGAAGGAATCATCCATGTCAACTATGTAAAAATCTATAGGAAAGATTAATTCATTTACTTTTACCAGAACATCTTCGACCACACCTTGAGGATATGCATTAGACCTATCAACTAACTGAATGATAATACCAGTTTCTTTCATAGGACCTAATTGCAATTCCTTGTACATAGAAAGAGGCATAACATTGATGGATGCACCTAAATCTAGCATAACTCTCTCAACCTTCTTACTGCCAATAATGCAAGGAATAATAAACATACCAGGATCCCTACATTTTTGTGGCAATTTCCTTTGAATAACAGCAGAAACATTTCCCCAACTTTAATCCTCGCATCTTTCCCATATCACATCTTTTTAGCACATAATTCTTTCAAAAATTTTCCGGACCTGGGAACTTGCTTAATGGCATCAATCAGAGGTAAATTAATCTCCACCTTTTTGAACAACTCAAGGATCTCTCTCTCTCGTCATCCTCTTTCTTATTTCGAACCAACCTGGAAGAAAAAGGTGCTAAAATAAGAGGTTGAGAATTAGAAACTTTTGGTTCCATACATACCTTAGGTGGAAAAGGTTTGTCAGGTTGTTTTTCCTCTGCCATGGATTCTTTCTTTTGCACTTCAGCGTGCTCTTCCGGCGCTTTTTCTTTCTTCTTAGTCTCCAATTCGACTAACTCCTTCCCACTTCTCAAAGTGACAGTGCTAACGTTCCCTTTTGGATTTATTTCCATTTGAGATGGGAGTTTGCCCTGATTCGCTTGCAGTTTGTTCACCTGAGTAGCGAGTTGGGTGATTTGAGTGCCCATACTTTCCAACGCAGCTTGTGTCTCTTGTTGGAAAGCTTTCTTACTCTGCGTCATACTATTAACAAGTGCATTGCTTTGCTCCAAACATTTCATGATATCATTCATGCTCGGCGCAGCTCGATCGGTTTGGGCATACTGATCACCTTGCGGCTACCTTTGAGATAAAACTCCAGTCACCTTCTGATTTGGCTGCCTCCAGCCGAAGTTAGGATGGTGCCTCCAGGCACCTTCTGATCTGGTTGCCTCCGTCTTTGTGCATCATATTGTGCATCACCGGACCCATAGCATGCTTGTTCAGTCTAAGGATCTTGCAAGGTAGAACAGGAGTCAGTAAAATGGCCATTTAGAGCATTAATTCTATTGTTGACACCTGAATTTTCTGCTTGCTCAACTCCTTTTACAGGCCGGTATCTATCATCATCCTCATCTTCATATTGTTGGCCACCAGAAACCATATCACTAATGAGTTGCTTCACCTCCGCTAGAGTCTTGTTGGTTAAAGACCCTCCGCTAGCAGCATCCACAATTTTCCTGTCGAAAGTCGACATACCATGATAAAAGTAATTAGTGAGCAATTGATATTCAGAAAACCCGTGGTCTGGACATTTACGGCACAATTGCTGGAATCTCTCCCAGTAATCAGCTAAACTCTCATTGTGCTTCTGCTTAATGCTGTTGATCGCCATCCTCAAGTTTGCAGCTCGTGATTCAGGAAAGAACTTGCGCAAAAATTATTCATCCAATTCATTCCAAGTTACAATTTAGCCCGATGGAAGATCAAACAACCAATCCCTAGCCCGCCCTGCCCTGCAATGTATGAGAAAAAGTCAGTAATCTCAAATTATCTAAAGAAAAACCTTAAGGGCGTAGAGTAGAGAAAACTAAATCAAATTCAGCTAGGTGTTTATGTGCACTTTCTCCAGGTAAATTGCCGAACTTGGGTAGAACTTGAATAAAGCCAGGCCTTATTTCAGAATTTTGAGCGATAATAGGGAGCATAATGCAATTCGATCGATTATTTCTATGGTGACCCAACTCCTTTATCTGAAGGTCACGTTCAGGTGCTGGGTTGAGAGCTTGCTCCCCCTTATTGGCCATGTCCTCTTCAAATAGATGATCAATATAAAATGTTTCTGGATCAGATATGGAAGCTTCTTTTGACTCCCTTGCAATCTTCCTCAATCTTCGTAAAGTCCTCTCCGGCTTCGGATTAAAAACTAAATTTCCTGTACGCGAGGATCGAGGCATACACTAGAAAAAAAGTATAAAAAATGGTAAACCAAAATATCAGAACAATCACTGCTTAAAAACAGGTCCCCGGTAACGGCGTCAAAATTTGATGCGTCATTTTTCACCAAAAATAATCTAACACACAGTCGGTATGCCCACACTGCACAGAACAGTGGCAAGCAAGATCGTCTCCCAAAGGACCGATGAGAATTTTTCCAATGTTCAGTCTGCAAAATAACCTTCAATTCACCAACAAGTTTTTATGATTTAAAAACGAAAATAATAACAATTATCCAGAGAGTAGATTTCTTTCAAAGATATAAAAACATTCTGGTTTCCAATTAATTCCACCCTAGCTTAACTATTCCGATCATTGACGTAATAATATCTTCAGTTCATGTATGCAAACCAGTTATAACCACCGAAGACACTTCTGACACGATCTTATTTCTCCTTAACTATTCGATAACCGAGAAGACACTTCACCAATTATTTCCCTAATTGACAGACAACCGTAAGAGACACTCTATAGATTTAATGAGCCGACAGCTTTGAAAACCAGAGAAACCCGATTCAAAACCAACAAACTCTGACACAGGTTTGTCGAATTAAGACTGTTTTTCCCTTGACTCTGAAGAATCAATTTACCACTAATTAAACCTAAACCACAATTACGGATGGCCGATTTAATTGGCTACTAGTTAATCTCGGACTACTAAATATTTCGAACTACCTAGCAGAACCAAAATAATTAACAATAATAAAAATAGAGAATCACAGATGGATGTATAGAATCAAGCATAAAAATAAATTAGATCTCGCAAAATAAATAGGCTAGGGCTTCATTAATCGTAACCGGAATAAAGAAGTTAGCTCGAATTCATAATTGAATTCGAACTCAAAAGTTGAATGATGAAAGAGATGAACAAAGACGCTGTTGAAAGAGAAAATAAACTGTCGAATAAAACTAGTCTCTGGCGTGAATCCTCTCTCGTCTTTGCTCCTTCTTGGAGTCTTTAAATACAAATCATAAATTAGGAAATAAATTTTTTAACCCTAATCTAACTAGGAAAGCAATAAAATAAAGTCCAATAATAATAGTAAATCCAATTGTAATAGTCCAAGCCTAAAGGTACTAGGAATTCTCGTGCCCAGCCCAATTCTCACGCATAAGTCAGTCTGCCAGATTGTTGTCTCTCGGCGTGCATCCAGTTGGTATGGGCATACTGACCACTTTCCAGGCTCACCAAACTTGTTTCAACCTACTTGACTCTGAAAACTCCAAAACTATGCCAATTCCTTCATGTTTGCGTCGATCACCTGTAATCAACCACAAAATGCAATTCTCTCCACAAAACATGTTCATGGGGTTATTAACATAGCAAAATGCACCAAGAAGACCCAAAATGTATAGCAAATAATAGCCCAATCAATTGTCTTGTTTGCACGTAATATATACGCACGCATCATCTACGTGCAATTATCAAATATATATGTCCAAAATATGTACAGTTACAGATCAAGATTTTATATTGGATTTAACTTATATTTATTGACCAACATATGTATGCTTTGTTTATTGCTTTGATTTATCCATATGTGAGATTCTCTTATAGAATCAATAAACTCGATATCTTGGGTAATAGAATTTGCATACATGATGTGTCGTGCAATATATATAGGCATCGTGTCCTGGTACGCCAGGTTGATGATGTTCTCTTGAGGAAACACAAGTTCATGTTGAAACACTGCAGGTGGAATTTATTCCGTACATGAGTAAAGCTTGTGTGGTACTACTCAAGGTTTTAAATATTAATTAATTATAGCTGTCAGAGGCTTACTTAATTAATTAATGAACATTAGATCTTAAACACGGGGAATGGCTGAACTAAAGGAGAAAGCATATTCACAAATGTGTATTAAATTGGTAGGTCAGTATTACTTCTTTAGTGGAATAAAAGTAATATTTAATTTATTTAATAATATGCTAAGTTTATTGGATATTGGGAATTAAATAAATTAGTGGGCCAATTTAATATTCTTCTAGATCCCTGTTGTAGCGCGCCCAATATGACTTTAATGGACTGGAGATGGAAAAAGAGATTGAGGCCCAAACCCAGTAGGTTTGGAACCCTGTATTTTCGGCCACCTCCCTATAAATAAGGAGGTGGGGATAAAAAATATTAACATAACAATTCAGCTCCTCAGTTATCTCTTGATCTCCACAGTATCCATAGTTATCAAGTAGATTTTTGTCCACCCTGAATCTAGATACAGTCCAGGAATACAGCAGAAGATCAAAGAGTCGAACTACTGTGCTAGGGGGCGCCGATCATTGTACTCTCAACAGCAAGATTAGACCTTTAATCTTGTCCACAACCCGACGTTCAATTGTAAGTCATTTTTCGGTATTCTATGTTTCCGTTTTTAGTAGAACCGAAACCGGATTTGGATGTTTATTGAACTTGGTTAATTAAAATATTTATGTTGCATAAAATATGAATACATGATATTAGAATTAAAGAACAACCAAATAGATCATGTGGTGGTTTAATTCGAAAAACCCCAACAATTGGTATCAGAGCGGGTTTTGGCACTGTTCTTGATTTAATCCTAGGATAAATTCAAAATATATGTTTAAATTTGATGATGAATTTATGGTACATAAATTTTCAGATTTAAATATGTAAGTATTTCGATTTTTATGTGTTTTAAACTTGGATGAATTTTTGATGAAATTCGAAAATTCTAGTTTTGGAGAAACATTGTAATTTTCGATCCTTGCTTAATTAGATTTGGAATGGTTTTTGATGTTATCAAAATTTCCAAATTTAATTAGTGTAAGTTTCGAATATTTATAGATTTAAATTCGGATGTAATTTTGATTTTTATCGAAAATTCGAATTTGTGATAATCTATGAAATTTTTGATCATAGTATTATTAAATTTGGAATAGATGTTGATCAAGATCAAATCTCCTGATTTAATGAAGTTCATGTTTGAAAATTTGATCATCAAAGTTTCAAAAATTTTGATGTTTAATTTCCCTAATTTTTGTGTTGAAATTTTCGGTCATGTTAGATAAATTTGGAGAAGATTTTGATGAAATCAAAGTTTCAGATTTATCTAGTATGTGTTTCGAAAATTTGGTGTATTGGAATTAGATTTGGTATTTTTGATGGTTATCTTAAAGTTACCTAATTCTAATCTAGATAGATTTGAAAATAGAATATAAGATTTGGATAGAATTTGAAGTGGATCAAATTTCCAGATTTAATATACTTGTAATTTTCGAAATCTATGTAGATTTGAATTGGATAAGGTACTTTTTTGATATATATCAATAGTTATCTAATTCTAATCCAAAAAGATTTGAAAATAGATTTTAAATTTGGAAGAATTTGAAGTGGATCAAATTTTCATATTTATTATCTTGATATTTTCGAAATTAATGTAGATAAGAATTGGAAAAGTAATTTTTTGGTGTATATCATAAATTACTTAATTCTAATCTAGATAGATTTGAAAATAGAATTTAAATTTGGAAAGAATTTGAAGTGGATCAAATTTCAAGATTTTATTCTTGTAATTTTCGAAATCTAAGAAGATAAGAATCGAGAAAAGTAATTTTTGGTGTATATCATAAATTACTTAATTTTAATCTAGATAGGGTTGAAAATAAGATTTGAATTTGGATAGAATTTTAAGTAGATCAAATCTCCAAATTTCATCTTTGAAATTTTCGAACCCTATCCAAATATTTGGAATAGATTTTTGATCTATATCAAGATTTTTAAATATTAATTAATTAGGGTTTATCCAAAAATTAAGAAATAAATTTGGTGGATAATTTTTACGAATTTCCAGATTTATTCTTATGGAATTTTCGAGTATATCAAGATTTAATTTGGTGGATAATTATTTTAATTTCCAAATTATATCTTGTGATAATTTTTGAAATTATTAATTTAATTAATTGCAATTTTTGAAAATTAATATCATGTATGGTAATCATATGGTATTTTATGCTAATAATGTAATTATGATTGTTGGCTTTGTAGACTAACATGTTTGCAGGTTTACCAACTATCATGGCTCCTTTAATTATGTGATGTATGTTTTAATTTTATGTTAAATGTATGTTGGGTCGTATGCCGGTTTGGCTACGTGATTTTAATCCATGAGAAAATCCATGGATTAGGTCTAGATTTTATTTTATGTTGTTTCAATGTAATAGAAATAAAATTGTTAGACCAAGTTATTGAGTTGTAATTTTATTCTAGATATATTAGATTATTCCTTTTTGGAATAGATATTCTATATTGAATAAAGTTTGAAGATTAACTCAAAGATGGGAGGTAGCGCGCCATTTGGCGATGAAAAAGCTGATGAGCATGAAAATGACTGACTCCACACCTGTTAAGGATCACGTTCTCAGCATGATGAGTCATCTGGCTGAGATCGAGACTTTAGGTGGAGATCTGGACGACCAGTCTCAGATAGACATTGTGCTTCACAGCATGTCCCCGAAGTTCGAGCAGTTTAGATTGAACTTCAATATGATAAAGAAGGATGTTACCTTATCTGAACTGCTCATAGATCTTCAGGCAGCTGAGTTACTTCAAAAGGGAAATCCGGAGGCACACCTAGCTGAAAATAGGGCGACTTCTTCTGGTACTAAACGGAAGAAGAGATACGCACCTAAGAAAGCTGCAAATGGGACGCCTAAGGTGAAGAAGCCCGAGGCAAAGATTCCTCCCGAGGAATTCAAGTCGAAGACAAAGTGCTTCAAGTGCAGCCAGCCAGGCCACTGGAAGGCGGCGTGTCCCAATAAGAGAAAGAAGGGTATGTCTCACACTTTTTTCGTTGAAACATGTTTAGCAACTTATTCTACTCAGTCTTGGGCAGTAGATACTGGAGCTACTGATCATGTTTGCATGTCTTTATAGGGGTTCCTGGTGAAAAGGCAGTTGAGTGATGAGGAGATCATCGTCTACATGGGCAATGCAACGAAAGTGGCGGTTGTTGCAGTGGGAGACATTACCATTTCTTTTAGTAGTGATAGGAGTTTAGTTTTAAAAGACTGTCTTTATGTGCCTAGTTTGAGGCGAAACCTTATTTCTGCTTCTAAACTTTTTATGGATGGATATTCAGTTTCTTTTGATAACAAGGTTGTTATCTTTAGTGTTAAATGTTTTATCTGTTCTGGCACATTGGATGGACATCTTTATTTACTTAATCCTATGCAAAACACTACGCAAAAACAATTTCTGAATACATCGATCACAAACCCTAATAGAAGGAATAGAACCTTGTTAGAGATGGTTAGAACGATGATGAGTTATTCAGAGTTGCCTATTTCGTTCTGGGGATATGCCCTAGAAAGAGCAGCCTACATTCTTAACTTGGTGCCATCTAAATCAGTTCCTTCTACACCCATAGAACTTTGGACTAGACGAAAGCCCAGTTTAGGACATGTTCGGATTTGGGGTAGTCCAGCACACGTGTTAGATAAGGAAGCTGATAAGTTGGCGCCTCGTACTGATGTGAGGCTATTTTTTGGATATCCTAGAGGAACGAAAGGTGGTCTATTTTATAGTCCTAAGGATAAGAAGGTCATTGTTAGCACCAATGCTCGATTCTTAGAAGAAGGCTATGTCATAAACCACAAACCAAGGAGTCAAATTATCCTTGAGGAGCTAAGAGGAAAAGAATCGAATCCAACACCAGTTGTACAAGAAGAGGTACCACAAGACACTGCACAACATGTCACAGATACACGAGAACTGCCTCGTTGCATTGGGAGGGTTGTACGCCAACCTGATAGATTCATTGGTTTGGGTGAATCTTCGGATTTCCCTGAAGGACTCAATGAATTGGATCCAAGGACCTATGACGAAACGGTCCCAGATAAGGATGCAGATTCTTGGAAATCTGCAATGGAGTCTGAGATTGGATCTATGGATCACAATCAAGTCTGGGAGCTTGTAGAACCACAAGATGGGGTAAAACCCATTGGGTGTAAGTGGGTCTACAAATGCAAAAGAGGACCTGACGGGAAGGTTGAAACCTTCAAGGCTAGATTGGTGGTGAAAGGGTACACTCAGAAAGAAGGGATTGATTATGAGGAAACCTTTTCACCGGTAGCCATGCTTAAGTCAATCCAGATTTTCTTGTCTATTGCCGCTCATTTAGATTATGAGATATGGTAGATGGATGTCAAGACAGCTTTCCTGAATGGAAGTCTTGAGGAAAACAGCCACATGAAGCAACCGGAGGGTTTCATTGCTAAAGGCCAAGAGCACTTAGTGTGCAAGGTTAATAGATCCATTTATGGACTTAAGCAGGCGTCAAGGTCTTAGAACATCCGTTTTGACGAGGTTATCCAGTCATATGGATTCGTGCAAAGTCCGGATGAGAGTTGCGTGTACAAAAAATGTGACAGAAACGTGGTGGTTTTTCTCGTACTTTATGTTGATGAGATCTTGCTTATTGGAAACAATAAGAAGGCATTATCAAACATAAGAGTGTGGTTATCCAAGCAGTTTGATATGAAGGATCTGGGAGAAGCTAGACATGTCCTTGGCATCAAGATCATTCAAGATCACCAGAAAAGGATGCTCTGCCTATCCCAGGCGACTTATATTGATACAGTGCTAGCTAGGTTTAGCATGCAAGATTCTAAGAAAGGTTTTATACCTTCAGGCATGAAATTCATCTATCCAAGGTAATGTGTCCCCAAACACAGTTTGAAATAGATGAGATGAAGAAAGTCCCATACGCTTCGGCTGTGGAAAGTTTGATGTATGCTATGCTATGCATGAGGCCTGATATATGCTATGCTATTGGCATGGTAAGCAGATATCAGTCTAACCCTGGACAAGGACACTGGACTGCGGTTAAGAATATTCTCAAGTACTTGAAAAGGACTCAAGATTATATGCTGTTATACCGCTTTGATAGTCTCGTGCCTTTGGGTTACACAGACTCAGATTTTCAATCCGATAAAGATCACAGTAAGTCTACCTCAGGCTATGTGTTTACATTGGGAGGCGGGGCCATTGCATGGAGGAGCATAAAGCAGAAATGCATTGCGGATTCCACCATGGAGGTCGAATATGTAGCTGCCTCTGAGGCGGCAAAAAGAGGTCGTCTGGCTCAAGAGCTTCTTGTTGGACTTGAGCCTGGTTCCTAATTTGCCTAAGAGTATCACGATATACTGTGATAACTCTGGTGCAGTGGTAAATTCGAAGGAACCCAGAGCCCATAAGGTAAGTAAACATATAGAAAGGAAGTACCATCTTATATGAGAAATCGTTAAGAGAGGGGACGTGGCCGTGGTCAAGATTGCATTGGAGGGCAATCTAGGTGATCCATTCACAAAGAGCCTGCCAGCTAAGACCTTTGATGGTCACGTGGAAAGAATGAGAGTGAGATGCAGACCTGGAGGTACGTTTTGAGTTTTATAGTTTGATTTGAGAGTTAGCCAGTTAGTTATTATGCTTGAAGACATGCTTCAATTATAAGTGGGAGATTGTTAGTTTTGTATACTGGAAGACATGTCTTTGTATACTTTTCTGACAATGTGATGATATAGATTGAATCTTTTTTGCAGTCACTGTTTGCATTTACATTATTATAACTGTTTATGCATATTCAATATACTTACACTGTAGATGATATGGTGTGGGTAAACACACAGCAAGATCATATCATCAAATCCTTGTATAGTATTAAAAGATTCACGGCTTAGATGATTATGAATACACCGTCGGTACACCGTAGAATAATGTAATACCCCGAAATATTTTAGAAGGTTTTATTCGACATATGTTACCTTAGGGTAATCTAAGAAATAAGTTGGGTCCTTAAAGGACTCAAATAAAGGAAAATCGCAGCCAGGAAAATATGTTAAAATTTATTTTGGTCAAAAATTACTTTAAAAATATGTTTTGGATATTAAATAAATTAGTGGGCCAATTTAATATTCTTCTAGATCCCTGTTGTAGCCCAATATGACTTTAATGGACTGGAGATAGAAAAAGAGATAGAGGCCCAAACCCAGTAGGGTTGGGACTGTGAATTTCGACCACACCCTTATAAATAAGAGGGTGGGGAGTTCGAAATTCACTACTGCAAAATCAGCCCCTCATGTGTTCTCTTTATCTCCACAGATTCCATACCGATCTAGTAGATTTCAGCCCACTCTGAATCTAGATACAGTCCGGGAATACAACAGAAGATCTCGGAGTAGAATACTGTGGTGGCCGCCGTTTTCAGTAGAGAGAAAAGGGGCGTCTGTTTTGTTTCATTCAACAACAAGATTAGTCCTGTAATCTTGTCCTCAGACCGTCTGTCAATTGTAAGTAATTCGAATCTATGTTTTCTGCTTCGTTGAATTCGTTTTGCATGGTTTTGTGCTTGACGTGATAAACATGCATGTGACATAAAATTATGATTTGCATGAACATGGATTAATGAACAACCAAATGATCCTGCGGTGGTTTAATTCAAAAAAACCCAACAACTGGTATCAGAGCGGGTTTTGGCACTGTTCTAGAATTAATTCTTGCATAAATTCAAACCACATGTATAAATTTGTTGATAAATTTATGTCACTTAAATTTTCATATTTATTGTTCATGTGTTTCGATTTTTATGGTCTTCAAAACTTGGATAAATTTTTGATGCAATTCGAAAATTTAAGTTTTGATGTTCTTGGAATTTTCGATGGTCATGAATTAAATTTGGGATATATTTGATGTTCTTCAAATTTCCAGATTTATTTATTGATGGGGTTCGAAAATTTGCTCTACAATTTTTTCGAAAATTGTTGTTAAAAATTCCCTAATTTTGTTTCTAAATTTTCGGCCACTATAATTAAATTTGGATGGATTTTTGATCAACATCAAAATTTCCAGATTTAATTTGGATAGGGGTCGAAATTTTAGTTGATTAGAATTAGGATAGGTAATTTTTGTGTATATCAAAAGTTACATAATTCTAATCTAGATAGGTTTTGGAATTAGGATAATTAATTTGGAAGAGTTTGAAGTGGATCAAATTTCCAGATTATTACTCCTTGTAATTTTCGAAACTTGTGGTTATTTTATTTGGAATAGTTTTTTGATTAATGTCAAAATTTCCAAATGTGTTATTTTATGTTATTTTCGATTTTTGTTAAATTAAATTGGAGAAGATTTTGATGAAAATCAAATTCCCAATTCTATTTAATGATGTGGATCGAAAATCATAATGGTTGGATTAAGATTTGATGTTATTTGATGTATATCCTAGTTTACCTAATTTTAATCTAGATAGATTTGGAAGAATTTGAAGTGGATCAAATTTCCAGATTTATTATTTGGATATTTTCAAAAATCTATGTTATTAAAATTGGATGAGGTGATTTTGGATATATACAAATAATTATCAAAATCCAATTGTGATAAGAATTTAATTTTGGATAGGTTTTGGAAGATTTTGAAGTGGATCAAATCTTCAAACCTTATCCTTAAAGATTTAGATTCTTATGGATAATATTTGGATTAGATTTTTGATTGATATCAAGATATCCAATTATTATTTAATTAGGGTGGTTTGAAAATATTAAAAAATTTGGTGGATAATTATAAATAATTTCCAGATTTATTTTAGTTATATTTTCAAAAATCATAAGATTTAAATTGGTGAATAATTATTTTAATTTCCAATTTTTATCTTGTGGATAATATCGAATTAATTAATTTAATTAATTGTTAAATTCGATATTTTAATATTCATGCATAGATATCATATGTTATTTTATGTGGATCATATAATATATGATTGTTGAATTTGTAGGTTGTGTTTGTTTGCAGGTTTACCAACTATCATGGCTCTTTTATTTTATGTGATGTATGTTTATGTTGAATGAATGTTGGCCGTATGCCGGTTTGGCTACGTGATTTTAATCTATGAGAAAATCCATGGATTAGGTCTAGGTTTTATTTTACGTTGTTTTAATGTAATAGATATAAAGCTGTTAGACCGAGTTTTTGAGTTGTATTTTTTATTCTAGCAATATTAGATTTTTCCTTTTGGAATAGATAGTCTGTATTGAATAAAGATTGGAGATCAACTCAAAAGAAGGAAAGTGGTTCAGCACCAAAAAGGAAGGTTCACCGGTTCACGTCCCGAAACCCTAAAATGGATCTAGGGTTTTCAGCGAGGCGCGGTGAAGGGGGCGGCGGCCAAGCCTGTTTCCAGAGCTGACTTTCCTGTTTTATCTCATCTATGAACATGAGATATAAGCCATGATAGTTGGAATATTACTGTGCTTATTATGTTGAAGCATACAATGGATGTTTATCATTTTATGTGATGTTTGCATGTTCGATAATGGGATAAAATGAAACCTCAAACATAAATAACTAAGTGGGAGAGATTCATACCAAAGTATGTAGAAATCTCATACGGTCTCCATTAAATCTGGTTTAATTGAGAAGTGATGGGCATGCGCGTTGACATCGGTCTTCCTCCATATCGGATGTGTCATATCACAGATTTCTCTAGAAATTAAATCTCCTAAATGGATAGCTGTAGAACACTATTAGAACTAACTTAGTTCTTGTTGCTGAGGGACACAAGTTTGTGCTTGATGAGGTTTGTCCTCCACAGCCAGATGAGGATTCTGACGAAGCCCAAAAGGTTGCATATGATAAGTGGGTTAGGTCTAATGAGATAGCGCGCTGTTACATCTTGGCATCTATGTCAAGTGTGTTGTAACATCAACATGAGCCTATGAAAACCGCTTATGATATCATGTACAACCTTAGGCAGCTATTCGGTCATCAGAACCGCTCGGCACGCCATTTGGCAATGAAGAAGCTAATGGATGTGAGAATGTCTGACTCCACACCTGTTAGGGATCACGTTCTCATGATGATGGGGTATTTATCTGAGATCGAGACCTTGGATGGAGAGCTAGATGGTGATTCTCAAATCGACATTGTTCTTCATAGCTTGCCCTCGAAGTTTGAGCAGTTCAGGCTGAATTTTAACATGATCAAAAGGGACGTCAGCTTAACTGAACTGCTCATAGACCTTCAGGCAGCTGAATTGCTCCAAAAGAGCAATCATGAGGCGCACATAGCTGAAAAAGGAGCATCTTCTTCTGGTGGAAAAAGGAAGAAGAGAAACGCACCCAAGAAGACTGCAGATGAGGCGCCTAAGGCAAAGAAGCCAAAGGCAAAGATTCCTTCTGAGGAGTTCAAGTCGAAGACTAAATGCTTCAAGTGCGGCCAACCAGGTCACTAGAAGGCGGCGTGTCCCAACAAGAAGAAGAAGAGAGGTACATCTCACACTTTGGTTGTGGAAACATGTTTAGCAACTTGTTCTACCCAGTCATGGGTAGTAGATACTGGAGCTACTGATCATGTTTGCATGTCTTTACAGGGGTTCCTGGTAAAAAGAGAGCTGAATGAGGATGAGATCACCGTCTACATGGGCAATGCTACGAGAGTGGCGGCTATTGCAGTGGGAGACGTTGTTTTACCTTTCAGTAGTGATAGAACTTTGGTTTTGAAAGATTGTCTTTATGTGCCTGGTTTTAGCCGAAACTTGGTTTCAGTTTCCAAATTGATTATGGATGGATATTCTGTTTCTTTTGATAACAAAGTAGTTATCTTTAGTGGTAAACATTTTATCTGTTCTGGCACATTGGATGGACACTTATACTTTCTTAAACCAACTGAAAACACTACGTAAAGACAACTGTTGAATACATCGATCATAAACTCTAACAAGAGAAAAGAACCTTCGGAACTGAATCAAACCTATCTTTGGCATCTAAGGCTAGGTCATATTAACCTTAAGAGGATACAAAGGCTTGTAAATGATGGACCATTGTCTTCCTTGGTACTGGAATCGTTTCCTTTATGTGAATCCTGTTTAGAAGGTAAAATGACCAAGCGTCCTTTCCAGTCAAAAGGAAATAGATCCGAAGGGATATTAGATATGATTCACTCTGACCTGTGTGGCCCTATGTCAGTTCAAGCTCGAGGAGGGTTCGAGTATTTCATCACTCTCATTGATGATTACTCTAGATACAGTTATATCTACCTGTTGCATCGCAAGTCTGAATGCTTTGAGAAATTCAAAGAGTTTAAGGCGGAAGCGGAGAAATGAACAGGCAGAAGTATCAAGTCACTACATTCTGATCGTGGTGGCGAGTACCTCTCAAGCGAATTTAAGGATTACATGGCAGAGAATGGGATTACATCCCAGTTGACTGCGCCTGGAACGCCACAGCAGAATGGCATGGCGGAAAGAAGGAATCACACACTGTTAGAGATGGTTAGATCGATGATGAGTTATTCTGAGTTGCCCATTTTGTTCTGGGGATATGCCCTGGAAACAGCAGCCTATATTCTTAACTTGGTTCCATCGAAATTAGTTCCTGCTACACCCACAGAACTATGGACTGGATGAAAGCCCAGTTTGAACCATATTCAGATTTGAGGTAGCTCAGCACACGTGTTGGACAAGGAAGCTGATAAGCTGGCTCCTCGTACTGATGTAAGGCTATTCGTTGGATATCCTAGAGGAACGAAAGGTGGTTTATTTTATAGTCCTAAGGATCAGAAGATCATTGTTAGCACCAATGCTCGATTCTTAGAGGAAGACTATGTCATAAACCACAAACTAAGGAGTCAAATTATCCTTGAGGAGTTAAGGGGAGGATCGAATCCTACACCGGTTGTACAAGAAGAGGAACCACCAAACACTACACAACGTGTCACAGAAGTACAGGGACTGTCCCGTCGCAGTGGGAGGGTTGTATGCCAACCTGATAAATTTATTAGTCTGGGAGAGGCTTCAGATTTCCTAGAGGGTCTCAATGAATTGGATCCCAGGACCTATGACGAGGCAATTTGAGATAAAGATGCGGATTCTTGGAAAACTGCAATGGAGTCTGAGATTGGATCTATGGATCGCAATCAAGTCTGGGAACTTGTAGAACCACAAGATGGGGTAAAACCCATTAGATATAAGTGGGTCTACAAATGCAAGAGAGGATCTCACGGGAAGGTTGAAAGCTTCAAGGCAAGATTGGTGGCAAAAGGGTATACTCAGAAAGAAGGGATCGATTATGAGGAAACCTTTTTGCCGGTAGCCATGCTTAAGTTAATCCGGATTCTCTTGTCTATTGCTGCTCATTTGGATTATGAGATCTGGCAGATGGATGTCAAGACAACTTTTCTAAACGGAAGTCTTGAAGAAAACATCAACATGAAGCAACCAGAGGGATTTATTGCTAAGGGCCAAGAGCACTTGGTGTGTAAGCTTAAGAGATCCATTTATGGACTTAAGCAGGCATCGAGATCTTGGAACATCCGATTTGACGAGGTTATCCAGTCATATGGATTCATGCAAAGTCTGGATGAGAGCTGTGTGTACAAGAAATGTAACGGAAACATGGTGGCATTCCTCATACTTTATGTTGATGACATCTTGCTTATTAGAAACAGTAAGAAGGCGTTGTCAAACATTAGGGTGTAGTTGTTCGAGCAGTTCGATATGAAGGATCTGGGTGAAGCCGGACATGTCCTTGGCATCAAGATCATTCAAGATCACCAGAAAAGGATGTTATGTCTGTCCTGGGCGACTTATATCGATACAGTGCTAGCTAGATTTGGCATACAAGATTCCAAGAAAGGTTTTATACCTTACAGGCATGGAATTCATCTATCCAAGGAAATGTGTCCCCAAACACAGTCTGAGATAGAGAAAATGAAGAAAGTACCATATGCTTCGGCTGTGGGAAGTTTGATGTATGCTATGCTATGCACTAGGCCTGATATATGCTACGTCGTTGGCATGATAAGCAGATATTAGTCTAACCCTGGACAAGGTCACTGGATTGCGGTCAAAAACATTCTCAAGTACCTTAAAAGGACTCGAGATTACATGTTGATTTTCCACTCTGATAGTCTAGTACCTTTGGGTTACACGGACTCAGATTTTCAATCCTACAAAGATCAGAGTAAGTCTACCTCGGGCTATGTGTTTACATTAGGAGGTGGAGCCATCGCATGGAGAAGCATTAAGCAGAAATACATTGTGGATTCCACCATGGAAGCCATGTATGTAGCTGCTTCTAAGGCTGCAAAAGAGGCTGTCTGGCTCCGAGGGTTCCTAGTGGCCTTGGGCGTGGTTTCTGATTTGCCTAAGACTATCACGATATATTGTGATAACTCTGGTGTAGTGGCAAATTCGAAGGAACCCAGAGCCCACAAGGAAAGTAAACACATAGAGAGAAAGTACCATCTTATATGAGAAATCATTAAGAGAGGAGACGTGACGGTGGTCAAGATTGCATCGGAGGACAACCTGACTGATCCATTCACGAAGAGCCTGCCGGCTATGACCTTTGATGGTCACGTGGAGAAAATGGGAGTGAGATGCAGACCTGGTGGCGCAGTTTGAGTTGATAAGTTTTGATTGGAGAGTTAGCCAGTTAGTTATTATGCTTGAAAGACATGCTTCAAGTATAAGTGGGAGATTGTTAGTTTTGTATACTGGAAGACTTATCTTTGTATACTTTTCTGATGATATGATGATATGAAATGAAAGTTATTGCAGTCACTGTTTGCATTTAGATTATGTTCTATAATTGTTCTATGCAATGTTCCATATACTTACATTGTAGATGATATGGTACGAGGAGTCACACGGTAAGATCATATCATTAGAACTTTGTAATGTATTAAAGAGCTCACGGCTTAGATGGTCCTAAACACACCATCGGTACACCATAGAATAATCTGACAAGTTAGTTTATCTTGACTAACTGATTATTCTAGTACACTCATTAGTGTATTGAGGAGGATCACAATAGGATACTATTATCTGTCTCTGACCTAGTTACTGAGAGAATAAAGATCCACAGAGTTCGGGTTCTGAACTCATGTGATATTGGTGAGCATATGTGTGCATTGTCTGTTACTTTGATTTATCAATGAGTGAGATCTTTTCGTAGATCAAACTCGATATCTTAGGTAATAACAATGTATACATGATGTCTCGAGCAGTATGCATAAGCACCGTGTCCTGGTGCGCCAGGTTGATGATGTTCTCTTGAGGAAACACAAGTTCATGTTGAAACCCTGCAGGTGGAATTTATTCCGTACATGAGTAAAGCTTGTGTGGTACTACTCAAGGTTTTAGACGTTAATTAATTATAGCTGTCAGAGGCTGACATAATTAATTAATGAACATTATATCTTAAACACGGGGAATGGCTGGACTAAAGGAGAAAGCATATTCGTAAATATATATTAAATTGGTAGGTCAGTTTTACTTCTTTAGTGGAATAAAAGTAAAACTTAATTTATTTAATTATATCCTAAGTTTATTGGATATTAAATAAATTAGTGGGCCAATTTAATATTTTTCTAGATCCCTGTTGTAGCCCAATATGACTTTAATGGACTGGAGATAGAAGCCCAAACCCAGTAGAGTTGGGACTGTGAATTTCGACCACCCCCTTATAAATAAGAGGGTGGGGAGTTCAAAATTCACTACTGCAAAATCAGCCCCTCGTGTGTTTTCTTTATCTCCACATATTCCATACCGATCTAGTAGATTTCAGCCCACTCTGAATTTAGATACAGTCCGGAAATATAACAGAAAATCTCGGAGTAGAATACTGTGGTGGCCGCCGTTTTGAGTAGAGAGAAAAGGGGCGCCTGTTTTGTTTCATTCAACATCAAAATTAGTTCTGTAATCTTGTCCTCAGACCGTTTGTCAATTGTAAGTAATTCGAATCTATGTTTTCCGCTTCATTAGATTCGTTTTGCTTGGTTTTGTGCTTGACGTGATAAACATGCATGTGACATAAAATTATGATTTGCATGAACATGGATTAATGAACAACCAAATGATCCTGTGGTGGTTTAATTCGAAAAAACCCCAACATGCTGCATATTAAGATAGTAGATATTATAATATTTACTTCATAGCTAAGAAAGGTTAGATTTTGACCTAATGGTAGTCTTTCATCGAAACTAAGTTGCCGGATAATCTTGTAGGCTCAGAAGAAGGAGACTTCTAGTTGAGACCAGAATCAGAATCTAGATCTAGCTATTCCAGATCTAATTTCCAGGTGGATTTTTATGATATAAAAATATATTACAGGTTATTAAGCCCTGATATTTATAAAATGAATGTGATTGAATATCCAACTCATGATTGTATTTAATGTGCTCTCCTGACTCATGTGAGTATTACTACTGTTTTGGTGACGAAACTACAATGGTTCACGATATCGAGCCCCAAGCAAACAGGGCAGTGTCTAACCTTAAGCAGTCGGGTTGTGTACACGAACCGACTCACCATAAGCGTTCTAGGGGAGAGTGGCGCGCAATGATGGAACTAAAATGATTTAGTATACATGGAATTCACAAATTTTCTGTTTTGAAAGCTTTCCATGATATGCTTAAAATATGATTGGATATTCTGTTTTATAAAATGATTGTGAAGGTTTTTCTCAAAAGTACCCACTGAGTGCATGATACGACCCGGACAATTAATCTAGGATGAATAAAAGACGTAGCGGAAGACTTCTGGATACGAAACACGTCAGCGAATGAAGGGCTTCAATCCGACTCGATAAACAACGGAAAACAGACAATCTAGACAACTAAAATACCTAGAAAAATGACACAAACTATGTAACACAAATCCAAGGAATTGAGGGCTGTATAGGGACGGTTTTATGGCTGTAATGAGGGTGTTGGAATCGTGTGTTTAGGGTGAAGAATGGCTAGGAGTAGATAGGATATGATAGAGATGAAATGAACTTACGGTATGAGCGAAACGGCGTAGAACTTGAACTCGAACACGGGGCTGAATTGAGGAATGCGTTGATGGGGTATGGATGGCTCGATTATGGTTGATGGATGATGATTCGTTGATGTGAATCACAAACCGATAGCCTCCTTGAATCTCGAACGTACCCAAGGATGAAATCTCTAAGTTGATCTTCGGATAGCGAATACCGGTTAATCCCTCAAGTGGATTAAGCAATACCCTTGAATAAGACTTAAAGTTGCTAGCTCCAAGAATATGAATTTTCAATCAAAACTCACAAAGATTTAAACGGGGTTGAGACAATATTGAAAGCAAAGCTTAATAATTCAAATAAAGTCTAAAATAATAATGTAACATGGATCCCCTATTTATAGTGCTAATAGGGACGAAAATAATAAGCTTAAAAGGCCTAAAAATTGATCCAAAAGGGATCTCTAACTATACTAGGAAGTTCCCTAAGCTAGAATTCTATTCAAGGTAGGAAATTGCCTTAAATACAATTCTAGTCAAGCTCTATCAACTTATGGACGAAAATTAATAAATAAATAATTAAAATCTGAACTAAACTATAGTCTAACATAATTAAATAAATACTATAGTCTAAATAAAATTCAACCCCTAATTAAATTAATTAAAGGGCCAAAAATCTGATCTCGTGCACATACGATCACGTCGACTTCTTCAACACATGCACACGTGCACTTCTTCACTTCATCTTCATGTATTATTCTTCAAACCTTGATCTCCAATCTTTGATTGTTAACAAGGTAACAATCTTGGGGCTGCATTTAACTTCTTCTAATTCTTCAAACTCCTTGCGAATAATTGCTTGGAAACAACCTTGCAATTTCTTGGCTCGAAATCGTGTAATTGAACCTCTAAATGGCAGCTCCGGATTTAGTTCTTCAAGGCCTTGCATGGCTTCATCAGGGCATTAGTACTCACGCCCAAAAATCTTTTCAAATATTTTCAAGATGAGATGCGGGATGGTGGACGGCTGTGTTATGGCTGAAGGGCTATCATTTGATGTATATGTTTCTTTTTCCGCTATGGAGTCTAACTGAGAACATGCTTCCTTTTGAGTCTGAATAAATGCACTACGTTCTTATCCGCTAACTCTGATTATTGTTATGGAGTGTTCGGTTCTTCGAATCCCGTTATCTTTACTGCTACAGAGTGTTCGGTTCTCCAAATCTCATTTTCTTTACTGCTACGGAGTGTTCGGTTCTCTGAATCCTATTTTCTTTACTGTTATGGAGTGTTCGGTTCTCCGAATCCCATTTTCTTTATTGTTACGGAGTGTTCGGTTCTCTAAATTCTATTTTCTTTACTGCTATGGAGTGTTCAGTTATCCAAATCCCGTTTTCTTTACTGTTATGGAGTGTTCGGTTCTCCGAATCCCATTTTCTTTATTGTTACGGAGTGTTCGGTTCTCTGAATCCCGTTTACTTTCCGTTCCTGACAGGCAAAAGCCTGGCATTTATTGACTTTCCTTATTCTGACAGGCACAAGCCTGGCTTTACATTACTTTCCATGTCAAGGCGAAAGCCTGGCTTTACATTACTTTCACGACAGATGAAAGTCTGGTATCTCTTTACTTCATGTATTTGGACAGACATCAGTCTGGCCTTTTTCATGCCTAAACTATTAACAGTTAACCTTTGAACTATTATTATTTACATGGAAGTTTGCCTTCATTATTCTTTCTTGGGTTCATCCTAAGAGTCATGGTATCTGGTTTGAGTCATTTCATACGTTTTAAAAGCGTGGATTGATCCATTTATAGAGGTTATTCTGCCCAAATTTTTGGGACACTAACCCAAGTTCTTTGATTGCTTCTGTTCAACAACCCCTTTCCCCAAGTAGCGCACTGTTCCCCTGCCCTTCTTCCGGGATCGGGGCGCTACAGAGTGGTATCAGAGCAGGCTGCAACTTTGCTGGCCTATCATATTGTTGATTGACTCTAGTTCTCAGTGTAATCTCTTAATTGATTGTCTGCAATCCCTAACACGTCGCCTGCAACGCACTCATCTTCTTCAAAAAGAAAGGTATGTGAATTAAAATGTTTTTGAGATCTAATTATATTTACTGATTTCAAAAAGAAAATGTGGATAAGGACCATTCTCGACATTGATGGTATTTATGAGAAGTCGCGCGAAAGATGGTTTTGAAAGGATAATGGTATAATTTTGAGACTATGTGTCCATATGATGATGGTTATGAATGAAAGGGACTTATGTCCATGATGGTAAAATTGTGGGACTTTGTGCCCAAATGGTATAAAATGATTATTTTTAATGAGATTATATGTCCATTACGTTGAAATGAAATATGATGTTTTAAATGGGACTATATGTCTAAGATATTTTCTGAAAGAAAGTGTGATGATAGTAATCAATACCCTATAATTGAAAATCTGATAATGTGTAAGTGATTGGAATGTGATGATGTTAAAGTGTTAGGATCGGAAACCCAGAATGCTTATGCAGATGGAATGTGAACATAGACTGATTAAGTATTTTTCCACGTTTAAGATTATGAGCCCACATGGATTGGTTCCACTGAAATGTATCAATTTGTTATGATGTGAAATTTCAAAAGAATGTGTTATGTCATGTTTGGATTAAATCCTACATGAAAGAGGGTTCACGACAAGGCCGTGGTTCGCCTAAGGTTTTAATGGGATGTCTGGGACATCTGGATTCCGGTTCAACCGAGAATCTGATGAATGATTATAAAGAACAGATTGACTAAGAAGGTGGGAACAATTATGTAGTGGCTTGTAGACTTGAACGTAGAAAGAACTTAGAGTAGATAAGTATATTCTTTTAGATGGCTTGAGTTATATGGATTTCTATGAAATGCAATTTGAATGTATATGCATTTGAGGAGCATGTTAGGAGAATTTCGAATGTCGATGAAGAATCGTGATAGATAGATCCGTTCTCGCTACACCTGTCTCGATACATTTCTGATCGAGGAGCAAGGACAAGTTCGAGAGTGGATGTCTCAAGTTCAGAGTGACGTATACGATGATCGAGATAATATGCTTTGATTCAGGTAGATCGATATCTATTCTCTCTCTCTCTCTCTCTCTCTCTCTCTCTCTCTTTTCTCAACTCAAAGAATGAAGCTAAAGAATATTCGAAGAAAGATGCAGAGAAGAACGTATGAAGAGTTATGCGCATCAAGTTAAAGTTGACCAAGGCAGAGTATACGTCTTAGTAAGTTTTACGACTCGAGATAAATAGTGTTTTAGCTAGGAATGATGAGGTAGCTTATAAACTAGTCATATTGCTGATTCTAGCTAAGGTTCATAACGTGATTGATGTCTCAATGTTGAGAAAGTACGTGTTTGATCCTAAACACATTATAAAGAATGAGGAGATAGTCATGAACCAGGATTTTTCTAATGAAGAATGACCAGAGGCTATTCTTGACCGAAAGGTCTAAGAATTACGGAACAAATAGATATTACTCGTGAAGTCTTATGGAATAACCATGGGAGCGAGGAAGCTACCTGGCAGCTTGAAAGCAGAATCAAGGAGTTGTACCCTGATTTACCCTATAGAGGTACGCAAATTTCGGGACGAAATTTTTATTAAGAAGGGTAGAATGTAATACCCTGAAATATTTTAGAAGGTTTTATTCGACATATGTTACCTGAGAGTAATCTAAGAAATAAGTTGGGTCCTTAAAGTATTCAAATAAAGGAAAATCGCAGCCAGGGAAATCTGTTAAAATTTATTTTGGTCAAAAATTACTTTAAAAATATGTTTTGATATTTTTCTCGGGTTAATAGAAAACGTTCCAAGGATCATGCCAAACTTTGAATTTTTCAATTTCGAGTTCAAATGAACTCTGGGCATAACTTTAAATAAAAATGGCACATCTGTCATTATTCAATTTCTTTTTCAAAATATTATCCTATTCGTAATTATCCTATTCTTTTTCCATCATTATCCTATTCCATCATTATCCTCTTTCTTTTATTCTTTATTATCCTATTTATTTTTCCTCTATAAATAGGAGGTTAAGGTTTCATTTTCATTCATTTTCAAAATCAAAACGCTAAGCAGCTTCTAGAGAAGGTACGTCTCTAGTTTCCTATTTCAATTCTGAAATAGTCATTTTGAAGGTGTCAACGCGTAGATCACAAATATGTGATTGAAATGATGACACGACGGACGATCACGATGGAAAATCATCATGACCGCTGCCAAAAGTCGCTACCACCTCTCAAATCGGTGACTCTTTCGGGTCGCCAGATCAAAAGTGTCTTTAGGGTTTTATGTTCTATGTATATTTATATACATTTTTCGTGTTGTCACTTTTTAATTTCGGGTATATTCTGGGTATCCGGATATTAAATTGTAATCTTTTTCAGATTTATCCTTCGTGGATAGCCCTCTTATATTTTTAAGCTCAAAAGTTGTTCCATGTCAAAATATAGTATTCTTATTTAAAGTTTCATATTTTTCCAATGGGCAGATCTTGCGGTATGAATTTATTTGTACCGAGTTAATTTTAGAATACGGGTTTGACCACCCCGTATGCCAAAACTTCCAAAAGGATTTTTCTTTATAAAAATGCCCTGAGTAAAGTTCCCTTAAGAGTCAAAATATTTTAATGACTCGGGTGCTGCGTATTAAGATAGTAGATATTATAATATTTACTTCATAGCTAAGAAAGGTTAGATTTTGACCTAATGGTAGTCTTTCATCGAAACTAAGTTGCCGGATAATCTTGTAGAATCAGAAGAAGGAAACTTCTAGTTAAGACCAGAATCAGAATCTAGATCTAGCTATTCCAGATCTGATTTCCAGGTGGGTTTTTATGATATAAAAATATATTTCGGGTTATTAAGCCCTGATATTTATAAAATAAATGTGATTGAATATCCAACTCATGATTGTATTTAATGTGCTCTCCTGACTCATGTAAGTCTTACTACTGTTTTGGTGACGAAACTACAATAGTTCACGATATCGAGCCCCAAGCAAACAGGGCAGTGTCCAAACTTAAGCAGTCGGGTTGTGTACACGAACCGACTCACCGTAAGCGTTCTAGGGGAGAGTGGCGCGCAATGATGGAACTAAAATGATTTAGTATACATGGAATTCACAAATTTTCTGTTTTGAAAGCTTTCCATGATATGCTTAAAATATGATTGGATATTCTGTTTTATAAAATGATTGTGAAGGTTTTTCTCAAAAGTACCCACTGAGTGCATTAGTACTCACGCCCAAAAATCTTTTCAAATATTTTCAGGAGGAGCTGCGGGATGGTGGACGGCTGTGCTAAGGCTGAAGGGCTATCATTTGATGTACATGTTTTATTTTCCGCTATGGAGTCTAACTGAGAACATGCTTCCTTTTGAGTGTGAATAAATGCACTACGTTCTTTTCTGCTTACTCTGATTATTGTTACGGAGTGTTCGATTCTCCGAATCCCGTTATCTTTACTGCTACAGAGTGTTCGGTTCTTCGAATCCCGTTTTCTTTACTGCTACGGAGTGTTCGGTTCTCCGAATCCCGTTTTCTTTACTGTTATGGAGTGTTCGGTTCTCCGAATCCCATTTTCTTTATTGTTATGGAGTGTTCGGTTCTCCGAATCCCGTTTTCTTTACTGCTACAGAGTGTTCGGTTATCCAAATCCTGTTTTCTTTACTGTTATGGAGTGTTCGGTTCTCCAAATCCCATTTTCTTTATTATTACGGAGTGTTTTGTTCTCCGAATCCCGTTTACTTTCCGTTCCTGACAGGTAAAAGCCTGGCATTTATTGACTTTCCTTATTCAGACAGGCACAAGCCTGGCTTTAAATTACTTTCCATGTCAAGGCGAAAGCCTAGCTTTACATTGCTTTCATGACAGACGAAAGTCTGGCATCTCTTTACTTCATGTATTGGGACAGACATCAGTCTGGCCTTTTTCATGCCTAACCTATTAACAGTTAACCTTTGAACTATTATTATTTACATGGAAGTTTGCCTTCATTATTCTTTCTTGGGTTCATCCTAAGAGTCATGGTATCTGGTTTGAGTCATTTCATACGTTTTAAAAGCGTGGATTGATCCATTTATAGAGGTTATGCTGCCCAAATTTTTGGGGCACTAACCCAAGTTCTTTGATTACTTCTGTTCAACAACCCCTTCCCCCAAGTAGCGCACCGTTCCCCTGCCCTTCTCCCGGGATCGGGGCGCTACAAATAATCTGATAATTAGTTTGTCTTGACTAATTGATTATTCTAATACACGTGTTAGTGTATTGAGGAGGATCATGATAGGATATTGTTCTCTACTTTAACACTATAAGTTAGAGAACAAAGATCAACAGAGTTCGGGTTCTTAACTTATAATTATTGGCGAACATATGTATGCTTTGTTTATTGCTTTGATTTATCTATGGGTGAGATTCTCTTATAGAATCAATAAACTCGATATCTTCGGTAATAGCATTTGCATACATGATGTGCCGTGCAATATATATAGGTACCGTGTCCTGGTGCACCAGGTTGATTATATTCTCTTGAGGAAACACAAGTTCATGTTGAAACCCTGCAGGTGGAATTTATTCCGTACATGAGTAAAGCTTGTGTGGTACTACTCAAGGTTTTAGATATTAATTAATTATAGTTGTCAGAGGCTTACATAATTAATTAATGAACATTAGATCTTAAACATAGGGAATGGCTGAACTAAAGGAGAAAACATATTCACAAATGTTTATTAAATTGGTAGGTAAGTATTACTTCTTTAGTAGAATAAAAGTAATATTTAATTTATTTAATAATATCCTAAGTTTATTAGATATTGGGAATTAAATAAATTAGTGGGCCAATTTCATATTCTTCTAGATCCCTGTTGTAGCCCAATATGACTTTAATGGACTGGAGATGGAAAAAGAGATTGAGGCCCAAACCCAGTAGGTTTGGAACCCTGTATTTTCGGCTACATCCCTATAAATAAGGAGGTGGGGATCGAAAATATTAACATAACAATTCAGCTCCTCAGTTATCTCTTGATCTCCACAGTATCCATAGTTATCTAGTAGATTTCTGTTCACCCTGAATCTAGTTACAGTCCGGGAATACAGCAGAAGATCAATGAGTCGAACTACTGTGCTAGGGGGCGCCGATCATTGTACTCTCAACAGCAAGATTAGACCTTTTAATCTTATCCAGAACCCGACGTTCAATTGTAAGTCGTTTTTCGGTATTCTATGTTTCCATTTTTAGTAGAACCGAAAACCGGATTTGCATGTTTATTGAACTTGGTTAATTAAAATATTTATGTTGCATAAAATATGAATACATGATATTAGAATTAAAGAACAACCAAATAGATCATGTGGTGGTTTAATTCGAAAAAACCCCAACACTATCCACGTGTGAGTCAAATACAGCCACTTGGAGGAGTAGTACCCAGAAAATAATTAATATTAACAAGCTTTTCCAGAAGTTATCCTCAAAATTGTGTGCAAGGCATTTAATACTGATAAGCTATAACTTCATATGCATTTATTAGCAAGAAAACAATTATGCTAGGAGGCCGCCTATAAATAAGCTCATTCGGACAATTGATTTTCACACACAACCCTCCTAAAGATTCAACTTAACCCTAACCCGAAAGAAAGCATGCTGCCCACTAATCTATTAAAGAAGAATGATTTTTTCTTTATTGCCCCATGGACTCGCCACCGAGAGGGCCTTGTACTCTCGTTGTTGCAAGTTTAAAAAAAAAACAGGTGGAGACCCGGTGACCACGAATTCAACAAATTATGCCTGCCAAGAGTCCGCCACATCATGAAAAGATTTCATGATGTAGATATTCCAGTGGAAGCGTATCAGAGGACGCTAAAGGAGGGGAATGACCAATACTATGCCTTCAATTGGCTACTGTCACAATCAGGCGTGTATTACCATGAGCGGCTGAACTACAGAAATGCCTCAAAGGTCCGGTGGGATGAGTTCTTGCTGGTAATTTACCTTTATTTAATTTATTTTTGAATAATTGTTCAGATTTAATATTAATAGGGATGTATTAGTTTTCCTCCCATATTCATACTAAATATAATGATTAATTTTCAATCATGTAGGATAACAATTTCGTCCAGCACTACATCAATGAGGGTGAGCTTAATTGGGAAATGCTTAATGACCTTTTCCGTGTGGTGATTAATCTTGTTTCTGACAATGCTTCGCAGCAAGCTCCTATGCTTGGGGGCTCATCTGATGACGATGACGATGACGGTGGTCATTATCCTAATGAGCCACCGAGCTACTATGCTTATGCGGCACCTGTCGCGTCTGGGTCCCAAACTAACGAGAATAACTCTGCTTGATTGGCAGGCCGGTGGTGGGCCAGTGTTTCCCTCTCTACCTTTTATTGTGTTTCTTCCATTTTTTTTCTATGTTTTTATGCTGAACTAGTTTCTCTCCCTACCTTTTATTATGTAATTAATTTTTTATGTGTTTGGGTTTTTATATAACAAGATATTATCACTTCGTTATCTAATTAAACTGTTTGGGTTTTATGATTTATTTCTAGTCGATGTGTCTTTTTGAGGTTTTAATTAGTATTCAACAGTGCGCGCTTGACAATTGATGATTACGCGCATGTTGTTGATCTACGCACGTGCGCACAAATATCATATTGCGTGCATCTGTGTACACGTATATAATTGCGTGATTGATGCCATTCAAGTATTGGAACTTTTGAGATAAACTATTCTAGACTCTTTTTTTGGGTGGACAGTAAGCTTTTGAGACTTGGATGTTTATGCCTTTTGATGTGTTGAAACTGAATGGTAGTTGTTTATGCTTATTGAAAGATATTGAAACTGAATGGTAGCTATTTTGACTTTTGTGTTGAAACTGAATGGCAGTGCCCTATTTGTGCATTTCTATTAGAAAATGATATGCATTTCATTGATAGAAAAATAGTCGCATTTCATTTCATTACATAATATTTCAGTGCATAATACACCTTTAATTATAGAGCTCTACAGCTGCATTTTAGATTGAGAGAGAGCTACAAACTATTTCAAGAAAATAGCCACCAACACAAATAAATGTAGAACACATAGAATCTTCGTTATATTCTTCATCTTACCAACCTCTTGGCCAAAATTCACTTCTTTCACCATCTTTCTCACTTCTTCAGGCAGCTTCAATTTTCCTAGGTGGCTGTAAAAGCTACTGTCATCCGAAACATAATCTTTATCCTCCCACATAAAGAAACTGCACCCTTTACCATATTGAGAATCTGGACAGTTGTAGAATGCCATGCCTCGACTGTGAGGTTGTTTGGAAACCCATCTAAGGGCTGCTCTACCACAGTGACAAGTTAGAAAACCTCTACCAAAATGTTTATTACTTGATGCAGTAGACATGATTTTGTGTGTAGATTTTTTGGGATGATTGTGTGTTTTGATTGTTTGTGGAGAGTGCATATATATATACACACACAAATGTTAGGTCAGCTTCTCCACTCAATTTCCCTCCAAGAATTGATAAAGTTTCCCTCCAAAGTTGGTTGTCCAGTCAATCCAACTGTTTTTTAGTTGACAAATAAAAAAAATCATTAGTTTTAACGTATAGGACAAAAAATGAGAGTAAAATATATTTACTCTGATCCTTATCCGATCTCAATATTTCTATGCCTTTAAGAATTTCTGATCACTTAGCATTGCGCGTCTCATTTGCGCGCAATGTTTATCATGCAGTCGTTGCGCGTCAGATTACTATCCAAACATTATAATCAACTATCACCTGAAAGACATGTTCCGATGTAATAATTATTTCATCAATATTTAAAATAATATTTTATAAGATCTATGGGATTGCTGATAAGCATATACGAATGCCGGTCCTTGGCCAATTATGAGTAAAATTCTTGCCATTGCCAAGGCCTAAGTGTGGCTTGATTGCGCAACGGAGTCACGCGCGCAATCTTAGCGCGCATAGACAAACTCCAAATTCTTGATTCAATGAGAATGTAAATAAAAAAATCCATACATTATTTTTAATAATTAAATGTAAGTTGGATTCGCTCTCAAGTGTTGCCGATGCGTATATACTACTGCCAATCATTTGCCGATGACTATAAATTAGCTGTCCGATATGAAGATGACAGTGTAAGCTGGAACGCACAGACAATATCGCATTAGATTGTAAACCAAAAATTCATACATTATATTTCATTCACAGATATTCACAAAATATGTTATGTTTATAATAAGGTTACAAAGCCGACGTACAGAACGTTCAGCAAACATGTTATACAAAAAAGATATAATTACACAACATTGAGTTTTGAAAGTTTAATAGATCACCCATGTTGCACCAAGGTGCTTTTATCAGTGCTATATTGGAACAACATTTGGGCCACGTTCTTACGACAAGCCATAATATCATTTATTGTCTCCATTTTGCTCTGTTCGTCAGACAATACCATTTCTACGTACTTCAGAGCGTATAAACCACAGATGACACTATCTTTTTGTAAGTATGGATTATTTTGGAGAGGCCTCCAATACCACTGGGCATACCTTAGCTGTGGATCATCTCTTACATCCCAGAATCCGGAATATTTTAATATTTGCGGTAACATGCGCATCAGTGGAATGAAGAATTTTTTTTGGCTTTCTTCGATGTGGTCTGTCCACATGTGTTGTTTTGGGTCAAGCACTGATACGGAATACTTCTGGAAATCCACATATCATGTTACCCAATGTCTCGGTAATACAAAGACAAAGACAAGCGGCATAAAGATATAATTAGTAACCAAACATATACAACATTCTGTTTCATTACTCATTCAAATAAAAACACTGCTAGATTTATTACCTTATTATAATTGTACCAAGGTTTTAATGGACCCCAACCAGACAGTTCACTTGACACATATTGGGATAAACCTTGCAGAGCCTCAACTGAAATTTCTTCTTCAGTTTCTTCACCAAGCTTGCCCACGTCATCTTCCTTCGAATAGTATTTGTTAAAAACATTCTGAATGGCTGCCTAAAATATTACAAAAACAAAAATTCTTTTCCAACACCATAGCCTATGCCCACAATCTTTCTGCAAACAATCATAAGTCCAATTGTACACATCACCAATTACATTATAAATAGCAACTAATGACATAATTAAAATATAATATTAATTATCACTCACAAGCCTTTTGCTTTCAATCTATATTACTTTCAATCTCCATCACGCTTGTCATTTGGATGAAAAGAGCTGCACAACGCAGCTGATGCTACCCTCCTTCGGACTTCTTTGTAATTCAATTTCAGAGGAGTTATCGTTTCAGGAATTACACTGTTTCCTACAGCTGGATCAGACTGCAGCTGCAGGTTAGGACATTGGGTTGTTTTACCTACATGTTTCATCTCTGCAGCCGCTGATCGAAGCGATAGTCAGCCATGCCATGCCGTTGTTTCTTTTGCCTGTGTTTTCTTCACAGCAGCTGGTTCTTGCAGCTGCCGGCTAGGCTATGCGCTTCTTGCTCCCATTTTCTTCAGGCTAGGCCACCCACCACTCTCCTCCTCCCTAGACTGTATGTCTTGCGGGGGATTCCATCCTCATTTAAATTCGAGATGCCATCCCTAATTGTCCTGAATTAAAAACAAAAAATTAGTGTTTAATAAATTTTAATTTTCAGCATACTATATTCATACAAAATTATGAACATACCTGTCCACTTTCTCGGTCATCAGAACGCTCAGGACTTTTTTATCTTTTATAAAGCTACGGAAGAATATGACATAGCCAACTTTGCATTCTATCCACAATTTCCCGAGCCGTACGTTGTGCTGCTTGCTCGGCTACAAGATGGGATGCTTGTTCAGCCGCTAATCGAGAAGCTATCTCAGCCACATCATGACACTCTCTAAAAAAAAATTCTCTTTCGAAAGTGGACAATGACTGAGTCATGCCAGGATCCACAGGCCGCCGACAGGTCCTGTTTCCGATCCTTGTTTGTTCAAACTTTCATTGTTCAACCAGTCATTGCCTTCAGGGGTATTGGTAAATAGAATATCATCTACAAAGGTGTCCGTAAACAGAACATCATCATGTGTAGGGAGGGTTACCGGACGAGGGAGGGTTGCCGTACCAGGTTCATCTGACCGGGTTTTAGCTGCACGGCGTGGAGGAGCATGTTCCAACAAGAATGGACCTTGTTCTATGTTATTCCAATAAATAGAGGCACTTTCAAGGTCACTAGGTTTCAAGTTGCGGAACATCTACATTCAAAAAACATTTCAAGAAATTAAGTAGTAGTTTTTAATATTAAATATTGATGAAACGTTAAATAAAACACATAGAATTCTTCATACCTTGCCTCTGATGACTTTCAGATCACAATTTTTAAATTTATACAAATATCGTAAAACTCTCGGTATAGTATTTGCTGATGCAACAACACCACAAGTCTCACCCAACGGTGGGACAGCACAATAAATCTATGCCTGCATCAAGATAGTGTATCAAAACTTCAATTTACATCAATTTAACCGATATAACAAGAGTTCAAATAATTAGTGTGAAATTACAATTATTAAAGCAATTTATTTTAGCATACGTTGAATGTTAGCGCGAAACCGGATATATAATAGAAATCTCTTTTTACAGATTTCCGTCATTCCATCGGGATATTGGTCAGGTAATGCAGTAGTCTTTGGTAGGAGTAGCTACCCCATGGAAATTATTCCAATTTTTCTTCATCCTCGACCAACACCCACAACCAATCAGGAATGACATTGTTTGTTTACAGTCCAAACACTGCTGTCACGACCCATTTTTCAAAATTATTATTTATAAATATAGTATTTTTAGTCTTGTCGTTATAATAATATCAGTTATATAATTTATATTTTTAGTCGCGTCGCCAGCAGAGAAAATTAAAATTTTAATATTTAATGACTGATAATTAAATAAAATATTGAATATGATATTAAATCCATAAATCCTTATGGGATTAAATCAGTTATAATCCATTAATAATTATTCTAAAATCTAGAAGCTGAATAATAATAATAATAATAATAATAATAATAATAATAATAATAATAATAAAACTTTATCCACATAATGATTAATTCTATCATCAGAAATCCCTAGTCCCACGATTAAATCTTTAACTGCAGAACCGCTGCAGTTCCTTTTCTCCAAATCACAAATAAAAAACATACTCTTCTGTAAAATCGTCGAGCAGTTCTCAAACAAAAACTCCAACCATGAACAACCCAAATCTGTCCTTTACATAAAGGAGTAAGAGTGCTTTGTTTTTGCACAAATCCAATATACAATCCACGAAATTATCTCAAATCTGCTCCCAATTCCCTGTTAACAAGTTCAATGACCAATCTGCAACAATAAAATCTTGCGATCAGAAGTCTTCTATCAAATTTCTAACAAAATCCAAGGTGAGTTTTTGAAGAACACAATATATTCATTCAAAGTTGTGTTAATTCAAGGCTAACACAAGTAAGATTCTATGTCATTATTTACAGCAACGATTACGATCGACAAAAATCGACGTTCATAAATTTTAGAAGTACAACTCGAAGTTCAGAATCAAGTAATTTTGTTTCTAACAAAAATCTTAATTCATGAATAGAAAATATTTAGAAAATTTGGTTATGTTTTCTTAGATCGCTATGATAATCTTATATGAATGGTAGATTAAAAGGAAACTAAATGTTTTAAAATGGAATTAAATGAGAAATAATAAAACCTGGAACTGTAGCCGTGATTTTGAGATAATCTAGAGCCTTGTTGAAACACTCTTCTCTTGAATTCTTTGGCTGAAGTTTTCTTCTGTACATCATTCTCTTCTTAGTCGAAAATAAATTTCTTCCTACCACAATGATGAACCAGTATATATATACACATATATAAATATGTTACTTTCTTTCTTTTCCTTTACTTAGTCTGTTTCTTAATTTTCTCAAAATTACCAAACTATAATAGATATATGAATGGGGGATAGCCTAGGTGTCTACCGTAAGGCAAATCTTGGAAATTGTAAATTGATTCAAGACTTAGGAACTAATGTATTTTTATGTTATATAATAATCATAGTGCTAAGTAATATAATCTTATTGCGAATTTACTTGTCTGCATAATAAGTATAACAATATAATCATACAAATTCAACATAAAATATTCATAAAACTTGTTAACTATTTGTTGACCGAGAACATTAAAAACTTTAAGAAAAGTATACAACAGATTATTGTTAATTTTGAAATAATTATAATACATAATTTAGTAACTTATAAATCTTATAAAGATTTAAATTATTAAAATACTTTAATGTTATCTCTGCTAGGTGATGGCGAGTTAGTTCCTTCAAATTTTATTACAATTTGCATTGAAAAGTCGAGTCAAAGGTCTGCAAAGTAAAGGTGGGGAATTTTATACGCACGTGGTTATTTATTATCCATTATATATTATGCTTGTGATTTATTGTTCGACTTAGTGTTTATGTGAAAGTAAAAGTTAAAGTATGCCAGGGACCGTTCATAGGTCCGGGACCGTAAAAGTTGTCCTTGGGTCGCCCACCATGCATGTGTATATGCATATACTTGTTCAGAGACCGTTAATAGGTCTGAGGCCGTGATAAGTTTTCTTTGGGCTGACTCCCCACTGTTCAAACAATTATTATTATGTGACATGGCATGAATGTCTGAATATGAGTTACTCGTTTAATATGTTTTGGATAATGCGTATTCTCCACTGAGTGTATTCGTTATACTCATTCACTTATTATAATATTTCAGGTTGAGGAGCTCGGTGATGGTGATGTGGAGATGGATGTAGTTTAAGTTTTATTAAAATATAAGTTATTAAACTTATTTCTCTACTAAACTTTTAGTTGGCATTTTTGTTAAATTGTCTGTTTCTAACTTTCAAAATACTTAGGAGTTTAAACTATTTAAAATCGCTTCCGCTCTATGTTATTTGAATTATTATGGTATTTTCTTTGAAAAAGTTTATTAAGACATTATTATGGATTTTAAATTATAATTTTATTTGTATATTTGAGAAAATGCTTTATTCTATTTAATGCATTATTTTACATGTTAGTTTTATTTATAAAATTGATAGTATTCTAAATATATAAAATTAGGGTGTTACAACCGCAATCACAAACAACACTTTCACAGCTTTCAAATAATCCTGGGCGTCATCCCCAAGACCCTGTTTCATGAAATTTTACCTCAATTCAGCTGGTGTTATCTGCGTTTTGAGTAGAACCCGACTATAGAAGTAGGACGATCTAATCTTGCAGACTTTATGCAGATCAAAATTTGAACTCCTGAAATTCAAACCACACACCAAAGCATATTCAAACCAACTGAATCTTAACTTTTTCTTTCCGATTTGAAACCACATCTCTGTCTTATCCTCTCCATCCTTCACTATCTCATGTGTGAGGAAATTGTGAACTGTTTTATTGCATCTTTCTACCTTGATTGGAATTTCTAACAGTGAACCAAAGTACGAATTTCGCAATTGGCCATATATATCATCACCATAACCTGTCAATACAGCTTTGATGTCACCAATATAGGTCGTGCGATCAAGGTTATTGATTGTGTACTGCGTATTTATCATGTCCTTCCTTTTCCATTCGCATCAATCCTACATAAAAGATAAAACTCAACGCATTAATGACATAAAAATTATGTGAAAATCGTATGTGTGTGTGTAAGATTAAAGAAAACTTTGTGCCGATGCAATGGAATATTGGGCAAGTGGCCGCCGATGTATCAAATCAGGCATGCCGATGCTTTCTATTAATACCCGCACCAGTTGCGCGCAAAACGAATGCGCGCATGGTTCTGTTGTATATGTGTGTGTAAGATTAAAGAAAACTTTGTGCTGATGCAATGGAATGCTGGGCAAGTGGCTGCCAATCAATCAAAAGATGCATGCCGATGCTTGCTATTAATGGGCATACCGACTACGCGCAAAACTAATGCGCATAATGAAATGCGCGCCATGCCCCTGCGTGCAAATTGCTACTCGCAAGACCCCTATGCGCACAACTGCGACTGCCCGCAAGAGCACTGCACTCAAAACTTATGTGCACAAAACCAATGTGCGCAACCTACTACAAATAATCACTCAAATAGCCTTCCGCACAACTTGAAGAGAGTGATAATGCGCGCTACAAACACGCGCAAGTGAAAGCGCGCACCTAAGAACTTCAAATTTCTAGATTTCTATCTACTTCAAAAAAATCATAAATTGTTCCATTTTTTTCCCAGACCCATTTCAATAGAACATGTTTTCAAATACCTCTAACACCGTTGCACGTCGTCTCTTACGTGGAGGAGCCTCTTCGTGACGTTCTTCAGTATTTGACATTTTTCTTAAAATCGAACTTCAAGACAGAACAATGGCAACAATATGTATATTACTTATAACAAAATCCATGAAATAATGCAGTAAGAAATCAAACCCAAAACCCTAAAACCCATTCAACTTCGCAAACCCCCAATCTAATCAAATACACAAACCCTATGCAAACTCAATCAACTACTCAAATCTCACCTTTGCTGAATAATAATGTGCGATGAGGATGTAGCAGTCACTGGATTTCACTATACAATTTGCGGCGATGGGGAGAGAGAAGAACTACCGTTCTCAATTTGGGAGGGAAGAGAGAGAGATTTCAAAGTTAGTGAAGTTTTCTTTTTTTTAGGCTTATTAATTAAAGTGGGGGCAATATAGTAATTCTGGCTAAATAAATTATATTTAAAAGTTACTAGCAAAATTAAGTTTTTTAAAAGTTTGACCGGCTAGTTTGGCCCATTTCCACATTAAGATATCTAGACAAATTTTTCTTTTTCATTAAGAAAATTGATAAACCAGTTGTGATACCCCGACCCTTTTTGCTAAATTATAAATTATAATTTTGGTAAATGATTTTGAATTAATATTGTTTGAATATTAATTATGATGGTATGTTTGTATATTATGCCGTTGTTTTAATGCAGGTTATCCCACTCGAGCCGATACGTCATAGCACGGTGATATTATACTAAGTGTATAATACAGGTTGATTTTTATTACTAAAATGTCGAGTTATATGATAATGAATGAATGTAATTAAATTTATTTTTATCTTTGCCATACCTTAAACACCCTAACGCTGAGCCGGTAGGGGGTCTCACTGTGAAGCCGAGATGCGACCATCAAACGCGAGTGTACCGAGTCACGCCTCGCAGTGAAGTCGAGACGCGACTGTGAAATGTGACCCCCTCCAAGTCGCGTGCCAAGCAGGTCTGCAACGCGAGCTGCAAACGCGACATTTAGGTCGCGTGTCATCCGCTTCAGGGAGCCATTTTTCTTCAGCTCGAACTCGACCTTCAAACGCGATCCCCTTGGGTCTTGCCTCGCTGTGTTAACCGAACACGACCACTGAATGCGAACCCTTAGGTCGCGTTTCGCTTCGAGATTTCCATCTTTTAAATACTTCTCTTCACTCATTCATCTTCAATTCTTCTTTCATCTTGGTGATTTTCTTCCAAATCCTCTCAAGAAAATCTTCAAGTTCTTGGAGTAAATTCTCTCATCATCACCCATCAACAAAGGTAACTTCATATCATCTTCCTCTTGGTGATTAAACACCATTTCTTGTTGAATTGAATTAAGGGTTTGAATCCAAAAAAAACTTAGGGTTTTTGATTCTATTGATCCTCTTGCTTTGATATCTCGAACATATGGTTTATTTACCCCATTGAAGCTATATGTGTAGTTATATTGAAATTCCTATGGTTCTTTGTTGCTAGGGTTTGGATATTTTGCCCTAATCTTCCCTTGATATGTTGGTAGTTGGTTGGAGGTGTTGTGATGGTTGTATGGATTTGATTTTCTTGTATCTAGGATAGAGGTACGTGTATTGAGAATTATGAGTTTAAAGGATTTAAATTGAGACATGTTCATGTGGTTTAAATGGGTGCACATAACGTGCTCGGTTAAATGCCTCAAAGAGTTTTAATGTGTATTTTGAGTCTAAACATCATAGTATGAGCTTGTATATCCATGGCTGTGTATGTGAAAATGCATGAAAACCTTAAAGTAGCATATAGAATGTGTTTAGTTAAAATTATAGCATAATTGTATAACTCGACGTCTAAAATGAAAAGGGATTTAAAGGTGATAGGTGACGTATTGTGGTTCAAGGTGGACGACTTGTGCACGGCAAAGAAGTATTTCGAAGGTAGAGAGGCTTTTGAAAGTGTCTCATAAGGTGGGGTTACTCTAAACTGTAAATACATGTAAAGTTATAGTTATTGTTGTGCTTTGATTGTATAAGTATGCAGGGTCTTCAAATCAGTTATATGAATGAGACCCTTCGAGGCAATACAGAGATCCTTCGGGATTGATAAAGAGGTCCTACGGGATCGATATAGACTTGTTAATGTCCTCCCTGGGGGATAATAAGCCTGCGGGCATCCCTACAGGGCTAAGACGTTCATTAATAGGGGCATCATGATGTTTGGGCCCTACGGGGTTGAGGCTAGTCTCCACAATGTAAGGAAATTTCCATATGTTATATTTTCACTTGTGCAATTATCTATAATTGTTTGCAGTGTTTCTCCATTGAGTATGTTTTTAAATACTCACCCCATGCATATTTAATGAATTTCAGGTTGAGGATTTGGGGCTCGAGTAGGAGCATTGTGAACACAAGAGAACCCCCACAAGCTTGTGTTTACTTTTGCATGCTCTTCGTTTTGAAATACTCATACTATTATTATTTCATTGATCATCCTTCTTTTGTTTTACGATCAATGATCATTGGGGATGGGACTAGCCCAATTTTGTAGTTATATAGTATTTAACTTGACATACTATGTAAATGTTTTAAAGGTGGGTCGTTCGATCTTGGAGCCTTCTATGTACAAATATATGTCGTTGAACCCCTAAATTATAACGGCTAAATTAGGGTGCTAGACGGGTGGGTTGTGTAAAACCTAAGAGCCCGATAGGTTAGATGATTGTATGATCAATGTGGATGGGCTTATACGATTCTTCTACTTAATACTATGTTGTGTGACAAAATAGATCCGATAGGTTGCATGTTATAATTGTGAAAAATTTATGATGAGAATTATGATGTCATACCTTATCATGCTATTTGACTTTAGCTTCCGCTCAATTTAATATAAGCACACAAATGTAAGTAAGTAAATTGTATGCTAAGTGACGTGGCCAAACGGAGTAGTTTGGGGCATTACACCACTAGACATTGGGCACATGGTTCATACAACATGCTAGCTTTTTGCTTTTTTCATGGTTATTTCGTTGGACAACTCAATTTTAGTGCATATTAGCATCATTACCCTTTAATTAATTCATGGAGGAGGAAACCAGAAAGCACTCACGTTATCCATGACATCTTTACCCACAGTGTTAGTTTTGACTTCTTCCGCAACACTCTGTTTTGTTTGCTTTTCTGAACACTCACCGACATTATTACCTTTCTGTGAGATTCTGCTTCCTGAAATGAAAATGCTTTCATTGCCCTCATTCTTTGGATGTTCACAAACAAGGGCAACATTTTCTTTTTCTATAAAATCTCCCTTAATATTTGGACTTTTCTGGTCTTCCATACATTCGTTAAAAAAACTTCTAAATAAGAAATTTCATTAGTCGGGTTTGAAAATGATTCAGGCTTAGAAGATTATAATATTAATTATAGAATATTTAGTTTCCTAGAATATAGTCATTCCTCATGTATAAATATGGATGTAATTAGTCATTGTGAAATACAAAAATATGAGTTTATCATTCTGATTAACATGGTATCACATCCATGTTAGGGTTTTTTTAATTCAGATTTTAATTTTTTTTTTCACGAAAGGGTTTCGCAACCCATACCGTTTCTGGCTGCCATCGGTCGCCACCTATACCACCAGGAGATTGGCCATCCCATTTCTGACCTCCGCCAGTCGTCCTGTCGTTGGCGTCCGCACGTGTAAGCCAGACGCACCACCCGAACATCATGCTCCAGTCGCGTTGCCGGTGTTTGAGTGCGCGTCCGTCACCGGGGCCAACTCGGTTTCTGTCCACCGTTCGATCTCGGTCATTCTGGTCATTTGGTGGTATCTGTTCTGGTCTTTGTTGCTTCTTTGTTCAGGTTTTGATTTTTCCCTAATTTCTATCTTCTTTCACTTTGGTCTTTGTATTGTCTCTGTACTATGGCCGACTCCTCCAAGAAGGTTCTAGATGCTGTTCCCGTGATGCCTAGGATCACGGATCACAAGCTGACTGTGTCTAATTATTTGGATTGGCACAATACTATCGAATTGTATCTGTTAAGTGTCTCTATGGATCCTCATATGACTGATGATCCGCCTAGTAATGATTCCAAACAATCCTGGTTGAGGGACGATGCTCGTCTGATTCTACAGATCCAAAATTCTAGAGACTCTGGTATTATTAGGATGGTATCTCGCTATCGTACTGTTAAGGCTCTTTTAGTCTATCTCGAATTTCTGTATTCTGGAAAGGAGAACCTCTCTCGCATGTACACCGTGTGCCAGGCCTTCTACCGGCCAAACAAGGGTGATTAATCCCTTATAGAATACTTTATGGCATTCTATGAGGAACTGAATACACTTCTTCCCTTTAGTTCAGACACTAAGGTTCAGTAGGCCCGACGTGAGAAAATGGCACTTATGAGTTTTTTGGCCGGTTTGCTCTCAGAGTTCGAGATTGCTAAATCTCAAATCCTTTCTGACTCTAAGATTGCATTGCTGGAAGAGGCCTTTCATCAAGTTCTTCAAACTGAGCCACCTACCTCATCGTTGAATACTCAGTCTGCTTTCCTCGGTCGCCGCCCTCCATATGACTCCGGGACCTCTTTTTCCAAAGTTTCTGGTGGTCCTTTGGTGAATCGCTCTGACTGGATTGCCTCTGCTGAATTCGTTACTATCATGAGATTGGTCATCTCAAGAACACTTGTCTCTGAAAGAAATGACCTTCGTCTACCAATGTTGCATCTGGGTCTTCTGTCCCTTTGTCCATTGCTGATAGTACCCATCTATCGACTCTGGCTGGCCCTACTTCTGTCGCTGCCATTGCTGACTCAGATAAACCAAACACCTGCCTTGTTTCCACGTCTTCTGAATGGGTCATTAATTCTGGTGTCACCGAACACATGACAGGTAATCCCGCCCTTTTGTCATCATTTACGCCTCACAATTCTAGTCCATTTGTTTCCTTGGCCAATGGTTCACACGCTCATGTTGTTGGCTCCAGCACTATTCATCCCACTCTTTTATCTTTATCCTTTGTCCTTTGTCCTCAGTCTTCCTAACTTATCGTTTAATTTGATTTCTGTCAACCGCCTAACCCGCTCCCTAAACTGTTATGCTATATTTTTTCCTGATCATTGTGTTTTTCAGGATTTGTGGACGAAGAAGATTATTGGTAAGGGACGTCGGTCGGTTGATCTCTATCTTCATAATGTGATCTCGACAGAAGATCGACACCGGACATAAATGCGCGGACGACTCTAGAATCGAACACGTCAGCTAAGGAAGGATTCAATCCAATACTAATGACTCAATTAAACAAAATATGCTGAAATAAATGATAAAAGACTCGAAAATACATATAGATGCTAATCTAGACCTAATTAAGACACTTAAATTGAGACACACAAAATAAGACACAAATCCAAATACCAAGGGTTGAACTTGGACGAAAATATGTAGGGTATTTGGAGGGTGATTATGGGTAAACAAGGGCTGGGGTAGATAGGTTATGAAAGAGATTTGAACAACTTACGGTATAGATACGATTTGCTACCTCAATAGCACGTATGATTGAAATTAGCTCGAACGGACTTGGATACATGTGGAACTCGACCTGAATATTTATGGATGTTGTAGGAGGCGTACGAATGATGGAAGATGAGTGTTGGTGATGATGGACGTGGCTGATGTTGTTGAAGTGAATGAGTTGACATACGACAACAAACCCCGTGAAGATAACTCCACGAAACGTACTTCACTTGGAATCTTCTTGATAGCAATCCAACCCTAGATCTTTAAGAGAACTAGAACGAGACTTTGAATTAAAACTTAAAAAGTTGCTGGCTTTCTAAGAGTGTTAATTTTCGACTAAAAACTAACAAAAGAGCTTGGGGTGAGACAATATTGAGTAGCAAAGGCTTAATTCTCCAAATAATGTCTAAATAATAATGTTACGTGGTTGTTCTATTTATAGGACTAATTATGGACGAAAATAATAATAAAACTACCTAAACTAGACTAGAAAATCTGCCTTAATTAGAATTCTAACTAGGAAAAAAGTTCCCATAATTAAAACTCTAATTACCTAACTAATAAGACCTTCTAGAAATCCTCTTAATACAAAAAATAAAAATAAAATAAAATAAATACCAATCATCTAAGCACATGGGAACAGATTGCAATGAGATAATAGGTGCTTTAACGAAGTCTAGAATAGGTACATTGGATGTAGAATCTTTATTGGTGGTAATGAACTCAGATGGTAAATCAACGTTCAACTCTACTTGAACCTCCTCCTTTGACTTCATCTCTAGTTCCTCCAGCCACTTTTCTATCCAAATGGCGTATTCCACCATGTCCTCCAACTCTTCGAAGTGGTACAATACTACTTCTCCACGGATTGCCCTTCGTAGACCAGCTAGAAATCTATCCATTATATCTTCTGGATATTCCTCTACATCAGCTCGTCTGATGGTTTCAATCATTTTGTGGTAGTAGTCATTTACACTTCGATTTCCTTGCTTAAGCTTTTGTATTCTTTTCTCCAGCTCTCGTTGGTAGTGGACTGGAATGAAGCGTTTCCGCATCAAATCATTCATCTCACGCCATGTATTGATGGGAGGATGGCGATCTCAGCGGCATCGGTTTTGCTGGAATTCCCATCATGTTGCTGCGTAGTGCAACTCAACCAGTTAGGAAATAACTTGCACATTCTTAAGGTCAAAAGCAGGCTAAAATTAAAGGCTAAGGCTAAGTGTATAGTGGCTGAAATAAGAAAAAATTGGAATTTAAAGCTCAAACAGGCTTACTAATTGGCAATTCAGGGCATGGAATATTTCTTCAGGCCAAAGCGTGGGTAAATCCTAATTGCCTTAATCATTTTCATGCTTGAAACTCAAGAGACACAAAATCGTGACAACAAAGCAAATCAAGTATTGAGTAACATAATCTGACACACTCATCAAAGAAGGATGAGCTCTTTAAGGATAAGTCATGCTCACAGGCTCAAAACCTTACATTTATAAGCTCAAGAAAATATGATAAAATGCACAATTCATCATTCAAGAAGTCATCAAAGTATGGCATATTCCAATCACAACACAACAACCAACAATCCAGTTAAAACCAAGTTGCAACCCTCCTCCTCATACTCATCAATTCGTGACAGCTATTACATATCCAAAACAAGTAAAACACAAAAGTTTTTCATTTTTTTTATATTAAGAAAAACAAACACAAAAAAAACAACTGTCCCTCAATCCCCCCACACTTAGACAACACAGTGTCCTCACTGTGTAGGAAAGAGAGTCAACAAAATGGACACAACATGAATGAAAGAAAAATAAAAACACAAGTGATAGAGAGGGCAAACTAGCAATCAAGGCGTGAAATGGTCAGTA
The DNA here is from genome assembly GCA_026008535.1 of Perilla frutescens. NCBI lineage: Eukaryota > Viridiplantae > Streptophyta > Magnoliopsida > Lamiales > Lamiaceae > Perilla > Perilla frutescens. The sequence continues at coordinate 25,277,795 of BRKX01000005.1, forward strand.
GGGGCATACAGACGGCGCTTCAGTGCAGTGGTCCAGCTTGGTATGTAGTGGTCAAACAACTCCATGGGCTCGGCAAGGGTAGGGGCGGCACGGAAGAAAAGAACCTGCTCTAGAAGGCTGGACTAGAATGTTTTTTTTTATTATTATATTAAAGAAAAATAAGTGAGTAACTAAATGAAATACGAAAAATGAAAGAAAGTAATAAAAGCTCGGGTTGCCTCCCGAGAAGCGCCCTTATTTAATGCCTGAGGCTCGACACAAGTATAACTCGATCACAAAGCAATTTCAGGGGTAGTAAATCTGCCCCTGTCGAAAGGAATCGTTTCCATCCCCGCATCTTTATGTTTCTTCAAAAGCTCAACCAACCTTGCTTCTTGCCCCTTCAGCTCCCGTACGAGGGCCTTCACATGAGATGGTAAAAATGGCTCCGAGTTGGTCAGTAAGGGCATATGGCCCGTCAGATTCCGAGTTGGAAATTCACTGGTGGTATACAGCTGCATTATGATATCTCGAATCTCCTCATCTTCTTCTGTTATTGCAGCGGTTTCAGTCAGCCCACCAAAAGGTACCTTCTTGAATAGCTCGAGGATCTCCTTTTCATCATCCTCCTTCTTATTTTGAACCAATTTGGCAGGAAAAGGAGCTGCAATCAGAGGGTTAAAAATTTTAGATTCAACACTGACCTTAGGTGGAGTGAGTTCGGCAGTTGGTTCGTCCTTTGCTCTGGGAAGGTTTTCCGGCTCTGCAGTATGCCCATACTGCTCCTTTGCTTTCTTCTTAGCCTCCAACTCGGCTAACTCCTCCGCACTTCTCAAAGTGACAGCGCAAACATGCACTCTTGGATTCAATTCAGTTTGAGATGAAATTTTGCCTTGATTCGCTTGCATCTTGTTGATTTGAGTAGCGAGTTGGGTGATCTGTGTGCCCATACTCCCTAGGGCAGCTTGCGTCTCCTGCTGGAATGCTTTCTGGCTTTGTGCCATACTGTTGACAAGGGCACTGCTCTGCTCTAGACACTTCATAATTTCACTCATGCTGGGTGCAGGCTTGTCAGTATGCCCATACGGGCCACCCTGCGGCTGCATCCAACTGGAATTAGGATGATCCCTCCAACCAGGGTTATATGTGTATGAGTACGAATCAGAATCCCTCTGTCTTTAGGCATCAAATTGTGCATCACCATACCCATAGTAGGTTTGTTTGGTTAACGGATCTTGCAAAGTTGGGCGAGCATCAGTAAAGTGGCCATTTTCTGAGCGAACTGCACAGCGGACATTTTACGTTTGTGCCACAGCTAAACCTCGAGCCAGAGAAGTCAGAGCATCAATCTTTTCGTTGACACTGGAGCTGTCTGCTCGCTCAACAGGTCGATATCAATCATCGTCCTCATCCTCATACTGTTTACCCATGGTCTGGGCACTTGTGACACAGCTGCTGGAACCCCTCCCAGTACTCGGCTAAGCTCTCGTTCTGCTTCTGATTGATGCTACTAATTACCATCAAGGATCGGTTTAACCACTCCTAGTACTCGGCTAAGCTCTCGTTCTGCTTCTATTCCAACAAGGTAATTGGCAAAAAAGGGACTCTTAGAGGCGGTGGAAATCCTCTTGCGCGCGTCCAGGCCATGGGCCTAAGTAATTTCCGCGCATAAGCCCAATCTTCAGATTCTCGGCCCATTTCATCCCGCCGTATGCCCATACGGCATCGTTTTCCAGATCTTCCAATTTCAGCTTTCCTTGCACAGCCTATTCTTCTACCAAAAGCATGCCACTTTCTCTAACTTTGTGTTAACTACCTGCAAAACTCTCAAGGCACAACATTCTTCCAAAACGACATCATTATACGGCAATCAACACTAATAAATCACACCAAATTGGCCCAAAATACTAAGTAGAAATGACCCAATCACTTGTACATAAGCACGAGCATATGCATGCACGTCATATAGATATTATCGAGGTTGCATGCATGAAATGGTTTTCAAAGAGAGAAAATGTTTTGTTTGGGATTGGTCACCACCAGCCCGTGCTGTGATGTGTTGTATATTTGTGCCTCGAGTGGGATGACTTCCATGTGGGATCAAAGGGAATAGGCAGGGGGCGTGTCCTTTGGGATCCAGGGAGGATGGTCTACTTCGACTGCACCTTTGAGGTGATGAGTGGCTGATGTGGGATGACTTTCATGTGGGATCAAAGGTGCAGTCGAAGTGGACCATCCTCCCTGGACCCCAAGGGACACGCCCCCTGCCTATTTCCTTTGATCCCGCATAAAAGTCATCCCACTCGAGGCACAAATATCAACACAGCACAAGGTGGTGACCAATCCCAAACAAAACATTTTCTCTCTCTCAAAACCATTTCATGCATGCAACCTCGACAATATCTACATGACGTGCATGCATTTGCTCGTGCTCATGTATAAGATATTCAATGCAAGATAATACAATATCACAAGTATATCACATCACACAATCATACAATATAATATAATAATATATAATAAATAAACACATATAGTCAAATAATTACTATATTCATGCATTGTAGTTGCAGATGGATTTCTATTTACCTCGACTCCAAAGCTTACAATATTTGAAATCCTAAACTGGGTGCTTTCTCAAGAGAATCTAATTAACATAGATTATAGATCAATACACAATTTATTAACAAATCATTAATAAAATGCGATTAGACCATTCTCTTTTTCTTTTTTTTTTATTATTTCGTTGACAATATACTAATATTCCTATCATGATTAAAATTTTTAAACCTTGATTCATCATTCTCTAGCTACTAATCGAGGTTAAGGAATGCAGAACAGAACACAATATTCCAAGTTCAATTCACCATTAATAATTTTTGAAACTTTAATTTGCAATATAGAAATTATTTATGATGAATGATCTATTTAAATATTGTAGCAATTGTAACACTTAATATTCTCTAGATATGAATTGTTTATAAATTCGTTTATTAACATATATTCTAATTAATTCAAGAATCTTTATAACATCACAATTTAACCTATTTGAACAAGTAATAATTAACTTTAAATCCAACTCCTCAAAATATATTCATTCTTCCACACATGCTTCAGTAGTTCGTTTTAAGATAAAAATAATGTTTACGGATATTTACCCTATGTTATACTAATAAAATTATCATTTACTAGTTTAAATTATTATTCTTACTAATGGTGCATAAAAATATAATTATTTTAAACTAGTAGATTGCTCAGGATATTGGAAACTTAAAATTATCAACATTAATCTTAACTCCTATTATTAAAGAAATAGTTCTATTTTCGACATGAAGCAAAATATATACAAAGTAGGACACTATTATTTGTGTGTATGGATTCTTGTTTAAAGATGATGATAAAGGGATTAAATCTAATTACAATTCTAAATAAATTCAATAGACTTTAAACAATCTAACCTCAATTAGGCGAAGCTGTCTAGTTCTTGTTTCCTTAATTTCACCTCAATAAAGAAATAGTTACTATTATTATTATTATTTTCGACAAAGAAGATGTTCTCTTCTTCCTATTTATTTATTTTGAAAACTACCATGTCATCCAATATTATGTGAAAATTCAATACTTTAGATCATATATACACATGTACTCACCACCTAATAAATGTAACAACAATCTTCCACCTATAATTTTTATATCTACGTGTAAGTATTAGGAAATTTCTTATTTCTTTGGTTTTCCAATATAATAGTCTTATGCTTGCATTTGTGTGGATGTATAATATAATATATCTATTTATAATGACATACTAGCTAGTTAGACTTGATTACTAATATATACACACATCTATATCAAATATATCAAATAACAAATATGCATAATCATATTGACACCCATACTTATATAAATGTAATTGGCAGAAAATAAATATATACATATATATATATATATAACTTATATAAAACATACATCAAAATAATTAATGAGTAGTGAGAAGCCCGGGTATTACATTCTCCCCTTCTTATAAAAATTTCGTCCTCAAAATTTTAACTCATCCAGTGTATAATCTGCCCTAGCCATGTCCTTCCTCCCTTTTTGTTTGGTATTTGTGTTTTGTTTATTTGAGTCATTATCTAGGTATCCTAGGAGTCTATTCATCGAGTCTAATTCAGTCACATAATCGAGTCTTTTGGTCCTAGTTTAGTCGGATTAAATCCTTCTTAATTCTAAAGTGTTTCGATCTTAAGTCTTCCGCTACGTTTCCTCTAGATTTAACTTAGATTCATTGTCTGGGTTTCATTATAAATTTGACATCAGAGCCGCGTCAGCTCTGCTGGTCGTGGTTCAATCCGACGTTTCAAGTTTTACCCTACGTGTCGTTTATGTTTACTTTCGTGTTATCGAGTTGTAATTTGAATATTCATTGATAAAAAAAGAAAAAGAGCAGAGGGTCGAAACCTTACAGCACAAAAAAAAGAGAGAGAAAAAAAGAGAAATCGTAAAAAAAAAAGAGTTTGACAAAAAAAAGAAGAATCTGCAGTGATTTAATTTCATTTCCTTGTTCTTGTTTAATTGTTTTTAGACTCTTTCCTCCTATAGATAGATATTTTAGGCTATTTAGATTGTGTCCATCTAGGTGAAACACAACCAAATAGATTCTATCTTATCTAGCTTATTCCCATCCTAATCCATCTAGACATCACCTACAGCTTCCATACTTCAAAAATTTTCGTTCCTAGCACCTTATAGGATTTGAAAATTCATAGCTCTCCCATACACTCCATTAAAACACTCGGTTTTCCGGTTTTCATCTTCTCCCTACTATTTTTGCTCCCGAACTCCGATTTTTCCCCATAATACCATTCCAGAAGCGGAACTCCATCATCTTTAAGGTAAAACTGCCTGATGAATATTTTCCGGTTTCACCGTGATTCTTGTTCGACTAGTCCGAGCTTTTGAAAAGACCAAAAGGAGCCAATCAAAGGGCACAAGAAGTGATCCACACCACCATACCACATTCACACGTGCACTACATATTGAGAGTTAAACATGAGTGGTAAAAATTAGAGAGAAAACAAACGAGCGAACGTGAGGTTGTGAGGTTCATATCTTATTTTCTTTCATGTTTGTTCATTTTGCAGGTACAAATGGAGTCCATAGATGGTTATAAGACGCATGATAAGGCACCCGCATCGTCTAGCACTCATACAGACGCGGCTTCATCGATGCCACAACCATGGGATGCTTAGTACCACCATCAAGAACTGGAGCATAAGCTAGACAGTTTGGTGGCCAAAATGATGCCACAGCTCGAGCTTCTTACTGCTCGAATACCTGTACCACCACTAGTTCAAGGCCAGCCTGTCCAACCAGAAGGAGCAGTTCGTCAGCCAGAAGAGCTTGTAGCCGAGTCAGCCAGAGCGAATGCTAGAGCACCTTGACGCGCGGTCGTTTCGCGGTCAGAATAATTCTCAAGAGAGAGTTATCCTTATACCCATAGCAAGGCGTAGCAAGCTTTGTGTGAGTAAGAGTCGATCCCACCAGGAGCTGCGAATTCTATCTTCAGTGTCACTTTTCTAAAAGGTTTGAGGATTGTTGTGGTCTCCGTACTTGTATTTAAAGACTGTAAAATAAAATAACAAAACAAAACAAATCAAAACAAAGAAAGGAAAATATTAGTAGTAAACGTATTCTAGATTAGAACTCATATTTTGAACTTAACAAACACTTGACCGATCACGGGCACGCTGATTACTTATGCAAATCTAATTATCTGGTTAAAGGTACCGGATCTCTCTCAACGTACCCAATCTATCCTTTCAGTTTAGCCTAGAGGTGATCTCTCGTCCCCTAAACCCTAACTTGTTACCCAACCCCGATCTCTCATATGATTGTAAGCAACAAAGCAGCATTATGATCTAGACAGACCCAGATTTACCTAGACAAAGATCTCTCTTATGCCCTCAGTACCCGTGATGCATCCCATCCCTTTATGACCAACACACAGCTACGATTCATTGACCATTTATAGAGGTAGTGAACACAATTCTAATTAACGAGTGATCAGCATGATTAACTAGCTTAGCCCACTGTATAGTGCAACAAAGAAAATGACAACACGACGGAACCAAATTCACACAGTTTATGCCCATAAGCCTCACGGTTCTTACATGTTCATTAAGTTCTTATCCTTGTTCAATCTGGAATAACGAGTCTAGCCGCTCATGCTAGACTGAGAACAATAATAATAAATAAAAGTAATAAAATAAAACATATAAATGAAAAAATTACTTATATTAATTAGCAAAAGAATCCAACACCAACGCTGGATTGAAGAACATAAAAAGTAAATCCTAAGTGTCTGTGAGCATAAGGCCCGAGACCTATTGCAGAAAATAAAATAAAACTAAAATAAAATATAAAGTGTATTGCTTCTGGAATTCGTGTGTTCGATTGTGTGTTCGGCCTCTGCCATGAAAGACATATATATAGGAGTACAAAGACACTAGGTAAACTTCTCGACAGGCCGGGGATCTTCAGCCCAACACGCAGCCGCCATACCCAAGACTTTCCATATCTGGCAGATTCTTCCCTTATTTAGAAGATTCTGAATCGCAGATTCTGTACTTGCCGTGCCCTAGTTGCGCAGACATAGCAACTTTCCTTGTAGAGCTGAGCATCCTTCTGGAAGCGTAAACTTTCCTTCCGCGGCTCCTCTTTCCTTCAGCGGCTAGGGTGCATTGCTCCTACTATAGCGGGCATTAGTTTCCCTTGTGCCTAGTCTCCTCTCCTTCTCCTCTCAATCACTCTGGGTTGTTGTGGGTACGATCATAAACTTCTCCTTCAGCTTTTGCTGGAATGGTGGGCGATTTCCGCCATGCTCGAAAGAGAGCTTTCCGCTGAGAAGTTGTTGCCCATCTGGGTATCATTGGCACCCTTGTGCCCTCTAGAAGTGATTCTCCTACCTCCTGCTGCCCCTTGTGCCTATTCTGGCTCTTTCCGACTCAAAAAAATAAAAAACAAAGGACAAAAGAATGAGAAAAAAGACACAAAAACACGAGAGAATTTGGACTTGTCACACCTCAAGCTCAGCATCGCTAACCTCAAGTGCAGTTTAACGATCCCTATGATCATGATGCTGAAGAAGATTATGGTTACTTTGCAGAGGAATTTGAGGCAGAGTACGATCCATATCAGAGACGTGACTGACCACATCAGCCCTATAGATATGCAGTTCGACATGCAGATCCTGACAGTTTGCTAAATAACATCAAGACGAGCATTCCAGAGTTTGAAGGCCTTCATGATCCTGATCTTTACTTGGATTGGGAATGTAAGGTAGACAAGATTTTCATGTGTTACGACTTTCCAGAGATCAAGAAGGTCCAGTAAGCAAGCCTGGAGTTCAGAGGCTACGTAGCCTCATGGTGGGAGATGTAGCAGGAGCGATGCCGATGTGAAAGGTATCCACCCATCGATACTTGGGAGAAAATGAAAGGATTGATGCGTGGCCGGTTCATTCCTGTACATCATGAGAGAGAGCTCGAGAAGAAGCTCACCCGGATCAAGCAAGGTACATGATCAGTTGAAAAGTATCACAAAGAGCTTGAGACCGCCCTGAATCGAGTTGGGAAACAAGAGACCTTAAATGCTACCATCATCTGGTACATTGAAGGCATGAATCCTGACATCGTATGTGAAGTTGAACTCAAGAACTTCACCAGTATAGAAGAGATGGTGCATTACGCATCGATTGTCGAGAGACAGCTCAGAGAAGGATGATGGAGATCGCACCACACTACATCCCCTACACACCCCTCATAGAGCCAAGGTACAATATCTTTATCTCCTACTGACCCACACGTCTCCAAGGATAGCCCGGTCAGCCCATTCATCGTTCAGACCATTCTGCACCATAGCCAAGTCATAGACTCGAGTCTACACCACTCGCACAGCCTAGGCCGCCTCCTACACGGCCAGCACAGTCTACATAGCCGCCAAATACAGCCCCTCCATGAGCCCGTGATGTTCAGTGTCACAAATGTCAAGGATGGGGCCACTTTCAAGCCTAATGTCCAAACCGGCGAGTTCTATTCCTTTCTGAAAACAATGAAATGGAATCAGCCAATGAGGATGAATTGCAGCAGCAAGACGACGCCACCAAGGAGAAAACTAAAGATGAAGTCGAGACTAAAGACATTGAACCGGAATTAGCAGCTGTCAGTCTTGTCACGATCTGAAGTTTGAGCATTCTCCAAAATGAAGAGCAAGAACACCAAAAAGAGAGCATTTTCTACACCCGTGCTACAATTCAAGATAACACTTGCTCCATGATCATTGATAGTGGCAGTGTGATTAACGCCATTAGTCAATACACAGTCAACAAACTCGACTTGAAGCTAAAAAAGCATCCAAAGCCATACCGACTTCAGTGGCTCACGGATAGAGGAGAAATTTGAATTGTGTGCCAAGTAAGTGTTGATTTTTCCATTGGTAATTATTCTGACACTGTTTTGTGTGATTTCATCCCGATGGATACAGCACATCTTCTTTTAGGTTGACCATGGCAGTTTGATCGTCATGTTGTACACGACGGGCATCTGAATACTTACACCATTGAAGTAAATGGTCGAAGGAAAATTTTGAAGCCATTGTCTCCTAAAGCAATTGCCGAGGACCAACAAGTCATCTAAAAGAAGTTCAAAGAAGAGAAGGAGAAACAGGCAGCCATTGCCACCGCGAAGAAGGCCGCCGCCGGGCATTCGGCCAAGACTGCCACCGACTAGCCCCTTACTGCCGCCCCTATCTCTTCAATTCAGCCCCATAGTGCTCCTTTACCTCGTGCTAAAGTAGTGGAATCAGCTGCAAATGAAGATCAATGTCGCAGCCTCCTACTTTCTGTCAAAAGGATTGACAAAGCAATCAATCTAGGTTTATCTCTTGTACCAATCACATATGAGAACAGTGCTACTAACGTGTTTTCTTTATCTAGTGATGTGCAACCAACAAGGGATGAATTCAAAGTTGTGATTGAGTCCTGCACGAGCACTGAAGAGATGAAGAAGAAAGATATACGAGTCCCGTCATGCAAGTAAGAGGCGCATGTTGAATGGCCTAGATGAGGACCCGATTTAGTTGGTCAGTATGAGTATTCTTCAACACTTAAATGTACTAACTTGCTTCGTTTTCCTGCAGTTAAGTTTGACCGTGATGAAGCCCTGAATTCGAGGACGAATTCTTTTCAGCAGGGGGGAATGATGAGAATGAGACCATGCCAACCGAGGAAGAAGAAGAAATGCACCATGGCAGCCCCAAGTGGATTGCTATGTTTTCCATTGAAGATGAAGAAGATCAAGGCATGAAGAATTCAAGAGCTTAGAAAGAAGAATGAGAAGATTTGGACGTGTGCATGGAAAGTTGCATGGAAAACAGTGGATCTCGAATTTTCATGCATGGTGCTATTTTTGATCAAGTTATGGGCGCCGAATTTGAGAGAGTATTCCAAGCCCATGTTCGACATTATTAAAGGTCCAAATTGGAGTTTTGAAGGCCCAAATTAATTGGGTTTATTTTTATCTAGATTAGATTTTATTTATTTAAGTTTTGGTCTTTTCTAGAATTACCTTGTTTAGAATTTTATACAAGGTAGAACTCTTTATTTTTCCATAGAATTTTTGTCCACTTAGGACTTTATTTAGACTAGGATTTTCGTTCCTACCCTATGCTATAAATAGGGGATCTTTATTTCATTGTTACTTAGACGTTGATTAATATTTGAAGTTTATTTTCAATTATCTCACAATCCATCGGTTGATCACCTTTATACTTTTATTATTTTTGGTTCAAAAGCAATACTCTTTAGATCCAGCAAGTCTAAGGTTTTATTCAAGGTTCTTTCGAGTTCTTCAAGATCACGGGAGAATCGCTACCAATCGAGGAGTATCAATCATCGCGTTCATAGATTCCAATCTATGGGTTCGAACTGATACAAATCACATCACAAGGCTGCCGCACCTTCATCAATATTCATTCATCATCATCTCGACGTATCCATCTTCATAATCATGTAAGTAAACATCCCTTCATCATCTCATAAACCCTAGCCATAATAACACTAACTCATCCAGTCTATAATCTGCCCTAGCCGTGTCCTTCCTCTCTATTTGTTTGGTATTTGTGTTTTCTTTATTTGGGTCATTATCTAGGTATCATAGGAGTCTATTCATCGAGTCTAATTCAGTCACATAATCGAGTCTTTTGGTCCTAGTTTAGTCGGATTGAATCCTTCTTAATTCTGACGCATTTCGATCTTAAGTCTTCTGCTACGTTTCCTCTAGATTTAACTTAGATTCATTGTTTAGGTTACATCAATGTACCTGAAGATATTCACTTTGAATCAAGTGAACATGATGCTGATGTTCACAAACAGATCATTCATTTGCCAGGTATCTCTAAACATGCTTTGTTTCCATCCAAAAAGCATGCTGAGCTATGTGATAAGGTGAAGAAGACCTTTGGTTGTATTAGAATTCTATTGTCACCTGACCAAGGAGACTGATGATCCTGAATCTGAAGACTTTCACAAAGTCTTTGTCCGAGGAGAGATGCTGAATTTCTCACCAGAACTCATCAATGAGTTTCTGGATTGTAATGTTGAGGGGGACTTGGAAGAGATAGATGACTGGGGGTGGTTGCTGAAGAACTAACCCAGAGTATCTATACCAAGTGGCCCCTCAAATCTCTAGACGATTCCATCATCAAAGTTGTCGCAGAAGTATGGTGCATTGTTCCGCATTATGATTCACAACTGGATGCCTACCAAGCACAGAGCTACAGCCACACAAGCGCGAGGAAGGTTCTTATATCGCCTAAGAACTGGGAAGAAGTTCAATTATGGTGAATTTGTTTTTGGAAAGCTTGTGAGCAGTGCAGAGTCTACAGTGGTGAAAGGTCCTCTATGTTATCCATCTCTAATCTATAGCATCATCAAGAAGCAAAAGAAAAATGTCTCTACAAAGAATGACAGAGTCATACCACCCAAGAAGCATTTGATGATAAAGTGTTTTTTATTTTTATTTTCATTTTTAGAGTCGTCCCTATTTCACCCACTTTACCTCGTGCAAAGTGTGTGGGTGGGGGCATTTCAGTTTGTTTTATATTTTCTTGTTGAGTCTATTTAAACGTTTTACCTCGTACAAAGTGTGTTGGTGGTCAGTGTCTGTGTAGAGCATGTTTTCTGTGAGTTTGTATGGCGACTACCTTTGACATGTTCAACTCATTTGTTTTTTCAAAATTAGCATGCCCATAGTAAGATAGGGATGATGAATGAGTTTAGCATGCCCTGGGGATATTTGAGCCTATTTGTGCCATCTGCACTAAAGTGTTTGAGATTGTCATGATCTTTATAGCAATTCAAAGAACACAAAGGTTTTAGTTTTTCAAGTTTGAAGACCATGTTCTAGACATTTTGATATAAACATTTCGTTGCCAATCTGATTGAAGATCGAAGAATGTACTTGAACATGTTCATGAACATGATCATGTACATGGTTGTCCAGAGAGTTTCCAAGAGATGTGCCAAGCTAATTTCAAGGAGTTGAACCTGCCTTTTCAAGATGGACGCTTCAGAATAGAAGTTTCCGTGTTCGAAAATGAAGATAAGGAAGGAAAGAGGCGAGTTCCATTCAAAGAATGATTCTAAACTAGGAGGTTTCTGATTTAAATAAGGAAAGTTTCCTTGTTGAGTTTGTCTCAAATTAGGACAAATCTGATTATCTTGTTTAGGCTATAACTTGTGTTTATAAATAGCCTGAGAATCATACTAGTTTAGTGTGCACTGAGTTTACGAATACATAAAGGGTAGAGAGTCTAAAAGACTTTATCTTTGAAGCATATAGTATTCGGGTAGACTAGGTTTGATCCTTGTGATCATTGTGTGTCTAGTCTGTGTTTGAAATTCTTTCATTCATACCTTTAAAGGAATCTCGAGAGAGATTTTCTAGGGGAACTAGAGGGAGTCTAGGTTGTAAGGGGATCTTACAATTCAGTCCATCAAAAGAGGTTGTAGTGTGTAGAAAAAGGGTCGAGTGACGGGAGGTCATCGTTTAATATCCTTTGTAACCTTGCAACGGAGTAGTGGATTATTTCTCACGGACTTGTGAAGTCCCCCTGACGTAGATTAGTTGATCGAACAGGGTTATCAACCTTGTGCCATTTACTTACTTTCAGTTTATTATTCTGACCTTACATGTTCATCATAATGTACACGTACATGATCATGAACATAACTGCCCAGTTTATGTAACTTCAGAGCCTATAGTTGTATGTCCATTTCACAGCTCCCTTTTCTTCATGTGTGTGAACATTTTGTGCTTAAGAATTCTAGAACTTGCTATTATTCTGCTTAAGGAGCTTGGAATTGTTGATGCATTTGTAGATGATTTAGGCCATCTTTGACTGAGCCACCTATGTAAAAGTTAAACCCACCAATGACATAGCTTTTGTAGTCCTTTTGAGCCAATGGAATGCCCTGGGAGTTTTTTGTTTGGGATGGTGATATATAGTCAGGGCATCACAAGAGCCTGAAAATGAAAGAAAAAAAGGAGAGTTACTGAAGGGTGTATGAAAAGATAGAAGGCCAAAAAAGATGGGGGGAATAAATAAAAAAAAGAAAAAGAAAAAAATAATTAATAAAAAGAAAAAAGGAAAAAAGGAGGAAAAATAAATTCCCCCTGGTCTTAAGTGTTAAGTATGCCCGTAGTAAAGAAATATTCATTGTCTGAACAGGGCATAAGAGGGTAGTCGATTAGTGAAAAAAAATGGGGGGACTGTACATTTAATAAATCCCCACCTTATATAATGCCCACTTCAGCCCAAAAATCCTTTTTGATACTTATGCATCTCTGGTTTCTTGAACTGGAAAGCAGAATATTAGCAAGCCTATGGGATGAACCTAAACACTGAGTGAAGAGAGATTGTGAGGATCATTATGCTTTACTCATTTTTTACCTATTTTTGGTATGCTGATACTTTGCGATATGTTGAAATATTGGAGTTGATGTGCCCATGCTGATTAACAGTTTGTATGCTTGTGTTTTGTGAGTCTGTTTCTTTTCTCTTTCTTTTCATTTATTTTTCTGGACACGTTGCATCCCATGCTTGAGGACAATCATGTCTAAAGTGTGTGGGTATGATAAGTCCATTTATTTCGTATTTTATGGGCATTTTATTTGCTATAAATGTCCTTTTTAGTCTGTTTCTGAGTCGAAAAGAACCAGGTTGTGGTCAAGGGCATTTCAGAGGTTGAGTCTGGCGAAATAGACATTTTAAGCCTAATTATTCAAGCTTATCTAAACGCCATAAATAGTAGCTAGAGGCACATGAGAACTTCTTCAACGGTCATCAATTATTCGGGAAGCAGAATGGGCATAACGCTAAGGATGAAGCTGACTAGATTACAACGTGCCCACATTGCTCGTGGAGACTCGACCAAACACTTGGAATGGACACATACGGATTTTCTAGGAATTTGTTAAAGACAAAGGAGGCGTGAAAGATAGATGCTAATCCGAAACGAGGTTGTGCAAGGTTGGACTGCTAGGAGGCGTGGAGCTAAAGAGATAAGATCAATCCTTGAAAAATAGGGATTTGTTCAACAACCACTAGATAAGGCTTATCCTTTCAGGTGCAGAGAGGATGCCAGACTCGGAATGCAATTGAAGACGCCCGCCTGTGGGGGAGTTTGAATATCGAAATTGTATCTATTTAAACTAGTTCCATTTTATGGGAAGGGAGTTCAAAAACACTGATACAATTTTCATTTTCTGCACTTTAATTTTCTGTTTTATTTTTGAAGCTGCTAAGGCAGCAAGAACAATCCAAGAGGCGTTATGCCCTTGGGACGTAGGAATTGTTTTAATGCTCATCATTGGAGTTGAGCCTTTTTGCATATTAATTCAGTAAGTTCTTTCCTATAATTATGTCTTTAAATTTTGCAAGTTTAATTTCATCTAGCATGCGTGGCTAGATTTATAATTCCTGTGTTTGAGCGATAGAAAATGGTTTAAGTTAAAACTGAACTTATGAGGCCGTGCGGGCATATTACTGTATGAAATATTTCTGCCGATTTTTGGCCTTGTTCCATGTGAGTGTATGTTTAATATGCCTAATGTGGCTGATCACTCTTTAGGCATAGAGGGCACACCACTATTAATTGAATTGACGAATCATGACTGTGTGTTGATTCACATAGTAATTAGAAAATTGGTGGGTAGTTGTGGGCACATGAGGAATCAATAAATACAACAAACTTGGGTTCGTATAGGGCACACTATTGTCTATTCATTTATATCTCTTTGGGAAACCAGGGGGTGGGTGATAGGTTAGAGGTTTACTTGATGAGGAATCGCTTTTAAACCTAGAATGAAAGGATGAATAAGGAGATGCAGAGAGGAATCCGATCTCCATAACTAGGTGACTTAGTAATGCAGGAAAATTGGAGTGCCCATGATTGAGTGATTTAAACTTAAACCAAATTCTAGTTCAAATGTCGGAACTTTTATTATTTGATATTCTCTTTAATTTTCTTTTACAGAGTTACTTTCAGTACAGTGACAACAAAACCAACCCCCTTTAGTGATTGGTGACCCGAAGGTGGAATCACATCAGCTCTCTGTGTGATCGACCCGTACTCATAAGCTTCACTGTGGGCACAAGAGTCATAAATATTATTTTGAGCGCGAAACGACCGCGCGTCAATTGCTGAAGAAGTCGACTCCACCTAAAGAGGCACCTGCACAAGTTGTAGTGATTATCACTCTACCAGCTGCTTACATGCCTAAGAATTCAGCTGAGAAAAAGAAAGAGAAAGGAGTCGAGAAGAAAGGAGAGTTCAAATTTGAAGGCCAGAAGCAAGTGACTCTAGTTCCTGCGATTTTGCCTCCAAAAGAAAGAGCTCCTCACACTTTTAGTTCAACCCCAACGTCGGCTAGAATTTCTGATGAGTCGAGCAAATCCAATAAAGATGATGATGTCGAGATGTTGAGGGATTCAGTGGCCAAGAGTTTTCCTCCAAAGAAGGATGACCCCGGAGAATTTGTTATCCAGCTTTCTTTGGAGATGAAGATAGATTCAAGGGCCTTATTCATTGGCCATGATTTTAATTGCATTTCTTATGCCATTGATGAGGCAATTGAAGCATCGGGTGTGTTGGACTCGGGGGATTATTCTGATGATTCGGGAGATTGCTTGGATGATGAAGAGATTGGGTTCACTTGGTGGTGTAATGCGCCACCAGATTGTCCCTAATCGTTGTGAGTTTCTGAGTTAAATTATCTTTGATTTCTTAAATTTATTTGTTTCCAACAAATAAGTTTAGGGGAACTTGTATTTAATTTAACTCGGTCTTTTGTTTTTAGTTTTTTATGTTGTTTTTCGTTTGTTTTTGTGTTTTTGTTTGATTTAGGAACTTAGAAGTTGATAGTATTGAGCCGAGAAATGATCTGAGAAGTCGAGAGTTCGGAGAATGAGGTAAGGTTCGAACAAGGCACGGTGACACACCGTGGGGCGACCCAGTGCCTATGAAAATAGGCATAGAACCAAAGGGTCACCTCATCGGTCAACCCATGAGTTGACCCATGCAAGAACAAAGATCAAAGGCTTAGGTATAATTTTTGAAATTCATCTCCCCAAAAGAAAGAAATTATCGAAAATTCTATTATAAGGGTGCTTCATCTCCAAGCTTCTACAAGGTCTAGACGATCGTCGCCCACATGGTGTTTGGATCGAGGTTAGGTTATACAACAAAATATCATGGAGTGGGTTACATGAAGATCAAAGGAGGTGTAGATTTAACCATCTACATCTCAACATTTCTAGCCAATTGCAAGGTAACCCGATAATCACTTTTTTCCACTGTGCATGATATTTAGATTCTATTTTAGCTTGCAATGGGATGTGAGATCATTTTAATCAAAATGTTTTTTCAATCAACACACATCCAAAGGATACTGAGTTCCATCACCAACTTCCTTTCAGATTTGAAGGCGGTTTACTCCTCTATAAATTGAGGTGATCAAGACAAGTTTAAAGGGGTGTCGATCAAAGTATTTTTGTGGAGAAAAATCTTCAGTGCTCTACGTGTTTTGAGTTTAAGTTTTTTTTATTATAGCTAGAGTTGTTTACTTCAGTATTCAACTTTGGTTTGAGCATAAGTGATTTGATGTTCTGTCTTACACTTAGGTTTTTGAGATATAGTTAGGAAACTGCACATCATTCTTACCAAGAAGTGGTGTGCAGTTTCATTCGATTGATGACTCGTAGTTTTGATCAAATTATCTAGAGTTGGGCACAACCAGAAGCCAATGAAGTTGCGTATTCTCTAACAAAATTAGGTAGAAGTAATCCTGCATTTTTAGTTTTACTGGTGATATCTTGGATACTTTATTACCGAACATTCCATCTTATGAACGGTCTTCATAGTCTCTAATACAGTTTCTTTCCTCAAAAAGAAAAAAAGATGCAATCTTCAATTTGTTTGACGCTAAGCTTAGTTTCGGATAGTGATAATCCTGATATGTGAAATCGAAATCACTCAACAGAATTCATCAAACAATGTATAGTAAAATACGAACCTATCACAATTATACAAGTGTCTTATTTTCACAAAATTTGATATGCTAATACTATTCTTCTTAAAACTTAATTTATGGGAAACAATGAAATATAATTATAAAAAAAATTAACTATTTAATTTGTTTTACATTTTAAATTCTTTTCTTAATAATTAATATTTGTTGGCTTTGTATTCTACAAAGTTTGTCTTTATATACAATAAAAAATATTTATGATATATTGTAACGCCCCAGTCCCACTAGGACCAAAACGTCACCAAAAACATACATACATGCTTACGTGATAACTACTTTTCAAAAATAAGATTTAACTTTATAAATAATTTGTAAATGGGCAACACCTCAACTTAAAAATGTTCAAACCACACACTCAGGCATTCTCAAAGTCAACTTCCAACAAGGATTTTAAAATCACTAACACACACATAACCAAATTATGACCTGTCAATATAGATAGCCAATCAGGCCACACGTTTAAAAGTTCAACGGTCAACCCTTCTATACATTCAAATATTTGTATATACAATCAAAAATTGACCAATAAGGTCAATAACTTTTAAACCTAAAAGTTTTGCAGAGTATTAGCAGAAGCATATAATATTTAACGTACAAACATAAGTTTAAAGATGATTTTGAGCAAAAACCCACATAAGGGTCAACCATCAAACCCACTCCAACAGCTCGTCATCAACCAGCTCGATCTCCATGACCTAAAAACATTTAAAAATATTTGGATTGAGTGCTAGAAAACACTCAGTGGGCATTAATATTCATCCAAGTCATACTTTCTTGCTTAATTAAAAACTGTTATACTAAATAAATCATGGAAGCGAACCATGAACATACTTTATAACAAAGTTTACTCTTCTTCATTGGATGAGAGACCCAATGTGATCACATGAATACTTTACGGTTACTTATCTAGACATTTAGTGTAACAACCCGGATTTTCAGAATATGATTTAGAAATTCCTAATTTTAATTAGGAATTATTAAGATGAATTTTGAGCATAATAAAGATGTTTCGGGTATAAGCCGCTATTTTAGGGGTCTTTTGTCATAAAATCGTCTTTTCGAGAATCTCGATCCCAGCTCAGTTATGACCGATTTTGGTCTTGTTTGGAAGGTATCGACCCAAGGAGTGTGACGGTACTTTTGGATTTTTAATTTGAGGTCGTTTGAGGTCCCGACGACGAGAAGCGTATAGAGTAAGAGCGTGAATAGTATTGTTTCGTAAGAGCGTGATCTTTAGAAATTCACGAAATCTCGTGTGTTGACTCGAGCCTTATTTCTTCAAGCCTACCTTATAGGAAATTTCTCAAGGAATCCGTTGGCGTTCCCAGATTTTCATTCTGAGGTCAATCGAATGCTCAGGAATTTTATTTGTCCCTTGTGTGGAATAATAATTCTATTTTTAGAAAGAGAATCTTTTCTCGTATTCCTTCAAGACGACACTTTCTTCAACATGAGTCGAGTTGGTTCAATAGTACTTGAGCTAAAGAACCTTCTGGTATTTTTGGATTTTGTGTTGAAGGTCATTTGGACCTCACCATCGAATAAAGCACCTTTTAACCGAGCCAAGAATTTCTTAAGCAGTATTATTGCACTGTAGTAGCTTCTTGGGAATGCCATATTTTCCCCTAATAGAGCTCTTCCCCCCCTTCATTTCTTACACCTTCACTTCTTTCACCCTCATTTCTTGAGAGTCAAGAGTCGAACGAGCGTCAAAGTCGAGCGAGGGACATTCTTCGTGAGTGTTTCTCTAAGACGATGAGTGGTGAGGTGAGAGAGAGGGAGGATCCGCCGGAAGAGAAGCAGCCGCCGCCGCCGCCGCCGCGGATTCACCCAGGTCAGCCACCACGGGGCCCCCACCGCCACTGGGGTGCCCCCTCGGTCAGGAGTAGTCCGCGCACGCAAAGGTGCCGCTGGCACGGGAGAGGCCGCATCAAGGCCAGCCGGCGCTGGGCTGGTTCGGCAGGTTTTCATCCAGACACCATAACTTTTGATTTGGTTTGAAATACGAGACCCATGGGTACTCAAATCGAAGCTCTCGCGAAGATCTACGTAGCTACAGAGGCCAAACACCGGGAATCATGACTGTAACAGTTGGATTTTCTATTTTCGTTTTTGGTGATTTCGGGCATTCAAATCCTTTAATTCTCATGTTTTAAGTCGTAGTTAAGGGTCGATGGTTTAGATATCATTTCGATTTCTTATTAGGATCTCGAATAAGGCTGTAATTCGTTGATCGACTTTCGTACAAAAAGGAGAACCCTGAGGAGACCCGAGGAAAGGAATTTCAGCTCATTATTTCGTCCACGTGCTCGTCATCGAGGTGGGTGATTCTAAACCAAATCTTTGGTTTGAACTAATAAGCTCTAGAAGCATGATAGGGCAAGGCGAAATATCTAATAAATGTTTTATGCTCTGCTTGATTAGTCTCTGTGCAAATAAGGAAATGAAGGAAGTTATTATAACATGATTATGTGAATTATTATTTGAGCTCTTGAATGAAATAAAGAATGTTATGATTTGATATGATATCTTATAGTTGTTGTGTTTGAGGTTTAGACGATCATGATCATAAGTTAAGTTTGTTATCGATATTATTGTTGAGGAAGGTTATTTAAGTGAGTAATGCCTTGTAAGTTGATTATAGTATCCCTTAGGGCATTAAGGCTATAGTATTGATTGAGGAATGCAATCTAGATGATTCAATCTAGGTTATGATTTATGTTAAGCATGATTTAGCATTAAGGCTTTGATATTAAGGATTGAATGTGAGAATTCAATGCTAAGGATTAAGTATTAAGTATTCAAGGTTGAGGTTTTGATATTGAATGTTATGATTCAATTATTGTTAAGCGGGTTTTAGAGCTCAAAGAACAGTTCATTTCATTATCATGTTGTGACCTTCGTGTCACTAAAGCTAAATCTTTGATATACTCAGGAGGATACTTGAGGTAATCCATCTCTTATCCTAAGGCATACCTAAAGGTGCAGCAGACAACATGTTTGAGCCAGGAAGGGCGCCAGGAAAAAGAAGTAAAAGGTTTTTGCAGATATGGAGAGGGCTTTTGGGTTTTGCTCTCCATATACCGCCAGTTGTTAATTGGATATTTCTAAAAGTTTATTAAAGAGTTTTCTCATAAATCCCACTAAGTATATTAGTGCTCACGCACTCTTTTTTAAATATTTTTCAGGTTGAGATGCTGAGTCCGGTGATGTGCCGTTGGTGGAGTTGTCTGAGTTTCAAAAGTTGTTGTTCTATATGGTTACATGATTTTCTTCCGCTATGTTTCTGCTAAGTACTCTGACGTTAGAATTAGTCTTGATATAGGAGATTTGACTCGTGATAATAGCATGTCTTAAACGCTATGATTTCTAAACCTCAATAAAGTCTTTGAGAAGAAGAAGCATGTTCTTTTGACATACCAATTATTCCTTTGTTGATTCCGAGCTATTTAAAAGGTCATACTTGTTGAGCTTATTAGTATCTATTCATTTTCAGTTGACCTATGAATGGGTCTTGCTTGCTTGTTATTGTTGTTCGCCTATGAAGGGGCTTTACTGTTCAAGCATGATTCTGCTTATCTTCAGTTATTCTTAAGTTGCTTTCTTATTTCGTCTTATGAATGGGACATTATGATTTATTTGCCTCTGACTAATTGATGGGTCTTAGCTCTTATGACCTATGACGAGGTCTTGTTTATTAAATGAGTCAATTTCCTATTTGTTAGTCATTGGATTCTGTTTAAATTTCAATTGGCCTATGATTAGGCATTCCTTCGACTCGATTGAACCCTTTGACTCCTTGATTCATTGAAAATGATAATTCTTCTAAGTCGTAAAGTTAATTTGCCTAAGTTTTTGAGGCGCTAACTTCGTTTGATTCTAGAAACACCCCCCTGGATTTTCCATTAATCTATCTTTTTCCTTCGATTTTTCTTCATAACAACTTCATCCTTATTCTCGGGATCGGGCTATTACAGATGGTATCAGAGCAGGCTTGCAACTCTGCAGACCTGTATCTTCTTGAAATGATTGATTGAACTCTTATGTGAATATTGAATTTTTCAAAGGTATTAATCAGCAATCCCCAGCTCACCATCACCCTCGCATCTTCAATAATGTTAAGGTATGATTGAGTTAAAGTATTTTGACTGTATTTGGTATAACTTTTTGAAGTACAGGATAAGGAGAAAAGTTTTGAACAAAGGCAAGGTTAGCCGATTTTTGAAAGTCGAATATTATTTGTTATGAAATAAATTTTTGGTTATACCAAGATTTAAAGTGGAACTTATTGAAGTAAGTTCTAGATCAATAATTTTAAAAAGAGTTTTGAGTCATTATGTACTCGAGCATGCAGTAAATCTTTTCAGAATATTATTTTTGCAGATACTCAAACTATTTCGGTCATTTTAGACCGTTAAAATTTTTGAGTAAGTTATAAAGTTTGAAAGGTGATTTAAAAATCTTCTTTATAAAGGTTTGTCTACTGCCCACAAGGAAAGGATTTGAGGATAAGTTAAGGATGAATGAGGTATAGAGAATATAGTTAGAACATAGGCTATAATGAGCTTGAATTAAGGAGAATTCTATGATTCCCTTTAGGTTCTCTTAAGAATCTAGATTGAGTAAGTTCCCTCTCAAGGAGCTAAAGTTAAGTAGAACGGTTCGAAAGAACATTATATGGCAAGGGTGTAAAGAGGAGGTTAAAGGAATTCTGAGATTATAACAGAATCGGGAATAAGGTTATGAAGTTTAAGTTTGAGCCAGAAAGAAGAAAGTGAGCAGTTGATTTGAAGGCTAGATATTAGATCACGGATCTAATGCAAGTTCGAGGAATCCCTACGCGAGTTTTCAACTCAAGAGAGTTTTGTCTAAAGATCTAATCCCGTTTACGAGGAATGAAGATTCATCTTCTTCGACAGAAGCTCATTGAAGTCAAGCTGTTTTGAGTCCAGGAGGTACCATAGATTAAGTCGCTTTGTCGTATCCCTTTCGATAGATAGGAAGAGATCCCCGGATGTTGCTTTCCTGGCCAAGTGCAACCATTTGAGTCCCGCCGACTCGTGCTATTTCGTAGCAACCTCGTAGAAATGAGATGCGTGATGCTTAAGAAAGAAAGAAAGAACCCGAAGAAGATCATTAAGAAGATAGACCTAGTGTTCGGTAGATTGAGAGTTTCTTTATGATAGGAAGTTTTGATGAGTCTATTTATTCATTCTCCTATCATTTGAATATATCGCCCTTCAATAGCTTCATATCGTTTGAAATTCTTCGATTATATCCTCTTGGATAATTTGTAATCTTTTTGGATGATACTCCTTGATCACCAAGAATCAATAATAGCACTTCCTTGTTAGGCGATGCTGAACTCGTGTGTAGATCTCAGAATTTGTTTCTCTTTAATCCCACTTATAGAACTCGTGTGTAGATCTCGGAATAGAACTGAGAGCATATAGAAGTATTCCTTTTAGTCATCATTGGAAGAATAAGAGATAGTATTTCCTAATAGAAAGTAGAATCCAAGTAGTGCCAGTTAGTGCTCTCCAAAGTAGGACGCGCATTTCTAAAGTAATTTCTCAGCTCATTATGTAGGGAGGCAATCTTCTGGATGTCGGCAAGTAAGTTCTGAGCTTAAAGTTAAAGTTTAGATGTGCGATCTTTACGCCTGCAAGTGTGTTGGTTTTGTATACTAGAAGACCTATCTTTTGTATACATTATTGATGATGATTTTATGATGATATAGAATGAATACAATTGCAGTCACTGTTTGCATTTAAATTGTTATATTTACATGCATGTTCACTATACTCGCATTGTAGATGATATGGTGTGGGTAAACACACGGTTAGATCATATCATCAGTTCCTTGTAATGTATTAAAAGGCTCACGGTCTAGATGGCATTGAACCTGCTATCAGTACACCGTAGAATAATCTGATAATTAGTTTGTCTTGACTAACTAATTATTCTAATACACGGTCAAGTGTATTGAGGAGGATCTACTTAGGATTCTATTCTCTATTCTGACCTTAAATGACAGAATAAGAATCCACAGAGTTCGGGTTCTTAACCCTTATATGTTGGCGGACATATACGTGTAGTGTTTGCAGCTTTGATTTATCAAAGGGTGAGATTCTTTCATAGGATCAATAATCTCGATATCTAGGGTTATAATATTTACACTTATGATGGGTCGTACAATATGTAGGGGCACCATGTCCTGGTGCGCCAGGTTGATGGTGTCCTCTTGAGGAAATACAAGTTCATATTGAAACCCTACAGGTGGAATTTATTCCGTACATGAGTAAAGCTTGTGTGGTACTACTCAAGGATAAGACATTAATTAATTATAGCTGTCAGAAGCTTACATAATTGATTAATGGATATTATATCTTAATCACGGGGAATGGCTGGACTAAAGGAGAAAGCATATTCAAAAATAAGTATTAAATTGGTAGGTCAGTATTATTTCTTTAGTGGAATAAAAATAATACTTAATTTATTTAATTATATCCTAAGTTTATTGGATATTAGAAATTAAATAAATTAGCAGGCCAATTAAATATTCTTCTAGATCCCTGTTGTAGCCCAATATGACTTTAATGGACTGGAGTTGGAAAAGGAGATAGAGACCCAAGCCCAGTATGTTTAGGGCTTGATAATTTTTACCACCTCCCCTATAAATAGGGAGGTGGGGATCGAAATTATGGGTGTTACAATTCAGCTCTCTTTTGTTCTCTTTATCTCCATAGTATCCATACCGATCTAGTAGATTTCAGCCCACCCTGAAACTAGATTCAGTCCGGGAATACAACAGAAGATAAAGGAGTGGAAAGCATTAGTGGGCGCGGATCATCATCATAAACAACAACAAGATTAGATCTTGAATCTTGTCCTCAACCCGTCGTTTAATTTGTAAGTCATTTTTCGATTTCTATGTTTCCGTTTTAGTAGAATCGATTAAACCGGCTATGCATGTTTATTAAACTCGGTTAATTAAAACATATGAGATGCATGAAATTATGATCTACATGACATTGGGATTAATGAACATCCAATTAGATCCTGCGGTGGTTCAATTCGAAAAAACCCCAACAACTGGTATCAAAGCGGGTTTTGGCACTGTTCTAGATTTAATCCTAGGATTAATTCGATATATATGTATAAATTTGATGAAATATTTATGTTACTTAAATTTTCAAATTTATATGTTAATATATTTCGAATGGGTGTGTTCAAAACTTGGATGAATTTTTTATGTAGTTCGAAAATTCTAGTTTTGAGGAACACTGAATTTTCGGCCATGTTGTTATTAAATTTGGAATGGTATTTTGATCATGTCAAAATTTTCAGATTTATTTATGTTCATGTTCGAAAATTTGATCTTCAAAGTTTTCAAATTTTGGAGTAAATTCCCTAATTTTCTTGTTGCAATTTTTGGTCACAACAAGTTGATTTGGAAAAGGTTTTGATGAAAATCAAATCTCCAGATTTGATTGTTGTGTGTTTCGAAAATTAGGTGGATTAGAATTAGATTTGGTATTTTTGATGTATATCATAAAGTTACCTAATTCTAATCTAGATAGATTTGAAAATAGAATATTAAATTTGGAAGAATTTGAAGTGGATCAAATTTTCAGATTTAATAGACTTGAAATTTTCGAAATCTATGTGATTAGAATTGGATAAGGTAATTTTTGATATATATCAATAGTTATCAAATTCTAATCCAAAAAGATTTGAAAATAGAATTTAAATTTGGAAAGAGTTTGAAGTGGATCAAATTTCTAGATTTTTATTCATGCAATTTTCGAAAATCCATTAGATAAGAATTGGAAAAGTGATTTTGATGTATATCATAAATTACTTAATTCTAATCTAGATAGGATTGAAGATAAGATTTAAATTTGGATGAAATTTGAAGTGGATCAAATTTTCAGATTTTATCTTAGATATTTTTTATCCTAGCCTATCCAAATATTTGGGATAGAATTTTGATCTATATCAAGATTTTCAAATATTAATTAATTAGGGTGTTATTCAAAAATTAAGAAATAAATTTGGTGGATAATTTAATAAATTTCCAGATTTATTTTTTATGGTATTTTCGAAATTTACAAGTCTTAATTTGGTGGATAATTATTTTAATTTCCAAATTATATCTTGTAGCTATTTTCAAAATTATTAATTTAATTAATTGTAATTTTCAAAAGTTATGTTATGTGTGGATATCATATGTTATTTTATGCTAATCATGTAATTGTGATTGTTGGATTTGTAGACTGACTTGTTTGTAGAGTTACCGACTATCATGGCTCCTTAATTATGTGATGTATGTTTTAATTTATGTTGGATGTATGATGGGCCGTATGCCAGTTTGGCTACGTGATTTTAATCCATGATAAAATCCATGGATTAGGTCTAGATTTTATTTAATGTTGTTTTAATGTAATAGAAATAAAACTGTTAGACCAAGTTATTGAGTTGTAATTTTATTCTAGATATATTAGATTTTTTCTCTAAAGAATAGATATTCTATATTGAATAAAGTTTGAAGATCAACTCAAAGAAGGAGAGTAGTATAGCTCAAGAAAGGAAGTATCACTGATTTACGTCCTAAAATCCTAATTGGAGCTAGGATTTTCGGCGAGGCGCAGTGATAAGGGCGGCGGCCATGCCCGAGATTCCGGAGCTGACTTTTCAGTTTTATCTCATTCAGCAACATGAGATATAAGCCATGATAGTTGGTTTTTATTATTATTGCTTATTATGTTGTTTGAAGCATGCAATGGTGTTTTATCTTTTTATGCGATGTTTGCATGTTTTACAATGGGATAAAATGAAACCTCAATCTTAAATAACTAAGTGGGAGAGATTCATACCAAAGTATGTAGAAATCTCAAACGGTCTCCATTAATCTGGTTTAATTGAGATGTGATTGACATGCGAGTTGACAGTAGGTCTTCCTCCATAACTGATGTGTTATATCACTGTTATCTCTAGAAATTAAACTTCTTTATCAAGATAGCTGTAGAACACTACTAGAACAAACTGACTCCTCTAACTGGAGCAGGGAGTTCAAAATAGTGAACTTGGTGCTAAGATGATGGTGTTCACACTTAGGTTTAATTTGTTAATAAACGTCCACACTAACGTGGCTTATTAATTGGAAGGTTACAGGACCATGGTTATTTCCGACTATTAATTTACTTGCCATAAGGAAATTTGACTGGAGGTAAATTAAAGGTGGTTTTACCTGTTTAAAGATGAATTTTATAAACATCCACACTAACGTGGCTTATAAGAAACATTTTTAAAATGTCGATGGATTACATATAATTTTTTGAGGTATACGATTATATGTGAGTATCCTAAAGTTTGTGACTGTGCTGCATGTTTACTTTTTAGTTATTCTATATCATCATGGCACTCTCCAACTTGTCCTCTATTTTCAAAGAAAACAAATTAATCGGTGAAAATTACAATGACTGGATTCGAAACCTTAATCATGTTCTCATTGCGGAAGGACACAAATTCGTAGTTGAAGAGGTATGTCCTCAGAAGCCAGATGAGGGTTCTGACGAAGCCCAAAAGGTTGCATATGATAAGTGGGTTAGGTCTAATGAGATAGCGCATTTTTACATTCTGGCATCCATGTCGAATATCTTGCAACATCAGCATGAACCTATGAAAACCGCTTATGATATCATGTACAACCTTAGGCAGCTCTTCGGTCATCAAAACCGCTCGGTACGCCATTTGGTAATGAAGAAGTTAATGGATGCGAGAATGGCTGACTCCACACCTGTTAGGGATCATGTTCTCACGATGATGGGCTATCCGGCTGAGATCGAGACCTTGGGTGGAGAGCTGGACGTCGATTCTCAAATCGACATTATTCTTCATAGTTTGTCCTCGAAGTTTGAGAAGTTCAGGCTGAACTTTAACATGATTAAAAGGGATGTCGGCCTGAATGAACTACTCATGGATCTTCAGGCGGCTGAGTTACTTCAAAAAGGAAATCCGGAGGCACACGTAGCTGAAAATAGGGCGTCTTCTTCCGGTACTAAAAGGAAGAAGAGGAATGCGCCTAAGAAAGCTGCAGAGAGGGCGCCTAAGCTGAAGAAGTCCAAGACTAAGATTCCTCCCGAGGAATTTAAGTCAAAGACAAAGTGTTTCAAGTGCGGCCAGCCAGGTCACTGGAAGACGGATTGTCCTAACAAGAAGAAGAAAATGGGTACGTCTCAATCTGTCATCGTTGAAACATGTTTAGCTACTTGTTCTACTCAATCATGGGTAGTAGATACTGGAGCTACAGATCATGTTTGCATGTCTTTACAGGGGTTCCTGGTAAAAAGACAGCTGAGTGATGGAGAGATTTCAGTCTACATAGGTAATGCTATGAAAGTGGCGGTAGTTGCAGTGGGAGACGTTACCTTATCTTTTAGTAGTGATAGGATTTTAGTTTTAAAGGATCGTCTTTATGTGCCTGGGTTTAGGCGAAACTTGATTTTAGTTTCTAAACTTTTTATGGATGGATATTCAGTTTCTTTTGATAAGAAGGTTGTTATCTTTAGTGGTAAACATTTTATCTATTCTGGCATATTAGATGGACATCTTTATTTACTTAATCCTATGGAAAACATTACGCAAATGCATTTATTGAATACATCGGTCATAAACCCTAACAAACGAAAAGAACTTTAAAAAATGAATCAAACCTATCTTTGGCATCTTAGGCTCGGCCACATTAACCTTAAACGGATACAAAGACTAGTAAACGATGGGCCCTTGTCTTCATTGGTCCTAGAATCGTTCCCTTTGTGTGAATCCTGTTTGGAAGGTAAAATGACCAAGGAAGGTATGAGTATTTGATCACGTTCATTGATGATTACTCAAGGTATGGATACATATACCTGTTACGCCACAAGTCAGAATCCTTTGAGAGTTTCAAAGAATTTAGAGCAGAAGTGGAAAAACGTACAGGTAAAAGTATCAAATCACTATGGTCTGATTGTGGTGGTGAGTACCTCTCGAATGAATTTAGGGACTACTTGGCAGAGAATGGGATTACATCCCAGTTGACTGCGCCGGGAACGCCACAGCAGAACGGCATGGCGGAGAGAAGGAACAAAACATTGTTAGAGATGGTTAGATCGATGATGAGCTATTCAGATCTGCCCATTTCGTTCTGGGGATATGCCTTGGAAATAGCAGCCTATACTCTTAACGTAGTTCCATCAAAATCAGTCCCATCTACGCCCACAGAACTTTGGATTGGACGAAAGCCTAGTCTTAGAAATTTTCGGATTTGGCGTAGTCAAGCACATGTGCTGAATAAGGAAGTTGATAAGCTGGCACCACGTACGGATGTTAGACTGTTTGTTGGATATCCCAAAGGAACAAAAGGTGGTTTATTTTATAGTCCTAAGGATCAGAAGATCATTATGAGTACCAATGCTCGATTCTTAGAGGTAGACTATGTAATAAATCATAAGCCAAGAAGTGAGATAGTACTCGAGGAACTTCGAGGGGAAATTCGAATCCGACACCAACAGTACAAGAAGAGGAACCACAAATTGCTGCACAACGAGTCACAGAAGTACATGAACTGCCTCGTCGCAGTGGGAGGGTTGTACGCCAACCTGACAGATTCATTGGTTTGGGTGAATCTTCGGATTTCCCTGAAGGACTAAATGAATTGGATCTCAGGACCTATGATGAAGCGATCCAAGATAAAGATCCAGATTCTTGGAAAATTGCAATGGAGTCTGAGATTGGATCTATGGATCACAATCAAGTCTGGGAGCTTGTAGAACCACAAGATGGGGTAAAACCCATTTGGTGTAAGTGGGTTTACAAATGCAAGAGATGAGCTGACAGGAAGGTTAAAACCTTCAAGGCAAGATTGGTGGTGAAAGGGTACACTCAGAAAGAAGGGATTGATTATGAGAAAACCTTTTCACCGGTAGCCATGCTTAAGTCAATCCGAATTCTCTTGTCTATAGCCGCTCATTTGGATTATGAGATTTAGCAGATGGATGTCAAGACAGCTTTCCTGAATGGAAGTCTTGAGGAAAACATCCACATGAAGCAACCAGAGGGTTTCATTGCTAAAGGCCAAGAGAACTTAGTGTGCAAGCTTAAGAGATCCATTTATGGACTTAAGCAGACGTCAAGGTCTTGGAACATCCGGTTTGATGAGGTTATCCAGTCATATAGATTCGTGCAATGTCCGGATGAGAGCTGTGTGTACAAGAAGAGTGACAGAAATGTGGTGGCTTTCCTCATACTATATGTTGATGATATCTTACTTATTGGAAACAATAAGAAAGTATTATCTAACATAAGGGTGTGGCTGTCCAAGTAGTTCGATATGAAAGATCTAGGAGAAGCCGGACACGTCCTTGGCATCAAGATAATTTGAGATCACCAGAAAAGGATGTTTTGCTTATCCCAGGCGACATATATCGACACGGTGCTAGCTAGGTTTAACATGCAGGATTTCAAGAAAGGTTTTATACCTTTCAGGCATGGAATTCATCTATCCAAGGATATGTGTCCCCACACACAGGCTTAGATAGATGAGATGAAAGGCATCCCATATGCTTCGGCTGTGAGAAGCCTTATGTATGTTATGCTATGCACTAGACCTGATATATGCTATGCAGTCGGCATGGTAAGCAGATATCAGTCTAACCCTGGACAAGGTCACTGGACTGCGGTTAAGAATATACTCAAGTACCTGAAAAGGACTCGAGATTATATGCTGGTATACCGCTCTGATAGTCTAGTGCCTTTGGGTTACACGGACTCAGATTTTCAATCCAATAAAGATCAGAGCAAATCTACCTCAGGCTATGTGTTTACATTGGGAGGCGGAGCCATTGCATGGAGGAGCATAAAGCAGAAATGCATTGCGGATTCCACCATGGAGGTCGAATATGTAGCTGCCTCTGAGGTTGCAAAAGAGGCCGTCTGGCTCAAGAGCTTCTTGTTGGACTTGAGCGTGGTTCCTGATTTGCCTAAGAGTATCACGGTATATTGTGATAACTCGGGTGCAGTGGCAAATTTGAAGGAACCCAGAGCCCATAAGGCAAGTAAACACATAGAGAAAAAGTACCATCTTATACGAGAAATCGTTAAGAGAGGAGATGTGGCAGTGGTCAAGATTGCATCTAAGGACAATTTGGCTGATCCATTCACAAAGAGCTTTCCAGCTAAGACCTTCTATGGTCACGTGGAGAAAATGGGAGTGAGATGCAGACCCGGGGTTGCCGTTTGAGATTTTAGTTAGAGTTGGAGAGTTAGCCAGTTTGTTTTATATGTGAAAGACATGCTTCAAGTATAAGTGGGAGATTGTTGGTTTTGTATACTAGAAGACCTGTCTTTTGTATACATTATTGATGATGGTTTTATGATGATATAGAATGAATACAATTGCAGTCACTGTTTGTATTTAAATTATTATATTTACATGAATGTTCACTATACTTACATTGTAGATGATATGGTGTGGGTAAACACACGGTTAGATCATATCATCGGTTCCTTGTAATGTATTAAAAGGCTCACGGTCTAGATGGCACTGAACCTGCTATTAGTACGCCATAGAATAATCTGATAGTTAGTTTGTCTTAACTAACTGATTATTCTAATACACAGTCAAGTGTATTTAGGAGGATCTACTTAGGATTCTATTCTCTATTCTGACCTTAAATGAGAGAATAAGAATCCACAGAGTTCGGGTTCTTAACCCCTATATGTTGGCGGATATATACGTGTAGTGTTTGCAGCTTTGATTTATCAAAGGGTGAGATTCTTTTATAGGATCAATAATCTCGATATGTTGGGTTGTAACATTTACACTTATGATGGATCGTACAATATGTCGGGGCACCGTGTCCTGGTGCACCAGGTTGATGGTGTCCTCTTGAGGAAACACAAGTTCATGTTGAAACCCTGCAGGTGGAATTTATTCCGTACATGAGTAAAGCTTGTGTGGTACTACTCAAGGATAAGACATTAATTAATTATAGCTGTAAGAAGCTTACATAATTAATTAATGGACATTATATCTTAAACACAGGGAATGGTTGGACTAAAGGAGAAAGCATATTCAGAAATATGTATTAAATTGGTAGGTCAGTATTATTTCTTTAGTGGAATAAAAATAATACTTAATTTATTTAATTATATCCTAAGTTTATTGGATATTAGAAATTAAATAAATTTGCAGGCCAATTTAATATTCTTCTAGATCCCTATTGTAGCCCAATATGACTTTAATGGACGGGAGTTGGAAAAGGAGATAGAGACCCAAGCCCAGTATGTTTAGGGCTTGATAATGTCGACCACCTCCCCTATAAATAGGGAGGTGGGGATCGAAATTATGGGTGTTACAATTCAGCTCTCTTTTGTTCTCTTTATTTCCACAGTATCCATACTGATTTAGTAGATTTCAGTCCACCCTGAAACCAGATTCAGTCTGGGAATACAACAGAAGATCAAGGAGTGGAATAACATTATTGGGCTCCGATCATCATCATACACAACAACAAGATTAGACTTTTAATCTTGTCCTCAACCCGTCGTTTAATTTGTAAGTCATTTTTCGATTTCTATGTTTCCGCTTTAGTAGAATCGATTAAACCGGCTATGCATGTTTATTAAACTCGGTTAATTAAAACATATGAGATGCATGAAATTATGATCTACATGACATTAGGATTAATAAACATCCAATTAGATCCTGTAGTGGTTCAATTTGAAAAAATCCCAACAAAGTGATGGTTACCACTAGCAGAAGCCATAAAGTCAGACTTCCACCTTAAGGAGTCAACGTTGAGAGAAGTAAAGATGGAAGTAAGACTGAAGCTAAGTGAGACAGAAGAATGATGGACTCGTTAAAGACCGCAGGGCCCGTGCGTGAGGAGCAAGTTTGGTGAATTTTTTTTCTTTTATTTCTTTCGTTATTCGAATAGCTTCTAGGGGTCCGCTCGAATGTAAGATCGTAAGGAGCTCGTGTGAAGCTATGTTTCGAGAGAGATTTCATAAGGAAGAAAAGATGGCAGATGCTCAAGCTTTCAGGTGGAAAAGAAGAACGATTATAGAAGTATGTAATCAGGAAAAGGGATAGTCCTGTGTGAGGACTAATTCATAAAGAAAGGCCTCAGGCTATTCTTAGCCGTATGGTTTATGGTTGTAACCTAGTAAAGGTTCCAAACTAATATGGTTCCAGTAAGGCTGTGAATTCTTGAAGAAGTATCTAGATCACCGTTTGAGAGGAAGAAATTTCAGGATGAAATTTTTTTTAAGGAGTGTAGGATGTAACAACCCAGATTTTCAGAATATGATTTAGAAATTCTAAATTTTAATTAGGAATTATTAAGATGAATTTTGAGCATAATAAAGATGTTTCGGGTAAAAGCCACGATTTTAGGGGTCTTTTGTCATAAAATCGTCATTTCGAGAATCTCGATCCCAGCTAAGTTATAACCGATTTTGGTCTTGTTTGGAAGGTATCGACCCAAGGAGTGTGACGGTACTTTCAAATTTTTAATCTGAGGTTGTTTGAGGTCCCAATGACGAGAAGCGTATAGAGTAAGAGCGTGAATACTGTTTTTCCGTAAGAGCGTGATCTTTAGAAATTCGCGAAATCTCATGTGCTGACTCGAGCCTTGTTTTTTCTATCCTATCTTATAGGAAATGTTGGTCCCTGGCGAGTCGATGTCAGTTTAGAAGGGGAGGTGAATAAACTGATACAAAAACTTTACTTCAAATGCGGAATGATAAGGGCCCTTGACTCGCTTAGCAACTTATCTATGCATAGATCAGTTGAGCACTTTTAGACAGCTTGAGTGCAGATTGTGTGAGCTTGTGTACAGTTCAAAGATATGCGAGTATAAGTAAAACAGTACAGCACATAAACGATTTATAGAGGTTCGAAGTCTCAAACTTCTACGTCCTCTCTTCCTTCCGTAGAAGGGCAACTCCACTATATAACTTGAGTTTCTTTACAAATTATACAATGAAGGACAGTTTGGCTGAACTTGGTATCTGCTCGCTACCTCAGCGGGTCGACGGCTCACACTTGTAGTCCCTAACTGATCGCTAGGGAGGTAGGTGCTATTGACGTCTTTACAAGGTTTTAGATCTCTTTTGATCTTCAAGACATTAGTCTTGAATAGAGGATATCAACTGATGTGCTCCTTTAATTGAGCTGGGTAGTTGATCGATGTATTGCTGGAACTGAGAAGGTTGCTCTGGCTGGATTATCAACAGATAGCTGAATGCATTGATTCTGTGGATTCTTCTTCTCAGTTGGACTCTCGCAGATTTAGCAAATGCTGAACTTGAGCTGAGTGGGAGGGAGAAAGAAAGCTCAGTCATAAGTAACTTGAATGAAGGTTTCAAGAATGAAATTCACGAAAAGTCATTTGCAAACTTTGATTCACTTGTCTTTTATAGAGGAGTGATTTTGTGACCGTTGAGTTCCATTGATCGGTGGCTCTGTTGGCTCATCAATGATAGATGGTCTTTATGATCGGTGGAGCTTTTGGTTGAAGTAGCCGTTACTTTGCCAATCGATCTCTGTTGGATGTTCAATTCCAGTAGCCGTTGCTCTGCCAATCGATCTCTATTGGATATTTAATTCCAGGATCTCTACTGGAGCATTTATTCCAAGAT
This sequence comes from Perilla frutescens, assembly GCA_026008535.1. Lineage (NCBI taxonomy): Eukaryota > Viridiplantae > Streptophyta > Magnoliopsida > Lamiales > Lamiaceae > Perilla > Perilla frutescens. The sequence goes on from BRKX01000005.1 coordinate 25,311,103, forward strand.
CTTCATTTGAGCATTAACTCCGGGACTCTCTGGCTGGCAGTTCTGAGCTCCAGTTTAGCAAGTTTGAGTTCCAGTTAGCAGTTCTGAGCATGTCTGCTTAGTTCGGCTATCATTCCAGTTGGCAGTTCTGAGCTTGTCTGCTTAGTTCGGCTATTACTCCAGTTTGGTAGTTCTGAGCTTCTTCCTCCAGTTCGACTGATCACAAGCTGTTGAATAGCTTGTCAGTTCGACTGATCTTTCTTGAGCTTTCTTGTCAGCTTAACTGATCACAAGCTGTTGGCTAGCTTGTCAGTTTGACTGATCTTTCTCGAGCTTCCTGGTCAGATGTTTGCTTATTTTCTCCTACAAGCAGGCTGACTTCAGTTTTGGCCTTTGATTGATTCGTCTGTCTACTTCAGTTCGGCTGAAGTTAAATTTGGCCATCAGTTGGATACTTCCAATCTTCAGTTAAACTGATCCCTTATCAGTTTCTTCAGTCTTGTTGACTTTTCTCTCAGCTCAGCTGACTTAGCTGTCAGTTTGTTTTGACTGGCTCGACTCCTTTAACCCTCAGTTGGATTGAGTTCTGACTGGTTGACGTATCCTTCCAACTAGTTGACCATGCTCCAGTTGGGTTGACTCTGGCTTCAGTTGATTTCCTTCTTGAGGCTCTGGATTGGTTAGCTCAGATCTACAGCTTGGATCTTGATCAGTTTTTCAGGAATAGTTTTGACATCTCATCAAAACCTTATCTAGGGGTTCCTTGATAGTTTTTCCTAACAATTTCCCCCTTTTTGATGATGTCAAAACCTTGTCAATGATGATGGAAAAACTGCAGATATTCATCTGAGAGACGTGCTGTAGTTCGCTTATAGGCAAAGCTTGATATCAGAGCAAGTTAGAGCAGAAATTCAAGTATCAGAGCATACTTTCATTTTAAACATATGTTCATTTTGAACTATCAGAGCATGATTATCAAGGTATCAGAGAATGTGCATAAGCATGAGCAAGGCTTGATATGATATTGAAGCATGATATTGAGGGATTAAATCAGAGCAAGCATATAGATTAGAGCATATAGATCAGAGCATATAGCTTTTAATATCATAGCTATCATATCAGCTCTTTGATAGTAGATAGAACTACTACTTCACATCCTCAGCTTCTTCTTCTTTTCCTGCTTGATTCTCCTTTTTCTTTAACTCCATGTGTTCTCCAAGCTTCCCCCTGAAGCTGAGCTTCTCTTTGGATCTGCTCCCAAAGAGTTAGATTTTCATCATCATACCTTTCATCTTTTTCCTTTTTGGCATCATCCAAAAGGGTAAACTGGTGTAGATCGTATGATGGCATTGATAGATATGGCAAGAAGGTGAATGCAGTTGCCACGTTGTCATCACAGACTGAGGGAACTGAAGGAATGGGCATGGGCGAAGAGAACCATGCATAAGCTTCTTCAGTTGTCATGAACTGACCACGATCAGTGATGAGAGAGAGATCTTGCTTTCTGAAGTCCATGGATGCCAGGTTGGAGAAGATCTCATCGTTTGAGGGGATTGATAGGTCTTCAATAAATGGAGTGCAGGAGGAGTTGGCTGGCTCATTGTCTGGAAGAGGAGCGTCAGCTAGTACATTGTACTGGATTCATTTGATCATTGAATCCATTATTTCCGAGAGCGTTGGCGGTGAGCTGAGTGGATGGTTCATCCAATTTCTACTCCAGTGGCCTTCGTTGATCTAGAAGAAGGATCCACGAGTGTGGATGAGGTGGAACATAGTGGCCTCATCGATTTGAAATCTCCAGAGATGATACTGGAGGTATCTTCTCAAGTGCTCGAAAAATGAGGGGTTGCTTCCCTCAATTAAACCGAAACAGCTTCGTAGCTGATGATCTAGAACTTGCTCGAACTCATCCTTAATTAAGTCGTGATGGACTAAGATGAGAAGTTGTGAGCTGGCAGGTATTGTAGACTGATCGCTCAGTATAGAGAGATGCCCACTCTCAACCAACAACTGTCTTTCATCTGTGGAGCTGGCAGTGGCGACTAACGGTCTCTTTCCAAGACTTGAGTCGGCAGCTTCCGGTTGTTGTGATTTCTTCAGAACTGGATGGCAGTAGATGGTCGGGAGCATATACCTTCATTCGATTTGTTCTCCGGTTGGAATCGCATCGTCAAATTGACTCCGAATGATGTGGCTTATGCGACCCATAAACCCAACATTCTCTCGGAATGTGCCAGTTGTCTGATCATATTCTGCTCGGTCTACATTTCTTCGCAGTTGAGCAAGGATGAAGGAAGCCCAATCGGCTTTGCATCCGAAGAAGAGAGCGGCCATTAGATGAGCTTTAAGTTCGGAGAACTGGACCGTCTCACAGTTTCCGTGCAGGATGTGACCTACGATATTCAGGAGTTGGATGATCTCACTAGGCAGACTTTCCTTCAACCTGTGTCAGCAGTCGTGGTGTTGCACGTGTGGATGTTTCCATAGACTCCACAGTACAGATTTGCTTGGAAGCTCTAGATCCAGCACGTCTTGGCCTTCGCCAGGGAGGAGGAGTGTAGACATCATTGTGTCTTTCATCACCGTTATGACTTGGTTCTGAACGGTGGAGATGATGTTGTTGCCGGAGATGGTTGCATTGTGGTAGAACTCCGCAACATGAGTGGGTAGATTCTTGACTGGCATGATAGTCAAGAATGGCAACAACCCAGTTTCCTCCAATGGCTGAAAGATCCTGTGGTATTTCTCTAGACCTAGGCGTGCGTGAAGAAGCTCTAGGTTAAGAGTCATGTCTTTCTTCAGCTTGCCTACTAGCGACTCGACATTCACCATCTGAAATGAGGGTTTCATTTCTGCTAAGAAATGGTTGCGTTAGATTTGCAAGTGCTTTGGTTAGGCGATGTCAATGCAAGGGGAGAGAGAGATTTTGCAGATGATCTAAGCCTTCATCTCCTTGCATATATTTATTCAGCTCTGCATGCATTGATCGAGGATACTCGATTGCTATCTTAGCTGATCAGCTATCTGATTTGATGGACGATTAGCTGAATAAATGATGCATGCATCTCAGCCGTCTGATTATGAAGCAACTTTATGATCAAGTGGCTGAGAGAGAGCAAATTTAAAAATGGGGTGGTTGCCATAAATAACATAATATTTTCTACAGATTTTGCTATTTATATCTCATAGATAATTATTCACTCCTGTTTACCTCTTGTGGAGTCGATTTAATATGAACGCAGAGATATTAATGGCAACTTGAGAGAGAGGACCCCATTTTCAAATTGTAACCGTTGGATGTAATATAAGAAATTTTATAATCACAACGGAGACAGTTAAGTTAAGATAAGCTTGAGGATTAAGAGAAACTTATCCTGAGTCAGTTGGGATACAGTCCAACTGATTGGCTTGATGATTCAGCGGTTGGATGATCAGTTTCATCACTTTTCCAGTTGCCGCTGACTGACTTTGAGGTTCTAACTGAACTGAGTTGAGCAGTTCATTTGGTCAGTTGCTTGGCCTTCTTTGAGTCAGTTTTCTCTTCTTGAAGGGCCGAACTGGACTAGCTGCACTGCTTCCTTTCGAGCAGTTTGATCGCTTTCTCATCGATGCAGATCCAGTTTCGTGCTTTGGCAGTTTAGGCCTTGCTGTCCTCCCGGCTTGGTGAAGTTGCTGAATGGCAACTAATGAGTGTTTCAGCCTTTGATTAAGGGATTGTGAAATTCCCTTCGGCGACTGTCTGAACTGATCAATGTTCAGAATCGGTTGCACGCCTTTTGAGCTGGATTTGAGTAGGGGAGTGACATAGCTCTTGGATAAGAGACTGGGTGATGTGGCAGTATCCCCATCAGCACTATCTCTTTCATCATTATGCCTTTGATCCTTCTGAGAAGCCATGACTTCAGTATGTGATAGATGTGGTTCTATCCTCTCTGTGGCAGTTGGAGTTCACCGTGATGGCTCAGCTGACTGACTTGATAAATCATCAAAGTTCAGTTTTCGGCAGAGACAGCCAGTTGGGCAGTCGACTGATCGATTTGCGACCACAGCTCCTTGAGGCATGATGCTGGTTTTGAATTCTGTTAACAAGGCAGCTGCTGGAATTTTGTTGGCGAGCCTGTGATTTATGATGTGCTGAACTTGCATAATGGTTAGAGAGAATGGATTTGACGAGCCTATCCATTTAATGCTCCAAGTTTCTTCACGTTGCCAGTAGCTCATGCCATGAAAGGCAATTAGCAGAAAATGAGACTGGATGGACATAGAATGTCTCCAGTTGTACCAATAGAAATACAAGTGGAGCTGTTTGCACAACTCTTGGTCATGTTGTGCAACAAAAGCGAAGTGCGTGAGAAGAAGATTAGTCACTTCGTTTTGTGCACTTTTAACTACATATTCACCACTATTGAAGGTGCGAATATTTTCTTCAGTCAGTTGGAGGGGAGGGCATGTGCTTCTGAAGTAGTCAGCTCCATAATTTGGATGAGGGATTCCGATGAATGGAATAAGCTCATCTGGATCAGAGCAAACCTGGAAATCAACTGGTGATCCGTTCTTTGATTTCGGAGAATGAACGGCGTTGGCAGTTGAATTGCTCGAAGTGATGTTGCTCGTCTTTGCCTTGGTTGTTCGTTTCTTTCTGAGTGACTGAAGATGGGCATTTCCCTTCTTGGGAATCCAGTCAGAGATGAGGACTGGTAGTGCTTCGTCACTTGGAAGATTCAGCAGGTCTTCAATCATTTTGCTCATCCTTAGAACAAGTCCTACCTTGGACTCAAATTTGCCAGATTCCTTCGAGTCAGAGGCCTTGACAACTTGATGTTTGAATTGTTGGAAGATAAATTCTGCCCAGTTTGTTTGTCGTCCTTCAGCAAGGTGAATCATAACCTTGTATCGCTCTTGGGTGAGCTGACTCAGGCTTCCAATTGCCCCGAACATCATCTTGTTCATTATGTCAAGTAGAACGCCATACTCAGGCTTCAGATCAGTTTTAGCTGTCGTAAAATTAAATTGCTTGTTGCAGGTGGGAGCTTTCCATTCTCTCCAGTATGATTCTGCAGGTTCCTTCAATTCTTGAACGGATGATCCTTTCCGTGGAAGTTGGAAGACTTCTGCAATTGTTCTTTCAGTGATTTGGAGTAGCCGTCCTTGAATCACTGATGACACTGTCTTTCCATCTGCAGACATGTTTGCTTGAAGCAAAAACTCACTCACCAAATTTTGTCTGAAGAACTTTGGTGGTGTTTCCAGGTAGTGAAGAATTTCTGTCTTGTGAAGATTTGACAGAAGGGTTGGGTTGTTTGATTCGTTTAGAATCAACTGAAATTTCTTCCTTTCTAGAAATTTGTCTCTCAGTAGTTGCTCTTTGAAGGAATTTAAAGATCTGGGTAATTCGGCCATCTTTGTGGTTGGCTGAATTTTTTTTTTTTGGGCGGGATTTCAAGAGCTTTGAGCGAGAGAGATAGCTTTTGAGAGTGTGGGAGGGGTATTTCTGAAAGGCTTATAAGAGAGGGGGTTTTATGAGTGATTGGGCAGGCTCATAAATCTGATGGTTGGAATGTTACTGGCCCTATCCCTTTTATTTTGGTCGTTGGCATTTAATGACTTTGAGACATGTCATTATGTTGCAACGGTCAAAATATTCAAAATCAATGCTGAGTCAACATATATTTGAAAGAAAAAAGATAATCTTTTTATAGATCAAAAAAGAATGTTGACAAACTGAGTTACAAGAAGTAAACTTAGGGCTTTCTAATCAGTTGAACTTGATCAGCCACTAGTCCTTCTTGTGCTCAGTTTTCCTCTTCTTAGCAAGCGGTTCGATGGAGTCACCTTCACCATCCTCGTCACTGCTTAAAGACTCAGTTTCTACGGACTGGAGTCTGGGGTGAGCTTGCAGCTTCTTAATTTGTTCTGTGTTCAGTTTTACCTGTTGTTGTAGGCTATGTATCAAGTTTGCATAATAGGCAGAGAGCTGGACTGATAAGCTGCTTGGTTGATCATCGAACTGAGCTACTCTCGAGTCAACCTCTTCTCCATCTTCAGTTCCTATCAGTTCCTCACATGGAACTATGTGGGATTGCTCAGCCTTCTCCATACTGATTGATTTATCACAGCTTGGCTCTGGTAGAGTCTCCGGTGCAGCAGCTTGAGCTTCAGCTTGAAGAGCCCTTTGAACTGGATCAAAGTACACAGTTATAGCTAATGTACCTTGATAGGCAGGTTGATCTTCCTTTTGAGCTGTCTAATCAGCTGGCTCGTCAGACTCAGCTGGCTTTGCTACTGGAGCAGTGAGAGGAATAGTTGAGGGAGCTCCTTCATCAGCAGTTGGCTCTTGGGGAGGAGAGATTTGGGATTCAGTTGACTCCTCAAACTGTTGATCCTTCTCAGCTGGCTCTTCCGACTGCTCTTTACTCGGCAGAACTGGTAGAGTAGGTGATTTGAGCAGTTCTTTGAACTCCAGATCACTGGCAGTTCGCTCATCAGCTACTTCTACTTCTGGAGAGTCATCAAGGAGATTAATGATGACTTCGGCTGGTCGAGGGGATTCTTCAAAAGTTAACTACTTAGCAACAGATGCTAAGACAGTTTGCCTTGAGTTGGAGGCTTCTGCAGTTTCAGCTCCTTGGTGACTGCTCTGGGCTTCTCCGTGAAGTTACTCATGTACCTGCTGGTGCTGTCATTGCCTGAAGATGAGTATTTTCCTAAGTAACCAATGCTGTTTTACTTGGGGATTTCGCCAATGTTGTCGTTCAGCCTCTGTTTGTAGTAGTGGTAGTTGGATATTTGCCCAATTGAGTAGATCGTTCATTACTTCTAACAGCGTTTGTTGATCTGGGTGAGGATGATTTCTAGATTGATCAGCTCCAACTGAGATGTTTTCTCATCAGTTCCTTCCTGGCCTTGCTTGCTGGAATTTAAATTCAGCTGCTGTCCTTCAGCTGATTCTTGAACTGATGTCTCCTATTGAGTTGATTCCAGTTCATTTGATTTCTCCATCAGTTTGAGCATTTTGCAGTTGGTACGTTCTGCTTAACCGGCTGGATCATCAGTTGAGACCATTTGGCTGACTCTGCCTTGCTCTTTGCCTCAGCTTGAGCAAATGAACTGATGATTCAGTTAAGCTGATGGGGTAGAATGATCAGCTTCAATTTAGTTTCTTTGCACAGTTTCTCGCTTTAGTTCGAACTGATAGCTTATGTGTCCAACTGATCAGTTCAACAACTTTATCAGTTGTGAACTACTCATTTTGATGAGTTGAAGCCTTTCGGTTCAGTTCCTCTCTTCAGCTGGAATAGTTTTCTGACCTTTTTCTTCCAGTTGACTATCTTCATCCTTTGATGCTAGTTCAAGTAGTCCCAGTTGTATGCATAGCTCCATAAACCTTGCTTCAGGCAATGGTTTGGTGAAGAGATCAACTATCTGCTTCTCCGTGTTGACATATTTGATGCTTATGTCCTTCTTCTCGATATGATCTCTGATGAAGTGGTGCCTTATGTCAATGTGTTTAGTTCTTGAATGCAGAACTGGATTCTGAGATATTGCAATTGCACTATTGTTGTCACAGAATATAGGTACTTCATCAGTTTCGACTTTGTAGTCCTTCAACTGTTGCTTCATCCAGAGTATTTGAGCACAGCAGCTTCCTGCAGCTACATATTCTGCTTCAGTTGTTGACATGGCAACTGAGTGCTGCTTCTTGGTGAACCATGATATTAGTTTGCTTCCAAGAAACTGACATGTTCCATTGGTGCTTTTTCTGTCAATCTTGCATCCTCCAAAGTCTGAGTCTGAGTAGCCAATTAGACTCAAACTATCATCTCTGGGATACCATAGTCCAAGATTTATAGTTCTTTTGAGGTATTTGATAATCCTCTTTGCTGCTTCAAGATGACTTTTCTTCGGGTTGGCTTGGAACCGCGCGCATAGACCGACTGAATAGGAGATGTCTGGTCGGCTAGCCGTTAGGTAGAGTAGCGACCCAATGATTCCTCTGTAGTATGTCTGGCTAACTAATTCTCCTTCTTCATCAAGAGCTAGCTGTATTGATGTGTTCATAGGAATCTTGAGAGTTTTTCCTTTATCAGCTCCAAACTTCTTGACTAGCTCCTTAGCGTACTTGGCCTGGCTGATAAAGATCCCATCTTTCAGCTGCTTTACTTGGAGTCCTAGGAAGAATGTCATTTCTCCCATCATGCTCATCTCGAATTCGCTTTGCATCAGTTGAGCGAATCATGTGCAGAGATCTTTGCTTTTTGATCCAAAAATTATGTCATCCACATAAATTTAAACCATTAAGATCTCAGTTGATCGTTCTATTCGGAATAGAGTTCGATCAATGACTCCCTTTTGAAACCCATTCTTCAGCAAGAAAGTTGTGAGAGTTTCATACCATGCTCGAGGAGCTTGCTTCAGTCCATAGAGAGCTTTCTTCAGCTTGAAGACTTGATCACCAATTTTGAAGCCTGGCGGTTGCTCGACATACACGTCCTCCTTGAGCATTCCTTGAAGAAACGCACTCTTGACATCCATTTGATAGACTGTGAAGTTGAAGTGAGCTGCATAGGCTAGGAACAGTCTGATGGCTTCCAATCTTGCAACTGGTGCGAATGTCTCATCAAAGTCGATCCCTTCACTTTGTGAGTATCCTTTGGCTACCAGTCTTGCCTTGTTCCTTGTGATTACACCTTGTTCGTCTAGCTTGTTACGAAAAACCCATTTTGTGCCAATGACCTTCTGGGTTTTTGGTCTATCAACAAGAAACTATACGTCATTTCTTGTGAATTGATTCAGTTCTTCTTGCATGGCCATGATCCAGTCTGAATCTTCTAAGGCTTCTTTGACGTTTGCTGGTTCCTTCTGAGATATGAAGCATGTGAATAGTGCATGCTCAGTTGAACTTCTGGTTTGGACTCGGCTTCTTGGATCACCAACTATCTTGTCAGTTGGATGGCTTCGGAGCCATTTGGGCAAGATAGCTTCAGCTGGTTCTACTGTGGTGACGTCATCAGTCGTCCTTTCATCAGTTGGTTCGGTATCTTCATTAATTCTTCCCTCTGTTTCAGTTGTGGGGTTTATGATTTCAGCACGATTTGTGTCCTCATTGACCAGATTGTTCTCAACTGGTCTAGTGTTAGTTTCATTGCCTTTTTCTAGTGAAGCTTCAAGCTGCTCTGGAACAATGTGATCCACATAGTCCTGCGAGTTTTCAGTTTCACTAGGTGGTACTTGAACTGATGTGTCTATTATTTCTTTGTTCCTGTACTCATTAGCAAATTCATCAAGTACCACATGACATGTCATTTCCATAACAAGAGTTCATTTATTGAACACTCTGTAAGCTTGTGCGTGAGGCGAATTATATCTGAGAAATATTCCCTCATCAGCTTTAGCACTGAAAGCTTTCAGTTGAGTCTTGCCATTGTTGTGAATATAACATTTACATCCAAATATTTTAAAGTATGAGATAGAAGGCTTACGACCCTTATACAGTTCATAAGGTGTTTTGTCATGTGCGGTGATGATGGCACTTCGATTTTGAGTGTGACAGGCTGTGTTGACTGCTTCAGCCCAGTAACCTTCAGCTATGTTGGCATCAGCTATCATTGCTCGAGCTGCTTCTTTGAGTGTCTGGTTTCGCCTTTCAGCTGCACCATTTTGTTGTGGAGTTCTTGCAGCTGAGTGTTCATGAGTGATTCCAAGTTCGCTGAGGAACCTGATCATTTGCTGATTCACAAATTCAGTTCCATTGTCGGAGTGAATCCTTTGAACTGATCTCTCTTTTTCAGTTTGCAGCCTTCTGATCAGCGCTGTTAGCTTGGCGTAAGTTTCATCTTTGCTCCTCAAGAATTCCACCCACGTGTATCTTGAGAAATCATCAACTACTACGAGTGTGAATCTTTTACCTTTTGGGGTCTGTGGTCTGACTGGACCAACCAGATCCATATGTAGCAGTTGGAGGCATTCAGTTATTCCTTGTGGATGACTCCTATTCTTGAAGGATGACTTCACTTTCTTTCCTTTTTGGCATGGTCCCCACACGCCTGTTTTCTTATATATCTCCTTGGGAAGCCCCTCAACTAGCTCTTTCTTAGCCAGGTAGTTGATGGTTTTGAAGTTGAGGTGGTTCAGTCGTCGATGCCATAGCCAGCTTGCTTCAATCGATCCTTTTGAAAGGAAGCAAGCTTCTGAGTAGCTGGTTGACCAGTCAACAATATACATGTTGCCTCTCCTTATGCCAGTAAGAAGAATTGCTCCAGTTGACTTGTCTCTTATGTTGTAGGAGTTTTTGCTGAAGTCAACTGAGTGGCCATTGTCGCACAGCTGGCTGATGCTGAGTAGTTTGTGTTTTAGTCCATCCACATGGGAGACTCCATTTACTACAACTTTTCCCTTGACCATGAACCTTTCTCCAATATTTCAGCTTTTGGAGTTGTCTCCAAATGTGACAAGTGGACCTTTGACTTCTTCATAACCGTCGAGATCTTCTTTATCTCCGGTCATGTGCTTGGAGCACCCGTTATCTAGATATCAGATATCTTTGGTTTTCTTCATAGATAGGATGCTCTTATCCTGCAAAAAATAAGGATTAGCATTTAGGGACCCGTTTCATATCGGGTCCTTATTGATACATCAAGCTTTTTGGAATACAAACTTGCCAACCTTTCGGCTTTTTATCATTCAGAGATCCAACTGATTTGGATCGCTTGATGATAGGGTTCAAACGAGTTTCTTTGATCTCTCCTAAAGGTGTTCTGATTGAACTTCTTGGTAGGATAGGCTTGAGATCTAAAATGGTTTTTCCTTCTGAAGTGGACTGATCTATCAGTTTATCTTGGGGGCATTCTGTGTTGAGCTGGTGGTTTTTTGTGAGCTGATGGTCTCTGTTGAACTGTAGACCTTGAATGAAAGGACTGGTTTGGATGAACTGATGGTTTTGACTGGAATTCTGGCTTCAGTTGACCTGGTGTTTTTGGTTGGGAGAACTGTCTGAATTGTCTGGGCTGAGTTTGAGGATTTCTCAATATTCCTTTGCCTTTGGATGTCTCAGCTGGCTGATCATGAGTTTATCTGGTGAATAGTTTTAGGATTCTTTTATCACTGGATTGAGCAACCGCCTTTCCTTTCTCTAAGGCAGTGAACTTGCTGTATCCCAGCCCTGTGCTGCTGGTTCCAGTTCTCTGATGATTCAATATCTCATCTAGAATTTGAGATCCCTTTTTGAACTTGAGAGTTACCTTTTCTCTCTCATGGATCTCTTGCTTGAGTTCTTGATTCTCAGCTTCTAGATTAACAGTTCTCAATTTCAACTTTTCAAATTCCACAAACTGAGATTCAAGATAATTCATTCTTTCATGATCAATGCTCTGTTTTCTAACTCTATTTCTCAGTTCATTATTTTCATCTCTCAATTTAACATGCAAGAAAGATATTGAAGCTATTTGATCTTCTAGCATAATAAGTTTCATGTCAAGTTCATTGCTAGAGATAGTTGCTTCATTAATATGATAGAAAGAGGTTTGAGAGTCAGCTGTACTAACCTCTTCATCATTGTCAGCCATGAGGCAGAATAATGCTTCATCATCTGAGCTGTAGCCGTCAGAATCAATTCCAGATGGATAGTCTGAATCGTCTAGCACGGCATTCTCGAAGTTTGCAATCATTGCTTTCCTTTTGAAGAAGCTTCTCCTCACTTTGGCCTTCTTGTCTTTAGGGAGTTCTGGACATTCATATCTGTAATGTCCTTGTTTGTGGCAGTGAAAGCATTCTCCTAGATTTCGATTGCCACCCCTGAATGGTTCAGCTGGTCGTTCAGCTGGTTGATGAGTTTTCTCATCTTTTGGGACTTCATCAGTTTGGAGTAGAACTGATTGTTTATCCCTGACTTTCTTCAGCTTTCCTAACAACCTGGTAACTGTCTGAATTTGATCATTGATGTCTTCAGTCAGGTTTTCCTTCTTTTCGGTTGTGTCTCTTCTTCGTTCGGACGAAGATCCGCCTTGATTCTCTCTGACTGGTGAGCTTCTGGGCCGGAAGTTGTTCCTTCCTTGAGTATCTCTAAACTGATTCCTTTCACCATAGAAGGCTGCATCTTGAGCTGACGATGTTGATGCTTCCTTCTTCCGGTTTAGGCTGTACTCATGAGCTTTGAGAGAACCAAACAGTTCTCTAGGAGTGATGCTGTTCAGATTTCTTGATTCTTTTGTAGCTATCACTTTCATGTCCCATTCTTCAGTGAGATTATCCAGAATTTTGGAGTTCATCTCAGAATTGGGATAGCTTCTTCTCAGGTTGGTCATCTCACTGATGATGCCTAGGAATCTGGTTTCAAGACTTGAGATGGACTCTTCTGGCTGCATTTTGAAGGACTCGTATCTATCAACTGCTAGTTGGAGCTTGTTTCCTTTGATGGCTTCGGACTCTTGGCATAGATCTGCTAGTAAGTCCCATATCTCCTTGGCAGTTGTGCAGTTCTTTGTGTCCTTCATTTTGTCTTCATCTAGAGTTTGAAATAGTGCAGCTTGAGCAACAAACTCTAGATTCTTCAACTTCTTCTCTTCACTTGTGAGAAGATTAGTTGGCTTTGGGATCCTAGCTGGATGATTGATATCAACTATGTGGGCTTCATTGTCCGTCATGATAATAATTGGACCTTCTTCAATAACTTCCCACATGTTCTCATGGATCGAGCAGAGATGCGCCTTCATTCTCCTGCTCCAATTATCATAATTCTCAACTGAAAACAAAGGTAGCTCATGGTTTCCCATAGCTTGAAATGTTAGCACAGATAAGTAGATCTAATTCAGTTGATCTGCAGAAACGGGTGATCCTTAGAATTAACCGCTCTGATACCACTTGTTGCTCACTGGCGAGTCGATGTCAGTTTAGAGGGGGCGGTGAATAAACTGATAGAAAAACTTTACTTCAAATGCGGAATGATAAGGGCCCTTGACTCGCTTAGCAACTTATCTATGCACAGATCAGTTGAGCACTTTTAGACAACTTGAGTGCAGATTGGGTGAGCTTGTGTACAATTCAAAGATATGCGAGTATAAGCAAAACAGTACAGCACACAAATGATTTATAGAGGTTCCAAATCTCAAACTTCTACGTCCTCTCTTCCTTCCGCAGAAGGGCAACTCCACTATATAACTTGAGTTTCTTTACAAATTATACAATGAAGGACAGTTTGGCTGAACCTGGTAACTGCTCCCTACCTCAGCGGGTCGACGACTCACACTTGCATTCCCTAACTACTCGCTAGGGAGGTAGGTACTATTGACGTCTTTACAAGGTTTTAGATCTCTTTCGATCTTCAAGAGATTAGTCTTGAACAGAGGATATCAACTGATGTGCTCCTTTAATTGAGCTGGGTAGTTGATCGATGTATTACTAGAACTGAGAAGATTGCTCTGGCTGGATTATCAATAGCTAGCTGAATGCTTTGATTCTGTGGATTCTTCTTCTCAGTTGGACTCTCGCAGATTTAGCAAATGCTGAACTTGAGCTGTGTGGGAGGGAGAAAGAAAGTTCAGTCGTAAGTAACTTGAATGAAGGTTTCAAGAATGAAATTCGCGAAAAGTCATTTGAAAACTTTGATTCACTCGTCTTTTATAGAGGAGTGATTTTATGACCGTTGAGTTCCATTGATCGGTGGCTCTGTTGGCTCATCAATGGCAGATGGTCTTTATGATCGTTGGAGATTTTGGTTGAAGTAATCGTTGCTTTGCCAATCGATCTCTGTTGGATGTTCAATCCCAGTAGTCGTTGCTCTGCCAATCGATCTCTATTGGATATTTAATTCCAGGATCTCTGCTGGAGCATTTATTCCAAGATCTTCATTTGAGCATTAACTCCGGGACTCTCTGGCTGGCAGTTCTGAGCTCCAGTTTATAAAGTTTGAGTTCCAGTTAGCAGTTATGAGCTTGTCTGCTTAGTTCGGCTATCACTCCAGTTTGGCAGTTCTGAGCTTCTTCCTCCAGTTCGACTGATCACAAGCTGTTGAATAGCTTGTCAGTTCGACTGGTCTTTCTTGAGCTTTCTTGTCAGCTTAACTGATCACAAGCTGTTGGCTAGCTTGTCAGTTTGACTGATCTTTCTCGAGCTTCCTGGTCAGATGTTTGCTTGTTTTCTCCTACAAGCAGGCTGACTTCAGTTTTGGCCTTTGATTGATTCGTCTGTCTACTTCAGTTCGGCTGAAGTTAAATTTGGCCATCAGTTGGATACTTCCAATCTTCAGTTAAACTGATCCCTTATCAGTTTCTTCAGTCTTGTTGACTTTTCTCTCAGCTCAGCTGACTTAGCTGTCAGTTTGTTTTGACTGGCTCGACTCCTTTAACTCTCAGTTGGATTGAGTTCTGACTGGTTGGCGTATCTTTCCAACTGGTTGACCATGCTCCAGTTGGGTTAACTCTGGCTTCAGTTGAGTTCCTTCTTGAGGCTCTGGATTGGTTAGCTCAGATCTACAGCATGGATCTTGATCAGATTTTCAGGGATAGTTTTGACATCTCATCAAAACCTTATCTAGGGGTTCCTTGATAGTTTTTCCTAACAGAAAATTTCTCAAGAAATCCGTTGGCATTCTCGGATTTTCATTCTGAGGTCAATCAAACGCTCGGGAATTTTATTTGTCACTTGTGTGGGATAGTAATTCTATTTTTAGAAAGAGAATATTTTCTCGTTTTCCTTTAAGATAACTCTTTCTTCATCATGAGTCGAGTTGGTTCAATAGTACTCGAGCTAATAAACCTTCCGGTATTTTCGAATTTCATATTGGAGGTCATTTGGACCTCGCCATTGAATAAAACACCTTTTAACCGAGCCAAATATTTCTTAAGCAGTATTATTGCACTGCAGTAGCTTCTTGGGGAAGCCATATTTTTCCCTATAAATAGAGCTCCCCCCCATCATTTCTTGCACCTTCACTTCTTTCACCCCCATTTTTTGAGAGTCGAGAGTCGAGCGAGCGTCGAAGTCGAGCGAGGGACATTCTTCGTGAGTGTTTCTCCGAGATGACAAACAGTGAGGGCGAGAGAGAGGGAGGATCCACCGGAGGAGAAGCAGCAACCGCCACCGCCGCCGTTGGAGCTGCCGCCGCCGCAGAGTCGTCCAGGTCAGCCGCCGCGGGGGCCCCGCCGTCGCTGGGGTGCCTCCTCAGCCAGGAGTAGTTCGTGAGTGCGGAGGTGCCACTGGCGCGGGAGAGGTTGCGTCAAGGCCAGCCGGCGCTGGGCTGGTTTGACAGGTTTTCATCTGGAGGCCATAACTTTTGACTCGGTTTAAACTACGAGGCTCATGAGTAGTTAAATCGAAGCTCTTTCGAACATCTACCTAGTGCAGATACCAAATATTGGGAATCACGACAGTAACAGTTGGATTTTCTATTCCCATTTTCGATAATTTCAGGCGTTTAAATCCTTTAATTCTCATGTTTTAAGTGGAAGTTAAGGGTTGCGGGTTTATATATCATTTCTATTTCTTGTTAGGATCTCGAATAAGGTTGCAAGTTGTTGATCGACTTTCATAAGAAAAAAAGAACCCCGAGGAGACCCGAGGAAAAAAATTTTGACTCGTTGCTTCAACCACGTGCTCGTCATTGAGGTGGATGATTCTAAACCAAATCTATGGTTTAAGCAAATAAGCTCTAGAAGCATGATAGAGCAAGGTGAAATATCCACTAAATAATTTATGCTTTGCCTGATTAGTTCTGTGCAAATAAGGAAATGAAGGAAGTTATTATAACATGATTATGTGAATTGTTATTTCAGCTCTTGAATGAAGTAAACAATGTTATGATTTGATATGATATCTTATAGTTGTTATGTTTCAGGTATTGAAAATCATGATCATAAGTTAAGTTTGTTATCGATATTATTGTTGATGAAGGTTATTTAAGTGAGTAATGCCTTGTAAGTTGATTATAGTATCCCTTAGGGCATTAAGGCTATAGTATTGATTGAGGAATACAATCTAGATGATTCGATCTAGGTTATGATTTATGCTTAGCATGATTTAGCATTAAGGCTTTGATATTAAGGATTGAATGTGAGAATTCAATGCTAAGGATTAAGTATTAAGGATTCAAGGTTGAGGTTTTGATATTGAATGTTATGATTCAATTATTGTTAAGCGGGTTTTAGAGCTCAAAGAACAGTTCATTTCATTATCATGTTGTGACCTTCGTGTCACTAGAGCTAAATCTTTAATATACTCAGGAGGATACTTGAGGTAATCCCTCTCTTATCCTAAGGCATACCTAAGGGTGCAGTAGACAACAGGTTTGAGCTAGGAAGGGTGCCAGGAAAAAGAAGTAAAAGGTTTTTGCAGATATGGAGAGGGCTTTTGCGTTTTGCTCTCCATATACCGCCAATTGTTAATTGGATATTCCTAAAAGTTTATTAAAGAGTTTTCTCATAAATCCCACTGAGTACATTAGTGCTCACGCCCTTTTTTTTAAATGTTTTTCAGGTTGAGATGCTGATGCCGGTGATCTGTCGCTGATGGGGTTGTCTGAGTTTCCAAAGTTGTTGCTCTATATGGTTACATGATTTTCTTCCGCTATGTTTCTGCTAAGTACTTTGACGTTAGAATTAGTCTTCATATATGAGATTTGATTCTTGATAATAACATGTCTGAAAAATAGTAATCCGTGCTTATACGAGTTTTAGTTAACTACTTAAAAACTGTTCTATGATATGTGTGGAACATATGCAAGAACATAAAAGAATAAAGTAGTAGAAACGCACGAGTCGATAACCCAGTTCGGTTCAAACAACCTACTCTGGGGGGATTGCTCCCAAACTTGAAGTTCCGACTGTTACTCCTTCAAAAAGTGTATTAAGGATCTTACACATACAAGCATCCCACCTTATGTCACCCGTTCTTCTCCTCGAACTCTTTCGCTAGCCGAAAGTTGTAAGATCCCCTCATAATCGTGACACTAGACTCCCTCTAGCTACCCACGACTTCAACTTACAATCTCTCCCGAGATTGCGTACAAAACGGAATAAAAATCCCCTCACGTGTTTCACTCGAAAACACTCATACTAGTCTATCACGTTGCACTATTTAAAGAACAACTACTAGTTACAAACGACCACAAACTGACTCTCAAACAATCTAAGAGAATCTAAACAAAGATGAGTGGTACCGATTGCTGCACAAATCGACCTTCATAAATAGTCTTCACTTCAGCTTGGCGTCGATCTCTTTCTTCTACCAACTAGGTAAGTGGATTGTGGTTTGTGGCCTTCCAA